>CM035846.1:16857090-19815200 GCA_020510985.1 Pholidichthys leucotaenia
TCAATGACCTATGAAAACGTTCGCATAACCCGTTAGCCTGCGGATTGTACGCGGTTGTGCGGTGAATTGTGACACCCAGGCTGCGGGCCATTGTCGACCAAAGTTTGGACACAAATTGAGGGCCTCTGTCGGACGTAATGTCCGACGGAACTCCGAAACGCACCACCCAAGCTGTTAAAAACGTGTGACGTGGCTTGTGCTGTTGGCGCGGGGCCACTTGCACTGTACAGGGAATAGAATCAAAAGAAAATGCATTAACCAGGCGCCTGTTAGCGAGATCAACCAACAAACCATGTGAGCACAAAAAATCAGCCCCCAACATATTGAAATTCACTGCTGCTATAACAAAAGTCCACTCAAATGTACGGCCGTGTAGAGACAGAAGCAGAGTCTTCTCGACAAAGGTCTTAATCTCCGAGCCATTCGCTGCTGCCACCCCGGGACCTCTGGAACCTGCTAGCTTGTCCGCGTAGGAAGGTGTGATGAAACTCAACTGGGAGCCTGTGTCCACGAGAAAATGCCTCCCTGAGCGTGCGTCCAACAAGTAGAGTAGCTTGTTCTCCTCCCCGAGGGCCGCGGCTGCTACTGACCCCCGGTCTTGGCGTTTCCCGAACTCTTGAACTGGCAAGGTGGTACACATTTGCGTGCCCTCTCTGCGAAGCGGCGATGGTAGAAACAAAGGACGTCTCCTCTGCGTTCCCTGGCTCCCGCCGCCGCCGTCGTCGGTGGGTCTGTTACTGCTGCCCCTGGCCCCCTGCCATCTCCGGTCGTCGCGCCGAGTTCCGCTGCTGCGGCCATGGCCGCGCGCTGTCTGCTGGCGTTGACAATTCGCTGCGCCTCCCGGGCCAGCGCGCGGTAGTCCCGCTGGGCCAACAACGGCGAACTGGTCAGGGTCGCTCTTGTCGCTGACGGTAGGGTCCTGAGGAAGAGGTGGGTGAAGATGAAGTGGTGGTCGTCTGAGCCTTTCAACCTCAACATCTTCTCCATCAGATTAACGGGCTTGTCATCTCCCAACTCAGTCTGCGCCAGGAGTCTCTCTGCTTGCTCCTCAACGGAGGGGGTGAAGTGCTGGATGAGTGCAGCCTTCAACGCGTCGTATTTGTCGCTGTCTGGCGGCTGCTCGATAAGGCTCTCCACATGCTGAGCCGTGTGGTTGTCCAGTTTTGCGACCACATGGTAGAATTTTGTGTCGTCTACCGATATCCCCCGGAGGTTGAATTGTGCCTCAACCGCGTGGAACCAGGAGCGCAGATTGTTCTGCCAAAAGTCCGGTAGCTGGACCGTAGCGGCATTCGCTTGGCTGGGGGCTCCTGACGAGGCTGGCCCCGGGGAATTCTCCTGTCGCTGCATGCTACGTCTTGGGTCACCAGTGTGGGAATGTGAAAATGATGAGACAGATTTCTCTCAAGGCAGCTTTATTCACATTCGCCAACATCTCAAAGAAGAAAGAGAGCATTACAGGGAACTCTCGTCCTTAAATACCAGGACTCTCACAGTTCACGTCTCATTGCATCACAGGTCACATTGCATTATAATCGCCAGTAACAATGCATCTCCTCTTTAATCCTCTAATATCACCCCCACAGTCTCAAGCCCTGCATACCAAAGCTAACATCCTCACAGCTTCCTGTTATCTCCAAGGAAGCTCTGTCTTTGTTCTGATCTAAAATGTGAGGCCTTACATCAGTCACAAAGTAGGTCACATATGTGTGGCCACAATATATAATTTGATTCTGGTGACATTGCAGCTTATGATCATCCATCCATCCATCTTCTTCCGACAGTATTTAATTTTAAGTTGTTGTTTTTTCCTTCAGAGTTGCAATTTGCAGACAGTCCCTGCGCATTAATTTAAAGCGCTATATAAGTGCAGGTTAGTTAGTTAGTAGTTAAATTCCCAGACGACAGCTCATAGACACCAATGTAACTGCTGGAGCTCACAGGACGGCTCTTTTTAATGAAAATGAGGTTGTAGCTCATAGTCCACTTTACCAATGTATTAGACTGGTGTGGTTTGTGCTTTAACAACGTTTTGTTCAGGAGTTACTAATTTGCAAAGTCCAAATCTGTGAATATCTTGCCAACTTTACCACCGGGGCTGAAAAGTTCATATAGTGGTCAAATTTGACCAAATGTGGTTGTTTTCCAACAGTCTCCCCGTCCGTGCGCACAGTTCTTCCATTGGTGTTGCAGCGCTTGATCCCTCCGCTTGAAAAATAAACTATGGTTACACTTGATGGGGCGAGTTGACCGTGAACCGACGCCAACAGACAATACAGAGCAACAGAATAAATTATTTCTTCCTCTCTGCTCGGCACCAAGTGGTTGGGGACCATAGGGAGTTTTCAAGTCTATACTCTTAACATGTATTCAGTGCTATTTAGCTGTTGTAATTGATATTGTGTTAATGTTTGTAGTTGTTGCACAAGAGTTTTTCTGGAAAGCAGAAGTTTCTGCTTAATTTACAAATCACTATAACAGGAAATTTTTGACAATCCTGTGCTTTTCTTGTATTGTTATATAGAGTATCACTGCAGTAAACTGGGAAATAAAACATCTGCTTTAAAATTTGTAATTCTTCCCACAACTTTTAGTGCAAAAACACTTTAAAAACATCACAACTTTTTAAACAAGCTCCCGCGAATTCAGGCTTTTTGGGTGCAACAACAACAACCTGCAGCTGAACGCTCTGAAGACAGTGGAGATGATTGTGGACTTCAGGAAAGTCACAACCCCTCTGCCCCCCTCACCCTCACAGGCTCTCCCATCACCACTGCTGATTCCTTCCGCTTCCTAGGCACCACCATCACCAGGGACCTCAAGTGGGAGCCGACCATCAGCTCACTCATCAAAAAAGCCCAGCAGAGGATGTTCTTCCTGCGGCAGCTGAGGAAGCTCAAGCTACCCACCAAGATGTTAGTGCAGTTCTACACAGCCATCATCGAGTCCATCCTCACCACCTCCATAACCGTGTGGTACGCAGGAGCCACTGCCAGGGACAGACTAAGGCTGCAGCGCGTCGTGCGCACTGCTGAGAAGGTGATCGGCTGCAAGCTCCCATCTCTCCAGGATCTGTACATCTCCAGGACCCGGAGGCGTGCTGGCCGGATCATAGCCGATCCCTCACACCCTGATCACGTACTGTTTGCCCCTCTCCCCTCAGGTAGAAGACTTCGGTCCATCCAGACTAAAACCTCCCGTCACATGAACAGCTTCTTCCCCTCTGCCATCAGACTGCTGAACACTAAGTGACTTATTGACTCTCGTGCACTATGTACAGCAGCTCAACCAGACTCATGTCAATCATCACTGTTTTCTTCCTGCATTACCGACTGCACTATATGGTTCTCCACATTATCTGCTGCTCGCTAATATATTTAAACTACTGACTAGTATTACTCACTCTTATTCTACACTTTATTGCATGTATAGTTTATTTCTTTTATTTTATCATGTTTAATGTTGCAGCATTGCACCGAGACAAATTCCTAGTTTGTGTACTACATGAACAATGGCAATAAATCTGATTCTGAACAATCATAAAAACATCCCGCGAAATCCTGGAGGGACTGGATGAAGGCTGTTTTTTAAGAGAATTGACTGTTTTGAAAAAAGTTATAATTACGTGACCAGTAGACTCATTTCAGACAGTTAAAACCTACAAACACACCATTTTAAGTCAATGACCCCTTTAAGATCCCATCAACATTCATATAACCTGAATGATTTTTCTTCAGTAACTTTCCAAAGTGACTGAAGGACAAGCTAAAAAACTTTACATTTACTAAGTATGTGAAATCTCCTGAACATCTACAGTGAAGTGTTGAAGGACTGGAGTCTCTAACAGCTGGGATTAATGACTGAAATTTAAACAATAAAATAGCGGCGTGACAGTGATGTGATGAACATGCTACACGTGTTTCCAGCTGTTCTTACCTGTTCTCTGTGATTTTCTTTCTTCGGTCGTTTCTTCAAACTCTGACAACATTTCTTCAGCAGCAGCAGTTCGTGGCTCTTTTAGAAACTCACTCGGCTGCTGAACTGAAGACATTTTTACTTCAAAAACTAAAACACTGATCACTACAACCGCTTCCTAAAAATCAGCAGCACAGCGAAGCTAACGCTAAGCTACTCACTTCGGGGTGTTACACTGTGAAGTTCCGGAGGAGGAATCAGGTTGAGCCTTTAGTTCCGCTTGGATATTGCATTTTCTAATGATGATGATATCAGGTTGGAGAAATTAAATGAAACAATTCTTTAGTAATTTAATGCTTTGAAAGGTTAAAAAAAACAAATACCTCTGTCAAGACTTATGTTCTATTTACAAATCTTTATTTAGATCCTTACCATATTCTATACACTCCATACACTTCAGGGGTCCACGCTGTACCCTTCCACTAAATTTATTTTAAATTGGATTAATAGTGTTTCCGTAGTCTTCCTCACAGACAGAAAAAATGATGCCCAAACACTTGATCGTTGTCAGAAGTAACTTGTTCACAATTTAACATTTTTAAAACGCCTCTGTGACATGATTTTGGTAAAACACTTCAGGGTTTCATTATTGAAGTACCATTTTCCACACAGATAAAGCAACCTTCTTCACAATAGCATGTTTTATGGCATTTTACTTTAAATGCTAATGAGCCCCAGTTCATCTAACCCCTTTTCTGTTGTCATTTCTAACATCTGTTGTTGATAGTGATGTTATATTTAAGGCTAATATTAGCATGTTAACTGTAGCTTTTAGCCTAAAAAAATTTTAAGTAAAACTGGGTGAATGTGGGAATGTAAAAACCCAAATAATAATAATAATTTTATTTATTTATATAGCACTTTCCAAGGCACTCAAAGACGCTTTACATAGAAATAAAAATCACACTGTGGGAGCATGGTGTAGTGGTTTCTCCACCCAGAGAAGGCAGGAGAAAAGGAGAACAATGGATCAAAGGAGGAGGTGTCACCGGGGGGGGGGGGGGGGGTATCAGACAATACTGTTGGGTCAATATCCCCCCCCCTCCAGGGGAGAGTAAGAGCTGCCAGAGCCACTGAGAGAAGAAGGGTGTGGGAGCGGTGCCGGCATTATGTCATGTTAATGTGCCACACATTTCTTTGTTCAAACAACAGTGTATTATGGTCAGAAGTCCTGGGTAAAAGAGGAAGGCACAGAGACCCAGGCTTCTCTTTTGCTGCAAGTTATGTTGGAAAAAAAAATGAAGTTTCTGCATCGTCCAGCTCATTGCCTCGCCTGCCTTCTTTCTCCACAACACTATTAAAATTAAAGATTAAAAGTAAGTGTGAATAGGTGGGTTTTGAGTGATGATTTGAAAGAATTTAAGTCTGTACAGTCACAGATGAGTTGTGGGAGAGCGTTCCAGAGGGAGGGGGCAGCGATGGAAAAGGCTTTGTACCCCCAGGTTCTGTGCCTGGTTCTGTGTGGAGAGAGGAGGTTTGCATCAAAGGAACGGAGGCTGTGGGGGCATGACGGTGCAGCAGGTCAGTAAGGTAGAAGCAGTGTTCCAAACAGCGAAGCCCAGAGTGCTGGCCAATCCACAAAGCACCCATGATCTTCAATGATCCCTCAAGGTGGTCATCCTGTTGAAGGGTGGACTCATGTGGCTCTTTTTCCACAGTATCAACTATGGATTAATGACTGAGGTGAGAACATGGATATCAAGTGGGGTGACTAGAATTAAGACATTTGGCTGTGTCAAAGATGGAGAGTAAACTTTCTTATCTTCAAAAAGGAAACTGTAAAACATGTTTCCTAAAATTCTCTTTAACAAACACTGAGTGGCAAAAATAAGTGGCAGCATTAGATGGTATGCATTAAAATACACCCAGTATTCAATCACAGCAGTATACAGAGTACCTGCTTGCTTGGGTTTGATTGTGGAAAACTAATCTTATCATTCCATCTTGTATTAATTGGCAAATAAATAAATAAACACATACTTAAAGGCTGTGAATCAGTTCTTCGCTTTCCATGTGCTCTTTGTTCTTTAACCACACATCACTACAGTCAAGTAAATGGTCTGGTATTAACATCAAAAGTAAAGGAGGTACTCTGTGCACTGCTGTGACTACATATTTTGTATGATTTTTATGTTTTGCTCTATACAAAATAAAGCTGTTACATGTCAGTGTTGTGTTGCTATGGTAACTATCCTGTAACTGTCAAGAATTCTGTTCTAATGAATCACCTCTATAGGCCAGAAAACCCCCATATTCTGTGGGAAAACTGTTTTGGCCCTCAAATTAGCAATTATTTTTTATTCCCATGTCAATTATTTCCCTAGAATGTAGCTGTGAAATTCCAAGCACTCAAAAACAAACACTTTCTCTCCCATTTACCTTTATGGCCATCTTTGATTTCAATGTATGTGCATCAGCTGAACATTGATGACAACAAATGAAATGTTAGTCATCGGCTTTATTTTTCCATTGTTTTGGGAGGTACACACTAACATGAGTAAACAAAAAATGTGCTATTATGAGTTCCTATCTAAGTTGTACACAGCATACGATGGTGTTCTGCCATGGCACGATCCCCTGGGGCAATTGAAAAAACATCATGAGGTCATTCCTCACAGCGATGACAGCCCTGGTTGATTGGCTCCATGACAGAATTTGCGGATCCAGACGCTCGAACACACTCCTGTCCCCCTGAACCACTCTTCACCACTCGCCTGGTTGAGATACCCCTGTAGCTTCTGTGTCAGCAAAATTTGGGGAGCTGTTTCAGCCGCACTGACTTTGTTGGCATAGACAAAGTTGTGCAACACTATGCACCCCTCACCCAAGTGCTGCATCATTAGTCATTTTTGGCAGGAAGGCACATGCTTCTGCCTTGTCCTGCCCGTCATTCTGGCCTTGTGTTACAACTCCCAAGCTGCTTTATTTTGTGTTTTCAATAAAATGCCAAACGCTCGTCATGCAAGAAAGTCCTATTTTCTGCCCTGCCCAGGCACAAACCATGACAGAATGACACAGTCAATCATGGACTCAATGAGCAAGCTCGGCAGAAGGAGGAGGGAGTGGAGCCGCAACGAGTTGGAGGTGGTGGCCACGGTGGAGGACCTGGCAGCCACCGCTCGGTGCAGCTCATCCCCAGAAGATGCAAGGGATTGCTAGGGGGAGTAGCAAACTTGATGAATGCCAGACCAAGTTTGCACTCTGACCCCTGGGTGAAGAGACTTGCGCTTCCTCCATTACCAGCTGTTTCCTCTTTGCCGGAGCCAGCTTTTCGGCCACCAATTCTCTCTCCAGCGGAGTGGAGAGAATTCATCGGCAGTAAGCTGGCGTTCGGGGGCCCCGGGTGGAAGGACAATTCATGGAGGTGCTGTTCCTCTCGTCGCTCCGCTCCAACACCCGCAGCTCCCAACCAGACGATCTGCGGAGCCACCCAGAGGGAGTTGTCTGGATCGTCAACAGCAGCAGAGACGGAACTCAGGCAAGTACCCTTTCATTTTTTAACATCAATAAATGATAGGTCTTTGTGACGGGTTAAAAATGGGGATTAATAGTATGTGACTGGTTAAAAATGGGGATTAATGGGTTAATTGCCATGCCTCCAGATCAACGCGAGGAAAACTAAGGAGCTGGTGGTGGACTGCCGCAAGCAAGGACAACCCCTCACAGCACCAGTAAATATACAGGGAACAGACATCGAGATGGTGACATCCTACAAGTACCTGGGTGTTCATCTGAACAATAAACTAGACTGGTCACACAATACTGACGCACTCTACAAGAAGGGACAGCGCAGGCTGTTCCTGCTGAGGAGACTCAGGTCTTTTGGTGTACAAGGGGCGCTGCTGAAGACATTCTATGACACAGTGGTGGCATCAGCCATCACTTTTGGAGTGGTCTGCTGGGGCAGTGGCATTACCGCAGCCGATAGGAAGAGACTGAACAAACTGATCAAGAAAGCTAGCTCTGTCCTGGGGCAGCGCCTTGACCTGGTGGAGGAGATAGGAGAGAGAAGGATGGTGGCTAAACTGTCATCTCTGCTGGAGTCTGAGTTCCACCCTATGCAGGACATACTGAATGCACTGAGGAGCTCATTTAGCAACAGACTACATCATCCCAGGTGCACAACCGAGAGGTTTCGCAGGTCCTTCCTACCTACGGCTGTCAGACTGTACAACCTAAGCAAGGCTGCTCACAGAGATAGCAAAAAGACGCAACAACCTAATAGTTTTGAATGCAAAAGATGCAATAGACTTACACAATGGTCCCCTCCGGCATACAACTAGGAAAATACCGGTCGCTATGGAGGGTGAGAATATGTATGGGCACATAATCATACCATGTAGGATAACTAAGTAGACGGTTGTGCTGTTTCATCCCATCTAGCAACAATGCTCTGCACTGTGTGTGTTTATATATTTACATATTTATTCCATCTAGCTACAATGCTCCGCACTGGGTGTGTTTATATTTATATATCTATATATTTATTCCATCTAGCTACAATGCTCTGCACTGTGTGTTTATATATCTACATATTATTCCATCTAGCTACATTGCTCCGCACTGTGTGTGTTTATATACTTGCATATTTATTCCACCTAGCTGCAATGCTCCGTACTGTGTGTGTTTATATATTTACATATTTATTCCATCTAGCTACAATGCTCCGCACTGGGTGTGTTTATATTTATATATCTATATATTTATTCCATCTAGCTACAATGCTCCGCACTGTGTGTTTATATATCTACATATTATTCCATCTAGCTACATTGCTCCGCACTGTGTGTGTTTATATATTTACATATTTATTCCACCTAGCTGCAATGCTCCATACTGTGGGTGTTTATATATCTACATATTTATTCCATCTAGCTACAACGCTCCGCACTGTGTGTTTATATACTCATATATTTATTCCATCCAGCTACAATGCTCTGCACTGTGTGTCTGTGTATATATATATATATATATATATATATATATTTATAGCAATATGTACATATGTATATTAGCTGCTCTTGCTTTTTTTTCTTGCCTTCTGATTGTTGCTCTGAGTGTTGCTATCCCTGTGCTGCTGCAATCCTGGAATTTCCCCATTGTGGGACTAATAAAGGCTTATCTTATCTTATCTTATCTTAATTAAGAGCGCATCATACATGGGGATTAATAGTATGTGACTGGTTAAAAATGGGGATTAATGGGTTAATTAAGAGTGCATCATGCACGGGTTAAGAAGCAGATTACAGGTTAAGAAGTAAGTTAAAAAGCTGATTGTAGACAATATATACAGTTAGGGATGAGAGTTAAAAAGATTAATGTTTCATTATTGTTCTTGCACATGATTGTCACATTCAAAAACATCAGTACAGTATTATGGGGTTTGGATGCTGTGTGCAGTTTACGGTTTGTTGAGAGCTCGATGAATCACTAATTGATTGCTTTTTCCCAGAGAGGGAACTGTGTTGTGCGCTTGCGCAGAAGTGTCCATGCTCTTTTTGAATGAAGTAAAATGGAGTGAAGACGTAGACCGCGGCTCTCTTCATTATTTCTTGTTCAAAAGCACCACGTACCTCTCCCGAACTGTGGAGCAGAGGGCGCAACATTATGGAGGCACCGCTGGGATATTTTGGTGAGAGAAAAATCCTCCAGCCGAAGTGGAAACTCGAGCCGAATATCCCTCCACGAACCCTGGAGACGTAAGGCATCGCCGACATTCACCGTGGCTTCGACACCACGTGCAGAGGTTGTAACTCTAGCGCCGCAATCACCACTAGAGGACACCGCTACACCATGAAGGTAAAAGAGGCCTACGTTGAACTGTTTTATGCCCACTCCTCTGATGAAAATGGAATGTTTGGAGGAAGTTCAGTTAGGAGTTATAGGCGCATTATACAAACTGAATGTTGAACAACTGCTTAATGTATGAAATGGACTACAAATATCTGGAACGGGAAAAAAGCAATTTGCAGACAAAACTCGAGGCCAGCTAATCACATTTGTCACAAATTATGTTGAAAGAGCTGAGTTAGCTGAGCTAGAAGATGAGGGAATGTCTCATTTGCTCAGTATAAAGGACTCGATTGAAAATGCAAAGGTGCCAGAGTTAGAGATAGTGGGCGAGGATAAACAGAAAGAAGACCTGCAGAGAGAAGTACATGCTTTACGGGCCACACTTCAAGCCAAAGAAGAGGCTATGCATCAGCTGATGAATAATAAACTGAGCCTACAGAGAACACCAATGCACAGGCGAGCTTCAGCGCCTGCAGATAACTCCATGTGGCGTAAAGACTTTAAGGTATCAGGCCAAATAGGGGAGCTGGGACAAAAAGACAAGCTCACATTTTCCAGTTTGGCCAGGCAGACTGAAAGTGGGCTCAGTAAAGGCTACCATGAAGATGAGATCATCAACGCAGTGATTCACGCCATCACACCAGGCCTGCAGCTGAGAAGTTACCTAGAAGGCAAAGGGAATCTGACTCTTCCTGCCCTGCAGAGGTTCCTAAGGTCTCACTATCAGGAGAGAGGGGCTACTGAACTGTACAAGCAGCTTTCTTCAGAAGCTCAGAGCAGTAAAGAGACTCCTCAAAACTTCCTTCTGAGAGCCATGGACCTTCGCCAGAAGATTCTCTTTGCGTCCCAGGAGGATGAGTTGGGTCTAAAATATGATCCCGCCTTGGTCCAAAGTTTATTCATGCACACCATCCTAACAGGTTTGCAGAGTGACAGTGTTAAGAGTGACATGCAGCTGTACCTTCTTCAGCCCACGACACCTGATGAAGTTTTATTGGAAAAGGTGAATATTGCATGCGCTAATGAGAAGGAAAGACAAGAAGAGACATGCTGTCCCCCAGCGAGCGGCCGCCGTAAATGCTGTTCAGCCCAGTGACACCCCTGCACCTGCAGAAAAAAAGACAGTTCAAAAACAAAGCACAGCCGTGCCGTCACTTGATCTGCTGGCAGAGATTAAAGAGATGCAGTCTGAGATGGCATTTTTAAAGGACTTGCAAGCTGAAGTGTCCCAAATCCGAGAAACCATGCAGAAGCCTTCAGCCACAGCACAACCCACCACCAGCGGAGGACCTGAAGACCACTCCCCAGTGCCGACTTTCACGCCATACCCACAATACCAGCTGGACCCATCTGCTCAGCACTACTTTCCTCAACAGCAGCCCCAAGCAGCTCTTCAGCAGTACTATCCAGCACAAGGCCTGGCGCTGATGAGAGGCACTGCACAATTCCAGCAGCGCTTCGCCCCTCGGCGGTACCACATGCCCCGCCCACATCCAAGGTGTTATTATTGCATTCAGACAGGTGAAGAGTTTTGCCAGCACTGTTTTAGCTGTGGGAGCAGCGAGCATTTTAGAGCAGGCTGTAAAGCACAGAAGCCAGTGAAACCAGCCAGAGGTAACTCTTTAAACTAGAAGGGGTCACTCCAGCGGGACGTGGTGTGACCAGTGACATAAAATGGTCCCAGTGTTGTTATAGCTGTGCTACACAGGGTGAAAACCAGAGTTTGAAATGTTGTTCAGTGTGTAAAAGTGCCTTGTGCTGCCCCAAAAAGAGTTGAGGAGAGCGCTGGCCCATACACAAAGCCAAATGTAAGCCCTACACCTGTGGTAGTATTCGTAAAGGGAGTAGTGAGCATTTGCAGGCAGGCTGTAGAGCATATAGGGAGCACAATGCTGCAAGAGGGAGGGAAGCAGAGAGCCCGAAAGGCAGTAGCCCATCCAGCCCGGCAGCCGCAGCTCCAGCAGGGAATAAGAAGGTCATCGCAACAAGAGTCTTGGGTACAGTCAAATGGTTCAATGTCAGAAATGGATATGGTTTCATCAATAGGAATGACATAAAAGAAGACGTTTTTGTACACCAGACAGCCATCAAAAGGAACAACCCAAGGAAATATTTTCGCAGTATTGGAGATGGCGAAACTGTGGAGTTTGGTGTAGCTGAGGGAGAAAAGGGAGCAGAGGCGGCAAATGTGAACGACCTAGGAGGCACTGCAGTCCAGGGAAGCAGGTATGCCACTGACAGAAGCCACTCTAGGCGCTACTCCAGGAGGAGAGGCCCTCCCCGTGGAGACTATCTAGAGAACTACCAGAGTGACGGAGAGGGCGAACCTGGACGTGACAAAGGCAGCAGGGAGGGAGGAGAGAACGCCCCCGAAGGAGACCAGCAGCAACAACGGCGCAGACCCACTTACCCTGGCAGGCAGCGCTTCCCACCACACTTTGTACGTCGACACTACGGCTGCCGGCCCCGTACACCAACTCACCACGTGGAGGAGCTGATAAGCTGCAAAATCACTGGGGGGACGCAATCCATGCTGTGGTAAGGCAGGTTGGGCAGGGTGGCCCCATTTATGAACTGAAACCTGAGAAAGGCAAGGGTAAATCTAGAACTTTACATCGCAATCTTCTTCTGCCATGTGATCATTTGCCTTTGGAGACTTCTTTGCAGCCTCGTCCAAAGAAATACGCCACTACCAGATCAGCGGGGACACCGGAGAGTCACTCAGAAGAGGACGATGATGATGACGAGTATTATCCAGTGCCACTTCACTTGAGTGCCCGCCCCGATTCGCCACCGCCTGAGAGGACCGCAGACCCAGCTCAGCAGGAGGACAACATACCTGAAGAGGTGCAGCAGGAGACAGAGCTTGAAGCTGCAGCAGCTGACCAGCCACAAGAGGACGACATTGGTCAGGTAGAAGACTTGCCTATGGAGGTAAGCCTTCCTTCACCGCACCCTCCTTCTCCTAACTATAGTGATCCTGGTGAGGAAGTGAATCAGAGACCTAGACATAATGCTAGAAAACTGAAAGTATTCACTTATTTTACATTGGGTACACCAGCATGTTATAACATACAGACATTGCCTTATTTTGCTGAACCGACCATGCCATGGTATACAGTGTACACCCTTTCTCCTTCCAAGAGCTTTGTGGTAAATGTAAAGGGGTTGGCGGTCATTTTGTATACTTGGAGTAGAGTAAATGCAGTTACATTGGACTCAAAACTGAATGTATCAAAAGAGTTCCAGCTTGTCATATATGCATCATTCGGACTCAAAACCGAATGTATCAAAAGAGTTCCAGCCTGTCACATATGTGTTACATTGGACTCAAAACTGAATGTATCAAAAGAGTTTCAGCTTGTCATATATGCGTCGTTCGGACTCAAAATCCCCCTCATGGATCGTCACCTTATCGTGGTGGGGGGGGTTTGCGTGCCCCAGTGATCCCAGGAGCTATGTTGTCCGGGGCAATTTGCCTCTGATAGGGTCTCCCAAGACAAACTGGTCCTGGGTGAAGGGCCAGACTAAGAACGATCCAACAGACTCTCATGAATTGTATATCAAGGATTCAGTGTACCCCGCCCGGTATGGGGTTACCGGGGCCCCACCCTGGAGCCAGGCCTGGGGGAGGGGCTCGAAGGCTAGCGTCTGGTGGCCGGGTTTCCACCCATGGGACCCGGCCGGGCTCAGCCCGAAAGAGTTACATGGGTCCGCCCTCCAGTGGGCTCACCACCTGCAGGAGGGATCATGGGGGTCCGGTGCTATGTGGATTAGGTGGCGGTCAAAGGCGGAGACCTTGGCGGACTGATCCCAAGCTTTCTAAACTGGCTTTTGGTACGTGGAATGTCACCTCTCTGGTGGGGAAGGAGCCTGAGCTGGTGTACGAGGTTGAGAGATACCGGCTAGATATAGTTGGCCTCACCTCAACACACAGCTCCGGTTCCGGAACCAGTCTCCTGGAGAGGGGCTGGAGCTTGGCCTTTTCTGGAGTTGCCCCGGGTGAGAGGCGACGAGCAGGGGTGGGTATTCTTGTATCGCCCCACCTTGCTGCCTCTATATTGGAGTTTTCCCCGGTGGACGAAAGGGTTGCTTCCCTGCGCCTTCAGGTTGGGAAACGGGTCCTGACCATCATTTGTGCCTATGCACCAAATGATGTTTCAGAGTACCCACCCTTTTTGGAGTCTGTGACTGGGGTGCTGGAGGGTGCTCCTCTTGGAGACTCCATTGTCCTACTGGGGGACTTCAATGCGCACGTGGGCAACGACAGTGAAACCTGGAGGGGGGTGATTGGGAGGAACGGCCTGCCCGATCTGAACCCGAGTGGTGTTCAGTTATTGGACTTCTGTGCTAACCACAGTCTGTCCATAACGAACACCATGTTCAAGCATAAGGGTGTCCATATGTGCACCTGGCACCAGGACACCCTAGGTCGCAGGTCGATGATCGATTTTGTTATCGTGTCATCAGACCTGCGACCGTATGTCTTGGACACCCGAGTAAAGAGAGGTGCAGAGCTGTCAACTGATCAACACCTGGTGGTGAGTTGGATCCGATGACAGGGGAGGAAGCCATTCAGACCTGGTAGACCCAAACGTATAGTGAGGGTGTGCTGGGAGCGTCTGGCTGAGGCCCCTGTCCGGGAGGTCTTCAACTCCCACCTCCGGAAGAACTTCAACCACATTCCGAGGGAGTCTGGAGACATGGAGTCTGAATGGGCCATGTTCTCCACCTCTGTTGTTGAAGCGGCTGCCCAGAGCTGCGGCCGCAAGGTGGTCGGTGCATCTCGTGGTGGCAACCCCCGAACCAAGTGGTGGACACCAGTGGTGAGGGGGGCCATTAAGCTGAAGAAGGAGTCCTATCAAGCTTGGTTGGCTTGTGGGACTCCCGAAGCAGCTGAGGTGTACCGGCAGGCCAAGCGGAGTGCAGTTCGGGTGGTTGCTGAAGCAAAAACCCGGGTATGGGAGGAGTTCGGTGAGGCCATGGAACAAGACTTTCGGCCGGCCTCAAAGAGATTCTGGCAAACTGTCCGGCGGCTCAGGAGGGGAAAGCAGCTCCCCGTCCACACTGTGTATGGTGCGGATGGGACACTGTTGACTTCAACTGGGGACATCGTCGGGCGGTGGAAGGAATACTTCGAGGATCTCCTCAATCCCACTGATACGCCTTCCACAGAGGAAGCAGGGTTTGGGGACGAGGGGGATGACTCGCCTATCACAGGGGCTGAGGTCGCCAAGGTGGTTAAAAATCTCCTTGGTGGCCGGGCCCCAGGGGTGGACGAGATTCGCCCCAAGTACCTCAAGGCCCTGGATGTTGTTGGGTTGTCATGGTTGACACGCCTTTGCAACATTGCGTGGAGGTCGGGGGCAGTGCCTTTGGCATGGCAAACCGGGGTGGTGGTTCCTCTCTTTAAAAAAGGGGACCGGAGGGTGTGCTCCAACTTTAGAGGGATCACACTCCTCAGCCTCCCTGGGAAGGTCTATGCCAAGGTACTGGAGAGGAGAGTCTGGCCGTTGGTCGAACCTCGGATTCAGGAGGAGCAATGTGGTTTTCGTCCTGGCCGTGGCACATCGGACCAGCTCTTTACCCTCTCGAGAATTCTCGAGGGTTCGTGGGAGTTTGCCCAACCAGTTTACATGTGTTTTGTGGACTTGGAGAAGGCATTTGACCGCGTCCCTCGTGGATTTTTGTGGGGGGTGCTTCGGGAGTATGGGGTATCGGGCTTGTTGTTACGAGCTATTCGGTCTCTGTACGACCGTTGTGAGAGTTTGGTTCGTATTGCCAACACTCGGTCGGAGTCATTCCCAGTGAGAGTTGGACTCCGCCAGGGCTGCCCTTTGTCACCGATCCTGTTCATAATTTTTATGGACAGGATTTCTAGGCGCAGCCAGGGAATGGAGGGTGTCATGCTTGGTGACCACAGGATCTCATCTCTGTTGTTTGCAGATGATGTTGTCCTGTTGGCTTCATCCAGCAATGACCTACAGCTCTTGCTGGGACGGTTTGCCGCTGAGTGTGAAGCGGCTGGGATGAGAATCAGCACCTCCAAGTCCGAGTCCATGGCCCTCAGCCGGAAAAAGGTGGATTGTCCTCTCTGGGTTGGGGACAGGCTCCTGCCCCAAGTGGAGGAGTTTAAGTATCTTGGGGTCTTGTTCACGAGTGAGGGGAGAATGGAGCGAGAGATCGACAGATGGATTGGAGCAGCATCTGCAGTGATGCAGGCGTTGTACCGGTCTGTTGTGGTGAAGAGGGAGCTTAGTTCTAAGGCAAAGCTGTCGATTTATCAGTCAATCTACGTTCCTACTCTCACCTATGGTCACGAGCTTTGGGTAATGACCGAAAGAACGAGATCGCGGATACAAGCGGCTGAAATGAGCTTTCTCCGTAGGATTGCTGGACTCACCCTCAGAGATAGGGTGAGGAGCTCAGTCATCCGGGAGAGGCTCACAGTAGAACCGCTGGTCCTCCACATTGAAAGGAGTCAGATGAGGTGGTATGGGCATCTGATTAGGATGCCTCCTGGACGCCTCCCACTTGAGGTGTTTCAGGCACATCCCACTGGGAGGAGACCCCGGGGCAGACCCAGGACTCGGTGGAGAGACTATGTCTCCCAGCTGGTCTGGGAACGCCTTGGTATCCCCTCTGAAGAGCTGGAGCAGGTGGCTGGGGAGAGGGAAGTCTGGGCTTCTCTGCTTGAACTGCTGCCTCCGCGACCCGGACCTCCGGAAAAGCGGTAGAAGATGGATGGATCGATGGACGGACTCAAAATTGAATGTATCAAAAGAGTTCTAGCCTGTCATATATGCGTCATTCGGACTCAAAATTGAATGTATCAAAAGAGTTCCAGCCTGTCATATGTGTTATTTGGACTCAAAACTGAATGTATCAAAATAGTTTCAGTCTGTAACAAAATGCATACACAAGAAACACTGGACAATGAGTATCTGATACTTGCATAACAGAATGTATGAAAGAGTTCCAGTCTGTAAACTTTTTTTGTTGAATTAGTTGGCTATGCACTCTTTCAGAATTTTGCACTGTGACAGTGATTATCATACATTTCACATGTACTGATGTTGGGGACAACATCTATTTTGAGGGGGAGTATGTGACGGGTTAAAAATGGGGATTACTAGTATGTGACTGGTTAAAAATGGGGATTAATGGGTTAATTAAGAGCGCATCATACACGGGTTAAGAAGCAGATTACAGGTTAAGAAGTAAGTTAAAAAGCTGATTGTAGACAATATATACAGTTAGGGATGAGAGTTAAAAAGATTAATGTTTCATTATTGTTCTTGCACATGATTGTCACATTCAAAAACATCAGTACAGTATTATGGGGCTTGAATGCTGTGTGCACTGTTTACGGTTTGTTGAGAGCTCGATGAATCACTAATTGATTGCTTTTGCCCAGAGAGGGAACTGTGTTGTGCGCTTGCGCAGAAGTGTCCAAGTTCGATGATTCACAAATTGATTGCTTTTGCCCAGAGAGGGAACTGTGTTGTGCGCTTGCGCAGAAGTGTCCATGTTCTTTTTGAATGAAGTAAAATGGAGTGAAGACGTAGACCACAGCTCTCTTCATTATTTCTTGTTCAAAAGCACCACGTACCTCTTCCGAACTGTGGAGCAGAGGGCGCAACATCTTGCCTGGTACCCGGTGGGAGGGCTCAGCGGCAGCCGTTTGCCGCTGCTGGACTCTCGCCACCTGCGACTGCCATTCTCTCTGCTGCTGCCTCCATTCCTCCATCCTCACCTGCTTCTACCCCCTCTGTTTCTGTGTCTTCCAAGAGTTTGGCCATACTGGGGGGGGGGGGGGGGGGCAGCTGTCCTGGGAAGATCCCGCAGTTTCAGAGGATCCAGTGGTTTACCGGATCTGGGCTGTGGCAGTGGTACACCTGTGTGGGGGTGATGAAGGGGAGCAGGAGGAGCACTGGCAGGCTGTACTCGCCCAGGAGGAGCTTATGCTGGACTACAAACCGTGGCTCCTTCCAGAGCATGTGTTACAGCTGGGTTGGAACCAGCTGGTGTCAGAAGGCCCAGCTGCCCCAGTTCCAGTACCAGATCCACGCCACTCCCCAGCAACTCCCAGCTCCACGGCGCCTCCAAGCTTCACTACCTGCTCTACGGCACCTCCCAGCTCCAGTACCTGCTCCGTGGTGCCTCCCTGTTCCACCGGCAGCTCACCCAGGGGCCGCCACTCCAGTCTTCCATGTTGAGGTCGTTACTCCAGCAGCAGGAGACCAGGAGTTCAAGCAAGTACCTTTTCACTCATTTTTCACCACCATTTTTGAAAATTCCACCAACTGCTGGGTCCTCCCCACCAGTCCCTGCATCTAATGACTGTGGTGTCGCCTCACTGACCTCCTGTTTCCATCCATCGTCCAAGCTGGCCATGTTGAGGATGGAACCGCAAGAGGACCATGCTCCAGCCATTGTCCCAGAGGTCAACGGACCTCCAGCCATTGTGCCAGAGGTCAGGAGACCTCCACCCGCTGTTTCACCCTGTTCTCCAGTTCGGTGGTTAGAGGGCAGTGGCAGGCCACCGGACCAGCCCTGCATTCTGATCTGGGGGTCCATGGACTGGGGCAGGTCCCCCCACCCACACTGTTCTCCAGTCTCAGTTGGCGGGCTTGGGGGCGTGGGCTCGCCACACCGGCTGCCTGGCCTCCCTCGGCGGTCCTTCCTGGGGTGGATGCCTAGCTTTCCTGGGGCTTGATAATCTCGGGCATTTGTGCCCTGTGGGGGTTAGTGGCACTGCCTTGCCTGCTCGGGGTTTCCAGGAAGGTGGTGGTGGTGGTGGTGGGGGGGGTTGCTGCGACTGGCAGTCCTCTTCATATGTTCCATGACAAACCACTCACATGCACACACTTATTTTGTGCACACTTCCATATACACGCACATGGATGCACATGCACAAATGTCTCCCTTTTAACATGTGCGGATACCAGACTCATGTTGAGACTTCTTCGGTGGAAGAAGCAGTCCATCTTCTGTTTGTTTCAGTTGTTGGTTTGTCTTTTTTGTCTGTTCCTCTCCCTTTTCTTTTCCCCTCCCCACACTTCCCCTCCCCATCCTGTCGGGCTCTTGATGGGTAAAATAATTGAAATAAAGTAGTAAAAGTTATTACAGGAGGAGTTTGCAACAATATACAGTACATAGATAGGTACTGTATAAAGCTCCTTTTGGCAAAGTAAAGCTGTTTTGCCACAATAAAGATTGCAGATTTCTGTTCATCTCACCTAGCTGCCTGACAGGACAAGGGAAAAAAAAAGAAACCAGACGGCCCAGCATTTAGAGACATTGACCAGTTAGGTACAGCTAATTTATTTAGCCAAGCAGCACACACATATGTCAATCATTTGTTATGGCTCCGGTGGTTACACCCCCTTTATGCTTCTACTGACTCCAAGTTGCAGAGGCAGTGCATGCCCTAGTAGAGTTAAAAGACACCTCAGTGAACATGTACTGGAGACTTCAGCTGCAACGAACTTGTGCAAATCTTGCAAACAACCATTTGTTGTGTGGTGTAAAGCAGGAGCAGGTTAATCAGGTAGCATATATTTCCCAATTAAAATATTTTCAGAATCACTTCTTCCTGCTTAGTTTTCAATATATCAGAGAAAGTTTACTGTTGAGGTGCCACATTGGACCATTCAAAAATCCCTGAGTACTCGCCCTCCACTAGATCAATCATGCAAACAAGAGAAGCCCTGCATTTGCACAGCTTTAGGAATAGTATAGATGTGATTGGAGAGCCATCAATCATTTCACCCACCAAGCATGCAATATTGAGAAGCATTTCCCATCAATCAAAAACATCACGGTGAGCAAAGACAATCCAAGCTCATGAGTTTCTGCATTTACTTTATTTAAATTAACATAAGAACGACATAGAGAACATGATTTGGAAAATGTCTAAATTAAAAGAAAAAAAGGCAATTATTTATATCTTTATTTGACAAATATCTAAACAATCTCAGCACTTTTCTTACTCATTCTTAAACATCTTGTGAAAAGAGCTTTTATCATAAAACAGAGAAAGTCATTGAATTCATGGAAAGTTAAACTAAGTTGCTAATTTTATAGTACACAAATTTTGATTATTAAAAAATGAATAGCTAAATTCAAAACTCACATAAAATTACAAACATTTTGAAAGGGAAAAACTCGGGATGCACCAAACGATATATTGGCCTAACATCGACATCGGCAGATACAGTATTTCCCTTATTGACTGATTTTGATTATATTATATTGGCAGTAATGTCACTTTCTGCTCTGAAACATATAACAGTAGACTTCAGCTACACAAACTAGAAGGTGGAAAGTATCATTTTTTTGGTCTTTGGTATGACCTGGCAGGGGCTTGAACCCACAACATCCCAACTGTGGGGTAGAATCTCTACCACTACAGTGTTAAACGACAGCTGCAAATTCAGAAAACATCAGAGACTGAACCATGAATGAATGAATGAATCTTTATTTTGGATAGATTAAAAGTAAAGATTAAAAGAAAGGATACAACAAAGGGGAAAGAAAAAAAAACATCTTACAAGGTCAAATTAAACAATAACTCCTCTGATTATACAGTTCAACATAAGTTATCCAAAATGGGTGATGGCTGAAGCCACAGCTTATATTTCCCACCCATATTCCATCCAAGAATTCAAAAGAAAAACAAGAGGGATTACAATTCAGAACAAAGCTAAGACAAAACGTGACAAAAATCTAAGCAACAGTACAACACAGACTGGATATGATAATCCTTATGTGATTTTACATGTTATCTTGTATATATGGAGTATTTCTTCCTTTAGTTTTTGTTTAAATTGTCCAAGCGTTGTACATGATTTTAATTCAATTCTAAAAGCGTTCCACAGTCTGACTCCTTGCACTGAAACACAGTGTTGCTTGGTGGTAGTTCTCACTGAAGGTTTTTGAAATATACATGTTCCTCTGAAATGATATTGTTTCTCCCTTATTTGGAACAGCTTTTGGATATTTGCGGGCAGTGATAGATTCTTAGCTTTAAACATTATTACTGCAGTTTTAAAGTCAACCAGATCTTTCAACTTGACAGCTTTTAATTTAAGAAAAAGTGGGTTTGTTGGTTCCCTGTAAGCAGCTTTGTTTATTATTCTAATAGCTCTCTTCTGAAGCATCAAAGAGAGGATATATGTTTTATATGTATTTCCCTATACTTCAGTACAATATGTCATGTATAATGAATAATACAAAGTATATAGTGTGGGTTGATTCAGCAAATATTTCACTCTGTGTAGTATTGCAATTGATTTAGATATTTTACCTTTAATATAATTAATATGTGACTTCCAACACAGTTTATTATCAATTACTCCAAGAAATTTAGTTTCTGATACTCTTTCAAGCTCTACACCATTTACACCAAGTTTAGATACTGAGTTGTTGTGATGGTTGTTAAAAACTATAAATTTTGTCTTACTTAAATTGAGCGTTAATTCTAAAGTATAGCAGTTCAGTTTTTTATAATGCAAATTTCTTGGCCAATACCAAAACAATCAAAAACTAGAGGGCACTCAGAGAGCACATATCTCCGCCAAGGCCCAGTCCATCCTTCCCTTTGCCCTCCCCTCCGTCCCTTTTTCCATCCATATTGCCATTCATCTGGACAGTGTGAGATAGGGCCTTGGCGGAAGTATGCACTCACGGATCACCTCCAGCATCCAATGAGTTCATCTTTGGGCCAAGGGCCACCCCTAGTGAAAAATTCATCCAAATCCATCCTGTAGTTTTGGACTATTGTTGCTAACACTGTGAGAGGATAACAGCCTTAGCGGAGGTATGCATTTTGAGATTATCACCATTTTAAAGTATAGCAGTTCAGTGTCTTTATAATGCAAATTTCTTGGCCGATACCAAAACAATCACAAATAATACATTGGCAAACCTATTATTTTTGATATCAGCAGATACAGGAACAGTATCCTCCAAAACTATTAAAAGGAATATGTTTACAGTTCTGTTGAACATGTTACTAAAAAATACCATGTATTTTCATTAGTTAAGGTAGTTGTCTTACTTTCCTAGAGGACTGCGTCTTTTTATGCCAGTTAATCATCAATTAAAGACAAAAGAAATGTAAATAGGTGAGGAAAAATGTGTTTTATTGATATTGGCATCAGAAATCGGCAAAACTATTTTCAAAATAACACATATTGGTTATTCAATTCAATTCAACTTTATTTATATAGCGCCATTTCACAACAACAGTCATCTCATCTCATCTCATCAACTGTAGGGGGAACCCCCACAGTTACAGAAAGACCCCAGCAATCAGGCGATCCCCTGTGAGCAAGCACTTGGTGACGGTGGAGAGGAAAAACTCCCTTTTAACAGGAAGAAACCTCCAGCAATTGGAAAAAAATATTGGAAAAAAATACATTAAGACACCTGTGTTTGCACTCCACACTTTGATATATATTGACCCATCCCTAAAACTACTACTGTGTATATTTTCCATAATACTTGGGCCATTTTACTCAATTGTGTGTTCGATTGTGTGCCCTGCACTCCACACTCTTATGTACATAGTTCCACCTGTGAAGCCACTACCATAGTTGTGTATATTTCCACAATTGTGGGCTATTTTGATTTCAGTCATTTGTTTAATTGTGTGTTCTGTAACTGTGTTTTTATCTAATCCTTCTCTCTTACTTTATTGCGCAGTAGCCTGGTGGAGCACTCACAATTTCATTGTACTGTACAACTTTGCAATGACAATAAAGCCTCTTCTATTCTATTCTAACAATAAAGCCTATTCTCTTCTAATTAAATGTTATATTGTGCATCCCTAGGCAAAACCTCTGGCTTTAAAGTTTTGACACTATGAACATGAAATCTGTATTATGTGTTCAAACTGTTTGAGAGGATGACCATAATGTGACATGAAATAAATTCATAATCAGAATTAATTAATCAGAAATGTATTTTTGACCTGTATGAATTTCTGTAGCCTTTTTAATTATAATTTTATTTTAAATAATTATTGATTTTAACTCAATTTATTGAATGACATAAGATTTCAAACATCTCATGTGAGACTGCAAATGATTCCACTGTTTAAAACCTTTTCCACATTTATTAGAGTGGACATAAAAAGTCTACACACCCCTGTTCAAATGCCAGGTTTTTGTGATGTAAATAAATGAGACCAAGATAAATAATTTCAAAACTTTTTCCACCATTACTGACTTATAATCTGTATAACCCAAATGAAAAAAACAACTGAAATCTTTTTGAATCTTTTTGAAATACAAAATAAAAAACTAACAATAACCTGGTTGCATAAATATGCACACCCTCTTATAACTGGGGATGTGGCTGTGTTCAGAATTAACTAATCACATTCAAACTCATGTTGAATAGGAGTTAGCACACACCCGTCACCATTTAAAGTGCCTCTGATTAACCCCAAAAAAGTTCAGCTGTTCTAGTAGGCAGCAGCATGGTGGAGCAGTGGTTAGCACTGTGGCAGCACAACAAGAAGGTCAAGGGATTGATGCCACCCCTGACCATCGTGGGTTCAATCCCACCCCTAGATCATCAGTGACCCTTCTGTGTGGAGTCTGCATGTTCTCCCTGTGTCTGCATGGGTTTACTCCAGGTACTCCAGTTTCTTTCCACAGGCCAAAGACATGCAGCTTAGGTTAACTGGCATCAAAACTGGGGATTCTAAATTGTCCTTGGGTATGAATGGAAGTGTGAACGGTTGTCTGTCTCTCTGTGTTGGCCCTGTGATGGACTGGCAATCTGTCCAGGGTGTACCCAGCTTCTCGCCCAAAGATGCTGGGATAGGCTCCAGCGTCCCCGCAATCTGAAAAGGATTAAGCGGTAGAAGATGGATGGATGCTCTAGTTGGCTTTTCCTGACATTTCTGAAGTCACATCTTACAGTACAAGCCATGGTCCACAGAGAGCTTCCAAAGCATCAGAGGGATCTCATTGTTCAAAGGTATCAGTCAGGACAAGGGTGCAAAAGAATTTCCAAGGCATTAAATATACCATGGAACAAAGTGAAGACAGTCATCATCAAGTGGAGAAAATATGACAACAGTGACATTAATAAGAACTGGACGTCCCTCCAAAATTGATGAAAAGACAAGAAGAAAACTGGTCAAGAAGGCTGCCAAGAGGCCAACAGGAACACTGAAGGAGCTGCAAAAATTTATGGCAAGTACTGGCTGTTTAGTACATGTGACAACAATCTCCCATCTAGGGTGGCAAGACGGAAGACTTACAGTATCTTACGAAGAAAAATATCCAAACCCGACTACATTTTGAAAAAACACATTTGAAATCTCCCAAATGCATGTGGAAAAATGTGTTATGGTCTGATGAAACCAAGGTTGAACGTTTTGGCCATAATTCCAAAAGGTATATTTGGCACAAACACAACACTGCTCATCACCAAACGAACACCATACCTACAGTGAAGCATGGTGGTGGCAGCATCATGCTGTGGGGCTGTTTTTCTTCAACTGGAACTGGGGCCTTAATCAAGGTGGAAGAAATTATGAACAGTTCCAAATACCAATCAGTGCTGGCACAAAACCTTCAGGCTTCTGCTAGAAAACTGAAAATGAAGAGGAACTTCATCTTTCAGCATGACAATGCCCCAAAGCACACATCCAAATCAACAAAAGAATGGTTTCACCACAAGTAGATTAAGGTTTTGGAATGGCCCAGCCAGAGTCCAGACCTGAATCCGATCGAACATCTGTGGGGTGATCTGAAGCGGACTGTGTACAGGAGATGCCCTCGCAATCTGTGCGCATTTTTGCAAAGAAGAGTGGACAAATATTGCCACATCACGATGTGTCATGCTGATAGACACCTACCCAAAAAGACTGAGTGCTGTAATAAAAGCCAAAGGTGCCGCAACAAAGTATTAGTTTAAGGGTGTGCATATTTATGCAACCAGGTTATTGTAAGTTTTTTATTTTTTACTTTGCCACTTAAAAGATTTCAGTTTGTTTTTCAATTGGGTTGCACAGGTTATAGGTCACATTAACGGTGGAAAAAGTTTTGAAATGATTTATCTTGGTTTCACTTTTTTTTACATCACAAAAATCATGAGGGGTGTGTAGACTTTTTATATCCACTGTATAAAGAAGTGGCCTCTCATTTGTGAGCGTTCTCGTCTGATCTTTCTTTTTCCACACGTTTTACAACAAAAAGGCTTCTCACTTGTATAATTCCTCATGTGACATTTCAAGTGACTGCAGTCACTGAAACCTTTTCCACATTTCACAAGGAAAATGGCTTCTCACTGTTTTATTTATTTGCATCACATTTCATTACAAGTGTAATGGGCACTAACCAGGGGTCTATGGTTACACTTTAAATCAAAAAGCTCTGTATCCGAGGGCTCTCTTCAAGATGGAGACTGTTCCTCTGATTGCCGAGATCTGCATTTCACAGATGCTAGGGCAGCCGGGGATCGCCTGTACAGTATCTCACAAAACTGAGTACACCCCTCACATTTTGCACGGTGGCGCAGTGGTTAGCACCGCGGCAGCACAGTTTTACCCTCGGCCGGGGGATCGCGGAGATCGTGGGTTCGATCCCTGCCTCCGGCCAACAGTGATCTGTGTGGAGTTTGCATGTTCTCCCCGTGTTTGCGTGGGTTTACTCCGGGATTTCTCCGGTTTCCTCCCACATGCCAAAAACACGCAGGTTAGGGAGTTAAGGGGCGCTTGCGCACGCAGCGACCGGCAGCTGGTGGCTTGTCACCAGACTGCAGAACAAATCTACCTACGGGTACAAAATAAGTCCCCCCCCCCAAAAAAAATATTTTACTATATCTTTTCATGGGACAACACTGAAGATATGACACTTTGATACAATGTCAGTAGTCAGTGTACAGCTTGTATAACAGTGTAAATTTGCTGTCCCCTCAAAATAACTCAACACAGCCATTAATGTCTAAACTGCTGGCAACAAAAGTGAGTACACCCCTAAGTGAAAATGTCCAAATTGTGCCCAATTAGCCATTTTCCCTCCCCGGTGTCATGTGACTCATTAGTGTTACAAGGTCTCAGGTGTGAATGGGGAGCAGGTATGTTAAATTTGGTGTTATTGCTTTCACACTCTCTCATACTGGTCACTGGAAGTTCAACATGGTACCTCATGGAAAAGAACTCAGAGTCTGAAAAAAGAATTGTTGCTCCACATAAAGATGGCCTAGGCTATAAGAAGATTGCCAACACCCTGAAACTGAGCTGCAGCACGGTGGCCAAGACCATACAGCGGTTAGTGCACGTGGTCAGCATCATATCCAGAGGTTGGCTTTTGAAAATAGACCTATGAGTGCTGCCAGCACTGATGCAGAGATTGAAGGGTGGGGTGTCAGCCTGTAAGTGCCCAAACCATACGCCGCACACTGCATCAATCTGGTCTGCATGGCTGTCATCCCAGAGGGAAGCCTCTTTTAAAGATGATGCACAAGAAAGCCCACAAACAGTTTGCTGAGGACAAGCAGACTAAGGATATGGATTACTGGAACTATGTCCTGTGATCTGATGAGACCAAGATAAACTTATTTGGTTCAGATGGTGTCAAGTGTGTGTGACAGCAACCAGGTGAGGAGTACAGAGACAAGTGTGTCTTGCCTAAAGTCGAGCATAGTGGTAGGAGTGTCATGGTTTGGGGATGCATGAGTGCTGCCAGCACTGGGGAGCTACAGTTAATTGAGGGAACCATGAATGCCAACATGTATTGTGCAATACTGAAGCAGCCCTTTGGAAACCGGGCTGCAGAGAAGTATTCCAACACGATAACCACCCCAAACACACCTTCAAGATGACCTCTGCCTTGTTAAAGAAACTGAGGGTAAAGGTGATGGACTGGGCAAGCATGTCTCCAGACCTAAACCCTATTGAGCATCTATAGGGCATCCTCAAACGGAAGGCGGAGGAGTGTAAGGTCTCGAACATCCACCAGCTCCATGATGTCGTCATGGAGGAGTGGAAGAGGATTCCAGTGGCAACCTGTGAAGCTCTAGAGAACTCCATGCCCAAGAGAGTTAAGGCAGTGCTGGAAAATATTGGTTACCACACAAAATATTGACACTTTGTTTACAATTTGGACATTTTCACTAAGGGGTGTACTCACTTTTGTTGCCAGCACTGTAGACATCAATGGCTGTATGATGAGTTATTTTGAGGGGAAAGCAAATTTACACTGTTATACAAGCTGTACATCGACCACTTTACATTGTATCAAAGTGTCATATCTTCAGTGTTGTCTCATGAAAAGATATAATAAAATATTTACAAAAATGTGAAGGTGTACTCACTTTTGTGATACTGTATTTTTTCAGGTTCTTCTTCACCATCCCAGTTGCTCCCACCACCACAGGTATAACTGTGACTGGCACCTAGCGGCTGCCTGACTGGCACCTAGCGGCTGCCCCGGCCTTGGATGCGCTCTGCAGAGCGTGCCCAAATGCCAAGTCACGTTTCGTTACCTTATGTGTAATGACAATAAAGTTGAATCTCATCATCTCATCTCATAATATCTGCTTTCTGCAGTTTCCAGGTGCTCAGGTCTTTTTTGAGGGCTTGATATTTTGTTATTTTTTCCGCTTTCTGCTCTATTGAGGCCGTGGTCGTTTGGTATGTTTACATCTATTAATTTGGCAGTTTTGTCCTTTTTGTTCAAGATAACAATGTCCGGTTTTGTTGCTTCTCAAATGGCTTCTCACTGTTTTATTTATTTGCATCACATTTCATTACAAGTGCAATGGGCCCCAGCCAGGGGTCTATGGTTACACTTTAAATCAAAAAGCTTTATATCGGAGGGCTCTCTTCAAGATGCAGACTGTTCCTCTGATTGCTGAGATCTGTATTTCACAGATGCTAGGGCAGCCGGGGATCGCCTGTAGATATTTTTTCAGGTTCTTCTTCACCATCCCAGTTGCTCCCACCACCACAGGTATAATTCCTGCAGTTTCCAGGTGCTCCTTAGGTCGTTTCTGAGGTCTTGATATTTTGTTATTTTTTCTCTTTCTGCTCTATTGAGGCCGTAGTCGTTTGGTATGGTTACATCTATTAATGTGGCAGTTTTGCCCTTTTTGTTCAAGATAGCAATGTCCGGTTTTATTGCTCCTCCTTTTATGTGTCTTCCAGTTGGCATTTCCTTGTCATAAAAGATGGTAATATCTCTGCTGGAGCTGACTGGCTCTGGAGCGTGCCCCCATATTGGTCCTTTTACTTCCATTTTAAATTCTTTGCATATTTTCCAGTGTATATCTTATTGTGACGAGCAGTGTAGTGTCCATCGGTCATTAGGATCTGGAAGCCGGACAGTAGGTGGCTTGCGCTCTCCACCGCCGCATGACAAAATCGACATTTGTCACTCTATGACAGTCCTGTCATTTTTTTAAAGCCATTAGCAACAATGCTCCACACTGTGTGTGTTTATATATTTACATATTTATTCCATCTAGCTACAATGCTCCGCACTGTGTCTATATATATATGTACATATGTATACTTGTTGCTCTTGTTTTTTTCTCTTGCCTTCTGATTGTTGCTCTGAGTGTTGCTATCCCTGTGCTGTTGCAATCCTGGAATTTCCCCATTGTGGGACTAATAAAGGCTTATCTTATCTTATTAGTCAGAAGTCCCTGGTATTGAGCCCCAACCACGAGTCTCTCCTTGTCATACCCCAGCTCTCTGTTCCTGAACCAGCGCAATGTCTCTTCCTTATCAATATAATCCCTATTGAGTTTCTTCCTGAAAGCATCCTGCTCACTGATGCTTTTTCCATCTTTCCTTTCTTTCCTCCTGTGTCCTTTTGCTGTATTTTTCCCATGTCTTTCTGGCTATTTTTGTTGCTGGGTTTTGTTGACTGGCTTTTATGTTGTCTAATAAGTCTCCTGCAAAGACCTCGGTTTGTTTAGTTATGGATGTGAAGTGACTAAGGGTTTCATGGTGCTGGGTGACTTTTTCCATTGTCTCGTCATTTGAGCTTTGCCTAAAAAGCAATTGACCAATGCTTATTATTGTCGCCCTACAGGCCTGGTTTATTTCAATTAGGCCCAGCCCTCCCTCTTTATGGGGTATACACATGTGGACAAAATTGTTGGTACCCGTCTGTAATGAAAGAAAAACCCACAATGGTCACAGAAATAACTTGAATCTGACAAAAGTGGTAATAAATAAAAATTCTATGAAAACTAACCAATGAAAATCAGACAATGCTTTTGAATTGTGGTTCAACAGAATTATTTAAAAAAAAACTCATGAAACAGGCCTGGACAAAAATGATGGCACCCTTAACTTAATATTTTGTTGCACAACCTTTTGAGGCAATCACTGCAATCAAACAATTTCTGTAACTCTCAATGAGACTTCTGCACTTCTCAGCAGGTATTTTGGCCCACTCCTCATGAGCAAACTGCTCCAGTTGTCTCAGGTTTGAAGGATGCCTTCTCCAGACGGCATGTTTCAGCTCCTTCCACAGATGTTCAATAGGATTTAGTTCAGGGCTCATAGAAGGCCACTTTAGAATAGTCCAATGTTTCGCTCTTAGCCATTCTTGGGTGTTTTTAGCTGTGTGTTTTGGGTCATTATCCTGTTGCAAGACCCATGACCTGCGACTGACACCAAGCTGTCTGACACTGGGCAGCACATTTCACTCTAGAATTCCTTGATAGTCTTGAGATTTCATTGTACCCTGCACAGATTCAAGACACCCTGTGCCAGATGCAGCAAAGCAGCCCCAGAACGTAACAGAACCTCCTCCATGTTTCACAGTAGGGACAGTGTTCTTTTCTTGGTATGCTTCATTTTTGCGTCTGTGAATATAGAGCTGATGTGCCTTGCCAAAAAGTTCCAGTTTCATCTCGTCTGTCCATAGGACATTCTCCCAGAAGCTTTGTGGCTTGTCAACATGCAGTTTGGCAAACTTCAGTCTGGCTTTCTTATGATTTATTTTCAACAGTGGTGTCCTCCTTGGTCGTCTCCCACAAAGTCCACTTTGGCTCAAACAACGACGGATGGTGCGATCTGATACTGATGTACTTTGACCTTGGAGTTCACCATGAATGTGTTTAGAGGTTGTTCTGGGCTCTTTTGTTTCCATTCATATTATTCGTCTCCTCCTGCGGTAACGTCCAGGGAGGCTGGCTATAGTCCCGTGGATCTTAAATTTCTGAATAATATGTGCAACTGTAGTCACAGAAACATCAGGATGCTTGGAGATGGTCTTATAGCCTTTACCTTTAAAGTAGAACTGAACTCATCTTTTTGCCAAAAAAGTAGAATAGCAGATTAATTCCTTATTACCTATTGTATTTTTCAACACATAAAAGAAATTTTTAGGCCGTGCGATGGCCAAGCTATAAGCCGATAAACTTTTGCCTCTGGCTGGCAGTGCCAAACAAACCGGAAGTAGTGCAGACAAAGCTGCGTGACGTCACGAGTGTGACCCTTATCAAAACAACAATGGCAGATGATAGCAGTTCCAGCAGTCAAGAACACCAGAGTTTTCAGAGTGAAGAGGCATTCAGGATCGGTGACAAGACAGAGGAGGATGCAGGAGTGTCAAGTAAACAGGAAGAGAGCGAGGGAGGCATCGAACCGTACAGATAAGAGCCAGAATTTTCGGGGGATTCCGGCACCAACTCAGACCGCAGCAGTGATGGGGAGGAGAGTCGCTTATTGAATACAGAATGGTGAGTCTTTACTTTGGCATGTTTGGGGTGTCAGGATAAGGAAAATTAACAATAAAAAAGAAAGGGAAAAAAACCCATCAGCATTTTTCCAACTTATTACAGTGATCCCTCACTTATCGCGTTTAATGGGGACCAGAACCGACCGCGAAAAGTGAAAAACCGCGAAGTAGCGTCACCCTCCCCCCCCCAAGGGCGTCACAAGCACTATTTTGCACAAAAAGGCACAAGAGAACAGCGAAAAGTGCCACTAAGCAACACGAGCGATAAAGAACAATGAATGCGGTCTTCCTTTGCTGGGTATAGGCGCTCGGCAGGGAGCGAAGCTGGGTAAAACGTCTCGGCCAATCAGCTTGCGAGATTCCCGAGCGGTGAAGAGGTGGGCGGAGAGGAGTGGAGCGGTGGTCAGAGAGGTAGATTTTCAGTTGTGCGGGCTCTCCGTGTTGATACCTGATGTTCTAATGGAGAAGGCAGGGAGAAGGCAGGGAGACTACATTAGAACATCAGGTATCAACACGGAGAGCCCGCACAACTGAAAATCTACCTCTCTGACCACCGCTCCACTCCTCTCCGCCCACCTCTTCACCGCTCGGGAATCTCGCAAGCTGACTGACCGAGACGTTTTACCTCGCAAGCTGATTGGCCGAGACGTTTTACCCAGCGAAGGAAGACCGCATTCATTGTTCTTTATTGCTCGTGTTGCTTAGTGGCACTTTTCGCTGTTCTCTTGTGCCTTTTTGTGCAAAATAGTGCTTGTGACGCCCTTGGGGGGGGGGGGGGTGACGCTACTTCGCGGTTTTTCACTTTTCGCGGTCGGTTCTGATCCCCATTAAACGCGATAAGTGAGGGATCACTGTATATCTAGAAACGCATCGCTTCCCAGTTGCTTTTCCTCCCCCTTTCTTTTCTTTCGGCGCCATGACAGCTTTCTTTGGCCACTGAACAGATCTTCCCAGGTGTTGGAAGTGTTTTGTAGTCGACTATCACGACAAAATGCACCAAAAACAACCAGTGTCGACGTGCTCGCAATGGTAAACATGGAGGACTGTGTCACACTCGTGACGTTACGCGGAACTCCGGTTGCACTTCGGCGGATTTGTCTGATTTTTCAGGGCGGGAAATTCAAAATCGCGATTTTCTCCAAGATTCCGGGATTTGTGGAGGGGGTGCCAATGATAAATTATCTTTATAATTGTATGTACTATCACCCAGTGTCGTTCAATGCCGTTCAGTTCAGTTCTACTTTAACATGCTTGTCTATGGTTTTCTTTCTAATCTCCTGAGACAACTCTTTCCTTTGCTTCCTCCGGTCCATGTTTAGTGTTGTACACACCATGTCACCAAACAGCACAGTGACTACTTGTCACCCTTTAAATAGGCCGACTGACTGATTACAAGTTTTTAGACACCTGTGATGTTAGAGGACACATTTTGGTTGAACGTGTCCCTATGGTCACATTATTTTCAATCTTTTCTAGGGGTACCATCATTTTTGTCCAGGCCTGTTCCATGAGTTTGTTTTTTAAAGTACTTCTGTTGAACCACAAGTCAAAAGCATTGTCTGATTTTCATTGGTTAATTTTAATAGAATATTTTTATTACCACTTTTGTCAGATTCAAGTTATTTCTGTGACCATTGTGGGTTTTTCTTTCAATAACAGAGGGGTACCAACAATTTTGTCCACAGCACTGATTTTTATATGTTTTCTTGTGCAGGGTCAGTGTCTTCCTGGTCCTAACATCCAACTTGTCCAGTTCCCCCTATGGCCAGTCTATCACCCCAAATCTGTATGTGACAACTGGTACTGCCAGCTGGTTTACTGCACTGATCTTATTTTTAGGCGTTAAGTTTGATTTACAGCCGGGAAGATGGCGGAGAGACATAACACTTAAACAAAGAGCTCTCCCTAGCCGGATTAAAAATCATCGGTAAATGGCCAACTCGACATAAACGAATCAATAAACTAAGGGATGAAAACACGAAGGAACCGGGCACAAGGACAAAAACAGGGTAAAATTGAAGAATTCCTCTCCAACAACGCAGGAAAAACCGCTGTACGCAAAGCCCAAAAAAACGAGGTGTCTACAGCAGAGAAAATGGAAGACACCAGACTCGACAACATGAACGCTGGCATCGCCAGTTTGGGTGAAGAGTTAAGAGAATTCAAGCGACAGCTACAACAGGATTTAGCGGCTCTTAAGGAGGAACTGAAAAAAGAAATTAAGGAGGAAATCATGGACCTCCGAAGAGAAATGGAGCGTAAATTAACGGAAAACATGGAGGAGCTGCGCTCCCAGCGGGCGTGTATGACAGAAGCGCAGACCCGAATTTCGGAACTAGAAGATTGGAAAAGCGAGGCAAACGAACAACTACAGACCCTGACGACGCAAACGCAGAGGATGCAGGAGAAAATAAACGACTTGGAGAGCAGATCCCGACGAAGCAATATGCGCATCTTTGGAATTCCGGAGGGCATTGAAGGCAACTCGATGACAAAATTCATGGATCAGTTCTTAAAAAAAGAACTGGAAATACCCGGAGAAACGGATCTGCAGATTCAACGGGCGCACAGAACACCGGCACAGAACCCGAAAACAAACTCTCCACCCAGGTCAGTTGTGGTAAACTTTGTGAAATATGACATAAAGGAAAGAATCCTGACGCAAGCATGGAAAAAAAAGATACGAATCGGCGACAAACAGGTATTTTTTGACCATGACTACCCGACAGAAATCGTGCAGCAGCGGAAGAAATATGCCAATATTAATAAAACGCTGAAAGAGAAAAAAATTAGATTCCAAACGCCGCTAACGAAAATGAGGATTCATTGGGAGGAAGGCACAAGAACCTACAACACGGCCGAAGAGGCAGCGCGGGATATGATGGAGCGGGGCCTTGAGGTGAGCGTGCCGAAGGAGACGGCTGGAGCAGCGGCGGCCCTGAACGCACCACGACAGACGGAGTGGAGGCGAGTGAACGGCGGAAGAAGGGGGAGAGACGTGGAGCAGCGGGCCCAGGACAAGCTACAAGGCTTTCAACTGAAAGCCTAGATCATAACAAAGATTAAGAAAGGCACAGAAGAAATGAAGGCCAAGAAGACAAGGTAAAAGAGAAACAGACGGCTAGGAGAGGTTTAAGTGATATTTGTTGGACATTTCTAGACTTATGACTATTACTTTGATAGTAATTAGAAGTCTAGGGAGGGCCCTTCACTCTGTGAAGACAAACCCCCCACCCACCAACAGGGACCAGTGGGCAGAAGAAAGGCCCAAAGTACGGAGGTCGAGATTTTTTAATGTGTTTTTATATAAATATGTGTTATTTTTGTTGTTAAAGGGGCTAGAAGCACAAGTTAAAAAAATGGAAAAATATGAATATGGGTAAAAATCTTAAGATAATGACATTAAACGTGAATGGTCTGAACTCACCTGTTAAAAGGGAAAGAATAATAAGAAAATTCAAGAAGGAAAAAGCTGAAATTATATTTATGCAAGAGACACATTTGAGCAAGACAGAACATGTGAAACTAAAGAGATTTGGCTATAAGAACTCCTACTACAGTTCATTTAAGGGACGAGCAAAAAGGGGGGTTATGATACTAATCTCAAACAAAATACAATTTGAAAGTGAACAGGAAATCCAGGATAAAGAAGGCAGGTATGTAATAATAAAGGGAAGAATAGATGGTATGCAGATTACATTAGTGAACATCTATGCCCCACCAGAAAGTGACAAGGGTTTTTTTCAACATCTGTTTGATCTCATAGCAACACACAGTGAAGGAGTCCTAATTTGTGGAGGAGACTTAAATGCTGTCATGGATCATGAAGTTGACACAACAAGTGTTAAGAAGACAAAAAAACATGTAACAAAGTTCATAAGAACCTCACTGGCAGAAATGGGTATGGTAGACATATGGAGGGACCTGCACCCACTCGAAAAAGACTATACACATTATTCAGCAGTCCATAAAGTACACTCTAGAATAGATTACTTCCTTATGAATGAAGGTGACAGACACAGGGTGAGAAATTGTTGGATTGGAGGGGCAGAAATATCAGATCATAATCCTATATACATGGAAATATATTTGAACAATAGAAAACGACAAACAACATGGAAACTTAACGTAGGACTGTTAAATGATGAGAAAATGAAAGAAAGAATAAAAATAAACATAAACGAATATATCCAAGAGAATGACAATGAAGAAGTGGACCCAACAATACTATGGGACACACTAAAAGCCGTGTTAAGGGGTAAATTAATTGTTGAAACAGGAAAAGCAAATAAGACTAAACTGGAAGCGTATGAACAAAGATGTGAGAGACTGAGGGAACTAGAACGTAAACATCAAAGCACAAATGACCCAAAAATATATCAAGAAATTAAAGAAGAAAAAACAAAGATAAAAGAAACACAAATGGATGAAATTGAAAGGAAAAATAGATATCTAAAGCAAAAATATTATGAAACGGGGCCAAAAGCCACAAAACTGCTGGCAAAACGGTTAAGAAAACAACAAACAATGAATAATGTATACAAGATTAAAGACCCCACCACAAATAAAACCACAGTTAACCCAGAAAACATCGAAGAAATTTTCCATAATTTCTACCAAGAACTATACTCGCAACCTGAAGAAACAAATACTAAAGATATCAAAAAATTTCTAGACACATTGGACTTGCCATCAATAGGAAATCAACAAAATGAAAAACTAACAGCAGAAATAACAACACAAGAGATCAGAGATGTGATTAAGTCACTTAAAAACGGTAAATCACCAGGTAGTGATGGATACCCTCTGAGTTTTATAAACTGTTTATAGAAGAACTCACGCCACAACTCCTAAAGTCATTTAATTGGACGCTGAACAACAACAAAATACCTCCATCATGGAACGAAGCAATCATTTCAGTTATTTTAAAACCAGGGAAAGATAAAGAACAATGCGGAAACTATAGACCAATCTCTTTATTAAATGTAGATTATAAAATATACACAACAATTATATGTAAACGAATAAAGACATTCTTGACGGAATTGATAGAAGATGATCAAACTGGATTCATAGAGGGACGCCAAACACATGACAATATCAGGAGAACAATACATATAATTAACCAAATACATAAAGAAAAGAAAAGCGCAGTAATAATGAGTTTAGACGCAGAAAAAGCATTTGACAGGGTTAACTGGAAATTCCTATATAGTGTACTGGAGCGCTTTGGATTTAACGAAAAATCAGTACAATGCATAAGGACGCTATATCAAGAACCTGTGGCAAGAATCAAGATAAACGGTAGCTTAACAGACAAAGTAAATATACAAAGATCAACTAGGCAGGGATGCTGCTTATCGCCCACCTTGTTTGCTCTGTTCATAGAACCATTGGCTCAAGCGATACGACAAAATAAGAAATTAAAAGGTGTAACAATAAAGGGGGCGGAACACAAGATTGGGCTATTTGCAGACGATATTATAGTTTACCTTGAACAACCAGATAAATCAATAATGGAAATGATGAACTTGATAGAAAATTTTGGAAAATTATCAGGATACAAGATAAACATAACAAAAACACAAATACTGACATTCCACTATAACCCTCTAAACCAGATAACTGATAAGATCAAACTAAACTGGAACCAAAAAGAAATAAAATACCTTGGAGTGAACATACCTAAAGACCTAAGCAAAATATATAAAGCAAACTATGATAGGTTGGAACAAGAAATAAAAAAAGATATTGATAGATGGTCAATCTTAAATATGGATCTGAATTCAAAAATTGAGACAGTCAAAATCAGCATACAACCTAGATTACTTTACCTCTTCCAGGCTATACCAACAGAGATTCCAGATGCCCAATTCTCAAAGTGGGACAGGATGATATCGAGATTTGTTTGGGGAGGTAAAAAACCAAGAGTGAAATATAAAACCCTCCAATTACCAAAAGAGAAAGGAGGCATGGGCCTACCGAGTCTAAAGGAATATTACTACTCAGCACAAATAAGATATATCATATGTTGGTGCGACGAGGGATATGAGGCAAAATGGAAAGAAATGGAAAAGGAAATTGAGGGACTCCCAGTACAAAGCATAATAGGGGATAAAGATGCATATAAGCAAATCAAACAAATAGACCCAATCACTAAATTTACTTTAGAACTGTGGTATAAAATAGTACAAAAATATAATATAAGGGAAGACATAAAACTATTGAAATGGGTAGCATTTGACAGTCAGTTTGAACCGGCAAAACAAGATAGGGGATACAAAAATCTGGTGAACAAGGGAATCACAGCATGGGGCAATATCGGAAAAAAAGATCTCGGGAGCTTTGTAAATATCAGGAGAAAATTTAAATTAGAAAGATCGGAATTTTTCAGATATCTGCAGATGAGAGATTACTATATGAAGAAGATTAGGCATAACCTCCAAACAGATGTGAACGAGATTATACAACTTATTTTAAGCTCATATGCAGGAAATAAAATAAGAATTATTTCAAAACTATATCAGAAACTTATGACAAACAATCATACAAGTAACTATATAAAGGAGAAATGGGAGAAAGAGCTCAATTTAAACATAACAGAAGAAAGCTGGCAGGAAATATGGAAAACACAACACACATCAACAAATTCAAGGGCATGGAGGGAATTTGGATGGAAAAACCTGATTCGCTTTTTCATTACACCACAGATTCAAGGAAAATATACAAATACCCAATCTTTATGCTGGAGGGGATGTGGGGCTCAAAATGCAGACCACTCACATATGTTTTGGAAATGCTACAAAATATCATCATTTTGGAAATCTATGCATGTGACAATACAGAGGATATTAGGATATAATATACCAATGAACTGTAACCTGATGTACTTATGTGATCTTAAAAAAGACAGTGTTATACAGGCTGAGGACAGATATCTAGTTAAAATCTTGTTGATTGCATGTAAAAAAACTATCACAAAAAAATGGCGATCAGAAGTTCTTCCTGACCAAGAACAATGGACTGACATTGTTGAGGACATACGTATGATGGAAAAACTAACATATCGACGAAGAATGCAAGAAGGAATATGGGAGAAAAAATGGCGGAAATGGACACACTACAAAGTGCAACAACGAGGCAGAAATTGAAAGAATAACCAAAGACACTGAAAAAACCAGAAGAATTAAGAGATGGAAACTAAAAACTTGATGCTCCAACATTTGCCCCCCCTTTTATTTTTTTTTTATTTTTTATTTATTTATTTTTTTTTATTATTTTTCCCTACCCTAACCCCTTTGTTTTTTAAATGTAGAATGTGATCTGAATGCATTATATATGATGAAAAATGAATAAAAATCTAAGTTACAAAAAAAAGTTTGATTTACAGATTTTCTTTAGATGATGTTGGTATTCTTTTTTGATTATGTTCCTCATTTTCCTGTGTTCAATAGTTGTGTTCTCCTCTATGCCCAGATATTTATATGTCGATTCATCTGACAGGTCTTTGATGTGCTTAATGTCATCTATTTGGATGTTCTCTGATGCCGTTTTCTTTCCTTTTTTTATTGTAAATTTTGCGCATTTGTCGAGTCCTATATCCAGATGTTCATAGATGGCCTCAGTAATGAGTCCCGTCAGCCACTTGTATGTAGTGGGGAGGCAACAGATGGGTCTGTATTTATTAGCTTGTTGGGTTTCAGGGCTCTTGGACAGGAGTATGGCATTTCCATATGTGAGCCACTCTGGTGCTTCTTCTTCTTCCCTAACAAGTCAGCTGAATGCCTCTGCATAATGTTTGTGCAGTGTTGTCATCTTTTTGAGCCAGAAGTTTGGTATTTTATCTATTCCAGGGGATTTGAAGTTGAGATATTTCCTGATTTTTTCTTTAGCAGTTTCTTCTGTGATTTTTAATGAGGGCATCTGACATTTTCCTTTATTTTTATTGGCAATAGTTTGAATCCAGTTATTACTTTTATGTTGTACTGGGTCCTCAAATAGGTTTCTCCAGAATGTTTCCAGCTGTATTTTTTCAGGAGATACCTCTGCTTCTATGGGTTTTTTTTTATGTAAGCCTCCCTTCGACTTGTTTTAGGTTTTCTGCAAATAGTGTATTTATCAGTTTTGAGTTCTCTCTCTTTTGTCTGTTGCTAATTTGGGCTGCTAGGGCCTTGACTTGCGCCTGGTGCTCTGCTATTTTTCCCTATAATCTGCTCTTTCCTACTGTTATTTTTTTGGATTCTGTTGATTACTCTTAGTAATTTGGTAGTGCAGTTTTGGTTATGTATATAGTTAGTCATTTGAGTGATTTCAGCACTAAATCAATTAATTTTTCCTTCAAGTTTCTTTTTCCAAATAGGTGTGGAGATTTTTGTTTTAGTTCCAACATTCATTTTTTTCTTTGTATTCTGGAGCTAGCTTGCTGTACCACACTGCTCTGAAGTTTATGCAGTTCAGCTGTGTGAGTTCTCATGTGAACTTTCAAACCATTATGCTGACCGAAACATTTTCCACATGTTTCACAAGAAAAGGGCTTCTCACCTGTGTGAGTTCTCATGTGAACTTTTAAACCACTATGTTGGCTGAAACATTTTCCACATGTTTCACAAGAAAAGGGCTTCTCACCTGTGTGAGTTCTCATGTGATATTTCAAATGACTATGTGTACTAAAACAATTTCCACATGTTTCACAAGAAAAAGGTTTCTCACCTGTGTGTGTTCTCATGTGAATTTTCAAACTACAAAGATGGCTGAAACATTTTCCACATGTTTCACAAGAAAAGGGCTTCTCACCTGTGTGAGTTCCCATGTGAAGTTTCAAACTACAATGATGGCTGAAACATTTTCCACATGTTTCACAAGAAAAGGGTTTCTCACCTGTGTGAGTTCTCATGTGATATTTCAAATTACTATGCTGATTGAAAGATTTTCCACAGGTTTTGCAGGAATAAGGCTTCTCACCTGTATGCGTTATCATGTGATATTTCAAATTACTATGTGTACTGAAACTATTTCCACATGTTTCACAAGAAAAGGGTTTCTCACCTGTATGAGTTCTCAAGTGAATTTTGAATTTATGATGACTAGTGAAACCATTTCCACACGTTTCACAAGATAAGGGCTTCTCACCTGTGTGAGTTCCCATGTGAATTTTCAAACTACAATGATGGCTGAAACATTTTCCACATGTTTCACAAGAAAAGGGCTTCTCACCTGTGTGAGTTCTCATGTGAACATTCAAACCACTATTCTGGCTGAAACATTTTCCACATGTTTCACAAGAAAAGGGCTTCTCACCTGTGTGAGTTCTCATGTGCTCTTTCAAGTGACTACTCTGATTGTAACATTTTCCACATATTTTGCAAGAATAAGGCTTCTCACCTGTATGACTTCTCATGTGTATTCGAAGTTGTGATGCATATTTCATTTTTTTCCCACAGGTGTTGCAGTCAAGGGATTCCTCAAATATGTGACTTGTTTCATGGGCCAATAAAAATCTCTTTTCACTAAATCTCCTCCCCCAGGTGTGGCAGGCAAATGGCTTTCCCATAGTTTTGTTTGAAGATTTTGAGTCTATATGCTTGTTCTCTTCTTGATCAGTGTTCTTAGATAGAGGAACGCTCAAAGAGAAGAATGGATCACTGGTTGTTTCTGGATCACTGTGGTCATGTCCCTTACATGTAGCCATCATCACCGAAGAATCAGTCTCCTGATTCAGCAGAACCCCCTCCCTTTGCCCACTGGTGCCATGTTCATCATCTTCCTCTTCAATCTGTGGTGGAGGTGGTTTTTTCTGGTCCAGACTGGTGTTCCTCTCCTGGTCACAGAGCGAAATCTTCTCCTCACAGACATGCCGACGAGCGATATCTAAATACGCAAGAGAAAAAAATTAAATGATCTGATAATAAAAAGATAAACTATGAGAAACAAATTATATACTGGTATTTACAGTTAAAACCAGAAGTTTACATACACTGTATAAAAGTCACATTTTTATTCTCACTGTCTGACATTAAATCAGACTAAACTTTTCCTGTTTTATGTCAGTTCGGATTACCAAAATTATTTCTATTTGCTAAATAATTTTTACAATTGCTAGATAATCTTTTGATCATATTTTATTACTTTCGTCAAGATCTAACGTTTACATACATTTCCTTAATATTTGGTAGCATTGCCTTTAAACTGTGTGACTTGGGTCAAACATTTTGGGTATCCTATCCACAAGCTAGTTAGATAGTTTGCTGGAATTTTGGCCCATTCCTCCTGACAGAACTGGTGGAACTGAGTCAGATTTGTAGGCCGCCTTATCACACACGTCCTTTAGGTTCTGCCCACAAATTTTCTATGGGATTGAGATCAGGGCTTTGTGATGGTCACTCCAAAAAATTCACTTTGTTGTCCTTAAAAGGAACCCTGATTATATTGGCATGTTAGCTCTATATGCTTTATTTTTATGGTAGTAACATAACTATAATATAATTTTTTAGAAAATAATTCCCAGTTTTATATATTTTTTAAAAACTTTATTACGATGTAAATCGCCATTTTTGTTTACGTCGCAATGCATTCTGGGTAGTGACGTAGAATGGTTGCAGCCGTTTTTTCTGTCTTATACAAGCCAAGAAGCGAAGCTACTAACTACTGCCATTTGTCAGTGAAAATGCCACATTGCGCGGCTTTTGGATGTAATTTCCAATCAAAGCGAAATAAAGAGAGTGGGGTAAGCCTCCACAGCTTTCCTAAAGAGGGAAAGTTGAGGAAAAAGTGGGGCGGCAGCGGCTCAGGAGGTAGAGCAGGTCGTCTAATAACCCGATGGTTGGCGGTTCGCATCACGCTCTCCCCAGATATCCTGCCGTTGTGTCCCTGGGCAAGGCACTTCACCCGCATTGCCTCCAGTGCCCATAACACTGGGTATGAATGTGTAAAAATGTTTAAATGCTCGGTGGTGGCCGGAGAGGCCGTTGGCGCGGATTGGCAGCCACATTTCCGTCACTCTGAGTGTCTGTGATCACGCGCTATAGCGCACGCCTGATAAAGCTGACATATACTGTATATTAATCACGCTATGATAAAGCACGATATCGCTCAAAGCGTGCGCATGAGACATGTCTGTGATCACGCGCTATAGCGCACGCCTGATAAAGCTGACATATGTATTAATCACGCTATGATAAAGCACGATATCGCTCAAAGCGCACAAGCGTGCACTTTCAAGCGAATCACGGTTCGAATTTTGTCACGCATACCTGTCAAGTGATACGGTTTCGCCGTATTTTAATACGGGGAAAATGCAATTTTAGCAAATATGGGCGTATTGCCATTTTTGTACGCCAAAAAGAAAAATATATGGGAAAAAAAATTATTGAGAGTGTGGAGGAACACCTCGTGTGTGACCCCCACAGCATACGGGGCTGGCAGAGCGCTCAGCGTGAGCAATTATCAGAACAGTGAGAGGTATGGACTGATCGTTATGCAGATGCGCCTCGCACCCTCTTTCGTCCTGCACCTCCAGAACAGAGAGGAATCCCGGCGCCAGTAATCCTGCGGCTGATATGTGTGACTCTAATGCAAATGTCCATGCTTTCCTGCTGTATACTGTGATGCTAATGTGCCATGCATGCATTGTCTGAGCTGGGTATATAAGTTGACTGCATATCTCTTGCTCTCTCTCTTTTTGATCACTCGCATTGTTTGTTGCTGACTTTGAGATGCAGGGCTCGCTCCAGCATGCTGCCACAGCGTGCTGGAGCGATATCGTGCTTTATCATAGCGTGATTAATACATATGTCAGCTTTATCAGGCGTGCGCTATAGCGCGTGATCATAGACATGTCTCATGCGCGCGCTTTGAGCGATATCGTGCTCAATAAAAAAACTATATTTTTCAAATTTACATTAGCACAAGGTAGATTGTTTAATTTGAAAGTACACAATAAGAATAATTCTGAATATAGTTCTTAATTGTCAGCTAGATATATACACTTGGAATTAAAGAGTTTTTAATTGTCAGCTTTGTTACACTAATGCACTTGGATGAACTTGGTTAGGTGCGCTCAATTTCGCCAGGCATCGAATTACTGTTCAGTTGATTTTAGGTTCTCTTGTGGAGGAAGAAAATAAGTGCAGGCGGACACGGCGAACTGAAGTTTAAAAGGGTGCTTTATTCATCCTCCACGAGGCTCGCTCAGCGCTGTGTGCTGGAGCGAGCCCTGCGTCTCATAGTCAGCAACAAACAATGCGAGTGATCAAAAAGAGAGAGAGCAAGAGATATGCAGTCAACTTATATACCCAGCTCAGACAATGCATGCATGGCACATTAGCATCACAGTATACAGCAGGAAAGCACGGACATTTGCATTAGAGTCACACATATCAGCTGCAGGATTACTGGCGCCGGGATTCCTCTCTGTTCCGGAGGTGCAGGACGAAAGTCATATATATATAAATACATATAAAACGAACATATATCCAGTCTTTATGCTTCAGAAGAGAGCTATTAGAATAATAAACAAAGCTGCTTACAGGGAACCAACAAACCCACTTTTTCTTAAATTAAAAGCTCTCAAGTTGAAAGATCTGGTTGACTTTAAAACTGCAGTAATAATGTTTAAAGCTAAGAATCTATCACTGCCCGCAAATATCCAAAAGCTGTTCCAAATAAGGGAGAAACAATACCATTTCAGAGGAACATGTATATTTCAAAAACCTTCAGTGAGAACTACCACCAAGCAACACTGTGGTTTCAGTGCAAGGAGTCAGATTATGGAACGATTTTGGACCTGAATTAAAATCATCTACAACGCTTGGACAATTTAAACAAAAACTAAAGGAAGAAATACTCCAAACATATATACAAGATGACATGTAAAATCACATAAGGATTGTCATATCCAGTCTGTGTTGTGTTGTTACTTAGTTTTTTTTGTCACATTTTGTCTTTGTTCTGAATAGTAATCGTTCTTGTTTTGTTTTTCTTTTGAATTCTTGGATGGAATATGGGTGGGCAATATAAGCTGTGGCTTCAGCCATCACCCATTTCAGATAACTTATGTTGAACTGTATAATCAGAGGAGTTATTGTTTAATTTGACCTTGTTGGATTTTTTTGCCTTTGTTATATTATTCTGTTTCTTTTTAATCTTTACTTTTAATCTATCTGAAATAAAGATTCATTCATTCATTAAATTTGCATTCAAAAGACTATCTTAACACTGCATAGAACTTCGAATAGGCCAGATGTGATGTATTATGAATACTAGAAAAGCACTCTGAGAGCGCAGACCTCCGCCAAGCGCCACAGTTCCCCCCCATACAGTGTTTAACATCATAAATAAAATATTGAAAATGGCCCTATCTCGCAATGTTTAAAAAAAAAAAAAAAGAATCCTTTAAAAAATTCCTGGATCCAGACGGTGATCCGGATCACCACCAAAATCTAATCATCTGTAGGATACCCCATTTCTGACAATCTGTGAAAATTTCATGAAAATCCGTCCATAACTTCTTGAGTTATCTTGCTAACAAACAAACAGACAAACCAACGCTGATGATCACATAACCTCCTTGGCGGAGGTAACTAGAAGACTAGAAATATCAGCAGGGTATACTAGCACTGTATAACAGGCACGTGCGTATAAGACGGCAAAATCGCTCTGATATTTTATGTGTTTACATGATACACCAAGCATGACAAGGCTTGCAATTACACAGCACATGTTCTTCAGAATCTTAGGCATTATATAAAATGTATTCTCCCTTTAGATGTCGAATCCATGGTCCATTTGCCAGGGTTGAAGTGCAGTCGTGCGAACGTCTGCAGCAGTTTACATCGTGTTTACATCTCGCCATGTACGCACGCCTCTCCGGGATTTCGCGCGAGAATAGAAACCTCAATACCCTCAATAGCGATAGCGTTAGCTTAGCAAACGCTTCAGGTAAAGCATAGCAGTGAACCATGAAAAGAAACGCTACTCAGTTTACTCACAGAGCCCGGTGAAATGCGAATAAAGGGGCATTTCTTTTTCCACAGTAGTGCAATACATTTTTTGGCATTAAGCAAACTGAGGTCTATGAATGCTCTTTCACTCTTATTAAAGTTATGCTTTTCTGGATACAGACTCAACAAAAACAATTTAAGATTCAATATGATTTGTTTTGAAATTATTTTTTCAATTGTTACCCTCACCTCTTCCCAAAACATTCTAATTTTTTTACATTCCCATAAACAATGAAATAGGGTTCCTTTATTTTCCATACATTTTGTGCACGTATCTGGTATGTTTTTGTTATATCTATTTAACTCCACCGGTGTAACATACATCCGCATTAACCATTTAAAATGTATCAATTTAAGACGTACATTTATTGATTTGGTTTGAGCTTCTGTACAAGCCAATTCCCATTGTTCCTCTGAAATTTCAGTTTGCAGGTCTTCTTTCCAATAATTCAATCTTTTCTGTGAGTTTTCACTTGAGAATAGTGTCAATGAGTTATAAAACTCTGAAATAATACCCTTTCTCTTACTATCTTTCATCAAAATTTTTTCCAAGGATGAGTAAGTAGGTTGGGTGAGAGCATTATTTTGATTTGATCGAATAAAGTTCCTAAGCTGAAGATATTTAAAAAAATGTGTTCTATTAAGATTAAATTTGATCCTCAGTTCTTCAAAAGACATTATGTTTTCTGAACATGACAGATATAAGTCTTGAATCTTTTGAATCCCTTTTAAATTCCATACTTTAAATACAGTATCCGCTCTCCCTGGTTTAAAATATTGATTACCCCATATTGGGCTAAATTGTGACAGTAAGTGTGGTTCTTTTAAATATTTTGTGGTTTCACACCATATTTTGATCATATGCTTTACAAATGGATTTTTAACTTGTTTCTGTAATTTTTTTGCCGAGTCTGAGTATATGAATATGGGAAGAGGTAAAGGTAAATTGTATGATTCCATTTCAGTCCAGTGAGGGAGATCATTTGATGAAAAATAATATGTCATAGACCTCAGTTGTGCTAACCAGTAATACAACATAAAGTTTGGACATTTCAGACCTCCACGATCAAATGGTAAATATAGTAAGGACAGACGTAATCTAGCCTTCCTATTGTTCCATAAAAATTCCACTAACTTTTTTTTAATTCTTGAGAATAGATCTGAAGGTGGTGGTAAAGGAATGTATTGAAATAAATAAAGTATTTTGGGTAAAATATTGGCTAGCCCAAAATAATGGCTAGCCCAACTTCTTCTTGACTAATTTTAGACTCCAGTATCTCCCTGTTTTCATTTGGAATACACGGTATAGATAATCCGTCCAAAAACCCATTTAGTTTTGTTAAGTCAGTTTCATTTTTTGTATTATATAATTTTTCATAATAATCTCTAAAGGCACTATTAATTTCTAAAGGATCTACAACTGGCTGTCCGTTATTTATGATACTGGTAATTGGTGTTTTAAATTCTAATTGTTTAATCTGCCATGCCAATAATTTTCCTGATTTTTCACCTTGTTCATAAAAAGATTGCTTCAATCTTAGAAGACTCGAGGCAGCTCTATTCGCTGATTTTTTGTCATATTCAGCTCTCTGAATCAGTAATTCGTTCTCTAACTTTGGGTCACTTCCTGCATACACTTTTTCTTGAAGAATTTTTATTTTATGTTCCAATTGGACTCTCTCCTCTCGAATCTTCTTAGATTTTGAACCTGTATAACTAATAATATGCCCCCTAATAAAAGCTTTGAAAGCCTCCCACTTTATACATGCTGATGTTTGTGTAGTATTGATATCAAAGAACTCCTCTATCTGTTTTTCTATGTACTTAACAAATTCCTCATCCTGAAGCCATTTATGCTGAAATTGCCACCTACCTGGTTCCTTTGTCAATTTCTTATCTACATATATTAGACAGCAGGGTGCATGATCAGAGATCACAATATTATCATAGAAGCAGTTTTGAATCTTGGAACTTAATTCTGTGGAGATCAAAAAATAGTCAATACGTGAGAATGTCTTGTAGATATTAGAATAACAAGAATAGGCTTTAACTTGTGGTTTCATTTCTCTCCATATATCTAGCAATCTCAATTCTTTCATAAAATGATTAATGATCATCCTGCATCCATTGTGCGTACAGTCTAGTCCTGTTGATCTATCTATACCGGGATTCAATGTACAATTAAAATCCCCTGCTATTATATGTTGCCCTGTAAGTGAAGATAAAATAAGGAATAAATTAGTAAAGAAATTTTGATCATCTATATTGGGACCGTATAAGTTCACCAAATTTATATTTTCTAATAACAAAGATCCTTGAATGATTAGATATCTTCCAAATTTGTCTCCAATTACATTTTTCACTTGAAATGGGACTGATTTATGTATGAGAGTCATAACTCCCCTGGCTCGGGATGAAAATGATGAGGTGAATACACTTCCTTGCCATCTTCTCCTAATTCTTTTTACATCCTCCTCTATTAGATGAGTTTCTTGTAAAAACACAATTTTTGAACCCATGTCTTTTATTTTATTCATAACTTGTTTAAGTTTTTTTAAATTTTGTAGACCTCTGCAATTCCATGAGGTTAAACTGAGATTAACGCTTTGGTCTATGATCAATAAGGAGTTTGAGATTACCTCGCAATGTAAACATGCTCACACAGAGAAGCAAAAACACGAGTGGTTGAACATTCATCCTACAAACTACACACAAACAAATTTCCCCTTCCCACATTCGTGGTAATCCCCCCAAAATCAAAAAAAAAAATTCTGTCTCCCGCTATAACCATTGACTGCTCCACACCCGCGAGGATCACTCAAAACCACTCATACTTTATCCTCTCAATCACCCTGACTCTACTGCTTTTAATGACGTAACATTAACTCTCTTCTGTAGTTTTCCAACTTAACTCCTAAATTTTATAGCAACTTTGTACATCATAGGGTTTTTTTTTTTTAAATATATAATACAATCTATATTTTGTAAACTTGCTATATGCTTCAGATCACTCAGATGCCTGTGCAAATGCTTAAATATTCTACCATATATTTTGTTCATGCTTAGCTCCCACCAGTCTCTTCTTGGATCTTCTTGATGAACTCCTGCGCCTCCTCAGGGGTCTTGAAGATGTGGGTTCTACCCTTACACGTGACCAGCAGTCTTGCAGGATGAATCACTCCATGATGAATCCCAAGGTTGCGCAGCTCTTTACGGGCGGGGTCGAACTGTTTCCTTAATTGTTGGATTCATGTGGCCAAATCTGGGTAGAACCGCACCTGTTGATCCTGGTATTTAATTTCTCCTTTGGCTCGCGTCGCGTTGGAGATCGTCATCCTGTCTCTGTAGCTGAGGAACTTCATAATCAGCGTCCTCGGTGATGCCTTGTTATCTCTCGGTGGGCCAATTCGGTGGGCGCTTTCTAAGACGACTGATGATTGCAGCTCCGCGTTGTTCAGCGCTTCTGGGATCCACTTTTCCAAAAAGGAACATGGATCCAGACCCTCAGTTCTCTCCGGGAGACCCACCAGCCTCAGGTTGTTCCGTCTCGACCGGGATTCTAAATCCAGAACATTATCTTCCAGACGTTTATTTTTTAATTCCAATGTGCGCACCTTTAATTGTAGGCCGGAGACGTCATCCTCAGCACTGGAAATTCGGAGCTCCACCTGCGACACCCGTTCCATACAGTCGCTTAACTCCTTTTTCATTTCTTCTATCGCTGCAATAATCCCGTCAAGTTTAGAGGTAAAGTCTGCTCTCATTGAACTAATGGCAGCGAGCACCGCACCTGTGCCGTCGCCAGTAGTCACCGCTCCTCTGCTAGCTTCCTCCGCCATATTTGGGGATTTTTCTGCTTCATCACGGACGTGAAAGTCCGTTAACTTGGACTGTTTCGGCGATTCAGTTTTTCCTCCATCTGATTTCCCAGCCTTAGGCTTTACCGGTATGTCCTCGCCCAAACGTTGGGATAGGTTTTGTTCCAATTGAGAGAGTTATTTGCCGATTTTTCTTTTTTTTTTTTAGGAGCAGAGTAGAGTGAAGCACGTCCTTCTACGCGGCGGCCATAACCGGAAGTAAAGGGGTATTTCTACTTGAAAAGCTGGTTCAACCAAGGTGGAAATTCAGCCTGTGCGTGTGCGTCACAAATGTTGATCCGATATTCGCTGTTGGTTAGTTATTTTAGTGGCAAAATCAGCAACTTTGTCTCAGCACTGAAAAAATGTGACCATCCCGGCCAACATCACGTGTTGCTATGTTCTAAATTTAGATACGATTCCTAGCGATCTCGTGTTTGGAATTGTTTTCGTGTTTTTTTTTACGATTTAAAATTTTTGACTGAATTTTTAGTGAAAAACCGTAATTTTGATTAATAAAGCCGTAACCCGGAATGGGGTCTTGAAAACCGTAACCATTACGGCAAAACCGGAGTAGTTGGCAGGTATGATATTAGCGTGATTAATACATATGTCAGCTTTATCAGGCGTGCGCTATAGCGCGTGATCACAGACATGTCTCATGCGCGCGCTTTGAGCAATATCGTGCTTTATCATAGCGTGATTAATATATATGTCAGCTTTATCAGGCGTGCGCTATAGCGCGTGATCACAGACACTCAAGAGTGACAGAAATGTGGCTGCCAATCCACGCCAACGGCCTCTCCGGCCACCACCGAGCATTTAAACATTTTTACACATTCATACCCAGTGTTATGGGCACTGGAGGCAATGCGGGTGAAGTGCCTTGCCCAGGGACACAACAGCAGGATATCTGGGGAGTGCGTGATGCGAACCGCCAACCATCGGGTTATTAGACGACCTGCTCTACCTCCTGAGCCGCTGCCGCCCCACTTTTTCCTCAACTTTCCCTCTTTAGGAAAGCTATGGAGGCTTACCCCGCTCTTTTCATTTCCCTTTTTTTTTTCCACAATATCTTTATTGACCCTTTTTTTTTTTAACAAACATGATACAAACAATCAAACACTAACACTAAAGTACTACAAAAAAAAAAAAAACCCTAAAAACACCAACAACCACCAACAAAATCAAGTCTTCAACAATGCTCCTCTGTTTAGTCTAGACAATCCAATACATAAGTATACATATTATGTTCACCAGTTTGGAATTTACAAGGTCCACACACATCATTCACCTTCTTCTTCAAGAGTTATGTTTAAATTTTTTACATAATCAATAAAAGGTCTCCATATATTCTCAAACACAATTTCCTTTGATTTCAGTATATATGTTATTCTTTCTAATGGAAGGTTTGTTAACATCTGTCTTAACCACTGAGTCACATCTGGTCTATGAGTCTTTTTCCATAATAGTGCAATACATTTTTTGGCATTAAGCAAACTGAGGTCTATGAATGTTCTTTCACTTTTATTGAAATTATGCTTTTCTGGGTACAGACCCAACAAAAACAGTTTAGGATTCAATATGATTTGTTTTGAGATTATTTTTTCAATTGTTACCCTCACCTCCTCCCAAAACATTCTTATTAATCTACATTCCCATAAACAATGAAATAGGGTTCCTTTACTTTCCATGCATTTTGTGCATGTATCTGGTATATTTTTGTTATATCTTTTCATTTCCCTTTGATTGGAAATTACATCCAAAAGCCGCGCAATGTGGCATTTTCACTGACAAATGGCAGTAGTTAGTAGCTTCACTTCTTGACTTGTATAAGACAAAAAACGGCTGCAACCATTCTACGTCACTACCCAGAATGCATTGCGATGTAAACAAAAATGGCGATTTACATCGTAATAAAGTTTTTTAAAAATATATAAAACTGGGAATTATTTTCAAAAAAATTATATTATAGTTATGTTACTACCATAAAAATAAAGCATATAGCGCTAACATGCCAATATAATCGGGGTTCCTTTTAAGCCACTTTGTAACTAATTTGGTGCTACTGTATGTTTAGATTCATTGTTCAAATGGAAGACCCATTTGCACCTAAGCTTTAACTTCCTGGCTGATGTCTTGAGATATTGCTTCAATATTTCCACATAATGTTCTTTCCTCATGATGCCATCTATTTTCTGAAGTGCACCAGTCCCTCCTGCAGCAAAACACCCCCACAACATGATGCTGCCACCCTTGCACTTCACAGTTATGATGGTGTTCGCAGGATTGCAAGTTTCCCCTTTTTTCCTCCAAATGAAATGATGGTCATAATGGCCAAACCGTTCAATTTTTGTTTCATCAGACCACAGGACATGTCTCCAAAACCTCAGGTCTTTGTCCCTGTGTACATTTGCTAACTCTAACATCTCTTTTTTATGTTGATTTTGGATTAATGTTTTCTTCCTCGCAGAGTGGCTTTTCAGACCATGTCGGTACAGAACTCCTTTCCCTGTCGAAAATGACACTCTTTTAACAGCTTCAGTAAGCATCTTCACAAGGTCTGTTGCTTTTGTTCTGGGGTTGATGCGCACATTTCACACCAAAACACGTTCATGTAAAGGACACAGAACTTGTCTCCTTCCTGAGCAGTATGATGGCTGGACATTCCCATGGTGTTTATACTTTTACCCAAGGATGAACCAGACTTGTGAAAGTCCACAATTCTATTATTCTATATTCTCTTCCTGATATTACTGTATGTAAACTTTTGACTTTGAGAAAGTGCGATTCAGCCTCTGGTTATATTTGGTTTGGGTTGACAGCCCACTCCAATTTTTTTTTGTTACATTTCAAATCCAAGAGTGCCTCAAAATGGACTGGTTAGTCATTGCTGAACACTGGAATGAATGGCCAAGACTGGAGACTTATCTGAATGTTGTCTGCTATGATTTTCTTGTCTACGTGCAGTAACATCCACTGACAAAACATTATTCAGGCCTGAGGCTGCACTCACACTAGGCAATCTGTACCATGTCCAAGCACCTCTGACCTCATTCTTACATTCAATCAGACCTCTATAGTTTCACTTACCTGTTCTGTGCCATTCTGGTTCTGGTTTCATGTTGACATCCAGCAGTCTGTGCTGACAGTCATTACCATCTTCATTATACCACACAATAACTGTTTGGACATCTTCAGATATTTGTTTGGATTCTGACGGAATCATCCTAACAGTATCAGAATCATGAGGGTGAAGTGTGTCATTATTTGGTTCTGATTTATGACTTTCCTCATTTGTAAGAGTGACCATAAAACCATCAGACTCCTGCTTCAGGAAAAGATGATCTGTCTTTTTGACGATGTAGTGTTCCTCCTCTTCCTCTTTAATCTGTTTAACCTGAAGAAGTTTAGGTTCCTCCTGTTCCTGTTTTATCTGCTGCAATTCTTGTTCCTCCTGTTTCACTTTAATCTGAAGATTTTCTGGTTCTTCTTGTTCCTCCTTAATCTGTTTAATCTGAAGTTTAGGTTCCTCTTTAATCTGTAGAGTGTCTGGGTTCTCCTGCTTCAAACTGGAGATCCTGTCCTGGTTATAGAGCTGCTGGTCAGCAGAAACCACGTTCTCACTGGCATTTTGCTCTGGGAGATACAGAAGGAGAAAAGACACAGGAAATAACTGATTAACCCTCAAGAAACAGTTATTTTAGTACAAAACGCCCAAGTGCGGTCATTTATGACCCCACCTAACAGCAATACCCGGTGAATAAGACATGCAATCTTTCGTCTTGATAATACAACACTGATATGAAGGACCTGCTGACCAATCTAGTTCAGCTGGGCTGTAATGAATATATAGCTTATATTGACCTGACGTGTCTCTTCAGAAATGTAACTACACATTGTAGCAATGTTTTGAATGGGATGGCCTTCCAGCGCGGTGGCGGAGTGGATAGCACTGCGGCAGCAAAGCAACTCACCCTTGGCCAGGGGATCCTGGGTTTGATCCCAGCCACCGACCAACAGTGATCTGTAAGGAGTTTGCATGTTCTCCCCGTGTCTGCGTGGGTTTACTCCGGGATTTCTCCGGTTTCCTCCCACATGCCAAAAACATGCAAGTTAGGTTAATTGGCGTCAAAAATGGGGATTCTAAATTGTCCTTAGGTATGAATGTGAGAGTAAATGGTTGTCTGTCTCTCTGTGCTGGCCCTGTGATGGACTGGCGATCTGTCCAGGGTGTACCCTGCCTCTCGCCCAAAAATGCTGGGATAGGCTCCAGCACCCCCGCAACCCAAAAAGGATTAAGAGGAAGAAGATGGAAGGATGATGGCCTTCCATACAACTGGTCCCTTTCCCAGACACCACCCTACATGTGACAATGTCAACATTATATAATGTCATGTGTCAGCGTGACTTAAAAAGCTCCCGTTTCCAAATGTTGGTTAGTTAGTTAGGCAATTCCCTTCCACAGCATGTGGGACACCATGTGCTGTATGGGGCGGTCCCCATCTATGTTTCTTCCAAATGTTGGTAATGTGCTGTTTTTGTGTAGCATTCAGGAAGATTTATTGCTCCAGCATTCTTACATTCTCAAGGGTATATAAAGCATTAAAAGTATTAATTTCTTTAAAATATATTTTTATTCAAGTTTTTCACATAGACAAACAGGAAAACAAAAGTGCCAGACACACAAAGGCAACAAAACAAAACACAAAGCAAAACAAAACAGGGCTCGACATGGGCAATGATATATACTGCTCAAAAAAATAAAGGGAACACTTTGAAAACACATCAGATTTTAGTGGGAAAAAATAAGCTGGATATCGAAATTGTGGCAGGCTAGTCCAGCTTACTCAGATTAAAGGAACGCTTTTTAATACGTACTGAATGCATGGTTAAGATAAACTGGAATGTGAAAGGAAGTACCTGGTAGCTTGTAGTTCTTAATATGTTGCCAGATTTTAAGACCATTTGAAATTATCCAATCCTTTGTGCCTGCGGGCAGGCCAGATGTTGAGAAAAGAAGAGTCTGCAGAAATTCAATGTCAAAGTTAGCACCAAGAGCCATAAATTCACTTTTCTGCCAGTTGACTGTATATCTTGAGATTTTGCCAAATGACTTAATGAGGTCTAGTAAAATTGGGATGGAGTGTTCAGGTTGTGAAAGAAAGAAGACAACGTCGTCTGTATAAAAGGAAAGATGGTGGTCCGCATCCCCAAGCCATATGGGTGCGAGATGGGGATGCTACCTAATACTGACAGCAAGTGGCTCAATGGCAATTGCAAAAAGCAGGGGGCTGAGGGGACAGCCCTGGCAGGTCCCCCAGTGCAGTAAGAATGAAGCTGACTTTTCTTAATTCGGCATGATGGAAGACGAGGGATTGGCATACATCATTTTAATCCATGAAATAAATTGGGAGCTAAATCCAAATTCGTCCAGCACCTTCCACATATATGGCCATTCCAACCGATCAAATGCCTTCGCTGCATCTAAGCAGAGGGCAGCTGCCTTTTGGTCCTTCTCATAATTATGGTACAATATATTTATTAGCCTTCTAACATTGAAAAAAGACAATCTCTTAGGGATAAAGCCAGTTTGGTCAGCATGGATAATAGAGGCGATATGTTTATTTCATCTGTTTGCTAACAATTTAGTAAAAATCTTCATGTCAGAGTTCAGCAGTGCAATAGGTCGGAAGGAAGCGGGTTTTGTCTCATCCCTGCCCTCTTTTAGTATTCGAGAGATGTTGGCCTCATATAGGGTGCTTGGGAGTTTCTGACAGTCAAAAGAACAGGTGAACATCCTTAGCAAGAGGGGAGCTAACTGCTCTGCATGGGTTTTTTTTAAATACAATTCCATGCTAAAACCATCTGGACCAGCACACTTACTATTGGGAAACGATTTTATTGCATCGGTGATTTCTTGAATGATAACTTCAGCATTTAATGCCTCATGAGCTGCATCACTCAATTTAGGAAGGTTTAAGCGCCCCAACCAATCAGAGCTATTACCCTTTGCTTTTGATGTATAAAGTTCTTGATAAAATTCCCTAAAGTAGTTGTTTATACCCTCGGGGTCAGTTATCATCCTCCCAGATTTTGATCTAATTTTATGTATGGCCCTGCTGGCTTGTTGACCCCTCAACTGTCTAACTAGTAATGTCTGGGGCTTATCCCCCAGTTCAAAGTATTTTTGCTTTAATTTGAACAACTGCTCTCGCACTTGGTCGGATAAAATAGCGTTACATTCATACTTAAGAAATCTGCTACCCTTATTGTGCCAAAACAGATTTACTTTGCCAAAAGGAGCTTTATACAGTACCTATGTACTGTATATTTTTGCAAACTCCTCCTGTAATAACTTTGTTTCCTGTGGCTGAAAGACCTTAGTGCGGTGGCAACATATTTTTCTGGGCCGGGGATGGGGGGGGTAAACATATGACACAATTGTTACCAGAATATGTTAATTTTATACAATTTATTTCTTTTTTTTAAATTTTGCACAGTAACTTTGCATATGGAACTTACCATTATAAGTATTGTGCAACCGAGGCTTGAATACTGGAATACTGGGCCAGTTGGGGTCTTTGTTTTTTTTTAAAATAAAATTACTGTTTTTTTAAATAAACTTGAAACAGACTGTGGTAATTTTTTTTTTTTACTTTTTCCTTATAACAATTTACATTTTTGACCATAACTCTGCAGTCAAAACAGAACAATAATTAAACTCTGATTACAAAGAAAAAAATATAAATAAAATTGTATTTAATGAAATAAATTAACTTAAATGACCAAGAATGTCATTATTTCTGTTATAATATTTCTATATATTTATAGTTTTTTTTAATAAATTTCCTCACCACCCAGACAGCAGGAAAAACCTCCCTTATTTTGAAATCCAAATGTTGGCACGTTTAGTTTGTCTGAAGGCTGCTGACGGATTAAAGTCATTGACTTGGTGAATTTCGGTCACCTTAACTTGCCAGGTACATAATAGGGAACACAATATTGTAGTGGCTGGTAAAATATATACTCAGCAATTCATCAGTCCCCCTTGCCTTTCCCTTCATATGAAGCCGACTGCATATGAATTCTAACCACATCTCTTAGCTAAGCGACTTTTCCATTATTGCTCCCGTTTCCAGCAGACAACCATGATAAACGCCTGGTCCGCATACATGTTGGACGAGCCCGGCACGCATGTGGCACTGTTCATGCTCACTTTTTTCATCTACCCAGGCCAAGCGGTTGATGCATGCACACAACCATCATTTGTAGTTTCACTCCCGCCTGATAGGTAGTGCCAAGGTGCTGACGTGCCAAGATTTTCACAAACAAAGAAACAGCAGACTTCTTCATAAAGTTTCTCTTCAAATAGAGTCCATTTCTGCTGTTTGACTTCCTGGTTTTCACTCTTTCTCCACGAAGATGCTGCTGCCGCTAGTGAAACTGTCTGCTGACTGACTGGAAAGCTTGCGTGGGCGGGGCGCTTCTAAACTCCGCACGGATGATGGCCACGTGCGTTGTTTGTGTGTGCGCTTGTGGAAAGTCATTGCTTCATATATTTTTCTTAAATTCATATCTCCTTGGAGTGGCGGTAATATTTCTGGCGCGGCGGGCCACCACCCAGAAATGTCACCAGAGGAAACCCTGCATACAACAACAACCTAACAGCTTCAACAAAATTAGCAACAATAGACAAACAAAACAACAACCTTAGCAAAAAAGAAAAAAACATGAGAAAAATGCAAACAATTTTAACCAAGATCAAATAAGAGACCTGCACACAATAACACTCTTTTTCCACATGTAGCGAAAGAAACAAAGGAGGTTCTGGAATAACCAGGGGGTTATGGTTTTATCCATAAACATCTTGCCATCTATAAACAATCTATCCACAGAGACAATAGCTCATTCACCTTCTTGGATTTTTTGTTTTCTAATAGGAAAAAGCTTCCTCCTTCTATCCATGATTTCCTGTGGAAATTGATCATTTAGACTATAACTGGTGTTTTTAATCAGAATCAGAAAAAGATTTATTGCCAAGTACATTCACAAGTAAATAACTGGTAAATATACGAGGGATTTGACTTGACACTGAGAACGACATAGGTGACATTTTCAGTGACGGGGCAGCGTCGGTGACGCGCCTGTCAGCAGAATGGGAACAGGAAGCAATGGGGAAGAAAGAGGATAAACACAATAGGAGAGAGAAAAAAAGCATTGTTTATCAGAATACAGTTCATATATGATCAATATTATGATTACAAGAAAAAAAACTCTCAATGCCCAATTAGCAGACAATAGAATCCAAACAATGACACAAAGAGAGCAGTGAATGAATGAATCTTCAAGTCAGTATAGTGAGTCAGTGTGAGTGAGTGTGTTGAGTGCAAACAGTGATATCAGTTAAGGACAACAAAAGGCTCTTCCCGCAGCAGATGTTATGACTGGCGTATGAGCAGAGGCACGTGTCCTTGGCACGGCAGATGGAATAGTCTACCAGACAGCTGGCTGTCCTTGAGAGTCAAATGCTGCCCGCCATGTTATGAAAACAAGTATACTGAAGATAATCTGGAGGACTGTGTGCTGAGGGCGTCAAAACAGGTCGAATAGCACTGACTTCAGAGAAAAAACTTTTTATTCTCTTACAGATTCAGTACTCAAATCCTTCATGGCTGGACGTTGAAATCGTTGAAATTTAAGCTGCCTGCCCTGCCTCTGTACCAAAATTTTTTGCTTGAAATGTTCAAACTTGGCAACTATATGTCTGGGACACTTATTTTGGGATTTTTTTGCCCAATGCAGTGAACTCTGTGTAAAGTGATTGCTTTTGTATCTTCGGAGGGCAATTTCAGCTGCGTGGACATAAATTCACATATCAGCTGTTCTGGATTTTCATTACTTTTTTCAGCAATTCCAGAAAAAACAAGGTTATCTCTCATGCTGCGTGACTGCAAATTGAGAATTCATCCATCCATCATCTATCGCTTTTTTGGAGGTCTGGATCACGGAGGCAGCAGCTCAAGCAGAGAAGCCCAGATTTCCCTCTCCCCGGCCACCTGCTCCAGCTCTTCAGAGCCCACTGATTTCCAAAAATTCTGAAATTTTAGAGGAAATGAACTGGTTAAATGTTGAGTCAGAGAGCATCTAGGGATGAAAACGGCAATTATAATGCTGCATTTTGCTCAGAGTGTTGCTATCCCTGTGCTGTTGCAATCCTAGAATTTCCCCATTGTGGGACTACTTGGTGACCACAGGATCTTATCTCTGTTGTTTGCAGATGATGTTGTCCTGTTGTCTTCATCCAGCAATGACCTACAGCTCTTGCTGGGACGGTTTGCCGCTGAGAGTGAAGCGGCTGGGATGAGAATCAGCACCTCCAAGTCCGAGTCCATAGTCCTCAGCCGGAAAAAGGTGGATTGTCCTCTCTGGGTTGGGGACAGGCTCCTGCCCCAAGTGGACGAGTTTAAGTATCTTGGGGTCTTGTTCACGAGTAGGGCTGGGAACGGTCCCTAATTTCCAGAATCGATTCGATTCCGATTCTTGAGATTCTGAATTGATTCGATTCGATTCCGATTCGATTCCGATTCGATCTGGGGAATTACCATTTTTAATAGCCATTTTACTTCCCATGAAACAAAAATCTTCGAGACCTAATGCTGCAAATTGTACCAAGAATCTTCTAACTTTGTTAATTCATAAATTATCACATATAGAACTGACCCAAAATCAGTTACAATAATGCACTTTTTATTATTTAACTTATCATTTCATAAAGTGCTCACAGGTGCTTTCTTTAGTGCAAAGGGTGTGTCGTGTCAAGTTCACCACCCAGAGTAAGTAAACAAATTCAATGCATGAACCATGCATTCATAATCTCATTGTATTTCAGTCCCTCCAGGATTTTGTCAGCTGTTTTTGTGATTGTTGTGGCCCAAAAAGCCTGGATTTGTGGGAGCTTTTCCAAAAAGTTATGGCACTTTTAGAGTGTTTTTTTGCACTCAAAGTTGTGTGAGGAAGTACAGATTTTAAAGCAGCTGCTTTTTCCATAGTTTACAGTGATGCTGTTCTATGTAACACCACAAGAAAAGTACAGGATTGCCAAAAATTTCTTGTTAAACAGTGATTTATTTAGAATTAAATGCTCAGTAAAATTGTAAAAAAAAAAAAAAAAAATGACCAATATTGTGTTCTTGCTGAGAACTTTAAAAAAAGAAATAAAAGAATTTGTCATTCCAACAACTAAATTGCATTGAATGCTAGTGTGGAGAAAGTGATGGCAGCACCTCCTTGAATCTTGAAGGTCTTCTTCTGTGCTGAAATCCACATGAAGCAGAGATGCTCCTCCACTGATGACCTCTGACCTTCAGAAGGTCTCATTGAGAATGAAGCTTCCAGTCTTCACACATCTGAAGGCAGATAAAAAGAATAGATTTCACAGTAAAATTAACATTCATATTTTTAGATCGCCACACCACAGTAGGGTTTAATAATTTAGGGTTTTTTTTAATATTTTAACTACAAATTAACTTTCAATGTTGGAAAAAGGTTTCAGTTCATTTCCTGAGAAGGTTTGTTCATTTCAATTTAGTTCTACTGAGTAACAATAGCTTGTTGTACTGCAGCCTTTATTAATTTTATTGTGATTTATTCTCTTCACATCGCTTAAGTGGCAGAAGTCCATAATCTCATAAAATATACCTTAATTCTGCATTTATTCACAGCGCTTAACCAGCAGTTCTCTCTGTGTCCATAGTTTGTAAAAGAAACCACCATCATGCCAGATAAATTATTAATTGACGACATAAACGTTAAAACAAACAAATATTATACTTACAGTCTCAGCAGCTCCAAGTCTCCCTCTGCTTCACGGGTTTCAGTCTCCGCATTTTCCCTTTATCAGTCGTCAACTTTATGTTCCAACACAGCGCTGCATGAAGTAAAAGTCCGTTTATCCCTGCTTTATGAAAAATATTCAGAAGCTGTTGAGGACAGTCTTTACGGTGACTTTTGCTGCTAAATTAAGAGACGCACGTTATTAACTCCGCGTCATGTAAACACAAAAGACGTGTGCACGCGCCGCAGGGAACACAGAAGTTTTATTTATGAAAAATATTCAGAAGCTGTTGAGGACAATCTTTACGGTGACTTTTGTTGCTAAATTAAGAGACGCACGTTAATATCGCCGCTCGTGTAAACACGAAAGAGCACGCGCGGCAGGAAACTCTTGCCGGATGAGAACCGTTTTAACACCACAGAAGAAGAACTAGCATATCCGTTAGCTTGCTAGCTCCGTTAGCGCGTCAGTTGTTTATGGTTCTCGGCCGTTGTTCCTGGCTGACTGACCCGGTTTCGACCCGATTATACTCAGCAGACGTTCACAAACGTAAAAATATTATATTAAAACATATTAATATTAAAAGATCGATCCGCGGATTTTGTGGATCGATATCGGCTCAGTCAAACATGTATCGATACATATCGATATATTGATCTTTTGAACCCACCCCTATTCACGAGTGAGGGGAAAATGGAGCGAGAGATTGACAGATGGATCGAAGCAGCATCTGCAGTGATGCGGACGTTGTACCGGTCTGTTGTGGTGAAGAGGGAGCTTAGTTCTAAAGCAAAGCTGTTGATTTACCAGTCAATTCATGTTCCTACTCTCACCTATGGTCACGAGCTTTGAGTAATGACCGAAAGAACAAGATCGCGGATACAAGCGGCTGAAATGAGCTTTCTCCGTAGGATTGCTGGACTCACCCTCAGAGATAGGGTGAGGAGCTCAGTCATCCAGGAGAGGCTCAGAGTAGAACTGCTGCTCCTCCACATTGAAAGGAGTCAGTTGAGGTGGTATGGGCATCTGATTAGGATGCCTCCTGGACACCTCCCACTTGAGGTGTTTCGGGCACGTCCCACTGGGAGGAGACCCCGGGGCAGACCCAGGACACGGTGGAGAGACTATGTCTCCCAGCTGGTCTGGGAACGCTTTGGTATCCTCTCTGAAGAGCTAGAGTGGGTGGTTGGGGAGAGGGAAGTCTGGGCTTCTCTGCTTGAACTGCTGCCTCCACGACCCGGACCTCCGGAAAAGCGGTAGAAGATGAATGGATATTATTATTATATGCAAAGTTACTGTGCAAAATTTAAAAAAGATATAAATAGTATAAAATTAACATATTCATACATATGTGTTTTTTGCCCCCCCCCCCCCGGAAAAATATGTCGCCACTGCGCCAAGGTCTTTAAGCCAGAGGAAACACTGGAGACACCTGCCAATCCTAAACACAGGCTGTAGATGCATTTCAAGGTTGGTTAAAAAAGGTCACCTTTGACCTCTTTTATGTTCAAGCGGTCAGTGAAACCATGCCAGGTACTGTGGCATCACCATCCATCTTCTTCCGCTTAATCCTTTTTGGGTTGGGGGGGGGGGTGCTGTAGCCTATCCCAGCACGTTTATGGCAAAATCTCCAGAAGATAACTGTGCTTTTGAGTGGAAAATTATCGGTGAAGCGGTCAGTGAATCTGTCAGGTGAACTCTTCAAAGTATTCTTCAGGTATTGACCATCACCATGCAAGAGATCAGAGCCCGTGGTCATGTGGATTTTGAGTTAGTAGGGGGAAAAAGTTTGCCACATACATTCATACCCACACTGCAGAATCCCAACCATAGTTTCAAAATGATCTTGTGTGAAAGTCTCGAGATCTGATCAAAACATCACAGAGAAACACACACAGTTCCTGTGGTTTACTACATCCACACAGATTCTACAAAATCACCATCTACAAAGGAATTTCTCCATTGTAGGACTAATAAAATTAGGCTTATCTTTTATTCATATAACCTGAATGATTTTAGTTCAGTCGCTTTTCAAAGTAACTGAAAAACAAGTTTGGAAGCTTTACATCAGCTAAGTGAAATCTCCTAAACATATACAATGAAGTCTTGAACGTAATTAGCGTCTCAAACAGCTGGGATTAATGACTGAAATTTAAACAATGAAATATAAGAGTAACAGCGATCTGTGATGAACATATACACGTGTTTCCAGTTGTTCTTACCTGTTCTCTGTGATTTTCTTTCTTCGGCCGTTTCTTCAAACTCTGACAACATTTCTTCAGCAGCAGCAGTTCGTGGCTCTTTTAGAAACTCACTCGGATGCTGAACTGAAGACATTTTTACTCCAAAAACGAAAACATTGATCAGTAGAACCCCTGCTCAAACCACAGCGCAGCGAAGCTAAAGCTAAAGCTAAAGCTAAGCTCCAGGCCACCTCTGTGTGTCACACTGTGAAGTTCCGGAGGAAGAAGCAGCTTGAGCATTTAGTTCCACCTGGATATAACATTTTCAATATCATCTTGGAGAAATTAAATAAGCCATTTCTTTCGTAATTTAATGGTTTGAAAGGTTAAAGAACAAATACCTCTGCCAACACTTATGTTGTATTTTCATTTTTTTTATTTAGATGCATACCATATTGTCACGTTTTAAGTGTTCACTCAATAATGAGGGAGGATTTGGAATGTAGCAGGTGTAGAGGATGACTTTCACAAACGAGACTGAGTTTATTTCTCAGGAAAGGTTTATTTGGAGTCTACATCCTCTAACAAGAAAAGTATCTCAGCAAAGAGAGAGAACAATCATTCTTCACAGCTCTTATACTCTCCAGAGACACAAAACCCCCAACATCAAATATCACATCCCCAACCCACAGTCCTTCAGTAAACATATAGCCTCCGAGGCTCCTTGGCGTCTCCATTGTCTCTCAGCTCCTCAGCCTCGGGGGCTCCTGCTGGGACATTCTCTCCGACTTCCCGTCTCCCCAGAAACCACTTTACACCTCCCGAGGTCTCTGCCGGGTCAGGTCCTCTTGGACGTTTAGACGTGAAGCCTCCAGAGTATGCACCGTCATGCCTACTAAATATATGTGAGGGAAAATGCATACCATACATGCATACCATATATGCGCCCTAAATGCGCGCCATATAACCCCCCCAAAAACGTCTAAATAAGGACAACTTACACCCCAGATGCATAGAATCATGACATATCCACACAGAACGAAAAAAATTGGCACAACATATCACACATCCAACTGCTTGGGCTTCAACTTCCTGCCATATCTGCTGTGAGCTGGTCTCGCTCTGCCTGTGGCTGTCTCTTGCATCTGTGGATCAGAGTCATTAGCACATCGTTGTGAAAGCTTAGCAGAATGTCTCCCCAGCGGCCTGCCGTGGCGGGGGGCCCTGGCCAACTGAACTTGTTCATCAGCTAACACAAAAGCGGGTTTGAGTCTGTTAATGCAGACTAATTCCCTCCTGTCTCCCAAATCGAGCAAAAAATGCTTTTCCCCGGTTTCTAACACTCTGAACAGTCCATCATAAGGTGGTCTTAAACCTAACCTCTGTGCGTCGTGTCTAACAAAGACGAATTCTGCATTCTTTAAGGCTTTAGGCACAAAAACGCGTGGGAAACTGTGATGAACTGGACCAGGGAGGGTGTTTGATCCCGCGTCGCTCTGCAGCAGCTGAGCGGGTGGGCGATCTGGTGCGGGGTTCTCAGGAAGGAATTCTCCCTGTAACCAGAGAGGTTGGGCGAAGACTAGTTCGGCCGGAGAGGCTTGCAAATCTTCCTTAGGTGCTGAACGCAACCCTAATAAAACCCATGGAAGCTTATCAACCCAATTTGTGTCCGTGAGAGCCGCTCTGAGGGCTGCTTTCAATGACCGGTGAAAGTGTTCGCACAAACCGTTGGCCTGGGGGTTATACGCAGTTGTGCGATGAATTTTCACCCCCAGGCTGAGTGCCATGGATGACCAGAGCTCGGAAACAAATTGGGGTCCTCTGTCAGACGTTATGTCTGACGGGACTCCAAAGCGCGCGACCCAAGCCGTTAAAAAAGCGCGCGCAACGTCTGCTGCTGTGGTTGACGCCAGGGGAATCGCCTCTGGCCAGCGCGTAGTGCGGTCCACCATAGTTAGAAGGTGTGTGAACCCCTGTGACAGCGGGAGGGGTCCCACCAAGTCGACATGCACGTGGTCGATGCGTTTGGCTGGGATGTGAAAAGGTTCTAGAGGGGCCCGCGTGTGCTTGTGTACCTTTGCTCTTTGACACGCTGCGCAGGCTGCAGCCCATTCTTTGGCCTGTTTACGCAGCCCCGGCCAAACAAACTTCTCTCCCACCATTTTGATCGACGCGCGAACGCCCAGATGTGCCAGCGAATGTATTAAGTCAAAAACGCGGCGACGCCATGCAGCTGGGACCACTGGGCGGGGGCGCCCCGTGGAGATATCACAGATTAGAGGGGGCATACCTCTTTGATGCACCCTGTGCTCCAGCCTTAGCCCTGTTGGCCCAGACTGGAGCGCGCGCACGTCCGCATCGTTAACCTGCTCGGCAGCCATGGCTGTATAATCTAACCCAACGCAGACCGGGGCTGTGAGCGCTTCCGCGCCGCAAGCCTGGCCCGAGTCTACAGCCGCCGAGTCTGCCCCCTGGGGGCCTGGCAGTGCAACTGCACGTGAGAGACAATCTGCCACTTCATTGTGTTTGCCCGCCACGTGTTGAATGTCGGTGGTAAACTCTGAAATTGCGGCCAGCTGTCTCTGTTGCCGGCCCGACCAAGGCTCTGAAATTTTAGCCATTGCAAATGTTAATGGTTTGTGGTCTACAAACGCGGTGAAACGGCGCCCTTCCAACCAGAACTGGAAGTGGCGGATGGCCAAATGCAGGGCTAAAAGCTCCCTATCAAACGCGCTGTATTTACGCTCGTTATCGCGCAATGTTTTGCTGAAAATCGCAAGTGGTTGCCAGCTCACTGCTACCAGTTGCTCGACAACCACTCCCACTGCCACATCAGAAGCATCCGTGGTTAGCGCCATGCGAGCTGCTGGCACCGGGTGTGCCAATAACGCAGCATTCGCGAGGGCCGATTTGACCTGTGAGAAAGCGCGCTCCCGGTCCGGGGACCACTCAACCTTAGCTGCAGGTCTTTGCTTCTTTAGTGCCGCGTACAATGGGTGCATGAGCCGTGCCGCGTTGGGGAGGAAGCGGTTATAAAAATTGACCATCCCCCAAAATTCTTGCAGTGCCTTAACTGTCTGTGGTTGGGGGAAATCCGTTATCGCGCGCACTTTATCCGGCAGCGGGACCGCGCCTTCTCGCGACACGCGGTGCCCCAAAAAATCGATTTGTGCTACCCCGAATTGGCATTTCACTGGGTTAATTATCAGCCCGTGTTCTGTCAGCCTCTGAAAAACGGCTGTGAGGTGGCGTTCGTGTTCGACTTCGGATGCACTGGCTACCAAAATATCATCCAAATAAGCGAACACGAAAGGGAGGCCGCGCAGCACTGCATCCATCATGCGTTGGAATGTCTGCGTGGCGCCTTTGAGACCGAAAGGCATGTGCAAAAACTCGAAAAGCCCGAAAGGGGTTATAACTGCCGTTTTGGGTATGTCTTGTGCGCGGACTGGGACTTGGTGATAACCGCGCACCAAATCTATTTTGGAAAAGATGCGCGCCCCCGCCAAATGTGCCAAAAAATCCTGGATGTGCGGAATCCGGTAGCGGTCGTGTGCTGAAGCATTATTTAATCTGCGGAAATCACCGCAAGGGCGCCACGAGCCGTCAGCCTTGGGCACCATGTGCAGGGGTGACGACCAAGAGCTGTTCGAGCGTCTAACAATGCCCAGTTTTTCCAAGTTGGCGAATTCCTCGCGCGCGATGGCCAGTTTAGCTGGGTCCAAGCGCTGAGCTTTTGCAAAAACAGGGGGGCCAGAGGTAGTTATGAAATGCTCGACCCCGAGTTTGGCAACTGACGCTGAAAATGTTGGGACCGTGAGTGTTGGAAACTGATTGAGTAATGCATGAAACTTACCACCTGCAGCTGTGACATTGGGATGTGCAGAAGGCAGGGCCACCCGAGCTGTGCAGGAGATAGAGTAGAAAGACAGTGCATTTACAATACGTCTATTAGCAAGATCAACTAACAAACTGATTGAGCATAAAAAGTCAGCACCTAGCATGTTGTTGCTAACTGCGGCTACGACGAAGGTCCACTCGAAGGTGCGCCCGTGGAGGGATAGGAGGAGCGTCTTCTCCCCATAGGTTTTGATCGTGGAGCCGTTCGCCGCTAACACCAGGGGTCCGCTGGCAGGCGTCAGCATGTCCGCATAGGCAGGCTTGACAAAACTTAGCTGGGAGCCTGTGTCCACCAGGAATTCTTTCCCTGAATTTGCGTCTGTCACGAAAAGCAGCTTGTTCTTCGTGCCGAGAGTCGCAGCTGCTACCGGCTCTCGGTCTTGGCGTTTCCCTGGCGCTGGTATCGGCACGGTGGGGCGCATCTGCGCGCTCTCTCGGCGAAGCGTTGATGGTAGAAACAGAGGGTGTTGTCAGCTCCGCTTCTCCTGGCCTCTGCCGCTGCCGACGTCAGGGGATCCGGTGCTGCAGCCTCTGGTCTCCCCTCATCTCGCGGGGGTGCGTTCAGCTCTGCCGCTGCCGTCGTGGCTGCGTGCCATCTATGGGCGTCGACGAGCCGCTGCGCCTCCTGGCCCAGCTCGTGGTAGTCGCGGTCGTTGAGCAGCTGTGAGCTGGCCAGGGTGACTCTCACTGCTGGCAGTAGCGTTCTGAGGAAGAGGTGGGCGAAGATAAAGCTGTTGTCATCCTCGCCTCTCAGGCTCATCATCTTCGCCATCAGATCTGCCGGCCTGTCTGCTTCCCCTTCTGTCAGCGCCAGGAGCTTCTCTGCTCGCTCTCCCAGCGAGGGAGTGAAGGCTCGAATGAGGGCGGCTTTCAGTGCGCCATACTTGTCGTCTTGGGGCGGGTGGTTGGTCAGGCTCTCCACCCGCTGCACTGTGAGGCTGTCCAGCTTTGCGACGACATGGTAGAACCTCGTTGCGTCCGCTGAGATTCCCCGAAGGTGGAACTGCGCCTCCACAGTGGTAAACCAGGAGCGTGGGTTATGTTGCCAGAAATCGGGCAGCTGTAGTGTGGTAGCTGCGTTAACCCAGTTGGCCCCTGAAGAGTCCGGTGTGGAAAGATCGTCGCCACCGGCCATGGTTTGTCGTAGGTCACCAGTGTAGAGGATAACTTTCACAAACGAGACTGAGTTTATTTCTCAGGAAAGGTTTATTTGGAGTCTACATCCTCTAACAAGAAAAGTATCTCAGCAAAGAGAGAGAACAATCATTCTTCACAGCTCTTATACTCTCCAGAGACACAAAACCCCCAACATCAAATATCACATCCCCAACCCACAGTCCTTCAGTAAACATATAGCCTCCGAGGCTCCTTGGCGTCTCCATTGTCTCTCAGCTCCTCAGCCTTGGGGGTTCCTGCTGGGACATTCTCTCCGACTTCCCGTCTCCCCAGAAACCACTTCACACCTCCCGAGGTCTCTGCCGGGTCAGGTCCTCTTGGATGTTTAGACGTGAAGCCTCCAGAGTATGCACCGTCATGCCTACTAAATATATGTGAGGGAAAATGCATACCATACATGCATACCATATATGCGCCCTAAATGCGCACCATACAGGGATTTATTTCTTCACTACCAAATTACGCAGAACAAGGGGGAGGTCAGTCACACACACACACACACACACACACACACACACACACACACACACACACACACACACACTTCACTCAGGGTGACAGACACACAATCTCTCACACGCAGGGAAAACAACACTATCACAATCAGACTTATAACCCAACTCATCATTATCATCACCTTCTACCTACGGGTACAAATAAAGTAACCTGAACCTGAACCTGATCATCATAGCAGTCTGTCCGGGAAACAATGACTGTTTTATTTAGGTCTGATCAGATTCCTCCACGCAGCTCTGTCCTTCACCCTCCGCTGCCAGGAGCTCCTGGCCTGCAATGCTAACAACAGTAACGCTCAGATCACAAGCATTATAAACGTCTATAAATGCCCTGCGAAGCAAAGCATGCCAGGAGAACCCCCCCCCCCTTTCCCCCCATCACAGCCCCGATGTTACACCATTCTCCCCATAATGGTTTCTGTCTCCAGAACAACAAGTCCAACTCAAAGTCCAGACATTGGGGCGTACGCCATCAGTGGCAGCTGGCACGCACAGGCCCATTAGTGTCCATTAGGGCCTCAACCAGGGTCTCCGGTCGGGGCGAGGCATCTGGCTCAGCCACCCACGGGGCAGCTGGCTGGTACGGAGCGAGGCAGTCGCAGTGAAGAACCACCCCCCAGTTCCTCTTCTGCAGCCTCACCCTATATACTACGTCCGACAGTCTCTCGGACCACACATGTTCCTGACCAGTGGCTCGCTAGCTTTGGTGGCAGACCCTTTTTCTGCTCCAGGCAGCAAACCCAGGCTTGAGCCCCAGGTGCAAAATCTTTCCCCTGGCAGCGGGAGTCGTACACTCACTTCTGTTGACTCCCCGCCACTACCAGGGCCTCTCGAGCCAGTTCATGCACCGTGTAAAGACACTCTCTTAAGCAAAACACATAATCCAACCTTGGTTTGCCGTCCACATCCAGCTCAAGGGGAGGCCCTAACACCAAGTCCACTGGAGTGCGTAGCTCGCATCCAAACATCAGAGCTGCCAGGGTGCACCAAGTGGATTCTTGAACTGCTGTCCGGTATGCCCACAGGACCAGGGGCAGGTGTAGGTCCCAGTCTCGCTGTCGCTGGTCCACTGTGAGCTGGATGGTCAGGGTCTGGTTAAAGTGTTCAACCAGGTTCTTTCTCTGAGGATACAGTGGGGTGGTCCATATCTTCCAGATGCCCAGCCGCCTGCCCGAAGGCTTCTGCCTCAAAATTCTGCCCCTGGTCACTGTGCTCTGGGGTCCCGACCCAGCAGAATATCTCATCCACCAACTTTGATACTGCAGTGACGGTGCACTGATCAGGGACCGTGTACACCTCTGGCCACCTGGTGAAGTAATTCATTGTGACCAGAATGTAGCGGTTCCCCAGATCCATGGTCGGGAAAGGGCTCAGAATGTCCACCCCCACACACTCCATGGGTGCCCCTGCCTGGTACTGCTGCAAGTGGGCATGGGAACGCTGACTTGGCCCTTTCTGAGCTGTGCAGGTGTCACAGCAGTGGACGTGGAGCTCTGCATCCTGATGACACCCCGGCCAGTAGAATTGAGCCCGAAGATGCTGCAGAGTCTTTGTCACCCGAAGTGGCCTGCCCCCATCAACCCATGGACCAACTGGAGCACCTCAGGGCGGAGCCGTCAAGGGACCAGCAAGTATCTGCCAAGGGAGACGCTGGTGATCCATCCTCTCAACATATAAGATAAGATAAGATAAGCCTTTATTAGTCCCACAACGGGGAAATTCCAGGATTGCAACAGCACAGGGATGGCAACACTCAGAGCAACAATCAGAAGGCAAGAAAAAAAAACAAGCAAGCAAGAGCAGCTAATATACATATGTACATATTACTATAAAATATATATATACACACACACACACACACAGACACACAGTGCAGAGCATTGTAGCTGGATGGAATAAATATATGAATATATGAACACACAGTGCAGAGCATTGTAGCTAGATGGAATAAATATGTAAATATAGTATAAACACCCACAGTACGGAGCATTGCATATCCGAGCCATCTCAGGTTCATCTGTATTAGCATGTCCTCCACTGATGGTAGACCAGCTTGTTTCAGGACTTCTGTGTTGGTTATCTTGTCTTTCCATGAGATGTTCATTATGGCTCGAAGGTGTCTCATTATCGTGGAGTTTCTTTACCTGCACCCTGTAGACAGTCCAAGTTTCAGCATCATACAATAGAGAAGCCAGTACTGTCGCTCTGTACATTGCATTTCACACGGATAGACATGTCGATTGTTCCACAGTCTCTCCCTCAAGCTTCCAAACACAGCACTTGCTCTTCCCAATCTTGACGTTGATTTTGAGGCTCTTGCAAATTTCTCCACTAAAGATTGCATATCTTCCGCATCGTGTGCAACTAGAGCACTGTTGTCGGCAAAGAGCATTTCTCTTACTACCTTAATCAATGTCTTACTCTTGGCTTTAAGCTGTGCCACATTGAACAAGTCTGCTTCTTTTCTTGTTTGAATGTATACTCTGTCACGATCTCCCTGTGTACTTTTACGCAGTGCACAGAGGAGTAGAAGGAAGATGGATTTACGTGCAGAGTTACACCACAAACACATTTATTAAGGAAAGAATAAACAGTTCCCAAAAAAGTGCAGACATACAAAAACAGTGAACAGGGTACACTTACAGGCTTACACGGCTGGACATGAAGTGGGCAGACTACAGACCACAGTGGCAGGAACAGAAGCACATGACAATACAATGATCCAGCAATGGTGGACTGGACTGGGAATGAGAAGCTTAAGTACCACCATTGCTGGAAGAGGGAGACTGGGTGCACCTGGGTGAGGAGCGGAAAAGGTAATCAACAGGAGTGGGACCAGCTGACCAACAAGAGAGAGGGGGCATGGTCGAACCGGCAAGCTGTCAGAGAGCATCCACACGAATGTAGGTCAAAGGAAGCTGCCTCACAGCTGCCGGCTAGAAACAGTGGCTACAGGTACAGAAAAGTAACCTAGTGAACACAGAGACTACAAGAAACTCAAAAGATAACACAATACACAAATACACAGATAACCTGAGCCACAGAAGGTCAGAACCGAGTCCGAAGGACAACCCGGCTCAGTTCATGACAGTACTCCTTCTGAAGTGTCTTTGAAGGCTACCTCAAGTATGGCTGCCAGATATAGCCAGAAGAGTGTAGGTGCCAGCACACACCCTTGTTTGAACTAAATTAACAAAGGTGTGAACTAAAAATAAACTAGAATGTTTGGACTGTTTTGGGGTTGACGATTTTTGTTACATTTGATATAATTTTGTGGTTAATGCCACCAGTAAAGCTAGCTATGAGCTATCTCTAGTGTTAGTGGTTGTAGAATGCTAATATATTGAGAGGAGCCACACTGAGGAATGTTGCTTAAAAAATTTGGAGGAAGAAATACAGCGATGGCTAACTTTAGGAATGCCATAACCTGATCTCAGGTTACAAGTGGTTCATACTACCTCAAGAGCGAAAAAAGAAAAATCAGACTAAATGTTTGGAAGTACTTGTTAGTCATGCTCCAATTTGTGTTGCTCTCAGGTTAAGAAAACACCAGTATTCTTAAGACCAGTTGAATAAATTCAACCTGAAGTGTGAACCCTCACAATGTCACAATACTGAACACATGTAAAAAAAGAGGTGCAAAAGAGGTGCAAAATGGCATAGAAAGGCACGAAACCAGCTGAAATTCATCAGAATTTAGAAAGCCATCCCATCCCCCATAAGTGCAAATTAATTTCAGCTGGTTAAGTCCTGACTGATAGCCTTTATAAAGGTCTGTGAATATCAGATTGTCACAACACAGAGAACTCATGATGGGTAGAAGCAAAGAGCTCTCTCTAGACCTTCACAACCTTATTGTTGCAAAACAATGATGGCATTGTTACAGGCACATTTCTAAACTGCTGAATGTTCCAATGAGCACTGTTGGAATCATCATTAGGAAGTGGAAAGAACATCATTTTACTATAAACCGGCCACGATCAGGAGCTCCTAGTAAAATTTCTGACAAAGAAGTCAAAAGAATTATCAGAAGAGTTATCCAAGAGACAAAGACCACTCGTGGAGAGCTCCAGAAAGACCTGGAGTTAGAAGGTACTACTGTTTCGAAGAAAACAATAGGTAATGTACTCAACTGACATGGGCTCTATGCTCGCTCACCTCGCAAGACAACTTTGCTGAAGAAAAAGCATGTTGAAGCTCATTTAAAGTTTGTTGAACAACATTTGGGCACGCCGGTAAAATACTGGGAGAATATAATCTGGTCAGACAAGACCAAAATTGAACTTTTTGGATGTCACAACACACAGCATGTTTGGAGGAGAAATGGCACTGCACATCCCATCATGGTGTGGGGGTGTTTTTCAGCACATGGTACAGGCAGACTTCATATAATTGAAGGAAAGATTAATGGACAAATGTACAGAGACATCCTTGATAAGAACCTGTTGCCATCTGCCAAGATGCTGAAGATGAAACAAGGGTGAACATTTCTACAAGACAGTGATCCCAAACACACAGCCAAGGAAACTCTCAGCTGGCTCCAGAGAAGGAAAATAAAGTTGCTAGAATGGCCCAGTCAGTTACCTGACCTGAATCCAATTGAAAATCTATGGAACGAACTGAAGATCAGAGTTCATAGAAGACACCCACAGAACTTTCAAGATTTGACAGTTTGTGTGGAAGAATGGGCTAAAATCACACTGAGCAATGCCTGCACCTAGTTTCTCCATACAGGAGGCATCTGAAAGCTGTTATGACCAACAAAGGCTTTTCTATTAAATATTAGATTAATTTCACCAAGCATGTTCAATACTTATTCCCCATGTCATTCCACTTTATTAAATATAACTTGTTTCGTGAACAAAGTTGCCTTCATTTCTTTGTATGTGTGGATTACTTGGGTTGGTACTGATATCTGGTGAAAATCTCAGGTCAATGGCTCCACCAGAAGTATGTTTAATGAGGAAAATGTTGACGTGTTCAATACTTCTTTTCCCCGCTGCACATCGTGCCAACATCAGCCCGATGTACTAAGTTTACATGTGGATAACGTCGATGTCTTGCTGACATCTTGCCAATGTGCAAATGACGTCTATAAGATGTATTCCTGATGTAAACGTGCCAACGTTGGCCGGACGTATGTGTGCTGTTGGGGTATAATACTGACTGTAGATTAAATGTCACGTGCTGGCGAGCGCTCGCCCCCTCCTTCCCGTTTCACCTGTCTCTTCATCAGACCCACCTGCTGTTTCCTGCTGGGCCAGCGTTTTTAAGGAAACTCTCTTCAGTGATTCAACGCTGGCTCGTTTGGGTATACTACGTTAGCAGACAGCTCATCAAGTAAGCGGTTGTGGTGTGGGAGACCTTACCTTACACACATTCTCCTTTCCTTCTCTTCCAGGTTGCTGCCAATGTAGCGGTGTGTCTTCAGGGATTTGGTGCGCTCGCCATCCTGTTGCTCCTCCACTACGCAACCTGAATTTAAAACAGGTCTCTGAAACGATGCTGTGGAAGACGTGGAAGACGTGCTGCCTGGTTCCTGTCCCCAAGAAGTTGTCTCCATTGGACCTGAATGACTATAGACCAGTTGCCCTGACATCTCATGTGATGAAGGTCCTGGAGAGACTTGTCTTAGCCCACCTGAGGCCACAGGTAAAGTTGTGGCTGGACCATCTACAGTTTGCATATCAGCCCCATTTAGGAGTTGAAGACGCTGTCATCTACCTGCTGCAACAAGCTCATTTGCACCTGGATGGAGGAGGAGACACTGTGAGAATCATGTTCTCTGATTTCTCCAGTGCATTTAACACCATTCAGCCACTGCTGCTGGGTGAGAAGCTGCGGGTGATGGGTGTCGACAGCTCTGTGATCTCCTGGATTACTGACTACCTGACAGGCAGGCTACAATTTGTCCGGCTGGGCAGTGTCTTATCTAACGTGGAGGTTAGTGATACAGGAGCTCCACAGCGGACTGTGCTTTCTCCTTTTCTCTTCACCTTATATACCAACAACTTTCAGTACAACCCTGAGTCATGTCATCTGCAGAAATTCTCTGATGACTCGACTGTTGTTGGGTGTATAAGGAAGGAGAGGAGGGGGAGCGCAGGGCACTGGTAGACAGATTTGTGGAGTGGACCAAGCAGAATCACCTGAGCCTGAATGTCAGCGAGACCAGAGAGATGATGATTGACTTCAGGAAGAAGAGGACACCTTCACAGCCATTGCAGATTAGAGGGAGGATGTGGAGGTAGTGGAGGACTACAAATACCTGGGTGTCATGCTCAGCAATGGACTGGACTGGAAATCTAACACTGATGCTGCGTACAAGAAGGGGATGAGCAGACTCTACTCTGTGAGGAAGCTGAGATCCTTCATTGTGTGCAGCAAGATGCTGGAGCTCTTCTATCAGATCATCGTTGCCAGTGCCATCCTCTTTGCTGCCGTTTGTTGGGTAGCAGTATCAGAGCCAGCAACACCAACAGATTTGACAAGATTATTAAGAAGGCTGGCTCTGTATTTGGTCTTAGGCTGGAGAATTTGAGACTGTGGTGGAGAGGAGGACCCTGAACAAACTGCTATCCATCACAGACAATCCTGATCACCCCCTCCACCACACATTGGACAGACAGCGGAGCACTTACTCCAGCAGACTGCTACAGCTTCGCTGCTGAACCATCAGATACAGGAAATCTTTTCTGCCACATGCCATCTCACGACAATAACGCATTCTGATGTTGAATTCTGGTTATAACAATGCTGCCATACTGCACCTTACAGTGTAGTTGGTACCTCACATTTCACCCTGCACCCGATAGTTCTGCATTGTACAATCAGTACTATCCATAGATTCATAAGGATCATCATCTATTTCACCTAGCAGTAGCCTATGTAGTATATAAAGTTATCTAGACATTTTATTTTTACTTCCCTGGGTAACTCCTTTTTCTATTATGCTGTGTGTATTTCTGATGATTTGGGTCATCTACTGTGTCATGCTGCTGTTACACTGTAATTTCCAAGGTTGGGATCAATAAAGTATCTAATTTTTAAAAATTAAGGAATAAAATCAGTGGAAAGATGAGGGAAAACTATTGAGGCAAAAATGCAAAGACAGAAGAAAAAAAAGATGCCAGTTTATGACACAAAAGTCACTAATTCAAGAAAAAAATGCCAATCCATTGTCATGGGCAGCAAGAGCGCACCCCTCCTGTCCCGTCTCACTTTCACTAACTCATCACTGCACCTGAGGCAGAAGACGCACCTGCTCCTGCTCATCAGCCAGCATACTTAAGGAGGACCTCTCCGCGCATCCTACGCTGGCTCGTTTGGGTATACTGCCCGTCTCAAGACAAGCAAGTATAATTTGACAAGTGTTGACACGTCAACTAAACTTTTTCCTCTCCTTCTCAGGTTGCTGCCACCATGCAGGTGTGTCTCCAGGATTGTGCGCGTTCTCCTGCCTCATCTCCGCTATTCCTCGGCTTCAACCTCCACCCAGTCAGGCACCATCAGCTCACCCCCCCCCCACCCTACTGGTTTGTCTATTTCCTGCTGGAGTCCTGTCAGTACTTCCCCGGAACCCAAGTAAGTGGCAATTTGGCTTGCCCATTTCCCCTTACTCTGTTCCTCCTCTCACAGCTCTCGTCTTCTCTCCACAGGTGGATTCCTCTGGCGAGTGACTGTTTCCTTAGCTGTGCACTTATTTTGGAAATTAATAAACTTTCAAACGTGCCCCTTCGTGTGGTTATTTTCCTGTGCTGTTGCATCGTGTACGTGAGCTGTCAGCTTATTAAACCATGACATCCATGAGCAAAAATTTTTCACCAAGTTTCAAATTTTTTTTAAAGTCTATAATTAAAAAAATAATCATAAGAAAAGGTAGGTAGACCTTACCAGGGAGGCTGAGGAGTGTGATCACTCTAAAGTTGGAGCACACCCTCCGGTCCCCTTTTTAGAAGAGAGGAACCACCACCCCGGTTTGCCACGCCAAAGGCACTGCCCCCGACCTCCACGCAATGTTGCAGAGGCGTGTCAACCATGACAGCCCAACAACATCCAGGGCCTTGAGGTACTCAGGGCGAATCTCGTCCACCCCCGGGGCCCGGCCACCAAGGAGATTTTTAACCACCTTGGCGACCTCAGCCAATGTGATAGGCGAGCTCGTCCACAAACCCTGCTTCCTCTGTGGAAGGCGTATCAGTGGGATTGAGGAGATCCTTGAAGTATTCCTTCCACCGCCCGACGATATCCCCAGTCGAAGTCAACAGCGCCCCATCTGCACCATACACAGTGTGGACAGGGAGATACTTTCCCCTCCTGAGCCGCCGGACAGTTTGCCAGAATGTCTTCGAGGCCGACTGAAAGTCCTGTTCCATGGCCTCACCGAACTCCTCCCATACCCGGGTTTTTTCTTCAGCAACCACCCGAGCTACACTCCGCTTGGCCTGCCGGTTCACCTCAGCTGCTTCGGGAGTCCCACAAGCCAATCAAGCTTGATAGGACTCCTTCTTCAGCTTAATGGCCCCCCTCACCACTGGTGTCCACCACTTGGTTCGGGGGTTGCCACCACGAGATGCTCCGACCACCTTGAGGCCGCAGCTTTGGGCCGCCGCTTCAACAACAGAGGTGGAGAACATGGTCCAAGGTACTGGAGAGGAGAGTCCGGCCGTTGGTCGAACATCGGATTCAGGAGGAGCAATGTGTTTTTTTTCCTGGCCGTGGCACATCGGACCAGCTCTTTACTCTCTCGAGAATTCTTGAGGGTTCGTGGGAGTTTGCCCAACCAGTTTACATGTGTTTTGTGGACTTGGAGAAGGCATTTGACCACGTCCCTCGTGTTTTTTTGTGGGGGGTGCTTCGGAAGTATGGGGTATTGGGCTTGCTGTTACGAGCTATTCGGTCTCTGTACGACCGTTGTGAGAGTATGGTTCGTATTGCCAACACTCGGTCGGACTCATTCCCAGTGAGAGTTGGACTCATGACCTACAACTCTTGCTGGGACCGTTTGCCGCTGAGTGTGAAGCGGCTGGGATGAGAATCAGCACCTCCAAGTCCGAGTCCATAGTCCTCAGCCGGAAAAAGGTGGATTGTCCTCTCTGGGTTGGGGACAGGCTCTTGGGGTATCTTGGGGTCTTATTCATGAGTGAGGGGAAAATGGAGCGAGAGATTGACAGACGGATTGGAGCAGCATCTGCAGTGATGCGGACATTGTACCAGTCTGTTGTGGTGAAGACAGAGCTTAGTTCTAAGGCAAAGCTGTCGATTTACCAGTCAATCTACGTTACTACTCTCACCTATGGTCACGAGCTTTGGGTAATGACCGAAAGAACGAGATCGCGGATACAAGCGGCTGAAATGAGCTTTCTCCGTAGGATTGCTGGACTCACCCTCAGAGATAGGGTGAGGAGCTCAGTCATCCGGGAGAGGCTCAGAGTAGAACCGCTGCTCCTCCACGTTGAAAGGAGTCAGTTGAGGTGGTATGGGCATCTGATTAGGATGCCTCCTGGACACCTCCCACTTGAGGTGTTTCGGGCATGTCCCACTGGGAGGAGACCCCGGGGCAGACCCAGGACTCGGTGGAGAGACTATGTCTCCCAGCTGGTCTGGGAACGCCTTGGTATCTTCTCTGAAGAGCTGGAGCAGGTGGCTGGGGAGAGGGAAGTCTGGGCTTTTCTGCTTGAACTGCTGCCTCCGCGACCCGGACCTCCGGAAAAGTGGTAGAAGATGGATGGATGGAAAAAGTAGGTAATTTATGAGAACCCTCCAAATTCACATAAAAATGTCCCCATTTTCAATTAAAAAAATTATAATTTAGGTAGTAGAGTTACTTGAAACTGTACACAAGTAAACGTCAGTTATCTTTATATATTATTACTCAAATATACATAAGAGTAGTTACCCCAAAGTAGTTGAGAAGTTACTGAGATGTGACTTTAGTCTGGACAGTTTGAAATTTTTCTCCTAAATTTGACAGTTTTATTCTGAATTTATTACTTTTTCCTTGTAAATCTGAATATTTCCCCCCCCACTTAAACCAACTTTTTCCTCATAGTTTGTTTGCAGTGCTAATTTAGGGCTTTTTTCTTGTACATTTGAGACTTTACTCAAAATTTGTGAGGTTTTCCTCATAAATTAAGAATCAAAAATAAATGAGCAAAGATGCAATATTTTCTGTTATTTTATAGGTTATTTACAGTATAGCCTATTGATAGCCTATTTTCAAACACCCACCCCAGGTGAAAACCTCATGTACTTTGAAACCCAAATGTTTGTAGGTATGCATCATACTCTAACCGAATAAATTCAGACACCCAACCGTTGCACGTTCATACCGTTGCACAGACTGGCAACTAACAATATGAAGAGTAATCTAGTTTTTAATTGGGGAAACCTAAAGAAGTGTGAGACATCCTTTGAGCTACTTACCAGATCCACCACACCTGTGTGTGTGGTCAAGCAGGCTGCAGCCAGCGCACCAGCTGTGTGCAGCAGGGGAGAGAACATGTGTGACAGGAGGGATCATACCATTTGTGTGGCGGGGCAGAGGTGTTTTCACTTTATTTTTAAAAAGTTTAAACCACAAACTACTGAATATGTTATGGATGTTATTTCAGCTTGTCAGAGATGAACCGTAATTTTATAATCACAACTTTTCTGACTCCAATTTTTCAGGGGTGCTGGATTTCTATTTTTTAATTTCTAAAAAAGGCCTAACGCCATCCATGGAGGTGACTGAAGCAGGTGAGAGATCACTGGCTTGGTTATGCAGTGCCAGAGGTCACAGTGAGCCAAGTCTGTGCTGTCCGATGGAACCCACCTTTCTGTTTAGTAACCCAAAGCAGTTGTGTGCTGTAAGGGTTAAAATTCTTGTCTGTCATGCAGGGGACCTAGGTTTAAATCCTTCTGGTCATGTGTCGTTCCTCTAAAGTACAACATACCACTTCTTTGCATTTGGAAACAATATATAGTGCACATTAAGTTTTAATTGCTGTACTACTGCTTCTGGGAATTCTTTCAATTGTACATTTATCATATGAGAAAGTGAAAACTAAAGCAGTTGTGCGGTGTTATGGTTATGGTGAATACTTGGAAAGCAGGACGTCCTTGGTTTGAATCTTGTCAGGGAGGTCTTCTTAAAAAAACATCTATAGTACAGCATGGCTTTTCAGTACATTTTAATGCAGCACTATTTTAAATTTTCACCTCAAGATAATGTTTGCAAAATTATTTTGATGGTACACAAAGATTTGACCGAGTTAATGTCCCTTCATCCATAGCCTGACCGGGCCCACATTGCCTTCGGCAGCTCTTTTTTTGGTGTGATTACTGGGGGGACAGCAGATGTGGCCTAGGTCACAGCAGCCAATCGCAGGGCATGACTAGCCACCATCAACAAAAAGCCCTGCGGCTGGCTGTTGGGACAGGGGTCATGGTCACTGTGGTGGTGACCTTTTCAGTGTTCTGACAAGGAACAAGAAAGGTACATAGTGCTGCTTTAAAAACTAATGTGTCAAATACCTTAAGTTTTAAATGCTGTTACTAAGCAATATAAGACCTTGAAATCCACACCTGCTTGGAACCTGATGATCCTCGCTTACGGCTATATTTTCTCCATCCATCCATCCATCTATCTTCTACTGCTTTTCCTTAGGAGGCAGCAGCTCAAGCAGAGAAGCCCAGACTTCCCTCTCCCCGGCCACCTGCTCCAGCTTTTCAGAGAGGATACCAAGATGTTCCCAGACCAGCTGGGAGACAGTCTCTCCAGCATGTCCTGGGTCTGCCCCGGGGTCTCTTCCCAGTGGGACGTGCCTGAAACACCTCAAGTTGGAGGTGTCCAGGAAGCATCCTGATCAGATGCCCAAACCACCTCAACTGGCTCCTTTCAATGTGGAGGAGCAGTGGTTCTACTCTGAGCCTCTCCCGGATGACTGAGCTCCTCACCCTCTCTCTAAGGGTGAGTCCAGCAATCCTACTGAGAAAAGCTCATTTCAGCTGCTTGTATCCACAATCTCGTTCTTTCAATCATTACCCAACACTCGTGACCATAGGTGAGGGTAGGAATGTAGATTGACCAGTAAATCGACAGCTTTGCCTTAGAGCTTAGCTCCCTCTTCACTACAACAGACCGGTGCAACGTCTGCATCACTGCAGATGCTGCTCCGATCTGTCTATCAATCTCTCACTCCATTCTCCCTTCACCCATGAATGAAACCCCGAAATACTTAAACTGTAGCACCTTGGGGGAGTCAGATTATTTAGCATCTCAGACAAGAGACAGTGGATAAGCAGGGGCGAACAATGCTCAGGAGGTTCCTGGTGAGATAGCAGGAAGGAGTTAAAGACGTAGGGGGTTGAATGCAGTGTAATGCAAATGTCATGTTGTGTGTGGAGAAATGCCATGAAACTTGTGAGGAGTGATTTGGGTAAAAGAAGAGTGCCTGCTGAAATGTTTCAGTCTGTTCTGTGCTTGAGAGATGTGAAGTGTGTAATAAACCGTCTGCCATGAATCAGTCTCTTATTTCACACACTCCACACTGGTGACCCAAGACGTATTATGGAACACGAGGCAAGAACCCCGGAGCTGGCCCGGTCAGGAAGCTCCAGCGAGGTGGCAGCTATCCCACAGACAGCCCGGACTGGAACCCCCAGCCACGCGTGTGCGGTTTCAGTCAAGCTACCGGATTTCTGGCAGCACAACCCTCACTCTTGGTTCCACCACACCGAGGCCCAGTTCGCCCTCCGGGGAGTAACGGCAGACGACACCAGATTCTACCATGTGGTCGCAGCGCTGGACGCCCGCACAGCTCAGCAGGTAGCGAGCGTGCTCGATCAGCCTCCAGCCAGCAACAAATATGAGGCGCTCAAGGCTGCGCTGACCCGGCACTACACGCTCTCAGAATGTGAGAGAATGGAGAGGCTCCTGACGCGGGCCGAGTTAGGAGATGGTTCGGCCGTAGACCTGATGGAGAAGATGCTGGCGTTAATGGGCACGGACGACGGGCACTTTCTGTTTGCCCACCTCTTCCTCCGGAACCTTCCAACAGTGGCGAGAGCGGTTCTGGCCAATTCGCCGTTGCTGGCCGCGCGTGACTACCGTGCGCTAGCCCAGGAGGCAGACCGGATCATCCTCACCAGCCGGGCGATCACAGTCAACGCGGCAGCAGTGGAGCCCAGCGAGACGACCAGAGGAGGCGAGGAGCCACCGACGGTAGCAGCAGCGGGAGCCAAGGAGCGCCAGAGAGACACGCTCTGTTTCTACCACCGCCGCTTTGGAGAGAACGCACGCAGATGTACGCCACCGTGCCAATTCAAGTGCTCGGGAAAACGCCAAGGCCGGCAGTCGGCAGCAGCTGCGACCCTCGGTGAAGAGAACAAGCTTCTCTACCTGACGGACGCGCGCTCAGGGAGGCATTTCCTCGTGGACACCGGAGCCCAGAAGAGCTTCATCCTGCCGACCTACGCTGACTGGCTGGCAGGACCTAGCGGCCCCGAGATGTTGGCAGCAAACGGCTCGGAAATTAAGACCTTTGCTCGAGTGACCCAGCCAACAGCACAGGCCAACGTCACAGCTCCAGGCGGTAAGTTCCACACACTGCTCACTCAGTTCCCAGCACTCATAGTCCCGACGTTTTCGGCGGCCATCGCTAAACACGGGGTGGAGCACTTTATCACCACCACCGGGCCGCCCGTTTTTGCAAGACCTTGGCGCTTGGATGCAGCTAAACTGGCCATAGCGTGCGAGGAGTTCGCCAACCTGGAAAGGTTGGGCATCATCAGGCGTTCGAAAAGCCCATGGGCATCCCCGCTGCACATGGTCCCTAAGGCTGAGGGATCGTGGCGACCGTGTGGTGATTTCCGCAGGTTGAACAATGCCACAGCGCACGACCGCTACCCGATTCCCCACATACAGAATTTTTCCATTCACCTCGCCAGGGCACGCATTTTTTCCAAAATAGACCTGGTCCGCGGTTACCACCAAGTCCCAGTGCGCGCGGAGGACGTACCCAAAACAGCGGTAATAACTCCGTTCGGTCTATTCGAGTTCCTGTGCATGCCATTCGGGTTAAAAGGAGCGGCACAGACATTCCAGCGCATGATGGATGCAGTGCTGCGCGACCTCCCGTTCGTGTTCATCTACCTGGACGATATCCTGGTAGCCAGTGCGTCCGAAGACGAACACGAAACCCACCTCACGACGGTTTTCCGGAGGTTGGAGGAGCACGGGTTAATAATCAACCCAGCAAAATGCCAGTTCGGCGTGATGGAGATTGATTTTTTGGGGCACCGCGTCTCTCTGGAAGGAGCAATCCCACTGCCCGACAAAATGCGCACCGTGGCGGATTTCCCCAGGCCTCAGACGGTCAGGGCGCTGCAGGAATTTTTGGGGATGGTTAACTTTTATAACCGTTTCCTTCCCCACGCGGCGCAGGTCATGCAACCATTGTACGCCGCACTCAAGAGACAGAAACCCGCGGATAGGGTCGAATGGACCCCGGAGCGAGAGCAGGCGTTCTCGGAGGTTAAAGCAGCCCTGGCAAACGCCGCACTGCTGGCGCATCCGGACCCGGCGGCCCGGATAGCGATCACCACCGACGCTTCAGACGTGGCCATAGGGGCTGTCGTAGAGCAGCACGTCGCCAGGGCTTGGCAGCCGCTCACCTTTTTCAGCAGAACTTTGCGTGACAGCGAACGTAAATACAAAGCGTTCGGCAGGGAGTTGCTGGCTCTCCACCTTGCCATACGCCACTTCCAGTTCTGGCTGGAAGGGCGCAACTTCACCGCGTTCGTGGACCACAAGCCGCTAACATTCGCAATGGCCAAGGTTTCAGAACCGTGGTCGGGCCGGCAGCAGAGACAGCTGGCCGCGATCTCAGAGTTTACTACCGATATTCAGCATGTGTCGGGTAAACTGAATGTGGTGGCGGACTGCCTCTTGCGCATCGTGGTGGCCCCGGTCTGCGTGGGGATAGATTATGCAGCCATGGCCGCGGAGCAGATTAGCGATGCAGACGTGCGCACGCTCCAGTCTGGACCAACAGGGTTAAGGCTGGAGAGCAGGGTGCTGCAAGATGGCAGCCCCCCCAATCTGCGATCTCTCCATGGGACGCCCGCGTCCGGTGGTCCCGGTCGCATGGCGCCGCCGCGTGTTTGAGTCGGTTCACACTCTGGCGCACCCAGGAGTGCGCGCGTCGGTCAAAATGGTGGGAGAGAAGTTTGTGTGGCCGAGCCTACGCAAACAAGTAAAAGAGTGGGCTGCAGCTTGCGTGGAGTGCCAATGAGCCAAGGTACACAGACACATGAAGGCTCCCTTGGAGCCGTTTCGGGTACCGGCTAAGAGGTTCAACCATGTTCACGTGGACCTCGTGGGCCCCCTCCCGCCATCACAAGGGTGCACGCACCTCCTGACAGTGGTGGACCGCACCACGCGCTGGCCAGAAGCAGTCTCACTGGCGGCAACCACTTCTGCAGACATAGCACGCGCTTTTTTAACAGCATGGGTGGCGCGTTTTGGAGTCCCGTCGGACATTGCGTCCGACAGGGGCCCTCAATTTGTTTCTGAACTCAGGCACAACACAGGCACGCTGCCGGGCCCTGCCCACCACTGTTTTCTGTGTGTTTTCGTGCCTAAAACTTTGAAGAGTGCGGAGTTCGTGTTCATCAGACACGACGCCCACCGCCCTCCATTGCGCCCACCCTATGATGGACCGTTCAGAGTGTTGGAAACAGGGGATAAGCAATTTTTGCTAGACTTGGGGGGTAGGCAGGAGAAAATTGGCACAGACAGACTCAAACCTGCTTTCGTTGTGGCGGACGAGCAAGTGCTGTTGGCTAGGGCCCCTCGGCGTGGAAGACCCCCACGGAGAGCTCCCCAGGGAAACGATTCACCAAAGCAGCCACACGGACAGACCGAAGTGCCCCCCTCCCCCCTCGTCACACCCCACCCGCAGTCAGACACACTCCCAGCAGCCCCCCACTGGCGCAGCAGCGCCACGGAGGCAGTAAACCCCAGTTACAGCAGATACGGGAGGAGACGGAAGCCCAAACGGCGTGTGGACTGATGTGCTATTGTTCTATCTAAGATGCTGGGGGGGGGGGGGGGAAGGGGAAGTGTAGCACCTTGGGGGAGTCAGATTATTAAGCATCTCAGACAAGAGACAGTGGATAAGCATGGGAGAACAATGCTCAGGAGGTTCCTGGTGAGATAGCAGGAAGGAGTTAAGGACATAGGGGGTTGAATGCAGTGTAATGCAAATGTCATGTTGTGTGTGGAGAAATGCCATGAAACTTGTGAGGAGTGATTTGGGTAAAAGAAGAGTGCCTGCTGAAATGCTTCATTCTGTTCTGTGCTTGAGAGATGTGAAGTGTGTAATAAACTGTCTGCCATGAATCAGCCTCTTATTTCACACACTCCACAAAACTCCTCCACTACGGAAAAAGCTAATTTCAGCCAATTGTATCTGTGATCTCATTCTTTCAGTCATTAAACAAAGCTCATGACCATAGGTGAGGGTAGGAACGCAGATTGACCAGTAAATCAACAGCTTTGCTTTAGAGCTCAACTCCCTCTTCACCTGCAGAAGCCAACAGAGATGAAATCCTGTGGTGACCGAACATGACACCATCCCTTCCTTGGCTGCACCTAGATATCCTGCCCATTAGAATTATGAATGGGATCAGTGACAAAGGGCACCCCTGGCAGAGTCCAACTCTCACCGGAAACAAGTTCGACTGGTGCGTTGGCATTACAAACCAAACTCTTGCAACGGTTATACAGGGACCGTATATCTCATAACAAGTCCGATAACCCATACTCCCGCAGCACCCCCCACAAGAGACCACGAGGGATGTGGTTGAATGCTTTCTCCAAGTCCAAAAAACACATGTGGACTGGTTGGGCAAACTCCCACAAGCCCTCGAGGATTCTTGAGAGAGAAAAGAGTTGGTCTAATGTGTCACGCCGCGCCATTCATCAGCGGCGCCACCTGCTCACACACCTGCTACTCGTCAGCGGCGAGGGATAAAAGCCGCCTCGCCCTGAGCTTCGGCCTGAAGCCGTTAGACTTCATCGCCTTCCATGCGAAGCATCAACTCTCTCTTCAGCATCACGCTAAGCGGTAAGAAGATTCCTTACCTTACCTTTCCCAGTCTGCTCCCCTGTGCACAGGTGGATTCCTCGGCGGCGGACAACTCCGTCCCTCGTCCTTCCTCGCTGCTGCACCGAGTCCTGCAGGTGACTGTCTCCCGGGGTTCCGTCCTTGAAGTGCCTGCCATCAGTCTACACAAGTAAGCTTCTCTCCCTCACCTATTCTCCTCCTGTATTGGTGTGGGCCGTCACCCTGTGTCTGTTCTTTCCCATAGGGTTGCCGGCTGAACGGTCTCCTGCCTCTGTGCCCGAAGCACACGCCACCACCAATACATTTACATTCCGCTGACACACACCCATACACCCCTGCTGTTAATAAACAGTTTGAACTACTCTGAGCCTGTGTGTGTGCGTCTCCTGAGCCGAACGTTATGTCAGTACGGCTTCAGCAGAGCGGCTCGGCAGACGGCGGGCTCGCGCACCGGCTTACCACTCTCGAGGTTCGGGTGGATCAAATTGCTTATCAGCAGCAGGTGATTCTAAACCAACTCATTAACATCACTAACTGATTGGACCGCCTGGACCCCCAACAGCCGTTCCCCCCGGCTCACCAGGGTGGCGCAGCTCCTGCTGTTCCAGCGGCCGTCCAGCCGGCTCCAGTGGCACCGGCTCGGCTCACGCCGATTCCAACCCCCGCCCGCTTTAGCGGAAAGCTCGGCGGAGCGCGGGGGTTCATTATGCAGTGTGAGTCCGTGTTCCACCGTGTGCCCGGAGACTTCCCCTCGGATCACAGCCGAATTGGCTACATAGGGAATCTCCTGGAGGGGCGTGCGTTAACTTGGACCTACGCCATAATGGCGAAGCCCAGTTACGCCACCCTCACCTATGACCAGTTCGTGGCACGCTTCCTGGAGGTCTTTGACCATTCCCGAACCGAGACGGTCCAAGTCGATCGGCTTCTCGCTCTCCAGCAGGGAAGCCGGTCGGCAGCGGACTATGCGGTCGACTACCGGGTAGCGGCGGAGGAATTGGGCTGGGACGAACGCTCCCTCTGTGGCCTGTTTCTCCGCAGCCTGAATGATGATCTGAGGGATGAACTGGCTGGTCGGGATATCCCTGGGACGCTAGCTGAGCTAACTTCTCTCGCCATCAGCTTGGATAACAGGCTGCGTGAGCGCTCCTCTGGACGGAAGTCGTCTTCTTCTCGCCCTCGGGGAGCCTCGTTGCGCCTGCCCCAAGCTCGCCCCCTGGCGACGCCGCCGCCATCGCACCCCGAGGAGTCGGAGCCGATGGTGACGGGCTGGACAAAGCTCTCCCCGGAAGAGAGACAACGCCGCAGTGAGTTGAATCTCTGCATGTATTGCGGAGATAATCAACACACGGTGGAGCTTTGTCCACAAAAGCCAAACGGCGGGGTCCGCGAGTCACTGTAGGGGGCCTCGCGGACGTCAATCGGTTAAGTCCCCTTACCCAATTGAAGCTGCCCATCCGTTTTTGCCACAATCCCACTGGGCATCTCACCCATGCACTGGTGGATTCGGGTGCAGAAGGCAGCTTTATTTCACAAAGCCTGGCAACCCGTTTGGGCATTCGCTGTCAGGCACTGAAGAATCCCATCTCCCTTGTTAACCTCTCCCGTGCCTCCCTTGGGAGAGTATCACACCAAACCATCCCCGTTCCGGTCATCATCTCGGGAAATCACCGGGAGGAGATGACCTTCTACGTCCTTCCCAACTCTGTGTCGCCCGTCATCCTGGGGTATCCCTGGCTTCGCCTTCACAACCCGGTCCTGGATTGGAAATCAGCTGGGATATCGGCATGGAGTACATTCTGCATGGGCACCTGCCTTCAGTCCGCTGCCTGCTCTCCGTCTGCTCCTCCCCCTGCGACGGACGCTGCACCCCTGGACTTGTCTCTGGTGCCCCCGGAATTTCACGACCTGGGTATGGTGTTCAGCAAAGCGAAAGCTATGTCTCTCCCCCCTCATCAGCCCTATGACTGTGCCATCAACCTCCGCCAGGGGGCTCCCTTACCTTCTGGTCGCCTTTACAGCCTGTCTGCGCCGGAGAAGGAGACGATGAACGCCTACCTGAAGGAGTCATTAAGTGCTGGGATAATCCGCCCATCATCGTCACCCGTGGGGGCAGGGTTCTTCTTCGTGGGAAAGAAGGATGGGTCCCTCCGCCCTTGTATCGACTACCGGGCCCTCAACAATATCACGGAGAAGGACCGTTACACCCTGCCTCTCATGGACACTGCTTTCCACTCCCTCCAGGGGGCGACCTGGTTCACCAAGCTGGACCTACGCAGCGCTTACCACCTCATCCGGATCCGGGAGGGAGATGAGTGGAAAACGGCCTTCCGTACCCCGAACGGCCACTTTGAATACCTGGTGATGCCGTTCGGGTTGACCAACGCTCCTGCAGTCTTCCAGCGCCTCATTAATGACGTCCTCCGGGACTTCATCGGCCTTTTCGTGTTCGTCTACCTGGACGATATTCTCATCTTCTCCAAGTCCAGGGACGAGCACCAGGTCCACGTGAGGCGGGTCCTCCAAAGGCTGCTGGAGAATCGTCTGTACGTAAAGGCAGAAAAGTGTGAATTTTACGCCAGGAGTACGTCCTTCCTGGGGTTCATCATCGCCCACGATAAGGTGCTCCCTGACCCAGAGAAGGTAAAGGCGGTGGTGGAATGGCCTACACCTGCATCCCGGAAGCAGGTGCAGCAATTTGTTGGCTTCGCCAATTTCTACCGCCGCTTTGTCCCCAACTTCAGTACCATCGTTGGACCACTGACCCGCCTCACGTCCCCGAAGGCCCCGTTCCGGTGGACCGAAGAGGTCGCTGCCGCCTTTGAGGCGCTGAAGGCGGAATTCTCCTCCTCCCAGGTCCTTCGCCAGGTCGACCCCGCGCTGCAGTGCATCGTAGAGGTAGACGCTTTGGACACGGGAGTGGGAGCAGTGCTGTCCCAGCGGTCACCGGACGATGGCGCCAAACGACCCTGCGCCTTCTTCTCCCGGCGCTTGTCCCCGGCGGAGAGAAATTACGATGTGGGGGACAGAGAGCTCCTGGCCATCAAACTCGCCCTGCAGGAATGGCGTCACTGGCTGGAGGGGGCGAACCTGCCGTTTGTGGTCCTTACGGACCACAAGAACTTAGAATATCTACGATCTGCCAAGCGCCTGAACGCCTGCCAGGTGCGTTGGTCTTTGTTCTTCGCCAGGTTCCAATTTTCAATCACCTTCAGGCCTGGCTCTAAGAACGTCCTGCCTGACGCCCTCTCCAGGCAGTTCACCCCCGTGGAGTCGGAGGAGGCGCCCCACTCCATCCTGCCCAGGTCGTGCGTCGTGGGAGCCATCTCGTGGGACATCAAGAGCAAGATCCGGAAGGCACAGGAGGTGGAACCTGACCCTGGCGGCGGACCGGAGGGGAGGCTGTTCGTGCCATCCGCGGTCCGAGGAGAGGTCATCCACTGGCTCCACACCTCCAAGCTCACCTGTCACCCTGGCACCTCCCGGATGATAGATCTCCTCCAACGGTCCTTTTGGTGGCCAGGCCTGCGGAGGGATGCAGCCCGCTACGCCCGGGCTTGCCCAATCTGTGCCACCTGCAAGTCGGGAAATGCCCCTCCAGCGGGTCTGCTCCAGCCCCTGCCCGTCCCTGGCAGGCCCTGGTCGCACATCACGTTGGATTTCGTCACCGGACTCCCTGTCTCCAACTCCTATGACACCATCCTGACCATCGTGGACCGTTTCTCCAAGGCCGTGCACTTCGTCCCCCTGCGAGGCCTCCCTACTGCCCTGGAGACGGCGGACCTCCTCGTCCAACACGTGGTCAGGCTGCACGGGATTCCGGTGGACGTGGTCTCGGACCGGGGCCCCCAGTTTTCATCCGAGGTTTGGAGGTCTTTCTGCAACGCCATCGGAGCCAAGGTGAGCCTCTCCTCCGGCCATCACCCCCAATCCAACGGGCAGTGTGAGAGGACCAACCAGGAGCTGGAGGCTGCGCTCCGCTGTGTGTCCAGATCCAAACCCACGTCCTGGAGCAACCATCTTGCCTGGGTTGAATATGCCCACAACACCGCTCGCTCTTCTGCTACAGGGATGTCCCCCTTCAAAGCGTCCCTGGGTTACGACCCCCCGCTGTTTCCGGAGCAGGAGAGTGAGGTAACTGTCCCGTCAGTTAGGGCCCATCTCAGGCAGTTCCGCTCCACCTGGACTGCCGCGCGCAATGCGCTATTACGCACAGCGGAGCGCAACAGGACTGTGGCGGACCGGCGTAGAAGACCTGCCCCGGCGTACAGAGTTGGGCAACTTGTTTACATTTCCACCCAGGACGTCACTTTAAAAGGCGAGAGGAGAAAGCTGGCACAGCGCTTCATGGGTCCCTATCCCATCACCCGGATCATCAACCCGGTGGCTGTGCGCGTGGCTATTCCCCCCTCCCTCCGCATTCATCCCACTTTCCACGTGTCGAAGGTGAAGCTGGCAGTCACTGACCCCCTTTGCCCTCCTCCTGCAGCGCAACCCGCGCCCCGGATGATTGGTGGCCATCCGGCCTGGTCCGCCTCCTCCATCCTGGACTCCCGGCGCCGGGGTCGTGGGTTGCAATACTTGGTAGACTGGGAGGGCTATGGGCCCGAGCATCGACAGTGGGTGCCCCCGTCGTTTGTGTTGGACCCATCTCTCATCGCGGACTTCCACCGAGCGCACCCGGATAAGCCATCGCCAGGAGGCGCTGCTAGAGGGGGGAGTACTGTCACGCCGCGCCATTCATCAGCGGCGCCACCTGCTCACACACCTGCTACTCGTCAGCGGCGAGGGATAAAAGCCGCCTCGCCCTGAGCTTCGGCCTGAAGCCGTTAGACTTCATCGCCTTCCATGCGAAGCATCAACTCTCTCTTCAGCATCACGCTAAGCGGTAAGAAGATTCCTTACCTTACCTTTCCCAGTCTGCTCCCCTGTGCACAGGTGGATTCCTCGGCGGCGGACAACTCCGTCCCTCGTCCTTCCTCGCTGCTGCACCGAGTCCTGCAGGTGACTGTCTCCCGGGGTTCCGTCCTTGAAGTGCCTGCCATCAGTTTACACAAGTAAGCTTCTCTCCCTCGCCTATTCTCCTCCTGTATTGGTGTGGGCCGTCACCCTGTGTCTGTTCTTTCCCATAGGGTTGCCGGCTGAACGGTCTCCTGCCTCTGTGCCCGAAGCAGACGCCACCACCAATACATTTACATTCCGCTGACACACACCCATACACCCCTGCTGTTAATAAACAGTTTGAACTACTCTGAGCCTGTGTGTGTGCGTCTCCTGAGCCGAACGTTATGTCATAATGTGTCACGGCCAGGACAAAAACCACGTTGCTCCTCCAAAATCCAAGGTTTGACCAACAGTCGGACTCTCCTCTGCAGTACTCTGGAATAGACCTTCCCACGGAGGCTGAGATGATCCCTGAAGGCGGTGAGCCTATTGAAGGTCGGAACAATGTGGCTCTTTTTCCACATTATCAACTATGGATTAACGATGGGGGGTGAGAACATGTACTGCAGACATCAGCTGTAATGAACTTGTGCAAAACTTCCAAACAACTATTTGTTGGTTGGTGTAAAACAGGAGCAGGTTAATCAGCTACAATATCATAAATTTTGCCACCTCAAATATTATTGCTGCTTTGTTTTCAAGATAGACAAAGTTTATCGTTGAGGCACCATGTTGGTTCAAAAATCTTTGGCCACCCGCCCTCCACTAGATAGTCAGGCAAACAGCAGCAGCCCCACATTTGCACGGCTTTAGGGATAGTACAGGATGTGACTGGAGAAACAGCAATCATTTCACCCACCAAGCATGTGATATTCAGAAACATTCTCCATCCATCAAAAACACCACAGTGAACAAAGACAATCCAAGCTCATGAGTTTCTTCATTTACTTTATTTTTGAATTAATATGATGGGGACAATGTAGAACACGATTTGGAAAATGTCTAACAATTTATAGAAAAGAAGGCAATTAATTCTATCTTTATTTGACATTATATACCTAAAGACAATCTCACTCTCTCTGCACTGTGTGTCTATATATATATACATTTATAGTAATATGGACATATGTTTACTAGATGTTGTTTTTTTCTTGCCTTCTGATTGTTGCTCTGAGTGTTGCTGTCCCTATGCTGTTGCAATCCTGGAATTTCCCCATTGTGGGACTAATAAAGGCTTATCTTATCTTATCTTAAATTCATGGAAAGTTAAAAAATAAACTAAGTTGCTAATTTTACAGTTCATAAATTTTGATTATTAAAAAATAAATAGCCAAATTCAATTTTCAAACAAGTCAAATTCAAATACAAGATTACAAACCCTTTAAAAAGGAAAAACTCAGGATGCATTGATCAGTGTATCGATATCAGCAGATATTTACCTTATTGATATTAGCTATCACAAATATGATATCAGCAGTGGCATCATTTTCTGCCCTGAAACAGACACCAGTCAACTTCAGCTGCACAGCCTAGAAGATGGAAAGTACCATTTTTTTAATCTTTGGTATGACCTGGCTGGGGCTTGAACCCACAACCTCCCAGCTGCAGGGCGGATTCTCTACTGCTGCAGATTTAGAAAACTTCAGAGACTGGACCATTTTCAAGTACTACAGTTGTTTTCTTTACAGTGCAAATTTCTTGGCCAATACCAAAACAATCAAAAATAATACATTGGCAAACCTATTATTTCTGACATCAGCTGATACAAGAACAGTATCCTCCAAGACTATTAAATCGAAGGAGTTTGCAGTTCTGTTGAACATGTTACTAAAAAAAAAGTATTTTCATATTAATTAAGTTGAGGTAGTTGTCTTACTTTCCTCAGGGAATGTGTATATGCCAGTTAATCATCACTGTAAGAAAAAAGAGATGTAAATAGGTGGGGCAAATATGTGTATTACCATCAATATCGGCATCAGCAATTGTTAAAACTATTTTCAAAATAATGCACATTGGTTACTGGGAAAAAAGGAATTAAATCTTATCTAGTACATCCCGAGGCTAAACCTCTGGCTTTAAAATTTTGACACTGAACATGAAGTCTGTATTATGTGTTAAAACTGAGTTTGGAAGGACGACCAATCCCACATAGTGTGACATGAAATAAATTCATACAACCATCACAGACTTTTAGGCTGTGAAAACGCTTTTGTTTAATCACTCGACCACCCTGAATGTCTTTTTTTCCAACACTTGTGCACTGCGCTCTGGGGAAAAAAGTCTGTACCCTGTAACCGAGCAACAGCTTGTCACTCACAGCTCAGCACTTCCACTTTTCCTATGGTCAGACTTTCTCCTTATTTTTATGCCTCGGTGAAATGGACAGGCATACGGTAATCAGTTAATGCGTCTGTGTGTATATATCTGTCCCTCTGTATGCCGCTCTGTTTCAGCTTGCTCGGTCAAAATTAAGTGGAACTAATGGCTTGTATCATTGTATGGCCATATTTTCTCGACTGTTAATTTGCCAGAATTCTGAGTTTAGGCTTTGTTTTCAAAATAAACACAAATTTAACTCACCTTTAACGCCAATGAAGCCAGAGGAAAAGGTATTGTAATAACTATGCCAGGCCACTAGAGGTGGCAGTGTGACTTTTTTTACAGCACATGGATGACTTCCTGTCACAGTTGATCTCTACTTGAACTGTTACTGTTATAAAATAGTGGTTACTGAAAAAAAAAAACCACGTATTCAGCAGCTACACCATTTATTCATCACATCGACTGTTTTCTGGGTGAACAAATGTCTGTCTTTTTGTCCGTCTGTTTTCTTCCTCTGCCACTAAACAGCAAAAGCTCCTGTTTGTCTTGATTGTCATTGTAGTCACATACCTCCATCACTTGTGCCATTTAAAATGTCTGCTGCCGTGCTCTTCTTTTGTTTGGATTGCAGTTGTTCAAATCAGTTTTGTGGCTCTTGGCTGCAGCCAACTGAACGAACATGTGAACTGCAGATTATTTTCACTGCGCATGCATGTACTCCAAAACTACTGGATGGATTTGGATGAAATTTTTACCAGAGGCGGTCCTTGGGCTAGAGAGGAACCCATAACATTTTGGTGATGACCCGGGATTCCATACCTCTGCCAAGGCTCTGGCACCAAGGCATCAGCACCTTGGTGCCTTCATTTAATAGTCTCTAAACAAAGGACAGGAAACGTTTTTTGGTATTGGTAGCAGCTCTAGATGCAAAATATGATGACATGGAAAAGAAAAGAGGAGTCTGGGTACAGACTGTACCAGTGTCCGATGTCTCGCCCTTCCTTACTTCTGATTGGCTGCTTAGAAAAGTCTGACACTGACAAGCTCAACTGTAGTTTGAAAAGTTGAACTTTTTTCAGCCCTGAGCGCCACGACAAAAAGCAGCCACCACCGAGAGCGTTTCAGTGCTGAGGGCGCTCAGTGCTGTAGATTTCTCTTTCTGCTCTGTTGAGGCCGTAGTCTTTTGGTATGGTTACATCTATTAATTTGGCAGTTTTGCCCTTTTTGTTCAAGATAACAATGTCCGGTTTTATTGCTCCTCCTTCTATGTGTCTTCCAGTTGGGATTTCCTTGTCAAAAAAGATGATATCTCTGTTGGAGCTGACTGGCTCTGCAGTGTGCTCCCATACAGATCCTTTTACTTCTATTTTAAATTCTTTGCATATTTCCCAGTGTATATAACAGTAGAGCTTATTGTGACGAGCAGTGTAGTGTCCATCGGCCATTAGGATCTGGCAACCGGAGAGTAGGTGGCTTGCACTCTCCACCGCTGCATGACAGAATTGACATTTGTCACTCTGTGACAGTCCTGCCATTTTTTTTTTAAAACCATTAGCCGAAAGTCCCTGGTCTTGTGCTCCAACCACTAGTCTCTCCTCGTTATACCCTAGATCTCCGTTCCTGATCCAGCGCAATGTTTCGTCCCTATCAATATAATCCCTATTGAGTTCCTCCTGAAAGCGCCCTGCTTGCTTATGCTTTTTCCATCTTTCTTTTCTTTCTTCCCATGTCTTTCTAGCTATTTTTGTTGCTGGGTTTTGTTAAGTGGCTTTTATGTTGTCAAATAAGTCTCCTGCAAAGGCCTCAGCTTCTTTAGTTATGGATGTGAAGTGACTAAGGGTTTCACAGTGTTGGGTGACTTTTCCCATTGTCTCGTCGTTTGAGCTTTTTAGGTATCAATCAATCAATCAATCAATCAATCAATCAATCTTTATTTCGGATAGATTAAAAGTACAGATTAAAAGAAACAGAATAATATAACAAAGGGGGAAAGAAAATCCAACAAGGTCAAATTAGACAATAACTCCTCTGATTATACAGTTCAACATAAGTTATCCGAAATGGGTGATGGCTGAAGCCACAGCTTATATTGCCCACCCATATTCCATCCAAGAATTCAAAAGAAAAACAAAACACTTAGGTTTTTAGGTACTGACCAATGCTTATTATTGTCACCCTACAGGCCTGGTTTACTTCAGTTAGGCCCAGCCCTCCCTCTTTACGGGGTATATATATCCTATCTAAGCATTGATTTTTATATGTTACCTTGTGCAGGGTCAGGGTCTTCCTGGTCCTAACATCCAACTTGTAACGTTCCCCATGTGGCCAGTCTATCACCCCAAATCCATAAGTGACAACTGGTACTGGCCAGCCAGTTTTTCACAGTGATCTTATTTTTAGGTGTTAAGTTTGATTTACAGATTTTCTTCAGACGATGTTGGTATTCTTTTTTTGATTATTTCCCTCATTTTCCTGTGTTCAATAGCTGTGTTCTCCTCTATGCCCAGATATTTATATGCCGATTCATCTGCCAGGTCTTTGATGTGCTTATTGTCATCTATTTGGATGTTCTCTGATGCTGTTTTCTTTCCTTTTTTTATTGTACATTTTGCACATTTGTTGAGTCCAAATTCCATGCAGATGTCCTTTGAGAACGTGAACAGTACTGACAATTTGATTGAGTTTCTGTTCAGATTCTGCATAGAGCTTGAGGTCGTCCATGTAGAGCAGATGATTCACTCTCTTGTTCCCTTTTCTTGTCCTGCCTTTGCTTAAATCATACTTGATATCAAGATCTAATAGGATTTTGCTTAAGGGGCCAATACACTGACAGAAGAGCAATGGCAAGAGGCTGTCCCCCTGGAATATTCCTCGCTGGATCCTGATGTCTGGGATTGTTATTTGCTCTTCTTCATGGGTAAGTGTCATTGTGGTTTTCCACTTAGCCATCTGGACCTCCAGAAAAGTTTAAACCTCTGGGTTGATGTTGTACAGCTCCAGACAGTGTGTTATCCAGGAATGGGGGATGCTGTCGAATGCCTTTTTGTCGTCTATCCACGCCATGCTTAAGTTTTTCTCATGCTTCTTGCAGTCTTCCAGGATGGTTTTGTTAATGAGTAATTGTTCTTTGGCTCCCAGCTTATTTCTTATGCAGCCTTTTTGCTGTGGTTGCAAGTAGTTTCCTATATCCAGATGTTCATGGATGGCCTCAGTAATGAGTCCTGTCAGCCATTTGTATGTAGTAAAGAGGCAACAGATGGGTCTGTATTTATTAACTTGTTGGGTTTCAGGGCTCTTGGGCAGGAGTATTGTATTTCCATATGTGAGCCACTCTGGTGCTTCTTCTTCTCCCCTAACAAGTCGGCTCAATGCCTCTGCATAGTGTTTGTGCAGTGTTGTCATCTTTTTGAGCCAGAAGTTTGGTATTTTATCTATTCCAGGGGATTTAAAGATGAGATATTTCCTCATTTTTTCTTTAGCAGTTTCTTCTGTGATTTTTAATGAGGGCATCTGTCGTTTTCCTTTATTTTTATCGGTAATAGTTTGAATCCAATGAATACTTTTATGTTGTACTGGGCCCTCAAATAGGTTTCTCCACATTATTTCCAGCTGTATTTTTTAAGGAGGTACCTCTATTTCTATTTCTTCTACAAGCCTCCTATAGACTTATCTAGGGCTTTCTGTGAATAGTTTATTAGTTTTGAGTTCTCTCTCTTTTGTCTGTTTCTAATTTGGGCTGCTAGGGCCTTGACTTGCGCCTGGTGCTCTGCTATTTTTCCTACAATTTGCTTTTTCCTAATGTTATATTTGTTTTGGATTCTGTTGATTACTCTTAGTAATTTGGTAGTGCAGTTTTGGTTATGTATATAGTTAGTCATTTGAGAGATTTCAGCCCAAAACTGATTAATTTTTCCTTAAAGTTTATTTTTCCAAATAGGTGTGGAGATTTTTGTTTTGGTTCGACGTTCATTTTTTTCTTTATATTCTGGAGCTAGCTTGCTCTGCATATACCACGCTGCTCCGAAGTTTATGCAGTTCAGCTCTGTCAGATTGACCTCTGGAAGTACAAGTACAGTTAGCCTTCTGTTGACGTTTTGCAGTAATAATATGGATTCTTTATTCTCTTTTAGTTAAATTAATTTAGGACGCTCTTTCATTGTCAGTTTTTTTGTTTCTTCTATTTTGTTTGCAAGATCCTCTTCTATTTCTCGTTATTCTTGGCTTCGTTCTATTTGAGGGTTGATCTGCTTCCTTAGTGGTGCCTGGCTTGCACTCCCCCTTGTGGCTTTGTCAGGGTGTTGTAATTCTGAGCTAGAGGTTGCAGGGAAATCACTTGGATGGTCTGGTGGCACCTCTATAGGTTGCGTTTGATAGGGTTGTTCCATCAGAGGTTTTTCAGGTAGTGGCAGCGGACACTCAATTGGGCAGATGTTCTGTGCCATTTTTCCTATTTCTGTGTGCATGTGCTCTCTGTTAAGTACCTTTGGGTGAGGAAGTTGTGTCTCTGGGTTGTAAGTTTGGCTCGGGGTATGCCAATTTTATCTGGGCAGTGATGGTAGAAGATTTGTTGCCATTCATTACATCATTCCCGCTGGTTGCTGCATTTCATTTTTCCTGCATGCTCCACTGACTTTGCTTGTCTTCTTGTTGTTCAGATCGGTTGGCATCTTGGTAGTCTTTTATTGCTTGGGATTCAGCTTCAGACTTGATCTTTTCAATTTCCTCTTGTCCTAGGTATTTTGAGACCTGAGAGACAACAGATGTTAATTTGGAAGTGGTGGTGGCCGCTTTTTCTTCTGGTGGTAGCTCGGACTCTCTGATCTTCTCCTCAAATATTTGCTTTTTTCTTCTGCCCCACTTTTCATACCTTGAATAGGCGAAACATGACAGGATAATTTTCTTCTCTTCAAGGGACCATTTTACAGTTTCTTCTTTTCTTGTATACCTTTTAGTGCTTTTTTGATCTTGTTGGGGCCCAGGTCCAGATCTGAGCTGGTCTGATGGGGATCCCGGCTGAGTGTTTGTGACACTCGAAGATGAAGCTGCACCATCGCTCTCAACAGCCTGCCTGGTGCAAGAACGAGCTGAGGGGACCGTTTTATCCTGGTCAGTACCCTTCCAGTACCTTTTTCCTGTTTTATTCATTTTTCATATTGGGTTCCTCACCGTCCACGGCTTCTTATTGGTTATTCAAAGCTGCCCTCGCAATGATTACTCATAGTGAGGGGGTGCCCCCATCCACGACCTGGGGGATGCACTGGCTAGCCTGAGGGAACAGGCCACCAGGTTCTCAGCTGTGTGAGTTCTCGTGAACTTTCAAACCACTCTGCTGACCGAAACATTTTCCACGTTTCACAAGAAAAGGGCTTCTCACTGTTTTATTTATTTGCATCTCATTTCATTACAAGTGCAATGGGCCCCAACCAGGGGTCTATGGTTACACATTAAATCAATGTTCCTCTGATTGCTGAGATCTGTATTTAAGATAAGTCTTTATTAGTCCCACAATGGGGAAATTCCAGGATTGCAACAGCACAGGGATAGCAACACTCAGAGCAATAATTTAGAAGATAAGAAAATAAGAGCAGTGAATATACATACAGTGGGGCAAAAAAGTATTTAGTCAGCCACCAATTGTGCAAGTTCTCCCACTTAAAAGATGAGAGAGGTCTCCAATTTTCATCATAGGTACACCTCAACTATGAGAGACAAAATGAGAAAAAAAAATCCAGAAAGTCACATTGAAGGATTTTTAATGAATTAATTGGTAAATTCCTTGGTAAAATAAGTATTTGGTCACCTACAAACAAGCAAGATTTCTGGCTCTCACAGACCTGTAACTTCTTCTTTAAGAGGTTCCTCTGTCCTCCACTCGTTACCTGTATTAATGGCACCTGTTTGAACTCATTATCAGTATAAAAGACTCCTGTCCACAACCTCAAACAGTCAGACTCCAAACTCCACTATGGCCAAGACCAAAGAGCTGTCAAAGAACACCAGAAACAAAATTGTAGACCTGCACCAGGCTGGGAAGACTGAATCTGCAATAGGTAAGCAGCTTGGTGTGAAGAAATCATCTGTGGGAGCAATTATTAGAAAATGGAAGACATACAAGACCACTGATAATCTCCCTCGATCTGGGGCTCCACGCAAGATCTCACCCCGTGAGGTCAAAATGATCACGAGAATGGTGAGCAAAAATCCCAGAACCACACGGGGGGTCCTAGTGAACGACCTGCAGAGAGCTGGGACCAAAGTAACAAAGGCTACATCAGTAACACACTACGCCGCCAGGGACTCAAATCCTGCAGTGCCAGTCGTGTCCCCCTGCTTAAGCCAGTACATGTCCAGGCCCGTCTGAAGTTTGCTAGAGAGCATTTGGATGATCCAGAAGAGGATTGGGAGAATGTCATATGGTCAGATTAAACCAAAATAGAACTTTTTGGTAAAAACTCAACTTGTCGTGTTTGGAGGAGAAAGAACACCATACCTACTGTGAAGCATGGGGGTGAAAATATCATGCTTTGGGGCTGTTTTTCTGCAAAGGGACCAGGACGACTGATCCGTGTAAAGGAAAGAATGAATGGGGCCATGTATCGTGAGATTTTGAGTGAAAACCTCCTTCCATCAGCAATGGCATTGAAGATGAAACGTGGCTGGGTCTTTCAGCATAACAATGATCCCAAACACACCGCCCGGGCAACGAAGGAGTGGCTTCATAAGAAGCATTTCAAGGTCCTGGAGTGGCCTAGCCAGTCTCCAGATCTCAACCCCATTGAAAATCTTTGGAGGGAGTTGAAAGTCCGTGCTGCCCAGTGACAGCCCCAAAACATCACTGCTCTAGAGGAGATCTGCATGGAGGAATGGGCCAAAATACCAGCAACAGTGTGTGAAAACCTTGTGAAGACTTACAGAAAACGTTTGACCTCTGTCATTGCCAACAAAGGGTATATAACAAAGTATTGAGATGAACTTTTGTTATTGACCAAATACTTATTTTACCGAGGAATTTACCAATTAATTCATTAAAAATCCTTCAATGTGATTTTCTGGATTTTTTTTTTTTCTTATTTTGTCTCTCATAGTTGAGGTATACCTATGATGAAAATTGGAGACCTCTCTCATCTTTTAAGTGGGAGAACTTGCGCAATTGGTGGCTGACTAAATACTTTTTTTCCCCACTGTATATACACATAAATATATGTACACAGTGTGGAGCATTGTAGCTAGATGGAATAAACAGCATAACCGTCTATTTAGTTACCCTACATGGTATGAATATGTACCCATACATATTGTCACCCTCCATAGCAACTGATACTGTCCTAGTATACTGGAGGGGACCATTTGTGTAAATCTATTGCGTCTTTTGCATTCAATACTATTTGGTCGTCACGTTTCTTTGCTATCTCTGCGAGCAGCCCTACTTAGGTTATACAGTCTGACAGCCGTAGGTAGGAAGGACCTGCGAAACCTCTCGGTTGTGCACCTAGGATGATGTAGTCTACTGCTAAATGAGCTCCTCAGTGCGTTCAGTATGTCCTGCATGGGGTGGGACTCGGACTCCAGCAGATATGACAGTTTAGCCACCATCCTTCTCTCCCCTATCTCCTTCACTGGGTCAAGGCGTTGCCCCAGGACAGAGCTAGCTTTCTTGATTAGTTTGTTCAGTCTCTTCCTATCGGCTGCTGTAATGCCATTGCCCCAGCAGACCACTCCAAAAGTGATGGCTGATGCCACCACCGTGTCGTAGAATGTCTTCAAGAGCACCCCTTGTACACCAAAAGACCTGAGTCTCCTCAGCAGGAACAGCCTGCGCTGTCCCTTCTTGTAGAGTGCATCGGTGTTGTGTGACCAGTCTAGTTTATTGTTCAGATGAACACCCAGGTACTTGTAGGATGTCACCATCTCATTGTCTGTTCCCTGGATGTTTACTGGTGCTGTGAGGGGTTATCCTTGCCTGCGGCAGTCCAGTACCAGCTCCTTAGCTCCATTTCACAGATGCTAGGGCAGCCGGGTATTGCCTGTAGATATTTTTTCAGGTTCTTCTTCACCATCCCAGTTGCTCCCACCACCACAGGTATAATATCTGCTTCTTGCAGATTCCAGGTGCTCCTTAGGTCGTTTTTGAGGTCTTGATATTTTGTTATTTTTTTCTCTTTCTGCTCTATTGAGGCCGTAGTCGTTTGGTATGGTTACATCTATTAATTTGGCAGTTTTGTCCTTTTTGTTCAAGATAACAATGTCTGGTTTTATTGCTCCTCCTTCAATGTGTCTTCCAGTTGGGATTTCCTTATCATAAAAGATGGTAATATCTCCGTTGGAGCTGACTGGCTCTGGATCGTGCTCCCATACTGGTCCTTTTACTTCTATTTTGAATTCTTTGCATATTTTCCAGTGTATGTAACGGCAGATCTTGTTGTGGTGAGCAGTGTAGTGTCCATCGGCCATGAGGACCTGGCAGCCGGAGAGTAGGTGGCTTGCACGCTCCACCGCTGCATGACAGAATCGACATTTGTCACTCTTGACTTTTTCCACTGTCTCGTCGTTGACGCTTTTTAGGTATTGCCCAATGCTTATTGTTGTCACCCTGTAGGCCTGGTTTATTTCAATTAGGCCCAGCCCTCCCTCTTTATGGGGCATACATATCCTATCTAAGCACTGATTTCTATATGTTACCTTATGAAGGGTCAGGGTCTTCCTGGTCCAAACATCCAGCTTGTCCAGTTCCCCCTGTGGCCAGTCTATCACCCCAACTGGTACTGCCAACTGGTTTATTGCAGTGATTTTATTTTTAGGTGTTAAGTTTGATTTACAGATTTTCTTTAGGCGATGTTGGTATTCTTTTTTGATTAGTTCCCTCATTTTTCTGTGTTCAATAGTTGTGTTTTCTTCTATGCCCAGATATTTATACGCTGATTCCCCTGCCAGGTCTTTGATGTGCTTATTGTCTTCTATTTGGATGTTCTCTGATGCTGTTTTCTTTCCTTTTTTTATTGTACATTTTGCACATTTGTCAAGTCCAAATTCCATGCAGATGTCTTTTGAGAACATGTGAACGGTACTGACAAGTTGATTTAGTTTCTGTTCAGATTCTGCGTAGAGCTTGAGGTCGTCCATGTAAAGCAGATGATTCACTCTTGTTCCCTTTTCTTGTTCTGCCTTTGCTTAAATCATACCCGATGTCAAGGTCTGATAAGATTTTGCTTAAGGGGTCAATACACTGAAAGAAGAGCAATGGCGAAAGGCTGTCCCCCTGGAATATTCCTTGCTGGATCCTGATGCCTGAGATTGTCATTTGTCCTTCTTTATGGTTAAGCGTAATTGTGGTTTTCCACTTAGCCATCTGGACCTCCAGAAAAGTTTAAACCTCTGGGTTGATGTTATACAGCTCCAGACAGTGTATTATCCAGGAATGGGGGACGCTGTCGAATGCCTTTTTGTAATCTATCCACGCCATGCTTAAATTTCTCTCACGCCTCTTGCAGTCTTCCAGGATGGTTTTGTTTATGAGCAGTTGTTCTTTGGCTCCCAGCTTATTTCTTACACAACCTTTTTGCTGTGGTTGCAAGTAGTTTTCTGCATCCACATGTTCATAGACGGCCTCAGTAATGAGTCCTGTCAGCCATTTGTATGTGGTCGGGAGGCAACAGATGGGTCTGTATTTATTGACTTGTTGGGTTTCAGGACTCTTGGGCAGGAGTATGGTGTTTCTATATGTGAGCCACTCTGGTGCTGCTTCTTCTCCCCTAACAAGTCGGCTCAATGCCTCTGTGTAGTGTTTGTGCAGTGCTGTTATCTTTTTGAACCATAAGTTTGGTATTTTATCTATTCCAGGGGATTTGAAGTCGAGACATTTCCTGATTTTTTTTCTTTAGCAGTTTCTTCTGTGATTTTTAATGAGGGCATCTGTCATTTTCCTTTATTTTTATCAGCAATGGTTTGAATCCAATTATTACTTTTACGTTGTACTGGGTCCTCAAACAGGTTTCTCCAGGATGCTTCCAGCTGGGATTTTTTAAGAGGTGCCTCTACTTCTATGGTTTCATCTGTAAGCCTCCTGTAGACTTGTTTTGGGTTTTCTGCAAATAATTTATTGATCAGTTTTGAGTTCTCTCTCCTTTGCCTGTTTCTAATTTGGGCTGCTAGGGCCTTGACTTGCGCCTGGTGCTCTGCTGTTTTTCCTATAATTTGCTCTTTCCTAATATTTTTTTTTTTGGATTCTGTTGATTACTCTCAGTAATTTAGTAGTGCAGTTTTGGTTATGTATGTAATTAGTCATTTGAGAAATTTCAGCCCTAAATTGATTAATTTTTCCTTGAAGTTTATTTTTCCAAATAGGTGTGGAGATTTTTGTTTTGGTTTGACGTTCATTTTTTTCCTTTATACTCTGGAGCTAGCTTACTCTGCATATACCACGCTGCACCGAAGTTTATGCAATTAAGCTCTGTCAGACTGACCCCCTGAGGTACAAGTTCACTTAGGCCTCTGTTGACCTTTTGCAGTAATAATTTGAATTCTTTATTCTCTTTAAGCTTAATTAATTTAGGACGCTATTTCATTGTCGGCAAGATCCTCTTCTATTTCTAATTGATCTTGGCTCATTTCTATTTGGGGGTTGATCTGCTTCCTTATTGGTTGCTGGTCTGCACGTCCCCTTGTTGCTTCATCAAGATGTTCTGATTCTGAGCTTGGGGTTGCAGGGGAGTCACCTAGGTGGTCTGGTGGCACCTCTATAGGTTGTGTTTGATGGGATTGTTCCATCAGAGGTTTTTCAGGTAGTGGCAGCAGACACTCAATTGGGCAGATGTTATTCTGTGCCATTTTTTCCATTTCTGTGTGCACGTACTCCAGTTGTTGCTCTGTGAAGTACCTTTGGGTGAGGAAGTTGTGTCTCTGGAAGTTGTGTCTCTGGGTTGTGAGTTTGTCTCAGGGTACGCCAGTTTTATCTGGGCAGTGATGGAAGAAGATTTGTTGCCACTCACTGCATCGTTCCCGCTGGTTGCTGCATTTCATCTTGGCGTACTCAATTGCCCATATTAAAACCCATCTTTCCTCCATGCTCCACTGACTTTGCTTGTATTCTTGTTGTTCAAGTAGGTTGGTGTCTTCTCACCAGTGTGAGTTCTCATGTGATATTTCAAATGACTATGTGTACGGAAATTACTTCCACACGTTTCACAAGAAAAGGGCTTTGCACCTGTGTGAGTTCTCATGTGAATTTTCAAATTACTATGCTGATTGAAACCTTTTCCACATGTTTTACAAGAACAAGTCATCTCACCTGTGTGAGTTCTTATGTGATTTTTCAAATTACTAAGCTGACTGAAACCTTTTCCACATGTTTCACAATAATAAGGCTTCTCATCTGTGTGAGTTCTCATATGAACTTTCAAACCACTCTGCTGACCGAAACATTTTCCACAAGTTTCACAAGAAAAGGGCTTCTCACCTGTGTGAGTTCTCATGTGATATTTCAAATGACTATGAGCACGGAAATTAGTTCCACACGTTTCACAAGAAAAGGGCTTTGCACCTGTGTGAGTTCTCATGTGAATTTTCAAACTACAATGATGGCTGAAACATTTACCACATGTTTCACAAGAAAAGGGCTTCTCACCTGTGTGAGTTCTCATGTGATTTTTCAAATTACTATGCTGACTGAAACCTTTTCCACATGTTTTACAAGAACAAGGCATCTCACCTGTGTGAGTTCTCATGTGATATTTCAAACCACTCTGCTGACCGAAACATTTTCCACATGTTTCACAAGAAAAGGGCTTCTCACCTGTGTGAGTTCTCATGTGAACTTTCAAATCACTATGCTGGCTAAAACATTTGCCACATGTTTCACAAGAAAAGGGCTTCTCACCTGTATGAGCTCTCATGTGAATTTTGAACTTACGATGATTAGTGAAACTATTTCCGCATGTTTCACAAGATAAAGCCTTCTCACTTGAGTGCGTTCTCATGTGAACTTTCAAACCACTATGCTGCCTGAAACATTTTCCACATGTTTCACAAATAAAGGGCTTCTCACCTGTGTGAGTTCTCATGTGTTTTTTCAAGTTACTACTCTGATTGTAACTTTTTCCACATATTTTACAAGGAAAAGGCTTCTCACCTGTGTGAATTCTCATGTGCGCTTTCAAGTGACTACTCTGATTGTAACATTTTTTACATATTTTACAAGGAAAAGGCTTCTCACCTGTGTGCCTTCTCATGTGATATTTCAAACTACTGCCCCCACTGAAACATTTTCCACATATTTTACAAGAAAAGGGTTTTTCACCTGTGTGACTTCTCATGTGTACTCCAAGTTGTGATGCACATTTCATTTTTTTCCCACATGTGTTGCAGTGAAGGGATTCCTCAAATCTACGACTTGTTTCATGGACCATTAAATATCCCCTTTCACTAAATCTCCTTCCAAAAGTGTTGCAGGCAAATGGCTTTAGCACTGTGTTGTTTGAAGAAGATTTTGAGTCTACATGCTTGTTTCCTTCTTGATCAGTGTCCTTAGATAAAGGAATGCTCAAAGAGAAGAATGGATCATTGATTGTTTCTGGACCACTGTGGTCATGTCCCTTATATGTAGCCATCATCACAGAGGGATCAGTCTCCTGATTCAGGTGAACCTCCTCCCTTTGCGCACTGGTGCCATGTTCATCATCATCTTCTTTAATTTGTGGTGGAGGTGGTTTCTTCTGGTCCAGACTGGTATTCCTCTCCTGGTTACAGAGCTGCAGGTCAGAAGAAATCTTCTCCTTGCAGACATGCTGAAGAGAAATATCTGGATATGCAAGAGAGAGAAAAAATAAATAAATCTGATAATAAACACAAACTGTGAGAAATAAATTATATACTGGCATTTACAGTTGAAATCAGAAGTTTACATACACTGTATGATAATAATAATAATAATCTTTATTTCAGACACACAAGCAGGTCCATATAAAATGAGAAGGGGTAGGGGCATCAGGGAAACAAGAAAAACAACACAGGTCTTTAAAGCAAGGTAGTCGGATACCCAAAAGCCGATGGTGTATAGAACACGTATATTACGATTTGTATGTGAAATGTCAGCATCGAAACTGCTCCCGTTTAGCTGTAATTAATATTCAAAAATTATATTTTCGGGATGAAAGAATTCAAGCGTCCCTGCATTTGTTTACTTCTCGGGGCTGCTGCCGGAGAGCGAGCTGTGTGCAAAATGCGATCATGTTGTTAATATTAGGGATGGGCATTCAGTGAAATTTTCTTCGTCGATCGTCGGGAGAATTAATGATTAATAATCGGTTAATCATTAACATTTTTATATTAAAAAACAATCACATTTAGGCCTATGATGCCTATACAGTGACCCCTCACTACTTCGCGCTTCACCTTTCGCGCCCTCAGTGCATTGCGGATTTTTCAAAAATATTCATCAAAAATTCAAAATTGAGAAATAATGGGCGGGCACTAGCAGAAGGCAGGTAGACTACATTAGAACATCAGGTATCAACACGGAGAGCCGCACAACTAAAAATCCACCTCTCTGTTCGCTGTTCTTGTGTTGGCTCGGCTCGGGAATCTCGCAAGCTGATTGGCCGAGACGTTTCACCCCGCAAGCTGATTGGCTGAGACGTTTTACCCAGCTTCTCTCCCTGCCGAGCGCCAATGCAGCGAAGGAAGACCGCATTCATTGCTCTTTATCGCTCGTGTTGCTTAGTCTCACCGCGTGGAACTTTTTGCTGTTCTCTTGTGCCATTTTGGTCCCACGCAACACTTCGCAGCGACCTCTTCATGATTTGGCGATTGACCTACGGAAGCTCGCATGTATCAACTGAGGCACGCCAGGGTACGGCGATGGTGAAATGTTGCCCCCTGGTGCCCAAATTTTGCCAGTGGCACAGTTAAATGCATTGCATTGTTTGAGGACGGCCGTGCACTAGGCCTAATAACCTACATTCGGATTGTTTAAAAAAAAATCGGTTTGTCGACGAAAATGAACTTCCTCGGTGAAATTCTTAATGATCAATTATCGGTTAATCGATTAATTATGCCCATCCCTAGTTAATATAGCACATTTTTTGTGGAAATGTTAGTATTATTAGTTGTAAAGTGTGTTATAAAACGATTAGATGACGATACTATGGCTCTTCCTGCTGTTCCCGTTTCACTGTTTTTTTCCGGATGTAAAATATGGGATCCCTATGGCCCATCGGCGCACAAAGTATCCTGTCCGATGTAAACAGCCACGGACCAAAAAACGTACATTTGCTCGTGGAACAGGTCATTCACACTCGCAGACAATCGCGCTATATGTGTCTGTAGGATTTTCTTTCCATGCACGCAAAAAAAAGCAGTTTTTTTCCGGATCCGACTACCTCGCTTTAAAAAGAGTTCTCTTAGAGGCTGTTGTGCCAGTGTCTTCTGAGAGCAGAGCTGTATCTGAGACTGCTCTTCCTAGGGCTTATCAGGGTCTGTATGATGATGTTTTCCAAGTCATCCAAATGACACATAAAACTGTACGTAAGTTTCCTCAGTAGTGCCTTACACGTAGGAATACCACATGTCACAAACAGCTGACTAGCGCTATGCCATCTGGGCACCTGAAGCAGCAACCTCAGTGCACTGTTGTAGGCCACAGTCAACCTTCTCATACTACCAGTCCTGTAGCTGCTCCACAGATGTGCAGTGTACAGAGGAGTGCAGTAATTGCTGAACAGAGAAGATTTATCATTTACAGAGCACATACTAAACTTACTCAATAACATATTGGCTTGGGCATACAATTTACAGCACTGCCTGTAGATATCTCTGCCATTTCTCAAATCATCAGTAATGATGTGACCCAGATATTTTATTTCCTTGCATGTCGCAAGATAACTATCACACAATTTAAAGGTAGGAAAAACTAGTTCCCTGTCCTCGAATAGGGGACATAATTCCACCTTGGTGCACACCGCTGCTCATGTGAAAGGGAATTGATAGAATGTTCCCCCATTTTGCACACATGGTCTGATTAGCATACCAGAAACCCAGAATTCTATTTAAATACTTGAGAACACCTCTAAGGAATAATTTCATAAATAGTTTTTCATGATTAATTCCATCAAATGCTTTGGATGCATCGATAAAACTCAAGACGACAGAGGAATTAAGGCTTCTATACTTTGCCACTAACTCCTTTAGAGCAAATATACACATATCAGTGCCATGCTTCCTTTTAAAACCAAATTGATTGTCAGAAGAAAAAACAAATATCTCCAACAGTGTGAGCAAAATTCTTTCCAACACTTTAGATATGATACTTGCCAGAGCAATTGGCCTATAGTTCTCAACACTGTTTAGCTTTGCAGCTTTTCCTTAATAACAGGAACAAGCACCACAGACACAACAGAGTCTGGGAGGACACAGTGAACTAAAAAGCCAGTAAAACACATGGACAGCAGTGGACAGAGCTTATATATGTATAAAAAGTCACATAATATTTTTATTCTCACTGTCTGACATTAAATCAGACTCAACTTTTCTTGTTTAGGTCAGTCAGGATTACCAAAATTATTTCTATTTGCTAAATAATTTTTACATTTGTTAGTTAATCTTTTGATAATATTTTATTCCTTTCTTCAAAATGAAAAGTTTACATACATTTTCTTAGAATTTGGTAGCACTGCCTTTAAACTGTATGATTTGGGCATCCTTCTACAAGCCTCTCACAATAGGAATTTTGGCCCATTTGTCCAGACAGAACTGGTGGAACTGAGTCAGGTTTATAGGCCATCTTGTCACACACATGTCTTTTAGGCTCTGCCCACAAATTTTCTCTGGGACTGAGATCAGAGCTTTGTAATGGCCACTACAAAATCATTTTGTTGTCCTAAAGCCACTTTGTAACTAATCTGGTAATATGCTTATGTTCATTGTTCAATTGGAAGACCCATTTGCACCTAAGCTTCAACTTCCTGGCTGATGTCTTGAGATGTTGCTCCAATATTTCCACAGGGATGAGAATGGGGTTTGGGACAAAAAGAGGAAACTAAGCTGGGGGTCTTGGGGGACGCAGGCCCCCAAGCCGGATCCAAGGTGGAGCCTCGGTGGGGGGCCTGACAAAATCTGGTGTTTTAGAATGCTCAAATGTGGTCTTATACTTAAAGTTAGAAGTAAGTACAAATGCATTTATAGTTTACCTTTTTAATCTGCTGCTGCATCACATGTGTAAATTTATGATATCTGAATGGTATGTTGATGTAATAATACTAAATTATATTTTACTACTATTTAATATGTTTAGAACTGACACAGAATTATATTTACATAGTTCTAGAACAGAAAAAATAATTTAACCAAGTAAAATAAATTATAAATATTAACAAAATTCCATCACCAAGTCCATCACCCATTTATTAAAATATACTGATATTCTGCAAACATTTTGATTTATTAATGTGTGCATTTGTTAGTGTTACTAGGCATATAAAAAAGTTGCATATTAGTATATTTTAATATTTGAAAGATAATCTTAAGAAAGTAAGTAAAACCTAAAAGATGTTTAATATTTTTATGCATATAAAAGCAAAGATATCTTAGGAAAGGCAACCCATCACCACATGACAAAAAAACTTACACATGCATTATGTAACTCCTCCTAGTGAAACAAAAAATGATCTGAAGGAGAATGTCCAGCCATCTGTTCGTGACCACAAGCTGAAGTGCACTTGGGTTCTGCAGCAGGACAATGATCCAAAACACACCAGCAAGTCCACCTCTGTGTGGCTTAAGAGAAACAAAGTGAAGGCTTTGAAGTGGCCTAGTCAAAGTCCCGACCTGAATCGAATTGAGATGCTGTGGCATGACCTTAAAAAGGCGGATCATGCTCGAAAACCCTCCAATGTGGCTGCTTTACAACAATTCTGCAAAGCTGAGTGAGCCAAAATTCCTCCACAGTGCTGTTAAAGACTCATTGCCCGTTATCGCAAACGCTTGATTGCAGTTGTTTAGGGGGCAATCACTTTTTCACCCAGGGCCATGTAGGTTTGGATTTTTCCCCCTTAATAATAAACACCTTCATTTAAAAAATGCATTTTGTGTTTACTTGTGTTATCTTTTTTTTTTTTTTTTTTTGTTACTTATTTGTACCCGTAGGTAGACTTGGTTTGCAGTCTGGTGACAAGCCACCGGCTGCTGGTCGCTGCGTGCGCGAGCGCCCTAAACCTACATGTTTTTGGTATGCAGGAGGAAACCGGAGAAATCCCGGAGTAAACCCACGCAACACGGGGAGAACATGCAAACTCCACACAGCTCACTGTTGGTCGGGGGCTGGGATCGAACCCACGATCTCATGATCCCCGATGATCTTTGTCTAATATTTAAATTTGTTTGATGATCTGAAACATTTTAGTGTGACAAACATACAAAAAAATGAGAAATCAGGAAGGGAGCAAACACTTTTTCACACCCCTGTATTTTCTGAAGTGCACTAGTCCCTCCTGCAGCAAAAACACCCCTCCACAAGATGCTGCCACCCCTGCACTTCGCAGTTGGGATAGTGTTCTCAGGCTTGCAAGTTTCCCCTTTTTTCCTCCTAATGGAACGATAGTCATTATGGCCAAACAGTTCAATTTTTGTTTCATCAGACCACAAGACATGTCTCCGAAACGTCAAGTCTTTGTCCCTGTGTGCATTTACTAATTCTAATCTTGCTTTTTTATGTTACTTTTGTTGCTTCTTACTCACCGAGAGGCCTTTCAGACCATGTCAGAACAGGACTCGTTTCACTGTAGATAATGACACTCCTCTACCAAATTCAGTAAGCATCTTCAAAAGGTCTTTTGCTTTTGTTCTGGGGTTGATACACACATTTCACACCAAAACATGTTCATTTCTGGGACACAAAGCCTGTCTCCTTCCTGAGCAGTATGATGGCTGGACATTCCCATGGTGTTGATACTTGTACCCAAGGATGAACCAGACCTGTGAAAGTCCACAATTCTCTTCCTGATATTAGTGTAAGTAAACTTTTGACTTTGAAGAAAGTAATAAAAAAAGCTATTGATAAATTATCAAAATTATTATTATGATTATTTCTAAATTATTTACTCAACAGGACTAATTTGGCAATCCTAACTGACCTAAAAGAGGAAAAGCTTAAAAATGCTTCTATTTCCAACTTGAGAGGGAAGGTTTCTACTAACCGGCCTTGGGGGATGACAACCCTGACTTACAGTACATCCTAAAGCCAGGTTCACACTATAACATTTGGACTGACTTTTACTGACGTTTTGAAAAATCTGAGAAATCAGTCCAAACATTGGTGAAATTACATTCGTGAGCACACACTAACTTTTATGAACTTTTACAAGCAGTTATGTACTTTTGCTCGCATTTCCCAGCGTTGCATTCAGCGTTGTCAAACTTTTGCCAACTTAGGCTAGCGTATGTGTAGCTGTTGCCAACTTAGGTTAACTTACGCAAACAAATACTCAGCGCAGGTCAGCTGACATCGAGTCAGGCGACGCCGATACAAAGATCAGTGTTTGTGGAGGCTTCCTGCCATCCTGGACCTGCCTTTTTCGGGGGATTCACACTACAACGTTTGGACCAACTTTTACTGACGTTTTGGCAAACGTCTGGCTCTGCTGGCAAAAGTTGATAAAAGTTAATGATAGTTGGTGTTTGTTGGCAAAAGTTGTATTCATTGAGAATTTTCAGCATGCTGAAAATTTGCCACCGTTTGGAAATAAATGTTAGTGAAAGTTGTGCTCAGTTTGTAAAAGTTCCTCAAAGTTATGGAGAGTTCGCCTGTCAGCCTAAGGTAAACTCCTTTGACAAACGCTGACTGAAATGCTAGTGAAAACAGATGTTTTTAGATCAAAACTCAATTCAGACATGCAGGAACGAAAGCGAAATAGAGAGAAGTGGGAATTAAAAAAAAAAAAAGACAATGTACAATATTTGTTTGGTAATAACATGGTGTCTATGACATGTTTTTTTAAAAAAAATTTAATGTATGGAATGTGTACATATATATGGACATTTGATTAGTTTTGAATTGTTGAATTGTTTGTGGAATTTTTTTTTGCATGCTCTCGGTGGTGGCTGCTTTTTGTCACAGCGCTCAGAGTTGAAAAAAAGTTTAACTAACTGCAGCTGAGCTCGTCAATGTCAGACCTTTCTAAGCAGCCAATCAGAATTAAGGAAGGGCGGGACAAAGGATGCCGGTTCACTCTGTACTCCTGCTTTCCGTGTAATTATATTTTGCATCCAGAGCTGTTACCAATGCTAGAATATGTTTCCTGTCCATTGTTATTTAGAGACTGCTAATAAAATAAAATAAGTAGAAAGTTTGACCATAGGAAAAGCAGAAGTGCTGAGCTGTGACTGACAAGCTGTTGCTGGGATACTGTCATGGCCCACTCTGGGCCGTCCCCTGCCTCAGCTGCGCGCACACCTGCGGCTAATCAATCACGGGCTTTATAGCCTGCTCTGCCTGAAGCCTCGGCACGGAGCCGTCTGTCTTGCTACCGGACCTTCGTCTCCCGCACGTCTGTTTCCACACAGCCCTGCGCTTCTTCTGGAAGATCCTTTCCACCACAAGTAAGCATTATCGCTACTCACCTTTTCTCCCAGGCTCTCCCCTGTGCACAGGTGGATCCCTCTGGTGGCGGAACCGACTCTCTGCGGCGGCGGAACGTTCCCCTCGCCTCGCCGATCATCATCGCTCATCACCGGGCGTGCCTCGCAGACGCTGTCTCTCTGGCTGGAGGCCAAGAGCCGAAGCCTGCGCCCTCTTCAGACCACCTGCAAGTAAGCCCCAGTCAATATCCAATTCTTTGTGACATGGCTGAGATTAACACCTGTGCTTTGGCTCTGTTTCTAGGGTTGCCAGACTGTATGGCGTTGTGTCTCGCCCCCAGCTTCAGTTCGTTCACCATCAACACATTTACATAACGCATACACGCACTCACACATCCTCTGTTGGTCACAATAAAGATTACTGAATTGCACTTGAGCCTGAGCCTATGTCAGTACGGCTCCATCAGAGTGACTCAGCGAACAGCGGGCTCGCACACCAGCTTAACATCTTAGAGGCTCGAGTGGACCAAATTACTCACCAACAGCAGGTCATATTAAATCAGTTAGCTCAGATCAACAGCCGGTTGGATCGTCTGGAAGGACAGCGGGCTTTCCCTCCGGCTCATAGCAGTAGGCCAGCTCCCGCTAGCTCTCCGCCTAGCCAGGCTAGCCCGGGGCTTGCTAACCCGTCTCACTCCTGTCCCCACTCCCACGCGCTTCAGCAGAAAGCTCGGGGAGGCTCAGGGCTTTTTCAAACTCCAATGCAAGACGGTGTTTCAGTGAGTCCTGGGGGACTTCCCCACTGATCACAGCCGAACTGGTTACGTGGCTAATCTGTTGGCGGGGCGAGCGTTAGCAGGGACTTAAGCCATTATGGCGAAGCCCAGCTATGCCAATCTAACCTACGCCCAATTCGTGCACGATTTCCACGAAGTTTTTGACCATTCGGACCGTGATAGCGTGCTTACCACCCGACTATTAAACCTTCATCAGGGTGGTCGGTCAGTGGCCGACTATGCTGTCGACTTCTGGGTGGTGGCAGCGGAAGCTGGGTGGGAGGATGCCTCGCTTTGCAGCATCTTTATTTGAAGCCTGAGCCCTAGTCTACAGGACGAGCTGGCCCGCTTAGATAAGCCTGAGCATCTCACTGAGCTAATTTCTTTAACAATCAGTCTTGATAACAGGCTGAGGCAGCGAGCTGCCGAGCGGAGGTCTTCCAGCCGCTCGAGCAGACAGTTTCAACGCTCCTCTCAGTCCTCATCCTTGGCGTTGCCCGCGCTAGAGGCCCCAGACGAACCTGAGGCAATGATAATGGGGCGGACCAAACTCCCGCAGGCTGAGAGACAGCGCTGCAGGGAACTAGGTCTGTGCACGTACTGTGGGGATGATTAGCATGAGATCGAGTCCTGTCCGGTTCGGCCAAAAGAGGGGGTCCGCGCGTCGCTGTAAGGGGACTCATCTTGGCCTAATCCCCTATCAAAATGTCTCCTGCCAATTAGGTTCTCCCACAAGCGCACCGAAATTCTCACGCACGCACTGGTGGACTCAGGGGCTGAGCAGAGCTTTATTTTGGGGAAACTAGCAACCCGACTGGGGCTCCCCTGCCATGCTCTGCCGACTCCCCTAAACCTCGTCACTCTGTCAAAGGCTCCCCTGGAGAAAGTGACACGTCAGACAGCCCCTGTCTCAGCAATCATCTCAGGTAACCATCGAGAGGACCTCCGGCTGTTTGTGCTGTCCACCTCGGCTGCCCCCGTCATCTTGGGCAACCCCTGGCTTTGCTTGGAGTCCCTTCTGCCTCAGTGTGTGCCTCCAGACTGCAGCGTGTTCTCCTTCGGTTCCTCTCTCCTCCCCCGCCCCCCTTCCTCCCCCCGACCTGTCCAGGGTGCCACCAGAGTTCCATGATCTTGGAGCGGTGTTTAGTAAGTCTCAGACTCTATCCCTTCCCCCCACCGCCCGTACGACTGTGCCATTAACCTCTGCCCGGGTGCCCCCCTGCCATCCAGCCACCTTTACAGCTTATCGGCTCTGGAGCGGGAGGCTATGGAGGCGTATATCAAGAAATCGCTCAGCTCGGGCATCATTCGGCCTTCTTCGTCGCCGGTGGGGGCAGGCTGCTTGTTTGTCGGGAAGAAGGATGGTTCCCTTCACCCTTGTATTGACTTCCGGACATTGAACGACATCACTATCAAGGGCAGGTATACATTGCCACTCATGGACTCTGCCTTCGACTCCCTCCAGGGGGCCTCCTGGTTCACAAAGCTGGACCTCCGCAGTGCTTACCACCTCGTGCGGATCCGGGAGGGCGATGAGTGGAAGACGGGATTCCGGACCCCTCGCGGCCACTTTGAATATCTCGTCATGCCGTTTGGGCTCACCAACGCTCCGGCCATCTTCCAGCGTTTGATTAATGATGTTCTCCGGGACTTCCTCGGGTCCTTCATCTTCGTCTACCTGGACGACATTTTGATCTTCTCCCAGTCCCGGGAGGAGCATCAGGTTCATGTGAGGCGGGTCCTTCAACGGCTCCTGGAGAATAAATTATTCGTGAAGGCAGAGAAGTGTGAGTTTTACACCGAGAAGACCTCCTTCCTGGGATTTATCATCTCGCACAATCAGGTCATCCCGGACCCTGAGAAGGTGAAGGCAGTGGTGGATTGCCCCCCCACCACCATCGAGGAAACAGCTGCAACAATTCCTGGGATTTGCCAATTTCTACCGGCGGTTCGTACCCAGCTACAGCCCGATGGCCCTTCCCCTAACCCGCCTCACCTCCCCCAAGGTGGTGCTCTGGTGGACAGAGGAGGCTGCGACGGCTTTTGCAACCCTGAAGACCGAGTTCTCATCCTCGCGGATCCTGATGCAGGTGTATCCCGCTCTCCATTGTCTGGTGGAGGTGGATGCCTCTGACTCGGGGGCGGGAGCAGTCTTGTCACAGCGCTCTCCGGTGGACGGGGTGATTCACCCCTGCGCTTTCTTCTCTCGGCGGCTGTCCCCCGCGGAGAGGAATTATGACGTCGGCGACAGACAACTCCTGGCGGTGAAGCTTGTGCTGGAGGAGTGGTGGCACTGGCTGGAGGGGGCTGCGCAACCCTTCGTGGTGTGGACCGACCACAAAAACTTGGGAGTACCTGAGAACGGCTAAATGCTTGAATGCCCGCCAGGCGCGCTGGTCCTTGTTCTTCGGGTGCTTCAGGTTCACCATCACCTACCACCCTTGGATGAAGAATGCCAAACCGGATGCCCTGTCCAGGCAGTTCGCTTCGGAGGTCTCTGATGGGCATGAGCACACATCCTCCCTGCCTCGTGTGTCGTGGGGGCCCTCTCGTAGGGCATCAGGGACAAGGTCCTGAAGGCGCAGGAAGCTGAGCTGGATCCAGGTGGAGGGCTTGCAGGAAGACTGTTCGTTCCATCTGCTGTCCAGGGTGACGTGATCCACTGGGCCCACTCGTCCAAGCTTGCCTGCCACCATGGGATCACCCGCCTGGTGGAACTGCTCCAGAGATCGTTCTGGTGGCCGGGCCTCTGGAATGACGTCATCAACTACGTCCGTGCCTGTCCCCAGTGCGCCACCGGGAAGACATCATCATCATCACCGTCGGCGGGTCTTCTCCATCCGTTGCCGGTTCCTGGAAGTCCATGGTCCCACATTGCTCTAGACTTTGTAACCAGTCTCCCGGCATCCAACAGTTTCGACACAGTGCTCACCGTTGTGACCGTTTCTTTAAAGCCGCCCATTTCATCCACTTACAGGGGCTCCCAACGGCACGAGAGACGGCGGACCTATTGGTGCAGCACGTTGTGCGTCTGCATGGGATCCCCAAGGACAGTGTCTCCGATCGGGGTCCCTAGTTTGTGTTCCGCATATGGAAGAGTTTCTGCAACGCGCTGGGGGCTACGGTAAGCCTATCCTCTGGTCATCACCCCCAGAGCAACGGGCAGTGTGAGTGGGCCAATCAGGAGCTGGAGGCCGCTCTGCGCTGCGTCATCGCTTCCAGCCCGTCATCTTGGAGCAGCCATCTGCCATCGATTGAATACGCTCATAATCTGACTGTCCTCAGCTACCGGCATGTCACCCTTCAAGCCGTCCCTGGGCTATGATCCCCCGTTGTTTCCCGAAGAGGAGGGGGAGGTGGCCGTGTCTTCCATCCATGCCCACCTGAGGCACTGTCGTCGGCTCTGGGCTGCTACGCGCCGGGCCCTTTTACACATGGCTGAATGCAACACGAGAACAACAAACCAGCGCAGGAGGCCCTGCTCCCCAGTATCAGGTGGGTCAGCAGGTATGGTTATCAACCCAGCATATTAACCTGAAGGGTGAGAAGAGGAAGCTGGCCCAGCGTTTTATTGGGCCCTTCCCGATTGTCCGTGTGATTAATTCTGTGGCTGTGCGTCTGGCTCTCCCCCACCCTCCATGTTTGTCCCACATTCCACGTTTCACAGGTCAAACCCGTCATCTCCAACCCACTCTGCCCCCCTCCTAGGGCTCCACGCCAGCCAGTGTTGATCGACAGCGACCCGACATGGAGGGTCAACTCCATCTTGGACGTCCGCCGCCGGGGTCGCGGCCTGCAGTACCTGGTGGACTGGGAGGGGTATGGCCCTGAGTGGAGGTCCTGGGTGCATCCATCGTTCGTGCTGGACAAGTGTCTCATCAAGGACTTCCATCAGACGCACCCAGGTAGGGCAGCGCCAGGAGGCACTGCTCGGGGGGGGGGGGGGGGGGAGTACTGTCATGACCCACTCTGGGCCGTCACCTGCCTCAGCTGCGCGCACACCTGCGGCTGGCTAATCAACCACGGGCTTTATAGCCTGCTCTGCCTGAAGCCTCCGCACGGATCCTTTCCACCACAAGTAAGCATTATCGCTACTCACCTTTTCTCCCAGGCTCTCCCCTGTGCACAGGTGGATCCCTGCGGCGGTGGAACCGACTCTCCGTGGCAGCGGAACGTTCCCCTCGCCTCGCCGATCATCATCGCTCATCACCGGGTGTGTCTCGCAGACGCTGTCTCTCTGGCTGGAGGCCAAGAGCCGAAGCCTGCGCCCTCTTCAGACCACCTGCAAGTAAGCCCCAGTCAATATCCAATTCTTTGTGATGTGGCTGAGATTAACACCTGTGCTTTGGCTCTGTTTCTAGGGTTGCCAGACTGTACGGCTTTCTGTCTCGCCCCTGGCTGCAGCTCGTTCACCATCAACACATTTACATAACACATACACGCACTCACACATCCTCTGTTGGTCACAATAAAGATTACTGAATTGCACTTGAGCTTCTGTGTGTGTTCCCTGGGTCCAACAATATGTCAGATACAGGGCACAGACTTCAATTCAATTCAACTTTATTTATATAGCGCCATTTCACAACAACAGTCATCTCATAGCACTTTCAACTGTAGGGGAAACCCCCACAGTTGCAGAAAAACCCCAGCAATAAGGCGATCCCCTGTGAGCAAGCACTTGGTGACGGTGGAGAGGAAAAACTCCCTTTTAACAGGAAGAAACCTCCAGTGGAACCAGACTCAGGGAGGGGCAGTCAACTGCTGTGACTGGCTGGGGGGGTGAGGGGATAGAGAAGATGAAAAGGACAGACATGTAGAGAGCAAACAGCATGATGGGGACTCAATCTATGGGAGAGAACAAATGACCAGCAAAAAAAAAAAAATATTTCATTGAGAGTGAAAGAAGGAATGAAGCCCAGTGCAATTATTGGAGGTCCCCCGGCTATCTAAACCTATCAGTAGTTTAACTAAGGGAGGGTTCAGAGACACATACAGAGATCGAGTCTGACTCCCGAATCCAGATTGGCAGCTGATTCCACAGGAGAGGAGCTTGATAACTGAAGGCTCTGCCTCCTATTGTACTTTTGGAGATTCTAGGTATTACAAGTAATCCTGCATTTTGGGAGCGTAGTGCACTGTTAGGTTAATACGGTAGTATCAGATCTTTTAAATAAAAAGGGGTCTGATTGTTAAGAGCTTTCTAAGTAAGAGGAAGGATTTTAAACTTAATTCTAAACTCTATGGGACGCCATTGAAGGGAGGCCAGAACCGGAGAGATATGATCTCTCTTTCTAGTACCTGTTAAAACTTTTGCTGCAGCATTTTGGATCAGCTGAAGACTTTTTAAAGATGTTTTAGGACAACCTGATAATAAAGAATTACAATAATCTAATCTAGAGCTAACAAAAGCGTGGATCAGTTTCTCAGCATCACTCTGAGACAAGATCCTCCTAATCTTGGCAATATTACGCAAATGATAGAAGGCAGTCTTAGAAACGAATTTAATATGTGAATTGAAAGACAGATCTTGATCAAAAATAATTCCAAGGTTCCTCACAGAGCTATTAAGAGAAAGAGTAACCGCATCCAAACTGAAAGTGTGATTTGGAAAGGTATTTCTAAGGTTTTTTTGGACCAACAAGAATGACTTCAGTCTTATCTGAATTTAATAGCAGGAAATTACAAGTCATCCAAGCTTTGATTTCCTTAAGACAGGCTTCCAGCTTGGCTAATTGATTACTATCATCTGGCTTCCTTGACAGGTATAATTGTGTGCCATCTACATAACATTGAAAATGTATACAGACGTGGACAAAATTGTTGGTACCCCTCTGTTAATGAAAGAAAAACCCACAATGGTCACAGAAATAACTTGAGTCTGACAAAAGTGGTAATAAATAAAAATTCTATGAAAATTAACCAATGAAAATCACACAATGCTTTTGAATTGTGGTTCAACAGAATTATTTTAAAAAACAAACTCATGAAACAGGCCTGGACAAAAATGATGGTACCCCTAGAAAAGATTGAAAATAATGTGACCATAGGGACATGTTCAACCAAGATGTGTCCTCTAATTAACATTACAGGTATCTACAAACTTGTAATCAGTCAATCGGCCTATTTAAAGGGTGACAAGTAGTCACTGTGCTGTTTGGTGACATGGTGTGTACCACACTAAATATGGACCAGAGGAAGCCAAGGAGAGAGTTGTCTCAGGAGATTAGAAAGAAAATTATAGACAAGCATGATAAAGGTAAAGGCTATAAGACTATCTCCAAGCAACTTGATGTTCCTGTGACTACAGTTGCACATATTATTCAGAAACTTAAGATCCACGGGACTGTAGGCAACCTCCCTGGACGTGGCCGCAGGAGGAGACGGATAATACGAATGGTAACAAAAGAGCCCAGAACAACCTCTAAACACATTCATGGTGAACTCCAAGGTCAAGGTACATCTGTCACACTCGCCGTTCTTACCGGCGCTCAGGCCATATTCCTCCTCAGCCCAGCTCTTATTGTGACAGCGTCTCAGCGGGCTTCCAGCTGTCAAGCTCTACGGGACAGCTGGAGCCCAATTACCTCATCAGCTGAGACGCTGTCAACCATTATAAAAGGGAGCAGCTCCGATCACTCGGGGCTGTGACCTCGCGCACGATTATCCACGCTCTTCTCTGGCGTGGGTAAGGCTGGAACCCCTACGTCCGGCACCAGCCATCCTTCTGCCATTCTGCATCGTGTGTAAGTGTTTACCCTTGTGTCATCATTTGTGTTTTGGCCCCACGAGGCCCTGTTCCTTTGTTCCTTTCCCCTTATCACAATAAATAACGCAAACTCACTGGTCTGCCCTCGGCTCTCATTGTATGGCTCGCGAGAGCCATACGTAACAGTAGGTCACAGCCAAGTGAGTTGCCAGCGGCCGTGAGTTTGCAGTTTTGGACTTTGTTCTTCCCAGTCTGAGTGTCAACGCTGGGAGCATGCTGTCTCCCAGGAGCCGCGCTCGGCGCTTGGGCAATGAGCTAGCCAGCGCCCTGGAGTACGTCGACGGGACGCTCTTCGCCGCTAGTCTCGACGACAACCCAAACCAGATTCGCTGGCACCCTGACTACGCTGAGGTTCTCCTTAACAATCTTCCTCGCTACGCCAACCACCCCGAAGTCAGTGCGAGGAGGGCTGAACTCGCCGCGCAGCGCAAGACACTCTGTGGGCTGGTGGGAAATCCCAGCAGGAAGCCGAAAAGGAGGCATCCCCGCTCCTCACGCCCGGATCCCATTCCTGCCTCCACTCCGGTCCACGAGTTCGCTCCGCCCAGGGGTGATCCCCACCAGAGAGCTTCGTCATTCAGGAATCCCCTGGAGAAGCTCCAGCTCGCAGCTGCTTCCATCTGGGATCACGTGGCGGTTGTTCGTTCAGCAACAAATCCCTCGCTGGCTTTTGATCATATGACGGCAGCAGTCAGACTGGTGGAGAGGAATCCTAGGTTAAGGGACTTCCCGGAGTTTGCCGACCTCCTCGCCTTGGTCTCGGCACAGGAGCGGCGATTCCCGAACCTTACCTTCGCCTGGCTTCCTGCAAGTAGCCGTCGTCACACCAGTCGTCGACCTCAGCATGAATCCCGTCCGGATCCAGTTCCGGGTCGCCGCAAGGTCTCAATTCCCCACACAGTTGTCACTCCTGCGCCTCATCTGAGGGGAAACCCCGCAGCCTCGTCTCCCGAGCCATCTTCCCCCGCTGTTACGTCAGCGCTCCGGGCCCGGCGCATCTCGGCTGTCACCCCCTCCTCCTCGACGCATTTCCCGGCTGCTGTGTGCACCCAGAGTCCTGTCTTGGCGAGCTCCGTCCCGGAACCATCGTGAGCGGCTCCCCGACGTCTTCCCAGGGGGTCCTCCGTTACCGTCCGGTGGGACAAGGGAGGAGCAACGTCCGCCACAGCGGTCACCACCCAGCCTCCAGGAGACAGGCAAGTCCCAGTTAATTCACCCACTCACTGTGATTTGCTCTGTCAGACTCCTGGAGGTGGAGTTCGGGGTTCGCAGCTCCCCGAACTCCCACCACCTGCTGTGGCTGTAATTATTAATCCCGCATCCTCTGTGTCTCCCTCCGCTGAGCGGTCCTCGACACCAGGCCAACGTCGTGGGATGAGGAGGGGGCCTGCGGTTCTAGAGAGCCTGGTTCTGGTTCCGCAGCTACGCCATGGGCGGAAGAGGAGAGCGGACTGCAGTGTGGAACCTGCGCTGACGATGAATCATCCCCGGGTCTCCACGGAGGAGCGGTCCGGTCCAGCGGGATGAGGTTCTCCTGCCACCACGCTGTGTGGGCCATCGGTGTGGGCACCAGTGCCGGAGGACTCGCAAGCTGCGCGCACAATCATGCCAGCTGCGGAGCCCGACGCAGCTGAGTGGGAGCCTGAAGACGACCTCCTGCCATCTGAACCTGGATCTTCGCAGTCCTGGACGGCGTCAGAACCCGAGATCAGGCAAGTGCTCTACTTTGTCTTTCTCCTTCTTCTATTAGAGCATTTTAGCCTGTCTCTAGGGGAGATGAGCCAGGTGCAGCCGTCCGCTGCATCCGAGCTTATCTCGTCGGGTTCTGGCGCTGCCGGTGATCCTGATCCCGGTTCTTCTCTCTCTCCTGAGCCTTCTCCCAGGGTCACCGGCAAGGAGCTGCTATCGCCCGCTGTGCCAGAGGTTCCTGGTTCGGGATTGGAGGTCGGTTCTGGTGCGGTGCCGACCCAATTGGGGTCCAACATGGGTTCTACCGAGACCCAATCGGGGTCCATCACGGGAGCAGCCGCGACCCTATCGGAGTGCGACGCGGGTGCTACCGAGACCCAATCAGGGTCCAACGTGGGTGTGGCACCAGTGATATCCAGGTCCGGTGAGGGAGCTTTTATTTATATCATGATTCACTAAATAGTTTTTTATTCCATTCACATTTTAATTGCGGACTTAGTGTTGGAGTCTATGCATTATTTTATTATTTTTTTAGATGAATGAATGAATGAACAGGAGAAAAGGGTATGCAGAAGTAACTACATAGGAATATCAAACGAAAATAAACACAAACATATGCCGCCCAAAGGAGATGTGTTCACTCCAGAAGCAGGATGGCAGGAAGCTGCCACAAAGGCTGATCTTTATAGGAGTGTCACCTGATGCTGATGTCAGCTGATCTGTGCTGAATATTTCTGATTTTTCAAAATGTCTGTATAAGTTGGTCCAAACACTAGTGTGAACCCAGCTTTAACTTAGGCTGACTTAGGCAAACTCTGGCTAAGTTATAGCCCAGCACTCATGAACTCTTACAAACTGAGCATAATTTTCACCAACGTGTATTTCTAAATGTCTGCAAATTTTCAGCAAGCTGAAAATTTTCAAAGTAGACAACTTTTGAAAGCGTTTGCAAACAAACACCAACTACCATTTACTTTTGCCAGCAGAGCCAGACGTTTGCAAAACGTCAGTAAAAGTCAGTCCAAACGTTGTAGTGTGAATCCACCTTTACAGGCTGAGAAGGGATCTTCCTGTTACAGTCCCAGGAGAAAGTGGCTTCAGCCTCTGGTTATATTTGGTTTGGGTTGACAGCCCACCCCATTTATTTTTGTTGTCACATTTCAAATCAAGAGTGCCTCAAAACGGACTGATTAGACGATGCTGAACACTGGAATGAATGACCAAGATTGGGAACTTATTATTCTGTTATGATCTTCTTATCTACTGTATGTGTGGTAACATCCACCAACAAAACATTATTCAGGCCTGAGGCTGCACTCACACTAGGCAATCTGTACCGTGTCCAAGCACCTCTGACCTCATTCTTAGGGCGCATTCACACGGCCACTGTTTGGTCCGGACTAAAGGACCAAAGTGTGTATTCCGTGGATAGTTTGGTTTGTTTGGCGCAGTCTGAATGCACCTGAAGCTCTGGTGCAGCACCAAACAAGCGAACTCTGGTCCCCCTGAAAACGGGGGGGGGGGGGGGGGGGGGAGTCTCGGTTTGCTTGCAAACGCAGTCTGGTGCGCTTCGCTTGCCATGTGAATGCAAATGGAGTATCCAGCCAACCAAAGGGCGGACGTGCCCCTCTGCGTTTGTGTAACCACAGCAACACACAGTGAGAAGAGAAAGTGGCGTTTACTGTAAAGGTGCCTTCACATCAAACGCGAACGGACTGAAGGACCAAAGTGTGTATTCTATGGATAGTTCGGTCCGTTTGGAACCGTCTGAATGTGCCTAGAACTCTGGTGCAACACCAAACAAGCGAACTCTGGTCCCCCGGAAAAGGGGGGGGTCTGAGAACCAGATTTCTCCGCTGCTTGTGGCTACACACAAGAATACCAATGTTTTTAAAACGTTTAGCGACATGATGGTGGCACGGGGGTTTATACAGACAGCGGAGCTTTTCATTTTTATTAGTTTGTGGCGCATAAACATCTCCACTGAAGGGAATGATGTTATGCTGAGAATTGCTCGCTTGCCGAGAATTGCATCCCATTGTCAAATAAACATAATTTAAAGATAATTTACAAGAGGTTATAACAATTTTTACTTATAAAAATGTATAATGGTATTTCTAAAAATTAACCAATGGTTACAAGCCTGGCTGTAGTGTTGTTATATTTTATATTTTTGGGGCATGGAATGCAATTCTTGGCAAGCGAGCAATTCTCGGCATAACACCGGTCCTGGCCAATCGAGGGGCCGGATTTCTTTTCTTTGCCGAGATTTTTTTCTTCCTAGTCAGTGGTGGCTTCGGCTACGGCGCCACAGCAGCTGTTGTAACTACGTGACGTTGTCCAAGCAGTTTGGTCTGCTTGAGTGAAGTGCTGTGTGAATGCAAATCGAACCAAATGAAGGTGTGAAAATTCTTGCCATCTCCTGCCAAGTCAAACCGAGACTCCCGCACTATCCTGGTGTGAATGCAGCCTTGCATTCAATCAGAGGTTTATAGTTTCACTTACCTGTTCTGTGCCATTCTGGTTTCATGTTGACATCCTGCAGTCTGTGCTGATAGTCATTACCATCTTCATTATACCATACAATAACTTTTTTGATATCTTCAGATATTTCTTTGGATTGTGTCTGAATCATTCTAACAGTATCAGAATCATGACAGCGAAGTGTGTCATTATTTGGTTCTGATTTAAGACTTCCCTCATTTGTAAGGGTGACCATAAAACCATCAGACTCCTGCTTCAGGAAAAGATAATCTTCCTTTTGGATGATGTAGTGTTCCTCCTCTTCCTCTTTAATCTGGTTAATCTGAAGAAGTTTCGGTTCCTCCTGTTCCTGTTTTATCTGCTGCGATTCTGGTACCTCCTGTTTCACTTTAATCTTAAGATTTTCTGGTTCTTCTTGTTCCTCCTTAATCTGTTTAATCTGAAGTTGAGGTTCCTCCTGTTCCTCTTTAATCTGTAGAGTTTCTGGGTTCTCCTGCTTTAAACAGGAGATCCTGTCCTGGTTAAAGAGCTGCTGGTCAGCAGAAACCACGTCCTCACTGGCTTTTTGTCCCAGGAGATCTAGAGGGAGAAAGGGCACAGGAAATGGTTGATTAACCTCAAGCAACCAAGTTATTTTAGTACAAAATGACCTAGTGTGGTCATTTATGACCCCACTAGCAGCAACACCCGGTGAATAAGACATGCAGTCTTTAGTCCTGATGATACTACAACACTGATATAAAGAACCTGCTGACCAACCTAGTTCAGCTGGGCTGTAATGAATATATAGCTTATGTTGAACTGACGTGTCTCTCCAGAAATATAACTACACATCGTAGCAATGTTTTGCATGGGATGGCCAATTTGTCCCTTTACCAGACAGCACCCTACATGTGATAATTAGGGGTGGGTTCAAAAGATCAATATATCGATATGGATCGATACATGTTTGACTGAGCCGATATCGATCCACAAAATCCGTGGATCGATCTTTTAATATTAATATGTTTTAATATAATATTTTTACGTTGGTGAACGTCTGCTGAGTATAATCGGGTCGAAACCGGGTCAGTGAGCCAGGAACAACGGCCGAGAAGCATAAACAACCGACGCGCTAACGGAGCTAGCAAGCTAACGGATATGCTAGTTCTTCTTCTGTGGTGTTAAAACGGTTCTCATCCGGCAAGAGTTTCCTGCCGCACGTGCTCTTTCGTGTTTACACAAGCGGAGATAATAACATGCGTCTCTTAATTTAGCAACAAAAGTCACCGTAAAGATTGTCCTCAACAGCTTCTGAATATTTTTCATAAATAAAACTTCTGTGTTCCTTGCGGCGCGTGCACACGTCTTTTGTGTTTACATGACGCGGAGTTAATAACGTGTGTGTCTCTTAATTTAGCAACAAAAGTCACCGTAAAGATTGTCCTCAACAGCTTCTGAATATTTTTCATTAAAAAAAATTCTGTTCCCTGCAGCGCGTGCACACGTCTTTTGTGTTTACATGACGCGCAGTTAATAACGTGCGTCTCTTAATTTAGCAGCAAAAGTCACCGTAAAGACTGTCCTCAACAGCTTCTTAATATTTTTCATAAAGCGGGGATAAACGGACTTTTACTCCATGCAGCGCTGTGTTGGAACATCAAGTTGACGACTGATAAACGGAAAATGCGCGGAGCCTGAAACCCGTGAAGCAGAGGGAGACTTGGAGCTGCTGAGACTGTAAGTATAATATTTGTTTCTTTTAACGTTTGTGTCGTCAATTAATAATTTATCTGGCATGATGGTGGTTTCTTTTACAAACTATGGACACAGAGAGAACTGTTGGTTAAGCGCTGTGAATAAATGCAGAATTAAGGTATATTTTATGAGATTATGGACTTCTGCCACTTAAGCGATGTGAAGAGAATAAATCCCAATAAAATTAATAAAGGCTGCAGTACAACAAGCTATTTTTACTCAGTAGAACTAAATTGAAATGAACAAACCTTTTCAGGAAATGAACTGAAACCCTTTTCCAACATTGAAAGTTAATTTGTAGTGAAAATATAACCCCCCCCCCCCAAATTATTAAACCCTACTGTGGTGTGGCGATCTAAAAATATGAATGTTAATTTTACTGTGAAATCTATTCTTTTTATCTGCCTTCAGATGTGTGAAGATTGGAAGCTTCATCCTCACTGAGACCTTCTGAAGGTCAGAGGTCATCAGTGGAGGAACCATCCCTGCTTCATGTGGATTTCAGCACAGAAGAAGACCTTCAAATTCAAGATTCAAGGAGGTGCTGCCATCATTTTCTCCACACTAACATGCATTCAATGCAATTTAGTTGCTGTAATGACAAATTCTTTTATAAAGTTCTCAGCAAGAACACAATATTGGTCATTTTTTTTTAACAATTTTACTGAGCATTTAATTCTAAATAAATCACTGTTTAACAAGAAATTTTTGGCAATCCTGTACTTTTCTTGTGGTGTTACATAGAATAGCATCACTGTAAACTATGGAAAAAGCAGCTGCTTTAAAATTTGTACTTCCTCACACAACTTTGAGTGCAAAAAAACTCTAAAAGTGCCATAACTTTTTGGAAAAGCTCCCACAAATCCAGGCTTTTTGGGCCACAACAATCACAAAAACAGCTGACAAAATCCTGGAGGGACTGAAATACAGTGAAATTATGTCTGCATGGTTCATGCATTGAATTTGTTTACTTACTCTGGGTGGTGAACCTGACACGACACACCCTTTGCACTAAAGAAAGCACCTGTGAGCACTTAATGAAATGATAAGTTAAATAATAAAAAGTGCATTATTGTAACTGATTTTGGGTCAGTTCTATATGTGATAATTTATGTATTAACAAAGTTAGAAGATTCTTGGTACAATTTGCAGCATTAGGTCTCGAAGATTTTTGTTTCATGGGAAGTAAAATGGCTATTAAAATGGTAATTCCCCAGATCGAATCGGGATTGAATCGGAATCGAATCGAATCGATTCAGAATCTCAAGAATCGGAATCGAATCGATTCTGGAAATTAGGGATCGTTCCCAGCCCTAGTGATAATGTCGGCATTACATCATCATCATAGCAAAAGAAGAGGAAAACAACAGCCTTGTGTGTAGCAGAATGGAATGTACGCACTGTGTTGGACAGACCAACATCACAGCGCCCAGAAAGACAGACCGTGCTTGTGACCCTGGAAATGAACAGGTACAATGTGGACATAGCTGCACTTAGTGAAAAAAAGATTACCTGGATATGACAGCTTGGAAGACCATGGGTACATCTTCTCTTGGAGTGGGAAATCAACTCAAGAAAGGAGAGAACCAGGAGTGGGCTTTGCAGTTCGAAAGGAGATAGCAGCAATGCTTGATGAGGAGCCGGTGTCAATCAACAACAGGATAATGACTATGAGACTCCCACTACAACAGAAGATGTATGCCACATTCATCAGTGTATATGCCCCAACAATGACCAACACAGAGGAGGCGAAGGAAGAGTTCTACAGTGATTTACATGACACTATCAGGCGTGTACTGACTGATGACAGGGTGACACTCGGAGTTTTTAATGCCAGAGTTGGTTCGGACACTGAGAAATGGAAAGGAGTGCTTGGTAGTCATGGAGTAGGCAAGTGCAATGCTAATGGAGAACTTCTACTTGCACTATGCTCAGAGTACAACCTTGTGATAGCCAACACTCTATTTAAGCACAAGGACACACACAGGAAGACTTGGATGCACCCAAGAGCCAAGCACTGGAACTTGTTAGACTACATCATAGTAAGGCAGAGAGACATAAGGGATGTACTGGACACCAGAGCAATGAGAGGTGAGGACTGTGGTACTGATCATGTTATGCTGAGATCTAGATTAAGGATTTGCAGACGAAAACAGCACTGCAGGACGGGTGCGAAGCCACCACGGAAGCTAAACACTAGTGCACTGAAAGGCCAAAAGAAGCAGGAAGAACTTACACAGGAAATGGATGAAAACTCTAAACACTGGGACAGCAACAACTCAGAGAATGACATAGAAGAGAAATGGGCAACACTGAAGGATACGGTGTATCAGACTGCAAGTGATGTATTAGGCCACCCTGAAAGGAAACATCAAGATTGGTTTGATGAGCATGATGAACACCTGAAGAAACTACTAGAAGCAAGGAATACAGCTAGGCAGGAAAACCTACAATGTAACACAAGGTCGAAGAAGAAGAAATACTCAAAGGCTCAGAGTGAGCTACAGAAGTACACCAGAGAGATGAAGTCCAACTGGTGGGATGAAAAAGTGGAGGAACTTCAAACTGCAGCAGACAAGAAGGACATACAAACATTCTTCACAGGTTTGAGAGAAATCTACGGCCTTAAATCAAGAAGATTGATCCAACTAAAGGCTATGGATGGTGAAACGGTTTTGCAGGAGAAAGACAAGATCCTGGACAGACTTGCAGACCACTTTGACCAACATACTAAAAAACCCTGGAGATCTCACTGAAGACGCTAAAGAAGGTCTAGTGCAGCGACCAGCTGTATCAAGTCTGTATGAACCACCAAATTTTGATGAACTAATGGCAGCTATCAGGACAACACAGGATGGTAAAGCTCCAGAGAAGGGATGGACTTCCAGCATTAGTGTGGAAATTTGGCAGTGTTCAGCTGACCAACTGCCTGCACAAACTTATCCAAGAGATATGGGATGCCCAGAAAGTACCTCAAGACTGGAAGGATGCAAGTATTGTGCCTTTGTTCAAGAAAGGTGACAGGAAAGATTGTGGAAATTACCGAGGTATATCACTGCTAGCCACTGTTGGTAAGATTCTCTCACGTGTACTACTGAACAGACTCAATGAACACATCTCGCAGAATGTACTACCGGAAACCCAGTGCGGCTTTAGAAGTGGAAGAAGCACAATGGACATGATTTTCTGCTTGAAATAGGTTCAAGAAAAGTGTATCAAACAGAACATGCCGCTTTATGTAGTCTTCATAGACTTCAGTAAAGCCTTCAATACTGTTTCGCGACAAGGACTTTGGCAGGTACTCAAGAAATATGGCTGTACAGAGAAGTTTGTCAGCCTGATTGAGGCACCCCATACAGGTATGCAAGCAAACGTGGCAATGAGTGGTTCAGTATCTAAAGACTTTTCAGTAAGCAACGGGGTGAAACAAGGGTGTGTGCTGGCGCCTACACTCTTCTCGCTATATCTGGCAGCCATGCTTGAGGTGGTCTTCAAAGACACTTCAGAAGGAGTATACATTCAAACAAGGAAAGAAGTAGACTTGTTCAATGTGACACAGTTTAAAGCCAAGAGTAAGACATTGATAAAGGTAGTAAGAGAAATGCTCTTTGCCGATGACAGTGCTCTAGTTGCACACAGTGTGGAAGATATGCAATCTTTAGTGGAGATATTTGCAAGAGCAGCTAGCCAATTCAGCCTCCAAATCAACATCAAAAAGACAGAGTGCCTTTATCAACCACCAAAGTTCCAGTTATCAACATCACTACCAGAAGAAATCAGCAATGGTACAGAGCCACTAGTCAAGTGCAAGACTTTCAAGTATCTAGGGAGTACTGTTTCAGAGAATGCTAGGCTGGAGGATGAACTATCTCTCAGAATGGGAAGAGCAAGCACTGTGTTTGGAAGCTTGAGGGAGAGACTGTGGAACAATCAACATGTGTCTATCTGTGTGAAATGCAAAGTGTACAGAGCAACAGTACTGGCTACTCTATTGTACAGTGCCGAAACTTGGACTATCTGCAGAGTGCAGGTAAAGAAACTCCATGCGTACATGATGAGACACCTTCAAGCCATAATGAACATCTCATGGAAAGACAAGATAACCAACATAGAAGTGTTGAAACAAGCTGGTCTACCATCATTGGAGGACATGCTAATACAGATGAACCTGAGATGACTCGGACATGTTGAGAGGATGGACCACCAGCGTCTCCCTCGGCAGTTACTCTACTCACAGTTATGCGTTTCTAATCGTTTTTCCCCGCTCAGCGACACACCCGCTGAGGAAAACCTCTGATCATTGGCGACTCTGTAGTCAGAAACGTGAACCTAGAGACTCCAGCGGCCATAGTCAAATGCATTCCTGGGGCCAGAGCAGGCGACATTGAGTCAAATTTGAAAATGCTGGCTAAAAGTAACTGTAAATACTCCACAACTGTTATTCACACTGGCATTAATGACATCCGTCTCCGGCAGTCGGAAGTCACAAAACTTAATGTAGAATCGGTGTGTGACTTTGCCAACACAATGTCTGCCTCTGTAGTGTTCTCTGGGCCCCTCCCCAATCTGACCAGTGATGACATCTTTAGCCGCTTGTCATCCTTCAACCGCTGGCTGTCTGTGTGGTGTCCTGTAAACAACGTGGGCTACATTGACAATTGGAGCTCATTTTGGGGAAAACCTGGTCTTATGAGACGAGACAGTGTCCATCCCACTTTGGATGGTGCGTCTCATTTATCTAACAATCTGGCATCTTTTTTATCCAAATTTCCAAAATCTTGGTAACTCAGAGTTGGGACCAGGAAGCAGGGTCACAGTCTTACATGCCTCTGTGCAGCTCCTCTTCATCCGCCACCCTTCAACTTAGCCCCTGTCTTCCCCATCAGAGAATCATTGTCTGCTCCCTCCAAAGCAAGTAAAAATATAATGTATAAGTATCCCAAAGTGATTAAACAAAAAGTTGGTAAAACTCAAATTAAACATGAAGCCCCTAAATTGAATGATTTGGCCTCTCTCTCTCCTCATAATTTAAAAATTAAATGCAGTTTATTAAATATTAGGTCTTGAACTCCCAATTCTCTGTTAGTCCATGATCTGCTAATTGATCATCAGAATGATTGAACGCAAGCAAAAGCGAGGAAAAAGGGCCGGGATTCATGCTAGGCTAAAGGCTAACCCCTCCAGACAAGCAGTACCGTCGCTCCTTCTCTCTAATGTCCGCTCCCTCGACAACAAGCTGAACGAGCTGCATCTGCTGAGAGAAACCCGGAAAGAGTGGAGGGACTGCTGTGTGCTTGCGTTCACGGAGACGTGGCTCCACGACAACATCCCTGATGCGGCCATTCAACTGGAGGGTACGACATCGTTCTGGGCGGACAGAGAAACTGCAAGCTCCGGTAAGAGGCGTGGGGGGGGCCTATGCATCTATGTTCAGAACTGGTGTGTTAACACCACGTTAGTACCTAAACACTGCTCTCCGTTGGCGGAGTTCCTTATTGTAAATTGTCGGCCATTTTATCTGCCGAGGGAATTCACCAACGTGTTTGTAGCTGCTGTTTACATAGTGTCGAGCGCTAATGCTAAAGCTAATGCTAAAGCTAATGCTAAAGTGGCACTCTTTGAGAGCTGCACAGTGCTATTAGTGAAATTCAAACGTCACACCCGGACAGCTTTGTGGTGGTTGCGGGGGATTTTAACCACACCAGTTTAAAGACTGTGCTCCCCAAGTTTAAACAATGTGTAGACTTTAAGACCAGAGGAGAGAATTATAGACCCTTTTCCACTAGTCCCCAATTGGCCCGACACGATACGACTCGGCCCGGTTTCCAGCCTTTTCCATTATACCCAGCACCGGTTAACAGGTCCTATTTCCGTATCTATTCGAGGCAAGGGTACAACCGTGCTGAGTCGAGCCGAAAATGTGACGTCAACAGACTGCAAGCCACTGATTGGTCAGGGCGTAACGTCACAAAAGCGTCTGTCTTCTGTGGAATCTACACGACCGCCATTTGCAATAGTTCACGGACTAAACTCGCGAGTAAATATGCTATTAATAGAGAAGGCGTTGTAGGTTTTGCAGAAATCTACACTGTGGTCCAACGAAGAGGAACAAAGTTTTCTGTGCTTGGTGGCAGATTCACAGTGAGGGGAGCGACCAGCACCGATACAGATGCAGCCCAGCATAGAACCGGACTACGGACAAGCTGAAGACGAACGTGACAGAACCATCGATGGTGAGTGATTTGTAATATTGTGCATCTGTTCGCTTATTTATCCTGTTGGTGGTAAGCTCACTTTTTTTGAGCGATACAGCGCCGTCCTGTCCTGGCTAACGAGTGTTAGCTAGTAGCTAGCTAGTACCAACTGCTGATTCGCGCTTGTTTTGTCCTAAGTATTCGCTTGTGAGAGCAAAACGATGAAATATGTTAATCCTGGTTAAAGTCCTGGTTTGTGTACGTGTTGCACTTTGGTGCTGTGCATTAAGTTGTGTGTAATTTCTTCCTAGAATCTGTTTCCACATGCCAGGGGTTAGCCGCCATCAGCATGTTGTGTTTATATTGTGGATACAGGTCAAGAGGACCCCAGGATCCAAAATCTCAACATATACAAGTGCATTTTCAAACCAGTGATTTATAAAGTGATTCATATAATTTTCTAAAGCGTCAGAATAGACCCACACACCTATTCTGTGGATTTTCCATAAAAGGTGTTGGAACAGTGTTGTTGTGCTGTTTCACCATAAATTCCTGGATTGAAAATGTACTTGTACATGTACAGAGTGGCTCCTGCGGTGCTTGTCAGGGAAACGAAGCATTTTTGTCACATCCCACCACTGACTTTCATAAGTGTGTTTCCCTAATACAGGTACATCTCCAAAAATTAGAATGTCATGAAAAAGTTCAATATTTTTTGTCACTCATTTCAGAAAGTGAAATCCATATATCATATAGATTTATTACACAGACAGTGATATATTTCAAGCATTTATTTATTTTAATTTGGATGATTATGGCTTACAGCCCCTGAAAACCCCAACTTCAGTTTGGCAAAAAATTAGAATATTACATAAAATTAATTTTAAAAAATAGTTTTTAAATAGAAATGTTGGCCACTGAAATGTTGGTTAATATGGGCTGTAGCCATAATCATCAAAATTAAAATAAACACTTGCAATATATCACTGTCCGTGTAATGAATCTATATATGGGTTTCACTTTCTGAAATGAGTGACAAAAATATTGAACTTTTTCATGATATTCTAATTTTTGAGATGTGCCTGTATATGTTTTGAACTTGCTTTAACTAACCACCATCCATTTCTGTCTTTGGTCTAGGCAAGAGGAAAGGAAAAGCAGCCGCCCCCACAACGGACCTTGCCACTGTGGAAAGGACTGAAATCCTTTGCTTTTAAAGGTAAAGTGCCAAAATCAAAGTAGCACAATTTCCACTTAATATAAAAGGGACTGAACTGAGATTTATTTGATTGTAATTTGATTTATTTATTCGATTGAAATGGAAAAGTTAACGTAGTGGTTCAACAAAAATAAATTATCTCTAAATCTAAAAAAAACAAAGATTAATGTTAATGTATTTATTTTTTTGTCAGATCACTTGTGTGATCCTTTGTGAGTTATGTTCATAACTGTATGTTGCACTTTGGGGAATGGGAGTTGTTTAGTCATCAATATAATTTAGTTTATATGTGTAGTTTATAGTCTATCATCACTAAATTAATGCAGTAAAAGGACACATTACAAATATTTGAGACCCATTGTAGTGCTTCCTTTTATAGTTTAGCAATAAAAGTACAAAACACTGCCCACACTTGAAGCCAGGGCAAGAAGAGACACAGCGGTGACAAAGCAGTGGCTAAACTTTTATTGATTAAAAATTCCATATTTTGACTGAGCGACTCCACACTCGGTGACGCACACTCTCAATTAAAGTACTGAACGTCTTACGTCCTTTTTAATTCCTCTCTGAATTCATGAAATTCGGCCCGAAATCGTCGTAATTCTTCAAATAGCGATTTCAAGCTAACCTTCTTGTTAGCTACGTTCAGCTCCTCGTCTTCTGAACGGAGGTCCTCCGGTTCAGATTCTACGGCCGCTGTGCGTGGAGCGGTGGTGGAGGCAGCGTGATAGCATGGGCATGCATGGCTTCCAATGGCACTGGGTCACTTGTGTTTACTGATGATGTGACAAAAGACAGAAGCAGCCAGATGAATTCTGAAGTGTATAGGGATATACTTTCTGCTCAGATTCAGCCAAATGCAGCAAAGTTGATTGGATGGCGCTTCACAGTACAGATGGTCAATGATCCAAAACATACTGCAAAAGCAACCCAGGAGTTTTTTAAAGCAGCGAAGTGGAATATTCTGCAATGGCCGAGTCAATCACCAGACCTCAACCCAATCGAGCATGCATTTCACTTGCTCAAGACAAAACTTAAGGCAGAAAGACCCACAAACAAGCAACAACTGAAGACAGCTGCAGTAAAGGCCTGGCAAAGCATCACAAAGGAGGCATTTGGTGATGTCCATGGGTTCCAGACTTCAGGCAGTCATTGCCTGCAAAGGATTCTCAACAAAATATTGAAAAGTAACATTTTACTTAGGGTTGTGTTTATTTGTCCAATTACTTTTGAGCCCCTGAAATGAGGAGCGTTTGTATAAAAATAGCTACAATTCCTACATGTTTAATCATATATTTTTGTTCAACCCCTTGAATTAAACCTTAAAGTCTGCACTTCAATTCCATTGTAGTTGTTTCATTTCAAATCCAATGTGGTGGCATGCAGAGCCCAAATCATGAAGACTGTGTCACTGTCCAAATATTTCTGGGCCTAACTGTATGTGCCTTTGGACAATGGTGCAAGCAGTTCTTGCAAAAGTGGAGACGGACATCTTGTGCACGACGCTGCAGCTGCGTTTTCTGTGTCCAGCCGTGCCCAAAATGGCACAGGATCTTCGTCTGCAGATTGTTCTGCTTTGCCAAACCATGGTCGCGGAGCGAAAAAGGTCCAGAGCAGCCCGTGGGCGACGTTTGGCTGGGCAAGAGCGCATTGCTGGTGCGCATCGACATGTGCCGCCGGTGAGCAGTGGCAGGACAATCGGTAGTGGTGATGCGGTGGGAGGTTTGGACATTGATGGCTGGGAGCTTCTTAGAGATGAAAAATTTTAGCAGCCATGGCTGAAAGCATTTGAACAGCCAGTTGGAAATCGTGAAGAGAAGGACCTGTCATCTGCGGCCGCCACTGATTTTGTGTCGCTTTTTTTGTACTCCGGAATTCTGGATGCTTGTGACCGACGAAACAAACAGATACATATTTGTTGCATAAACTGTGTTTCATTTGCTTCATTTTAGTTTAGTGTGAAACAAATGTGCCATGAGATTTGTGTGTTCTTTTTTTAATGATTTTTAGTAATTTTGTCAATGATGGGACAAAAGGCCATGTTGTGAGTGTGTGGAACAAAAACTGTCCATCCAGCCATCTTCTACTGCTTTTTCGGAGCGGTAGAAGATGAAGGAACAAATGAAGGGACAAACGTGCCATGTGTTGACAAAGTGTGAAACAAAAATTTGTCCATCCATCCATCTTCTACCGCTTTTCCGGAGCGGTAGAAGATGAAGCGGCAAATGAAGGGACAAAAGGCCATGTGGTGACAGTGTGACACCAAAATTGTTTTTGTTTTGAATGATTTTTAGTAATTTTGTCAATGATGGGACAAAAGGACCATGTGGTGACAGTGTGTAAAACAAAAACTGTCCATCCATCCATCTTCTACCGCTTTTCCGGAGCGGTAATTAGGTCCAATTATGCAAAATGCATGGATGCAAGTTCAACTGGCAGACACCTGGGTTTATCTGCAACATTTGTGTAATTGGGACTTTGCCTCTAACTATTACCGTTCTCAAGCTATAGTGTTATAATAAAATTTGGATTGTTGCAATATGCAAATTAGGTCCAGTTATGCACCATGCATGGATGCAAGTTCACTTGGCAGACACAAAACATACTGGAGGCTATCTGTAATCCAGCGGGATCACCATGGATTATTGTCGGTCCTGGGAAGCGACGCAGACGGAGGAGGGAGAGAAAGAAAAAGCGGGGATGCCCGTCGGGCCTGCTAGCGAGGCTAAAGAGACAGCCGCACAGACCTCCGCTACCCAGCATTTTTCTCTCCAACGCCAGAAACATCGTCCACAAGATGGATGATCTAGAGCTTACCGTCATACATAATGTAGTTCGCATCCTCATGGCTTCTAAATGCTCCAGTACCTTTCCAGAGTGTGTCGTATTGCGGCACGGTGGCGCAGTGGTTAGCACTGCGGCAGCACAGTTTACCCTTGGCCGGGGGATTGTGGGGATCGTGGGATCGTGGGTTCGATCCCAGCCCCCGACCAACAGTGATCTGTGTGGAGTTTGCATGTTCTCCCCGTGTTGCGTGGGTTTACTCCGGGATTTCTCCGGTTTCCTCCCACATGCCAAAAAACATGCATGTTAGGTTAATTGGCTGTTCTAAATTGTCCCTAGATATTTGTTTCCTATAGGCCCTTAGAATAGAGGGTTAGTATTAATGAAAGCGCTTTGAGTGGTCTTTGTGACTAGAAAAGCGCTATATAAGTGCAGGTTAGTTAGTAGTTAGTTAGTTAGTTTGCCTTCTGTTCTCCGTTTTTGCCTTTATTCAGGCAAAAACAGCCAGAGAACGCAGACGCCTCGTATCCTGCCAACTTGTGTTTTGCGTAACGTTACGCTTGATTTACGCCAGTTACGTTTGTTTTATGTAGCGGGAGGGGAGAGGGTTGCGCCGCCTCCCTTTTAACTATTTCCCACACACTTCAAATGACACCTAGTGCAGTAGAAAAACATGCGTGCCGAACTGTACCAAACTGTACTGTCCCGTTCCAGGCCAAACGAGGCCAAACAGTTCCAAATGAAAAAGTGCCTTGGGTGATGTGGCTTTATCAGCAGCACTGATTCTACCCCCCGCCCCCCCCCAAACTGACCTGCTGGCCAGGAACTAACAACTTCTCAGGCCTGTTAACACAATTTTAACAACAAAAGAACATGCAAAAGAATGAAGATTCCCTTTGATTTAACAGGATAACAGCGTGAATTTTCTGGTCCGTGAATGAACACAGCAGCCATGAGTGTTTCACAGAGTCACTTATTGAATTATATTGGTTAATCTAAGTCACAATTTCAGGAAACATAAACTTCAGGGGAAACTTAAACCCATGACGCATTGTTTTAAATTTTGCTTATTTTTCTTTTTTTTTTCCCCACTTCTCTTCCAGTCCTTATGGCCACTGTCTGATTGCTTTGAGTTTTTAAAACACCATTTTAAGAATAATGTTAACTGACTTAAAGTACATTTCTAACTATACTATATCATACAATATGCCATTTAACATACAATTTCATTTGATCACATTTAGATCTTAATTCAAACAAGCAGAGTATTTGCAGCCAACTTAATGTGCTCCAATGCTAGAAGCAAAGCACGAGCCTCTGCTGTAAAAACTGAACATTGTTTGGGAATCCGCAAACCATGATTCCCAACCATGATTGTTTGGGAATCCGCAAAACCCTCTAAAGAAATCAAGTCCTGCTGCCCACTCCCCACTCCACCAACACCCCCCCACTCCCAACACACAGCCCCCCATCCTGACCCTGACCAGGACCCAGGTGAGGACGGAGCTGAAGAAGATCAAGGCGAGGAAGGCGTCGGGACCGGACGGCATCAGCGCAAAGCTCCTCAAGTCCTGTGCAGACCAGCTGTGTGGGATTGTGACGTATATCTTCAACATGAGCCTGAAACTGGGGAGGGTACCACAGCTGTGGAAAACATCTTGTGTGGTACCTGTACCAAAAACTTCCCACCCCAAAGACCTGAACAGCTACAGACCGGTGGCCTTGACGTCCCACTTGATGAAGACCCTGGAGAGACTGCTCCTTGCTCACCGTCGCCCCCTGGTGGAACCAGCGATGGATCCACTCCAGTTCGCCTACCAGCATGGCATTGGGGTGGAGGATGCGGTGATCTTCCTCCTTCACCGTTCTCTGTCCCACCTGAAGAAGCCCGGGAATATGGTGAGGATCATGTTCTTTGACTTCTCCAGTGCTTTCAACACCATCCAACCGATGATCCTGAAGGACAAGCTGCTGCGCGCAGGGGTGGACCAGCACCTGTCATCATGGATCCTGGACTACCTCACGAACCGGCCTCAGTTTGTGAGAACCCGGGACTGTGTGTCCGACACGATCATCAGTAGCACGGGGGCCCCCCAGGGAACGGTGCTGGCTCCCTTCCTGTTCACTCTTTATACTGCGGACTTCTCACACAACACAACACACTGCCATCTACAGAAGTTCTCTGATGACTCTGCGATCGTTGGCCTCATCTCCAATGGAGATGAAGCTGAGTACAGAGGGCTTATCCAGGACTTCGTGGACTGGTGCCATCGGAACTGCCTCCAGATCAACGCGAGAAAAACTAAGGAGCTGGTGGTGGACTGCCGCAGGCAAGGACAACCCCTCACAGCACCAGTAAATATACAGGGAACAGACATTGAGATGGTGACAGCCTATAAGTACCTGGGTGTTCATCTGAACAATAAACTAGACTGGTCATACAATACTGATGCACTGTACAAGAAGGGACAGCGCAGGCTGTTCCTGCTGAGGAGACTCAGGTCTTTTGGTGTACAAGGCGCGCTGCTGAAGACATTCTATGACACGGTGGTGGCATCAGCCATCACTTTTGGAGTGGTCTGCTGGGGCAGTGGCATTACTGCAGCCAATAGGAAGAGACTGAACAAACTGATCAAGAAAGCTAGCTCTGTCCTGGGGCAGCGCCTTGATCCAGTGGAGGAGATAGGAGAGAGAAGGACGGTGGCTAAACTGTCATCTCTGCTGGAGTCCGAGTTCCACCCTATGCAGGACATACTGAATGCACTGAGGAGCTCATTTAGCAGCAGACTACATCATCCCAGGTGCACAACCGAGAGGTTTCGCAGGTCCTTCCTACCAACGGCTGTCAGACTGTACAATCTAAGCAGGGCTGCTCGGAGAGATAGCAAAAAGACGTAACAAACTAATAGTTTTTTGAATGCAAAAGATGCAATAGACTTACACAATGGTCCCCTCCGGCATACAACTAGGAAAATACCGGTCGCTATGGAGAGTGAGAATATGTACGGGCACATAATCATACCATGTAGGATAACTAAGTAGACGGTTGTGCTGTTTCATCCCATCTAGCAACAATGCTCTGCACTGTGTGTGTTTATATATTTACATATTTATTCCATCTAGCTACAATACTCCGCACTGGGTGTGTTTATGTTTATATATCTATATATTTATTCCATCTAGCTACAATGCTCCGCACTGTGTGTTTATATATCTACATATTATTCCATCTAGCTACATTGCTCCGCACTGTGTTTACATATTCATATATTTATTCCATCCAGCTACAATGCTCTGCACTGTGTGTCTGTGTGTGTGTATATATATATTTTATAGTAATATGTACATATGTATATTAGCTGCTCTTGCTTGCTTGTTTTTTTTTTCTTGCCTTCTGATTGTTGCTCTGAGTGTTGCTATCCCTGTGCTGTTGCAATCCTGGAATTTCCCCATTGTGGGACTAATAAAGGCTTATCTTATCTTATCTTATCTTATGATGGTTGTGCCCGGTGACAATTGCAGCAGAGACTGAGCCATCCACTGTGGAACCATCCGAGTATATGGAAATATGGTGAGGAAAACGGCATTTTATGTCCAAGCCAAGATCTGCTGCTGGTACACATTTGGGTGAGTGTCTTTCTTCTTGTTTTGGCTCAGATCCAGAATGATATTGGGTTTCCTTAAACTCCATGGAGGAATGGGACAAAACTGCGTCTGTGTTACATTGCTTATATCAGGGTTTAATTTCACCAGATGAGGTTCTATACGGAGTCCAAAAGGAGTGATGCTCTTAGGTCTGACCTTATACATCTGCAAAAATTGAGGGTGAAAAACTGCAGAGGAGGCTGGATTTCTATGGTTTGCTTTAAGTTTAACCATATACTAGACAGCCAATTTCAGGCGCCTGTTGTGAAGTGAAGGCTCGTTTGCTTCAATATACAAACTTTTAACAGGAGAGGTTCTGAAAGCCCCCAAGGCAAGCCTTAGCCCCTGGTGATGGACAGTTTCTAGCGTCCTGATGTACGTTTTCCTTGCTGATCCATAAACTATGCTCCCATACTCTAGCTGAGATCGTACAAGTGCTCTATAGAGATGCAGCAGCACAGTAGAGTCCGCACCCCATTTAGTTTTAGCCAAAACTTTAATAATATCAAGGGCTTTAAAACATCTGATTCGTAGAAATTTTATATGTGGAATAAAAGACAGCTTATTATCAAAAATAAGTCCAAGGAATTTGGTTTCTTTTACCACCTTGACAGCTTCTCCATCTATGAAAAGCTCAGGGTCGAGGTGAAGGGACCGCAGCAGGCAAAAATGCATGCAGACAGTTTTTGTTTTTGAAAATTTAAAACCATTCCATGGGGCGAAGTAGGTTATTGTTACGGTCTACGGCAGGGATGGGCAACTGGCAGCCCCCTCATCCAGTACAGTCCGCCAGTCCATTTCCAAAAATCAATTATTTATGTCACATTTGACCATTTTTTGGAACTGCATTCTTAAACGCAATTATAGTCTGCCATCAGAGGGAGCTCTAATCGAAACCTAGGTGCCACGCTGTGCCGGTGGTCAAATGAATAAGTGAGAGTGAGGGAACCACAGAGATATAGAGGGAGCAGTGTGCACCAGAGAATGTGTTTGTAATGTATGTGCTGCATGCCAAGACCGCATTAATAGGCTGTTTGGCAGGTGAAGCCTCATGGAGCTTGGAAGCTTTCCTTCTAATTGTGTAGAAAAAGATTCACAGCTTTGAGGTTTGTTTCTAAAAAGCACGACTGAAGCACTGACACAGTTTCAATCCCATGTCAGCAATAAAAGCTTAGAGACTGTGGTTATTTTAATCTGCTGATTTTTGTTTTTGTTCATTTATACCAGCGGCTCTTTAGTTTTTTGTTTTTTTTTATTCCCCATTTTGGGTAGCCAGACGATTACCAAGCCCAGATACACACAGCTATTTCTCTGCCCCTCCATACCCACAGTGAATCCAAGAGCAAGCTAAGCCTTGTCACATTTCCTTTTCTTCTTGGCTTCTTTTGTTAATTATTGTCCGGAATTTCTCTTTGCTCATCATTTTGATGATAGTTTTAAAAATTAGGTCATGAAAGAATTTTATCCATCGTCTACTGCCTAATCCTTTTTGGTTTGCAGGTAGGGAGGGGGTTCCCAGCATCTTTGGATGAGAGCCCTCCCCTTAATGGAAGGTTACATGTAAATCTGGCACCTGGGAAGTGAGGAAAAAATTTTGTGGCCCTCACTACCACCACACTGGCCTGTTAGTTGGTATGGAGTGGTGAGGGTGTATAGGTGGTAAGGACTGATGACTGACGTGGAAGTGTATGTAAATTCAAAATATTTTCTAGATCTTAGCGCCTTTATTTTTCAGCACAAAACAATCTGTAATATATTTGTAATACTTTAATCATTTTGTGAATGAAGCTATATATAAAATGACAGTTTCTTCCACTGTTGTAGTATGAATATTAATGCATCATAATATTCAGAGCTACACTACCGTTCAAAAGTTTGGGGTCACCCAGACAATTATTTTGTGTTTTCCATGAAAAGTCACACTTATTTACCACCATGAGTTGTAAAATGACTAGAAAATATAGTCAAGACATTGACAAGGTTAGAAATAATGATTTGTATTTGAAATAATAATTTTTTCCTTCAAACTTTGCTTTCGTCAAAGAATCCTCCATTTGCAGCAATTACAGCATTGCAGACCTAACATGATTGCACAAGGGTTTTCTAATCATCCATTAGCCTTCTGACGCAATGAGCAAACACACTGTACCATTAGAACACTGGAGTGATAGTTGCTGGAAATGGGCCTCGATACACCTATGTAGATATTGCACCAAAAACCAGACATTTGCAGCTAGAATAGTCATTTACCACATTAGCAATGTATAGAGTGTATTTCTGATTAGTTTAAAGTTATCTTCATTGAAAAAAAGTGCTTTTCTTTCAAAAATAAGGAAATTTCTAAGTGACCCCAAACTTTTGAACGGTAGTGTATGTACAGTATATATAAAGCTTTATAAGCAGAAATCCTTATTTTAAAAGTCAAATTGCTGTCGCGGCCCTCAGCTAACTTCTATTTTAGTCAGAGACTGGCAAAATGGCTCTTTGGTTGGTGAAGGTTGCAGACCCCTGCCATAGTCACTCACTGCCTTTGAAACATGGAGACGGTCCAGCAACCATAGTCTCAGAAAAATCTTGTTAGAAAGTCTGAGATCTGATCAAAACATCACAGAGAAAAACACACAGTTCCTGTGATTTACTACATCCACACAGCTTCTACAGAATCACCATTCATATAACCTGAATGATTTTAGTTCAGTTGCTTTTGGCAAAATGTATAGGGATACTGGGGAAGACAAGACACATCTTGGACTATAAATCATTGTTCTTACTGTACAATTCACTGTTTCTACCTTATCTTAACTACTGTGTAGAAGTCTGGGGAAACACCTACAAGACCAACCTACAGCCAATATGCACATTACAAAAAAAAGCTATAAGGATAATAAATAATGTAGGATATAGAGACCATACCAATTCGTTGTTTTTAAAGTCACATGTCATAAAGTTCATGGATTTAGTTAAATTTACGACAGCACAAGTCATGTACAGGGCAATTAATAATCAACTCCCAACTAATATACAAAAAATATTCAAAAAAAGAGACAATGATTATAATTTGAGAGGAGACTTAAACTTTACAAAACCCAAGATACGAACAACCAAGAAAAGTATGTGCATATCTGTCTGTGGGGTGGATTTGTGGAACAGTCTGGAGCCGGAACTGAAACCATGTACAAACAGAAATCAATTCAAAAAGAGGTATAAACATTATTTTGTATATATTATTCCATCTAGCTACAATGCTCCACACTGTGTGTGTTTATATATTTACACTACCGTTCAAAAGTTTGGGGTCTCCCAGACAATTATTTTGTGTTTTCCATGAAAAGTCACACTTATTTACCACCATGAGTTGTAAAATGAATAGAAAATATAGTCAAGACATTGACAAGGTTAGAAATAATGATTTATATTTGAAATAATAATTTTTTCCAGATACTCAACCTGCTCAAAGGAAGGTCACTTTTATAGCTTCTCTAACCAGCTAAACTGTTTTCAGCTGTGCTAACATGATTGCACAAGGGTTTTCTAATCATCCATTAGCCTTCTGACGCAATGAGCAAACACATTGTACCATTAGAACACTGGAGTGATAGTTGCTGGAAATGGGCCTCTATACACCTATGTAGATATTGCACCAAAAACCAGACATTTGCAGCTAGAATAGTCATTTACCACATTAGCAATGTATATTAGATATTAGAGTGTATTTCTGATTAGTTTAAAGTTATCTTCATTGAAAAAATCAGTGCTTTTGTTTCAAAAATAAGGAAATTTCTAAGTGACCCCAAACTTTTGAATGGTAGTGTACATATATATTCCATCTAGCTACAATACTCTGCACTGTGTTTATATACTCACATATTCATTCCATCCAGCTACAATGCTCCGCACTGTGTGTTTATATATATATATTTATATTTATATGTACATATGTATACTCGCTGCTCTTGTTTTTCTCTTGCCTTCTGATTGTTGCTCTGAGTGTTGCTATCCCTGTGCTGTTGCAATCCTGGAATTTCCCCATTGTGGGACTAATAAAGGCTTATCTTTCAATTCAATTCAATTCAACTTTATTTATATAGCGCCATTTCACAACAACAGTCATCTCATAGCACTATCAACTGTAGGGAGGACCCCCACAGTTGCAGAAAGACCCCAGCAATCAGCATCTTATCTTATTTGCTGAAAGAATATATGTTAGAAGGGTAGTATTTATATGTACGATTCACTATGCTCACTCTGGGACACCATGGTGTGGTAGGTGGGACAGTACTGTGTATATCTGTGTTGTTTGAGGCTGGTTTTGATGTATGGACATCAATGTATGTTAGGACGGATGGGTGTTAATGTTGATATGTACAAAATACAGTTAATTGTTTACTTGGGGTCTTAAATGTGGTAATTTGTATATAATTCACATGGGTGTATTTATGGAAAAGAGGAGTTGGAATTAATAAGCGTTCACTTCTTCCTTCTCCCTTTCGAACACTGTATACTGTTACTTTATTGCAGTTTTGTTTTTGTTTTACTTTTTTGTTCGAAATAAAGTATGTATCTAGCTAGCTAGCTAGCTTTTCAAAGTGACTGAAGAACAAGTTAGGATAATTGGCATCAAAACTGGGGATTCTAAATTGTCCTTAGGTATGACTGTGAGAGGGAATGGTTGTCCGTCTCTATGTGTTGGCCCTGCGATAGACTGGCGATCTGTCCAGAGTGGACCCTGCCTCTCGCCTAAGATGCTGGGATAGGCTCCAGCACCCGCGCACCCCCCCCCCCCTCCCCCGCGACCCGAAAAGGATTAAGCGGAAGAAGATGGATGAATGAAGTTTGAAAACTTCACATCTACTAAGTATGTGAAATCTCCTGTACATCTACAATGAAGTCTTGAACGTAACTGGACTCTCTAACAGCTGGGATTAATGACTGAAAATTAAACAATGAAATAGCGGTATAACAGCGATCTGTGACGAACATACTACACGTTTCCACTTGTTCTTACCTGTTCTCTGTGATTTTCTTTCTTCGGTCGTTTCTTCAAACTCTGACAATATTTCTTCAGCAGCAGCAGTTTGTGGCTCTTTTAGAAACTCACTCGGATGCTGAATTAAAGACATTTTTACTCCAAAAACTAAAACGCTGTCCAGACATAAGCAACACAACGAAGCTAAAGCTAAGCTATCGGCCACTTTTGTGTGTCACACTGTGAAGTTCCGGAGAAAGAAGCCGTTTGAGCCTTTAGTTCCACTTGAACGTGTAACGTCGGGGCCATGTTAAGGGGGGTGGGGGGCAAGGATTTCCCAGCATGCTTTGACATGGAAACGTTACTGTGTATGTGTGCATTAAATGTTATTGCTGAGTTATTATACTGCTGTGTAATATAACTGCGTTATAATCACCCAGCAGTATTTAATAGGCAAGATTTATTATGTGTGTGTCACCGTGATTTAAACGGAGGTCTGGGAGAATGACCTCCCCTCCTGCCTGTGCTCAGAGTGTGTGTGAATAAAGCCTGTTCATCACTACCATCTGCTCCTCTTCTTTGTGTGAACCTTGCATACGTCACACTGGTGTCAGAAGTGGGATGGAGCAGATGGAAGCTAGGATCAGAATGGAGATCCAGCAGCTGGAGCAATTCATTGCTCAGCTGATGACGGACGATGGGACCGAGACACCACCCCCGGGAGCCGGGACGAACGAAGCGGCGGCGGACCTGACGGGACCAGCGCACCCCGCCTTCTGCCTTTTTCAAGGCAGAGCGGAGCAAACCAGCCCCGCATCCCGCCCTTTCCAGGACAGGACGGGCTGGCGATCCCACGGCGATCAGGAGTGATGATCGATCAGGAGGCGGCCGTCCCATCTGTTCGGCAGCAGGCCAAGATTCCCCGCTTCAACGGCGAGACCACGTTGGATGACTACCTGACCCAGCTTGAGCTGGCCGCTGCGCTGAACGGCTGGTCACCAGAGGAAACCGCCGTGCGAGTGACGCTGGCCTTGGAAGGGAGAGCTCTCTGCACGCTCGCTGATCTCCTGCCTGAGAAGCGCTACAGCTGGCCAGCGCTACAAGGGGCACTCCGGAGACGATTTGGAAGAACGGCGGACGCTGAGCACGCCCAGGAACAGCTGACCCGCCGCCGTCGAAGCAACCAGGAAAGCCTAGGAGCCTGAACCCAGATTTCGCACCGGAGGTGGTAGAGAAGCTCGCCCTCCGGAGCTTCATCCAAGGTCTCCGCCCGGCCCAGCTCCAGAGCCACGTACGGATCCACGCCGCGAGCGGCAGGGAGGCTGCAGTGGCAGAAGCAGAGCGGGTGGAGCCGCTGATGAATCGCACAATTGAAGCGCCAACGCACAGACAGAGAACCTTCCAGGCCACGATGGAGAGCGAGGAGGAAGAGGAGAAATTACGGCAGACCACGGCGGCGCGTCCCCGGAGAAGAATGCCCCTCACCGGCGTTAAACTAGAGCGAGGTGGCGTGCACGGGGGCAGGCCGCCTCCCGCAGATGTTTCCCCCGAGGAGCCGGCACCACGCGTGGGCCGAATTGGACACTCTCCAGGGATGTATCTACAGTGCAGCTTGGGGAAGACGTCGATCCGGGCCCTGATTGACACTGGCTCTACAATCTCCTTGGTTCGACCCGGTGTGCTGCCGGGCACGAACAAGACGGCCCCACGGGGGTGGGAACACACCAAGCGCTGCGTCACCACGGCTACCGGTGAGTGCGCCAGACTGAGGGGGCGGAGAGTTCTGGTGGTGGGGGTGGCCGGTCAGAATATAAGACACCCGTTCTGGCTGGCTGACATCCAAGACCCCTGTATTATTGGACTAGACCTGTTCACAGCCTGGAACGCCAAGATCGATACCGCGGGACCGTCCCTCCAGCTGGGAAACCGGACCATCACGCTCCACGGCAGAACCCAGGGAAGGAACACGGGGGCCTGCGCAATCGAGGAATCACTACGAGGACCAGACACGATGACGTCACCAGCGCGGGCAGAGAAAGCACGAACACACACAAGGACAGCAAGGGGAGGGGTCAACGTGTCAGCAGAGACGCAGCAGGCGGTCGAGGAATTATTTCAGCGGAGCTGCAGCGGTCTGGACCCGGAACAGAGACGCCAGCTGCGGGAGCTATTGGACTGTTATATGGGTGTTTTCGCCGCGAAGGATGAGGAATGCGGCCGGACCGGTTTGGTGCAGCACGAGATCGACACCGGTGAGGCCAGGCCGATTCGACTCCACCCACGCCGGCTGCCCTTTTCAAGGCGGGCAGCAGCAGAACAAAAAGTGTGAGAAATGCTGGAGGCAGATGTTATTGAGCCCTCCAGCAGCCCCTGGGCGGCGCCGGTGGTGCTGGTCAAGAAGAAGGACGGGTCGTGGCGGTTCTGTGTGGATTACCGGCGCCTGAATGACATCACCCGGAAGGATTCCTACCCCCTGCCCCGCATCGATGACGCGCTGGACCACATCGCCAGCTCCAGCTGGTTCAGCTCGCTGGATCTACGCAGTGGCTATTGGCAGGTAGAACTGTCACCTGAGGCCCGCCAAAAAAACAGCCTTCTCCATCGGGCAGGGACTGTACCAGTTTAAAGTGATGCCGTTTGGACTCTGCAACGCTCCGGCCACCTTTGAGCGCTTGATGGAGCGAGTGCTGGCTCACGTGCCCCGGAGTCGCTGCGTTGTTTACCTGGATGACCTACTGGTGCATGCAGCTGATTTTGACAGCGCCCTGTCAAATCTTCGAGAGGTGCTGGGTGCTATCCAGCAGGCGGGGCTACGGTTACACCCTAGAAAATGCCACCTGTTCCGGTGGGAGACCACCTTCTTGGGCCACGTCGTCAGCGCAGCGGGGGTCGCCACCGACCCAGAAAAAGTGGCGGCGGTGAGAGACTGGCCAGTGCCGCGGAACATGGGAGAACTGAGGAGTTTTCTTGGATTGGCCTCCTATTATAGGAGGTTTGTGAAAAACTTCGCCACCATCGCCAGCCCGCTGCATCAGCTGACGCAGAAAGGACGCACGTTTCAGTGGAGTGAGAACTGTGCTGCTGCTTTCTCCCAGCTTCGCGCAGTGCTCATCAGAGCCCCCGTCCTGCAGTATCCTGACCTGAACCGCCCTTTCATCATAGACACGGACGCCAGCAACCAGGGCATCGGGGCTGTGTCATCCCAGGAGGGAGAGTAGGGAGAGCAGGCAGTCGCTTTTTTCAGCCGCACTCTCAGCAGAGCCGAGAGAAATTACTGTGTTACTCGCAGAGAGCTGTTGGCTGTCATTCAAGGACTGCGTCATTTCCGCCCGTGTGTGTACGGGGGGAGGTTCCAGCTCAGGACGGATCACGCTTCCCTGACCTGGTTATTAAACTTCAAAGAACCAGATGGACAGTTGGCGAGATGGCTGGAGGCACTGCAGGATTATAATTTCCAGATTGTGCATCGGGCAGGCCGCCTCCATGCCAACGCTGACGCGCTGTCTCGGCGCCCCTGTGCGACAGAGGAGTGTCGTCACTGCCAACGGGCTGAGGATCGGGACCAAGCCGCCCCACAGGCTGCCGCTCTCCGGGCCGCTGCGAGCAGGGATAACGCAGCAACGCGCAGCCCCTCCTCGGATGATCAGGCAGCTCTCCCCAGCGATGACGTCACAGAGGTCCTTGGCACGCAGCAGCTGCAGAGCGAGCAGGACAGAGAACCAGTCATTTCTCGGGTTCGGCAGTGGCTGGACGCAGGACATCGGCCCGCCTGGGAGGTTGTGTCACCGCTGGACCCAGAGACTAAGGCCCTACACTCCTAGTGGGCCAACCTCCGCTGCCACAAGGGTGTGGTGTATCGACAGTGGCAGACTCCAGCTGGGCAGCGGCACGTCTGGCAGCTGCTGGTTCCTCGTCGACTCTGGCCCATCGTACTCCAGCTGGTTCATGGGGCGGTAGGAGCGGGCCACTTCGGAGTGACAAAGACACTGCAGCGCCTTCGAGCCCGGTTCTACTGGCCCGGTTGTCATCAGGACATGGAGCTCCATGTTCACCGCTGCGACACGTGCACAGCTCAGAAGGGACCAACTCAGCGATCCCACGCTCCCCTGCAGCAGTACCGGGTGGGAGCGCCGATGGAGTGAGTGGGAGTGGACATCCTGGGCCCTTTCCCGACCACGGACCGGGGGAACCGCTACGTGCTGGTCGCGATGGATTATTTCACTAAGTGGCCAGAGGCGTACGCGGTCCCGGACCAAAGCGCCGCTACGACGGCATCAAAGCTGGTGGATGAAATGTTCTGTCGGTTTGGCGCACCGGAGGAGCTGCACAGCGATCAGGGTCAGAACTTCGAGGCGGAGGTCTTCGGGGAGGTCTGCAAGAGGCTGGGCATCCGGAAGACCCGGACCACCCCGCTGCATCCACAGAGCGACGGCCTGGTCGAACGATTCAACTGGACCCTCACCACCCAGCTCGCTATAAGATAAGATAGATAAGATAAGCCTTTATTAGTCCCACAACGGGGAAATTCCAGGATTGCAACAGCACAGGGATAGCAACACTCAGAGCAACAATCAGAAGGCAAGGAAAAAAACAAAAACAAAAAAAAAACAAAAAAAAAAACAAAAAAAAAAACAAGCTAGCAAGAGCAGCTAATATACATATGTACATATTACTATAAAATATATATATACACACACACACACACAGACACAGTGCAGAGCATTGTAGCTAGATGGAATAAATATGTAAATATATAAACACCCACAGTACGGAGCATTGTAGCTAGATGGAATAAATATATAGATATATAAATATAAACACACCCAGTGCTGAGCATTGTAGCTAGATGGAATAAATATATAGATATATAAATATAAACACACCCAGTGCAGAGCATTGTAGCTAGATGGAATAAATATGTAAATATATAAACACACACAGTGCAGAGCATTGTTGCTAGGTGGGATGAAACAGCATAACCGTCTACTTAGTTATCCTACATGGTATGATTATGTGCCCATACATATTCTCACCCTCCATAGCGACCGGTATGTTCCTAGTTGTATGCCGGAGAGGACCATTGTGTAAGTCTATTGCATCTTTTGCATTCAAAAAACTATTAGTTTGTTACGTCTTTTTGCTATCTCTGCGAGCAGCCCTGCTTAGGTTGTACAGTCTGACAGCCGTTGGTAGGAAGGACCTACGAAACCTCTCGGTTGTGCACCTGGGATGATGTAGTCTGCTGCTAAATGAGCTCCTCAGTGCATCCAGTATGTCCTGCATAGGGTGGAACTCGGACTCCAGCAGAGATGACAGTTTAGCCACCGTCCTTCTCTCTCCTATCTCCTCCATCGGATCAAGGCGTTGCCCCAGGACAGAGCTAGCTTTCTTAATCAGTTTGTTCAGTCTCTTCCTATCGGCTGCAGTAATGCCACTGCCCCAGCAGACCACTCCAAAAGTGATGGCTGATGCCACCACCGTGTCATAGAATGACTTCAGCAGCGCCCCTTGTACACCAAAAGACCTGAGTCTCCTCAGCAGGAACAGCCTGCGCTGTCCCTTCTTGTAGAGTGCGTCAGTATTGTGTGACCAGTCTAGTTTATTGTTCAGATGAATACCCAGGTACTTGTAGGATGTCACCATCTCGATGTCTGTTCCCTGTATATTTACTGGTGCTGTGAGGGGCTGCCCATGCCTGCGGCAGTCCACCACCAGCTCCTTAGTTTTCCTCGCGTTGATCTGGAGGCAGTTCCGATGGCACCAGTCCACAAAGTCCTGGATAAGCCCTCTGTACTCAGCTTCATCTCCGCTGGAGATGAGACCAACGATCGCAGAGTCATCAGAGAACTTCTGTAGATGGCAATGTGTTGTGTTGTGTGAGAAGTCCGCAGTATAAAGAGTGAACAGGAAGGGAGCCAGCACCGTTCCCTGGGGGGCCCCCGTGCTACTGATGATCGTGTCGGAAACACAGTCCCGGGCTCTCACAAACCGAGGCCGGTTCGTGAGGTAGTCCAGGATCCATGATGACAGGTGCTGGTCCACCCCTGCGCGCAGCAGCCTGTCCTTCAGGATCATCGGTTGGATGGTGTTGAAAGCACTGGAGAAGTCAAAGAACATGATCCTCACCATATTCCCGGGCCTCTCCAGGTGGGACAGAGAACGGTGAAGGAGGAAGATCACCGCATCCTCCACCCCAATGCCATGCTGGTAGGCGAACTGGAGTGGATCCATCGCTGGTTCCACCAGGGGGCGGAGATGAGCAAGGAGCAGTCTCTCCAGGGTCTTCATCAAGTGGGACGTCAAGGCCACCGGTCTGAAGCTGTTCAGGTCTTTGGGGTGGGAAGTTTTTGGTACAGGTACCACACAAGATGTTTTCCACAGCTGTGGTACCCTCCCCAGTTTCAGGCTCATGTTGAAGATATACGTCACAATCCCACACAGCTGGTCTGCACAGGACTTGAGGAGCTTTGCGCTGATGCCGTCCGGTCCCGACGCCTTCCTCGCCTTGATCTTCCTCAGCTCCATCCTCACCTGGGTCTTGGTCAGGGTCAGGATGGGGGGCTGTGTGTTGGGAGTGGGGGGGGTGTCGGTGGAGTGGGGAGTGGGTAGCAGGACTTGATTTCTTAGAGGCAGCAGTGGTTGTTGTGCAGGCAGGGGGGAGGGCGGTTGGTCAAATCTATTGAAAAACAGATTCAGGTTGTTCGCCCACTCCCTGCCCCCCGTGGCCTGGGGGGAGGTATTCTGGAGCCCCGAGATGGTTTTGAGGTTTCTCCAGACCCCGCTGATGTCGCTCTGTTGCAGCTTGTCCTCCATCTTCTTCCTGAAGCTGTCCTTGCCTTCTCTGATCTTTCTCCTCAGCTCCCTCTGTACGGACTTCAGCATCTCCCTGTTCCCCGACCTGAAGATCCTCTTCTTCTCTCTCAGAAGTGTTTTTATCTCAGGGTTGATCCAGGGTTTGTTGTTTGAGTGACGCCGTATGGTCTTGGTGGGAACGGATTTGTCCACACAGAAGCTGAGGTAGCCCGTGAAGGTGTGAATGAGGCCATCGATGTCCTGACCATGTGGATCGCAGAGCTGCTTCCAGGCAGTGGCTTCAAAACAGTCCTTTAGAGTGTCCATTGTCTCCTCAGACCATAACTCCACAGTGTGCATGGCCGGAGGTTGTCTGTGCACTAGGGGTTTGTACACCGGTCGGAGATGAACCAAGTTGTGATCCGATCTCCCAAGTGGGGGGAGTTGTGATGAGGTGTACGCCTCCTTAGTGTTTGCGTAGAACAAATCCAGTGTTTTATTGTCTCTAGTGTGGCATGTGACATACTGGGTGAAAGTGGGCAGAATGGGAGACAGTGAAACGTGGTTGAAATCACCTGAGATGAGGAGAAGAGCATCTGGGTGTTCTGTCTGCAGCCTGCTGGTTACTGAATGGATGACGTCACGCGCTGTCCCAGCGTTCGCCGTCGGATTTGCATAAACAACAATGCAGATCACGTGTGAGTGTTCTCTCGGGAGATATGTAGGCCTCATGCTAACAGCTAGCAACTCAATGTCTTTGCTGCAGTGTCGTTGTTTAACAGTGATATGTCCCGGTCTGCACCAGTTGTTGTTAACATACATTATCACTCCACCGCCCCTAGTTTTGCCACTCTCTGGTGTTCGGTCAGCTCGTATCGTGTGAAAACCCTCCAGCTCAATGTTAGCATCTGCTGCTAGTTCAGTTAGCCACGTCTCAGTAAACAAAAGGAGAGAGCACTCCCGGTAAGTGCTATCATAACGGGAGATAGCCGCTAGCTCATCTAACTTTCCCAGTATCGACCGTACATTTCCCATGACAACAGATGGAAGGGAGGGTCTGTACCTTATATTTTTTGTCCTCCGCCTTATTCCAGCCCGGCAGCCGCGGCGTTTTCGCCTCAGTTCTCTCGGTATGTCGAGTTTTTCCAGTGGGACCGGGTGGCGGTTAAATGCTAGCAGCTCTTCCCTGTTATATCGTATCCTGCTATAAACAGTGGCTCCGTCCACCGGCTCAGGAGACATTTGGGACGATCTGTGTGTCCGTGATATAAGTGGGGTGAAAAAAAAAGTGATCAAAAGAGAGAGGAAGGGAAAAAAAACTCAGAATCGAGCCGCTGTTGCAAAAGGCAGCCGACTGGTGTGGCGCCGAGAGGAGAAAGTGGACCAGCGACAGCGAGACTGGGACCTGCATCTGCCTTTTGTTGTGTGGGCGTACCGGACGGCAGCTCAGGAATCTACTCGGTGCACCCCTGCAGCGCTCCTGTTTGGACGCGAGCTGTGCACACCAGTGGATTTGGTATTCGGTCCCCCCCCTGAGCCGGAGGTGGAGGGAAAACCCGGATTGGATTATTTTTTTGGTTTGAAAGAACGTCTCCACACGGTGCATGAACTGGCTCGAGAGGCCCTGGCAGCGGCAGGGGGCCGGCAGAAGTGAGCGTATGACTCCCGCTGCCAGGGGAGGGACTTTGCACCGGGAGATCGAGTCTGGGTTTTCTGCCCTGAGAGGAAAAGAGGACGATCACCGAAGCTGGCGAGCCATTGGTCGGGACCATGCGTGGTTCTGCAGAGACTGTCGGATGTGGTGTACAGGGTGAAGCTTAGGAGAAGGGACCGGGTTGTAGTCCTTCATCGTGACCGTCTCGCCCCGTATCAGCCATCTGCACCACTGGAGGACGAACCGGAGCCTTCATCCCGACCAGATACCCCGACCGAGACTCAGGTGGACACTAGGGGGCCTGTACGTGTTGGTCGCTGGCACCGAAGGCCGCCCCGACACCTGGATGAGTTTGTATTGGACTTTTAAACTGGACTTTAATTTTTCTGGGGACAGAAACCAGTCCAGGAGGGGGGCAGTGTAACGTCGGGGCCGTGTTAAGGGGGGGGCAAGGATTTCCCAGCATGCTTTGACATGGAAACGTTACTGTGTATGTGTGTATTAAATGTTATTGCTGAGTTATTATACTGCTGTGTAATTATAACTGCGTTATAATCACCCAGCAGTATTTCATAGGCAAGATTTATTATGTGTGTGTCACTGTGATTTAAACGGAGGTCTGGGAGAATGACCTCCCCTCCTGCCTGTGCTCAGAGTGTGTGTGAATAAAGCCTGTTCGTCACTACCATCTGCTCCTCTTCTTTGTGTGAACCTTGCATACGTCACAATACATTTCTATATCAGTTTGGAGAAATTAAATAAGGCATGCTTTAAAAGGTTAAATAACAAATATCTCTCTCAACACTTATGTTCTATTTTCAGTTTTTTTTATTTAACTCCATACCATATTCTATACTCTCCATACACTCCACAATGTGTCCTTCCCCCAAATTTATTTTAAAAAGGATTAGTGTGGTGCACATATGTAGTTTCACAGGCTCACATGTGTATTACTGTTCATATGCTTTCATGTATATTCCTGTGTGCTTATTGTGACTTCACGTCTAGAGAGGAACAAAAGGTCTGGAAATCCTGGGGATAAGAGGAGGATGTGAGAGTTGGCCTTTTGATATGCAAGGAGATGGACATGAATGATTTCCTGACCACCGAGGTTTTGGTGGAAGCCAGAAGGACTGCAGGGTGGATGCATTGTGTTTGGGATTTAAAGACAATGGGATCTTGTGATTTGATGTCCAGGGTATAAAACGGACAGATGTGGGGGTTATTCCTTCTTCTGCTTTTGAATGTTGGAGAGTGTGTTGTGAATAAAACTGAACCTGAGAAATAACTCAGCCTCATCCTTTCCACACATCTCCACACTGGTGACCTTAAGACGTATTATGGCCGGAGACGATTCTCCTGCACTGGACTCATCAGGAGCCAGCCAAGCTAATGCAGCTACCACAGTCCAGCTTCCGGACTTCTGGCAGAACAGTCCGCACTCCTGGTTTAACGCAGTCGAGGCACAGTTCCATCTTCGGAAGGTTTCGGCAGACGCCACGAAGTTCTACCATGTGGTTGCAAAGCTGGACAACCACACAGCCCAGCGAGTAGAGAGCCTGATCAACCACCCGCCAGACGACGACAAGTACGACACGTTGAAGGCTGCTCTCATCCGTTTTTTCACCCCCTCGCTGGGAGAGCGAGCAGAGAAGCTCCTGGCGTTGACTGAGTGTGAGGTCGACAGACCTGCAGACCTGATGGCGAAGATGCTGAGTTTGAGAGACTCCGAAGATGACGGCTTTATTTTCACCCACCTTTTCCTCAGGACGCTACCGTCAGCGGTGAGAATTACCCTGGCCAGTTCACAGCTGCTGGCCCGCCGAGACTACCACGAGCTGGGCCAGGAGGCGCAGCGACTCGTCGACGCCAATAGACGGCACATGGCCACGACCGCAGCAGCGGAGCTGGGCGCAACATCCAGAGATGGCAGAGAGCCAGAGGTTGCAGCACCAGACTCACCAACGACGGCAGCGGCGGGGGCCAGGAGACGCGGAGCAGACGACGTCCTTTGCTTTTACCATCGCCGTTTCGCCGAGAGGGCACGCAAGTGCATCCCACCGTGCCATTTCAAGCGCTCGGGAAACGCCAAGTCCGGGAGTCGATAGCAGCTGCGGCTCTCGGAGAGGAGAACAAGCTGCTCTACTTGAGGGACGCGCGATCGGGGAGGCACTTCCTCGTGGACACAGGCTCCCAGCTGAGTTTCATCACACCTTCCTACACTGACCGGCTGGCGCCTTTCAGTGGCCCTGTGGCGTCAGCAGCGAACGGCTCGGCGATTAAGACCTTCGGGGAGAAGACCCTGTCTCTCTGTTTACACGGCCGTACATTCGAGTGGACTTTCGTCATAGCGGCAGTCAATTTCAACATGTTAGGTGCTGATTTTTTGTGCTCACATGGTTTGTTGGTCGATCTTGCTAACAGACGCCTGGTTAATGCACTCTCTTTTTCTTCTATTCCCTGTACAGCGCGAGTGACTCCGCCAACAGCACAAGCCAACGTCACAGCTGCAGATGGTAAGTTTCATACACTCCTCACTCAGTTTCCAGCACTCACGGTGCCAACGTTTTTGGCGACCGTGGCTAAACACAGGGTGGAACATTTTATTACTACCACCGGGCCACCCGTTTTAGCAAAAGCTCGGCGCTTGGATTCAGCTAAACTGGCCATAGCGCGCGAGGAGTTCGCCAACCTGGAAAAACTGGGCATCATCAAACGTTCAAAGAGCCCTTGGGCTTCACCGCTTCACATGGTCCCTAAAGCTGATGGCTCGTGGCGACCGTGCGGTGATTTTCGCAGGCTGAACAATGCTACAGCACACGACCGCTACCCAATCCCACATATCCAGGATTTTTCAGTTCATTTGGCTGGGACGCGCGTTTTTTCTAAGATAGACTTTGTACGCGGTTATCACCAGGTCCCAGTACGCGCTGAGGACATACCCAAAACAACGGTAATAACTCCTTTCGGGCTTTTTGAGTTTTTGTGCATGCCGTTCGGGCTTAAAGGCGCAGCGCAGACTTTCAAACGCGTGATGGACGTGGTGTTGCGCGATCTCCCTTTCGTGTTTGTCTACCTGGAAGACATTTTAGTAGCCAGTGCGTCCGAAGACGAACACGAAAACCACCTAACGGCAGTTTTCCGGAGGTTGGCAGAGCACGGGCTAATAATCATCCCAGCGAAGTGTCAGTTCAGGGTGGCGCAGATTGATTTTTTGGGGCATCGTGTCTCTCCCGAAGGAGCAGTTCCTCTGCCTGACAAGGTGCGCACGGTGGCAAATTTTCCCCAGCCACAAACGGTCAAAGCGTTACAGGAGTTTTTGGGAATGGTGAATTTTTATAACCGTTTCCTCCCCTGCGCGGCGCAGCTCATGCAACCATTGTACGCTGCGCTTAAAAAACAAAAACCCGCAAAAAAAATCGAATGGTCTCCCGAGCGAGAGCGCACATTCTCTGAAGTCAAAACAGCCTTGGCAAACGCTGCGTTGTTAGCACACCCAGTCCCAACGGCCCACATGGCGCTCACTACTGACGCGTCAGATGTGGCCATAGGGGCGGTTGTGGAACAGTATGTGGCTGGAGCCTGGCAGCCGCTCGCATTTTTCAGCAGGACTTTGTGCGACAGTGAGCGAAAATACAGCGCATTCGACAGGGAGTTGTTAGCTCTCCATTTGGCTATTTGTCACTTCCAGTTTTGGCTAGAGGGACGCCGTTTCACCACGTTCGTTGACCACAAGCCGCTGACTTTTGCGATTGCCAAGATTTCGGAACCTTGGTCGGGCCGGCAGCAGACACAGCTGGCCGCAATTTCGGAGTTCACTACCGATATCCAGCATGTAGCGGGTAAATTTAATGTAGCGGCAGACTGCCTCTCACGTGCAGTGGCTGCTCCAGCCCGCGTAGAGGTAGATTTTGCAGCCGTTGCCGCGGACCAGGGTAGCGACGCAGAAGTGCGCGCGGCCCCAGTCCGCATAGGGATAGATTACGCAGCCATGGCCGCGGAGCAGGGCGGCGACGCGGACGTGCGCGCGCTCCAGTCTGGACCAACAGGGTTAAGGCTGGAGAACAGGGTGCTGCAAGACGGTATGCCCCCCCTAATCTGCGATGTTTCCACCGGGCGACCCCGTCCGGTGGTTCCGGCCTCGTGGCGCCACCGCGTTTTTGACTTGATCCATTCTCTGGCGCACCCGGGGGTGCGCGCTTCGGTTAAAATGGTAGGGGAGAAATTTGTATGGCCGGGCCTGCGCAAGCAAGTTAGAGAGTGGGCGGCAGCCTGCATGGCCTGTCAGCGGGCCAAATTGCATAGACACACCAGAGCTCCTTTGGAGCCGTTTCATATTCCAGCTAAAAGGTTTGATCATGTCCACGTGGACCTCGTAGGCCCCCTACCGTCCTCGCAAGGCTGCACACATCTTCTGACATTGGCTGACCGCACCACGCGCTGGCCGGAAGTGGTTCCCCTGTCATCAACCACAGCCGAGGAGGTGGCGCGCGCTTTTTTAACTGCATGGGTAGCGCGTTTTGGAGTCCCATCGGATATTACGTCTGACAGGGGCCCACAATTTGTTTCCGAACTTTGGTCAGCGATGGCCCGCAGCCTGGGGGCAACGATCCACCGCACGACCGCGTATCATCCGCAGGCTAACTGGTTATGCAAACATTTTCACAGGTCGCTGAAGGCAGCTCTCAGAGCGTCGCTTACGGATGCAAATTGGGTTGACAAACTACCATGGATTTTATTGGGGTTGCGTTCTGCACCTAAAGAGGATTTAGACACCTCCCCAGCGGAGCTAGTTTTCGCGCAGCCACTCCGGCTGCCCGGGGAATTTCTCCCTGACAACCCAGCGCCAGAGTTCTCCTTGGCTCAGCGGCTGCAGAATAGCATGGGCCCGAGTGTCCTACCGGGCCCCGTCCACCACAGTTTTCCGCGTGTTTTTGTGCCTAAAGCCTTAAAAAATGCGGAGTTTGTTTTTGTCAGACATGATGCCCACCGCACAGCTCTGCGTCCGCCTTATGATGGACCATTTAGAGTGCTAGAAACAGGTGATAAGCATTTTTTGCTAGATTTGGGGGGCAGAAAGGAAATGATTGGCATAAACAGACTCAAACCTGCTTTTGTGATGGCTGACGAAACTGTGCAGTTGGCGAGGGCCCCGCGACGAGGTAGACCCCCTAGAGAGCATTCCCCAGTACACCCACAGAGATTGACTAACAGTTTTAATCCCCAGACAGCAGCTCCACAGCAGGAGGACGCCGCGGAAGAGGTTAAGCCCGCCTGCAACAGATACGGCAGAAGATTGAGGCCAAGACGGCATGTGGACTGATGTGTGGCAATTTTATTATGACATGCAATCTGTGTTAGGTTGTTCCATCTTAGACGTTTGGGGGGGGGGGGGTTATATGTGGTGCACATATGTAGTTTCACAGGCTCACATGTATATTACTGTTCATATGCTTTCATGTATATTCCTGTGTGCTTATTGTGACTTCACGTCTAGAGAGGAACAAAAGGTCTGGACCTCCTGGGGATAAGAGGAGGATGTGAAAGTTGGCCTTTTGATATGCAAGGAGATGGACATGAATGATTTCCTGACTACCGAGGTTTTGGTGGAAGCCAAAGGACTGCAGGGGGGATGCATTGTGTTTGGGATTTAAAGACAATGGGATCTTGTGCTTTGATGTCCGGGGTATAAAACGGACAGATGTGGGGGTTATTCCTTCTTCTGTTTTTGAATGTTGGAGAGTGTGTTGTGAATAAAATTGAACCTGAGAAATAACTCAGCCTCATCCTTTCCACACTATCTCCATATTAGTAGTGTTTCCATGGCCTTCCTCACAGACAGAAAAATGATGCCCATAACACATGATCAACACATCATAACACATCAAAAAGTTGATTTATGTCAGTAATTCAGTTCGAATAATGAAACTCATATTGTATAGATTCATTACACACACAGAATGATATATTTCAAGTGTTTATTTCTTTTAATTTTGATGGTTATGGCTTACAGCTAAAGAAAACCCCAAATTTAGTTTCTCAAAAAATAGAATATTACATATAATAAATTTAAAAAAAAAGATTTTTAAAAAAACTTCAAAGTCAGCACAGCTGTCTACCGGGAAATTTTAGAGCACTTCATTCTTCCCTCTTCTGCCAAGCTTTATGGAGATGCTGATTTCATTTTCTAGCAGGATGGCATCTGCCCACACTGAAAGAAGTACCACAACCTGGTTTAATGACTGTGGTATCACTGTGCTTGATTGGCCAGTAAATTCTCCTGACCTAAACCTCATAGAGAATCTATGGTGTATTGTCAAGAGGAAGATGAGAGACACCAGACCCAACAATGCAGATGAGCTGAAGGCTGCTATCAAAACAACCTGGGCCTCCATAACGCCACAGTAGTACCACAGGCTGATCACCTCCATACCACATCCATTCATCCATCCATCTTCTACTGCTTTTCCGGAGGTCCGGGTCGCGGAGGCAGCAGCTCAAGCAGAGAAGCCCAGACTTCCCTCTCCCCAGCCACCTGCTCCAGCTCTTCAAAGAGGATACCAAGGCATTCCCAGACCAACTGGGAGACATAGTCTCTCCACCGAGTCCTGGGTCTGCCCCGGGTCTCCTCCCAGTGGGACGTGCCTGAAACACCTCAAGTGGAAGGCGTCCAGGAGGCATCCTAATCAGATGCCCATACCACCTCAGCTGACTCCTTTCAATGTGGAGGAGCAGCAGCTCTACTCTGAGCCTCTCCCGGATGACTGAGCCCCTCACCCTATCTCTGAGGGTGAGTCAAGCAATCCTACGGAGAAAGCTCTTTTCAGCCGCTTGTATCCGCAGTCTTGTTCTTTCGGTCATTACCCAAAGCTCGTGACCATAGGTGAGAGCAGGAACGTAGATTGACTGGTAAATCGACAGCTTTGCCTTAGAACTCAGCTCCATCTTCACCACAACAGACCGCTACAACATCTGCATCACTGCAGATGCTGCTCCGATCCATCTGTCAGTCTCTCACTCCATTTTCCCCTCACTCGTGAATAAGACCCCAAGATAATTAAACTCCTCCACTTGGGGCAGGAGCCTGTCCCCAACCCGGAAAGGACAATCCACCTTTTTCCAGCTGAGGACCATGGACTCAGACTTGGAGGTGCTGATTCTCATCCCAGGCGCTTCACACTCAGCAGCAAACCATCCCAGCAAGAGCTGTAGGTCATTGCTGGATGAAGCCAACAGGACAACATCATCTGCAAACAACAGAGATGAGATCCTGTGGTCACCAAGCATGACACCCTCCATTCCCTGGCTGCGCCTAGAAATCCTGTCCATAAAAATTATGAACAGGATCAGTGACAAAGGGCAGCCCTGGTGGAGTCCAACTCTCACTGGGAATGACTCCGACCAAGTGTTGACAATACGAACCAAACTCTCACAACGGTCGTACAGAGACCGAATAGCTCATAACAACAAGCCTGATACCCCATACTCCCGAAGCACCCGCCTCAAAAAACCATGAGGGACACAGTCAAATGCCTTCTCTATGTCCACAAAACACTTGTAAAGTGGTTGGGCAAACTCCCACGAACCCTCGAGAATTCTCGAGAGGGTAAAGAGCTGGTCCGATGTGCCACGGCCAGGACGAAAACCACATTGCTCCTCCTGAATCCAAAGTTCGACCAACGGCTGGACTCTTCTCTCCAGTACGTTGGCATAGACCTTCCCAGGGAGGCTGAAGAGTGTGATCCCTCTAAAGTTGGAGCACACCCTCCGGTCCCCTTTTTTGAAGAGAGGAACCACTACCCCGGTTTGCCATGCCAAAGGCACTGCCCCCGACCTCCACACAATGTTGCAGAGGCGTGTCAACCATGACAGCCCAACAACATCCAGGGCATTGAGGTGTTCAGGGTGAATCTCGTCCACCCCCAGGGCCCGGCCACCAAGGAGATTTTTAACCACCTTGGCGACCTCAGCCCCTGTGATAGGCGAGTCATCCCCCTCGTCCACAAACCCTGCTTCCTCTGTAGAGGGCATATCAGTGGGATTGAGGAGATCCTCGAAGTATTCCTTCCACTGCCCGACGATATCCCCAGTTGAAGTCAGCAGTGCCCCATCCGCACCATACACAGTGTGGACAGGGAGCTGCTTCCCCTTCCTGAGCTGCCGGACAGTTTGCCAGAATCTCTTTGAGGCCGACCGAAAGTCTTGTTCCATGGCCTCACTGAACTCCTCCCATACCCGGGTTTTTGCTTCAGCAACCACCTGAGCTGCACTCCGCTTGGCCTGCCAGTACACCTCAGCTGCTTCAGGAGTCCCACAAGCCAACCAAGCTTGATAGGACTCCTTCTTCAGCTTAATGGCCCCCCTCACCACTGGTGTCCACCGCTTGGTTCGGGGATTGCCACCACGAGATGCACTGACCACCTTGCGGCCCCAGCTCTGGGCCGCTGCTTCAACAACAGAGGTGGAGAACATGGCCTATTCAGACTCCATGTCTCCAGACTCCCTCGGAATGTGGTTGAAGTTCTTCCGGAGGTGGGAGTTTAAGACCTCCCGACAGAGGCCTCAGCCAGACGTTCCCAGCACACCATCACTATACGTTTGGGTCTACCAGGTCTGAATGGCTTCCTCTCGTACCATCGGATCCAACTCACCACCAGGTGGTGATCACTTGACAGCTCTGCACCTCTCTTTACCCGGGTGTCCAAGACACACAGTCACAGGTCTGATGACACAATAACAAAATCGATCATCGACCTGCGTCCTAGGGTGTCCTGGTGCCAGGTGCACATATGGACACCCTTATGCTTGAACATGGTGTTCGTTATGGACAAACTGTGGTTAGCTCAGAAGTCCAATAACTGAACACCACTCGGGTTCAGATTGGGCAGGCCGTTCCTCCCAATCACCCCCTTCCAGGTTTCACTGTCGTTGCCCACATGCGCATTGAAGTCCCCCAGTAGGACAATGGAGTCTCCAAGAGGAGCACCCTCCAGCACCCCAGTCACAGACTCCAAAAAGGGTGAGTACTCTGAAACATCATTTGGTGCATAGGCACAAATGATGGTCAGGACCTGTTTCCCAACCCGAAGGCGCAGGGAAGCAATCCTTCCCCACCAGAGAGGTGACATTCCACGTACTAAAAGCCAGTTTAGAAAGCTTGGGATCAGTCTGCCAAGGTCTCCGCCTTTGACCTCCACCTACAGTGGGGTAAAAAAGTATTTAGTCAGCCGCCAATTGTGCAAGTTCTCCCACTTAAAAGATGAGAGAGGTCTCCAATTTTCATCATAGGTATACCTCAACTATGAGAGACAAAATAAGAAAAAAAAATATCGAGAAAATCACATTGAAGGATTTTTAATGAATTAATTGGTAAATTCCTCGGTAAAATAAGTATTTGGTCAATAACAAAAGTTCATCTCAATACTTTGTTATATACCCTTTGTTGGCAAAGACAGAGGTCAAACGTTTTCTGTAAGTTTTCACAAGGTTTTCAAACACTGTTGCTGGTATTTTGGCCCATTCCTCCATGCAGATCTCCTCTAGAGCAGTGATGTTTTGGGGCTGTCACTGGGCAACACAGACTTTCAACTCCCTCCAAAGATTTTCTATGGGGTTGAGATCTGGAGACTGGCTAGGCCACTCCAGGACCTTGAAATGCTTCTTATGAAGCCACTCCTTCGTTGCCCGGGCGGTGTGTTTGGGATCATTGTCATGCTGAAAGACCCAGCCACGTTTCATCTTCAATGCCCTTGCTGATGGAAGGAGGTTTTCACTCAAAATTTCATGATACATGGCCCTATTCATTCTTTCCTTTACTCAGATCAGTCGTCCTGGTCCCTTTGCAGAAAAACAGCCCCAAAGTATGATGTTTCCACCCCCATGCTTCACAGTAGATATGGTGTTCTTTCTCCTCCAAACACGATAAGTTGAGTTTTTACCAAAAAGTTCTATTTTGGTTTCATCTGACCATATGACATTCTCCCAATCCTCTTCTGGATCATCCAAATGCTCTCTAGCAAACTTCAGACGGGCCTGGACATGTACTGGCTTAAGCAGGGGGACACGTCTGGCACTGCAGGATTTGAGTCCCTGGCGGCGTAGTGTGTTTCTGATGTAGCCTTTGTTACTTTGGTCCCAGCTCTCTGCAGGTCATTCACTAGGTCCCCCCATGTGGTTCTGGGATTTTTGCTCACCCTTCTCGTGATAATTTTGACCCCACGGGGTGAGATCTTGCGTGGAGCCCCTGATCGAGGGAGATTATCAGTGGTCTTGTATGTCTTCCATTTTCTAATAATTGCTCCCACAGTTGATTTCTTCACACCAAGCTGCTTACCTATTGCAGATTCAGTCTTCCCAGCCTGCTGCAGGTCTACAATTTTGTTTCTGGTGTCCTTTGACAGCTCTTTGGTCTTGGCCATAGTGGAGCTTGGAGTCTGACTGTTTGAGGTTGTGGACAGGTGTCTTTTATACTGATAAAGAGTTCAAACAGGTGCCATTAATACAGGTAACAAGTGGAGGACAGAGGAGCCTCTTAAAGAAGAAGTTACAGGTCTGTGAGAGCCAGAAATCTTGCTTGTTTGTAGGTGACCAAATACTTCTTTTACTGAGGAATGTACCAATTAATTCATTAAAAATCCTTCAATGGGATTTTCTGGATTTTTTTTCTCATTTTGTCTCTCATAGTTGAGGTATACCTATGATGAAAATTGGAGACCTCTCTCATCTTTTAAGTGGGAGAACTTGCACAACTGGTGGCTGACTAAATACTTTTTTGCCCCACTGTATATCCACATAGCACCGGACCCCCATGATCCCTCCTGCAGGTGGTGAGCCCACTGGAGGGCGGATCCATATAACTCCTTCGGGCTGAGCCCGGCCAGGTCCCATGGATGGAAACCCGGCCACCAGATGCTAGCCATCGAGTCCCTCCCCCAGGCCTGGCTCCAGGGTGGGACCCCGGTAACCCCATACCGGGCGGGGTACACTGAATCCTTGATATAGAATTTATCATGAGAGTCTGTTGGATCGTTCTTAGTCTGGCCCTTCACCCAGGACCAGTTTGTCTTATTGTCATCACCCTTATTGTCATTCAACTGTACAACCAATCATGTACAGTAGAACGAGATTGTGTTTTACCTATCTACTGTGTTAATCACACACACCCCAAGTGCAGAATCAGAGGGCCGCTGCCATGCAAGGCGCTGCCACAAATTTCCCTCCTCCATTCCATTATTGCTGAACACCAAGCTGGATGGCAGGAAGTTCCACTTTTATATGGTCTTCGGCATGACCCGGCCGGGATTTGAACCCCTGCCTCCCGGGTGTGGGGCGGATGCTCTACCAACTGAGCCACCACTCCGGTGGGTGTCTCTTGGGTGACCCTATCAGAGGCAAATTGCCCTGGACAACATAGCTCCTGGGATCACAAGGGCACGCAAACCCCCCCCCCACCACGATAAGGTGACGATCCATGAGGGGGATCCATACCACACTGATGCAGTAATTCATGCAAGAGGAGCTCCAACCAAGTATTGAGTGTGTACATGGACATGCTTTTCAGTAGGCCAATATTTCTACCAAAAATTTATTTTCTAAAATTAATTTTATGTAATATTCAATTTTTTGAGAAACTCAGTTTGGGGGTTTCATGAGCTGTGAGCCATAGCCATCAAAATTAAAACAATTAAACACTTCAATCATTACAAACTCGGTGTGTAATGAATCTATCTATGATGAGTTTCATTTTCTTAAACTGAATTACTGAAATAAATCAGCTTTTCGATGACATTTTAATTTATTGAGATGAACCTGTATGTTGTCCTGTATAAACAGTCCTTGCAGTCTTTGTAGGGATGGAGGGGGCCAAGTTAACAGCGGGGATGGTTTTGGCTCATTTTGCTGACAAGGCAATTAGCCTTTTGTAATTTTTTGCAAAGATTTATTCATTTGAATGAGGTTTTAATATTTCTTTATTGAAAGAAAAGCTTTTTTTTAGATTTTTGCAAATATGTTTTTGTTTTGAAGAGGTAATCAATTTTCAATGGAAGCTGCCCATGATTTATTTATTTATTTGTCATGGGCCTTTACATAATTAATGATGAAGACCACAGTGTCTGTGTGAGTTGAAAATTTGTAAAAAAAAAAAAACCCGAAAAAACTGTGGGGTATTGTCACGGCTGCCAATCACGGCACCTGTGCACGCACCTTCCTGTCATCTCCTGCGGCCTATTTATTCCACCGCGACCAGTGCTGGGCGCGGAGTTGTCTGGTTTCCTATGCTGAACCCTGCTACGCCTGCCTCCGTGCTTCCCAGCACTCTACACTTCAGTCATCGGCTTCCTAGCCCTGCTGAACCCCGTCCGGGCCAGTTCCACCCGGTCCATCTACCAAGTAAGCCTTTACACTTCTCATCCTGTTTGATTCCCCTGTGCACAGGCGGAGATCTGCTGCGGCGGTCCTCCATCTCCCTCCAGGTGGCGGACTCATCCTCTCACCTCCAGCTCGTCAGCCCAGCAGGCACTGTCTTCCTGGCTGCAGCTTCGGCGCTACCTGAGCTTCTTCAACATCCTTTGACAGTAAGCACTGTAACATCTCTAGAGCTGCATAGGCTGACCTGCAAACTAACGACCCTTGTCTCGTTTCAGGGTTGCCAGGTTGTGCGGTGCTCTGCCGGCCCCAGGTGGAGATTACGAATCGCACTATTCAATTCAGTTCAATTCAACTTTATTTATATAGCGCCATTTCACAACAACAGTCATCTCATAGCACTATCAACTGTAGGGGGGACCCCCACAGTTGCAGAAAGACCCCAGCAATCAGGCGATCCCCTGTGAGCAAGCACTTGGCGACGGTGGAGAGGAAAAACTCCCTTTTAACAGGAAGAAACCTCCAGCAGAACCAGGCTCAGGGAGGGGCAGTCATCTGCTGCGACTGGCTGGGGGGTGAGGGGATAGAGAAGAAGAAAAGAACAGACATGTAGAGAGCAAACAGCACGATGGGGACTCAATCTATGGGAGAGAACAAACAAATGTTAATGACCAGCAAAAAAAAAATATTTCATAGAGAGTGAGGAAAGGAGTGAGGCCCAGTGCATTACTGGAGGTCCCCCGGCTGACTAAACCTATTAGCAGCATAACTAAGGGAGGGTTCAGAAACACATGATCCCTCCCTAATTGTAGGCTAGATCAAAAAGGTAGGTTTTAGCCCTATTCTTAAAAACAGAGATCGAGTCTGACTCCCGAATCCAGATTGGCAGCTGATTCCACAGGAGAGGAGCTTGATAACTGAAGGCTCTGCCTCCCATTGTACTTTTGGAGATTCTAGGTATTACAAGTAATCCTGCATTTTGAGAGCGTAGTGCTCTGTTAGGATAATACGGTAGTATCAGATCTTTTAAATAAAAAGGAGCCTGATTGTTTAGAGCTTTGTAAGTGAGAAGAAGGATTTTAAACTTAATTCTAAACTCTATGGGAAGCCAATGAAGGGAGGCCAGAACCGGAGAGATATGATCTCTCTTTCTAGTACCTGTTAAAACTCTTGCTGCAGCATTTTGGATCAGCTGAAGACTTTTTAAAGATGTTTTAGGACAGCCTGATAATAAAGAATTACAATAATCTAATCTCGAGCTAACAAAAGCGTGGATCAGCTTCTCAGCATCACTCTGAGACAAGATGCTCCTAATCTTGGCAATATTACGCAAATGATAGAAGGCAGTCTTAGAAACAAATTTAATATGTGAATTGAAGGACAAATCCTGATCAAAAATAACTCCAAGGTTCCTCACAGAGCTATTAAGAGAAAGAGTAACTGCGTCCAAACTGAAAGTTTGATTTGGAAAGGAATTTCTAAGGTTTTTTGGACCAACAAGAATGACTTCAGTCTTATCTGAATTTAATAGCAGGAAATTACAAGTCATCCAAGCTTTGATTTCTTTAAGACAGGCTTCTAACTTGGCTAATTGATTAGTATCATCTGGCTTCATTGACAGGTATAATTGTGTGTCATCTGCATAACAATGAAAATGTATACAGTGCTTTCTAATAATGTTGCCTAACGGAAGCATATATAAACTAAAAAGAGTAGGGCCTAGCACAGATCCCTGTGGAACTCCATGACTAAGCTTTGAGCTGAAAGAAAACTCATCATTTACATGAACAAACTGGAACCTATCAGATAAATAAGATCTAAACCACTGCAACGAAGTTCCATTAAGTCCAACATAGTGTTCTAATCTATCAAGTAGAATATTATGATCAATAGTATCAAAAGCTGCACTAAGATCTAAAAGGACAAGTACAGAAACTAGTCCATTATCAGATGCAATGAGGAGGTCATTAGTGACCTTCGCTAAGGCTGTTTCAGTACTATGATGGATTCTAAACCCAGATTGAAACTCTTCAAGTAAACCATTTCCCTGCAGGTGGTCAAATAATTGCGTAGCAACAACTCTTTCTAAGATTTTTGAAATGAAAGGGAGATTAGAGATTGGTCTATAGTTAGCTAAAGCTCCTGGATCTAGCGTTGGCTTTTTGAGTAAGGGTTTAATTACAGCCGTTTTAAAAGCCTGCGGTACATGGCCTAAAGTTAATGAAGAATTGATTATATGAAGAATAAAGCTACCAATAAGTGGGAAGACTTCTTTAAATAACCTGGTAGGAATAGGATCTAAAAGACAAGTTGAAGGTTTGGATGAGGAAACTATTTTGTCTAACTCACAAAGGTCGATTGGAGTAAACTCATCAAGACAGACATCAATAGAAGGAGTTGTAGTAGTTACAGTATTTAAGTTAACTGTGGGAAGAATCTGATTGATTTTATCTCTAATGGATGAAATTTTATTATTGAAAAAGTTCATAAAGTCCTGACTAGTAAGCTCTAAGGGGATGCTAGGATTGACAGAGTCCTGACTCTTTGTCAACCTGGCTACAGTACTGAAAAGAAACCTGGGATTATTCTTGTTCTCTTCTATTAATGCAGAGTAATAACTCGTTCTAGCTTTTCTAAGAGATTTTTTATAAATTAAAAGATGATTTCTCCAAGCTAAATAGATTTCATCTAAATTAGTAGAGCGCCATTTTCTTTCTAATTGACGAGTCTTCTGTTTTAAGCTACGAGTTTCTGTGTTGAACCAAGGAGTTAAAAATCTCTGATTAGACTTTTTCTTTTTTAAGGGGGCCACCAAGTCTAGAGCCTGATGCAGAGAAGCTGAAACACTATCCACCATGTTATCAATTACAGAAGGAGCAAGCTGTCTATAGCTTATTTCCGTTGTGTTGACACATGGCATAGAGGAAACAATCTGCATAAATTTGGAAACAGCATCATCTGAGAGGCATCTACTGTGATAATATTTTTCTTTAGGAGCCAAATAGTCAGAAATAGTAAAATCAAAGGTTAACAGACAATGGTCTGACAGTACAGGGTTATGAGGAGACACTACAAGATTTTCTATTTCTATGCCATATGTCAGAACAAGGTCCAATGTATGGTGGAGGTAATGAGTAGAATTTCCTACTTTCTGAGAAAACCCAATCGAGTCTAATATTGAATTAAAAGCCACATTAAGGCAGTCACTATCTACATCCACATGTATATTAAAGTCCCCTACTATAATTATTCTATCAGATTTCAACACTAAATCAGCTAAGAAATCAGCAAATTCGGATAAAAATTCTGAATAGGTTGATGGGGGACGATAAACAATGGCAAATAAAATTGGGTTTAACCTGAAATTGCTAAAGTGCCCAATACTGAGGACCAGGCCCTCAAAGGAATTATAACATGTTTTTTGCTTTACATTAACTAGTAATTTGGAATGGTAAATTGTTGCTACTCCTCCTCCATGACCAGAACTTCTGGGATTTTGACAGTTTAAATAACCAGAGGGGGTTGATTCATTTAAACCAACATAATCCTCTTGTCCTAACCAAGTCTCTGTAAGGGAAATTAAATCAATCTGATGATCAATTAACAGATCATGGACTAACAGAGACTTGGGAGTTAGAGACCTAATATTTAACAAACCACATTTAATTTTTAAATTATGAGGAGGAACAGAGGCCAAATCATTCAATTTAGAGGCTTTATGTTTAATTTGAGTTTTACCAATATTTTGCTTTATCACTTTGGATGCTTATACATTATATTTTTATTCACTTTGGAGGGAGCAGACAACGATTCTCTGATGGGGAAGACAGGGGCTAAGTTGAGGGGTGGCGGATGAAGAGGAGCTGCAGAGAGGCGTGTAAGACTGAGACTCTGCTTCCTGGTCCCAACTCTGAGTAGTCATAGTTTTGGAAATTTGGATAAAAAAGATGCCAGATTGTTAGATCAGAATCAGAATAAATCAGAATAAACTTTATTGCCAAGCATGTAAAAAACACACGAGGAACTTGACTTGACATTGGTGCGCATGCGCGCGACACAACGACACGGCAGCCATAATAGGCGCCTCATCAAACAGAGATAGATAAGAAAGGGAGGGGAAGGGAGGGAACGACACAAGGGGGGAGGAGAAAAAAAACTTCGTTATCAGAATACAGCTTATTTTTAAGCAGATTATCTTAAAATCTTATATTCTTATATTCTTTGATATATCTTATATCAAATCTTAAATCTTATATTTCCGGTTCCGGCTCTGCCGGACCGGCGGCGCCACACGAGTCGGCTGCCTGTTGCAACAGCCTTTTTTTTTTATCTTCCTTCTTCTTTCTACACCTTTCACTCTGTATATATATCACGGACGCACGGATCGCCCCGGGGGTCTCCCGGGTCGGCGGACGGAGCCACGGTTTGCAGCGGGAGACGTTACAGCGGGGAGGAGCTAGTGCTAGCTAGCACTTGGCCGCCGCCCGGTGCTAATGGGAAACTCGACATACCGGGAGCTGTAGCGAAAAGGACGCGGGTGCCGGGCTGGAGTTTAGGCGGCGTGAAAGAAATATAAGACAGAATAATAAAGAGCGATGGCAAGAACCAAGCAGACCGCCCGTAAAATCTACTGGAGGAAGAAGCCCCCCAGGAGACAGCTAGCCACCAGGGCTGCTCGGAGAGGCGCTCTGGCCACCGGCAGAGAGAAGAGGCCTCGCCGTCACAGGTCCGTGGCTCTGAGAGAGATCCGTCGCTACCAGAAATCCACGGAGCTGCTCATCCGTAAGCTGCCCGTCCAGCGCCTGGTGAGGGAGATCGCTCAGGACTTCAAGACCGTCCTGCGTTTCCTGAGTTTCGCCGTCATGGCTCTGCAGGAGACCAGCGAGACCCACCTGGTGGTCTCTTCTTCGCTAAGGGGGTCACCATCATGCCCAAAGACTTCCAGCTGGCCCGCTGCATCCGCGGAGAGAGAGCTTAGACTTTCTGCTGCACATTCACCAGCCATAATGCTCTGCACTGTGTGTCTATATATATACATTTATAGTAATATGGACATATGTTTGCTAGATGTTGTTTTTTCTTGCCTTCTGATTGTTGCTCTGAGTGTTGCTATCCCTGTGCTGTTGCAATCCTGGAATTTCCCCATTGTGGGACTAATAAAGGCTTATCTTATCTTATCTTATCTTATCTTAGATTATGATTACAATGAAAAAAAATCTCTCAATAGCACAGAGCAACAACTCAGAATTTCACAAGACACAAGAGAGCAGTGTACAGTATATCTTTAATCAGTTCATGAATCAATGTGTGTGCGGTGTTGAGCAGTGTTGATGATAATAAGAGAGACCCAAGGACCCTTGGCAGAAGATGTTTTGTCTGTCTGGCGCCCAGTCTTATCTGGCGCTGCAGCTGGCTGTCCAAGGCCTTGTGCTCATGATTTTGAAAAAACACAGATAAATGAGAAGCACCATCCAAAGTGGGATGAATGCTGTCTCGTCTCATAAGACCAGGTTTTCCCCAAAAAGAGCTCCAATTGTCAATGTAGCCCACGTCATTTTTAGGACACCACACAGACAGCCAGCGGTTCAAGGATGACGAGCGACTAAACATGTCATCACTGGTCAGATTGGGGAGGGGCCCAGAGAATACTACAGTGGCAGACATCGTTTTTGCAAAGTCACACACCGATTCTACATTAAGTTTCGTGACTTCCGACTGCCGGAGACGGATGTCATTAATGCCGGCGTGAATAACAATTGTGGAATATTTACAGTTACTTTTAGCCAGCATTTTCAAATTTGACTCGATGTCGCCTGCTCTGGCCCCAGGAATGCATGTGACTATGGCCGCTGGAGTCTCTAGGTTCACGTTTCTGACTACAGAGTCGCCAATGATCAGAGTTTTTTCCTCAGCGGGTGTGTCGCTGAGCGGGGAAAAACGATTAGAAACGTGAACAGGTTGGTGGTGAACCGGGGCTTTGCGACTAGGCTTCCTTCTCACCGTCACCCACCCAGTCTCCTCGCTGCTGAGGAGAGCCGGGGAACCGGTGACAGGGGGACCTAAGCTAGCTAGCTCCGCTGCAGCTAATGGGCGTCCGTCGAGATTAACTGGCGCAGACGGTGTTTCAATGCAGCGGAGCCGGGATTCCAAATCAGACAACCTCGCCTCGAGCGCCTCAAAAAGACAACATTTATTACATTTACCGTTATCACTAAAAGAGGCAGAGGTGTAGCTAAACATCTGACAGAGAGAGCACACCAGAGGAGAGGAAAGAGAGGTAGTAGCCATAGCTAGTGGCTAGAGAGTTGGAGAGCAAACCACACAGGCAGACAGCAAAACAGGAAGTGACGATCCCTCACGTGGCACTACACCACATTACACCTCACACCCCGCACGCATGCACCCACTCACTCACTCACGTTCTCAATAAACTACGTTGATTGTATTTACTGAGTCGTGTCTGCTCTGTAGGTCACCCAAACCATGTCAGGTATTAAATATACTACTCACAAAAAGTTGGAGATATTCCACTTTCAGGGGAAATTTCGTAATGCACCAAAAATGCACTATTATAGAGAGGTGTAGAGGCTGGGTTAATCATCTCAGACTGGATGCAGAGGGTAAACAGAGGAGAACAATAGCTAGGGAGATCATGGTGAGATAGCAGGAAGAAGGAGTTGGGGGGGAGAAAGGATGAATGTATTGTGATGTGAGATGTCATGCAAATGTGAGATGAGCGGTTGGTATAAAAGGAGAACCCATGGTGTATTGAAACATGCTTTTTTTGTGTATGACTGATGAGAGAGTGAATAAAGTCGTCTGCTACATGAATCAGTCTCGTTATTTACACTCTCCACACTGGTGACCCCTTGACGAATTATGGAACACGAGGCAAGAACCCCGGAGTCGGCCTGGACGGGAAGCCCTAACGACGCGGCAAGCATCCCAGGGACGGCCCGGACGGGAACCCCCAGCAATGCATGCGCTGTTTCGGTCAAACTACCGGACTTTTGGCTGCACAACCTGCGCTCTTGGTTCCACCACACCGAGGCTCAGTTTGCCCTCCAGGGAATAACGGCAGACGACACCAAGTATTACTATGTGGTTGCAGCACTGGACGCTCGCACGTCTTAGCAAGTAGTGAGCCTGCTCGAACAGCATCCAGCCCACGACAAATACGAGGCTCTCAAGGTTGCGCTGACCCGACGCTACATGCTCTCGGACTGTGAGAGAGCAGAGAGGCTCCTGAGGCGCTCCGAGTTAGGAGATAGTTCGGCGGTCAAACTGATGGAGAAGATGTTGGCGTTAATGGGCACGGACGACGGGCATTTTCTGTTTGCCCACCTTTTCCTCCGGAACCTCCCAACAGAGGCGAGAGCGGTTCTTGCCATAACCGCTTCAACTTAAATGCTCTACTTTCATGATATAATATCACTGTAGCGTGAACTTTTTACATTTTCTGTAAATTTCACCCAAAAGCCAAGTATTCCTAACTTTTTGTGAGTAGTGTACAGTGCATCTGGAAAGTATTCACAATACTTCACTTTTTCCACATTTTGTTATGCTACAAAATGGATTAAACTAATTTGTTTCCTCAAAATTCTACACGCAATACCCCATAATGACAATGTAAAAGCGTTCTGGGGGGATTTTTGCAAATTTATTAAAAATAAAAAACTAAGAAATCAAATGTACATAAGTATTCACAGCCTTTGCTTAATACTTTGTTGATGCATTTTTGGCAGCGATTACAGCCTCAAGTTTTTTTGGATATGATGCCACAAGCTTAGCACACCCATCTTTGGGCAGTTTCACCCATTCCTCTTTGCAGCGCCTCTCAAGCTCCATCAGGTTGGATGGGAAGCATCAGTGCGCAGCCATTTTCAGATCTCTCCAGAGATGTTCAATTGGATTCAAGTCTGGGCTCTGGCTGGGCCACTCAAGGACATTTACAGAGTTGTCCTGAAGCCACTCCTTTGATATCTTGGCTGTGTGCTTAGGGCTGTTGTCCTGCTAAAAGACAAACCTTGCCCTAGTCTGAGGTCAATAGTGCTCTGGAGCAGGTTTTCATCCAGGATGTCTCTGAACATTGCTGCATTCATCTTTTCCTCTATCCTGACTAGTCTCCCAGTTCCTGCCACTGAAAAACAACCCCACAGCATGATGCTGCCACCACCATTGGCATGGTGATGGTTATGGCCACTCTACCATACAGGCCTGATTGGTGGATTGCTGCCAAGATGGTTGTCCTACTGGAAGGTTCTCCTCTCTCCACAGAGGAACACTGGAGCTCTGACAGAGGGACCATCGGGTTCTTGGTCACCTCCCTAAACTAAACAAACAAATGTTGCCATTTTAGGGATCAGTGTTTTAAAATTTAAACTGTTGCTTAATTTCTGGGAAAAAACTTATTTTAACATTTTTTTCCCCCCTCCTTTGCTCTGCTTTGAATGTCTGCCATACTGGAGTTTGATCTGTGGAGTCTGTCAGCTGCAGACAAAGGGTGCAGGCATCCTGCCTCTTGAGGATGCCTATTTGCCACAAATACACGTTCAGCACACATAATTATGGCTCTTTCGGGTTGAAAGCAGCTATGCTGCTGGAAATCTATTGTTTTTGTTCTGATTCTTCAGATAGATAGTGTTGTGTTTCAAATTATGGAGGAGTCGAGGTGACGTTTTATAGTTTTATTGTGAACACGATACCAGGAACACAGGAGACTTTTGCGCTAGCTGGAGAGTCACAGTGAAGAGACAAGATGGCTCCCGCTGCCGTCTTATATACCCCAGGTGATGCCACCTCCCCGAGGCGGGGCGATGTACCGTGGCGATGTACCCTGGTGCTGGTGGCGGTCCTCTTCACCTGGACTGGGCCAACCTAAGTCCTACACTTCATCGCCACTTCCCACATAGAATGGCCTGTCCCACAATCCACCACCTGACCACTCTTCCACATCTCTGCAGGCAATGGCGAAACGGAGCCCGTAAAACAAATCACAGCCCATCAAATTATTACCCTCTTGGGCCACCATGAACTCGACTGCGCACATAGAGGCCGCCTTGTACCTCACAGACAGCCACACCGAGCCCACAGTGTCCAGGGGGTTGTTGCCACACCCATAACAGGCCATGTCTGTTTTTCTCTCGGTCTAATGAGGCAAGAACTTCTTAAGTGTTGCCAGGTTCATGATGGAGGTCACGGACCTCATGTCCACCATCAGCGGAACAGGCGCCCCATCCAACACAATGTTACAAAGAATCAGCCTGTCTGTGTTGGGTGAGACGGTATGGACCACCGTGGGTGTCTTCTTAGCCGAAGCGCCTTTCCCTGGTCCATGTTCCTCCTTCTCAAAGTTCTGGCAAACCCTGGCGAAGAGGTGAAACAAACCACACCGTCCACAATGCTTCCCCTTCGCTGCGCACTCCCTCGCTCTATAGTGGTGCCTGCTGGATCCACAGCCATAACATCTCGGTGTCCCAAGGGCGGACCAAATCTTTATGATGGCTGTGTACTCATCGTCGCTGCCATCGTCCGGATCCAAGGCCAGTGCCTTCCACTGCTTGTCATTCCTGGGCAGGGCCTCCATGTCACCAAGATTCTTTGCAGTCTTTTCCGCTGCCTCATGTTGTTGCACTAGCTACATGGCTGCTAGCAACATTAGCTTTTCAGTGTGGGTTAGCAGGCGGACCCTAGCCAAGGAGTGCACCACGTGCTCAGCTAGCAGGTCATGAATCATCTCCTCCTCCAAAGCTCTGAATCTGCACTCACCCGCCAGCTGCCGAAGGTCTGCCACAAACTGCTGGACGGATTCCCTGGGTCACTGGCGTTGCTGCCTGAACTGTATGCGCCTCATAATGATGTTTTCGGATGCGCGGAAGTAGCCCGCCATGAGCCTCATAATGTCTCCAAATGTGTCACCTCCTCCAACCGTGCTCAGGATCCTCTGGCCCTCCTTACCGAGGTTGTGGACCAGAATATCCCTCGCACATAATTTATCCAGGTTGCCGAGGTCCAGCGCTATGAGGTAATTTTCGAAGGCCGCATACCACCTGGCCCATGGGACCAACAGCTCACCCGGAGCCTCCAGAAACAGTTGAAAAGCAGTAGCTGCCCTCTCCATGCCATATATCCTCGTCGCCAAATGTTGTGTTTCAAATTAAGGAGGAGTCGAGGTGATGTTTTATAGTTTTATTGTGAACACAATACCAGGAACACAGGAGACTCTTGCGCTAGCCGGAGAGTCACAGCGAAGAGACAAGATGGCTCCCGCTGCCATCTTATATACCCCAGGTGACGCCACCTCCCAGAGGCGGGGTGTCACCACCTCTCTACCCTAAGGCACCGCCATAATAACATATATAATATACGATCCTACAGATAGATAGATAGATAGATAGATAGATAGACAGACAGACAGACAGACAGACAGACAGACAGATGTACTTTATTGATTCCAAACTGGGAAATTACAGTGTATCAGCAGCATGACAAAGACGACCAAAACGACAGAAACACACACAGCATAATAGAGAAAGGAAGTACTCAGGGAAAGTAAAAACTGTCTAGATAACTTTATATACATTGCAGATGATGACCCGTAGAAATACATAAGATAAGATAAGATAAGATAAGCCTTTATTAGTCCCACAATGGGGAAATTCCAGGATTGCAACAGCATAGGGATAGCAACACTCAGAGCAACAATCAGAAGGCAAGAAAAAAACAACATCTAGTAAACATATGTCCATATTACTATAAATGTATATATATAGACACACAGTGCAGAGCATTATGGCTGGTGAATGTGCAGCAGAAAGTCTAAGCTCTCTCTCCGCGGATGCAGCGGGCCAGCTGGAAGTCTTTGGGCATGATGGTGACCCCCTTAGCGAAGAAGAGACCCACCAGGTTGGCCTCGCAGGTCTCCTGCAGAGCCATGACGGCGAAGCTCAGGAAACGCAGGACGGTCTTGAAGTCCTGAGCGATCTCCCTCACCAGGCACTGGACGGGCAGCTTACGGATGAGCAGCTCCATACATGAAGTCCAGTACATGAATCGTACTTGCTGTACAATACAGGACTATTGGGTGCAGGATGAAATGTGAGGGACCAATTAGACTGTAGTATGGCAGCATTGTTATGACAAGAATTCAACATTAGAGTGAGTTATTGTACAGTGAGATGGCATGTGGCAGGAAAAATTTCCTGTACCTGACTCTTCAGCAGTGAAGCTGTAGCAGTCTGGTGGAGAAAGTGCTCCACTGTCTGTCCAGTGTGTGGTGGAGGGGGTGATCAGGATTGTCCTTGATGGATAACAGTTTGTACAGTGTTGTCCTGTCCACCACATTCTCAAAAGTCTCCAGCCTAAGACCAATTACAGAGCCACCCTTCTTGAGAACGGCTGGGCCCAGACTAAAAAGTCTTTCATCATTCTGTTCACTAAAACCGCATTGTGCATTTCTTTTTATTGACTTGTCAGAAGCTTTTGACTCAGTTGATCATTTTAGGCTGAAACAGAGACTTTTTGATATACAGTAGGTCTTTATGAACAAGCAACTGGCTGGTTCTGAAATTACCTTTCTGAAAGAACTCAAAAGTGTCAAATATGACAACCACTATTCAGATGTTCTTCCAGTCATGAGGGGTTTGCCACAGTGCTCAATTCTGGGGCCAGTCTTATTCACAATATATAAAAATAATGTAGGACTTGATATAACTGATGACAATTTTCATTTCTATGCCGATGACATGATTATTTATTCTTCTGCACCATTACTTGTTAAAGCCACTGTTTGCTTACAAAGTGTCTTCAATGATGCCCAAAATAATTTTTCTCACATAAAACTTTCTCTTAATGCAAACAAAGCTTCTTCTTTCATATGACTCCCAAAGTCACTAAGCAATGTCATGTAAGCTGTGAAGCCAGATCACTGTCTCCGGAGTGGGGTTGGTGAGATCCACATGGATACCCTCAGGTGATCCAAGGTCAGGGCACTCTAATAGGATATGATGTACTGTCTTCTCTGGGTTGCCACAAATATAAGCTGGTGAAGAGCAAAGGCCCCAACGATACATGCTGGAATTGAAACAGCCGACACCCGTTCGCAGAGGGTTGAGTATAACCCAATCTCTGAGGCCAAGCTGGGTGCCTGGTGGTAGTTTTGTGCTTGGATTGACATTGAGCTGAGGCGGTTTTCTTGTCTCTTGCCAAGTGAGTCTCCAGCTTTCCAGAAGATTAAGAGGAGGAAGTTACAGAAGGAAGAAAGTCACACAGAGTTCAGGAAGGGGTTGATACAGACTCTGGGTGGTAGGGAAGAATTACCAGATGACTGGAAAAGTACAGCAAAAGCATTGAAGGAAATGGGTAGAAAAGTATGTGGTGCATCCAGTGGACAGAGGAAAGAAGACAAGGACACTTGGTGGTGGAATGAGGAGGTATAAGAAAGTATCCAAAGGAAGAGGTTCGCAAAGAAAAAGTGGAATAGTCAGGGAGATGAAGAAAGTAGACAGGAGTATTTGGAATCCAGGAGCATGGCAAAGAGAGAGGTGGCAAGGACAAAGGAAAAGGCATACAGTGAGTTGTATGAGAGGCTAAACACGAAGGAACGAGAAAAAGACTTATCGATTTGCTAGACAGAGAGATTGAGCTGAAAAGGATGTACAGCTGGTTAGGTTGATTAAGGACAGAAATGGTAATGCACTAATAAATGACGAGAGTGTGTTGAGAAGGTGGAAGGAGAACTTTGAAGAGCTGACGAATAAAGAAAATAAGAGAGAGGAGGATGGATGAAGAAAAGATCATGAACAAGGAAGCCCGGAGGATTAGCAAGACAGAAGTGAGGGCAGCTTTGAAGAAGATGAAGAATGGAAAGGCAGTTGGTCCAGATGACATACCTGTGGAGGTATGGAGATGTTTAGGAGAGATGGCAGTGGACTTTCTAACCAGATTGTTTAACACAATATTGGCGAGTGAGAGGATACCTGAGGATGGGAGAAGAAGTGTTTTGGTACCATCGTCGGCCTCCGTCGGTCTATGATAACCATGGAAGAGAATCCTAAACGTCTATTCTGCTGGAACAGCACCGCCTGTGGCTGAACAGGCCGATGCGCGAATAGCAGTCCCTGTCACACAGGTCGCACTTGTGGGTGGTCTCCGTGCTGCTGGAGCTATGGCGGTTCTTCCTACGGGTCCTTTTTTCATCTGCTGCAGCAGTCAGTCTCTCTTCACCTGCCTTGAGCTGTTTGGTCAGGGTGCCTCTCCATTTGGAGCAGTTCGTTGCAAGGTCCTCCCAGTGCTCTGTGTTGATCTCCAGGGCCTTCATGTCTCTCTTGCAGATGTCTCTAAAGCGCAGCTGTGGGCGGCCAACGTCTCTCCTGCCAGTCGCCAGTTCTCCGTAGAAGACGTCTTTGGGGATTCTGCCATCCTCCATACGGTGAACGTGGCCTAGCCAGCGGAGCCTGCGCTGCCTGAGTAGAGTGAACATGGAGGAAAGGCCGGCGCTGGACAGAACTTCTGTGTTGGGCACTTTGTCCTGCCAGGATATGTCCAGGATGTGGCGAATGCAGCGCAAGTGGAAGGAGTTCAGTCTCTTTTCCTGCCGGGCGTATGTTGTCCACGTCTCACTCCCATAGAGCAGTGTGCTGATGACACAGGCATTGTACACTGCCATCTTTGTCTTAACAGAGAGTTTGGGATTCTCCCACACTCGTGTGGTGAGGCGAGCGAGTGTGGAGGCTGATTTTCCAATCCTCTTATCGATCTCTGTATCAAGGGAGAGGTTGCTGCTGATCGTGGACCCCAGGTACGTGAACTGATTCACGACCTCCAGCTCGTAGTCGTCGATGGTGATGGTTGGTGGTGCTTCCGTGCCTTGCGCCAAGATGTTAGTCTTCTTCAGGCTGATGGTAAGCCCGAAGTCCTTGCATGCCTGGGAGAAGCGGTCCATCAGGGTCTGAAGCTCCTGCTGTATGTGGGTTGTGACTGCAGCGTCATCTGCGAACAGCATGTCTCTGATTAGAGCCTCGCGTACTTTGGTTCTGGCTTTCAGGTGGGCGAGGTTGAAAAGCCTGCCATCAGATCTTGTGTGCAGGTAGATTCCCTCTGTTGCTGTGCTGAAGGCATGCCTCAGGAGCATAGCAAAGAAAATCCCAAAGAGGGTTGGTGCAAGTACACAGCCCTGTTTCACCCCGCTGCATGTGCTGAATGGCTCTGAGACGTTGCTGTCGTGCTGCACTATCCCCTGCATGTTGGTGTGAAATGATTCGATGAGGCTTTGCAACTTTGGTGGGCATCCTATCTTTGGCAGGATCTTGAAAAGGCCCTCTCTGCTGACCAGATCGAATGCTTTGGTGAGGTCGATGAAGGCGACGTACAGGGGCATGTTCTGTTCTCTGCATTTCTCCTGGAGTTGGCGGATGGAGAATATCATGTCTACCATCGATCGCTCAGCGCGGAAGCCACACTGAGACTCGGGGTAGACACGTTCGGCAAGCTTCTGTAGACGAACGAGAACAACTCGTGCGTAGACTTTGCCAACAACGCTGAGGAGGGAGATGCCCCTGTAGTTGTTGCAGTCGCTTCTCTCCCCTTTGTTTTTGTAGAGGGTGATGATCTTGGCATCCCTCATGTCCTGTGGTACGGCACCTTCCTTCCAGCACTGGCAGAGGACGTCATGCAATGGCAGCAGTAGGGCGGTCTTGCAGTGCTTGATCAGGTCGGGGGGTATGCCGTCGTTGCCGGGTGCCTTGCCAACGGCCAAGCTATCAATGGCCTTGCTGAGTTCGTCGATGGTTGGCTCAGCGTGAAGTTCGTCCGTGGATGGCAGGCATTCGATGACATTAAGGGCTGACGGTGTCACGGTGTTCTGTCTGGAGTAGAGGTCGGAGTAGTGCTCCACCCATCTCTCCATCTGCTTGTTCTTTTCTGTGATCATCTCCTCGGTGGAGGATTTGAGGGGGACCGTCTTGCTCTGAGCCGGACCAAGTGCTTTCTTGATGCCATCGTACATACCACAGATGTTCCCTGTTATGGAAGCGGTTTGAATGTCTTGTCTGAGCTGAGTCCAGTACTCGTTGGCACAGCGCCGAGCAGTCTGCTGAACTTTGCTTCTCGCAGCCCTGAGAATCTGGAGATTCTTCTCGTTTGGGTACTTCTTGTACTCGGCAAGAGCTGAGCGCTTGGCTTCAATGACGGGGGTCATCTCGGTCAACTTGGCATCAAACCAGTCCTGTGACTTCGAGGTCTTCCTCCCAAAGGTAGCCAAGGCTGTGCGGTGGATGGTGTTTCCCAGCTCTTCCCACTTCTGCTTTGCAGATTCTCATTCTTGTGGTACACCAAGTTCCTTCTCAAAGGTGGAGGCAAACCGCTCAACAAGTTCTGGTTGGGCCATCATCTTGCTGGTGTCAATCCGTGCCTTTCCAGGCTGTCTAGCACGATGGAATTTCTTCAGCTGCAGCTTGACCTTGCAACACACCAATGAATGGTCTGTGTCGCAATCTGCACTCTGGAACGAACGGGTGATTAGCACGTTCTTCAGTGAGGTGCACCTGGTCAGGATCAAGTCCAGCTGGTGCCAGTGCTTTGAGCGCGGATGTCGCCAGGAAACCTTGTGTTGGGGCTTGGTCTTGAAGAACGAGTTTGTGATGCATAGATCGTGATAAGTGCAGAACTCGAGCAGCCGCTGTCTGTTGTAGTTCATTCTGCCCACACCAAATGGTCCAAAACAGGAGGGCCAGGAGTCGTGGTCAGCACCCACTCTGGCATTGAAGTCTCCAAGGAGAATGAATTGTTCAGAGTTGGGGATGATCCTGACAGTTGTTGCGAGATTCTCGTAGAACTCGTCTTTTGCCTCTGGTGTGGCTGTCATTGTTGGGGCATACACACTGACAAGGGTGACTGGGCCTTGAGTAGTGTTGAGGCGGAGGGTGAGGAGTCGTGCAGAGCCATTGCTGCCCGGTTCCACCATCTTCAGCAAGCTGTTCTTCACTGCGAAGCCCACTCCGTGTTCCCTGTGTTCGTCACTGCTCTTTCCCTGCCAGTAGAACGTGTAGTCCTTCTCTCTCAGTGTGCCTGCGTCAGCCAACCGTGTTTCCTGGAGAGTGGTGATATCCACTTCCAGTCTCTTCAGCTCATTATTGATGATGGCAGTCTTCCTGGTGTCGTTGATGTCCTTGAGGTTAGCAGCGAGTCCTGTCATCATAGTGCAGACATTCCAAGTTTCCAGTTTTAGAGTTGGTCTCTTTTGTTTTTTTGTCTTGCCTGGTGTGAAAGTTCTCAGCCTGCCGTTTGGACTTCTCCTCATCCCCATGCACCCAATGAGGAAAGCAGGCTGTGGCGGGACAACACCTTATTGGCTGGGGGCTGCCCAGCTTGAGGCGGGCGGTAGCTGTCCAGTGAGATCCGATGATCCCTCCCATCGTCGGGAACAACCCCTGGCGCTGCGCTCTACGCCAATTGAGTGGTGGCTTATAACCAGTAACTGCCATTCCCCGTGTTTTGTCTACGCCAAAGGCGAAGCAGGAGTGTCCTCTCCAGTGATCCGGTGTTCTACCTTCCAGCGTTGGGCGTTGGTAGGATTAAAGCCTGGGCAGGAAGATATGGAGGACAAGATGTTGCCCATGCAGCATGTCCCCCCTCTCCACGTCACTGATGAATCCAAACGAACAGCAGGGCTGCTACAGTTTGGCACCAGCGCCGTCGCAGGAGCTGCCAGAACGATGTTGAGCACAACAGAGAACTGCCTTAGGGACTCCGACTCCGGATTTTTCCTCAGGGTTGACTCCCGAAGCCTTTCCCATGACCGGGTGTGCCGCAAGGCAGCAGAGGTTTGAAATCAGGGTTTACCTTCCCCTAGATGGGCTACCTTCCCAGGTTGACGAGCCACCATCTACCCGAAGCATCTGGTTTTAAGGCGCCAGAGAGCTGCCCTCGCCCCTTCTCCTATGAGTAAAAGCAGTTCCGCCGGGCTTAGAGACTAAACCACACGGGCAGGCTAGGAGTTGGGCTTAGTTGTCAGAGGCTTTTCGAGACGCACGCCATAAGGAGCATTTTATGAGCACTGGGAGCTTAACCCCATTGCCGCTCCTGGCTATGACAACCTTGGAACCGTTTTGGTACCAATTTTCAAGAAAAAAAGGCGATGCTCAGAGCTGTAGTAACTCCATCCATCCATCCATCTTCTTCCGCTTAATCCTTTTTGGGTCGCGGGGGGGCTGGAGCCTATCCCAGCATCTTTGGGTGAGAGGCAGGGTACACCCTGGACAGATCGCCAGTCCATCGCAGGGCCAACACAGAGTAACTACAGAGGCATAAAGTTGATCAGCCACATTTTGGAAGATATGGAAAAGAGTTGTTGAAGCCAGGTTAAGAGGAGAGGTGACAATCAGTGAGCAGCAGTACAGTTTCATGCCAAGAAAGAGTAATACAGATGCAATGTTTGCTCTAAGAGTGCTTATAGAGATGTATAGAGAAGGTCAGAAGGAGTTGCACTATGTTTTTGTGGATCTAGAGAAAGCCTATGATAGGGTGAAAAGAGAGGAAGTGTGGTAGTGATGAGACAGTCAGAAGTGGCAGAGAAGTATGTGAGGGTGGTGCAGGACACGTACGAGGACAGCGAGACGGTGGTGAGGTATGCTGTAGGAGTGACAGATGGGTTCAAGGTGGGGGTGGGGTTACATCAGGGATCGGCTCTGAGTCCCTTCTTGTTTGTCATGGTGATGGACACGCTGACAGATGAGGTCAGGCAGGAGTCTGGGTGGACTACAATGTTTGTAGATGACATTGTGATCTGTAGTAAGAGTAGGGGGCAGGTGGAAGAGAACCTGGAGAGGTGGAGGTATGCTCTGGAGAGAAGAGGAATGAAAGTCAGTAGAAGCAAAACAGAATACATGAGTGAGAATGAAAGGGATGCAGGTGTAACAGTGAAGATTGAAGGAGTAGAGACAGTTAAAGTACATGAGTTTAAATACCTGGGGTAAACCATCCAAAGCAATGGAAAATGCAGGTGAAGAAGAGAGTGCAGACAGGGTGGAGTGGGTGGAGATGCATGTCAGGGGTGATTTGTGATAGAAGAGTAGCAGCAAGAGTGAAACGGAAGATTTGCAAGATGGTAGTGAGACCTGCTATGATGTATGGCTTGGAGACGTGGCACTGTTAAAAAGACAGGAGATGGAGCTGGAGGTGGCAGAGTTGAAGATGCTAAGATTTTCATTGGGAGTGACTCGGGGAGACAAGATTAGAAATGAGTATATCAGAGGGACAGCTCAGGTTGAGCAGTTTGGAGACAAAGTAAGAGAGGTAAGGCTGAGATGGTTTGGGCATGTGCAGCGAAGGGATAGTGGATATATTGGACAAAGGATGGTGAAGATGGAGCGGCCAGGTAGGAGGAAAAGAGGAAGACCACAGAGAAGATTTGTGGATGTAGTAAAGGAGGACATGGAGAGGGTTGGTGTTACAGAGGAAGATGCAAGGGATAGGGTGAGATGGAGGCAGATGATCCAGTGTGGCAACCGCAAAAGGGAGCAGCTGGAAGAAGAAGAAGAAGAAGAAGATTTTTTTTAATTATTTTTACAAAAACACTTTACATATTTACAAGGACTTCAAAGCAAAGTAAAAAGTGTGTACAAAATTTTTAAAACATGCTAACACATAAAATAAATCAGCCAGCTAAAAAATGTGCAACACACAGTTCACACAGTTCATTCTCACATACACAACAAAGGACATCTCAATAACACCATGTTTGCCTAAAACCATCCATGTTTCCAGCCATCCTAAAGAAGCTGAACTCTAGTCTCAGTCTGGACTGGATGTTGCAGCGCCACACAGAGGCCGGTTCTTGAACTGGTTTGCCTTCCACTTTATTTGTTCTGGTAACATGCATTGCCAACTTGGCTTCACAATAATAAAATTCAGCAGTTGCTACTTTTCTTTACTTATTTTGTTATATCCTGCACAATAAATAAACAGACACACAAAATTTTTTTCACTAAATAAATTAAAAACTTTTGTTAAAAGAATGAAGAGCGCTGTGAGCCTCTTACACTCACTGAAAATATGAAACACAATCTCTCGGAGACTGCAGAAAGGGCACTGGTTTGAAACAGCAGGATTAAGAACAGAAATAAAAGCATTTGAGGCAGTAGCGCCATGTAAAATTCTCCACTGGAGATCTGCTGTCCTTTTTTTAATTGGGGGTTTGTACAGTACTCTCCACTGTGGACTCACTCCTTCCCCACTCAGCTTCTCAGTCCACACAGTGGAGGGTCTGCTGTGCAGTCCTGCTCTGTTAATGACCTTAACACAACTGATGTACAGCGTTTTTTGAGTTTTTTTTGTCAGCATTGTATAAGGTCAGCTGTTTGGGGTTGTGTGTTCTTAACAAATGTCCAATTAGGTCACCAAGATCAGGGCTCATGGAGGTTGCTGGGAAAGGGTCATAGTAGTTTTCAGTTACTTCTCTGCTGTGGTCCACCAGAAGCCATCTTTCCCTCCCATCTAGCCTCTGAGCCACTCTGGCAGACTGGATTCTCAGTATTGGGCACTTGAGCAATTTTAGGCTAAACCCAATTTTATTTGCCATAGTTTATCGTTCTACATCAACCTACTCAGAATTTTTATCCGAATTTGCTGAATTCTTAGCTGATTTAGTGCTGAAATCAGATAGAACAATTATAGTAGGGGACTTCAATATACATGTAGATGTAGATAGTGATTGCCTTAATGTGGCATTTAATTCAATATTAGACTTGATTGGGTTTTCTCAGAAAGTAGGAAATTCTACTCATTATCTCCACCATATGTTGGACCTTGTTCTGACATATGGCATAGAAATAGAAAATCTGGTAGTGTCTCCTCATAACCCTGTACTGTCAGACCATTGTCTGTTAACCTTTGATTTTACCATTTCTGACAATTTGGCTCCTAAAGAAAAATATTACTACAGTAGATGCCTCTTAGATGATGCTGTTACCAAATTTATGTAGATTGTTTCCTCTATGCCATGTGTCAACACAACAGAAATAAGCTATAGACAGCTTGCTCCTTCTCTAATTGATAGTATGGTAGATAGTGTTACAGCTTCTCTGCATCACACTCTAGACTTGGTGGCCCCCTTTAAAAAGAGTTTACTCCAATTGACCTTTTAGAGTTAGACAAAATAGTTTCCTCATCCAAGCCTTCAACTTGTCTTTTATACCCTATTCCTACCAGGTTATTTAAAGAAGTCTTCCCACTTATTGGTAGCTTTATTCTTCATATAATCAAACCTTCATTAACTTTAGGCCATGTACCCCAGGCTTTTAAAACGGCTGTAATTAAACGCTTACTCAAAAAGCCAATGCTGGATCCAGGACCTTTAGTTAACTATAGACCAATCTCTAATCTCCCTTTCATTTCAAAAATCTAAGAAAGAGTTGTTGCTACACAATTATTTGACCACCTGCAGGGAAATGGTTTACTTGAAGAGTTTCAATCTGGGTTTAGAATCCATCATAGTACTGAAACAGCCTTAGCGAAGGTCACTAATGACCTCCTCATCGCATCTGATAATGGACTGGTTTCTGTACTTGTCCTTTTAGACCTTAGTGCAGCTTTTGATACTATCGATCATAATATTCTACTTGATAGATTAGAACACTATGTTGGACTTAATGGAACTTTGTTGCAGTGATTTAGATCTTATTTATCTGATAGGTTCCAGTTTGTTTATGTCAGTAATGAGTTTTCTTTCAACTCAAAGCTCAATCATGGAGTTCCACAGGGATCTGTGCTAGGTGCGGCAGCATGAAATAATAAGCAGCGTTGGTGTAGGTTTTAAGCAGGTTTATTGAATCATACCGCCATCACGGAGCTCACCCCATGGGCGAGTCCGGAGGCTCTCAGCAGAGAGAGAGACACAGAATACGTGTCTCCAGCAGCAGTTGAAGAAAGTGAGAGAAAGAGCATGGATTACAGTGCAGTATATATACCCAGTTACAACAATACATGAAAGAGCATTTCACAGCAGTTGGTATGGGCATGTCTCTAGGTCACAGTAAGGACAGGACGCATGAATACAATGCATGAATGGCACATTAACATCACAATGCATGTATGGCACATTACATCTCAGTAGTGCAGCGGAAAAAACCAGGAGTAGTGAGCTGTCTGTCCTTAGTCTGTTGTGGGGGTTTTCCCAAACCGCCACAGCTCCCCCCCAGAGGGCTCAGCAGGTGGCCAAGACCTCGATAGTGCAGCTTGGGCAGCGAGCAGGGAAAAGCTCTGTGCAGGAGGGGGTGGAGGGGGGTGGGGGGTAGTAAATGCCGGCTGGAGACGGTGAAATTGTCCGGGCCGCGCAAAAATTGCTTGCTGATCCGCGACGTCGAGGGGCTGTCCCGTTGAACGTGCGGAGGTCCACAAGAAGAAAAATTAGTCACTGGCTCCTCCCGCGATTAAGTCCTGCAAGGATTAATAGCGGCCGTGAAGAAAAGACGAGGCTGCGTGGCGGCTGTAATGAGAGCAGAGGGACTGGCGTGTTGACTTTAGGTGCAGGCACAACCTTAAAGCTCTTGGGAACCGCAAACCGCTGAATTTCCCTTGTGTGCCATGGCTGAGACCATTAGAAGATCCTGTGAGCGAGCTGCGTGTGATGCTTCAGGTGTGCGAGCAGCCCTGAAGGTTCTGTGTGCAGTGGTGAAGGACGATGGCGGTCTGAAGAGCCGTATTTGTCCCGTGCATGGTGCGCCGTCCTCGTAACTCCCCGGTGCGTGTGCCGGGGTTCCGTGCGTGGGTGGGCCAGCTGGAGAGGAGACAGGGTCAGGGAGCTTAATCATCCCTGTTCAATGTGTTGGAGCGGTGAAAGGAAATAGACGATCTATGCCCCTCGGGCTCGTGCAGATGCGTTGGAGCGGTGAGAGGGAGGAGACGATCTTTGTCCTCGCTCGGCCATGGTGCGTTCAGGTCCACGTGTGCTCCGTCGGCCGTGGGGGTCGCCGTCGTGGAGAAAGGACGAGGTGCATGCGCTCTCGTGTGGAGGAGCTGCGAGCGCGGCCGGTCCAGCGTGGATGTGCCGATCTAGACGTGCAGATCTCACCATGAAACGTTGCTCAGCTTTCCCGGTCGTGGGTGTTCTCCGGAGAGTTTCGCCTGGAAACTCTGCATTGAGGTCTCCCTGAAGCAGAAGGGAGGGCAGATCAGTCAGGCTGCCGCGTTCGTTTGTCGTCGGAGAATCACCGCCAGGTGCTGCGTTTGCTGGCAGCGTGTTCTTTTCAGTGTCGGGTCACCAGTGTGGCGGCATGAAATAATAAGCAGTGTTGGTGTAGGTTTTAAGCAGGTTTATTGAATCATATCGCCATCATGGAGCTCGCCCCATGGGCAAGTCCGGAGGCTCTCAGCAGAGAGAGAGACACAGAGTACGTGTCTCCAGCAGCAGTTGAAGAGAGTGAGAGAAAGAGCATGGATTACAGTGCAGTATATATACCCAGTTACAACAATACATGAAAGAGCATTTCACAGCAGTTGGTATGGGCATGTCTCTAGGTCACAGTAAGGACAGGACGCATGAATACAATGCATGAATGGCACATTAACATCACAATGCATGTATGGCACATTACATCTCAGTAGTGCAGCGGAAAAAACCAGGAGTAGCGAGTTGTCTGTCCTTAGTCTGTTGTGGGGGTTTTCCCAAACCGCCACACTAGGCCCTACTCTTTTTAGTTTATATATGCTTCCGTTAGGCAACATTATTAGAAAGCACTTTATACATTTTCACTGTTATGCAGATGACACACAATTATACCTGTCAATGAAGCTGGATTATAGTAATCAATTAGCCAAGTTGGAAGCCTGTCTTAAAGAAATCAAAGCTTGGATGACTTGTAATTTCCTGCTATTAAATTCAGATAAGACTGAAGTCATTCTTGTTGGTCCAAAAAACCTTAGAAATACCTTTCCAAATCAAACTTTCAGTTTGGATGCGGTTACTCTTTCTCTTAATAGCTCTGTGAGGAACCTTGGAATTATTTTTGATCAAGATCTGTCTTTCAATTCACATATTAAATTTGTTTCTAAGACTGCCTTCTATCATTTGCGTAATATTGCCAAGATTAGGAGCATCTTGTCTCAGAGTGATGCTGAGAAACTGATCCACACTTTTGTTAGTTTGAGATTAGATTATTGTAATTCTTTATTATCAGATTGTCCTAAAACATCTTTAAAAAGTCTTCAGCTGATCCAAAATGCTGCAGCAAGAGTTTTAACAGGTACTAGAAAGAGAGATTATATCTCTCCGGTTCTGGCCTCCCTTCATTGGCTTTCCATAGAGTTTAGAATTCATTTTAAAATCCTTCTTCTTATTTACAAAGCTCTAAACAATCAGGCCCCTTTTTATTTAAAAGATCTGATACTACCGTATTATCCTAACAGAGCACTACGCACCCAAAATGCAGGATTACTTGTAATACCGAGAATCTCCAAAAGTACAATGGGAGGCAAAGCCTTCAGTTATCAAGCTCCTCTCCTGTGGAACCAGCTGCCAATCTGGATTCGGGAGTCAGACTCGATCTCTGTTTTTAAGAATAGGGTTAAAACCTTCCTCTTTGATATAGCCTACAATTAGGGAGGGATCATGTGTTTCTGAACCCTCCCTTAGTTATGCTGCTAACAGGTTTAGTCAGCCCGGGGACCTCCAATAATGCACTGGGCCTCACTCCTTTCTTCACTCTCAATGAAATATTTTTTTTATTTTTTTTTTTGCTGGTCATTAACATCTGTTTGTTCTCTCCCATAGATTGAGTCCCCATCGTGCTGTTTGCTCTCTACATGTCTGTTCTTTTCATCTTCTCTATCCCCTCACCCCCCAGCCAGTCGCAGCAGATGACTTCCCCTCCCTGAGCCTGGTTCTGCTGGAGGTTTCTTCCTGTTAAAAGGGAGTTTTTCCTCTCCACTGTCGCCAAGTGCTTGCTCACAGGGGATCGCCTGATTGCTGGGGTCTTTCCGCAACTGTGGGGGTTCCCCCTAAAAAAGAGAGTCAGAGTTTTTGCATCATTTAGCATTAAAAAGGTTCCAGGACTTAAAAACACTTTGATAAAACTGAGGCAACCCACTTAAATTTAAACATTTTGAATTAATTAAAAACAGAGCATAATCGAGTCCCAGATTACTCACACACCTGAAGAAGCAGCTGGCCACTTCTCGCCACATAAGACCTGCTGGCCCCGTCAGAAACCTCTGCACAAACTGTAACCTAAAGGTGGCAGTTCTGCTGGCCAGGTGTATGAGGCCCTGTCCCCCCCTCCTCTCTGGGTGAAAACAACACCCCCTGTGGCACCCAGTGCAAATTGTCCCAGAAAAAGTTTACAATTTTTGTCTGGATCTGGAACGGTAAACCTGATGGGGGATCTAGGCAGGTTAATCAGTGCCAAAGCAGGGAGGCAACAAGGTTATTTAGCACAAGCACCCTCCCTGTGTAGGACATCTGAGGGAGCAGCCATCTCCACTTATTCATTTTGCCTTTAATTTTTTCACCAACATTCTCCCAGTTCTTCTGGACCATGACATCATTTCCAAGAACCCACCCCCATGTATTATATGCCATCTTTTTTCCATGCCATGTCCTGTGGCAGAACCGGGAGGCCACCAAGCCAATCGCCAACAGCAAGGGCTTCACTTTTCCTCCAATTCACCCTGGCTGCTGATAAAAGGATGAAGGCACCAGTTAAATCAATTAAAACATTAACATCAATCTGATTTTTAATAAAAACAACTACATCATCCACATAGGCGGATAAAACAATCTTTCTATTAAAACCAGGTAAGGCAAGGCCATCAATGCTTATGCATATTTTATGGAGGAGGGGTTCTAGGGAGAGTGCATAAAGCATACCAGACAAAGCACAGCCCTGCCGGATGCCTCTATGCACTCTGAAAGGAGCACACAAGCTGCCATTGATTTTCAGTATACTCTCAACACCAGCGTATAACACCTGGATCTTGTTACGATCCGCTCTCGCATGTCTCCCGCTTCAGCTGCTCGCACACCTCTACCTCATCAGTCTCGGGCTATATAGCCCGCTCCTCCTGGAGCTTCGGCCTGGTGCCGTCTGCTACCCAACGTTCTTCACATGCCAACTCTCTGATACCGGCGCCCTTTGGATTGCTCCCTGATATCACGTAAGCCCCTCATCCTCTCACCTTTTTTCCAGTCTCTTCCCTGTGCACAGGTAGATTCCCTGGCGGAGGATTTCCTCCCTCATCCTTGCCGTCTTTCTCCTCACCGCGCCGAGCGCGCTCCAAAGAAGCTGTCTTCCAGGCAAGAGACCTGCGGCTCAAGCCAACACCAGCCACTGTACCATCTGCAAGGTTGCCTGGCTGTACGGTGCTCTGCTTCGCCCTCGATGCATCCTGTTCACCCACAACACATTCTACTCCACAAACACGCACCCACACACCTGCTGTTTCCACAATAAAATTATTGAATCACGCTCGAGCCTGTGTGTGTGTTCCCTGGGTCTGACCTCATGTCAGATCTTGGCTATGAAACCAGCGCTGAACCCACACCTCTCCATCACCTTCCAGAGGAAATCATGCTCAACGCGGTCAAAAGCCTTTCCTGATCTAGAGAAATCAGACCAGTGTTTATGCCCAATGATCTGGAGACTTCCAAAACATCTTGAAATAGGTAGACATTGTCTACCATGGACCTGCCCAGTACACAGTACATCTGGTCCAAATGGATGACCTGCTCCATAGCTTCCCTCAGCCGGTTAGCCAAAGCCTTGGACAAAATCTTGTAATCCGTGCAGAGGAGGGACATGGGCTGCCAGTTTTTTATGTCTTGTAAATCTTTTTTTGGCAGGAGGGTGACCACAGCCCTGCGGCAGGACGTCAGCAGAGAACCTGAAGACAAACTTTCATTAAAAAACCTCTAGAATTTCAGGTGCTAAAATGTCCCAGAAAGCTTTAAAAAACTCCACAGTGAGGCCATCTATTCCTGGAGCCTTCCTCCCCTTCATGCTCTGAAGGGCAGCAGACAATTTGGGTAACTGAAGAGGCCGGTCTAACTGTGAGTTGGTCTCCTCAGAGACCTGAGGTAGTCCATTGCAGAACCCCTCCATCAGGCCATTGTCCTCCCTGTAGTCACTGGTGTACAGAGAGGAATAGAATTCAACGGCATGCTTTCTGATTTGTTCAGGCTCGATCAGTTCAGAAGGCTCTAGAGGGAGCATCCATCTCAGTGATGTTTTGAATTCGGGACTGGACAAGGGCGCCTTGTACTTTAGTGTCCAATAGCTGGGCTAAGGTCTTTTTTTTGGGATTTGAGGACTTCAATACATCCTCGATTTCCTGTGGACTCACGAGAGGTCTCTAACTCCACAATATCTATCTCCAGGTCTCTGATAGAGCTACAGGTGTCATGTGTGACATTGAATGTATATTGCTGACACAATAGTTTAATTTCAGTCTTACCACGGTCCCACCATTACCTAAGACACATAAAATCTTTTTTCTTTTGTCTAAAAGCAGTCCAGAAAAATCTTAAAGCCTCTTTGAAACCTTTATCAAATGTTAAAACTGAGTTAAATTGCCAATATGCACTCTTGGGGGCAAAATTCTTTATATAAACCTGACACACAAGAGCATGATCAATAAAACTAACTGGTAAAATTTTACAGGACTTAAAAACATTACAGTGGTGCTTAAAACAATACAGTCAATCCAGTCGGGCTAAAGAAATCCTATCCTCTTTGAGGTGAGACCATGTGTACTGTCAGCAGTCAGTGTGCATCCTTCTCCACACATCCACCAGGCCATGAGAAAAGACCTGGGAACCTGGATGCGGCTCTGTGTGGTTTCGATCTAAAGACTCATTTTCAGTACAGTTAAAATCCCCACCCAATAATAAAAAATCCTCCGAGCTGCAACTGTTTAATTTATCATTAACCTTTTGTAAAAAACTCTTCCTCTCAGTACCATTGGTTGGAGCATAAATGTTGATAAAAAGCACAGTAAAATGTTCAAAATGGGCTTTGGCTAAAAGACATCTCTCTTTGGTAAAATGCTCAACCTCCAGAGAAGTTGGGACAGACTTCCTGGAGAATAAAAAGCCCACTCCTCCACTAGCTGTGGTGTTGTGACTTAAAATCATTTCTCCTTTCCACTCTCGACTCCAGTCCTCCTCTATACTTGGATCACTCTGTGTTTCCTGTAAAAACAACACATCAATGTGCTTTATTGTTGCTGTTTCAAAAACTAGTGCCCTTTTCTTTGGTTCTCTGGCACCATTTATATTTAAACTCCCCATCTTAAAAAAGCCATAATTAGAGGAGTATTAAAACCAGTGTGGAGGTCAGAATCAGAATCAGATTTATTGCCATTGTTCATGTAGTACACAAACTAGGAATTTGTCTCGGTGCCATGCTGCAACATTAAAGGTCAAATGTCACGTAATTTTTTTTTCTAAATGACAACGAATTTAGATAAAATACACATAGCTTAAACCAAATATTCATACCGGAGACCATATCACCCACCTGTATTTACATAATTGCACAAAATACACCAGGTGAAGGCCCCACCTTGCTTGCTGGCTTGTGACAGCCAGTCCAGACCACGCCCATGTTTTTGACATCACCAGTTGTACCCTGGCTGCCCTGCCTATCCACATTCCCACTTATCAACATTGGACAATCATGACGGAAAGTGACAGCAATTGTGAACAAATTAGTTTAGTTTTGTCTTTTTTTTTTGTCAGTGGTTCAGACAGTGACAGAGGCATTGAACCTTACAGGTTCGAGCCGTCCGAGAAGGAATCAGATGCTTTGTCTGATGACAACAGTTCCAACGATGACCAGAGAGCAGAACCAGTGGAAAATGTCATTGAACTGGACATTAATCGCCTCCAGAATTGCGAAGCCGAAGGGGGTCTGTCGAGGGCGCCCCATAAATATTGATTTTTCGGAAGCCATTATTATTACAGTGGAGGAGAGCCGCTGCTGTCAAGAAATTGACCAGATCAATATGAAAATGGAGGCGCATACCTGTCAAGTGAGACGTTTTCGCCGTATTTTGGTGCCAAGCGCGGCTGTGACGGCGGAGTGGTGGGGGACACTTTTCTGGGAAATGTTTTAAATGTAGTTCGTGTTGTTATTGTCAAATATTTTAAGGAAAATACGGGGAAAATGCAATTTTAGCAAAAACGGGCGTATTGCCATTTCTGTACGCCCAAAAGAAAAATATACGGGAAAAAAAATTGAGTGTGTTGCGGAGCACGTCCTGTGTGTGATCCCCCACAGCTGGTGCTGGCAGATGGCTCAGCCTGAGCTATTATCACTACAATGAGAAGTGTGGAGTCAATCATTAGTCAGATTGTCGGGGCGGGCTGATCGCTCAGCGTGAGCTATTCTCACTACAATGAGAAGTCATTAGGACAATGGTTTAACACGTTCAGCTGTGCAGCGGTTGCGGAACAGAGAGAGATCGCCTGACAAATACAGAATTCTGCTTTTTTTTTTATTTTGCGCCGGACGCTGAGTTGTGTTGTTATTGTCAAATATCCATGAATCCTTAAAATATTTGACAATAACAACACGAGTTGCATTTGGGGCATTTCCCAGAGAGGTGTGCCTTGTTGCTCCGCCGTCCCTTATAGCCGCTTTTTACGGTGTTGAAGTACGGCGAAAACATCTCACTTGACAGGTATGAAAACATTTCCCAGAGAAGTGTCCCTTATTATCCAGCTGTCCCTGATAGTCCCGTTTTAAGGTATGGGTGAAATATCCAATTTTTTCTTTCTTGTTGCTCACTTCAACCTTCCAGTCTCCATATAAACAATCAATTGAAATACCCCAAGCATCAAACTCGGGTACAATCGATTTCGTCACTTCCGCCTTCTTCCCCAGGCGATTCCAGGGGCCGTGTCAGGCCAAGCGCGGCAGTTTTAAATTAACTAATATTCCGTTGTTACTGAAGCATATGCACCAAGACCCGAACGGATCGGTTCCCTTTTATATCTAGTTTCAAGATATTTAAAGTACCCTGTTACGTGACATTTGGCCTTTAAAAACATGATGAGATAAAGAGATAAACTAAAAAACTAAAGGACTAAAAACGTGCAATAAGTGTAGAAAAATAAGTAATAATAATAATAATAATAGTAATAATGAGTAATACTAGTCAAGGCAGTTTTAAATAAATTAGCAAGTAGCAGATAATATGGGGTACCACAGTACAGTTGATAATGCAACAGAAAAACAGTGATGAATGTCATGAGTCTGGTTGAGCTGCTGTACATAGTGCACGAGAGTCAATAAGTCACTTAATGTTCAGCAGTCTGATGGCAGAGGGGAAAAAGCTGTTCATGTGCCGGGAGGTTTTAGTCCGAATGGACCGAAGTCTTCTACCTGAGGGGAGGGGGGCAAACAGTACGTGACCAGGGTGTGAAGGATCGGCTATGATCCGGCCAGCACGCCTCCGGGTCCTGGAGATGTACAGGTCCTGGAGAGATGGGAGCTTGCAGCCGATCACCTTCTCAGCAGTGCGCACGACGCGCTGCAGCCTTAGTCTGTCCCTGGCAGTGGCTCCTGCATACCACACAGTTATGGAGGAGGTGAGGATGGACTCGATGATGGCCGTGTAGAACTGCACTAACATCTTGGTGGGTAGCTTGAGCTTCCTCAGCTGCCGCAGAAAGAACATCCTCTGCTGGGCCTTTTTGATGAGGGAGCTGATGGTTGGTTCCCATTTGAGGTCCCGGGTGATGGTGGTGCCCAAGAAGCGGAAGGAATCTGCAATGGTGATGGGAGAGCCTGTGATGGTGAGGGGGGGCAGGGGGGTTGTGACTTTCCTGAAGTCCACAGTCATCTCCGCTGTCTTCAGAGCGTTCAGCTGCAGGTTGTTGTGGCTGCACCAGGACACCAGCTGGGCCACCTCTTTCCTGTAGACGGACTCGTCGCCGTTGGAGATGAGCCCGATGAGGGTGGTGTCGTCCGCAAACTTAATCAGCTTAACAGACTGGTGGGAGGAGGTGCAGGAGTTGGTATAAAGGGAGAAGAGTAGGGGGGAAAGTACACAGCCCTGGGGTGATCCGATGCTGATGCTAACAGAGTCCGAGACAGACTTCCCCAGCCGCACACGCTGCCTCCGGTCCGTCAGGAAGTCGGTGATCCACCTGCAGAGGGAGTCAGGCACAACGAGCAGGGACAGCTTGTCCTGGAGCAGAGCGGGGCGGATGGTGTTGAATGCAGAGCTGAAGTCCACAAACAGAATCCTGGTGTAGGTTCCCGGGGAGTCCAGGTGCTGCAGGATGGAGTGGAGGGCCAGGTTGACTGCGTCGTCCACAGACCTGTTGGCACGGTAGGCAAACTGCAGCAGGTCCAGGAGGGGAGTGGTGATGGACTTGAGGTGAGACAGGACCAGGCGCTCAAAGGACTTCATGACTACAGAGGTGAGCGCTACAGGTCTGTAGTCGTTAAGTCCAGTAATCCGTGGCTTCTTGGGGACAGGGATGATGGTGGAGGATTTGAGGCAGGTCGGCACGTGACATTGCTTAAGGGAGGTGTTAAAAATGTCTGTGAAGACAGGAGCCAGCTCTTTCGTACAGTGTCTCAGGGTAGAGGGAGACACACCGTCCGGCCCGGGGGCCTTGCGCGGGTTCAGTCTGGAGAACTGTCTGTGCACGTCCTGCTCACTGATGACAAGGGCAGGGGGGGAGGAGGAGGAGGAGGGGGGGACCGCTTTTGATGAATTAGGGGCCGAGGAGGCAGTGGAGCTGGGTGGAGAGGGGGAGTTGGACACAGCTGACGAGGTGTCAAAACGGGCGCAATGTTGGGACAGTTTTTGACAAAGGGCTTTGTCATCCTGACCTTTAGAAGCCTGAGGCCAATAGTTGGTGATTTGCCTCAGTCCTCTCCACACAGAAGCCGAGTCATTAGCAGTGAACTGCTGCTGGAGTCTCTCAGAATACACAGAATACACAGAGGTAATAGAACAGGCGAGATGCAACGAGCTGGAAGGGTACAAGGCTTTATTTCCTCCAACATACTGAAACATGCTTTGTAGCTCGGTGAGCTACTGCGCTGCTGAGGCATGTGTCACAAGCTCTTTTATACGTTATACAGACAGAGAGAATGCATGGCACATAAGCACAGTGATTGTCATTTAAAACCCATCATTAGCATGACATCAGCTGGCACCCGGATGTCCTCTCCGAGGACGCATACATAACAGCCCAGTCTGATTGCCCCCTGGGACTCTCTGTCCCATATGTCAATTGTCCTCCCCTTCCTCCAGCCCTGATGAGTGTGAGATAATGTCCGTCCGTAGCATGCTGGGTCACCACACCAGAGTAAAAAACAATTTAGAAGAAAAGTAAAAGAGAAAACACTATGTTCTTAATCATCATTAAAAGCCAATTTGTTTTTTTACTTTATTCATCTGTTTTCTCAGTCTGTAAATTTCCTGATCTGTAAGGTCTGTTTCAGCTTTGCTTTTTATGAGCTGCCTGGCAGAGTTATAAAAAGCCTGCTTATCAGGACAATATTGCTGTATATCCAGCCCCTTCACGTCTGCTGTAAAAACAAGTTGAACAGTTTTGCAGGATAAATGATGTCCTCCTTACTAACAAGCAGCTGTGTACTATTGTGAGAAAACACACTGCTGTCAGACAAACAGACCTCACTGTTGCTGTTATCAGACAGAGCCCACTATTTACAGTATTCTGTCTGACCATCAGCCGACCAGCTTTACCACCTGCAGACACAGGTGGAGCTCTGTTTCTGTGGCGCTCAAGAGAAACCTGTCCGGATTCACACGCCTCCATATCCTCCACACAGACCTGATGCTTCACCAGTCATACACAATTCACCAGCCACCTCAGCTTCTCCACACAGCTCTCCACTTATTTTAGTTCCCTCACCCACATCTCTCATTTCATCAACGCACCACCTTTCCCCAGCTCACCAGTCACCTCACCTGCTTCACTCAGATCACCTGTTTTCTCACCCACAACACCTCACACACTTTACTCTCCACCTCACCTGCTTCATCCACACCCTTTTTTCTCTCATCACTCAAATCATCTTTCTCCTCACCCACAACACTGTCCACCACCTCACACACTTTATTTTCCACCTCACCTGTTTCTCCATTCCCTTCACCTGCTTCATCCATATCCTTTTCCCTCTCATCACTCACCACAGTGCTGTTATCATCTGGACTCTGTCTCTCCTCCGGCAGTTCCTCAGCTGTAATGCTGGCGTCCTCAGCCTGCAGAAAGACACCATGCTGCTCGGTGGCAGCTGGCCCCGGCCCCCATAAGGGCTGATTGGCGGCAGCAGCAGCTGCTCGCTGCTCAGCTGCTTTTATTTTCTTATCTTCTAAATTATTGCTCTGAGTGTTGCTATCCCTGTGCTGTTGCAATCCTGGAATTTCCCCATTGTGGGACTAATAAAGGCTTATCTTATCTTTGGCCAGTTTCGCCCATTCCTCTTTGCAGCACCTCTCAAGCTCCATCAGGTTGGATGGAAAGCATCAGTGCACAGCCATTTTCAGATCTCTCAAGAGATGTTCAATTGGATTCAAGTCTGGGCTCTGGTTGGGCCACTCAAGGACATTCACAGAGTTGTCCTGAAGCCACTCCTTTGATATCTTGGCTGTTTAGGGTCGTTGTCCTGCTGAAAGATGAACCTTGCCCCAGTTTGAGGTCAAGAGTGCTCTGGAGCAGGTTTTCATCCAGGATGTCTCTGTCCATTGCTGGATTCATCTTTCCCTCTATCCTGACTAGTCTCCCAGTTCCTGCTGCTGAAAAACATCCCCACAGTATGATGTTGCCACCACCATTGGCATTGTTATGAGTGGTGCCTGGTTTCCTCCAAACATGACGCCTGGCATTCACGTCAAAGAGGTCAACCTTTGTCTCATCAGACCAGAGAATTTTGTTTCTCATTTTCTGAGAGTCCTTCAGGTGCTTTTTGGCAAATTCCAGGCAGGCTGCCATGTGTCTTTTACTAAAGAGTGGCTTCCGTCTGGCCACTCTACCATACAGGCCTGATTGGTGGATTTCTGCTGAGATGGTTGTCCTTCTGGAAGGTTCTCCTCTCTCCACAGAGGAGCGCTGGAGCTCTGACAGAGGGACCATCGGGTTCTTGGTCACCTCCCTAACTACTGTAAGTCCCTTCTCCCCCAATCGCTAAGTTTAGAAGGATGGCCAGCTCTAGGCGCAGTCCTGGTGGTTCCGAACTTCTTCCATTTATGGATGATGGAGACCACTGTGCTCATTGGGACCTTCAAAGCAGCAGAAATTTTTCTATACCCTTCCCTAGATTTGTGCCTTGAGACAATCCTGTCTCGGAGGTCTACAGACAATTCCTTTGACTTCATGTTTGGTTTGTGCTCTGACATGCACTGTCAACTGTGGGACCTTACATAGACAGGTGTGTGCCATGCCAAATCAACTGAATTTACCACAGGTGGACTCCAATTAAGCTGTAGAAACATCTCAAGGATGATCAGTGGAAACAGGATGCACCTGAGCTCAATTATGAGCTTCAAGGCAAAGGCTGTGAATACTTATGTACATGTGATTTATTAGTTTTTATTTTTAATAAATTTGCAAGAAAGTCTAAAAAAAAAAAAATCTTTTTCACATTGTTAGTATGGGGTGTTGTGTGTAGAATTTGGAGGAAAAAAAAGAATTTAATCCCTTTTAGAAAAAGGGTGTAACATAAAATGTGGAAAAAGTGAAGCGCTGTGAATACATTCTGGATGCACTGTATAGTGGCTTGTACATAAATTATTTCTTGATTTCTAATTCATGAGGATAGTTTTCTTGATGATGCATAAAGCAGTGAGAACCATGTGTGACAACTTTACCTCTATATTTATTTCACTTAAATCACCCAATAGGGCAGTGTGGTGGCGGAGTGGTTCGTACTGTGGCAGCACAGTAACTCACCCTTGGCTGGGGGATCCTGGGTTTGATCCCAGCCCCCGACCAACAGTGATCTCTGTGGAGTTTGCATCTTCTCCCTTTGTCTGCATGGGTTTCCTCCCACATGCCAAGAAACATGCAAGTTAGGTTAACTGGCATCAAACTGGGGATTCTAAATTGTCCTTAGATATGACTGTGAGAGTGAATGGTTGTCTGTGTCTCTGTGTTCTCCCTGTGATGGACTGGCGATCTGTCCAAGGTGTACCCTGCCTCTCGCCCAAAGATGGTGGGATAGGCTCCAGCCCCCCACCCCCGCAACCCAAAAAGGATTAAGCAGAAGAAGATGGATGGATGGATGGAAATCACCCAATATGCAAAGTGTGGGAGAGGTTGAGATACAATACCCAAGCCATGCCAATAGGCCCCCACATATCTTCTGCCAGAACTTCTGGACCAGTGCACAGGACCACCTAACATACATATAACTATCCGGGACGTTGCTGGTGCAATGGGAACAGATATTTGTGTGACTTGGGCCCATTTTGAACATCCTTTGTCCTGTGTAATAAGTTCTATGTAGAACTTTATACTGTATGAGTTGTAAATTACAGTCTTGAGTCATCTTAAAAATGTTTAAACATACTGTATTTTTTTCCAGAAGCTTTCATCTTTATTGACTGATAGGTTTGTAGCCCATTGTAATTTTGGAAAAGAAACTGACTCATCCAGTTTTGACAATAGTCTGTATTTTTGATATCAATTTAGGGGAACGAAGATTTAGAAACTCTGTCACCTTAACTGGTACCTCTAAATCTGACTGCTTGAAATGGAATCTTGCTTTTATTATGGATTTAAGTTGTTGGTATTCAAGAAATTTGTTATCACTAATGTCATACTGTGACACCAGTTCCTGGAATTGGATAAAGTTTCCACTGCGAATAAGATGTTCTAATTTTTTTTATTCCTTTCTCACACCAGAGTGGAAAATTTAACATCTTCTTTTGTTGTAGGATATCAGGATGGTTCCCAATGGGCGTGAGTTTACAAGGGACAAGTGAAGACCCCTTTATTTTTAAAAAATTTCCACCAGGCTGTCAGCCTGTTTATATGTTCTAATGCCTGTTTATATGAGTTCTCATGTGACTTTTCAAACTACAAGGATGGCTGAAACATTTTCCACATGTTTCACAAGAAAAAGGTTTCTCACCTGTGTGAGTTCTCATGTGAACATTTAAACTACTATGCTGGCTGAAAGATTTTCCACATGTTTCACAATAAAAGGGCTTCTCACCTGTGTGAGTTCTAAGGTGAATTTTCAAACTAAAATGACGCTTGAAAAATTTCCCACAGGTTTCACAAGAAATGAGCCTCTCACCTGCGTGAATTTTGTTGTGGGTATTTAAACTACTGGAATGGCTGAAACATTTTCCACAAGTTTCACAAGAAAAAGGCTTCTCACCTGTGTGAGTTCTCAAGTGAATTTTCAAACTACGATGATGGATAAAACATTTTCCACATGTTTTACAAGAATAAGGCTTCTCACCTGTGTGAGTTCTCATGTGAGTGTTAAAAAGACTACGTTTACTGAAGATATTTCCACAAGTTTCACAAGAAAAGGGCTTCTTACCTGTGTGAGTTCTCATGTGATCTTTCAAACTATTAACCTGACTGAAACCTTTTCCACATGTGTTACAAAAAAAAGGCTTCTCACCTGTGTGAGTTCTCATGTGAGATATCAAACCACTATGTTGGCTGAAACATCTTCCACATGTTTCACAAGAAACAGGATTATCACCTTTGTGAGTTCTCATGTGAACTTTCAAACCACTATGCTGACTGAAACATTTTCCACATGTTTCACAAGAAACGGGCTTCTCAATTGTGTGAGTTTTCATGTGATATTTCAAACCACTATGCTGACTAAAACATTTTCCACATGTTTTACAAGAAAACGGCTTCTCACCAGTGTGAGTTCTCATGTGAGATTTCAAACCACTGAGCTGACTGAAACATTTTCCACAGGTTTTGCAAGAATAAGGCTTCTCACCTGTGTGAGTTCTCATGTGAACATTCAATTGACAAAGTAGACTGAAGCCATTTCCACATGTTTCACAAAAATAGGGCTTCTCACCTGTGTGACTTCTCATGTGCTCTTTCAAGGTATTGCTCTGATTGTAACATTTGCCACATATTTTACAAGAAAAAGGTTTTTCACCTGTGTGACTTCTCATATGCCTTGCAAGTTGTGAGGCACATCTCGTTTTTTTCCCACAGGTGTTGCAGTGAAGGGATTCTTCACCTATGTGACTTGTTTCATGGGCCAATAAGTATCTTTTTTCACTAAATCTCCTCTCACAAGTATTGCAGGAAAATGGCTTTACCATAGTGTTTGTAGAACAATTTGAGTCTACATACTTGCTTCCGTTTTGATCAATGTTCTTAGGTAAAGGAATGCTGTGAGAGAAGAATGGATTATCAATTATTTCTGGCTCACTATGACCATGTCCCTTATATGTAGCCATCATCACAGAAGGATCAGTGTCCTGATTCAGTTGAACCTGCTCCCTTTGTACACTGGTGCCATGTTCATCACATTCCTCTTTAATCTGTGGTGGAGGTGGTTTCTTCTGGTCCAGACTGGTGTCCCTCTCCTGGTTACAGAGGTGCAGGTCAGAAGAAATCCTCTCCTTGCAAATGTGCTGAGGAGAGATATCTGGATAGGTAAAAGAAAAAAAATTAAATGATCTGAAAATAAACAGATACTAAACAATAAGAAACCAAATACACAGGGTTACAAAAATAATTTTTTTTGTAAGTTGTCTGTGATTTTTCAACTGATTTAAGACAATTTTGCACCGCTGAATCCGAAAATGACATCCATTTCTCTCGATCAGGTGCTAAGTAAAAACCTGTATTTACTTAGTACTTACTTAGTACTGTGCATGTACTTACCTTTATATAAAGGCAGTACATGTAAACTGAATGTTGCGTCATCATTGTTCAAAATTCAGAGGATTTCAAGACATAAAAAAGAATTTTGCATCATATAAAGCAAAAATACCCATACATGTAAACAAAAACGTATAAAACAACATGTGGCCATAATTCAAAAAGTTGACCTGACTGGGCAAAACCAATGTGATTTTTTTGATTCAGCACATCAAAATTGTCCTAAATCAGCTAAAAAAAACTTAGACAATAAATTTGGTGTTGACTAGTGTTATATATTGGCATATACAGCGGGGAAAATACGTATTTAACACGTCAACATTTTTCTCATTAAACATATTTCTGTTCGCACCAAAGCACGGTCATCTCTGGGACACAGAACCCATCTCCATCCTGAGCAGTATGATGGCTGGACATTGCCATGGTGTCTATACTTGTGAATAATTGTTTGAACAGATGACCTTGGCACCTTCAGGAATCTGGAAATTGGACTCAAGGATGAATCAGACTTGTGAAGGTGGACCATTCTCTTCCTGATATTAGTGTATGTCAACTTTCGACTTTGAAGAAAGTAATAAAAATGTGGTGCATCCTCTGGACAGAAGGAAAACAATGAGACTTGGTGGTGGAATCAGGAGGTACAGGAAAGTATTCAAAGGAGAAGTTAGCAAAGAAAAGTTGGACAGTCAAGGAGATGAAAAAGTCAACAGGAGTATTTGGAAGCTAGGCACATGACAAAGAGAGAGGCGGCAAAAGGCAAAGGAAAAGGCATACAATAAGCTGTATGAGAGGCTGGACACTAAGGAAAGAGAAAAGGACTTGTATCGATTAGCTAGACCAAGAGATCTGAAAGGATGTGCAGCAGGTTAGGTTGACTAAAAGGCTCTGTTACGGCACCTTTTTGGGCCAAGGCAAGAATTGTCAATTTTAATCCTGGGATTTCCAAGTCCGTCTTGGCCCCTATGCCAAGGTGTATGAACCTGGTCATTTTCTCTCCCTTCTTTAGGTATGGTAGACATTCACCATTATCCCAGGCAAGGATATGAACCCATGACACCATGATCTCAACACCTCTGCTCTACCACTGAGCCAAAGAGGAATTCCTCATTAGCTCTCAGTTAGTAATGGAAGTGTACTCTATGGTGTCAGGACCTGCACCACTGACCAATTACTCATGGACGGGACCATTACAGCTCATTGACTGCACTTTTTACACATTTTAACAGCTCATTCATGTCTTAATAAAGTGGTTGTGACACATTTTGTTGACATTTTTTTTTTAAATTTTTTAATTATTGAAGCAATTTTTTTTTTTTTTTAATTTTTCTTGGTTTTCTTCAAACGCTCGGACTGATAGCCTGTCACTTTAAGAAACAGACTTCATCTGTTCAACTCTGCCCTCCCCTCTTATGTCAGTCAGCCATTAGCTGAGTAGCTTCTAGCCGGTGTTATGTCATCAGCTCCTTTCAGCTTGAATGAGCAGCACTGGTTCACTGATCTGCAGTTGTTTGTGCATCTTGCATCATCCAAGCCCATCCAACAACCCAAGCCAAGACACTACATTAAATCGCCAGCACTGCATGCTCCACCGACTGACACAAACTGAGGCTGGTGGCCAAGCCACAGGATCTCAAAGGACAATGTCTTGCTCCATGGTACACCACTCCTCTTGGGGGGGGGTGGGGGGGTGTCTGCCCGTCATGAAGCAGCTCCTCAATGCTACCTGTGAGAGTATGCCCGGAGGATGGCGAGGGAATTGAGCCAGCAGCTCCAGGAAGCATCCGCGGGTCGCTGCCTGGGGCTGCTGGCTCTCAGTTCCCCATGACTGGCATTCTGGCGATGCGCTGCGAAACCACCGGGAGATGGGGTGGAGCGACACAAGGCACACTGTGGACCGTGGACCGGTGAACCAAGTGGTAACAGGGATGGTTATTAGGGTGACTAAGATCTGAAGAAAATAAAAATATAAGTTACGCTCTGTTCAAGCTTCCTGTTACCAGTGTTAGCTCAGGGGCTAGGAGCACTTTCATATACATGACAGACAGCTAGGCAGGCCAATAACAGAGCAGTGGGCTGGTCTCAAGGACAGCGGCGGGTTGGCTTTTTCAAAACGTGACGTATACGATTTCCACAAAAAAAGTCAAAAACATTTCTGTGAGAGAAAAATGAGATAAAGGCTGTGTGTTTTTTTTTTTTAAAGAGAATTGACTGTTTTGAATTTCTGGATAATTAGGTGACCAGTAGACTCATTTCAGACAGTTAAAACCAACAAACACACCATTTTTCAGACAATGACCCCTTAAAGGACAGAAAAGATAATGTACGGACAAGTGATGCAAGTGTGTTGAAAAAGTGGAAGGAGTACTCTGAGGAGCTGATGAATAAAGAAAATGAGAGAGAGAAGAGGATGGATGAAGGAAAGATCATGAACAAGGAAGTCCCAAGGATTAGCAAGACAGAAGTGAGGGCAGCTTTGAAGAAGATGAAGAATGGAAAGGCAGTTGGTCCAGATGACATACCCGTGAAGGTATGGAGATGTACAGAATCTCACAAAAGTGAGTACACCCCTCACATTTTTGTCAATATTTTATTATATCTTTTCATGGGACAACACTGAAGATATGACACTTTGATACAATGTTAAGTAGTCAGTGTACAGCTTGTATAACAGTGCAAATTTGCTGTCCCCTCAAAATAACAACACACAGCCATTAATGTCTAAACCGCTGGCAACAAAAGTGAGTACACTCCTAAATGAAAATGTCCAAATTGTGCCCAAAGTGTCAATATTTTGTGTGGCCACCACTATTTTCCAGCACTGCCTTAACTTTCTTGGGCATGGAGTTCACTCAAGCTTCACAGATTGCCACTGGAATCCTCTTCCACTCCTCCATGACAACATCACGGAGCTGGTGGATGTTAGAGACCTTGCACTTCCCCACCTTCCGTCTGAGGATGCCCCACAGTTGCTCAATAGGGTTTAGGTCGGGAGACATGCTTGGCCAGTCCATCACCTTTACCCTCAATTTCTTTAGCAAGACAGTGGTTGTCTTGGAGGTGTGTTTGGGGTCGTTATCATGTTGGAATACTGCCCTGCAGCCCAGTTTCCAAAGGGAGGGGATCATGCTCTGCTTCAGTATGTCACAGTACATGTTGGCATTCATGGTTCCCTCAATGAACTGTAGCTCCCCAGTGCCGGCAGCACTCATGCAGCCCCAAACCATGACACTCCCACCACCATGCTTGACTGTAGGCAAGACACACTTGTTTTTGTACTCATCACCTGGCTGCCGCCACACACGCTTGACACCATCTGAACCAAATAAGTTCATCTTGATCTCGTCAGACCACAGGACATGGTTCCAGTAATCCATGTCCTTAGTCTGCTTGTCTTCAGCAAACTGTTTGCGGGCTTTCTTGTGCATCATCTTTAAAAGGGGCTTCCTTCTGAGCAGTGACAGGCTAACCCACCCCCCCCAACCTCTACAGCAATGCTGGCAGCACTCATACGTCTATTTTCAAAAGACAACTTCTGGATATGACGCTGAGCATGTGCACTCAGCTTCTTTGGTCGGCCATGGCAAAGCCTTTTCTGAGTGGAACCTATCCTGTTAAACCGCTGTATGGTCTTGGCTACCGTGTTGCAGCTCAGTTTCAGGGTGTTGGCAATCTTCTTATAGCCTATGTCATCTTTATGCAGAGCAACATTTTTTTTTTCAGATTCTCAGAGTTCTTTGCCATGATGTGCCATGTTGAACTTCCAGTGACCAGTATGAGTGTGAAAGTGATAACACCAAATTTAACACAGCTGGTCCCCATTCACACCTGAGACCTTGTAACACGAACAAATCACATGACACCAGGGAGGGAAAATGGCTAATTGGGCACAATTTGGACATTTTCACTTAACTGTGTACTCACTTTGTTGCCAGTGGTTTAGACATTAATGGCTGTGTGTTGAGTTATTTTGAGGGGACAGCAAATTTACACTGTTATACAAGCTGTACACTGACTACTTTACATTGTATCAAAGTGTCATATCTTCAGTGTTGTCCCATGAAAAGATATAAAATATTTACAAAAATGTGAGAGGTGTACTCACTTTTGTGAGATACTGTATAGGAGAGATTGCAGTGGACTTTTTGTCAAGATTGTTTAACACAATCTTGGAGAAAGAGAGGATACCTCAGGAGTGGAGATTAAGTGTTTTGGTACCAATTTTCAAGAACAAGGGTCATGCTCAGAGCTGTAGTAACTACAAAGGCATAAAGCTGATCAGCCACACTATAAAGATATGGGAAAGAGTTGCTGAAGCCAGGTTAAGAGGAGAGGTGACAATCAGTGAGCAGCAGTACGGTTTAATGCCAAGAAAGAGTGCTACAGATGCAATGTTTGCTCTAAGACTGTTGATGGAGAAGTATAGAGAAGGTCAGAAGGAGTTGCACTGTGTCTTTGTGGATCGAGAGAAAGCCTATGATTGTGTGCCAAGAGAGGAAGTGTGGTATGGTAGGAGAAAGTCAGGAGTGGAGAGAAGTATGTGAGGGTGGTGCAGGATATGTATGAGGACAGCGAGACAGTGGTAAGGTGTGCTGTAGGAGTGATGGATTCATGGTGGGGGTGGGGTTACATCAAGGATAGGCTCTGAGCCACTTCTTGTTTGCCATGGCGATGGACAGGCTGACAGACGAGGTCAGGCAGGAGATTCCATGGACCAGGATGTTTGCAGACAACATTGTGATCTGTAGTGAGAGTAGGGAGTAGGAAGAGAACCTGGAGAGGTTGGGGTATGCTCTGGAGAGAAGAGGAAGGAAAGTCAGTAGAAGCAAGACAAAATACATGAGTGTGAATGAGAGGGTGGCAGGTGTAACTGTTAAGATGCAAGGAGTAGAGACAGTGAAGGTAGAAGACATTAAATACCTAGGGTCAACCATCCAAAGCAATGAAAAATGCACAAGAGAGGTGAAGAAGATAGTGCAGGCAGAGTGGAGTGGGTGAAGATGAGTGTCAGGGGTGATCTGGGATAGAAGGATAGCAGCTCGAGTGAAAGGGAAGCTTTACAAGACGGTAGTGAGACCTGATATGATGTATGGTTTGGAGAAGGTGGCACTGACAAAAAGACAGGAGGCAGAGGTAGAGGTGGCAGAATTGAAGATGCTAAGATTCTTATTGGGAGTGACTAGGAGGGAGAAGATTAGAAATGAGTATATGAGAGGGAGAGCTCAGGTTGAGCGGTCTGGAGACAAAGTAAGAGGCAAGGCTGAGATGGTTTGGACATGTGCAGAGGAGGGATAGCGGATATACTAGACAAAGTATGTTGAAGATGGAGCTGCCAGGCAGGAGGAGAAGAGGAAGACCACAGAGAAGATTCATGGATGTTGTGAAAGTGGACATGGAGAGAATTGGTGTTAGAGGAAGATGCAAGGGATAGGGTGAGATGGAGGCAGATGATCCGCTGTGGTGACCCCTAAAGGGAGCAGCCAGAAGAAACAGAAGAAGATTATTATCATTAGTATTATTTAAAAATTATTTAGTAAATATGAATAATTTTGGTAATCCTAACTGAAATAAAACAGCAAAAGCTTAAAAAAAACTCCAGTGGGCTCACCACCTGCAGGAGGGATCATGAGGATCATGGTGCTATGTGAACTGGGTGGAAGTCTGGGCTGCTCTGCCTGGACTGATGCCCCGCAACCCGGATCCTCGGATAAGTGGCACAAGATGGATGGATGGATGGATGGAAGCTTAAAAAAAAAAAAAGCTTCTATTTCCAACTTGGGAGGGGAGGTTGCTAACCGGTCTTGGGGGATGACACCCCTGATTTGCACCCTTACAGGCTGTGAGGGGATCTTCCTGTTTCAGTCCCAGGAGAAAGTGGCTTCAGTCTCTGGTTACGTTTGGATTGGGTTGACAGCCCACTCCTTCCATTTTTGTTGTCACATTTCAAATCAAGAGTGCCTCAAAACTGACTGATTAGTCGCTGCTGAACACTGGAATGAATGACCAAGATTGAGGACTTTTCTGAATGTTGTCTTATGATTTTCTTGTCTATGTGCAGTAACATCCACTGACAAAACATTATTCAGGCCTGAGGCTGTACTCACACTAGGCAATGTCCAAGCACCTCTGACCTCGTTCTTACATTCAATCGGACCTTTATAGTTTCACTTACCTGTTCTGTGCCATTCTGGTTCTGGTTTCATGTTGACATCCAGCAGTCTGTGCTGACAGTCATTACCATCTTCATTATACCATACAATAACTGCTTTGATATCTTCAGATATTTCTTTGAATTGTGACTGAATCGTCCTAACATTAGCAGAATCACGAGGGTGAAGTGTGTCATTGTTTGGTTCTGATTTATGACTTTCCTCATTTGTAAGAGTGACCATAAAGCCATCAGACTCCTGCATCAGAAAAAGATGATCTTCCTCCTGGACGATGTAGTGTCCCTCCTCTTCCTCTTTAATCTGAAGAAGTTTTGGTTCCTCCCGTTCCTCTTTTATCTGATGCGATTCGGGTTTCTCTTGTTTCACTTTAATCTGAAGATTTTCTGGTTCTTCTTGTTCCTCCTTAATCTGTTTAATCTGAAGTTTAGGTTCCTCCTGTTCCTCTTTAATCTGGAGAGTGTCTGGGTTCTCCTGCTTCAAACTGGAGATCCTGTCCTGGTTACAGAGCTGCTGGTCAGCAGAAACCATGTTCTCACTGGCATTTTGCTCTGGGAGATCTAGAGGGAGAAAGGACACATGAAATGGTTGATTAATCCTCAAACAACCAAGTTATTTTAGTACAAAATTACTGTGTGGTCATTAATGACCCCATAGTATTTAAGGCCAGAATACTTTCTCTTAATGGTTCTATCAAAGAGCCTCTAAAATACTTTTTAAGTCCCCCCTTTATCTTAGTTGGTTATGTAGGATTTTTGTTACATTATATGATTTGCAAAGTTAAACAGTTCAAAGTCCTGCATAGGAGTTCTCTTCTCCCACAGAAACTATGACTATAATGCTGTAGACAGGGATGGCAATTTTACGCCGATCCGCAGATTTCCGCCTATTTATTTTCAAATTGATCATTTCTGTGAATCGTCTAAATCCGTTGAGAAAATTTTAGGGGGGGTAAGGTACCTTATTGTTACCGATTTTAGCAAAAATCAACACGAGTACATAAGCGCTTGGCGCTTCCCCGGAAGTCGTCTCCCGCGATAACCCGGATGTGTTGTGTTCAAGCTACTGCTATATTGCAGTAGCTTGACAGCCCTGCGATTGGACCAATCAAATGGCTCGTTGTATGCTTTTTCAAAGATTCATGGCGGCGTGTTCTCAGGGATGTGATTTTCTGCTAATTCGCCGAATTCCGCTTTATTTTATCTTCCAGGAAGATAAAGTACGTTAAGTACGTTAGCGGCTTGTGGTCCACGAACTCAGTGAAGGTGCGCCCTTTCAGGCAGAACCGGAAGTGGCGTATGGCCAGGTGGAGAGCCATTAACTCTCTGTTGAACACGCTGTATTTACGCTCACTGTCGTGCAAAGACCTGCTTAAAAAAAAAAAAGGTGAGCGGCTGCCAAGAACCGGCAACGCATTGCTCCACGACGGCCGCTATGCCCATGTCCGAGGCGTCGGTAATGAGCGCTGTTTTAACCTCAGAACGCCTGCTCCCGTTCAGGAGTCCAGTCGACTCTGCCCTCCGGTTTCTGTTTGAGTGCAGCGTACAAGGCTGTATGAGCTGGGCTGCGCGGGGGAGGAAAATGAGCTGCTCAAGACTCAATGGAGATTGAAACTGGTGATCTGAAATGAATGCTGAAATTATAAAAAGTAATGGTATGTTGGAATTTTATTTCTATTATGAAATAGATAAAATTAACTGATTTTGATTTGATCAAGTGTTAAAGCATGTGATGGATAATGCTTGTTGGAATATTTACCTCCGCCAAGGAGGTTATGTTTTCATCGGCGTTGGTTTGTCTGTCTGTTTGTTAGCAAGGAAAAGTTATGGACGGATTTTCATGAAATTTTCAGGAAAGGTGTGTAATGGCACGGGGAACAGATGATTAGATTTTGGTGATGATCTGAGAGTGCATACCTCCACCAAGGGCTTTTTTGTATTTGTGCAGCAGGATTACACAAAAACTACTGGATGGATTTGGATAAAATTTTCACCAGAGGTGGTTCTTGGGCTAGTGAGGAACCCATTATATTTTGGTGATGATCTGAGAATTCATACCTCAGCCAAGGCTCTCATCTTCTCACAGTGTGTTAGCAACAATACTCCAAAACTGATGGACAGACTTTGATGCAATTTTCACCACAAGTGGCTATAGGCCTACACACAAAACCATTACATTTTGGAGTTGATCCATGTCAAACGGAAGGAGCCTTGGCGGAGGTATGCGCTCTGAGTGCTTTTCTAGTTTAGGAATGCTATCTTCTTGGAACATAAGTCAATATTATACAGTAATAAGTGGCATTCAGCTGTTTGTTTTATGTCATGTAAGCACAGTTCTGGTACTTAAAAATCATAAAAACCCAGGAGCTTCGGGGGGCGAAGTGACAGTAAAGGTGAAAATTGGCTCAAAGTTCAATGAGGTAACAGAAACACTCGGACAGTTTCTGAAGAAACCAGAAAAGGAGATGAAGTTCAAGGTTCAGAGACTGACACAGCTTGCTGCCAAAAGGAAGAAAGTTTCACATTAGAAGTGACTTGGTGACCAGTGTAAATAGTGTAAAAAACTCTTATAGAACTGTTAAATATGTTGGACTAAAGACAGTGAGACAACATTGAAGAAAAAGTAAGTTAACTTTTCATTAAATTTAATGATTTATCCAAGTCTAGTATTTCATTTTTTTAAATCATTTTTTTCAGTCTAAATTACTTCTGTTTTACTGAAAACCTCCCAGCTTCAGGGGGGCTGTGCCCCCCGGCCCCCCCATAAGTCAATCGACCAAATTAGATTTCAGCTGAAATCAGAATTTCCTGTTGCCATCCCTGTGCAGAATAATATCCATGACAAAAAGAAGAGCATTTTTCTCAGTTTTGAGAGAGAACACTTCAATTTGAGAGCACAGTTCCGATTTGACAGAGCGCAGTTCAGACTTGAGAGCACAAAACTCACCTGTACCGTTAAAAAAATCCACTGCTTGTGCTCAAAATGGCTTCTGTCACTTTCAAACCCTCCTCCTTGCAATCAAACTTTTGTTGACTCTCAAAACTTTTCCTCTTGGATTTCTGCCTTTCTTTTCTTCCCAAAAAACTTTATTTCAATAATGAACAATTATAATGTTAAATGAAACATTAAAAAAAAGAAACAAAGTAACAATGATGGGGTATCACAGTGAAAATTACAGGATAATATCTAAATATTTACAAATGTCCAATGTTTTCTTGGCTTTACCTGTTATTCAGTCCTTGAAGTGTTTCAAAGTAATGTCCAATATGAATCTTAAGCTGTTGTATGTGTGTGGCAGTGTTGGTCCATTCACATTTCTTTATGATAAATTTTCCAGATATAATAAGAAGATCTAAAACAAAGACTATTTTGCTACCAATGGGGGTTTTTTATCGTAAAAAACAGAATGTGACTTTCCGTTAAACAAATAGAAAAGCCAGTCAATTCACTCTGAGACAAGTGCAATATCCCCCACCTCCGTTTTCTTTGAAGATCCCAGTACTTCCTGATGGAGAGCAGTTTTTAACTTTTCAATATAATTACTGAGGCAGAACCAAATTATGATAAGCTCATCATCCATGAATTTACAACAAATTATGCAACCCATGGTTGTAGGGCAGGATCCCAAGGTGAACCTATGTAGCAAGCTTGGTGACTCTAGAGAACGTTACACGTTCTATAGTAAGAGAGCATAGGAGTGTCAACCTTGACCTTTGACCTTTTGACCCCAAACCTGCAGTAAGAGGTCGTGGTCTCAGAGGGAACCTGTGTACCAGGTTTGGTGACCCTAGCTTTCTTTGTTGTTGAGATATACAGTGGTGTGAAAAAGTGTTTGCCCCTTCCTGATTTCTCTTTTGTGTTTGTCACTTAAATGATTCAGATCATCAAACAAATTTAAATATTAGACAAAGATAACACAAGTAAACACAAAATGCAGTTTTTAAATGAAGGTGTTTATTATTAAGGGGGAAAAAATCCAAACCTACATGGCCCTGTGTGAAAAAGTGACTGCCCTGTAAACCTCATAACTGTTTGGACCCCCCCTTAGCAGCAACAACTGCAATCAAGCATTTGCGATAACTGGCAATGAGTCTTTTATAGCGCTGTGGAGGAATTGTGGCCCACTCATCTTTGCAGAATTGTTGTAATTCAGCCACATTGGAGGGTTTTCAAGCATGAACTACCTTTTTAAAGTCAAGCCACAGCATCTCAATCGGATTCAGTGACTAGGCCACTACAAAGTCTTCATTTTGTTTTTCTTACACCATTCAGAGGTGGACTTGCTGGTGTGTTTTCAATCATTGTCCTGCTGCAGAAACAAAGTGCACTTCAGCTTGAGGTCATGAACAGATGGCCGGACATTCTCCTCCAGGATTTTCTGGAAGACAGCAGAATTCATGGTTCCATTTAACACAGCAAATCTTACAGGTCCTGAAGCAGCAAAACAGCCCCAGACCATCACATTAGCACCACCATATTTTACTGTTGGTATGATGTTCCTTTTCTGAAATGCTGTGTTACTTTTATGCCGGATGTAATGGGACACACACCTTCCAAAAAGTTTGACTTTTATCTCATCAGTCCACAGAGTATTTTCCCAAAAGTCTTGGGGATCCATCAAGATATTTTCTGGCAAAACTGAGATGAGCCTTTATGTTCTTTTTGCTCAGCAATAGTTTTTGTCTTGGAACTCTGCCTAGTGATGTTATGCTTGACACCGCCCACTCAACACTGAATCAAGCAATATAACACGGAAGTGTAGTCAGCACAGTGTCGAGCACTGTGTCAACATGGCCACAGTCATGTGACCGTAGCGAACGAGGTCTCGTTGTCACATCACGTGACTGGAGACCTGGCGAGAAATCTAGAGGGCTGGGCGTTACATACGTCAATAGTGAAGGATTTAAAAGGGGTCTGATTCACCACTCAAACAGGGATTTTTCAGAGGAGATTTGTTATCATTGCATTTGCTCTTTGAGTAGAAGTCAGGGACAATATTACACAAGTTAGGTTTAGTAACATTAAACAACACATTACATTTACTAAATATTACACATAGATACATTAGTGATGGTAAAACTGAGGCCTTATAAACAATGAACAACTTTGAGACAATTGCTTCATGATCGACACAATGTTATGAAACATTTAATAAAGAGTGCCATCTGCTGGCTGAGTGTCAGAACTGCATCTGAGTTGAAAACCTGAAAAAGATCTCAATACTTTTTTTTTTTTTTTTTTTTTGAGTATTTTCCATCCGAGGTCTATTCAAAATTGGATGGCAGGAACAAACAATACAAAGCAAACAAAAATAAAACCTAATTCCAATAGAACCCTCTCAAATTTCCAACAAGCTCTCAAGTCACGTGATGTGACCGACATAACGAGTCCTCACTTGCTACGGTCACGTGACTGTGGGCGCGCTGAAACAGCGCTCGATGCACTCCTCATGGTGAAAAAAAAAAAAAAATTGCGAGACATTGGATAGCTCCTATTACTATAATAAAAAAGGACTATCAGAGAATTGTTGTGCTCTTTACTCTCTCTCTTTAAATATACCCTTTTTTCTTGTTAATTGGGATGTGAAGTTTGACTGATTGTTTGCATATTTGTTGTGAAAGTTCTCATTTTGTAACTGTTTTGTAACCTTTATCCTTATCGAGAGTTTGTATGTTGTATTTTGTTCTGTTAAAAAAAAAAAACTGCTCATGACACTTACGCTTTATATTGTGCAAATCAGTGTTGAGTGGGTGGTGTTGAGCGTAACATCACTACCCTACAGACTGGGACACCCCTTCATGGTGCACTGCCAAAGTGGCTGTAGCGTGTAGCTGTCTTACCAGACACTGCTGAAATTCACCCGCCATTGGCCGGTGTTAATGTCAAGCCCTGCATACACACACACAAACACTCACTCTCTCTCTCTCTCCCTCTCTCTCTATACACACACCAGAGGTTTCGTTCACTGAAAATTGTTCTTCCACAGTATTTTTCCAGCAATGACTACAAATTCGGAAAGCTGTCTATCATTTGACAGATTATATGAAGGGTGATCTAATTAAAGTTAATTAAAATGACAGATAACTGATTGAAAGAATTTTTATAAGCCTGTCTGAGAAAATGACAAAAAGTGTAGTGCAGGGGTGTCCAACCATGTGCCATGGAGAGCCAAGACCCTGCAGGTTTTCTCTTCTACCCAGTCTCTTCAGCAGGTGTTTTCACTTATCAGCAATCAGTGGGAAGAAGTTCACAGAAATCTGCTGTTGAAGACACTGGTTGGAGGTAAAACCTGCAGGGTCTTGGCTCTCCATGGCACATGGTTGGACACCCCTGGTGTAGTGCAACCTGTGATATTGAGAACCCTTTTTCAGGTTTTCAAATCAGATGCAGTTCTGACAGTCAGTCACCAGATGGCAGTCTTTATTAGATGTTTCATAACACTGTGTCGCTCATGAAGCAATTGTCTCAAAGTTGCCCATTGTTTCATGAGGCCTCGGTTTTAACATCACTACCTCTGCCATGCAGGCCATTTTTACCCAGTCTCTTTCTTATGGTGGAGTCATGAACACTGACCTTAACTGAGGCAAGTGAGGCCTGCAGTTCTTTGGATGTTGTTGTGGGGTCTTCTGTGACCTCTTGGATGGGTCGTCACTGCGCTCTTGGGGTAATTTTGGTCAGCTGGCCACTCCTGGGAAGATTCACAACTGTTCCATGTTTTCATCATTTGTGGATAATGGCTCTCACTGTGGTTTGCTGGAGTCCCAAAGCTTTAGAAATGGCTTTATAACCTTTTCCAGACTGATAGATCTCAGCTACTTTCTCATTTGTTTCTGAATTTCTTTGGATCGCAGCATGATGTCTAGCTTTTGAGGATCTTTTGGTTTACTTCACTTTGTCATGCAAGTCTTATTTAAGTGATTTCTTGATTGAGAACAGGTGTGGCAGTAATCAAGCTTGGGTGTAGCTAGAGAAATTGAACTCAGCTTTCCAAAGACGTGAAAAACCACAGTTACTTTATGTTTTAACCGGGGGGGCACTTTTTCCACACAGAGCCGTGTAGGTTTGGATTTTTTTTTTACCCTTAATAAACACCTTCATTTAAAAATTGCATTTTGTGTTTACTTATGTTGTATTTGTCTAATATTTAAATTTGTTTGATGATCTGAAACATTTAAGTGTGACAAACATACAAAAAAATGAAAAATAAGGAAACACTTTCACACCACTGCATGTAATGGAAAGGATAACCATGTCCCTGAAATTATAAAAAGACAAATTTTTGCACTTCTGGTCTAAATGGACAAAATATATCAAACCCATAAGAGCTGACCTAATTTAAATGCTTACCTTAAGGAGAAGAGGATGCAGTGAGGAATCTGGGGTAGATCTAACAGAAATGATGAAAGAAAGGTGAGGACAACAAAAGGTACCCAGTCAAGTTCCCACATAACCAACTCGCCCCAGCCAGTTACAACCGCACCATAACCAGCTCGCTCCATGGCCAACTCGCCCCCCCAACAACCTCGCCTCGGATGGGCGGAGCATCAGTGGGGACCAGGGTCTGACAAACAACTAACTGATGGCGATTAAAAAAAAGTTTTTTTTTTTCACTACAGTGAAAAGAAAAACAAGATAATGCATGGAGTGTGCTTTTGCCGGGAGGTGCAGCCAGCAGCAAAGTGTGATTTATCATGGAAAACAGCTGAGCTCTGGCTTAGAGAGATCAGCTGATTGCATCTTCCTCCTGTGTTCTGACATTTTGGCATATCTATCAGAACAACACTGGTAAAGGTTAAAAAAGGTAAAAAAAAAAAAAAAAAAAAAAAAAAAAAAAAAGACATGGGGAGGGGGGAGGATAAACAGCAATTTGGATCTTTATACTGTAGCTTGAAAGTGCTCAGACACAATCCTGACAGTTCCTCTTATACGAACAAGTACGTGTGCTTAGCTCTGTGTGTGTGTGTGTGTGTGTGTGTGTGTGTGTGTGCGAGCGCTGCAGGCAGCAGCTGAGCAGAGATCTGTACGGGTTTTTCCTGTGAACCAATGCTGTAAATATACCATTATAGGATAGCTCCAAGTTAGAAACCCGTTCAATAAGTTACACATAGGTTCAAACAGCGTTACTCATAATTACAACAGGCTGCAGCACATTTAATTTGGATCATTCCTGAAGAAAGTAATGCGTTTAAAACAAAAAGTCTGAGACTCACAGTAGCCGGCACAAGTTTTCATTTCAAAGAAATTAAAAGTCTGGTTAAAGTAGATGGGTTGAAAATATATATTTTTATTAAAACTGTAACAGTGGAAAAAACCCTCTCCTCCCTTGCAGAAGAAAAAAAATTACGGTCAGATATTCAGCGATTTCAACAAACAAGAGAAAATGAGGCTGCTGAGCTAGGCTCCTTCGCTGTGCCACGCCACAGGCTGCCACTTGATGGGGCGAGATTGTTGTGGGGCGAGTTGGTTATGGGGCGGCTGTAACTGGCTGGGGCGAGTTGGTGATGGGGGGACGCGACGGTAAACCTGACAAAATAGGAAGAGTGGGTAACTGGAGGATCACACAAATCCCACTTGTCTGATGTAAATAGTTCCTATTGTCAATTCAGGTGGTAAATAAATGTGGACAAAAAATGGGAGGCAGATTTGACAGCTTACAGAGAAGGGATGTTCTGATGAGTTCATGTATGCTTTTGTACTACTACCCCCCCCCCCAATTATTTCCACTTATTTCATGCTTGTAATCCAAATCTGTTTTGCACTCTCTCACTGTATACTTAAGAAAAGGGGGAAATGTCTGCTTTTATTTGATGTAACCCACCCGTCAACTGTATAAACTAAAAAAATATATATATATAAAAGAAAGTTAAACGATGAAATTCCGGTATAACAGCGATCTGTGATGAGCAACGGCTGTTTCCAGCTGTTCTTACCTGTTCTCTGTGATTTTCTTTCTTCGGTCGTTCCTCCAAACTTTGACAACGTTTCTTCAGCAGCAGCAGTTTGCGGCTCTTTTAGAAACCCGCTCGGATGCTGAACTGAAGACATTTTTTACTTCAAAAACTAAAACACTGAAAAGTCGAACCGCTGCCCCTCACATCCACAGCGTAGCAAAGCTAAACCTAAGCTAAAGCTCCTCGCCACCTCTGGGTGTTACGCTATGAAGTTCCGGAGGAGGAAGCAGCTTAAGCCTTTAGTTCCACTTGGATATAGCATTTTCTATGTCAGCTTGGAGCGAAAAGAGCACTATGGGCGCAGTCGGGCATCCGGGCATTTGGCCTACTTCCGGTTAGCAACCCACATGGCAACGCCGTACTCGGTGAAAACAATTCAGCGGTGACCTGTTCCCAGGCAGCTGCCGTGACCCAGTCAAGCTTGTCCAGCCCGTCGTAGTGCATTATATTCAGCTCATCACGTCCTATATCAGGTAATTGAGTGATATTGTGTTAGTTTAATTAGTTGCCACTTGATGGGTCACGTTTTGAAAATGCTAACCGCCGACACAAGCCTCTCTGTATTGTAAACAGAGACGGACATTTTGTCTATGGAAATGCATGACTGATTCCCTTTTCACTCAACAATACAGACCTCTCTATGTGCAGTCAGCCTGACTAATTTAACTGTAGACTGTAGTAAATAGTGCAACAAAGGGGCTGGCCATTAATGAAAGAGGTGACAAATACGGTTTCGCCGTATTTTAATACGGGGAAAATGCAATTTTAGCAAATACGGGCGTATTGCCATTTCTGTACGCCAAAAAGAAAAATATACGGGAAAAGAGGAACACCTCGTGTGACTCCCACAGCGAGCTGGCAGAGCGCTCAGCGTGAGCAATTACTGATCGTTATAGAAGCGCCTCGCACCTTCTGCGGCTCCGGAACAGAGAGGAATCCCGGCGCCAGTAATGCTGCGCCTGATATGTGTGACTAATGCAAATGTATATGCTTTCCTGCTGTCTACTGTGATGCTAATGTGCCATGCATGCATTAGCCGGGTATATACAGTGGGGCAAAAAAGTATTTAGTCAGCCACCAATTGTGCAAGTTCTCCCACTTAAAAGATGAGAGAGGTCTCCAATTTTCATCATAGGTATACCTCAACTATGAGAGACAAAATGAGAAAAAAAAATCCAGAAAATCACGATGAAGAATTTTTAGTGAATTAATTGGTAAATTCCTCAGTAAAATAAGTATTTGGTCACCTACAAACAAGCAAGATTTCTGGCTCTCACAGACGAACTAACTACTAACTAACCTGCACTTATATAGCGCTTTTCTAGTCACAAAGACCACTCAAAGCGCTTTCATTAATACTAACTCTCTATTCTAAGGGCCTATAGGAAACAGATATCTAGGGACAATTTAGAACAGCCAATTAACCTAACATGCATGTTTTTGGCATGTGGGAGGAAACCGGAGAAATCCCGGAGTAAACCCACGCAACACGGGGAGAACATGCAAACTCCACACAGATCACTGTTGGTCGGGGGCTGGGATCGAACCCACGATCCCACGATCCCCACAATCCCCCGGCCAACGGTAAACTGTGCTGCCGCAGTGCTAACCACTGCGCCACCGTGCAGACCTGTAACTTCTTCTTTAAGAGGCTCCTCTGTCCTCCACTCGTTATCTGTATTAATGGCGCCTGTTTGAACTCGTTATCAATATAAAAGACACCTGTCCACAACCTCAAACAGTCAGACTCCAAACTCCACTATGGCCAAGACCAAAGAGCTGTCAAAGGACACCAGAAACAAAATTATAGACCTGCACCAGGCTGGGAAGACTGAATCTGCAATAGGTAAGCAGCTTGGTATGAAGAAATCAACTGTGGGAGCAATTATTAGAAAATGGAAGACATACAAGACCACTGATAATCTCCCTCGATCTGAGGGCTCCACGCAAGATCTCACCCCATGGGGTCAAAATGATCACGAGAACGGTGAGCAAAAATCCCAGAACCACACGGGGGGACCTAGTGAATGACCTGCAGACAGCTGGGACCAAAGTAACAAAGGCAACCATCAGTAACACACTACGCCGCCAGGGACTCAAATCCTGCAGTGCCAGACGTGTCCCCCTGCTTAAGCCAGTACATGTCCAGGCCTGTCTGAAGTTTGCTAGAGAGCATTTGGATGATCCAGAAGAGGATTGGGAGAATGTCATATGGTCAGATGAAACCAAAATAGAACTTTTTGGTAAAAACTCAACTTGTCGTGTTTGGAGGAGAAAGAACACCATACCTACTGTGAAGCATGGGGGTGGAAACATCATACTTTGGGGCTGTTTTTCTGCAAAGGGACCAGGACGACTGATCCGTGTAAAGGAAAGAATGAATGGGGCCATGTATCGTGAGATTTTGAGTGAAAACCTCCTTCCACCAGCAAGGGCATTGAAGATGAAACGTGGCTGGGTCTTTCAGCAGGACAATGATCCTAAACACACCGCCCGGGCAACGAAGGAGTGGCTTCGTAAGAAGCATTTCAAGGTCCTGGAGTGGCCTGCCAGTCTCCAGATCTCAACCCCATAGAAAATCTTTGGAGGGAGTTGAAAGTCTGTGTTGCCCAGCGACAGCTCCAAAACATCACTGCGCTAGAGGAGATCTGCATGGAGGAATGGGCCAAAATACCAGCAACAGTGTGTGAAAACCTTGTGAAAACTTACAGAAAACGTTTGACCTCTGTCATTGCCAACAAAGGGTATATAACAAAGTATTGAGATGAACTTTTGTTATTGACCAAATACTTATTTTACCGAGGAATTTGCCAATTAATTCATTAAAAATCCTTCAGTGTGATTTTCTGGATTTTTTTTTCTTATTTTGTCTCTCATAGTTGAGGTATACCTATGATGAAAATTGGAGACCTCTCTCATCTTTTAAGTGGGAGAACTTGCACAATTGGTGGCTGACTAAATACTTCTTTACCCCACTGTAAGTTGACTGTCTGCATGAAGCACCCTTTTAAACTTCACTCGTGTCCGCCTGCACTTATTCTGATCCAACACAAGCGCACCTAAGCAGTGTTTACCATCAGTGAACATTTTTCTTGTTTAATTATTTCTTTTAAGAATTACTCCTGTGCTGCCCTGATATTTAATGGATTGGTCATGTTACCCATAGGGGCCTTTCCTTAAAAACATTCAAAACATGTAAGAGGGTTAATCATGTTAATATGGGTCGAAGCAAATATGCTTACCAGGGGTGTCGATCAAGTAGCTGTACACGTCCGGCCACTGCACAGCTGGCCACCTGGTTGGGTCATTAACCCATTTTCCGGCTGGTAGCTTGTATGGGCAATCTGTCAGTCCACTTGCTGTCAGTTTCTCCTGATAACGTAGCCTGGCTGACTCATCAAGCTTTTCTATGTAGTCACAGGCCATGACAAAAAGTCAAAACACTGCACTCGACAAGGCTTGGTAACGGGTTTGTTTTCACCGAGTTAAGATGGTGGCGATGTGTTACTAACCGGAAGTGACGTAGTCCCGACCGCAACCATTGCTCCAATCACATCCCCCGCAGCCACAGTGGATGTCCTCAACCCCGACAATCCCCCCCCATAACCCACCCGCACAACAACACACCTCAGGATGCTTCTGAACGTCCACTGTCTCGCATGTCACCGTACAACAGTGACTGACTCGACTTCTGCAGTGCCACTGTTAGATATGGAAATAGGCTGGTACGAGTAAGATGGCGGCGGGGTTGGACGTGGGATAGACCGGGGTGGTTTGCCGGTTACGCCACCCCTAGTATAAAGGAGTTGGGCGGAAGAGGCAAGTCCTCTTTCACCGTGGGAGCCACCTGGCCTGCAGGCGTGTGCTGTAAGCCTTTCTTGTATATAGTTGGCATCCTGATTATAGCCCTGTTAACCAAGTTATGACTGGCTCGTTATTCCTATAATTATGGACACAACAGCCACATGACACCAGCACAATTCACGCAATATGTAGAGATTGCACATTGATGGCAATTACAAAAATTGCACAGTGTGTAATATTGCACATGGACAGATGTGAACTGCAACTAATTGTACGTTTTTGGGTTCGACACTGATTAGGATGCCTCCTGGACACCTCCCACTTGAGGTGTTTCAGGCACGTCCCACTGGGAGGAGACCCCGGGGCAGACCCAGGACTAGGTGGAGAGACTATGTCTCCCAGCTGGTCTGGGAACGCCTTGGTATCCTCTCTGAAGATCTGGAGCAGGTGGCTGGGGAGACGGAAGTCTGGGAACTGCTGCCTCCGCGACCTGGACCTCCGGAAAAGTGGTAGAAGATGGATGGATGGGTTCGACACTTTCAATGCAGAGCATTATTTTCAATTTTTACTTTAAAGTTCTCTACTTGCTGTTATTTTTATTTTTATAATAACTGCTTAAAAATGCACCTTGCACTGTTTATAGACCATCATTACAGATTCCAGCTGTTTTCTTGTTTTGATTGTTGACAATAAAATAAAGATGGAGTCAGCTGTGAAGAAAGTGCACTGAAATCTTTATTTTTTCAAATACCACAGCATATTAAGCAGGAAAATGAAAGCTGGAAAATAAAAACAAACAAGTCAATGGCTCGTCTCACACACAGCAAAAAACTACACTAAAAAAACAGACAATTGTCCACAGCAGCACTTTTTCTGGCAAGTTTACTTAGCCAAGCAGCACACACATATGTCCACCATTTGTTGTGACTATGCTTCTACTGACTCCAAATTCCAAAGAACCATTTGTTGGTTGGTGTAAAACAGGAGCAGGCTAATCAGCTAGTATGTGGAGGAACAAAATAAGTTCAAGCGAGACACGGCGAGCTGAAGGGTTAAGAGATTCCTCCCATCATCGTGAGACACACTGCAGCACTGTGTGCTGTGTATGCGCTGTTGTGAGTGCGCTCTCCTGAAGCATGTAGCTCCTGTAGGCATGTCAGCTCTTTTATACACTGATACAGACAGAGAATGCATGGCACATTAGCATATCAATTGTCATCTAATACATATCGGTCAATACACCTGATTAGCATGACATTGGTTGGCTCGAGGATGCATGCATACCGTCCCGTCTGACTGCTTCCTGTGGTTCCCTGTCTGCATGTAAATTGTCCTCTGCTTCTTCCAGCCCTGCTGCTGGGTGTGAAGAAAGCTCCAGAAGAAAATCCCAGAGGAATGTCTCCCTGCTGTGTTTAGTGTCACCACAAGTATATAATAAATTTTGTAACCTCAAATATTGTTATTGCTGCCTTGTTTTCAAGATCGAGAAAGTTTGCTGTTGATGCACCATGTTGGTCCATTCAAAAATCCTCGAGCACCCGCCCTCCACTATATGAGTCATCCAACCAAGAGAAGGTGCTTTTGCACAGCTTTAGGGAAAGTACAGGATGTGACTGGAGAGCCATCAATCATCTCACCCGCCAAGCATGCGATATTCAGAAGCATTCTCCATCAGTCAAAAACACCAGTGAACAAAGACAGTCCAAGCTCATGAGTTTCTTCATTTGCCTTTTTTTTTTTTTAATTAATATTAGAACAATGTAGAGAACATGATTTGGAAAATGTCCAGCAATTTAATGGGAAAAAAAATAATTAATTATATCTTTATTTGACATGTATCTAAACACAGTCTCAGAGCTTTTGTTACTCATTTTTATAGATCTTGTGAAAAGAGCTTTTGTAATAAAATGGAGAACGAAGTAAAGTCAGTAAATTCGTGGAAAGTTAATAAACTAAGTTGCTAAATTTACAGTACACAAATTTTGATTATTAAAAACTGAATAGCTAAATTCAAAACACAAAATTACAAACACTTCAAAAAGGAAAAATGCAGGATGCATTGATCTATATCAGCCTAACATCGGTATCGGCAGATATTTATCTTACTGACTGATTTTAGCTTTCACAAATATATTGGCAGTGGCGTCATTTTCTGCCCTGAAACAGACAACAGTAGACTTCAGCTGCACAAGGTAGAAGGTGGAAAGTACCATTTCTTTGGTCTATGGGATGACTTGGCTGGGGCTTGAACCCACAACCTCCCAGCTGCAGGGCGGATTCTCTACCACTACAGTTTTAGTAGACTACAGCTGCAAATTTAGAAAACATCAGAGACTGGACCATTTTAAAGGACTGCAGTTCAGTTTTCTTTATAATACAAATTTCTTGGCCAATACCAAATCAGTCAAAAGCAATACATTGGCAAATCTATTATTTTTGACATCAGCTGATACAGGAACAGTATTCTGCAAGCCCATTAAAATTAGGACATTTACAATTCTGTTTAACATATTACTAAAAATATTACCATGTATTTTCATATTAAGTTGAGGTAGTTGTCTTACTTTCCTCAGGGAATGTGTCTATATGCCAGTTAATCCTCATTGTGAGACAAAAGAGATGTAAATAGGTGGGAAAAATATGTGCATTAGCAATATCAGCATCAGGAATTGGCAAAACAATTTTCAAGCTAATGCATATTGGTTATTTGGAAAAAAGTTATTAAATATTATATCATGCTTCCCGAGGCTAAACCTCTGGCTTTGAAGTTTTGACACTGAGCATGAACTCTGTTATGTGTTAAAACTGTGTTTGGGAGGACGACCAATCTCACAGAGTCTGACATGAAATAAATTCATACTACCATCAGAGACTTTTAATCAGAAATGTACTTTTGACCTGTACGAATTTCTGTAGACTTTTTCATTGTAATTTTGGTTTAAATAATTCTTGATTCAAATTATGAAACAACAAAAATTCCACGAGATTTCAAGCATCTCATGTGAGACTGCAAATGATTCCATTGTTTAAAACCTTTTCCACATTTATCATAAAGAACTAGCCTCTCATTTGTGAGACTTCTCATGTGATCTTTCTTCTTCCACACGTTTTACAAGAAAAAGGCTTCTCACTGTTTGATTTATTTGCATCTCATTTCATTACAAGTGCAATGAGCCCCAGCCAGGGGTCTATGGTTACACTTCTCACTTGTATAATTCCTCATGTGACATTTCAAGTGACTACAGTCACTGAAACATTTTCCATATTAAGTATAGTATTGTGACGTTTTCAAGGGTTCACACAAAAAGACAATGGAGCAGATGGCTGTGATCAACCTGATTTATTTTTCACACACCCCGACCCCCAACCTGCTTCTGTGCTACAGAGTGGAGGGGAGGTCATTCTCCCAGACCTCCGTTTCAATCATGGTTACACACAGATACATCTTGCCCTAATCCTGCTAAACACTGCTGGGTCATTATAATGCAGTTATAATGACACAGCAGTGTAACTCAGAAATAACACATTTAACACACACAGTAACGTTTCAATCTGGCAAAGCATGCTGGGAAATCCCTGCCCCCTTAAAATGGCCCCGACGTTACAGTATAGTTGGTTTAGTCGGTTTAAAATGCATTAAAATACATAAGAAGATACAAAAAGTACAACAGAAAAACTGAAAGGGTGTAGGCAGAAGTATAGCTTATACATCCTACCCCTTTTACCATTAAAGATCTTAGAAAATCTTATATATCAACCTCAACAGTGGAGAAAAAGCACCAAAAAAAATCATACCAAGGCAAAAAACAAAAAACACAACTGTCATATTCTAAACAAACAGAATACTGAGAAAGTAGCTTTGTCTTGTATATTTTCTTAAACAATTTATCTGTTCTACGCATTTTAATATTATCGGTGTGGGGAGACTTGAATAACGAAACCGAATTGCCTTTTTAATTTCAGTTTATTTCAAGTAACCATTCCACTGTCTGCTCTCATTCCTGAGCAGCGAACAAAGAGAGTGAACACACCAAAGTTCTCAATTTAATAGCACCTTACTCACTACTAAATAATCAACACCAACATTCAGTCTGTGCGCCGCTTGGGCTTCAGCCGTCTGCCGAATCTGCTGTGAGTTGGCCCCGCCTTGCCTGCGGTGCGTTTCTGCTTCGGTTCTGTTGACTGAGGAAGAGAGTGATTAATTGCCCCCTGCGGGGGCCTGCCTCGTCGAGGCGCCACTGCGACCGGTACAGACACGTCCTTCATGACAAAAGCAGGTTTTAGTCTGTCAATACTGACTGTCTCTTTTCTGTCTCCAAAATCTAGCACAAATTGCTTATCACCTGCCTCCAGCACTCGAAATGGCCCTTCGTAAGGTGGTTTGAGCATTGCTTTAAGGGCTTCGCGCCTGACAAAAACGAAATCGGCATTTTTCAAAGCCTTGGGGACGAAAACTCGTGGAAAAGCGTGATGAACCGGACCCGGGAGCGTGTCTGCCCCCGTGCCGACTAACGGTCCCAGAGCCGAGAGAGGTGGGGGCTCTGGGTGCTCTGGTAAAAACTCGCCCGGCAGCCTCAGAGTTTGTGCGAATACCAGCTCCGCTGGGGAGGCGTCTAAGTCCTCTTTAGGCGCAGAACGCAACCCTAATAAAACCCATGGAAGTTTATTTACCCAATCTGCATCCGTGAGCGACGCTCTGAGTGCTGCCTTCAAAGACCTATGAAAACGCTCGCATAAACCATTGGCCTGAGGGTGGTAAGCCGTAGTGCGGTGAATTTTGGCTCCTAAGCCGTTGGCCATCGCTGACCACAGCTCAGAGATGAATTGCGGTCCTCTATCGGACGTAATGTCCGACGGAACCCCGAAGCGCGCCACCCAAGCCGTTAAAAAAACGCGAGCCACCTCCGCGGCCGTGGTCGTCGCAAGTGGGACCACTTCCGGCCAACGTGTGGTGCGGTCCACCATTGTCAAAAGATACGTGAACCCCTGTGATGCCGGTAGGGGGCCCACAAGGTCGACGTGCACATGGTCAAACCTTCTGGCCGGAATGCGGAACGGTTCTAACGGGGCTCTTGTGTGCCTGTGAATTTTGGCCCGTTGACAGGAAATGCAGGTTTTTGCCCATTCCTTCACGTGCTTGCGCAGGCACGGCCAAACAAACTTTTCCGCCACCAGTTTCACCGATGCGCGCACCCTCGGGTGCGCCAGTGAGTGGACCGAGTCAAAAACACGGCGGCGCCACGTGGCCGGCACCACCGGACGCGGGCGCCCCGTCGACATGTCGCAGATCAGGGGGGGCATACCGGTTTGTAAACACTTGCTCTCCAGCCTCAACCCTGTTGGTCCAGACTGGAGCGCGCGCACGTCTGCGTCCGCCCCCTGGTCCGCTGCCATGGCTGCGTAATCTATACCCACGTGCACCGGGGCTGCGCGCGCCACCGTGCCGCTCTCCTGCGGCGCGGTCACGGTGGCCCGTTCTGCCTCTGCACGTGTTGGGGTCGTGAACGCGCGTGAGAGACAATCCGCTACTACATTGAATTTGCCCGTGACGTGCCTAATGTCAGTGGTAAATTCCGAGATTGCGGCCAGCTGCCTCTGCTGCCTGCCGGATCACGGATCTGAAATTTTGGCCATGGTGTATGTGAGCGGCTTGTGGTCCACATAAGCGGTGAAGCACCGTCCTTCCAGCCAGAACTGGAAATGACAAATAGCCAAATGCAGCGCCAACAGTTCTCTGTCAAACGCGCTGTATTTTCGTTCAGCCGCGCTTAAAGATTTGCTAAAGAAAGCCAAAGGCTGCCAAACTCCGGCTACCTGTTGCTCAATAACGGCCCCTATGGCTAAATCTGAAGCGTCTGTCGTCAGCGCGATACGTGCTGCAGGGTCTGGGTGGGCCAGGAGCGCAGCGTCAGCCAAGGCTTTTTTAACCTCTGTGAACGCGCGCTCCCGCTCCGGGGACCATTCGACCGCCTGGGTCGGTTTTTGTTTTTTGAGCGCGGCATATAACGGTTGCATGATTTGAGCTGCGTGGGGCAGGAATCGGTTATAAAAATTCACCATCCCCAAGAATTCCTGTAGTGATTTGACCGTTTGTGGACGGGGAAAATCCGCTACCCCGCGTACTTTCTCTGGTAACAGAACCGCTCCCTCCAGGGAGACGCGGTGACCCAAAAAATCGATCCGCTCGATGCCGAACTGGCACTTGGCTGGGTTAACTATTAAGCCGTGCTCTCCCAGCCTCCTAAAAACTGCTGTGAGGTGCGTTTCGTGTTCGTCCTCTGAAGTACTCGCGACCAAAATGTCGTCGAGGTACACAAACACGAAAGGGAGATCGCGTAACACGGCATCCATCATCCGCTGAAATGTTTGCGCCGCCCCTTTGAGACCAAACGGCATGCGTAAAAATTCGAAAAGTCCGAACGGGTTTATTACCGCTGTTTTAGGAATGTCCTCCGGTTGGACCGGGACTTGGTGATAGCCGCGAACTAGATCAATCTTTGAAAAAATGCGCGCCCCCGCCAGGTGCACCGAAAAATCCTGAATGTGCGGGATGGGATAACGATCGTGCGCCGTAGCGTTGTTTAGCCTGCGGTAATCCCCGCACGGTCTCCAGGAGCCATCGGCTTTCGGTACCACGTGCAGCGGCGAAGCCCACGGGCTCTTCGACCTACGAACGATGCCCAGCCTCTCCAGGCTGGCGAACTCCTCGCGCGCAATGGCGAGCTTAACTGCATCCAAGCGCCGAGCTTTTGCAAACACGGGAGGACCAGACGTGGGGATAAAGTGTTTCACCCCGTGCTTCGCGACCGTCGCTGAAAAAGTGGGCACAGTGAGCGCTGGAAATTGGGTGAGGAGTGTGTGAAACTTACCACCTGCTGTAGCGACGTGGGTCTGTACTGGTGGCGGGGACACTCGAGCTGAACAGGGGAGAGAGTAAAAAGAGAGTGCATTTACCAGCCGTCTATTAGCAAGATCAACTAACAGATTGTGTGAACACAAAAAATCCGCGCCCAACATGTTGAAACTCACCGCCGCTATTACAAAAGTCCATTCATATGTGCGGCCATGTAAGCACAAAGGCGAGGTCCTTCTCCCGTAGGTGTTGATGTTCGAGCCATTTGCCGCTGTAGCTCCGCTACCGTGGGGTCCAGCCACCCGGTCCGCGTATGTTGGGGTGATGAAGCTCACTTGTGCTCCGGTGTCGATGAGGAACTCTCGTCCGGAGCGCGCATCCGTGATGTAGAGCAGCTTGTTGCCTTCTCCGAGGGTCGAAGCTGCTAGCGACCCCCGGTCTTGCCGTTTCCCGAACTCCTGAAGATGCAGGGCGGCACACACCTGCGTGCCTTCTCCGCGAACCTCCGATGGTAAAAGCAGAGATCTTCTCCTCCGCTGTGTCGTGTCCGCGCCTCTGCCGCCGGGCTATTGGCTCCACCTCGTCGCGGCCGTGTTGCCGCCGTCGTGGGCCAGTCTGGTTCTGCCGCCTCTGGCTCCCCGCTGTCTCGGGTCGCCGCTGTGGTTGCTTGCCCGCCGCAGGCGTCCAGGATCCCATCTGCCTCCTGGGCCAGCTCCCGGAACTCCTCCAGGGTGTGACACTTTTTGCCGGCCAGCGTGCTTCTCGCATGCGCCGGGAGGTTGGAGAGGAAGATGAACTGAAAAATGAAATCATCGTTGTCCAACCCTCTCAGCTGTATCATCTCCTCCATCAGGGCGCTCGGCCTGTGTCCACCTTGGTCTAGCAAAGACAGGATCCTCCTCGCCCTCACTTCAGCCGAGGGGGTGAAAAACTTGATGAGGGTGGATTTCAGCTTGCCGTACCTGTCGGTCGCGGGTGGCTGCTCCACCAAGCTTTGCACGCACCGAGCTGTGCTGTTGTCCAGTTTAGCGATGACATGGTGGAACTTAGTGTCATCTACCGTTACTCCTGCGAGCGCGAACTGCGACTCTGCTTGCAGAAACCACGACCGTGGGTTATCCTGCCAGAAATCAGGCAGCTTAACGGCCACTGCGCTCGCCAGCTCTGAGCGCTGTGAGTCCGGGACCCTGAGAATCTCTTCGTTCATTCTCAACGTTGTCAGTCACCAATGTGGGGAGACTTGAATAACGAAACCGAATTGCCTTTTTAATTTCAGTTTATTTCAAGTAACCATTCCACTGTCTGCTCTCATTCCTGAGCAGCGAAAAAAGAGAGTGAACACACCAAAGTTCTCTCATTTAAACATTCTCACATCAAACCATTTCCCTCGCGGGGGAAATCACACATCTATCTCAAAATCTCTTTATTCACATTCATTAACCTTTTATTTACATAACTCCCCCTTCTCTCCTCTCGAGCCTCAGTGGTCAGGAAGTCTTCTGTCCCCTGTCCTCCGCAGGGGGTCCAGGCTCTGTGGCTCCGCACCGCAGGGGGCTGGCTCTCCTTCATCGTGGTTAAATCACATATGCAGTGTCCAACATATACATGTCTCACAACACAGCCATAATCGGGCCAATTATTCCAGAGTTCAACGCCCTTAACAGAATCAGTATTTCTTTATATTACAGTAATTCTAAAATGAGGCTTCACATAAACAAGATTTCCTCGTAAATTGTATGCATTTTTTCTGGTTTTAAACAGCTTCTGGACATTCAGTGGCAACTGTCCATTGTTTGTACATTATTTGAATTGTACTGTAATCCACTAAATCAGGAAATTTTAATACACCTAATTCAATAAATAGTGAGTTTGTTGGCTCACAATAAGGTTTATTAGTTATGACCCACATGACATTTCACAAGGTAAAAGTCTTTTCACTGTTTTATTTATTTGCATCTCATTTCCTTACAAGTGCAATGGGCCCCAGCCAGGGGTCTATGATTACACTTTAAATTAAAAAGCTTTGTATCCAAGGGCTCTCTTTAAGATAGAGACTGTTCCTCTGATTGCTGAGATCTGTATTTCACAGATGCTAGGGCAGCCGGGTATTGCTTGTAGATATTTTTTCAAGTTCTTCTTAACCATCCCAGTTGCTCCCACCACCACAGGTATAATATCTGCATCCTGCAGATTCCAGGTGCTTCTTAGGTCGTTTTTGAGGTCTTGATATTTTGTTATTTTTTCTCTTTCTGCTCTGTTGAGGCCGTAGTCGTTTGGTATAGTTACATCGATTAATTGGGCAGTTTTGCCCTTTTTGTTCAAGATAACTATGTCCGGTTTTATTGCTCCTCCTTCAATGTGTCTTCCAGTTGGGATTTCCTTGTCATAAAAGATGGTAATATCTCCGTTGGAGCTAACTGGCTCTGGATCGTGCTCCCATACTGGTCCTTTTACTTCTATTTTGAATTCTTTGCATATTTTCCAGTGTATATAACGGCACCTGTTTGAGTTCTCATGTGACCTTTCAAATGACAACGGCCCTCATTATTTCAAATGTGTGTAAGACAGAAAAGTGGTTGTACAATCATTTCTGCATGCAGATCAGTATTTATCAATCTGAACGGGATCGTACGATGCACTCAAATCTGTGGCCGCGTGCGCAAGTTTTCAAGTCACTGTAGACTCACAGTGCTGTAGAGAAACCTGCTGAGTGGCAGAATTATGTGATTATATCAAATTATAATGAGCAGTTTCAGGTGATATGCTTACCTTGTGTTATATTTAGATGGGGAATCTGACAATTCTCCTGTGTGAGACCTGTGTTAAAATACTGTTCCAAAAAGTATTTCTTTAAGTTTTCTGTTAAATGTGAGGGGGGGCTGAAAAGTTCAACACAGTCTCCCCTTCGGTCCACACACTTCTTCCATCAGTTTTGCAGTGCTTGGATCCCTGCGTTTGAAAAATAAACCACATTTGGTCAAATTTGATCACTATGAACTTTTCGGCCCCCCTTTGTAGTACAGTATCCCTTACAAATTATCCATTAACTAAACATAACAGCTTTACACACAGAAGTGGCTGACCGAGGTGATCTGCTGCATCTGTGTTTAAAAAAAAAAAAAACTGCTCCGGGTTAGCAAGAGAAATTTGGAATAGCAGAGAAGATGTGGGGAAATAATTTGATTTTGCCTTGTGCATTTTTACACATTATTGAGAGATGGCTGCAGACGATGAGCACAGCACGCAAGACAGCTGCTCTGCAGACGTCTTTCTGCACTTCTAAATAGCAGATAATAAATTCTCACGTTTGACAAGTATGGTTTAAAATGGCAAAATGGACAACATTCATCCAAGTCAAACAACAGTCTACAGATAGTCGTGTGAAAAAATTAGGACACCCCTTTAAATATTCAGTTCTTTAAGAAATGTTCACGTATCTATGTCCAACCTTGTTTTTGTTTTTATTTGCATGTTTTAAAATTTATTTTAGCCATTGTAAGTGGGAATGAATGTGGGGGTGTCCTAAAAAAGATGGGGGATGTCCTAATTTATCCCTCACTATTTGTTAAGAATTACATTTTACAGAAAATTTGAAAAAAGTCTTTAATTCATTTTTTATTTAGTTGTATTACGTGAATCTCCCAGTATTTTTAACTTTGATATTAAATATCCATATGTCCTCATCGGTAAATGGCCAACTCGACATAAGCGGATCAATAAACTAAGGGATGAAAACACGAAGGAGCCGGGCACAAGGACAAAAGCAGAGTAAAATTAAAGAATTCCTCTTCAACAACGCAGGAGAAACCGCTGAACACGGGGCCCAAAAAAACGAGGTGACCGCAGCAGAGAAAATGGAAGACACACTCGATACCATGAACACCGGCATCGCCAGTTTGGGTAAAGAGTTGAGAGACTTCAAACGGCAGCTACAACAGGATTTAGCGGCTCTTAAGGAGGAGCTGAAAAAAGAGATTAAGGAAGAAATTATGGGCCTCCGAAGAGAAATGGAGCGCAAGCTAGCAGAAAACATGGAGGAGCTGCGCTCCCAGCGGGCGTGTATGACAGAAGCGCAGGCCCGAATATCGGAGCTGGAAGATTGGAATAGCGAGGCAAGCGAACAGCTGCAGACCCTGACGGCACAAATGCAGAGGATGCAGGAGAAAGTAACCGACTTGGAGAGCAGGTCCAGACGGGGCAATATACGCATCTTCGGGATCCCGGAGGGCATTGAAGGCAACTCGATGACGAAATTCATGGATCAGTTCTTAAAAAAAGAGCTGGAACTGCCCAGCGAAGCGGATCTGCAGATTCAACGAGCGCACAGAGCCTCGGCACAGAACCCGAACCCACGCTGTACACCCAGGTCAGTTGTGGTAAACTTTCTGAAATATGATGTAAAGGAAAGAATCCTGACACGAGCGTGGAAAAAAAAGATACGAATCGGCGACAAGCAGATATTCTTTGATCATGACTACCCGGCGGAAATTGTGCAGCAGCGGAAGAAATATGCCAACATTAAAAAACGCTGAAAGAAAAAAAAAATAGATTCCAAACGCCGCTAACGAAGATGAGGATTCATTGGGAGAACGGCGTAAGAACCTACAACACAGCCAGAGAGGCAGCGCAGGACATGATGGAGCGGGGCCTTGAGGTGTACGTGCCGGAGGAAACGGTAGGAGCAGCGGAGGCCCTGAACGCATCACGACAGCCGGAGTGGAGGCGAGTGAACGGCAAAAGACGGGGGGAGACGTGGCGCAGCGGGCCCAGGAAAGACTACAAGGCTTTCAACTGAAAGCCTAGATTATAACAAAGATTAAGAAAGACACAGAAGAAATGAAGGCCAAGAAGACAGGGTAAAAGAGAAACAGACGGCTAGGAGAGGTTTAAGTGATATTTGTTGGACATTTCTAGACTAATGACTATTTCTTGGATAGTAAATACAGGTCTAGGGAGGGCCCTACACTCGGTGAGGACAATCCCTCCACCCACCAACAGGGACCAGTGGGCAGAAGAAAGGCCCAAAGTACGGAGGTCGAGATTTTTTAATGTGTTTTTATATAAATATGTGTTATTTTTGTTGTTAAAGGGGCTAGGAGCACAAGTTAAAAAAATGGAAAAACATGATTATGGGTAAAAATCTTAAGATAATGACACTAAACGTGAATGGTCTGAACTCACCTGTTAAAAGGGAAAGAATAATAAGAAAATTCAAGAAAGAAAAAGCCGAAATTATATTTATGCAAGAGACACATTTGAGCAAGACAGAACATGTGAAACTAAAGAGATTTGGCTATAAGAACTCCTACTACAGTTCATTTAAGGGAGGAACTAAAAGGGGGGTTATGATACTAATCTCAAATAAAATACAATTTGAATGTGAACAGGAAATCCAGGATAAAGAAGGCAGGTATGTAATAATAAAGGGTAGCATAGATGGAATGCAGATCACATTAGTGAGCATCTATGCCCCACCAGAAAGTGACAAGGGTTTTTTTCAACATCTGCTTGATCTCATAGCAACACACAGTGAAGGAGTCCTAATTTGTGGAGGAGACTTAAATGCTGTCATGGATCATGAAATTGATACAACAAGTGTTAAGAAGACAAAAAAACATGTAACAAAATTCATAAGAACCTCACTGGCAGAAATGGGTATGGTAGACATATGGAGGGACCTGCACCCACTCGAAAAAGACTATACACATTATTCAGCAGTCCATAAAGTACACTCTAGAATAGATTACTTCCTTATGAATGAAGGTGACAGACACAGGGTGAGAAATTGTTGGATTGGAGGGGCAGAAATATCAGATCATAATCCTATATACATGGAAATAAATTTAAACAATAGAAAATGACAAACAACATGGAAACTTAATGTAGGACTGTTAAATGATGATAAAATGAAAGAAAGAATAAAAGTAAACATAAATGAATATATCCAAGAGAATGACAATGAAGAAGTGGACCCAACAATACTATGGGATGCACTAAAAGCCGTGTTAAGAGGTAAATTAATTGTTGAAACAGGAAAAGCAAATAAGACTAAACTGGAAGCATATGAACAAAGATGTGAGAGACTGAGGGAATTAGAACATAAACATCAAAGCACAAATGACCCAAAAATATATCAAGAAATTAAAGAAGAAAAAATAAAGATAAAAGAAACACAAATGGATGAAATTGAAAGGAAAAATAGATATCTAAAGCAAAAATATTATGAAACGGGACCAAAAGCCACAAAACTGCTGGCAAAACGGTTAAGAAAACAACAAACAATGAATAATGTATATAAGATTAAAGACCCCACCACAAATAAAACCACAGTTAACCCAGAAAACATCGAAGAAATATTCCATAATTTCTACCAAGAACTATACTCGCAACCTGAAGAAACAAATACTAAAGATATTAAAAAATTTCTATGCACATTGGACTTGCCATCAATAGGAAATCAACAAAATGAAAAGCTAACAGCAGAAATAACAACACAAGAGATTAGAGATGTGATTAAGTCACTTAAAAACGGTAAATCACCAGGTAGCGATGGATACCCCTCTGAGTTTTATAAACTGTTTATAGAAGAACTCACGCCACAGCTTCTAAAGTCATTTAATTGGACGTTGAACAACAACAAAATACCTCCATCATGGAACGAAGCCATTATTTCAGTCATTTTAAAGCCAGGGAAAGATAGAGAACAATGCGGAAACTATAGGCCAATCTCTTTATTAAATGTGGATTATAAAATATATACAACAATTATATGTAAACGAATAAAGACACTCTTGACGGAATTGATAGAAGATGATCAAACTGGTTTCATAGAGGGACGCCAAACACATGACAATATCAGGAGAACAATACATATAATTAATCAAATACATAAAGAAAAGAAAAGCGCAGTAATAATGAGTTTAGACGCAGAAAAAGCATTTGACAGGGTTAACTGGAAATTCCTATATAGTGTGCTGGAACGCTTTGGATTTAACGAAAAATCAGTACAATGCATAAGGACACTGTATCAAGAACCTGTGGCAAGAATCAAGATAAACGGTAGCTTAACAGACAAAGTAAATATACAAAGATCAACTAGGCAGGGATGCTGCTTATCGCCCACCTTGTTTGCTCTGTTCATAGAGCCACTGGCTCAAGGGATATGACAAAATAAGAAATTAAAAGGTGTAACAATAAAGGGGGCGGAACACAAGATTGGGCTATTTGCAGACGATATTATAGTTTACCTTGAACAACCAGATGAATCAATAATGGAAATGATGAACTTGATAGAAAATTTTGGAAAATTATCAGGATACAAGATAAACATAACAAAAACACAAATACTGACATTCCACTATAACCCTCTAAACCAGATAACTGATAAGATCAAACTAAACTGGAAACAAAAAGAAATAAAATACCTTGGAGTGAACATACCTAAAGATCTAAGCAAAATCTATAAAGCAAACTATGATAGGTTGGAACAAGAAATAAAAAAAGATATTGATAGATGGTCAATCTTAAATATGGATCTGAATTCAAAAATTGAGACAGTCAAAATCAGCATACAACCTAGATTACTTTACCTCTTCCAGGCTATACCAACAGAGATTCCAGATGCCCAATTCTCAAAGTGGGACAGGATGATATCGAGATTTGTTTGGGGAGGTAAAAAACCAAGAGTGAAATATAAAACTCTCCAGTTACCAAAAGAGAAAGGAGGCATGGGCCTACCGAGTCTAAAGGAATATTACTACTCAGCACAAATAAGATATATCATATGTTGGTGCGACGAGGGATATGAGGCAAAATGGAAAGAAATGGAAAAGGAAATTGAGGGACTCCCAGTACAAAGCATAATAGGAGATAAAGATGCATATAAGCAAATCAAACAAATAGACCCAATCACTAAATTTACTTTAGAACTGTGGTATAAAATAGTACAAAAGTATAATATAAAGGAAGACAAAACTATTGAAATGGGTAGCATTTGACAGTCAGTTTGAACCGGCAAAACAAGATAGGGGATACAAAAATCTGGTGAACAAGAGAATCACAGCATGGGGCAATATCGGAAAAAAAGATCTCGGGAGCTTTGTAAACATCAGGAGAAAATTTAAACTAGAAAGATCGGAATTCTTCAGATATCTGCAGATGAGAGACTATTATATGAAGAAGATTAGGCATAACCTCCAAACAGATGTGAGCGAGATTATACAATTCATTTTAAGCTCATATACAGGAAATAAAACAAGAATTATTTCAAAGCTATATCAGAAACTTATGGCAAACAATCATTCAAATAACTATATAAAGGAGAAATGGGAGAAAGAGCTCAATTTAAACATAACAGAAGAAAGCTGGCAGGAAATATGGAAAACACAACACACGTCAACAAATTCAAGAACATGGAGGGAATTTGGATGGAAAAACCTGATTCGCTTTTTCATTACACCACAGATTCAAGGAAAGTATACAAATACCCAATCTATATGCTGGAGGGGATGTGGGGCTCAAAATGCAGACCACTCGCATATGTTTTGGAAATGCTGCAAAATCTCATCATTCTGGAAATCTATACATGTGACAATACAGAGGATATTAGGATATAATATACCAATGAACTGTAACCTGATGTACCTATGTGATCTTAAAAGAGACAATGTTATACAGGCTGAGGACAGATATCTAGTTAAAATCTTGTTGATTGCATGTAAAAAAACAATCACAAAAAAATGGCGATCAGAAGTTCTTCCTGACCAAGAGCAATGGACTGACATTATTGAGGACATACGTATGATGGAAAAACTAACATATCGACAAAGAATGCAAGAAGGACTATGGGAAAAAAAATGGCGGAAATGGACACACTACAAAGTGCAACAACGAGACAGATATTGAAAGAATAACCAAAGACGCTGGAAAAACCAGAAGAATTAAGAGATGGAAACTAAAAACTTGATGCTCCAACATTTGTCCCCCCCCCCTTTTTTTTTTTTCTCCTTTTTCTTTTTTACTCTAGCCCCTTTGTTTTTTTTTAAATATAGACTGTGATCTGAATGCAATATATATAATGAAAAATGAATAAAAATCTTAAGTTACAAAAAAAAAAAATATCCATATGTCCAAATGTTAAACAAACAGTTCCTAATTTTTTCACAAGACTGTATACGTATATTATAATCTTCAGCTGTTTATCAGAGTCAAATCGACGGTGTTGCGCACCGTCAGTCTCCCCTGTTGCGTCTAAAATACCTTAACCCCCAGTTCTTTTATACGAAGGCCAAATAACCAGACAGAGATGAATTATACTTTCACTTATTTTACTGAAATTGAGATATGGGTACAGGCAGCGCTGGAACACAACTCTTTAGGCAATTCCCCAAGAGAGTGCTACCCAAAAAGTGGGCCCTGTAGTTTTTATAAAACTTAACCACTCCCTCATACAAGAGGGAGGGGTTTTTCCTCTGTGTATCAGTACTTTTCCACTTATGTGACAGTTCGGCTGTGTGCAGAACTGATTCTGACTGGTTTCAGCGAGTGAATTATAGGGTGTAACCTAAACTCTGCAGTGTAGCGTGTGAAGCAAGCAGATAAAGAAGTGTGAGAAAGACAGGCCAATCATGTCATTTTACTGACACCCCCATAACGTGGTTCCTTTGCATTTAAAGCAAGTTTTGAGCTTAACAGACTATATTACACAACTATTATTTTTTTCATTTTTCTTATAATATAGTCAATTTCTACTTCAGAAAAGTTTCTCTTTTTGCCGTCTCATGTTCCCCTGTCGGAAAGTCTGGGGGCGAAACATGGGCGTGGAATTCAAACGATGCTCAAATCCATCCATCAGATTTTTCAATGAGTGAATGATTGCACGATGAGATTGACCAAATATGCACTTTTTCATAAATACCACGCAGACATTTTCGTATGATCATATTTACACCCAAATGTAAGCCAATTTGTATGCCCCTTTGGAAAATGAGAGCCACTGTTTTCTGGAGCTATTTCCACGTTTCACAACAAAGGGCTTCTCGCCTATATGAGTTCTCATGTGATCTTTCAAACCATTAAGCTAAGTGAAACATTTTCCACATTTCACAAGAAAAAGGATTCTTACCTGTGTGAGTTCTCATGTGATCTTTCAAGTGATTACTCTGGCTGAAACATTTTCCACATATTTTACAAAAAAAAAAAAAAAAGGTTTTCATCTGTGAGTTCTCATGTGAATGTTCAAATGACTAAAGCGCAAGTTATGCACCCGTGTTGACCCGACGCAGCTGTGACGGCATCAACGCAGCGTCGATGTGCGTTCCTATTGCGTCACCCAATGTGCACCTCTCGTTGGCGACGCAGGGCGCAAGAGCTGCGATTGGTCCGCTTTGTCTCCTCCTTCACATTTCCTATTTCTCGTCACTGCTTCGCTCTGCCTGTTCATGGTGGCACAATTTCCAAAGCAAGTCAGTTAAACAGCGGTCCACATTCAAAAGAATATTGAGGAAGTAAACACATACAGAACATTGTGTGGCTCATCATAACTCCAGTAATTACACAGATTGTCTGCTTCGTCTCCTCCTTCACATTTCCTGGTTCTTGCCGCTGCTTCGCTGTGCCTGTTCATGGCGGCACAACTTCCAAGGCAGGTCAGTTAAAATAATGGTCCAAATTCAAAAGAATATTGAGGAAGCACATACAGAGCATTTTGTGGGTCGTCTTAACCCCAGTAATTCAGGGGTTAAAGCAAAAAACAAAAATCCTGAACCTGAACTTTTTTCCAGAGGCAGTGACATAGGGATGGACACACACACATTATATTAGGGATAAGCCGATCTGATCCGCCATATCGGGTTCGATCCAGGCAAAATGGCTGGATTGGTACTGGCAAGGAATAAAAGTAATTTACTGATTCAATAGATTAATATGATTAAAATGAAGGCGCGATCAAGCTCTCAGCCGTGCTGCGAGCAGCTTCTGTAAACAGAAGCAACAAGTGTCACGTTGTGGAGAAAAAGGAATGGGTGAGGGCAACAAGCTGGAATGACACAAGGCTTTATTTTTCTCCAACATCGCTTGTTGCTGCAGGTGGCGAAAGGCACATCTTTGTTTGGTTGACTCCATATTAATTTTCCGCTTCCCAGGAGATGTCTAAACTCTGCCCAGTCTGAACCTCTTGGTGAGCTTCCTCACGTGGTTCATTGTCCTCATTTCCTCCTACTTCTGGGTGTGAGAGAACGCCAGACCTGTGTATTGAGTCCCCCACACAGCCGCCCCCCAGAACACCCAGAAGGGGCTGTAACCCCCCGATCCTTTGGGCTCAAGTCAGTACCCACGGTGGCTGCAGTGGGGGGTTGTCGATCCGGTAGCCGTCCGACTGGTGGTGTGTGTCGGAGGGCATGTCAGTCTGTGGGGGGAAAGGGGGAGGGGTGAAAAGCACTTTCTGCTCTGCTCCAAGTTCCAACACGTTGAACAGCCGTGGTTCGTGGGTGCACGGGGTCCAGTGCGCATCGTGCTTGACGGAACAAAGCCGGTAATCAGCAGGCTTTTTGGGACGGAGGTGCGGGGAAAGCTAATTAGATAGATAGTTGCGCTACCCTCGTAATCCTGCGGCGTGCGCATGGGGCTTCTGTGCGCCGAAATCCCGCTGTTGGGAGGTGACGCCAAGGTCGGGGAGCTTGACTGAAACAACGCAGATGGCGCAGATCTTCTCCTTCCAGGCTGTTTCTGTGGGTTTGCTCATCTCGCCGATCATGGTGCGTCTCGCTCCCAGCGCCGCTCGCTTTCTTCGGCCATTCAGGTCACCAGTGTGGAGAGAAGAACAGGCGAGCGCGCTCCACTGTGGATGAAAAGGGAGTCCACAGCACGGTGAAAGGGAGAGACAGTCCATCTCACGTCAGGTCACCACTGTGGAGAAAAAGGAATGGGCAAGGGCAACGAGCTGGAATGACACAAGGCTTTACTTTTCTCCAACATACAGCAAACACACTTCATAGCTCGGTTGAGCTATTGCGCTGTCAAGGTCCCTGTACATAGCTCTTTTATACCTGTTGCATGGACAAGGAGAATGTGTGGCACATTAGCATTCTGACTGACAGACAATGCACATCATTAACATAACAAACAGGTGCCACTTTATTATGCATCGTGTATGTACAAAGGAATTGTGTGATGCAATTATCATAACACTTGTTACCTAATTTACAATACATTCGCCACCTGCGTATTTATGCGCCCGCTTGTTGCTGCAGGTGGCAAAAGGTGCATCTTTGATTGGTTGACTCCATGTTAATTTTCCCCTCCCCGGGAGGTGTCTAAACTCTGCCCAGTCTGAACCTCCTGGTAAGCTTCCTCAAGTGGTCCATTGTCCTCGTTTCCACCTGCTTCTGGGTGTGAGAGAACTCCAGACCTGTGTATTGTGTCCCCCACAACATCACTGGAGCCTGTCTGTGGGACTCACTTAAGTTTGCTGTGTGGTACCAGCAGTTACAATTTTAACACCACCAACTTCATAAAACACTTGCAAAAGTAAAGGAGTATGCTGAATTCTGTCAAGAACCAAGCAGAAGGAAGTCAGCAGCTGCTGCTTTTCCAGCTCGGAGGCTGGAAAATGCTAAAGGTAAAACGTAAGCAAAAGAGCGAAACTGAAAGTAAAAACCACACAGACGCATGGAAATAAAGACACACAGTGCATCCGGAAAGTGTTCACAGCGCTTCAATTTTTCCACATTTTGTTATGTTACAGCCTTATTAGAAAATGGAATAGATTCATTTTCCCTCAAAATTCTACACACAATACTCCAATAATGACAACATGAAAAGGTTTTTTTTTCAGATTTTTTGCAACTTTATTAAAAATAAAAAGCTAAGAAATCACATGTACATGAGTATTCACAGCCTTTGCTGATGCACCTTTGGCAGCAATTACAGCCTCAAATCTTTTTGAATATGATGCCGCAAGTCTGGCACACCTATTTTTGGGCAGTTTTGCCCATTCCTTTTTGCAGTACCTCTCAAGCTCCATCAGGGTGGATGGGAAGCGTCGGTGCACAGCCATTTTCAGATCTCTCCAGAGATGTTCAATTGGATTCAAGTCTGGGCTCTGGCTGGGCCACTCAAGGACATTTACAGAGTTGTTCTGAAGCCACTCCTTTGACATCTTGGCTGTGTGCTTAGGGTCATTGTCCTGCTGAACCACAGTCTGAGGTCAAGAGCGCTCTGGAGCAGGTTTTCATCCAAGATGTCTCTGTACATTGCTGCATTCATCTTTTCGTCTATCCTATCTAGTCTCCCAGTTCCTGCCGCTGAAAAACATTCCCAGAGCACGATGCTGCCACCACCATGCTTCACTGTAGGAATGGTATTGGCATGGTCATGAGCGGTGCCTGGTTTCCTCCAAATATCACACCTGGCATTCACGCCAAACAATTCAATCTTTGTCTCATCAGACCAGAGAATTTTGTTTCTCGTGGTCTGAGAGTCCTTCAGGTGCCTTTTGGCAAACTCCAGGCGGGCTGCCATGTGCTTTTTACTAAGGAGTGGCTTCCGTCTGGCCACTCTATCATACAGGCCTGATTGGTGGATTGCTGCAGAAGATGGTTGTCCTTCTGGAAGGTTCTCCTCTCTCCACAGAGAAACGCTGGAGCTCTGACAGAGTGACCATCGTAAGGCCCTTCTCCCCCGATCGCTCAATTTAGACGGTCGGCCATCTCTAGGAAGAGTCCTGGTGGTTCCGAACTTCTTCCATTTATGGTTGATGGAGGCCACTGTGCTCATTGGGACCATCAAAGCAGCAGAAATTTTTCTCTATCCTTCCCTGGATTTGTGCCTCGAGACAATTCTGTCTCAGAGGACTACTGACAATTCCTTTGACTTCATGCTTGGCTTGTGTTCTGACATGCACTGTAAACTGTGAGACCTTATACACACAGGTGTGTGCCTTTCCAACTCATGTCCAATCAACTGAATTTACCACAGGTGGACTCCAATTAAGCTGTAGAAACATTTCAAGGATGATCAGTGGAAACAGGATGCACCTGAGCTCAATTTTGAGCTTCATGGCAAAGGCTGTGAATACTTATGTACATGTGATTTCTTAGTTTTTTTTATTTTTAATAAATTTGCAAAAATCTCAAAACTTTTTTCATATTGTCATTATGGGGTGTTGTGTGGAGAATTTTGAGGAAAACATGAACTTAATGAACTGCTTATTTACGTACTGTATATATATATATATATATATATATATATATATATATATATATATATATATATATATACACACACATATATATATACACATATATATACATATACAGTGTATATATATCAACAGTGAACTTCATATAATACTTTAAATTGCATTATTTACATAACTTTGTTCAAAAGAAATGATAGGAAATTAAATAATATAAAACATAAAAAAGGAAATACACAAAAACATTACTACAGAAAACTACAGTTTAATTCACCACTAGAATACTGGTGACTTGTTTCCATTCAACACCATAAGATTGCAGGACATTTTTTATTCCACCCTAAGTGCTGAGGCATTGGCAATATTCACTTTCCTGCTTGCCAAATGTTGGGTTGTTTCTCTGGTCGTGTCATCATCATAAACGCGAACAAGGTCATTGAAAACTTTGTCTATGCACTGGCTAGAAGCTTCAATGTTTAGTGAAAACATGCAGTGTTTGAGCTTCTCTAACAGACATTTTTTTAAATTCTGGCACTATGCCATGTGTGTTTACATAACTGGCATGTTGATTTAAAATGGACAGTTTTATTAAGGCATTTTTGTCTTCAGTCAGTTTTTTTTTTTTTTTTTTTTTTTACACACAGATTTACTTGCGGTTGAGAAATGGAGAATGACAAGTCACAAACACGGTCAGTCATTGATGCAGGTGTTCTGTCGATTTGTGCTGCCCTATCAAAAAATTCTACCGGTAACGCTGATCGACAGCAAAGTCCATCGATTCATGCTGCCTTATCAAAAACTGCTACCATTGCTTATCGGTATGATTTGTGTATATTCTGCAGATCATACAAATGTTTAATGTGCTTAATTAGTCCATAATATTCAGTTTAGTTATGCAAAGATGCAGGCGCATGTGCAAAGACGCATGGTAACATGTCTCGATAAGTAGCACAGAATTTTAGAACACCTGGTACATCTGAGGTAGTTGCTGCTGGGCAATCGTGTTGTGTATTGTACAGCATGGACAGCTGCTCTGTGGCCAGGATCTAGGTCGTGGCGTGACAACACTTTTTTTATTTTTTTTTTTTACCGCTAGCTGCATACAGGAGCTTTTTCGAGCACAACATGGAGAAACAAGCACCAGGGGTCTCATGTATAAAGGATTGCACAGCTTTCATACTTAAAGATGGCGTACTCACAAAATTTCAAAAGTACATGCGCACAGAAATGTTCAGATCTATAAACCTGTGTGTGCGCCTGATTCTCCGCTCCTTTTCTTTATACATCCCACCTCACCGTGAAAACCAGCGCACAATCTCTACTCCACCTCAGTTCTTCCCACCAATGACTATGCAAATCAATAAAAACGCCCCTTCTGTCACTTTTCTGTCAAACAATGATCATCAATCCTGCAGGAAAGTGCAACATAAAAAAATAACTTCATGGAGTGTGACGCTGAGGTGTTGATAATGGAGGTGGAGGTCAGAAAAAAATATTTTGTTTTGTTCTGACCCTCCAGAATCAACAATAAATGTAAGTTTGCCAAATGGACTGGTGTTACAATGGCAGTCAATGCAGCTGGCTCAAACTGAAATAAAATGAAATGGTCTGGAACTACAGTTAAAGTCAATAGATGGATCACTACTCAATGACGGTGTTGCTGGGGTAACGGGGGGGGTGGGGGTGGGGGGTGGGGGGCTGAGACAGAAAAAAAAAATGCTGTGAAATAAAGCCCTCGGTAATCTGCACAGACAGATGTAATGTTACTGAGTAAAATAAGTAAATAAAATTAATAAAGTAAATAAACACTATTGAATACCACTCCTATCTTACAGCTGAATTTATCCGAGTTACAAACCAGATCTGTGTCAGAATCCAAATTACACATGACAGCCAGGCGGCCTTAAAAGCCTTTTACTTTGAAATTCTAACCTCCAAGGTACAGCACGTATTGTGCTGGGGATCCTCCTGTTGTCTTTGTTGTCAGTTTCGAATGACTCGAAGACAAGTTTAGTTTCCCCCAACCCACTTCCTGAGGTCCGAGGAGGCCAAAATGTCAGAGGGGGAATCCGTTGAAGATCCCTGGAAATCTGGGTAAATTGCAGACTGGAACTCCCCATGGTCTTCCCTTTATTCAACATTAACCCAGAGGATCTCTCCAGGACAGCGGAGCTGGCTGGTCCATGAGTGAGGCAGGTTAATTCGTTATTATTCATCGGGGTTTCACTGTGCTCAATAAGCCAAGTTATGGAGATAAATCACGTAATAATAATTATGTTTTTCACAGACTAATTCATAGACAAAGCACTTTAACTGAAGTGGAAATGTTATTTTAACATATTCTGTGAGTTTCAGCTGTTTTGTAGTTTAACCACCTGATGTAGCCAAACAGAATTTTGCAGACAGCTGTAACTTCTCACTGCAAGTGGAAACTTTGAGGCTCAGCCCTCAGATTCTCACATCATGTTTGTTTTTATAAATCCCACTGTGTGTGTGAAAATCAGCGTATGCCGTGTTTTTGTGTATGTGCACCATTTATACAAGGCCCCTGGTTCTCTATTTTTTTTTTTACACCAGCTACCAAAAAAGGCTTACTGTCTTAGCTCATTTTTTGATCCAGCCATTTGCATTTAAGTCCTTTGTCAATTAGGATATCTTCTCCAGGCTTCAAAAACTTAACTCTCCATCCCACGGAATGTATGAAAGGCATGTACAGAGGTGTGAAAAAAGTGTTTGCCCCCTTCTTGATTTCTCATTTTTGTGGATGTTTGTCACACTTAAATGTATCAGATCAAACAATTTTAAATATTAGACAAAGATAACACAAGTAAACACAAAATGCAGTTTTTAGGTGTTTATTAATAAGGGAAAAAAATCCAAACCTACATGGCCCTGTGTGAAAACGTGACTGCCCCCTAAATCTAATAACTGTTTTGGCCGCCCTTAGCAGCAACAACTGCAATCAAGCGTTTGCCATAACTGGCAATGGGTCTTTTACAGCACTGTGGAGGAATTTTGGCCGACTCATCTTTGCAGAATTGTTGTAATTCAGCCACCTTGGAGGGTTTTCGAGTATGAACCACTTTTTGCAGTCATGCCACAGCATCTCAATCGGATTCAGCTCAGGACTTTGACTAGACCTCTCCAAAGTCTTCATTTTGTTTCTCTTAAGCCATTCAGAGGTGGACTTGGTGTATTTTCGATCATTGTCCTGCTGCAGAACCAAAGTGCGCTTCAGCTTGAGGTCACGAACAGATGGCCGGACATTCTCCTTCATGATTTTTTGGTAGACAGCAGAATTCATGGTTCCATTTACCACAGCAAGTCTTCCACGTCCTGAAGCAGCAAAACAGCCCCAGACCATCACACTACCACTACCATATTTTAATGTTGGTATGATGTTCCTTTTCTGAAATGCTGTTACTTTTATGCCGGATGTAATGGGACACACACCTTCCAAAAATTTCAACTTTTGTCTTGTCAATCCACAGAGTATTTTCCCATAAGTCTTGGGGATCATCAAGAGGTTTTCTGGCAAAACTGAGACAAGCCTTTATGTTCTTTTTGCTCAGCAGTGGTTTTTGTCTTGAAACTCTGCAATGGTTGGCCGGCCACTCCTGGGAAAGTTCACCACTGTTCCATGTTTTCGCCATTTGTGGACAATGGCTCTCACTGTGGTTCGCTGGAGTCCCAAAGCTTTAGAAGTGGCTTTATATTGCTGAGAGAAACCCGGAGAGAGTGGAGGGACTGCTGTGTGCTTGCGTTCACGGAGACATGGCTCCACGACAACATCCCTGACGCGGCCATTCAGCTGGAAGGTACGACATCGTTCCGGGTGGACAGAGAAGCTGCGAGCTCCGGTAAGAGCTGTGTGTGTGTGTGTGTGTGGGGGGGGGGGCTATGCATCTATGTTACCAAGAACTGGTGCGTTAACGCCACGTTAATATCTAAACACTGCTCCCCGTTGGCGGAGTTCCTTATTGTATATTGTTGGCCATTTTATCTGCTGAGGGAATTCACCAATGTGTTTGTAGCTGCTGTTTACATAGTGCTGAGTGCTAATGCTAAAGCTAGTGCTAAAGAGGCACTCGGAGAGCTGCACAATGCTATTAGTGAAATTCAAACTTCACACCCGGACAGTTTTGTGGTGGTTGCGGGGGATTTTAACCACACCAGTTTAAAGACTGTACTCCCCAAGTTTAAACAATGTGTAGACTTTAAGACCAGAGGGGAGAATATGTTGGACTTGGTGTGCACAAACACAGATGCTTATAAGGCAACACCTCGCCCCCACCTCGGCCTTTCTGACCACCTATCCGTGATGCTGGTGCCTGCCTACAAACCTTTACTGAAGCGCAGCAGGCCAGTAGTGAAACAAATCAGGATTTGGTTTGGCCAGAGAGTGCAACCTCAGCACTTAAAGACTGTTTTCTGCACACAGACTAGGAGGTCTTCAAAATAGCAGCCTCCCAGGAAGACAAGACAGATGTGGAGGAGTATGCTGAAATGGTCACCAGCTACATCACGAAGTGCACAGAGGATGTCACTATAGTGAAGACTATCACTGCACAGGGCAACCATAAGCCCTGGATGACTGCAGAGGTGCGTTCGCTGCTCACAGCCAGAGATGCAGCCTTCAGAGCGAAGGACAGGATTGCCCTCCGCTCAGCCAGGTCTGTGCTCTCAAAAGGAATTAAGACGACGAAGCGCGCCTATGCGGAGAAAATCCAGGGACACCTCTGTGACACTAGGAACACCAAGCGGATGTGGCAGTGAGTTTGGGCGCTGATGGACTATAAGTCTAGGCAGGGGGTCGATGATGATGATGCTTCGCTTCCAGACAGGCTCAACAACTTCTTTGCACGTTTTGAAGCATCGAAGCCAACAATCAGAGGGAGGGCTGGCCCATCTCCACCATCGGTTGGGCCAGCTATCACCATCAACACAGCGGACACACGGAGGACCCTAACCAGGGTCAACCCACATAAAGCTGCAGGTCCGGACAACATCCCGGGACGTGTACTTCGAGACTGCGCGAGCGAGTTGGCGGATGTCCTGACTGACATTTATAACATCTCCCTGAGTCAGGCCATCGTTCCCAGATGCGTTAAGACCTCTACCATAGTACCGGTGGCAAAGAAACCAGGTGTGTCCTGTCTGAATGACTATCATCCTGTTGCACTGACACCAATTGTGATGAAATGTTTTGAACGGCTTGTCAAACCACACATCACAGCCTGCCTCCCTGCATCACATGACCCGCTCCAGTTTGCATATCGTTCAAACCGCTCCACGGAGGATGCTATAGTCACCACCCTGCACTCTGTCATCACCCACCTGGACCAGAAAGACACCTACGCCAGACTCCTGTACATTGATTTCAGTTCAGCATTCAACACCATTATTCCCCAGAGACTGATGGAGAAATTACTCCTTCTTGGTCTGAACACCGCCACATGTCTCTGGATCCTGGATTTCCTGACTGAGAGACCTCAGTCTGTCCGGGTTGGAAATAACATCTCCAACTCTATCACGCTGAGCACCGGATCCCCTCAAGGCTGCGTACTCAGTCCACTGCTGTTTACACTTCTAACACATGACTGTGTATTCAGACATGAGGGGGACCAGATTATTAAGTTTGCAGACAACACCACGGTGGTGGGACTTATTCAGAGGGATGAGGAATCAATGTACAGGGAAGAAGTGAGAGACCTGGAGGGCTGGTGCAGGGAGAACAATCTGGTGCTCAACGTGGACAAAACGAAGGAGATGATTATCGACTTCCGGCGGTCACAGCCTGAACACGTCCCTCTCAGCATCGGCGGCCGTTTAGTGGAGAGAGTGGAGAACATCAAGTTCCTCAGAGTGCAGATCTCGCAGGACCTGACCTGGAGCAAGAATTCCTTGGGGATCAGGAAGTGGGCCCAGCAGAGACTGCACTTCTTGAGGAAACTCAAACAGGCCTCTCTCCCCATCTGCATCCTCAGGACCTTCTACAGAGGTGCGGTGGAGAGTGTTCTGACGTACTGCATTGCAACATGGTACTCCAGCTGCAGTATGTCAGACAAAAAAGCCCTGCAGAGGACAGTTAAGGGAGCTGAGAGGGTAATTGGAGTTTCCCTCCCCTCAGTCCAAGAACTTCTTCAGAACCGTTGTAGGAGCAGGGCACTGAACACTGAACAGGGGGGCAATGGATCGGCGTTCTCGTCGCGCCCTCCGCCAGTACCCGGGCTCGCCTGGGGAAGCTAATGATCCTACCAGCAGACTAAATTCGAAGAGACGACGCCTCTGTGCCAAGTCAAAGAAGAATCCTAGTCACAGTCCTAAAGCCGAAAGCAAACAGCCCCAAGAGCACTTTGTGGTAGGATCTGCCCTTCGCATATTACAACTAAACGTTGAAGGCCTATCTGCAGCCAAGCGAAGCCTTATCGAAGTCCTCGCCTTCCAACATTCGATTGATGTAATCTGCCTCCAAGAGACTCATATTGGCACAGAGGAAGCTGGCCGCTTCACCATCAAAGGCTTTGACCTCCTGTGCTATGTTCTACATGCTAAACATGGACGTGCCACCTATGTGCGTTCTAACATAGTTGAAACAAATCACCTGATAACAACACATTTCTCAGACACCATAATCATTGGTGGCTTCCATATTGTCAATGTGTACAAGCCCCCTAATGCCAACTGGGATCTGCAGGTCTTACCCACCCTACCCCACCCTGCCATCTATGTGGGGGACTTTAACAGCCATCACCCTGACTGGGGGTACCCAGCAGTGGACAGTGATGGGAAGGCACTTTCAGACTGGGCATCCAGAAATGACCTCGCTTTGATATACGACCCCAAACAAAGAGGAACCTTCCACTCTGCTAGGTGGAAGAAGGACAATTCTCCTGACCTGTGTTGGGTCAGCTCTTTGAATGGGGAGCCATATCCTACACAGATCCTCATTCTTGATGATTTTCCACACAGCCAACACCGGCCCCTGCTTGTACACATTGGCCTACAACTTCCAGTCATATACAGCCCAAGGAAGATGCGCTGGAACTTCCGCAAAGCCAACTGGAAGAAATTCAGTGAAACTCTGGACCGGAACGTTGTTACCATCCCACTCCACACCATCACTGTAGATGAAGCATACAACCGCTTCTGCAGCGCAATCTTCAAGGCTGCCCATACTGCAATCCCATGAGGCTACCGACCCCTCTATGTCCCATGTTTGGACGGAGAAAGTGCTGCCCTCCTACAATCCTATCAAACATCAGGGGACCCAGAGATAGCAGACCATCTCATTGAATCGCTAAATACAGCCCGGCGAAAGAAATGGGAGGAGGCAGTTGCTGACCGGAGCTTTACCCACTCTAGCAGGAAATGTTGGAGCCTCATCCGTCGCCTAGGAGCTGCACAGAAGCCCCCTAGCCAAAGCCGAGCATCCGTCACACCCAACCAAGTTGCATCCCACCTACTGACTATCGCCAAAGCACCCCAAGACAAAGACACCAGAAGAGCAGTTACAACTGAGCTAAAAAAACACCAAAAAATGCCTGTAGAGGAAACGAACCCTGAACCCTTCGAGGCTGCTGAACTGGAGAAAGTCCTACAGAGCCTGAAATGCGGAAAGGCAGCAGGATACGATAACATCTTCCCAGAATTCATGAAAAATCTTGGCCCCCGAGCCCTAACCTGGTTGACACAATTCTACACAAGGATCACACAAACAAACTCGATCCCAAAGAAATGGCGGACAGCAAAGGTCATTGCCATCCCAAAACCTGGCAAAGACCACAAACTACCAGCAAGCTACCGCCCAATCTCCCTACTCAGCGTTCCTTACAAAATCATGGAGCGCCTAATACTGCAACACATTTCCCCAGAAATAGAGGATATTCTAAGTGTGGATCAAGCAGGTTTCCGCAAGGACCGCAGTACAGGAGAACAAGTACTGGCCCTAACCACCTTCATCGAAAATGGCTTCGAGAGCAGACTGAAGACAGGGGCTGTGTTTCTCGATCTTACAGCCGCCTATGATACGGTCTGGCACAAAGGCCTCCTCCTGAAACTTATAAAGGCGATCCCTGCTTGGGCAACAGCAATTATAAAAACCCTGCTGACCAACCAAAGGTTCAGAGTCCACCTCAGTCAGAACACAAGTGCATGGAGAATGCAGAAAAACGGACTCCCACAAGGCTCAGTTCTAGCTCCAACTCTGTTCAACCTCTACATAAACGACCTGCCTACTACAAAATCCCGCAAATTCATCTATGCAGACGACATCTGTTTGGCATTCCAAGCACCAGACTTTGAACCACTGGAACGGGTGCTCACGGAAGATCTTGCCAAACTGGACCAGTTCTGCAAAATCTGGCGCCTAAAACCAAGCCCAACAAAAACCGTCTCCAGTGTATTCCATCTCCACAATGCAAAAGCTGCCAGAGAACTAAACATCCACCTGAGCGGACTCAAGCTTAAGCATGCCCCAAATCCAACTTATCTTGGAGTGACCCTTGATAGGACCTTATCCTTCAAGGAACATCTAAAGGGGACGGCTGCTAAGGTGAAGGTACGAAACAACCTGCTCTGCAAGCTCGCTGGTGCAAAATGGGGGGCGGCAGTCTCCACCCTGCGCACCTCAGCACTGGCCCTTTCATACTCTGTAGCAGAATATTGTGCCCCTGTCTGGTCCAGGTCATCTTACACACACCATGTAGACACTCAGCTCAACACAACCATGAGAACTATAACTGGAACAATCCGCTCAACACCACTCCCCTGGCTCTCTGTACTGTCAAACATAGCCCCTCCACACATCCGGCGAGCAGCATTAACTCAAAGGATGCTCCAAAAAGTTAAAGATTCTCCTCACTTACCAATCCATGCAGATATCTACACCCCACCCACTGCCCGACTTTCATCCAGACGGCCGATTTGGAAAAACCCTCCCCCAGCTGACTTTACCATCCAAACAGCTTGGCAAGAGGAATGGGAGACCAAGGAGGTCCCAAACAAACAGCTGGTGATAAACCCCAACCAACAGGTCCCGGGTACCAACCTCCCAAGGAGACAGTGGTCTACACTCAATCGCTTCAGGACTGGACATGGCCCCTGCTTGGCCAGCCTTCACAGATGGGGCAGTAGCCCTAGCCCACTGTGCGCATGTGGAGAGGAGCAAACAATGGAACACATCATAGAGGCTTGCCCGCTCCAAAGACTGGAAGGAGGATTACACACCCTCCATACAGCAAACCAGGAGGCAACTGCTTGGCTTAAGGACTTTGCATTCGCTAAATAAATAACTGAACATTGTCAAGGACCATTCTCACCCTCTGCATAAACACTTTGAACTTCTGCCATCTGGCAAATGATTCTGGAGCATCAGAGGCAGAACCACCAGACTGATTAACAGCTTCCTTCCACAAGCTGTTAGGATGCTGAACAGTTGATCCAGAATCTCTTATACATACTACTGCACCTATGGACATTATGTATATTATTTGTATATTATAGTTCTGGTTAGTTTTCAAGTATGTCTCAGGGATGTGTGAATGGCTGTGTTGGGGTGGGGGGTGGGGGTGTGTGTGAGTGTGTCTTAAATTATGTTTTTTGTTTTTTTACTTATATGGATGCCGAGAGAAACGTAATTTCATCTTGCCTGCACTACTGTTGTACGTATGTACAGCAATATGACAATAAAGGTTGATTTGATTTGATTTGATAAACTTTTCCAGACTGATAGATCTCAATTACTTTGTTTCTCATTTGTTCCTGAATTTCTTTGGATCGCAGTGTGGGACACATATGTGGGTTTCATATGCTTCATATGTATATTACTGTATGCTTCACGTCTCAGATGAACAAAAGGACTGATCCTCCTAGAGATAACAGGAGGATGTGAGATGTGGCCTTTGGTATGCAAAAAGATGGCCTGGGGGATTTCCTGGCCGCCAGTGGCTTTAGGTGGAGATGATAAGACCTGAAAGAAGACGCATTGTGACTTGGGATTAAATACAATGTGACTGTGTGCTTTGATGTCCTGGGGTATAAAAGGACCAATGTATGGGGGTTTCATTCTCTTTTCTGTGTTGGATGATGTTGGAGAATGTGAATAAACCTGATTCGTGAGATAAACTCAGCCTCGTCATTTCTACATTCTCCACACTGGTGACCCTAAGATGATGAGTGAGAGAAATTCCTCCAAACAAGCCGGAGCAGGAGCGCCCAGCCAGGTGTATGCCGCTACCGTCCAGCTACCGGATTTTTGGCGAGACAACGTGTGCTCCTGGTTCCTCTTGGTCGAAGCACAGTTCGCCCTCCGGGGGATAACGGTAGATGAGACGAAATTCTACCATGTAATCGCCAAGCTCGACAACTGCACGGCTCGGCATGTGCAGAGCCTTTTGTTGAAGCCACCGGCCGACGACAAATACGGCGCTTTGAAGGCTGCGCTCATCCAGCGCTTTACTCTCTCAGCCCAGGAGAGAGCGGAGAGACTCCTGGCTCTGAACGACTTGGGAGACGGCACGCCCGTTGACCTGATGGAGGACGTGCTGAGGTTGAGGGGCTCAGACGGCGACGATTTCCTCTTCACCCACAATTCCTTGAGAACCCTACCGTCGGCCATGAGAGTGACCCTGGCCGGTTCGCCGTTGTTGGCCCAGCGGGACTTCCACGCGCTGGCCCAGGAGCTGCACCGGATTCTCAACGTCAGCAAACAGCGCGCGGCCACCGCAGCAGCGACGGGGTGCGGCGCGACGGCCGGAGACGGCGAAGGGCCAGAGACGGCGGTAGCAGACCCACCGACAATGGCGGGGGCGGGGGCCAAGGATCGCGGAGGAGACACCCTCTGTTTCTACCATCGCCGCTTTGCAGAGAAGGCACGCAAATGTATACCACCGTGCCATTTCAAGTGCTCGGGAAACGCCAAGACCGGGGGTCGGTAGCAGCTGCGGCCCTCGGGGAAGAGAACAAGCTGCTCTACTTGAAGGATGCGCGCTCGGGGAGGCATTTCCTCGTGGACACAGACTCCCAGTTGAGTTTCATCACACCTTCCTCCGCTGACCGGCTGGCGCCTTCCAGTGGTCCCGGGGTGTCAGCAGCGAACGGCTCGGCGATTAAGACCTTTGGTGAGAGGACTCTGCTTCTGTCCCTACACGGCCGTACATTTGAGTGGACTTTTGTTATAGCGGCAGTGAATTTCAATATGTTAGGGGCTGATTTTCTGTGCTCAAATGGTTTGTTGATTGATCTTGCTAACAGGCGCCTGGTTAATGCACTCTCTTTTTATTCTGTTCCCTGTACAGCTCGAGTGGCCCCGCCAACAGCACAAGCCAACGTCACAGCCGCAGGTGGTAAGTTCCACACACTGCTCACTCAGTTCCCAGCACTCACGGTCCCAACATTTTCGGCAGCCGTGGCTAAACACGGGGTGGAACATTTTATTACTACCACCGGACCGCCCGTTTTTGCAAAAGCCCGGCGCTTGGATTCAGCTAAACTGACCAAAGCGCGCAAGGAGTTCGCCAACCTGGAAAAGTTGGGCATCATCAGGCATTCGAAAATCCCATGGGCTTCACCGCTTCACATGGTCCCGAAAGCTGATGGCTCGTGGCGACCTTGCGGCTACAGCGCACGACTGCTACCCAATCCTGCATATCCAAGATTTTTCAGTTCATTTGGCGGGGGCGCGTGTTTTTTCTAAGATAGACTTGGTACGTGGTTACCACCAGGTCCCAGTGCACGCTGAGGACATACCCAAAACAGTGGTAATAACGCCGTTCGGTCTATTCGAGTTTTTGCGCATGCCGTTTGGGCTTAAAGGCGCGGTGCAGATGTTCCAACGCATGATGGACGCGGTGTTGCGTGATCTCCCCTTTGTGTTCGTCTACCTGGACGATATTTTGGTAGCCAGCACGTCCGAAGACGAACACGAAAACCACCTCACAGCAGTTTTCCGGAGGTTGGGAGAGCACGGGTTAATAATCAACCCAGCGAAGTGTCAGTTCGGGGTGACGCAGATTGATTTTTTGGGGCATCGCCTCTCTCCAGAAGGAGCGGTTCCTCTGCCTGACAAAGTGCGTGCGGTAACAAATTTTCCCCAGCCACAAATGGTCAAAGCGTTACAGGAGTTTTTGGGAATGGTGAATTTTTATAACCGTTTCCTCCCGCATAGCGCTCACTACTGACGCGTCAGATGTGGCCATAGGGGCGGTCGTGGAGCAGCATGTAGCCGGGGCCTGGCAACCGCTAGCCTTTTTCAGCAGGACCTTGCGCGATAGTGAACGAAAATACAGCGCATTCGACAGGGAGTTGTTAGCTCTCCACTTGGGCATTCGCCACTTCTAGTTCTGGCTGGAGGGACGCCGTTTTACCGCGTTCGTTGACCACAAGCTGCTGACTTTCGCGATGGCCAAGATTTCAGAACCGTGGTCAGGCCGGCAGCAGAGACAGCTGGCCGCGATCTCAGAGTTTACTACCGATATCCAGCATGTGGCGGGTAAACTTAATGTAGTGGCAGACTGCCTCTCGCGCACCGTGGCGGCTCCAGTCCGCGTAGGGGTAGATTTTGCAGCCATGGCCGTGGATCAGGTTAGCGACGCGAAAGTGCGCGCGGCCCCAGTCCGCGTAGGGATAGATTACGCAGCCATGGCCGCGGATCAGGTTAGCGACGCGGACGTGCGCACGCTCCAGTCTGGACCAACAGGGTTAAGGCTGGAGAGAAGGGTGCTGCAAGATGGTATGCCCCCCTAATCGGCGATGTCTCCACTGGGCGATCGCGTCCTGTGGTACCGGACACGTGGCGCCGCCGCGTTTTTTGACTCGATTCATTCTCTGGCGCACCCGGGAGCGCGCGCGTCGGTCAAAACGGTGGGAGAGAAATTTGTATGGCCGAGCCTGCGCAAACAAGTTAGGGAGTGGGCAGCAACCTGCATGGCCTGTCAACGAGCCAAGATACACAGACACACGAGAGCTCCCTTGGAGCCGTTTCACATCCCGACTAAGAGGTTTGATCATGTTCATGTGGACCTCGTAGGCCCCCTTCCGCCGTCACAGGGGTGCACACACCTCCTAACAATGGTAGACTGCACCACGCGCTGGCCGGAAGTGGTCCCACTGGCGTCAACCACAGCCGAGGAGGTGGCGCGCGTGTTTTTAACAGCATGGGTAGCGCGCTTAGGAGTCCCGTCGGACATTACGTCCGACAGAGGTCCTCAATTTGCTTCTGAACTTTGGTGAGCGATGGCCCGCAGCCTGGGGGTAACGAACGTTTTCACAGGTCGTTGAAAGCGGCTCTCAGATTATCGCTTACGGATGCAAATTGGGTGGACAGGCTACCATGGGTTTTATTGGGGTTGCGTTCTGCACCTAAACAGGATTTAGAAGCCTCCCCGGCGGAGCTAGTTTTTGCGCAGCCGCTTCGGCTGCCCGGGGAGTTTCTCCCATATAATCCTGCGCCAGAAGGCTCCCCGGCTCAGCGGTTGCAGCGTGGCACGGAATCGGACACGCTGCCTGGACCCGTTCACCACAGTTTTCCACGCGTTTTTGTGCCTAAGGCTTTAAAAAATGCCCACCTTTGCGACCACCTTATGATGGACCATTTAGAGTGCTGGAACAGGAGATAAGCACTTTTTGCTAGATTTGGGGGGCAGAAAAGAAATGATTGGCATAAACAGGCTCAAACCCGCTTGATGTGCAGTTGGCTAGGGCTCCTCGGCGCGGAAGACCCCCTAGGGAGCATTCCCCAGAGCTCCCACAGGGATTGACTAACAGTTCTCATCCTCAGACAGCAGTTCCCCAGCAGGAGGGCGCCGCGGAGGTGGTAAAGCCCGCTTACAGAAGATACAAGAGAAGACTGAGACCCAAGCAGCATGTGGACTGATGTGTGTGATTTTACCGTGACATGCAGACTGTTATGTTGTTCCATCTTAGACGTTTGGGGGGGGGGGGGTCATGTGGGACACATATGTGGGTTTCATATGCTTCATATGTATATTACTGTATGCTTCACGTCTCAGATGAACAAAAGGACTGATCCTCCTAGAGATAACAGGAGGATGTGAGATGTGGCCTTTGGTATGCAAAGAGATGGCCTGGGGGATTTCCTGGCCGCCAGTGGCTTTAGGTGGAGATGATAAGACCTGAAAGAAGACGCATTGTGACTTGGGATTAAATACAATGTGACTGTGTGCTTTGATGTCCTGGGGTATAAAAGGACCAATGTATGGGGGTTTCATTCTCTTTTCTGTGTTGGATGATGTTGGAGAATGTGAATAAACCTGATTCGTGAGATAAACTCAGCCTCGTCATTTCTACATTCTCCACAGCAGCATGATATTTAGCTTTTGAGGATCTTTTGGTCTACTTCACTTTGTCAGGCAGGTCCTATTTAAGTGATTTCTTGATTGAGAACAGGTGTGGTGGTAATCAGGCCTGGGTGTGGCTGGAGAAATTGAATTCAGCTTTCCAAAGATGTGATAAGCCACAGTTAATTTATGTTTTAATGGGGGGGGGGGTGTCACTTATTCATACAGGGCCGTCTAGGTTTTGATTTTTCCCCCTTAATAAACACCTTCATTTAAAAACTGCATTTTGTGTTTACTTCTGTTACCTTTGTCTAATATTTAAATTTGTTTGATGATCTGAAACATTTAAGTGTGACAAACATACAAAAAAACAAGAAATCAGGAAGGGGGCAAACACTTTTTCACACCACTGTATAACAGGTTTTGTGTACACTGTCACTACCCGATTAGGAACACGCAAGCGCAATATGGTCCACCATCTTGGATCGCTAGATACAGCAACTCTGCTTGAACAAAAAGTGGTTCTGTGTAAAGAAATAGTGAGTAAATGTTTGGTTTTTATAGAAGTATCATTTTTCCCCCGCAGCCAAATGGCATACACCGGAAATCCGGCATGGTGCCAGAAAACTTTAAGCCCTGAAGTAATTACACAGATTGTCAAATAACGGCAGCCGTGGTGGTCACATGCACAGTTTTCTCCAACTCTCTCTTTTTCACTGTGCAGCAGTTATGTTAAAAGTTGCCTTTTCTTCACATTTAGCTCCAACTCCATCACAATCTGCTCTTGTCCGTCGCTATTTCATAAACAAAAACACACAAGAACACAAATCACTACACACATTGGCTGAAGCCTATTCTGTTAACAGAACAAAGAATTTCACCCAACACCAAGAAAAAAATTGCCAATCACTGCATTTGTGACGGACGTTGGTAATGGTGTCAAAATGATGCAGGTGCATAATCCAGCTTGACTTTACTGAAACCATTTCCCCACATTTCACATGAACTTCTCACCTGTGTGAGTCCTCATGTGAATGTTCAATTTAAGATAATTAGTGAAACTATTTCCACATGTTTCACAAGAAAAAGGCTTCTCACCAGTATTTTTTTTTTTTTTTTGTATACTTTATTAATCCCAGATGGAAATTCAGGGCATCCACCTGGATGGATGAGGCAGCCATGGTACGGCGCCAATCCCTTCACCATTCACACATACACATTCACACCTAGGGCCACTTTAGAGTCTTCAATTAACCTAACTTGCATGTTTTTGGCCTGTGGGAGGAAACCGCAGTACCCGGGGTAAACCTACGCGGACATGGGGAGAACATGCGAACTCCACACAGAAGAGTCACCAGTGGTCAAGGGGTGGGATCAAACCCACAATGGTCAGGGGTGGAATTGACCCAGTGACCTTCTTACTGGGTTGCCACAGTACTAACCACTGCACCACCGAGCTGCCCCAACTCATTCACATGCGTTTTCATGTGAGTTTTCAAACTGCAAAGATGGCTGAAACATTTTCCACATGTTTCACAAGAAAATGTCTTCTTTCCTGTGTGAGTTCTAAGATGTATTTTCAGACTAGAATGGCGTATGAAACATTTTCCACATGTTTCGCAAGAAAAGGGCTTCTCACCTGTATGAATTCTAAGGTGAATTTTCAAATAAGAATTACGCATGAAACATTTTCCACACGTTTCACAGGAAAAGGGCTTCTCACCTGTGTGAGTTCTCATGTGAATATTCAAACAATTATGCTGGCTGAAACATTTTCCACATGTTTCACAAGAAAAGGGCTTTTCACCTGTGTGAGTTCTAAGGTGAATTTTCAAACTATCATGACGGCTGAAAATTTTTCCACATGTTTCACAAGAAATGAGGCTCTCACCTGTGTGAATTTTGATGTGATCGTTCAAAGTACTAGGATTATGGAAACATTTCCCACAAGTTTCACAAGGAAAGGGCTTCTCACCTGTGTGAGTTCTCAGGTGAATTTTTAAACTACGATGATTGCTGAAACATTTTCCACATGTTTTACAAGAATAAGGTTTCTCACCTGTGTGAGTTCGCATGTGAATGCTTAAAAGATTACGTTTACTGAAGACATTTCCACATGTTTCACAAGAAAAGGGCTTCTTTCCTGTGTGCATTCTCATGTGATCTTTCAAACTATTAATCTGACTGAAACCTTTTCCACATGCATTACAAAAAAAAGGTTTTTCACCTGTGTGAGTTCTCATGTGAGATATCAAACCACTATGTTGGCTGAAACATCTTCCACAAGTTTCACAAGAAATGGGTTTGTCACCTGTGTGAGTTCTCATGTGAATTTTCAAACCACTATGCTGACTGAAACATTTTCCACATGTTTCACAAGAAACAGGCTTCTCAACTGTGTGAGTTTTCATGTGGTATTTCAAACCACTAGGCTGACTGAAACATTTTCCACATGTTTTACAAGAAAAAGGTTTCTCACCTGTGTGACTTCTCATGTGACATTTCAAACCACTATAATGACTGAAACATTTTCCACATGTTTTACAAGAATAAGGCTTCTCACCTGTGTGAGTTCTCATGTGAAGGTTCAGTTGATAAGGTAGACTGAAGCTATTTCCACATGTTTTACAAGAAACAGGCTTTTCAACTGTGTGAGTTCTCATGTGATATTTCAAACTAGTCTGCTGACTGAAACATTTTCCACATGTTTTACAAGAAAAAGGTTTCTCACCTGTGTGAGTTCTCATGTGAGATTTCAGACCGCTAAGCTGACTGAAACATTTTCCACATGTTTCACAAAAATAGGGCTTCTCACCTGTGTGACTTCTCATGTGCTTTTTCAAGTTACAATTCCGATTGTAACATTTTCCACATATTTTACAAGAGAACGGTTTTTCACCTGTGTGACTTCTCATGTGTCTTGCAAGTTTTGACGCACATGTCATTTTTTTCCCACAGATGTTGCAGTGAAGGGACTCCACACCTATGTGACTTGTTTCATGGGCCAACAATTCTCTCCTTTCACTAAATCTCCTTCCACAAGTGTTGCAGGCAAATGGCTTTACCACTGTGTTGCTTGTAAAAGATTTTGAGTCCACATGCTTGTTTCCTTTTTGATCAGTGTTCTTAGGTAAAGGAATGCTGTGAGGGAAGAATGGATCATTAATTGTTTCAGGCTCACTGTGGTCATGTCCCTTATATGTAGCCATCATCACAGAGGAATCAGTCTCCTGATTCAGCTGAACCTCTTCCCTTTGTCCCCTGGTGCCATGTTCATCACCTTCCTCTTTAATCTGTGGTGGAGGTGGTTTTGTCTGGTCCAGTCTGGTGTTTCTCTCCTGGTTACAAAGCTGCAGGTCAGAAGAAATCTTCTCCTTGCAGACATGCTGAAGAGAGATATCTGGATATGTAAGAGAAAAAAATTAAATGATCTGATAATAAACAGATACTAAACCATGAGAAACTAATTATATCCTGGCATCACTCTATAATTCAAGAAATCTGTGTGTGTGTGTGTCTGTCTGTCTGTCTGTCATGACCACATGATTTGCTAAAAGATAAGATCACCTATGATGTCTTCATGACGTCTAAATGATGGCATATATGATTCAAGAAAATGTGTGTCTGTGTGTGATCAAAGGCAGGCATCACCCACGATCATAGGATATCAAAGATCAAAGGCAGGCATCACTCTTAATCATAGGACTTGCTATGACATCATCAAAGATCATAGGACTCGCTATGACATCAAAGATCAAATGCAGGCATCATAGGACTCGCTATGACATCATCAAAGATCAAAGGCAGTCATCACTCACGATCATAAGACTTGCTGTGACATCATCAAAGATCATAGGACTCACTATGACACCATCAAAGATCAAAGGCAGGCATCACTGAACGAGTGCTGACGTGCTCGTTTACACCCTTGCTTGCACCTGCTTTCTATGGGCATGCAGAAATACTTGCTTATACTTGGTTTCTACAGGCATGCACAGGTATGAACGGGCATGCACACGTATGCACTAGTACAAAGAAATCAAGGCAACTGTGTTCACAAAAGTTATATATAATAAAATGGAATTACACAGGGAATAAGTGTTGAACACGTGAAGAAAAAGAGGTGCAAAAAATCAGAATTTAGGAAGCCATCCTAACCCCCCACATCACTGCAAATTAATTTCAGCTGGTTACCCTCTAGTTGCTGAAAATGTATGGCAGGAAACGCAAGTTTTGACCTCAAAATTTCAAACGACTATAACTTGAAAATGGTGACGGATACAGGCACAGTGTTAAATGGAAAAACATTGCAAATGACCCAAAGCTTATGATTGGAGAAATTGCGTTCATGAATTTTGCAAAATGTGACTTAATTTGCATATTGCGACTATCAAAATTTCAAATGACTATAGCTTGAACATGATGACGGATACAGGCACAGTGTAAATTGGAAAAATATTGCAAATGACCCATAGTTTATGATTGGAGAAATTTCAACCATGAATTTTGCGTAATGTGACCTAATTTGCACATTGCAACCATCAAAATTTCTCAAAATCTTGGAAATTATAATAATTATAATTATACAGTTTGAGCCATGCCTGATAATCTTCTTCATCACTCAGAAAGTCCCAGCATCATTGTCAGAACTTTCTGTGCCATTTCTCCCATTGAAACCAGCTGGTCTGCCATGTTGTCCTCTCCGGCGACATGGTGCGCCGGCCCTGCTGTGCGTTTTGGACCATTACTTCAAAGGCTCGTCCATGTCCAGAAACTGTCTGACTTGTCCCCGGCCTCTTCATCCCTCGACCACGGTTAGGCAAAACTGAAAAACCTTCAGAAATGACTGCTGTGCCATTTGACACTGCGCCGAACACAGAAAAAACACAGTCAGTCTTCCTCCACACTACACAGTCAATTTCACTTTTGGTTGAAGACAGCATGCTCCAAAGGCTTGTAATCTGATTCAGAATCTTCCTCCGTGGATAAAGGGTCTTCTTCTGAATCAGGATCTGCCCAAAAGAGCATAGGTCTCCTCTCTGGTGTATGTACGCTTGGCCATGCTCACTCTGTGCTCGCTATCACTCGAATGAAAAAGCTCCCGCGTCAGACCAGAATTTATTTGTGTTGAATGCTGAGCTGGAGTTCAAGAACAGTATGCGCACCTAAAAGGTTTTTGAATCCAGGTGGGTGAGGGCTGGATGGAGAGCAGCAGCAGCAGCAAAATTTGTATTGGGGCAAATTCAGGTTTTGTGCTAGGAGGAAAACTATACTGGTCTACCATCTTGTGGTGTAAAAAGGTATGTACATCTAGGACTGTTTTTAATGGTACTGAGCCGGTTTTGAGAGGTATGCTGATGGGTGCAAAACGGTGACAGAAATCCTTAAGTAGTTAAGTCCTGACCGATAGCCTTTGAAAAGGTATGTGAATATCAGATGGTCACACCACAAATAACTCATAATGGGCAGAAGCAAGGAGCTCTCTCTACACTTTTGTAACCTTACTGTTGCAAAACACAATGATGGCATTGATTACAGCTGCATTTCTAAACTGCTGAATGGGCCAATGAGCAATGTTGGAACCATCATTCAGAAGTGGAAAGAACATCATTTTACCATAAACCGGCCACGACCAAGAGCTCCTTGCAAGAGTCAGTCACCAACTATAAACCTCCACCTCAGACCTGTGCGAGTGACATCACACTGCTCAACAACCTAAATGACTTCTTTGGCCGATTTGAAGCACAAAATAGCAGACCAGCATAGAAAACCACTCCTCCTCCAAATGAGCTGGCCTCGAGTCTGGATCTGGCTAACGTGAAGAGGACCCTCTGCAGGATCAACCCACGTAAGGCAGCTGGCCCAGACAACATACCGGGTTGCTTCCTGAAGGACTGCGCAGAGGAGCTTAAGAATGTCCTGGCCGACATCTTCAACATCTCCCTGTCTCAAGCTGTTGTCCCTACATGCTTCAAGACTGCCACCATAATACCAGTCTCAAAGAAGCCCGTCCCATCCAGCTACAATGATTACCGGCCGGTAGCACTGACCCCCACTATAATGAAGTACTTTGAGCGGCTAGTCATGCAGCACATCAAGTCCACCCTGCCTCCCTCTCACAACCCATTCCAGTTTGTATACAGGTTGAACAGATCCACAGAAGATGCCATCGCTGCTGCTCTCCATCCAGCCCTCACCCACCTGGATTCAAAAAACTCTTATGTGCGCACGCTGTTTTTGGACTCCAGCTCAGCATTCAACACAATCATCCCCCAGCACCTGATATAAAAACTCAGAAACTTAGGACTCAAAACCTCTCTCTGTAACTGGGTGCTGGACTTTCTCACAGGGAGGCCACAGAACGTGCAGGTTGGCAGCAACACCTCCCAGACCATCACACTGTGTGCAGGGGCCCCACAAGAAAGCGTGCTCAGCCTGCTGCTCTTCACTCTGCTAACCGATAATTGCACCCCAGCCTAAGACAAAAAAACACATTGTCAAGTTTGCGGATGACACGATGGTGGTGGACCTCATCACCAACAACGATGAGGCCAACTACAGAAACGAGGTGCGCCAACTGGTCCAGTGGTGTAAAGACAATAACCTCTTCCTGAACGTGGGAAAAACCAAAGAGATTGTGGTCGACTTCAGGAGGGGTCACACACAACACACACCCCTCTGATCATCAACGGTGCAGCTGTGGAGAGGGGTGAGCAGCACCAAGTTCCTGGGGGTGCACATCTCTGAGGACCTCACCTGGACCAACAACACCACAACACTGGCCAAGAAGGCCCAAACTTGCCTCCAATTCCTCTGCAGACTGAGAAGAGCAGGAGTCTCACCCCACATAATGCAGTCTTTCTACTGGGGCACAATTGAGAGCATCCTCACTAACTGCATCACAGTGTGGTATGGAAGCTGCGCCGCCGCCTGCTGGAAGACACTACAATGCATAGTGGATGCAGCCAGCAAGATCATCGGTGCCCCCCTGCCCCCCCCCTCTCAGACATCTACCCCACCTGGCTTACCCGCAGAGCCATCAACATCACAGGTGACACTTCGCACCCCCTACACTCCCTCTTCAGCCCCCTGCCCTTGGGGAAAAGGTACTATAGCCTCCGGGCCCTCTCCACAAGACTGCTGAACAGCTCGTTCATCAGGCCATCAGGACCCTGAACTCTGCCCCCCCCCCCCAACCAAGACGGTAGCACCTGCAGAATAATCACCTCAGATGTTGGCACAGAAAGATTGGCACACCAACAATAATACTGTTGCTCTGTTGTACTTTTGCTGCTATATATGTCTCTGCACATTAACCGCAACCATTTGCATAAATGCCATATCTGCTGCTGTCTGTATGTCAATGCAATACTGATAATGTGCAATCATATCTGTCACATTCTGCACCTACACTACCGCATTGAAATGCAACTACGGGTATTCATCTCTAGCTGTCTGAACATAGGATTACTTACAATCCTACATTACTGTCTTTACCGCATTGGAACACAACTACGGGTATTCATCTCTAGCTGTCTGAATATAGGATTGCTGGGTTTATTATTATCACTAATCACTTACCTAAACTAATCGTCTACCTCTATGTAGGTCAGAGTCCTTCTGGCTGCCATTGGCACCACAGGTTGCATCACTGTATACATAGACTGCTGCTGTCGCTGTTTGTTCTTGTTTTTCTTTTTTTATCCAGCCTTTTATCTTTCTTTTTATACAATGCACACCAATAAAGAGAGAGAGAAATGCCACTTCAATTCTCCTGTATGTCCTGCACGTATAGTAGTACTGACAATAAAATCTTTGAATCTTGAAGATTTCTGACAGAGGAGTCAAAAAGAATTATCAAAAGAGGTATCCAAGAGTTATCCAAGAGCCAAAGACAGAGCCAAAGATTGCAGCACAACATTTAGGCAAGCCAGTAAAATACTGGAAGAATATAGTCTGGTCAGATGAGACCAAAATTGAATTTTTTGGATGTCACAACACATGGCATGTTTGGAGGAGAAATGGCACTGTACATTCCATCACAGTGTGTGGGTGTTTTTCAGCACATGGTACAGGCAGACCTCATGTAACTGAAGGAAAGATGAATGGACAAATGTACAGAGGCATCCTTGATTAAAAACCTGTTGCCATCTGCCAAGATGCTGAAGATGAAATGAGGGTGGACATTTCAGCAAGACAAAGATCCCAAACACACAGCTAAGGAAACTCAAATGGCTCCAGAGAAGGAAAATAAAGCTGCTAGAATGGCACAGTCACCTGACCTGAATCCAACTGAAAATCTGTGAAACGAACTGAAGATCAGAGTTCATAGAAGACACCCACAGAATCTTCAAGATTTGAAGACACTGGAGTGGTGGCCTAGAGGCAGAGCATCCACCCCACAACTGGGAGGTCAGGGTTCAAGTCACGGCCAGGTCATGCCAAAGACCATATAAAAATGGAATTTCCTGCCATCCAGCTTGGTGCGCAGCAAAAATGGAATGGAGGAGGGAAATGTGGGCGGCAGTGGCTCAGGAGGTAGAGCGGGTCATCTAATAACCAGAGGGTTGACAGTTCGAATCTCACTCTCCCCAGCCATCCTGCGGTTGTGTCCCTGGGCAAGACACTTTACCCACCTTGCCTCCAGTGTCCAGGACACTGGGTATGAATGTGTATAAATGTTCAGTAGTGGTCGGAGAGGCCGTTGGCACGGATTGGCAGCCACGTTTCCGTCAGTCTGCCCCAGGGCAGCAGTGGCTACAGTAGTAGCTTACCACTATCAATGTCTGTCTGGAGTGAATGAATAATGGACTCACTGAGTGCTTTGAGATGTCACTTGACATGTAAACTTTAAACTTAAACTTCATTTACAGTATTTATATAGCACCATTCATACAACAAAGTGCAGCTCAAAGTGCTCTACAGTTAAAAAACAGTTCCAGATAAAACACAAACAAAACAATAAAAACACAACGAGAGCCCTCCCCAAGCCCTCCCCCAGCTCCCACTCTCATCCAAGACATCCATCCACCTGACCTCCAACCCACCCCAGAGCCCATCTCCTCCCACCCTGTTCCACCCCACCCACAAGTAATAATAAGCATAGTTAAAACATGGCTGAGTATTAAGGACCAGAGCGACAAAACACCATCATAGGGGGATTGTCAGCACCAGGAGCCAGTCTCAGCCCACAGCTGCAGAGACACCACCACAGGGACCACCCCGGCCCAGGCAGACAGAGGAGTCCACACCACAACCAACAGGCTGTGACTGAACTCCCCCATCTCACCAAGCCAGGGCCTCCACCACAGCAGTATCCCCACCACCAGTGCCAATTCCAGCTCCCATTTCCAAGAGCCCCCCCAATGAGGAAACACCAGAGCTAAAAATAACATAAGATAAAACAAAATAAAACAAAAATACAATAAAACAGAATACAAATAAGAAGTAGAGAAAGATAACAAATAAAAATAAAGAGAATAAAATGGTTAAAGGAATACTAAATATGCCCATATACTGTAATGCAAAACTGAATTAAAATAATCTAAAAATATAAAGACATAAATAAATAGCCAAATAAATATATAAGCATGAATGATACAATTAGTTAAAAGCTAAACTAAAAAGATAGATCTTGAGCCTCCTTTTAAAAATATCAACACTCTCTGCAGCCCTGAGGTCCTCTGGCAGGTCTTTCCACAGATGTGGGCTGAAAAACTCATATGATGCTTCAACGTGGGTTGCTGTCCTAACTTTAGGAATCATTAAAAGGGCAGTACCAGAAGACCTCAGGGTCCACGAGGGACAGTATGGTAAAAGCAGATTAAACAAATAAGGACAAAGACCATTAAGAGTTTTATAAACTAATAAAAGAACTTTAAAATCGATTCTATGACTCACAGGGAGCCAATGCAGTGATTCTAAAACTGGCAAAATATGATCTCTCTTTCTGGTCCTCATTAGCACACAGGCTGCTGAATTCTGTAATAGCTCTAAGTTACTGAACGTCTTTTTAGGAAGATCAGAAAGGAGAGCATTGCAATAATCAATACGGGGGGAAATAAAAGCATGCATTAGCGTCTCTGTGTTTTCTCGAAAGAGAAACAGCTGGACTCTGGCTATATTCTTTACATGATAAAATCCAATTTTATAAATATTATTAAAGTGCAGAATAAAACTAAGCTCAGAGTCAAAAATAACACCCAGGTTTTTAAATTGTTTCGATGGAATAAGAGACAATGTTTGTAATTTTGATAAAAGTTTCTCTCTCTGAGCTTCAGGACCGATAACTAAAACTTCAGGCTTGAGGCTGCTGGTGGCGATGGGGATGGCAGTCCCGCCAATAGCCACCGAAACTGTGTATTCATCCTCAGTTGGTGGCTGATGAGGAGGGTGTCTAGCAACTGCAAGTTGTATGATCGTCTTGAAAATAAGACTCCCTGAAAAGCAAGGTGACTTTCTAGAAAGTCAGAATGACGGCCGGAAAGACGGCAACCACCTCAGGTATGGGGTAGTCGCCCATACTTGGTGATTCTACTGACTCCGAAAAGAATGAACGAACAATGCCCTCTGGGTGACTGTAGCAGGGAGGGAGGATATATCACCTACCGGACTGACATCACTGGTATCGACCAGTATCTATGGGATTGAGATCAGGGCTTTGTGATGGCCACTCTAAAATATTCACTTTTTTGTCCTTAAAAAGGTCAATGGCTGCACTTTTCCCACATTGTAACAATTCACATGTCTTAATGAAATGTTTGTGACATATTTTGTTCACATTTTCTTTAATTTTTAAAATTGTTGAAGCAAATGTTTCGTATTTTTCCTAGCTTTCTTTAAACATTCTGATTTAAAGCCTATCACTTTAAGAACCATCCTTCACCTACTCAACTCTGCCCTCCCTCTTACATCAGTTAGCCATTAGCTTACTAGCTTATAAATCAAATCAAAATCAAATCAAATCAAATCAAACTTTATTGTCATATTGCTGTACATACAACTGTAGTGCAGGCAAGATGAAATTGCGTTTCTCTCGGCATCCATATAAGAAGCAGCATGATTAAGACACACTCCCACATAGCTCCCACTCCCCCATCCATTCACACATCCCTGAGACATACTTGGGGAAAAAGAATAACTAACTATAATATACAAAATGTCCATAGGTGCAGTAGTGTGTATGTGAGATTCCGGGTCAGCTGTTCAGCATCCTGACAGCTTGTGGGAGGAAGCTGTTGATCAGTCTGGTGGTTCTGCCTCTGATGCTCCGGAATCGTTTACCAGATGGAAGAAGTTCAAAGTGTTTATGCAGAGGGTGAGAACGGTCCTTGACAATGTTCAGTGCCCTGCTCCTACAACGGTTCTGGAAAAGTTCTTGGACAGAGGGGAGGGAGACTCCAATTACCCTCTCTGCCCCCTTGATTATCCTCTGCAGGGCTTTTTTGTCTGACATACTGCAGCTGGAGTACCATGTAGCAATGCAGTACGTCAGAACACTCTCCACCACACCTCTGTAGAAGGTCCTGAGGATGCAGATGGGGAGAGAGGCCTGTTTGAGTTTCCTCAAGAAGTGTAGTCTCTGCTGAGCTTGCTTCCTGATCTCCAAGGAATTCTTGCTCCAGGTCAGGTCCTGCGAGATCTGCACTCCGAGGAACTTGATGTTCTCTACTCTCTCCACTAAACGGCCGCCGATGCTGAGGGGGACGTGCTCAGGCTGTGACCGCCGGAAGTCGATAATCATCTCCTTTGTTTTGTCCACGTTGAGCACCAGATTGTTCTCCCTGCACCAGCCCTCCAGGTCTCTCACTTCTTCCCTGTACATTGATTCCTCATCCCTCTGAATAAGTCCCACCACCGTGGTGTCATCTGCAAACTTAATAATCTGGTTCCCCTCGTGTTTGGATACACAGTCATGTGTTAGAAGTGTAAACAACAGTGGACTGAGTACACAGCCTTGAGGGGTTCCGGTACTCAGCGTGACAGAGTTGGAGATGTTGTTTCCAACCCGGACAGACTGAGGTCTCTCAGTCAGGAAATCCAGGATCCAGAGACATGTGGCGGTGTTCAGACCGAGAAGGAGTAATTTCTCTATCAGTCTCTGGGGAATAATGGTGTTGAATGCTGAACTGAAATCAATGTACAGGAGTCTGGCGTAGGTGTCTTTCTGGTCCAGGTGGGTGATGACAGAGTGTAGGGTGGTGACTATAGCATCCTCCGTGGAGCGGTTTGAACGATATGCAAACTGGAGCGGGTCGTGTGATGCAGGGAGGCAGGCTGTGATGTGTGGTTTGACAAGCCGTTCAAAACACTTCATCACAATTGGTGTAAGTGCAACAGGACGATAGTCATTCAAACATGACACCACTGGTTTCTTTGCCACCGGTACAATGATAGAGGTCTTGAAGCATCTGGGAACGATGGCCTGACTCAGGGAGATGTTATAAATGTCAGTCAGGACATCCGCCAACTCGCTCGCGCAGTCTCGGAGCACACGTCCCGGAATGTTGTCTGGACCTGCAGCTTTGCGTGGGTTGATTCTGGATAGGGTCCTCCGTGTGTCCGCTGTGTTAATGGTAAAAGCTGGTCCGACCGATGGTGGGAGTGGGCCGGCCCTCCCTCTGATTGTCGAGTTTGATGCTTCAAAACGTGCAAAGAAGTCGTTAAGCCTGTCTGGAAGCGAAGCGTCGTCATCATCGACCTCCTGCCTAGACTTATAACCTCCAAGCTCGGATGAGCAGCTGTGGTTCACTGATTCACAGTCAATGGTGTATCTTGTGTCACTCCAGCCCATCTCCCAATAATTTTGCTGTGATTCTACAACAAATTACTAGCACCGTGCGGCGGACAGCCTCTCCGATCGCTCTGTGGGACTCCACTCTGGAGTCGGGTGGAGCCCCGGAGGATGGTGGGGGGACGCTCCTCCCGAGTTATTTAAGATAAGATAAGCTAAGATAAGATAAGCCTTTATTAGTCCCACAATGGGGAAATTCCAGGGTTGCAACAGCACAGGGATAGCAACACTCAGAGCAATAATCAGAAGGCAAGAGGGAAAAAAAAAGAAACAAGAGCAGCAAGTATACATATGTCCATATAAATATATATAAAAATATATATATATATATATAGACACACAGTGCAGAGCATTGTAGCTGGATGGAATAAATATATGAGTATATAAACACAGTGCGGAGCATTGTAGCTAGATGGAATAAATATGTAGATATACACTACTGTTCAAAAGTTTGGGGTCACCCAGACAATTATTTTGTGTTTTCCATGAAAAGTCACACTTATTTACCACCATGAGTTGTAAAATGAAAAGAAAATATAGTCAAGACATTGACAAGGTTAGAAATAATGATTTGTATTTGAAATAATAATTTTTTCCTTCAAACTTTGCTTTCGTCAAAGAATCCTCCATTTGCAGCAATTACAGCATTGCAGACCTAACATGATTGCACAAGGGTTTTCTAATCATCCCTTAGCCTTCTGACGCAATGAGCAAACACATTGTACCATTAGAACACTGGAGTGATAGTTGCTGGAAATGGGCCTCTACACACCTATGTAGATATTGCACCAAAAACCAGACATTTGCAGCTAGAATAGTCATTTACCACATTAGCAATGTATAGAGTGTATTTCTGATTAGTTTAAAGTTATCTTCATTGAAAAAAAGTGCTTTTCTTTCAAAAATAAGGAAATTTCTAAGTGACCCCAAACTTTTGAACGGTAGTGTATAAACACACACAGTACGGAGCATTGTAGCTAGATGGAATAATATGTAGATATATAAACACACAGTGCGGAGCATTGTAGCTAGATGGAATAAATATGTAGATATATAAACACAGTACGGAGCATTGTAGCTAGATGGAATAAATATGTAAATATATAAACACACACAGTGCGGAGCATTGTTGCTAGATGGGATGAAACAGCACAACCGTCTACTTAGTTATCCTACATGGTATGATTATATACCCATACATATTCTCACCCTCCATAGCGACCGGTATTTTCCTAGTTGTATGCCGGAGGGGACCATTGAATAAGTCTAATGCGTCTTTTGCATTCAAAACTATTAGGTTGTCACGTCTTTTTGCTATCTCTGTGAGCAGCCCTGCTTAGGTTGTACAGTCTGACAGCCGTTGGTAGGAAGGACCTGCAAAACCTCTCGGTTGTGCACCTAGGATGATGTAGTCTGCTGCTAAATGAGCTCCTCAGTGCATTCAGCATGTCCTGCATAGGGTGGAACTCGGACTCCAGCAGAGATGACAGTTTAGCCACCGTCCTTCTCTCTCCTATCTCCTCCACTGGGTCAAGGCGCTGCCCCAAGACAGAGCTAGCTTTCTTGATCAGTTTGTTCAGTCTCTTCCTATCGGCTGCCGTAATGCCACTGCCCCAGCAGACCACTCCAAAAGTGATGGCTGATGCCACCACCGTGTCATAGAATGTCTTCAGCAGCGCCCCTTGTACACCAAAAGACCTGAGTCTCCTCAGTAGGAACAGCCTGCGCTGTCCCTTCTTGTAGAGTGCGTCAGTATTGTGTGACCAGTCTAGTTTATTGTTCAGATGAACACCCAGGTACTTATAGGATGTCACCATTTCAATGTCTGTTCCCTGTATATTTACTGGTGCTGTGAGGGGTTGTCCTTGCCTGCGGCAGTTCACCACCAGCTCCTTAGTTTTCCTCGCGTTGATCTGGAGGCAGTTCCGATGGCACCAGCCCACGAAGTCCTGGATAAGCCCTCTGTACTCAGCTTCATCTCCATTGGAGATGAGGCCAACGATCGCAGAGTCATCAGAGAACTTCTGTAGATGGCAGTGTGTTGTGTTGTGTGAGAAGTCCGCAGTATAAAGGGTGAACAGGAAGGGAGCCAAAACCGTTCCCTGGGGGGCCCCCGTGCTACCGATGATCGTGTCGGACACATAGTCCCGGGTTCTCACAAACTGAGGCTGGTTAGTGAGGTAGTCCAGGATCCATGATGACAGGTGCTGGTCCACCCCTGCGCACAGCAGCTTGTCCTTCAGGATCATCGGCTGGATGGTGCTGAAAGCACTGGAGAAGTCAAAGAACATGATCCTCACCGCATTCCCGGGCTTCTCCAGGTGGGACAGAGAACGGTGAAGGAGGAAGATCACCGCATCCTCCACCCCAATGCCATGCTGGTAGGTGAACTGGAGTGGATCCATCGCTGGTCCCACCAGGGGGCGGAGGTGAGCAAGGAGCAGTCTCTCCAGGGTCTTCATCATGTGGGACGTCAAGGCCACTGGTCTGTAGCTGTTTAGGTCTTTGGGGTGGGAAGTCTTTGGTACAGGTACCACACAAGATGTTTTCCACAGCTGTGGTACCCTCCCCAGCTTCAGGCTCAGATTGAAGATATACTCCACAATCCCACACAGCTGGTCTGCACAGAACTTGAGCAATGGGAATTTAGGAATTTAGCAGTGGGTTCTCACGAATATGCCCCCGACCAGCCGTCCCCCACCCCAGTCACAAGAGTCATTCCATCACTGGCCGTGGCCAGCTATCTGAGGACAACTGGAGATCCGCAGCATTACGGTATCGCTACATCTAGGCAGGATTGTGATTTAGAGGCATTTAGTCGCAATCCCTCAGATGGTAGCTTTGCACCAGTGGCTACTCAGCCAAGCACATTTACCTTTTGCAACAACACATCATCAGTAGAGTAAAACTCCCCTCTCTCACAACAGTCTAATTCCAGTTCACGTCCCCTATTAGTGGATGAACAATCCAACGCTTTCTGAATTCTGCTTTACAATGATAGGAAGAGCCAATGTTGAAGGATCACAAACTGGTGTCGCTATGAACGCTTTGCTGCCACAAGCCATTTATCCCTCTGGTAACTTTTCTGACACCTCCAGCTTAAAACCCAAAAAGTGGCAAGGATTGTGAGGCCCCGTTTTCACAGTCTGTATTCATATTGAAAATCAAGATCAAGTAAGCTTTTGCTCTTATGCTCCACGGGAAATTTCTGTCCTCCCTGAGCTTGTTAGGACACTTGCGTTACAGCGAGAGTTGTGGTACCACTGTTAGCTCAGGGGTTAATAGCTTAGGGGCTAATAGGTGACCTTTAGCCTACCCCTTCCATCTACATGATGGACAGCTAGGCGGGCCAATAATAGAGCAGTGGGTGGGTCTTTAAGATGGCGGTGGGTTGGCTTTTTCTAGACCTGACATATACAATTTAGTCAAAAATGTTTCTGGCGTTTCTTGGGAGAGAAAAATTTTGATTTTTGATTTTGTATACTTTATTGATCCCCAGAGCGGAAATTGAGGGCATCCACCTGGATGGATGAAGCAGCCACGGTACAGGTTCAGGTTCAGGTTACTTTATTTGTACCCGTAGGTAGATTTGTTTTGCAGTCTGGTGACATCCATATTTACAAGCCACAAATTACATTCAACATAGACACAAACACAGGCACATATGAAGCTGACTATAAACATGATAAAAAATACTCAAAGCTCCATCAATCAGGGTATAAAAAGGCAAAGAGATGGGAGAAAAACCTGAGGTAAGAGAGAAGGGTCATATTAAAAGTTAAAAACTAGTCAAAGAGGTTAAAAACTCAAAGGTCTAAAACCCAATAAAATATTTAGAACCCAAGTAAGTAAAGTACGGCGCTATCCCTTTACCACTCACACACACATTCACACCTAGGGCCACTTTAGAGTCTCCAGTTAACCTAACCTACATGTTTTTGGCCTGTGGGAGGAAACCGGAGAACTCCCGGAGTAAACCCACGCAGACACGGGGAGAACATGCAAACTCCACACAGATCACTGTTGGTCAGGGGCTGGAATCGAACCAGGGATCCTATGGCCAAGGGTGAGTTGCTGTGCTGCCGCAGTGCTAACCACTGCACCAATGAGTTTAAGGCTATGTGTTTTTTAAGAAAATTGACTGTTTTGAAAATTTTTTGATAATTATGTGTCCAGTAGACTCATTTCAGACAGTTAAAACCTACAAACACACCATTTTGCTAACATGCCAACATCAGACTGATGGGTTTCCACTTAATTCGGGCAGATCAGACACCAGATAGCGGGAAGAGCAGAGGCAGGGGCTGATTATGTTTGTGAACAACAGATGGTGTAATCCTGGGCACGTCACGATTAAAGAACAACACTGTAGCAAGGACACTGAGTTGCTAGCCGTTAGCATGCGACCGGCATACCTACCCGGACAGTTCTCACATGTCAATGTGATTGTTATTTATGTACCCCCCTCTGCGAGCACTGAGGTAGCATGTGACATCATCCACTCAGCAACCAGCAGGCTGCAGACGCAGCACCCAAATGCTCTCCATCTCATCTCTGGTGATTTTAACCATACTTCCCTGTCCTCCATTCTGCCCACTTTCACCCAGTATGTCATGTGCCACACCAGAGACAATAAAACACTGGACTTATTTTATGCAAACACCAAGGAGGCCAACACCCCCCCACCCCCACCCCCGGAAGATCTGATCACAACCTGGTTCACCCTGGTACACAGACAACCTCCTGTTACCCACACAGTGAAGATATGGTCTGAGGAAGTGGAGGACGCTCTGAGAAACTGTTATGAATCCACTTTGTGGGAGCAGCTCTGTGATCCACATGGTGAGGACATTGACAGCCTCACACACACACCACCACAGACTACATCAACTTCTGTGTAGAGAACACCGTATCCACCAAGACCATAATGTGTTTCTCAAACAACAAACCCTGGATCAACCCTGAGACAAAGTCACTGCTGAAGGAGAAGAAAAGGATCTTCAGGTTGGGAAACAAGGAGGAGCTGAAGTCCGTACAGAGGAAGCTAAGGAGAAAGATCAGAGAGGGAATAACAGCTACAGAAAGAACATGAAGGACAAGCTGTAGTACAGTGATGTCAGTGGTGTCTGGAGAAGCCTCAAAACCATCTCTAGGCACCAGAATACCTCCTCCCAGGCCACGGGAGGTAGGGAGTGGGTGAACAACCTGTTGCCTCCACCTTCATCTAGTCCCGCTGTCCACTGCCCTCCGTCCACCCCGCCCCCTGTAATCCCCTGCTTTTTTCCCCCTCAGGTGAAAAGGTGTTTCAATCTGGGTTCAGAGCTCATCACAGCACTGAAACTGCCTTAGTGAAGGTCTCTAACGACCTCCTGACTGCATCTGATAATCGACTTGGCTCTGTTCTTGTTCTTTTAGATCTCAGTGCAGCCTTTGACACTATTGATCATGCCATTCTACTTGATAGATTGGAACACTTTGTTGGACTCAGTGGAACTCCGTTGCAGTGGTGTAGATCTTATTTGCCTGATAGATTTCAGTTTGTCCATGTCAATGATGGATTTTCTTCCAGCTCTAAGCTCAGTCACAGAGTTCCACAGGGATCTGTGTTGGGCCCTACTCTTTTTAGTCTATATATGCTCTCGTTGGGCAACATCATCAGAAAGCACTGTATACATTTTCACTGTTACGCAGACAGCACACAACTATACCTGTCAATGAAGGCCGATGATTGTGACCAGTTGGCCAAGTTAGATGCCTGTCTTAAGGACATCAAAGCTTGGACGACTTGTAAGTTTTTACTATTAACTCTGATAAGACTGAAGTCATTTTTGTTGGCCCAAAACATCTTAGAAATTCCTTTTCAGATTATGCCCTTAATTTAGATGCTGCCACTCTCACTCTGAACAGTTGTGTGAGGAACCTTGTAGTTATTTTTGATCATGATTTGTCCTTTAATTCACATATTAAAACTGTTTCTAGGACTGCCTTCTATCATCTGTATAATATTGTATCTGTATCTAATATTGTATCATCTATATCAATATTGCCAAGATCCGGAGCATCTTGTCTCTGAATGATGCTGAGAAACTGATTCACGCCTTTGTCAGCTCTCGATTAGGTTATTGTAATTCGCTATTATCTGGTTGTCCTAAAGTATCTTTAAAAAATCTTCAGTTGATTCAAAATGCTGCTGCTAGAGTTTTAACTGGTTCTAGAAAAAGAGATCATATTTCCCCGGTTCTGTCCTCCCTCCATTGGCTTCCCATAGAATTTAGAATCAAGTTTAAAATCCTTCTTCTTACTTTCAAAGCTCTTAACAATCTGGCCCCCCAATATATAAAAGATCTGATATTACCTTACCTTCCTAATAGAGCATTACGCTCCCAAAATGCTGGCTTACTTGTGGTGCGCAGAATCTCCAAAAGTACAGTGGGAGGCAGAGCCTTCTGCTACCAAGCCCCTTCTCTCTGGAACCAGTTACCACTCTGGGTCCGGGAGTCAGACTCGGTCTCTGTTTTTAAGAACTGGGTAAAATCCTTCCTTTTTAATATAGCTTACGTTTAAGGAGGGTTTTTGTGTCTCTTAACCCCACTCTTGTTCTATTGTTATCTGATCCATACTGCTGGTTGATCTCCAATAATGTAATTGGCATCTTACTGTTATATTTTTTATGTCTGTCCTTTCCATCCTCCCTATCCCCTAACCCCCAGCCAGATGCAACAGACAACTGCCCCTCCCTGAGCCTGGTTCTGCTAGAGGTTTCTTCCTTCCAAATGGGAGTTTTTCCTCTTCACTGTCGCTTAGTGCTTACTCATAGGGGATCGTCTGATTGCTGAGTCTTTCTGTGACTGTGTGTTGTTTTTTTTCTGCACTGTGGCACCACGAGACAGCTTTTGCTGTGATGTGGCGCATTATAAATAAAGCTGAATTGAATTGAACTCACAGACCCAGCATCCCCCCTCCCAGCACACAGCCCCCCTGCCCCAGCCTGACTCTCACTAAGACCCAGATGAGAGCTGAGCTGAAGAAGAACAAGGCAAGGAAGGCTGCAGGTCTGGATGGCATCAGCTCGAGGATCCTCAAGTCCTGTGCAGACCAGCTGTGCGGGACCATGGAGCACATCTTCAGTCTGAGCCTGAAGCTGGAGAGGGTATCACAGCTGTGGAAAACATCCTGTATGATACCCGTACTGAAGACTCTGCACCCCAAGGACCTGAACAGCTACAGACCAGTGGCCCTCACATCACACCTAAAGAAGACCTTGAAGAGGCTGCTCCTCACCCACCTCCGCTCCCCTGGTGGGACCAGTGATGGATCCACTTCAGTTTGCCTACCAGCATGGCATCGGGGTGGAGGATGCAGTGATCTTCCTACTACATTGTTCCCTGTCCCACCTGAAGAAGCCTGGGAGCTCTGTGAGGATCACGTTCTTTGATTTCTTGAGCACTTTTAACACCATCCAACCAGTGATCCTGAGGGACAAGCTTCTGTGTGCAGGGGTGGACCAGCACCTATTATCATGGATCCTGGACTACCTCACAGACTGACCACAGTTTGTGAGAACCCAGGACTGTGTCTGACACCATCATCTGCAGTACAGAGGGCCCCAGGGAACAGTTCTGGCACCCTTACTGTTCACCCACTACACTGCTGACTTTTCACACAATACACCACACTGCCATCTACAGAAGTTCTCTGATCACTCTGCGATCATCGCCCTCATCTCTGATGGGGATGATGCGGAGTACAGAGGACTTATCCAGAACTTTGTGGACTGGTGCCTGCGGAACTGCCTCCAGATCAATGCAAGGAAAACTAAGGAACTGGTGGTGGACTGTCGCAGGTGAGGCCAACCCCCCACAGCATGGTAAACATCCACAGAACAGACATTGAGATGATGACATCTTACAAGTACCTGGGTGTTCACCTGAACAATAAACTGGACTGGTTACACAACACCAACACCAACACGCTCTACAAGAAGGGGCAGCGCAGACTGGACTTCCTGAGGAGACTCAGGTCTTTTGGAGTGCAAGGAGAGCTCCTGAAGACTTTCTACGATTTGGTGGTGGAATCAGCCATCACATTTTGGAGTGGTCTGCTGGGGGAGCAGCATTACGGCAGCCGACAGGAAGACACTGAACAGGCTGATCAAAAAACTAGCTCTGGTCTGGGGCAACGCCTCGGCCCAGGGGAGGAGATCGGAGAGAGGAGGATGGTGGCTAAGATGTCATCTCTGGGGGCACCTGTGGCGTAGGTGTAGTGTGGCCAACTACTGATCGGAGGGTCAGGGGTTCAATTCCCACTCTATCTGTAGTCTGCATGTCGAAGTGTCCTTGAGCAAGACACTGAACCCCCAGTTGCTCCTGGTGGGTCAGGCTAGCGCCTGTGTATGGCAGCTCTGCCATCATCAGTGTGTGAATGTGTGTGTGAATGGGAGGATAGCAGGATCTGTGAAGTGTAAGTGAGCACCATTTACCATTTTATCTCTGCTGGAGTCCAAGTCCCACCCCATGCGGGACACGCTGAATGCACTGAGGATCTCATTTAGCGGTAGGCTTTGCCATCCGAAGTGCATGAGGCAGAGGTTCCACAGGTCCTTCGTACCTATGGCTGTCGGACTTCATAACCTAACTGGTGCTGCTTGTAGAGGTCTTATTAAATGTACTAAACATAACAACTTTGCACAATAGAGATCATCCCCTCCAATACAAAACTAAGACAATTACAATTATTATTGAGGGTGGCAACAACACTGTTGATTCAAATGTGAAATACACTGTCTGGGTCCATATTTATATTCTGACGGGTAATTTAACAAACTGTAATGCTGCTGAAACCATCTAACTGCAATGATTTTCCACTTCCACTTCCGGTTCCTGTCAACCTGCTGTCAGATCCTGTCAGTTGGTGGATTTCTGTGTTTTGGTGCTCGGTTTTTGACTACTTTTTTTTTGGCTTTTGAGAACTGAATTTGGATTACGGACTGGACATTTTAGTTTAGACCCCTGTCTGATTTAAGACGACAATACCGGCATCTTCGGACTGGAAAACGAGAGCGGAGCAGAGCGGCCCGCCATTCAGCTAGCTAAACAGCTGTTTATTAGCTGTTTAGTCAACGTACATCGGCCGGGATCATGGGTCCCAAGAAAGCTCAGCAGACTGAGGAGGTGGACGACATTAAAAGATCTCTCAACTTCTTGGCTGAAGAGATTTCTGCTGTTAAGCTGCAGAAAAAAAAAACATCCTGGGCCTGCTCGAGAAGGTGAAAGCGCTGTGGATCCAGAACGCCGAGAAGGACAAGAGGCTGACCTGGAGCAGTACACCTAGATGAACGACGTGATCATCACTGGGCTCCACATTAAACGCCGATCATATACTCGGGCGGTGGCCGCGGGCAGCGGAGGAAGGCTCGACACGCTGGAAGATGAATCCATGGAGCAACAAGTGGCGGCCTTCCTGCAGTCCAAAGGAATCCAGCTGGACTGTAACACCATTGAGGCCTGCCACCCTCTGCCCAGGAAAAACAGTGACAAACCGGCTGTAATCATGAGGTTTGTCAATAGAAAACACAAGACTGCACTGCTAAAACAAGGTAGGAAACTGAAAGGAACGAACATCTATATAAACGAGCACCTCACAAAAGAAAACACAGAAATAGCCAGAAAAGCAAGATACCTGAGAAAGCAGAAAAAGATTCAAAACACCTGGACATCAAACTGTAAAATATACATCAAATTAAATGGATCACCCGAAGAAGCCAAGGTCATTAACATCCAAAATATTAAGGAACTGGACAAATATCAATGAATATTATGTACTGGAGTCAACAGCAACAAGAGAGAATTGTAGGACACTGAAGGATTATACTCATCTGCAACAGGACATTTAACAACATGAAACAAAAGATCAACAAACAGGAACATCAGGAACTGAAAGTTTTTGAATATACAGATCACAACCCAAAGGACGTAGAATATAACATAGACCCTGATAATAATTTATTTAGCTCCATCAATAATGACTGTAGTTATTACACGGATGAACAGTTTAACACAATGGTCACATCTGATTTCAATATTTCTACCATCCACTTCAACAGCAGAAGTCTCTATGCCAACTTTAATAACATCAAAGATTATTTACATCAGTTTAAAGAGCCATTCAATATTGTGACAATATCAGAGACGTGGCTCAGTGAAGAGAAAGGAGTGGATTTTACCATGGGTGGCTATGAATTAAATTCTATAAATAGAAAAGTGAAAAAAGGAGGAGGAGTTGCAATTTATGTTGAAAAGAGCTTGCGATACAAGGTTGTTGAAAATCTGTCAGTAACTGTGGATGATTTATTTGAATGTATTACAATAGAAATCTGTCTGGACAATGTGAAGAATATAGTAGGGAGCTGTGTATATAGAACACCTGAATCAAACATTGACTTATTTAAGGACTGGATGGAAAAAATGTATGCAAAACTAACTCATAAAGTTATGTTCATCTGTGGGGATTTCAATATAGACCTTATGAATTCAAAACAAGCAGAAGAATTTATCAACACAATGTACAGTATGGGCTTACATCCAACAATTACCGGACCTAGCAGAATCATGACACACAGTGCCACACTAATAGATAACATATTTACAAATATTATGGAAAATAATATCATGAGTGGGCTTTTATTGAATGATATCAGTGAACACCTGACGATTTTTGTTGTCTATCAATGTGATTATAGGAAGAAAAAGTATACCAAAAATATTAAATATAAAAGAATAAGAACTGAAGAATCTATATATTTACTGGCAAAGGAATTATTAATACAAGACTGGAAGATAATTTATGATGACAATGATATAAATAAAGCATATGATAAATTTTTACAAATAGTTCAATCATTGTACAATAAAAACTGTCCTATAAAACAATACAGTGACAGACAACAAAACAAAAATATTCCTTGGGTCACCAAGGGGTTAATAAATGCATGTAAAAAGAAGAATACATTATGTAAACAATTCGTTAAGTGCAGAAAGGTGGAGGCTGAGATCAAATATAAAAGATATAAAAATAAGCTTACTAATATAATGAGGACTTGTAAGAAAGAATACTACAACAGAATATTAGAGGATAATAAAAATAATTTAAGAGGAATATGGCAAGTACTCAATGGGATTATTAATAATCGACCTAAGAATGCTAATTATCCAGAATATTTTATTGAAAATGGCAATTTGATAAATAATATGGAGGATGTGGTCAGTGGTTTCAATAAATTTTTTGTAAACGTTGGTCCTGAATTAGCAAAATCAATAGTGACACCAGAAACAAACAACAGTGGTTCTGTAAATGAAACAGAAGATAGAAATCCAAACACAATCTTTTTGGGTGCAGTTACTGAAAAGGAAATCATCAAGACTGTGAGTAAATTTAAGAACAAAAACTCAACGGACTGGAATGAAATTGACATGACAATAGTGAAAAAAGTAATTGAAGGAATTGAATCGGTGAATTCCAAAAGGACCCAAGTCCACACTTTTTCAAAACCCAGATATTACAAGTTTAATGAACTTTAAGAGACAAGCTATCTGATTATGTGCAAAAACGTCCCAAGTCAACTTTAATGCATTGACTATTCACAGCATTGTTTATGCATTGAGTGCAAGAGAGACCCAAGTCCAGGACTTGGGCCCTTCCTGCATGGATTAAACTTAAAGTCATAAGTGGCAGCACCAGTCATCCAAGATGTTCAGAAATTGGTGAAATATCTTTCACCAGAGGCTCAGCAGTTCCTCAGTAATTTAACAGCTTGTGATGCTAGGCGTGAAGATGAGTCTGACTTTGACGATTAGTTACCAGTAGATGGACCTCTATGTTAATCTGCCCACTTTTAGATGAAAATCTCATTTGCTGGCAGTTATCAAAACAATAGTTTGAATATAAAGTGATCATAAAAGGTGTTCAAAACATGGCATAATTAAAGAGAGAAATAGATGTTATGCGCTTCTTTTCATATGTTCTTATTGCTTAATTCAAGAAGGGCCCAAGTCCAGGGACTTTAGTTTGCCAATCCTCTGAAATTAAAAAAGTGAAATGCTTCATATTATAGCATTTCTAAGCTATGGCCTTGTGCTATATCTGAGTAAAGTATGAACCATCTGGCATAGACTACCTTTGAGATATGCAATTTATTTGATTTCCTGCAAAAACATATTTCTTGGACTTGGGCCCCTTTTGAATTCACCGATTCAATTGTTACGCCACTCACCCACATCTGTAACCTGTCATTTCAAACTGGTACATTTCCAAACAAAATGAAAATAGCAAAAGTAATACCACTATACAAAACAGGAGACAGTCATTATTTCACAAATTACAGGCCGGTCTCTTTACTCTCACAATTCTCCAAAATACTTGAAAAAAATCTTCACTAAGAGACTGGATGATTTCATTGAAAAACACAACATCCTTACAGACAGCCAGTATGGTTTTAGAGCAGATAAGTCTACATCTTTGGCACTGATCGAACTTATTGAAGAAATTACTAGTTGTATAGATAAAAAAAAGTTTGCTGTAGGAGTATTTATAGATTTAAAGAAAGCTTTTGACACCATTGACCACAGAATTCTACTAAGGAAACTGGAAAGGTATGGGATAAGAGGGGTCGGACTGAGATGGGTGGAAAGTTATTTAAGTAACAGACAACAATTTGTACAAATTGGTGAGCACAAATCACCCTTCATGGACATCACTTGTGGTGTGCCCCAGGGGAAGTGCCCTTCACTTCCGCCCTCCCAAGAGAGTAGACGCTTTTTCCTCCTCTCCTGCTCTGACTTTTTTTTCCTTCCCCCCCAACCTGGATCCCAGCTTGCTGTTGTCTGTCTGCGTCTAACTGCGACCGTCGAAAGAAAGAAATTATGGAGTCAATAAGCTGGGCTTTGAACACAATTGACACTATTTTTTCAACAAGGAAAAGTGCTCTGGGGGAAGCTGTCTGCCCCGCAGGAACGGCTCCAGCGGGCTATTTACGTGACACAAGTAACTGGAAGATCTTGTGTCTCGCTAATCTCTCTATCGAAGATATTGAAGATTTGTATGTCTTCGTGATAATGGTGATCGGGATCTTTCTGATTGGAACTGGGATTGTCCTGGTGTATCGCAAATTGCTGAAGATGGATACAACCTATCAAAATGCTGGCCAGGCGAGGTGCATCTGTCAAATTGAAAAATTGGAGAAGACCCTGATAGCGACAAATGGAGAACTGTCTCGGAAGGTGGATTACATCATGGTCTCGCTTAGGTCTTTCCACGATGGATTTAAAGCCCCGCAATGAAGGATTAAGTACTGAATCTACAGAAGAATTAAAAAGCCTTCTCTGTGATCAGTCCGACTTGGCTCAATTTCCCCATGAAAATTCCTCCTGGCTGTCTGCAGTCTGTGTTTTCAAAATCATCGAGCATAAGGCCTTGGACAGCCATCTGGACAGCCTGCCAAGATAAGGACTCGGCGGCAGCCAGACAAAACATCTCCTGCCAAGTGCCCTTGTGTTCTCTTATTATCATCAACATTGCCTCAACAGCGCACACACATTGATCCATGAACTGAATAAAGATACACACACTGCTCTCTTGTGTCTTTGTCTTGTGAATCCCTGTTTTGCGTATGTGCATCGAGAGCTTTTTTTTTTCCTTGTAATCATAATATTGATTGATTATGCAACGAGTATTACGAATCAATGATTTTTTTGCTCCTTCCTATTGTTCCTCGTATTATTCTTATTCTTATGCTACCTGTACCCTCTATCCTGTGGGCAGGCGCGTCCCCGATGCAGCCGTGTCACTGGAAATGCAGGTTCATTTTCTGTGTCAAGTCAAATTCTCTCGTATGTTATCAGTGATCTGTTAATGTACTTGGCAATAAATTTTTTCTGATTCTGATTCTGATTCTGAGGGGTCAGTTTTGGGACCCAAACTCTTTATCTTGTATATAAATGACATATGCCAAGTATCAAAAATTCTGAAATTTATTTTGTTTGCAGATGACACAAATATCCTTTGCACTGGTGAGAATTTGCAGCAGGTTTTAGAGGTGGTCACAACTGAAATGAAAAGGTTAACGCAGTGGTTCAACAAAAATTGTGACTTCCGGCGCCACACGAGTAGGCTGCCTTTTTGCAACAGCGGATCTGACACGATCATCGGTAGCACGGGGGCCCCCCAGGGAACAGTTTTGGCTCCCTTCCTGTTCACCCTTTATACTGCGGACTTCTCACACAACACAGCACACTGCCATCTACAGAAGTTCTCTGACGACTCTGCGATCATCGGCCTCATCTCCAACGGAGATGAAGCTGAGTACAGAGGACTTATCCAGGACTTTGTGGACTGGTGCCATCGGAACTGCCTCCAGATCAATGCGAGGAAAACTAAGGAGCTGGTGGTGGACTGCCGCAGGCAAGGACAACCCCTCACAGCACCAGTAAACAAACAGGGAACAGACATTGAGATGGTGACATCCTACAAGTACCTTGGTGTTCATCTGAACAATAAACTAGACTGGTCACACAATACTGACGCACTCTACAAGAAGGGACAGCACAGGCTGTTCCTACTGAGGAGGCTCAGGTCTTTTGGTGTACAAGGGGTGCTGCTGAAGATATTCTACGACACGGCGGTGGCATCAACCATCACTTTTGGAGTGGTCTGCTGGGGCAACGGCATTACAGCAGCCGATAGGAAGAGACTGAACAAACTGATCAAGAAAGCTAGCTCTGTCCTGGGGCAATGCCTTGACCCAGTGGAGGAGATAGGAGAGAGAAGGACGGTGGCTAAACTGTCATCTCTGCGGGAGTCCGAGTCCCACCCAATGCAGGACATATTGAACACACTGAGGAGCTCATTTAGCAGTAGACTACATCATCCTAGGTGCGCAACCGAGAGGTTTCGCAGGTCCTTCCTACCTACGGCTGTCAGACTGTATAACCTAAGCAGGGCTGCTCGCAGAGATAGCAAAAAAACATGACGACCTAGTAGTATTGAATGCAAAAGACGCAACAGACTTACACAAATGGTCCCCTCCAGTATACAACTAGGACAATATCAGTCGCTACGGAGGGTGACAATATGTATGGGTACATATTCATACTATGTAGGATAACTAAGTAGACGGTTATGCTGTTTATTCCATCTTGCTACAATGCTTCGCACTTTTTATATATACGTATTTATATATTTATGTGTACGTATGTATATCCACTGCTCTTATTTATATTTTTCGTATCTTCTTAATTATTGCTCTGAGTGTTGCTATCCCTGTGCTGTTGCAATCCTGGAATTTCCCCATTGTGGGACTAATAAAGACTTATATTAAAATAAATTATCTCTAAATCTGAAAAAAACAAAGATTATGTTGTTTGAAAATCATAAAATAAATCGTGAAATAATGGTAACTGTGGCTTATATTATTCATATATCCATACCTACATATGTATAGACACAAGAGGAATGTTTAGAGATTGCATATGTGGAATGACCTCACGTCTCAGAGCAGGACAATAGGTCTCGACCACCGGCGAAGATCAACGAGCAGACGGAGACTCAGCGGTGGAGACCTGAATGGACTTCCTGACCCCCCAGGGTCAGGTGGAGGAGAGAGAGGACAATAGAAGGAGATAACACGGATGTGTGATGTCGGCTTTTGTTATGCGATGTCTTTTGTTATGTGATGTATAAGTACGAAGGTCTGACTGCGCTCAGCCTCTTTTCTGCTTCTGCATTGAGATGAGACATGTGGGAGATTGGAAGCCGACAATAAACCTGATTTATAAAATCACTTCGCTTCCTTATTTCAAGCTCCCTACATTGGTGACCAGACGTGAGAATGGACGAAAGACGTTCTCCCGCTACAGGCTCATCAGAGGCGACCCAAACAAGCGCCGTCACCAACCCTGACATGGGAACAGATGGAAGACGTTCCCCCACAGCAGACTCGTCGGAGACGGCCCAAGCAAGCGCCGTCCCCAACCCTGTCGTGAGAACGGAGGAAAGGCGTTCTCGCGCTGCAGACTCGTCAGAGGCGGCCCAAGCAAGCGCCGTCGCCGTCAAACTCCCAGAGTTCTGGCAAAATGACCCGAACTCGTGGTTCCAGCAGGCTGAGGCTCAGTTTGCACTCGCGGGGGTGACGGCTGACTAGACCAAATTTTACCACATCGTCGCCAGACTCGACGCCGCCACAGCACGATGCGCACGGAGCGTTATACAACAGCCGCCCACCAACGACAAATACAAGGAACTGAAGGCGACCCTCATCGAGAGTTTCATCCCCTCGGCCGAGGAAAGGGCCGGGAGGATACTGGCGATTTACGGCCATGGGGGGCGCAGACCGATGGCCCTCATGGAAGACATGCTGCAGCTGAGGGAGGCAGACAACGACAACTTCCTCTTTCAACACATCTTCCTCAGCAATCTGCCAACGCACATGAGAGGGATCCTGGCCAACATGCGGTGTAAGACCCAGCAGGACTTCCGCGCGCTTGCCCGAGAAGCGCAGCGGCTCATCAACTCCTGCGGCGAGCAGATGGCCACAGCAGCATCGGCAGATCTCGGCGTGGAAGCCCAGAGCATCGGAGAATCACAGGCGACGGAGCAGAACCCGCCCACCATGGCAGCGACCCAACCAAGGCGCAGCAAACGGGATGACCTCTGCTACTACCATCGACGTTTCGCCGAGAGGGCATACAAATGCGTGCCCCCCTGCAGTTTTAAGAGCTCGGGAAACTTCAAAGCCGGGAACCGATTAGCAGCTACGGCTCTCGGTGAGACAAACAAACTGCTCTACGTGACTGACGGACACTCCGGGAGACAGTTCCTCATTGACACCGGAGCTCAGGTGAGCTTCATCACCCCGTCCTACGCAGACCGGGCAACGGGACCCCATGGAAACGGAGCGACGGCAGCTAACGGCTCCATCATCAACACTTTTGGTGAAAGAACCCTGCCTCTGTCCATACATGGCCGCAACTATAGGTGGACCTTTATTATAGCGGCGGTGAGTTTTAACTTGTTGGGTGCTGATTTCTTATGTGCACATGGGTCGTTAGTCGATCTTGCAAACAGACGCTTAGTTAATGCACTATCATTTTCTTCTATCCCGTTCAGCTCGAGTGTCCCCACCACCCGTGCAGGCCAGCATCGCCACAGCAGGAGGTAAGTTTGACCAACTCCTCACCCAATTTCCAGCACTCACAGTTCCCAAATTTTCGGCAACAGTAGTGAAACACGGGGTGGAACACTTCATTCCCACAACGGGCCCACCGGTTTTCGCTAAAGCTCGGCGCTTAGACACGACCAAGCTCGCCATAGCACGCGACAAGTTTGCCAGCCTGGAAAAACTGGGCATTATTTGGCGCTCGAAAAGCCCTTGGGCATCGCCACTGCACATGGTCCCGAAAACCGACGGTTCCTGGAGACCTTGCGGCGATTATTGCAGATTAAACAATGCGACAGCACATGACCGCTACCCAATCCCTCACATTCAGGATTTTTCACTACATCTGGCGGGTGCGCGCATTTTTTCTAAAATAGACCTGGTCCGCGGCTACCACCAAGTTCCGGTTCGACCTGAAGACGTCCCTAAAACGGCTGTAATAACCCCTTTTGGTCTTTTTGAATTTTTGCGAATGCCGTTTGGCCTCAAAGGCGCTGCTCAAACTTTTCAGCGTATGATGGACGCAGTATTACGCGACCTCCCCTTCGTGTTCGTCTACCTCGACGATATTCTGGTAGCCAGCACGTTGGAGGAAGAACACGAACAACACCTCACTACGGTTTTTCAGAGGCTAGAAGAGCACGGGTTAATAATTAACCCGGCCAAATGCCGATTCGGTGTGTCACAAATTGATTTTTTGGGACACAGAGTTTCACCAGAAGGGGCAGTTCCATTGCCGGACAAAGTGCGCGCGGTAGCAAATTTCCCCCGACCACAAACGGTCAGATCGCTACAGGAATTTTTAGGAATGGTAAATTTTTACAACCGTTTCCTCCCTTGCACAGCTCAACTCATGCAGCCCCTATATGCTGCGCTCAGAAAACAAAAGCCCTCCAACGCGGTCGAATGGACCCCGGAGCGGGAACGCGCCTTCGCGGAAGTAAAAAGAGCACTAGCGGATGCCGCATTGTTAGTCCACCCCGATCCCTCAGCCTGCATAGCGCTGACCACAGACGCTTCAGACTTGGCCATAGGGGTGGTTGTGGAACAACATGTCGGCGGAACCTGGCAACCGCTAGCATTTTTTAGCAAATCCTTAAACCAAACCAAGCGCAAATACAGCACTTTTGACAGAGAGCTGCTAGCGCTTCATTTATCCATCCGCCATTTCCAGTTCTGGCTGGAAGGGCGGCGTTTCACGGCTTTTGTAGACCACAAACCGCTCACTTTTGCGATGGCTAAAATTTCAGAACCGTGGTCGGGCAGGCAACAAAGACAGCTGGCTGCAATTTCAGAGTTTACCACAGATATTCGACACGTGGCAGGCAAACTTAATGTGGTGGCAGATTGCCTCTCCCGTGCCATGACATCGTCAGGGCACGAGGAAGTAGATTATACTACCGCAGCCGCAGAGCTCATGGCCAAAGCGGACGCGGCCCCAATTCACGTGGGATAGATTACGCGGCCATGGCAGCGGAACAAAGCAGTGACGCGGACGTGCGCGCGCTCCAATCTGGACCAACAAGGTTAAGGCTGGAGGAAAGGGGTTTGCGTGACGGTGTGCCCCCCCTAATCTGCGACGTGTCAACCGGTCGACCTCGCCCGGTAGTCCCAGCCGCGTGGCGCCGCCGCGTTTTTGACTCGGTGCACTCCCTCGCGCACCCAGGGGTGCGCGCCTCGGTGAAAATGGTCGCGGAGAAGTTTGTTTAGCCAGGCCTGCGTAAAAATGTAAAGGAGTGGGTGAGGACTTGCATGCCTTGCCAACGCGCCAAAATTCACAAACACACGAAAGCTCCTCTGGAACCCTTCTGAATCCCGGCCAAGAGGTTTGACCACGTACACGTCGACCTCGTGGGCCCACTGCCGTCGTCTCAGGGGTTCACACACCTTTTAACAATGGTAGACCGGACCACACGCTGGCCAGAAGCGGTCCGCTGACATCAACCACGGCCGCGGAAGTCGCTCGCGTTTTTTTAACAACCTGCGTGGCGCGTTTCGGCGTCCCATCGGACATCACGTCCGATAGGGGGCCTCAATTTGTCTCAGAGCTATGGTCAGCCATGGCCAGCAGCTTAGGGGCGACAATTCATCGCACCACCGCGTATCACCCTCAGGCTAACGGGTTATGCAAGCGTTTTCATAGGTCTTTAAAGGCCGCCCTCAGGGCCTCACTGACGGATACAGATTGGGTAAATAAACTTCCCTGGGTTTTATTGGGGTTGCGTTCTGCGCCTAAGGAGGATCTAGACGCCTCCCCGGCAGAAATAGTTTTCGCACAACCTCTCAGGCTCCCGGGTGAGTTCTTACTAGAACATCCAGAGCCCGGGCACCTCCCAGCCCTGAGGCCCCTAAGCAGCACGGGACCGGACACGCTCCCCGGACCCGTACATCACTCTTTTCCGCGGGTTTTTGTTCCCCAAGCTTTGAAAAACGCTCAGTTCGTTTTTGTTAGGCACGAAGCTTTAAAACCAACCCTCCGCCCACCATATGATGGACCATATAGAGTGCTGGAACCTGGTGATAAGCATTTTGTGCTTGATTTAGGGGACAGAAAAGAAACAGTATTGACAGACTTAAGCCTGCTTTCATGTTGAGTGACGAACCTGCACGGGTGGCGAGAGCACCTCGATGGGGTAGACCCCCCAAGAGACACACCCCAAGCCCCCCGCAGGGCCCAAATAACCACTCTCCTCCCCAAGCTGCAGATTCCTTTCAGGACGGCCCTGCCAGGACGCCAAAGCGGGCCTACAGCAGATTTGGGAGAAGATTGAAACCCAGACGACACATAGACTGATGTAAAATTGACAAGGGGTTGTAAGCTATGCTGTTGAATTTTGCCGTTGCAGAGTTAGGGCTGACATATGACATAGACTATACTGTTGTTGTTACCACTGAATTTTTAACATGAACATGCTGTATAGCTTGAAGGTTAGCATGGCTGGTGAGGATATTTTTCCCTTTTTCCTGTTGATGTGAATAACGGTATAATATGTCATGGATGTTATCTTAAGCTGTGAACTTAATTTTATTGTCCTTTTCTTAGACGTTTGGGGGGGGGGCTGTGGCTTATATTATTCATATATCCATACCTACTTATGTATAGACACAAGAGGAATGTTTAGAGATTGCATATGTGGAATGACCTCACGTCTCAGAGCAGGACAATAGGTCTCGACCACCAGCGAAGATCAACGAGCAGACGGAGACTCAGCGGTGGAGACCTGAATGGACTTCCTGACCCCCCAGGGTCAGGTGGAGGAGAGAGAGGACAATAGAAGGAAATAACGCGGATGTGTGATGTCGGCTTTTGTTATGCGATGTCTTTTGTTATGTGATGTATAAGTACGAAGGTCTGACTGCGCTCAGCCTCTTTTCTGCTTCTGCATTGAGATGAGACATGTGGGAGATTGGAAGCCGACAATAAACCTGATTTATAAAATCACTTCGCTTCCTTATTTTAAGCTCCCTACAGTAACGATAGATAATACCAGAATAGAAACAGTACAGGAAAATAAGTTTCTGGGGGTGACGCTAGACAATAAAATCTGCTGGAAACCTCACATCAGTCACATCCGGGCCAAGTTGGCAAAATGTATAGGGATACTGGGGAAGACGAGACACATCTTGGACTATAAATCATTGTTCTTACCGTACAATTCACTGTTTCTACCTTATCTTAACCACTGTGTAGAAGTCTGGGGAAACACCTACAAGACCAACCTACAGTCAATATGCACATTACAAAAGAGAGCTATAAGGATAATAAATAATGTAGGATATAGAGACCATACCAATTCGCTGTTTTTAAAGTCACATGTCATAAAGTTCATCGATTTAGTTAAATTTAAGACAGCACAAGTCATGTACAGGGCAATTAATAATCAACTCCCAACTAATATACAAAAAATATTTAAAAAAAGAGACAATGATTATAATTTGAGAGGAGACTTAAACTTTGCAAAACCCAAGATACGAACAACTAAGAAAAGTGTGTGCATATCTGTCTGTGGGGTGGATTTGTGGAACAGTCTGGAGCCAGAACTGAAACTATGTATAAACAGAAATCAATTCAAAAAGAGGTATAAACATTATTTGCTGAAAGAATATATGTTAGAAGGGTAGTATTTATATGTATGATGGTTCCAAGGTTGTCATAGCCAGGAGCGGCACTGGGGTTAAGCTCCCAGTGCTCATAAAATGCTCCTTACGGCGTGCGTCTCGAAAAGCCTCTGACAACTAAGTCCAACTCCTAGCCTGCCCGTGTGGTTTAGTCTCTAAGCCCGGCGGAACCGCTTTTACTAATAGGAGAAGGGGCGAGGGCGGATCTCTGGCGCCTTAAAACCAGATGCTTCGGGTAGATGGTGGCTCGTCAACCTGGGAAGGTAGCCCATCTAGGGGAAGGTAAACCCTGATTTCAAACCTCCGCTGCCTTGCGGCACACCCGGTCACGGGAAAGGCTTCGGGAGTCAACCCTGAGGAAATATCCGGAGTCGGAGCCCCTAAGGCAGTTCTCTGTTGTGCTCAACATTGTTCTGGCAGCTCCTGCGATGGCGCTGGTGCCAAACTATAGCAGCCCTGCTGTTCCTTTGGATTCATCAGTGACGTGGAGAGGGGGGACATGCTGCATGGGTAGCATCTTGTCCTCCATATCTTCCTGCCCAGGCTTGAATCCTACCAACGCCCAACGCTGGAAGGTAGAACACCGGTGCGCATCGGCCTGTTCAGCCACAGGCGGTGCTGTTCCAGCAGAGTAGACGTTTAGGATTCTCTTCCATGGTCATCATAGACCGACGGAGGCCGACGATATGTATGATTCACTATGCTCACTCTGGGACACTATGAAATGGTGGATGGGACAGCACTGTGTATTGTAACGTCGGGGCCCATGTTAAGGGGGGCAGGGGTTTCCCAGCATGCTTTGACAGTTGAAAACGTTACTGTGTGTGTGTATTAAATGTTATTACTGAGTTATTATACTGCTGTGTAATTATAACTGCGTTATAATGACCCAGCAGTATTTCATAGGCAAGATTTATTATGTGTGTGTAACCGTGATTTAAACGGAGGTCTGGGAGAATGACCTCCCCTCCTGCCTGTGCTCAGAGTGTGTGTGAATAAAGCCTGTTCATCACTACCATCTGCTCCATTTTCTTTGTGTGAACCTTGCATACGTCACACTGGTGTCAGGAGTGGGATCGAGCAGATGGAAGCCAGGATCAGAATGGAGATCCAACAGCTGGAGCAATTCATTGCTCAGCTGATGACGGACGATGGGACCGAGACACCACCCCCGGGAGCCGGGAGCCGGGACGAACGAAGCGGCGGCGGGCCTGACGGGGCCAGCGCACCCCGCCTTCTGCCTTTTTCAAGGCAGAGCGGGCAGAGCGGAGCAAACCAGCCCCGCATCCCGCCCTTTCCAGGACAGGACGGGCTGGCGATCCCACGGCGATCAGGAGTGACGATCGATCAGGAGGCGGCCGTTCCATCTGTTCGGCAGTGGGCCAAGATTCCCCACTTCAACGGCGAGACCACGTTGGATGACTACCTGACCCAGGTCGAGCTGGCCACTGCGCTGAACGGCTGGTCAGCAGAGGAAACCGCTGTGCAAGTCGCGCTGGCCTTGGAAGGGAGGGCTCTCTGCACGCTCTCTGATCTCCTGCCTGAGGAGCGCTACAGCTGGCCAGCGCTACAAGAGGCACTCCGGAGACAATTTGGAAGAACGGCGGACGCTGAGCCCGCCCAGGAACAGCTGACCCGCCGCCGTCGAAGCAACCAGGAAAGCCTAGGAGCCTATGCTGCAGACATACGGCTGCTAACCCGGCGCAGCTACCCAGATTTCACACCGGAGGTGGTAGAGAAGCTCGCCCTCCGGAACTTCATCCAAGGTCTCCGCCCGGCCCAGCTCCAGAGCCACGTACGGATCCACGCCGCGAGCGACTGGGAGACTGCAGTGGCAGAAGCAGAGCGGGTGGAGCCGCTGATGAATCGCACAATTGAAGCGCCAACGCACAGTCAAAGAACCTTCCAGGCCACGACGGAGAGCGAGGAGGAAGAGGAGGAATTACGGCAGACCACGGCGGCGCATCCCCGGAGAAGAACGCCCCTCGCCGGTGTTAAACTAGAGCGAGGTGGCGTGAACGGGGACAGGCCACCTCCCGCAGATGCTTCCCCCGAGAAGCCGGCACCACGCGTGGGCCGAATTGGACACTCTCCAGGGATGTATCTACAGTGCAGCTTGGGGAAGACGTCGATCCGGGCCCCGATTGACACCGGCTCTACAATCTCCTTGGTTCGACCCGGTGTGCTGCCGGGCACAAACAAGACGGCCCCACGGGGGTGGGAACCCACCAAGCGCTGCTTCACCACGGCTACCGGTGAGCGTGCCAGACTGAGGGGGCGGAGAGTCCTGGTGGTGGGGGTGGCCGGTCAGAACATAAGACACCCGTTCTGGCTGGCTGACATCCAAGACCCCTGTATTATTGGACTAGACCTGCTCACAGCCTGGAACGCCAAGATCGACACCGCCGGGCCGTCCCTCCAGCTGGGAAACCGGACCATCACGCTCCACAGCAGAACCCAGGGAAGGAACACGGGGGCCTGCGCGATCGAGGGATCACCAAGTCAGACCGGACCAGGCGGGCCACCGCGAGGACCGGACACGATGATGCCACCAGCGCGGGCAGAGAGAGCACGAGCACACACAGGGACAGCAAGGGGAGGGGTCAATGTGTCAGCAGAGACGCAGCAGGCGGTCGAGGAATTATTTCAGCGGAGCTGCAGCGGGCTGGACCCGGAACAGAGACGCCAGCTGCGGGAGGTATTGGACTGTTATGTGGGTGTTTTCGCCGCGAAGGATGAGGAATGCAGCCGGACCGGTTTGGTGCAGCACGAGATCGACACCGGTGAGGCCAGGCCGATTCGACTCCGCCCACGCCGGCTGCCCTTTTCAAGGCGGGCAGCAGCAGAACAAAAAGTGCGAGAAATGCTGGAGGCAGATGTTATTGAGCCCTCCAGCAGCCCCTGGGCGGCGCCAGTGGTGCTGGTCAAGAAGAAGGACGGGCCGTGGTGGTTCTGTGTGGATTACCGGTGCCTGAATGACGTCACCCAGAAGGATTCCTACCCCCTGCCCCGCATCGATGACACGCTGGACCCCCATCACCGGCTCCAGCTGGTTCAGCTCGCTGGATCTACGCAGCGGCTATTGGCAGGTAGAGCTGTCACCCGAGGCCCGCCAAAAAACAGCCTTCTCCATCGGGCAGGGACTGTACCAGTTTAAAGTGATGCCGTTTGGACTCTGCAACGCCCCGGCCACCTTTGAGCGCTTGATGGAGCGAGTGCTGGCTCACGTGCCCCGGAGTCGCTGCGTTGTTTACCTGGATGACCTACTGGTGCATGCAGCTGATTTTGACAGTGCCCTGTCAAATCTCCGAGAGGTGCTGGGTGCCATCCAACAGGCGGGGCTACGGTTGCACCCTAGAAAATGCCACCTATTCCGGCGGGAGACCACCTTCCTGGGCCACGTCGTCAGCGCAGCGGGGGTCGCCACCGACCCAGAAAAAGTGACAGCGGTGAGAGACTGGCCAGTGCCGCGGAACGTGGGAGAGCTGAGGAGTTTTCTTGGATTGGCCTCCTATTATAGGAGGTTTGTGAAAAACTTCGCCACCATCGCCAGCCCGCTGCATCAGCTGACGCAGAAAGGACGCACATTTCAGTGGAGTGACAGCTGTGCTGCTGCTTTCTCCCAGCTTCGCGCAGCGCTCATCAGAGCCCCCATCCTGCAGTATCCTGACCCGAACCGCCCTTTCATTGTGGACACGGACGCCAGCAACCAGGGCATCGGGGCGGTGCTATCCCAGGAGGGAGAACACGGAGAGCAGGCAGTCGCTTTTTTCAGCCGCACTCTCAGCAGAGCCGAGAGAAATTACTGTGTGACTCGCAGAGAGCTGCTGGCTGTCATTCAAGGACTGCGTCATTTCCGCCCGTATGTGTACGGGGGCAGGTTCCAGCTCAGGACGGATCACGCTTCCCTGACCTGGTTATTGAACTTCAAAGAGCCGGATGGACAGTTGGCGAGATGGCTGGAGGCACTGCAGGATTATAATTTCCAGATTGTGCATCGGGCAGGCCGCCTCCATGCCAACGCTGACGCGCTGTCTCGGCGCCCCTGTGCAACAGAGGAGTGTCGTCACTGCCAACGGGCTGAAGATCAAGACCAAGCCGCCCCACGGGCTGCTGCTCTCTGGACCGCTGCGAGCAGGAATCACGCAGCGACGCGCAGCCCCTCCTCGGATGATCAGGCAGCTCTCCCCAGCGATGACGTCACAGAGGCCCTTGGCACGCAGCAGCTGCAGAGTGAGCAGGACAGAGACCCGGTCATTTCTCGGGTTCGGCAGTGGCTGGACGCAGGACATCGGCCCGCCTGGGAGGTTGTGTCACCGCTGGACCCAGAGACTAAGGCCCTACACTCGCAGTGGGCCAACCTCTGCTGCCACGAGGGCGTGGTGTATCGACAGTGGCAGACTCCAGCTGGGCAGCGGCACGTCTGGCAGCTGCTGGTTCCTCGTCGACTCCGGCCCAATGTACTCCAGCTGGTTCATGGGGCGGTAGGAGCGGGCCACTTCGGAGTGACAAAGACGCTGCAGCGCCTTCGAGCCCGGTTCTACTGGCCTGGCTGTCATCAGGACGTGGAGCTCCACGTTCACCGCTGCGACACGTGCACAGCTCAGAAAGGGCCAACTCAGCGATCCCACGCTCCCCTGCAGCAGTACCGGGTGGGAGCGCCGATGGAGCGAGTGGGAGTGGACATCCTGGGCCCTTTCCCGACCACGGAGAGGGGGAACCGCTATGTGCTGGTTGCAATGAATTATTTCACTAAGTGGCCAGAGGCGTACGCGGTCCCGGACCAAAGCGCCGCTACGACGGCATCAAAGCTGGTGGACGAAATGTTCTGTCGGTTTGGCGCACCGGAGGAGCTGCACAGCGATCAGGGTCGGAACTTCGAGGCGGAGGTCTTCGGAGAGGTCTGCAAGCGGCTGGGCATCCGGAAAACCCGGACCACCCTGCTGCATCCACAGAGCGACGGCCTGGTCGAACGATTCAACCGGACCCTCACCACCCAGCTCGCTATCCTAGTGGACCAGTGACAGCAAGACTGGGACATGCATCTGCCTTTTGTTTTGTGGGCGTACCGTACGGCAGCTCAGGAATCTACTCGGTGCACCCCTGCAGCGCTCATGTTTGGACGCGAGCTGCGCACACCGGTGGATTTGGTATTCGGTCCCCCCCCCTGAGCCGGAGGTGGAGGGAAAACCCGGGTTGGATTATTTTTTTTGTTTGAAAGAACGTCTCCACACGGTGCACGAACTGGCTCGAGAGGCCCTGGCAGCGGCAGGGGGCCGGCAGAAGCGAGCGTATGACTCCCGCTGCCAGGGGAGGGACTTTGCACCGGGAGATCGAGTCTGGGTTTTCTGCCCTGAGAGGAAAAGAGGACAATCACCGAAGCTGGCGAGCCATTGGTCAGGACCGTGCGTGGTTCTGCAGAGACTGTCGGATGTAGTGTACAGGGTGAGGCTTAGGAAAAGGGACCGGGTTGTGGTCCTTCATCGTGACCGTCTTGCCTCGTATCAGCCATCTGCACCGCTGGAGGGCGAACCGGAGCTTTCATCCCGACCAGATACCCCGACCGAGACTCAAATGGACACTAGGGGGCCTGTACGTGTTAGTCGCCGGCACCGAAGGCCGCCCCGACACCTGGATGAGTTTGTATTGGACTTTTGAACTGGACTTTAATTTTTCTGGGGACAGAAACCAGTCCAGGAGGGGGGCAGTGTAACGTTGGGGCCATGTTAAGGGGGGCAGGGGTTTCCCAGCATGCTTCGACAGTTGAAAACGTTACTGTGTGTGTATTAAATGTTATTACTGAGTTATTATACTGCTGTGTAATTATAACTGCGTTATAATGACCCAGCAGTATTTCATAGGCAAGATTTATTATGTGTGTGTAACCGTGATTTAAACGGAGGTCTGGGAGAATGACCTCCCCTCCTGCCTGTGCTCAGAGTATGTGTGAATAAAGCCTGTTCGTCACTACCATCTGCTCCATTTTCTTTGTGTGAACCTTGCATACGTCACAGTATATTTGTGTTGTTTGGGGCTGGTTTTGATGTATGGATTGTATGTATGTTGGGATGGATGGGTGTTAATGTTGATATGTACAAAATATAGTTAATTGTTTACTTGGGGTCTTACATGTGGTAATTTGTATATATTTCACATGGGTTGTATTTATGGAAAAGAGGAGTTGGAATTAATAAGTGTTCACTTCTTCCTTCTCCCTTTCGAACACTGTATACTGTTACTTTACTGCACTTGTCATTTGTTTTGTTTTTGTTTTACTTTTTTGTTCAAAATAAAGTATGTATGTATCTATCTATCTAAGATATCAGAAGTCACTGGCCTCGTTTTTCACTCACTACAGAGATGTTTTCCGTTTGTGAATTCACAGGGTATGTTGTTTAATTTCAATGATAGTTGCTGAAATTATATTCATTTAAACTGTTTGCACATTTTGAGAGGTTTTGTTTGTGTTTGGTAAATCTGTACAGTTCACTTCATCAAGACTGTCAAGTAGCCTGCTTGCCTAGCCACTAGCTAAATCTGGGAATTTTGCACTCCTTTGGCAAGCAGAGCAAGGTATGTGTGATTTATAACATGCTCATACATGCAATGTAAGGCCATACAGTACCCTTTAGTGGCTGTTTAGTGTTTTTATGCAATATTAAGAGGCTACATGTTATTTTGGCACCAATTCTGTCATTGTATGTACTTTTATTTTATTTGAGCTAATCAATTCAGCTGAAGTATTTTCCTTTTATGATTACACGACTGTAAGTTTTGGGTTGTTTTTTTTTTAATTTTCTTTTAATGTCATTTGAGTTTATTTGCCTCTCACTTGTTTGCTATTTAGTTTTCACAGTGGTGGATGAGAAAGCAATAAATGAGATGGCACCCATCAGAGACTCTCTGCAGTTATTTCTTTAGATGCCAAGGGGCCGCTACACTCATGATGCCATCTATTTTGTGAAGTGCACCAGTCCCTCCTGCAGTAAAACCACCCCCACAACATGATGCTGCCAACCCCACACTTCACAGTTGGGATTCTGTTCTCAGGCTTGCAAACTTCCCCCTTTTTCCTCCAAATGTAATGATGGTCATTATGGCCAAATAGTTCAATTTTAGTTTCATCCCACCAAAAGACATGTCTCCAAAAATGAAATTCTTTGTCCCTGTGTGCATTTGCTAAGTGCAATCTCGCTTTTCCACATTTCTTTTGGAGTAATGGCTTCTTCCTCGCTTAGTGGCCTTTCAGGCCATGTCAGTACAGTACTCGTTTCACTGTGCATAATGACACCCTTTTACCAGCTTCAGTCAGCATCTTCACAAGGTCTGTACTTTTTGATCTGGGGTTGATAAGAACATTTTGCACCAAAACACATTCATCTCCGGGACACAGAACCCACCTCCATCCTGAGCAGTATGATGGCTGGACATTGCCATGGTGTCAATACTTGTGTACAACTGTTTGAACAGATGACCTTGGCACCTTCAGGAATCTGGAAATTGTATTCAAGGATGAACCAGACTTGTGGAGGTGCACAATTTTCTTTCTGATATTAATGTGGTGTATCCTCTGGACAGAAGAAGGAAGACAAGGAGACTTGGTGGTGGAATGAGGAGGTACAGTAAATTATTGGAAGGAAGAGGTTAGCAAAGAAAAAGTAGGATAGTCATGGAGATGAAGAAAGTTGAAAGGAGTATTTGGAAGCTAGGCGCAGAACAAAGAGAGAGGTGGCAAAGGCAAAGGGATATAGTGAGCAGTATGAGAGGCTGGACACTAAGAAAGGAGAAAAGGACTTGTATCAATTAGCTAGACAGAGAAATTGAGCTGGAATGGATGTGCAACAGGTTAGGTTGATTAAGGACAGAAATGGTAATGCACTAACAAGTGATGAGAGTGTGTTGAGAAGGTGGAAGGAGTACTTTGAGGAGCTGATGAATGAAGAAAAAGAGAGAGAGAGAGAGAGAGAGCGAGAGAGAGAGAGAGTTGAGTTTTAAAAAAATGGCTTTATTGTACAATTCAAAAATGTAAGAACACCAATATCATGCCCCCAAGTGTGTCACATCTCAAAAGTGCAAACATAACTCATCCCCCTCTCCCACAGAACACAAAACATTCCCCACAGCACATCTATTGGTGAATGCCTCCAAATTGTCCATCATTTGATAGTAAGAGAACTCAACCTGGAGTCTGACTTTCAACAAGGCCTTGAAAGCAGACACAGGATCCACATTGCCAGCGTTGGTAGCCCGATTTTTCCTTGTCAGCCAGATGGCAAGTTTAGCAGTACCAGATAGGAAGTTCATCAAAGTGTGCGCAGACTTCTTTGCCACTTTATACTTTGGACCGTAAATGAACAAACCAAAAGAGAAACATTCACCCAAAGCCCGAAATCACACTTTCAAAAGAGCAAAAAGGCCAGATAAACGAAAACATTGAACAAACAAATCCTCCAGGGTCTCAACTTGGGAGCAAAACAAACATTCCTCCCCCACAGTTGGATCCAGGTGTGCTCTGTATTTATTCGTAGCTACTGCCCCATGAACAATCCTCCATTGGAGAGCCGCCGTCCGTTTCTCAATAGGGAGCTTGTACATGCACCGCCAGCTGCCTTTCGGGGAGACCTCTGGCCCCCAAAACCCCGCCCACTTCGACTCCTTCACATCCATCAGAGAATGCAGATTCAGAACTTTCACACAGATGTGATACACCGTCTTCGTCCCCACAAACTGGAACTTGCCCAGACGAGGATTTCTGAAGGCCAGCAGGTGATCCTCTCCCCCGTGCCACTCCCCCACAGCTGGACTTATGGAAAGGGCAGGAAAGTTGGACACAGTGTCGTCATCCCATTGAGTGGAAAGAGTATGGTTTTCCGCAAACGCTCGGAGCGGTCGTGGCAGGGTGGCACACACTTCCCCCACCACCCTCTGCAGCAGTCTGACAGATGTAACGTTGGCACTCCGCCTCAGCGTTTCCATCGATGTGGTCGACATCTTCATAAGATGACCAAGCTTGGCACAGCGTGCCTGTCGTAAACAAGTTCGCAGACTGACCGACTGCAGCACCTGAGTGTCGATGAATTGATTGAAAAACAGTGGTTCCTCGAGCAGCCACATGTCTGGTGTCTCGTCAGGGAAGCGGGCTACGGCGAACACTTGCCATGCATGCAAGACGGATGTGTAAAAAGCACAAAGTCCAGTAAGGTCCACCTCCCCAGATGTCACGAGGAAGAGCTGCTTATCATAGCCCAAGCGGCCAACTCTCCTCAGGAGCAGTTTTGCAGTGTCCATCCAGCAGGGGCCACATCCGTAAAGGAGGCGTTGTGCAGTCTGAAGCCTAAAACAGGCGATCTTGGAGTGTATGTCCACCAGGCCCTGTCCTCCCTCGGCAACAGGCAGGTAGAGAACAGCCGCATGGACCCAATGTCGACCAGACCAAAAGAAATCCACAATGATCTTCTGAACCTCCTCCACCAGGCTCCTGGGCGGTGTCAAAGCAACAAGCCTATGCCAAAGAGCCGAAGCGACCAGATTATTGGCGACCAGAACCCTGCCCCTATATGACAGCTGTGGTAGCAATCATTTCCATTTAGAAAAGCAAGCACACACCTTGTCCTTAACACCCTCCTAGTTCTTGCGTTCAAATTCCTCAGAGCCCAGAAAACCCCCCAACATTTTGAGACCGGCTTTCCCCCACTGAAGACCTCCGGGTAGCCGAGGAATGTCCTGATGTGACCACTGGCCCACCAATAGACCCTCACTCTTGGCCCAATTCACCTGTGCAGAAGATGCCCTTTCATAAATAGATAAAGTGTCCACCAGACGCTGTACATCCCTGTGGGATGTGATGAAAACGCTGACGTTGTCCGCGTAAGCAGACAAGACGATTGGGCGGCAACTGCCGGAGGGCCCCGGCAGAACCAGACCACCCAGCTGAGTGCGCAACCTGCACAGCAAAGGCTCAATAGCCAAGCTGTACAGTTGACCTGAGATTGGACAACCCTGCCTTATTCCCCGGTGTACAGGGATTGGCCGACTCAGCCCTGCCCCCATCTTTACCAAACACTCAGCTCCAGGATATAACAGATTGACCCACCTCAAAAACATATTGCCAAAACCGAACCCCTTCAGTGTGGAAAACAAATAGGAATGGTCAACCCTATCAAATGCCTTTTCTTGGTCCAAAGACATAATACCAAACTGTAAGTCATAACATTTGCTGAGCTGGAGAACGTCACGTACGAGAAAAATATTGTCCATAATGGTCCGGTCAGGAATACAATATGTTTGATCTCTAGCTACGATCAAATCTAATACATTGTTCTGTCTATTTGACAGGGCTTTCGAAAGCACCTTGTAGTCCGTGCAAAGAAGAGCCACGGGCCTCCAGTTTTTCAGTAAGGCCAAGTCCCCCTGCTTAGGCAGCAGAGATAGCACTGCACGGCGGCAGGAGACAGGTAAGGTTCCCTTTCTGTAACAGGCAGTTAGTACGTCATAGAAGTCTGATCCAATAATATTCCAAAAATGCTTAAAGAAGTCAGAAGACAGACCATCAAGTCCAGGTGCGCGTCCCAGAGCCATCTGATAAACAGCCACAGTTAATTCATCCAAAGTCAGGGCACAGTCCAGAGCGGCCCTGTCCTCCGGGCTGAGCACCGGAAGACCTTCGAAGAGCTGGTTTTGAGATTCCATGCAACACGGTCCCGCACCAAACAGGGCCCCGTAATAATCCACTGCATGGCGCCGCATCTCGGATGGATTTGTAGACATTTGACCATCTGGGAGCATCAAGCAAGTCATCAACTTCTTTTTCGCAGCAGACTTCTCCAGATTGAAGAAGGACATTGGGGAATCCATGTCCTGCAGGCGAGTGAACCGTGACCTCACAAGTGCCCCCTTCACTCTTTCCTGCATTAATGTGCGCAGGGCCGATCGCTTCTCCTGCAGCAAAGGACCTGCGGTAGAATCCTGATCCATAACCAAACTGTCCTTCAGCCTCTTGACAGTGTCCTCAAGTTCACCGACCTTGGCCTTGATGATGGAAGTGGAGTTTGCAGTGTACTGTTGACAAAAAATGCGAATTTGCACTTTGCCAACCTCCCACCACTGTTCCAGGGAACTAAAACGAGCCTTTGTGGTCCTCCAGTGTTGAAACACACAAAATATTGACAAAAGGTGTTGTCCTGAAGGAGCTTGTTATTGAAGTGCCAATAAGATTTAGTCCCTTCCCCTGGTGAGGTAATTAACACCGCAGTGGCCAGGTGATGATCCGTGAAACCGACGGGACTTATGTTACTGTGGAGGATTCCGGGGCCAAAGGTTTGAGAAACATATATCCTGTCTAATCTAGCAGCACTGACAACACCGTCAGTGACTCGGACCCAGGTATACTGTCTAGCGTTTGCATGTTTAGACCTCCACGTGTCCAATAAGTCGAACTGTACAGTGAGATTTTTTTAAGAGTCGAGAAGACTGCAGATGGGGCTCTGCATTAGTGCGATCCAGACTGAATCAGAATCAGAATCAGAATCAGAATCAGCTTTATTGGCCAAGTATGCACAACACATACAAGGAATTTGACTTTGGCTAAAAACTTGCTCTCATTGTTCAGGTGGAGGATTTAAATAAGGATTCAATGACAACAGAGTATGTACAGTAAATTACAGTCTGTCCACGTTTCTATAAAAGGATGCAAATATATACAGGAATATATGCAGTTATTTACTCGGACTAACCACACTTTGCAGAAATATATGAAAAAATATACAATCACACAGTATTTCAATGTGGACTCAGATTCAGTGATATAATGTGAATGAAGTAAAAAGCAGTGTGAGAGTTATGTGCAATGTAATAATGGATGAAAAGTCATGAGTACAGCAAACAGGTAGGACTAGGTGAATGTTAGGAGTTCATCAGAGTGATGGCTTGAGGAAAGAAACTGTTCCTGTGACGGGTGGTTTTGACCTTCAGTGATCTGTAACGACGACCAGAAGATAGAAGTTCAAACAGTTTGTGGCCGGGGCGTGATGGGTCAGCACAGATGTTTCCCACCCGTTTCCTGGTTATGGACCGATATAAGTTCTCAATGGAGGGTAGGTCGGTACCAATGATCCTCTCCGCAGACTTAATGATCCGCTGCAGTCTGGTCTTGTCCTGTTTAGTGGCAGATCCAAACCAGACAGTGATGGAAAAGCAGAGGACAGATTGGATGATGGCGGTGTAGAAGACAACCAGCAGCTCCTGAGGCAAATCAAACTTCTTGAGCTGACGCAGAAAAAACAACCTCTGCTGGGCCTTTTTCCGGACAGTGTCCGGAAAAAGTCCAAGGTAAGAAAGAAGGTAAGAAAGAAGGTAAGAAAGAAGTCCAAGGTACAGTTGAAATCACCAGCAACAATAAGTTGGTCTTGGTGATAGCTCTGCAATTCATTTGTCAGTGTATTGAAAAAGGCAACCCTTTCAGAACTGTGGTTTGGAGCGTAAACGTTGACCAGGCAAAACACGGAATTCCCTATTTCCGCCCTAACAAGATGCAGCCTGCCCCTCACTATCTCCACCACCGATAAAACTGTTGCATTTGCTGATTCCCCAAACAAAATGGCCACTCCTGCACTAAGCTTGGTACCGTGACTGAGTGAAAAAGGGCCCTTCCACCACAAGCCCCAGTCGACGTCATCTGCCGAAGTGGTATGAGTTTCCTGCAAAAACAAAATGTTGAGATTTTTTCGTCGGAACAGGTCACTAATTAATCCCCTCTTATGATTGCCCCTCCCACCGTTGATGTTTAAGGATCCTAATTTTATGTTTTGCATAGGGCGATAGATCTAAGGAACACCGTGCTGTGCCCATGTAAGTTATTCCATCTTTGCGCGCTTGACCTTTTGTCCCCCTGCTGATTTACGCAGGGCTGTGAGGTGCTTCTTGAGGCAAAAACGTTTTCTTTCATCCAGGAGGTCAAGACCAACCTGCCTTTTTAGCACATTAACAGACCTAATGAATTTATCAGTGTCATTGAAGTAATCAGTGACTTTAACGGCTCTGTTATTATAGGTTTCATCCAGAAAAGCATTTATTTCTTCCAGTGAATACAAACCCGTGTTTGTACTGCAAGTTACCCCAATAGACTCAGTTTTAGCAGACACAGTGTCAGAATCAGAATCCATTTCCTCATCAGCACAACTCAACTGACTGTTGGATTCAGCTGGCATTTCAGCTGACCCAGCTGATTCATCATTAGCCACAATTTCCTGGACGGCACCTCCAGCAGCTGACCGGCGTTGTTCCGTCGACTGCTCTGAAGCGGCAGCAGCCTCCGGAAGCACAGCTGCTGATGTCACACAGCGAGATTCTGACGCACCGTCAGTGACTGTTTGGGCGCTATCACCAGCAACGTTCCCAGCTGCAAGCTGTGCTGCGGGCGCCACAGGCGGGCTGACCACAGACACAGCGGCAGGCTCCGGAGCAGGACCGGCGGAAGGCCCCGTAATGTCGGCCGGGCGGAGGCCGCGCCGCCGGGCTCTGCCGCACTGGAAGCCCCCGCAATGCCGTCCGCAGCAGCAGCGTGAGCGGAAGCCACACCGCCGGCTCCAGCCGCGGCTCCATCAGAGCCCCCCGCCTGCTGCCTGTGCGGGCAAGCGAATCGTTTATGGCCCACGTCTCCACATTCAAAACACTTCATCTGTCCTGAGCACGCATACACCATATAGGAGTCGTCCCCGTGTTTGACCCAGAAGGACACTTCCAGAGTTTGAGTGGGCGAGTCTAGAAACATGAACACCTGTCGCCTGAGTGATCTCACATGTTTTAACTTGGTATCCTTGCATCCCAAACTCACAGTTCTAAACGGGCCCGCAAACTTCCCAAATCTGCGGCGCTCCGTCGCCAACTGCTCGTCAGTGATGAAAGGTGGAACACCTGAGATGGTGATATGCGTTGATGGGACAGATAAGGGGGACACCTGTACATACGTTTCCCCGATGACAATATCGCTCACAATCAGAGCGTGGACATCCTCCTCAGCAGCCAGAAACACAACGACAACTCTATTCATTCGGGATGCATAGTAGAGAGAGAGAGAGAGAGAGAGAGAGAGAGAGAGGAGAATGGATGAAGGAAAGATGGTGAATAAGGAAGTCCAAGGATTAGCAAGACGGAAGTGAGGGAAGCTTTGAAGAGGATGAAGAATTAAAAGGCGGTTGGTCCAGATGACATATCTGTGAAGGTATGGAAATGTATAGTACAGATGGCCGTGGATTTTTTGACAAGATTGTTTAAAGAAAACCTGTACTGGTTATTATAACAACATTAATCCTGCTTTAGGTATTACTTATAAACCAAAAATGTGTTTATTCAGTAAAAATAACCCCCTAGACTAGAGTCAGTATACTGAATAATTTTATCCAATGAAAACCGCTCGGTCAAAACCAATGGGGAGCAGCCATCGCTGGCTGGAAGTGCCGTACAATCATTTCCAGCTTTACCACGGAAGAGTAACGTGTTTACTGCAGACAAGTAAACGCATTCAGCAGATGCTCAGTGGGTCGAGGACTGAGTTGAAAACAGCACAAAATCTGCACAGATATATACTGCATAAATCATCCTTGGAAATGGCCTTTATTGACGGCATGATCTGCAGTTACCTCCAGGGACCGGCAGCTGAATGGGATCTGACAAACAGGCAAGTTCCCAGTCAAGTAACTTCAGAACACACTGAATAAATCTTGACACACTAGAATTTCATTTCATCAAATTATATGCAGGTAGATTTGCTTGTACATGGTTGTAAAAACTTCAATAAAATTCTGTTAAAACTTTGTTGACTGCTATACTGCAGCCGTGTATCGCACAAAGCAACAACTGTGCGTCACGACTGTGCTGAAACTGGCCATGGAGAAGACAAGATGTCGCTGACCATGACTGAAAAAAAAAAAAAAAAAAGACGGCGGAGCGCCTAGACGCAGCGGCCCCACTTGGCATCAGCGAGTGTGAGAGTTTTAATCTTCCCAGACGTACATTCTGTAAAACTTACAACCGTGAGACCTTATTAAACATCAAGGTACTGCACGCTGCAAGAATCGCGGCGATCGGTTGTGATTTGGACATTCTACGCCAGCATGGAATTTTGGCGGAGTCCCCGCTGGAAGCTACCCGGGAGAGGAGGAAGCGGAAGCGGAGCGAGCGCAAGCAAAAGCGAGGAAAAAGGGCCGGGATCCATGCTAGGCTAAAGGCTAACCCCTCCAGACCAGCGGTACCGTCGCTTCTTCTATCAAACGTCCGCACCCTCGAAAACAAGGTAGACGAGCTGCGTTTGCTGAAAGAAACCCGGAGAGAATGGAGGGACTGCTGTGTGTTTGTTTTCACCGAGACATGGCTCCACGACAACATTCCTGACGAGGCCATTCAGCTGGAAGATATGGCGATGTTCCGTGCCGACAGGGAAACGGCGAGCTCCGGTAAGAGCCGGGGGGGTGGGCTATGCATCTATGTTAACAAGAACTGGTGCATTAATGCCACGTTAGTGTCTAAACACTGCTCTCCGTTGGCGGAGTTCCTTATTGTTAATTGTCGGCCTTTTTATCTGCCGAGGGAATTCAGCAACGTGTTTGTAGTTGGTGTTTACATAGCGCCGAGCGCTAACGCTAAAGCTAATGCTAAGAAGGCACTCGGGGTACTGCACAATGCGATCAGTGAAATCCAAACGTCACACCCGGACAGTTTTGTGGTGGTTGCGGGGGATTTTAACCACACCAGCTTAAAGACTGTGCTCCCCAAGTTTAAACAATGTGTAGACTTTAAGACCAGAGGAGAGAATATGTTGGACTTAGTGTACACAAACACAGATGCATATAAAGCGATACCCCGCCCCCATCTCGGCCGTTCTGATCACATGTCCGTGATGCTGGTTCCTGCCTACAAACCTTTATTGAAGCGCAGCAGGCCAGCAGTGAAACAAATCAAGATTTTGCCAGAGAGTGCAACCTCTGCACTGCAAGACTGTTTTCAGCACACAGACTGGAAGATCTTCAAAATAGCAGCCTCCCAGGAAGACAGGACAGATGTGGAGGAGTATGCTGATTCGGTCACCAGCTACATCGCGAAGTGCACAGAGGATTTCACTACAGTGAAGACCATCACTATGCGGGGTAATCATAAGCCCTGGATGACTGCAGAGGTGCGCTCGCTGCTTAAAGCCAGAGATGCAGCGTTCAGAGCGAAGGACAGGATTGCCCTCCGCTCAGCCAGGTCTGCGCTTTCAAAGGGAATTAAGGCGGCAAAGCGCGCCTATGCCGATGCACGATGATGACGACGCTTCGCTTCCAGACAGGCTTAACGACTTCTTTGCATGTTTTGAAGCATCAAACTCGACAATCAGAGGGAGGGCCGGCCCACTCCCACCATCGGTCGGACCAGCTTTTACCATTAACACAGCGGACACACGGAGGACCCTATCCAGAATCAACCCACGCAAAGCTGCAGGTCCAGACAACATTCCGGGACGTGTGCTCTGAGACTGCGCGAGCGAGTTGGCGGATGTCCTGACTGACATTTATAACATCTCCCTGAGTCAGGCCATCGTTCCCAGATGCTTCAAGACCTATATCATTGTACCGGTGGCAAAGAAACCAGTGGTGTCCTGTTTGAATGACTATCGTCCTGTTGCACTTACACCAATTGTGATGAAGTGTTTTGAATGGCTTGTCAAACCACACATCACAGCCTGCCTCCCTGCATCACACGACCCGCTCCAGTTTGCATATCGTTCAAACCGCTCCACGGAGGATGCTATAGTTACCACCCTACACTCTGTCATCACCCACCTGGACCAGAAAGACACCTACGCCAGACTCCTGTACATTGATTTCAGTTCAGCATTCAACACCATTATTCCCCAGAGACTGATAGAGAAATTACTCCTTCTCGGTCTGAACACTGCCACATGTCTCTGGATCCTGGATTTCCTGACTGAGAGACCTCAGTCTGTCCGGGTTGGAAACAACATCTCCAACTCTGTCACGCTGAGTACTGGAACCCCTCAAGGCTGTGTACTCAGTCCACTGTTGTTTACACTTCTAACACATGACTGTGTATCCAAACACGAGGGGAACCAGATTATTAAGTTTGCAGATAACACCACGGTGGTGGGACTTATTCAGAGGGATGAGGAATCAATGTACAGGGAAGAAGTGAGAGACCTGGAGGGCTGGTGCAGGGAGAACAATCTGGTGCTCAACGTGGACAAAACGAAGGAGATGATTATTGACTTCCGGCGGTCACAGCCTGAGCACGTCCCCCTCAGCATCGGCGGCCGTTTAGTGGAGAGAGTAGAGAACATCAAGTTCCTCGGAGTGCAGATCTCGCAGGACCTGACCTGGAGCAAGAATTCTTTGGAGATCAGGAAGCGAGCTCAGCAGAGACTACACTTCTTGAGGAAACTCAAACAGGCCTCTCTCCCCATCTGCATCCTCAGGACCTTCTACAGAGGTGTGGTGGAGAGTGTTCTGACGTACTGCATTGCTACATGGTACTCCAGCTGCAGTATGTCAGACAAAAAAGCCCTGCAGAGGATAGTCAAGGGGGCGGAGAGGGTAATTGGAGTCTCCCTCCCCTCTGTCCAAGAACTTTTTCAGAACCATTGTAGGAGCAGGGCACTGAACATTGTCAAGGACCGTTCTCACCCTCTGCATAAACACTTTGAACTTCTTCCATCTGGTAAACGATTCCGGAGCATCAGAGGCAGAACCACCAGACTGATCAACAGCTTCCTCCCACAAGCTGTCAGGATGCTGAACAGCTGACCCGGATTCTCACATACACACTACTGCACCTATGGACATTTTGTATATTATAGTTAGTTATTCTTTTTCCCCAAGTATGTCTCAGGGATGTGTGAATGGATGGGGGGGGTGGGGGGGGAGCTATGTGGGAGTGTGTCTTAATCATGCTGCTTCTCATATGGATGCCGAGAGAAACGCAATTTCATCTTGCCTGCACTACAGTTGTATGTACAGCAATATAACAATAAAGTTTGATTTGATTTGATTTGATTTGATTTGACAGAGAGCAGTGACTTGAAACTTGCACGTATTTGAGAAGGAATCACGACCAAAATTACTGGATGGAACCACTAGTATCATATTTGATCCTATGAAATAGCTTTTGATTAAAATTCATTATGGGTACCCTTTAACACAATCTTGGAGAGTTAGAGGATGCCTCAGGAGTGGCGAAGAAGTGTTTTGGTACCAGTTTTAAAGAGCAAGGGTGATGTGCAAAGCTGTAGTAACTACAGAAGCATAAAGTTGATCAGTCACACTATGGAGATACAGTGGGGTAAAAAAGTATTTAGTCAGCCACCAATTGTGCAAGTTCTCCCATTTAAAAGATGAGAGAGGTCTCCAATTTTCGTCATAGGTATACCTCAACTATGAGAGACAAAATGAGAAAAAAAAAAATCCAGAAAATCACATTGAAGGATTTTTAATGAATTGATTGGTAAATTCCTCAGTAAAAAAGTATTTGGTCAATAACAAAAGTTCATTTCAATACTATGTTATATACCCTTTGTTGGCAATGACAGAGGTCAAACGTTTTCTGTAAGTTTTCACAAGGTTTTCACACACTGTTGCTGGTATTTTGGCCCATTCCTCCATGCAGATCTCCTCTAGGGTAGTGATGTTTTGGGGCTGTCGCTGGGCAACACAGGCTTTCAACTCCCTCCAAAGATTTTCTATGGGGTTGAGATCTGGAGACTGGCTAGGCCACTCCAGGACCTTGAAATGCTTCTTATGAAGCCACTCCTTTGTTGCCCAGGCGGTGTGTTTGGGATCATTGTCATGCTGAAAGACCCAGCCACGTTTCATCTTCAATGCCCTTGCTGGTGGAAGGAGGTTTTCACTCAAAATCTCACGATACATGGCCCCATTCATTCTTTCCTTTACACGGATCAGTCATCCTGGTCCCTTTGCAGAAAAACAGCCCCAAAATATGATGTTTCCACCCCCATGGTTCACAGTAGGTATGGTGTTCTTTCTCCTCCAAACATGACAAGTTGAGTTTTTACCAAAAAGTTCTATTTTGGTTTCATCTGACCATATGACATTCTCCCAATCCTCTTCTGGATCATCCAAATGCTCTCTAGCAAACGTCAGACGGGCCTGGACATGTACTGGCTTAAGCAGGGGGACACGTCTGGCACTGCAGGATTTGAGTCCCTGGCAGCGTAGTGTGTTTCTGATGTGGCCTTTGTTACTTTGGTCCCAGCTCTCTGCAGGTCATTCACTAGGTCCCCCCATATGGTTCTGGGATTTTTGCTCACTGTTCTCGTGATCATTTTGACCCCACAGGGTGAGATCTTGCATGGAGCCCCAGATCGAGGGAGCTTATCAGTGGTCTTGTATGTCTTCCATTTTCTAATAATTGCTCCTACAGTTGATTTCTTCACACCAAGCTGCTTACCTATTGCAGATTCAGTCCTTCCAGCCTGGTGCAGGTCTACAATTTGGTTTCTGGTGTCCTTTGAGAGCTCTTTGGTCTTGGCCATAGTGGAGTTTGGAGTCTGACTGTTTGAGGTTGTGGACAGGTGTCTTTTATACTGATAACGAGTTCAAACAGGTGCCATTAATACAGGAAATGAGTGGAGGACAGAGGAGCCTCTTAAAGAAGTTACAGGTCTGTGAGAGCCAGAAATCTTGCTTGTTTGTAGGTGACCAAATACTTATTTTACAGAGGAATTTACCAATTAATTCATTAAAAATTCTTCAATGTGATTTTCTGGATTTTTTTTTTCCTCATTTTGTCTCTCATAGTTGAGGTATACCTATGATGAAAATTGGAGACCTCTCTCATCTTTTAAGTGGGAGAACTTGCACAATTGGTGGCTGACTAAATACTTTTTTACCCCACTGTATGAGCAAGAGTTGTTGAAGCCAGGTTAACCGTTTGCACTCGGTTGTTCCGCGGGCGGGCAAGTCTCTGCGTCCTAGGGCGCACGAGGGCGCACGAGAGCGCACTTGTGCGCCCTCGTGCGCATGATGCATGATAAGGATATTGATGGTGGTGGTGTAGGTGGTGTGGCCTCCAAGCGCCACTGAAAAAAAAATCTGCAAACACAGCCGCGAACAGATTAGTTCATCTGATTGACCTCTCATTCGACTAATAAGAGCCTTGAATTGGGTTTCTGAAACCTTGAAGAACCAATGAATGAAAACCTAGGAAGGAGGACCCGCCTCCCAACGCTTTGAATGCAGTGAGCCAATTGAAGCAGAGAAGTTCGTGAGCTGTTTTTTTTTAAGGCTGGGTGAAGACTGGCTGCTGCAGCGGATCAAAAAAGGACACAGGAAGAGCTCCACAGACCCAGCAGCATGGAGACCATCCACAAATGCAACCTGTGTGACAGGGAGTGCCATTCGTGGATCGGCATGTTCGGCCACAGGCGGTGCTTATTTTGTATTGGTTCCAGCAGAGTGGACGTTATGATTTCTTTCATGGTCATAGACCGACGGAGGCTGACGACGAAGGCTGAGTGACACACACGCCTTCGCCAGTCTTTTTTTAATTATTACTGTTATTTGTTTTGAAAAATCGTTCGCCAAAAACCGCAATCATGGAAGCACAAAACCGCAATAATGGAATTATGTTTTGATCGAGTCGCGAGACCAGAACCAGAGCGGACCAGCGTCGCGTTCGTCTGACAATGAGGAAGACAAGTTCGCCAAGACTCCGCTGTGAAGAGGTAAGGTGTTATAAGCTAAATTATTCTCTATCCCTGAAAATTGTAATCCAAAATGACTTTTGACCGATCAGTAAATTACAGCTGTGCGGTTCACGAAGTCTGAAGTTCGTGCGCCGCGGTACAAGGGGTTGCTCGCAGTGTACAGGCTGTGAACGCCCCCCCCACCCCCGCTATTCTTCTGCAGCGAGGGGGGGGGGGAGCCACGGTGACTGAACTGCTGTCCTACATCACCACATAAGGCTAATCCGTTGTGTAGCGATGGCTAAAGTCCATCCTCTGTAGCGAGCGGGGGGACGACCCCCCCCCACACACACAGCCCTGAGTGTAACCTTTCCTTTGAGCCTAAAATGAAGCTTCTATATTGAATCATTCAAAAGTTATAGACGTTTTTCCAAACTGTGCCATTTGGCACAATTTGGCACAGTTCCAAAACGCCTGGGAACAGCCTGAGAACAAAGCTGTGTAAAATATTCATTTTTTGTGGTATTGTTACCAAATTTGGATCTCAGCTGGATAACACTTGGTTCTACATTTCTGTTGCATTTTCCAGCCGGATCGGACAGCTGTGTGTTATTTACAAGCATTTGTATCCAAAAAAACACTGTCTCCAAATTTTTTTTCTTCAAGTTCAGTACGTTTAGATGACTGTAACTCAGTGGCCGGAGCACATAGAGAGATTACGTTTTTTTTGCCAAAAAATTCAAAGTGTTTTCTTTTAAATGAGACCAACCCCATGAAGATGCTGCAAAGGGTTGAAGAACAGCTTTCGATTTACTTTGGGCACGTTATTTTTTGGCATTTTTAGGAAAATTGCCCGGAGTGCAAGTGGTTAAGAGGAGAGGTGAAAATCAGCGAGCAGCAGTACAGTTTCATGCACAGAAAGAGTAATACAGATGCAATGTTTGCTCTCAGAGTGTTGATGAACAAGTATAGAGAAGGTCAGAAGGAGTTGCACTGTGTCTTTGTGGATCTAGAGAAAGCATATTATAATGTGCCAACAGAGGAAGTGTGATACTGTATGAGAAAGTCAGGAGTGGCAGAGAAGTATGCGAGGGTGGTGCAGGACATGTATGAGGACAGCGAAACAGTGATGAGGTGCGCTGTAGGAGTGACAGATGGATTCATGGTGGGGGTGGGGTTACATCAGGGATCGGCTCTGAGCCCCTTCTTGTTTGCCATGGTGATGGACAGGCTGACAGATGGCAGGAGTCTCCGTGGACCATGATGTTTCCAGATGACAATGTGATCTGTAGTAAGAGTAGGGAGCAAGTGGAAGAGAACCTGGAGAGGTGAGGGTATGCTCTGGAGAGAAGAGGAATGAAAGCCAGTGGAAGCAAGACATGAGTGACAGGCATGACAGGTATGAGTGTGAATGAGTGGGAGGCAGGTAACTGAAGATGAAAGGAGTAGAAGTAGTGAAGGTAGATGAGTTTAAACACCTGGGGTCAACCATCCAAAGCAATGGAAAACGCATAAGACAGGTGAAGAAGAGAGTGCAGGCAAGGTGGAATGGGTGGAGATGAGTGTTAGGGGTGACTTGCGACAGAAGGATAGCAGCTCAAGTGAAAGGGAAGATTTACAAGACGGTAGTGAGACCTGCTATGATGTATGGTTTGGAGACGGTGGCACTGACAAAAAAGACAGGAGGCAGAGCTGGAAGTGGCAGAGATGAAGATGCCAAGATTCTCATTGGGAGGGACTAGGAGGGACAGGATTAGAAAGGAGTATATCAGAGGGACAGCTCAGGTCAAGCAGTCTGGAGACAAAATAAGAGATGCAAGGCTGAGATGGTTTGGACATGTGCAGAGGAGTGATAGTGGATATATTGGACAAAGGATGTTGAAGATGGAGCCACCAGGAAGGCGGAAAAGAGGAAGACCACAGAGAAGATTCATGGCTGTAGTGAAGGAGGACACGGAGAGGGTTGGTGTTAAGCTGGATTCATGCTGCATTTCCCCTCTGGTCCGCCTTGGGCCACGTGCGCTTTGGACGAGCCAGACACGCATGCGGCGCTGTACATGCTCACTTTTTTCGTCTACCAGGCCAGGCGTTTGATGCATGCGCACAACTGCTATTTATAGTTTCCCCCCCAGCCCTATGGGTAGCGCAAATGCACTAACACGCCACTTTGTTCACCGGCTATAAACGCAAGACTGACGCACATTTTTTGAAGCAACAACAATGCCGTCATTTCAGAATAAACTTTATTGTCCCTCACGGGAAATTTGTCTTGGATGACAGCGCCACATCATGCTGCATTCACCTTAAGTCACAATTTAAAACAACACAGAATCAACAATGTTTATATACAAAAATTAACAATAAAAAAATTAAAAAAGTTATAATAATCAGTTATATTCCACAATAAAATTACTTCAGAATAATAAATAACGAACAATTTCAAGTTTGAACAGTTTCAAGGAAAAGGAGGAATTACCATTCTCCAGTGCTCTTCTCCGCACAAGCTGCTGCTGCTGCAAAAGGATTAATGCATGTTTATTCTCATTTTCCTCTTCCTCTTTGTCTTCTTCGTCTACTTTGACCTTGTATGCTGTGGTGGTAGTGTCATCTCAGTCTTGCACATGCACTATCAACATGGTCAGGTCATGTGGTCATAAAATTTGGGCTGCACGCAGTCGTCCACAGAAGAGCTCTGCGGACACTAGAAACGATGCGGACTGGAAACGATGATGTGAATTTCATCACACAAGCCTTCCGGTTGGGCGTATGTGGACAGTGGCGGTGCAGCATGAATCCAGCTTTACAGAGGAAGATGCAAGGGATGGGATGAAATGGACGCAGATGATCCACTGTGGCGACCCCTAAAGGGAGCAGCCGAAAGAAGCAGAAGATTATTATCATTATTATTATTTATAAATTGTTTAGTAAATAGGAATCATTTTGGTAATCCTAACTGAAATAAAACAGGAAAAGCTTAAAAAAAATGCTTCTATTTCCAACTGGGAAGGGGGGATTTCTAACCGGTCTTGGGGGATGACAAGCCTGACTTGCACCCTTACAGGCTGTGAAGGGATCTTCCTGTTTAAGTCCCAGGAGAAAGCGGCTTCAGTCTCTGGTTATGTTTGGATTGGGTTGCCAGGCCACTCCATCCATTTTTGTTGTCACATTTCAAATCAAGAGTGCCTCAAAATGTACTGATTAGTCGCTGCTGAACACTGGAATGAATGACCAAAATTGGGAACTTATTATCTGAATGGTGTCTGTTATGATTTTCGTGTCTATATGCGGCAACATCCACTGACAAAACATTATTCAGGCCTGAGGCTGCACTCACACTAGGCAATCTGTACCGTGTCCATGCATCTCTGATCTCATTCTTGCATTCAATCAGACCTTTATAGTTTCACTTACCTGTTCTGTGCCATTCTGGTTCTGGTTTCATGGTGACATCCAGCAGTCTGTGCTGACAGTCACTACCATCTTCATTATACCATACATGAGCTGTTTTGATATCTTCAGATATTTCTTTGGATTGTGATTGAATCATCCTAACATTAGCAGAATCATGAGGGTGAAGTGTGTCATTATTTGGTTCTGATTTATGACTTTCCTCATTTGTAAAGGTGACCATAAAACCATCAGACTCCTGCTTCAGGAAAAGATGATCTTCCTCCTGGACGATGCAGTGTTCCTCCTCTTCCTCTTTAATCTGGTTAATCTGAAGAAGTTTAGGTTCCTCCTGTTCCTCTTTTATTAGCTGTGACTCTGGTTCCTCCAGTTTCACTTCTGTTTTTTCTTGTTCCTCCTGAATCTGTTTAATCTGAAGTTTGGGTTCCTCCTGTTCCTCTTTTATTAGCTGTGATTCTGATTCCTCCTGTTTCACTTCTGATTTTTCTTGTTCCTCCTGAATCTGTTTAATCTGAAGTTTAGATTCCTCCTGTTCCTCTTTCATTAGCTGTGATTCTAGTTCCTCCTGTTTCACTTTAATCTGAAGATTTTCTGTTTTTTCTTGTTCCTCCTGAATCTGTTTAATCTGAAATTTAGATTCCTCCTGTTCCTCTTTAATCTGTAGACTGTCTGGGATCTCCTGCTTCAAGCTGAAGATTCTGTCCAGGTTACAGAGCTGCTGGTCAGCAGAAACCACGTTCTCACTGGCATTTTGCTCTAGGAGATCTAGAGGGAGAAAGGCACAAGAAATGGTTGATTAACCCTCAAGCAACCAAGTTATTTTAGTATGCAAAGTGACCAAGTGTGGTCATTTATGACCCCATCATATTTAAGGCCAGAATATTTTCTCTTAAAGGTGAAATTCATAAGTTATTTTTATGAAAACAAAGATTTAAAAAAAAAATACATCAAAAAAGTGTTTAGAAACTTGCACAATGTTAGTCTTAATGTTCTTCTAAAAATTAGTATATTGATGAAATAAAATATTTTGTAATCTTTTCTGGACTGATAGTAATGTAAATATTTATATTCCAGAAGATTTTTTTCCACAGAATTGTTCCATCCGGATTCTAGATCCAATACAATGAATCTGTTGATGTCACGTGCTATTACATTTGCGTAAAACCGGGGGTTTCCAGAGACAGCTATGGCCGCTTCTGAAAGTGATGGCTCATTCCGTTATCCTTCTCAAGTAAGAAGCAATAAATAAAGGGGCAAGACCAGAATAAGTATTGGCTCAGCTTTTGATCGCTGGTGCGATCTGAAGAATCATAGGTTTTAAAATCCATACTGAGGTCGCCTATTTGCTACTTGGCCCGTAAGCTAAGCTAAGCTAACTAGTGTTTGCATAGCTATCTGTAACCTACATTTTGTCTATGAGATGTTCCTGTTATTAATATGACTGTGTGATGATATCAACTGGTGTATAGCAATGGGATAGACCACAGAAATTGCTCAGTAATCCTTTCCAAACAGTAATTTTTCCACTCTGGTCTAGTGTAGCTACAGTTAGCATTAGCTTCCGCGAAGGAAAGAACTCCATTTTTTTTTTTCTAACGAACGTTGTGAGTTTTTAGAAATACATTAGTTTTACATTGTGTTCGATGATCTCCTACACACTTGTGGCCATTTATCTAAAGCACTTTTTGACTGTAATTTTAATGTTGTGCGGCACACAGGGACGATATCGACAGGTTCTACGGTGATATTGTTGATGCTTTAAATTACTGTGTGAGTGAATGCATTCCTAGTCACAGTGTGGCCACCCAATATAACGTCCCAGGCTGGAATGATGTCGTTAGCGAGGCTCACACAGCTGCTCGGGATGCTTTTTTGTGGTGGAGGAGTAATAGCAAACCACGTTCTGGTCCAATATTTGAAAACATGAAAAATTGCAGGGCTAGGTTCAAATATGCTCTACGAGCATGCAGGCACAATGAAGAAAGTATCAAATGTGACCAGCTAGCTAATCACATGAGTGAACTGAACATGGTAGAATTCTGGAAACAAATGAAGGCCATGAGCTCCCACCGGTCTGTCAGATCAAACACTATTGATGATGTGACTGGTGACGTTAATATTGCTGAAAAGTGGAAATGTCATTATGAAGCTATTTTCAACTCAGTCAAGAATGTTTCAATGAAGGATTCTGTTATGCATGATATTCGTCTGTATAACGACATGTTTGATGCCTCTGATATTTCTGCTGTTACTCCTGTTGAAGTTGATTCACTGATCAAAGTTCTCAAGAAAGGCAAATCAGCTGGCCCTGACTGTCTCACCAGTGAATGCCTCATCAACGCTGATTTCAATTTGTGTATTCTGTTGTCATTGTGTTTTAACTGTATGTTTGTTCATGGTTACATGCCAGATATGTTGATGGACTCTCTTATTATTCCTTTGGTGAAAAACAAGTGTGCCAGTCTTTCTGATATGAACAACTACAGACCTATAGCTATTGCAAATGTTATATCTAAACTGTTAGAGGGTTTATTCCTGAACAGAATTGAGGATTATCTGTGGACAAACGACAATCAGTTTGGTTTCAAATCAGCTCTTTCAACTGACAAGGCTGTTTACCTACTCCATGAATTTGTTGACTACTTCAGAAGCCATTCCACTAGTGTCTATGCTACGTTCCTAGATGCTAGCAAAGCATTTGACAGGATTAACCACTGGTGTTTGTTCAGAAAATTGATCGATCGAGGTATTCCTATTTACATTGTTAGCATCCTGTTATACTGGTACAGAAGGCAGTCTATGGTTGTTAGATGGGGCAATGTCACCTCATCCAAATTTCATGTGACCAACGGTGTTAAACAAGGTGGTATACTGTCACCCTTGTTGTTTAATGTCTATGTTGATGATCTCAGTGTACTGTTGAACAATACTAATGTGGGCGGCTCCTTTAACGGTGCACTGTTAAATCACATTTTCTACGCTGATGACCTCTGTTAAGTTTGTCTACTGCAGCGATGCAACATCTCCTTTCGGTATGTGAAAAATTTGGTGAAAAAAATGACATCCTGTTCAACTGTACTAAATCTATGTGTATGGCTTTCAAACCAAAGGGTGTCAATACGTCGAATCCTGTTATGCCACTTTGTGGTAATAGCTTGAACTTTGTTGAAAAAGTCAAATACCTAGGTGTGTGGATTGAATCTGATAAGACCAATGTTGATTGTAACAGGCATCTCAGGAAACTGTATGCTCAAACAAATTTACTGTTGCGAAATTTCCATAGATGTTCTCCTGATGTCAAATGTATGTTGTTCAAGACCTTCTGTACCTCAATGTACTGCTCGCCTTTATGGTTTAATAGCAATGTTGCTGTTAGGAACAAAATCCGCATTGCATATAATAACTCCCTAAGAAGGTTGTTAGATGCACCACGAAGGTCGAGTGCAAGCAAGATGTTTGTGTCTGTGAACATTCCGTCTTTTGGCGAAGTGATACGTAAGAATGTTTACAGTTTTTTGAGAAGGTTGCTGGCATGTAACAATCATCTTATATCAGCAATTGTCAACTCGTCACTCACACTTCATTCCAGCATTTGGAAGTGGTGGCGTTCCATTTTATACTGAGCCCATTATTGTATGTTATTGTTGTTACAAGAGCGCCGAGTGTCTGCTGATCTGTATATACTTTTATTTATTTATTTATCTATTTTCTACTCGTTTTAGTTTTGCTCTTAATATGAACCCTGAGTTTGAAATAAACGTTTGAATTTGAATTTGAATGTTGTCTAATTTCACCAGAATCAAAATTTGATAGACAGCATTAGTTTATGATATGTCGAACAATGGATCTGTTGTATACATCAAACGTTTTTGACGTTTAGAAAAAAAAATTGCTTTTGCATTGTGTTAGATGATTTTACTCCAATGTATCCCCATTTACTGAAAGCACTCTTTGCCCGAAATGTCGCTGTATCCAAATTACCCTTTATTGTCATTCAACCATACAACCAATCATGTACAGTAGAACGAAATTGTGCTTTATCCTATCTACAGTGTCAATCACACACACCCCATGTGTAGAATCAGAAGGGCCGCTGCCACGCAAGGCGCTGCCACAGATTTCCCCCCTCCATTCCATTATTGCTGAGCACCAAGGTGGACGGCAGGAAGTTCCGCTTTTATATGGTCTTCGGCATGACCCAGCTGGGATTTGAACCCCTGCCTCCCGGGTGTGGGGCAGATGCTCTACCAACTGAGCCACCACTCCGGTACCATCTGTATATAGACTGGACATAGACTGCTGCCATCACTGTTTGTTCTTGTTTTTTTTTTATCCAGCCTAATTCCTTTCTTTTTATAAAATGCACACCAATGTAGAGAGAGAGAAACGCCGTTTCAATTGTCCTGTATGTCCTGCACATATAGTAGTATTGACAATAAAATCTTTGAATCTTTAGCTAATGATCTTGCAGGGGAACAGGTCAAGTGGACCCCTGACCATGTGAGCCCCCCACGTGGACCCCGGTGTCCAATCTATACATGCACAAGTACATTTTTAATCCAGTGATTTACAAACTGATTCAGAGCTTTTTAAAGCCTCATTCAGAACATTCTAGTCCCACATACCTATTGTGAAATTCATCTGGGGGCAGCCAGCGGTGATGAGCAACAGTGGTGGAGAATAAAAGTATTTAGAAAGCAGAAACGGAGCCAAAACCTTTTCCGGGTCAGCTTAGTTCTCATCTTACATCTATATATAATTTTTTAAACTTCTTGGTGTCTGTGAAAAGTATTCCCAACAGTTTTATAAAAATTCTGGTTCTCCTTCTTCACTTTTATAAATCACAGGATTGAGAATGTACTTGTATATGTACAGATGGGATCCCGTGGTCCACTTAGGGTGCTCACTTGGTCAGGGGTCCACTTGACCTGTATCTATCGTTCAGTCTTTTTGGTTTGTTTTCAATGCGTGTTATCAGCCTAGCAGCCCAATGACGTTATGTTTTTTGGATTTACCAAGCCTACTACTTATGACAAATACAGTTGTAAATGACCTTAACTCTTGTACATGTTTTTTGTTGGTAAACATATGACTATAAAAAGTCATGTAATATTTACCTTTTGTTCTTATTAAAGACAAAAATAGAAAGGAGATGTCTTTACCTTCTTAACATGTTTCGACTGTGCACTGCAGCCTTCGTCAGAAGAGTCAGCTGATTGCTGCCAGGTGACATTTATCAGCTGACTTTCGTAGGCGGGGCCAGCTCAGCAGACCTGTCAGATCCACTAAGCTGACCCCGCCTTCCGCCGTCAGATGGTCTCTGGAGAATGTGATCCCAGGTGTGGGAAAGCATAAAGGTCCCCTCATCTCGGTTCATGGTGTCTTTTCCCCACTTCCTGATTTCTATGGCCTCCTTGATCCAGCGTTTGTGTCTGTTGCTCTCTGATCCAATAATTTTTGCTTTGTCCCAGTCCATGATGTGATTATTTCTTTTGCAGTGATCTGACATTGCTGATTTTATGTTTCTTTTTCTGCCTTTTCTTTTTGTGATCTTGTGAGTCGTCCTTGTGTTTCCTTCTCACATTCCTTCTGGTGTTCTTTTTTTTCTTGTGGTGAATGATCTTCCAGTTTCTCCAGTGTAGGTTTTGTTGCATGATCTGCATGATATTTCATATATTACATTGCATTTTTTGTCTTGTTCTATTCTGTCCTTGGGGTGTACTAATAACTGTCTTAATTTTTTGCGTGGTTTTACTGCTGTGTTTATTTTGTATTTTTTCATGATCCTTTGAATTGATTCCATGATCCCTCGGATGTATGGTATAGTTATGGTGTCCTTGTTTTTGATTTCGGCTTTTGTTCTGTGTCTTATTTCCTGTTTGTTTTCTTTGCTTTTTACTTGCTGTTTCCCTTTGTTTATGACCCATACTGGATATTGGCAGCGTATAAGTGCATGTTTTATGTGGTTTTCCTCCTCCTGTCTGTCTTCTTGGTCTGTGATGATGGTGGCCCATTCATATAACGTCCTGACAACTGATAGTTTGTGTGCTGTGGGGTGTTCTGATGTCCATAGTAGGTATTGATCTGTGTGGGTTGGTTTCCTGTAGACTGTGATTTTTATGCTGCCGTCATCGTTGTGGTGGATTTTCATGTCCAGAAAGGTTATGGTGCCATTTTCTTCCTCTTCTTGTGTGAATTTTATATTCCCAGTGCTGTCTGTGCTGTTCAGATGGTCAGTGAGTTCTTGTGCGTGTCCTTTCCTCATTTTCTCCAGAATGTCATCCACGTATCTCTTCCAAAGGGTGGGTTTGCATTGTATAGGTGCTGTGTTGATGGCTTTGTTTTCCAGATCCTCCATGAAAAAGCTGCTCATAATGGCTGATAGTGGGTCTCCCATTGTGAATCCTTCTTTTTGTCTGTAGATTTTTCCTCTGTATTGAAAATAGGTGGATTTTGCAACAAATTGTAATAGTTCGGATATGTCGTGAACTGTGAGATTGGTGCGTCTTTTAAGGGTACTGTCATTACTGAAGCGTTCTTGCACTATATGTAGTGTGACATCAACAGGGGTCTTTGTGAATAATGAAATGACATGTGAAATGAGGATCTCGTCTGATTCTATTTTCATATTTTTGAGTTCTTGTGCCAGCTCTTTTGAGTTTTTGCAGTGGAAATCTGATAGTCCAAGGAGGGGTTTGATGATTTCAACCAGGGCTTTTGAAAAGTTGTACGTGACTGATCCAATACTCTCTATTATTGGCCACAGTGGGATATCCTTTTTGTGTATTTTTGGAGTTCCATAGATCCGGGGGGTGATGCTGGCTGTGGGTATCAGGTGATCATATGCATCCTTTGTGATTTTTTTTACTTTCTAATAGGGGTTTGAGAAGGGCTTTTAGCATTTTTTTCTTTTCTTCTGTAGGGTTTGTTTTAATGATTTCATATGTGCTTTCATCTGCCAACATGGTTTCCATCTGTTTTTCATATGCTTCCATGACCAATATTACTGTTGTTCTGCCTTTATCTGATGGGAGGACTGTGATTGTTTTATCTGTCTTGAGTGAGGTTAATGCTTTTTCTTCTTCTTTTGTAACGCTGCTTTGTGGTAGTTTGACTGTTTTGAGGATTCCTGCGACTGCGTTCCGGAGTGATGCTTTTTCCCCTTGGTCCTGGATTTTTTCACATGGGAGTTCTGTTGCGAGGATGTATTCTTCAGGAGGTATTCTGGCTGGTGTGACGGCGAAGTTCAGTCCTCTGCTCAGCACTGTTTTCTCCGTGTCCGTGAGTGTGCGTTTTGACAAGTTTTTGACCCACTTAGCGTTCGTTTCCGTGTGTGTTTGTCTTCATCCGTTCTTCCTTTCTGTAAGTTTTTTTAGTTTGTTTAAATGGCGGTTTTTCATTATAATGAATTCTTGTTCGTGTTTTAATTGTGCTTTTATCTGCTCCTGCGTTTCCTGGTCGGTTGGGTAGTGTTTTTTGAAAATGTCCTTTTCCTCATTGATCTGGTTGTTGATTCTATCCACTTTGTTTACCGTCATTCTCATACGTTCTTTGATCAGGTCTTTCCGTGCTTTATTGATAATTTTCTCTGCGTTTTTGGTTGGAATTGGATTTCTTATGTTGAGGCTTGCTGGTGTGACATCCTCATCTCTGCAACGGAGGTTAAATCTCAGGTGGTTTCTGAAGCGTGCCTATGTTTTTTCCAATTTCTCCAGCCGGCGGAAGTCTCCCGCCTACAAAAGTCTCCCACCTACGAAAGTCAGCTGATAAATATCACCTGGCAGCAATCAGCTGACTCTTCTGACGAAGGCTACAGTGCACAGTCGAAACATGTTAAGAAGGTAAAGACGTCTCCTTTCTATTTTTGTCTTTAATAAGAACAGAAGGTAAATAATTAAAAGAAGACAAAATGAACCTACTTCAGTCATGTAACATGTTGCACCATAACTAAATGAAGAGACTGATGTTATCTGTTTACAGGTATTATGGCAATTGTGACCCGATCACATCTACTCCTGTAAAAACAAAAAGGAAACGTACCGTGGCACCATTGCCACCTGTATCAAGTATACCAGGGTCACTTTCACCAGAACGGCACTCATGGGTAAGTGGGTATTAAAATTCTCTAGCTGAATATTTTAATTAGTGATATAATTGAAAATGCAATCTCTGTCATTCAGACCGTGGCATTTTTCCTGGTGTCAAGCAAAGCTTTGACATGTGGCATGGGGCCAAGAATCTAAAAGGATCTCATCTGTATGCAAGTCTTGCCAATCATTAAAATATCCTAACAATCCACAAATGAATTATGAAAAATAAAAGATGGATCTCTGTCTGTCCTCTTCAGGCAGGTAAAACGATATCCTGAAAAAAAATGATAAAACGATATCTAAAACGATAAAAAAAAACAATATCTCCCAAATATCATAATTTGAAAAATTATGATATTTGGGAGACAGACTATTTCTACTTTTGAGAATATTGTCAAACTTTTCTTTTGCCCATCCATATGTTCGTCCATCCATCCTCAACAGCTTTTCTGGGAATCCGGGCCATGGAGGCAGCAGCCCAGACTTCCCTCTCTCCAGCCACCATCTACAGCTTTTCAGACAGGACACCAAGGTGTTCCATGCCAGCTAGGAGTCATAGTCTGCCCCATGGTGTCATCCTCGGGGGACGTGTTCCAAACACCTGAAGTGGGAGGCGACCTGGAGGCATCCTGATCAGATGCCAAAACCACTTCTGCTGGAGGCTTCCTATTGTTAAAATGGAGTTTTTACTCTGCACTGTGGCTAAGTGATCCTCACAGGGGATCACCTGATTGTTGAGGTCTTTCTGGAATTGTGGGCTCTTTGTCCAACACTTCAAAGTTCTATGAGTTGACTGTTGTTGTAAATTTTTGCTATATAATAAAGTTTTATTTAAAAAGCCCTTTTTTCATAGACAACTTTAGTTGATGTTGACTTGCTTTACAACATTATATTAGTACACTGCCAGAAAATGTAATATTGTTGAGACTTTACCTTTTATAAAATACTAACAAAACTTTCGGATTATACAGTAATCCAATATAAATTTAAATATTTAAAGAATACTTTTTTATAGATATGAGGACTATGACTAGTGATTTTGTGTCAGATTGGATTAGTGATGTGCTTATTTTCTGAAATGCACTGAATTTTTTACACTGACCATCCATATGAGAACAACTGAAGTATTACTGCACTACAAATAATTTCAAAAAGTGAGCTTATTGAAGAGAACGCTCTGCATACATCTGATCAGGTATGTATAACTGAAGTTCTCAATAATTTTACAAGGTTTTACAAAGGTTGACAGTATTTCAGTTGTGCATTGAGGATAGGTAAGTCATCACCTGGTAAATCTAACAGTGAATCAACAACACCCTTTAGATATAAATTAGAAAAGGCACAAACAATATCAGGCATCCATTTTACATTCATTTTAATAATATAAAACAAAAAATTTAAATCAACAGAAAATGAGACAGAACCCCAAAACTAATTGCCACCTCCTGGTTTTTGATGTCCTGATGATGCACCTTGTACCATGGATGTACATGTGGACCTGCCACAGACCAGGAGCGTGAGCTAGCCACCTGGAACAAACCCAGCGTATTGTCCGTAGGCATCAGGGTAACGATCCCTGATTGCCCACACACAGCAACTGGGGATGACCAAGGCAATGGATTAGCCATAGCAACAGCTCGTTTTAAAACAGCATTCTTAGCTAAAATGCTGAACATAAACAAAGCACAAGAGTGTGTTACGGCATATCTGCAAAAAAACACTCTACCAGCAGCAAAGTCCTTAAAGTCAGCTACAGCTTTGACATGATTACATTTTCAAAATTATGTAATTATCAGGTTCAATCACATCTGTGAAACATTAGCATTACCATAAATTATTAATAATTATATGACAGTAATTTAAAAAAAAATTGTCAAATGGAGATAAACATCAAAGAAGACTCAGTTAAAATCATTGGGCACTATACCACAAAAGATTCGCTTGAAATGATTTCACTGGCTCGTAATCACAAAGAAACTGATTTCCATACAGTCTGCTGCAGCCTGTGAATGCTTGTTTCCAGCGCTGTTTCTGTTTCTACATGGCAACACGTGCAACATTATCATGAGGCAACAGTGAGTGTGACACCTACTGGGCAGGAGGTCAAAAAGTATTGGATTGCACCTTTAGTGGTTCTATCAAAGAGCCTCTATTATACTTTTTTTAAGTTCCCCCTTTAGTGGGTTATGTAGGATTTTGGTGAAATTATATGATCTGCAAAGTTAAAGACCTCAAAGTCCTCCTACACAGGAGTTCTCTCCCACAGAACCTAAAGGACTACAACTCTACGGAATGACATTGATGACAAAAAGAGAAGAGCATTTTTCTCAGATTTGAGAGAGAACACTTGCAATTCAAGAGCACAATTCCGATTCCAGAGAGCACAACTCAAGATTTGAGAGCACTAAAGTCACTCTCACACTTAAAAAAAAAAAAAAAAAAAATCCATGCTTGTGCTCAAAAAAAAAAAATCAAAATCACTGCTTGTGCTCAAAATGGCTTCTCTCACATCTGAACCCTCCTCCTTGCACTCAAACTTTTTTTGCTCACTCTCAAGGCAAGGCAAGTTTATTTGTATAGCACATTTCATGTACAAAACAATTTGAAGTGCGAAAAATAGGAGAGTCTGTAACCTCGATTTAAAGCAGCTGAGAGTTTCAGCAGCCCTAATGCTTTCTGGGAGTTTGTTCCATATGTGAGGGGCAAAAAACCTGAACACTGCCTCACCATGTTTGGTTCTAACTCTGGGCACAGATAGTAGGCCTGAACCTGATTACCTGAGGGCTCTGGGTGGTTCACAAACCCCTTTTCCACTACTACCCACTCAGCCATACTCACTTCGACTCGGCACGCTTTGTAGGCTTTTCCATTAGTACCTAGTACCTGGTACCAGGTACTTTTTTCGTACCTATTCCAGTGGGGTTCTAAGCGAGCTGAGTCGGGCTGAAAATGTGACGTCAACAGACTGCAGGCCACTGATTGGTCAGGGCATAACGTCATCAGAGCGCCGTCTTCTGCAGAATTTACAACCACCATATTGAAAAAAACAGTTCAGCGAGTAAATACGGTCAGCGAGTAAAGACGGTATTAATAGAGATGGCTTCACAGGTTTCGCGTAAATCTACACCGTGGTCCAACAAAGAGGTGCAGACGTTTTTCTGTGCTTGGTGGCTGATGATAGAATTCAGAGAGAGTTTGATGGAGCGGCCCGCAACGAAAAAGTTTAAAGGAGGTCTCCGAACAGATGACAGCCCAATGGATACAACCGGACATTAAACAATGTAGGGAAAAGCTGAAGAAAATGAAAAGTGATTACCGGGCCATCAAGGATCACAACGGTCGAAGTGGGGTGAACAGAAAGGACTGTGGTTCAATAGACGCCACAGCCATCAGCTGGCGAGCAATGGCAGGGAGATTGGTGGTCGACACGTCATTGTTGGAAACCATGGATGGTGAGTGTTTTGCGATATTGTGCATCTTTTCGCTTATTTAACCTATTGGTGGCAAGCTCACTTTTTTGAGCAATAACAACGCCGTTCTGTCCTGGCTAACGAGTGTTAGCGAGGAGCACTAGCTACCGAGTAGCTAGCTAGCTAGTAGCCAATTCTGCTGATTCGCACTTGCTTTGTCTGAAGTATTCGCTTGTGAGAGCAAAACGATGGAATATGCTAATCTATATAAAACTTTATTTGAGCCTCACTTACATTACTGCAATATCATATGGTGTAACACATTTCCAACTCACCTAAAAACGCTAGGAATTCTCCAAAAGAAAGTCATACGTGCCTTATCAAGGTCTGAATATAATTTTCCTACTAGTTATCTTTTCCATTGTTACAATCTTCTAAGACTTGCTGAGCATAATTACTTCCAGAATGCCTGTATAATGTATCAGGCTGTCCACAAACTCAACTATAAATTATGTGAACTCATTCCAGCCTTCCTTCCCATGCACACCTATTCCACTAGAAATAAAAACCAAATTACTGGGAAAAAATGATGACTAAAATTCACCAGGTTTAGTATTGTGTGCAGAGGACCGCAGATTTGGAATGAGCTTGATGAGAATCTAAAAATGTCACCTTCCATCTCCATCTTCAAGAAAAAAACTAAAAATGCAACTCCTATCATTATATAATTAATCTGCTATTTGTTACACAAAACTTGTTTACTGATGAGTTGTTACTCCATTGTAATTTTGTTTTATATGTTGATATTACTCCAATAGTATCTAATAACTTGACTATGTATCTTGAACTCACCTGCTAATTCATTGTAAACAAATGCTGGGATTATGTGCTATATGTCCGTCATATGTTTGTTTGTTCCTGTACACAAAGACATTAGACTGATTTCCATCATCATTTTATTGTAGAAATGGGCTCTCTACTAAAAGTTTTAAATAACTTATTTGGGATGACCCATTCACACTCCAAATCAATGTGAAAAAAAGCCTACTGTATACTGCTACTCATGCTGCTGATATTCACATTGTAATTCATTCATGCTGTTGATAATGTGTGATGTGTGTGGATAAACTGTTAAACTGTAATTCTGGTTGCAAAGTTTTGTGTACATGTTGCACTTTGGTGCTGTGCATTAAATTGTGTGCATTTTCTTTCTAGAATCTGTTTCCACATGCCAGGGGTCCTGCTCCATCAACGTCTGGCACGTCGTTCAAGTGCTGGTAAGGCACAATAATTATTAATAAATACTATTACAAAAACAAAACAAACACTTAAATTAAACATTTAAAAAATAAAACAAAAGATAAACACCATGTTGTGTTTATGGAAACAGGTCAAGTGGACCCCAGGATCCAAAATCTCAAAATATACAAGTGCATTTTCAAACCAGTGAATTATAAAGTGATTCATACAATTTCCTAAAGCCTCATAATAGACCCACATACCTATTCTGTGGATTTTCCAAAACAGTGTTGGAACAGTTTTGTTGCACTGTTTCTTTTCCACCATAAATCCCTGGATTGAAAATGTACTTGTACATGTACAGAGTGGATCCTGGGGTGCTCACTTGTCAAGTGTCCACAACCAATGATCCCATTTGTAGCTGTGGTGGAGGAAGTACTGATTTAATTCTTGTTTTGGAAAACTGATGTAGCACATGAACTCACTTTCAAATGTACTTGAAGTCAATGTGCTTCACTGAAATGATTCATGTCAGCTGACTGTATTAACTCATTCAGATTTCTGAGGACACAATAAAAACAAATTATTTTAAACATAACCTGGTGCCTGCAAAATCTGCTCTACTGAGGCACAGCAACATGACAATTATGCTTAAATACAACAATGAAGCATTTTTGTCACATCCCACCACTGGCTTTCACAAGTGTATTTCACTAATATACTGTATGTTTTGAACTTCTTTTAACTAACCACCATCCATTTCTGTCTTTCGTCTAGGCAAGAGGAAAAGGAGATACCCCACAACGGACCTTGTCACTGTGGAAAGTACTGAAATCCTTTGTTTTTTTTAGTTAAAGTATAGATAAAGTGCCAAAACTCAAGTAGCACATCCATCCATCCATCTTCTACCACTTTTACGGAGGTCCGAGTCGCGGAGGCAGCAGTTCAAGCAGAGAAGCCCAGGCTTCCCTCTCCCCAGCCACCTGCTTCAGCTCTTCAGAGAGGATACCAAGGCGTTCCCAGACCAGCTGGGAGACATAATCTCTCCAGCGAGTCCTGGGTCTGCCACGGGGTCTCCTCCCAGTGGGACGTGCCCGAAACACCTCAAGTGGGAGGCGTCCAGGAGGCATCCTGATCAGATGCCCATACCACCTCAACTAGCTCCTTTCAATGTGGAGGAGCAGCGGTTCTACTCTGAGCCTCTCCCGGATGACTGAGCTCCTCACCCTATCTCTGAGGGTGAGTCCAGCAATCCTACGAAGAAAGCTCATTTCAGCCGCTTGTATCCGCAATCTCGTTCTTTCGGTCATTACCCAAAGCTTGTGACCATAGGTGAGAGTAGGAACGTAGATTGACTGGTAAATCGACAGCTTTGCCTTAGAACTCAGCTCCCTCTTCACCACAACAGACCGGTACAATGTCCGCATCACTGTAGATGCTGCTCCGATTCGTCTGTCAATCTCTCACTCCATTCTCCCCTCATTCATGAATGAGACCCCAAGATACTTAAACTCCTCCACTTGGGGCAGGAGCCTGTCCCCAACCTGGAGAGGACAATCCACCTTTTTCCGGCTGAGGACCATGGACTCGGACTTGGAGGGGCTGATTCTCATCCCAGCCGCTTCACACTCAGCGGCAAACCGTCCCAGCAAGAACTGTAGGTCATTGCTTGATGAAGCCTGCAGGACAACATCATCTGCAAACAACAGAGATGAGATCCTGTGGTCACCAAGCATGACACCCTCCATTCCCTGGCTGCGCCTAGAAATCCTGTCCATAAAAATTATGAACAGGATTGGTGACAAAGGCCAGCCCTGGTGGAGTCCAACTCTCACTGGGGAATGAGTCCGATCGAGTGTTGGCAATATGAACCAAACTCTCACAACGGTCGTACAAAGACCAAATAGCTCGTAACAACAAGCCTGATACCCCATACTCATGAAGCACCCCCACAAAAAAACCAAGAGGGACGCGGTCAAATGCCTTCTCCAAGTCCACAAAACACATGTAAACTGGTTGGGCAAACTCCCACGAACCCTTGAGAATTCTTGAGAGGGTAAAGAGCTGGTCCGTTGGGCCACAGCCAGGATGAAAACCACATTGCTCCTCCTGAATCCAAGGTTCGACCAACAGCCAGACTCTCCTCTCCAGTACCTTGGCATACGTAGACCTTCCCAGGGAGGCTGAGGAGTGTGATCCCTCTAAAGTTGGAGCACACCCTCCGGTTCCCTTTTTTGAAGAGAGGAACCACCACCCCGGTTTGCCATGACAAAGGCACTGCTCCCGACCTCCACGCAATGTTGCAGAGGCATATTGACACTGACATTGATTTTTATTTGAACATTCTAAAAAAAAAAGAAGAGAATTCAAAACAAAACAAAAAAGACAAACCAAAAATAAAATGTTCAAAAGGAGTGGGAAGAAGCCAACGCTTATATAGTCCCACCCCTTTTCCATACCCAACAAATTACAGTATCACTCATAATCATCATTATCCCACAACCACATTCACCATAATACACCCATAGTCAAATTATACAACAAAAATGACACAACGACAGTCCATATTGACAACAATACCAACATCCAACAATATTACAACAACAATAAACATACACTTCTGGCATGTTCAATACAAACACAGACAACACCATCACCTTCACAATCACCATAACACAACAACAACCTTCCCTCACTGAAGACACAATGTAACATCACTGCCCTTCATTCTCATACTGCTCAAAAATCATTTCTTTATATGTTGATTTAAATATGTGGATGTTTGGACATTGCCTATGTTTCTCCCCCAACCCATCCATCCATCCATCTTCTACCGCTTTTCCGGAGGTCCGGGTCGCGGAGGCAGCAGTTCAAGCAGAGAAGCCCAGACTTCCCTCTCCCCAGCCACCTGCTCCAGCTCTTCAGAGGGGATACCAAGGCATTCCCAGACCAGCTGGGAGACATAGTCTCTCCACCGAGTCCTGGGTCTGCCACGGGGTCTCCTCCCAGTGGGACGTGCCTAAAACACCTCAAGTGGGAGGCGTCCAGGGGGCATCCTGATCAGATGCCCATACCACCTCAACTGACTCCTTTCAATGTGGAGGAGCAGCGATTCTACTCTGAGCCTCTCCCGGATGACTGAGCTCCTCACCGTATCTCTGAGGGTGAGTCCAGCAATCCTACGGAGAAAGCTCATTTCAGCCGCTTGTATCCGCGATCTCGTTCTTTCGGTCATTACTCAAAAGCTCGTGACCATAGGTGACAGTAGGAACGTAGATTGACTGGTAAATCGACAGCTTTGCCTTAGAACTAAGCTCCCTCTTCACCACAACAGACCGGTACAATGTCCGCATCATTGCAGATGCTGCTCCAATCCGTCTGTCGATCTCTCGCTCCATTTTCCCCTCACTCGTGAATAAGACCCCAAGATACTTAAACTCCTCCATTTGGGGCAGGAGCCTGTCCCCAACCCGGAGAGGACAATCCACCTTTTTCCGGCTGAGGACCATGGACTCGGACTTGGAGGTGCTGATTCTCATCCCAGCCGCTTCACACTCAGCGGCAAACCGTCCCAGCAAGAGCTGTAGGTCATTGCTTGATGAAGCCAACAGGACAACATCATCTGCAAACAACAGAGATGAGATCCTGTGGTTTTTATTTAGCGAATGCAAAGTCCTTAAGCCAAGCAGTTGCCTCCTGGTTTGCTGTATGGAGGGTGTGTAATCCTCCTTCCAGTCTTTGGAGCGGGCAAGCCTCTATGATGTGTTCCATAGTTTGCTCCTCTCCACATGCGCACAGTGGGCTAGGGCTACTGCCCCATCTGTGAAGGCTGGCCAAGCAGGGGCCATGTCCAGTCCTGAAGCGATTGAGTGTAGACCACTGTTTCCTTGGGAGGTTGGTGCCCGGGACCTGTTGGTTGGGGTTTATCACCAGCTGTTTGTTTGGGACCTCCTTGGTCTCCCATTCCTCTTGCCAAGCTGTCTGGATGGTAAAGTCAGCTGGGGGAGGGTTTTTCCAAATCGGCCGTCTGGATGAAAGTCGGGCAGTGGGTGGGGTGTAGATATCTGCATGGATTGGTAAGTGAGGAAAATCTTTAACTTTTTGGAGCATCCTTTGAGTTAATGCTGCTCACCGGATGTGTGGAGGGGCTATGTTTGACAGTACAGAGAGCCAGGGGAGTGGTGTTGAGCGGATTGTTCCAGTTATAGTTCTCATGGTTGAGTTGAGCTGGGTGTCTACATGGTGTGTGTAAGATGACCTGGACCAGACAGGGGCACAATATTCTGCTACAGAGTATGAAAGGGCCAGTGCTGAGGTCCGCGGGGTGGAGACTGCCGCCCCCCATTTTGCACCAGCGAGCTTGCAGAGCAGGTTGTTTCGTACTTTCACCTTAGCAGCCATCCTCTTTAGATGTTCCTTGAAGGATAAGGTCCTATCAAGGGTCACTCCAAGATAAGTTGGATTTGGGGCATGCTTAAGCTTGAGTCCGCTCAGGTGGATGTTTAGTTCTCTGGCAGCTTTTGCATTGTGGAGATGAAATACACTGGAGACGGTTTTTGCTGGGCTTGGTTTTAGGCGCCAGATTTTGCAGAACTGGTCCAGTTTAGCAAGATCTTCCGTGAGCACCCGTTCCAGTGGTTCAAAGTCTGGTGCTTGGAATGCCAAACAGATGTCGTCTGCATAGATGAATTTGCGGGATTTTGTAGTAGGCAGGTCGTTTATGTAGAGGTTGAACAGAGTTGGAGCTAGAACTGAGCCTTGTGGGAGTCCGTTTTTCTGCATTCTCCATGCACTTGTGTTCTGACTGAGGTGGACTCTGAACCTTCGGTTGGTCAGCAGGGTTTTTATAATTGCTGTTGCCCAAGCAGGGATCGCCTTTATAAGTTTCAGGAGGAGGCCTTTGTGCCAGACCGTATCATAGGCGGCTGTAAGATCGAGAAACACAGCCCCTGTCTTCAGTCTGCTCTCGAAGCCATTTTCAATGAAGGTGGTTAGGGCCAGTACTTGTTCTCCTGTACTGCGGTCCTTGCGGAAACCTGCTTGATCCGCAAAGATCCTGTGGTCACCAAGCATGACATCCTCCATTCCCTGGCTGCGCCTAGAAATCCTGTCCATAAAAATTATGAACAGGATCGGTGACAAAGGGCAGCCCTGGCGGAGTCCAACTCTCACTGGGAATGACTCCGACCGAGTGTTGGCAATACGAACCAAACTCTCACAACGGTCGTACAGAGACCGAATAGCTCGTAACAACAAGCCCGATACCCCATACTCCTGAAGCACCCCCCACAAAAATCCACGAGGGACGCGGTCAAATGCCTTCTCCAAGTCCACAAAACACATGTAAACTGGTTGGGCAAACTCCCACGAACCCTCAAGAATTCTCGAGAGGGTAAAGAGCTGGTCCGATGTGCCACGGCCAGGACGAAAACCACATTGCTCCTCCTGAATCCGAGGTTCGACCAACGGCCGGACTCTCCTCTCCAGTACCTTGGCATAGACCTTCTCAGGGAGGCTGAGGAGTGTGATCCCTCTAAAGTTGGAGCACACCCTCCGGTCCCCTTTTTTGAAGAGAGGAACCACCACCCCGGTTTGCAATGCCAAAGGCACTGCCCCCGACCTCCACGCAATGTTGCAGAGGCGTGTCAACCATGACAACCCAACAACATCCAGGGCCTTGAGGTACTCAGGGCGAATCTCGTCCACCCCCGGGGCCCGGCCACCAAGGAGATTTTTAACCACCTTGGCGACCTCAGCCCCTGTGATAGGCGAGTCATCCCCCTCGTCCCCAAACCCTGCTTCCTCTGTGGAAGGCGAATCAGTGGGATTGAGGAGATCCTGGAAGTATTCCTTCCACCACCCGACGATATCCCCAGTCGAAGTCAACAGGACCCCCCTCATGGATCGTCACCTTATCGTGGTGGGGGGGTTTGCGTGCCCCAGTGATCCCAGGAGCTATGTTGTCAGGGGCAATTTGCCTCTGATAGGGTCTCCCAAGACAAACTGGTCCTGGGTGAAGGGCCAGACTAAGAACGATCCAACAGACTCTCATGATAAATTGTATATCAAGGATTCAGTGTACCCCGCCCGGTATGGGGTTACCGGGGCCCCACCCTGGAGCCAGGCCTGGGGGAGGGGCTCGAAGGCTAGCGTTTGGTGGCCGGGGTTTCCACCCATGGGACCCGGCCGGGCTCAGCCCGAAGGAGTTACATGGGTCCGCCCTCCAGTGGGCTCACCACCTGCAGGAGGGATCATGGGGGTCCGGTGCTATGTGGATTAGGTGGCGGTCAAAGGCGGAGACCTTGGCGGACTGATCCCAAGCTTTCTAAACTGGCTTTTGGTACGTTGACTTCTCCCCCAACCCATTCCACAATTTTACCCCACACACAGACACACAAAAACTCTTCCGAGTAAATCTTACTAAGTGCATTTTAAATTTTGTATTCCCCCGTAAATTATATTTCCCTTCTCTATCCCTGAAAAGATTTTGTATATTGTGTGGCAAGAGGTTTTTACTGACTTTAAACATTGTGCTGTGTAATAATGAACCAGATCCCATAATTTCAATAACTTTGAATGTAAAAACAATAAATTAGTATGTTCGAGGTACCCGACTTTGTGTATAACACGGACTGCCCTTTTTTGTAATATTAACAATGAATTAAGTTTACTTTTATAACTGTTACCCCAAACCTCTATACAATAAGTCAAGTATGGAAGTACTAATGAACAATACAAGATATGAAGTGATTTATAATCTAGGACCTGCTTAATTTTATTTATAATTGCAATATTTTTTGCAACTTTGTTTTGTATGTATTTGACGTGTGGTTTCCAACTAATTTTATCATCCAGTATTACACCCAAAAACTTGATCTCCTTAACTTTTTCAATAACTACATTATCTATATGAATATGTATATCTTCTTTACTTTTACAATTACCAAATATCATTACCTTAGATTTATCTATATTTAGTGATAATTTATTACAATCCATCCATTTTTTAAGCTTATTTAATTCATTATTTAGAGTATGGATTAGTTGATTATAATTATTTCCAGAATAAAATATATTAGTATCATCAGCAAATAATATTATTTTTAATAATTTAGAAACTTGGAATATATCATTTATATATATGTTAAATAATTTGGGGCCCAATACTGACCCCTGGGGGACCCCACAGGCAATTCCCATACACTCAGACAGATATTCTCCCATCTTCACAAATTGTTGTCTCTCAGATAGATAACTTGTAACCCATTTCAGAGCCATTCCCCTAATACCATACATTTGCAATTTATTAAGAAGTACTGAATGATTTATTGTATCAAATGCTTTTCTAAAATCTATAAACACACCAATTGCATATTTTCCTTGATCTAATGCATTTATTATTTCCTCTGTTGCATCCATTATCGCCAACGATGTTGTACTCTTGGCTCTAAACCCATATTGATTCTGATTCAGCACATCTTGTTTATTTAAAAAGTTTTCTAATCTGTTGTTGAAAAGTTTTTCCAGAATCTTTGAAAATTGTTGGAGAAATGATACTGTACTGGTCTGTAGTTTGTGTATTGGTGTTTATTTCCTTGCTTGAATAATGGTATTACTTTTGCTATTTTCCTTTTCTGCGGGAATGAGCCAGTTTGAAATGATAAATTACAAATATATGTGAATGGTTTTAATATACCATCAACAGTTCTTTTTACTAGTGCCATATCAATACCATCACAATCAGTAGATAATTTATTTTTACACTTTTCAACAACAGATTTTACCTCTAGTTTATCCACCGCTGTAAGAAAAATTGACCGAGGGTTACTTCCAGTCAAAGTCTCACTCACGATGTCTCTTCCTTGGATTGGAATTTTTGCTGCCAACTCTGGCCCAACATTTACAAAAAATTTATTCATTTTATTTACTACCATATTCTTATCATAAATATCACCACAATTATCAGTAAAATACTCTGGATATATCATTTTCTTAGTTCCACTTTTCCTTAATTTATTTAATATATCCCAAACTCCTTTTATATTATTTTTATTTTCATTTAACATTTTCCTATAGTATAATTATTTACTATTTCGTATTATTTCAGTTAATTTATTTTTATATGTTTTATATCTTTTTTCAGATTCTTTAGTTCTTAATTTAATGAAATTTTTATAGAGATAATTTTTCTTTTTACAAGCATTGTGTAACCCCTTGGTTAACCATGGGCAATTTTTGTATATGTGTTTTTTATTAATTTCTTTAATTGGACAGTTTTTATCATATAATGATTTAAATAATCAATAAATTTATCATATGCCAAGTCCACATTTTTCTCTCTATAGACAACATCCCAATTCTGTAACATTAAGTCTTCTTTTAAATCAATGATTCTGTCTTCTGTTCGTATTCTTTTATAATTAATCTTTTTACATAGTTTATTATTACTCTTACTCTCATTAGCCCCATAATTAACGTCTAAAGAAACAAATACAGGCAGGTGGTCACTAATATCATTTATTATTATACCATTCACCATATTATAGTCAATAACATTGGTAAAAATGTTGTCTATCAGGGTAGCACAGTGTGTCGTTATTCTCGTAGGTTTTGTAATCTTTGGAAATAAGTCTAAGTTATACATTGTATCTAAGAAATCTTCAGTTGTTTTGTGTTGTTTTGTTTTCATTAAATCTATATTAAAGTCACCACAAATAAAGATATCTTTTTGTCTTATTTTTGCATACATCTTTTCCATCCCATTTTTAAATTTTTCCATATCAGATCCCGGTGCTCTATATATACAACTTACTATTATATTTTTTTCTTTTTTCCATCGTAATCTCAATTGTTAAACATTCCATACTTTCATTCACTGCTGATGTCATGCTGTCCACTTTTTTACTTTTTAATTTTCTATCAACATACAGTGCTACCCCACCACCACTTTTACATTTCCTATTTTGTGTGTACATCTCATATCCATATAGTTCAAAATTTACATCTTTTTCTTCATTAATCCATGTTTCACTTATTGCAATAATCCTAAATGGTGTATTAAATTGATTTAAAAACTCCTTAATACTATCAAAGTTTGCATAGAGACTTCTACTATTAATATGTATTATTGTTAATGTTTGATCCAAATTCATAATTCCATTTAATTGTTGTTCTTCATAATAAACACACTTATTATTAATATGATTAAAATAGTTATTGTCTGGGTCAATATTTCCTAAAATGTCTTGTGGTTGCTCCTCATTATTGACAAAGTTTCCAGCTTCAATTTGCCCCACTACACTTTAACCAATCATCCCTCCTCATTTGATGATGAAAGTACTAATCATAAATTATGACAACCATGTACACCCAAAGGAAAAAAGGAAAAGAAAACAAATTTTCCACTCATGATCCTACTGCACCGTTATTCCTGAATCAGGGCTAAGGTTTAAATCTGTCCAATTCCTCCATTTCTCTAATCATTATTACTTTAGCGTCTTCTGGAGTGCCAAGCAGTTTTATCCACACCTTACAGTTTCTTGTCCATGTCGACTGTATTTTTCCTTGTTTTCTGAGGGCCCTGGCTTGTCTAGCTATTTCGGAGTTCTTTTTTGTTAAATGTTCATTTATGTAGACAGCCGTTCCTCTCAGTTTTTTTGCTTGTCGCAGAAGATCAGTTTTTGCTTTCCTACTGACGAATCGGATGATCCTTTACTGTTTTTTTTTGGGTAACGTGTGGCAAGCCGAAATAGTCTCATTGTCCACAACAATGTTTTTAGAATTGAAAAACGTTAATACCTGCTGCTCAAGAGTGTGTGATTCAGCCAGTGTCTCATCCTGCCTATCGTGATTACCAACTCCAGCTGTCACACGTGCATAGGAGAGGTGTCTGGTGTTCAGACCGCTCACAATGACGTCATCCATTCTTGTATGTTGTTCTAATTCATCCACACATTTTTCTAAGAATTTAATTTTCTTGTCCTTGTCCATAATTTCAGCCTTTAACTCACGCACTTGTTCCATAAGGTTAACAAGCAGCGTTTGTTGTTTAGCTATTTTAGATATTTCTTCAGACATAAAGTTTAGTGAGAGTTTAATCTCCTCCAGTTCCTCTCCATGTGTCTGATTCTTTTTTGGAGGCATAATGGCTAGTTTGATTAGGATCGAGGGAGAAGCTCACCTGTTGACTAGTAATTGGGTAACTGGATCTGCTGGTGAAGCCGAGGAGGCCAATGCTCCCTCGGTTGCTAGTGGAGGCCTCCAGCTAGCGTTGTTCTATCAGACGGTGAATCCGAAGCTCTCCTGGTGGCTAACAGAGACCGTTAGCTTGGGTCGTAGCCTGGTACCAGTTATCTGACAGTAAAGCCAAAGCTCTCCCGGTGGATCCTGCAGCTGATGATAGCAGGATAATTTCTGGTGCTACCAGTATCTGGTCCAGCCGACCTCGGATCCGGCTGAAGCCTCAGTTAGCTCCTCCGCTGAGCTCCGCCGCTGTAGTTGAGGTCCAATCCGGCCGGAGTCTCGGTCAGCTTCTCCGCTCTTAGCTCCGCCGCTTACCACCGCACGGTGAAGGTGTCCCGCAGCTCAGACGATCTGCTGCAAAACTCCCGTTGCAGGTAGCAGGACGTTGCAGGACAATGCTGAGTTGAGATGGGACTCAACCATGACAGCCCTACAACATCCAGGACCTTGAGGTACTCAGGACGAATCTCGTCCACCCCCGGGGCCCGGCCACCAAAGAGATTTTTAGCCACCTTGGCGACCTCTGCCCCTGTGATAGGCGAGTCGTCCCCCTCATCCACAAGCCCTGCTTCCACTGTGGAAGGCGTATCAGTGGGATTGAGGAGATCCTCAAAGTATTCCTTCCCCTGCCCGACGATATCCCCAGTCAAAGTCAACAGCGCCCCATCCGCACCATACACAGTGTGGACAGGGAGCTGCTTCCCCCTCCTGAGCCACCAGATAGTTTGCCAGAATCTCTTTGAAGCCGACCGAAAGTCTTGTTCCATGGCCTCACCGAACTCCTCCCACACCCAAGTTTTTGCTTCAGCAACCACCCGAGCTGCACTTCGCTCGGCCTGCCGTTACACCTCAGCTGCTTCAGGAGTCCCACAAGCCAACCAAGCCTGATAGGACTCCTTCTTCAGCTTAATGGCCCCCTCACCACTGGTGTCCACCACTTGGTTCGGGGGCTGCCACTACGAGATGCCCCGACGACCTTGTGGCTGCAGCTCTGGGCCACTGCTTCAACAACAGAGGTGGAGAACATGGCCCATTCACACTCCATGTCTCCAAACTCCCTCAGAATGTGGTTGAAGTTCTTCCGAAGGTGGGAGTTGAAGACCTCCCGGACAGGGGCCTCAGCCAGACGTTCCCAGCAAACCCTCACTATATGTTTGGGTCGACCAGGTCTGAATCGCATCCTCCCCTGCCATCGGATCCAACTCACCACCAGGCGGTGATCAGTTGACAGCTCTGCACCTCTCTTTACCCAAGTGTCCAAGACATAGGGTCGCAGGTCTTATGACACGATAACAAAATCAATTATCGACATGCGACCTAGGGTGTCCTGGTGCCAGGTGCACATATGGACACCCTTATGCTTGAATATGGTGTTCGCTATGGACAAACTGTGGTTAGCACATAAGTCCAATAACTGAACACCACTCAGGGCCGGTCGTTCCTCCCATTCACCCCCTTCCAGATTTCACTGTCATTGCCCACGTGCACATTGAAGTCCCCCAGTAGGACAATGGAGTCTCCAAGAGGAGCACCCTCCAGCACCCCAGTCACAGACTCCAAAAAGGATGGGTACTCTGAAACATCATTTGGTGCATAGGCACAAATAATGGTCAGGACCTGTTTCCCAACCTGAAGACACAGGGAAGCAACCTTTTCATCCACCGGGGAAAACTCCAACATAGAGGTAGCAAGGTGGGGGGGATACAAGGATACCCACCCCTGCCCATCACCTCTCGCCCAGGGCAACTCCAGAGAAGGCCAAGCTCCAGCCCCTCTCCAGGAGACTGGTTCCGGAACCGGAACTGTGTGTTGAGGTGAGGCCGACTATATCTAGCTGGTATCTCTCAACCTCATGCACCAGCTCAGGCTCCTTCCCCACCAGAGAGGTGACATTCCACGTACCAAAAGCCAGTTTAGAAAGCTTGGGATCAGTCTGACAAGGTCTCCGCCTGTGACCGCCACCTGATCCACATAGCACTGGACCCCCATGATCCCTCCTGTAGGTGGTGAGCCCACTGGAAGGCGGACCCATGTAACTCCTTTGGGCTGAGCCCAGCTGGGTCCCATGGGTGGAAACCCGGCCACCATACACTAGCCATCGAGCCCCTCCCCCAGGCCTGGCTCCAGGGTGGGGCCCCGGTAACCCCTTACCAGGCGGGGTACACTAAATCCTTGTTCTAGTATTTATCATGAGAGTCCGTTGGATCGTTCTTAGTCTGGCCCTTCACCCAGGACCAGTTTGTCTTGGGTGACCCTATCAGAGGCAAATTGCCCCGGACAACATAGCTCCTGAGATCACTGGGGCACACAAACCCCCCACCATGATAAGGTGACGATCCATGAGGAGTAAAGTAGCACAATTTCCACTTAATATGAAAGGTACTGAACTGAGATTTGATTGTGTGAATATTAATTACAGAATAATGGAAAATGAATGGCACATCCACTGTAAAATAAACTGCTTGTTTATGTATTTTAGGTTTTTTTTGTTTTTTTTTCAGATCACTTGTGTGATCCTTTGTGAGTTATATTCATAAGAGTGTATGTTGCACTTTGGGGAATGGGAGTTGTTCAGTCATCATTATAAATTAGTTTATATGTGTAGTTTGTAGTCTATCGTCAATAAACTCATGCAGTATTATAATAACAGGACACATTACAAATATGAGACCCACTGTAGTGTTTTCTTTTATATTTTAGCAATACAAGTACAAAACACCACTCACACTTGAAGCCAGGGCGACACAGTGGTGGCTAAACTTTTACTGATAAAAATCCCATATTTTGACTGAGCGACTCCATACTCAGTGATGCACACCCTCAGTTAAAGTACTAGATTCCATTCAAGTGAATGTATTAACTCATTCTGATTGCTGAGGCCACAGTAAAAACAAATGATTTTAAACGTAACCAAGCCCTTGTAAAATCTACTTTACTGAAGCGCAGCTACATGAAAATTGTGGTTAAACACAACAATGAAGCACTTTTTTGTCACATTCCACCACTGGCTTTTAGCAACAAGTGTATTTCCAAAATATGTTTTATACTCACAGTTATGCAAAGGCAAACACAATCAGGGTAGACCAAGGCTCAGATTTAAAGACACTGTAAAAAGAAACTTGAAGTAGTTGGACACAGACAGGAGTTCCTGGCAGCGGAAGGCTAAGGACACAGCTGTGTGGAGGAATCTGATCAGACCTAAATGAAACAGTCACTGACGCCCACGACAGACTGCTATGATGATGATGACCCCTTTCTCTCTTCATCTAGGCAAGAGGAAAACGATCCACCCCAAACCAGACCTTGCGTCACTATTTACAGAGATGCAGGCTGAAGATCTGCTGAACCGGGACCAGTGTGAGCGGCACATCCCAGTTGCTTCTCAGTGAGGCAGTGTGGCCAGCATGTGTGACCCATTATAAGTTGGGGTTTTTTTTTTTTACAGTTTGAATTTTATACCAATCATATGCTCATGCTACAGCAGGATTGAGAGGTGAGGATGCTCCCGCAAGTGAATCAGTCTCCCTGGAAAACCAGGTGCTTCAGTTCCTTGATAGTAGAAATATAAAGGTCGAAGCAAATGCAATTTCAGCCTGTCATGCTTTACCCAGAAAGGATAATAAAACAAAGAAATCAATTGTGATGCGCTTTGTGAACAGAAGGGTAAAGAATAACATACTGAGGCAGGCCAGAAAGCTACAGGGAACAGAAGTTTACCTAAATGAACATCTAACAAAAACTAATGCTGAAATAGCACAGCAAGCACAGATGCTGAAAAGACAAAATAAGATACAGGCAACATGGACAAGAAATTGTAGAGTTTGGATCAAACTAAATGGAACACCTGAGGAAGCAAAGAGTATAATAATCAGAGAGATCACTGACTTAAATAAATATAGATGAACACTGATTAAGAAAATTAAGAGACTATGATAATCCATATCCACACACACGGCAAGAATAGTTCTTCTGTGACACCCTGTCAATGTACTTAAAAAAAAAAAAAAAAACTAAAAACAAACAAAACTTATGACTGACTTGAGTAGACATCAATTATCCCCAGCTGGAGGAAGTCATTTGACACAGAGTGAGGAAATTCAAACTCTGAAAATATGCCATTATGCTGAACATAAACTACAAGAGATGGAGAATGATATTGATCCTGATAACCACTTTCTCAATAAAGGGCCTTTTCCACTAGCACGCTTTAGCGCGACACGGGACGGCTCAGCACGCTTTGTACGCTTTTCCACAAGCCCCAACACGGTTTAACAGCCGCGATTCTCAGCCCCGCTGAAGGGCAGGGTACAGTAGTGCTGAGCTGTGCCGTGTTGTGACGTTAACAGACTGGTCGCCGCTGATTGGTCAGGTCGTAACCGGCGCTGATTGGTCAGGTCGTAACCGGCGCTGATTGGTCAGGTCGTAACCGCCCCTCTCCTCCTCCTCATCTACCAAATCTTCACGACCTTCTCAATAAAGTTTTTGAAAAAAAAAAAAAAAAAAGAATCTTCACGACCGCCTTTACTCAGCATGCAACCACTGTTGGCGGTTCCTTTTCAGTGTATTGCTGTGCTATTTTCATTTATTCTCTATCAAAAATGGCTTCGCGTAATAAGGGTGTTCCATGGACCAGTAACATGGACCAGTTTCTTCCTGTTAAAAGGGAGTTTTTCCTCTCCACCGTCGCCAAGTGCTTGCTCACAGGGGATCGCCTGATTGCTGGGGTCTTTCTGCAACTGTGGGGGTCCCCCCTACAGTTGATAGTGCTATGAGATGACTGTTGTTGTGAAATGGCGCTATATAAATAAAGTTGAATTGAATTGAATTGAATTGAATTGAATTAAGGAGCTGCAGTGTCTGCTCACTGCATTGTCAGACGAACGTATTCAGCGCGAGTTAGATGGAGCCGCCCGGAATGAAAAAATATACCGGGAGGTCTCGACATCGGAGTCCTTTAACGGTGAGTTTTAATTTTTTTTTATTGTGCGTTTTTTCGCAAATATATTCGGTAAGACGCTCAGTTTATTTATGCAATAAAAAAGCTGTTCATTTGTGGATGGATCGCTGCTTTATTGCAGCACACTGCGGACTAAAGCTTTTATTGTAATTATTCATGTGAACAATACGCTGAAATAAGCTTATGTATTCTTGTTAAAAACTATTGTCTTTTCTGTACATCTTGCACTTACGTGCTGTATTTTATTGTAGGCATTTTCCTTGTAGAATCATCCCACACGTCCGCCGTGACAGCCCGCACGGATTATTCAACCGAGCCTTCCTGACCCACAGCTGGCAGAGACAGATTAATTCTACCGAGCCTCAGCACTCAGTGGTCGGCGTGTATAAAATGTCGATTAACCTTCATGTTGTGTTGCAAAGTTTTTTTTTATTTTAATATTTTGTATATAATAAAATGGAATTGTTTTGGAAAGTGTGGTTTGTCTGTTATAACACTGAATTATAAAACAGTATAATTACATAGAAATTCCATTGCCTAGTCTGATCAAAATGATGCTGAGGGTCAACCATTGTAAAGGTAATGTAATTTTTAACTAGACCAAAAAAGAAATCTTTTTGTAAGCTTTCTGTTCTTTTTATTGAAATATCATAAAAAATTAGCACCAAGTCAAAGGTACAAGTATATGTAAATTGAATGTTCTATCGGCATTCCAAATTCAGAGATTTACAATACTTTAGAAGGAGTGTAAAATCATCTAAACGGAAAATAATAATACTGTTGTTCCAAACGTTGACCTGAAGGTGAAAAACATGAATTTTTTTAATTCAGTACATCCAAAATGCCCTAGGATGTGGTGTTGGACAGTGTGCCACCGTCTCATTATTTAATACGAATAAAAACAAGTTTCAGCTCATTATTTCTAGGTCATTTGGCAGTTAATTCAAAACAAAAGTGACTTGTGTTGTTGCAGCTTAATTATGAGATAAAATTAATTGTGAGATAAAACCACAGAGCGAGCAAGGCAATAATCCTTGGATCCTCCATTTTTTGTCTCGTGTAAATAAGGACTCAGTCCGGTGCATAACATCACGGGAGTGTGGCCCCGCCTCGCTGAGAACCTGCTGCTGCCCCGCAACACTGTGCTAATGGAGACAGAAGCATTCCGAGCCGTACTGAAGTGAATCGAGCCGTACCGAGGTGTGCTGGGCTAGTGGAAAACAGGCATAATATTCATAATCATTGTGAATATTACACTGACAAGCAATTCAAAAGTCAAGTGCAACTAGATGGTAAACTATCAATAATACACTTCAACAGCAGAAGTCTTAAAAACTTTCCACAGATTCAGGACTACTTAAAACAGCTGGACAAAAAATTTACAGCTATTGCAGTCTCTGAAACTTGGCTTAATGAAGAGCAGGCTCCTCTGATGGCAATAGAGGGATATCAGATGTTTCATATTAACCCCTTGCACTCCGGTCAATTTCCCTAAAAACGCCAAAAATTAACGTGCCCAAATTAAATCCAAAGCTGTTCTTCAACCCTTTGCAGCATCTTCATGGGGTTGGTCTCATTTAAAAGAAAACACTTTGAATTTTTTGGCAAAATAGTCATAATCTCTCTAAGTGCTCCGGCCACTGAGTTACAGTCATCTAAACATAGTGAACTTGAAGAAAATAAATTTGGCCTGGGTGTTTTTTTGGATACAAATGCTTGCAAATAACACACAGCTTCAGATCCGGGCTGGAAAATGCAACAGAAATGTAGAACCAAGTGTTATCCAGCTGAGGTCCAAATTTTGTAACAATACCACAAAAAATGAATATATTACACAGCTTTTTCCTCAGGTAGTTCCCAGGCGTTTTGGAACTGTGCCAAATTGTGCCAAATGGCACAGTTTGGAAAAACGTCTAACTTTTGAATGCTTCAATGTAGAAGCTTCATTTTGGGCTCTAATGAAAGGTCACACTCAGGGCTGTGTCTGTGTGTGTGGGGGGGGGTTGCCCCCCCCTCGCTACAGAGGATGGACATCGGCCATCGCTACATGACGGATTAGCCTCATGTGGCGATGTGGGACAGCAGCACAGTCATCGCGGCTTCCCCCCCCTCGCTACAGAAGAATAGCGGGGGGGGGCGGCGTTCACGGTCTGGACGCGGCGAACGACCCCTTGTACCGCAGCGCACAAACTTCAGACTTCGTGCGCCGCACAGTTGTAATTTACCGATTGGTCAAAAGTCATTTTGGATTACAATTTTCAGGGATAAAGAATAATTTAGCTTATAACACCTTACCTCTTCACAGCAGTGTCCTGGCGAACTTCTCTTCCTCATTGTCAGACGAACGCGACGCTGATCCGCTCGTGGTTCTGGTCTCGCGACCCGATCAAAACATAATTCCATTATTGCGGTTTTGTGCTTCCATGATTGCGGTTTTTGGTGAACGATTTTTCAAAACAAATAACAGTAGTAATTAAAAAAAGACTGGCGAACGCGTGTGTGTCACTCAGCCTTCGTCGTCAGCCTCCGTCGGTCTATGATGACCATGGAAGAAATCATAACGTCTACTCTGCTGGAACAAAAACAAAATAAGCACCGCCTGTGGCCGAACATGCCGATGTGCGAATGGCAGTCGCTGTCACACAGGTTGCATTTGTGGGTGGTCTCCGTGCTGCTGGGTCTGTGACGGTTCTTCCTGCGGGTCCTTTTTTGATCTGCTGCAGCAGTCTCTCTTCACCCAGCCTTAAAAAAAACAGCTTGCGAACTTCTCTGCTTCAACTGGCTCACTGCATTCACAGCCTTGGTAGGCGGGTCCTTCTTGCTAGGTTTTCAGTCATTGGTTCTTCAAGGTTTCAGAAACCCAACTCAAGACTCTTATTAGTCGAATGAGAGGTCAATCAGATGAACTAATCTGTTCGTGGCTGTGTCTGCAGCTTTTATTTTCAGTGCGCGCTTGGATGCCATCACCATCTCCATCTCCATCATGCATCCTAGAGCACCCTCATGCACTCTGGGACGCAGAGACTTGCCCACCCACGGTACAACAGAGTGCAAGAGGTTACCAGATCTCAAAAAAAGGGTGGTGGTGTTGCACTGTATATTGATGACTTGTATAGGTGTAAGCTTGTAAATGGAATGTCCTTTGCACTACCAGGGATTTTGGAATGTGTTACTGTTGAGATTGACCAAGATAAAACAAAAAATCTAATTATAAGTTGTATACACTACCGTTCAAAAGTTTGGGGTCACCCAGACAATTATTTTGTGTTTTCCATGAAAAGTCACACTTATTTACCACCATGAGTTGTAAAATGAATAGAAAATATAGTCAAGACATTGACAAGGTTAGAAATAATGATTTGTATTTGAAATAATAATTTTTTCCTTCAAACTTTGCTTTCGTCAAAGAATCCTCCATTTGCAGCAATTACAGCATTGCAGACCTAACATGATTGCACAAGGGTTTTCTAATCATCCATTAGCCTTCTGACGCAATGAGCAAACACATTGTACCATTAGAACACTGGAGTGATAGTTGCTGGAAATAGGCCTCTATACACCTATCTAGATATTGCACCAAAAACCAGACATTTGCAGCTAGAATAGTCATTTACCACATTAGCAATGTATAGAGTGTATTTCTGATTAGTTTAAAGTTATCTTCATTGAAAAAAAGTGTTTTTCTTTCAAAAATAAGGAAATTTCTAAGTGACCCCAAACTTTTGAACGGTAGTGTATATAGAATGCCGGGAACTTGCATTGAGACATTCAGAGATAAATTAGTCGAACTGTACAATAATATTACTAGTAAGAAAATGGTAGTAATTTGTGGAGATTTCAATATTGATTTACTAAATCCATATCAACAAAATGTAATTACAGAGTTCATGAATTCTATGTACAGCATGAGTCTATATCCCACAATAACACATCCCAGTAGAATCACAGTTCACACTGCTACACTTATTGACAACCTGTTTGTTAATATTATTGATAAGAAAATAGAAAGTGGATTATTGATAAATGACATAAGTGACCACTTGCCAACCTTTGCACTTATCCATGGCCACACGGGGGCCAATACAGAAAATTTTTTAAAATAGTTCAGATACAAATCACAAAATGCAATCAGTTCTTTTAAAGAGGACTTGCTGAAGCAAGACTGGACAAAAGTCTATGTATCAGATGTAAATGAAGCCTATGACACATTTATAAACATTGTAACCACTCTTTTTGAAAAAAATTGTCCATTAGTAAAGAAAAAGCCTAAACATAAATTTGCCGATAAGCCATGGTTAACCAAAGGATTACAAAAGGTGTGTAAAAAGAAAAGTTTATTATATAAAGCTATCCTAAAGAAAAGGACAAAAGAAGCAGAGCAGCGGTATAAAACACAAAAATAAGTTGACATACTGTATATAATAAGATGTAGTAAAAGAGACTATTACAGTAAAGAACTGAAGAAAAACAGAGACAATATTAAAAATACATGGACAATACTTAACAATATTCTTGGAAATAAAAACAGAAATACAAGCTACCCAGCCAATTTTTCAAAAAAATAAAACAACTCAGAGTGTGAATGCAGTTTCACCTGCAGATGAATTTAATAACTTTTTTGTTAACATTGGTCCTAATTTGGCTCGAGAAATACCCATTATGGCACCTACAGGCGAAACAATAAGCAAAAACACTGCTATAAAAGACTCCATTTTCATAAAGAACACAGACGAGAGAGAGGTCATTGAAATTGTTAAATCGTTTAAAAGAAGATGGAGGACAAGCTGCAACAGAGCGACATCAGCGGGGTCTGGGGAAACCTTAAAACCATCTCTGGGCTCCAGAATACCTCCCCCCAGGCCACGGGGGGCAGGGAGTGGGCGAACAATCTGAATCTGTTTTTCCAATAGGTTTGACCAACCGCCTTCCCCCCTGACTGCACAACAACCACTGCTGCCTCTAAAGACATCAAGTCCTGCTGCCCACTCCCCACTCCACCAACACTCCCCCACTCCCCACACACAGCCCCCCAACCTGACCCTCACTAAGACCCAGGTGAGGACGGAGCTGAGGAAGATCAAGGCGAGGAAGGCGTCGGGACCGGACAGCATCAGCGCAAAGCTCCTCAAGTCCTGTGCAGACCAACTGTGTGGGATTGTGGAGTACATCTTCAATCTGAGCCTGAAGCTGGGGAGGGTACCACAGCTGTGGAAAACATCTTGTGTGGTACCTGTACCAAAGACTTCCCACCCCAAAGATCTGAACAGCTACAGACCAGTGGCCTTGACGTCCCACATGATGAAGACCCTGGAAAGACTACTCCTTGCTCACTTCCGTCCCCTGGTGGGACCAGCGATGGATCCACTCCAGTTTGCCTACCAGCATGGCATTGGGGTGGAGGATGCGGTGATCTTCCTCTTTCACCATTCTCTGTCCCACCTGGAGAAGCCCGGGAATGCGGTGAGGATCATGTTCTTTGACTTCTCCAGTGCTTTCAACACCATCCAACCGATGATCCTGAAGGACAAGCTGCTGTGCGCAAGGGTGGACAAGCACCTGTCATCATGGATCCTGGACTACCTCACAAACCGGCCTCAGTTTGTGAGAACCCGGGACTGTGTGTCCGACACGATCATCGGTAGCACGGGGGCCCCCCAGGGAACGGTTTTGGCTCCCTTCCTGTTCACCCTTTATACTGCGAACTTCTCACACAACACAACACACTGCCATCTACAGAAGTTCTCTGATGACTCTGCGATCGTTGACCTCATCTCCAACGGAGATGAAACTGAGTACAGAGGGCTTATCCAGGACTTCGTGGACTGGTGCCATCGGAACTGCCTCCAGATCAACGCGAGGAAAACTAAGGAGCTGGTGGTGGACTGCCGCAGGCATGGGCAGCCCCTCACAGTACCAGTAAATATACAGGGAACAGACATCGAGATGGTGACATCCTATAAGTACCTGGGTGTTCATCTGAACAATAAACTAGACTGGTCACACAATACTGACGCACTCTACAAGAAGGGACAGCGCAGGCTGTTCCTAATGAGGAGACTCAGGTCTTTTGGTGTACAAGGGGCACTGCTGAAGACATTCTATGACACGGTGGTGGCATCAACCATCACTTTTGGAGTGGTCTGCTGGGGCAGTGGCATTACAGCAGCCGATAGGAAGAGACTGAACAAACTGATCAAGAAAGCTAGCTCTGTCCTGGGGCAGCGCCTTGACCCAGTGGAGGAGATAGGAGAGAGAAGGATGGTGGCTAAACTGTCATCTCTGCTGGAGTCCGCGTTCCACCCTATGCAGGACATACTGAATGCACTGAGGAGCTCATTTAGCAGCAGACTACATCATCCTAGGTGCACAACCAAGAGGTTTCGCAGGTCCTTCCTACCTACGGCTGTCAGACTGTATAACCTAAGCAGGGCTGCTCGCAGAGATAGCAAAAAGACGTGACAACCTAATAGTTTTGAATGCAAAAGATGCAATAGACTTAAACAATGGTCCCCTCCGGCATACAACTAGGAAAATACCGGTCGCTATGGAGGGTGAGAATATGTATGGGTACATAATCATACCATGTAGGATAACTAAGTAGACAGTTGTGCTGTTTCATTCCATCTAGCTACAATGCTCTGCACTGTGTGTTTATATACTCATATATTTATTCCATCCAGCTACAATGCTCCGCACTGTGTTTATATACTGTATTTATATATCTATCCCATCTAGCTACAATGCTCCACACTGTGTGTCTATATATACAGTATATATATATATATACAGTATATATATATATATTTATATATATATTTATATGTACATATGTATACTTGCTGCTCTTGTTTTTTTTTTCTCTTGCCTTCTGATTGTTGCTCTGAGTGTTGCTATCCCTGTGCTGTTGCAATCCTGGAATTTCCCCATTGTGGGACTAATAAAGGCTTATCTTAAGTAAAACATCTACGGACTGTGATGGTATTGACATGCTCTTAGTCAAAACTATTGTAACGTCGGGGCCATTTTAAGGGGGCCAGTGATTTCCCAGCATGCTTTGCCAGTTTGAAACGTTACTGTGTGTGTTAAATGTGTTATTTCTGAGTTATACTGCTGTGTCATTATAACTGCATTATAATGACCCAGCAGTGTTTAGCAGGATTAGGGCAAGATGTATCATGTGTGTGTAACCATGATTCAAACAGGGGTCTGGGGGAATGACCCCCGCTTCCGTCTGTGCTGAGAAGCAAGTTGGGGTCGGGGGTGTGTAAATAAAGCCTATTCATCACAACCATCTTGCTCCATTGTCTTTGTGTGAACCTTGCAAACGTCACACTGGTGTCAGGAGTGGGTATGGAGCGAGATGCGAATCCAGGCGGACGTCATGCGGCCGGAGCGGTTCATCGCTCGGCTGGGGACGGAGCGTAGAGCTGAAGCGCCGGCCCCCGGAGAGATTCGCCGCGAGGGACGGAGCAGCGGACCCCACGGGCCGAGGAGAGCAAACCAGCCCCGTTTCCCGCCCTTTTCAGGGCAGGAGGGGCTGGCGATTCCAGGGCGATCAGGAGCGGTGATCGACCGGCACGTGACCGTCCCATTCATCCGGCAGCGGGCCAAGATTCCCTGCTACAACGGCGAGAACCTGTTTGATGACCACCTGTCCCAGGTCGAGCTGGCCGCCGCGCTGAAAGCGAGTGGGAGGAGGAGCCACGGCAGCGCGTGCATGAGGGAGACTACAGGGGCAGAAGCAGAGCGGGTGGAGCCGCTGATGAATCACAGCATTGAAGCGTCAACGCCGAGACCAAGAACCTTCCAGGCCACGGCTGACAGCAAGGGGGAGGAGGAGGAGTTACCGCAGACCACGGCGGCGTGTCCACGGAGGAGACGGCCGCGGCGCGAGGAAGGGTACATGGCATGGTACCGCCCCGCACACAGCGCACGACAAACTGGCCCCTCGCCGACGCTAAATTAGAGCGAGGTGGCGTGGACGGGGAAAAAGCCGCCTCCTGCAGATGCTTCCCCCGGCAGATGAGGTCAGAGTCGCAGGAGCGACGCAGCGGAGCGAACAGGACGAAGATGCGGCCACTTTCCAGGCGCGGCAAAGGCTGGACGCATGGATGCGGGCCAGCGGCCGCCTGGGAGAACTGGCAGCGGTGGGAGTCGGCCGGAGCGGGCCTGGGACTCCCGCTGCCAGGGAAGGGACTGTGTGTGGTCCTACAGAGGCCGTCAGATGTGTCCATCCGCCCGCTGATGGCCAAACCGGGACCCTACCCCAACCAGATTCTCCGACCGAGACTCAAATGGCCCGTGCATGCCGCTTTGGCACCGGGCTGACTCGCATTGGATTTCTGAAAGTGGACTTTGAATTTTCTGGGGACAGAAAACAGTCCAGGGGGGGGCAGTGTAACGTCGGGGCCATTTTAAGGGGGCCAGTGATTTCCCAGCATGCTTTGCCAGTTTGAAACGTTACTGTGTGTGTTAAATGTGTTATTTCTGAGTTATACTGCTGTGTCATTATAACTGCATTATAATGACCCAGCAGTGTTTAGCAGGATTAGGGCAAGATGTATCATGTGTGTGTAACCATGATTCAAACAGGGGTCTGGGGGAATGACCCCCGCTTCCGTCTGTGCTGAGAAGCAAGTTGGGGTCGGGGGTGTGTAAATAAAGCCTATTCATCACAACCATCTTGCTCCATTGTCTTTGTGTGAACCCTTGCAAACGTCACACTATTATTGAATGCTTTGTGAAACCACTGACGTATATCTGTAACCTGTCTCTCCAAACAGGTATATTTCCCAATGCAATGAAAATAGCTAAAGTAATTCCGATATACAAGACGGGTGACAGAGGGGAATTCACAAACTATAGACCAATTTCACTATTGCCGCAATTTTCCAAGATACTTGAAAAAATATTCTATGAGAGAGTTGACAACTTCATACTGAAGAATAATTTATTGTGTGAGCAGCAATATGGGTTCAGACACAAGAGGACAACTGCATTTGGTCTAATGGAATTTATAGAAAAAATATCAACTGCCGTTGAAAATAAAGAGTATTCAGTTGGGGTATTCCTGGACCTTAAAAAAGCATTTGATACAGTGGATCATAATTTATTATTAAAGAAACTACAAAATTGTGGTATTAGGGGGGAAGCACTGTCCTGGTTATGTAGTTACTTAAAGAATAGATATCAGTATGTATGTGTTGGTAACAAAAACTCACAGTTACTGAGGGTTACTTGTGGAGTCCCACAGGGTTCAGTTTTGGGGCCATTGTTATTCAACATGTATATAAATAATATATGTAAAGTTTCAGAAAAAATGGATTTAATATTGTTTGCTGACGACACTAATTTATTATGCAGTGGAAGCAATTTGGAACAACTTTTGGATACACTCGCAAAGGAATTAGGAAAGCTCAAACTGTGATTTGATTCAAACAAATTAACGCTCAATTTAAGTAAGACAAAATTTATAGTTTTTAACAACCATCACAACAACTTAGTATCTAAACTCAGTGTGAATGGTGTAGAGATTGAAATGGTATCCGAAACTAAATTTCTTGGAGTAATAATTGATAATAAACTGTGTTGAAAGTCACATATTAATTATATTAAAGGTAAAATATCCAAATCAATTGCAATACTACACAGAGTGAAATATTTGCTGAATCAACCCACACTATATACCTTGTATCATTCATTAATACTCCCATACATGACATATTGTACTGAAGTATGGGGAAATACATATAAAACAAACATATATCCAGTCTTTATGCTTCAGAAGAGAGCTATTAGAATAATAAACAAAGCTGCTTACAGGGAACCAACAAACCCACTTTTTCTTAAATTAAAAGCTCTCAAGTTGAAAGATCTGGTTGACTTTAAAACTGCAGTAATAATGTTTAAAGTGAAGAATCTATCACTGCCTACAAATATCCAAAAGTTGTTCCAAATAGAAAGAAAGAAAGAAACAATATCATTTCAGAGGAACATGTACATTTCAAAAACCTTCAGTGAGAACTACCACCAAGCAACACTGTGTTTCAGTGCAAGGAGTCAGATTATGGAACGATTTTGGACCTGAATTAAACTCATGTACAACGCTTGGACAATTTAAACAAAAACTAAAGGAAGAAATACTCCAAACATATATACAAGATGACATGTAAAATCACATAAGGATTATCATACCCAGTCTGCATTGTGTTGTAGCTTAGTTTTGTTGTCACATTTTGTCTTAGCTTTGTTCTGAATTGTAATCGCTCTTGTTTTGTTTTTATTTTGAATTCTTGGATGGAATATGGGTGGGCAATATAAGCTGCAGCTTCAGCCATCACCCATTTTGGATAACTTATGTTGAACTGTATAATCAGAGGAGTTATTGTCTAATTTGACCTTGATGGATTTTCTTCCCCCTTTGTTATATTATTCTGTTTCTTTTAATCTGTACTTTTATCTATCCAAAATAAATAAATTTTGCACATTCTAAATAATCTGGAATTTGCTGCCGACTGTAATAAACAATTTACTGACTTATGTGTTTGCATCATGATTTTCTATTTTGTCTGTTAAGACACTGGTGGGAAACGAGTCAACAGTACAAACCATGTATCAGTGACTTTGAAAATAATAGCTCATTTTTAAGAAAAAGTAACCAAAAACAATTATTTTATTTACTGAAGACTGTATTGTTGGACGTGCTAGTGCAGAAGACACTGCACACTTTAGTGATAGTACCAGTATATGGAGGAATTCTGGGCCACATTAGCATCTGGATTTTCTAATAATGGGTTAAGGCAGAGGTGTCCAATCATGTGCCATGGAGGGCCAAGACCCTGCAGGCTTTACCTCCAACCAGTGTCCTCAACAGCAGATTCCACCAAATTTCTTCCACTGACTGATGATCAGTGAAAACACCTGCTGAAGAGACTGGGTAGAAGAGAGAACCTGCAGGGTCTTGGCCCCCCATGGTACATGATTGGACACCTCTGAGTTAGGGTTTAATGGGATTTAACATTTTAATACAAACTGCTTTATGGTTCATAATTCTGTTGACAGACTTACATCAAACCAAAAGTGATTTCTCAAACTGCTGGATTGTTCTTAGTATTTAATTTATGCCACTTGGTGGTAACCTTCACATGTAAAACAAAAGTGGACACAGATCTGCAAAAAGTACAAAGGTTTATTGTCAAAATTCCCAGTGCTATACTGCATGAATACATGTATAGTACATTGCTGATGCAGAGAATATATATTTATACAGTTTCTACATGTATATATCCAGTAAGTATTTTCCATGTAACCTTGTGACTGCATTATTTTAATTGCCTTTAATCCAAAATCAAGTTTGTTTTTAGTTTTTATTACTTATTTTGTACCCGTAGGTAGATTTGTTTTGCAGTCTGGTGACAAGCCACCAGCTGCCGGTCGCTGCGTGCGCAAGCGCCCCTTAACTCCCTAACCTGCATGTTTTTGGCATGTGGGAGGAAACCGGAGAAATCCCGGAGTAAACCCACGCAAACACGGGGAGAACATGCAAACTCCACACAGATCACTGTTGGCCGGGGGCAGGGATCGAACCCACGATCTCACGGTCCCCGCGATCCCCCGGCCGAGGGTAAAACTGTGCTGCCACAGTGCTAACCACTGCGCCACCGTGCATTTGTTTGGCTTAAAATGCATCACAATTGTTAAATATATCTAACTCAGTACTGTTTACCTGTTGAAATATATATTTAACAGCTCATATGGCACCTGATCCACGTTTCGCCACGACACCACTGGCTGGAGCAGGTAAATTCCATGTCTCAACAGTCTCTCCATGATTTTCCACACAGATCAGAGCAATTTGTTGCAGAGAAAGCTAAACATTTCTACAGACTTTCTTAAGTTCAATAACCACTGAGCGTTTGTGAAGCTGGGGTGACGTCAGTGAGGGGCTCTGTTGAACGCCAGACCTACAGTTTGAACCGGTAGTTTTGCCACAAGAGAGCCATCTGAAACACACACAGCATACATATTTTAGTACCTAATAGCGATAACTTGCAGACATTACAATGTAGTACTGAGGACTTAAAGCAAACTAGCATTAGCAATCATTAGCTTACCTTCACATGTGAGCTGGTTCGTATCCTCACGTCTTTGGCTCTATGGCTTCCTAAACGCTCCAGTACTTTTCCAGAGTGTTTCGTCTCGCTGCCTGTACCCTTCCCTGGCTGTCCTTTTTGGCCTTTACGCTGACAAAAAGCCAGGGACGGAGGAGTCACCTTGTACAGCCACCATGTTATGTTTTACGTCATGGGAGTGTGGTGCCGCCGTGCTATAAAAAACCCCGCCCACCCCAGACAGTACTCTGCTGTAATGGAAACAAAAGCAAACTTGAGTTGAGTAAAGTCAAGTTGAAGTGAGCAGGGCCAAACAGGTACTAGTGGAAAAGGGCCATAATATTGGATATCCCATTCATTTTCAACAATTAAGTATTCTGTAATTAATAGTCACACAGTCAAATAAATCTTAGTGCCATTTAATCCCTTTTCTATGCATTTGTCACATTCTAACATATGTGATTGCCCACATACAGGCTACACCTCTTTGTATTCCACTTCCATTCCAAACACAGCCTACAGTTGGGCCTGCAAAGCCTAACTGGGATATGTTTTCACACAGTACTTGCGTTCTACGGGCAGTGCACGAGTTTAAACAATGACACACCGGTATAACAGCGATATGTGATGAACATATACAGGTGTTTCCACTTGTTCTTACCTGTTCTCTGTGAGTTTGTTTCTTCGGTCGTTTCTTCAAACTCTGACAATATTTCTTCAGCAACAGCAGTTTGTGGCTCTTTTAGAAACCCACTCGGATGTGGAACTGAAGACATTTTTACTTCAAACACTAAAACATAATAATCAGTAGACCTGCTGCCCAAACATGCGCAGCACGGCTACGCTAAGCTACTAGCCCTTCTGGGTGTCACACTGTGAAATTCCGGAGGAGGAAGCAGCTTGAACCTTTAGTTCCACTTGGATATAACATTTTCTATATCAGCTGGGATAAATTAAATAAGTCGATTCTTTCGCAATTTATTGCTTTGAAAGGTTAAAGGACAAATACCTCTGTCAAGACTTATGTTCTATTTACAAATTTTTATTTAGATTCATACCAGATTCTATACACTCCAGGGGTCCACGCTGTAATCCTTCCACTAAATTTATTTTAAATCAGATCAATAGTGTTTCTGTAGTCTTCCTCACAGACAGAAAAATGATACCCAAAACAGATGATTTTTGGCAGAAGAAACTTGTGCATACCATAATATTTTTAAAACACCTCTATTACGTTACAGTGGGGTAAAAAAGTATTTAGTCAGCCACCAATTGTGCAAGTTCTCCCACTTAAAAGATGAGAGAGGTCTCTAATTTTCATCATAGGTATACCTCAACTATGAGAGACAAAATGAGAAAAAAAATCCAGAAAATCACATTGAAGGATTTTTAATGAATTAATTGGTAAATTCCTCGGTAAAATAAGTATTTGGTCAATAACAAAAGTTCGTCTCAGTACTTTGTTATATATCCTTTGTTGGAAATGACAGAGATCAAACGTTTTCTGTAAGTTTTCACAAGGTTTTCACACACTGTTGCTGGTATTTTGGCCCATTCCTCCATGCAGATCTCCTCTAGAGCAGTGATGTTTTGGGGCTGTCGCTGGGCAACACAGACTTTCAACTCCCTCCAAAGATTTTCTATGGGGTTGAGATCTGGAGACTGGCTAGGCCACTCCAGGACCTTGAAATGCTTCTTACAAAGCCACTCCTTCATTGCCCGGGCAGTGTGTTTGGGATCATTGTCATGATGAAAGACCCAGCCACGTTTCATCTTCAATGCCCTTGCTGGTGGAAGGAGGTTTTCACTCAAAATCTCACAATACATGGCCCCATTCATTCTATCTTTACACGGATCAGTCATCCTGGTCCCTTTGCAGAAAAATAGCCCCAAAGTATGATGTTTCCACTCCCATGCTTCACAGTAGGTATGGTGTTCTTTCTCCTCCAAACACGACAAGTTGAGTTTTTACCAAAAAGTTCTATTTTGGTTTCATCTGACCATATGACATTCTTCCAATCCTCTTCTGGATCATCCAAATGCTCTCTAGCAAACTTCAGACGGGTCTGGACATGTACTGGCTTAAGCAGGGGGACACGTCTGGCACTGCAGGATTTGAGTCCCTGGCGGAGTAGTGTGTTACTGATGTAGCCTTTGTTACTTTGGTCCCAGCTCTCTGCAGGTCATTCAATAGGTCCCCCCATGTGGTTCTGGGATTTTTGCTCACCGTTCTCGTGATCATTTTGACCCCACGGGGTGAGATCTTGCGTGGAGCCCCAGATCGAGGGAGATTATCAGTGGTCTTGTATGTCTTCCATTTTCTAATAATTGCTCCCACAGTTGATTTCTTCACACCAAGCTGCTTACCTATTGCAGATTCAGTCTTCCCAGCCTGGTGCAGGTCTACAATTTTGTTTCTGGTGTCCTTTGACAGCTCTTTGGTCTTGGCCATAGTGGAGTTTGGAGTCTGACTGTTTGAGGTTGTGGACAGGTGTCTTTTATACTGATAACGAGTTCAAACAGGTGCCATTAATACAGGTAACGAGTGGAGGACAGAGGAGCCTCTTAAAGAAGAAGTTACAGGTCTGTGAGAGCCAGAAATCTTGCTTGTTTATAGGTGACCAAATACTTATTTTACTGAAGAATTTACCAATTAATTCATTAAAAATCCTTCAATGTGATTTTCTGGATTTTTTTTTTTTTTTCATTTTGTCTCTCATAGTTGAGGTATACCTATGATGAAAATTGGAGACCTCTCTCATCTTTTAAGTGGGAGAACTCGCACAATTGATGGCTGACTAAATACTTTTTTGCCCCACTGTATTGTGACGTTTGCGGGATTCACACAAAGAAAGAGGAGCAAAATGGTTGTGATGAACAGGCTTTATTTACACACCACCGACCCCCAACTTACTTCTGAGCACAGAGAGGAGGGGAGGTCATTCTCCCAGACCTCCGTTTCAATCATGGTTACACACACATGATACATCTTGCCCTAATCCTGCTAAACACTGCTGGGTCATTATAACGCAGTTATAATGACACAGCAGTATAACTCAGTAATAACACATTTAATACACACACAGAGTAACGTTTCAAACTGGCAAAGCATGCTGGGAAATCCCTGCCCCCCTTAACATGGCCCCAACGTTACAGTATGTATAGTGTGGAGCGTGTAAATGAAGAGGCGGATTTGGCTCAGACGATTTATTACACAACTCACACAACAAGCATAGACAGAATGACATCTCAGCAGAGACTCTTCTCTTAAATAACATGGCATTCCTCTAGAAGCTTCTAACACACAAAAGGTGACCTTCGCGTCACATTGCATTCACTTCATTCATTCTTCACACCTCCCTGTTATCTCACTAGGGAACCCCCGCTCTTTGTTCTTGTCTAAGATGGTAAACAATTATGCTCTCCCCATGTGCCGCCATACCACCCCCCCGAGCATCTTGGATAGAACAATAGAATAACAGTCCGTATGCTGTGATAGAACCATTAAACATCAGTCCACATGTTGCTTGGGCTTCGGTCTTCTCCCGTATCTGCTGTAACCAGGATTCACCGCCTCCGCAGCGCTGTCATGCTGGGGGGTTGATGTTTGGGGGGAAAAGTTTTTGTCTGTCCGTATGGGTGCTCTGGGGAATCCATTCTCTGGGGAGCTCCCCGTGGGGGTCTTCCACGCTGAGGGGCCCTCGCCAACAGCACCTGCTCGTCCGCCACAACGAAAGCGGGTTTGAGTCTATCTATGCCAATCTTTTCCCTCCTACCCCCCAAGTCTAGCAAAAAATGCTTATCCCCTGTTTCCAGCACTCTGAACGGTCCATCATAGGGTGGGCGCAATGGAGGGCGGTGGGCGTCGTGTCTGACAAACGAAGTTTTAGGCACAAAAACGCACGGAAAACTGTGGTGGACTGGGCCCGGCAGCGTGCTTGTGTCTATGCTACGCTGCAACAGCTGAGATGGGGAGCTGCCCGGCGCGGGATTATCTGGCAGAAACTCCCCGGGCAGCCGGAGTGGTTGCGCAAAAACGAGTTCTGCCGGGGAAGCTTCCAGATCCTCTTTAGGCGCAGAGCGTAACCCCAATAAAACCCACGGTAGCTTGTCTACCCAATTTGCATCCGTCAGTGAAGCCCTGAGAGCCGCTTTCAATGATCTATGAAAATGTTCGCATAACCCATTAGCCTGTGGATTGTACGTGGTTGTGCGATGAATTGTGACACCCAGGCTGCGGGCCATTGTTGACCAGAGTTCGGAAACAAATTGAGGGCCTCTGTCGGACGTAATGTCCGACGGGACTCCAAAACGCGCCACCCATGCTGTTAAAAATGCGCGCGCCACCTCCTCGGCCGTGGTTGCTGCCAGCGGAACCGCTTCTGGCCAGCGCGTGGTGCGGTCCACCATTGTTAGGAGGTGCGTGTACCCCTGTGATGGCGGGAGCGGGCCCACGAGGTCCACGTGAACATGGTCGAACCTCTTAGCCGGAATGCGAAACGGCTCCAAGGGAGCCTTCGTGTGTCTGTGTACTTTGGCTCGTTGGCACGCCACACAGGCTGCCGCCCACTCTCTCACTTGTTTGCGAAGGCTCGGCCACACAAATTTCTCTCCTACCATTTTGACCGACGCGCGCACTCCTGGGTGCGCCAAAAAGTGAACCGACTCAAACACACGGCGGCGCCATGCGGCCGGGACCACGGGACGTGGGCGACCCGTGGAGACATCGCAGATTAGGGGGGGCATGCCATCCTGCAGCACCCTGCTCTCCAGCCTTAACCCTGTTGGTCCAGACTGGAGCGCGCGCACGTCCGCATCACTAACCTGCTCCGCGGCCATGGCTGCATAATCTATCCCCACGCGGACCGGGGCCACCACGGCGCGTGAGAGGCAGTCTGCCACTACATTCAGTTTGCCCAACACATGGTGAATATCGGTAGTAAACTCTGAGGTCGCGGCCAACTGTCTCTGTTGCCGGCCCGACAATGGTTCTGAAACCTTGGCCATCGCGAATGTTAGTGGCTTGTGGTCAACGAACCCGGTGAAACTGCGCCCTTCCAGCCAGAACTGGAAGTGGCAAATGGCCAGGTGGAGGGCCAGCAACTCTCTGTCGAATGCGCTGTATTTACGTTCACTGTCGCGCAAAGTCCTGCTGAAAAAGGAGAGCGGCTTCCAAGCCCCGGCAACACGCTGCTCCACGACAGCCCCTATGGCCACATCTGAAGCGTCAGTGGTGAGCGCTATACGAGCCGTTGGGTCTGGATGTGCCAGCAATGCGGCGTTTGCCAGGGCTGCTTTGACTTCCGAGAACGCCTGCTCTCGCTCCGGGGTCCATTCGACCCTATCCGCGGGTTTCTGTTTTTTGAGCACAGCGTACAGTGGTTGCATGAGCTGCGCTGCGCGGGGAAGGAAACGGTTATAAAAGTTCACCATTCCCAAAAATTCTTGTAGCGCCCTGACCATTTGCGGCCGGGGAAAATCTGCCACTGCGCGCACTTTGTCAGGCAGCGGGACCGCTCCTTCGGGAGAGACGCGGTGCCCCAAAAAGTCAATCCCCGTCACCCCGAACTGACATTTCGCTGGGTTGATTATTAACCTGTGCTCTTCTAACCTCCGGAAAACCATCGTGAGGTGGGTTTCGTGTTCGTCTTCGGACGCGCTGGCTACTAAGATATCGTCCAGGTAGACAAACACGAAAGGGAGATCGCGTAGCACTGCATCCATCATGCATTGGAACGTCTGTGCAGCCCCTTTAAGCCCAAATGGCATGCTCAAAAACTCGAATAAACCGAACGGAGTTATTACCGCTGTTTTACTGTGTGACTGTATATTTTTTCATATATTTCTGCAAAGTGTGGTTAGTCTGAGTAAATAACTGCATATATTCCTGTATATATTTGCATCCTTTTATAGAAACGTGGACAGACTGTAATTTACTGTACATACTCTGTTGTCATTGAATCCTTATTTAAATCCTCCACCTGAACAATGAGAGCAAGTTTATAGCCAAAGTCAAATTCCTTGTATGTGTTGTGCATACTTGGCCAATAAAGCTGATTCTGATTCTGATTCTGATTCTGATTCTGATTTGGGTATGTCCTCAGTGCGCACTGGGACTTGGTGGTAACCGCGGACCAGGTCTATTTTAGAAAAAACGCGCGCTCCTGCAAGGTGAACGGAAAAATCCTGAATGTAAGGAATTGGTAGCGGTCGTGCGCTGTGGCGTTGTTCAACCTGCGGAAATCCCCGCAAGGTCGCCATGAACCCTCAGCTTTAGGGACCATGTGTTGCGGGGAAGCCCATGGGCTGTTTGAGTGCCTGATGATGCCCAACCTCTCCAGGTTGGCGAACTTCTCGCGCGCTATGGCCAGTTTAGCTGCATCCAAGCGCCGAGGTCTTGCAAAAACGGGCGGCCCGGTGGTGGTGATAAAATGCTCCACCCCGTGTTTAGCGATGGCTGCCGAAAACTTCGGGACTGTGAGTGCTGGAAACTGAGTGAGCAGTGTGTGGAACTTACCGCATGTAGCTGTGACGTTGGCTTGTGCTGTTGGCCGGGTCACTCGAGCTATACAGGGGAGAGAGTCAAAGGACAGTGCATTAACTAGGCGTCTGTTAGCGACATCTACCAACAAACCATGTGCACACAGAAAATCAGCCCCCAGTATATGGTAATTCAATGCTGCTATGACAAAAGTCCACTCAAATGTACGGCCGTGTAGAGACAAGAGTAGAGTCCTCTCACCAAAGGTCTTAATCTCCGAGCCGTTTGCGGCCGCCATCTCGGGGCCGCTAGATCCTGCCAGCCGGTCAGCGTAGGTCAGCCGGATGAAATTCTTCTGGGCGCCGGTGTCCACGAGGAAATGCCTCCCCGAGCGTGCGTCCGTCAAGTAGAGCAGCTTGTTCTCCTCCCCGAGGGTCGCGGCTGCTACCGACCCCCGGTCTTGGCGTTTGCCGAGCGCTTGAATTGGCATGGTGGTATACATTTGCGTGCCCTCTCTGCGAAGCGGCGGTGGTAGAAACAAAGCGTGTCTCCCCCGCGTTCCTTGGACCCCGCTGCTGCTGCCGTCGGTGGCTCTGCTGCTGCCGTCGATGGCTCCTCGTCTCCTCCGGTCGTCACGCCGAGCTCCGTCGCTGCCGCAATGGTCGTGAACGCCCTGGTGGCGACGATGATCCGGTTTGCTTTCCGGGCTAGCGCACAATAGTCCCGCTTGGCCAGCAACGGCGAATTGGCCAGGGTCGCTCTCGCCGCTGACGGAAGGTTCCAGAGGAAGACGTGGGTAAAAATAAAATGGTTGTCGTCTGTGCCCTTTAACCTCAGCATCTTCTCCATCAGGTCTATGGCCGACCAGTCTCCCAACCCGGTCCGCGTCAGGAGTCTCTCTGCTCTCTCACCATCTGAGAGTGTGTATTGCTGGATGAGCGCAGCCTTCAGCGCGTCGTACTTGCCGTCGGTTGGTGGCTGATCGTGCAGGCTCTCTACGTGCTGAGCCATGCGGGCGTCGAGTGCTGCGACCACATAGTGGAACTTGGTGTCATCCGCCAATATCCCCCGGAGGGCAAACTGCGCCTCGATGAGGTGGAACCAGGAGCGCGGGTTGTGCTGCCAAAAATCCGATAGCTTGATCGCAACAGCACATGCGTGGCTGGGGGTTCCTGTCGAGGTTGGCTCCGAGGATCTTTCTCCATGTTCCATGATTCGTCTTGGGTCACCAGTGTGGAGCGTGTAAATGAAGAGGCGGATTTGGCTCAGACGATTTATTACACAACTCACACAACAAGCATAGACAGAATGACATCTCAGCAGAGACTCTTCTCTTAAATAACATGGCATTCCTCTAGAAGCTTCTAACACACAAAAGGTGACCTTCGCGTCACATTGCATTCACTTCATTCATTCTTCACACCTCCCTGTTATCTCACTAGGGAACCCCCACTCTTTGTTCTTGTCTAAGATGGTAAACAATTATGCTCTCCCCATGTGCCGCCATAATAGTCCCTTTTCCACATGTTGCCACAGCTCCTGGAGATGTTAGTGAAATATCTGTGACATGCTTTTGGCAAAACATTTCAGGGTTACATTATTGCAGTACCATTTTCCACACAGATAAAAAGAACCTTCCTCACAGCAGCCTGTTTTATGGCTTCTTTTTTCTTAAAATGCTAATGAGCTCCAGTTCACCTAACCCTTCTGTTATGTCTGGAAAACTGTAGAAGGAACTTGTCGTATATAACAAATGGCACCTTTATTGTGAAGTGCAGTATGGTGACGTGCACTTCCCCTCACATCACCTCACTGCCCTATACTGTATAAGGCAGGGGCGACCATACTGCGGCCTCTTTGACCGGTGCCCTACGACATGTGCCTGCCTTGTAACCGCCATACCAGTTACATCAATAAAGCTGTGTTCGCCAACTCATCTTGCCTCATCCTTCGCCCAGGTATTTTCCATACATAACATTTGGCAATTGAGGATAAACTCATGGAGACGTGCATCACACCACTTAGTCCTTTTTTCGAGCTTCCGGGCAAACCGCCAGTGCCTTGGTCCATGCGGTTAGAGGCCTTCCAGACCTACATCACCGCGCTGGACCTCGGTAAGCTTGACAAGCTAAGGGCACGTGCACTCCTTGTCCATAACCTGGGTATTGAGGGCCACCGAGTCCTGCACACACTCAGAACTTTGGATTCCTTTGAGGACGTTGTGGAGCTGCTAGTCAACCATTTCCACACTCCGGATAGCATGGCTGTCCGGAGGATTCGTTTTCGGCAGCGACATCAGCGGGTAGGTGAGCCTATTCACCAGTTTGTCGCCGACTTAAGGCATCTAGCTAGCGAGTGTTGCTTTGGATCGTTAGAAGATGAAATGGTACGTGACCAGCTTGCGGAGCACACATGCAGTGCCACACTGCAGGCTAGGCTACTCACGGTACACAATGACTTAACATTAGCCAGAGCCGTTGAGTTAGCGCTTCAGTTGGAGGCTGCAGACAAGCTAGCTTCGGAGCTAACCTGGCACCAGTCACAATGGCCGCCGGAGCCACCCGCCGTGGGAAATGTTGTGGACTCAGAAAGCGAGGATAGCTTGGATGACGACGTTATGGAAACCAATGCTGCCAGCCGAAGGTCTGTCCCGGAAAAACCCCTGTGCAAGGGTTGTGTGTCTGCTTTTTTTTTTTTTTTTTTTTTTGTCGGCCTCCGTCGGTCTATGATGACCATGGAAGAGAATCCTAAACGTCTACTCTGCTGGAACAGCACTGCCTGTGGCTGAACAGGCCGATGCACACCGGTGTTCTACCTTCCAGCGTTGGGCGTTGGTAGGAATCAAGCCTGGGCAGGAAGATATGGAGGACAAGATGTTACCCATGCAGCATGTCCCCCCTCTCCACGTCACTGATGAATCCAAAGGAACAGCAGGGCTGCTATAGTTTGGCACCAGCGCTGTCGCAGGAGCTGCCAGAACGATGTTGAGCACAACAGAGAACTGCCTTAGGGGCTCCGACTCCGGATTTTTCCTCAGGGTTGACTCCCAAAGCCTTTCCCGTGACCAGGTGTGCCGCAAGGCAGCGGAGGTTTGAAATCAGGGTTTACCTTCCCCTAGATGGGCTACCTTCCCAGGTTGACGAGCCACCATCTACCCGAAGCATCTGGTTTTAAGACGCCAGAGATCCGCCCTCGCCCCTTCTCCTATTAGTAAAAGCAGTTCCGCCGGGCTTAGAGACTAAACCACACGGGCAGGCTAGGAGTTGGACTTAGTTGTCAGAGGCTTTTCGAGACGCATGCCGTAAGGAGCATTTTATGAGCACTGGCAGCTTAACCCCAGTGCCGCTCCTGGCTATGACATGTGTGTCTGCAACGCACCGAAATAAGGTGAAGGACTGCCGGGCGAGGGGGAAAACATTGTAGCAGATGTGGACGCTTGAACGATTATACTAGAGCAGGGGTCACCAACCTTTTTGAAACCAAGAGCTACTCCATGGGTATCGAGTCATGTGAAGGGCACCAACTTGACACACTCCTCTAAAATAACAAATTGTATATACACACACACACACACACACACACACACACACACACACACACATATATATATATATATATATATATACAGTATATATACATAAATAAATAATTATCAATAACTTAGAGTGGGTAACAGACAAGATCAATATTCAACACTTTATTTTTATTAATCTCAGCAATTGTTCAGATGCTCACTTCTACATTTCATTAAAAAAATGTCCTGTTTTCACCAGTCCCTTTTAACCATAAAAAACTAAACCCTTTTAATTCATGAACTATGTTGAACCATGTGTGAAAAAGTTATGCAACATTTAAGAAAAATCAACTTTCATATTAAATAAATCTTATCACATTTTTAACTGAACAAATCTGCTGCAATTCTGCTCAAAATCTGTTACATTTAATAAACACACTTTTGTGTGTTCTTCTTCACTGGAATTATATCCATACAGTTCTTTCCAAGAATCATGCTGGAGTAATAACCAGCACCGCGGCAGCAGTTTACCCTCGGCCGCGGGATCGCGGGGATCGTGGGGATCGTGGGTTCGATCCCAGCCCCCGGCCAACAGTGATCTGTGTGGAGTTTGCATGTCCTCCCCGTGTTTGCGTGGGTTTCCTCCCGCATGCCAAAAACATGCAGGTTAGGGAGTTAAGGCTTGTCACCGGACTGCAGAACAAATCTACCTACGGGTACAAAAAAAAAAAAAAGAGTGGGCAGCAGTTTCATGACGCGTATTGAAGTTTTGTTTTTTTTTTTCCAAAACTTTATTGAGAACAAGGTCCACTAGTGCCGCTTCGCCGTCGCCCCGCAAATGAAACACACGCAGCTTCCTTTCACGGTAGGAAAAAAGAACTCTTCCTCCCGCTCACTTTGAAAATGATAAATTTTCTGTCTTTTTTTTTTTTTGCCATGTTTTTGGGCTAGGAAACTGCACTCCGCTCACCATCTTCACTGCCCGCTAGCTTACTCTCCACAAGCGCGAAGGTTTTGTCATGCGCACAATACTGACCTTTGAACTAGGTCAGATTTCACCTTAACTTTACGTATAATAAACATATTTTCATTTTTTTTTTTTTTTTTAAGACATTGTCATTTTAAAATCTATATAAATGCAAGTGTGATTTTAAAAAACAGCGGCAGAAAAAATTACATCTTAGATGCAGCTCACTTGCGAGTTGTGCTATTTTTAGAACAGGCCTGCGGGCGACTCATGTGGTCCCTGCGGGCGACATGGTGCCCGCGGGCACCGCGTTGGTGACCCCTGTACTAGAGTGTGCCATGTGTCTGAACCGGAGAGCTCACAGAAGAAATTACTCCACCCGCCCCTGACGACCATCCATACGGTGTCCCCCAGCACAAACGCGTGCACGTACTACACAGCGGAACTGGACGGCGTGGAGATACTGCTGCTGCTCGACACAGGGGTGGAGGGATCGTTGCTGAATTGGGCCACGGTGAGAAAGTTTTTCCCCCACTACAGGATTAGAGGTAACCAGGCACCGTTGTATGGTTTTGGAGGTGGCAGGCTGTGCACGGTTGGGACTTTGGAGTTAACGGTCCGGTACAAGTCTGCCAAGATGGTTGACTTCACGTGCCATGTGACAGTGCAAGGCGATAGCATCGTGGGCTGTCATTTGTTTTACGGACTGGATTTCGCCATAAAAGATGGTGCCGGGAATCAGTCAGGTTGTGGTTGGAAGAACCCTCCCATTCCGGTGGTCGAAGAGAATGTTGTGTAGGACGAAGAGCTAACGGGCACCACGGCGGTCAAGCAGGACCAGTTTCACTCAGGTTCGGCACAGGAGAGTCTCAGTGCCGGCCCTCGGAACATGGTAGAGGGGGGTACCGAGCGTGGCAGCGAGGCGCCTGCGTCGGCGAGTGACACCAATATGCAAGCCCCAGATGCTTCCGGAGCTTGGCCGTAGGGGGATGGAGGGTCTGCAGCTACGATGGTGACCACTACGATGGTTTTAGAAGAGGATGGGACCAGACCGACGAGCATGGAGTTACCACATGTTCAGCAGTACCACATCAGGCTGAGCCGGGCCCTGCTGAGGGTTTTGGACTTGGTTTGGGTTTGGGGTGAAGAACGTTCACAGCGAAGATGGGCCAAGCGACAGCCAGCAAAACACCGAGGGTGTCTGCACATAGTGGTAAAACTGGGCGCAGCGGTGTTGGTGGTGAAGGAGTTGGGCTCAGCCATCGTCCCTGAGGTTTGCTGCTTCGAGGCACGCGCCTGCTGAGGGGCTGCCCTGTACCCCCCATGCCAGTTCTACCTCTCCCACCCAAGTGACTGTGCTGTAAAAATGGTTGTTTGTAGTTCTGATGTTTTGCATGCATGTTATGGCATGGGAGTATTGTGTGTGTTTGTATTTTAGTTTAGCAGCATGGCAAGTAATTTTAGTTTGAAAATGACTTTTTCTTTAGATATGGGTGGCAGAATAATCCACCATGCCGTGCAGGCTGTGTGGCAGTCCACCCGCCAGCCCTATTTCAGGTTATTTTGAGTGAGTGCGTTAGGTCAATTTAGTACATTAGTTTTCAATATTTTAGAGTGTGATTCGGGCCCCAAATTGGGGGGGGGGGGTTGTATGTGTGGTTTTAGACTTTTCTAAAGGGGGGAGGAAATGTTGCATATAATAAATGGCACCTTTATTGTGAAGTGCAGTGCGGTGACATGCACTTCCCGTCACGTCACCACACTGCCCTATATAAGGCAGGAGCAACCATATTGCAGCCTTGTTGGCTGGTGCCTACGCAAGGTGCCTGCCATGTAACTGCCAGTTACATCAATAAAGCTGTGTTCGCCACCTCATCTTGCCTCATCCTTCACCCAGGTATTTTCCATACATAACAGAACCAACAGAGTATCTTGCTGGAAACACAAACTTTATTACAAAAACTCTTATGTGGTACAGAGTGTTGTCTGTTGGGAGACCAGGCCAAAGAGAGCCAAAAAGAGGCTGTAAAATGGCCATCCGTCACATTTACAGTGCATCCGGAAAGTGTTCAAAGCGCTCTTCACTTTTTCCACATTTTGCTATGTCACAGCCTTATTCCAAAGTGGAATAAATTCATTTTTCCTCACAATTCTACACACAATACCTCATAATGACAACATGATTTTTTTTTTTTTTAATTTTTGCTAATATATTAAAAATAAAAAAACTAAGAAATCACATCACTAAGAAATCACATGTACTCATGTATTCACAACCTTTGCTCAATACTTGGCTGATGCACCTTTGACAGCAATTGCGGCCTCAAGTCTTTTTGAATATGATGCCACAAACTTGGCACACCTATCTTTGGGCAGTTTCGTCCATTCCTCTTTGCAGCACCTCTCAAGCTCCATCAGGTTGGCTGTGAAGTGTTGGTGCACAGCCATTTTCAGATCTCTCCAGAGATGTTGAATTGGATTCAAGTCTGGGCTCTGGCTGGGCCACTCAAGAACATTCACAGAGTTGTCCTGAACCCACTCCTTTGATATCTTGGCTGTGTGCTTAGGGTCATTCTCCTGCTGAAAGATGAACCATTGCCCCAGTCTGAGGTAAAGAGCGCTCTGGAGCAGGTTTTCATCCAGGATGTCTCTGTACATTGCTGTATTCATCTTTCCCTCTATCCTGACTAGTCTCACAGTTCCTGTTGCTGAAAAACATCTCCATAGCATGACGCTGCCACCACTATCCTTCACTGTAGGGATGGTATTGGCATGGTGATGAGCGGTGCCTGATTTCCTCCAAACATGACACCTGGCACTCAAGCCAAAGAGTTCAATCTTTGCCTCATCAGACCAGAGAATATTATTTCTCATGGTCTGAGAGTCCTTCAGGTGCCTTTTGGCAAACTCCAGGTGGGCTGCCATATGCCTTTTACGAAGGAGTGGCTGCCGTCTGGCCACTCTACCATACAGGCCTGATTGATGGATTGCTGCAGAGATGGTTGTCCTTCTGAAAGGTTCTCCTCGCTCCACAGAGGAATGGTGGAGCTCTGACAGAGTGACCATCAGGTTCTTGGTCACCTTCCTGACTAAGGCTCTTCTCGCCGATTGCTCAGTTTAGACAGCCAGCCAGCTCTAGGAAGAGTCCTGGTGGTTCAGAACTTCTTCCATTTACGGATGATAAAGGCCACTGTGCTCACTGGGACCTTCAAAGCAGCAGAAATTTTTCTGTTCCCTTCTCCAGATTTGTGCCTCAAGACAATCCTGTCTCAGAGGTCTACAGACAATTTCTTTGACTTCATGCTTGATTTGTGCTCTGACATGCACTGTCAACTGTGGGACCTTATATAAGACAGGTGTGTGCCTTTCCAAATCATGTCCAATCAATTGAATTTACAACAGGTGGACTCCAATTGAGCTGTAGAAATATCTCAAGGTTGATCAGTGGAAACAGGATGCGCCTGAGCTCAATTTTGAGCTTCATGGCAAAGGCTGTGAATACTTATGTACATGTGATTTCTTTTTTTAGTTTTAATAAATTTGCAAAAATCTAAAAAAAAAAAAAACTTTTTTCATGTTGGCATTATGGGGTATTGTGTGTTGAATTTTGAGGAAAAAATTAATCCATTTTGGAATAAGGCTGTAACAAAACGTGGAAAAAGTGAAGCACTGTGAATACTTTCCGAATGCACTGTATCTTGGTCTCATTTTTGTACATCACAAAAGCCTGGCATTTGAACAGGGGTGTGTAAACTTTTTATATCCACTGTATATATAAACAACTATATTTGTAGATTCTCAACTAGTTTTCATTTTACTTGGATATTCCAAATGAAATTGTGTAGATGTGTAATGGTTATGCAAGTGATTATCATCTTGATATTTTCATAGTCTGTATGTTGTTGAAATTCTATAAAATTTATACAGTATATACTCTGTTGAGGATTATTTTATCATCAGAATGTTCCACAGATATGAACCAAATATGTGTTTGTGTGTCATTTCAGGATATAAGGAAACTGTTCTATTACTACCAAATATTGTAGTTTTTAATTCATAGAGTGAACAAAATAATATTGAAACATGTGAATAAATAAATGTTGAAAAGTTTGAGCACCCTACACAGTTAAATTATATTTACTTTACAAAAATATGCCATTTGGTAATGGGTGCCCAATTTTTGGTATACACATACATAAATTGTTCTGTTTATTGTTGAACATTTATGTGAATGTATTACTGACCATGTATAAACTGTTGAAGATTTTTATATATATGATGTTGAACATTGTTGAATATTTATATATCCATTCCTGAACATCTATATAGATGCACGATTCAAGATTCAAAGGCTTTATTATCATGGACACAGTTAAGAAATGATACATTTCCTGTGCAATGAAATTCTAACTTTGCTCTCCGCACGAATGCCAAAGTAATAGATACACAACAGTACTAATGAGGTCGTCGGCGGCGGCGGCGGCCTCCGTCGGTCTATGATGACCATGGAAGAGAATCCTAAACGTCTACTCTGCTGGAACAGCACCGCCTGTGGCTGAATAGGCCGATGCGCGAATGACAGTCCCTGTCACACAGGTGGTTAACTAATGAGGTAATAACACAATAATTCAAGCCTAAAACTAATGGATGCTAATCACACACACACCTACACACAGTTAGGCAATTAGGACTCCTTAAGCACACCTTGATACTAAATACTGATACTGATGAGTACCAATGACACACACTAGGCAAGTTGGACAGCTAAAACAGTTAAAGCAGTCAAACAACAGGAATGAAATTGAAAATTCACTGGATGATGAAAGTGATAGTGGTATATTGATATCAGAGATAATGTGAACCCGAGATGGCATAAAGCTATGTACAGTGTGCAAATGAGCATTGTGCAACAAGCAGTATATAATTACAAATTAGCACCCAGTGCCAATTTCTCTGCAACAACAGTACCAGTAGACTGTACATGATAAACAGCAGCAGAGATGGTATGGACAGACGGAACAGACTATACACACTGTACATGTAATGTGCAAATTTAGCAGCCGGTGTGTGAGCTCCTATATGCAAAGCTGTGTTGCGGAGTTTTGGGAGTTATTTGTTCAGGAGTCTGATGGCAGTGGGAAATAAGGAGTTTTCAGTCTGGTTGTCCTGCATTTCACACTTCTGTACCTCCGGCCTGAGGGTAGAAGTGTGAACAGTCTGTGCTGGGGGTGGGTGGAGTCCTGGAGGTTGGCGTCAGCTCTCCTTTGGACTCTGCGGTGGTAGATGCTCTACAGAGTGACATGTGTCGGACCCAGGGAACACACACACACAGGCTCAAGTGCTATTCAATTATCTTTATTGTACCAACAGAGGATGTGTGGGTGTGTGTATGCGTTATGTAAATGTATTGATGGTGAACGAGCTGCAGCCGGTGGCGAGACAGAACGCCGTACAGTCTGGCAACCCTAGGAACAGAGCCAAACACAGATGTTAGTTTCAGCCACGTCACAGAGAGTTGTACAATTGACTGGGGCTTACTTGCAGGTGATCTGATGTTGGCGCCGGTTTCGGCTCTTGGCCTCCTACCAGGGAGACAGCGTCTGCAAAACACACCCGGCGATGAGCTGTGATGCACGGCGTGGTGAGGGAAACGTCTCCGCCGCCGCGGAGGATAGGATCCGCCGCCAAAGGGATCCATCTGTGCACAGGGGAGAGCCTGGGAGAAAAGGTGAGTCGTAATTAAGTTTACGTGAGGAAGGAGAGTCCTTTCAGACGAGGTGCAGGTCTGTGTGGAAACAGACGTGCGGGAGACGAAGGTCAGTAGTAAGACAGACAGCTACGTGCCGAGGCTCCAGGCAGAGCGGGCGTTTGCGGTCCAGGGCAGTGGTGCTGCCGTACAACGCAGTGATCCAGTTGGCCAGGATGCTCTTGATGATGCAGCTGTAGAAATTGTTGAGGATCCTGGAGGACACGCCAAACTTCTCCAGTCTCCTCAGAAAGTACAGTCGCTGTTGAGCTCTCTTAACCAGCTCTGTGGCGTTGTGTGTCCACTTAAGGTCCTTGCTGATGCGGATGCCCAGGTATTTAAAGCTGCTCACCCTCTCCACCTCAAGCTTCCGGATGAAGAGCGGCCGATGGGGTCTCCTCCTCCTTTTCCTCATGTCCACTCATCTCCTTTGTCTTGTCTGTGTTGAGGGTGAGGTTGTTCTCCTTACACCATGACACCAGGTTGGCCACCTCCCTCCTGTAGGATGCTTCGTCATCACCAGTGATGCGTCCTATCACTGCTGTGTCATCCGCGAACTTTAGGATGATATTGTCCTTGTGGGGGGCAACACAGTCATGGGTGAAGAGGCTGTAGAGGATGGGGCTGAGAACACAACCCTGTGGGACACCTGTGTCCGTGATGATGCTGGCTGAGGTCCTGTTACCCATCTTGACAGACTGGGGCCTGCCAGTTAGAAAGTCCAGTAGCCAGTCTCAGAGGGTGGGGTGCAGGCCAAGTGAAGACAGTTTGTCAGTGAGTTTGTGGGGGATGACCGTGTTGAAGCGAAGCTGTAGTCAACAAAGAGCATCCTAATATAGGAGTCTTTATCTTCCAGATGGGAGAGAGAATAATGGAGTGCTGCAGTGATGGCATCTGAGGTGGACCTGTTGGGCCGGTAGGCGTACTGCAGGGGGTCCAGGGTGCCCGGTATGCTATCCTGAATGAGGGGCAGCACCACTCTCTCGAAGCACTTCATGATGATTGGAGTGAGTGCTACCAGCCTGTAATCATTCAGGCAGGTCGGCGGGCTCCTTTTGGGGAGGGGGTCGATGGTTGTCGTTTTGAAGTAGGAGGGGCCTATGTTCTGGTTGAGGGAGACATTGAAGATTGATGTGAGAATGTCAGTCCACTCGGCAGCGCATGCTCTGAGGGCCCACTGCCTTGAAGGGGTTGATATTCGTCAGTGCTTTGTTTACCTGGCCTGGTGAGACTTTTCTTGGCCATAGTGGAGTTTGGAATCTGACTGTTTGAGGTTGTGGACAGGTGTCTTTTATACTGATAATGAGTTCAAACAGGTGCCTTTAATACAGGTAACGAGTGGAGGACAGACGAGCCTCTTAAAGAAGAAGTTACAGGTCTATGAGAGCCAGAAATCTTGCTTGTTTGTAGGTGACCAAATACTTATTTTACCGAGGAATTTACCAATTAATTCATTAAAAATCCTTCAATGTGACTTTCTGGATTTTTTTTTTCTCATTTTGTCTCTCATAGTTGAGGTATACCTATGATGAAAATTGGAGACCTCTCTCATCTTTTAAGTGGGAGAACTTGCACAATTGGTGGCTGACTAAATACTTTTTTGCCCCACTGTATATCTTGCTTCCTGCAGATTCCAGGTGCTCCTTAGGTCGTTTTTGAGGTCTTGATATTTTGTTATTTTTTCGCTTTCTGTTCTGTTGAGGCCGTAGTCGTTTGGTATGGTTACATCTATTAATTGGGCAGTTTTGTCCTTTTTGTCCAAGATAACAATGTCCGGTTTTATTGCTCCTCCTTCAATGTGTCTTCCAGTTGGGATTTCCTTGTCATAAAAGATGGTAATATCTCTGTTGGAGCTCTGGATCGTGCTCCCATACTGGTCCTTTTACTTCTATTTTGAATTCTTTGCATATTTTCCAGTGTATATAATGGCAGATCTTGTTGTGGCGAGCACTGTAGTGTCCATCAGCCATGAGGACCTGGGCCTATGGTTACACTTTAAATCAAAAAGCTTTGTATCCATGAGGACCTGGCAGCCAGAGAGTAGGTGGCTTGCACTCTCCACTGCTGCATGACAGAATCGACATTTGTCACTCTGTGACAGTCCTGCCATTTTTTTTAAAGCCATTGGTTAGAAGTCCCTGGTCTTGTGCTCCCACCACTAGTCTCTCCTCGTCGTACCCCAGATCTCCGTTCCTGATCCAGCGCAATGTCTCTTCCCTATCAATATAATCCCTTCTGAGTTCCTCCTGGAAACGCCCTGCTCGCTTATGTTGTTTCCATCTTTCTTTTCTTTCCTCCTGTGTCCTTTTGCTGTATTTTTCCCTCATCTTTCTAGCTATTTTTGTTGCTGGGTTTTGTTGACTAGCTTTTATGTTATCTAATAAATCTCCTGCAAAGGTCTCGGCTTGTTTAGTTATGGATGTGTAATGACTAAGGGTTTCATGATGTTGGGTGACTTTTTCCACCGTCTCGTCGTTGATGCTTTTTAGGTATTGCCCAATGCTTATTGTTGTCGCCCTGTAGGCCTGGTTTATTTCAATTAGGCCCAGCCCTCCCTCTTTACGGGGCATATATATCCTATCTAAGCATTGATTTCTATATATTACCTTATGAAGGGTCAGGGTCTTCCTGGTCCGAACATCCAGCTTGTCCAGTTCCCCCTGTGGCCAGTCTATCACCCCAAATCCATATGTGACAACTGGTACTGCCAACTGGTTTACTGCAGTGATTTTATTTTTAGGTGTTAAGTTTGATTTACAGATTTTCTTTAGGCGATGTTGGTATTCTTTTTTGATTATTTCCCTCATTTTCCTGTGTTATGCGGATTCATCTGCCAGGTCTTTGATGTGCTTATTGTCATCTATTTGGATGTTTTCTGATGCTGTTTTCTTTACTTTTTTTATTGTACATTTTGCGCATTTATCAAGTCCAAATTCCATGCAGATTGTCTCTTGAGAACATGTGAATGGTATTGACAAATTGATTCAGTTTCTGTTCAGATTCTGCGTAGAGCTTGAGGTCGTCCATGTAGAGCAGATGATTCACTCTCTTGTTCCCTTTTCTTGTTCTACCTTTGCTTAAATCATACCCGATGTCAAGGTCTGATAAGATTTTGCTTAAGGGGTCAATACATAGACAGAAGAGCAATGGCGAGAGGCTGTCCCCCTGGAATATTCCTCGCTGGATCCTGATGTCTGGGATTGCTATTTGCCCTTCTTTATGGTTAAACGTAATTGTAGTTTTCCACTTAGCCATCTGGACCTCCAGAAAAGTTTTAACCTCTGGGTTGATGTTATACAGCTCCAGACAGTGTATTATCCAGGAATGGGGGACGCTGTCGAATGTCTTTTTGTAATCTATCCATGCCATGCTTAAATTTCTCTTACGCCTCTTGCAGTCTTCCAGGATGGTTTTGTTTAAGAGCAGTTGTTCTTTGGCACCCAGCTTATTTATGATGACATGTTTAGCCGCTTGTCATCCTTCAACCGCTGGCTGTCTGTGTGGTGTCCTGTAAACAACGTGGGCTACATTGACAATTGGAGCTCATTTTGGGGAAAACCTGGTCTTATGAGACGAGACAGCGTCCATCCCACTTTGGATGGTGCGTCTCATTTATCTAACAATCTGGCATCTTTTTTATCCCAATTTCCAATTTGTCTGAGTGACAACTCAGAGTTGGGACCAGGAAGCAGATCGCAGTCTTACACGCCTCTCTGCAGCTCCTCTTCATCCGCCACCCCTCAACTTAGACCCTGTCTTCCCCATCAGAGAATCACTGTCTGCTCCCTCCAAAGCAAATAAAAATATAAAGTCTAAGCATCCCAAAGTGATTAAACAAAAAGTTGGTAAAACTCAAATTAAACATGAAGCCTCTAAATTGAATGATTTGGCCTCTCTTCCTCCTCATAATTTAAAAATTAAATGCGATTTATTAAATATTAGGTCTCTAACTCCCAAGTCTCTGTTAGTCCATGATCTGTTAATTGATCATCAGATTGATTTAATATCCCTTACAGAGACTTGGTTAGGACAAGAGGATTATGTTGGTTTAAATGAATCAACTCCCTCTGGTGATTTAAACTGTCAAAATCCCAGAAGTTCTGGTTGTGGAGGAGGAGTAGCAACAATTCACTATTCCAAATTACTAGTTAATGTAAAGCAAAAAACACGTTATAATTCCTTTGAGGGCCTGGTCCTCAGTATTGGGCACTTTAGCAATTTTAGGCTAAACCCAATTTTATTTGCCATAGTTTATCGTCCTCCATCAACCTACTCAGAATTTTTATCTGAATTTGCTGAATTCTTAGCTGATTTAGTGCTGAAATCAGATAGAATAATTATAGTAGGGGACTTTAATATACATGTAGATGTAGCTAGTGACTGCCTTAATGTGGCATTTAATTCAATATTAGACTCGATTGAGTTTTCTCAGAAAGTAGGAAATTCTACTCATTATCTCCACCATACCAGACCTTGTTCTGACATATGGCATAGAAATAGAAAATCTGGTAGTGTCACCTCATAACCCTGTACTGTCAGACCATTGTCTGTTAACCTTTGATTTTACTATTTCTGACTATGTGGCTCCTAAAGAAAAATATTACTACAGTAGATGCCTCTCAGATGATGTTGTTGCCAAATTTATGCAGATTGTTTCCTCTATGCCATGTGTCAACACAACGGAAATAAGCTATGGAGAGCTTGCTCTTTCTGTAATTGATAGCATGGTAGATAGTGTTACAGCTTCTCTGCATCAGACTCTAGACTTGGTGGCCCCCTTAAAAAAGAAAAAGTCTAATCAGAGATTTCTAACTCCTTGGTTCAACACAGAAACTCGTAGCTTAAAACAGAAGACTCGTCAATTAGAAAGAAAATGGTGCTCCACTAATTTAGATGAAATCTATTTAGCTTGGAGAAATCATCTTTTAATTTATAAAAAATCTCTTAGAAAAGCTAGAACGAGTTATTATTCTGCATTAATAGAAGAGAACAAGAATAATCCCAGATTTCTTTTCAGTACTGTAGCCAGGTTGATAAAGAGTCAGGACTCTGTCAATCCTAGCATTCCCTTAGAGCTTACTAGTCACGACTTTATGAACTTTTTCAATAATAAAATTTCATCCATCAGAGATAAAATCAATCAGATTCTTCCTACCATCTTCTACCGCTTAATCCTTTCGGGTCGTGGGGGGGGGCTGGAGCCTATCCCAGCATCTTTGGGCGAGAGGCAGGGTACACCCTGGACAGATCGCCAGTCCATCGCAGGGTCAACACAGAGAGACAGACAACCATTCACTCTCGCATCCATACCTAAGGACAATTTAGAATCCCCAGTTTTGATGCCAATTAACCTAACTTGCATGTTTTTGGCATGTGGGAGGAAACCGCACAGGGAGAACATGCAAACTCCACACAGAAGGGTCACCGATGGTCTGGGGGTGGGATCGAACCCACGATGGTCAAGGGTGGAATCGATCCCATGACCTTCTTGCTGTGCTGCCACTGTGCTAACCACTGCGCCACCGTGCTACTGAAACTACTACAACTCCTTCAATTGTTATCTGTCTTGATGAATTTACTCCAGTTGACCTTTTAGAGTTAGACAAAATAGTTTCCTCATCCAAGCCTTCAACTTGTCTTTTAGACCCTATTCCTACCAGGTTATTTAAAGAAATCTTCCCACTTATTGGTAGCTTTATTCTTCATATAATCAAACCTTCATTAACTTTAGGCCATGTACCGCAGGCTTTTAAAACAGATGGAATTAAATCCTTACTCAAAAAGCCAACGCTGGATCTAGGAGCTTTAGCTAACTATAGACCAATCTCCAATCTCCCTTTCATTTCAAAAATCTTAGAGTTGTGGCTACGCAATTATTTGACCACCTACAGGGAAATAGTTTGCTTGAAGAGTTTCAATCTGGGTTTAGAATCCATCATAGTACTGAAACAGCCTTAGCGAAGGTCACTGACGACCTCCTCGTCGCATCTGATAATGGACTTGTTTCTGTGCTTGTCCTTTTGGACCTTAGTGCAGCTTTTGATACTATTGATCATAATATTCTACTTGATAGATTAGAACACTATGTTGGACTTAATGGAACTTCGTTGCAGTGGTTTAGATCTTATTTATCTGATAGGTTCGAGTTTGTTCATGTAAATAATGAGTTTTCTTTCAACTCAAAGCTCAGTCATGGAGTTCCACAGGGATCTGTGCTAGGCCCTACTCTTTTTAGTTTATATATGCTTCCATTAGGCAACATTATTAGAAAGCACTGCATACATTTTCATTGTTATGCAGATGACACACAATTATACCTGTCAATGAAGCCAGTTGATAGTAATCAATTAGCCAAGTTAGAAGCCTGTCTTAAGGAAATCAAAGCTTGGATGACTTGTAATTTCCTGCTATTAAAATCAGATAAGTCTGAAGTCATTCTTGTTGGTCCAAAAAACCTTAGAAATACCTTTTCAAATCAAACTTTCAGTTTGGATGCGGTTACTCTTTCTCTTAATAGCTCTGTGAGGAACCTTGGAATTATTTTTGATCAAGATCTGTCTTTCAATTCACATATTAAATTAGCAGAGATGCCAATCACTCCGATTTTGGCGGAGTTACTCCGATTTCCAGACATAAAATCCGCCCTCCGCTTTACTTGTGAAAAACTCCGCTTTTATTTTGTCGACCAATCGGCCAATAAATTTTCTTGTTCAATAAGCCGACATCGACGTGCTAAGAGCATTTTGAATGTCCGCGTATGATCTTAGGGCCTCGAGGATATAAACTACGCATCAGTGTGCCGAGGTTTATCAATGTTTTCCAAATGCATGAGAGAACCCGTATGTAAACAAAGAAAAATGGCGGAGGCTGCCACACGGCCGAAGAAGAAACAAAGCGTAAATGCACACAACCAAAGGTTCAAAGAGGAATATCGGAAGACATATCCGTGTTTTACTGCATCGAAAATCGGTGAAACTTACTGTATGCTTTTTGTCAAGTGTGTAGAACAGACGTTCTAGTTTCTCATGGAGGCATTGGAGATCTTCATCGTCATGTCAGTCAGAAAAAACACGTGGACATGGCTAAGTTAATAGACAATTCCAATCAAAAGAAGATCTCATCAATGTTCGTAACGCCAAAGGACGAAGAAGCGGTGATAAATTCAGAAATTATATTCACCAAATTTCTCATTGAGAACAATGTGCCTTTATCGATTTCCAATTCGGCGGGAAGAATGTTCAGACGAATGTTTCCTGATTCGGACATCGCAAAGAAATACGCATGTGCTAGAACTAAATCAACAGCAATTGTGAAATGTCTTGCTGACAGTGACGAGAAAGAAATCACAGATCGGATCAAGTCTGCCCCCTTCAGCATTGCTACAGATGGATCCAACAACTATGCTGATACCAAACTGTATCCTATCGTTGTCAAATATTTTGATGAAAAACTTGAGAAAATTGTTACGACAATGCTAACACTGACAAAGTGTGATGAAAGGAGCACTGGAGAAAATATTTTCAGGTGAAAATGAAATATTCAGTTTAAATTTATGAGCATGATAAATTTTGCTAGTTTTGGCATGAAATTGAAGCATGATGTTTATTTTACTAAACCATTGAGACCTATTTGTTTTATTTAGTTACGAAATGAATCATGTCAAATTTCACATGACCAATTAATAAGTAAAACATTTCAATGTATACCTGTATTGGGCATTTAAATCCAAAGTTTGATCTCATTAGAAGTATCTTATTTATAAAGCAATGCAAATCTGATCAACATAAATGTACATATAAATATTATAAAAAATTTTCTGGGGGAGGCCCCCCAGACCCCCACCAGCGAGAGGGGGATACCCCTTCTCGCGCTTATCCCCGCCTCGCACCTACGGTGCTCGGGCCTGGCTTTCAGCCAGGCATTACTCCACTTTCCCAAGTCTGAGGGTCGGCATCTCTGAATTAGTTTCAAAGACTGCCTTCTATCATTTGCGTAATATTGCCAAGATTAGGAGCATCTTGTCTCAGAGTGATGCTGAGAAACTGATCCACACTTTTGTTAGTTTGAGATTAGATTATTGTAATTCTTTATTATCAGGTTGTCCTAAAACATCTTTAAAAAGTCTTCAGCTGATCCAAAATGCTGCAGCAAGAGTTTTAACAGGTACTAGAAAGAGAGATCATATCTCTCCGGTTCTGACCTCCCTTCATTGGCTTCCCATAGAATATAGAATTAAGTTTAAAATCCTTCTTCTTACTTACAAAGCTCTAAACAATCAGGCCCCTTTAAAAGATCTGATAATACCGTATTATCCTAACAGAGCACTACGCTCCCAAAATGCAAGATGACTTGTAATACCTAGAATCTCCAAAAGTACAATGGGAGGCAGAGCCTTCAGTTATCAAGCTCCTCTCTTGTGGAACCAGCTGCCAATCTTGATTCGGGAGTCAGACTCAATCTCTGTTTTTAAGAATAGGGTTAAAACCTTCCTTTTTGATATAGCCTACAATTAGGGAGGGATCATGTGTTTCTGAACCCTCCCTTAGTTATGCTGCTAATAGGTTTAGTCAGCCGGGGGACCTCCAATAATGCACTGAGCCTCAGTCCTTTCTTCACTCTCAATGAATTTTTTTTTTTTGCTGGTCATTAACATTTGTTTGTTCTCTCCCATAGATTGAGTCCCCATCGTGCTGTTTGCTCTCTACATGTCTGTTCTTTTCATCTTCTCTATCCCCTCACCCCCCAGCCAGTCGCAGCAGATGATTGCCCCTCCCAGAGCCTGGTTCTGCTGGAGGTTTCTTCCTGTTAAAAGGGAGTTTTTCCTCTCCACCGTCGCCAAGCGCTTGCTCACAGGGGATTGCCTGATTGCTGGGGTCTTTCTGCAACTGTGGGGGTTCCCCCTACAGTTGAAAGTGCTATGACTGTTGTTGTGAAATGGCGCTATATAAATAAAGTTGAATTGAACTGAATTTCTTACGCAACCTTTTTGCTGTGGTTGCAAGTAGTTTTCTGCATCCAGATGTTCATAGTTGGCCTCAGTAATGAGTCCTGTCAGCCATTTGTATGTGGTCGGGAGGCAACAGATGGGTCTCTATTTATTGACTTGTTGGGTTTCAGGACTCTTGGGGCAGGAGTATGGTGTTCCCATATGTGAGCCACTCTGGTGCTTCTTCTTCTCCCCTAACAAGTCAGCTAAATGCCTCTACGTAGTGTTTGTGCAGTGCTGTCATCTTTTTGAGCCAGAAGTTTGGTATTTTATCTATTCCAGGGGATTTGAAGTTGAGATATTTCCTTTTTTTTTCTTGAGCAGTTTCTTCTGTGATTTTTAATGAGGACATTGGTCGTTTTCCTTTATTTTTATCAGCAATGGTTTGAATCCAATTATTACTTTTATGTTGTACTGGGTCCTCAAACAGGTTTCTCCAGAATATTTCCAGCTGGGATTTTTTAAGAGGTGCCTCTACTTCTATGGTTTCATCTGTAAGCCTCCTGTAGACTTGTTTTGGGTTTTCTGCAAATAATTTATTGATCAGTTTTGAGTTCTCTCTCCTTTGCCTGTTTCTAATTTGGGCTGCTAGGGCCTTGACTTGCGCCTGGTGTGCTGCTGTTTTTCCTATAATTTGCTCTTTCCTAATATTTTTTTGGGATTCTGTTGATTACTCTCAGTAATTTAGTAGTGCAGTTTTGTGTATGTATGTAATTAGTCATTTGAGAAATTTCAGCCCTAAATCGATTAATTTTTCCTTGAAGTTTATTTTCCCCCAATAGGTGTGGAGATTTTTGTTTTGGTTCAATGTTCATTTTTTTCCTTTATACTCTGGAGCTAGCTTACTCTGCATATACCACGCTGCACCGAAGTTTATGCAATTAAGCTCTGTCAGACTGACCCCCTGAGGTACAAGTTCACTTAGGCCTCTGTTGAATTTTTAAAGTATTTCTCTGGCTGAAACATTTCCCACGTTTCACATGAAAAAGGATTCTACTATACCTTTGCTGCTGCAATTTCCCCATTGTGGGACTAATAAAGGTTTGTCTTATCTTTTCACTGTTTTATTTATTTGCATCACATTTCATTACAAGTGCAATGGGCCCCAGCCAGGCGTCTATGGTTACACTTTAAATCAAAAAGCTTTGTATCCGAGGGCCCTCTTCAAGATGGAGACTGTTGTCACCGGTGTGAGTTCTCATGTGAACATTCAAACCACTGTGTTGGCTGAAACATTTTCCACATGTTTCACAAGAAAAGGGTTTCTCACCAGTATGAGTTCTCATGTGAATCTTCAAACTACAATGATGTCTGAAACATTTTCCACATATTTCACAAGAAAGGGGCTTCTCACCTGTGTGAATTCTCATGTGAACATTCAAACCACTATGGTGGCTGAAACATTTACCACATGTTTGACAAGAAAAGGGCTTCTCACCTGTGTGAGTTCTCAGGTGAATTTTCAAACTAAAATGATGCCTGAAACATTTTCCACATGTTTCACAAGAAAGGAACCTCTCACCTGTGTGAGTTCTCATGTGAACATTCAAACTACTGGGATGGCTGAAACATTGCCCACATTTTTCACAAGAAAAGGGCTTCTCACCTGTGTGCGTTCTCATGTGATATTTCAAACTACTACCCTGACTGAAACATTTTCCACATGTTTTACAAGAAAAAGGCTTCTCGCCTGTGTGAGTTCTCATGTGATCTTTCAAACCACTAAGCTGACTGAAACATTTTCCACATGTTTTGCAAGAATAAGGCTTCTCACCTGTGTGAGTTCTCATGTGAACCTTTAGTTTACCAAGTACACTGAAGCTATTTCCACATGTTTCACAAAAATAGGGCTTCTCACCTGTGTGACTTCTCATGTGCCCTTTCAAGTGATTACTCTGATTGTAACATTTTCCACATATTTTACAAGAAAAAGGCTTTTCACCTGTGTGACTTCTCATATGTCTTGCAAGTTGTGATGCATATCTCATTGTCTTCCCACAGATGTTGCAGTGAAGGGATTCCTCACCTATGTGACTTGTTTCATGGATCAATAAATATCTTCTTTCACTAAATGCCCTCCCACAAGTGTTGCAGGCAAATGGCTTTACCATAGTGGTGTTTGTGGAAGATTTTGACTGTACATGGTTGTTTCCTTCTTGATCAGTGTTCTTGGATAAAGGAACGCTGTAAGAGAAGACTAGATCACTGGTTGTTTCTGGATCATTGTGGTCATGTCCCTTATATGTAGCAATCATCACAGAGGGATCAGTCTCCCGATTCAGGTGAACTTCCTCCCATTGCCCAGTGGTGCGATGCTCATCATCTTCCTCTTTAATCTGTGGTGGAGGTGGTTTCTTCTGGTCCAGAGTGGTTTTCCTCTCCTGGTTACAGAGCTGCAGGTCAGAAGAAATCTTCTCCTCGCAGACATGCTGAAGAGAGGAATCTGGATAGGTAAGAGAAAAAAATTAAATGATCTGATAATAAACGGATACTAAACCATGAGAAACAAATTATATACTGGCATATACAGCTGAAGAGCCCAATGGAGAAGGATGGTTGAAGCCTGATACTTGAGACCGGGTGTAGAGGAGTAAACTAAAAAAAAAATACAGTGGAAACCAAAAGTTTACATCGACTGTATAAAACCCCCCCCAACCTTTTCATTGGTCACTGCCTGACATTAAATAAAACTAAACTTAACACATGTGAACACAAAACGCAAAGTGTTATCTTAGTCTAATATTTAAATTTGTTTGATGATCTGAAACATTTAAGTGTGACATACAAAAAAATTAGAAATCAGGAAGGGGCAAACACTTTTTCACACCACTGAATATTTTTTAAATTTGTTAGATAATCTTTTAAGATTTTTTTTTTTCATTATTTTCTTCAAAATCAAAAGTTCACATACATTTCCTCAGTATTTGGTAGCATTGCCTTTAAACTGTATGACTTGGATCAAACGTTTTGGGTCTCCTTCCACAAGCTTCTCACAATAGTTTGCTGGAATTTTGGCCCAGTCCTCCTGACAGAACTGGTGGAACTGAGCCAAGTTTGTCGACCGCCTTTCTCGCACACATCTTTTCAGCTCTGCCCACAAATTTTTTATGGGACTGAGAACAGGGCTTTGTGATGAACAATCCAAAATATTCACTTTGTTGTCCTCAAGCTACTTTGTCACTAATTTGGTGCTATGTCTAGGGTCACTGGCCATTTGGAAGACCCATTTGTGCCCAAGCTTTAACTTCCTGGCTGATGTCTTGAGATGTTGCTTCAATATTTCCACATAATGTTCTTTCCTTGTGATGCCACCTGTTTTGTGAAGTGCACCATTTCCTCGTGCAGCAAAAAAACACCCCCACAACATGATGCTGCCACCCCCACACTTCACAGTTGGGATGGTGTTCTCAGGCTTGCTAATTTCCCCTTTTTTCCTACAAATGTAATGATGGTCATTATGTCCAAACAGTTTAATTTTGGTTTCATCAGACCACAAGACATGTCACTGAAAATCTCTTGAAATTTGAGTATGGTGGACAGAAAACCTTGCCCCCACTCCTATCAGGAATATCATCTCACTTTTACCGGGTCCCGGCTGCTCCACCTTCCTGGCAGAAGCATCACCGAGGTAAATGCAGTGGTCGGCTGGTGAAACTAAAGCTCTCCCTGGCGTACTCTGCTTTTTCCTAGAGTACAGAATATTTTCTCATTTGTTGATGTCTTGACGCTCTATGGATCCCATTGATGCCTGTCTACTACCTGTGACTGGCTTCAATCAGGTGCTCTGGCCCCACCACCCCTGCTCTCCCTAGTTTCGTCAGTGCAGAGTGAACCTCTGGAACTCAAGGACCCTGTGACAGGCTCCCTGGTCCGCTTCACCACAGGCCCCAGCTCCCGCCAGTATTGGCCTGGTAAATGCCATATCACTGGTAAATAAAACTTTTATCCTCAGGGGATTCCTTCACCTCCCGTGGTCTGGATTTCCTCTGCACGTGAGACTTGTTTGAATGTTGGTGACTGTAGCCCTTTTTCTGAACTTTTACCGGCTGGGTGCTCTTTTTTTGATTCCCCACGGACGTCGGGTCAAGGTGACTATTTAAAAAATTAATATAAATGTAAACAGTGCTTTTTATCATCTTCTTCCAGCTTTGACATGACTTTATTTGAGGTGGGTCGCACTGACCCGGTGCTGTGCCCTGTCATTTACCAAAGCCGCAAATACAATAAGGATTTTATGAATGATTTTCCAATCCAATCCAACTTTATTCATAAAGCACTTGAAAAACAACCACAGCTGACACAAAGTGCTGTACATAGAAGCATAAGACATAAATGCAGCACAAATATTAATCATAGAATAAAAGCACCAAAACAAGTAAAATCAATGTCTCAAACTGAAAGAATTTTAAAATAAACCGGAAAGTGTACAAGCAGCCAATGGAGGGAAGCTAAAATGGGTGTCATGTGGTCCCTCTTACGTGTTCCAGTCAAAAGACATGCAGCAGCATTTTAAACCAACTGGAGACGTGAGAGGGAAGATTTTGCAGATTTTCTGGCTGAAATTATGGCAAAGTATGACCGAGTCCTTATTGCTGGAGATTTTAATATCCATGTGTGCTGTCCGAATAAACCACCGGTGAATGACTTTTTAAACCTTATTTATCCTTTTAACTCGAAACAGTTTTTATCTGGTGGTCCTAGACATGAACATACACACACTTTAGACCTTGTTCTCTCTCATGGTTTATCTGTGTTTAATCTGGAGATCTCTGACTTAGTGTTCTCTGATCGTATGTCGATATTAATTGATGCTGCCTTCTCCTGTACCAAAGCTGAAACCTGCGCTCCTACTCAGCTTTGTCTGACTTTTAACCCCTCCACTGATGGTCATTTTTCCGCTGCTTTTACCCAGCTCTGTGCTCCCCTTGACATTCTCTCTGATACGGAGGAGCTTAATTCCTGGTTTTATTCCTCCTACCAAGCCATCCTGGACTCCGTGGCTCCATTAAAAATTAAGCAGCCTAGAGCCAAACTCGAGCCATGGTTTAATGACAGAACTCTGGCAGTCAGAAGGGAGTGCCGTAAAGCTGAGTGCAGTGGGAAGAAGGAAAAGCTGCTGCCATCTAGTCAAATTTTAAAGGACTGTTGGCATTGTTACCAGAGTGCCGCTAAAGAGGCTAAAAGAGAGCATCTGTCTAATATTATTGCATCTAACAGTCATAATCCACGTGTGTTATTTAAGACCAATGACTCCGTTTTTAATGCCTCACCGTCTGTCATTATGGAAGCATCATCTGAAATGTGCAATGACTTGTTAAATTTTTTTTTATTGATAAGGTCATCACTATTAGGGCTCTCATCTCAGCACCTGCTTCTGACCCCTCTGTGTCTGCCCCTTGCACTGTTGTCTTTAATCAGTTTAAGCCTGTGACCCTGTTACAATTAGAGGATGTGGTTGGTCAGGTTCCCCTTGTGATGCTCTCCTTCCTCAATTTTTAAAACGGTTTTATCTCATATAGGTCAGTTGGTATTAACAATTTTAAACAACAGTTTGTCTTCTGGTGTAGTTCCTGCACATTTTAAACATACAGTAGTGAAACCTTTGATAAAGAAACCTGGTCTGGATCAGACTGTGTTGGCTAATTTTAGGTCCATTTCAAAGCTGCCTTTTCTTTCAGAATGATTCGAGAAAATAGTTTATTCTCAGTTAAAGGCCTCTCTGGATGAGAATGGTGTTCTTGAGGTGTTCCAGTCTGAATTTAAAACCCTCCACAGCACAGAGTCGGCTTTGTTAACGGTCCTTAATGACATCTTCCTGGCATCAAATTCTGATGATTTTGTGATTCTTGCCCTGCTTGACCTAACTGCCACCTTTGATACAGTGGACCATGACATTTTAATATCCCGTCTACAGCATCTTGTGGGAATTTGTGGTACTGTTCTGGAATGGTTCAGGCCCTACTTGACAGATAGAACCATGTGTGTAAGCCTCGCTGGTTTTGAATCTTCCTCTGCTTCCCTCTCTTTGTCCACAGGGCTAAATTTTAGGGCCCCTGCTTTTCTCCCTTTACTTACTTCCACTGGGTTCCATTCTTAGAAAGCATGGTATCTCCTTCCACTGTTACGCTCATGACACTCAGATATACACTACTCACAAAAAGTTAAGGATATTCGGCTTTCAGATGAAATTTCACAATGCACCTCAAATGCACTATAACCTTCACAGGTGAACTTAATTTGACCTTCTCTAACCTTTTGAATGCACATGTCCAACTATTCAATGTTTCAGTAGTTTTTGTGTAACTTGCTGTTCTCTAAAAAGGTGCTTAATGGCAAAATTCACAACAGGCGTTTGATCCATTGATCGACCAATAAATTTTCTCGTTCAGTTAGAATTGGTATTTAAACAGTCATTTTCATCATGCTGTTCACATTTTGACATCATGAGACCAAGACGACAACTCACAATTGAAAAACAGTACCTCGCCATTGCGAGGCTTCACAGAGTGTCATCAGTAGTTTGCAATAGAGATACAGCGAGACTGGAAGAGTCACAGAAAGGCTTAGAAGTCTCATCAATACAGAACTGCACTACACCTTGTGAATGGTACAGTGACAAGCCGATACTACCCGAATGACATTAATCCAGTCATTGTGGCCCTGTATGAACAACACAGGCCTAATTTCATCTTCATGGACGACAATGCTCCAGCTCATCGAGGTTGCATCATTAGGGAACAACTGCTGGAAGCTGGGGTACCCAGGGATGGCAACAGGAAATTCTGATTTCAGCTGAAATCTAATTTGGTCGATTGACTTATGGGGGGCCGGGGGGGGGGGGGCGCAGCCCCCCTGAAGCTGGGAGGTTTTCAGTAAAACAGAAGTAATTTAGATTGAAAAAAATGATTAAAAAAATGAAATACTAGACTTAGATAAATCATTAAATTTAATGAAAAGTTAACTTACTTTTTCTTCAATGTTGTCTCACCGTCTTTAGTCCAACATATTTAACAGTTCTATAAGAGTTTATTACAATATTTACACTGGTCACCAAGTCACTTCTAATGTGAAACTTTCTTCCTTTTGGCAGCAAACTGTGTCAGTCTCTGAACTTTGAACTTCATCTCCTTTTCTGGTTTCTTCAGAAATTGTCAGAGTGTTTCTGTTACCTCATCAAATTTTGAGCCAATTTTCACTTTTACCGTCACTTTTCTCTCAAGCCAATTCCATCGGAACTTTTTGACACTTCTATTTCTGCCACTGATGACTCCTGATCCTTCGATAAAAATTTCATAATTCCGCTGAAAATATTACCGAAAGCTCAAAATTCCAACGCCAACACACCGATGACAAAGCATACAACGAGCCATTTCATTGGTCCAAATTTGCAACTATCCAATCGCAGGGCTGTTTACACATAACATCCGGGTTTATCGCGGGAAACTCACCCGGGAAAACGCCGAGCGCTAATGTATTGTGTTGATTTTCGCTAAAATCGGTAACAATAAGTTACCTTACCATCCATCTTCCATCTTCTACCGCTTTTCCGGAGGTCCGGGTCGCGGAGGCAGCAGTTCAAGCAGAGAAGCCCAGACTTCCCTCTCCCCAGCCACCTGCTCCAGCAGCCATGACTTTTTGACAAAGCAACAACGAGCCATTTGATTGGTCCAATCATTTCCAACTATCCAATCGCAGGGCCGTTTACAGCAGTAGCATGAGTACATAACATCCGGGTTATCGCGGGAGACTGTCACTCAGGGAAGTGCCGAGCGCTTTTGTAATCATATTAATTTTTGCTAAAATCATAAATCGGCGGAAATCCGCGGATCGGCGGAAAATTGCCATCCCTGGGTACCTCAAATGGAGTGACCTGCACTTTCTCCAGACCTGAATCCCATAGAACCTGGGATCAGCTGAGTCGTTGTGTAGAGGTTCGTAACTCTGCACCCCACAATCTCAATAACCTGAGGGCCGCCTTTCAATAAGAGTGGAATGCCATGCCTCAGCAGACAATAAGTCGACTTGTGAACAGCATGAGATGTTGTTGTCAAGCTGTAATTGATGCTCAAGGGCACATGACAAGTTATTAAGACACTGACATTTTTTGTTGTGGTATACCCACCACTGTTGTTGGCTTTTGTTTCAATAAATTGAGTTGAGGAAATCACCATTGCCTGCTTCTACTTTAATGCCCTACTTTCATGACTGTAGAGTCAACTTTTTACATTTTCCATAAATTTCACCCAAAATCCAAATATCCCTGACTTTTTGTGAATATATATATATATATATATGCATGCTAATAAGGATGGACAGAGGAAGAATGGCCTAAAAAAGATTTTTAAAAAATCCTATTTCCAACTTGGGAGGGGAGGTTTCCAACCAGCCTTGGGGGATGACAACCCTGACTTGCATCCTTACAGACTGAGAAGGCTGTTCAAGTTGCAGCAGAAAGTGGCTTCGGCTCCTGGTTATATTTAGTTTGGGTTGACAGCCCACTCCATCTATTTTTGTCATCACATTTCAAGTCAAGAGTGCCTCAAAACGGACTTATTATACGATACTGAACACTGGAATGAATGACTAAGATTGGGGACTTATTATCTGAATGCTCGTTATGATTTTCCTGTCTATGTGGGGAAACATCCACCAACAAAACATTATTCAGGACTGAGGCTGCACTCACACTAGGCAATCTGTATCGTCTCCAAGCACATCTGATCTTATTCTTGCATTCAATCAGACCTTTAGGGTTTCACTTACCTGTTCTGTGCCATTCTGGTTCTGGTTTCATGTTGACATCCAGCAGTCTGTGCTGACAGTCATTACCATCTTCATTATACCATACGATAACTTTTTGGATACCTTCAGTTATTTCTTTGGATTGTGACTGAATTATCTTAACATTATCAGAATCATGAGGGTGAAGTGTGTCATTATTTGGTTCTGATTTATGACTTTCCTCATTTCTAAGAGTGACCATAAAACCATCAGATTCCTGCTTCAGGAAAAGATGATCTTCCTCCTGGATGATGCAGTGTTCCTCCTCTTCCTCTTTAATCTGTTTAACCTTAAGAAGTTTTGGTTCCTCCCGTTTCTGTTTTATCTGCTGCAATTCTGGTTCCTCCTGTTTCACTTTAAACTGAAGATTTTCTGGTTCTTCTTGTTCCTCAATCTGTTTAATGTGGAGTTTAGGTTCCTCCTGTTCCTCTTTAATCTGGAGAGCATCTGGGTTCTCCTGCTTCAAATTGGAGATCCTGTCCTGGTTACAGAGCTGCTGGTCAGCAGAAACCACGTTCTCACTGGCATTTTGCTCTGGGAGCTCTAGAGGGAGAAAGGACACATGAAATGGTTAATTAACCCTCAAGTAACCAAGTTATTTTAGTACAAAATGACCAAGTGTGGTCACTGATGACCCCAAAATATTTCAGGCCAGAATACTTTCTCTTAACGGTTTGATCAAAGAGCCTCTATAGAGAACAACATTGACGTCACTTCCTGTTGTGGCCGCCATGTTGGGAGAGTAGCACTGTGGTACAGTATGTTTGCATTTCACTGGTGCAGTAAACATGTCAAAAGGTGTTATGAATTATTTGTCTTTGTGTTTGTTCCCATAACAGATGTTTGCAAATCGAGCTGTAGTAATAGCACTGCATTAAAAAAAATCATTCCTAAAATTGGCCACAGAGCCAAGTCCACTTTTTTAAATTTAAAATTTCTGAGATTCACTGGCAATCTAAATGGGACACCCAAGAGATACCAGGTTAGATTTGTGATTTGGTGTATTTAACGTGATGTGAAATGAGTACAGCCCTGAGTGGAAATATAGAGAGCACACTCTTATTGACTCCGAGATGTCATCAAGATGATTTTTTGCATCTTACCGCAGACACCTAGGCCATCTGACCTGTCCTTGTTAGCTTGTTCGTCTGTTCTGCCTCCCTTTGCTTCCAAGCACAGAATCGGTAGAATGACATTAATTTTTTGTGCACTGGTCATGGGAGCTGCTACTGCAGCCACTACACAACAATACTGAATCCTTTATGATTTTAGGAAGAACACAACAGCCAACACTTCAATAGCTACCCTTCTGTTTGTGGTGCTACATGCTGCAGGTCCTGTGTTTACTGTCCCAACATGGTGGACTGATTCCACAATTAGTTGCGCCGGTGACGTCAGTGCACATTTGCTATTACGCTTTTTTGAGTTGCCCCTTTATTTTAGTGGGTTATTGTTGAGAGAGTGACATATGGTGAAAACCTTATGGCCTTACATGAATTACAAGTGAGAAGGAAAGGCCTAATTATGACCTCAGTTCACCCTGCTGCACACTCATCTCTCTCTGGCTGCATCCAACCTTCAAGGACACCAAACAGGAAGGGCTCTCTGTGCAGCCACAGAACAACAGCTGGAAATCCCCTGCTCTCCACCAGACAGACCGTGTATGGTCAACTTCCTGACAGAGAAAAGCCCACCACCATCTTGGACTCAACTGGAGAGAACCGGATCTCGTTGGAGAAAGTTGCAATTTTTTCAGAAAAAAAGTTGCTAATTTTTGAGAAAAAATTAAAAATTTACAAGAAACAAGTTACAGATTTTTTGGGAAAAGATGCAAATTTTTACGAAAAGTTGCAAATTTACAAGAAAAGTTACAAATTTCTGAGAAAAAAGTTGCCAATTTACAAGAAAAAAAAAATTGAGGAGAAAAAAAGTTACAAATATACATTAAAAGTTGCTAGTTTTTGAGAAAAAGTTGCAAATTTTTGAGGAAAAAATTTGCAAATTTTCCAGGAAAAAAGTTGCAAACTTTTCAGAAAAAAAAGCTGCAAACTTTTTAGGATAAAATGCTGCAAACTTTTCAGGAAAAAAACATTGCCAACTTTTCAGGAAAAAGCGTTGCAAACTTTTCAGGAAAAAAAGTTGCAAACTTTTCAGGAAAAAGATGCTAATTCACAAGAAAAAAGTTGCAAATTTTTGCATTTCATATTTCTTTATTAATTTTTACATACAAACAATATAGCTCAATAGAGCAGAATAGGACAGGGACATTAGAAAAAAAAATACAAGCAAAAGAAAAGACAAAAAACCCCCAACAGAATATAACCCCAACCCTCACCCTTTGCTGTCACCCATTACTACTGTATATCAGCATACACCACTTTATAGATATGCATGAGCTTGCATTGAAAAAGAATGAGATAATATAGAACATAATATAAACAGTTCTACATTAAACCGAAATGGCATTAAAAAATTTTATGACCTTAGTGACAAAATGAGTACACAATAATATAAAAAGGTATTTTCTATACTAATGTATCTAGCTCTCAAATTTTGTTGTAGATTCCTCAAAGAAAGTTAGAAAGGGACCCCAAACACTATAAAACTTATTCTCAGATCCTCTAATTGTACATCTGATTTTCTCCAGCCTCAAATAATGTCTCTTAGCCAATGAGAAAATGATGGTGGGACCTCCTTCTACTGTAGCAAAATTAAACGATGTGTTAAAAGGGTACAAAAAGCTATCATTTTATGGCCCCCTGCAGGTAAACGCTGTTTCCCAGGAACCGTTCCAAACAAGGATATTAGGGGATCTGGATGGATGTTAGTGGACAAAACAGAGCAAAGTGTTTAAAAAATAGCTTTCCAGTATCTCTCTAATTTAGGACACAGCCAGAACATGTGTTGTGTTTCCTCCATAGACTGGCATCTCTCACACATGGGGCTGATTCCCAGATACATTTTGGCTAATCTGGATTTTGAGAGGTGCACCCTGTGTACCACTTTGAATTGGATTAATGAATGTCAAGCATATACAGACGAAGAATGTATTTTCCCTCAAATATTGAGCCAAGTTTCCTCGTCCACCTGCATTTGGAGGTCTGTCTCCCATGCCAATTTGATTTTGGAATAAGATGAAGTATTAAGATTAGATATTTGCTTCATTATATAAGATAAGCCTTTATTAGTCCCACAACGGGGAAATTCCAGGATTGCAACAGCACAGGGATAGCAACACTCAGAGCAACAATCAGAAGGCAAGAAAAAAAACAAGCAAGCAAGAGCAGCTAATATACATATGTACATATTACTATAAAATATATATACACACACACACAGACACACAGTGCAGAGCATTGTAGCTGGATGGAATAAATATATGAACATATAAACACACAGTGCAGAGCATTGTAGCTAGATGGAATAAATATGTAAATATATAAACACCCACAGTACGGAGCATTGCAGCTAGGTGGAATAAATATGTAAGTATATAAACACACACAGTGCGGAGCATTGTAGCTAGATGGAATAAATATATAGATATATATAAAAACACAGTGCGGAGCATTGTAGCTAGATGGAATAAATATATAGATATATAAATATGAACACACCCAGTGCTGAGCATTGTAGCTAGATGGAATAAATATGTAAATATATAAAAACACACAGTGCAGAGCATTGTTGCTAGATGGGATGAAACAGCATAACCCTCTACTTAGTTATCCTACATGGTATGATTATGTGCCCATACATATTCTCACCCTCCATAGCGACCGGTATTTTCCTAGTTGTATGCCAGAGGGGACCATTGTGTAAGTCTATTGCATCTTTTGCATTTAAAAACTATTAGTTTGTTACGTCTTTTTGCTATCTCTGCGAGCAGCCCTGCTTAGGTTGTACAGTCTGACAGCCGTTGGTAGGAAGGACCTACGAAACCTCTCGGTTGTGCACCTGGGATGATGTAGTCTGCTGCTAAATGAGCTCCTCAGTGCATTCAGTACGTCCTGCATAGGGTGGAACTCGGACTCCAGCAGAGATGACAGTTTAGCCACCGTCCTTCTCTCTCCTATCTCCTCCACCGGATCAAGGCGCTGCCCCAGGACAGAGCTAGCTTTCTTAATCAGTTTGTTCAGTCTCTTCCTATCGGCTGCAGTAATGCCACTGCCCCAGCAGACCACTCCAAAAGTGATGGCTGATGCCACCACCGTGTCATAGAATGTCTTCAGCAGCGCCCCTTGTACACCAAAAGACCTGAGTCTCCTCAGCAGGAACAGCCTGCGCTGTCCCTTCTTGTAGAGTGCGTCAGTATTGTGTGACCAGTCTAGTTTATTGTTCAGATGAACACCCAGGTATATATATATATATATATATATATTGTACCTCTTTTTGTCAGACTGTAAAACATAATATTGTCAATAGTATTATCCAAAGGTTTAGTTGGAAATTCTGGGATCAACTTTTGAGTGCAATGCCGAACCTAAAAATATTGACAAGTGTGAATTAGATAGATTAAATTTCTTAGACAACTCTTCAAAAAAGATGCAAAGGCACTACCAGTAAAAAGGTCTTTCAAACTTTTCAACTCCTGCCTATGCCACATGTCAAATGTTTTATCTTGCAGTGAAAGTGGTAAAAAGGGATTTGATGCAATTAGACTACAAAGACATGCCTTCTCCAGGCAGAAGTATTTTCTAAACTGTAAGGTTCTGAGTGAGTGGCTCACTTTTGGGTTAGTGTCGGGTAGGTTCAAAAGCAAAGGCATAGTTGCTCCTATTAAAGCAGGTAATGCGGCTGGAGCACAAGAATATAATTCGAGCTGTACCCACGTTGGACAGCTATTTTCTAAATAATAATGTCTTCAATGTGCCATACAATACAGATTGACAGCCCAATAATAAAAATAATAAAAAGTCAGAAATTGGGGAGGGCCAATCCTCCATCACATTTTGTTTTTTGTAGAATGTTTGCACAGGTGGGGTCATTTGCTATTTTGTACAAAAACTGAAATAGCTGAATCATGTTCTTTTAAAATTGGTACTTGGGATCAGAATAGGTAGACATTGAAACGTACAAAAATTTGGGAAGCACTGACATTTAAACAGCATTGACTCTGCCCATAAGTGAAATCGGAAGAGATGACCAGTTAAACAGTTCTCGGGTTTTAGTTAATAATTTCCCAACGTTTTGGCTAAAGAGTTCAAAAAACCTCTTTGTCACTGTAACTTCCAGGTAGGTAAAATGGTCTGTAATAGTTTTAAAAGGTACTTTCAATTTCTCCAAAGAGGATGTATCCATGTTCAGCGGCAACAATACACTTTTATGAAAATTCACTTTATATCCTGATATTTCCCCAAACTGTTGTAAAAGATTAAAAATAGAAGGAATGAGACCAACCCCATGAAGATGCTGCAAAGGGTTGAAGAACAGCTTTTGATTTACTTTGGGCATTTTATTTTTAGGCGTTTTTAGGGAAGTTGAACAGAGTTCAACAGGTTAATATTTGAAAGATAATCTAAGAAAGTAAGTAAAACCTAAAAGATGTTTAATATTTTTATGCAATGACCATAAAGAAATTATGTTTACTAATAAAAGCAAAGATATCTTAGGAAAGGCAACCCATCACCACCCGTGACAAAAAAAAAAACCTTACACATGCATTATGTAACTCCTCCTAGTTAAACAAAAAATGATAAATTATATTCAAAATTCAAATTGTGAGAAAAAATGTAATAACATAATCGATAATCAGCATTCAAATGCAATTAGTGTTTCAAAACAGGCATGCCATCACAACTTACACATGCTATTTCATAACAAATTCATTACGTGAAAATTCTCAAGTACATTACTTAAACGAGAAAAAAATCTTACCTCGGAATGTGTCTTCCGATCACTAATTGCTGTAATCGGGGCCGGCTGTGATGAACTTTAACTGACTGGCATCTGAGTTTGACCGTGTCCATCGATCGTTTTGAACGCAGCACCAAGTGAGTAGTTCAATCTCCTTGTAGCCACAATTTTGAGACGTTTCTGTTTTGAACAGTGCTCAACAAAGGCAACATAACCACGAGATCCATAACTCAAGAAATCGTTGCAATAAACACACTGGGCTTTCCCTGGTACTCCGCATTTCGCTATGAAGTCAGCCATTTTTTCAACCACAACTTCAGTATTTTTACCGATCTTTACAGTCATTGACACAGTTTTTTCAAGCCATTCCCAACGAAACTTGTTCTTTATCCCTTTGTCGATTTCTAAAATTCTTGCTTTGTTCTCTTTCGTGAGATTTAGGTTCACCATTTTGACGAAATCGGGAAAACTCAGTTGATTGAACTGATTGAACTGTCTGCCACTTGCATTTCGCTCCGTGTGTTATCTGGATATGACAAAAGAAATCTAACAAAATCGCCGATTGGTTGCTTCAATAAGTATCAGCCTATCAGTGGCCTTGTTACATTACATTACTGATCTCGCTGGGTAGCGCGTTCTGCGCGGTGGATTTTCACAGCCGATCGAAAATACGACTCGCCGCCAGACCCCCCCCCCCTAAAATTTTCTCCTCGAATTTAGACGATTCACGAGAATGACCCTACACATGATCAAATCCGAGGAATTCCTCGGATCCGAGGAGGATTCTCATCTCTAGCTGAGGTGTTATGGAAGCCCAGGTTGTGTTGATAGCGGCCTTCAGCTCGTATGCATTGTTGGGTCTGGTGTATTTCATCTTCCTCTTGACAATACACCATAGATTCTCTATGGGATTTAGGTCAGGCGAGTTTGCTGGCTAATCAAGCATAGTGATACCATGGTCATTAAACCAGGTATTTGTACTTTTGGCAGTATGGGAAGGTGCCATGTCCTGCTGGAAAATGAAATCAGCATCTCCATAAAGCTTGTCAGCAGATGGAAGCACGAAGTGCTCTAAAATTTCCTGTGAGATGGCTGCACTGACATTGGACTTGATTAAACACAGTGGAAAAACACAAGCAGATGACATGGCTCCACATACAGACGTGGACAAAATTGTTGGTACCCCTCTGTTAATGAAAGAAAAACCAACAAATGGTCACAGAAATAACTTGAATCTGACAAAAGTGGTAATAAATAAAAATTCTATGAAAATTAACCAATGAAAATCAGACAATGCTTTTGAATTGTGGTTCAACAGAATTATTTTAAAAAACAAACTCATGAAACAGGCCTGGACAAAAATGATGGTACCCTTAACTTAATATTTTGTTGCACAACCTTTTGAGGCAATCACTCAAAAATTTGCAATCACGCAAATCAAACGATTTCTGTAACTGTCAATGAGACTTCTGCACCTCTCAGCAGGTATTTTGGCCCACTCCTCATGAGCAAACTGCTCCAGTTGTCTCAGGTTTGAAGAGTGCCTTCTCCAGACGGCATGTTTCAGCTCCTTCCACAGATGTTCAATAGGATTTAGATCAGGGCTCATAGAAGGCCACTTTAGAATAGTCCAATGTTTCGCTCTTAGCCATTCTTGGGTGTTTTTAGCTGTGTGTTTTGGGTCATTATCCTGTTGCAAGATCCATGACCTGCGACTGAGACCAAGCTGTCTGACACTGGGCAGCACATTTCTCTCTCGAATACCTTGATAGTCTTGAGATTTCATTGTACCCTGCACAGATTCAAGACACCCTGTGCCAGACGCAGCAAAGCAGCCCCAGAACATAACAGAACCTCCTCCATGTTTCACAGTAGGGACAGTGTTCTTTTCTTGGTATGCTTCATTTTTGCGTCTGTGAACATACAACTGATGTGCCTTGCCAAAAAGTTCCAGTTTTGTCTCGTCTGTTCATAGGACATTCTCCCAGAAGCTTTGTGGCTTGTCAACATGCAGTTTGGCAAATTCCAGTCTGGATTTTTTATGATTTGTTTTCAACAGTGGTGTCCTCCTTGATCATCTCCCACGAAGTCCACTTTGGCTCAAACAATGACGGATGGTGCAATCTGACACTGATGTACTTTGACCTTGGAGTTCACCATGAATGTGTTTAGAGGTTGTTCTGGGCTCTTTTGTTACCATTCGTATTATCCGTCTCCTCCCGCGGCCATGTCCAGGGAGGTTGGCTACAGTCCCGTAAATTTCTGAATAATATGTGCAACTGTAGTCACAGGAACATCAAGCTGCTTGGAGATGGTCTTATAGCCTTTACCTTTAACATGCTTGTCTATAACTTTCTTTCTAATCTCCGGAGACAACTCTCTCCTTTGCTTCCTCTGGTCCATGTTTAGTGTGGTACACACCATGTCAACAAACAACACAGTGACTACTTGTCACCCTTTAAATAGGCCGACTGACTGATTACAAGTTTGTAGACACCTGTGATGTTAATTAGAGGACATCTTGGTTGAACATGTCCCTATGGTCACATTATTTTCAATCTTTTCTAGGGGGTACCGTCATTTTTGTCCAGGCCTGTTTCATGAGTTTGTTTTGTTTTTTTTTATTTAAGTTTTTGTAAAGGGTATACAGGTCGTTACAGCAATGCAGTGTTTACATTTTCATCACATGTTCCCTTATTTTCTGATATCTGACAACATTGGAAGATTAATTCTTACAACACCCCTTATTTTTTTTTTTTAAAGTGAAAGAAAAAGTGAAATTAAAGAGAAAAAAACAAAACAAAAAACAAATAAAAAAAACAAACAAACCAGTAAAAAACAAACAAAAAGAAAAAGTAAGTAAATAAAGATAAAAGAGCATCTGAGTAGCATTGGAACAAAGAGCGGAACCATTATTGAAATGGTATTTGTCAAAGATTAGATCTAATGGAAGACACATATGCGGTCCAGGGTTGCCAAAAGTTCATGAACCCATCCATGTCCTGTCTCAGTGCGAATGTCAACTTTTCCATCGAGTAAATGTCTTGGATCACGTTAGTCCAATCTTCAGGTGTAGGACAGTCCTTCAACATCCATTTTTTAGTTAGAGCTTTTTTGCTTGCCAATATTAAAACATTGAATAAGTATTTTTCTCCTCGTCTTTCCAGTGAGTCCGGTAGTAAACCCAAATACAAAGTTACAAAAGAAAAGGGAACTGTAATTTTGAATATTTTCCCCAATATTGTCTGTACATTGGTCCAATATTGGTGGATAACTGGGCATGACCAAAACACATGAAAATGATTTGCAGTCTTTTCACCACACAAGCGCCAACAGTTCAATCCCTTATGGGTAAATTTGTTTTGTGCAGGTGTTCTGAAAAATCTTGCCAAGTTTTTCCATCCAAATTCTCTCCACTGCAGGGATGAGGTACTTTTCCATTGCTGTTTATTTAGCTTTTCCCATATTTCCAGATGTAAAGTGAAATTCCCCTCTTTTTCCCCATCTCTCTTTTATATAAGATGTGTTGTCTCCTTTTAAGTCTTGAAGACCTTGGTATATTTTAGAAATGTATCTGATCCCTGGGATCCCTTTATATGCCATTAAAAAGACCTTCAGAACACCTGACTGGGCCCTTTCCAAAACCTCCTTTTTAAGTATATTGTTTATGTGGTGTCTAAGCTGGAAGAACCTGTAAAGGTCTTGATTTATTAGGCCTTGTTTTTTCAAATCTTCAAAACTTCTTAAGATTTGCCCTTTAAAAAAATCGTAATATTTTATCAGCCCCTTCTCCTTCCACTTTTTAAATCTGGTGTCTGTTTTATTAGGAGTAAAGTCCTGATCATAGGCGATCCATTGCAGAAGTCGATAGGGCTCTTTAGTTTGATTCTCTCTGACTATCTTAAACCAAATTTTTAGCGGGGTCTCTATCCACGGGTTAGTGTTATTCAAAAGCTTAGGTAAGACATTGTTCCCTATTATCGCCTGTAGGGGGATGTCACTTGTTATTTGGCATTCGATCTCCTTCCATTGTGCAGAGTAGACTGGGTTACATATCTCTACTAAAGTTTTAATTTGTGCGGCTTTAAAGTAGTCCCTGATATTTGGCAGCGCGAGCCCACCTTTGTCTTTGTTTAGCTGTAGGGTTCTATATCTGATTCTAGGTCTCTTGCCCTGCCATATGAATCTTGAGATCCTTCTGTCCAGCTCCTGCCATGTTTTTTTGGGAGGTTCTACCGGTATTGTTTGGAAAAGGTATAGAAGACGTGGAAGTATATTCATTTTGACTGCTTCAATTCTTTGTGCAATACCCAAGAATGGTATCATATTCCATCTTGCTAGGTCAGATTTTATTTTTGTCACCAGTGGATCATAGTTTAGTGATATAATTTTGTTGAGTTGTTTCGGGATATTGACCCCCAGATATTTCATAGATTCCGACTCCCAGTTAGTTTTGAGTTTGCTTAGTGAATAATGATTTGGGTCATAGTTGAATGTTAAAACTTGGGTTTTATGCATATTTTTTTTTCCACAATATCTTTATAGAACCTTTTTTTTTTTTTAACAAACATGATACAAACAATCAAACACTAACACTAAAGTACTACAAAAAAAAAAAAAATGCACTAAAAACAACAACCACCAACAAAATCAAGTCTTCAACAATGCTCCTCTGTTTAGTCTAGACAATCCAATACATAAGTATACATATTATGTTCACCAGTTTGGAATTTACAAGGTCCACACACATCATTCACCTTCTTCTTCAAGAGTTATGTTTAAATTTTTTACATAATCAATAAAAGGTCTCCATATATTCTCAAACACAATTTCCTTTGATTTCAGTATATATGTTATTCTTTCTAATGGAAGGTTTGTTAACATCTGTCTTAACCACTGAGTCACATCTGGTCTATGAGTCTTTTTCCATAATAGTGCAATACATTTTTTGGCATTAAGCAAACTGAGGTCTATGAATGTTCTTTCACTTTTAATAAAATTATGCTTTTCTGGGTACAGACCCAACAAAAACAGTTTAGGATTCAGTATGATTTGTTTTGAGATTATTTTTTCAATTGTTACCCTCACCTCTTCCCAAAACATTCTTATTAATCTACATTCCCATAAACAATGAAATAGGGTTCCTTTACTTTCCATGCATTTTGTGCATGTATCTGATATATTTTTGTTATATCTATTTAACTCCTCCGGTGTAACATACATCCGCATTAACCATTTGAAATGTATCAATTTAAGGCGTGCATTTATTGATTTGGTTTGAGCTTCTGTACAAGCCAATTCCCATTGTTCCTCTGAAATTTCAATTTGCAGATCTTCTTTCCAGTAGTTTAATCTTTTCAGTGAATTTTCACTTGAAGATAGTGTCAATGAGTTATAAAACTCTGAAATAATACCCTTTCTTTTACTATCTTTCATCATCATTTTTTCCAAGGATGAATAAATAGGTCGAGTGAGAGCTTTATTTTGATTTGATCGAATAAAGTTTCTAAGTTGAAGATATTTAAAAAAATGTGTTCTATTGAGATTAAATTTGATCCTCAGCTCTTCAAAAGACATTATGTTGTCTGCACATGGCAAATATAAATCCTGAATCTTTTGTATCCCTTTTAAATTCCATACTTTAAATACAGCGTCCGCTCTCCCTGGTTTAAAATATTGATTACCCCATATTGGACTAAATTGTGACAATAACTGTGGTTCTTTTAAATAGTTTTTAGCTTCACACCATATTTTGATCATATGCTTTACAAATGGATTTTTAACTTGTTTTTGTAATTTTTTTGCCGAATCTGAGTATATGAATATGGGAAGAGGTAAAGGTAAATTGTATGATTCCATTTCAGTCCAGTGAGGGAGATCATTTGATGAAAAATAATATGTCATAGACCTCAGTTGTGCCGACCAATAATACAACATAAAATTTGGACATTTCAGACCTCCACGATCAAATGGTAAATATAATAAAGACAGACGTAATCTAGCCCTCCTGTTGTTCCATATAAATTCCACTAACTTTTTTTTTATTCTTGAGAATAGATCTAAAGGTGGTGATAAGGGAATGTATTGAAATAAATAAAGTATTTTAGGTAAAATATTACTTTTAAGTATATTGATTCTCCCGATCATCGACATTGGTAGTGACATCCATCTCTGAGTTAACTCATTGATATCTGACATTAAGGCTTCATAGTTGACGCTGGCGACTGATTCTAGCTTAGGCATAATTTGGATTCCTAAATATTTAAACTGATTTACAACATTGAATTGATTTGCCTCAGGGGCTGGGTAATTTCTCTGGGTCTCATTTAGCATTAATATTGAAGATTTAGTTTTATTTATTTTATATCCTGATATTTCCCCAAAATTCTTTATTAAATTCAACAAGGTTGGAATTGATTTTTTTAGATTCGACAAACAAAATTATATCATCGGCGTACAGGGAGATTTTATGTTCTGTTGGTCCTACTTTAATTCCATATATTTGTGAATGTAAACGTATCGCTATCGCTAAAGGTTCAATTGCCATAGTAAACAGTAAAGGTGAAAGTGGACAGCCTTGTCGACATCCTCTATTGATTTTTATTGGTTTTGAAATGTTGTTATTTGTTAGGATTTCTGCTGTAGCATTATTGTATATTATTTGAACCCATTTTATGAAATTATTTCCAAGTCCAAACCTTTGTAGGACTTCAAAAAGAAAGGGCCATTCAACTCTATCAAAGGCCTTTTCGGCGTCCAGTGATAGGAGAGCTGTATCCGGTGCTTCTTTATTAAAATAAATAATATTAAATAGTCTTCTTACATTATGGAAGCCTTGTCTACCCTTTATAAAGCCATTCTGATCTCGATTAATAATATTTGGTAAAATTTCTTGTATTCGTCTTGCATGTTTTATGCATATTTAATTTGTACCCCGATAAATCTCCATACTCTGAAAAAACTGAGGTTAGTTCTGGTAAAGAAGTGTCCGGCTGCCCTAGGTATATTAAAATGTCATCAGCAAAGAGTGCTATTTTATGTTCCTTCTGACCAAGTGTAATACCTTGAATTTTTTGGTTTTGTCTTATCCATTGGCTCAGAGGTTCTATGAAGATTGCAAAGAGCAGTGGAGACAGGGGGCAGCCCTGACGACATCCTCTTTCCAGTTCAAAAGATGATGATAAATTACCGTTAATCCTTATTTTAGCTGTTGGTTTTTTATATAATGCCTGTATAGTTCTAATGAAGTTGTTATGAAAATTGAAACTGGATAAGATTCTGCATAGAAAAGACCAGTCAACCGAATCGAATGCTTTTTCAGCATCTAATCCTAATATGACTGCATTTAAGTTATATTTTTTTATATGATGAATTATGTGTAAAGTGCGTCGAATGTTGTCTTGTGTCTGTCATTGTCTTATAAAACCTGTTTGGTCTAAATGAATTAGGTCTGTCAGTATATTCTCTAACCTTTTGGCAAGGATAATGGTAAAAAGCTTATAGTCCTGATTTAGTACACTGATTGGTCTGTAGTTGGAGCACTCTAGTTTATCCTTTTCAGGTTTAGGTATAACTGCAATGACCCCTTCTCTCCAGGAGGGGGGGATTTCCCCTGTGTGGAGGACATAATTAAATGTTTTCAGGAGGAGAGGAGATAGTTGCTGTTTAAAGGTTTTGTACCACTCTGCTGTATAGCCATCAGCTCCTGGGGATTTGTTAGCTTTAAGTTTCATAATTGCTTTTTCCAATTCTTTAGGATGTATTTCTGACAGTAGTGTTTTATTTTGTGACTCCGTAAGTTGGGGAAGGTTTAATGTGTTTAGGAATGCCTCGGATGCGTTTTTATGTTTTTTGTGGGAGTATAAGTTCTTATAGTAATTCTCGAAGTTTTTAAGAATATCCTGAATTCTGAATTTTATTTCCTTTGATACTGGGTCTCTGATTTTGTAGATTGCTCTTTCTGTTTGATGTTTCCTCAATTTATAGGCTAGCAATTTTGCCGATTTACTGCCTGCTTCATAGTATTTTTGTTTCAGAAATGTAAGTTTCTTCTGGATTTCTATTGTGTAGATCTCATTTATTTGGTTTTTAATTTCCTTAATCTTGAGCGAGTCAGTAGAATGAGTGTTGCCTTTGTGTTCTTTTTCTAGGTTCCTAAGTTCTGACTCTAATGTGGATAGTTTTTCTTGTCTTAGTTTCTTTTGGGTTGCCAGTTTTGCAATAATCTTTTCTCTTATTACAGCTTTACATGCATCCCACAGTATTAAAGGGGATACTTCTCCATTATCGTTATCTTCCAAATATCTGAGAATATCTGACTCCAATTCATCTTTCAATGGTCCTTTCAGGACATTTGAATTTAACCTCCAAGAAAATGTGTTATTTGTGTATTTTTGGATATTTAAGTCCATGTAGATCGGACTGTGGTCGGAGAGATCCATCAGTCCTATTTTACATGTTTTTACTCTACCAATGTCTCTATTAAACATAAAAAAATAGTCAATCCTTGAGTAAGATGAATGTGGAGTTGAGTAAAATGTATAGTCTTTTACACTGGGGTTGAGTTCCCTCCACACGTCACAGACTCCCAATTCTTTTAGTAGCATCCGAGTCTTCCTGTTTTGGGTGTTATTTTGATGTGGGGAATTACCAGAAGCATCCCAGTATGGATTCAGTCTAAGATTGAAGTCCCCACCACATATCACTAAACCTTGAGCTTTAGTTATCATAAGGTCGAATACATTTTTATAAAATTTCCAGTTAGCCCCTGGGGGAGCATACACATTCAGCAGGGTGATATCTTCTCCCTCTAGCCGCCCAGTTACCAAACTGTATCTCCCTTCTTTATCTTTGTGTTCTGATTTTTTTTCAAATGTAATTTTGGTTGATATCAATGTCGCTACTCCCCTCCTCCTCCCTGATTTATATGAAGATGAAGAGATCATTTTAAACCCTTGTCTACTGAGTTTATTGTGTTCCACGTCTGTTAGGTGGGTTTCTTGTAAAAGTATTATTCCTGCTTTGTCTTTTTTCATTTTGCCTAGAATCTTGGATCTTTTAACTGGATTCAGGATTCCTTTTACATTATATGAAATTATTTTGGTTACACCCTGTTTCTCCATTGTGTTGTTTTGTTTAGTATAACTGTGTGGTGGCCCTCTTTTGTGCTACTCAGAAACTGAAAGAACATTAAAAACAAGAAAAACATTGAGAACATAGTGTAAAAAACTTTAAAACAAAAAGCTGTCAAAAGAACTTCCTGAGCTGAGGTCTTTTTAAAGACCCTGTAAGAGCCTTGATGGAGGGAAGGCTCTGAGGGAAATTCCTCAAACTCTGTTACGTGTTGAGGGCCCTCTCTTACCACTGAAAGTAGTCCCATGCTTTTAACGTGAGTTTCAGAACCCAATCCAAACTTGTAATGATTTTTTTTTTTTCCTTTTATGCCTAAACCCTGTGAAATTGTGTGCACCCTCCCACCCCCATCACATCATTCACGCAAAAACAGTATTTGTTAGTATGAGGAGAACATGTGGATTATTGTCACATTTCTATTTTAACAAGTTTTTTTTTTTTTTTTTTTTTTTTATTACAAAGACTTATTTGTTTCAAATAATATAATTGTTCCATGAAATGTTTTACCACATGCTGAATATGCATCTCCTTTAATGTTTGTTACCTTGTATGAGGGGCGTTGGATGTGCGGATTGATTCAAGAGGAAAAAAAAAAAAAAAAAAGGTCGCTATTCCAACCTGAAAACGGATAGTTTATCCGCGACGCTCTGGTGCTGGGTTTCCCGCTGCTGGTCCGTGGATTTTGAGGGTCTTTGTGTTGTCCATGTTTGCGCTTTGATCTTCACACTCGGGTCTGCCGCGGGTTTAAATACCGTTACCGGGAGCCCTCTTTTCGCCATGTCAGCTGTTGCTTCTTCCGCCGAATTATAGAGACACGTTTCATCGCCGTAGAAGACCCTTAACTTCGCAGGAAATGGTGTCTGAAAGCGCAATTTCTTCTCTCTTAACACCTTTTTCGCGTCATTGTATTCCCTGCGCTTTTTAAGGACCTCCGGGGCGTAATCGTGTTCCACGTAGACTTTTCTCTCCTGGTGCATAAATCCTTTTCTCTGCCAGGCCAGTCTTACAACCTCTTGTTTTATTTTGAAATTGGAAAATCTTACCAACACCGAACGTGGGGGCGCTTCCGCCGCCGGCCTAGCGGCTAATGAACGATGTGCCTTTTCTATCTTCAAGTCGGTGGTTTGTGGAATATCCAATTTCTCTCTTAGTAAGGATTCCACGCATTCTGCCATTGAGTTAAAACCATTTTCGGTTCCTTCTATCAGACCATGAATTCTTATGTTGTCTCTTCTTTGTTTTCCTTCTTGGTCGGTTAGCTTAGCCTCTATAGCTGCTTGTCTTTTGCGTAGGTCCAGCACAGAATCTTCGAGCACTTTTATTCGATCCTCTGTTTCCAAGATTCGGTTCTCGGCCTGGTCCACTCTGCTGTTTGTCCTTTTCAATTCTTCTCTGAATTCCCGAAATTCGGCCGTAACATCTCGGCGAAATCGTCGTAGTTCCTCAAATAGTGATTTCAGGCTAACCCTTTTGTTAGCTATCACCAGCTCCTCGTCTTCTGAACGGGGATCTTCCAGTTCAGATTCTCCAGCCGATACGTGTCCTGGCCTGGAGAATTTCAGTTTCTTCTGTTTTCCTTTAGACATGATGATTTTGTCTTTTGATTTTCACTCCTCCAAAAATCCGTTAAGTTTGATTTTCAAGGTGTTATCCTGGATTGAGTCTGAGAGCTTCAGTGTTAAGCTGCAGTCGCCATGGCGTCCAGACCGGAAGTCATGAGTTTGTTTTTTTTAAAATAATTCTGTTGAACCACAATTCAAAAGCATTGTCTGATTTTCATTGGTTAATTTTCATAGAATTTTTATTTATTACCACTTTTGTCAGATTCAAGTTATTTCTGTGACCATTGTGAGTTTTTCTTTCATTAACAGAGGGGTACCAACAATTTTGTCAACGTCTGTATCATCATTGACGATGGAAACTTCACACTGGACGTCAAGCAACTTGGATTCCATGCCTGTTCACTCTTCCTGCAGACTCTGGGACCTTGATTTCCAAGTGACAAGACTTGGCACCTGATTTGGGGAGCCATGTCATCTGCTGGTGTTAGTCCACTGTGTTTTATCAACTTCAAACTCAATGCAGCTGTCTACCAGGTCATTTTAGAGCACTTCATGCTTCCCTCTGCTGACAGTTTATGGAGATGCTGATTTCATTTTCCAGCAGGACTTGGTACCTGCCCACACTGCTGCCAAAAGTACCAAAGCCTGGTTTAATGACCACGGTATCACCATATTCTACTGGCCACCAAACTCTCCTGACCTAAACCCCAGACAGAATCTATGAAGTATCGTCAACAGGGAGATGAGAGACACCAGACCCAACAATGCAGACGAGCTGAAGGCCGCTATCAAAGCAACCTGGGCCTTCATAACACCTCAGCAGTAACACAGGCTGATCATCTTCATACCATGCCACAGTGATGCAGTATTAATTCATGCAAAAGGAGCCCTGACCAAGTATTGTGTGCATGGAAATACTTTGTCGGCCAACATTTCTATTAAAAAAAAATAATCAATTTTTTAAAAGTGATCTTATGTAATATTCTAATTTTTTGAGAAACTGATTTTCGGGTTTTCATGAGCTGCAAGCCATAACTATCAAAATTAAAAGAAATAAACACCTGAATATATCACTCTGTCTATATTGAATCTATAAAATATGAGTTTCATTTTATGAATTGAATTACTGAAATAAATCAACTTTTTGATGATATTCTAATTTAGTGAGATGCACCTGTATATCCCCTCATGGATCGTCATCTTATCGTGGTGGGGGGTTTGCGTGCCCTAGTGATCCCAGGAGCTATGTTGTCCGGGACAATTTGCCTCTGGTAGGGTCACCCAAGACAAACTGGTCCTGGGTGAAGGGCCAGACTAATAATGGTCCTTTTCCACTAGCACCCAGTGGGCCTTACTCTACACTACTCGGTTCGGCTCGGTTATGCTTCCATTGCAGCTGGGTACACCTGGGGTGGGTGGGATTTCTTTTACAGCAAGGCGGCACCACACTCCCGTGACATAAAGCACGCGACAAAATCCCCCCAAAAAATGGAGGATTACGAGGGGAGGATTTACACATTGCTCGCTCTGTGGCTTTTTATCACAATAAAGGCCAGACAGTATAGCCAGAGAAGACGATGTGCATTGAGACAAAACATGGTGGAACGGTACAGGAGACTCTCGGTTGCCATAGCGGAATAAGAAGCCGCAGCTGTGAGGTTCACAACTCAACGGATGAGGACGCGGATGTCGGTAAGCTAACGAATGCTAATGCTTGCGATAGTCATTTTATACTCATGTCAATCCTGTGTACAGCATTTTGATGGCGCCAGGTTATCAGTATTAAAGGCATAAAAATATGTATGGTGTGTGTGTGTTTCAGATGGCTGCTCTGTTGCGAAATAATCGCTGCAGACCGTCGGTCTGGACATTAAACTGTGCCTCGCAGTGGTGGGAGGATATTGTTCCCGGCTTCTCAAACATGGAGTGGTTGCAGAACTTCCGGATATCCAAGGACACTTATCTACCTGTGCCACAAATTGCATCCATCCATAGAGTGTCAACATACAACATTCCGCCAATGTGTGCCTCTGAGGAAGAGAGTGGCCATTGCACTGTGGAAGCTTGCTACCGGTTCAGAGTACCGCACTATTGGACATCTGTTTGGGGTCAGCATCACAACGGTGTGCAGGTGTGTGCAGGACTTATGTGCAGCAGTAGAGTCATTGCTGGTTCCAGAACAACTCCGTTTTCCTGATGAAGTGAGGTTCACGGAAATGTTGGCCTACATCAAGAATAGGTGGGGGCTACCATTGTGTGTTGGTGCTATCGATGGCTCTCACATACCCATCATAGCACCCCAACAATTTCACACTGACTACTTTAATCGTAAAGGCTGGCACTCCATAATCCTTCAAGGTGTTGATGGAAAGGGGTTGTTCTGGAATGTGTTTGCTGGGCTGCCAGGGAGCATGCACGATGCTTGGGTGCCGAGACTGTCCACATTGTGGGAGTTAGCCAGTTAAGGAAACCTCTTCCCACCTCACATCAGGAACATTGGTGTGGTACGTGTGGGCTACTACATCCTCGGCGACTCCGCTTATCCATTGCAAAACTGGCTGTTGAAAGCATTCCATGACACCGACAACTGACTGAAGAACAGCACATGTTCAACCAGACCATTAGTCGAGTACGGGTGGTTGTGGAGAATGCTTTCGGCAGGCTGAAGGGAAGGTGGCACTGCCTTCTAAAACGTAATGACTCTGACATCGAACTGGTGAAATCTATGGTGCTGACTTGTTGTGCTCTGCATAATCTGTGTGAGAGGCATGGAGAGGCCTTTGACATTACATTGAATGATGCAGCAGATGAATAAGTGATGGCAGCGGCACAGGGAGTAGAGGAGCAGGGTGGAGATATATGAGATGCTGTGATACAGCACTTGTGTAGCAATAACGAGAAATTTAATTTCCTTAGTATTCATGTGCATACATGTCAAACATCTGTGTTTTGTAAACAAAATTCTGTGCCCTTTTCATCTACGTCTCCTCTGTTGTTCATAAGGGTTATCTGTTAAGGTACAGGTAATTACATGCTAAAACACCGGAGAAACTGTCTGCAAAAAATGCAGCAGCGAGACAACTCACTTTTTGTTTGATGGAACTGCAAAGTGACCTAGAAATTATGTGTTGAAACATGTTATATTCCCATTTAATCCTATCCCATTATTACACTGGCCAACACCAAATTCTTGTCAATTTTTTTTTTTTTTAATCAGATCTAGGACAGTTTGGATGTGCTGAATCCAAAAATCACGTAGGTTTTGCTCAATCAGGTCAACTTTTTAAACTACTAAATGGTTGTTACGTTTGTGTTTACATGTACGGTTATTTTCCCTTTATATGATGCAAAATTCCTTCTTATTTCTTGAAATTCTCTGAATTTTGAACAATGATAACGCAACATTCAATTTACAGTACACCTGTACAACTGCTTATAACTTCACATAAAAACTGGACCCGATCGAGAGAAACAGATTCAGCGGTGCAAATTTGTCTTAAATTTGTAGAAAAAACACAGACAACTTACCAAAACATTATGTTTTGTTGTGTTGTTAACAATTACATTACCATTACAATGGTAGACACCTGACCTGATGAACAGCAGCATTTGGTCAGAAGAGAGAATGGAATATGTATGTAATTATTGGCTTTTCTCGCCAGTGTCATAACAGACAAACCACACTTATGATGCAAACACTATCATTTTATTATAGAAGCACAAGTTAAAAAACATACACACTGGGGGTGGGGAGACAGGGTTACACACGCCGACCACTCAGTGCATCCACTAGCCTGCCAAATTGTGTCAGGAAAGCTAGGTTGAAGGAAGCCATTTGTGTCAGCTCCTCCCTTCGTAAGGCTGCTTACTGCTCCCAGGCTACCCGCGCGTCTGCTGCAACCTCTTTCAAGTGCTGCATGTGCTGTTCATGGTGTCGTTTGAGCTGTTCCTGGTGCCGTTCCTGGACCCACATCTCCTCACCATGTATCTGGGACAACACAGCTGGAAGGTCAGCGATGGAGTGGCTCCTTTTCCTCTTGGCTAGGTGAAAGACAGAAAGGGATGGTGGTTAGTTAAAGCCGGATCAAAACATATTATGGAAATACACTGGTGAAAGCCAGTGGTGGGATGTGACTATGCTTCGTTGTTGTATTTAAGCTCAACTGTCATGTTGCTGCCCCTCAGTAGAGCGGATTTTGCAACTCCCGGGTTGCTGGGATAGGCTACAGCCCCCCTGCAACCTGAAAAGGATTAAGTGGAAGAAGATGGATGGATGGGTTATGTTTAAAAGAATTTGTTTGTATTGTGGCCTCAGAAATCTGAATGGGTTAATACAGTCAGCTGGCGTGAATATTTTCAATGAAGCACACTGATTTGAAAGTGAGTTCATGTGCTATATCATCCATCCATCCATCTTCTTCCGCTTAATCCTTTTCGGGTCGTGGGGGGGCTGGAGCCTATACCAGCATCTTTGGGCAAGAGGCATGGTACACCCTGGACAGATCGCCAGTCCATCGCAGGGCCAACACAGAGAGACAGACAACCATTCACTCTCACAGTCATACCTAAGGACAATTTAGAATCCCCAGTTTGATGCCAATTAACCTAACTTGCACGTTTTTGGCATGTGGGAGGAAACCGGAGAAATCCCGGAGTAAACCCACGCAGACACGGGGAGAACATGCAAACTCCACACAGATCACTGTTGGTCGAGGGCTGGGATCGAACCCAGGATCCCCCGGCCAAGGGTGAGTTGCTGTGCTGCCACAGTGCTAACCACTGCCATCGCATCAGTTTTTCTAAAACAAGAATTATAACAGTACTTCCTCCACCACAGCTAAAAATGGGACTGGGTTGTGGACCCCTGACAAGTGAGCATCCCAGAATCCACTTTGTACATGTACAAGGACATTTTAAATTCATTAATATGTGGCTATAGTAAATTACATTAATCACATTGTAAATCACTTGTTTGAAAAGGCACTTGTTTTTAGTTGAGATTTTGGACCCTGGAGTCCACTTGACCTGTATCCATAAACACAACCGGGTGGTAATCTTCTGTTTATTGTGCCTTCCCAGCACTTGAACGTGACATGCCGGATGCTGATGGAGCTGGTGATGTGGCTGACATCGGTGTTGGTACCGATTCTGGTGCTCCGACAGACGCAGGAGAGTCCGGGGGGCTCATGTTGAGGGAGGCGGACCCATAGCATGTGAAAAGTGATTCTAGAAAGAAAATGCACACAATGTAAAGCTCAGCACCAAAGTGCAACATGTACACAAAAGTTTTTAACCAGAATAAGCATATTTCAGCGTTTTGCACAAGCGAATGCTTCAGACAAAGCAAGCATGAATCAGCAGTTGGCTGCTAGGTAGCTAGCCATTAGCTGGCTAGCGATCCTCGCCAACAATCATTACCCAGGATAGAACAGCCTTCTTATTGCTTAAAAAAAGTGAGCTTGCCACCAATAGGATAAATTGGCGAAAAGATGCACAATATCACAAAATACTCACCATCTACAGTTTCCAACAATGGCGTGGCCGTGTCGACCCCAATCTCTCTGCCATTGCTAGCCGGCCTATGTCCGTAAATCGTGTCCATCTGATTGAACCACTTACAGTCCTTCCTATTCACACCACTTCGACCGTTGTGGTCCTTTATTGCCCGGTAATCACTTTTCAATTTTTTTAGTTTTTCCCGACACTGTTTGGCAGTCCGGCTGTGTCCTTGTGCTGCCATGTGCTCGGAGAACTGCTGGTATATTTTCTCATTGCGAGTCGCTCCATCCAACTTGCTCTGGATACGATCGTCGGCCAACAAGCATAGAAAAGTCCGCACCTCCTCATTGGTCCATGGGGTACTTTTACGGGAAGCCATCTCGATTAAAAACAGCGTTTTTAGTCGCTCAATGTGTTTACTCGCTGAACAACTTTACAAATGGCGGTCGTGTAGATTCCACAGAAGACGGACGCTTTTGTGACGTTACGCCCTGACCAATCAGTGGCTTGCAGTTTGTTGACGTCACATTTTCGGCTCGACTCGCGCGGTTGGACCCTGGCCTCAAATAGGTACTAGAATAGTACCTGGTAACAGGTACTAGGTACTAATGGAAAAGGCTACAAACCGGGCCGAGTGGGTACTAGTGGAAAAGGGCCATAAGAACAAGCCAGCAGACTCATGATGAATGCTAGAACAAGGATTCAGTGTACCCCGCCCGGTATGGGGTTACCGGGGCCCCACTTTGGAGCCAGGCTGGAGGAAGGGGCTTGATGGCCAGCGTCTGGTGGCCGGGTTTCTGCCCATGGGACCCAGCTGGGCTCAGCCCGAAGGAGTTACATGGGTCCGCCCTCCAGTGGGCTCACCACCTGCAGGAGGGACCATGGGGGTCCAGTGCTATGTGGATCAGGTGGCGGTCAAAGGCGGAGACCTTGGTGGTCTGATCCCAAGCTTCCTAAACTGGCTTTTGGTACATGGAATGTCACCTCTCTGGTGGGGAAGGAGCGTGAGCTGGTGCAGGAGGTTGAGAGATACCGGCTAGATATAGTCGGCCTCACCTCAACACACAGCTCCGGTTCCAGAACTGGAGTTGCCCCGGGCGAGAGGCGATGAGCAGGGGTGGGTATTCTTGTATCCCCCCACCTGGCTGCCTCTATATTGGAATTTTCCCCGGTGGACAAAAGGGTTGTTTCCCTGCGTCTTCGGGTTGAGAAACGGGTCCTGACCAAAATCATTCTTTTCTTTAATTTTATAACTTTTTGAAAAAATGGCAGCTTTTGCCTATAAATTTTCATATTAACATACACTGTAGGTTCATGTAGCTAATTTTTTCTTGGAAATTTAGAACTTTATTTAAAAATCTTCATAATGAGGAATTAATTAGTTTTTCAGTTTATGAGAAAAAAATACATGGGAATCAGAGAATTGTGAACTATTTGATGGCAGCTAAATATTATAGAATTTATTCTGAAAGTCACCTCACTAACCTGAGGTGCTGAAAAGCTCACGGCCTCTCTGCTGCAGCAGAACACACTCCTCTGCAGCCTCCTCTCCCCTCACATGTGCTGTTTGACTCATTTTCCTTTGGGAAAATCGCCTCTTCTATCAATTTCTGCCATTTGTTAACCACCAAAATGTGAACACACCTTCAGTCGGACCAATCATTACTGGCACCAAATTCTGAGGGATGCTCTGGTGTGTAGCTCAGTCAGGCAGATTTAGGGCTATTAAACATCGGGATAGTGCTAATAACATGCCTGCTGTAGATCAGGGGTGTCAAACTCATTCCATGGAGGGCCAAGACCCTGCATGTTTTGCTTCCACCCAGTGTCTTCAGCAGGCTTTTTCACTGATCAGCAATCAGTGGGAAGAAATTCAGTGAAATCACCTGTTGAAGACACTGGGTGGAGGTAAAACCTGCAGGGTCTTGGCCCTCCATGGAATGAGTTTGACACCTGTGCTGTAGATTATCAGATTATATTGACAATTAATTTTATGTCCAACTAGAACACTGGTCCATCAGTGAAGCGGCCCACTGGGATATGGGCCACTCCGGTCCTGCACTCGCACCTCCAGTCACTCACTTGATTACTGTCACTACCCGAATTAGGAGCGCACAAGTGCAATATGGTCTGCCATCTTGGATTGCTACATATGGCAGCAATGTTTGGACAAAAAGTAGTTCTGTGTATAGGAATAGGAAGTAAATCTTTTGTTTTTATAGGGAGTATCATTTCCCCCCACAGCCGAATGGTACATGCCGGGAAACTTAAAGCCCTGCATTTGGGGAAAAAAGTTGCACATTTTTGAGGAAAAAAGTCGCAAATTTTTGAGGGAAAAAGTTGCAAAATACAAAATTGTAAATTGAGGAGAAAAAAGTTGCAAATTTTTAGAAAACTTGCCTAACTTAATCCTCACCGGCCACTTAAGTGACCGTTGTGGCCAATCGCCTGAAGGCAGGGCAATCTTGGGCGAGGGCAATGAGGTCGGCCAGAGGTCTCATCACTGCAACCTGGAATGTTTATGACAGTCTGGGCCGACCTTTGGGTTGATGCCAGCCCTTGGGGGGGGGGGGGGGGGGGGCCGACGTGCCCTGGCGGAGAGGGCCTGCTTGGCTGGTGTCCCGTCTTCCAACCTGGCCATGTGGCCGAGGAACTCCCTCTTCTGATGACGGTGGAGATGGCGATAGGGCAGCCAGCCCTCCTCTGGACCTCGTTTGTGGTGTGGTGGAACCATTAGTTGCCAAGGATGTTACCAGGTGGTGGGTGGTTGTGGAGCGGGTCCAGGTCTCGGACCCATAAAGAAGGACGGGGATCACACAGGTGTTCTCGTGTGAGACTGTGGTCGTGCAGCTCTTCCCGCTCCGCCAGACTCTCTGGAGGTGGCCAAAAGCACTGCGAGAAAGCTGCAGGCGGCGAGGGATCTCTGGGTCTGACGAGCAGGAACTGGTGACTTTTTTTTTTTTTAGAAAAAAAGTAAAAAAATTTACAAGCTGCAGGTTTATGGGAAAATTATGCAAATTTTTAAGAAAAAAAAACTGCAACTTGAGGAGAAACGTTAAAATTTTACAGCAAAAGTTACTAATTTTTGAGAAAAAGTAATTTTTTTATAAACAACTGCTAATATATAAAGTTACTAATTTTGGGGGGAAAAACTGCAAATTTACAAGGAAAAAAAAAAAACAGTAAATTGAGAAGTTGCTAATTTTTGAGAAAAAAAATTTATAAATTTGAGAAAATTCTGCCTGCCTTTAAATATCCAAGACTAATTACCAGAAACTCCACATCCCCAACTATTCATTTTATTAAAAAAAAATCTTTTTATAAAACAAGTGACATAATGGATTCAAACTAGCATTTAAAGGGTTAGAATTCTGAAAATTCTTGAATATTTGGTAGTGCTGAGCAGAGCTGAAGTGGTTTAAGAAATTTATGCAGAACAAAATATTGATGTGGTGGTTTTGTAGGAGAAATTTCAGTCCAACAGCGATCTGTGATGAACATACTACACGTGTTTCCACTTGTTCCTACCTGTTCTCTGTAATGTTTTTCCTTCGGACGTTTCTTCAAACTCTGACAATATTTCTTCAGCAGCAGCAGTTTGTGGCTCTTCTGGAAACTCACTCAGATGCTGAACTGAAGACATCTTTACTTCAAAAGCTGAAACACTGATCAGTAGAAACACTCCCCCCAAACGTCCGCAGCACAGTGAAGCTAAGGCTACGCAACGAGCTACTTCTGGGTGTCACGCTGTAAAGTTCCGGAGGAGGAAGCAGCTTGACTTTTGAGTTCCGCTTGGATGTTGCATTTTCTATATCAGCTTGGAAAAATTAAATTAGGCATTTTTTTTAAATTAATGCTTTAAAAGGTTAAAGAACAAATACCTCTGTCAGCACTTATGTTCGATTTTCAAAGTTTTATTTAGATCCATACCCTATTCCATACACTTCAGGGTCCACGCTGTACTCTTCCACTAAATTTTATGTTAAATCAGATTAATAGTTTTTTCCACACCAATAGACAGATAAATGATAACCAAGACACATGATCTTTGTCAGAAGAAACTTGTTCATACTTCAACATTAAAAAAATAACCTATTACACTATGCACCTTTTCCACGGCTCCGAGGCGAGTGAAATATCGGACATGATTTTGGTGAAACACTTCAGAGTTTCATTATTGCAGTACCAGTTTCCACAAAGATAATGGAACATCCTCAGTACAGTGTTTAATAGCATTTTGCTTTAAATGCTAATGAGCATGGCATGGCAAACCGGGGTGGTGGTTCCTCTCTTCAAAAAAGGGGACCTGAGGGTGTGCTCCAACTTTAGAGGGATCGCACTCCTCAGCCTCCCTGGGAAGGTCTATGCCAAGGTACTGGAGAGGAGAGTCTGGCCGTTGGTCGAACCTCGGATTCAGGAGGAGCAATGTGGTTTTCATCCTGGCCGTGGCACATCGGATCAGCTCTTTACCCTCTCCAGAATTCTCGAGGGTTCGTGGGAGTTTGCCCAACCAGTTTACATGTGTTTTGTGGACTTGGAGAAGGCATTTGACCACATCCCTCGTGGTTTTTTTGTGGGGGGTGCTTCAGGAGTATGGGGTATCAGGCTTGTTGTTACGAGCTATTCGGTCTCTGTACGACCGTTGTGAGAGTTTGGTTCGTATTGCCAACACTCGGTCGGACTCATTCAAAAAAAGTCAAAAGTGCTTTTATTGTCATTCCATTGTTAATGAACAATGCAACGAAATTGAGATGCTGCTCTCTAAAAACAAACTATCACACTCACAGTTCACTCATGAATTTAACATTCTTATAATTACAACAATAAATAATGCTTGAAACAAAATTACCTAAAAGTTGAATACAATATGTACATAGCAATAATGAAAACATACTGAGCGATAAATACTAAAGACCAGCTTATACACACAGGGTTATTGCTACAAAATAACCTAAAATAACAAAAAAATATCAGCAGTCTGTGCGTGTTACATAAATCCGTTCAAAATATGTTCTGCTGCTGGGAAAAAACTATGATTAAACCTGGTAGTCTTGTGGTACACATATATGCACTTATGTATATCACGGTATGATTCATACGTATACCACCTTAGGCTTCACATCTGAGACGGAACAAAGGACTGAGCCACTTTGGAGTTAACACGAGGATGTGAAAGTTTAGTCTTTGGCATGCAGAGAGACAGCCTTGGGGGATTTCGCCCAGCGGCCAGAGACTGAAGGTGGGGGGTGTTAAGATCAGGAGGAAGTTACATTGTTACTGGGGATTAAGTGCCATGTGACTGTGTGTTTTGATGTCCTGGTATAAAGGGGACAGATGTTGGGGGATTTTTCCTCTTTCTGTTTTTGAATGATGTTGGAGAATGTGAATAAACTTGACTTGTGAAATAAACTCAGCCTCGTCCTTCCACACCCTCCACAGTCTGGGTTTTATGGGATCTGTACTGCTTTCCTGAGGGGAGCAAGTGAAAGAAATCATGGCCTGGATGAGCACAGTCTTTAATGATGGCAGTAGCTCTGTTGAGGTACCGAGACCTGGAAATCTCTTCCAGAGAAAGGAGAGAACAGCCAGTGATTTTTTGCACAGTCTCGATCACTCTCTGGAAGGCTTTGCGGTCTGCGGCTGAACAGCCCTCATACCAAACCGTGATGCCATATGACAAAATGCTCTCAATAGCAGAGCGATAAAATAAAACCAGCAACTGTGCATTCAGGCCATTCTTCTTGAGGAGCTCAGAAAGTGTAGACATTGTTGAGCCTTTTTTATCGTAGCTATGGTGTTAACTGCCCAGGTAAGGTTGTGAGAAATATGAACACCCAGAAACTTAAAAGCCTCCACCCTCTCCACACGCTCCTTGCCTATATATAGAGGAGGCGGCTCACTGCTATGCTTCCTAAATTCACTAATGAGTTCTTTTGGGTTTTTTTTGTATTCAATAGCAGATTATTATCTGAGCACCATCTCACCAGTTTCTGGACCTCATCTCTGTATGCGGACTCATCTCCTCCTGATATGAGCCCCACTACCGTTGTGTCATCTGCAAACTTCACTATAATGTTTGTGGGATGAACAGGTATGCAGTCATATGTGTACAATGAATACAAAGTGGGGCTCAACACACAGCCCTGTGGCGAGCCTGTGTTAAGCATGACTGTAGAGGAGGAATGGGGTCCGAGTCTAACAGTCTGTGTTCTGTTTGTTAGGAAGTCCTTAATCCAGCTGCAAGAGTGAGTAGGCAGACCAAGCTGAAGCAATTTGGTGATGAGAATGTTGGGAATAATTGTATTAAATACCGAGCTATAGTCAACAAACAACATTCTTACATAGCTCCCCTTGTCTTCTAAATGGCTGAATGCCGAGTGGAGAGCTATCGCAATAGCATCTTCAGTGGATCTGCTCCGCCTGTAGGCAAACTGGTACCGATCAAAGTCTGGGGGGAGACTAGACAAAAGACGTTTCAATACTATTTTCTCAAAGCACTTCATAACAATGGGTGTTAATGCTACTGGTCGATAGTCATTCAGACTGCTAATAGTATGTTTTTTTTGGTACAGGAATAATGACTGCAGATTTTAAACCCTGTGGAACAACGGCTGCCTTGAGAGACAAGTTAAAAATGTCAGTCAAAACAGAGCATAGCTGATCTGCACATGCTCTGAGCACCTTTCCTGGCACTCCATTGGGACCAGTAGCCTTTCTCGGGTGAACTGCTCTCAGTGTCTCTCTCACCTCATGATCTTGCAGGATAAGCACATCAGAGCTGGCATTCAATAACTTCTGTGGGTCCGGGCGAGGTGTATTTGCCTCAAACCATGCGAAAAAGCAGTTCAGTTCTTCTGCCAGTGAGGCGCTGATGTCACTGGAAATGATGCTGCTACCCTTATAGTTTGTGATATGGTTAAAGCCTTGCCATACTTGTCTCGAATCATTATCAGAAAAATGGTCCTTGACCATTCTCACCTCCCAGTGAGAGTTGGACTCCACCAGGGCTGCCCTTTGTCACCGATCCTGTTCATAATTTTTATGGACAGGATTTCTAGGCGCAGCCAGGGAATGGAGGGTGTCATGCTTGGTGACCACAGGATCTCATCTCTGTTGTTTGCAGATGATGTTGTCCTGTTGGCTTCATCCAGCAATGACCTACAGCTTTTGCTGGGACGGTTTGCCGCTGAGTGTGAAGCGGCTGGGATGAGAATCAGCACCTCCAAGTCCGAGTCCATGGTCCTCAGCCGGAAAAAGGTGGATTGTCCTCTCTGGGTTGGGGACAGGCTCCTGCCCCAAGTGGAGGAGTTTAAGTATCTTGGGGTCTTATTCACGAGTGAGGGGAAAATGGAGTGAGAGATTGACAGACAGATTGGAGCAGCATCTGCAGTGATGCGGATATTGTACCGGTCTGTTGTGGTGAAGAGGGAGCTGAGTTCTAAGGCAAAGCTGTCGATTTACCAGTCAATCTACGTTCCTACTCTCACCTATGGTCACGAGCTTTGGGTAATGACCGAAAGAATGAGATCGCGGATACAAGCGGCTGAAATGAGCTTTCTCCGTAGGATTGCTGGACTCACCCTCAGAGATAGGGTGAGGAGCTCAGTCATCCGGAGAGGCTCAGAGTAGAACCGCTGCTCCTCCACATTGAAAGGAGTCAGTTGAGGTGGCATGGGCATCTGATTAGGATGCCTCTGGACGCCTCCCACTTGAGGTGTTTCGGGCACGTCCCACTGGGAGGAGACTCTGGGGCAGACCCAGGACTCGGTGGAGAGACTACGTCTCCCAGCTGTTCTGGGAACGCCTTGGTATCTTCTCTGAAGCGCTGGAGCAGGTGGCGGGGGAGAGGGAAGTCTGGGCTTCTCTGCTTGAACTGCTGCCTTCACGACCCGGACCTCCGGAAAAGCGGTAGAAGATGGATGGATGGATGGATGGATGCTAATCAGCCCCAGTTCACCTAACCCTTCTTCTATTTCAATTTTCAACATCTGTTGTTGATAGCAAGGCTGTATTTGAGACTGTGGGGAGCAAGGTGTTAAGACTTCTCCACCCAGAGATCAATGGACCAAGAAAGGAGAGGTCACTGGGGAGTCCAGACGGAACAGTAAAGGCTAGGCACCCCCCGGGGAGAGAAGCAGATGCGAGACCGCCAGGAGAGGAGTGAAGTGCGACACCGGTGTAATATTATGTTAATGCACCACACAGGCTTTGCTATGAACTGAATGTGAGGTCGGAGCTCCGGGCCACCATGCATGGAATTAAGGGTATAAAAGTGAGATGCACAGTGGCCTGGGAGCTCTTTTTGTGATCCTGAACTGTTAGAGGGAGATTAAAGTCTGTGTTGATCCAGCTCATTGCCTCGCCTGATCATTCCCTTTACAATGGTGACCCTGACGTGCCATGGAAGGCGAGGCGAGCACCCTGGAGACGTCAGGAGAAAAAGAAAGCACCAGCGCTGCGTGCGGGTTTTCAGTCAAGCTCCCGGATTTCTGGCAGCACGATCCGACAGCGTGGTTTCTACTCATTCAGGCCCAGTTCGCTCTCCACAGGGTAACAGCAGACAACATGAAATACTACTATGTGGTCACTGCGCTGGACGCGCGCACCACACAACAGGTGGCAAGCTTGCTCCAAGAGCCGCCGGTCCGGGGTAAATACGAGGTGCTCAAAATGATGCTTATCCAGCGCTACACCCTTTCGGACAGTGAAAGAGCAGAGAGGCTCCTAACACATTCAGAGTTAGGGGACAGATCGGCCGTGGAGTTGATGGAGAGCATGTTGGCGTTGATGGGCAGAGGTGACGAGTCCTTTCTGTTCGCCCACCTGTTTCTCAGGAACCTCCCAGCTGCAGCAAGGGCAATCCTGGCAAATTCTCCACTGCTGGCGACAAGGAACTACCACACAATAGTGCAGGAAGCGGATCACATCATCTTGGCAACCAGAACCTTCGGCGTGAACGCAGCGGCACCGGAGCCCAGGAGAGTTGCCAGCGAGATTGAGGAGCCATTGGTGGTGGCTGGAGCAGATGCCAGGAGACACAAGGAGGAGGCGATCTGCCACTATTGTCGCCGTTTCGGATCGGATGCACAGCAATGCTTGCCACCGTGCCAATTCAAGTGATCAAGAAATGCCAAAGCCAGCAGTCAGTGGCAGTTGCGACCGCTGGCGACAGAGACAAGCTGCTATATACTGTATCACAGACACACGTTCAGGGAGACAGTTTCTGGTGGACTCTGGCTCCCAGAAGAGCTTCATCCTGCCATTCAACACAGACAGGGTGGCAGGGCGTAGTGGTCCCGAGCTGGCGGCCGCCAATGGATCAGACATCAGGACATTTGGTGAGCAGACACTGACAATATGTTTTCATGGGCGCAACTTTCAGGGTAATTTTGTTATAGCCACATGTGCCTCCCCCATTTTGGGTGCAGATTTCCAATGTGCTCATGGTTTATTAGTTAATGTTGCTAATAGACGACTAGCGGATGCTGTCTCTTTTGATTCTCTGCCCTGTACAGCTCGGGGAGCCAGGTCGACAACACTGGCCAACGTTACAGCTCCAGGGAGTAAGTTCCAACAGTTACTCGCCTAGTTCCCAGCACTCATGGTTCCAATGTTTTCAGTGGCAGTAACCAAACACGGGGTCGAGCATTTCATAACTATGAAAGGACCGCCCGTATTGCACGACCTTGGCGCCTGGACGCAGCTGAACTGGCCAGCGCACGCGAGGAGTTCGCCAACTTGGAGAGGTTGGGCATCATCAAGCGCTCAAACAGCCCGTGGGCATCCCCACTTCACATGGTGCCTAAAGCCGACGGGTCGTGGCGACCATGCGGCGATTTCCAGCGCTTGAACAACGCTGGAAATGGAACAACACACACGATCGCTACCCTATTCTCCATATCCAGAATTTTTCCGTGCACCTGGCCAGGGCGCGCATTTCTTCCAAAGTGGATCTGGTCCGTGGTTACCACCAGGTCCCAGTGCAAACAGAAGACGTCCCAAAGACGGCGATAATAACTCTGTTTGGCCTTTTTGAATTTTTACGCATGCCGTTTGGATTAAAGGGTGCGGCGCAGACCTTCCAAAGGATGATGGACACAGTGCTGCGCGATTTGCCCTTCATTTTTGTCTACTTAGATGACATTCTGGTAGCCAGTGCGTCCGAGGATGAGCACATCGCCCATCTCAAGATGGTTTTCCAGAGGTTGGAAGCGCATGGTTTGATAATCAACCCAGCGAAGTGCTAGTTCGGTACGCCAGTGATTGATTTTTTGGGCCACGGCATTTTGCCAGAGGGCGCAATCCCATTACCGGACAAGGTGCACGCGGTGTTGGACTTTCCGCATCCGCACTGTGAGGGCACTACAGGAGTTTTTGGGAATGGTTAATTTTTACAACCGTTTCCTCCCCCGGGCAGCACAGCTGATGCAGCTGTTGTATGCCGTGCTTTAAAAAAGGAAGCCTGTGGACAGCATCGACTGGACTCCCGAGCTGTGCCAGGCTTTTTCAAATGCCAAAACAATGCTGGCAAAGGCCGCGTTGCTGGCTCACCCAGATCTGTCTGCACGGATAGCGCTCACTACAGACGTGTCTGATGTGGCCATGGGGCAGTGGTGGAGCAGTGCATCTCAGGTGTGTGGCATCCGCTCACATTTTTCAGCACAACTTTGCATGACAACAAGTGCAAATTCTGCACATTCGACAGAGAGTTGCTGGCTCTCCACCTGGCAACACGCCATTTCCAGTTCTGGCTGGAGGGGCGCGAGTTCACCACATTTGTAGACCACAAGCCGCTGACGTACGCCATGGCCAAGGTCTCAGAACTGTGGTCAGCCCGGCAGCAGGCCGCAATCTTAGAGTTTACTACTGACATTCGGCATGTTGCTGGTAAACTCAACGTGGTGGCCGATTGCCTCTCGCGCACATTGGTCACCCCGGTCTACGTGGGAATACATTTCCCTGCCATGGCCGCGGAGCAAGCTGGGGATGCATACATTTGCATGCTCCAGTCTGCGCCAACAGGGTTTAGACTGGAGAGCAGGGTGCTGCAAGAAGGGTGCCCTCCCCTACTCTGTGACATCTCCACAGGCTGCCAGCGCCCGGTGGTTCCACACTCTTGGCGCCGTTGTGTTTTTGAGTCGGTCCACTCCCTTTCGCACCCAGGAGTATGCGCTTCAGTGAAACTAGTGGGGGAAAAATTTGTCTGGCCGCGTTTGCGTAAAGAGGTGAAAGAGTGGGCTGCAGCTTGCATTGTGTGACAACGGGCAAAGGTGCACAAGCACACCAGAGCTCCCCTCGAGCCATTCCAAATCCCGGCTAAGAGGTTCGACCACGTCCACGTGGATCTGGTGGGACCCCTTCCGCCGTCACAAGGTTTCACGCACCTTTTGACAATCGTGGACCGCACCACGCGCTGGCCTGAAGCGGTGCCGCTGGCTTTTACCATGTCCATGGAAGTGGCGCACGCTTTTTTGTCAGCTTGGGTGGCACGTTTCAGCTCTCCATCGGACATCACATCTGACAGAGGCCCACAGTTTGTTTCGGAACTCTGGTCTGCGATGGCCCAGAGCCCGGGGGTCAAAACTCACCACACTACCGCGTACAACTCCCAGGCAAATGGGTTATGCGAGCGTTTCCACAGGTCACTTAAAGCAGCACTCAGAGCTTTGCTCATGGACACAGATTGGGTAGACCACCTGCCTTGGGTTCTTTTAGGGTTGCGTTCCGCACCGAAGGAGGATTTGGCAGCCTCCCCAGCAGAACTCATTTTTTCCCCAACTGCTGCGGATCCCCAGAGAATTTTTATCGGAAAACCCCGCGCCCGAAGCCGAACTGCACACGTATTCTCTACGCAACACAGAGGTGGGAATGTACCGGGCCCGGCCCACTGTTGTTTCCCCCGCACATCCGTCCCAAAAAGTTTGCAGAATGCAGGTTTTGTTTTCGTCAGACACGATGCGCACCGGACCCCGCTGCGCCCACCATACGACGGGCCGTTCAGAGTGTTGGAACCTGGGGTGAAACATTTCGTGTTAGACTTGGGGGGACATAGTGAAACCGTCTGCACTGACAGGCTAAAGCCTGCTTTTGTGTTGGCAGACAAGCAGGTGGTGTTGGCCCAGGCTCCCCGGCGCGGACGCCCCCCCATTGGGGGCACCGCAGGTTGGTGATTCCTCAGCAGGGACCAGCACTCGCGAAGAGGATGTGTTTGCGCCCCCTCCCCTTTTCCCCCCCAACACACCGGTGTGCCTTCCTGTGCGCCCCGCCGGCAGGGCAGTTCGACTGGATCAGCGACCCCCGCTACAGCTGCTATGGATGGGTGGCTCAAGCCCAAGGAACGGAGGGATAAGGCCCATTCTGGGTGTTCGGGGGAAGGGGGGGGAGCAAGGTGTTAGACTTCTCCACCCAGAGATCAATGGACCAAGAGAGGCGAGGTCGCCGGGGGGTCCAGATGGAACAGTAAAGGCTAGGCACCCCCCGGGGAGAGAAGCAGATGCGGGGCTGCCAGGAGAGGAGTGAAGGGTGGCACTGGTGTAATATCATGTTAATACGCTGCACAGGCTCTGTTATGAACTGAATGTGAGGTTGGAGCCCCGGGCCACCATGCATGTAATTAAGGGTATAAAAAAGTGAGATGCACAGTGGCCTGGGGGCTCTTTTTGTGATCCTGATCTGGGAGAATAAAGCCTATGTTGATCCAGCTCATTGCCTCGCCTAATCATTCCCTCTACAAGACAAATGTTTGCTGGTTCCCTTTAGTTTTCAGTGTAACCAAAAAACAAACTAAAATTGGTTAATGTAGGAATGTAGAAGCCTATGGATCCATGACTGAGGTGAGAACATGGATGTCTAGTGAGGTGACAAATTTAATAGCCTTTTGGTCGCAGTGCATCTAGAACTGAGTATTTCTCACCTCATATGTTTCAGGAAACATGTTTTGCCGTTTACTTTTTGAAGATATGGAAGAAAGTGAACTGTCCATCTTTGACACAGCAAAAGGTCTTAACCGGATGGCCCAACGTATAGACGTTGACCAACGAGGTATGGCTCGTTTATTTAGCCAAGCAGCACACACGTGTCAATCATTTGTTGTGGCTCCGGTGGTTACACCCCCTTTACACTTCTATTGCATGGCTCCAAGTTGCAGAGGCACCACATGCCCCAGCATGAAGACACCTCGGTGAACATGTACTGCAGACATCGGCTGCAACAAACTTGTGCATAGCTTCCAAACAACCATTTGTTGGTTGGTGTAAAACAGGAGCAGGTTAGTACAGTATATAATAAATTTCCCACCTCAAATATTGTTATTGCTGCTTTGTTTTCAATCAGACCAAGTTTACTGTTGATGCGCCACATTGGTCCATTCAAAAATCTTTGACCACCCACCCACCCTTCACTAGATGAGTCATCCAAACAGAAGCCCCACATTTGCATGGCTTTAGGGGTAGCATAGGATGTGATTGGAAAGCCATGGATCATTTCACCCACCAAACATTTGATATTCAGAAGCCTTCCTGAAACAGCTGTGGTGCAGGTGTAGTGTGGCTGACTAATGATCGGAGGATCAGTGGTTTGATTCCCGCTCTGTCTGCAGTCTGTATGTTGAAGTGTCCTTGAGCAAGACAGTGAACCCCAAGCTGCTCCTGGTGGGTTAGGCCAGTGCCAGTGCATGGCAGCTCCACCACCATCAGTGTGTGAATAGTTGGATAGCAGGATCCGAAAGTGCTTTGGTCATCCTGAGATGAGTAAAAAGCGCTACACAAGTGAATGCCATTCCCCATCCATGAGAAACACCACAGTGAACAAAGACAATTCAAGCTCATGAGCTTCTTCATTTACTTTATTTTTTAATTAATATGATAACAATGTAGAGAACATGAGATGGAAAATGTCTAAAAATCAAAGGGAAAAAAATCAATTACATCGTTGACAAAACTAAACAGAGCTTTTCTTACTCATTCTTAAACATCTTGTGAACAGAGCTTTTGTAATAAAATGGAGAACACAGTAAAGTCAGAAAATTCATGGAAAGTTAAAAAAACTAAGCTGCTAATTTTACATTACATAAATTTTGATTAAAAAATGAATAGCTAAATTCAATACTCATAAAATTCCAAACTTGCTGAAAAGGAAAAACTCAGGACGCATCAATCAATATATCAGCTTAACATCAGTATCAGCAGATATTTACCTTGGTGACTGATTTTGGCTTTCACAAATATGATATTGGTAGTGACGTCATTTTCTGCCCTGAATCAGACAACAGTAGACAACAGTAGACTTCAGCTGCACAAGGTAGAAGGTGGAAAGTACCATTTCTTTGGTCTTTGGGATGACCTGGCTGGGGCTTGAACCCACAACCTCCCAGCTGCAGGGCGGATTCTCTACCACTACAGTTTCAGTAGACTACAGCTGCAAATTTAGAAAACATCAGCGACTGGACCATTTTAAAGGACTGCAGTTCAGTTTCTTCACAATGCAAATTTCTTGGCCGATACCAAAACAATCAAAAATAATACATTGGCAAATCTATTATATTTGACATCAGCTGATACAGGAACAGTATTCTGCAAGACTATTAAAACGAGGAAGTTTACACTTCTGTTGAACATGTTACTAAAAAAAAATACCATGTATTCATATTGAGGTAGTTGTCTTACTTCCCTCGGGGAATGCGTCTATATGCCTGTTAATCATCATTGTAAGACAAAAGAGATGTAAACAGGTGGGAAAAATGTGTGCATTATCAATATCGTATCACCAATCAGCAAAACCATTTTCAAAATAAGACATATTGGTTATTGGGGAAAAAATAATTAAATATTATATCATGCATCCCTAGATAAAACCTCTGGCTTTGAAGTTTTGACACTGTGAGCATGAACTCTGTTGTGTGTTAAAACTGTGTTTGGAAGGACGACCAGTCTCACAGTGTGGCATGAAATAAATTCATACGACCACCAGAGACTTTTAATCAGAAATGTACTTTTGACCTGTATGAATTTCTGCAGCCTTTTTAATGATAATTTTGGTTTAAATAATTGATTTCAATCATTATTTTACAACAAAAAACTTCACATAAGATTTCAAACATTTCACGTGAGACTAAATGATTCCATTGTTTAAAACCTTTTCCACATTTATTATATATAAGTGGCCTCTCATTTGTGAGATTTCTCATGCGATTTTTCTTTTTCCACACATTTTACAAGAAAAAGGCTTCTCACTTGAATAATTCTTCATGTGACATTTCAAGTGACTAGTCACTGAAACTTTTCATCATTTTACAAGGTTTCTCAACTGTGTGAATTTTCATGTGAATTTTCCAAGTATTTCTCTGGCAGAAACATTTTCCACATTTTACAAGAAAAAGGCTTCTGCTATATTGTCCCTTTGCTGCTGCAATCCTGTAATTTCCCCATTGTGGGACTAATAAAGGTTTATCTTATACATCAGCTAGTTCTGATCAAGCAATTTGATTGGACAATACAGAGTTACTAAAATCCACGATAATTGCACTCCAACATCTTACTGGATATGTATCACTCTGCTTCAAAGGACCTGTACTTGTATAGAGAATGGGCATTGACGTCATGCCACGCTGCATTCTGGGCCGTCATCGCCATTTTGTGGCTCAAGCGTCTTTTTTCAATAAGCAGTCTTTGTTTCTACAAAAATACATCAAGATTAATGTCTGGCATACCCAAAAATTATTTATAACAAGAGTAATGTTCTTTGAACCCATGTGTAACTTATTGAACAGGTTTCTAACTTACAGCTGCCATATAATGGAGTATTTGCAGTGGAGGAGGTGGCTCAATGAGCTGATTGTGCTGGCGCATCAAAAAAAATAACCTGTATCATTAGCTGCTGCAAAAACATCCTAAATCAGGGCAGTGAAGTTTTTATAGTCACCTGAAAGAGGAGAATCTGCTTAATTTAACGATACCAAACATTCTGTGGACTTCAATTCAACTTTATTTATATAGCACCATTTCACAACAACAGTCAACTCATCGCACTTTCAACTGTAGGGGGAACCCCCACAATTGCAGAAAGACCCCAGCAATCAGGCGATCCCCTATGAGCAAGCACTTGGTGACAGTGGAGAGGAAAAACTCCCTTTTAACAGGAAGAAACCTCCAGCAGAACCAGGCTCAGGGAGGGGCAGTCATCTGCTGCGACTGGCTGGGGGGTGAGGGGACAGAGAAGATGAAAAGAACAGGCATGTAGAGAGCAAACAGCACGATGGGGACTCAATCTATGGGAGAGAACAAACAGATGTTAATGGCCACCAAAAAAAAAAAAAAAAAAAAAAAAAAAAAAAAATTCATTGAGAGTGAAGTAAGGAGTGAAGCCCAGTGCAATTACTGGAGGTCCCCCGGCTGTCTAAACCAGGGGTCACCAACGCGGTGCCCGCGGGCACCATGTCGCCCGCGGCAACCACATGAGTCGCCCGCAGGCCTGTTCTAAAAATAGCACAACTCGCAAGTGAGCTGCGTCCAAGATGTAATTTTTTCTGCCGCTATTTTTTAAAATCACACTTGCATTTATATAGATTTTAAAATGCCAATGTCTTAAAAAAAAAAAAAAAAAAATGTTTATTATACGTAAAGTTAAGGTGAACTCTGACCTAGTTCAAAGGTGAGTATTGTGCGCATGACAAATGACATAATGCGGGGCTCAGGGAACACACACACAGGCTCGGGAAAATTTAAAGCGTTTATTCAACAGTAAGTAGTGTATGAGTGCGTGAATAAAAGTGTGGATGTAATATGTGTGAACAGCGTGCGTCAGGAGCGGAGCAGCTCACTGTACGACCAGGTAACCCTATGGGGAGAGCAGAGCAGAGGGTTAATGACAGCCAGTTACTTCGTGGTGAAATAACCACAATGTTTGCTCAGTGCAGGCGAAAGGGTGGCTGGCGTTGGCGTGGCAGCTGAGCCTGGAAGACAGCGCGGCTGCGCGTTCCCGACGAGCCGGTGCAAGTGAGGCGAGGAAGGGGAATTCCGCCGGCTGGAGATCCACCTGTGCACAGGGGAGAAGCTGGAGAGAAGGTAAGGGTGTGGAGATCAGCTTACGTGCAAGATGCGCTGGTCGGTAAGAACCGGGATAGTCGAGTTGTTGGGAGCGTTGTAGACCAGACGACTCCAGGCCGAAGCAGAAGGCAGAGGGGTTTAAATAGCTCGTCGCTGACGAGGCGCAGGTGTGCGCGCCGCTGGCGCTGATGACTGGCGAGAGCGAGGTGTAACAACAAAACCTTTGCGCTTGTGGAGAGTAAGCTAGCGGGCAATGAAGATGTGAGCAGAGTGCAGTTTCCTAAGCCAAAAACATGGCAAAAAAAAGACAAAAAATTTATCATTTTCAAAGTGAGTGGGAGGAAGAGTTTTTTTTTACTACCGTGAAAGGAAGCTGCGTGTGTTTCATTTGTGGGGCGACTGTGGCGACGGCGAAGCGGCACAATGTGGAGCGACACTTCACTACGCGTCATGAAAGCTATAATGCTAACTACCCACCGGGAAGCATTCTACGGTCAGAGAAGGCCCGTGAGCTAAAGGCAGCTTTGGATAAGCAGCAGTCTTTTTTTATGAAGCCGACAAAAAAATCCCAAAAAGCAACCAAAGCCTCATTTAGAGCTACACATTTTCTGGTAAAGAAGAAAAAGGTCTTTTCAGACAGAGAACTTTTCAAAGAAGCAATGATGATAGTTGCTAAAACTGTACTCAAAGATGAGAAAAATGGAACCGACCTAATTTCCACTCTCTCCGATGTCCAACTGGGGGCATCTACGATGGCTAGACAACTGTCGGCTATGTCTGGTAACTTGGCCGATCAGCTGGACCGGGATCTGGACAAGTGCAAGTGGTTTAGCATCCAGTGCGACGAGTCTGTGGACAACAGTAGTACAGCGCAGCTGTTGGTCTTCATCCGGATGGCGTTTGAAGATTTCTCCACAAAAGAAGAACTCCTGACACTATTGCCCCTCAAGACAACTACAAGGGGAGTTGACATTTACAACGCTCTGAAAGAGTTTTTCGTGCAGAAAAAGGTACCATTGGAGAAGCTGGTAGCGGTAACTACAGACGGGGCTCCTGCTATGACCGGCCGACATACAGGTTTCATCGCTCACTGTAAAGGTGACCCAGACTTCCCAAAATTTCTACATTACCACTGCACCATTCACCAGCAAGCGTTATGTGCAAAAGTGATTGGCTTTGAGCATGTAATGACTCCCGTTGTGAAAATCATTAACAGCATCCGCTCCAAAGCGAAACAGCACAGGACATTCAAGGTGCTATTGGAGGAGATGTCAGCTGAATATGGTGACTTGCTGCTGCACACAGAAATCCGATGGCTCAGCAGAGGACGAGTGTTACTTTGTTTTTTGTCACTTTTGGGTGAAATCAAAGAGTTCCTGCAGTCCAAAGGGAAAGACGTTTCGCTGCTGGAGGATACAGAGTGGACACTTGACCTTGCATTTTTAACAGACATTACTGGGAAACTAAACCACTTGAACTGTGAGCTGCAAGGCAAAGGTAAGACTGTTGCTGAAATGTTAAGTGGTTTAAATGCATTTAAAGCAAAGATGAACATTTTCTGTATGCATTTACAGAAAAAAAAGGTGCTGCACTTTCCCTCTCTGCAGCAGGTGCTGAAAGACAATGCTTCTGCATCTGAGACATTTGACAGAGTTACAGAAAAGTACTGTGAAGTCATACACAGACTTCTACAAGAGTTTGATAACAGGTTTTGTGACCTTGATCAGCTTGAGCCATGTGTGTCATTCATTTACAATCCTTTCATGAACATGGACACAACATGCATTGCTGAGCAACTCAGTGCAACGTTCAACTTGGATGCTGAACAGGTGGAGATTGAAATTGTAACACTGCAAAATGACCTCCACCTCAAAGCCTACCAGGCTGCACCAAACTTTTGGTGCCTTGTTGACACAGAAAAGTACAGTGGCGTGTGCACAGCAGCTATGAAGGTCACTAGCCTGTTTGGTTCAACCTATCTGTGTGAGTCTGCATTTTCTGATATGAACTTCATCAAAAACAAACACAGAACACGCCTCACTGATGCACATCTGCAAGATTCACTCAGAGTTACAGTGTCAAGTTACACACCTGACTACGATACACTGGTAAACAACATACAATGCCAGTCTTCTCACTAAAAAAGAAACGGATACCAGATGTTGTCAGTGGCAACATGGTAGTGTCGTAGAAAAGGTGAATTAAAATGTTGAAAAACTGTGTTTAATTCAAGGCTGCAAACCATCAGTTAATCACCTGGTTGAATCTGAGGATCCTTTTGTTGTTGTTTGGTTCTGTGTGACGTGTAAATTGCACTGTACTATATTGCTTTCTGATACTGCAGCATATGGACAATCCTATTCAAATCAGGAGATGCACTCAAGAGTGTGAACTGTGAAACTGCTGTCCACTCTCAGCGCTGTTTAGCTTCTTCTCATGAAAGGACAGTGCTGGTTATTACTCAAGCATGATTCTTGATGTGATAAGATTTATTTAATATGAAAGTTGATTTTTCTTAAATGTTGCATAACTTTTTCAAACATGGTTCAACATAGTTCATGAATTGTTAAACGGGTTTAGTTTTTTATGGTTAAAAGGGACTGGTGAAAACTGGACATTTTTTTTTTTTAATGAAATGTAGAAGTGAGCATCTGAACAATTGCTGAGATTAATAAAAATAAAGTGTTGAATATTGATCTTATCTGTTACCCACTCTAAGTTATTGATAATTAATTATTTATTTATGTGTGTGTATTTATTTATGTCAATTTGTTATTTTAGAGGAGTGTGTCAAGCTGGTGCCCTTCACATGACTCGGTACCCATGAAGTAGCTCTTGGTTTCAAAAAGGTTGGTGACCCCTGGTCTAAACCTAATAGCAGCATAACTAAGGGAGGGTTCAGAAACACATGATCCCTCCCTAATTGTAGGCTATATCAAAAAGGAAGATTTTAACCCTATTCTTAAAAACAGAGATCGAGTCTGACTCCCGAATCCAGACTGGCAGCTGGTTCCACAGGAGAGGAGACTTCAGTCACCAGCTGATATTAAATCCATGTGTAATGAAGGCAACAAGTAATCACAACTTCAAGAAAAAAATCAAAGAAAATCAGCAACACCGAAAAGCTCCCACTTAAAAAAAAAAAAAAAAAAAAAAAAAAAACTGCTCCAGATTAGCAAGAGAAATTGTTTGAAAAAGCAGAGATGATGTGGGGGAATTATTTGATTTTGCCCCGTGCGTTTTTACACATTATTGAGAGATGACAGAGCCTGGCTAAGGTGGTGCCAAAGCGCAGGGCGTGCAAGACAGCTGCTCTGGAGAGGGGACGTCTCTCTGCACTGCGAAATATTTTTTTAAATCACAACTTAGCTTGGAGAAAATGCCGTAAACACACGGCCATGTGTGCAGGAATGTTGTCGGACCGCTGCAATCCATTCCATCCCACGCCTCTTTTGTTAGCTCACAGACCCATTCTCCACTTTTCTTCCACGACGGGAAGTTTAAAAAAAAAAAAAAAGTGTACGCCGTTGTCAGTTTTTTTCCACGCCAATGTTGAGAGCCGTTGTTGTATTTTGTAACGCAGCAAACCTTCCCCATTCTAACGCTGCGTGGCATTGGGAGGAATAATGTGACTGAAAGGACCACATTGGAAATAAGTGTTTTTACCTTCTTGTGTCATCCTGGATTTTTTTTATGACGTTTTACATGTTTATTTACATTTCCTATGCTTGAATAACGTATTCAGTGTCATTTTAATAAGGCTGCGTGTCCACAGGGAAAGGAAAAATGCTCTCAACCTGTTTTCCTGAGCACTTTTCATGCACTTATTAAAAAAAAACACTCTGCCTGGTATCCTGGCAGCCGCTTGGCCTGTCACTCAAAGTGTGCCGGGGATTTCAGATTTGTGACCCATGCTGGCAAAATGAGTCACTTTGAGGACATTTTCAAAACTGATGTAACGTTATTTCCATACTCTGTATTGAAAGACCTTCAAAATGATATTTAATTTGTCGGAAGTGTGCAAAAACGGAGGTCGAAAACGCGCGTTCGATCGGTCGGGAGTTACGTCTCCACTCACTGGACTAAATCACATCAAACTGGTAATAAAATACACGTCCCTCCAAGCTTTGGCTGTTAAATATTGATCATGGTGTACTTTTAAGCCGATCTTGATCGATGGAGAAGTGTGCAGCTGATGAGCGCTGCAGCGCTTTGAAAGTTGAACTTTTTGCAGCTTTCAGCACCATGAGCACAGCGCTGACTGCTGAGAGTGTTTTTTGCGCTGAGGGCACCGAGTGCATTAAATGCAAAATGAATAGAAAAGAGTCGCCCCTAGCAAAAAAACCCAAAACAAAACAAAAAAAAAACATTTGGTGGACATTCAGCTGACCTGCATAAGTGACTTTCGCATCTCAGCTCGCGCAAAGCATCATGGGAATGTGGCTACCAAACATGCTCTATCGATACATTTAATTTATGGAAAGTTCCTGATCTACGAGCATATTGTATGCGTAGGGGTCTTCCCGGTTGTACCCGCAAAGGCAAGGATGAACTAGTTGCGTTTGTATTCGCGGCCACACTGCAGAAATTGGCCAAAATGGCCCCCCTGTATGTACGCTGACATAGCAGATTTTTTGTTGTCAAAGGACCAAGCACCCTTACTTGCGAGACTCCGAAACGACTACAAAGAAGGTAAGTGAGTGGTTTGACAGCTCAACTTTGGTTTTGTCATTGAGTAAATTTCACTACAAGGCATAGCCTGCTTACTTAGATCTATAGGTCGATACTACTATAGTTTAAGTACCACACGTTTTCAATGATTTGCAATTTTATTTTATACCAGCCTACTTATCAGTGGCCTTAATTACATGTGTGTGTAGATCAAGCTTCATTACCAATATACGAGGGTCATTCAATAAATAAGGTGAATTTTTGGTATAAGGACTTCTAATACAGATTTAAGCTTACTTTTTTATTTTTTTTTGTTTTACTTCTTTTTCACATGGATTTACTTTCTTTTGCAGATTCAAGAAAAACTTTGAGAGTTTTGGCGATTAACAAAGATGGCCGACCAAGAAGCATGCTCCAGGATTGAACAGCGGTCAGTTATCAAGTTTTTGGTTGCTGAAGGGTGCAAACCAGTTGAAATTCATAGGAGAATGTCAACTGTGTAAGGTGCCACATGTTTCAGCCGAAAAAATGTCTACAAGTGGGCTAAATTGTTTAAAGAAGGACGGAGAAGTGTTGAGGATGAAGACAGGCCTGGGAGGCCTACAGAAGTGAGGTCTCCTGAGGTGATCGAATCAGTCAATGACCTCCTTCAGTCTGACAGAAGAAGAACAGTGGATGACATTGCAAGGACTTTGAGCTTATCTGTTGGGACAGCACACAAAATTGTCCATAATGACCTTGGCTACTCGAGAGTCAGCTGCCGGTGGGTGCCAAAGATGCTTACTGCAGAGCACAAACAGAGGAGGGTCGAGTTGTCCCAGCAGTGTCTCTCCCGCTATGAGAAGGATGGTGATGAGTTGCTCCCTTGAAAGCGTTCACGAGAGGCACGAAGTTTGAAAGTGACGATGAAGTCAAAAGTGTTGTGAGCGACTGGCTGAGACATCAGTCCAAAGATTTTTACACTGAGGGAATACGGAAGCTTGTGCACAGATGGGAAAAGTGTGTGACATTGCTGGGAGACTACGTTGAAAAATAAAAAAAAAGTAAGCTTCTATCTGTATTAGAAGTCCTTATACCAAAAAATTCACCTTATTTATTGAATGACCCTCGTACAAAGAACTATATCCTAGATCCAGGCCTGCCTGTCCATACCTACTACTTCAGGGTTTAGACTCGTGTCAATTAGGCTAGAACTTGAACAATACACAACACTATTTAATTATGTTGTAATAAAGACTTACTGCTTTAATCCAACAATTACTAACTAACTAACTAAACTGCACTTATATAGCGCTTTTCTAGTCACAAAGACCACTCAAAGCGCTTTCATTAATACTAACCCTCTATTCTAAGGGCCTATAGGAAACAAATATCTAGGGACAATTTAGAACAGCCAATTAACCTAACATGCATGTTTTTGGCATGTGGGAGGAAACCGGAGAAATCCCGGAGTAAACCCACGCAACACGGGGAGAACATGCAAACTCCGCACAGATCACTGTTGGTCGGGGGCTGGGATCGAACCCACGATCCCACGATCCCCCGGCCAAGGGTAAACTGTGCAATTACGTCAGTCTGGATCCTTCAGCTCCGTGGGGAACGTATATAACGTGAATGGCGACGGACATGTGCACACGCTGGTCCCGAAGTTACACGCATGTATGCTGCAAGTTTTCTTTTTCCACCGCTCTAGATGATACATGCCATTCCACGCTTCACTACGGCACAATGTGCACCTGGCATAACGGCGATTTAAAGCTTGAAGCAGACTTTAAACGGCAATTGTTCAGGTGTGACAGTACTGTCTCTATACAAAAGCAAGGCAGCTACCGGAATGTTTGGTAGTCATGAACTTTGAACTCACGTCATCCGCACATGTGCACTCGTAATGCGAAAGTCGCTTATTCATTGCTCACTACTAAGCACAGACAGGCTGAACTGTTTTCCCATAATTCCTTGCAGTTTTTCCGTCGGGTGAAGTCAAGCGCCCATTCTTAAAGGCCAAATGTCACGTAACAGGGTCCTTAAAATGTCTTGAAACTAGATATAAAAGGGAACCGATCCGTTCGGGTCTTGGTGCATATGCTTCAGTAACGCCGGAATATTTGTTAATTTAAAACTGCCGCGATTGGCCTGACGTTCCTACTCACGGCCCCCGGAATCGCCTGGGGAAGAAGGCGGAAGTGACGAAATTGATTGTACCTTAGTTTGATGCTTGGGGTATCCCGATTGATTGTTTATATGGAGACTGGAAGATTGAAGTGAGCAACAAGAAAGAAAAAATTGGATATTTCACCCATACCTTAAAACGGGGCTATAAGGGACAGCTGGGTAATAAGGGACACTTTTCTGGGAAATGTTTTCATACCTGTCAAGTGATACGTTTTCGCCGTATTTTAATACCGTAAAACGCGGCTATAAGGGACGGCGGGGTAATAAGGGACACTTTTCTGCGAAATGTTTTCATACCTGTCAAGTGATACGTTTTCGCCGTATTTTAATACCATAAAATGGGGCTATAAGGGACGGCGGGGTAATAAGGGACACTTTTCTGGGAAATGTTTTCATACCTGTGAAGTGATACGTTTTCGCCGTATTTTAATACCGTAAAACGCGGCTATAAGGGACGGCGGGGTAATAAGGGACACTTTTCTGGGAAATGTTTTAAATGTAATTCGTGTTGTTATTGTCAAATATTTTAAGGATTCATGGATATTTGACAATAACAACACAACTCAGCGTCCGGCTCAAAATAAAAAAAGCAGAATTCTGGATTTGCAAGGCGATTCCTTTCTGTCCCGCAGCCGCAGGACAGCTGAAAGTGTTAGGCCATCAGCCTAATGACTTCTCATTGTAGTGATAATAGCTCCCGCTGATCGATCTGCCCGCCCCGGCCATCAGCCTAATGATTGAGTCCACACTTCTCAATGTAGTGAGAATAGCTCCCGCTGAGCCATCTGCCAGCACCCTAGCTGTTGGGGTCTCACACACACGACGTGTTCCTCAACACACTCAATTTTTTTTCCCGTATATTTTTCTTTTGGGCGTACAGAAATGGCAATACGCCCGTATTTGCTAAAACTGCATTTTCCCTGTATTAAAATACGGCGAAAACGTCTCCCTTGACATGTATGCGCCTCCATTCTCATATTCATCTGGTCAATTTCTTGACAGCAGCGGCTCTCCTCCACTGTAATAATAATGGCTTCCGAAAAATCAATATTTATGGGGCGCCCTCGACAGACCCCCTTTGGCTTCCCAATTCTGGAGGCGATTAATGTCCAATTCAATGACATTTTCCACTGGTTCTGCTCTCTGGTCATCGTCGGAACTGTTGTCATCAGACAAAGCATCTGATTCCGTCTCGGACGGCTCGAACCTGTAAGGTTCTATGCCTCTGTCACTGTCTGAACCACTGACAAAAAAAAAGACAAAAAAAAAAAAGACAAAACTAAACTAATTTGTTCACAATCGCTGTCACTTTCCGTCATGATTGTCCAATGTTGATAAGTGTGAATGTGGATAGGCAGGGCAGCCAGGGTGAAATTTGTGACGTCAAAATCATGGGCGTGGTCTGGATTGGCTGTCACAAGCCAGCGAGCAAGGCGGGGCCTTCGCCTGGTGTATTTTGTGCAATTATGTAAATACGGGTGGGTGATATGGTCTCCGGTATGAATATTTGGTTTAAGCTATGTGTATTTTATCAAAATTCGTTGTCATTTAGAAAAAAAAATTACGTGACATTTGGCCTTTAATAGTGCTTTTCTAGTCTCAAAGACCACTCAAAGCGCTTCACCAGTACTAACCCTGTATTCTAAGGGCTTATCAGAAATAGATACCTAGGGACAATTAGAATCATTAATTAGCCTAACATGCATGTCTTTGGATTGTGGGAGGAAACTGGAGCTCCCAGAGTAAACCCACGCAGCACAGGGAGAACATGCAAACTCCACACAGAAAGGTTCCCACCCCTGCCAGCCTGGGGATTTGAATCTGGAACCGTCTAGCTGTTAGGCAACAGTGCTAACCAATGTACCACTCTGCTGCTTCAAAGGTGTTCACGTTACTGTTAATTACTAACACTAATTTACTATCAATGAACTCTCAGTGACAACTGCAATACTGTGTTGAATACCTTAATTTCCACAGTGAGGCACTGTTTGAAAAGATTTCTTACCTGACCCAGAAGTTCTAACCTTTTGAAGAAAGCTTTAGTCATCTTACAGTCTGCTTGGGTGTCAACACCGTGAAGCTATTTCACATCTGTTTAAAAATATAGGCAGTGCTTGAGTTGAATTTCTTGTCTCAATTAACAAACCACAATACCTTTGTGGTGATGGACTCTTTGTTTCATCTGAAAATGGGAAGAAAAGACAAGAGACGTCTTCATGCTGATTGAGATGCTTAACAACAGTTACTGGCTACATTTAGAAGGGACTATTTTTGTCCTCAGCTGCACAAAATAACTGGTTAAACAAACAAATCACGACATTTTGTCCAGTATTGCTATCATTTAATAAATGGTGCTTGCGGAACTGTTGTCTAAAAGCAACATTACACTTGAGGTCGTTACGGTATCATGAACATAGTAACTGCGGGTGCCATACTTATCACATTCATAGTTACTATATTCACTGATACCATACTCCCTCTCGTGTAATATTGCTTCATTATCTTCTCACCAGTGTGAGTTTTCATGTGAATACTCAAATTACTCTGCAGTGCGAAACATTTTCCACATGTTTTACAGGAAAAGGGCTTCTCACCTGTATGTGTTCTCATGTGATTAAATAAATGACCACGCACACGGAAACATTTTCCACATGTTTCACAAGAATAAGCCTTTGCAACTGTGTGAACTCTCATGTGATTTATCAAAGCACTACGCATATGGAAAGATTGTCCACATGTTTTACAGGAAAAAGGGTTCTCAAATGTGTGAATTCTCATGTGATATTTCAAACTACTTGGCTGGCTGAAATAGCTGCCACATGTTTCACAAGAATGAGCCTTCTCAACTGTGTGAGCTCTCATGTGATTAATCAAACTACTACCCAGACTGAAACATTGTCCACATCTTTCACAAGAAAAAGGCTTCTCACCTGTGTGAGTTCTCATGTGATATTTCAAAGTACTTCTCTGGCTGAAACATTTTCCACATGTTTCACAAGAATGGGGCTTCTCACCTGTATGCGTTCTCATGTGTGCACATCTAATTTTTTTCCCCCAGGTGCTGCAGTGGAAAGATTCCTGACCTATATGACATTTGTTATGGCCCAATAAATATCTTCTTTCACTAAATCTTTGCTCACAAGTGTTGCCGGCAAATGGCTTTACCACTGTGTTTGTAGAAGATTTTGAGTCGACATGATTGTTTCCTTCTTGATCAGTGTTCTTCGAAAAAGGAACACTGTAAGAGTGGTCATGGTCCTTATGTGTAGCCATCACCACAGAGGGATCAGTCTCCTGATTCAGGTGAGCCTCCTCCCTTTGTCCACTGGTGCCATGTTCATCATCTTCCTCTTTAATCTGTGGTGGAGGTGGTTTCTTCTGGTCCAGACTGGTGTTTCTCTCCTGTTTACAGAGCCGCAGGTCAGAAGAAATCTTCTCCTCACAAACATGCTGAAGAGAGATATCTGGATAGGTAAGATAAAAAAAAAAAAAAAAAAGATCTGATAATAAACAGATACTGAACTATGAGAAACAAATTAAATACTGGCATATATAGTCGAAGAGCCCATTGGAGAATGATGGCTGAAGCCTTATGCTTGAGACTGGGCAAAGAAGACTAAACTAAAAAAAAAAAAAAAAAAAAAATACAGTGGAAACCAAAAGTTTACATGCACTCTGTGTGTGTGTGTGTGTGTGTGTGTGTGAAATTACAACCTTTTTTTGGTCACTGACATGACTGAGGTGTGCGCGAAAAAAAAAATTGTGTTTTGGTTAACGTTTAGAGGGTCAAAAATGCGATCGTTTAGGCGGAATAATAATAAATCTTGTCGTATAAATTGAAAAAACGCTTACAATAGAGCCGTGGTGCTCACATTGTTAGTCTTTGCCAGTCACACCCTCACGGTTCAGATTATTTGGCCTCGGCATCGCCCCAGCGCAATGATATGAGCACCGCCTCAATCTTTGCATTAAAGTTTTAAAAACCATTCAGTAACAAAGTATTGTTAAAATATAAACTGATGCACTACAGTGGGTCTCAAATATGTGTGAACGTGTCCTGTTATAGAACTGCATGAGTTTATTGATGATACACAGAAGAAATTCAATATTCCACTGAACTCCATCACTGAACAGTGATATAAACTAAAATAATTATGACTGAACAACTCCCATTCCCCAAAGTGCAAGATACACTATTATCTTGAATATAAGCAATAAAAGATCACACAAATAAGTGATCTGACAAACAAATAAAGAAAGGATCTGAAACAGTTGCTAATATTGGATGTCCCATTCATTTTCGATATTTAGGTATTCTGTAATTAATATTCACACAATCAAACAAATCTTAGTGCCCTTTACTCCTTTTTATATTTGTCCAAGTCTAACATGTGTCTGCCGACATATAGGCTACACATCTTAGTATTCCACTTTCAAACACAGCCTGCATTTGGGCCTGTAAAGCCTGATTGGGATACCGGTTTCAGACAGAAATACTTGCATTCTATGGGCAATACACTAGTATAAAATAATATTCAAAAAATTCCTGCATCCACACTGTGATCCGAATCACCACCAAAATCTAATCATCTGTTCCCTGTGCACACACCTTTCCTGAAAATTTCATCAAAGTCCGTTCATGACTTTTTGAGTTACAGTATGTTGGTAACAGACAAACCAACCAACGCGACTGAAAACTTTACCTTGATGCTCTCTTGGTGGAGGTAAATATTGGATCATTCATCCCTAGCCTAAACCTCTGGCTTTGAAGTTTTGACACTGAGCATGAACTGTATTATGTGTTAAAACTGTGTTTGGGAGGACGATCAGTCTCACAGAGTGTGGCATGAAATAAATTCATACCACCATCAGAGACTTTTAATCAGAAATGTACTTTTGACCTGAATGAATTTCTGCACCATATTTTATGAATGTAATCTTGGTTTAAAAAATTGATTTTAATCATTAAGAAAAATTTCACATAAGATTTCAAACATCTCATGTGAGACTGCAAATGATAGCACTGTTAAAAACCTTTCATGTGATCTTCCTTTTTCCACACGTTTTTACAAGAAAAAGGCTTCTCACTTGAATAATTCTTCATGTGACATTTCAAGTCACTGAAACTTTTCACCATTTCACAAGGTAAAAGGCTTCTCAACTGTGAGCCTTTTCATGTTAATTTTTAAAGTATTTCCCTGGCTGAAATATTTTCCACATTTTACAAGAAAAAGGCTTCTGCTATACTGTCCCTTTGCTGCTGCAATCCTGTAATTTCCCCATTGTGGGACTAATAAAGGTTGATCTTATCTTATACAACAGCTAGTTCTGACCAGCAATTTGATTGGACAATAGGGATTCCAGGCGTTACTAAAATCCATGATAACTGTACTCCAGCGTTTCACTGGATATGCATCACTCTGCTTCAAAAGACTTGTACTTGTGTAGTGCTTTTTCTAGTCTCAAAGACCACTCAAAGCGTTTCACCAGTACTAACCCTGTATTCTAAGGGCCTATCAGAAATAGATACCTAGAAACAGTTAGAATCATTATTAGCCTAACATGCGTGTCTTTGGATTGTGGGAGGAAACTGGAGCTCCCTGAGTAAACCCACGCAGCACAGGGAGAACATGCAAACTCCACAGAGAAAAGTTGCCACCCCTGCCAGACTGGGGATTTGAACCTGGAACCTTCTAGCTGTTAGGCAACAGTGCTTACCACTATACCACTGTGCTGCTTCAAAGGTGTTCATGTTACTGTTAATTACTAACACTAATTTACTGTCAACGAACTCAACAAAGTATTGCTGTCATTTAATAAATAGTGCTTGCGGAACTGCTGCATAAAAGCAATATTACACTTGAGGTCATTACGGTGTTATGAATATAGTAAATGCGGGTGCCACACTTATCACATTTGCAGTTATTATATTCACCGACACTACACCGCCTCTCATGTAATATTGCTTCATTATCTTCTTACCAGTATGAGTTTTCATGTGAACATTCAAATTACCCTGCAGTGTGAAACATTTTCCACGTTTCATAGGAAAGGGGTTTCTCACCAATATGTGTTCTCATATGACTATTCAAACTACTACACATATTAAAGATTGTCCATACGTTTCAGATGAAAATGGCTTCCCACCTGTGTGAGTTCTCATGTGTCTTACAAAATGTGATGCACATCTAATTTTTTTTTTCCCCACAAGTGCTGCAGTGAAAGGATTCCTTACCGACGTGACGTTTTGTATGGGCCAATAAATATCTTCTTTCACCAAATCTCTGCTCACAGGTGTTGCCGGCAAATGGCGGTACCACTGCGTTTGTAGAAAATTTTGAGTCGACATGATTGTTTCCTTCTGGATCAGTGTTCTCAGAAAAAGGAGCACTGTAAGAGTGGTCATGGTCCTTATATGTAGCCATCATCACAGAGGGATTACTCTCCTGATTGAGGTGAACCTCCTCCCTTTGCCCACTGGTGCCATGTTCATCATCATCTTCTTTAATCTGTGGTGGAGGTGGTTTCTGGTCCAGAGTTGTTTTCCTCTCCTGGTTACAGAGCTGCAGGTCAGAAGAAATCTTCTCCTCGCAGACATGCTGATGAGAGATATCTGGATATGTAAGAGAAAAAAAATTAAATGATCTGATAATAAACAGATACTAAACCATGAGAAACAAATTAAATACTGGCATATACAGTCGAAGAGCCCAATGGAGAATGATGGCTGAAGCCTTATGCTCAAGACCGGGTGAAGAGGACTAAACTAAAAAAAAACCAAAAAAAAACAAAAAAAACAGTGGAAGCCAGAAGTTTACAAACACCGTATAAAAAAAAAAAAAATCACAACCTTTTTTGGTCACTGTCTGACATTAAATAAGACTAAACGTTTCCTGTTTTATGTCAGTTAGGATTACCAAAATTATTTCTATTTGCTAAATAATTTTTAGATTTGCTAGATAATCTTTTCAGAATTTTTTTTTAAATTATTTTCTTCAAAATCAAAAGTTCACACACATTTCCTCAGTATTTGGTAGCATTGCCTTTAAACTGTATGACTTGGGTCAAATGTTTTGGGTCTCCTTCCACAAGCTTCTCACAATAGTTTGCTGGAATTCTGGCCCATTCCTCCTGGCAGAACTGGTAGAACTGAGTCAGGTTGGTAGGCCGCCTTGCTTGCACACGTCTTTTCAGCTCTGCCCATCGTGTGTTTATATTTATATAGCTATATATTTATTCCATCTAGCTACAATGCTCCGCACTGTGTGTTTATATATTTACATATTTATTCCACCTAGCTGCAATGCTCCGCACTGTGTGTTTATATATTCATATATTTATTCCATCCAGCTACAATGCTCTGCACTGTGTGTCTGTGTGTGTGTATATATATATTTTATAGTAATATGTACATATGTATATAAGATAAGTCTTTATTAGTCCCACAACGGGGAAATTCCAGGATTGCAACAGCACAGGGATAGCAACACTCAGAGCAACAATCAGAAGGCAAGAAAAAAAAAAGCAAGCAAGCAAGAGCAGCTAATATACATATGTACATATTACTATAAAATACATATATACACACACACACACAGACACACAGTGCAGAGCATTGTAGCTGGATGGACTAAATATATGAGTATATAAACACACAGTACGGAACATTGTAGCTAGATGGAATAATATGTAGATATATAAACACAGAGCGGAGCATTGTAGCTAGATGAAATAAATATATAGATATATAAATATAAACACACCCAGTGTGGAGTATTGTAGCTAGATGGAATAAATATGTAAATATATAAACACACACAGTGCGGAGCATTGTTGCTAGATGGGATGAAACAGCACAACCGTCTACTTAGTTATCCTACATGGTATGATTATGTGCCCATACATATTCTCACCCTCCATAGCGACCGGTATTTTCCTAGTTATATGCCGGAGGGGACCATTGTGTAAGTCTATTGCATCTTTTGCATTCAAAAAACTATTAGTTTGTTACGTCTTTTTGCTATCTCTGCGAGCAGCCCTGCTTAGGTTGTACAGTCTGACAGCCGTTGGTAGGAAGGACCTGCGAAACCTCTCGGTTGTGCACCTGGGATGATGTAGTCTGCTGCTAAATGAGCTCCTCAGTGCATTCAGTATGTCCTGCACAGGGTGGAACTCGGACTCCAGCAGAGATGACAGTTTAGCCACCGTCCTTCTCTCTCCTATCTCCTCCACCGGATCAAGGCGCTGCCCCAGGACAGAGCTAGCTTTCTTGATCAGTTTGTTCAGTCTCTTCCTATCGGCTGCAGTAATGCCACTGCCCCAGCAGACCACTCCAAAAGTGATGGCTGATGCCACCACCGTGTCATAGAATATTAGCTGCTCTTGCTTGCTTGTTTTTTTTCTTGCCTTCTGATTGTTGCTCTGAGTGTTGCTATCCCTGTGCTGTTGCAATCCTGGAATTTCCTCGTTGTGGGACTAATAAAGGCTTATCTTATGTTATCTTATCTTAACAGGGCTTTGTGATGGACAATCCAAAATATTCACTTTGCTGTTCTCAAGCTACTTTGTAACCAATTTGGTGCCATGTCTAGGCTCATTGGCCATTTTGAAGACCCATTTGTGCCCAAGCTTTAACTTCCTGGCTGATGTCTTGAGATGTTGCTTCAATATTTCCACATAATGTTCTTTCCTTATGATGCCATCTATTTTGTGAAGTGCACCATTCCCTTGTGCAGCAAAAAACACCCCCACAACATGATGCTACCACCCCCGCACTTCACAGGTGGGATGGTGTTCTCAGGCTTGCAAGTTTCCCCCTTTTTCCTCCAAATGTAACGATGATTATTATGGTCATACAGTTCAATTTTAGTTTCATCAGACCAGAAGACATGTCACTGAAAATCTCTTGAAATTTGAGTATGGTGGACAGAAAACCTTGTCCCCGCTCCTATCAGGAATATCATCTCGCCTTTACCGGGTCACAGCTGCTCCGCCTTCCCGGCGAAAGCGTCACCGTCACCAAGGTAAACACGGTGGTCAGCTGGTGAAACTAAAGCTCTTCCTGGCGTGCTCTGCTGTTTCCTGGACAGAATACGGATTATTTTCTTGTCTGTTGGTGTCTTGGCGCTCCCTGGATACCATTGATGCCTGTGATCGGCTTCAATCAAGTGCTCCAGCCCCACCGCCCCTGCTCTCCCTGGTTTTGTCAGCGCAGGGTGAACCTCTGGAACCTGAGGCCGCTGTGTCGGGCTCCCCAGTCTGCTCCACCAAAGGCCCAACTCCTGCCAGGATTGGCCTGGTGAGGGAGTAAGTGAGTGTTCTTGTTTAGTGCCATGTCAGCATCTATGGCAATTTCATGGCAAAATTAGAACTAATAAAAAAATTGAATTAAAAATTATATAGAGACAGGGTGATAAATGAAAGAATAAATAATTAAGAGCGAGATAGCTATGTAGATACAATAAAACAGAAAAATTAAATACGATGCTTCAGATGCACATGTGCTAAAAACCCTAAAATTTTCCTTGGTGGTGCCTTATTAAAAATATCTTTCAGTGACTTTTGAGTATAAAAACGTTGTCTTGCTGTCATGAGAGTAGGACAGTCAAGTAAAATGTGCTTTATTGATAAAAAAAAAAACTCTGCAAAACTGACAAGCTGGTGGGGCTTCACCTTTTAATAAAAAGCTGTGCGTAAGCCTTGAGTGGCCAATACGGCATCTAGTGTACACTACCTCATCATGTCAGTTTTGAAAGTGATGCAAGTGTCTATGGCTTATGGCAGGTTTAATATCATGTAGCTTATTTGCAGTACATGTGTCCCATTCAGTCTGCCACTTCTTTAAAATATAGCAGGTTATTAGAGGCCTGAGGTCTGAGGCTGGGATCTGACATTGAGTGACTTCTTGGGTAAGGGCTCTCTTGGCAGCATTGTCTGCCTGCTCGTTACCTGACAGGCCAACATGGCTAGGGAGCCAACAGAAGATGATACTAAAATTATGTTTCTGTAAAAAAAACTAGTTTCTCCAAAATCTGGACAATAATGGAGGTGATCAGTCTTTAAAAACCCAAGTGCCTGAAGACAGGATCTGGAGTCAGTAAAAATTAAGGAGCTCTGTTGTTTCTGGTTGGTTCTCTCAATGTGCTCCAATGCTAGAAGCAAAACACGAGCCTCTGCTGTAAAAAATTGAACACTGTTTGGGAATCCGCAAACCATGATGATTGTGCCCGGTGACAATTGCAGCAGAGACTGAGCCATCTACTTTACATCCATCCAAGTAAATGGAAATATGGTGAGGAAAACGGCATTTTATGTCCAAGATCTGCTGCTGGTACACATTTGGGTGAGTGTCTTTCTTTTCGTTTTGGCTCTGATCCAGAATGATATTGGGTTTCCTCAAACTCCATGGTGGAATGGGACAAAACTGTGTCTGTGTTATGTTGCTCATATCAGGGTAAAATTTTACCAGGTGAGGTTCTATACGGAGTCCAAAAGGAGTGATGCTCTTAGGTCTGACCTTATACATCTGCAAAAATCGAGGGTGAAAAACTGCAGAGGAGGCTGGATTTCTATGGTCAGCTTTAAGTTTAACCATATACTGGACAGCCAATTTCAGGAACCTATTTTGAAGTGAAAGCTCGTTTGCTTCAACACACAAACCTTTAACAGGAGAGGTTCTGAAAGCCCCTAAGGCAAGCCTTAGCCTCTGGTGATGGACAGTTTCCAGTGTCCTGATGTATGTTTTCCTTGCTGATCCATAAACTATGCTCCCATACTCTAACCGAGACCTTACAAGTGCTCTATAGAGACACAGCAGCACAGTAGAGTCCGCACCCCATTTAGTTTTTGCCAAAACTTTAATATCAAGGGCTTTAAAATATCTGATTCGTATAAGTTTTATATGTGGAATAAAAGACAGCTTATTATCAAAAATAAGTCCAAGGAATTTGGTGAAAAGCTCAGGGTCGAGGTGAAGAGACTGCAGCAGGCAAAAGTGCATACAGACAGTTTTTGTTTTTGAAAATTTAAAACCATTACTGAGTGACCACCTATTAATCTTGTTTATGCACAGTTGTAGTTGCTTTTCAATTGTGCTCATGTCTTTCCCCCTGTAGCAAATACAGACGTCATCTACGTAAAGACTACAAAAGGTATTTGGTCTAAGAGCACCAACTATACTATTAATCTTAATGCTAAAAAGAGTAACCGAGAGGATGCTTCCCTTGGGGACTCCTTGTTCTTGCACATGGGGCTCTGAAAGGGCATTCCAACTCAGACTCTGAAGTGTCTATTGGACAAAAAGTTTGAAATGAAAAAGGGCAAAACTAAACCCATGCCATGTAGGTCTCTTAAAATACTGTATTTCCATGTTGTGTGGTATGTTTTTTCTAAATCAAAAAATACAGCAACTACATGTTCTTTTCTAATAAAACCATCACGTATATAGGCCTCTAATCTGATAAGGTGGTCTAAAGTGCTTTTACCACGTCTGAAGCCACACTGGTCATCAGTTAAAACGCCTTCAGACTCAAGCACCCACACAAGGCAATTGATTAGAAGCAGAATGATTAGAAGCACCTGGGCGAGGACCGGGAAACATGATCAGCGGGAGGGGAATCAGCTGCTGATAATGAGAGAGGGGACGTGCCCGGACCGGCGTGCGATCAGAGAAAGTAGGTCAAAGCTGTGCATAAATCCATTAATCCTTCCCCTCCTCTGTGCTCCTCCTGCATAAAAGCGCACGAGGAGGCTTATGACAGTTGGAGCTGAAGCGTGCGATGTGATCTTTCATTGCCTGCTGTTTATCTGAACCTGCAACACAACGCAAAGGCATAGCCATAAAATTAAAACAAGAAACCAGAGAAACTGTGAGCTACAAAGCTGCTGTCATTCTAGTTAACAACACCGGAGTCCGTTCTGTCGATTACGTCATTGGGATGCTGCCCTTAATTCGGTGGACGGCACCACAGTCCAGTCAGCGGCTGTGGTTTTTTGATGATAACTAGTTTATGCAGGTGCTGTTGTAAATATTATATTGATCATAGACAATGACTTTTGGGTTTACACAACATGCTAAAAAAATGTCAAAAAACGTGTCATCAGCACTTTAAGCCTCGCAATGGTGAGGTACTGTTAATCAATTGTGAGGTGTCCCCTTGGTCTCATGATGTCAAAATGTGAACAGCATGATGATGAAAAGGACTGTTGAAATACCAATTCCAATTGAACCAGAAAATTTTTTTGCTTGATTCATGATGATAGAAAAATGCCATATTATCCATATTATTATTATTATATGATTATTTTTATTTTGTATCATGCCTTTCCTATTTCATGGCTGATGTTTATGTGCACTCCATGTAGAATAAGTTCATATATTCCTTTATATTATTCTTTCATGTCTGTGAGCAATTATTGTCTAACTGTGGCCTTCAAAGGATGTGCGCAAATGCTGAGACTGAGGGTCAGCACAAGCGTAAAAGATGACCTAAGCTACACTGATAATCTCTTTGACATGCCCTGCTCTTCTGTGTCCAAGGAATGTGCTGAATCTTCCAGTTCGTGTAGCTTAGATTTATAGACATCCTGTCTCTAGATGTCTGGGGCGTCTCCTTCTTTGTTTATCTATCCTGAGGAGCAGCTATAAATACCAAGCATAGAGAATGTACTGTATGTTCAGAGATTCGCTGTGTCTGTGTGTCACGCTCTGTAATCTCTCCCTCAAAATGGCCATTGAGGTTTACTTTGTTTTATCCTTTTATTCTTTTATATGCTGTTACTTCTATAATAAATATACTTGGATCCAATACTCCGCCTGATCTTTGACTGAGAATAATTTATGCTCAAAATTATTCCATCAGTGGATCAAACATCTGTTGTGAATTTTGCTGTTAAGCACCTTGTTAGAGCACAGCAAGTTATGCAAAGAGTACTTAACACTGAACAGTTGAACATGTGCATTCAAAAGGTTAGAGAAGGTCAAATTAAGTTCACCGGTCAAGGTTACAGTGCATTTTAGGTGCATTGTGGAATTTCACCCAGAAGCTGAATATCCCGAACTTTTAGTTAATAGTGCGTACACACACACATACACACACATACACACGACTCTCAGATTAAAGGAACACTTTTTAATCTGAGTAAGCTGGACTAGCCTGCCACAATTTCGATATCCAGCTTATTTTTTCCCCATTAAAATCTGATGTGTTTTCAAAGTGTTTCCTTTATTTTTTTGAGCAGTATATATACACTACCGTTCAAAAGTTTGGGGTGTGGCGTAACCCCCACAACAGCTGGGACAGGCACAGCAATGTGTGTATTAATGTCTACAGACAGCCCGCTTCTTCTGGCTTTTTCCGGCTTACTACTGTGATGTTAATGTGCCATTCATGCATCGTGTTCATGCTTCCTGTCCTTACTGTGTCTATACACTGATGACAATATGTAGATGTGCCTTGTAACCTCTTTTGTCCTGCAGTTCTGGAGCAGAGGCGAATCCTGGCTAGCAATCTCCTTATTGTTATGTGTGTCTCTCAAATGCAAATGCCCATACCTACTGCTGTGAATGCCTTTCATGTATTGTCTGTAGTTGGGTATATAAGCTGCATTATTCTGTAAATCTCTCTCTCACTCTGACTACTGCTCATCTGCGCACTTTGCTGGAGAGCCTCCGGGCTCGCTCTTGGAGCGAGCCCCGTGATGGCGGCATGATAATAAACCTATTTAAAACCTCACTTCGCTGCCTTTTTTTTCATGCCGCCGCAGGGGTCACTTAGAAATTTCCTTATTTTTGAAAGAAAAGCACTTTTTTTCAATGAAGATAACTTTAAACTAATCAGAAATACACTCTATACATTGCTAATGTGGTAAATGACTAGCTGCAAATGTCTGGTTTTTGGTGCAATATCTAGATAGGTGTATAGAGGCCCATTTCCAGCAACTATCACTCCAGTGTTCTGATGGTACAATGTGTTTGCTCATTGCGTCAGAAGGATAATGGATGATTAGAAAACCCTTGTGCAATCACGTTAGGTCTGCAATGCTGTAATTGCTGCAAATGGAGGATTCTTTGACGAAAGCAAAGTTTGAAGGAAAAAATTATTATTTCAAATACAAATCATTATTTCTAATCTTGTCAATGTCTTGACTATATTTTCTATTCATTTTACAACTCATGGTGGTAAATAAGTGTGACTTTTCATGGAAAACACAAAATAATTGTCTGGGTGACCCCAAACTTTTGAACGGTAGTGTGTATATATATACAGTATATACTGTATATATATATATATTTTTTTTTTCATTCTAGTAAGGATGGACAATGGAAGAATGGCATTAAGGGCTTTTTTTAAAATCCTATTTCCAACTTGGGAAAGGAGGTTTGAAGTTGGAGCTTCTAACTGACCTTGGGGGACAACAACCCTGATTTGCATCCATACAAGCTGAGAAGGGATCTTCCCGTTTCAGGTGCAGGAGAAAGTGGCTTCGGCCCCTGGTTATATTTAGTTTGGGTTAACAGCCCACTCCTTCCATTTTTGTTATCACATTTCAAATCAAGAGTGCCTCAAAATGGACTGATTAGGCAATGTTGAACACTGGAATGAATGACCAAGATTGGGGACTTATTTATCTGAATGTTGTCTGTTATGATTTTCTTGTGTATGTGTGGCAACATCCACCAACAAAACATTATTCAGAACTGAGGCTGCACTCACACCAGGCAATCTGTATCGTGTCCAAGCACCTTTGATCCCATTCTTACATTCAATCAGACCTTTATAGTTTCACTTACCTGTTCTGTGCCATTCTGGTTCTGGTTTCATGTTGACATCCAGCAGTCTGTGCTGACAGTCATTACCATCTTCATTATACCATACAATAACTTTTTTGATATCTTCAGCTATTTCTTTGGATTGTGACTGAATTATCTTAACAGTATCAGAATCGTGAGGGTGAAATGTGTCATTATTTGATTCTGATTTATGACTTTGTTCATTTCTAAGAGTGACCATAAAACCAGCAGACTCCTGCTTCAGGAAAAGATGATCTTCCTCCTGGACAGTGTAGTGTTCCTCCTCTTCCTTTTTAATCTGTTTAACCAGAAGAAGTTTTGGTTTCTCCTGTTCCTGTTTTATCTGCTGCAATTCTGGTTCCTCCCGTTTCACTTTAAACTCAAGATTTTCTGGTTCTTCTTGTTCCTTCTTAATCTGTTTAATGTGGAGTTTAGGTTCCTCTTGTTCCTCTTTCATCTTGAGAGTATCTGGGTTCTCCTGCTTCAAACTGGAGCTCCTGTCCTGGTTACAGAGCTGCTGGTCAGCAGAAACCCCGTTCTCACTGGCATTTTGCTCTAGAAGTTCTAGAGGAAGAAAGGACACAAGAAATGGATGATTAATCCTCAAGCAAACAGTGACCAAGTGTGGTAATTTATGACCCCATAATACTTCAGGCCAGAATAGTTTCTCTTTATGGTTCTATCAAAGAGTCTCTATAGTGAACGGCACTCTGACGTCACTTCCTGTTGTGGCCGCCATGTTAGGGGAGTAGCACTATAGTATGTTTGCATTTCACTGGTGCAGTAAACATGTCAAAAGGTAAGTATTATGAATTATTTGTCTTTGCATTTGTTCCAATAACAGATGTTAGCAAATCTAGCTGTAGTAATAGCACTGCATTAAAAAAAAAAAAAAAACATTCCTAATTTTGGCCATAGAGCCGAGTCCATTTTTTTTTTAATTAAAATTTTCTGAGATTCACTGGCAACCTAAATGGGACACCCAAGAAATACCAGGTTATATTTGTGATTTGGGGCCTCTTGTATAAAGACTTGCGTGGCCTTCTTACTGAAAGATGACATATGTTTAAATCAAGATAACACTGTAAGCAAAAAAAAAAAAAAAAGCCAATGTATGAAACCGACCGTACGCAGGAATCCAAGCACATTTCTCCATTTAAATATGCAATTAGATGCAAATAAATATATACAAGCCCTGCACGTTTGATTCTCCTGTATCCATGATCAAAAATAATGGAGTTAATGGAATTTACTAGACTGTGAGTTGGAGGTGCTCCTGAATGAGGTAGAGGCAAGTAAAAACGTTTTATTTGGCACGCTGTCCTCCGGCATTAGCGACATATACAGCCAATTCAATAGCCTGCTGACAGCCACGGATTGACACCAGCAAGATGGCTCAACCAGAACTTGTTGAGCAGTTTGCCTCCACCTTTGAGAAGGAACTTGGTGTACCACAAGAAGGAGAATCTGCAAAGCAGAAGTGGGAAGAGCTGCGAAACACCATCCACCGCACAGCCTTGGCTACCTTTGGGAGGAAGACCTCGAAGTCACAGGACTGGTTTGATGCCAAGTTGACCGAGATGACCCCTGTCATTGAAGCCAAGCGCTCAGCACTTGCTGAGTACAAGAAGTACCCAAACGAGAAGAATCTCCAGATTCTCAGGGCTGCGAGAAGCAAAGTTCAGCAGACTGCTCGGCGCTGTGCCAACGAGTACTGGACTCAGCTCAGCCAAGACATTCAAACCGCTGCCATAACAGGGAACATCTGTGGTATGTACGATGGCATCAAGAAAGCACTTGGTCCGGCTCAGAGCAAGACGGCCCCCCTCAAATCCTCCACTGGGGAGATGATCACAGAAAAGAACAAGCAGATGGAGAGATGGGTGGAACACTACTCCGACCTCTACTCCAGACAGAACACCGTGACACCGTCAGCCCTTGATGCCATCGACTGCCTGCCATCCATGGACGAACTTGACGCCGAGCCAACCATCGACGAACTCAGCAAGGCCATTGATAGCTTGGCCGCTGGCAAGGCACCCGGCAACGACGGCATACCCCCCGACCTGATCAAGCACTGCAAGACCGCCCTACTGCTGCCATTGCATGACGTCCTCTGCCAGTGTTGGAAGGAAGGTGCCGTACCACAGGACATGAGGGACGCCAAGATCATCACCCTCTACAAAAACAAAGGGGAGAGAAGCGACTGCAACAACTACAGGGGCATCTCCCTCCTCAGCGTTGTTGGCAAAGTCTACGCATGAGTTGTTCTCGTTCGTCTACAGAAGCTTGCTGAACGTGTCTACCCCGAGTCTCAGTGTGGCTTCTGCGCTGAGCGATCGACGGTAGACATGATATTCTCCATCCGCCAACTCCAGGAGAAATGCAGAGAACAGAACATGCCCCTGTACGTCGCCTTCATCGACCTCACCAAAGCGTTCGATCTGGTCAGCAGAGAGGGCCTTTTCAAGATCCTGCCAAAGACAGGATGCCCACCAAAGTTGCAAAGCCTCATTGAATCGTTTCACACCAACATGCAGGGGATAGTGCAGCACGATGGCAACGTCTCAGAGCCTTTCAACATACGCAGCGGAGTGAAACAGGGCTGTGTACTTGCGCCAACCCTCTTTGGGATTTTCTTTGCTATGCTCCTGAGGCATGCCTTCAGCACAGCAACAGAGGGAATCTACCTGCACACAAGATCTGATGGCAGACTTTTCAACCTCGCCCGCCTGAAAGTCAGAACCAAAGTACGCGAGGCTCTAATCAGAGACATGCTGTTCGCAGACGACGCTGCAGTCGCAACCCACACACAGCAGGAGCTTCAGACCCTGATGGACCGCTTCTCCCAGGCATGCAAGGACTTCGGGCTTACCATCAGCCTGAAGAAGACTAACGTCTTGGCGCAAGGCACGGAAGCACCACCAACCATCACCATTGACGACTACGAGCTGGAGGTCGTGAATCAGTTCACGTACCTGGGGTCCACGATCAGCAACAACCTCTCCCTTGATACAGAGATCAACAAGAGGATTGGAAAATCAGCCTTCACACTCGCTCGCCTCACCACACGAGTGTGGGAGAATCCCAAACTCTCTGTCAAGACGAAGATGGCAGTGTACAACGCCTGCGTCATCAGCACACTGCTCTATGGGAGTGAGACGTGGACAACATACGCCCGGCAGGAAAAGAGACTGAACTCCTTCCACTTGCGCTGCATTCGCCACATCCTGGACATATCCTGGCAGGACAAAGTGCCCAACACAGAAGTTCTGTCCCGCGCCGGCCTTCCCTCCATGTTCACTCTACTCAGACAGCGCAGGCTCCGCTGGCTAGGCCACGTTCACCGTATGGAGGATGGCAGAATCCCCAAAGACGTCCTCTATGGAGAACTGGCAACTGGCAAGAGAGACGTTGGCCGCCCACAGCTGCGTTTTAGAGACGTCTGCAAGAGAGACATGAAGGCCCTGGAGATCAACACACAGCGCTGGGAGGACCTTGCAACGGACCGCTCCAAATGGAGAGGCACCCTGACCAGACAGCTCAAGGCGGGTGAAGAGAGACTGACTGTTGCTGCAGATGAAAAAAGGACCCGCAGGAAGAACCGCCACAGACCCAGCAGCACGGAGACCACCCACAAGTGCGACCTGTGTGACAGGGACTGCCATTCGCGCATCGGCCTGTTCAGCCACAGGCGGTGCTGTTCCAGCAGAGTAGACGTTTAGGATTCTCTTCCATGGTCATCATAGACCGACGGAGGCCGACGAGTTGGAGGTGCTCCTGAATGAGGTAGAGGCAAGTAAAAACGTTTTATTTGGCACGCTGTCCTCCGGCATTAGCGACATATACAGCCAATTCAATAGCCTGCTGACAGCCCTATAAGATTACTTTACCGTTTTCCTGTATTCAGACAAGGATGAGAAGGATGATGTTTGAGTCACTTTGAGGACATTTTCAAAACTGAGGTAATGTTATTTCCATATTCTATTGAAAAGACCTTCAAAATGATATTTAATTTGTAGGAAGTGTGCAAAAATGGAGGTTGAAAACTCACGTTCGATCGGTCGGCAGTTATGTCTCCACTCACTGGAATAAATCACATCAAACTTGTAATAAAATACACGTCCCTCCAAGCTTTGGCTGTTAAATATTGATCATGGTGTACTTTTAAGCCGATTGTGATCTGTTGGCGAGAGAGGTGTGCAGTTGATGAGCGTTGCAGCGCTTTGAAAGTTGAACTTTTTTCAGCTTTCAGCGCCATGAGCACAGCGCTGACTGCTGAGAGCATTTTTGCACCGAGGGCACTGAGCGCATTAAACACCAGACTACATAGAAAATGAACAGAAAATAGTTGCCCACAGCAGAAAAAAATGCATTTGGAGGACATGCAGCCTAACCGCATTCATTGCTCACTACTAAGCACAGACAGACTGAACTGTTTTCCCACAATTCCTTGCAGTTTTTCTATCAGGTGATATCACGCGCCCATTCTTAATACAGTTTCTTTTAAATTCATAAAGGACGGTTTCACAGGCCAGTGTTAATTAGGTATATTCAGTAAAAAAAACAACAAAAAAAACCCTCTTATTTCTCCAGTTCATAAAGAGCAGTTTAGAATGTGTTTCAAACTTTCTTTTTAATTTTGTATCAAATATTCCCAGATAATATTATAAACCACACATCTTAAGTGCACTGAGGGGTTAGCTGGGACAAAAATTCAGGCCAGGAATTTGGCTTCATCCTCGGCCACCCTGCTTTTGGAAACCAGAAACCACCACAGTTTTAGTAGGCCAACATTTTAATATAACAGGTATCAAACTAGTTATAAATGTAATTATAATCTTCAGCTGGCAGGAAAATTATAAATTTGGATTGTAACAGTCAACTGATTATTAAAACATGTGATTGACTAGTCTTAATTTTAATCTGGTGTTGCTTCTGATTTCTTCACCTTTTCAGAATAAAAACACAAGGAAAGAGGCTTTAGTTAAAAAAAGTTACAATTTTGCACGAAAAAGGTCACAAATTTGTCCTCAAAAACATTCAAAATTTTAAAAAAGTACCTTAATGCAAGATGTTTAAAAAATGAGGAAAGAAAACAAATTTAGATTCACATTGCCTTATGAATACAAGAGCAATTTAGCTATGGTTAATGCAACCTACTTATTACATTTAAAAATGTAAACCCTAAACTATGAGCAGCTACAACAGTATAATATAACCACAAATACTCATTCACCACATTACTTCCGTCTTCATCTCATTTCTGTGTTCTGGGGCATGAGGGGGTTTGCTCCTTTTAACATATTATATTAAATTAATTTAGTTTCGTCTGTTATTTCACCAGGTCGGGAAGAGGGTCTAAATCACAGGTGTCAAACTCATTCCATGGAGGGCCAAGACCCTGCAGGTTTTACCTCCACCCAGTGTCTTCAACAGGTGATTTCTCTGAATTTCTTCCTACTGATTGCTGATCAGTGAAAACACCTGCTGAAGAGACTGGGTGGAAGTAAAACCTGCAGGGTCTTGGCCCTCCATGGAATGAGTTTGACACCCCTGGTCTAAATAAAACAGGGAGGGAGTGAGCTTATTTAAAACTATTATTTCATTTTTATCATATTGAATAAATGCTGGCCTACTTGTCTGCCGTTTCCCCCAAACAAGACACTTCTGCAGGTAAATGACCATTGCATCAGACCTCCCGTCTCTCTCTCTCTCTCTCTCTCTCTCTCTCTCTCTCTCTCTCTCTCTCTCTCTCTCTCTCTCTCTCTCGTGTTAGAAATCTGCGTTGCACAGACAACTCCTGGGGTGTTAAGGGACTGCAGATTATCTGCATTCCTGCAAAGTTTTTTTTTTTTTTTTTTCTAAAGATGGCAGCAGTCTGAAACACCCTTAAAACTAAATTACTTCCTCACAACTAGACACAGACATTCCAAGCATGGAGCACCACTAACCGTGCCATGTTTGTTTTGCCATTTCTATGGTAACAGACCCTAAATCTCGCAATATTAATTTTTACACTGGTATCAAAATTTATACTGGTATTATCATGAACAATAGGATATGGAACACCCCTATCTTACAGATGTAACAGCACTATCAAAAGATCGATCCATGTATTTTGTGGATCAATATCGGCCCAGTCAAACGTGAATCAATCTCCCCCTAGTGATGATCTAATTTAAGAGCACTAGGGTCAAAGGTTAGAAGGTACCAAGTTTACAATCTTTTGAACTAGAATGTAGTCGGCTAAGGAAAGCCCTCAATAGTATTCTCCACACTTTAAATGTAACAATTTATTACCGTCAACATAAAATAACTCCAGAGTTTAAAATACTTGTAGGTCACAAGCTCTGCGTTTCGAACAGCCTAAACAGACAAGCAAGTGTGCATTTTTAAAAAAGAAGACTTATTAGGCCAAGGGATTAATCTTGCATTGAAAAATTGTAGGTAATCCTTTCTGTTAAAATCATCCCCGCCCCGATGTACCTTCAGCTTGTCATGGTCTAGCTCAGGGGTGTCAATCATGTGCCATGGAGGGCCAAGACCCTGCAGGCTTTACCTCCAACCAGTGTCTTCAACAGCAGATTCCACTGAATTTCTTCCCACTGATTGCTGATAAGTGAAAACATCTGCTGAAGAGACAGGGCAAAAGAGAAAACCTGCAGGGGCTTGGCCCTCCATGGCACATGACTGGACACCCCTGGTCTTGGTGTAGCATTAGATTAGTTCGAGGTGACGAAGGCAGGTGAGAGACTTGGGCCAACACAGCACGTAGGGGTGTAGTGTGCCAAATTTGCTCTGGGCCTCCAAACTCTTCAGTTATGTAGGATGTTTGTGACATTACATGATCTGCAAAGTCAAATAGCCCAATGCTCTCCTGCACAGATGTTCTCCTCTCCCACAGAAACAAGAGCACTCTGAGGCAAGTGCAATATCCCCCGCCTCCGTTTTCTTTGTAGATTCCAATACTTCCTGACGGAGAGCAAAGTTTTCAACTTTTCAACATAGTTACTGTGGCAGAACCAAATTATAATAATAAGCCCATCATCCACGAATATACAACAAAGTATATAACCCGTAAGGGGTGGGACTCATGAGGGGTCTCGCGATTCCATTCAGACTGTGATACGATCCTATCACGATTCAATGATAATCGCAATATCACGATAACAAGTATCCATCCATCCATCTTCTACCACTTTTCCGGCGGTCCGGGTCACGGAGGCAGCAGTTCAAGCAGAGAAGCCCAGACTTCCCTCTCCCCAGCCACCTGCTCCAGCTCTTCAGAGAGGATACCAAGGTGTTCCTAGACCAGCTGGGAGACATAGTCTCTCCACCGAGTCCTGGGTCTGCCCCGGGGTCTCCTCCCAGTGGGACGTGCCTGAAACACCTCAAGTGGGAGGCGTCCATTTATGGGAAATATATGGGATTGCTCTATATATGGGAATTGAAATATATGATTATATATCAATATAAATATATAAATATCTTATATAAATATAAGATTGAAATATATGGGATTGTGATAACAAGTATCACAATCCCATATATTTCAATCTTTTTTCCACCTTACAGTATTCAACCTCAAATCATGTCCTAAAGCAGGGGTCACCCACTGGCGGACTCCGGTCCGGATCCGGACCCCGAGAGTTCGCTGTCTGGACCCCAAAGCCTTTCGATACAATTTGGAAAAAAGGGAGACTCTTGTTTTGATGGGAAAAAGCGGGTAAAAAAGGCGGAACCGAACTGCTGTATTGGCGACCGTACGGACAGATTATGGCACGAGCCCTTAGGCACTCTCCTCCTCCAATGTCCCACGAATGCCACTGATTCTGTGGCCCCAACTGCTCCAGAATATGCAGCGGGTCACGAAACCATGGTTTGTTGTGGGTGCCACACACACACCAAGGCCAACAGCCAGAACATCCACCCCGGACAGGCACCAGGGTTTCCTCTGGTAACATTTTTGAGTGGCGGGCCACCACGCCAGAAACTTTTACGCTGCGCTTATGAGGATAAAAAATTTTAAGAAAAATATAGAAGCAATGACTTTCCACAAGCGCGCACACGAACAACGCATGTGACCATCATCCGCGTGAAGTTGAGAAGTGCCCCGCCCACACGAGCTTTCCAGTCAGTCACCAGGCAGAGTGTGTCGCTAGCATGACTGTTCGAGAGAAACATGAGTTTATTGAAGTACTTTAAATGCGGAAACAAATCAGAAGAGGTATGTAAGCACTGGTGTTTATCATGATTTTAACCCACTGGAAACAGGAGCAATAATGGAAGAGTCACTTAGCTAAGAGATGTGGTTAGAATTCATATGCAGCCGGCTTCATATGAAGGGAAAGCCAAGGTGGACTGATGAATTGCTGATGATATATTTTACCAGCCACTACAATATCAAGTTATGTTCCCTATTATGTACCTGGTAAGTTAAGATGACCGAAATTCACAAAGTCAACGACTTTAATCCATCAGCAGCCTTCAGACAAACTAAATGTGCCGACATTTGGATTTCAAAATAAGGGAGTTTTTTCCTGCTGTCTGGGTGGGGAGGACATTTCTAAAATATATAGACATCCTTGGTCATTTAACCCTTTGACGTTCCGCTTTCATAAGACATCAGCATCACGTGCTGTCCCTGGCGCAGTTCTGCGCCTGTCAGGTCATGTGTCCCAAAAGCACAGAAAACTCAGTTGTACCAAGCATTTCCCAGCACAAGCTGTCAGGCACGTATAGCTTACTGCTCTTCACTGGAGGACTTCACCCAACAAACCGTCGCAAACATAATTTCCGGTAACGCAAAGAGAACGTAAACAAAGCCTCCATCCCAACATACGTATATTTCCACACGTTTGCTCCAAATTTTGCCAACTATGATTCTAAAAAGAGATTATTTAGCTTCTGAAGGGAAATATTTACATCTTGTGACAGCAGAAGACGGTCTGGAGCGTGTACACTTTAATCTGCCATCGATGGAGCTGCACGTAACGACAGAGAACAATAGCGCTGGTTCGGCGGTGTAATGTAACTGAAATTGAGGTGGAATAATTCATAACATACAGTATATGTGACAGTTTTTGGATGTGGGAGAGAAAGCGAAAATGACTGGCAGAAGACGAAATAAGGACCATGGATGACGAAAATGGACGAATGAAGACATGATGAGCAGCAGGTCTGACCGTTTTTTATCAGTTTGTGTACATTCTACTGATTTTCTGGTTCATATACTTTGAAGATAAAAAACTAAAACCGAAAACAAAGACAAAAAACAAAACCCTGCTTTGTGTAAATATGTCCAAAGTCCACTTTTGACCAAAAGTTATGTAATTTGATATGGCTGTTGTCACATTATGCAAATTAGATGTGTAAATTTACTCCTATCTCAAACTTTGGATCACATTCTACATCTTTCTAATTGACAGTAAGCCATTATCTCTTACCACTTTCAAGTAAAAGCCTTTAGAATGTCTGATATCAAAACTGAATATTTTCTTCAAAAAAAACCTTCACCACCGGTGGGGGGGGGGGGGGGGGGCTCACAGGTGTACTGCTGCGCCACAGAATTTTAAGAGGTTGTTAATTTAATTTATTAAAAACTATTTTATTACCATTTTTTCTTTGTAATCGGAGTTAAATTATTGTTCTGTTCTGACTGCAAAGTTATGGTCAAAAATGTAAATTGTTATAATGAAAAAGTAAAAAAAATTACCATAGTCTGTTTCAAATTTATTTAAAAACAGTAATTTTATGTTAAAAAACAGACAAAAATAATCCACAAATTTATAATAAAGTTTCAAATGTACAAGAAAAGTCAATTTTACAAGAGGAAATTACAAATTTGAGGAAAATGGTTTCAAATTTTGATAAATTGACAGAGAAAAGTAGAAAACTATAAGAAAATTGTTATAAATTCTGGAGAAAAACCTCAAACCTTCAAGACTGAAGTCATTACTCAAGTTTTTAAGTGGGTGCTCTTTGTACCCTTAACTAGAAATTTTTGGTTGTCTACTTTTAATTATTAATTTCCAACTGCTTTTACATGAGTACAATTTCTGGTTACTATACCCACCTATGATCATATAATTTAAGTACGCATGAGTACATTACTATTATGAATGCTTTTTTCCCTTCCCTGCTCTCTTTTTTTTGTAACTTAGATTTTTATTCATTTTTCATCATATATAATGCATTCAGATCACATTCTACATTTAAAAAACAAAGGGGTTAGGGTAGGGAAAAATAAAAAAAAATAAACAAAATAAAAATAAAAATAAAAAAAAAAAATAAAAGGGGGGGGGACAAATGTTGGAGCATCAAGTTTTTAGTTTCCATCTCTTAATTCTTCTGGTTTTTTCAGTGTCTTTGGTTATTCTTTCAATTTCTGCCTCGTTGTTGCACTTTGTAGTGTGTCCATTTCCGCCATTTTTTCTCCCATATTCCTTCTTGCATTCTTCGTCAATATGTTAGTTTTTCCATCATACGTATGTCCTCAACAATGTCAGTCCATTGTTCTTGGTCAGGAAGAACTTCTGATCGCCATTTTTTTGTGATAGTTTTTTTACATGCAATCAACAAGATTTTAACTAGATATCTGTCCTCAGCCTGTATAACACTGTCTTTTTTAAGATCACATAAGTACATCAGGTTACAGTTCATTGGTATATTATATCCTAATACCTTCCCTGCTCTCTTAATGGAAAAAAGAAACACTAGAATAAAAATACAAAAAAATGCACATTTTTTTTTCATTTATGCAAACAACGACAATAAAATCCTGCAGGACAAAACATGACACTTGATATTTTCTAACAAGTTTGTATGCCACCATAGACAGAGAGAGAACCTGAATTAGACAGAGCTCAAAGAGGGCAAGATGAGACAGAAGAGAGGAGCCAAGGAGAGGAAAGTGTTCAAGCAGAGGGTCCAGGAGAGGTGAGAGCAGAGGAAGGAGAGCTAGATAACACCACTAAAAAGTCTAAACACAGGATGTCTGGGTGGGACCCCAACTGGCCCAATATTCAAGCCTCAGTTATACTTCAAATGGTAAGTTCCATATGCAAAATTACTGTGCAAAATTTAAAAAAGAAATAAATAGTATCAAATTAACATATTCCGGTAACAATCATGCCATATGCCCCCCCCTTTCCCCCAAAAAATATGTTGCCACCGCGCCAAGGTCTTTATGCCAGAGGAAACACTGGGCACGCTTTGTTTCAGGGCTGTATCCATGAAATGAAGCGCTGTTAAGAAATTAAGTGTATTTACTGGGGCTGCGGGGCACATCTTCCTCTATGCTGCCGAGAGTGGTCTGTGCTGGGATGCAGAGGTGAGGTCGCTGGTATGGAGGTTCTTTTCATAGCCTCCGATATCATGTAAAAACTCAGTAAAAGCTTCATGTGTTACTGAACATGAAAAGTTCTACCTCCCCTTTTCATGTAATCATGGAGTTACAGCTCCATGCATGTTGTAACAGAGTTTACTATTGACATTTTTAAAAAATGTTGGGAGTAATTCTGTAGCATGGGATTATATTTTGTGTCCGTTTTTCTTTGATTTTTTTTTTTTTTTTTTTTTTTAAGATATTAATCTTTTCTTTTTAAATGCAATACAATTTAGTTTGTGTTCTCCTGAAAAACACTTGTAGGATTTTAGAATTTTAGACCTATTTATTTGGAGTCAACAAATGCATTTAGTGTTCTCCTGTATTATAAAATTTTAAAATTACATATTTTGTTTGAAATTGAACAAAGGATTCATTTTAATTTGTTTAAAAATTAATATACAGCTAAATGCAGCTAAAACATGAGCTTAATGAAATAATGTGTGAAAGCAAGTTAAATGATATCGGCCTGTCTGTAAACAGCTGTGGTCTTCTGAAAGAATGCTCATGAAATGATTGCAGTTTTTAAAAGCACATTCTGAGATAAATTTGTCCATGTGTCAGATTTCTCTTCCATTTGTTTTAATAAAAGATGATGGAAGTAAATTCATAGGTCATTGCAAATATTTTGCTTTAAAAGGACCAAGTTGTCACACAGTGGGAGGGGAAAATCCTGAATAGAAAAAAATGCATCAAGATGCATTGAGAATGGTTTTGCAATCAAATCAGAGTTCTGAATCATAATCGAATCATGAAGTGCCTAAAGATTCCCACACCTAGTTCGGACCTCGGCTGGGGAGGAGGACCAACTTATCGGACCTCTTGCAGTATTAGTTGGTGACCCCTGTCCTAAAGTATGGGGGGGCTGAAACGTTCATAGGCTGAAAAGGTCATAGTGGTCAAATTTGACCCAATGTGGTTTATTTTTCAACCACAGGGATTCAAGCGCTGCAACACCGATGGAAGAAGTGTGTGGATCGAAGGGGAGACCATGTTGAAAAATAAACCACATTTGGTCTAATTTGGCCACTATTAATTTTTCAGCCCCCCCTTGTAAAACTGGTGACAACCCTTTCTTATAATAAAGTATTCTCAGGGCTTCACTTTCCACGGAGATGTGTCTCTGCACATAGGGAGGGCCGTGAACTGTTGTTTGGAATTGACTCCCACTCCAGATACGTTTATCTGACTGTGGAGTCTTTTAAAAAGCAGCTGAAAACCTTTTTGTTTTACAAGGCTTTCTGTTGAGTTTCAATTGAATTGCTTTTTAATGGTAAGTCTGATATCTTTAAATTATTTTAATCTTGTGTTTTAACTTGTTTTTGTATATTTAGAATTATTTTTTATCCTTCTACTTCCTTTTATTCCATTTTATTGTATGGCGCTTTGTGACTATGTCTGTGAAAAGCACTTCATAAATAAATTTTACTTACTTTTACTTAAATTTTACTTACTTGGCACTCAAATGCTGTGAGGACAACCCCTCACAGCACCAGTAAATATACAGGGAACAGACATCGAGATGGTGACATCCTATAAGTACCTGGGTGTTCATCTGAACAATAAACTAGACTGGTCACACAATACTGACGCACTCTACAAGAAGGGACAGCAGCGCAGGCTGTTCCTACTGATAGGCCATGGGCCAAAATCTGTTGCATGGCTAGAAATTGAGGTTCGTCTTAACTTTCTAGTGGCAACTTGAAATGAAGTGAATTTTACTAATTTGATAGTGCTGAATCTGAATACAGTTGTCCACAACAGCCAAACTTGCACATTAAGCAAATATGACCCGTTTTTTCTAGTTTTTTTGTCCATTTTTGTTAAAAAACAAGATTTTGGCCATAGTTTTCATTTAACTTTCAATAAGTACAAATTTAATACAGAATTGTTTTATGTAGTCATACTGCACAACCTATATTTTGATTTATCAGCCAAAGTCACCAACAGAGGGCGCTATATCTGCTGTTTTGGAGGAAAAACCTTTGTTTTTGTGATTTTTGTCACAAAAGTCAATTATTTTTTTAGCTGCACAGGACCAACATCTATTTTTTAGCATTTTAGAGTTCAGTGGATATTTTGAAATCATGCCAACCAAGAGATCAGGAAGGGATCATTTGATTTTCACCCAAAAATAATGTAAAAAGAAAAATTGTTTCAATAATAAAACATTAAAATGGACATCACATGCATGTTTCACAGCTGTTTTAGTAGTGCAATCCACATTGTTTATAGTATTTTTTTTCTGATGTTTCTTGTTTTTGTGCCAGAAAATGTAGTGAGCTTTGAAAGGGCATTTTTCTTCCTTGAAATCTTCAACCCTTAACCCCTTCACATTTTTTCCAGGTACCCCTTTATGAAACCAAATCAAATGACAGAAAGAAAATTTTGTTCCAAGGCGACATCAGCAAAATCCAAGAAGGCCTACAAATCGATATCTTTAGATTTTGCAAGGTTAGAGTTAAAGAGTTATGTCTCTCATTCATACGCATAAGTGACACAAGACTGGAAGCATGTCTTTTGGAATCACATACTTCAATTAGTTCGATTAGTAGGTCTCCGGATCTGAATCCCCATCATCACTGTATCCGTCATCACTGTACTCATCATCGTCATCATCGGGGGCTGCAAGCACATTTTGGCAATCACTGCATTTGCAGAGTTCGGTGCAAGGAAGATTCGCTTTGTGACAAGAGCAGCTCATTGTGTCGCAGTGAGTTTTCTTGCACCCACAGTGCACGTGTTGGAGTATCTCTGGAGGAGCTGCAGGGATTGACATCCATTTGAATGTCAAATGTTCATTTGTGAGGTCCCAACCATGGCCAACGGGGTTTGGTGCAAGGATGTACTGATTCAAACAACGTCTGTAAATGGCGGTTTGATAGGATGCCCTCATCGTGTGCAGCTTAAGGGAGTCCTTATTTGGTGGCAAAACATCATCCACTCTGCATCTCAAGGTGAATAAGTTATGCCGAGCTTCATTCACATCATAAGTTTTTTCATCGTAGAGGGTACATACAAATGCCTCAAGTCCTCTTAGCAGCTCTTCATCTGGCATCCCCTCGCAGCCAAGTTACCTGAAGACATTCACTGTCTCAGCTGACTCCAACATAAGACGTAGAGGCCGCACTTTCCCTTTTCCCTTGAAGGCACTAACTGTATCACATCCTGTGAAAACATGCATGCCTATGATGGCTTGGCAAACTTCAGACCCATAGTGTGATGACAGCTGATTGATGTCAAGAACAGTTGTGTCCTGGCCACTTCCAGTTCTGGCATATACACGACATGGTAAATCATGCACCACTGCTGCACTCAACAGAAAGACATCGGTGTCGCGGCTGTTGATGACAACACCAGGGTGTGTGTTACCGGCATGTGCAGCATGTAAGAGAAGCCTCGTGTCTGCCTCCTGGTGATCACATTTTAACTCCCGAACATCTTGCATCATCATAACTCCTTCACTGCAGTTTAATCGAGTGCACAACTCTCCATGACACAGATTAAGTTCAATTCCGGCAGGAATTGATGTATTTTCACGACTCCACATGGCAAGCAGGAACTTAACCAGCTTTTCCTTGTTTGCTCCATTTGAAAGGAATTTATCATCTGGCATCCACTCGCAGCCAAGTTGCCTGAAGACATTCACTGTCTCAGCTGACTCCAACATAAGACGTAGAGGCCGCACTTTCCCTTTTCCCTTGAAGGCACTAACTGTATCACATCCTGTGAAAACATGCATGCCTATGATGGCTTGGCAAACTTCAGACCCATAGTGTGATGACAGCTGACTGATGTCAAGAACAGTTGTGTCCTGGCCACTTCCAGTTCTGGCATATACACAACATGGTAAATCATGCACCACTGCTGCACTCAACAGAAAGACATCGGTGTTGCGGCTGTTGATGACAACACCAGGGTGTGTGTTACCGGCATGTGCAGCATGTAAGAGAAGCCTCGTGTCTGCCTCCTGGTGATCACATTTTAACTCCTGAACATCTTGCACCATCATAACTCCTTCACTGCAGTTTAGTCGAGTGCACAACTCTTCATGACACAGATAAAGTTCAATTCCGGCAGGAATGGATGTACTTTCACAACTCCACATGGCAAGCAGGAACTTAACCAGCTTTTCCTTGTTTGCTCCATTCGAAAGCAATTTAGCAAACTGTCGAGGTAGTTTCTGATGAGGTCTTGTGATATCAATCTGCTGAACACCTGAAGCCTCTCGACGAGAATGTTCACAGTCCTTTATTGATATGTCTGGGTAGCGATCAGTCACAAAATCTAAACGCGTACATCTCATTTGTGTGCATAAGTGGAGAGCCTTGGCTAGTAGTACATCTGCAAATTCTGCAAACGTTTCACACTTTGCGTTGCAGGACTGAATGACGGCCACTCCATCAACCAACAAGGAATTGTCAAGGCCTGAATTCGACATGATGGCACATCACTCTCCATAGCATGCATGAGTGCAGCCTTCGTTGTTTTGTTGCAGAGACCATCATAGGTGGCAATGGACGCGGGCACTGGAGTCAAAGTGTACGTGAGAACTTTCTTCAGATCCACTGAACAATTCTTCGACACAATGAGCAGTCTTGTGAATAAATCACTACTCGTTCGGAGCAACTTTGCGTCTTGTGTTTTCGAAGATTCCTTTCTTTTATTGACTGCAGCAAAGGTCTTCAACTTGAGCATTTTGATGGGCTTATGGAATGGAACATTTCCACCTACAAGAATTCTGCCTGCACAGAAAGCTTGATATGCAGAGTTACCTTTGGAGTACGCCTGCTTGATGTCATTAGCCACATGCTCGCTGACAACAAGTCCAGAAGACACATTGATCAACTTCTCTCCACTGTATGCGAAGGGGTCAACCATTGCTTCAAAAGTTCTGATAAGCTCAGATACTGTAGCATTGTCTCGTTTGATTCTTGCAGCATCTAAATCTTTCCTCGATCTTATGCTGTCATCTTTTCCTGCCAACACTTGACATGCCCTTGTGATAGCTGCTCTCTCTGGATGGGAAAGTAGCCATCTGTTCACACCTCCTTTACTAAGTGTGACCCCACTCATACCGCCCTTTGTTTTTGAGTCTCTGTTGATAGTCTGTTCTATGACCATATCACAAGCTATTTGGCTGAATCCATGATCTGACTGCCGCTGAGCTACAAATTCACCTCTCGAAAATGACTCATGGATGGTTGGATGAGTCCCCGGCAGGTTGCTCATCTCTGCAATGTATGCTGGAAGATATCTCGCATAGTTTATACGGTCATAGGCATGAAACCAAGGTACCATCTTTTTGCACGACTCAAGGTGAAGTGACCAATTCCCTTCTCTCGTTGCTCTTATTGAGAGTAGAAGTATTTGTACCATGTCTAGTTATGATGACCAGAAGTCATACAATGCACTTCGCGTACGCTCCTGCCTGACAAAGCCTTCATATCTCTGAAGAACTTCCTGAACCTGATTTGTCTGAAGGACATTCATCCAGCCATCTTCAAGATCACTCTGACCTAGTTCAGAGAGGGTGGAAGTTACCATCTGACATTCACTTTCAGGTAAAGTCTTCAGGAAACTCTAATTAATTTCTCATTAACGTGCAAACAGTGCAAATGTGGACAGGTAAAATATCATTTAATATAGTCTAAGCTACTTAAAACCGAGAGATAAAGTTGCCACTGCAGAGTTAAGACGAAACTGCACGCCAGAGGTTTTGGCCCATGGCCTATCACTCCTTTCCTCACACTCAATTAAATATTTTTTTTTCCTGGTCATTAACATTTGTTTGTTCTCTCCCATAGATTGAGTCCCCATCGTGCTGTTTGCTCTCTACATGTCTGTTCTTTTCATTTTCTCTATCCCCTCACCCCCCAGCCAGTCGCAGCAGACTGCCCCTCCCTGAGCCTGGTTCTGCTGGAGGTTTCTTCCTGTTAAAAGGGAGTTTTTCCTCTCCACCGTCGCCAAGTGCTTGCTCACAGGGGATCGCCTGATTGCTGGGGTCTTTCTGCAACTGTGGAGGTTCCCCCTACAGTTGATAGTGCTATGAGATGACTGTTGTTGTGAAATGGCGCTATATAAATAAAGTTGAATTGAATTGAACCATGGGGGAGAGAGAGTCCTCTTTGTGCCACGGACTTCCTCGCTCGGATCTGTGGCATACCCTGGTGACATGAAGCAAGTGGCCACACTTGAAGCCTTTTGCTCCTGCCAAACAGTCTCTGGCCTTGAAATGTGCTTCATGGACCCACAACCCATACATTTGGGCTTTTCCGGGGAGAACCTCACATTCCCAGCGTTGGCGTCGTACACATCATTCTCCACACTTCCAACGCTGACTGGGTCCACTGCATGCATGATCGACGGTGATCCCAGATGTCAGTGTGACAAGTTCTCACTCAGCTCCCGTGACAATTTGTCCACAGCTTCCAGCAGTTGAGACAACTCGATGGCTGTGAGCAGCATCAGTTCGCCCGTAAGCAGCCTCGTCCTAATCGCAGCACAGTTGATATGCTCCGCCAACTGGTCCCGAATCATCTCCTCTTCCAATGGTCTGAGCTAGCACCCCCTGACCAACAGCCCCAAGTCTGCCACGAACCGCTGAATAAACTTGCCCACCCGTTGGCGGTGCTATTGAAACTGAATCTAGCAAACCATGACATTTTCCAGGGCACGAAAATAGCGCGCCATTAGTGCAACCACTTTGTCAAAACTATCACAGTCACTCAGCTTGCTCGGAACACGCTGTTCCTTCACTACAAGATTGTGCACCAACAACTCACACGCCCTCAACTTCTCCAGCTTCCCAAGGTTCAGCGCCACCATGCATGTCCGGAAAGCGGCGCACCACCTTGGCCAGGGAACCGATGGTTTGCCGGGGGCCCCAGAAATGGCTGAATTTCAAACTCACACACTTCCATACCTTGTTTTAATCCACCTTTATCCTTGTTGCCAAATGTTATGTCAGTATATGGAGCCAAGGACGAGGCCAGGTGTTGAACTGAAAAAATGAAATACAAAATCCACGAAATGATATACACAGATTGGCTCATTTCAGGCAGTCTTGCCTGATTTGTGTTCTTGATTACCCACAGCTGTTTTGTATTTCGGTTAATCACTTCACCTGTTATTTATAGGACGCACACCCTCAGTTGGGCGCTGCATCATTCAGTTTGTCATTCTGGCATTTTACACTCACACTTCTGCTTGTATTGCCTGTTCTGCCATGCTAGTAAGTTTTGCCTGCCAAGCCTGTGTTTAGCTTTTGTGTTTCAGCTCCCGAGCTGGTTTTTGAGTTTTGTTTATTAAAATGTTCATTGCTCGCTACGCATCGGAGTCCTGTTCTCTGCCCCAAAGGGCAAAACATGACATTTGTGGTGTATTATAAAACTATAAGCTTGGTCAGCGTCAGCATCATGACACAGCTGCTCGGTGGCGTCATCACACCTAACATATAAAGGTGAGGGACGCCCATTTTACAGTCCCTTTTGGCCTCCCGTAACAACAGTACTCTGTACCACTATTAAGGTTTGTGTTATACATTTCGTGTTCCCAGCAAATACCACTCTCTGTTGGTCATTCCACATTTTCCAGACATAACAGGTTTGTCTGTCTGTTTCACTGTTAGCAGCATTACTCAAAAAGTTATGAACAAATTTTGATGGCATTGGCAGGAAAATGTGTAATGGCACAAGGACCAGATGATTAGATTTTGGTTATGATCTGAGAGTGCATAGCTACACCAAGGGCTTTGTTTGCATTTGTGCAGCAGGATTACACAAAAACTAATGGATGGATTTGGATGAAATTTTCACCAGAGGTGGTTATTGGGCTAAACAGAAACCCATTACATTTCAGTAATGATTTGAGAATGCCCACCTCAGCCAAGGGTATTTTCTTCTCACAGAGTGTTAACAATATTCAAAAAGTACTGGATGAATTTGGTTGAAATTTACAAAAGATATGGTTCTTGAGCTACAGACGAACCCATTAAATTTTGTTAAACCTACACACAAACCCATTACATTTGGAGGTGATCCATGAGGGATGGAACGTTGTACAGGCTGTCAAAGGTGTGCATGCTCTGAGTGCTTTTCTAGTTTGTAATACAGTTACAATTGCTTTAAGAGTTTGAGTTAAGAAACTCACAGTGTGAATGAAGCAAAAAAGATAAACACTATAATCAAATTAGAATTTATTAAGATTTAATTTTGAGTGTAAAATTATTTGTAAATAAATCATATTCATATTGTAGCTACAATACATTGAAATTATTCTGTGACCTCTAAAGGAAATGATTTTATGAGGGTTCAAAGTTTCAGAGATGAGCCAGTCGGTATAGATCATTTCATTGTTTCTGGCTTTCATTTTTTTCATAATTTTGACAATAAATTTTTTTGAAAATGCCTCAGACTCAGTGTAGGTCAGTCTGAACACTAATCCATTGGAATTATTTTGTGACCTCTAAAGGAAATGACTTCATGAGGGTTCAAAGTTTCAGAAATGAGCCAATCTGTATAGATCATTTCATGGGTTTTGGACTTCATTTTTTCATAATTTTGACAGTATTTTTTTTTGACAATGCATCAGAATAGTAGTACACATCACTCTGAACACTAATCCATTGGAATTATTTTGTGACCTCGAAAGGAAGTGATTTTATGAGGGTTTAAAGTTCCAGAAATGAGACAGTTGATATAGATCACTTCATGGATTTTGGCTTTCATTTTTTCATAATTTTGAGAGTAAATTTTTTTGACAACGCCTCAGACTCACAGTGTAGGTCAGTCTGAACACTAATCCAATGGAATTATTCTGTGACCTCTGAAAGAAATGATTTTATGAGGGTTCAAAGTTTAAGAAATGTTCCAATCGTTATTGATAATTTAATTGATTTTTTTTTAAATTTTGACAGTAAATTTCTTTGAAAAGCATCACATAGTGTAGGTCAGTCTGAACACTAACACAATGAAATTATTCTGTGAGGATCCAAGTATGAGGAAATTAACCACTCAGTACAGATTTTATGGACTTTGTAATTTACTAATAATTTTGACAGTAAAGTTATTTCAAAATGCACCATACTCTTAGTACTCATCACTCTGAACAACAACCCACTGAGATTATGTAGTGACCCACTAAGGAAATTATTTTATTAAGGTTTAAACAAGACACCACTATATTGTTTGGATTAAATTGTGAAAACAAGAAATTACAATTATTCATTCATCTTCTTCCGCTTAATCCTTTTCGGGTTGCGGGGGGGCTGGAGCCTATCCCAGCATCTGTGGGCGAGAGGCAGGGTACACCCTGGACAGATCGCCAGTCCATCGCAGGGCCAACACAGAGAGACAGACAACCATTCACTCTCACAGTCATACCTAAGGACAATTTAGAATCCCCAGTTTGATGCCAATTAACCTCACCTGCCTTTGGCATGTGGGAGGAAACCCGAGTACCCAGAGTAAACCCACGCAGACACGGGAAGAACATGCAAACTCCACACAGAAGGGTCACCGATGGTCTGGGGGGTGGAATCGAACCCACGATGGTCAAGGGTGGAATCGATCCCATAACCTTCTTGCTGTGCTGCCACTGTGCTAACCACTGCGCCACCGTGCTGCCCGAAAAGTTTCCTTAAAAGGTGGATTCTCTGTTGCCCTTTCTTTGCAATGATCTCAGTATTTACACTGAATTTCAGCTGATCATCAAAATACGTACCAAGGTATTTGTATGATCTTACTGTTTCGACTTTGTCATTGTGAATTCTGGTCTCCACCTTTTTTTTCTTTCTAAAATCAAGAAATCATGGATGAAACTAGCATTTAAAGGGTTAGAATCCTGAAAATTCTTGAATATTTGGTACTGCTGAGCAAAGCTGAAGTGGTTTAAGAGCTATGCAGAAAAAAAATATTGAAATATGATGATTTTATAGCAGGTAGCAGAAATACCTGCGTAACAGCGATCTGTGACGAACATACTACACGTGTTTCCACTTGTTCCTACCTGTTCTCTGTGATTTTCTCTCTTCCGTCATTTCTTCAAACTCTGACAACATTTCTTCAGCAGCAGTTTGTGGCTCTTTTAGAAACTCACTCAGATGCTTAGATAACACATTTTCACTTCAAAAGCTAAAACAGTGATTAGTAGAAACACTACCTAAACATCCGCAGCACAGCGAAGCTAAAGACAAGCTGCTACCCACTTCTTCTTTTTCCTTCTTCTTCTTCTATTTTTTTTTTTTTTGGCGGGGGCACCCAACGTAAAGGCGCATTACCGCCATCCAGCGTTGGAGTGTGGACCAGACATTGTAACCCAAACAACCTCAGAAAAAAAAAAGGAGGCACCCCTATATCCTATTAATTAGTCCTGTATCTTTAAGGTAAACAAACAACTTCCTTACCCCAATCCCCAATATCACGCTTAAGTTAGCATCTCCCACCCATCCATCCATCCATCCATCTTCTACCGCTTTTCCGGAGGTCCGGGTCATGGAGGCAGCAGTTCAAGCAGAGAAGCCCAGACTTCCCTCTCCCCTGCCACCTGCTCCAGCTCTTCAGAGAGGACACCAAGGTGTTCCCAGACCATCTGGGAGACATAGTCTCTCCACCGAGTCCTGGGTCTGCCCCAGGGTCTCCTCCCAGTGGGACGTGCCCGAAACACCTCAAGTGGGAGGCGTCCAGGAGGCATCCTAATCAGATGCCCATACCACCTCAACTGACTCCTTTCAATGTGGAGGAGCAGCGGTTCTACTCTGAGCCTCTCCCGGATCACTGAGCTCCTCACCCTATCTCTGAGGGTGAGTCCAGCAATCCTACAGAGAAAGCTCATTTCAGCCGCTTGTATCCGCGATCTCGCTCTTTCGGTCATTACCCAAAGCTCGTGACCATAGGTGAGAGTAGGACCGTAGATTGACTGGTAAATCAACAGCTTTGCCTTAGAGCTAAGCTCCCTCTTCACCACAACAGACCGGTACAACGTCCGCATCACTGCAGATGCTGCTCCAATCCATCTGCCAATCTCTCGCTCCATTTTCCCCTCACTCGTGAACAAGACCCCAAGATACTTAAACTCCTCCACTTGGGGCAGGAGCCTGTCCCCAACCCAGAGAGGACAATCCACCTTTTTCCGGCTGAGGACCATGGACTCGGACTTGGAGGTCCTCCAAGGCACCTCCAAGTCCATCTCCCACCCCTAGTTCCCTAATTCCCCCCACTAATATGTCTCTCTCCTGGGCATATTTCTGGCAGTGCAGAATGATATGCTCCACAGTTTCTTCCTCTCTCTCACAATAATCGCACATCCCTGTCCGGTGCTTACCTACTAAATGCAAAGTTCTGTTTAATCTAGTATGATCCATCCTTAGCCTAGATAAAATATTCTCTTCCTTTGTAGTTCTCGTTCCCACCCTGCTCTTCACTCCAACCGCGCTCTGGATAGCATACAAGTGTCATCCTGTACCTCCTGTGTCCCACCTACGCTGCCACTCCTGCCCAGTATACTCTTTAATCAATGTTTTTGCCTCATACTTACTAAATGAAATATCCCACACCTCCTGGTGCCCCAGAGCCTGTTTAGCCAATTTATCTGCAGCCTCATTGTCCTTTACCCCCTTGTGAGCTGGTATCCACATAAACGATACAGCCACCTCTTTATTTCTAAGTCTATACAGAGTCTCATACATTTCATAGACTATGTCCTGCCTGCTGTCAGATGACCCTGATTTTATTGGCAACAAAGCTGCACTGGAGTCTGAACAAAGGATAACATTTTTGATTGGCAGTTCCTCAATCTTCTGTAATGCAGTTACCAAAGCCAACATTTCAACTGTATACACGGACAAATGGGAAGATGTTCTTTTGTTAACAGACATTTCCAAGGCAGGAATATAGAAAGCAAAGCCAGTGCAGCCAGCGTCAGGATCTTTTGATCCATCAGTGAATACTGGGGTAAAGGAATGATACATTGTTCCCAAACGATCCTCTACTAAAACTGCAGTGTTTCCAAATTCTCTATAACCTCGCATCTTTTCCAAAAAATACAAATTGACAGAAACTGGATAGAAAAACCATGGAGGTGTGACTGGCAAAGAAACTGATGGAACATATGTTCTGTCACATAATTTCATGTCTCTGGCTATCCTCCCAGCATAAAATGCAAAACTCTCCTTTTTGACCCTTTCCCCTTCCCAACGAGGCATCCAAACTCTAACTGTAGGATGTTTATCTTGAGTGTGCCCTTGAAGATTGGCCCAGTAGTTCATCATCACCTGTTTATGCCTGACATTTAATGGCATTTCCCCCATTTCCACCTGAAGAGCAGCAACAGGAGTTGTTTTAAGTGCACCACAGCAGATCCTCAATGCTTGGGCCTGGATGACATCTAACTTGTTCAACATGGTTTTGGAAGCAGATCAATATACAGTACACCCATAGTCCAATACAGACCTAATTATTCATTCATTCATTCATTCATTCATCTTATTCCGCTTAATCCTTTTCGGGTCGTGGGGGGGCTGGAGCCTATCCCAGCATTTTTGGGCGAGAGGCAGGGTAGACCCTGGACAGATCGCCAGTCCATCGGAGGAGACCTAATTAACGCAACATAAATGTTTTTCATAGCTGCTCTACTAGCGCCCCACTCTGTCCCTATCAAGCACCTCATTACATTCAGTGCCTTTTTGCATTTTACTGACATATTTTGAATATGTTCCCTCCAAGTTAGATTAACATCAAACCAGACACCCAAAAATCTGAAAACTTTGACTTGCTCTATTTCCTGAGCATACTATTATTTATTGTTAACTGGGCATCAGCTACCCTTTTCCTTGTGAATACAACAACCTTAGTTTTCTCAACAGAAAATTTAAATCCCCAAGAGTATGACCACCCTTCCACTCCACGTATTGCCTCTTGTATTTTCCCTCTTATATAATTAAAATTACTCCCTCTTTTCCATAATGCCCCATCATCAGCAAATAAAGAGCGGCCAATGTCATTCTTCACATCAGAAAAAACATCATTTATCATAATGGAAAAAAGTACTGGTATGACGCATGTTTAGGGCGCATATATTGTATCCATATTTCCCACATATACCTAGTAGGCATGACGGTGCATATTTTGGAGGCTTCACGTCTTAATGGACAAAGAGGACCTGACCCTGCAGAGACCTACGGGAGGTGTGAAGTTGGTCTGGCAGGAGATGGGAAGTTGGAGAGAATGTCCCAGCAGGAGCCCCGGAGGCTAGAAGGATAAGAGACAATGGGGACGCCAAGGAGTCTTGGGGGCTGTATGTTTGCTAAAGGACTGTAGGTTGGGGGGGTGTGACTTGGGGAGAGTATAAGAACTGTGAAGGACGATTGTTCTGTCTCTTTTCGAGATTCTGTGATTGATAGAGGATGTAACCCTTCAATAAACCTATCCTGAGAAATAAACTCAGTCTCGTCTGTGAAAGGCATCCTCTACACTGGGCTTGTAACACTACCCTGGGGGGTGCCATTTTCCACCAAGTACCTATCTGGCAAGGCTCTGCCCACTCTAGCTTGAATGTACCTATTAAACAAAAAGTCTGATCCAGTTGAACGTTCTCCCAGAAATTCCTATCATACTTAGCTTAATCATTAACCCCTCCTTCCACAACATGTCATATGCCTTTTCCACGTCAAAGAACACTGCAATTACGACTCTCTATTAACTTGAGCCTTCCGTATCTCTGTCTCCAAACACACAACAGGATCCATAGTTCCCCTTCCTTTTCTAAATCCGCTCGGATGTGGTGACAAAATTCCTCTACTTTCAAGATAAAAGACAATTTTATCCGTAATCATTCTCTCCATTACTTTTCCCAAATGTGACGTTAGAGCTATAGGTCTGTAGCTCGCTGGGTCTGAGGGATCCTTTCCCGGTTTCCTTACAGGAACAATCACTGTGTGGAGAATGTGGAAGGACGAGGCTGAGTTTATTTCTCAAGTCAGATTTATTCACATTCTCCATCATCATCCAAAAACAGAAAAGAGAGTGAATCCCCCAACATCTGTCCCTTTTATACCCAGGACATCAAAACACACAGTCACATGGTACTTAATCCCCAGTAACAATGTAACTTCCTCCCGCTCTTAACACCCCCACCTCCAGTCTCTGGCCGCTGGGCGAAATCCCCCCACAGCTGTCTCTTTGCATGCCAAAGACTAAACTTTCACATCTTGTGTTATCTCCAGAGCGGCTCAGTCCTTTGTTCCGTCTCAGATGTGAAGCCTAAGGTGGTATACGTATGAATCATGCAGTGATATACATATGTGCATATATGTGCCCCACATGACCCCCCCCAAACGTCTAAGATGGAACAACGTAATAACAGTCTGCAAGTCATGGTAAAATTATTACACTACAGTCCACATGTCGCTTGGGCCTCAGTCGCCTCCCATATCTGCTGTAAGCGGGCTTAACCACTTTCGTGGCACCCTCCTGCTGTGGAGCTGCTGCCTGAGGATGAGAACTGTTAGTCAATCCCTGTGGGTGTTCTGATGAATGCTCCTTAGGGGGTCTGCCGCACCAAGGAGCCGTAGCCAACAGCACATCCTCGTCGGCCAACACAAAGGCGGGTTTGAGTCTGTCTATGCCAATCTTTTCTTTCCTGCCCCCCAAATCTAGCAAAAAGTGCTTATCCCCTGTTTCCAGCACTCTAAATGGTCCATCATAAGGTGGTCGCAACGGTGGGTGATGCGCATCGTGTCTGACAAAAACAAACTCCACATTTTTTAGAGTTTTAGGCACAAAAACGCGCGGAAAACTGTGGTGAACGGGGCCGGGAAGCATGCCCGCTTCCGCGCCGCTCTGCAACCGCTGAGCCGGGAAGCATTCTGGCGCAGGATTATCCGGGAGAAATTCCCCGGGTAGCCGGAGTGGCTGCGCAAAAACTAACTCAGCCAGGGAGGCTTCTAAGTCCTCTTTAGGTGCGGCACGCAACCCCAATAAAACCCATGGTAGCCTGTCCACCCAATTTGCATCCGTAAGCGACGCTCTGAGGGCCGCCTTCAATGACCTATGGAAACGTTCGCATAACCCATTAGCCTGCGGGTTGTACACGGTAGTGCGGTGGATCGTTACCCCCAGGCCGTGGGCCATCGTTGACCAAAGCTCGGAAACAAATTGAGGACCTCTGTCGGACGTAATGTCCGATGGAACTCCAAAGCGCGCTACCCATGCCGTTAAAAATGCGCACGTCACCTCCTCGGCTGTGGTTGATGACAGTGGGACCACTTCCGGCCAGCGCGTGGTGTGGTCTACCATTGTCAGAAGGTGTGTGCACCCCTGCGATGGCGGGAGGGGGCCTATGAGGTCCACGTGAACGTGATCGAACCTCTTAGCCGGGATGTGAAATGGTTCCAAGGGAGCTCTCGTGTGCTTGTGAACCTTGGCTCATTGGCAAGCCATGCAGGCTGCAGCTCACTCTCTAACTTGCTTGCGCAGGCTCGGCCATACAAATTTCTCTCCTACCATTTTGACTGACGCGCGCACCCCCGGGTGCGCCAGAGAATGAATCAAGTCAAAAACGCGGCGGCGCCACACGGTCGGTACCACCGGGCGCGGTCGTCCTGTGGAGACATCGCAGTTTAGGGGGGGCACACCATCTTGCAGCACCCTGTTCTCCAGCCTTAACCCTGTTGGTTCAGACTGGAGCGCGCGCACGTCCGCGTCGCTGACCTGATCCGCGGCCATGGCTGCATAATCTATCCCTACGCGGACCGCGGCAGCGCGCACTTCGGCGTCGCTAGCCTGCTCCGCGGCCATGGTTGCATAATCTATCCCTACGTGGACTGGGGCCGCTACGGCGTGCGAGAGACAGTCTGCCACTACATTAAGTTTACCCGCTACGTGCTGAATATCGGTAGTAAACTCTGAGATTGCAGCCAGCTGCCTCTGCTGCTGGCCCGACCATGGTTCTGAAACCTTGGCCATCGCGAAAGTCAGCGGCTTGTGGTCAACGAACGCGGTGAAACGGCGTCTTTCAAGCCAGAACTGGAAGTGGCGAATGGCCAAGTGGAGAGCTAACAACTCCCTGTCAAATGCGCTGTATTTTCGCTCACTATCGCGCAAGGTCCTGCTGAAAAAGGCGAGTGGCTGCCAAGCCCCGGCTACATGCTGCTCCACGACCGCCCCTATGGCCACATCTGACGCGTCAGTAGTGAGCGCTATGCGGGCCGTTGGGTCTGGATGAGCTAACAACGCTGCGTTTGCCAGGACTGCTTTGACCTCCGCGAATGCTCGCTCTTGCTCAGGAGACCATTCGATTTTGCTTGTGGGTTTTTGTTTTTTTAGCACAGCATACAATGATTGTATGAGCTGCGCTGCGCGGGGGAGGAAACGATTATAAAAATTTACCATTCCCAAAAACTCCTGTAACGCTTTAATCGTTTGTGGCTGGGGAAAATTTGTTACTGCGCGCACTTTGTCAGGCAGAGGAATCGCTCCTTCTGGAGAGACGCGATGCCCCAAAAAATCAATCTGCGTCACCCCGAACTGACATTTCGCTGGGTTGATTATTAACCCGTGCTCTGCCAACCTCCAGAAAACTGCCGTGAGGCGGTTTTCGTGTTCGTCTTCGGACGCGCTGGCTACCAAGATGTCGTCCAGGTAGACGAACACGAAGGGGAGATCGCGCAACACCGCGTCCATCATGCGTTGGAACGTCTGCGCAGCGCCTTTAAGCCCAAATGGCATGCGCAAAAACTCGAAAAGGCCAAACGGAGTTATTACCGCTGTTTTGGGTATGTCCTCAGCGCGTACTGGGACTTGATGGTACCCGCAGACTAAGTCTATCTTAGAAAAAATGCGCGCCCCCGCCAAATGAACGGAAAAATCTTGGATATGAGAGATTGGATAGCGGTCGTGTGCCGTAGCGTTGTTCAACCTGCGGAAATCTCCGCAAGAGCGCCACGAGCCGTCAGCTTTAGGGACCATGTGCAGCGGGGAAGCCCATGGGCTTTTCGAACACCTGATGATGCCGAACTTTTCCAGGTTGGCGAACTCCTCGCGCGGTATGGACAGTTTAGCTGCATCCAAGCGCCGAACTTTTGCAAAAACGGGCGGTCCGGTGGTAGTAATAAAATGTTCCACTCCGTGTTTAGCGACAGCTGCTGAAAATGTGGGAACCGTGAGTGCTGGGAACTGAGTGAGCAGTGTGTGGAATTTACCACCTGCCGTTGCGACGTTGGCTTGTGCTGTGGGTGGGGTCACTCGGGCTGCACAGGGAATAGAATAAAAAGAGAGTGCATTAACCAGACGCCTATTAGCAAGATCAACCAACAAACCATGTGAGCACAGAAAATCAGCCCCTAACATATTGAAGTTCACTGCAGCTATAACAAAAGTCCACTCAAATGTACGGCCGTGTAGGGACAGAAGCAGAGTCCTCTCACCGAAGGTCTTAATCCTCGAGCCGTTCGCTGCTGATGCTCCGTGACTTCCGGGACCCGCCAGCCGGTCAGCGTAGGTAGGCATGATGACACTCACTTGGGAGCCTGTGTCCACGAGGAATTGCTTCCCTGAACGTGCATCCGTCAAGTAGAGCAGCTTGTTCTCTTCCCTGAGGGCCGCGGCTGCTACCGACCCCCGGCTTTGGCGTTTCCCGAGCTCTTGAACTGGCACGGTGGTATACACTTGTGCGCCCTCTCTGCGAAGCGGTGATGGTAGAAACAGAGGTCGTCTCGTCCGCGATCCCTGGCCCTCACCGCCGCCGTTGTCAGTGGGTCTGCTACCGCCGCCTCTGGCCCCCTGCCATCTCCGGCCGTCGCGCCGAGTTCCATCACTGCTGCGGTGGCCGCGTGCTGTCTGCTGGCGTTGAGAATCCGCTGTGCCTCCTGGGCCAGCGCACGGATGTCCCGCTGGGCCAACAACGGTGAACCGGCCAGGGTCGCTCTCGTGGCCGACGGTAGGGTTCTCAGGAAAATGTGGGTGAAAAGGAAGTCATCGTCGTCTGAGCCCCTCAGCCTCAGCATGTCCTCCATCAGGTCGACGGGCGTGCTATCTCCCAAGTCGTTCAGAGCCAGGAGCCTCTCAGCTCTCTCCTGGACTGAGGGAGTGAAACGCTGGATGAGCGCAGCTTTCAACCCGTCGTATTTGTCATCGGCCAGTGGGCGCTCCAACAGGCTCTGCACATGTCGAGCCGTGTGGTTGTCGAGCTTGGCAATGACGTGGTAGAATTTTGTGTCATCTGCCGTTATCCCCCGGAGGGCGAACTGTGCTTCGGCCAAGTGGAACCAGGAGCACGGGTTATCTTGCCAAAAGTCTGGTAGCTTGACTGTGGCTGCGTTTGCCTGGCTGGATCCTGACGAGCCCGGTTCGGGGGAATCTCCTCCGCTCATGATACGTCTTAGGGTCACCAGTGTAGAGAATGTGGAAGGACGAGGCTGAGTTTATTTCACAAGTCAGGTTTATTCACATTCTCCAACATCATCCAAAAAACAGAAAAGAGAGTGAATCCCCCAACAACTGTCCCCTTTATACCAGGACATCAAAACACACAGTCACATGGCACTTAATCCCCAGTAACAATGTAACTTCCTGGACTTCCGGTTATGGCTGCCACGTAGGACGGACGTGTCTCGCTCTGCTCTGCTCCTGGAAAAAAAAAATCGGCAAATAACTCTCTCATTTGGGACAGAACGTATCCCAGCATTTGGGCGAAGATATGTCGGCGAAGCCTAAGGCTGGAAAACCAGGAAAAGGAAAAAGCGAGCCGCCGAAACAGTCCAAATTAACGGACTTTCAGGTCTGTGACGCAGTAAACAAAACTCCATATATGGCGGAGGAGGCTGGCAACGCTGCGATATCTGCGGGGAGAGGTGCAGATGCGCTGATGGCTGCCATGAGTTCAATGAGAGCGGACTTTTCCTCTAGATTTGATGGGATTATGACAGCGTTGGAAGGAATAAGAAAGGAATTGGGTGACTGTGTAGAACGAACGGCGCAGATGGAGCTCCGTCTCGCTAGCGCTGAAGATGACGTCACCCGTCTTCAATTAAAGGTGCGCACTTTGGAAAAAAAAAATAAATCTCTGGAAGATAATATTTTGGATTTGGAATCTCGGTCGAGACAGAATAATTTGAGGCTGGTGGGTCTTCCAGAGGAATCAGAAGGTCGGGACGTATGTTCCTTTCTGGAAAAGTGGATTCCGGAGGTGCTGGGCAGCGAGGAGTTGCAATCAGCAGTGGTTCTGGAAAATGCACATCGTATTGGCCCACGGAGAGAAAAGGGACCGCCGAGGACCTTAATTATGAAGTTTCTTAGCAACAGAGACAGGATGAAGATCTTCAACGCTGCACGAGCTAAAAAAGGAGAGACTAAACACCAGGACCAGCAGGTGCGGTTCTACCCAGATTTGGCCACAGGAATCCAGCAATTGAGGAAGCAGTTTGATCCCGTACGTAAGGAGCTGCGCAACCTTGGGATTCGTCATGGTGTAATCTATCCTGCGAGACTGCTGACCACGTATGAGGGCAGAACCCACATCTTCAAGACCCCAGAGGAGGCGCAGGAGTTCATCAAGAAGATCAAAGAAGAAGAAGAGACTGGTGGGAGCTAAGCATGAACAAAATATAAGGTAGAATAATTAAGCATTTGCACAGGCATCTGACTGACTTGAAGTAAATAGTAAGTTTACAAAATATAGATTGTATTATATATTTAAAAAAAAAAACAAAAAAAAAAAAAAAAAAAAACTATGATGTACAAAGTTGTTAAAAATTTTGGAGTTAAGTTGGAAAACTACAGAGGAGAGTTAATGTTACGTCATTAAAAGCAGTAGAGTTAGGGTGATTGGGAGGATGAAGAAGGAGTGGCTTAGGCTGTTCCCCGTGGGTGTGGAACGGTCGATGGCTATATCGGGAGACAGAATTTTTCTTTTGATTTTGGGGGGTTTGCCACAAGTGTGGGAAGGGGAAATTTGTTTGTGTGTAGTTTGTAGGATGAATGTTCAACCACTCATGTTTTTGCTTCTCTGTATGAGCATGTTTACACTGCAAGGTAATCCCAAACTCTCTATTGATCATGGACCAAAGTGTTAATCTTAATTTAACTTCATGGAATTGCAGAGGTCTACAAAATTTAAAAAAACTTAAACAAGTTATGAATAAAATAAAGGACATGGGTTCAAGAATTGTGTTTTTACAAGAAACTCATCTGATAGAGGAGGATGTTAAAAGAATTAGGAGTAGATGGCAGGGAAGTGTATTCACCTCTTCATTTTCATCCCGAGCCAGGGGAGTTATGACTCTCATACATAAATCAGTTCCTTTTCAAGTGAAAAATGTAATTGGAGACAAATTTGGAAGATATGTAATCATTCAAGGTTCTTTGCTATTAGAAAATATAAATCTTGTGAACTTATATGGTCCCAATATAGATGATCAGAAGTTCTTTGCTAATTTATTTCTCATCTTATCATCACTTACAGGGCAACATATAATAGCAGGGGATTTTAATTGTACATTGAATCCAGGTGTGGATAGATCAACAGGACTGGATTGTACGCACATTGGATGTAGGATGACTATTAATCATTTTATGAAAGAATTGAGATTGTTAGATATATGGAGAGAAATGAAACCACAAGTTAAAGCCTATTCTTGTTATTCCAGTACCTACAAGACATTCTCACGTATTGATTATTTTTTGATTTCCACAGAATTAAGGTCCAAGATTCAAAACTGCTTTTATGATAACACTGTGATCTCTGATCATGCACCCTGTTGTCTAATATATGTAGATAAAAAATTGACAAAGGAATCAGGTAGATGGCAATTTCAGCATAAATGGCTTCAGGATGAGGAATTTGTCAAATATATAGAAAAACAGATAGACGAGTTCTTTGACATCAATACTACACAAACATCAGCATGTGTAAAGTGGGAGGCTTTCAAAGCTTTTATTAGGGGACATATTATTAGTTATACAGGATCAAAATCTAAGAAGACTCGAGAGGAGAGAGCTAAATTGGAACATAAAATAAAAAGTCTTCAGGAAAAAGTGTATGCAGGAAGTGACCCAAGGTTGGAGAATGAATTACTGATTTTGAGAGCTGAATACGACAAAAAATCAGCGAATAGAGCTGCCTCGAGTCTTCTAAGATTGAAACAATCTTTTTATGAACAAGGTGAAAAATCAGGAAAATTATTAGCATGGCAGATTAAACAATTGGAAATTAAAACACCAATTACCAGTATTATAAGTAACGGACAGGTAGTTATAGATCCTTTAGAAATTAATAGAGCCTTTAGAGATTACTATGAAAAATTATATGATACCAAAAATGAACCTGATTTAACAAAACTAAATGGGTTTTTGAACGAACTATCTATACTGTGTATACCAAATGAAAACAGGGAGATATTGGAGTCTAAAATTAGTCAAGAAGAAGTTGGGCTAGCCATTGATAATATGAAATCAGGAAAAAGTGCAGGACCAGATGGTCTTCCAGTTGACCTTTATAAAAAATTTAAGAATAAATTAATAAAACCTTTTTTGGAAATGGTTTTAGAAGCATTTCAAAATAATAATTTACCATCATACATAAATAATGCCTTAATTATACTGCTGCCAAAACCAGGTAAGCCCTCTAATAAATGTGAAAATATGAGACCAATAAGCCTATTAAACGCCGACCTTAAGATAATCTGTAAAATTTTAGCAAGACGAATACAAGAAATTTTACCAAATATTATTAATCGAGATCAGAATGGCTTTATAAAGGGTAGACAAGGCTTCCATAATGTAAGAAGACTATTTAATATTATTTATTTTAATAAAGAAGCACCGGATACAGCTCTTCTATCATTGGACGCCGAAAAGGCCTTTGATAGAGTTGAATGGCCCTTTCTTTTTGAAGTCCTACAAAGGTTTGGACTTGGAAATAATTTCATAAAATGGGTTCAAATAATATACAATAATGCTACAGCAGAAATCCTAACAAATAACAATATTTCAAAACCAATAAAAATCAATAGAGGATGTCGACAAGGCTGTCCACTTTCACCTTTACTGTTTACTATACTTTACTTGTTTACTTTACTGTTTTCTCTTTTTTCTCCTTTGAATTCTTGGATGGAATATGGGTGGGCAATATAAGCTGCGGCTTCAGCCATCACCCATTTCGGATAACTCACGTGGAATTGTATAGTAGAAGGAGTCTTTGTCTAATTTGACCTTGTTGTTATATTATACAGTTTCTTTTAACCTGTAATGTACTATCCGAAATTCATTCATTCATTCATTCATTCATTCATTCATTCATTCTATGGCAATTGAACCTTTAGCGATAGCGATACGTTTACATTCACAAATATATGGAATTAAAGTTGGACCAACAGAACATAAAATCTCCCTGTACGCCGATGATATAATTTTGTTTATGTCGAATCTAAAAAAATCAATTCCAACCTTGTTGAATTTAATAAAGAATTTTGGGGAAATATCAGGATATAAAATAAATAAAACTAAATCTTCAATATTAATGCTAAATGAGACCCAGAGAAATTACCCAGCCCCTGAGGCAAATCAATTCAATGTTGTAAATCAGTTTAAATATTTAGGAATCCAAATTATGCCTAAGCTAGAATCAGTCGCCAGCGTCAACTATGAAGCCTTAATGTCAGATATCAATGAGTTAACTCAGAGATGGATGTCACTACCAATGTCGATGATCGGGAGAATCAATATACTTAAAAGTAATATTTTACCTAAAATACTTTATTTATTTCAATACATTCCCTTATCACCACCTTTAGATCTATTCTCAAGAATAAAAAAAAAGTTAGTGGAATTTATATGGAACAACAGGAGGGCTAGATTACGTTTGTCTTTATTATATTTACCATTTGATCGTGGAGGTCTGAAATGTCCAAATTTTATGTTGTATTATTGGTCGGCACAACTGAGGTCTATGACATATTATTTTTCATCAAATGATCTCCCTCACTGGACTGAAATGGAATCATACAATTTACCTTTACCTCTTCCCATATTCATATACTCAGATTCGGCAAAAAAATTACAAAAACAAGTTAAAAATCCATTTGTAAAGCATATGATCAAAATATGGTGTGAAGCTAAAAACTATTTAAAAGAACCACAGTTATTGTCACAATTTAGTCCAATATGGGGTAATCAATATTTTAAACCAGGGAGAGCGGACGCTGTATTTAAAGTATGGAATTTAAAAGGGATACAAAAGATTCAGGATTTATATTTGCCATGTGCAGACAACATAATGTCTTTTGAAGAGCTGAGGATCAAATTTAATCTCAATAGAACACATTTTTTTAAATATCTTCAACTTAGAAACTTTATTCGATCAAATCAAAATAAAGCTCTCACTCGACCTATTTATTCATCCTTGGAAAAAATGATGATGAAAGATAGTAAAAGAAAGGGTATTATTTCAGAGTTTTATAACTCATTGACACTATCTTCAAGTGAAAATTCACTGAAAAGATTAAACTACTGGAAAGAAGATCTGCAAATTGAAATTTCGGAGGAACAATGGGAATTGGCTTGTACAGAAGCTCAAACCAAATCAATAAATGCACGCCTTAAATTGATACATTTCAAATGGTTAATGCGGATGTATGTTACACCGGAGGAGTTAAATAGATATAACAAAAATATACCAGATACATGCACAAAATGCATGGAAAGTAAAGGAACCCTATTTCATTGTTTATGGGAATGTAGATTAATAAGAATGTTTTGGGAAGAGGTGAGGGTAACAATTGAAAAAATAATCTCAAAACAAATCATACTGAATCCTAAACTGTTTTTGTTGGGTCTGTACCCAGAAAAGCATAATTTTAATAAAAGTGAAAGAACATTCATAGACCTCAGTTTGCTTAATGCCAAAAAATGTATTGCACTATTATGGAAAAAGACTCATAGACCAGATGTGACTCAGTGGTTAAGACAGATGTTAACAAACCTTCCATTAGAAAGAATAACATATATACTGAAATCAAAGGAAATTGTGTTTGAGAATATATGGAGACCTTTTATTGATTATGTAAAAAATTTAAACATAACTCTTGAAGAAGAAGGTGAATGATGTGTGTGGACCTTGTAAATTCCAAACTGGTGAACATAATATGTATACTTATGTATTGGATTGTCTAGACTAACCAGAGGAGCATTGTTGAAGACTTGATTTTGTTGGTGGTTGTTGGTGTTTTTAGTGCATTTTTTTTTTTTTTTTTGTAGTACTTTAGCGTTAGTGTTTGATTGTTTATATCATGTTTGTTAAAAAAAAAAAAAGGTTCAATAAAGATATTGTGGAAAAAAACAAACAATGTAACTTCCTCCCGATCTTAACACCCCCCACCTTCAGTCTCTGGCCGCTGGGCGAAAACCCCCCAGGCTGTCTCCTTGCCTGCCAAAGACTAGACTTTCACATCCTCGTGTTATCTCCAGAGCGGCTCAGTCCTTTGTTCCGTCTCAGATGTGAAGCCTAAGGTGGTATACGTATGAATCATACAATGATATACATATGTGCATATGTGAGTCCCACACCCTTACATTTTCTCATACTGCTTCAGAGAACAATGCCGGTCATACAGGATCATGCATCCCTAGGTTAAACCTCTGGCTTTGAAGTTTTCACACTGTGAGCATGAACTCTGTATTGTGTTAAAACTGTTTGGGAGGACGACCAATCTCACATAATGTGACATCTATCTACAAATGCACGGAATATCTGTCTGTCTGTGTGTGTGTGTCTGTTCCAGGCATATCTCTTGAACCGCTGTCAGACTAAGATTTTATGAGATGAGATGATGAGATGAGATGAGATTCAACTTTATTGTCATTACACATGTATGAATACAAGGTAACGAAACGTGACTTGGCATTTGGGCACGCTCTGCAGAGCGCATCCAAGGCCGGGGCAGCCGCTAGGCGCCAGTCGTTGTAGCCATTACATGCTAAAACACCGGAGAAACTGTCTGCAAAAAATGCAGCAGCGAGACAACTCACTTTTGCTGAGGTTACGAGGGTGTGCATGCCCAAGTATGGAGTTGTTCAGTCAAAATATGTAATTTTTGTCAATAAAAGTTTAGTCATCACTCTCTTATCATGATCTAGCTTCTAGGTGTGGGCGGGGTTTTGCACCGACTCCGTACTGATTGGATAATACGCGACATCGTGGCACCAGTCACCACAGCACACCGTGAGCAAAACAAGGAAGCAAAAAGTGATAAATTTGACTAGAAAACAATAATACTGAAGATTTAATGCTTGAATGAATGAATTTATTTCGGATAGTACATTACAGGTTAAAAGAAACTGTATAATATAACAACAAGGTCAAATTAGACAAAGACTCCTTCTACTATACAATTCCACGTGAGTTATCCGAAATGGGTGATGGCTGAAGCCGCAGCTTATATTGCCCACCCATATTCCATCCAAGAATTCAAAGGAGAAAAAAGAGAAAACAAGACAAGAGCGATTACAATTTAAAACAAGGCTAAGACAAAATATGACTGAGAGAAAAAGAAAACTGAGCTAGTCTAAGTTAAGCGGTTACTATTCAAAAACAAATCTAAGACATAGTGTCACAGAGAAAAAGAAAAACTAAGCTATAACACAACACAGGCTGGAAATGTCAATCCTTATGTGAGTTTACATGTCGTCTTGTAAATATGTTTGGAGTATTTCTTCCTTTAGTTTTTGTTTAAATTGTCCAAGCTTTGTACATGATTTTAATTCAGGTCCAAAATCGTTCCATAATCTGACACCTTGCACTGAAATACAATGTTGCTTGGTAGTTGTTCTCACTGTAGGCTTTTGAAATATACATGTTCCTCTGAAGTGATATCGTTTCTCCCTTGTTTGGAACAACTTTTGGATATTTGCGGGCAGTGATAGATTCTTCACTTTGAACATTATTATTGCGGTTTTAAAGTCGATCAGATCTTTCAACTTGAGAGTTTTTTGTTTAAGAAAAAGTGGGTTTGTTGGTTCCCTGTAAGCTGCTTTGTTGATTATTCTAATAGCTCTCTTTTGAAGCATAAAGAGTGGATATATGTTTGTTTTATATGTATTTCCCCATACTTCATTACAATATGTCATGTATGGGAGTATTAATGAATGATACAAGGTGTATAGTGTGGGTTGATTCAGCAAATTTTTCACTCTGTGTAATATTGCAATTGATTTGGATACTTTACCTTTTATATAATTAATATGTGGCTTCCAACACAGTTTGTTATCAATTATTACTCCAAGGAATTTAGTTTCGGATACCCTTTCAATCTCTACACCATTTACACTGAGTTTGGGTACTGGGTAGTTGTGATGGTTGTTAAAGACTATAAATTTTGTCTTGCTTAAATTGAGCGTTAATTTGTTCGAATCAAACCACAGTTTCAGCTTTCCTAATTCCTTTCCGAGTGTATCCAGAAGTTGTTCCAAGTTGTTTCCACTGCATAGCAGGTTAGTGTCATCAGCAAACAATATTAAGTCCATTTTTTCTGAAACTTTACATATATCATTTATATACATATTGAATAATAATGGTCCCAAAACTGAACCCTGTGGGACTCCACAGGTGACCTTCAGTAGCTCTGAGTTTTTGTTGTTAACACATACAAACTGATATCTATTCTTTAAGTAACTTCTTAACCAGGACAGTGCTACCCCTCTGATACCACAATTTTGTAGTTTCTTTAATAATAGATTGTGATCTACTGTATCAAATGCTTTTTTAAGATCCAGGAATACTCCAACTGAATACTCTTTATTTTCAATGGCTGTTGATATTTTTTCTGTAAATTCCATTAAGGCATATGCTGTTGTCCTTTTGTGTCTGAACCCATATTGCTGCTCACACAATAAATCATTCTTCAGTATGAAGTTGTCAATTCTCTCATAGAATATTTTTTCAAGTATCTTGGAAAATTGCGGTAATAGTGAAATTGGTCTGTAGTTGGAGAGTTCCCCTCTGTCGCCTGTCTTGTAAATCGGAATTACTTTAGCTATTTTCATTGCATTGGGAAATATACCTGATTGGAGAGACAGGTTACAGATATACGTCAGTGGTTTCACTATGCATTCGATAACAGTTTTGACTAGTAGCATATCAATACCATCGCAGTCAGTAGATGTTTTACTTTTGAACGATTTAACAATTTCAATGACCTCTCTTTCGTCTGTGTTCTTTATGAAGATGGTGTCTTTTACAGCAGTGTTATTGCATATTGAATCACCTGTTGGCACCGTAGTGGGTATTTCTCGGGCCAGTTTAGGTCCAATGTTAACAAAAAAATTATTAAATTCATCTGCAGGTGAAGCTATATTCACATTCGGAGTCGATTTATTATTTTTTGGAGTGTTAGTTGGGTAGCTGGTATTTCTGCTTTTATTTCCAAGGATACTGTTGATTATTGTCCATGTATTTTTAATATTGTCTTTGTTTTTTTCCAGTTCTTTACTGTAATAGTCTCTTTTACTACATCTTATTATATATGTTAACTTATTTTTGTATGTTTTATACCGCTGCTCTGCTTCTTTTGTCCTTTTCTTTATGAAAGCTTTATATAATAAATTTTTCTTTTTACACGCCTTTTGTAGTCCTTTGGTTAGCCATGGTTTGTCAGTAAATTTGTGTTTAAGCTTTTTTTTAACTAATGGGCAGTTTTTTTCATAAAGAGTGGTTACAATGTTTGTAAATGCGTCATAGGCTTCATTTACATCTGATACATAGACTTCTGTCCAGTCTTGCTTCAGCAAGTCCTCTTTAAAAGAACTGATTGCGTTTGGTGATTTGTGTCTGAACGATTTTGAGATTTTTTCTGGGTTGGGCCCCGTGTGGCCATGGATAAGTGCAAAGATTGGCAAGTGGTCGCTTATATCATTTATCAATAATCCACTTTCTATTTTCTTGTCGAGAACATTGACAAACAGGTTGTCAATAAGTGTAGCAGAGTGAGCTGTGATTCTACTGGGATGTGTTATTGTGGGATATAGACTCATGCTGTACATAGAGTTCATGAACTCTGTAACTACATTTTGTTGATGTGGATTAAGTAGGTCAATATTGAAATCTCCACAAATTGCTACCATTTTCTTACTAGTAATATTATTGTACAGCTCGACTAATTTATCTCTGAATGTCTCAATGCAAGTTCCCGGCGTTCTGTATATGCAGCTTATGATTAGATTTTTTGTTTTGTCTAGGTCAATCTCAACAGTAACACATTCCAGAAGCCCTGGTAGTGCTGAGGACATTTCATTTACAAGCTTACATCTATATAGGTCATCAATATACAGTGCAACACCACCACCCTTTTTTTGAGATCTGTTAATGTTAAACATCTGATATCCCTCTATTGCCATCAGGGGAGCCTGGTCTTCATTAAGCCAGGTTTCAGAGACTGCTATAGCTGTGAATTTTCTGTTTAGCTGTTTTAAATAGTCCTGAATCTGTGAGAAGTTTTTGTTAAGACTTCTGCTATTGAAGTGTATTATTGACAGTTTACCATCTAATTGCACTTGACTTTTGAATTGCTTTTCAGTGTAATATTCACAGTGGTTATGAATATTATTGAAAACAATTACACCATGCTTAAACAATTACACCATAAAGTTGCTGTGATTATGTAGGTCTAAAGGATAATTCGGCATATGTGGAGAACTTAAGGCGCGTGAGCAGCCTGGGCGGAGCATCAGCGGTGACTTGAGTCTGACAAAGAACACTGGTGTATCCAACACAGAAAATGCTGGGAGAAACAGCAGCCCGACTGGGCAGATCATGGTCCTTCACAGGGAGGCAAGCCTAGCTTACCCAGTCAGTAGTAGACGGGAGTCCTAGCTTCTGCTTCACCCATGTGGTACCACTGTACTTTGCAGGACCGCGAGTATCAAAAAATTAAAAACTTAATAATACCGTCATGACTGTGAAGCGGAATGGCCGGAATGACTTAACGACCAAAGGCAGGACACAAAAATGCACAAATAATGAAATAAAACATTTTTAGTTAAATATTTACTGACAAATGGGCAACACTGATGCAACGGTTGCGGTCGAACAGGTCCTTCTGCTGTGTATAATAATGTTGGGTGTTTTTTTAGTTAATTTGGTTGATTACAGTTTTAAAAAAAGCTTTTAATAAAATATTGCTAAAATATAAACTGACGTACTACAATGGGTCTCAAATATTTGTAGATGTATCCTGTTATAGTAGTGCATGAGCTTAATGACGATACACAGAAGAAATTCATTATTACACTGAACTCCATCACTGAACAGTGACATAAACTAAAATAATTATAATGATGACTGAACAACTCCCATTCCTCAAAGTGCAAGATACACTAAGAGATCACACAAATAAGTGATCTGACAAACAAATAAACAAGGGATCTGAAAGTCACTAATACTGGATGCCCCATTCATTTTCTATAATTGGGTATTCTGTAATTAATATTCACAGTCAAATCTTAGTGCCATTTACTCCCTTTTATATTTGTCAGAGTCTAACATGTGATTGCCTACATATAGCTGACACCTCTTTGTATTCCCCTTTCAAACACAGCCTACATTTGGGCCTGTAAAGCCTTATGACTGACTTGAGTAGACATCAATCATCCCCAGTTGGAGGAAGTCATTTGACACAGAGTGAGGAAACTCAAACTCTGAAAATATGCCATTATGCTGAACATAAACTACAAGAGATGGAGAATGATATTGATCCTGATAACCACTTTTTCAATAATATTCATAACCATTGTGAATATTACACTGAAAAGCAATTCAAAAGTCAAGTGCAACTAGATGGTAAACTATCAATAATATACTTCAACAGCATTAGTCTTAACAAAAACTTTCCACAGATTCAGGACTATTTAAAACAGCTAGACAGAAAATTTACAGCTATCGCAGTCTCTGAAACTTGTCATGACCCGAGCACTATGCCTTTGTGCTCGGGTTATTCTTGTCAGGGTTTGACAGCGGCATTATTATTCTAGCTCTCCGAGCTCTTATTGTGATGGTGCTCGGGGAGGCTTCCGCTGAGCTGTCAAACCCTCAACAGCTGTGCTGCATTTGTGGTCGTTAGCGCTCAGGCTACTTTAACCCGCGCTGCCGGCCGCATCGGCGCAGCAGTGTCTGTTCGCACTCCACCACGCTACGGATGCTTAGGATTAATTCCTACCACGTCTGCTCTTGGTTTGACCGTCGTGCCCCTGGACTAGTAAGTGTGCTGTATAGCCTTACCCCTCCCGGTGTGTATCGATCTTTGTGTGTCTCTGCCTTAGCAGCCGGTGTAATTATTATCACCAACCTCGTCTGTCTGTACTTGACCGTCTCCTCCTCTGGACCTGTAGTGAGCTGTATAGCCTTACGCCTCCAGTTGTATGAAGACTATTATGTGTCATTGTCTCAGCAGCCTGTGTTGTCACTATTTTCACCGTAAATAAAACTCTCACTAAACTCACTGGTGACTGTGTGGCGTCTTATGGTGGCTCGCGAGAGCCACCCATGACAGTACACTGCTGCCAAAACGGCGTTTACGGTGACGCCAACCTGAGACGCAATTCACCAGTGAGTTTGAGTTTTCTGGACAGTTGCTGTTCCCATCTGGGTACTGTGTGTGTGGGAGGAATGCCATCGCGGAGGGGCCGCGCTGGGAGCCCGTGCCACGAGCTGACAGGCGTCCTGGAAGTCGTGGATGAGATGCTCATCTCCGCTTCCCTGCTGGACTACCATCACGGCATACATTGGTACCTAGACGCTGCTGAAGACGTTCTTCGTCATCTCTCTCCCTGCTACGCCGACCACCCGGAAGTCGACGCGAGGAAGGAGGATATCGCCGCACAACGTGAGATATTCCTGATGCTGGAGGAGGAATGCGGCGTGAAGCAGGAGAAGAGGCACTTCTGCTCTTGGCCTACGGATCCTGATCCCGTCCTCAATCCAGTCCTGGAGTTTGCACCATCTGGGGGCCGGCGGAGGGGTCGGCGCCGCGGCCGAGCACGTCTTCAGCAAGCTCCTGCTCCGGATCCAGTTCCGGGCCGCCGGAATGACCCACTCAATCAGCCAGCTGCTGAAAGTGAGCTGAGTCCTGTGCCGGTGAGCTCCGTCCATGGGTCCTATGTTACCATCCAGCGAGCGAGGGAAGGAGCAACGTCCTCTTCAGCTGGCACCATCTTACCTTCGGGAGACAGGCAAGTTCAATTTCACTCATATTGGCACAGAGGAAGCTGGCCGCTTCACCATCAAAGGCTTTGACCTCCTGTGCTATGTTCTACATGCTAAACATGGACGTGCCACCTATGTGCGTTCTGACACAGTTGAAGCAAATCACCTGATAACAACACATTTCTCAGACACCATAATCATTGGTGGCTTCCATATTGTCAATGTGTACAAGCCCCCTAATGCCAACTGGGATCTGCAGGTCTTACCCACCCTACCCCACCCTGCCATCTATGTGGGGGACTTTAACAGCCATCACCCTGACTGGGGGTACCCAGCAGTGGACAGTGATGGGGAGGCACTTTCAGACTGGGCATCCAGAAATGACCTCGCTTTGATATACGACCCCAAACAAAGAGGAACCTTCCACTCTGCTAGGTGGAAGAAGGACTATTCTCCTGACCTGTGTTGGGTCAGCTCTTTGAATGGGGAGCCATATCCTACACAGATCCTCATTCTTGATGATTTTCCACACAGCCAACACCGGCCCCTGCTTGTACACATTGGCCTACAACTTCCAGTCATATACAGCCCAAGGAAGATGCGCTGGAACTTCCGCAAAGCCAACTGGAAGAAATTCAGTGAAACTCTGGACCGGAGCGTTGTTACCATCCCACTCCACACCATCACTGTAGATGAAGCATACAACCGCTTCTGCAGCGCAATCTTCAAGGCTGCCCATACTGCAATCCCACGAGGCTACCGACCCCTCTATGTCCCATGTTTGGACGGAGAAAGTGCTGCCCTCCTACAATCCTATCAAACATCAGGGGACCCAGAGATAGCAGACCATCTCATTGAATCGCTAAATACAGCCCGGCGAAAGAAATGGGAGGAGACAGTTGCTGACCGGAGCTTTACCCACTCTAGCAGGAAATGTTGGAGCCTCATCCGTCGCCTAGGAGCTGCACAGAAGCCCCCTAGCCAAAGCCGAGCATCCGTCACACCCAACCAAGTTGCATCCCACCTACTGACTATCGCCAAAGCACCCCAAGACAAAGACACCAGAAGAGCAGTTACAACTGAGCTAAAAAAACACCAAAAAATGCCTGTAGAGGAAACGAACCCTGAACCCTTCAAGGCTGCTGAACTAGAGAAAGTCCTACAGGGCCTGAAATGTGGAAAGGCAGCAGGATACGATAACATCTTCCCAGAATTCATGAAAAATCTTGGCCCCCGAGCCCTAACCTGGTTGACACAATTCTACACAAGGATCACACAAACGAACTCGATCCCAAAGAAATGGCGGGCAGCAAAGGTCATTGCCATCCCAAAACCTGGCAAAGACCACAAACTACCAGCAAGCTACCGCCCAATCTCCCTACTCAGCGTTCCTTACAAAATCATGGAGCGCCTAATACTGCAACGCATTTCCCCAGAAATAGAGGATATTCTAAGTGTGGATCAAGCAGGTTTCCGCAAGGACCGCAGTACAGGAGAACAAGTACTGGCCCTAACCACCTTCATTGAAAATGGCTTCGAGAGCAGACTGAAGACAGGGGCTGTGTTTCTCGATCTTACAGCCGCCTATGATACGGTCTGGCACAAAGGCCTCCTCCTGAAACTTATAAAGGCGATCCCTGCTTGGGCAACAGCAATTATAAAAACCCTGCTGACCAACCGAAGGTTCAGAGTCCACCTCAGTCAGAACACAAGTGCATGGAGAATGCAGAAAAACGGACTCCCACAAGGCTCAGTTCTAGCTCCAACTCTGTTCAACCTCTACATAAACGACCTGCCTACTACAAAATCCCGCAAATTCATCTATGCAGACGACATCTGTTTGGCATTCCAAGCACCAGACTTTGAACCACTGGAACGGGTGCTCACGGAAGATCTTGCTAAACTGGACCAGTTCTGCAAAATCTGGCGCCTAAAACCAAGCCCAGCAAAAACCGTCTCCAGTGTATTTCATCTCCACAATGCAAAAGCTGCCAGAGAACTAAACATCCACCTGAGCGGACTCAAGCTTAAGCATGCCCCAAATCCAACTTATCTTGGAGTGACCCTTGATAGGACCTTATCCTTCAAGGAACATCTAAAGGGGACGGCTGCTAAGGTGAAAGTACGAAACAACCTGCTCTGCAAGCTCGCTGGTGCAAAATGGGGGGCGGCAGTCTCCACCCTGCGCACCTCAGCACTGGCCCTTTCATACTCTGTAGCAGAATATTGTGCCCCTGTCTGGTCCAGGTCATCTTACACACACCATGTAGACACCCAGCTCAACTCAACCATGAGAACTATAACTGGAACAATCCGCTCAACACCACTCCCCTGGCTCTCTGTACTGTCAAACATAGCCCCTCCACACATCCGGCGAGCAGCATTAACTCAAAGGATGCTCCAAAAAGTTAAAGATTTTCCTCACTTACCAATCCATGCAGATATCTACACCCCACCCACTGCCCGACTTTCATCCAGACGGCCGATTTGGAAAAACCCTCCCCCAGCTGACTTTACCATCCAGACAGCTTGGCAAGAGGAATGGGAGACCAAGGAGGTCCCAAACAAACAGCTGGTGATAAACCCCAACCAACAGGTCCCGGGCACCAACCTCCCAAGGAGACAGTGGTCTACACTCAATCGCTTCAGGACTGGACATGGCCCCTGCTTGGCCAGCCTTCACAGATGGGGCAGTAGCCCTAGCCCACTGTGCGCATGTGGAGAGGAGCAAACTATGGAACACATCATAGAGGCTTGCCCGCTCCAAAGACTGGAAGGAGGATTACACACCCTCCATACAGCAAACCAGGAGGCAACTGCTTGGCTTAAGGACTTTGCATTCGCTAAATAAATAAATAAATTTCACTTTCCTAGTCATTATAGTGATTTGTCCTGTCTGACTCCTGGGGGTGAAGCTCAGGATTCGCAGCTCCCCGAGTTTTCTTCTCCAGCTGAAGCCATTTATACTGAACCTGCTGCCTCTGTGTTTCCTCCTGCTGAGCGGTCCTCGGCGTCAGTCCCACGCCGTCGAACGAGGGGGAGGCCTGCGGCTCTGGGAGATTTCCCTGCCCTGCAGCCTTGTGTTGGACAGAGGAGGAGAACGGACTGCGGTGAGGAGCCAGAGCCGATGAGTGAGCGTCCCCAGGGTTCCTCAGCGATGCAGCCCGAGTCAGCAGGTCGAGGGTCCTCTCCCCCCACGCCATACAGGTTATTGGCATGGACGCCAGCGTGAGAGGATCTAGCTGCAGAGACCATCAGGCCGGCTGTGGAACCCGACGCAGCCGAGTGGGAGCCCGACGACGAGCGTCTGTCTGAACCTGGATCGACGAAGTCCTGGACGGCTCCAGAGCCCGAGTGCAGGCAAGTGCTCTTCCTTGTTTTCCTTTATGGTGTGTTAGAGCATTTTTGCCTGCCTCATGGGGAGGCGAGCGAGGGGCAGCCGTCTGCTGCACCCGAGCTCGTCTTGCTGGGCTCTGGCGCTGCCGGTGGAACTGATCCCGGTTCTCTCTTGTTCTCTGAGCCTCTCCACAGCGTTACCAGTCTGGAATCTGTCAAGGTCACGGGACTGGAGGTTCCAGGTTCGGGAATGGAGGTCGTCGCCGGTGCAGTGCCGACCCAGTCGGGGTCCGACGCGTGGGCCGAGGAGACCCAGTCGGGGTCCGACGCGTGGGCCGAGGTGACCCAGTCAGGGTCCAGCGCAGGTGCGGCTGCGGCCCGATCAGGGTTCGAGTTGACCCAATTGGGGTCCAACGCGGGTGCAGCTATGACCCAGTTGGGGTCCAACGAGGTCCAGTGGGGGTCCAGCGCAGGTGCGGCTGCAACCCGATCAGGGTTCGAGTTGACCCAATCGGGGTCCGACGCAGGTGCAGCTATGACCCAGTCTGGGTCCGACGAGGTCCAGTGGGGGTCCAGCGCAGGTGCGGCTGCGACCCAATCAGGATTTGAGGGGGTCCAAGTTCTTGGTTGTTCCCCTCTCAGGAGCCACCAGCTGGGGGCCGTTGGAGCTTTTTGTCTGGCAGACTGGCGCTCTCATGTCTTGTCGTCATTAGGCGGGCGGCGGCATGCAATTCCTCCATGGTCCTGGTGGTTGTGGGATGCGGGTCGGCCACCCGAGGAACTGCTTTGTGCGTTCAGCGTCTTGGGTTGGTCGCCCGATAAACTGTGGTTGCTACTGGGTGACCTGGTTCGGCCACCAGAGGACTTGTTTCTGGGGGCCTGGGACTGGGGCAGGCCGCCTGGCCATGTACTGTTTTGTGGGACTATCCGTGGGCCATCGGAGGCAGGGAGGTCGCCGGAGATCTGCCTGGGGGGCGTTGGATCTCTGCCGATCATCTTTTGTTTTGGCCCATACGGTATCAGGGTTATGTCAAGGTTACGTAGAGCAATTTTAGATTGCCTCATGTGTTTTGAAAGCCATAGTCAAGTCATGTCAAGTTATGTAAAGCAATTTTTATTGCCTCATGTGTGTATTTGAAATCCATAGTCAAGTCATGTCAAGTTATGTAAAGCAATTTTTTTTTTATTGCCTCATGTGTGTTTATAGTCCATAGTCGGGGTTTTGGTTTTTTTTGTTTCGTCCTCCCCTCTTCCTTTTGAGGGGCTATGGTCAAGTTTTGTTTTTTGTTTTGTTCTCCCCTCTTTCTTTTGAGGGGCCAGAGTTTGGTGTTCTAGTTTCTTAGTTTCCAGGTGTGTGCATTTATTTCTTGTTTCTCTTTCATAGTTACCATGTGTTAGTGTGCATTTTTTTTTTCTTGGTCATAGTCATGTGTTTGCATTTACGTCTTGTTTTTTTTTCTATAGTTATCATGTTTGCATTTATTTCTTGTTTCGGTTTCCAGGGTCATTGTGTGTTTGGGTTTATTTTTTTGGCTAGGTTATGTACGCTGGAGTTAGACGGGTTGTCTGTGGTCTCGGAGGAAAAACTTTCAGTGTCAGGTGTTTTTTTTTGCTTTTTTTGTTTTTCCCTTGTATTGTAGTCATGTCTTGTTTTGTTTTGTTTTTTTTCTCTGGTTTTTTTTCCTCTTGTCATTGTTCTGGGGAAAATGGGATGGATATGTCAGGTGATGTATTCTTTTCCTTTTCTGTTTAGGGTTTTGTTAGGTTTTGTTTGGCTCCTTCCTTGCCTGTTCCTTAATCCACTCGCCCTGTGGTTGGGGGGAGGGGCGGGGGGGGGGGGGGGGGGCAGGTGTTACTAGACGTTCAGAGCCCCGTCAAGTGAGGGGGGCTACTGTCATGACCCGAGCACTATGCCTTTGTGCTCGGGTTATTCTTGTCAGGGTTTGACAGCGGCATTATTATTCTAGCTCTCCGAGCTCTTATTGTGATGGTGCTCAGGGAGGCTTCCGCTGAGCTGTCAAACCCTCAACAGCTGTACTGCATTTGTGGTCGTTAGCGCTCAGGCTACTTTAACCCGCGCTGCCGGCCGCATCGGCGCAGCAGTGTCTGTTCGCACTCCGCCCCGCTACGGATGCTTAGGATTAATTCCTACCATGTCTGCTCTTGGTTTGACCGTCGTGCCCCTGGACTAGTAAGTGTGCTGTATAGCCTTACCCCTCCCGGTGTGTATCGATCTTTGTGTGTCTCTGCCTTAGCAGCCAGTGTAATTATTATCACCAACCTCGTCTGTCTGTACTTGACCGTCTCCTCCTCTGGACCTGTAGTGAGCTGTATAGCCTTACGCCTCCAGTTGTATGAAGACTATTATGTGTCATTGTCTCAGCAGCCTGTGTTGTCACTATTTTCACCGTAAATAAAACTCTCACTAAACTCACTGGTGACTGTGTGGCGTCTTATGGTGGCTCGCAAGAGCCACCCATGACAAAACTTGGCTTAATGAAGAGCAGGCTCCCCTGATGGCAATAGAGGGATATCAGATGTTTCATATTAACAGATCTCAAAAAAAGGGTGGTGGTGTTACACTGTATATTGATGACCTGTATAGGTGTAAGCTTGTAAATGGAATGTCCTTTGCACTACCAGGGATTTTGGAATGTGTTACTGTTGAGATTGACCAGTGATCTGACCAGTGATGACATGTTTAGTCGCTCGTCATCCTTGAACCGCTGGCTGTCTGTGTGGTGTCCTAAAAATGACGTGGGCTACATTGACAATTGGAGCTCTTTTTGGGGAAAACCTGGTCTTATGAGACGAGACAGCATTCATCCCACTTTGGATGGTGCTTCTCATTTATCTAACAATCTGGCATCTTTTTTATCCAAATTTCCAAAACCATGACTACTCAGAGTTGGGACCAGGAAGCAGAGTCGCAGTCTTACACGCCTCTCTGCAGCTCCTCTTCATCCGCCACCCCTCAACTTAGCCCCTGTCTTCCCCATCAGAGAATCGTTGTCTGCTCCCTCCAAAGTAAATAAAAATATAATGTATAAGCATCCCAAAGTGATAAAGCAAAACATTGGTAAAACTCAAATTAAACATAAAGCCTCTAAATTGAATGATTTGGCCTCTGTTCCTCCTCATAATTTAAAAATTAAATGTGGTTTACTAAATATTAGGTCTCTAACTCCCAAGTCTCTGTTAGTCCATGATCTGTTAATTGATCATCAGATTGATTTAATTTCCCTTACAGAGACTTGGTTAGGGCAAGAGGATTATGTTGGTTTAAATGAATCAACTCCCTCTGGTTATTTAAACTGTCAAAATCCCAGAAGTTCTGGTCGTGGAGGAGGAGTAGCAACAATTTACCATTCCAAATTACTAGTTAATGTAAAGCAAAAAACATGTTATAATTCCTTTGAGGGCCTGGTCCTCAGTATTGGGCACTTTAGCAATTTTAGGTTAAACCCAATTTTATTTGCCATAGTTTATCGTCCCCCATCAACCTACTCAGAATTTTTATCCGAATTTGCTGATTTCTTAGCTGATTTAGTGCTGAAATCTGATAGAATAATTATAGTAGGGGACTTTAATATACATGTGGATGTAGATAGTGACTGCCTTAATGTGGCATTTAATTCAATATTAGACTCGATTGGGTTTTCTCAGAAAGTAGGAAATTCTACTCATTACCTCCACCATACATTGGACCTTGTTCTGACATATGGCATAGAAATAGAAAATCTTGTAGTGTCTCCTCATAACCCTGTACTGTCATCTCATTGTCTGTTAACCTTTGATTTTACCATTTCTGACTATTTGGCTCCTAAAGAAAAATATCATTACAGTAGATGCCTCTCAGATGATGCTGTTTCCAAATTTATGCAGATTGTTTCCTCTATGCCATGTGTCAACACAACGGAAATAAGCTATAGACAGCTTGCTCCTTCTGTAATTGATAACATGGTGGATAGTGTTTCAGCTTCTCTGCATCAGGCTCTAGACTTGGTGGCCCCCTTAAAAAAGAAAAAGTCTAATCAGAGATTTCTAACTCCTTGGTTCAACACAGAAACTCGTAGCTTAAAACAGAAGACTCGTCAATTAGAAAGAAAATGGCGCTCTACTAATTTAGATGAAATCTATTTAGCTTGGAGAAATCATCTTTTAATTTATAAAAAAATCTCTTAGAAAAGCTAGAACAAGTTATTACTCTGCATTAATAGAAGAGAACAAGAATAATCCCAGGTTTCTTTTCAGTACTGTAGCCAGGTTGACAAAGAGTCAGGACTCTGTCAATCCTAGCATTCCCTTAGAGCTTACTAGTCAGGACTTTATGAACTTTTTCAATAATAAAATTTCATCCATCAGAGATAAAATCAATCAGATTCTTCCCACAGCTAACTTAAATACTGTAACTACTACAACTCCTTCTTTTGATGTCTGTCTTGATGAGTTGACTCCAATCGACCTTTGTGAGTTAGACAAAATAGTTTCCTCATCCAAACCTTCAACTTGTCTTTTAGACCCTATTCCTACTAGGTTATTTAAAGAAGTCTTCCCACTTATTGGTAGCTTTATTCTTCATATAATCAATTCTTCATTAACTTTAGGCCATGTACCGCAGGCTTTTAAAACAGCTGTAATTAAACCCTTACTCAAAAAGCCAACGCTAGATCCAGGAGCTTTAGCTAACTATAGACCAATCTCTAATCTCCCTTTCATTTCAAAAATCTTAGAAAGAGTTGTTGCTACGCAATTATTCGACCACCTGCTGGGAAATGGTTTACTTGAAGAGTTTCAATCTGGGTTTAGAATCCATCATAGTACTGAAACAGCCTTAGTGAAGGTCACTAACGACCTCCTCATTGCATCTGATAATGGACTAGTTTCTGTACTTGTCCTTTTAGACAAGTACACTTCCGCCCTCCCAAGAGAGTAGACGCTTTTTCCTCCTCTCCTGCTCTGACTTTTTTTTTCCTTCCCCCCCAACTACTGGATCCCAGCTTGCTGTTGTCTGTCTGCGTCTAACTGCGACCGTCGAAAGAAAGAAATTATGGAGTTAATAAGCTGGGCTTTGAACACAATTGACACTATTTTTTCAACAAGGAAAAGTGCTCCGGGGGAAGCTGTCTGCCCCGCAGGTACGGCTCCAGCGGGCTATTTACGTGACACAAGTAATTGGAAAATCTTGTGTCTCACTAATCTCTCTATCGAAGATATTGAAGATTTGTATGTCTTCGTGGTAATGGTGATCGGGATCTTTCTGATTGGAACTGGGATTGTCCTGGTGTACCGCAAATTGCTGAAGATGGATACAACCCATCAAAATGCTGGCCAGGCGAGGTGCATCTGTCAAATTGAAAAATTGGAGAAGACCCTGATAGCGACAAATGGAGAACTGTCTCGGAAGGTGGATTACATCATGGTCTCGCTTAGGTCTTTCCACGATGGATTTAAAGCCCCGCAATGAAGGATTAAGTACTGAATCTACAGAAGAAATAAAAAGCCTTCTCTGTGATCAGTCCGATTTGGCTCAATTTCCCCATGAAAATTCTTCCTGGCTGTCTGCAGTCTGTGTTTTCAAAATCATCGAGCATAAGGCCTTGGACAGCCATCTGGACAGCCCCAAGATAAGGACTCGGCGGCAGCCAGACAAAACATCTTCTGCCAAGTGTCCTTGTTGTCTCTCTTATTATCATCAACACTGCTCAACACCGCACACACATTGATCCATGAACTGAATAAAGATACACACACTGCTCTCTTGTGTCTTGTGAATCCTGTGTAGCGAATGTGCATCGAGAGCTTTTTTTCCCCTTGAAATCTTAATATTGATTAATTATGTAACCAGTATTTTGAATCAATGATTTTTTTTGCTCCTTCCTATTGTTCCTCGTATTATTCTTATTCTTATGCTTGTACCCACTATCCTGTTGGCAGGCGCGTCTCTGATGCAGCCGTGTCACTGGAAATGCAGGTTCATTTTCTGTGTCAAGTCAAATTCTCTCGTATGTTATCAGTGATCTGTTAATGTACTTGGCAATAAATCTTTTCTGATTCTGATTCTGAGACCTTAGTGCAGCTTTTGATACTATCGATCATAATATTCTACTTGATAGATTAGAACACTATGTTGGACTTAATGGAACTTCGTTGCAGTGGTTTAGATCTTATTTATCTGATAGGTTCCAGTTTGTTCATGTAAATAATGAGTTTTCTTTCAACTCAAAGCTTAGTCATGGAGTTCCACAGGGATCTGTGCTAGGCCCTACTCTTTTTAGTTTATATATGCTTCCGTTAGGCAACATTATTAGAAAGCACTGTATACATTTTCATTGTTATGCAGATGACACACAATTATACCTGTCAATGAAGCCAGATGATAGTAATCAATTAGCCAAGTTAGAAGCCTGTCTTAAGGAAATCAAAGCTTGGATGACTTGTAATTTCCTGCTATTAAATTCAGATAAGACTGAAGTCATTCTTGTTGGTCCAAAAAACCTTAGAAATTCCTTTCCAAATCAAACTTTCAGTTTGGATGCAGTTACTCTTTCTCTTACTAGCTCTGTGAGGAACCTTGGAGTTATTTTTGATCAGGATTTGTCCTTCAATTCACATATTAAATTTGTTTCTAAGACTGCCTTCTATCATTTGCGTAATATTGCCAAGATTAGGAGCATCTTGTCTCAGAGTGATGCTGAGAAACTGATCCACGCTTTTGTTAGCTCGAGATTAGATTATTGTAATTCTTTATTATCAGGTTGTCCTAAAACATCTTTAAAAAGTCTTCAGCTGATCCAAAATGCTGCAGCAAGAGTTTTAACAGGTACTAGAAAGAGAGATCATATCTCTCCGGTTCTGGCCTCCCTTCATTGGCTTCCCATGGAGTTTAGAATTAAGTTTAAAATCCTTCTTCTTACTTACAAAGCTCTAAACAATCAGGCTCCTTTTTTTTTTCCACAATATCTTTATTGAACCTTTTTTTTTTTTTTTTTAACAAACATGATACAAACAATCAAACACTAACACTAAAGTACTACAAAAAAAAAAAATGCACTAAAAACACCAACAACCACCAACAAAATCAAATCTTCAACAATGCTCCTCTGTTTAGTCTAGACAATCCAATACATAAGTATACATATTATGTTCACCAGTTTGGAATTTACAAGGTCCACACACATCATTCACCTTCTTCTTCAAGAGTTATGTTTAAATTTTTTACATAATCAATAAAAGGTCTCCATATATTCTCAAACACAATTTCCTTTGATTTTAGTATATATGTTATTCTTTCTAATGGAAGGTTTGTTAACATCTGTCTTAACCACTGAGTCACATCTGGTCTATGAGTCTTTTTCCATAATAGTGCAATACATTTTTTGGCATTAAGCAAACTGAGGTCTATGAATGTTCTTTCACTTTTATTAAAATTATGCTTTTCTGGGTACAGACCCAACAAAAACAGTTTAGGATTCAATATGATTTGTTTTGAGATTATTTTTTCAATTGTTACCCTCACCTCTTCCCAAAACATTCTTATTAATCTACATTCCCATAAACAATGAAATAGGGTTCCTTTACTTTCCATGCATTTTGTGCATGTATCTGGTATATTTTTGTTATATCTATTTAACTCCTCCGGTGTAACATACATCCGCATTAACCATTTGAAATGTATCAATTTAAGGCGTGCATTTATTGATTTGGTTTGAGCTTCTGTACAAGCCAATTCCCATTGTTCCTCTGAAATTTCAATTTGCAGATCTTCTTTCCAGTAGTTTAATCTTTTCAGTGAATTTTCACTTGAAGATAGTGTCAATGAGTTATAAAACTCTGAAATAATACCCTTTCTTTTACTATCTTTCATCATCATTTTTTCCAAGGATGAATAAATAGGTCGAGTGAGAGCTTTATTTTGATTTGATCGAATAAGTTTCTAAGTTGAAGATATTTAAAAAAATGTGTTATATTGAGATTAAATTTGATCCTCAGCTCTTCAAAAGACATTATGTTGTCTGCACATGGCAAATATAAATCCTGAATCTTTTGTATCCTTTTAAATACCATACTTTAATACAGCGTCCGCTCTCCCTGGTTTAAAATATTGATTACCCCATATTGGACTAAATTGTGACAATAACTGTGGTTCTTTTAAATAGTTTTTAGCTTCACACCATATTTGATCATATGCTTTACAATGGATTTTTAACTTGTTTTTTGTAATTTTTTTGCCGAATCTGAGTATATGAATATGGGAAGAGGTAAAGGTAAATTGTATGATTCCATTTCAGTCCAGTGAGGGAGATCATTTGATGAAAATAATATGTCATAGACCTCAGTTGTGCCGACCAATAATACAACATAAAAATTTGGACATTTCAGACCTCACGATCAAATGGTAAATATATAAAGACAAACGTAATCTAGCCCTCCTGTTGTTCCATATAAATTCCACTAACTTTTTTTTTATTCTTGAGAATAGATCTAAAGGTGGTGATAAGGGAATGTATTGAAATAAATAAAGTATTTTAGGTAAAATATTACTTTTAAGTATATTGATTCTCCCGATCATCGACATTGGTAGTGACATCCATCTCTGAGTTAACTCACTGATATCTGACATAAGGCTTCATAGTTGACACTGGCGACTGATTCTAGCTTAGGCATAATTTGGGATTCCTAAATATTTAAACTGATTTACAACATTGAATTGATTTACCTCAGGGGCTGGGTAATTTCTCTGGGTCTCATTAGCATTAATATTGAAGATTTAGTTTTATTTATTTTATATCCTGATATTTCCCCAAAATTCTTTATTAAATTCAACAAGGTTGAATTGATTTTTTTAGATTCGACATAAACAAAATTATATCATCGGCGTACAGGGAGATTTTATGTTCTGTTGGTCCAACTTTAATTCCATATATTTGTGAATGTAACGTATCGCTATCGCTAAAGGTTCAATTGCCATAGTAAACAGTAAAGGTGAAAGTGGACAAGCCTTGTCGACATCCTCTATTGATTTTTATTGGTTTTGAAATATTGTTATTTGTTAGGATTTCTGCTGTAGCATTATTGTATATTATTTGAACCCATTTTATGAAATTATTTCCAAGTCCAAACCTTTGTAGGACTTCAAAAGAAAGGGCCATTCAACTCTATCAAAGGCCTTTTCGGCGTCCATGATAGGAGAGCTGTATCCGGTGCTTCTTTATTAAAATAAATAATATTAAATAGTCTTCTTACATTATGGAAGCCTTGTCTACCCTTTATAAAGCCATTCTGATCTCGATTAATAATATTTGGTAAAATTTCTTGTATTCGTCTTGCTAAAATTTTACAGATTATCTTAAGGTCGGCGTTTAATAGGCTTATTGGTCTCATATTTTCACATTTATTAGAGGGCTTACCTGGTTTTGGCAGCAGTATAATTAAGGCATTATTTATGTATGATGGTAAATTATTATTTTGAAATGCTTCTAAAACCATTTCCAAAAAAGGTTTTATTAATTTATTCTTAAATTTTTTATAAAGGTCAACTGGAAGACCATCTGGTCCTGCACTTTTTCCTGATTTCATATTATCAATGGCTAGCCCAACTTCTTCTTGACTAATTTTAGACTCCAATATCTCCCTGTTTTCATTTGGAATACACGGTATAGATAGTTCGTTCAAAAACCCATTTAGTTTTGTTAAATCAGGTTCATTTTTGGTATCATATAATTTTTCATAGTAATCTCTAAAGGCTCTATTAATTTCTAAAGGATCTATAACTACCTGTCCGTTACTTATAATACTGGTAATTGGTGTTTTAATTTCCAATTGTTTAATCTGCCATGCTAATAATTTTCCTGATTTTTCACCTTGTTCATAAAAAGATTGTTTCAATCTTAGAAGACTCGAGGCAGCTCTATTCGCTGATTTTTTGTCGTATTCAGCTCTCAAAATCAGTAATTCATTCTCCAACCTTGGGTCACTTCCTGCATACACTTTTTCCTGAAGATTTTTTATTTTATGTTCCAATTTAGCTCTCTCCACTCGAGTCTTCTTAGATTTTGATCCTGTATAACTAATAATATGTCCCCTAATAAAAGCTTTGAAAGCCTCCCACTTTACACATGCTGATGTTTGTGTAGTATTGATGTCAAAGAACTCGTCTATCTGTTTTTCTATATACTTGACAAATTCCTCATCCTGAAGCCATTTATGCTGAAATTGCCATCTACCTGATTCCTTTGTCAATTTTTTATCTACATATATTAGACAACAGGGTGCATGATCAGAGATCACGATGTTATCATAAAAGCAGTTTTGAATCTTGGACCTTAATTCTGTGGAAATCAAAAAATAATCAATACGTGAGAATGTCTTGTAGGTACTGGAATAACAAGAATAGGCTTTAACTTGTGGTTTCATTTCTCTCCATATATCTAACAATCTCAATTCTTTCATAAAATGATTAATAGTCATCCTACATCCAATGTGCGTACAATCCAGTCCTGTTGATCTATCCACACCTGGATTCAATGTACAATTAAAATCCCCTGCTATTATATGTTGCCCTGTAAGTGATGATAAGATGAGAAATAAATTAGCAAAGAACTTCTGATCATCTATATTGGGACCATATAAGTTCACAAGATTTATATTTTCTAATAGCAAAGAACCTTGAATGATTACATATCTTCCAAATTTGTCTCCAATTACATTTTTCACTTGAAAAGGAACTGATTTATGTATGAGAGTCATAACTCCCCTGGCTCGGGATGAAAATGAAGAGGTGAATACACTTCCCTGCCATCTACTCCTAATTCTTTTAACATCCTCCTCTATCAGATGAGTTTCTTGTAAAAACACAATTCTTGAACCCATGTCCTTTATTTTATTCATAACTTGTTTAAGTTTTTTTAAATTTTGTAGACCTCTGCAATTCCATGAAGTTAAATTAAGATTAACACTTTGGTCCATGATCAATAGAGAGTTTGGGATTACCTTGCAGTGTAAACATGCTCATACAGAGAAGCAAAAACATGAGTGGTTGAACATTCATCCTACAAACTACACACAAACAAATTTCCCCTTCCCACACTTGTGGCAAACCCCCCAAAATCAAAAGAAAAATTCTGTCTCCCGATATAGCCATCGACCGTTCCACACCCACGGGGAACAGCCTAAGCCACTCCTTCTTCATCCTCCCAATCACCCTAACTCTACTGCTTTTAATGACGTAACATTAACTCTCCTCTGTAGTTTTCCAACTTAACTCCAAAATTTTTAACAACTTTGTACATCATAGTTTTTTTTTTGTTTGTTTGTTTTGTTTTTGTTTTGTTTTTTAATATATAATACAATCTATATTTTGTAAACTTACTATTTACTTCAAGTCAGTCAGATGCCTGTGCAAATGCTTAATTATTCTACCTTATATTTTGTTCATGCTTAGCTCCCACCAGTCTCTTCTTCTTCTTTGATCTTCTTGATGAACTCCTGCGCCTCCTCTGGGGTCTTGAAGATGTGGGTTCTGCCCTCATACGTGGTCAGCAGTCTCGCAGGATAGATTACACCATGACGAATCCCAAGGTTGCGCAGCTCCTTACGTACGGGATCAAACTGCTTCCTCAATTGTTGGATTCCTGTGGCCAAATCTGGGTAGAACCGCACCTGCTGGTCCTGGTGTTTAATCTCTCCTTTAGCACGTGCAGCGTTGAAGATCTTCATCCTGTCTCTGTTGCTAAGAAACTTCATAATTAAGGTCCTCGGCGGTCCCTTATCTCTCCGTGGGCCAATACGATGTGCTTTTTCCAGAACCACTGCTGATTGCAACTCCTCGCTGCCCAGCACCTCCGGAATCCACTTTTCCAGAAAGGAACATACGTCCCGACCTTCTGATTCCTCTGGAAGACCCACCAGCCTCAAATTATTCTGTCTCGACCGAGATTCCAAATCCAAAATATTATCTTCCAGAGATTTATTTTTTTTTCCAAAGTGCGCACCTTTAATTGAAGACGGGTGACGTCATCTTCAGCACTAGCGAGACGGAGCTCCATCTGCGCCGTTCGTTCTACACAGTCACCCAATTCCTTTCTTATTCCTTCCAGCGCTGTCATAATCCCATCAAATCTAGAGGAAAAGTCCGCTCTCATTGAACTCATGGCTGCCATCAGCGCATCTGCGCCATTCCCCGCAGAAATCGCAGCGTTGCCAGCCTCCTCCGCCATATATGGAGTTTTGTTTGCTGCGTCAGAGACCTGAAAGTCCGTTAATTTGGACTGTTTCGGCGGCTCGCTTTTTCCTTTTCCTGGTTTTCCAGCCTTAGGCTTCGCCGACATATCCTCGCCCAAATGCTGGGATACGTTCTGTCCCAAATGAGAGAGTTATTTGCCGATTTTTTTTTTTCCAGGAGCAGAGCAGAGCGAGACACGTCCGTCCTACGTGGCAGCCATAACCGGAAGTCCATCAGGCTCCTTTTTATTTAAAAGATCTGATACTACCGTATTATCCTAACAGAGCACTACGCTCCCAAAATGCAGGACTACTTGTAATACCTAGAATCTCCAAAAGTACAATGGGAGGCAGAGCCTTCAGTTATCAAGCTCCTCTCCTGTGGAATCAGCTGCCAATCTGGATTTGGGAGTCAGACTCGATCTCTGTTTTTAAGATTAGGGTTAAAACCTACCTTTTTGATCTAGCCTACAATTAGGGAGGGATCATGTGTTTCTGAACCCTCCCTTAGCTATGCTGCTAATAGGTTTAGTCAGCCGGGGGACCTCCAGTAATGCACTGGGCCTCACTCCTTTCCTCACTCTCTATGAAATATTTTTTTTTGCTGGTCATTAACATTTGTTTGTTCTCTCCATAGATTGAGTCCCCATCGTGCTGTTTGCTCTCTACATGTCTGTTCTTTTCATCTTCTCTGTCCCCTCACCCCCCAGCCAGTAGCAGCAGATGACTGCCCCTCCCTGAGCCTGGTTCTGCTGGAGGTTTCTTCCTGTTAAAAGGGAGTTTTTCCTCTCCACCGTCGCCAAGTGCTTGCTCACAGGGGATCACCTGATTGCTGGGGTCTTTCTGCAACTGTGGGGGTTCCCCCCTACAGTTGATAGTGCTATGAGATGACTGTTGTTGTGAAATGGCGCTATATAAATAAAGTTGAATTGAATTGAATTGAATTGAATTGACCAAGATAAAACAAAAAATCTAATTATAAGTTGTATATATAGAATGCCAGGAACTTGCATTGAGACATTCAGAGATAAATTAGTCGAGCTGTACAATAATATTACTAGTAAGAAAATGGTAGTAATTTGTGGAGATTTCAATATTGATTTACTAAATCCACATCAACAAAATGTAATTACAGAGTTCATGAACTCTATGTACAGCATGAGTCTATATCCCACAATAACACATCCCAGTAGAATCACCGTTCACACTGCTACACTTATTGACAACCTGTTTGTTAATATTATTGATAAGAAAATAGAAAGTGGATTATTGATAAATGATATAAGTGACCATTTGCCAACCTTTGCACTTATCCATGGCCACACGGGGGCCAATACAGAAAAAAATTTAAAATCGTTCAGATACAAATCACAAAATGCAATCAGTTCTTTTAAAGAGGACTTGCTGAAGCAAGACTGGACAGAAGTCTATGTATCAGATGTAAATGAAGCCTATGACACATTTATAAACATTGTAACCACTCTTTACGAAAAAAATTGTCCATTAGTAAAGAAAAAGCTTAAACATAAATTTGCCAATAAGCCATGGTTAACCAAAGGATTACAAAAGGCGTGTAAAAAGAAAAATTATATAAAGCTTTCCTAAAGAAAAGGACAAAAGAAGCAGAGCAGCGGTATAAAACATACAAAAATAAGTTAACATATATAATAAGATGTAGTAAGAGAGACTATTACAGTAAAGAACTGGAGAAAAACAGAGACAATATTAAAAATACATGGACAATACTTAACAGTATTCTTGGAAATAAAAGCAGAAATACAAGCTACCCAGCCAATTTTTCAAAAAATAACAAAACGACTCAGAGTGTGAATGTAGCTTCACCTGCAGATGAATTTAATAACTTTTTTGTTAACATTGGTCCTAATTTGGCTCGAGAAATACCCATTACAGTGCCTACAGGTAATACAATAAGCAAAAACACTGCTATAAAAGACTCCATTTTCATAAAGAACACAGACGAGAGAGAGGTCATTGAAATTGTTAAATCGTTTAAAAGTAAAACATCTATGGACTGTGATGGTATTGACATGCTCTTAGTCAAAACTATTATTGAATGCTTAGTGAAACCACTGACGTGTATCTGTAACCTGTCTCTCCAAACAGGTATATTTCCCAATGCAATGAAAATAGCTAAAGTAATTCCGATATACAAGACGGGTGACAGAAGGGAATTCTCAAACTATAGACCAATTTCACTATTGCCGCAATTTTCCAAGACACTTGAAAAAATATTCTATGAGAGAACTGACAACTTCATACTGAAGAATAATTTATTGTGTGAGCAGCAATATGGGTTCAAACACAAGAGGACAACTGCATTTGCTGTAATGGAATTTATAGAAAAAATATCAACTGCCATTGAAAATAAACAGTATTCAGTTGGGGTATTCCTGGATCTTAAAAAAGCATTTGATACAGTGGATCATAATTTATTATTAAAGAAACTACAAAATTGTGGTATTAGAGGGGTAGCACTGTCCTGGTTAAGTAGTTACTTAAAGAATAGATATCAGTATGTATGTGTTGGTAACAAAAACTCACAGTTACTGAAGGTTACTTGTGGAGTCCCACAGGGTTCAGTTTTGGGGCCATTGTTATTCAATATGTATATAAATGATATATGTAAAGTTTAAAAAAAAATGGACTTAATATTGTTTGCCAATGACACTAATCTATTATGCAGTGGAAGCAATTTGGAACAACTTTTGGATACACTCGGAAAGGAATTAGGAAAGCTTAAACTGTGGTTTTATTCAAACAAATTAACGCTCAATTTAAGTAAGACAAAATTTATAGTCTTTAACAACCACCACAACAACTCAGTATCTAAACTCAGTGTAAATGGTGTAGAGATTGAAAGGGTATCCGAAACTAAATTTCTTGGAGTAATAATTGATAAACTGTGTTGGAAGTCACATATTAATTATATTAAAGGTAAAATATCCAAATCAATTGCAATACTACACAGAGTGAAATATTTGCTGAATTAACCCACACTATATACCTTGTATCATTCATTAATACGCCCATACATGACATATTGTACTGAAGTATGGGGAAATACATATAAAATAAACATATATCCAGTCTTTATGCTTCTGAAGAGAGCTATTAGAATAATAAACAAAGCAGCTTACAGGGAACCAACAAACCCACTTTTTCTTAAATTAAAAGCTCTCAAGTTGAAAGATCTGGTTGACTTTAAAACTGCAGTAATAAGGTTTAAAGCGAAGAATCTATCACTACCCGCAAATATCCAAAAGTTGTTCCAAATTAGGGAGAAACAATATCATTTCAGAGGAACATGTATATTTCAAAAACCTTCAGTGAGAACTACCACCAAGCAACACTGTGTTTCAGTGCAAGGAGTCAGATTATGGAACGATTCTGGACCTGAATTAAAATCATGTACAACGCTTGGACAATTTAAACAAAAACTAAAGGAAGAAATACTCCAAACATATATACAAGATGACATGTAAAATCACATAAGGATTGTCATATCCAGCCTGCGTTGTGTTGTAGCTTAGTTTTTTGTCACATTTTGTCTTAGCTTTGTTCTGAATTGTAATCGCTCTTGTTTTGTTTTTCTTTTGAATTCTTGGATGGAATATGGGTGGGCAATATAAGCTGCGGCTTCAGCCATCACCCATTTCGGATAACTTATGTTGAACTGTATAATCAGAGGAGTTATTGTCTAATTAGAATACCTGTTTCAGACAGGAATACCTGCGTTCTACGGGCAATGCACTAGTGAAATAAATTCATACAACCATCAGAGACTTTTAGTCAGAAATGTACTTTTGACCTGGAATCTGGAAAGTGCTTTGGTCATCCTGAGATGAGTAAAAAGTGCTACATAAGTGAATGCCATTCCCCATCCATGAAAAACACCACAGTGAACAAAGACAATTCAAGCTCATGAGTTTCTTCATTTACTTTATTTTTTAACTAATATGATAAGAACAATGTAGAGAACATGATTTGGAAAATGTCTAAAAATCAAAAGGAAAAAAATCAATTACATCTTTATTTGACATAACTAAATAGAGCTTTTCTTACTCATTGTTAAATATCTTCTGAAAAGAGCTTTTGTAATAAAATAGAGAACACAGTAAAGTCAGTAAATTCGTGGAAAGTTAAAAAACTAAGTTGCTAATTTTACATTACATAAATTTTGATTAAAAATGAATAGGTAAATTCAATACTCACATAAAATTCCAAACTCTTTGAAAGGGAAAAACTCAGGACGCATCGATGAATATATCGGCCTAACATTGGTATCGGTAGTTATTTACCTTGGTGACTGATTTTGGCTTTCACAAATATGATACTGGCAGTGACGTCATTTTCTGCCCTGAATCAGGCAACAGTAGACTTCAGCTGCACAAGGTAGAAGGTGGAAAGTACCATTTCTTTGGTCTTTGGGATGACCTGGCTGGGGCTTGAACCCACAACCTCCCAGCTGCAGGGCTGATTCTCTACCACTACAGTTTTAGTAGACTACAGCTGCAAATTTAGAAAACATCAGACTGGACCATTTTAAAGGACTGCAGTTCAGTTTCTTCATGATGCAAATTTCTTGGCCGATACCAAAACAATCAAAAATAATACATTGGCAAATCTATTATTTTTGACATCAGCTGATGCAGGAACAGTATTTTGCAAGACTATTAAAACGAGGAAGTTTACAGTTCTGTTGAACATGTTACTAAAAAAAAAATACCATGTATTTTCACATTAAGTTGAGGAAGCTGTCCAACTTCCCTCGGGGAATGCGTCTATATGCCAGTTAATCATCACTGTAAGACAAAACAGATGTAAATAGGTGGGGAAAATGTGTGCATATCAATATCGTATCACCAATCAGCCAAACTATTTTCAAAATAAGGCATATTGGTTATTGTGACTAAATAATTAAATATTATATCATGCATCCCTAGGCTAAACCTCTGGCTTTGAAGTTTTGACACTGTGAGCATAAACTCTGTTATGTGTTAAAACTGTGTTTGGGAGGACGATCAGTCTCACAGAGTGTGATATGAAATAAATTCATACGACCATCAGAGACTTTTAATCAGAAATGTACTTTTGAACTGTATGAATTTCTGCAGCCTTTTTAATTTATTTCGGATAGTACATTACAGGTTAAAAGAAACTGTATAATATAACAACAAGGTCAAATTAGACAAAGACTCCTTCTACTATACAATTCCACGTGAGTTATCCGAAATGGGTGATGGCTGAAGCCGCAGCTTATATTGCCCACCCATTGCCCACCCCCATTTAATTATAATTTTGGTTTCAAAATTATTGATTTCAATCATTATTTTACAACAAAAAACTTCACATAAGATTTCAAACATTTCATGTGAGGCTGTAAATGATTCCACTGTTTAAAACCTTTTCCACATTTATTATATATAAGTGGCCTCTCATTTGTGAGATTTCTCATGCGATTTTTTCTTTTTCCACAGGTTTTACAAGTAAACGGTTTCTCACTTGAATAATTCTTCATGTGACATTTCAAGAGATGACAGTCACTGAAACTTTTTGACCATTTCACAAGGTAAAAGGCTTCTCAACTGTGTGAATTTTCATGTGAATTTTTAAAGTATTTCTCTGGCTGAAACATTTTCCACGTTTTACAAGAAAAAGGCTTCTGCTATACTGTACCTTTGCTGCTGCAATCCTGTAATTTTCCCACTGTGGGACTAACAAAGGTTTATCTTATCTTACCACCTGTATGAGTTCTCATATGAACATTCAAACCACTATGCTGGCTGAAACATTTTCCACATGTTTCACAAAAAAAGGGCTTCTCACCTGTGTGAGTTCTCACGTGACGTTTCAAACTACTACTCTTACTGAAACATTTTCCACATGTTTTACAAGAAAAAGGTTTCTCGCCTGTGTGAGTTCTCATGTGATCTTTCAAACCACAAAGCTGAGTGAAACATTTCCCACATGTTTCACAAGAAAAGGGCTTCTCACCTGTGTGAATTTTCATGTGAACGTTCAAACCACTAGAAAGGCTGAAACACTGTCCACATGTTTCACAAGAAAATGGCTTCTCACCTGTGTGAGTTCTCATGTGACCTTTCAAACTACTACCCTGACTGAAACATTTCCCACATGTTTTACAAGAAAAAGGCTTCTCACCAGTGTGCGTTCTCATATGTTCTTTCAAACTACTACGCTGACCGAAACATTTTCCACATGGTTCACAAGAAAAGGGCTTCTCACTTGTGTGAATTTTCATGTGATATTTCAAACTACTTGATTGGCTGAAACATTGTCCACAAGTTTCACAAGAAAATGGCTTCTCACCTGTGTGACTTCTCATGTGATTTTTCAAATTACTATGCTGACTGAAACATTTGCCACATGTTTCACAAGAAAAAGGCTTCTCACCTGTGTGAGTTCTCATGTGATATTTCAAACCACTAAGCTGACTGAAACATTTTCCACATGTTTTGCAAAAAAAAGGCTTTTCACCTGTGTGACTTCTCATGTGTATTGAAAGTTCTGATGCACACCTCATTTTTTTCCCACAGGTGTTGCAGTGAAGGGATTCCTCACCTATGTGACTTTTTTCATGGGCCAGTAAATATCTTCTTTCACTAAACCTCCTCCCACAAGCGTTGCAGGCAAATGGCTTTACTACTGTGTTTGTAGAAGATTTTGAGTCTACGTGCTTGTTTCCTTCTGGATCAGTGTTCTTAGATAAAGGAACGCTGTAAGAGTAGATTGGATCACTGGTTGTTTCTGGCTCATTGTGGTCATGTCCCTTATATGTAGCCATCATCACAGAGAGATCAGTCTCCTGATTCAGGTGAACTTCCTCCTTTTGCCTACTGGTGCCATGTTCATTGTCTTCCTCTTTAATCTGTGGTGGAGGTGTTTTCTTCTGGGCCAGACTGGTGTTTCTCTTCTGGTTACAGAGCTGCAGGTAAGACGAAATCTTCTCCTCACAAACATGCTGAAGAGAGAAATCTGGATAGGTAAGAGAAAAAAAATTAAATGATCTGATAATGAACAGAAGCTATGAGAAACAAATTATATACTTGCATATACAGTGAAAACCACAAGTTTACATACACTGTATACAAAAAATCCTATAACCTTTTTTTGGGTTACTGTAACATTAAATCAGACTAAGCTTTTCTTGTTTCAGGTTAGTCAGGATTACCAAAATTATTTCTCATTAAGGAAAGAGAGACTGGAGCACACTGTCCAATTTACAGCCTTTAATGGTGCACAGACTGATGTTTCAACACTATCTGTGTCTTCTTCAGAGTCACAATGTGTCAGTCTGTGCACCATTAAAGGCTGTAAATTGGACAGTATGCTCCAGACTCTCTTTCCTTAATGAGTTTGATGTCCTTGAGCTGAGAGGCACCTGCTACAGCTTCAGATGATTGGGGAGGAAGCGCAGAAGCTCCTTTTCCCAAAATTATTCTATTTGCTCAATAATTTTTAGATTTACTAGATAATCTTTTGAGAATTTTTTATTACTTTTTTAAAAATCAAAAGTATTTGGTAGCATTGCCTTTTAACTGTTTGACTGGGGTTAAATGTTTGGTTCTCCTTCCACAAGCTTCTCACAATAGTTTGCTGGAATTTTGGCCCATTCCTCCTGACAGAACTGGTGGAACTGAGTCAAGTTTGGAGGCTGCCTTGTCACACACATCTTTTCAGCTCTGCCCACAAATTTTCTACGGGATTGAGATCAGGGCTTTGTGATGGCCACTCCAAAATATTCACTTTGTTGTCCTTAAGCCACTTTGTAACTAATTTGATGTTATGTTTAGGTTCTTTGTCCAACTGGAAGACCCATTTGCGCCAAAACTTCAACTTCCTGGCTGATATCTTAAGCTGTTGTGTCAATATTTTGACATAATTGTCTTTCCTCATGATGCCATCTATTTCGTGAAATGCACCATTCCCTCCTGCAGCAAAACACCCCCACAACATGATGCTGCCACCTCCATACTTCACAGTTCGGATGCTGTTCTCAGGCTTGCAAGTTTTCCCCTTTTTCCTCCAAATGTAACGATGGTCATTATGACCAAATAGTTCAATTTTAATTTCATCAGACCACAGAACATGTCTCCAAAAATTAAGGTCTCTGTTCCTGTATGCATTTGCAAACTGTAATCTGGCTTTTTTATGTTGCTGTTGGAGCAATGGCTTCTTCTTCACTGAGTGGCCTTTCAGCCCACGTCAGTACAGGACTCATTTCACTGTGGATAATGATGCATTTTTACCAGCTTCAGCCAGCATCTTCACAAGGCCTTTTGATTTTGTTTTGGTGTTGGTACACAGATTTTACACTAAAACACATTCATCTCTGGGACACAGAACTTGTCTCCTTCCTCAGCAGTATGATGGCTGGACATGTGAAAACATTAGTACACCCGATGAAAGTCTGTGCTTTTGAAACATATTTGAACATATGGATACTTAATTAATATCAATTTTAACAATACTGGGAGATTCAAGTAATATGACTAAACAATTACAACTGAAGAAAAGACTTTTTAAAATTTTCTGTGAAATCTAATTCTAAAAATATGTAATTACTGGTGAGGAATAAATTAGGACCCCCCACATTTATTCCTACGTAAAATGGCAAAAATACAGGTGTATCACATCAGGTGCACATGATTAGAACACTGTTACTCAGCATTTTGAAGGAGGCTTGTCCTATTTAAACCTCAGATATGTAGTTTGGTGCGCTCCTGACTGTTGAAGTGAGAGTGAGCACCACGGTGAGATCGAAAGAGCTGTCTGAGGCCTTCAGAAAGAAGATTGTAGCAGCTTATGAGTCTGGCAAGGGATTTAAAAAGATCTCAAAAGAATTTGCAATCAGCCATTTCACGGTCTGGAAAATAGTCTACAAGTGGAGGACATTCAAAACAACTGCCAACATGCCCAAGTCTGCCTGTCCAAGCAAGTTCACCCCGAGAACAGACCACAAGACGCTAAAAGAAGTCTCCAAAAACCCTAAAATGTCATCACAGGACCTACAGCAGGCTTTTGCTACTGCTGATGTGAAAGTGCATGCCTCTACAATCAGAAAGAGACTGCACAAGTTTAACTTGCATGAGAGGCGTGCAAGGAGGAAGGCCAGACTGAAGTTTGCCAGAGAGTAAGAGATCATAGGGAGCGCCAACCTTGACCTTTGACCCCAAACTCATAGTCTGAGGTCAGGATCCCAAGGTGAACTCGTGTAGCAAGCTTGGTGACCCTAGCTTTCTTTGCTGTTGAAATATACATTTTTGGCAATCCTATGCTTTTCTTGTGGTGTTACACAGAATAACATCACTCTAAACTATGGAAAAAGCAGCTACTTTAAAATCTGTACTTCCTCACACAACTTTCAGTGCAAAAAACCTCTAAAAAATGGTACAACTTTTATCACAGCTTTTTAGAAAAGCTCCCACAAATTCAGCCTTTTTGGACCGCAACAATCACAAAAACAGCCGACGAAATCCTGGAGGGACTGAAATACAATGAGATATTGTATACTGTACATGCTTCATGCATTGAATTTGTTTACTTACTCTGGGTTGTTAACTTGACACTACACACCTTTTGCAATAAAAAAAGCACTTGTTAGCACTTCGTGAAATCATAAGTTAAATAATACAAAGTGCATTATTGTAACTGATTTTGGGTCTGTTCTTTATGTGATAATTTATATATTAAAGTTAGAGTACTCCTGACACAATTTGCAGCATTAGGTCTCTAAGACTTTTTTTTTCCTGGCAAGTAAAATAGCTATTAAAATACAGTAGTAATTTCCCTGATTGAATCAGGATCGGATTTGAATCGATTCAGAACCTCAATAATCGGAATCAAATCAATTCTGTAAATTAGTGATGATTCCCAGCCCTAGTCTAAACATATTAGCAGCATAACTAAGGGAGGGTTCAGGGTCACCTGATTCCACCCTAACTATAGGCTATGTCAAAAAGGAAGGTTTCAACCCTATTCTTAAAAACAGATTGAGTCTGACTCCTGAATCCAGATCGACAGCTGGTTCCAAAGGAGAGGAGCCTGATAACTGAATGCTCTGCCTCCCATTGCACTCTTAAGAGATTCAAGGTATTACAAATAAACCTGCATTTTGGGAGCGTAGTGCTCTGTTAGGATAAGGTATTATCAGATCTTTTAAATAAAAAGGGGCCTAATTATTGAGAGCTTTGTAAGTGAGGAGAAGGATTTTAAACTTAATTCTAAATTCTATGGGAAGCCTATGAAGGGAGGCCAGAACCGAAGAGATGTGATCGCTCCTTCTAGTACATGTTAAAACGCTAGCTGCAGCATTTTGTCTCAGCTGAAGACTTTTTGAAGATGTTTTAGGACAGCTTGATAGAAGGCGGTCTTAGAAACAAGTTTAATACGTGAATTAAAGAACAGATCTTGATCAAAAATAACTCCAAGGTTCCTCGCAGTACTATTACAGTGGTATTAGGCTCAAAAGGTTAATCAGTGACTGAAATAGTTGTTAATGATTTGTGGTTTAGAAATGTTTGTAATTTTTTTTTTTATTTAAGTTTTTGTAAAGGGTATACAGGTCGTTACAGCAATGCAGTGTTTACATTTTCATCACATGTTCCCTTATTTTCTGATATCTGACAACATTGGAAGATTAATTCTTACAACACCCCTTTTTTTTTTTTAAAGTGAAAGAAAAAGTGAAATTAAAGAGAAAAAAAAACAAAAAACAAATAACAAAAAAAAACAAACAAACCAGTAAAAAACAAACAAAAAGAAAAAGTAAGTAAATAAAGATAAAAGAGCATCTGAGTAGCATTGGAACAAAGAGCGGAACCATTATTGAAATGGTATTTGTCAAAGATTAGATCTAATGGAAGACACATATGCGGTCCAGGGTTGCCAAAAGTTCATGAACCCATCCATGTCCTGTCTCAGTGCGAATGTCAACTTTTCCATCGAGTAAATGTCTTGGATCACGTTAGTCCAATCTTCAGGTGTAGGACAGTCCTTCAACATCCATTTTTTAGTTAGAGCTTTTTTGCTTGCCAATATTAAAACACTGAATAAGTATTTTTCTCCTCGTCTTTCCAGTGAGTCCGGTAGTAAACCCAAATACAAAGTTACAAAAGAAAAGGGAACTGTAATTTTGAATATTTTCCCCAATATTGTCTGTACCTTGGTCCAATATTGGTGGATAACTGGGCATGACCAAAACACATGAAAATGATTTGCAGTCTTTTCACCACACAAGCGCCAACAGTTCAATCCCTTATGGGTAAATTTGTTTTGTGCAGGTGTTCTGAAAAATCTTGCCAAGTTTTTCCATCCAAATTCTCTCCACTGCAGGGATGAGGTACTTTTCCATTGCTGTTTATTTAGCTTTTCCCATATTTCCAGTTGTAAAGTGAAATTCCCCTCTTTTTCCCATCTCTCTTTTATATAAGATGTGTTGTCTCCTTTTAAGTCTTGAAGACCTTGGTATATTTTAGAAATGTATCTGATCCCTGGGATCCCTTTATATGCCATTAAGAAGACCTTCAGAACACCTGACTGGGCCCTTTCCAAAACCTCCTTTTTAAGTATATTGTTTATGTGGTGTCTAAGCTGGAAGAACCTGTAAAGGTCTTGATTTATTAGGCCTTGTTTTTTCAAATCTTCAAAACTTCTTAAGATTTGCCCTTTAAAAAAATCGTAATATTTTATCAGCCCTTTCTCCTTCCACTTTTTAAATCTGGTGTCTGTTTTATTAGGAGTAAAGTCCTGATCATAGGCGATCCATTGCAGAAGTCGATAGGGCTCTTTAGTTTGATTCTCTCTGACTATCTTAAACCAAATTTTTAGCGGGGTCTCTATCCACGGGTTAGTGTTATTCAAAAGCTTAGGTAAGGCATTGTTCCCTATTATCGCCTGTAGGGGGATGTCACTTGTTATTTGGCATTCGATCTCCTTCCATTGTGCAGTGTAGACTGGGTTACATATCTCTACTAAAGTTTTAATTTGTGCGGCTTTAAAGTAGTCCCTGATATTTGGCAGCGCGAGCCCACCTTTGTCTTTGTTTAGCTGTAGGGTTCTATATCTGATTCTAGGTCTCTTGCCCTGCCATATGAATCTTGAGATCCTTCTGTCCAGCTCCTGCCATGTTTTTTTGGGAGGTTCTACCGGTATTGTTTGGAAAAGGTATAGAAGACGTGGAAGTATATTCATTTTGACTGCTTCAATTCTTTGTGCAGTACCCAAGAATGGTATCATATTCCATCTTGCTAGGTCAGATTTTATTTTTGTCACCAGTGGATCATAGTTTAGTGATATAATTTTGTTGAGTTGTTTCGGGATATTGACCCCCAGATATTTCATAGATTCCGACTCCCAGTTAGTTTTGAGTTTGCTTAGTGAATAATGATTTGGGTCATAGTTGAATGTTAAAACTTGGGTTTTATGCATATTTAATTTGTACCCCGATAAATCTCCATACTCTGAAAAAACTGAGGTTAGTTCTGGTAAAGAAGTGTCCGGCTGCCCTAGGTATATTAAAATGTCATCAGCAAAGAGTGCTATTTTATGTTCCTTCTGACCAAGTGTAATACCTTGAATTTTTTGGTTTTGTCTTATCCATTGGCTCAGAGGTTCTATGAAGATTGCAAAGAGCAGTGGAGACAGGGGGCAGCCCTGACGACATCCTCTTTCCAGTTCAAAAGATGATGATAAATTACCGTTAATCCTTATTTTAGCTGTTGGTTTTTTATATAATGCCTGTATAGTTCTAATGAAGTTGTTATGAAAATTGAAACTGGATAAGATTCTATATAGAAAAGACCAGTCAACCGAATCGAATGCTTTTTCAGCATCTAATCCCAATATGACTGCATTTAAGTTATATTTTTTTATATGATGAATTATGTGTAAAGTGCGTCGAATGTTGTCTTGTGTCTGTCTTTGTCTTATAAAACCTGTTTGGTCTAAATGAATTAGGTCTGTCAGTATATTTTCTAACCTTTTGGCAAGGATAATGGTAAAAAGCTTATAGTCCTGATTTAGTACACTGATTGGTCAGTAGTTGGAGCACTCTAGTTTATCCTTTTCAGGTTTAGGTATAACTGCAATGACCCCTTCTCTCCAGGAGGGGGGGATTTCCCCTGTGTGGAGGACATAATTAAATGTTTTCAGGAGGAGAGGAGATAGTTGCTGTTTAAAGGTTTTGTACCACTCTGCTGTATAGCCATCAGCTCCTGGGGATTTGTTAGCTTTAAGTTTCATAATTGCTTTTTCCAATTCTTTAGGATGTATTTCTGACAGTAGTGTTTTATTTTGTGACTCCGTAAGTTGGGGAAGGTTTAATGTGTTTAGGAATGCCTCGGATGCGTTTTTATGTTTTTTGTGGGAGTATAAGTTCTTATAGTAATTCTCGAAGTTTTTAAGAATATCCTGAATTCTGAATTTTATTTCCTTTGATACTGGGTCTCTGATTTTGTAGATTGCTCTTTCTGTTTGATGTTTCCTCAATTTATAGGCTAGCAATTTTGCCGATTTACTGCCTGCTTCATAGTATTTTTGTTTCAGAAATGTAAGTTTCTTCTGGATTTCTATTGTGTAGATCTCATTTATTTGGTTTTTAATTTCTTTAATCTTGAGCGAGTCAGTAGAATGAGTGTTGCCTTTGTGTTCTTTTTCTAGGTTCCTAAGTTCTGACTCTAATGTGGATAGTTTTTCTTGTCTTAGTTTCTTTTGGGTTGCCAGTTTTGCAATAATCTTTCCTCTTATTACAGCTTTACATGCATCCCACAGTATTAAAGGGGATACTTCTCCATTATTGTTATCTTCCAAATATCTGAGAATATCTGATTCCAATTCATCTTTCAATGGTCCTTTCAGGACATTTGGATTTAACCTCCAAGAAAATGTATTATTTGTGTATTTTTGGATATTTAAGTCCATGTAGATCGGACTGTGGTCGGAGAGATCCATCAGTCCTATTTTACATGTTTTTACTCTTCCAATGTCTCTATTAAACATAAAAAAATAGTCAATCCTTGAGTAAGATGAATGTGGAGTTGAGTAAAATGTATAGTCTTTTACACTGGGGTTGAGTTCCCTCCACACGTCACAGATTCCCAATTCTTTTAGTAGCATCCGAGTCTTCCTGTTTTGGGTGTTATTTTGATGTGGGGAATTACCAGAAGCATCCCAGTATGGATTCAGTCTAAGATTGAAGTCCCCACCACATATCACTAAACCTTGAGCTTTAGTTATCATTAGGTCGAATACATTTTTATAAAATTTCCAGTTAGCCCCTGGGGGAGCATACACATTCAGCAGGGTGATATCTTCTCCCTCTAGCCGCCCAGTTACCAAACTGTATCTCCCTTCTTTATCTTTGTGTTCTGATTTTTTTTCAAATGTAATTTTGGTTGATATCAATGTCGCTACTCCCCTCCTCCTCCCTGATTTATATGAAGATGAAGAGATCATTTTAAACCCTTGTCTACTGAGTTTATTGTGTTCCACGTCTGTTAGGTGGGTTTCTTGTAAAAGTATTATTCCTGCTTTGTCTTTTTTCATTTTGCCTAGAATCTTGGATCTTTTAACTGGATTCAGGATTCCTTTTACATTATATGAAATTATTTTGGTTACACCCTGTTTCTCCATTGTGTTGTTTTGTTTAGTATAACTGTGTGGTGGCCCTCTTTTGTGCTACTCAGAAACTGAAAGAACATTAAAAACAAGAAAAACATTAAGAACATAGTGTAAAAAACTTTAAAACAAAAAGCTGTCATAAGAACTTCCTGAGCTGAGGTCTTTTTAAAGACCCTGTAAGAGCCTTGATGGAGTGAAGGCTCTGAGGGAAATTCCTCAAACTCTGTTACGTGTTGAGGGCCCTCTCTTACCACTGAAAGTAGTCCCATGCTTTTAACGTGAGTTTCAGAACCCAATCCAAACTTGTAATGATTTTTTTTTTCCTTTTATGCCTATACCCTGTGAAATTGTGTGCACCCTCCCACCCCCATCACATCAAACATTCACGCAAAAACAGTATTTGTTAGTATGAGGAGAACATGTGGATTATTGTCACATTTCTATTTTAACAAGTTTTTTTTTTTTTTTTATTACAAAGACTTATTTGTTTCAAATAATATGATTGTTCCATGAAATGTTTTACCACATGCTGAATATGCATCTCCTTTAATGTTTGTTACCTTGTATGAGGGGGGTTGGATGTGCGGATTGATTCAAGAGAAAAGAAAAAAAAAAAAAAAAAAGGTCGCTATTCCAACCTGAAAACGGATAGTTTATCCGCGACGCTCTGGTGCTGGGTTTCCCGCTGCTGGTCCGTGGATTTTGAGGGTCTTTGTGTTGTCCATGTTTGCGCTTTGATCTTTTCACTCGGGTCTGCTGCGGGTTTAAATACCGTTACCGGGAGCCCTCTTTTCGCCATGTCAGCTGTTGCTTCTTCCGCCGAATTATAGAGACACGTTTCATCGCCGTAGAAGACCCTTAACTTCGCAGGAAATGGTGTCTGAAAGCGCAATTTCTTCTCTCTTAACACCTTTTTCGCGTCATTGTATTCCCTGCGCTTTTTAAGGACCTCCGGGGCGTAATCGTGTTCCACGTAGACTTTTCTCTCCTGGTGCATAAATCCTTTTTTCTGCCAGGCCAGTCTTACAACCTCTTGTTTTATTTTGAAATTGGAAAATCTTACCAACACCGAACGTGGGGGCGCTTCCGCCGCCGGCCTAGCGGCTAATGAACGATGTGCCTTTTCTATCTTCAGGTCGGTGGTTTGTGGAATATCCAATTTCTCTCTTAGTAAGGATTCCACGCATTCTGCCATTGAGTTAAAACCATTTTCGGTTCCTTCTATCAGACCATGAATTCTTATGTTGTCTCTTCTTTGTTTTCCTTCTTGGTCGGTTAGCTTAGCCTCTATAGCTGCTTGTCTTTTGCGTAGGTCTAGCACAGAATCTTCGAGCACTTTTATTCGATCCTCTGTTTCCAAGATTCGGTTCTCGGCCTGGTCCACTCTGCTGTTTGTCCTTTTCAATTCTTCTCTGAATTCCCGAAATTCGGCCGTAACATCTCGGCGAAATCGTCGTAGCTCCTCAAATAGTGATTTCAGGCTAACCCTTTTGTTAGCTATCACCAGTTCCTCGTCTTCTGAACGGAGATCTTCCAGTTCAGATTCTCCGGCCGATACGTGTCCTGGCCTGGAGAATTTCAGTTTCTTCTGTTTTCCTTTAGACATGATGATTTTGTCTTTTGATTTTCACTCCTCCAAAAATCCGTTAAGTTTGATTTTCAAGGTGTTATCCTGGATTGGGTCTGAGAGCTTCAGTGTTAAGCTGCAGTCGCCATGGCGTCCAGACCGGAAGTCAGAAATGTTTGTAATTTTGAGGGGGATACAGTCAAACTATGAGCAACATGTGAGGGTTAACATATTGAATGTGGTGCACTGTTTGCTGGTGTATGTTTTTTTTAAGTGGCTACAAGTACAGTTGTGTTAAAAATTAGGACACCCTGTAAAAGCCTTGTTTTTATACATAGAGATATGACCATTTAATTTCAATTAATACGGGGAGATTCATCTAATCTGACTAAACAACTGAAACTGTAGAAAAATTTTTCTAAATGGACACCAGCCCATATTTTCCCCCACTTAGCAATGGTTACAATAAAAACAAATTCCAATTACAAATGAAAACAGACATCGATATGTGAAAATTTCTTAATGAACTGCAAATTGAATAGGGCGTCCTGCATTTTCTCACATTCGATTATATGTGTCGTCCAGACCATTTGTAAAGATGATAAACTTGGTGCTTGGTGTGATGTATAAAGCTGTGTATAAGCTGTAGTTTAATGCACACCTTGGGGCCAGAAAGGCTTATGTTGCAGTGAGCAAAGATGATCGATTTCATAGCTCTGACAGAACCACATCTAACATCACTTTTGTTAACAAAAACAAAGAATAGCCATGGCTCTTCAAATGAAGGTTTATTTTTCCAAGTATAAAAAAGTTCACAAAATGTAACAACCATGCACAAAGACACACTAAAAATACACACCTAAAAGCACATTATTACGGTGCTTGATCCAGCCTTGCTGCCACAGTTTTCATCACACTGAGAATGGCCTCCATCAGGGTGGCATTCTGCTGCATTGTCTGTGCCATCTCTGCCCGAAGAGCCATTCCATCGCAGCATTGCATCGTGTCTGTTCATGAAGTAATTGGATCATGTGAGCAAGGTGCGCCTCGCTGTTCCGCCGCTGTTCAGCATCTTCTTCAAGCAGACCCTGCACCATAGCCAGAAAACTTTCCACCCTTTTTCTCTTTCCTGGACAAAAAAAACACAAGGAGAGTTGAAACAGATAATGAGCACACAACAACTACCACATTTTTATGTAGCTTAAGAAGATGCATGTGGAATCTAACAACCATTTACCTGGTCTAAGGCGGCAGGGGGTGCTGGCAGCAGGCAGCGTCTGGCTGACGCTGGCCAATACTGTACAGAGGACGACGATGAAGATGAAGAGGGAGAGGACGATGGTTCCGGTGTGGTTGCAGAATGGATAAACATGTCATGATTCAAACAAAGTTCTGAAAATGAACCAAAGCTGCACATTTATGATAGTATACTGTAATTCTGTGAGGGTCTGTCAGTTATAAGGAGTGATGAAACGTTTCAGAGTAAAAATACTTGAATCCAGTTGACTGAGCTTTTATACAGTAAACATTTTCCTGTGCTTTGCTATTGATTTCTTTACCTGGTCCAAGACGAAAGGGGATGCTGACAGCAGGGCTGATGCAGGCTGAAACTGATGGGGAAGCCCGGTCTGGTGTGGTCACTGAAGGGATAAACATTCAAGAAGGAAAAGTTATTCCAAATGAAGGGCTAATCATTCATTATAATATAGTTCTTTGTGGCTTTATCTGTCCCCCTTTTCCATGCAAACAAGATATCTAAGACATCTGTGCATTTTTTTAATTCATAAAAACAAAGCACAGGTAAACCCATTTTCAAATGCAATAGGACCATTTTCTTTATCTGTTTGATGGTATTTCCTTTGGCTCTGACTCGGTGTCCGAATACAAAAAAAAATACTGGCTCAGAACTACATTACATGAAAACAAAGGGGTCAAAACTGGCAAGGTCGATAAGCAAGGCCAGAAGTATGAACCGTGTGGCTCTTCAGCTCACATTAGGTGGCTCCCTGTGATTTTGGAAATACTAACAATTAACAGAAAGCCTGTCCAATGTATGACAGGATACATACAATGATGTACAAGAAAAAGCTGCAAAACAGTGAGGAAAACCACTTAAAACAACAGAAAATTTTCAATGAATAAGAAAAGGAGCTCATTTAGCAGTAGACTACATCATCCTAGATGCGTGACTGAGAGGTTTCACAGGTCCTTCCTACCTACAGCTATCAGACTGTATAACCTAAGCAGGGCTGCTTGCAGAGATAGCAAAAAAAAACGTGACGACTTAACAGTATTGAATGCAAAAGATGCAACAGACTTACACAAATGGTCCCCTCCAGTACACAACTAGGACAATATTAGTCGCTATGGAGGGTGACAATATGTATGGGTACATATTCATACCATGAAGGGTAACTAAATAGACAGTTATGCTGTTTAGTCCATCTAGCTACAATGCTCCGCACTGTGTATATACTGTACATGCAAACTCCACACAGATCCCTGACCAACAGTGATCTGTGTGGAGTTTGCATGTTCTCCCCGTGTCTGTGTGGGTTTACTCCAGGATTTCTCCTGTTTCCTCCCCCATGCCAAAAACATGCAAGTTAGGTTAATTGGCATCAAACTGGGGATTCTAAATTGTCCTTAGGTATGACTGTGAGAATGAATGGTTGTCTCTCTCTCTGTGTTGGCCCTGCAATGGACTGGCGATCTGTCCAGGGTGGACCCTGCCTCTCGCCCAAAAATGCTGGGATAGGCTCCAGCCCCCCCCCCCCCCCCCGCGACCCGAAAAGGATTAAGCAGAAGAAGATGAATGAATGAATATTTATGTGTACATATGTATATTCACTGCTCTTATTTTCTTATCTTCTAAATTATTGCTCTGAGTGTTGCTATCCCTGTGCTGTTGCAATCCTGGAATTTCCCCATTGTGGGACTAATAAAGGCTTATCTTATCTTATCTTAAAAATCAGAAAAATTTAAAGGAATATACACTACTCACAAAAAGTTAGGGATATTTGGCTTTTGGGTGGTTTTCATGGAAAATGTAAAAAGTTCATGCTACAGTGATATACCATGAAAGTAGGGCACTTACGTAAATAGAAGCATGCAATGGTGATTTCCTCATCTCAAACAATTTATTGAAACAAAAGCCAACAACAGTGGTGGGTATACCACAACAAAAAATGTCAGTGTCTTAATAACTTGTCATGTGTCCTTGAGCATCAGTTGCTTGACAACGACGTCTCATGTTGTTCACAAGTCAACTTATTGTCTAGTGAGGCATGGCATTCCACTCTTCTTGAAGGGCGGCCCTCAGGTCATTGAGGTTGTGGGGTGCAGGTTTACGAGCCTCTACACAGTGACTAAGTGTTTCCTCTGGCTTAAAGACCTTGGCGCGATGGCAACATATTTTTCGGGGGGGGGGGGTTAACATATGACACGATTGTTACCGGAATATGTTAATTTCTTACTATTTATTTCTATTTTAAATTTTGCACAGTACCTTTGCATATGGTACTTACCATTTTAAGTATTGTACAACCGAGACTTGAATGTTGGAATATTGAGCCAGTTGGGGTCCCACCCAGACGTCCTGTGTTTGGACTTTTTACTGGTGTAATCCTTCTCTCCTTTGTCTGCTCTCACCTCTCCTGGGTCCTCTGCCTGAACACTTTCCTCTCCTTGGCTCCTCTCTTCTGTCTCATCTTGTCCTCCCTGAGCCCTGTCTAATTCAGGTTCTCTCTCTGTCTATGGTGGTATACAAACAGGTTAGAAAATATCAAGTGTCATGTTTTGTCCTGCAGGAGTTTTTTGTCATGAAAAATGACACAAAAATATGTGTATTTTTTTGTATTTTTATTCTAGTGTTTCTTTTTTTTCCATTGAGAGAGTAGGAAAGGGAAAAAAACATTTCTAATAGTAATGTACTCATGCATACTTAAATTATATGATCAGGTGGGTAAAGGAACCAGAAATTCTACTCATGTAAAAGCAGTGCTTTGAAATTAATAATGAAAAGTAGACAACCAAAAATTTCTAGTTGAGTTAAGGTACAAAGAGCACCCACTTAAAAAAACTTGAGTAAGGATTTCAGTCTTAAAGGTTTGAGGTTTTTCTCAAAAATTTATAACAATTTTCTTATAATTTTCTACTTTTCTCTGTAAATTTATCTAAATTTGAAACGGTTTTCCTCAAATTTGGAATTTCCTCTTGTAAAATAGACTTTTCTTGTACATTTGAAACTTTACTATAAATGTGTGGATTATTTTATGGCTTATTTTGTCTGTTTTTTAAAATAAAATTACTGTTTTTTTTAAATAAATTTGAAACTGACTGTGGTAATTTTTGTTTTTAACTTTTCCTTATAATAATTTACATTTTTGACTATAACTTTGTAGTCAGAACAGAACAATAATTTAACTCTGATTACAAAGAAAAAAATATTAATAAAATTCTATTTAATGAAATAAATTAACTTAAATGACCAAGGATGCCATTATTTCTGTTATAATATTTCTTTATATTTATAGTTTGTTTGTTTGTTTTTTTTTTTAGAAATCTCCGCACCCCCCAGACAGCAGGAAAAATCTCCCTTATTTTGAAATCCAAACGCTGGCATGTTTAGTTTGTCTGAAGGCTGCTGACGGATTAAAGTCATTGACTTCTGAATTTTGGTCATCTGAACTTGCCAGGTACATAATAGGGAACATAACTTAATTTTGTAGTAGCTGGTAAAATACCCTCAGCAATTCATCAGTCCCCCTTGCCTTTCCCTTCGTATGAAGTTGGTTGCATATGAATTCTAACCACATCTTTTAGTTAAGCGACTCTTCCATTATTGCTCCCAATTCCAGTGGGTTTAAACCATGATAAACACCAGTGCTTACATACCTCTTCTAATTTTTTTCGGCATTTAAAGTACTTTAACCGGTTAAACTCGGGAGATTCCGCGGCCGGTCACGTCTCTGCATCTTAGTGCGTCTCAGTGTGCAATAAAAAAAAAAAAAGCTGTATTTCCGGTCTTCCAGTACAGACACAGCCATAAACAGAAAGCCAAAGGAGTGTTTGATTGGTTTAGAACAGGGGTCGGGAACCTTTTTGGCTGAGAGAGCCATGAACACCACATATTTTTAAATGTAATTCCGTGAGAGCCATACAATATGTTTAAAACTAAAAATACAAGTAAATGTGTGCATTTTATGTAATTTCAACACTTTTAAAGTACAATAAGTCTCTGAATTCTTTTTAATAACATTGTTATGCTGTTGCTAATCAATGATGAGTATTTCTTACCATTAATGCGACTTCTGGTGCTGCATGGTTTTGCTGATGGCTTTGTAGTCTGGTTGATACGTGGTGAGGTTAAGCTTCATGCAGGCGTTGAGACTTCCATCCGTTAAACGTGATCGTAGGTTGGTCTTAATGTTCTTTAGATGTGAGAAAGACTGCTCACATGCATACGTAGAGCCAAACATTGTCAGTACAGCAATACTCACACGCTACAGTGTGTGGTAAGTGACGGGAATCGCATTTCAAGTTTTGACAATCAGCTGGTCTGCGGGTTGAAGTTTTTTCATTTCTCCACAAAGGCAAATTCCTCTGTCCATTCCTGCTGAAAAGTACGATACTCCTCGTCTCTTTTTCTTTTAGCCATCTTCTCAAAAGGGTTTCTAAAATTAGTTAGCTGACAACGTGATTAAAACGAGGGAAGTTTACTCACGACAAGCCGTTGTGCGGACCCTTGTGCACATGCGCACATCGGTCGCTGATCTGGATCAGTATTGGCTGAGCCTGGAGTACTCGGATGTGCAGCGGCTTTTGGGATATTCAAATTCAAATTCAAACGTTTATTTCAAACTCAGGGTTCATATTAAATGCAGAACTGAAACGAGTAGAAAATAAATAAATAAATGCTTAAATTCAGCGGAACGTCTCGTGCGATCTGAGCTCGTAATGGCCGATGATTCTAAAACTATGCGATCTGGATCAATATTGGCTGAGCCTGGAGTACCCGGATGTGCAGCGGCTTTTGGGATATTCAAATTCAAACGTTTATTTCAAACTCAGGGTTCATATTAAATGCAGAACTGAAACGAGTAGAAAATAAATAAATAAATGCTTAAATTCAGCGGGCCGTCTCGTGTGATCTGAGCTCGTAATGGCCGCAACCTGGCTCAAACCGTGGCTCAAACCTGTAGCCATGTTGGACGAATTCTTCCTCAGAGTCCGACAATTCAGCCATAATAGAATAAAAACACTCACAACAGCACATGCCTGCAGTCGTATTTGCATATTTCTCTGGTGGTATATGGCTGGCAATAATTATTTAACCAAATAACAAATACTTTGCCTAATGTTTTCAAGTTGAATGCGTTTAGACGACCACCACAGGTACCCTTTAAAGATTTGTCTGCGAGCCAGATGCAGCCATCAAAAGAGCCACACCTGACTCGCGAGCCATAGGTTCCCGACCCCTGGTTTAGAATAAGATTGGCATCTCATTTGACCAACAAGAGCCTTGATTTGAGTTTTTAAACCTTGAATAACCAATGATCAAAAACCTAGCAAGAAGGATCTGCCCATCAAAAACCGCAAATACAACGAGCCAATTGAAGCTGAGTAATCTGACGATGGACGTGTCGTTTAGCAAATCAATTTCTGACTTCAATGACACCCTACATGCACTGGTTCCGTGTTTATATTTCCGGTAAAATGCCATGCGTTCCCGTGCGTAAAATCTCTTTTGACTCCGCCGCTGTGTGACGTGCAGTCCTTTGTGATACTGTGCAGAAGGGTCAGGGTAACATTAGCCACTATTTTACTTGTTTTGAAAAATGGTTCACAAATTAAACCGAAAGGGCATGCATGAAAACGTAGATGGCTTGACCGGGTTGGGTGACCTGGACGATGAATCAGTAAACAATAGAGGTTTCCATCAATGGAATAGCTGACGATCATCAGATGCCAGTGGACAATACCAGCGACAGTGCGGCTGTGGACAGGTAAGTCTTATAATTTAAATTATTCTTAATCGATAAAAATAGTAATAAAAATAACTTTTGACCAATCGGTAATTACAAGGGTCCCGCATGGTGACGTTTTTGTGAGTGCCGTGGGGGGGGGGGGGGGGGTTGTTACTGTGTATATTGCAGAAAAATTTAATAATTTTTTAGTATAATTTTTATTTCACTGTAGGCTATTTTTTCCTGTAAACAAAAAGGAACTGTGCTGTGTATGTCTGGGTTATTATGCCTTTGTTTTACTGTGTAAACGTGATCTGGTGAAATGGACCCCTGACCAAGTGAGCACACTAATGTGAGCACCCCAGGTGGACCTCGGTATTCAATCTGCACATTTTCAATCCAGTGATTTACAAAGTGATTCATAATTTTCTAAAGCCTCATTCAGAACATTATAATCCCACAGACTGGTTTTCATCTGGGGCAGCATTTATAAATCAGTGGATGGAGAATGCACCTGTACATGTACAGATTGGATTCCGTGGCCTACTTGGGGTGCGCACTTGGTCAGGGGTCCAGTTGACCTGTATCTGTGTAAACTGGTGAGATAGTGAACTCTGAAAAAATTGGAGGGGGGAGGGTTGTTTTTGTGTATACTTTAGTGAAATTTAATAATTTTTTGCATAATTTTTCTTACACTGTATGCTATTTTTGCCTGTAAAAAAAAACAAAAAACAGGAACTGTGCTGTGTATGTCTGGGTTATTACCCCTTGGTTTTACTGTGCAAGCTGCTGAGATAGTGAACTCTGGAACACAGTTTGCCAAACTGTGCCAAAGGCCTTGTTACAACCTGAAAAAAAAGCTGTGTAATATATTCATTTTTTGTGGTATTGTTACAAAATTTTGGCCTGAGCTTGAAAACACTTGGTTCTACATTTCTGTTGTGTTTTCCAGCAAGTATCTGACAGCTGTATGTTATTTGCAAGCATTTGTATCCAAAAAAACACCCAGGCGAACTTTATTTTCTTCAAATTCAGTACGTTTAGATGATTGTTACTCACTGGCAGGAGCACTTAGAGAGATTATGACTGTTTTGCCAAAAAATTCATTGTTTTCTTTTAAATGAGACCAGCCCCATGAAGATGCTGCAAAGGGATGAAGAACAGCTTTTGATTTACTTTGGCCATGTTATTTTTAGGCGTTTTTAGGGAAGGCGTTTTAGGCCATCTCCTTCTGGTGGAAGAAGATGGCGCCCACAGTGGCCACCATGGTGTCTCGCTGCGCCCTTCTTTGTTTGTTTTTGTTTGTCAATTGTGTGTCTGCCTGCTCTTACACCCGTGAAGAGCTTCTAAAAATATCAGGACTTTCACTCCCACGGACCTACCTCCCAGTTTTTTTAGCTCCTGCCGCCGATCTGGTTCACTGTTTAGCTCAAAAAGTGAGACGGCGAAAGAGAGGAAGGCGAGCGGGCGCTCTCGTACGGCTTCGCAGGAGAGGCACGCGCACGGCTTTGCCTGGCCTATTTCTCTCCAATGCCAATTCTCTCTCTAACAAGGTAGATGAACTGAGACTGCTGATGCGTTTTAAGGATCTCTCTTCCTCGTCTGCCCTCTGTTTTACTGAGACCTGGCTCAGGGAAAATACAACGGACAGCGCGCTGCTCCTCAAGGGTTTTCAGCTGTTTCGTGCTGATCGTGACACAGAGCTCTCCGGTAAGTCCTCAGGAGGAGGAGTCTGCTTTTACATTAACAGCAGCTGGTGCTCTGATGTAACGGTGATTTCCAAACACTGTTCTCCCGCCCTGGAATATCTTTTTATTAACTGCAAACCATTTTATTCCCAGTGGGAGTTTGCTTCATTCATCCTGGCCGCTGTTTACGTCCCGCCCGACGCGGATGCGCGCGAGGCTCAGCGCGCGCTCACAGATCACATTCAACATACGGAGCGGACTTTCCCGGACTCTCTGGTTATTGTGGTTGGCGACTTTAACCAGAGCAATCTGAGCCACGATCTCCCCCGTTACAAACAGTTTATTAAATGCCCCACCAGAGGAAAGAACACGCTGGATCACTGTTACACTACAGTGAAGGACGCGTATTGCGCTGTTCCCCGTGCTGCGCTCGGACTATCTGATCACGTGATGGTCCACCTCATTCCCACATACAGACAAAGACTGAAACTCACTAAACCTGTTGTGAGCACTATGAAGAAATGGACCAGCGAAGCTGAGGAGAAGCTGAACACGTGCATGGAAATAACTGACTGGGGCATGTTTAAAGGAGCCACGCATGATCTGGATGAGTACACGGACACTGTGAACTCATATATCCACTTTGTGAGGACAGCATTCTTCCATAGCGCACCAGGGTGAGGTACTCCTGGACCCGCTGCAGTTTGCCTACCGAGCCAACAGGTCTGTAGACGACGCAGTCAACCTGGCCCTCCACTCCATCCTGCAGCACCTGGACTCCCCGGGAACCTCTAAGCCCTGGTTCACAGCTAAGCTCAGACAGATCAGGAAGGAGAAGGAAGCGGCGTTGAAAAGTGGAGACAGGGACTGCTACAGGGAGGTTAAATATCGGTTTAACAGAGAGCTGAGGAGAGCTAAATCTGTGTATTCTGAGATACTCCAGCAGCAGTTCACGGCTAATGACTCTGCTTCTGTGTGGAGAGGACTGAGGCAAATCACCAACTATCGGCCTCAGGCTTCTAAGGGTCAGGATGACAAAGCCCTTTGTCAAAGACTGTCCCAACACTATGCCCGTTTTGACACCTCGTCAGCTGTGTCCAACTCCCCCCTCCACCCAGCTCCACTGCCTCCACGGTCCCTACTTCATCAAAGGCGGCCCCCCCTCCTCCCCCCCTGCGCTTGTCATCAGTGAGCAGGACGTGCACAGACAGTTCTCCAGACTGAACCCACGCAAGGCCCCCGGTCCGGACGGCGTGTCTCCCTCCACCCTGAGACACTGTGCGAAAGAGCTGACTCCTGTCTTCACAGACATTTTTAACACCTCCCTTAAGCTATGCCACGTGCCGACCTGCCTCAAATCCTCCACCATCATCCCTGTCCCAAAGAAGCCACGGATCACTGGACTTAACGACTACAGACCTGTAGCGCTCACCTCTGTAGTCATGAAGTCCTTTGAGCGCGTGGTCCTGCCCCACCTCAAGTCCATCACCACTCCCCTCCTGGACCTGCTGCAGTTTGCCTACCGAGCCAACAGGTCTGTAGACGACGCAGTCAACCTGGCCCTCCACCCCATCCTGCAGCACCTGGACTCCCCGGGAACCTACGCCAGGATCCTGTTTGTGGACTTCAGCTCTGCATTCAACACCATCCGTCCCGCTCTGCTCTGGGACAAGCTGTCCCTGCTCAACGTGCCTGACTCCCTCTGCAGGTGGATCACCGACTTCCTGGCGGACCGGAGGCAGCATGTGCGGCTGGGCAAGACTGTCTCAGACTCTGTTAGCATCAGCACCGGATCACCCCAGGGCTGTGTACTTTCCCCCCTACTCTTCTCCCTTTATACCAACTCATGCACCTCCAGCCACCAGTCTGTCAAGCTGATCAAGTTTGCGGACGACACCACCCTCATCGGGCTCATCTCCAATGGCGACGAGTCCGTCTACAGGAGAGAGGTGGCCCAGCTGGCGTCCTGGTGCAGCCACAACAACCTGCAGCTGAACGCTCTGAAGACAGTGGAGATGATTGTGGACTTCAGGAAAGTCACAACCCCTCTGCCCCCCCTCACCCTCACAGGCTCTCCCATCACCACTGTAAATTCCTTCCGCTTCCTAGGCACCACCATCACCAGGGACCTCAAGTGGGAGCTGACCATCAGCTCACTCATCAAAAAGGCCCAGCAGAGGATGTTCTTCCTGCGGCAGCTGAGGAAGCTCAAGCTACCCACCAAGATGTTAGTGCAGTTCTACACAGCCATCATCGAGTCCATCCTCACCACCTCCATAACCGTGTGGTACGCAGGAGCCACTGCCAGGGACAGACTAAGGCTGCAGCACGTCATGCGCGCTGCTGAGAAGGTGATCGGCTGCAAGCTCCCATCTCTCCAGGACCTGTACATCTCTAGGACCCGGAGGCGTGCTGGCCGGATCATAGCCGATCCTTCACACCCTGGTCACGTACTGTTTGCCCCCCTCCCCTCAGGTAGAAGACTTCGGTCCATTCAGACTAAAACCTCCCATCACATGAACAGCTTCTTCCCCTCTGTCATCAGACTGCTGAACACTAAGTGACTTATTGACTCTCGTGCACTATGTACAGCAGCTCAACCAGACTCATGTCAATCATCACTGTTTTCTTTTTGCATTACCGACTGCATTATGTGGTACTCCACAATATCTGCTGCTCGCTAATATATTTAAAAAAAACTGCTTTGACTAGTATTACTCATTCTTATTCTACACTTTATTGCATGTATAGTTTTTTATTTCTTTTATTTTATCATGTTTAATGTTGCAGCATTGCACCGAGACAAATTCCTAGTTTGTGTACTACATGAACAATGGCAATAAATCTGATTCTGATTCTGAGTTGAACAGATTGGAAGAGGTTAATAAACTCATTGCCATGCGGTGACCCTCGCGGATCACCATAAGACGCCAAGAGTCCACCGATGAGTTTTGCAATGATGGTGATTTATTTACAAGACACACATACAAGACTATGACTGTGGCAAAGATACACTGAACATAGAACTTGGGACCGTGAGGCTAACCCCAGCCACTTACAGTGGGGCAATAAAGTATTTAGTCAGCCACCAACTGTGCAAGTTCTCCCACTTAAAAGATGAGAGAGGTCTCCAATTTTCATCATAGGTATACCTCAACTATGAGAGACAAAATGAGAAAAAAAAAAATCCAGAAAATCACATTGAAGGATTTTTAATGAATTAATTGGTAAATACTTGGTAAAATAAGTATTTGGTCACCTACAAAAACAAGCAAGATTTCTGGCTCTCACAGACCTATAACTTCTTCTTTAAGAGGCTCCTCTGTCCTCCACTCGTTACCTGTATTAATGGCACCTCTTTGAACTCGTTATCAGTATAAAAGACACCTGTCCACAACCTCAAACAGTCAGACTCCAAACTCCACTATGGCCAAGACCAAAGAGCTGTCAAAGGACACCAGAAACAAAATTGTAGACCTGCACCAGGCTGGGAAGACTGAATCTGCAATAGGTAAGCAGCTTGGTGTGAAGAAATCAACTGTGGGAGCAATTATTAGAAAATGGAAGACATACAAGACCACTGATAATCTTCCTCGATCTGGGGCTCCACGCAAGATCTCACCCCGTGGGGTCAAAATGATCACGAGAACGGTGAGCAAAAATCCCAGAACCACACGGGGGGACCTAGTATAGAGCTGACCTGCAGAGAGCTGGGACCAAAGTAACAAAGGCTACATCAGTAACACACTACGCCGCCAGGAACTCAAATCCTGCAGTGCCAGACGTGTCCCCCTGCTTAAGCCAGTACATGTCCAGGCCCGTCAGATGAAACCAAAATAGAACTTTTTGGTAAAAACTCAACTTGTCGTGTTTGGAGGAGAAAGAACACCATACCTACTGTGAAGCATGGGGGTGGAAACATCATGCGTTGGGGCTGTTTTTCTGCAAAGGGACCAGGACGACTGATCTGTGTAAAGGAAAGAATGAATGGGGCCATGTATCGTGAGATTTTGAGTGAAAACCTCCTTCCATCAGCAAGGGCATTGAAGATGAAACGTGGCTGGATCTTTCAGCATGACAATGATCCCAAACGCACCACCCGGGCAACGAAGGAGTGGCTTCATAAGAAGCATTTCAAGGTCCTGGAGTGGCCTAGCCAGTCTCCAGATCTCAACCCCATAGAAAATCTTTGGAGGGAGTTGAAAGTCCGTGTTGCCCAGCGACAGCCCCAAAACATCACTGCTCTAGAGGAGATCTGCATGGAGGAATGGGCCAAAATACCAGCAACAGTGTGTGAAAACCTTGTGAAGACTTACAGAAAACGTTTGACCTCTGTCATTGCCAACGAAGGGTATATAACGAAGTATTGAGATGAACTTTTGTTATTGACCAAATACTTATTTTACCGAGGAATTTACCAATTAATTCCTTAAAAATCATTCAATGTGATTTTCTGGACTTTTTTTTTTTTCTCATTTTGTCTCTCATAGTTGAGGTATACCTATAATGAAAATTGGAGACCTCTCTCATCTTTTAAGTGGGAGAACTTGCACAATTGGTGGCTGACTAAATTATTTTTTGCCCCACTGTATGGTCTAAAACATGACATGACATGAACGAGCAAAAGCACGAGAATATACACACGAACCTGGTGTGACCAGAACGATGAATGTCTGATGAGGTTTAGACGATGTCTGACGATACTCCTGCAATCTAACTGCCGTCAGCGCCCGCTTAATAAAGCCGAACGCTAACGAGCAGTAATGACAGACAGCTGACCGACTTTGACAGACGGAAGCCCCACCGAGTGCCTTCACAATAAGAGCCTGGTGAAGCCAGAATATAACCCACAGCTGTCAAAGCCGGCAGCGAGCTATACGTAGCCCGAGCGCGGACAAGGCCGGCGCTCGGGTCATAACAGTACCCTCCCTCTGAGGGCGGGCTTCCAGAACACCCATAGACCACCCTGCCCCCCCACCCCCTCCAGGGTGGGCGGCTGGGGGCAGGTCCGGAGGGAGAGAGAGACCAAACCCAGAATCAGTACAATAAGATAAGCCTTTATTAGTCCCACAGTGGGGAAATTCCAGGATTGCAACAGCACAGGGATAGCAACACTCAAAGCAACAATCAGAAGGCAAGAAAAAAACAAGAACAGCTAGTATACATATGTACATATTACTATATATATATATATATATATATATATATATATATATATATATATATATATATATATAGACACACAGTGCGGAGCATTGTCGTTGGTGAATGTGCAGCAGAAAGTCTAAGCTTTCTCTCCCTCCGCGGGTGCGGCGGGCCAGCTGGATGTCTTTGGGCATGATGGTGGTGACCCTCTTGGCGTGGATGGTGCACAGGTTGGTGTCCATGAAGAGACCCACCAGGTAGGCCTCGCTGGCCTCCTGCAGAGCCATGACGGCGGAGCTCTGGAAGCGCAGGTCGGTCTTCAAGTCCTGAGAGGCTGAGCAGCTCCGTGGATTTCTGGTAGCGACGGATCTCTCTCAGAGCCACGGTACCGGGCCTGTAACGGTGAGGCTTTTTCACTCCGCTGGTGGCCGGAGCGCTTTTTTCGAGCAGCCTTGGTGGCTAGCTGCTTCCTGGGGGGCTTTTTCCTCCAGTAGATTTACGGGCGGTCTGCTTGGTTCTTGCCATCGCTCTTTATTATTCTGTCTTATATTTCTTGCACGCCGCCTAAACTCCAGCCCGGCACCCGCGTCGTTTTCGCCACAGTTCCTCGGCATGTCGAGCTTCTCCGTTAGCACCGGGTGGCGGTTGGAGCTAGCTAGCTCTTCCCTGCTGTGTCGTCCCCCGCTGCAAACAGTGGCTCCATCCGCCGACTCGGGAGACCCTTGGGGTGATCTGTGTATCCGTGATATATATATAGAGTGAAAGGTGTAGAAAGAAGAAGGAAGATAAGAAAAAAGCAGTTGCAAAAGGCAGCCAACTCGTGTGGCGCCGCCGGTCCGGCGGAACTGGGAAAAAAAAAAATAGCACAATAAGCACACAATCAAGACCAGGCAAGGGAAAACAAAAACAAAAACTAACACAGCACAATGACAAAAAAAATATACCAAATACTCAAATCAGATTAAATGCCCAAATAACAATTACAGCAAACAGCACAGAACAGCAAGAGAAAATTAAATCTTTGCCCACATGTTTCACAAGAAAATGGCTTCTCACCTGTGTGACTGCTCAAGTGAATTTTCAAAATAACTATGTACAGAAAACAGAACAATTACTGGCTCACCCCTAACTGCACACAGAACAAAATTAGGCAACTGCAGGACATAACCACAAATACCCACAGATACCCAAATAACCATTACAAAAACACACAGGATAACAAGAAAAAAAAAAAAAAAACAATTACTGGGACAGATTATCACCAGAAAATGACCACTACCCCCCGACAGTTTATGCCGACCGGCGGAGACCAGGCGCTACAGGAACAGTTCAGGTGGTCTCCCCGTGTCCAACGGCCGACGGGTGGTCATGGGATGCGGGACATGACCGGGCGGCTCACCACAGTCCAAAACCCAGCACGTCCGCTCCTCTGGTGGCCGAACCAGGTCGCCCAGCAAAACACATAACACGTCGGGTGGCCGACCCGAAGTGCCGAACCGGCGAAGCAGTTCCTCAGGCGGCCGACCCGCGTCCCTCAGCCACCAGTACCGGGGGAAAACAGCCCGCGGTGGCCTCCCTGGCAGAGACAAAACTCGAGAGAGCCGGGGCGAGCGAAAAGGGACCCCCACGGCCCCTGGTGATGATGCGCAGGGGCGATGACTCAGTAGAGGGACTAGAAGGCAAAGATGAGCCCGTACTCCGTCCGACGGCGAAGGGTCTGCAGCTCCTCCACCGTCCGCGGACCACACCGGCGCTGCACCTCCGCTGGACCTCAATTGAGTCCCGGCTGCACCCACGTCAGACTCCGATTGAGCCAGAACTGCACCTGCGGTGGACCCCGATTGGGCCTCTGGCGCACCCATGTCGGACCCCAATTGGGCCAAAGCTGCTCCCGCAATGGACCCCGATTGGGTCTCGGGCACACCCCCATCGGACCCCGACTGGGCCACCGCAGCCTCCACAATGGACCCCGACTGGGTCGGTGCAGCTCCGCTGACGATCTCCACCCACGAACCTGGAACCTCCAAATCAGTGACCCCGACTGGCTCCATGCCGGCGACACTGCAACGAAGCTCACAAACAACAAGAAAACCGGGATCAGTATCACCGGTAGCAACAGAACCCAGCGAGACGAGCTTGGGCGCAGCAGGCGGCTGCTCCTCACTCGCCTCCCCGAGAGGCAGGCACAAATGCTCCGAAACAGAGGACAGAGACACAAGAGGGAGCACTTGCCTGCACGCGGGTTCTGTTGCCACCCAGGACTCCGTCGATCCAGGTTCAGGGCGGCGACTCTCGTCCGCAGGCTCCAACTCAGCTGCGTCGGGCTCCGCAGCTGGCAAGATAACGTCAGCAGCCTGAGGTTCCTCCCGTGCTGATGTCCACGCCGATGACCCGTATGGCATGGGGGCAGGGGACACTTGACCCGCTGACTCAGACCGTTTCAGCGAGGAAACCCAGGGATGCTTCTCCGTCGGCACAGGTTCCGGGCCACAGTCTGCTTTCCTCCTCTGTCCACGACGTGGCTGCTGGGCTGGATCCAGGCTTTCCAGCCGCGCAGGCCCCCTCCTCCTCCTCCCGCGACGTAGACCTGGCGTCGCGGACCACTCGGCAGGGGAAGACACAGAGGCAACAGGTTTAGGAATAACAGTTACAGCAGGTGGCGGAAGCTCGGGGGGCTGCGAACCCCGAACTCCGGCCCCAGGAGTCAGACAAGGCAGATCATAATAATGGTGGGAAGAAATAACTTGCACTTGCCTGTCTCCTGGAGAGAAGATGGTGCCTGCTGCAGCGGGTGGAGTTCTCCTTTTATACCTCCGGGAGAAAACGGCAGGCTCCTCGGGGCCACGAGGAGGAGCCGCTTGGGATGGATTGCTGACAGGCCTTGCCGAAGCACGACTCACAGTACTCCCAGCCGCAGGGGGTGACGTCAAAGAGGAGGACATGGCAGTCGGGGCAACGCGGGCACAAGGACCTGACAGCACAGCTGGAACAGATGACCCGTGGGCGGCGACTGCGGGGATTCCCTTCTGTCGTGACCTGAATGATGCGGCCAACAGGGAGGCTGGGTCCCTCCGACAACCCGGAGCTGGATCCGGACGGGATTCTCGTTGGGGCTTGGGAGGAGCATGGCTATGGGGCCTACTGGCCGATGGAGTGGCGAAGGGCCCAGGAACACATGACGCTGGGACTGGGCGGGCGACAGGTACTGGATTCCGATCCACAGGTCCCCTGCCAGGATTGCCCTCCAGCCGATGGATCTCCACTCTCGGCAGGGACGCTGTCCTCGCGGGAGGTGGAGGGGTTTCCTGGAGCGCCTTCTCCCTCAATGTGCGCTGTGCAAAAATCCATGATAACCTCTTTCTCCCTTCTGGAATATAGGTAAGATGGTAACGGTGCACGGCCCGCTGGGCGAGGTCTAAGTGATAACCAGCCGCTTTAGTGGGCACGAGACGGGCGGCTTCCGCCAGATAGCCGTCAATCTCCTCCAGCCACTCCGGGCAATAATCACACTCGCTGGCGGGCATCTCCCTACCAAGTCCAACTACAGGAGAGAAAACTCCACACAATGGCAAAACTCACAGAAGAAAGGCGTCTTGGTGTGGCGTCTCCTTTTAGACGTCTGTGGCAGGAGTATACTGTCATGCGGTGACCCTCGCGGATCACCATAAGATACCAAGAGTCCACCGATGAGTTTTGCAATGATGGTGATTTATTTACAAGACACAAGACACATATACAAGACTATGACTGTGGCGAAGATACACTGAACATAGAGCTTGGGACCGTAAGGCTAACTCCAGCCACTTACGGTCTAAAACATGACATGACATGAACGAGCAAAAGCACGAGAATATACACACGAACCTGGCGTGACCAGAACGATGAATGTCTGATGAGGTTTAGACGATGTCTGACAATACTCCTGCAATCTAACTGCCGTCAGTGCCCGCCTAATAAAGCCGAACGCTAACGAGCAGTAATGACAGACAGCTGACCGACTTTGACAGATGGAAGCCCCACCGAGCGCCTTCACAATAAGAGCCCGGTGAAGCCAGAATATAACCCACAGCTGTCAAAGCCGGCAGCGAGCTATACGTAGCCCGAGCGCGGACAAGGCCGGCGCTCGGGTCATAATACTCATGTTTCTCTCGGACAGTCACGCTAGCGAGACACTCTGCCTGGTGACTGACTGGAAAGCTTGTGTGGGTGGGGTGCTTCTCAACTCCACGCGGATGACAGTCATGCACGTTGTTCGTGTGCGCTCTTGCGGAAAGTCATTGCTTCATATATTTTTCTTAAATTTATATATCCTCATAAGCATGGCGGAAATTTTTCTGGCGTGGCAGGCCGCCATTCAGAAATGTTACCAGAGGAAACCCTGACTCAGTTGAGCCCATAGGTTTTCTATGGGATTCAGGTCTGGAGAAAGTGCAGGCCACTCCATTTGAGGTACCCCAGCCTCCAGCAGCCATTTCCTAATGATGCAACCTCGATGAGCTGAAGCATTGTCGTCCATGAAGATGAAATTAGGCCTGTGTTGTTCATGCAGGGGCACAATGACTGGATTAATGACGTTATTCAGATTGTATCGGCTTGTCACTATACCATTCACAAGGTGTAGGGCAGTTCTGTATTGACTAGACACACCTGCCCAGACTGTAACATCACTACCACCAAAGGCTCGTCTGGTGACAACAGTGGCCGTTGCATAGCGCTCTCCCTGACGTCTCCAGCATTGTTGGCGGCCATCATTTCTGCTCAACGTTAATCAACTTTTATCAGAGAACAGCACTGAGGCCCACTGATCCCTTGTCCATCGTAAATGCTCCCTGGCCCACGCAAGGCGACACCTGTGCCTGGTGTTGTGGTCAGATACCCTTACAGGTCGTCTAGCACGCAGACCACACTGATGTGAACAGTTTCAAATGGTCAGATGTGACACTTGGGTGCCTCTCCCCTCCCTTAAATGTGCCTGGAGTTGAGCAGCATTCATCATCTGGTTCCACAGGGTACTGTTCACAGTGAAGCAGTCATTAGCGTGGGATGTGGCTAAAGGATGTTCACTTTTATGCCTTCTGTGACTCTTCTAGTCTCTCTGCATCTCTGTTGCAACCAGGTGATGACACTCTGTGACACTCTAATCTCAGTGGCCACTTCCCTCTGAGAACATCCTGGATGAAGCCTCATAATGGTGAGGTACTATTGATCAATTGTTAGGTGTCATCTTGGTCTCATGTCAAAATGTGAACAGCATGATGAAGAGGACTGTTTAAATACCAATTCTAATCAAACCAAAAAATTTATTGGTCGATTCATGGATCAAACACCTGCTGTGAATTTTGCCATTGAGCGCCTTGTTAGAGAACAGCAACTTACGCAAGAAGTACTGAAATATTTAACAGTTGGACATGTGCATTCAAAAGGTTAGAGAAGGTCAAATTAAGTTCACCTGTAAAGGTTATAGTGCATTTTAGGTGCATCCTGAAATTTCACCCAAAAGACAAATATCCCTAACTTTTTGTGAGTAGTGTATGTTGCCTAAGAACAACAAATTTTCTGCATTTAGTCACAATAGTTCTAAAGCAAAGAGGACAAAATGCTTATTTATGTGGTGTAAATTATAAAAGGTGCATACATATAATTACATAAAATTCAACATTTACAAGAAGCCCTACAATTAAAAAGATTTGCAAATTTAATAAAGCATGAAATTAATGTGGAAAACTGATGCAAACTCACCAGAAAAAGCTACATATTAAAATGGAGATGAATGCAAATTTGACAGAAATTATATGAATTATTATATAAAAAAAGTTGCAAATCAGAGAAAAACATTGCAAACTTTGGTGGATTTGTAACAATGGATTTACATGGACTGAGGAGCTCATTTAGCGGTAGGCTGTGCCATCCTAGGTGTACGACAGAGAGGTTCCGCAGGTCCTTCCTACCTACAGCTGTCAGACTTTATAACCTAACCAGGGCTGCTCATAGAGGTCGTATTAAATGTACTAGAAGTAACAACTTTGCACAACAGAGATCATCCCCTCCAATACACAACTAGGACAATAATAATCATTACTGAGGGTGGCAACAACACTGTTGATTCAAATCAACAGTGAAATTGTAGAAATTGTAGAATTTGGATTAAACTAAATGGATCACCTGAGCAAGCAAAGAGTATAATGATCAGAGATGCTACTGACTTAGATAAATACAAATGAACACTGATAAAGAAAATTATGAGCCAATGATAATCCATATTCATACACACGATAAGAATAGTTCTTTGACACACCATGCCAAAGTACTTTAAAAAAAATAAGCAAAATAAACAAAAACTTATGACCGACTCGAGTAGACATCAATTATCCCCAGTTGGAGGAAGTCATTTGACACAGAATGAGGAAACTCAAACTCTGAAAATATACCATTATGCTGAACATAAACCACAAGAGATGGAGAATGATATTGATCCTGATAACCACTTTTTCAATAATATTCATAACCACTGTGAATATTACACTGAAAAACAATTCAAAAGTCAAGTGCAATTAGATGGTAAACTGTCAATAATACACTTCAATAGCAGAAGTCTTAACAAAAACTTTCCACAGATTCAGGACTATTTAAAACAGCTAGACAGAAAATTCACAGCTATTGCAGTCTCTGAAACCTGGCTTAATGAAGAACTGGCTCCCCTGATGGCAATAGAGGGATATCAGATGTTTTATATTAACAGATCTCAAAAAAAGGGTGGTGGTGTTGCACTATATATTGATGACCTGTATAGGTGTAAGCTTGTAAATGAAATGTCCTCAGCACTACCAGGGATTTTGGAATGTGTTACTGTTGAGATTGACCTAGACAAAACAAAAAATCTAATCATAAGCTACATATATAGAACGCCGGGAACTTGCATTGAGACATTCAGAGATAAATTAGCCGAGCTGTACAATAATATTACTAGTAAGAAAATGGTAGCAATTTGTGGAGATTTCAATATTGATTTACTGAATCCACATCAACAAAATGTAGTTACAGAGTTCATGAACTCTATGTACAGCATGAGTCTATATCCCACAATAACACATCCTAGCAGAATCACAGTTCACTCTGCTACACTTATTGACAACCTGTTTGTCAATGTTTTCGATAAGAAAATAGAAAGTGGATTATTGATAAATGATATAAGTGACCACTTGCCAATCTTTGCACTTATCCATGGCCACACGGGGCCCAACGCAGAAATAATTTCAAAATCGTTCAGACACAAATCACCAAATGCAATCAGTTCTCTTAAAGAGGACTTGCTGAAGCAAGACTGGACAAAAGTCTATGTATCAGATGTAAATAAGATAAGATAAGATAAGCCTTTATTAGTCCCACAACGGGGAAATTCCAGGATTGCAACAGCACAGGGATAGCAACACTCAGAGCAACAATCAGAAGGCAAGAAAAAAAACAAGCAAGCAAGAGCAGCTAATAAACATATGTACGTATTACTATAAAATATATATATATACACACACACACAGACACACAGTGCAGAGCATTGTAGCTGGATGGAATAAATATATGAATATATGAACACAGTGCAGAGCATTGTAGCTAGATGGAATAAATATGTAAATATATAAACACCCACAGTACGGAGCATTGCAGCTAGGTGGAATAAATATGCAAGTATATAAACACACACAGTGCGGAGCAATGTAGCTAGATGGAATAATATGTAGATATATAAATATATAAACACACCCAGTGCTGAGCATTGTAGCTAGATGGAATAAATATGCAAATATATAAACACACACAGTGCAGAGCATTGTTGCTAGATGGAATGAAACAGCATAACTGTCTACTTAGTTATCCTACATGGTATGATTATGTGCCCATACATATTCTCACCCTCCATAGCGACCGGTATGTTCCTAGTTGTATGCCGGAGGGGACCATTGTGTAAGTCTATTGCATCTTTTGCATTCAAAAAACTATTAGTTTGTTTGTTTGTAAATGAAGCCTATGACACATTTATAAACATTGTAACCACTCTTTATGAAAAAAACTGCCCATTAGTCAAAAAAAAGCTTAAACACAAATTTGCTGATAAGCCATGGTTAACCAAAGGACTACAAAAGGCGTGTAAAAAGAAAAATTTATTATATAAAGCTTTCCTAAAGAAAAGGACAAAAGAAACAGAGCAGCGGTATAAAACATACAAAAATAAGTTAACATATATAATAAGATGTAGTAAAAGAGACTATTACAGTAAAGAACTGGCGAAAAACAAAGACAATATTAAAAATACATGGACAATACGCAACAGTATCCTTGGAAATAAAAGCAGAAATACAAGCTACCCAACTAATATTCCAAAAAATAATAAAACAACTCAGAGTCTGAATATAGCTTCACCTGCAGATGAATTTAATAATTTTTTTGTTAACATTGGACCTAAACTGGCCCGAGAAATACCCACTACGGTGCCTACAGGTAATACAATATGCAATAACACTGCTGTAAGAGACTCCATCTTCATAAAGAACACAGACGAAAGAGAGGTCATTGAAACTGTTAAATCGTTCAAAAGTAAAACATCTACTGACTGTGATGGTATTGACATGCTACTAGTCAAAACTGTTATCGAATGCATAGTAAAACCACTGACATATATCTGTAACCTGTCTCTCCAATCAGGTATATTTCCCAATGCAATGAAAATAGCTAAAGTAATTCCGATATACAAGACGGGCGACAGAGGGGAACTCTCAAATTATAGACCAATTTCACTATTACCGCAATTTTCCAAGATACTTGAAAAAATATTCTATGAGAGAATTGACAACTTCATACTGAAGAATGATTTATTATGTGTGCAGCAATATGGGTTCAGACACAAGAGGACAACTGCATATGCTCTAATGGAATTTACAGAAAAAATATCAACAGCCATTGAAAATAAAGAGTATTCAGTTGGAGTATTCCTAGATCTTAAAAAAGCATTTGATACAGTAGATCATAATTTATTATTAAAGAAACTACAAAATTATGGTATTAGAGGGGTAGCACTATCCTGGTTAAGTAGTTACTTAAAGAATAGATACCAGTATGTATGTGTTAGCAACAAAAACTCAGAGTTGCTGAAGGTCACCTGTGGAGTCCCACAGGGTTCAGTTTTGGGACCATTATTATTCAATATGTATATAAACGATATATGTAAAGTTTCAGAAAAAATGGACTTAATATTGTTTGCCGATGACACTAATCTGCTATGCAGTGGAAACAATTTGGAACAACTTCTGGATACACTCGGAAAGGAATTAGGAAAGCTTAAACTGTGGTTTGATTCAAACAAATTAACGCTCAATTTAAGTAAGACAAAATTTATAGTCTTTAACAACCATCACAACAACCCAGTACCCAAACTCAATGTAAATGGTGTAGAGATTGAAAGGGTATCTGAAACTAAATTCCTTGGAGTAATAATTGATAACAAACTGTGTTGGAAGTCACATATTAATTATATTAAAGGTAAAGTATCCAAATCAATTGCAATATTACAGAGTGAAATATCTGCTGAATCAACCCACACTATACACCTTGTATCATTCATTAATACTCCCATACATGACATATTGTAATGAAGTATGGGGAAATACATATAAAACAAACATATATCCACTCTTTATGCTTCAAAAGAGAGCTATTAGAATAATAAACAAAGCAGCTTACAGGGAACCAACAAACCCACTTTTTCTCAAACAAAAAACTCTCAAGTTGAAAGATCTGGTTGACTTTAAAACCGCAATAATAATGTTCAAAGTGAAGAATTTATCACTGCCCGCAAATATCCAAAAGTTGTTCCAAACAAGGGAGAAACGATATCACTTCAGAGGAACATGTATATTTCAAAAGCCTACAGTGAGAACAACCACCAAGCAACACTGTATTTCAGTGCAAGGAGTCAGATTATGGAACGATTTTGGACCTGAATTAAAATCATGTACAACGCTTGGACAATTTAAACAAAAACTAAAGGAAGAAATACTCCAAACATATTTACAAGACGACATGTAAACTCACATAAGGATTGACATATCCAGCCTGTATTGTGTTGTAGCTTAGTTTTTTTTTTTCCCCTCTTTTGTCTTAGATTTGTTTTGAATAGTAACCGCTTAACTTAGCTTAGTTTTCTTTTTTTCTCTCAGTCACATTTTGTCTTAGCTTTGCTTTAAATTGTAATCACTCTTGTCTTGTTTTCTCTTTTTTCTCTTTTGAATTCTTGGATGGAATATGGGTGGGCAATATAAGCTGCGGCTTCAGTCATCACCCATTTCGGATAACTCACGTGGAATTGTATAGAAGAAGGAGTCTTTGTCTAATTTGACCTTGTTGTTATATTATACAGTTTCTTTTAACCTGTACTGTACTATCCGAAAAAAATAAATTCATTCATTCAATTCATTCAAATGCAAAATTAACTGTCTGAGTACATACAGTGATCCCTCACTTATCGCGGTTAATGGGTTCCAGAACCGACCGCGAAAAGTGAAAAACCGCGAAGTAGCATCACCCCTAATGACGTCACCCATAAATAACACATACGTTCATTCGCTCACTCTCTCTCATATGATACGTGTGTGTGTGTGTGTGTAAGTGTACATACATACGTAGATGTAAATAAAGTGTACATAAATATGTTTTTAGAACTCTTTTATTTTTATAACAAGATACGTAACTCAAGATGAAGATGATTTACGTACTGCACAGGTTAATGAGAGCTTTACTGCTCCTCAGGTGACGCCTCATTGTCAGGTGCTAGAGGCGCAGGATTGTCGAGGGCAGCTGCAGGAGGCGGCGTAGTGGCTCGACGGGAAGACTATTTCACACAAAAAGGGACAAGAGACCAGCGAAAAGTTCCACGCTGCGAGACTAGCGATAAAGAACAATGAATGCAGTCTTCCTTCGGTGGGTATGGGCGCTCTGCAGGGAGAGAAGCTGGTAAAACGTCTCGGCCAATCAGCTTGCGAGGTAAAACGTCTCGGCCAATCAGCTTGCGAGATTCCCGAGCAGTGAAGAGGTGGGCGGAGAGGAGTGGAGCGGTGGTCAGAGAGGTGGATTTTGAGTTGAGCGGCTCTCCGTGTGGATACCTGATGTTCTAATGTAGTCTCCCTGCCTTCTGCTAGCGCCCGCCCATTTTTTCTCAATTTTGAATTTTTGATGAATATTTCTGAAAAATCCGCGATGCACTGAGGGCACGAAAGGTGAAGCGCGAAGTAGCGAGGGATCACTGTATTCATATTCTGCAGGGTAATTTAACCCTTTAAATTCCGGCTTTCATAATACATATGCACCCCCTGCAGTCCAATGTCGCGGATCCGTGCCTGTCATGTGATGTCTCCATAAACCATAACATAGGGCCAGTTGTACTAAGTATTCCACCTCACAAGGTGGTAGACATGTACTGCGCTTGCCTTGGAGGACTGATGTCTCCCTGAAGAACCACCCAAAAATCTCACTTCTGGGGCACCAAAGAAGAAGAAAATGTAAACAAATGTCGATGTGCTCCATTGCAACACGGAGGAGGTGTTTGCTCCCAAATTTGCCAACAATGATTCTAAAAAGAGATTATTTAGCTTATGAAGGTAAATATCTACATTTTGTGATAACATAGGGTAGTTGAAGCTGGTTAATTTTCGTCTGCCATCGACCGGAGCACCACGTGACTGGACAGAACAATTGCGCCGGTTTCGTGTCATTATGTAAGATAAACTGTGGCAGAATAAAAGCGAAATTGAGGTGGAATAATCATTAGAGTTTCTGGATGTCGGAGAGAAAGTGAAAATTACCAACAGAAAACAAAATAACGAACAGGATGACAGAAATTGACGAAACGAGCCACCTGGTCAATGGTCAGTCTGACAAATTTCTTTGTTGAGATTCTACTTCTGTTCCGGTTCATATACTTTGAAGATGACAAAAAGCCCAAAATAAAACCAGTGACAAAAAACAAAATCATCCTTTGTGTAAATATGTCCAAAAGTCCATTTTTGACCTAAAGTTATGTAATTTGTTATGGCTGTGTCATATTATGCAAATTAGATGCATAAATTTACTCCTATCTCAAACTTTGGATCATATTCTACAGCTTTCTAATTGACAGTAAGCCATTATCTCTTACCACTTTCAAGTTATAGCCTTTGAAATCTGTGATATCTAAACTGAATATTTTCTTGAAAAAACCTTGACCACCAGAGCGGGTGGAGGAAACAGCACTACGGAGCGCCTCAGAATTGGAAAGGGTTAACAAACCGTAATGCTGTTTATTCCATCTAGCTGCAATGCTTCTGCACTGTGTACATATGTATATTCATCTATTGCTTTGGCTAACCAGTTCTTATCTTGTTGACTATTGCCCTGAGTGCTGCTATCCCTTCGCTGCTGTAATCCTGCAATTTCCCCATTGTGGGACTGGTAAAAGCTTCTCTTATCTTTTTTTTTTTTTTATTTAAGTTTTTGTAAAGGGTATACAGGTCGTTACAGCAATGCATTGTTTACATTTTCATCACGTTCCCTTATTTTCTGATATCTGACAACATTGGAAGAATAATTCTTACAACACCCCTTTTTTTTTTTAAAGTGAAAGAAAAAGTGAAATTAAAGAGAAAAAAAAACAAAAAAAAACAAAATAAAAACAAATAAACCAGCAAAAAACAAACAAAAAGAAAAAGTAAGTAAATAAAGGTAAAAGAGCATCTGAGTAGCGTTGGAACAAAGAGCGGAACCATTATTGAAATGGTATTTGTCAAAAATTAGATCTAATGGAAGACACATATGCGATCCAGGGTTGCCAAAAGTTCATGAACCCATCCATGTCCTGTCTCAGTGCGAATGTCAACTTTTCCATCGAGTAAATGTCTTGGATCACGTTAATCCAATCTTCAGGTGTAGGACAGTCCTTCAACATCCATTTTTTAGTTAGAGCTTTTTTGCTTGCCAATATTAAAACATTGAATAAGTATTTTTCTCCTCGTCTTTCCAGTGAGTCCGGTAGTAAACCCAAATACAAAGTTACAAAAGAAAAGGGAACTGTTATTTTGAATATTTTCCCCAATATTGTCTGTACATTGGTCCAATATTGGTGGATAACTGGGCATGACCAAAACACATGAAAATGATTTGCAGTCTTTTCACCACACAAGCGCCAACAGTTCAACTCCTTATGGGTAAATTTGTTTTGTGCAGGTGTTCTGAAAAATCTTACCATGTTTTTCCATCCAAATTCTCTCCACTGCAGGGATGAAGTACTTTTCCATTGCTGTTTTATTTAGCTTTTCCCATATTTCCAGTTGTAAAGTGAAATTCCCCTCTTTTTCCCATCTCTCTTTTATATATGATGTGTTGTCTCCTTTTAAGTCTTGAAGACCTTGGTATATTTTAGAAATGTATCTGATCCCTGGGATCCCTTTATATGCCATTAAGAAGACCTTCAGAACACCTGACTGGGCCCTTTCCAAATCCTCCTTTTTAAGTATTTTGTTTATGTGGTGTCTAAGCTGGAAGAACCTGTAAAGGTCTTGATTTATTAGGCCTTGTTTTTTCAAATCTTCAAAACTTCTTAAAATTTGCCCTTTAAAAAAATCGTAATATTTTATCAGCCCTTTCTCCTTCCATTTTTTAAATCTGGTGTCTGTTTTATTGGGAGTAAAGTCTTGATCATAAGCAATCCATTGCAGAAGTCGATAGGGCTCTTTAGTTTGATTCTCTCTGACTATCTTAAACCAAATTTTTAGCGGGGTCTCTATCCACGGGTTAGTGTTATTCAAAAGCTTAGGTAAGGCATTGTTCCCTATTATCGCCTGTAGGGGGATGTCACTTGTTATTTGGCATTCGATCTCCTTCCATTGTGCAGTGTAGACTGGGTTACATATCTCTACTAAAGTTTTAATTTGTGCAGCTTTAAAGTAGTCCCTGATATTTGGCAGCGCGAGCCCACCTTTGTCTTTGTTTAGCTGTAAGGTTCTATATCTGATTCTAGGTCTCTTGCCCTGTCATATGAATCTTGAGATCCTTCTGTCCAGCTCCTGCCATGTTTTTTTGGGAGGTTCTACCGGTATTGTTTGGAAAAGGTATAGAAGACGTGGAAGTATATTCATTTTGACTGCTTCAATTCTTTGTGCAGTACCCAAGAATGGTATCATATTCCATCTTGCTAGGTCAGATTTTATTTTTGTCACCAGTGGATCATACTTTAGTGATATAATTTTGTTGAGTTGTTTCGGGATATTGACCCCCAGATATTTCATAGATTCCGACTCCCAGTTAGTTTTGAGTTTGCTTAGTGAATAATGATTTGGGTCATAGTTGAATGTTAAAATTTGGGTTTTATGCATGTTTAATTTGTACCCCGATAAATCTCCATACTCTGAAAAAACTGAGGTTAGTTCTGGTAAAGAAGTGTCCGGCTGCCCTAGGTATATTAAAATGTCATCAGCAAAGAGTGCTATTTTATGTTCCTTCTGACCAAGTGTAATACCTTGAATTTTTTGATTTTGTCTTATCCATTGGCTCAGAGGTTCTATGAAGATTGCAAAGAGCAGTGGAGACAGGGGGCAGCCCTGACGACATCCTCTTTCCAGTTCAAAAGATGATGATAAATTACCGTTAATCCTTATTTTAGCTGTTGGTTTTTTATATAATGCCTGTATAGTTCTAATGAAGTTGTTATGAAAATTGACACTGGATAAGATTCTATATAGAAAAGACCAGTCAACCGAATCGAATGCTTTTTCAGCATCTAGTCCCAATATGACTGCATTTAAGTTATATTTTTTATATGATGAATTATGTGTAAAGTGCGTCGAATGTTGTCTTGTGTCTGTCTTTGTCTTATAAAACCTGTTTGGTCTAAATGAATTAGGTCTGTCAGTATATTTTCTAACCTTTTGGCAAGGATAATGGTAAAAAGCTTATAGTCCTGATTTAACACACTGATTGGTCTGTAGTTGGAGCATTCTAGTTTATCCTTTTCAGGTTTAGGTATAACTGCAATGACCCCTTCTCTCCAGGAGGGGGGATTTCCCCTGTGTGGAGGACATAATTAAATGTTTTCAGGAGGAGAGGAGATAGTTGCTGTTTAAAGGTTTTGTACCACTCTGCTGTATAGCCATCAGCTCCTGGGGATTTGTTAGCTTTAAGTTTCATAATTGCTTTTTTCCAATTCTTTAGGTTGTATTTCTGACAGTAGTGTTTTATTTTGTGACTCCGTAAGTTGGGGAAGGTTTAATGTGTTTAGGAATGCCTCGGATGCGTTTTTATGTTTTTTGTGGGAGTATAAGTTCTTATAGTAATTCTCGAAGCTTTTAAGAATATCCTGAATTCTGAATTTTATTTCCTTTGATACTGGGTCTCTGATTTTGTAGATTGCTCTTTCTGTTTGATGTTTCCTCAATTTATAGGCTAGCAATTTTGCCGATTTACTGCCTGCTTCATAGTATTTTTGTTTCAAAAATGTAAGTTTCTTCTGGATTTCTATTGTGTAGATCTCATTTATTTGGTTTTTAATTTCCTTAATCTTGAGCGAGTCAGTAGAATGAGTGTTGCCTTTGTGTTCTTTTTCTAGGTTCCTAAGTTCTGACTCTAATGTGGATAGTTTTTCTTGTCTTAGTTTCTTTTGAGTTGCCAGTTTTGCAATAATCTTTCCTCTTATTACAGCTTTGCATGCATCCCACAGTATTAAAGGGGATACTTCTCCATTATCGTTTTCTTCCAAATATCTGAGAATATCTGATTCCAATTCATCTTTCAGTGGTCCTTTCAGGACATTTGAATTTAACCTCCAAGAAAATGTATTATTTGTGTATTTTTGGATATTTAAGTCCATGTAGATCGGACTGTGGTCAGAGAGATCCATCAGTCCTATTTTACATGTTTCTACTCTTCCAATGTCTCTATTTAACATAAAAAAATAGTCAATCCTTGAGTAAGATGAATGTGGAGCTGAGTAAAATGTATAGTCTTTTACACTGGGGTTGAGTTCCCTCCACACATCACAGATTCCCAATTCTTTTAGTAGCATCCGAGTCTTCCTGCTTTGGGTGTTATTTTGATGTGGAGAATTACCAGAAGCATCCCAGTATGGATTCAGTCTAAGATTGAAGTCCCCACCACATATCACTAAACCTTGAGCTTTAGTTATCATTAGGTCGAATACATTTTTATAAAATTTCCAGTTAGCCCCTGGGGGAGCATACACATTCAGCAGGGTGATATCTTCTCCCTCTAGCCGCCCAGTTACCAAACTGTATCTCCCTTCTTTATCTTTGTGTTCTGATTTTTTTTCAAATGTAATTTTGGTTGATGTCAATGTCGCTACTCCCCTCCTCCTCCCTGACTTATATGAAGATGAAGAGATCATTTTAAACCCTTGTCTACTGAGTTTATTGTGCTCCACGTCTGTTAGGTGGGTTTCTTGTAAAAATATTATTCCTGCTTTGTCTTTTTTCATTTTGCCTAGAATCTTGGATCTTTTAACTGGATTCAGGATTCCTTTTACATTATATGAAATTATTTTGGTTACACCCTGTTTCTCCATTGTGTTGTTTTGTTTAGTATAACTGTGTGGTGGCCCTCTTTTGTGCTACTCAGAAACTGAAAGAACATTAAGAACAAGAAAAACATTAAGAACATAGTGTATAAAACTTTAAAACAAAAAACTGTCAAAAGAACTTCCTGAGCTGAGGTCTTTTTAAAGACCCTGGAAGAGCCTTGATGGAGTGAAGGCTCTGAGGGGAATTCCTCAAACTCTGTTACGTGGTGAGGGCCCTCTCTTACCCCTGTAAGTTGTCCCATGCTTTTAACGTGAGTTTCAGAACCCAATCCGAACTTGTAATGATTTTTTTTTTCCTTTTATGCCTATACCCTGTGAAATTGTGTGCACCCTCCCACCCCCGTCACATCAAACATTCACGCAAAAACAGTATTTGTTAGTGTGAGGAGAACATGTGGATTATTGTCACATTTCTATTTTAACAAGTTTTTTTTTTTTTAATTAAAAAGACTTATTTGTTTCAAATATTATGACTGTTCCATGAAATGTTTTACCACATGCTGAATACGCATCTCCTTTAATGTTTGTTACCTTGTATGAGGGGGGTTGGATGTGCAGATTGATTAAAAAAAAAAAAAAAAAAATGGTCGCTATTCCAACCTGAAAACGGACAGTTTATCCGCAACGCTCTGGCGCTGGGTTTCCCGCTGCTGGCCCGTGGATTTTGAAGGTCTTTGAGTTGTCCATGTTTGCGCTTTGATCTTCTCACTCGGGTCTGCTGCGGGTTTAAATACCGTTACCGGGAGCCTTCTTCTCGCCATGTCAGCTGTTGCTTCTTCCGCCGAATTATAGAGACATGTTTCTTCGCCGTAGAAGACCCTTAACTTCGCAGGAAATGGCGTCTGAAAGCGCAGTTTCTTCTCTCTTAGCACCTTTTTCACGTCATTGTATTCCCTGCGCTTTTTAAGGACCTCCGGGGCGTAATCGTGTTCCACGAAGACTTTTCTCTCCTGGTGCATAAATCCTTTTTTCTGCCAAGCCAGTCTTACAATCTCTTGTTTTATTTTGAAATTGGAAAATCTTACCAACACCGAACGTGGGGGCGCTTCCGCCGCCGGCCTAGCGGCTAATGAACGATGTGCCTTTTCTATGTTTAAGTCGGTGGTTTGTGGAATATCCAATTTCTCTCTTAGTAAAGATTCCACGCATTCTGCCATTGAGTTAAAACCGTTTTCGGCTCCTTCTATCAGACCATGGATTCTTATATTGTCTCTTCTCTGTCTTCCTTCTTGGTTGGCTAGCTTAGCCTCTATAGATGCCTGTCTTTTGCGTAGGTCCAGCACAGAATCTTCGAGCACTTTTATTCGTTCCTCTGCTTCCAAGATTCGGTTCTCGGCCTGGTCCACTCTGCTGTTTGTCCTTTTCAGTTCGTCTCTGAATTCCCGAAATTCGGCCGTAACCTCTCGGCGAAATCGTCGTAGCTCTTCAAATAGTGATTTCAGGCTAACCTTTTTGTTAGCTACCACCAGTTCCTCGTCTTCTGAATGGAGATCTTCCAGTTCAGATTCTCCGGCCGATACGTGTCCTGGCCTGGAGAATTTCAGTTTCTTCTGTTTTCCTTTAGACATGATGATTTTGTCTTTTGATTTTCACTCCTCCAAAAATCCGTTAAGTTTGATTTTCAAGGTGTTATCTTGGATTGGGTCTGAGAGCTTCAGTGTTAAGCTGCAGTCGCCATGGCGTCCAGACCGGAAGTCCAGGCTTCTCTTATCTTACATGGCAAACTGTACCAGTTCTCTGAAAAGGACTGGCACTTATATTTCATATTTATAAGAAAACAAATTGGGAAAAAGCCTCAATGTTTTTTGCCCTGTTTACTCACTTTCCAGCTCCTTTGAGGGTGACATGATTGTTTCCAAAAGCCTGGTGGCGGAGTCTTTAGTTTCAGTGTTCCCCCTGTAGCCAGGTCAGTAGCCAAAAATTTGGTCCAATCTGTTAAACCACTTACTGGTTTTGTAGCTCGCCCTGCTCTGTCTGTTGTGGTCTGTTTTTCCTTTAGTGCTGTTTCAGTTTTTTTATTCTCTCTGCAGTGTTTCATGGTGTGGAACATCTCATTGCTCGTCAGCGCTGCACTTATTTTAGCAAATATCTTCATACTCCGCTGGGTGCCTTCTAGCTGTCGCTGGACGTCCTCTGAAGAATATAAAACTAAAAGCGCTTTGACGTCCTCATCCATCCATTACTTAGTGTTTTTCTCAATGCTCAAATTTCCCCTTCAGGCAACAATTAAGAGCACAGCGCACCACACAGTCACTTTTTAAAATAGGCACCACCACTAGAAGCAGAACTTGAACAGTGGGTGAAGCTTATGAGTTCTACCTATCACCAAACACCTATGTCATGTGAGTTTCTATGGAACCGTCAAAAGACCCTGCACCTTGGAGTTGGAGCTAAAATGGTTCTAGGAACCGAGCGTGGTTCCTAGTTCCTATGTTGTTCATCATCATCAAACACAAGCAAAATGGCCTAGGTACTGAAAAGGTTATAGGAACTGCAAAAAGTTCCTACAGTGCAAAAGGGCCTCACGAGGCACATACATAAGTTAGTCCTGTCCCTTTAGGAAAGTACTCTTAATCGCAACCTAGCTAGCTAGCTAGCTGTGTTAAAAAACAGGTTCAACTCGTCAGCTCTCTCCAGCTCCCTGATGGCTGTCTGTCTCTCCCCTTACCTGGGTCTGGGCTGGCATGATTGTGTGTTCACAGAATCTGATATATTCTGTGATGCAGTCAGTCATGTAATCTATGTCCTATGTGTATAAAATATTCCTGTCACAGAATCAGTCTCTTCAATTCAAACTTCTCCTCCACCATGGGCAAGACCAAAGAACTGTCAAAGGATGTCAGATAAGATTGTAGACCAGCACAAGGCTGGAATGGGCTACAAGACCCAGTTGAGAAGGGGGTAAGAATGATTCTGAGAAAGGTGAGTAATCAGCCCAGAATTACACAGGAGATTGTTAATGATCTCAAGGGAGTTGGGACCACAATCACCAAGAAAACCATTGGTAACACACTTTGCCATCATGGAATGAAATCCTGCAGTGCTCGCAAAGGTCCCCCTGTTCAAGAAAGCACATCTGAAGTTTGCCAGTGAACACCTGAATGATTCACAGAAGGCTTGGGAGAATGTGGTGTGGTAAGATGAGACCAAAATTGAGCTCTTTGGCATCAACTCAACTTGCTGTGTTTGGAGGCAGAGAAATGCTGAATATGACTCCAAGAACACAATCCCTACTGTCAAACATGGAGGTGGAAACATTCTGCTTTGGGGCTGTTTCTCTGCTAAGGGTACAAGAAGACTTCACCATATTGAGGGGCTGATGAACGGGGCCATGTACTGTAGAATCTTGGATGAGAACCTCCTGGCTTCAGCCAGAATATTGTTGATGGGTCTTCCAGTATGACAATGACCCAAAACATAAGGCCAAGGCAAGAAAGGAGTGGCTCAAGAAGAAGCACATTTAGGTCCTGGAGTGGCCTAGCTAGTCTCCAGACTTTAATCCCAGAAAATCTGTGGAGGGAGCTGAAACTTCGAGTTGCCAAGTGACAGCCTGGAATCCTTCAGGATTTGGAGAGTATCTATAAAGAGGAGTGGACCAGAATCCCTCCTGAGATGTGAGCAAACCTGGTGACCAACTACAAGAAATATCTGACCTCTGTGATGCCAACAAGGGTTTCTGTACCAAGTACGAAGTCCTGTTTTGCTTGGGATCAAATACTTATTTCCCTTGATCAAATGAAAATTAATTTATAACCCTTATTTCATATTTTTTCTTTCTTTCTTATGTCTCTCTCTGTTAAAATAAATGTACCCTAAAAATTATGGACTGTTCATTTCATTGTAAGGGGGTAAACTTACAAATTCAGAAGGGAATCAAATACTTATTTCCTCCACTGTATGTATGTGTGTATATATATATACATACACTACCGTTCAAAAGTTTGGGGTCACCTCAGACAATTTTGTGTTTTCCATGAAAAGTCACACTTTTATTTACCACCATGAGTTGTAAAATGAATAGAAAATATAGTCAAGACATTGACAAGGTTAGAAATAATATTTGTATTTGAAATAATGATTTTTTCCTTCAAACTTTGCTTTCGTCAAAGAATCCTCCATTTGCAGCAATTACAGCATTGCAGAACTAACATGATTGCACAAGGGTTTTCTAATCATCCATTATCCTTCTGACGCAATGAGCAAACACATTGTACCATTAGAACACTGGAGTGATAGTTGCTGGAAATGGGCCTCTATACACCTATGTAGATATTGCACCAAAAACCAAACATTTGCAGCTAGAATAGTCATTTACCACATTAGCAATGTATAGAGTGTATTTCTGATTAGTTTAAAGTTATCTTCATTGAAAAAAAGTGCTTTTCTTTCAAAAATAAGGAAATTTCTAAGTGACCCCAAACTTTCGAACGGTAGTGTATATATATATTGTGGCACACATATATGCACATATGTTGGTTTCAGATGCTCCACAGATATATCACTGTATGCTTATTGTATACTTCACATCTCAGGGGAACAAAGGGACTGAGCCTTCCAGAGGTAACAGGAGGGTGTGAGATCTGGCCTTTTGTTTCAAGGAGATGGCCTTGAGAGATTTCCTGACCACCGGAGACTAGGGGGTGGATGGTGTTAAGATCGGGGAAGTTACATTGTGACTGGGATTAAGTACCATGTGACTGTATGTTTGATGAAGCACCATGTGATTGTATGTTTGATGTCCTGGTATAAAAGGACAGATGTGAGAAGATTCATCATCTTTTTCTGCTTTTGAATGTTGGAGAATGTTATTGTGAATAAAGCTGAACCTGAGGAATACACTCAGTCTCATCCTTCACAACTCTCCACTATATATATATATACTGTATATATATATATATATATATATATATATATAACTAAAATAAGGATGGGCAATGGAAGACTGGCATTAAAAAAACATTCTTTAAAAGATGTTTCCACTTCCAACTTAGGAACGGAGATTTGAAATTGCGGTTTTTAACTGGCCTTGGGGGATGACAACCCTGGCTTGGATCCTTTCAGGCTGTTAAGGAATCTTACTGTTTCAGGACCAGAAGAAAGTGGCTTCAGCCTCTGGTTATATTTTATTTGGGTTAACAGCCCACTCCATTTATTTTTGTTGACACATTTCAAATCAAGAGTGCCTCAAAATGGACTTATTAGTCAATGCTGAACACTGGAATGAATGACCAAGACTGGGGACTTATTATCTGAATGTTGTCTTGTGATTTTCTTGTCCATGTGCAGTAACATCCATCGACAAAACATTATTCAGGCCTGAGGCTGCACTCACATTAGGCAATCTGTACGGTGTCCAAGCACCTCTGACCTCATTCTTACATTCAATCAGACCTTTATAGTTTCACTTACCTGTTTTGTGCAATTCTGGCTCTGGTTTCATGTTGACATCCAGCAGTCTGTGCTGACAGTCATTACCATCTTCATTATACCATACAATAACTTTTTTGATATCGTCAGATATTTCTTTGGATTGTGACTGAATAGTCCTAATAGTATCAGAATCGTGAGGGTGAAACGTGTCATTATTTGATTCTGATTTATGACTTTGTTCATTTCTAAGAGTCACCATAAAACCATCAGACTCCTGCTTCAGGAAAAGATGATCTTCCTCCTGGACGATGTAGTGTTCCTCCTCTTCCTCTTTAATCTGTTTAATCTGGAGAAGTTTAGGTTCCTCCTGTTCCCGTTTTATCTGATGTGATTCTGATTCCTCCTGTTTCACTTTAACCTCAAGATTTTCTGGTTCTTCTTGTTCCTCCTTAATCTCTTTAATCCAAAATTCAGGTTCCTCCTGTTCCTCTTTAATCTGGAGAGTGTCTGGGTTCTCCTGCTTTAAACTGGAGATCATGTCCTGGTGACAGAGCTGCTGGTCAGCAGAAACCACGTTCTTACTGGCATTTTGCTCGTCAAGATCTAGAGGGAGAAAAGGCACAAGAAACGGTTAATTAACCCTCAAGCAACCAAGTTATTTTAGTATAAAATGACCAAGTGTGGTTATTTATGACCCCATAATACAGTGGATATAAAAAGTCTACACACCCCTGTTCAAATGCCAGGTTTTTGTGATGTAAAAAAAAAAGGAGACCAAGATAAAGCATTTCAAAACTTTTTCCACCATTAACGTGACCGACAACCCAATTGAAAAACAAATAAATATTTTCAGAGGAAAAATTAAAAAACGTACAATAACCTGGTTACATAAATATGCACACCCTGTTATAACTGGGGATGTGGCTGTGTTCAGAATTAACCAATGACATTCAAAGTCAGGTTAAATGGGAGTCAGCACACACTTGCCACCATTTAAAATGCATCTGATTAACTCCAAATAAAGTTCAGCTGTTCTAGTAGGCTTTTCCTGACATTTTGTAGTCATATCTTGCAGCACAAGCCATGGTCCGCAGAGAGCTTCCAAAGTATCAGAGGGATCTCATTGTTCAAAAGTATCAGTCAGGAGAAGGGTACAAAAGAATTTCCAAGGCATTAACTATACCATGGAACACAGAGAAGCCAGTCATCATCAAGTGGAGAAAATATGGCACAACAGTGACATTACCAAGAACTGGACATCCCTCCAAAATTGATGAAAAGACGAGAAGAAAACTGGTCAGGGAGGCTGCTAAGGGGCCAACAGCAACATTGAAGGAGTTGCAGGAATTTCTGGCAAGTACTGGCTGTTTAGTACATGTGACAACAATCTCCCGTCTAGGGTGGCAAGACTGAAGCCTTATCTTACGAAGAAAAACATCCAAACCTGGCTACATTTTGGAAAAACATTTGAAATCTCCCAAATGCATGTGGGAAAATGTGTTATCTTCCAATGAAACCAAGGTTGAACTTTTTGGCCATAATTCCAAAAAGTATATTTGGCGCAAACACAACACTGCTCATCACCAAAAGAACACCATACCTACAGTGATGCATGACGGTGGCACCATCATGCTTTGGGGTTGTTTTTCTTCAGCTGGAACTGGGGCCTTAGTCAAGGTGGAGAGAATTATATCAGTTTAAAATACCAGTCTGTGTTGGCACAAAACCTTCAGGCTTCTGCTACAAGGCTGAAGATGAACTTCATCTTTCACCACAACAATGACCCAAAGCACACATTCAAATCAAAAGAACGGCTTCACCAGAAGAAGATTAAGGTTTTAGAATGGCCCAGCTAGAGTCCAGACCTGAATCCGATCGAACATCAATAGGGTGATCTGAAGAGGGCTGTGCACAGGAGATGCCCTCACAGTCTTACAGATTTGGAGTGTTTTTGAAAAGAAGAGTGGGCAAATATTGCCACATCATGATGTGTGACGCTGATCAACTCCTACCCAAAAAGACTGAGTGCTGTAATAAAAGCCAAAGGTGCTACAACAAAGTATCAGTTTATGGGTGTGCATTTTTATGCAACCATGTTAAGTTTTTTTATTTTTCCCCTTAAAAGATTTCAGTTTCAATTGGGTTGTGCAGGTTATAGGTCACATTAAGGGTGGAAAAAGTCTTGAAATGATTTATCTTAGTCTCATTTTTTACATCACATTATCCTGGCATTTGAACAGGGGTGTGTAGACTTTTTATATCCACTGTAAATGTGTGACTTTCCTTCTTTTAAATTCAATGTGCCTGTCTTTTAAACTTGGGATTTTCCTTCTAATTTTTTTCCTCCCTTAATTCAGCAGTTTTTCTGCTCATTTTTGAGATACACTTGTGGCTTATTTTATGGAAAATTTAACGTTTTTGCCCTTAAATTTATAAATATTATTGCAACTTTTCTCTTTCACATCTATAACTATTGAGAAGCAAATTTACAACTTTTTCCATACATTTTTTACTTTATTCTTTTGATTTTTTTCTTCAATGTGTTAGTCTAAGGGGAACAAAATATAAGCATGTTCCTTTTAATATCATCCAAATACTTCTACCAACATGGCCTTAAACAGCAAAATTACTCAAATTATGCATATTATGTTAATTACACTACATAGTAAATTACACTCTTAGATAAACTTTATATTTTATGTGTTTTTCACAGGTACAAAGGAACAAACAGGAAGAGGCCAGGACTATTTGTCAGCAGAGCTGACAAATATTTTTATTTGCTGGAAAGGGTAATTGAGAAATAATTGTCATTATTTTTTTTCTGGTATCGTTGTTTGAAATGGCTTTTGCTTATACTGTTGAATAAAATGTTTTGAGTCCAACCGTGTTACCTGATTTTTGTAATGTATGCTACAATGTGGACTGGCATGGAAAAGAAGCAAGACAGAAAACAGACCATGATGATTTAAACTTTATATGAAAATCATAGAAACATACAGGTGTATAAAGGTGATTAAGAGATATTTACACTTTTAAAACATTAACACAATGAACTGGTTTGAAACTGGAGTTATAAATATATAACCAGAATACATCTGGTAAATTTGTTAAACACTTCAGTTACAAATGTGCATAAAAGTTTACTAAGAAAAATTAAAATGTATTTTTAAAATGTATTTAATTAAAGAGCAAATGTGAATGTCTAAACCAGTATGTGTGAACTAGTAGTGTTTGTGTAAACTGTCCGACGATGGTGGTGAGGCTGTAGAAGGAAGTTTTTGGTGCCGGTTCATCACCACAGACACCAGGAGCTGGTTAACGTCGGCACGGCTCAGTCAGGAGTCAGGATGTGTGTCGCCTCCAGTGAAGAACCTCTGCAGAACCGGTACCACAGGGTTCATTCAGCAGTAATCACGGACCTGCACAACAAAGTACAGAACAAGTTGAGATGGACCATCATGTTGTACAGAATTACATCATATAATTACCTCAAAACAATAATAATAAAGGAAACATCATTTAAAATGTTTTCCGAAAGTTTATTTACCTTTTTTTGGTTCTGCCTCAAGTAAATGGGGGGAAAAAAAAACTTTGTTTACACTACAGCTATAAATCTCATAAGTAGGCCAAAACATTTAGCATAAGTAACATTTGCAATTTTGTATTAATCAGATTTTACAAAGCTGTAAATGTGCTAATTTTTAAAAAAAAATAATAGATTTAACTACCTAATTTAACCCTTCTTACCCTATTACCCTTACAAAAATGGAGGTGGTGCGTTCACATGCAGTGGCGAGAGGCTTCAGACTACTACACTGTTGTGATTTTTTCTGCCTTTTCCTCCACAGTTTCATTGTACCATACGACTGCACAATGACAATAAAGCTTTTTCTATTCTATTAATTGTTTACTCCATTTTAAATATCGTCGTCGTTGGCCTCCGTCGGTCTATGATGACCATGGAAGAGAATCCTAAACGTCTACTCTGCTGGAACAGCACCGCCTGTGGCTGAACAGGCCGATGCGCGAATGGCAGTCCCTGTCACACAGGTCGCACTTGTGGGTGGTCTCCGTGCTGCTGGGTCTGTGGCGGTTCTTCCTGCGGGTCCTTTTTTCATCTGCTGCAGCAGTCAGTCTCTCTTCACCCGCCTTGAGCTGTCTGGTCAGGGTGCCTCTCCATTTGGAGCGGTCCGTTGCAAGGTCCTCCCAGCGCTCTGTGTTGATATCCAGGGCCTTCATGTCTCTCTTGCAGACGTCTCTAAAGCGCAGCTGTGGGCGGCCAACGTCTCTCCTGCCAGTTGCAAGTTCTCCGTAGAGGACGTCTTTGGGGATTCTGCCATCCTCCATACGGTGAACGTGGCCTAGCCAGCGGAGCCTGCGCTGCCTGAGTAGAGTGAACATGGAGGGAAGGCCAGCGCGGGACAGAACTTCTGTGTTGGGCACCTTGTCCTGCCAGGATATGTCCAGGATGTGGCGAATGCAGCGCAAGTGGAAGGAATTCAGTCTCTTTTCCTGCCGGGCGTATGTTGTCCACGTCTCACTCCCATAGAGCAGTGTGCTGATGACGCAGGCGTTGTACACTGCCATCTTCGTCTTGACAGAGAGTTTGGGATTCTCCCACACTCGTGTGGTGAGGCGAGCGAGTGTGGAGGCTGATTTTCCAATCCTCTTGTTGATCTCTGTATCAAGGGAGAGGTTGTTGCTGATCGCGGACCCCAGGTACGTGAACTGATTCACGACCTCCAGCTTGTAGTCGTCGATGGTGATGGTTGGTGGTGCTTCTGTGCCTTGCACCAAGACATTAGTTTTCTTCAAGCTGATGGTAAGCCCGAAGTCCTTGCATGCCTGGGAGAAGCGGTCCATCAGGGTCTGAAGCTCCTGCTGTGTGTGGGTTACGACTGCAGCGTCGTCTGCGAACAGCATGTCTCTGATTAGAGCCTTGCGTACTTTGGTTCTGGCTTTCAGGCAGGCGAGGTTGAAAAGCCTGCCGTCAGATCTTGTGTGCAGGTAGATTCCCTCTGTTGCTGTGCTGAAGGCATGCCTCAGGAGCATAGCAAAGAAAATCCCAAAGAGGGTTGGCGCAAGTACACAGCCCTGTTTCACTCCGCTGCGTATGTTGAATGGCTCTGAGATGTTGCCATCGTGCTGCACTATCCCCTGCATGCCTCTGTACGTCGCCTTCATCGACCTCACCAAAGCGTTCGATCTGGTCAGCAGAGAGGGCCTTTTCAAGATCCTGCCAAAGATAGGATGCCCACCAAAGTTGCAAAGCCTCATCGAATCGTTTCACATTTTAAATATATTCTCTGCGAAATTATGCTTGGAAAAATTTGAATATGAAATCCTTTTAAGTGAAATGCAGCAGTAATTCAATAACACGGGGAGATGGCTGAGCTACAGTATTTTAACCATACTTTTAATTTCTTGGAAATTATAACATGTGACTGGCTATTGTGCGCACACACACACAGAGCTAAACACACATCAGGGATGTGTCTAAGCCCCTCCTTGGCACAAGCCAAGCAGTTGTCTTCCATGATGAGGGCTCAGATAATGCACAGCCTGCATTTTTTGCTTCCGGAGTGAGTTGGTTATGGGGGGGACTTGATTGGGTACCTTTATATCTTGCCAATTGTGTAATATCTGATGTGGTAATATCGCCATATATTAAATATAACCTACAGATCTGCTAATATCAGAATATTTTTTTTCTAACAATCGCAACTGTTAGAAATTTTAAAAAGCACACATGACACTGGAGGCTATAAGACTTTCACAAAACCCTACGGTGTTTTGTAGTTGTTTAGAGCAACATTTAGCTGCTGCGGTAATATTTAACACCCCCCCCCCCCCAGTATGCAAAGTAATAACTAATGAGGTAGTTAGCCATTTATACGACATATTTAACTTACCTGACCATATGGGCTGCAGAGGTACAGGCAGTGCAGTCGCCTCCTCCTCAGATCTTGCTGACTGTTTGCGATGATGATCCGTTTTTATTTTCATAAAGTTGAGGGGGGGGGGGGGAGTTGGAAAAAGGGCAAAAACTACCGGTAGCCTGAAAGCGGAAGTGACGCTGTTCAATTGTCATTCTCCGACGTCAAGAGTCTACCAAGGATTCGACTTGGAAGGACATGTACTACCAAGGAAGGATCCTTGACTTTGAGAAAAACCCATAGTTAAGATAAGTCTTGAACAAAACTAGAGTCTCAGCTGGGATTAATGACTGAAATTTAAACAATGAAATACCGCTATAACAGCGATCTGTAATGAAAATACTACACTTGTGTCTAGTTGTTCTTACCTGTTCTCTGTGATTTTCTTTCTTCGGTCGTTTCTTCAAACTCTGACAACATTTCTTCAGCAGCAGCAGTTTGTGCCTCTTCTAGAAACTCACTCGGATGCTGAACTGAAGACATTTTTACTTCAAAAACTAAAACACTGATCAGTAGAACCGCTGCCCAAACAAACAACCACAGCGACGCTAAACCCAAGCTATTCGCCACATCCGGGTGTCACAAGTTCCGGTCTTCCGGAGGAGGAAGCAGCTTGAGCTGCGCTTGAGTTCCGCTTGGATATAGCATTCTATATATCAGCTTGGAGAAATGAAATAAATCAATTCTTTAGTAATTTAATGCTTTGAAAGTTTAAACAATAAATACCTCTGTCAACAATTATGTTCTATTTACAAATTTGTATTTAGTTCCATACCATATTCTATACACTCCATACACATCAGGGGTTCACGCTGCACCGTGATAACAAGTGGACCCCTGACCAAGTGAGCACCCCAAGTGGTCCCCGGGATCCAGTCTGTACATTTTAAATCCAGTGTTTTACAAACAGATTCATAATTTCCTAAAGCCTCATCTGTGAGCAGCCAGCAGTGACAAGCAGCAGCGGTGGAGAAGAAAAGTCATTTGAAAGCAGAAACCAAGCCAGAACCTTCTCCGAGTCAGCTTAGCTGTCATCTTACATATGTATGTATTTATTACACTTGTTGGTGACCGGGAAAAACTTTTGAACAGTTCTACACAAATTCTTGTTGTTGTTCCCCTTCTTCGCATTTGCTGTTGCAGTGTCAGCGACTACTGCCACCTACCTGGCTGGAGAATGGTTACACTCCCACCCACTGATTTATATAACTATAGTCACGAATACTAAAATAATTAAAATCATTTGTAGGTGACCAAGAGTCTTTATGCAAATTATTATTCTTGTTGTCCAGCTTCTTCACGGTTTACACCCGCTGTTACAGTGTACTAGCACCGCCTATCTGGGCACCAGAGTTCAATTTAATTTTTAAAAAAGTCAAAGTACGCTGGCAAAGAATGCTCCAGTGAAATCTTTTATTCCAGCTATATTAAATGACAATAATCAAAAACAAGTAAGTAATCGTCAAATCAATGAGAGCTTCAAAGAATTTTACACTAATTTATATAGATCACAGGCTGATGAGGAGGGGCTCAGAACAGGGTTCTTTTTAAATAATTTAAGTTTCCCGCAGTCAGTAGAGGACAAAGTTAAATCACCGACATCCCAACTTGAGACAGATATGGCTATCTCAGCACTTCAGTCAGGGAAATGTCCAGGAGCAGACGGCTTTCCTGTTGAGTACTTGACTATACTAGCATCAGCACCGGATCACCCCAGGGCTGTGTACTTTCCCCCCTACTCTTCTCCCTTTACACCAACTCCTGCACCTCCAGCCACCAGTCTGTCAAGTTGATCAAGTTTGCGGACGACACCACCCTCATCGGGCTCATCTCCAACGGCGACGAGTCCGCCTACAGGAGAGAGGTGGCCCAGCTGGCGTCCTGGTGCAGCAATAACAACCTGCAGCTGAACGCTCTGAAGACAGTGGAGATGATTGTAGACTTCAGGAAAGTCACTACTCCTCTGCCCCCCCTCACCCTCTCAGGCTCTCCCATCACCACTGCTGATTCCTTCCGCTTCCTAGGCACTACCATCACCAGGGACCTCAAATGGGAGCTGACCATCAGCTCACTCATCAAAAAAGCCCAGCAGAGGATGTTCTTCCTGCGGCAGCTGAGGAAGCTCAAGCTACCCACCAAGATGTTAGTGCAGTTCTACACAGCCATCATCGAGTCCATCCTCACCACCTCCATAACCGTGTGGTACGCAGGAGCCACTGCCAGGGACAGACTAAGGCTGCAGCGCGTCGTGCGCACTGCTGAGAAGGTGATCGGCTGCAAGCTCCCATCTCTCCAGGATCTGTACATCTCCAGGACCCGGAGGCGTGCTGGCCGGATCATAGCCGATCCCTCACACCCTGGTCATGTACTGTTTGCCCCCCTCCCCTCTGGTAGAAGACTTCGGTCCATCCAGACTAAAACCTCCCGTCACATGAACAGCTTCTTCCCCTCTGCCATTAGACTGCTGAACACTAAGTGACTCTCGTGCACCATGTACAGCAGCTCAACCAGACTCATGTCAATCATCACTGTTTTCTTCCTGCATTACCGACTGCACTATATAGTTCTCCACAGTATCTGCTGCTGGCTAATATATATTTTAACTGTTGACCAGTATCACTTAATCTTATCCTACACTTTATTACATGTATAGTTTATTTCTCTTATCTTATCATGTTTAATGTTGCAGCATTGTACCGAGACAAATTCCTAGTTTGTGTACTACATGAACAATGGCAATAAACCTGATTCTGATTCTGATTCTGATTCTACTTTAAAGTGATGAAAGGGAAAATCAGTAATATTTTACTCAGGGTTTATAATAAGTCATTTGAGGGATCCGAACTTCCAGAGTCTATGTATAGAGCAAATATAATATTAATAGAAAAAAAAAGGTAAGAGCCCAGAATTATGCTCTTCTTATAGACCCATTAGTCTCCTGGGCATGAACAATAAAATACTGTCTAAGATACTGGCTACTAGATTAGAACAGATTCTACCTTCCGCTGTGAATTCTGATCAGACGGGCTTTATCAAAGGTCGGAACTCATACTATAACACAAGACGGCTTTTCAACATTATTCACTATCTTAATTTTCATCAGACTCCTGGGGCCATTGTCTCAATGGACGCTGAAAAGGCGTTTGATAGGACTGAATGGGAATATATGTTTGAAGTGATGAGAAGATTCATTTTTGGACCAAATTATTTGAAATGGGTTAAACTTCTCTACCGAGCGCCTACTGCCTCAGTTTTGACCAATGGCCTTCTATCGGCTCCATTTAAAATGACTAGAGGTACAGCACAGGGAAGCCCACTATCTCCTCTTTTATTTGCTCTGGCACTGAGCCTTTAGCAATGGCTATCAGACAAAGCCCACATATTCAGAGGGTATCTGTGGGAACAAAGCAACACAAAATTCTGCTGTACGCTGATGATGTCTTGCTGACATTAACAGACCCGGCTAAATCATTACCATTAGTGACCCAGTGTATCAGGAAATTTGGTTTAATATCTTGCTATAAGATAAATTTTGATCAGTCAGAGATAATGCCCCTGAGTTATATGGGAAACACTGAACTTATGTATGTCAAACCCTTCTGCTGGGCCCCGTCAGGATTTATATATTTAGGAATTAAAATTACACCTAAAATTACTCAGTTATATGCGGAAAATATTAATCCCATGATAAAAGAGATCAAAGAAAGTTTGACCAGATGGAAGAGCCTCCCAATATCATTTTTAGGCAGAATTAATCTTATCAAGATGACAGTTCTCCCAAAAATAATATATCCTATATCTATGCTATTTGTGATATTAAAATCAGAGGATATTAAAATGATTACTAAAGCTTTATCAGACTATATTTGGGCTGGCAGTAGGCCTAAGGTTAAATTGGAGACACTACTATTGCCAAATGATAAGGGAGGATGGGGTCTACCAAACGTAGAAAACTATATTTTGGCCATTCAGGGCAGAATTCTCTCCTCCTGGGTTAATGAACAATCACATCAATGTCCCTGGTTTGAGATGGAGTCAGTAATGTGTAAACCTTTTTCCCCTGTGAATTTGCTGGAAAGACATCTAATTGAGTTATCATGTATTGTTAAGGATAATTTTCTGATAGGAAATGTATTATGGGCATGAAAAAAATGAGGAAAATATTTAAAAGTAACTCACTTAATACCCTCATAACATTAGATAACCCAGAACTCTCACTACAAAGTGCAGGATTAAATTTTACAAGCTGGCAAAGAGCAGGTATAAAGAGACTTTACAATCTTTTTGAAAATGGAAGATTTAAAACATCTGATTCTTTGAAAACTCAATATCATCTTGAAAATAAGGATTTCTATAAATATTTACAAATTACCGTAGACATTTCATATATAAGAAAGCTAATTCTTTGGACTTCATAGGTGACTCTCACCAACTGGAAAAGTTTTTTCTTAACAATAGAGAGCACAAACACTTCATAGCAAAATTTTACTCCGAAATACAGTATATAGTCTGAGTTTAGATAAACTTGCATGGTTAAGAAAATCCTGGTGTACTCTACTCAAATGTGCCATAGGAAATGATGTCTGGGATAAAATGCTGTTGCTGCCTTCCAGAATTTCAATATGTAACAGATTTAAAGAACTACAGTATATTACACAATGTTTATATTTCACCATATATTTACGGTAAATATAACACAGGAATTTCATCAAATTGTCCTAAATGTAAAAGTCATGTTGGTGCAAGATTCCATTGTCTGTGGGAATGTCATATCATTCAGACATTCTGGAGGGCAGTATGCACAAACTGTCATGGCGGCCTCTGGGCCGTCATTGGCGTCATCAACTCCAGCTGCGCACAGACCAACAGGTGGTAATCAACGGCTGTTAAAAGCCAGCGTCGCTGACAGCCCGGCACGGAGTCGTCTGTCCTCCTCGTCGGAGAATGAGCCTGAACTCCGCTCTCTGGCCTCGTCAGGATTCTCTCTCATCTCGTCTGGAACTTCTCTTGTCTCGTCGAGAACTTCTCTTGCTTCTTCAAGGACCTCTCATCAGAGTCAGCCAAGTAAGAGAACAATCTGCTACTCAACCCCTTGTCTATACCCCTGTGCACAGGTGGACCTCCTTGGCGGCGGATCTGCGTCCCCAGCTGACGGGGTAACGCCATCACGCACACGTAGCGCTTCGCTACCACCATGTCTACCGGTACGTCTTGCTCCTCAAATTCCAGAACTGTTGTTATATCAGTTGCAGGAGTATTGGCCACCGCTATCAGTGGAGTCACTGTCAACAGCATCAGCTATATCATCATCACCACGTTCTGTGGAATCTCTCACCTCGTCATCGTCAGGATTATCATCGTCCCGGTCTGTGGAGTCACAGCCGGCGTCAACAGAAGGACTACCCTCGTCACAGCCACGGGTGGTATCTCCAGCATGTTCACGGACACCTTCACCTCCACGTTGCACGGCCGCTGGATCTCAGCAGGACGAAACCTGTGTTGCACCCAAGTAAGCCTCTCTACTTGTAGCTTGTCACAAGTGTGGGACAAAAGTAATTGTTTCTGCTTGTATGTTCCAGGGTTGCCGGGTCTCCGTCCAGGGCACTCAGCTCCAGTGACCAGAACACCATCCACGCACTCACACTCGCACTACACACTCTCACTCTTAAATAAAGATTATTGTCACTATCTGCCCGTGTCAGTGTCTGTCTCCTGGGTCCTAAATCATGTCAGTACGACTCCGTCACGTTGACCCAGCAGACAGCTCACTATCGCGCCCTATCAACACTCTTAGCGCTCGGGTAGATTTACTAGCTCACCAGCAGACAGTAATCTTAAATCAACTTACCTTAATTAATGGTCGGCTGGATCGTCTGGAAGGACACCAGACGTTTCCCCCGACCGCAAATATCTCAGCCCCTGCAGGCTTAGCGTCTGGACAAGCTAACACCTCCTCGTCCTCTCGCCTCACCCCTATTCCCACACCTGCCCGGTTCAGCGGAAAACTCGGGGAAGCCCGAGGATTCCTGTTACAATGTGAGTCAGTTTTTCTGCGCGTTCCGGGGGATTTCACTCACGATTCTAGTCGGATTGGCTATGTCATAAATTTGCTGGCAGGGAGAGCCTTAGACTGGGCGTATTCAATCATGGCTAAACCAAACTATCCCCTGCTTTCTTACCAGGAGTTTGTGTCAGAGTTTATGTCTGTGTTTGATCATACTGACAGGGGTGAGGTGTTGACAGAACGGCTGCTGAGCTTACAGCTGGGAAAGAGATCAGCTGCTGATTACGCTATTGACTTCCGGGTCCTGGCTGCAGAGATTGGGTGGGGGGAGCCATCACTATGTGGTATTTTCCTACATAGTCTTAACGACGGGCTAAAGGATGAGTTAGCGGCACGGGACAAACCGGACAATTTGCGGGATTTAATTGCCCTAGCGGTTAGTCTTGATAGCAGATTAAGGGAGCGGGCGGCTGAACGGCGTACTACTTCCCGTTCGGTTAAACCCCGCCCTCGCGTCCCTAACTCTCCTCTTCTCGCTTTACCCGCGTCAGAGGAATCCCCGGATCAGGAAGCCATGATCATTGGCCGGTCTAAAGTGTCAGCAGCTGAGAAACAACGCCGAGACCCAGTATCAAAGGAAATAAAATTCAGAATTCAGGATATTCTTAAAAGCTTTGAGAATTACTATAAGAACTTATACTCCCACAAAAAACATAAAAACGCATCCGAGGCATTCCTAAACACATTAAACCTTCCCCAACTTACGGAGTCACAAAATAAAACACTACTGTCAGAAATACATCCTAAAGAATTGGAAAAAGCAATTATGAAACTTAAAGCTAACAAATCCCCAGGAGCTGATGGCTATACAGCAGAGTGGTACAAAACCTTTAAACAGCAACTATCTCCTCTCCTCCTGAAAACATTTAATTATGTCCTCCACACAGGGGAAATCCCCCCCTCCTGGAGAGAAGGGGTCATTGCAGTTATACCTAAACCTGAAAACGATAAACTAGAGTGCTCCAACTACAGACCAATCAGTGTACTAAATCAGGACTATAAGCTTTTTACCATTATCCTTGCCAAAAGGTTAGAAAATATACTGACAGACCTAATTCATTTAGACCAAACAGGTTTTATAAGACAAAGACAGACACAAGACAACATTCGACGCACTTTACACATAATTCATCATATAAAAAAATATAACTTAAATGCAGTCATATTGGGATTAGATGCTGAAAAAGCATTCGATTCGGTTGACTGGTCTTTTCTATATAGAATCTTATCCAGTTTCAATTTTCATAACAACTTCATTAGAACTATACAGGCATTATATAAAAAACCAACAGCTAAAATAAGGATTAACGGTAATTTATCATCATCTTTTGAACTGGAAAGAGGATGTCATCAGGGCTGCCCCCTGTCTCCACTGCTCTTTGCAATCTTCATAGAACCTCTGAGCCAATGGATTAGACAAAACCAAAAAATTCAAGGTATTACACTTGGTCAGAAGGAACATAAAATAGCACTCTTTGCTGATGACATTTTAATATACCTAGGGCAGCCGGACACTTCTTTACCAGAACTAACCTCAGTTTTTTCAGAGTATGGAGATTTATCGGGGTACAAATTAAATATGCATAAAACCCAAGTTTTAACATTCAACTATGACCCAAATCATTATTCACTAAGCAAACTCAAAACTAACTGGGAGTCGGAATCTATGAAATATCTGGGGGTCAATATCCCGAAACAACTCAACAAAATTATATCACTAAACTATGATCCACTGGTGACAAAAATAAAATCTGACCTAGCAAGATGGAATATGATACCATTCTTGGGTACTGCACAAAGAATTGAAGCAGTCAAAATGAATATACTTCCACGTCTTCTATACCTTTTCCAAACAATACCGGTAGAACCTCCCAAAAAAACATGGCAGGAGCTGGACAGAAGGATCTCAAGATTCATATGGCAGGGCAAGAGACCTAGAATCAGATATAGAACCCTACAGCTAAACAAAGACAAAGGTGGGCTCGCGCTGCCAAATATCAGGGACTACTTTAAAGCCGCACAAATTAAAACTTTAGTAGAGATATGTAACCCAGTCTACACTGCACAATGGAAGGAGATCGAATGCCAAATAACAAGTGACATCCCCCTACAGGCGATAATAGGGAACAATGCCTTACCTAAGCTTTTGAATAACACTAACCCGTGGATAGAGACCCCGCTAAAAATTTGGTTTAAGATAGTCAGAGAGAATCAAACTAAAGAGCCCTATCGACTTCTGCAATGGATCGCCTATGATCAGGACTTTACTCCTAATTAAACAGACACCAGATTTAAAAAGTGGAAGGAGAAAGGGCTGATAAAATATTACGATTTTTTTAAAGGGCAAATCTTAAGAAGTTTTGAAGATTTGAAAAAACAAGGCCTAATAAATCAAGATCTTTACAGGTTCTTCCAGCTTAGACACCACATAAACAATATACTTAAAAAGGAGGTTTTGGAAAGGGCCCAGTCAGGTGTTCTGAAGGTCTTCTTAATGGCATATAAAGGGATCCCAGGGATCAGATACATTTCTAAAATATACCAAGGTCTTCAAGACTTAAAAGGAGACAACACATCTTATATAAAAGAGAGATGGGAAAAAGAGGGGAATTTCACTTTACAACTGGAAATATGGGAAAAGCTAAATAAACAGCAATGGAAAAGTACCTCATCCCTGCAGTGGAGAGAATTTGGATGGAAAAACTTGGCAAGATTTTTCAGAACACCTGCACAAAACAAATTTACCCATAAGGGATTGAACTGTTGGCGCTTGTGTGGTGAAAAGACTGCAAATCATTTTCATGTGTTTTGGTCATGCCCAGTTATCCACCAATATTGGACCAAGGTACAGACAATATTGGGGAAAATATTCAAAATTACAGTTCCCTTTTCTTTTGTAACTTTGTATTTGGGTTTACTACCGGACTCACTGGAAAGACGAGGAGAAAAATACTTATTCAATGTTTTAATATTGGCAAGCAAAAAAGCTCTAACTAAAAAATGGATGTTGAAGGACTGTCCTACACCTGAAGATTGGACTAACGTGATCCAAGACATTTACTCGATGGAAAAGTTGACATTCGCACTGAGACAGGACATGGATGGGTTCATGAACTTTTGGCAACCCTGGACCGCATATGTGTCTTCCATTAGATCTAATCTTTGACAAATACCATTTCAATAATGGTTCCGCTCTTTGTTCCAATGCTACTCAGATGCTCTTTTATCTTTATTTACTTACTTTTTCTTTTTGTTTGTTTTTTACTGGTTTGTTTGTTTTTTTTGTTATTTGTTTTTTGTTTTTTTTCTCTTTAATTTCACTTTTTCTTTCACTTTAAAAAAAAAAAAAGGGGTGTTGTAAGAATTAATCTTCCAATGTTGTCAGATATCAGAAAATAAGGGAACATGTGATGAAAATGTAAACAATGCATTGCTGTAACGACCTGTATACCCTTTACAAAAACTTAAATAAAAAAAAAAAATAAAAAATAAAAAAAAAGCTATGATGTACAAAGTTGCTATAAAATTTTGGCGTTAAGTTGGAAAAACTACAGAAGAGAGTTATTGTCATGTCATTAAAAGTAGCAGAGTCAGGGTGATTGAGAGGAGGAAAGAGTGAGTGGTTTGACTGAACCTCGCGGGTGAGGAGCAGCCACTGGCTATAACGGGAGACGGGATTTTTTTTTTGATTTTGGGGGGATTACCACGAATGTGGGGAGGGGGAATTTGTTTTTGTGTAGTTTGTAGGATGAATGTTCAACCACCCATGTTTTTGCTTCTCTGTATGAGCATGCTTATTTTGCAAGGTAATCTCAAACTCTTTATCGATCATAGACCAAAGCGTTAATCTTAATTTAACATCATGGAATTGCAGAGGTCTACAAAATCTAAAAAAAACTTAAACAAGTTTTGAATAAAATAAAAGATATAGGTTCAAAAATTGTGTTTTTACAAGAAACTCATCTAATAGAGGAGGATGTAAAAAGAATAAGGAGAAGATGGCAGGGAAGTGTGTTCACCTCATCATTTTCATCCTGAGCCAGGGGAGTTATGACTCTCATACATAAAACAGTTCCATTTCAAGTGAAAAATGTAAAATTTGTAGAATTGTAGAAAAATGTAGATAAATTGGGAAGATATCTAATCATCCAAGGATCTTTATTAGAAAATATAAATCTGGTGAACTTATATGGTCCCAATATAGATGATCAAAACTTCTTCGTTAATTTATTTCTTACTTTAGCATCACTCACAGGGCAACATATAATAGCAGGGGATTTTAATTGTACATTGAATCCCAGTATAGATAGATCAACAGGACAGGACTGTACACACAATGGATGTAGGATGACCATTAATCATTTTATGAAAGAATTGAGATTGCTAGATATATGGAGAGAAATGAAACCACAAGTTAAAGCCTATTCTTGCTATTCTAATACCTACAAGACATTTTCACGTATTGACTATTTTTTGATCTCCACAGAATTAAGGTCCAAGATTCAAAATTGTTTCTATGATAACATCGTGATATCTGATCACGCACCCTGCTGTCTAATATATGTAGATAAGAAATTGACAAAGGTTCCAGGTTGGTGGCAATTTCAGCATAAATGGCTTCAGGATGAGGAATTTGTTAAGTACATAGAAAAACAGATAGATGAGTTCTTTGATATCAATACTACACAAACATCAGCATGTATAAAGTGGGAGGCTTTCAAAGCTTTTATTAGGGGGCATATTATTAGTTATCCAGGTTCAAAATCTAGGAAGACTCGAGAGGAGAGAGTCCAATTGGAACGTAAAATAAAAATTCTTCAAGAAAAAGGGTATGCAGGAAGTAATCCAAAATTAGAGAACGAATTACTGATTCTGAGAGCTGAATATGACAAAAAATCAGCCAATAGAGCTGCCTCGAGTCTTCTAAGATTGAAGCAAACCTTTTATGAACAAGGTGAAAAATCAGGAAAATTATTGGCATGGCAGATTAAACAATTAGAATTTAAAACACCAATTACCAGTATTATAAGTAACGGACAGGCAGTTGTAGATCCTTTAGAAATTAACAGTGCCTTTAGAGATTATAATGAAAAATTACACTACCGTTTAAAAGTTTGGGGTCACTTAGAAATTTCCTTATTTTTGAAAGAAAAGCACTTTTTTTCAATGAAGATAACTTTAAACTAATCAGAAATACACTCTATACATTGCTAATGTGGTAAATGACTATTCAAGCTGCAAATGTCTGGTTTTTGGTGCAATATCTACATAGGTGAATAGAGGCCCATTTCCAGCAACTATCACTCCAGTGTTCTAATGGTACAATGTGTTTGCTCATTGTGTCAGAAGGCTAATGGATGATTAGAAAACCCTTGTGCAATCATGTTAGGTCTGCAATGCTGTAATTGCTGCAAATGGAGGATTCTTTGACGAAAGCAAAGTTTGAAGGAAAAAAATATTATTTCAAATACAAATCATTATTTCTAACCTTGTCAATGTCTTGACTATATTTTCTATTCATTTTACAACTCATGGTGGTAAATAAGTGTGACTTTTCATGGAAAACACAAAATAATTGTCTGGGTGACCCCAAACTTTTGAACGGTAGTGTATATGATACAAAAAATGAAACTGACTTAACAAAACTAAATGTGTTTTTGGACGGATTATCTATACCATGTATTCCAAATGAAAAAAGGGAGTTACTGGAGTCTAAAATTAGTCAAGAAGAAGTTGGGCTAGCCATTGATAATATGAAATCAGGAAAAAGTGCGGGACCTGATGGTCTTCCAGTTGACCTCTATAAAAAATTTAAGAATAAATTAATAAAACCATTTTTGGAAATGGTTTTAGAAGCATTTCAAAATAGTAATTTACCACCATACATGAATAATGCCTTAATTATACTGTTGCCAAAACCAGGTAAACCCTCTAATAAATGTGAAAACATTGACATGATTTAGGACCCAGGAGACAGACACTGACACGGGCAGATTGTGACAATAATCCTTTTATTTGATAGTGAGAGTGTGTAGTGCGTGAGTGAGTGCAAGGATTGGGTTCTGGTCACTGGAACTGAGCAGTCTGGACGGAGACCCGGCAACCCTGGAACACACAAGCAGATATAATTACTTATGCTCAAAACTCCTGAGGAGCTGCAGGTGGTGAGGCTTACTTGGGTGAAACACAGGTTACGCCCTGCTGGATTCCAGCGGCCGTGCAGCGTGATGGTGAAGGTGTCCGTGTTCGTGCTGGAGATTCCACCCGTGGCTGTGACGAGGGAAGTCCTGGTGATAACACCGGCCGTGACTCCACAGACCGGGATGATGAAAGTTCTGACGATGACGAGGTTAGTGACTCCTCAGAACGTGGCGATGACAATACAGATGATAATGATGACAAAGACTCCACTGATAGCGGTGGCGAATGTTCCTGCAACTGAGATAATAACAGTTCTCGTAGCTGAGGAGCAAAATGTACCGGTAGTCGTGGTGGTAGCGATGAGCTACGTGGGCGAGGTGGCGTTGCCCCGTCAGTTGGGGACGCAGGTCCACCGCCTAGGAGGTCCACCTGTGCACAGGGGTTAAGACAAGGGGTTGAGTAACAAATTGTTCTCTTACTTGGTTGAACTTGACGAGAGGTTCTTGACGAGGCACAAGAAGTTCTTGACGAGGCACAAGAGGTTCTTGACGAGGTACGAGAGTGGAGTTCAGGCTCATACTCCGACGAGGAGGACAGACGACTCCGTGACGGGCTGTCAGCGACGCTGGCTTTTAACAGCCGTTGATTTGCACCTGTTGGTCTGTGCACAGCTGGAGCTGATGACGCCAATGACGGCCCAGAGGCCGCCATGACAGTACTCCCCCCTCTAGCAGTGCCTCCAGGCACCTGCCCAATTCTACCTGGATTCGCCCGATGGAAATCGCGGATCAGCTGTTTATCCAGGATCAACGCTGGGCGAATCCAAGAACGATCCTCCGGTCCATAGCCCTCCCAGTCCACCAAATACTGAAGACCACGACCCCGCCTGCGGACATCCAGGATGGCAGTCATCCCCCAGGCCGGATGGCCATCGATCATCCTCGGGGGGGCGGGAGCCGCGGGAGCAGGGCACAGGGGATCAGAGATGTATGGTTTGACCTGGGAGACATGAAAGGTGGGGCAGATACGCATCGAAGAGGGGAGAGACAGGCGCACAGACACAGGGTTAATAATACGACTGATGGTGTAGGGGCCAATGAAGCGCTTAGTGAGCTTACGCTTTTCGGCCGGTACACCAATATTCCGGGTTGACAACCAGACTTTCTGACCCACCTTATAGTCCGGGGCGGGTCTCCTATGCCGGTTGGCCACCTGGATATTGCGTTTGGTGGTCTTAAGCAAGGCTTGGCGGGCGATGAGCCAAACTCGCCGACAGCGCTTGATGTGTGCCTGGACCGAGGGAACCGCTACCTCCCTCTCTTCCTCCTGGAACAGCGGTGGATCAAACCCAGATGATGCCTTGAAGGGGGAGATGCCCGTAGCCGTAGAGATCGTGGCGTTATGGGCGTACTCAATCCAAGGAAGATACTTGCTCCAGGAGGATGAGCAGGAGGAGATGACACAGCGTAGGGCGGCCTCAAGCTCCTGATTAGCCCGCTCACACTGGCCATTACTCTGGGGGTGATAACCAGAGGAGAGGCTGGCTGTGGCTCCCAGCGCCTCGCAGAAAGCCTTCCAAACTTGTGAGACAAACTGTGGTCCCCGGTCTGACACTATGTCAGCAGGGATACCGTGGAGACGGACCACATGTTGCACGAGAAGGTCCGCTGTTTCCTGGGCCGAAGGCAAACCCCGAAGAGGCACAAAATGGGCTGCCTTCGAGAACCGATCCACGATGGTTAAAACCGTGGTAAAGTTATCCGAAGTGGGTAAACCAGTCACAAAGTCCATAGCGACATGAGACCAGGGACGTGAAGGGACCGGCAACGGGTGTAGCAGGCCCGCCGGGGGGATGATGTCGTCTTCCCGGTGGCGCACTGAGCGCAGGCCCGGATGTAACCTACAACGTCCTTCCGTAACCCTGGCCACCAGAAGGTCCTCTGGAGAAGATCCACAGTCCGACCCACTCCAGGATGACAAGCCAACTTGGAAGCGTGACCCCACTCGATCACCTAGCCCCGGATAGCGCGTGGAACAAACAGGCGGCCCGGGTCCCCCCCGGGTCTGGCTCAGTCCTCTGAGCCCGGCGAACCATCTTGCAGATCCCCCAGGACAGGGCACCCACGACGCAGGAAGGCGGCAGGATAGGGGTCTCCTGGTCTTCAGAGGACGGTGCGTCAAACTGCCGTGAGAGGGCATCCGGCTTGCCGTTCTTGCTTCCCGGCCGGTAAGTGATGGAAAAGTTAAAACGGCCGAAGAAGAGGGACCAACGAGCCTGGCGTGCATTCAGGCGCTTCGCCGTCCTGAGGTACTCCAGGTTGCGATGATCAGTCCAAACCACGAACGGCTGAGCAGCCCCCTCCAGCCAGTGTCTCCATTCCTCCAAAGCAAGTTTCACTGCCAGCAGCTCCCTGTCTCCTATGCTGTAATTCCTCTCTGCAGGGGTAAGACGATGAGAGAAATAAGCACATGGGCGAATCTTACCGTCCTCGGGAGAACGTTGGGAGAGTACCGCTCTGACTCCTGAATCAGAGGCGTCCACCTCCACCAAGCACTGCAGCTTCGGGTCTACCTGAGTAAGGACTCGGGCCGAGGCGAACTCCCTCTTGAGCTTCTCAAATGCTCCAGCTGCCTCCTTACTCCAGCAAAACGGGGTCTTAGGGGAGGTGAGAGCAGTCAGAGGACGAGCAATATTACCAAAATTTGGCACAAACCTCCTATAAAAATTAGCAAACCCCAGGAACCCTTGAAGCTGCTTTCTGGAGGTGGGTGCAGGCCAATCCACTACTGCCTTGACCTTGGCCGGGTCGGGGAGCACCTGGTTCCGAGCTATTATAAACCCAAGGAAAGAGGTTTGGTCAGTGTGGAACTCACATTTCTCAGCCTTGACGAATAGTTGATTCTCCAGGAGGCGCTGTAGTACCCTGCGGACATGCACCTGATGTTCTTCTAATGTGCGGGAGAAGATAAGAATGTCGTCAAGATAAACGAACACAAACGAGTTCAGAAAATCCCGTAATACATCGTTTATCAATCGCTGGAAGACGGCTGGGGCGTTGGTTAACCCAAACGGCATTACTAGATACTCAAAATGCCCGCTAGGGGTCCGGAAGGCCGTCTTCCACTCGTCTCCTTCCCTTATGCGCACTAGATGGTAGGCATTCCTAAGGTCCAATTTGGTGAACCAGGATGCCCCCTGGAGGGAGTCAAAAGCGGTGTTCATCAGAGGCAGAGTATATTTATCTTTTACCGTTATCTCATTCAGACCCCGGAAGTCGATGCAGCGGCGTAGTGAGCCGCCCTTCTTCCCGACGAAGAAAAACCCAGCTCCCACTGCCGAAGACGACGGGCGGATGATACCAGAGGCCAAGGACTCCTTAATGTACGTATCCATGGCCTCGCGCTCCGGGGCTGATAGGCTGTAGAGGCGGCTTGCAGGAAGAGGGGCCCCAGCCTTCAGGTTGATTGTGCAGTCATAAGGGCGATGGGGGGGTAAAGACAACGCCCGAGACTTGCTAAACACTAGCCCCAAATCATGGTAGACCTCCGGCACCTTGGACAGGTCAGGTGGAGATGAATGAGGCGGAGGCACCTTGACCGATGGGGCGCACGCCGCAGATTGGAGGCAGGCACTTAGGCAGAACGTACTCCACGCCGTTACTCTCCCAGCTTGCCAGTCAATGGTGGGGTTATGCAGGCGAAGCCAGGGGTACCCCAGGATAACGGGCGAAGAAGAGACGGGCAGGACTAGAAACTGAACTTCCTCCCTGTGATTTCCTGACACAATGATTGACACAGGGGCCGTCTGATGGGCAACGGTGGTCAGAGACACCTTGGACAAGGTGATCAGTTTGACAGGAGGGTCCAGGGTCTGACAGCTGAGGCCCATCCGGGTTGCCAGGTCTCTAGAAATGAAATTCTGCTCAGCTCCGGAATCAACTAACGCTAATGTGGAGTGTTCTGTGTGTGTATGGATTAGTCTGAGGGGTAATCAACAAAAAGTAAGGGGTTCTTCTGAATTCTTGCCCGTGAATCCCCCTACTGCGATCCACGGGCCTTCCCTTTTAACTTACTGGGACACTCGAAAACCCCATGAGATCCTTACGCCCTGCTGGATTCCAGCGGCCGTGCAGCGTGATGGTGAAGGTGTCCGTGTTCGTGCTGGAGATTCCACCCGTGGCTGTGACGAGGGAAGTCCTGGTGATAACACCGGCCGTGACTCCACAGACCGGGATGATGAAAGTTCTGACGATGACGAGGTTAGTGACTCCTCAGAACGTGGCGATGACAATACAGATGATAATGATGACAAAGACTCCACTGATAGCGGTGGCGAATGTTCCTGCAACTGAGATAATAACAGACGAGAGGTTCTTGAAGAGGCACAAGAAGTTCTTGACGAGGCACAAGAGGTTCTTGACGAGGTACGAGAGCGGAGTTCAGGCTCATACTCCGACGAGGAGGACAGACGACTCCGTGACGGGCTGTCAGCGACGCTGGCTTTTAACAGCCGTTGATTTGCACCTGTTGGTCTGTGCGCAGCTGGAGCTGATGACACCAATGACGGCCCAGAGGCCGCCATGACAAACATGAGACCAATAAGCCTATTAAATGCTGACCTTAAGATAATCTGTAAAATTTTAGCAAGATGACCACAAGAAATATTACCAAATATTATTAACCGAGATCAGAATGGGAAGACAAGGCTTCCATAATGTAAGAAGACTATTTAATATTATTTATTCTAATAAAGAAGCACCGGATACAGCTCTCCTATCATTGGACGCTGAAAAGGCCTTTGATAGGGTCGAATGGCCCTTTCTTTTTGAAGTCCTACAAAGGTTTGGACTTGGAAATAATTTCATAAAATGGGTTCAGATAATATATAATAATGCTACAGCAGAAATCCTAACAAATAGCAATATCTCAAAATCAATAAAAATCAATAGAGGATGTCGACAAGGTTGTCCACTTTCACCTTTACTGTTCACTATGGCAATTGAACCTTTAGCGATGGCAGTACGTTTACATCCACAAATATATGGAATTAAAGTAGGACCAACAGAACATAAAATCTCCCTGTATGCTGATGACATAATTTTGTTTATGTCGAATCTTAAAAAATCAATTCCAACCTTGTTAAATTTAATCAAGAACTTTGGGGAAATATCAGGATATAAAATAAATAAAACTAAATCTTCAATATTAATGCTAAATGAGACCCAGAGAAATCACCCAGCTCCTGAGGTAAATCAATTCAATGTTGTAAATCAGTTTAAATATTTTGTCATGGCGGCCTCTGGGCCGTCATTGGCGTCATCAACTCCAGCTGCGCACAGACCAACAGGTGCAAATCAACGGCTGTTAAAAGCCAGCGTCGCTGACAGCCCGTCACGGAGTCGTCTGTCCTCCTTGTCGGAGTATGAGCCTGAACTCCGCTCTCTGGTCTCGTCAGGAACCTCTCTTGTCTCGTCAGGAACCTCTCTTGCCTCGTCAAGAACCTCTCTTGTCTCGTAAAGAACCTCTCGTCAGTTTCAACCAAGTAAGAGAACAATTTGTTACTCAACCCCGTCTATACCCCTGTGCACAGGTGGACCTCCTAGGCGGCGGACCTGCGTCCCCAGCTGATGGGGCAACGCCATCTCGCCCACGTAGCGCTTCGCTACCACCGCGACTACCGGTACGTCTTGCTCCTCAGCTTCAAGAACTACTGTTATCTCAGTTGCAGGAGTATTCGCCACCGCTATCAGTGGAGTCCCTGTCATCGTTATCAGCTGTATCATCATCACCACGTTCAGTGGAATCACTAACCTTGTCATCGTCTGGATCATCGTCATCCCGGTCTGTGAAGTCACGGCCGGTGTTGTCACAAGGATTTCCCTTGTCACAGCCACGGGTGGTATCTCCAGCATGTTCACGGACACCTTCACCTCCACGCTGCATGGCCGCTAGAACTCAGCAGGGCGAAACCTGTGCTTCACTCAAGGTTGCCAGGTCTCCGTCCAGGCTGCTCAGCTCCAGTGACCAGAACACGATCCACGCACTCACTCACGCACTACACTCTCTCACTATTAAATAAAAGATTATTGTCACTATCTGCCCGTGTCAGTGTCTGTCTCCTGGGTCCTAAAACATGTCAGTACGACTCCGTCACGTTGACCCAGCGGACAGTTCACTGTCGCGCCAACTCAACACTCTTAGCGCCCGGGTAGATTTACTAGCACACCAACAGACAGTAATCTTAAACCAGTTAACTTTAATTAATGGTCGGCTGGATTGCCTGGAAGGACACCAGACGTTTCCCCCGACCGCAAATATCTCAGCCCCTGTAGGCTTAGCATCTGGACAAGCTAACACCTCTACGTCTTCTCGCTTCACCCCTATTCCCACACCTGCCCGGTTCAGCGGAAAACTCGGGGAAGCTCGAGGGTTCCTATTACAATGTGAATCAGTTTTTCTTCGCGTTCCGGGAGATTTCACCCTTGATTCAAGTCGGATTGGTTATGTCATAAATTTGCTGGCAGGAAGAGCCTTAGACTGGGCGTATTCTATCATGGCTAAACCAAGCTATTCCCTGCTTACTTACCAGGAGTTTGTGACAGAGTTTATGTCCGTGTTTGACCATACTGATAGGGGTGAGGTGTTGACAGAACGGCTGCTGAGCCTACAGCAGGGAAAAAGATCAGCTGCTGACTACGCTATTGACTTCCGGGTCCTGGCTGCAGAGATTGGGTGGGGGGAGCCATCACTGTGTGGTATTTTCCTACGTAGTCTTAACGATGAATTAAAGGATGAGTTAGCAGCACGGGATAAACCAGACAATTTGCGGGATTTGATCGCCTTAGCAGTTAGTCTGGATAGCAGATTAAGGGAGCGGGCGGCTGGACGGCGTACTACTTCCCGTTCGGTTAGACTCCGCCCCCGCGTCCCTAACTCTCCTCTTCTCGCTTTACCCGCGTCAGAGGAATCCCCGGATCAAGAGGCTATGACCATTGGCCGGTCTAAAGTGTCAGCAGCTGATAAGCAACGCCGCAGGGATAAGGGCCTTTGTTTCTACTGTGGGAAAGAGTCACATGGGGTGTTCGAATGTCCCAGTAAGTTAAAAGGGAAGGCCCGTGGATCGCAGTAGGGGGATTCACGGGCAAGAATTCAGAAGAACCCCTTACTTGTTGTCGATTACCCCTCAGACTAATCCATACACATACAAAACACTCCACATTAGCGTTAGTAGATTCTGGAGCTGAGCAAAATTTCATTTCTAGAGACCTGGCAACCCGGATGGGCCTCAACTGTCAGACTCTAGACCCCCCTGTCAAACTGATCACCTTGTCTAAAGCGTCTTTGACCACCGTTGCCCATCAGACGGCCCCCGTGTCAATCATTGTATCAGGAAATCACAGGGAGGAAATTCAGTTTCTAGTGCTGCCCGTTTCTTCTTCGCCCGTTATCCTGGGGTACCCCTGGCTGCGCCTACATAACCCCACCATTGACTGGCAAGCTGGGAGAGTAACGGCGTGGAGTATGTTCTGCCTTAGTGCCTGCCTCCAATCAGCGGCATGCGCCCCATCCGTCAAGGTGCCTCTGCCTCATTCATCTCCACCGGACCTGTCCAAGGTGCCAGAGGTCTACCACGATCTGGGGCTAGTTTTTAGCAAGTCTCGGGCGTTGTCCTTACCCCCCCATCGTCCTTATGACTGCGCGATCAACCTGAAGGCTGGGGCCCCTCTTCCTGCAAGCCGCCTTTACAGCCTATCAGCCCCGGAGCGCGAGGCCATGGATACGTACATTAAGGAATCCTTGGCCTCTGGTATCATCCGCCCGTCGTCTTTGGCAGTGGGAGCCGGATTTTTTTTCGTTGGGAAAAAGGACGGTTCACTACGCCCCTGCATCGACTTCCGGGGACTGAATGAAATAACAGTAAAAGACAAATATACTTTGCCTCTGATGAACACTGCTTTTGACTCCCTCCAGGGGGCATCCTGGTTTACTAAACTGGACCTTAGGAATGCCTACCATCTAGTGCGCATAAGGGAAGGAGATGAGTGGAAGACGGCTTTTCGGACCCCTAGCGGACATTTTGAGTATCTGGTAATGCCGTTTGGGTTAACTAACGCTCCAGCCGTCTTCCAGCATTTGATAAACGATGTATTACGGGATTTTCTGAACTCATTTGTTTTTGTTTATCTTGACGACATTCTCATCTTCTCCCGCACACTAGAGGAACATCAGGTGCATGTCCGCAGGGTACTACAGCGCCTCCTGGAGAATCAACTTTTTGTCAAGGCTGAAAAATGTGAGTTCCACACTGACCAAACCTCTTTCCTTGGGTTTATTATAGCTCGGAACCAGGTGCTCCCTGACCCGGCCAAGGTCAAGGCGGTTGTGGATTGGCCTGCACCCACCTCCAGAAAGCAGCTTCAAGGGTTCCTGGGGTTTGCTAATTTTTATAGGAGGTTCGTGCCAAACTTTGGTAATATTGCCCGTCCTCTGACTGCTCTCACCTCCCCTAAGACCCCGTTTTGCTGGAGTGAGGAGGCAGCTGGAGCATTTGAGAAGCTCAAGAGGGAGTTCGCCTCGGCCCGAGTCCTTACTCAGGTGGACCCGAAGCTGCAGTGCTTGGTGGAGGTGGACGCCTCTGATTCGGGAGTTGGAGTGGTACTCTCCCAACGCTCTCCTGAGGACGGTAAGATTCGCCCATGCGCTTATTTCTCTCACCGTCTCACCCCTGCAGAGAGGAATTACAGCATCGGAGACAGGGAGTTGCTGGCAGTGAAACTCGCCTTGGAGGAATGGAGACACTGGCTGGAGGGGGCTGCTCAGCCGTTCGTGGTTTGGACTGATCATCGCAACCTGGAGTACCTCAGGATGGCGAAGCGCCTGAATGCACGCCAGGCTCGCTGGTCCCTCTTCTTCGGCCGTTTTAACTTTTCCATCACTTACCGGCCGGGAAGCAAGAACGGTAAGCCGGATGCCCTCTCACGGCAGTTTGACGCACCATCCTCTGAGGACCAGGAGACCCCTATCCTGCCGCCTTCCTGCGTCGTGGGCGCCCTGTCCTGGGGGATCTGCAAGATGGTTCGCCGGGCTCAGAGGACCGAGCCGGACCCCGGGGGGGGGGGGGGGCCCGGGCCGGGCCGCTTGTTTGTTCCACGCGCTATCCGGGGCTAGGTGATCGAGTGGGGTCACGCTTCCAAGTTGGCTTGTCATCCTGGAGTGGGTCGGACCGTGGATCTCCTCCAAAGGACCTTCTGGTGGCCAGGGCTACGGAAGGACGTTGTAGGTTACATCCGGGCCTGCGCTCAGTGCGCCACCGGGAAGACGACATCATCCCCCCGGCGGGCCTGTTACACCCGTTGCCGGTTCCTTCACGCCCCTGGTCTCACGTAGCTATGGACTTTGTGATTGGTTTACCCATTTCAGATGACTTCACCACGGTTTTAACCATCGTGGACCGGTTTTCGAAGGCAGCCCATTTTGTGCCTCTTCGGGGTTTGCCTTCGGCCCAGGAAACAGCGGACCTTCTTGTGCAACATGTGGTCCGTCTTCATGGCATCCCTGCGGACATAGTGTCGGACCGAGGACCTCAGTTTGTCTCGCAAGTTTGGAAGGCTTTCTGCGCGGCACTGGGAACCACAGCCAGCCTCTCCTCTGGTTATCACCCTCAGAGCAATGGCCAGTGCGAGCGGGCTAATCAGGAGCTTGAGGCCGCCCTACGCTGTGTCATCTCCTCCTGCTCATCCTCCTGGAGCAAGTTCCTTCCTTGGATTGAGTACGCTCACAATGCCACGATCTCCACGGCCACGGGCGTCTCCCCGTTCAAGGCATCATTCGGGTTTGATCCACCGCTGTTCCCGGAGGAGGAAAGGGAGGTAGCGGTTCCCTCAGTCCAGGCACACATCAAGCGCTGCCGGCGAGTTTGGCTCATCGCCCGCCAAGCCTTGCTTAAGACTACCAAACGCAATATCCAGGTGGCCAACCGGCATAGGAGACCCGCCCCGGACTATAAGGTGGGTCAGAAAGTCTGGTTGTCAACCCGGAATATTGGTGTACCGGCCAAAAAGCGTAAGCTCACTAAGCGTTTCATTGGCCCCTACACCATCAGTTGTGTTATTAACCCTGTGTCTGTGCGCCTGTCTCTCCCCTCTTCGATGCGTATCTGCCCCACCTTTCATGTCTCCCAGGTCAAACCGTACGTCTCTGATCCCCTGTGCCCTGCTCCCGCGGCTCCCGCACCCCCGAGGATGATCGATGGCCATCCAGCCTGGGGGGTGACTGCCATCCTGGATGTCCGCAGGCGGGGTCGTGGTCTTCAGTATTTGGTGGACTGGGAGGGCTTTGGACCGGAGGATCGTTCTTGGATTCGCCCAGCGTTGATCCTGGATAAACAGCTGATCCACGATTTCCATCGGGCGAATCCAGGTAGAATTGGGCAGGTGCCTGGAGGCACTGCTAGAGGGGGAGTACTGTCATGGCAGCCTCTGGGCCGTCATTGGCGTCATCAACTCCAGCTGCGCACAGACCAACAGGTGCAAATCAACGGCTGTTAAAAGCCAGCGTCGCTGACAGCCCGTCACGGAGTCGTCTGTCCTCCTTGTCGGAGTATGAGCCTGAACTCCGCTCTCTGGTCTCGTCAGGAACCTCTCTTGTCTCGTCAGGAACCTCTCTTGCCTCGTCAGGAACCTCTCGTCAGTTTCAACCAAGTAAGAGAACAATTTGTTACTCAACCCCCTGTCTATACCCCTGTGCACAGGTGGACCTCCTAGGCAGCGGACCTGCGTCCCCAGCTGACGGGGCAACGCCATCTCGCCCACGTAGCGCTTCGCTACCACCGCGACTACCGGTACGTCTTGCTCCTCAGCTTCAAGAACTACTGTTATCTCAGTTGCAGGAGTATTCGCCACCGCTATCAGTGGAGTCCCTGTCATCGTTATCAGCTGTATCATCATCACCACGTTCAGTGGAATCACTAACCTTGTCATCGTCTGGATCATTGTCATCCCGGTCTGTGAAGTCACGGCCGGTGTTGTCACAAGGATTTCCCTCGTCACAGCCACGGGTGGTATCTCCAGCACGTTCACGGACACCTTCACCTCCACGCTGCACGGCCGCTGGAACTCAGCAGGGCGAAACCTGTGCTTCACTCAAGGTTGCCGGGTCTCCGTCCAGGCTGCTCAGCTCCAGTGACCAGAACACGATCCACACACTCACTCACGCACTACACTCTCTCACTATTAAATAAAAGATTATTGTCACTATCTGCCCGTGTCAGTGTCTGTCTCCTGGGTCCTAAAACATGTCATATTTAGGAATTAAAATTGTGCCTAAGTTAGAATCAGTCGCCAGTGCCAACTATGAAGCCTTAATGACAGATATTAATGAGATGCTTCAGAGATGGATGTCACTACCAATGTCGATGATCCGGAGAATTAATATACTTAAAAGTAATATCTTACCCAAAATACTATATTTATTTCAATACATTCCTTTACCACCACCTTCAGATCTATTCTCTAGAATTAAAAAAAAGTTAGTGGAATTTATATGGAACAATAGGAAGGCTAGATTACGTCTGTCCTTACTATATTTACCATTTGATCGTGGAGGTCTGAAATGTCCAAACTTTATGTTGTATTACTGGTCAGCACAACTGAGGTCTATGACATATTATTTTTCATCAAATGATCTCCCTCACTGGACTGAAATGGAATCATACAATTTACCTTTACCTCTTCCCATATTCATATATTCAGACTCGGCTAAAAAATTACAGAAACAAGTTAAAAATCCATTTGTAAAGCATATGATCAAAATATGGTGTGAAACCAAAAAATATTTAAAAGAACCACATTTATTGTCACCTGGCTTAAAGGGAACATACCGGACAGCGCGATCAGCCTCGAGGGATTTCAGCTGTTTCGTGCTGATCGCGTCACAGAGCTCTCCGGTAAGTCTATTGGAGGAGGAGTCTGCTTTTACATCAACAGCAGCTAGTGCTCTGATGTAACGGTAATTTCCAAACACTGTTCTCCCGCCCTGGAATTTCTTTTTATTAACTGCAAGCCATTTTATTCCCTGCGGGAGTTCGCCTCATTCATCCTCGTCGCTGTTTACGTCCCTCCCGACGCGGACACGCGCGAAGCTCAGTGCGTGCTCGCGGATCACATCCAACACACGGAGCAGACTTTTCCAGACTCTCTGGTTATTGTGGTAGGCGACTTTAACCAGAGCAATCTGAGTCACGAGCTCCCCCGATACAAACAGTTAATTAAATGTCCAACCAGAGGATTTAACACGCTGGATCACTGTTACACTACAGTGAAGGACGCATATTGCGCTGTTCCCCGCGCTGCGCTCGGACTATCTGATCACGTGATGGTCCACCTCATTCCCACATACAGACAGAGACTGAAACTCACTAATCCTGTTGTGAGCACCACGAAGAAATTGACCAGTGAAGCTGGAGAGAATCTGAACACATGCATGGAAATAACTGACTGAGACATGTTTAAAGGAGCCACACATGATCTTAATGAGTACGCGGACACTGTGAACTCATATATCAACTTCTGTGAGGAGAGCATTCTCCCATCGCGCACCAGGGTGAGGTACTCTAATGATAAGCCCTGGTTCACTGCCAAGCTCAGACAGATCAGGAAGGAGAAGGAAGCAGCGTTGAAAAGTGGAGACAGGGACCGCTACAGAGAGGTCAAATATCGGTTTAACAGAGAGCTGAGGAGAGCTAAATCTGTGTATTCTGAGAGACTCCAGCAGCAGTTCATTGCTAATGACTCGGCTTCTGTGTGGAGAGGACTGAGGCAAATCACCAACTATCGGCCTCAGGCTTCTAAAGGTCAGGATGACAAAGCCCTTTGTCAAAAACTGTCCCAACATTACGCCCGTTTTGACACCTCGTCAGCTGTGTCCAACTCCCCCACTCCACCCAGCTCCACTGCCTCCTCGGCCCCTAATTCATCAAAAGCGGTCCCCCCCCTCCTCCTCCTCCCCCCCTGCCCTTGTCATCAGTGAGCAGGACGTGCACAGACAGTTCTCCAGACTGAACCCGCGCAAGGCCCCCGGGCCGGACGGTGTGTCTCCCTCCACCCTGAGACACTGTGCGAAAGAGCTGGCTCCTGTCTTCACAGACATTTTTAACACCTCCCTTAAGCAATGTCACGTGCCGACCTGCCTCAAATCCTCCACCATCATCCCTGTCCCCAAGAAGCCACGGATTACTGGACTTAACGACTACAGACCTGTAGCGCTCACCTCTGTAGTCATGAAGTCCTTTGAGCGCCTGGTCCTGTCTCACCTCAAGTCCATCACCACTCCCCTCCTGGACCCGCTGCAGTTTGCCTACCGTGCCAACAGGTCTGGACGACGCAGTCAACCTGGCCCTCCACTCCATCCTGCAGCACCTGGATTCCCCGGGAACCTACGCCAGGATTCTGTTTGTGGACTTCAGCTCTGCATTCAACACCATCCGCCCCGCTCTGCTCCAGGACAAGCTGTCCCTGCTCGATGTGCCTGACTCCCTCTGCAGGTGGATCACCGACTTCCTGGCAGCATGTGCGGCTGGGGAAGTCTGTCTCAGACTCTGTTAGCATCAGCATCGGATCACCCCAGGGCTGTGTACTTTCCCCCCTACTCTTCTCCCTTTATACCAACTCCTGCACCTCCTCCCACCAGTCTGTTAAGTTGATTAAGTTTGCGGACGACACCACCCTCATCGGGCTCATCTCCAACGGCGACTAGTCCGTCTACAGGAAAGAGGTGGCCCAGCTGGTGTCCTGGTGCAGCCACAACAACCTGCAGCTGAACGCTCTGAAGACAGCGGAGATGATTGTGGACTTCAGGAAAGTCACAACCCCCCTGCCCCCCCTCACCATCACAGGCTCTCCCATCACCATTGCAGATTCCTTCCGCTTCTTGGGCACCACCATCACCCGGGACCTCAATTGGGAGCCAACCATCAGCTCCCTCATCAAAAAGGCCCAGCAGAGGATGTTCTTTCTGTGGCAGCTGAGGAAGCTCAAGCTACCCACCAAGATGTTAGTGCAGTTCTACACGGCCATCATCGAGTCCATCCTCACCTCCTCCATAACTGTGTGGTATGCAGGAGCCACTGCCAGGGACAGACTAAGGCTGCAGCGCGTTGTGCGCACTGCTGAGAAGGTGATCGGCTGCAAGCTCCCATCTCTCCAGGACCTGTACATCTCCAGGACCCGGAGGCGTGCTGGCCGGATCATAGCCGATCCTTCACACCCTGGTCATGTACTGTTTGCCTCCCTCCCCTCAGGTAGAAGACTTCGGTCCATTCGGACTAAAACCTCCCGGCACATGAATAGCTTTTTCCCCTCTGCCATCAGACTGCTGAACATTAAGTGATTTATTGACTCTTGTGCACTATGTACAGCAGCTCAACCAGACTCATGACATTCATCACTGTTTTTCTGTTGCATTATCAACTGCACTGTGGTACCCCATATTATCTGCTACTTGCTAATTTATTTAAAACTGCCTTGACTAGTATTACTCATTATTACTATTATTATTATTATTATTATTATTACTTATTTTTCTACACTTATTGCACGTTTTTAGTCCTTTAGTTTTTTAGTTTATCTCCTTATCTCATCATGTTTTTAATGTTGCAGCATGGCACCGAAACAAATTCCTAGTTTGTGTACTACATGAACAATGGCAATAAATCTGATTCTGATTCTGATTCTGATTCTGAATTTAGCCCAATATGGGGTAATCAATATTTTACACCAGGGAGAGCTGATGCTGTATTTAAATTATGGAATTTAAAAGGGATTCAAAAGATTCAAGACTTATATTTGTCACGTTCAGATAACATAATGTCTTTTGAAGAACTGAGGGTCAAATTTAATCTTAATAGGACACATTTTCTTTAAATATCCTCAGCTTAGGAATTTTATTCGATCAAATCAAAATAATGTTCTCACCCAACCTACTTATTCATCCTTGGAAAAAATTTTGACGAAAGATAGTAAGAGAAAGGGTATTATTTCAGAGTTTTATAACTCATTGACACTATCCTCAAGTGAAAACTCACAGAAAAGAATGAATTATTGGAAAGAAGACCTGCAAATTGAAATTTCAGAGGAACAATGGGAATTGACTTGCACAGAAGCTCAAACCAAATCAATAAATGTACGTCTTAAATTGATACATTTTAAATGGTTAATGCGGATGTATGTTACACCGGTGGAGTTAAATAGATAGAACAAAAACATACCAGATACGTGCACAAAATGTATGGAAAGTAAAGGAACCCTATTTCATTGTTTATGGGAATGTAGAAAAATTAGAATGTTTTGGGAAGAGGTGAGGGTAACAATTGAAAAAATAATTTCAAAACAATTCATATTGAACTCTAAACTGTTTTTGTTGGGTCTGTATCCAGAAAAGCATAATTATAATAAGAGTGAAAAAACATTCATAGACCTCAGTTTGCTTAATGCCAAAAAATGTTTTGCACTACTGTGGAAAAAGACTCATAGACCAGATGTGACTCAGTGGTTAAGACAGATGTTAACAAACCTTCCACTAGAAAGAATAACATACATACTGAAATCAAAGGAAAATGTGTTTGAGAATATATGGAGACCTTTCATTGATTATATAAAGAAATTAAACATAACTTCTGAAAAAGAAGGTGAATGATGTGTGTGGACCTTGTAAATTCCAAATTGGTGAATGTATAATATGTATACTTATGTAATGGATTACCTAGACTAAACAGAGGAGCATTGTTTGACTTGCTTTTGTTAATGGTTGTTGGTGTTTTTAGTATTTTTTTTCTTTTATTTTTAAATTACTTTAGTGTTAGTGTTTGATTGTTTGTGTCATGTTTGTTAAAAAAGGTTCAATAAAAATATTGTGGGAAAAAAAACCCAAAACATTCAACTATGACCCAAATCAATATCGGAGATGGACTCTATGAAATATCTGGGGGTCAATATCCCAAAACAACTCAACAAAATTATAACAGTGAACTATAATCCACTGATGGCAAAAATAAAATCTGATCTAGCAAGATGGACTATGATACCATTCTTGGGTACCGCACAAAGAATTGAAGCAGTCAAAATGAATATACTTCCACGTCTTCTATACCTTTTCCAAACAATACCGGTAGAACCTCCCAAAAAAACATGGCAAGAACTGGACAGAAGGATCTCAAGATTCATATGGCAGGGCAAGAGACCTAGAATCAGATATAGAACCCTACAGCTAAACAAAGACAAAGGTGGGCTCGCGCTGCCTAATTTCAGAGACTATTTTAAAGCCACACAAATTAAAACTTTAGTAGAGATATGTAACCCAGTCTACACTGCACAATGGAAGGAGATGGAATGCCAAATAACAAGTGACATCCCCCTACAGGCAATAATAGGGAACAATGCCTTACCTAAACTTTTGAATAACACTAACCCGTGGATAGAGACCCCGCTAAAAATTTGGTTTAAGATAGTCAGAGAGAATCAAACTAAAGAACCCTATCGATTGCTGCAATGGATTGCCTATGATCAAGACTTTACTCCCAATAAAACAGACACCAGATTTAAAAAATGGAAGGAGAAAGGGCTGATAAAATATTACGATTTTTTTAAAGGGCAAATTTTAAGAAGTTTTGAAGATTTGAAAAAACAAGGTCTAATAAATCAAGACCTTTACAGGTTCTTTCAGCTTAGACACCACATAAACAAAATACTTAAAAAGGAGGATTTGGAAAGGGCCCAGTCAGGTGTTCTGAAGGTCTTCTTAATGGCATATAAAGGGATCCCAGGGATCAGATACATTTCTAAAATATACCAAGGTCTTCAAAACTTAAAAGGAGACAACACATCTTATATAAAAGAGAGATGGGAAAAAGAGGGGAATTTCACTTTACAACTGGAAATATGGGAAAAGCTAAATAAACAACAATGGAAAAGTACCTCATCCCTGCAGTGGAGAGAATTTGGATGGAAAAATTTGGCAAGATTTTTCAGAACACCTGCACAAAACAAATTTACCCATAAGGGGTTGAATTGTTGGCGCTTGTGTGGTGAAGAGACTGCAAATCATTTTCATGTGTTTTGGTCATGCCCAGTTATCCACCAATATTGGTCCAATGTACAGACAATATTGGGGAAAATATTCAAAATTACAGTCCCCTTTTCTTTTGTAACTTTGTGTTTGGGTTTACTACCGGACTCACTGGAAAGACGAGGAGAAAAATACTTATTCACTGTTTTAATATTGGCAAGTAAAAAAGCTCTAACTAAAAAATGGATGTTGAAGGATTGTCCTACACCTGAAGACTGGATTAACGTGATTCAAGACATTTACTCGATGGAAAAGTTGACATTCGCACAGAGACAGGACATGGATGGGTTTTTGAACTTTTGGCAACCCTGGATCGCATATGTGTCTTCCATCAGATCTAATTTTTGACAAATACCATTTCAATAATGGCACCTCTCTTTGTTCCGCTACTCAGATGCTCTTTTATTTTTATTTATTTATTTATTTATTTTTTTGTTCTTTTGTTTTTTGTTTTTTCTTGTTTTGTTTTTTGTTTGTTTTTTTGTTCTTTCTTTAATTCTCTTTTTCTTTCACTTAAAAAAGGGTGTTGTAATAATTATTCTTCCAATGTTGTCAAAAAACAAAAAAAAAAGGGGAACGTGATGAAAATGTAAACAATGCAATGCTGTAATGGCATGTATACCCTTTACAAAAACTTAAATAAAAAAAAAAAAAGTAATATCTTACCAAAAATACTTTATTTATTTCAATACATTCATTTACCACCACCTTCAGATCTATTCTCAAGAATTAAAAAAAAGTTAGTGGAATTTATATGGAACAATAGGAAGGCTAGATTACGTTTGTCCTTACTATATTTACCATTTGATCGTGGAGGTCTGAAATGTCCAAACTTTATGTTGTATTACTGGTCAGCACAACTGAGGTCTATGACATATTATTTTTCATCAAATGATCCTCCTCACTGGACTGAAATAAAATCATACAATTTACCTTTACCTCTTCCCTTATTCATATACTCAGACTCGGCTAAAAAATTACAGAAACAAGTTAAAAATCCAATAGTAAAGCACATAATCAAAATATGGTGTGAAACCAAAAAATATTTAAAAGAACCACACTTACTGTCACAATTTAGCCCAATATGGGGTAATCAATATTTTACACCAGGGAGAGCGGATGCTGTATTTAAAGTATGGAATTTAAAAGGGATTCAAAAGATTCAAGACTTATATTTGTCACGCTCAGATAACATAATGTCTTTTGAAGAACTGAGGATTAAATTCAATCTTAATAGAACACATTTTTTAAAATATTTTCAGCTTAGAAATTTTATTTGATCAAATCAAAATAATGCTCTCACCCAACCTACTTATTCATCCTTGGAAAAAATTTTGACGAAAGATAGTAAGAGAAAGGGTATTATTTCAGAGTTTTATAACTCATTGACACTATTCTCAAGTGAAAACTCACAGAAAAGACTGAATTATTGGAAAGAAGACCTGCAAATTGAAATTTCAGAGGAACAATGGGAAATGGCTTGTGCAGGAGCTCAAACCAAATCAATAAATGTACGTCTTAAATTGATACATTTTAAATGGTTAATGCGGATGTATGTTACACCAGTGGAGTTAAATAGATCTAACAAAAACATACCAGATACATGCACAAAATGTATGGAAAGTAAAGGAACCCTGTTTCACTGTTTATGGGAATGTAGAAAATTCAGAATGTTTTGGGAAGAGGTGAGGGTAACAATTGAAAAAATAATTTCAAAACAATTCACATTGAACCCTAAACTGTTTTTGTTGGGTCTGTATCCAGAAAAACATAACTTTAATAAGAGTGAAAGAGCATTCATAGACCTCGGTTTGCTTAATGGCAGAAAATGTATTGCACTACTGTGGAAAAAGACTCATAGACCAGATGTGACTCAGTGGTTAAGACAGATGTTAACAAACCTTCCACTAGAAAGAATAACATACATACTGAAATCAAAGGAAAATGTGTTTGAGAATATATGGAGACCTTTCATTGATTATATAAAGAAATTAAACATAACTTCTGAAAAAGAAGGTGAATGATGTGTGTGGACCTTGTAAATTCCAAATTGGTGAATGTATAATATGTATACTTATGTAATGGATTACCTAGACTAAACAGAGGAGCATTGTTTGACTTGCTTTTGTTAATGGTTGTTGGTGTTTTTAGTATTTTTTTTCTTTTATTTTTAAATTACTTTAGTGTTAGTGTTTGATTGTTTGTGTCATGTTTGTTAAAAAAGGTTCAATAAAAATATTGTGGGAAAAAAACCCCAAAACATTCAACTATGACCCAAATCAATATCGGAGATGGACTCTATGAAATATCTGGGGGTCAATATCCCAAAACAACTCAACAAAATTATAACAGTGAACTATAATCCACTGATGGCAAAAATAAAATCTGATCTAGCAAGATGGACTATGATACCATTCTTGGGTACCGCACAAAGAATTGAAGCAGTCAAAATGAATATACTTCCACGTCTTCTATACCTTTTCCAAACAATACCGGTAGAACCTCCCAAAAAAACATGGCAAGAACTGGACAGAAGGATCTCAAGATTCATATGGCAGGGCAAGAGACCTAGAATCAGATATAGAACCCTACAGCTAAACAAAGACAAAGGTGGGCTCGCGCTGCCTAATTTCAGAGACTATTTTAAAGCCACACAAATTAAAACTTTAGTAGAGATATGTAACCCAGTCTACACTGCACAATGGAAGGAGATGGAATGCCAAATAACAAGTGACATCCCCCTACAGGCAATAATAGGGAACAATGCCTTACCTAAACTTTTGAATAACACTAACCCGTGGATAGAGACCCCGCTAAAAATTTGGTTTAAGATAGTCAGAGAGAATCAAACTAAAGAACCCTATCGATTGCTGCAATGGATTGCCTATGATCAAGACTTTACTCCCAATAAAACAGACACCAGATTTAAAAAATGGAAGGAGAAAGGGCTGATAAAATATTACGATTTTTTTAAAGGGCAAATTTTAAGAAGTTTTGAAGATTTGAAAAAACAAGGTCTAATAAATCAAGACCTTTACAGGTTCTTTCAGCTTAGACACCACATAAACAAAATACTTAAAAAGGAGGATTTGGAAAGGGCCCAGTCAGGTGTTCTGAAGGTCTTCTTAATGGCATATAAAGGGATCCCAGGGATCAGATACATTTCTAAAATATACCAAGGTCTTCAAGACTTAAAAGGAGACAACACATCTTATATAAAAGAGAGATGGGAAAAAGAGGGGAATTTCACTTTACAACTGGAAATATGGGAAAAGCTAAATAAACAGCAATGGAAAAGTACCTCATCCCTGCAGTGGAGAGAATTTGGATGGAAAAATTTGGCAAGATTTTTCAGAACACCTGCACAAAACAAATTTACCCATAAGGGGTTGAATTGTTGGCACTTGTGTGGTGAAGAGACTGCAAATCATTTTCATGTGTTTTGGTCATGCCCAGTTATCCACCAATATTGGTCCAATGTACAGACAATATTGGGGAAAATATTCAAAATTACAGTCCCCTTTTCTTTTGTAACTTTGTGTTTGGGTTTACTACCGGACTCACTGGAAAGACGAGGAGAAAAATACTTATTCACTGTTTTAATATTGGCAAGTAAAAAAGCTCTAACTAAAAAATGGATGTTGAAGGATTGTCCTACACCTGAAGACTGGATTAACGTGATTCAAGACATTTACTCGATGGAAAAGTTGACATTCGCACAGAGACAGGACATGGATGGGTTTTTGAACTTTTGGCAACCCTGGATCGCATATGTGTCTTCCATCAGATCTAATTTTTGACAAATACCATTTCAATAATGGCACCTCTCTTTGTTCCGCTACTCAGATGCTCTTTTATTTTTATTTATTTATTTATTTATTTTTTGTTCTTTTGTTTTTTGTTTTTTCTTGTTTTGTTTTTTGTTTGTTTTTTTGTTCTTTCTTTAATTCTCTTTTTCTTTCACTTAAAAAAGGGTGTTGTAATAATTATTCTTCCAATGTTGTCAAAAAACAAAAAAAAAAGGGGAACGTGATGAAAATGTAAACAATGCAATGCTGTAATGGCATGTATACCCTTTACAAAAACTTAAATAAAAAAAAAAAAAGTAATATCTTACCAAAAATACTTTATTTATTTCAATACATTCATTTACCACCACCTTCAGATCTATTCTCAAGAATTAAAAAAAAGTTAGTGGAATTTATATGGAACAATAGGAAGGCTAGATTACGTTTGTCCTTACTATATTTACCATTTGATCGTGGAGGTCTGAAATGTCCAAACTTTATGTTGTATTACTGGTCAGCACAACTGAGGTCTATGACATATTATTTTTCATCAAATGATCCTCCTCACTGGACTGAAATAAAATCATACAATTTACCTTTACCTCTTCCCTTATTCATATACTCAGACTCGGCTAAAAAATTACAGAAACAAGTTAAAAATCCAATAGTAAAGCACATAATCAAAATATGGTGTGAAACCAAAAAATATTTAAAAGAACCACACTTACTGTCACAATTTAGCCCAATATGGGGTAATCAATATTTTACACCAGGGAGAGCGGATGCTGTATTTAAAGTATGGAATTTAAAAGGGATTCAAAAGATTCAAGACTTATATTTGTCACGCTCAGATAACATAATGTCTTTTGAAGAACTGAGGATTAAATTCAATCTTAATAGAACACATTTTTTAAAATATTTTCAGCTTAGAAATTTTATTTGATCAAATCAAAATAATGCTCTCACCCAACCTACTTATTCATCCTTGGAAAAAATTTTGACGAAAGATAGTAAGAGAAAGGGTATTATTTCAGAGTTTTATAACTCATTGACACTATTCTCAAGTGAAAACTCACAGAAAAGACTGAATTATTGGAAAGAAGACCTGCAAATTGAAATTTCAGAGGAACAATGGGAAATGGCTTGTGCAGGAGCTCAAACCAAATCAATAAATGTACGTCTTAAATTGATACATTTTAAATGGTTAATGCGGATGTATGTTACACCAGTGGAGTTAAATAGATCTAACAAAAACATACCAGATACATGCACAAAATGTATGGAAAGTAAAGGAACCCTGTTTCACTGTTTATGGGAATGTAGAAAATTCAGAATGTTTTGGGAAGAGGTGAGGGTAACAATTGAAAAAATAATTTCAAAACAATTCACATTGAACCCTAAACTGTTTTTGTTGGGTCTGTATCCAGAAAAACATAACTTTAATAAGAGTGAAAGAGCATTCATAGACCTCGGTTTGCTTAATGGCAGAAAATGTATTGCACTACTGTGGAAAAAGACTCATAGACCAGATGTGACTCAGTGGTTAAGACAGATGTTAACAAACCTTCCACTAGAAAGAATAACATACATACTGAAATCAAAGGAAAATGTGTTTGAGAATATATGGAGACCTTTCATTGATTATATAAAGAAATTAAACATAACTTCTGAAAAAGAAGGTGAATGATGTGTGTGGACCTTGTAAATTCCAAATTGGTGAATGTATAATATGTATACTTATGTAATGGATTACCTAGACTAAACAGAGGAGCATTGTTTGACTTGCTTTTGTTAATGGTTGTTGGTGTTTTTAGTATTTTTTTTCTTTTATTTTTAAATTACTTTAGTGTTAGTGTTTGATTGTTTGTGTCATGTTTGTTAAAAAAGGTTCAATAAAAATATTGTGGGAAAAAAACCCCAAAACATTCAACTATGACCCAAATCAATATCGGAGATGGACTCTATGAAATATCTGGGGGTCAATATCCCAAAACAACTCAACAAAATTATAACAGTGAACTATAATCCACTGATGGCAAAAATAAAATCTGATCTAGCAAGATGGACTATGATACCATTCTTGGGTACCGCACAAAGAATTGAAGCAGTCAAAATGAATATACTTCCACGTCTTCTATACCTTTTCCAAACAATACCGGTAGAACCTCCCAAAAAAACATGGCAAGAACTGGACAGAAGGATCTCAAGATTCATATGGCAGGGCAAGAGACCTAGAATCAGATATAGAACCCTACAGCTAAACAAAGACAAAGGTGGGCTCGCGCTGCCTAATTTCAGAGACTATTTTAAAGCCACACAAATTAAAACTTTAGTAGAGATATGTAACCCAGTCTACACTGCACAATGGAAGGAGATGGAATGCCAAATAACAAGTGACATCCCCCTACAGGCAATAATAGGGAACAATGCCTTACCTAAACTTTTGAATAACACTAACCCGTGGATAGAGACCCCGCTAAAAATTTGGTTTAAGATAGTCAGAGAAAATCAAACTAAAGAACCCTATCGATTGCTGCAATGGATTGCCTATGATCAAGACTTTACTCCCAATAAAACAGACACCAGATTTAAAAAATGGAAGGAGAAAGGGCTGATAAAATATTACGATTTTTTTAAAGGGCAAATTTTAAGAAGTTTTGAAGATTTGAAAAAACAAGGTCTAATAAATCAAGACCTTTACAGGTTCTTTCAGCTTAGACACCACATAAACAAAATACTTAAAAAGGAGGATTTGGAAAGGGCCCAGTCAGGTGTTCTGAAGGTCTTCTTAATGGCATATAAAGGGATCCCAGGGATCAGATACATTTCTAAAATATACCAAGGTCTTCAAGACTTAAAAGGAGACAACACATCTTATATAAAAGAGAGATGGGAAAAAGAGGGGAATTTCACTTTACAACTGGAAATATGGGAAAAGCTAAATAAACAACAATGGAAAAGTACCTCATCCCTGCAGTGGAGAGAATTTGGATGGAAAAATTTGGCAAGATTTTTCAGAACACCTGCACAAAACAAATTTACCCATAAGGGGTTGAATTGTTGGCGCTTGTGTGGTGAAGAGACTGCAAATCATTTTCATGTGTTTTGGTCATGCCCAGTTATCCACCAATATTGGTCCAATGTACAGACAATATTGGGGAAAATATTCAAAATTACAGTCCCCTTTTCTTTTGTAACTTTGTGTTTGGGTTTACTACCGGACTCACTGGAAAGACGAGGAGAAAAATACTTATTCACTGTTTTAATATTGGCAAGTAAAAAAGCTCTAACTAAAAAATGGATGTTGAAGGATTGTCCTACACCTGAAGACTGGATTAACGTGATTCAAGACATTTACTCGATGGAAAAGTTGACATTCGCACAGAGACAGGACATGGATGGGTTTTTGAACTTTTGGCAACCCTGGATCGCATATGTGTCTTCCATCAGATCTAATTTTTGACAAATACCATTTCAATAATGGCACCTCTCTTTGTTCCGCTACTCAGATGCTCTTTTATTTTTATTTATTTATTTATTTATTTTTTTGTTCTTTTGTTTTTTGTTTTTTCTTGTTTTGTTTTTTGTTTGTTTTTTTTGTTCTTTCTTTAATTCTCTTTTTCTTTCACTTAAAAAAGGGTGTTGTAATAATTATTCTTCCAATGTTGTCAAAAAACAAAAAAAAAAAGGGGAACGTGATGAAAATGTAAACAATGCAATGCTGTAATGGCATGTATACCCTTTACAAAAACTTAAATAAAAAAAAAAAAGTAATATCTTACCAAAAATACTTTATTTATTTCAATACATTCATTTACCACCACCTTCAGATCTATTCTCAAGAATTAAAAAAAAGTTAGTGGAATTTATATGGAACAATAGGAAGGCTAGATTACGTTTGTCCTTACTATATTTACCATTTGATCGTGGAGGTCTGAAATGTCCAAACTTTATGTTGTATTACTGGTCAGCACAACTGAGGTCTATGACATATTATTTTTCATCAAATGATCCTCCTCACTGGACTGAAATAAAATCATACAATTTACCTTTACCTCTTCCCTTATTCATATACTCAGACTCGGCTAAAAAATTACAGAAACAAGTTAAAAATCCAATAGTAAAGCACATAATCAAAATATGGTGTGAAACCAAAAAATATTTAAAAGAACCACACTTACTGTCACAATTTAGCCCAATATGGGGTAATCAATATTTTACACCAGGGAGAGCGGATGCTGTATTTAAAGTATGGAATTTAAAAGGGATTCAAAAGATTCAAGACTTATATTTGTCACGCTCAGATAACATAATGTCTTTTGAAGAACTGAGGATTAAATTCAATCTTAATAGAACACATTTTTTAAAATATTTTCAGCTTAGAAATTTTATTTGATCAAATCAAAATAATGCTCTCACCCAACCTACTTATTCATCCTTGGAAAAAATTTTGACGAAAGATAGTAAGAGAAAGGGTATTATTTCAGAGTTTTATAACTCATTGACACTATTCTCAAGTGAAAACTCACAGAAAAGACTGAATTATTGGAAAGAAGACCTGCAAATTGAAATTTCAGAGGAACAATGGGAAATGGCTTGTGCAGGAGCTCAAACCAAATCAATAAATGTACGTCTTAAATTGATACATTTTAAATGGTTAATGCGGATGTATGTTACACCAGTGGAGTTAAATAGATCTAACAAAAACATACCAGATACATGCACAAAATGTATGGAAAGTAAAGGAACCCTGTTTCACTGTTTATGGGAATGTAGAAAATTCAGAATGTTTTGGGAAGAGGTGAGGGTAACAATTGAAAAAATAATTTCAAAACAATTCACATTGAACCCTAAACTGTTTTTGTTGGGTCTGTATCCAGAAAAACATAACTTTAATAAGAGTGAAAGAGCATTCATAGACCTCGGTTTGCTTAATGGCAGAAAATGTATTGCACTACTGTGGAAAAAGACTCATAGACCAGATGTGACTCAGTGGTTAAGACAGATGTTAACAAACCTTCCACTAGAAAGAATAACATACATACTGAAATCAAAGGAAAATGTGTTTGAGAATATATGGAGACCTTTCATTGATTATGTAAAGAAATTAAACATAACTTCTGAAGAAGAAGGTGAATGATATGTGTGGACCTTGCAAATTCCAAACTGGTGAATGTATATTATGTATTTCTATGTAATAGATTACCTAGACTAAACAGAGGAGCATTGTTGACTTGCTTTTGTTAATGGTTGTTGTTGTTTTTAGTCCATTTTTTTTGTTGTTGTTAGTGTTTTTTTTTGTTTAATTTTTAAATTACTTTATTGTTAGTGTTTGACTGTTTGTGCCATGTTTGTAAAAAAAAAGGTTCAATAAAAAATATTGTGGAAAAAAAAATTTGCACAGTAACTTTGCATATGGAACTTATCATTTGAAGTATTGTACAACCGAGGCTTGAATGATGGAATATTGGGCCAGTTGGGGTCCCACCCAGACATCCTGTTTTTGCACTTTTTACTGGTGTCATCCTTCTCTCCTTCCTCTGTTCTCACCTCTCCTGGACCCTCTGCCTGAACACGTTCGGTTCCTTGGCTCCTCTCTTCTATCTCATCTTGCCCTCTCTGAGCCCTGTCTAATTCAGGTTCTCTCGCTGTCTATGGTGGCATACAAACAGGTTAGAAAATATCAAGTGTCATGTTTTGTCCTGCAGGATGTTTTTGTCATGATTTACATAAATGACAAAAATGTGTGTATTTTTTTGTATTTTTATTCTAGTGTTTCTTTTTTTCCCATTGAGAGAGTAGGTAAGGGTAAAAAACCATACATAATAATAATTTACTCATGTATACTTAAATTATATGATCAAAGGTGGGTATAGTAGCCAGACATTCTACTCATGTAAAAGCAGTGCTTTGAAATTAATAATGAAAAGTAGACAACCAAAAATTTCTAGCTGAGTTAAGGGTATAAAGAGCACCCACTTAAAAACTTGAGTAATGACTTCAGTCTTGAAGGTTTGAGGTTTTTCTCAAAAATTTGTAACAATTTTCTTATCATTTTCTACTTTTCTCTGTAAATTTATCTAAATTTGAAACAATTTTCCTCAAATTTGTAATTTCCTCCTGTAAAATAGACTTTTCTTGTACATTTGAGACTTTATAAGTTTGTGGATTATTTTATGTTTAATTTTTGTCTATTTTTTTTAAAATAAAATTTACTTTTTTTAACCTCTTGCACTCCGGGATACCGCGGGTGGTCACGTCTCTGCGTCCTAGCGCGCCCTCGTGCGGACTAGGACGCACACTGTGCGTCTCAGAGCGCACTGGAAAAAAAAAGCTGCATTTCCGTTCTTCCACTACAGACACAGCCGCGAACAGAAAGCCAAAGGAGTGCTTTGATTGGTTTAGATTTGATTGACCTCTCATTCGACTAATAAGAGCTTTGAATTGGGTTTCTGAAACCTTGAAGAACCAATGACTGAAAACCTAGCAAGAAGGACCCGCCTACCAACGGCTGCTAATACAGCAAGCCAATTGAAGCAGAGAAGTTCAACGATTGAAAGCGTGCGTCCCGTGCGTAAAATCTGTTTTGTGTAAGCTGCTGGGTGACACACACATGTTCGCCAGTCTTTTTTTCTTACTACTGTTCTTATTTGTTTTGAAAAATCGTTCGCCAAAACTGCAATCATGGAAGCGCAAAACCACAATAATGGAATCATGGTTTGACCGGGTCGCGTGACCAGAACCACGAGTCGTAACAAGCGGACCAGCGTCATGTTCGTCTGACAATGAGGAAGAGATGTGCGCCAGCGACACTGCTGTTGTGGACAGGTAAGTGTTATAAGCTAAATTATTCTTTATCCCTGAAAATTGTAATCAAAATGACTTTTGACCGATCGGTAAATTACAACTGTGCGTCATCGCCACATGACGGACTGCGGCGCACGGGTTCATGTGCCACGGGTTCATGTGTGCTGGTAAACGGTCCCCCCCCCCCCCCGCTACTCCTCTGTAGCGGATTGCAGATATTTTAGTACAACTGTGCGTAGTAGACCGCGGCATGTGCCGCGGTCCGTCATGTGGCGATGGACGATGTCCGTCTTCTGTAGCGGGGGGGGGGGGGGAGGGTTGTTATCCTCTACATTACAGATATTTTAGTATAATTTTTATTGCACTGTAGGTTATTTTTTCTTGTAAAAAAAGCCACACATTTTTTACGTGGCATGCTTCTTTGTGTGGGGGGGTTTGTTTGTTCATTCATTCATGAATGAATGAATAAACAACCCCCCCCCACACACACACACACAGCCATGAGTGTCACCTTTCATTAGAGCCCAAGATCAAGCTTCTATATTGAATCATTCAAAAGTTACAGACGTTTTACCAAACTGTGCCATTTGGTACAATTTGGCACAGTTCAAAAACGCCTGGGAACAACCTGACAAAAAAGCTGTGTAATATATTCATTTTTTGTTGTATTGTTATAAAATTTTGACCTCAGCTTGATAACACTTGGTTCTACATTTCTGTTTTATTTTCCAGCCCGAGTCTGACAGCTGTGTGTTATTTGCAAGCATTTGTATCCAAAAAAATCACCCAGGCGAACTTTATTTTCTTCAAGTTCAGTATGTTTAGATGACTGTTACTCAGTGGCAGGAGCACTTAGGAAGATTATGACTGTTTTGCCAAAAAATTCAAAGTGTTTTCTTTTAAATTCAATGTTGTCTCACTGTCTTTAGTCCAACATAACATAACAGTTCTATAAGAGTTTATTACACTATTTACACTGGTCACCAAGTCACTTCTAATGTGAAACTTTCTTCCTTTTGGCAGCAAGCTGTGTCAGTCTCTGAACTTTGAACTTCATCTCCTTTTCTGGTTTCTTCAGAAATTGTCCGAGTGTTTCTGTTACCTCGTCGAACTTTGAGCCAATTTTCACCTTTACCATCACTTTTCTCTCAAGCCAATTCCATCGGAACTTATTTTTGACAATTTTGTCTATTTCTAGCACTGATGACTCCTGATCCTTCGATAAAAATCTCATAATTCCGCTGAAAACAATACCGAAAGCTCAGAATTCCAACACGAACCAGGGATGTGATTTGGGGTTGGGGAAATTATTTGAAAATTCAGCAGGGGGTCTGAGGGACACAGTCCTGATGGTGGTGGTGGTGGCAAAGCCCCCCAAAGCTCCTGGGTTTTTATGATTTTTAAGTACCAGAACTGTGCTTAAATGACATAAAACAAACAGCTGAATGCCACTTATTACTGTATAATATTGACTTATGTTCCAAGAAGATAGCATTCCTAAAATATTCCAACAAACATTATCCATCACATGCTTTAACACTTGATCGAATCAAAATCAGTTAATTTTATCTATTCCATAATAGAAATAAAATTCCAACATACCATTACTTTTTATAATTTCAGCATTCATTTCAGATCACCAGTTTCAATCTCCATTGAGACTTGAGCTGTTCATTTTGCACAATCACTGATTGTCATGACTCGCCGCTCATTAGCTCATTAGCGGCGCCAGCTGCGCGCACACCTGTACCTCGTCAGCGGCGTGGGATTTAAGCCACTCTGCCCTGGGCTTCGGCCTGAAGCCGTCTGATCTCGTCGGCCTGCTTGCTGCAAGGAACCCCCTTCTACCAGCAAGATCATTCACGTAAGAATCTCTTACCTCCCTCTCCAGTCATCTCCCCTGTGCACAGGTGGATTTCCCGGCAGCGGACTTCTCCTCTGCTTCGCCGTCTCCTCGCTGCTGTCACAGGTGCTCCAGGTCGCTGTCTCCCGGGCTATGCCCTTGTCAACGCCAGCCACCTGACTAACCAAGTAAGCCAGCATATCCCATTATCCCTCTGTATTGGTTTGGTGCCCGTTACCCTTCTCCCTGTGCTCTCTCCCGTAGGGTTGCCCGGCTGCACAGCTTCCTGCCCCCGTGCCTGAAGCTGACGTCCACCACCAATACATTCACATCTCACAGACACGCAGTCACACACCCTTGCTGTTGAATAAAGCTGTTGAATCTACCCTGAGCCTGCGTGTGTGTCTCCTGAGCCGTGCATTATGTCAGTACGGCTTCAGCAGAGCGGCTCGGCGGACAGCGGGCTCACACGCCGTTTTTCCACCCTCGAGGCTCGGGTGGATTTAATAGCTCATCAGCAACAAGTGATTCTCAACCAATTGACACAGATAACTAACCGGTTAGACCGCCTGGACCCCCAACAGCCGTTCCCCCCGGCTCGTCAGGGTGGCGCAGCTCTCGCTGCTCCGGCGACCGTCCAGCCAGCTCCGGGTGCGCTGGTCCGACTCACACCTATCCCAACCCCCGCCCGCTTTAGCGGTAAGCTTGGTGGAGCGAGGGGATTTATTATGCAGTGTGAGTCGGTGTTCCACCGCGTCCCCGGAGACTTTCCCTCAGACCATAGTCGAATTGGCTATATCGGGAATCTCCTGGAGGGTCGAGCGCTAACTTGGGCTTACGCCGTAATGGCGAAGCCTAGTTACGCCACCCTCACTCATGGCCAGTTTGTTAACCAGTTCCTGGAAGTCTTTGATCATTCGCGTCAAGACAGCGTCCTGGTCGATCGCCTCCTCAGTCTCCAACAGGGGAGCCGATCGGCCGCGGACTACGCGATAGACTTCCGGGTAACAGCGGAGGAAGTTGGCTGGGAGGAACGCTCCCTCTGCGGCATCTTCCTCCGCAGCCTAAACTCCGGTCTGAGGGATGAGTTGGCCGGTCGGGATCTCCCGGAGACGCTCGCAGAGCTGATTTCCTGTACCATCAGTTTGGATAACAGGCTGCGCGAGCGTGCCTCAGAGCGGAAGTCTACTTCTCGCTCGCGGGGCGCCTCATCGCGCCCGTCCCAAGCTCGCCCCCTGGCGTTACCGCCACCGGAGGCCTCCGAGGAGTCGGAGCCGATGGTGACGGGCCGGACAAAGCTCCCCCTGGCGGAGAGACAACGCCGCCGTGAGTTGGGCCTCTGCATGTATTGCGGGGGTAGCCAACACACGGTGGAGCACTGTCCGGAAAAGCCAAACGGGGAGGTCCGCGAGTCACTGTAGGGGGCCTCGCGGACGCTAACCAGTTAACTCCCCTCACACGTTTGACGCTGCCCATCCGTTTCTGTCATAACTCCACTGGGCACCTCACACATGCACTGGTGGACTCAGGCGCGGAGGGTAGCTTTATTTCTCAGAGCCTGGCAACCCGATTGGGCATCCGTTGCCAGCCCCTTGAAACTCCTCTCGCCCTAGTCAATCTCTCCCGTGTATCCCTGGGTAAAGTGACTCACCGGATGGCTCCTGTCTCAGTCATCATCTCTGGTAACCACCGGGAAGATATCACCCTCCTGGTCCTGCCATCTTCCGTCTCCCCAGTGATACTTGGATACCCGTGGCTCCGCCTCCACAATCCGGAGGGGTGTCCGCCTGGAGCTCCTTTTGCATGAGTACCTGCCTCCAATCCGCTGCCTGCGCCCCATCCTCTCCTCTCACTGCCAAGGATGCCGCGCCGCCGGATCTAACCCTGGTACCTGCGGAGTTCCACGACCTGGGTGCAGTCTTTAGTAAGACCAAGGCGATGTCGCTTCCTCCTCACCGGCCCTACGACTGTGCCATAAACATCCACCAGGGGGCTCCTCTTCCCTCGGGACACCTCTACAGTCTGTCAGCGCCAGAGAAGGAGGCGATGAACACATACCTGAAGGAGTCGCTCAGCGCTGGGATAATCCGTCCATCGTCATCTCCATTAGGCGCAGGGTTCTTCTTTGTGGCTAAGAAGGACGGTTCTCTTCGCCCTTGCATTGATTACCGCGCCCTCAACGACATCACGGAGAAGGACCGCTACACCCTGCCCCTGATGGACACCGTCTTCCACTCCCTCCAGGGGGCGACCTGGTTCACCAAGCTGGATCTCCGCAGCGCATACCACCTCGTCCGGATCCGGGAAGGAGATGAGTGGAAGACAGCCTTCCGTACCCCGAACGGCCACTTTGAGTACCTGGTAATGCTGTTCGGGTTGACCAACGCTCCAGCCGTCTTTCAGCGCCTCATCAATGACGTCCTCTGGGACCTCATCGGCCTTTTTGTGTTCGTCTATCTGGATGATATTCTCATCTTCTCCAAATCCAGGGACGAGCACCGGGTGCATGTGAGGCGGGTCCTCCAGAGGCTGCTGGAGAACCGGTTGTATGTGAAAGCAGAAAAGTGCGAATTCTACGCCAAGACTACATCCTTCCTGGGCTTCGTCATCTCCCATGACCAGGTGCTCCCAGACCCAGCAAAGGTTAAAGCGGTGGTAGATTGGCCCACACCAACCTCCAGAAAACAGGTACAGCAATTCATCGGGTTTGCCAATTTCTACCGCCGCTTTGTTCCCAACTTTGGAGCCATTGTCGGCCCTCTGACCCGCCTCACCTCCCCTAAGACCCCGTTCCGGTGGACTGAAGAAGCCGCGGCGGCTTTCCAGGCGCTGAAGGCGGAGTTCTCCTCCTCCCGGGTCCTCAGTCAGGTCGACCCCTCCCTACAGTGCATCGTGGAGGTCGACGCTTCGGATACAGGGGTGGGGGCGGTGTTGTCCCAGCGATCGCCAGCCAACGGGGCCAAACGGCCCTGCGCCTTCTTCTCTCGGCGCTTGTCCCCGGCGGAGCAGAATTATGACATGGGGGACAGGGACCTGCTCGCCATCAAGCTTGCGCTTCAGGAGTGGCGCCACTGGCTGGAGGGGGCCGCCCTGCCGTTTGTAGTGTTAACTGACCATAAGAACTTGGAATATTTAAGAACTGCCAAGCGTCTGAATGCCCGCCAGGCGCGCTGGTCCTTGTTCTTCGCCAGATTTCGCTTCACCATCACATTCAGGCCGGGATCCAAGAATGGCCTGCCCGACTCCCTCTCCAGGCAATTTGCCCCCGAGGCGTCAGAGGACGCAGTTCATACCATCCTGCCCAGGTCATGCGTCGTGGGAGCCGTCTCCTGGGACATCGAAAGCAAGATCCGGAGGGCGCAGGAGTCAGAACCGGACCCTGGCGGAGGACCGGAGGGGAGGCTCTTTGTCCCATCGGCCGTCCAGGGGGAGGTTATCCACTGGCTCCACACATCAAAACTCACCTGCCACCCTGGGTCCTCCCGGATGATTGACCTGCTTCAACGGTCCTTCTGGTGGCCGGGGATGTGGAAGGATGCCGCTCACTACGCCCGGTCCTGCCCCGTCTGCGCCACCAGTAAGTCTAGCAACACGCCCCCTGCAGGCCTGCTCCAGCCCCTGCTCGTCCCCGGCAGGCCCTGGTCGCACATCACCCTAGACTTTGTCACCGGTCTCCCCGTTTCCAACAGCTTCGACACAGTCCTGACCATCGTCGACCGCTTCTCCAAGGCCGCTCACTTCGTGCCACTGCAGGGGCTTCCCTCCACCTTGGAGACAGCGGATCTTCTCATCCAGCACGTGGTCAGGCTGCACGGGATACCGGTAGACGTGGTCTCCGATCGGGGTCCCCAATTTGCCTCGGACGTTTGGAAGAGCTTCTGTAACGCCCTAGGAGCCAAAGTAAGCCTCTCCTCTGGACATCACCCCCAATCCAACGGGCAGTGTGAACGGACCAACCAGGAGCTGGAGGTTGCGCTCCACTGCGTCACTGCTTCAAAGCCCACGTCTTGGAGCTCACACCTCGCCTGGGTGGAATACACCCACAACACCGCTCGCTCTTCTCTGGGCTATGATCCACCTTTGTTCCCCGCGCTGGAGAGCGAGCTGGCTGTCCCCTCGGTCCAGGCACATCTTAGGCGGTGCCGCTCCTTCTGGTGCACTGCGCGCAATGCGCTTTTACGCACAGCGGAGTGCAACAAGACCACGGCGGACCGACACAGAAGACCTGCCCCGGCTTACCAGGTGGGCCAGCAAGTTTGGGTGTCCACTCAGGACGTTAATTTAAAGGGTGAGAGGAGAAAGTTGGCACAACGTTTCATGGGCCCATACCCCATCACCAAGATTATCAACCCGGTGGCTGTGCATGTGGCTATTCCCCCCTCCCTCCGCATCCATCCCACCTTCCACGTCTCCAAGGTGAAACCGGTGGTGTCTGACCCACTCTGCCCTCCACCTGCAGCGCTGCCCGCACCCCGGATGATTGATGGCCACCCGGCCTGGACAGTCTCTACCATCCTGGACTCCCGGCGCCGGGGTCGCGGGCTACAGTACTTGGTGGACTGGGAGGGCTACGGGCCAGAATGGAGACAGTGGGTGCGTTCCTCATTTGTGTTGGATCCATCCCTCATCACTGAGTTTCACCGAGCGCACCCTGAGAAACCATCGCCAGGAGGCGCTGCTAGAGGGGGGAGTACTGTCATGACTCGCCGCTCATTAGCGGTGCCAGCTGCGCGCACACCTGTACCTCGTCAGCGGCGTGGGATTTAAGCCACTCTGCCCTGGGCTTCGGCCTGAAGCCGTCTGATCTCGTCGGCCTGCTTGCTGCAAGGAACCCCCTTCTACCAGCAAGATCATTCACGTAAGAATATCTTACCTCCCTCTCCAATCATCTCCCCTGTGCACAGGTGGATTTCCCGGCGGCAGACTTCTCCTCTGCTTCGCCGTCTCCTCGCTGCTGTCACAGGCGCTCCAGGTCGCTGTCTCCCGGGCTATGCCCTTGTCAACGCCAGCCACCTGACTAACCAAGTAAGCCAGCATATCCCATTATCCCTCTGTATTGGTTTGGTGCCCGTTACCCTTCTCCCTGTGCTCTCTCCCGTAGGGTTGCCCGGCTGCACGGCTTCCTGCCCCCGTGCCTGAAGCTGACGTCCACCACCAATACATTCACATCTCACAGACACGCAGTCACACACCCTTGCTGTTGAATAAAGCTGTTGAATCTACCCTGAGCCTGCGTGTGTGTCTCCTGAGCCGTGCGTTATGTCACTGATGTAGCCAAGTCTTAGAAATATTCAGAAGTTATGAGTCAATGTCCACTGTGCACTGTCAATTTCAAACTGTTTGGAATCATAAAAGGGGATGGTTAACATTTATTACCGTTTCCTCCCCCGCGCAGCCCAGCTCATACAGCCATTGTAAGCCGCCAGTAACAGAGTGTTAATGGCTCTCCGCCTGGCCATACACCACTTCCAGTCCTGTCTGAAAGGGCGCAGCTTCACTGCATTCGTGGACCACAAGCCGCTAACGTACTTAACGTACTTTATCTTCCTGGAAGATAAAATAAAGCGGAATTCGGCGAATTAGCAGAAAATCACATCCCTGAGAACACGCCGCCATGAATTTTTGAAAAAGCATACAACGAGCCATTTGATTGGTCCAATCGTTTGCAACTATCCAATCGCAGGGCTGTCAAGCTACTGCAATACAGCAGTAGCTTGAACACAACACATCCGGGTTATCGCGGGAGACGACTTCTGGGGAAGCGCCGAGCGCTTATGTAATCGTGTTGATTTTCGCTAAAATCGGTAACAATAAGGTACCTTACTCCCCCTAAAATTTTCTCAACGGATTTAGACGATTCACAGAAATGATCAATTTGAAAATAAATCGGCGGAAATTCGCGGATCGGCGGAAAATTGCCATCCCTGTATTTAGCTTGGAGAAATCATCTTTTAATTTATAAAAAAATCTTTTAGGAAAGCTAGAACAAGTTATTATTCCGCATTAATAGAAGAGAACAAGAATAATCCCAGGTTTCTTTTCAGCACTGTAGCCAGGCTGACAAAGAGTCAGGACTCTGTCAAATCTAGCATTCCCTTAGAGCTTACTAGTCATGACTTTATGAACTTTTTCAATAATAAAATTTCCTCAATCAGAGATAAAATCAGTCAGATTCTTCCCACCATCAACTTAAATACATTAACTACTACAACTCCTTCAACTGATATCTGTTTGGATGAGTTTACTCCAATTGACCTTTTAGACAAAATAATTTCCTCATCCAAGCCTTCAACTTGTAATTTATACCTTATTCCTACCAGGCTACTTAAAGAAGTCTTCCCATTTATAGGGATGTGATTTGGGGTTGGGGATGTGCGGATTTGCCGCAATAAAGAAGATTTGTTAATGAAATTCCCTGTCTTTGAATTAGCAGGCAGGGAATTAATTGTCAGGGATAAAATTAAATATCTGGGACATTTTATTAATGATAGAATGACTGATGATGATATTTTCAGACAACGCTTTGGGGCTGCACGGTGGTGCAGTGGTTAGCACCGCGGCAGCACAGTTTACCCTTGGCCGGGGGATCGCGGGGATCATGAGATCGTGGGTTCGATCCCTGCCCCCGGCCAACAGTGATCTGTGTGGAGTTTGCATGTTCTCCCCGTGTTTGCGTGGGTTTACTCCGGGATTTCTCCGGTTTCCTCCCACATGCCAAAAACATGCAGGTTAGGGAGTTAAGGGGCGCTTGCGCACGCAGCGACCGGCAGCTGGTGGCTTGTCACTGGACTGCAGAACAAATCTACCGACGGGTACAAAATAAGTCAAAAAAAAAAAAGCGCTGCAAAATCTACATGCAAGCAAATATTCTTGCACGCAGGTTTGGTTTTTGTTCAGATGAGGTGAAACTGGTTCTTTTTAAAACCTATTGTACACCTTTATACACTGCTCATTTATGGATAAATTATAGGAAACAAAGTATGCAGAAATTACAGGTTGCTTACAATGATGCTTTAAGAATTTTATTTAAAAAGCCTCGATGGTGCAGTGCTTCCGAGTTATTTTTCTTTACATTTTGCCTGATATCCTCCGTCGCACCAACATATGATATATCTTATTTGTGCTGAGTAGTAATATTCCTTTAGACTCGGCAGACCCATGCCTCCTTTCTCTTTTGGTAACTGGAGAGTTTTATATTTCACTCTTGGCTTTTTACCTCCCCAAACAAATCTCGATATCATCCTGTCCCACTTTGAGAACTGGGCACCAGGAATTTCTGTTGGTAGAGCCTGGAAGAGGTAAAGCAGTCTAGGTTGTATGCTGATTTTGACTGTCTCAATTTTTGAATTCAGATCCATATTTAAGATTGACCATCTATCAATATCTTTTTTTATTTCTTGTTCCAACCTATCATAGTTTGCTTTATAGATTTTGCTTAGATCTTTAGGTATGCTCACTCCAAGGTATTTTATTTCTTTTTGTTTCCAGTTTAGTTTGATCTTATCAGTTATCTGTTTTAGAGGGTTATAGTGGAATGTCAGTATTTGTGTTTTTGTTATGTTTATCTTGTATCCTGATAATTTTTCAAAATTTTCTATCAAGTTCATCATTTCCATTATTGATTCACCTGGTTGTTCAAGGTAAACTATAATATCGTCTGCAAATAGCCCAATCTTGTGTTCCGCTCCCTTTATCGTTACACCTTTTAATTTCTTATTTTGTCGCATCGCTTGAGCCAGTGGCTCTATGAACAGAGCAAACAAGGTGGGCGATAGGCAGCATCCCTGCCTGGTTGATCTTCGTATATTTACTTTGTCTGTTAAGCTACCGTTTATCTTGATTCTTGCCACAGGTTTTTGATACAGTGTCTTTATGCATTGTACTGATTTTTCGTTAAATCCAAAGCGTTCCAGCACACTATATAGGAACTTCCAATTAACCCTATCAAATGCTTTTTCTGCGTCTAAACTCATTATTACTGTGCTTTTCTTTTCTTTATGTATTTGATTAATTATATGTATTGTTCTCCTGATATTATGTGTTTGGCGTCCCTCTATGAAACCAGTTTGATCATCTTCTATCAATTCCGTCAAGAATGTCTTTATTCGTTTACATATAATTGTTGTATATATTTTATAATCCACATTTAATAAAGAGATTGGCCTATAGTTTCCGCATTGTTCCCTCTTGTCACGCCGCGCCGCTCATCAGCGGCGCCACCTGCACACACACCTGCACATCATCAGCGGCGAGGAATATAAGCCGCCTCGCCCTGAGCTTCGGCCTGAAGCCGTCAGACTTCTCTACTCATCATCGTGAGTCAACTTTTCCTTCAGCACGACGCCTTCGGTAAGAAGCCCTTACCTCCTTTGTTTCCAGTCTGCTCCCCTGTGCACAGGTGGATTCCTCGACGGTGGACAACGCCTCTCCCTCGCCATTCCTCGCTGCTGCACCGAGTCCTGCAGGTGGCTGTCTCCCGGGTCCCGTCCTTGTAGTGCCAGTCATCTGTCCCTTGCAAGTAAGCTCCTCTCTCGCACATTCTCCTCCTGTGTTGGTGTGTGCCCGTCACCCTGTGTCTTTGTGCTCTTTCCCATAGGGTTGCCGGCTGTACTGTCTCCTGCCTCTGTGCCCGAAGCAGACGCCGCCACCAATACATTTACATCCCGCAGACACACATCCATTCACCCCTGTTGCTAATAAACTATTTGAACTTCTCTGAGCCTGTGTGTGTGCGTCTCCTGAGCCGTGCGTTATGTCACTTCTCTTTCCCTGGCTTTAAAATAACTGTGTGAACGTGTGGCAGGAAGGGAGGGAGGCAAATCTTCTTTCAATTATTCCAATTTATTTTTACTCACAAATAATGTTCTCCAGTTCAGATAATCTCCAGTTTCTCAGGATAAATCTTCTGACACAGTTCCCAACAAAATGTACTTTCTCAAAGAAGCATATCAAGTAATAGACATTCCTCCATAATCGTTTTCATCAATAATCACCTTTCATCAATATACTCAACCACACTTAATATCTCACACCTGTTATATAAAGGACAGATCAATTAGAGGTAATTAGCCCCTACCATAATCCTAGGTAAAACACTTCATTCCTTATCCTAAACACATACCCTGTGGCACATATGTTTGGTTCATATTTCCCACAAGAGTGTGGCACATATGTCTGGTTCATATCTCCCACAAATGTATGGTTTATGTGGATTGAGGCTTCACGTCTGGAGGAACAGGAGATTAGATCGACGGGGGCCGACAGGTGATGGCGAGGAGGTGTGAAGTCGGGCCCTTGTCTCAGAGGAGGCCCTGGGGGGTTTCCCGGGACACCGGAGAATAAGAGACAATGGTGAATCTTCAGAGACTTGCATTGTGATTGAATGTTTGCAGAAGCACCATGTGACTTGAGTTCTTAATCCCCTGGAGGTATAAGAGTGAGCTGTAATATTATTCTGCCTCTTCTTGCTTTTGAGAATGTTGGATGAATGTGTTCTGCAGTAAAGCCGAACCTGAGAAATACACTCATGTCTCGTCATTGAACACATCTTCCACAACCCACTAATATATAAAAATACATAAATAACTTTCCCCAGACATACACAATATAAATATATAAATAACACACAATAAATAATCATATAAATAGTTCCATAAATAACCTTAACCCCTATTTACAAATATTAAACCACCCCTATGACTAACCATACATATTTGCTCCCTGCTGGTGTCCTATATAAGGCCTTCAAACTCCTAATGGAGTCTTTTGCCTGGACACCCACAGGAAGCATGTTGGCAAAGGTATGCGCAATAAATCTTTTTACTATTTTACCAGATTCTTAATATGCTAATTATCTCCCAGGGCATTCAAATTAACAAAGACAAATCATAAACTATTAAGTGCATCTTAACCAAACCATCATACAACAATACAGATACAACACAATCACAATACAACAAGACATACAATGGTGACATCCCATCGTCACATTTCCTCCCCCCTTTCCCAAGAATACAGTACTCTTATAAGTCATGTATTCTAGAGAGGCTATCAGCCACAAGGTTGGTTTTCCCTGCCACATACCGAATAGTAAAATTATATGGTTGGAGGGACACATACCACCCTGTAAGACGACTGTTCACATCCTTCATTCTGTCTAGCCATTGTAAAGCTCGATGATCTGTCTCTAACAAAAAATGACGCCCTAACAAATAATATTTCAAAGACCCTATTGCCCATTTTATGGCAAGACATTCTTTTTCAACCGTAGAATATCTTTTCTCCCGGTCCAACAATTTACGGCTCAAGAACAGTACTGGGTGTCTCTCTCCCTTCTCCTCCTGGAGAAGTACTGCTCCAATGCCAACCACTGAAGCATCAGTCTGTAAAATGAACGGGCGAGCAAAGTCTGGACTGAAGAGAACCTTCTCCCCAGAAATAGCCCTCTTCAGATCCTCAAACGCCCTATCACACTCCTCTGTCCATTTTACCTTATTCGGTGCTGCAGCTTTAGTGAGATCAGTCAATACTGCGGCTCTTTCAGCAAAGTGGGGGATGAACTTACTATACCATCCCACCATTCCCATGAATGATCGCACTCTTAGTAGTGGGTACAGGGTAGGTCCGAATGGCATCCACTTTACCTATTCGTGGTCTAATGACCCCCTGACCAACCACATGTCCCAGGTACTCCACCTGCTGTTGTCCGAATGCACACTTGCGTGGGTTAATTGTCAGTCCTGCCCTCTTAATTAGCTGAAGGACCTGCCTAAGGTGTATCAGATGTTCTTCCCAGGTCTGACTATAAATGACAACGTCATCCAAATAGGCAGCCGCAAAGTTCGATACTCCCCTTAAAACTTGGTCCATCAGCCGCTGAAACGTTGCAGGTGCCCCCTGAAGGCCAAATGGCATGACCCTAAACTGAAAACTACCATACGGTGTTTTAAAGGCCATAAGTTCCTTTATTTCTGGTGCCAATGCCACTTGCCAACACCGCTTACATAGGTCCAAAGTAGAAATAAATCTAGCCTTGCCCACTTTCTCTATTAATTCATCGATCCGGGGCATGGGGTATGACTCAAATTTAGATACTGAATTCAGATATCTAAAGTCAATACAAAATCTTAATGAGCCATCCTTCTTTGGAACCAGCACAATTGGGCTACACCACTCACTGACCGACTCCTCAATCACTCCCAGCTGTAACATCAGATCAATTTCAGTTTTCATTTTGGGGACCAATCGTTCCGGGATCCTATACGATTTTCTCCGTGGAACAGTTTCCTCTATCAAATAAATCTTATGGTGTACCAATGTCGTGAAACCAGGTCTCTCTTGAAACAAATCTGGATCCAACAATGTCTCTAACTCTCTCCGCTGATCCACCTGCAAATGAGACAGTTGAAATGAACAAGGCTCTGACACATTTGTGGGAAAGGATTGTTCCTTCTCCTCATCCACTTCCGTCGCACAGATCAAGAGATGCTGTGTCTCCTGAAGAGCAGGTTGCTGCTGCTGATGACCAGGCTGCTGAAACTCTTTCAATAAATTAATATGGAAGGTCTGATATTTCACCTTCCTGTCAGGCATATATAGTTCATATGTCACTGAACTTAGTTTTTTAGAAATTTCATATGGCCCCTGCCATCGAGCCAACAGCTTACTGTCACACAAGGGCAGCAATAACAGAACCTGTTGTCCTGGGTGAAAAACCCTTTTCCTGGCCTTCTTGTCATACCAGGTTTTTTGTTTGGCCTGCGCCGTCCTCATGTGCTCCTGAGCCAAAGCAGTCATTCGATCCAGTTTCTCTCTCATTTTAATGACGTAAGAGACCACATTGTCCTGATCACTCGGTGAACTCTCCCAGTGCTCCTTTAATAAGTCCAGTGGGCCCCTCACGTGACGGCCATAAAGCAGTTCAAAAGGTGAGAACCCTGTTGAAGCCTGGGGCACCTCCCGGTAAGCAAACAGTAAATAGGGTACCCATTGATCCCAATCTGAGCCCGTTTCAGAAACAAATTTCCGCAGCATATTTTTAAGAGTCTGATTGAAACGCTCTACTAGTCCATCAGTCTGCGGGTGATAAGGGGTAGTCTTAATGCCCTTAATCCCCAACAGCTTATACACTTGCTGCAACAGTTTAGACAAGAAATTTGTTCCACAGTCTGTCAGAACTTCTTTAGGTATGCCTACCCTTGAAAACAACTGGATCAGGCAGTTGGCAACCTGCCTAGCCTTGATAGATTTCAAGGGAAAGGCTTCTGGGTACCGAGTTGCATAGTCACAAATCAAAAGAATGTATTTATTATCCAAGGAGCTTCTTTCTAGAAGGCCCACTATATCCATCCCTATTCTGTCAAATGGTGTTCCAATAATGGGTAATGGTTGTAGTTGGGCACGTGCTACTCCCCTAGATGCTGTAATCTGACATACTGAGCATGTCGTGCAGAAGTCCTTTACCTGGGCATACATTCCCGGCCACACAAACCTTCTAGCTATTCTCTGTAGAGTCTTTTGGAATGCTAGATGACCTGCCCAAGGGATAACATGTCCTAGTTCTATGATTTTTGGTGTGAGGTCCTGTGGTAAAGCTATGGCCATAACTCCACCATGCTGTTGATATAAAATGCCCTTTTTAATGACATACAAGGCCTCAGCCAAACAATCAGTTTTTCCCTGTTTCACACCCTCAATCTCTGAGACTTTATCAAACCAGGGCTTAAGTGTTGGGTCAGCTTTCTGCAATCTAGCTATGTCAGGAGGGATGTCAAACTCTACTGACTGGCTTAATTGTGGTGTTTCTTCACCCAAATTCTTTGCTGACACTAACACCTTATCTCTTCTCTTCTGAGCCTTAGATTTGTGTTGCATTAATAGGGCCTACCTCTATCTCCGAATCATAAAAAGGTAATTCCTGAAGAGTATTGGCAACCCTCTGTGCCCTAGTTGTCACCATATTACAATTTTTCACCACAGGTGTATTTACTCTCTGATCAGCAGCGCCACCTGTCTGTCTCTCCTCCGTTTGCTCCTCTCTAACCTGTTGTATGATGTCTAACAGGGTTGGAACATCATTGCCAAGAATAACAGAATATGGCAAATCAGGCACAAGAGCTACAGGAAGGAGATAAGTTTGACCCCCTACTGTTAAATAAACCTCAGCGGTCGGGTACAGTTTTTGATCCCCATGGACACAACTGATATTTATTTTTGACTCATTCCACAAGTCCCTAGGGACCAAATTAGGTAGCACAACTGTTTGAAAACAGCCTGAATCTAACAGGGCCTCTTCACACTGACCATTAAGCAACACTTTTGTTTTATAAACTCCACTATGCACTGAGGCTGAACAAGTGGGTCTAGGAACTGAACATAACGGTGATGGTTTGATTTCTTATGGCAGGACATGCATATTGGGTGTGACCGATTTTGTTGCAATGATAACAACGTATATCTCTATTTGTAACCACACGTGACTTTTTACTATTATCATATCTACTATTTGTGTTCTGACTGGGCCTGGAATACGACCTATTTCGAGCTGGGCCACCCTTTTCACCCTCAATAAACTCACTCTGAGTAGTGAAAAATCTGTCACGGCCGAGAGTAGGTCTCCTGCTCCCAGACCTGGCTGACAGAAAAACCTCTGCCAGACGAGCAGCGTCCTCTGCAGTCTTCGGGTCCCGCTCTTGTATCCAGACTCCCAGCTCCGGGTTCACCATACACAAAAACTGTTCCAAAATGTCTTTTAATGATAGAGTCTCTGGCGTAATCCATTTATGTAACAGGTCTTTCAATCGTACATACAGTTCGCGAGGGGTTTCGTCCTGAAAAATGTCCAAGGAACGAAACCTCCGCCTATAAGTGTCAGAATTAATTTCATATTTACTCAGGATAGCTTCTTTAACTTTTGCATAACTATCTGTGTCAGCCATATCCATCAAAACATACGCGCTCCGCGCTTTACCTGTGAGTAAAGGAGCGAGATGTATAGCCCACTCTTCTTCCCTCCAGCGGCAGACTGTAGCGATCCTCTCGAATGTCGTCAGGTACTGCTCTACGTTGTCCTCGGGTGAGAGAGGGTTCAGCCTGGGCTCGTGGTGCATTGTCCTCCTTGGCTGCACCTGCAGCGGCAAATCTTCCTCCTGCGGGCCGACTCGATTGGCCGTCACCCTGGGGTCCTCCCCCGGAGCGCCGTCATCACCGCCATGCTCCGCCCGGCTCCCGTACTCCTCTCTCATCTCCGCAGCCTGCGACTGTACCCGACGAATTTGCTCAGTCACAGCCTGCCACCTTCGGTCATGGACAGCGGCTTCCTCCTCCATTTGCCGATCTCGGAGCGTCAGCGAACGTACCACCAATTTTACTAGGCTCGTTAGCTCTTCGAGCTCGCCCAGTCCGCTGACTCCCGGCACCTCCTCCGTCATCCCTACATCCAGGTCAGACCGCTCCTCCTGCCTCACTTTTCTTCTGGACATGAGTCCTTCCGTCCACCAAACGCTACGACGTCGATGTAACGGACCACCGCTGCCACCAAATGTGAACGATGGTGCAGGAAAGCGAGGCCAGAGCTTCAATTTTCAATTAGTCCTTTTTATTTTTTCACTTACAAGTAACAACTCCAGTTCAGATAATCTCCAGTTTCTCAGGATAAATCTTCTGACACAGTTCCAAACAAAATGTACTTTCTCAAAGAAGCATATCAAGTAATAGACATTCCTTCATAATCGTTTTCATCAATAATCACCTTTCATCAATATACTCAACCACACTTGATATCTCACACCTGTTATACAAAGGACAGATCAGTTAGAGGTAATTAGCCCCTACCATAATCCTAGGTAAAACACTTCATTCCTTATCCTAAACACATACCCACTAATATATAAAAAATATATAAATAACTTTCCCCAGACATACACAATATAAATATATAAATAACACACAATAAATAATCATATAAATAGTTCCATAAATAACCTTAACCCCTATTTACAAATATTAAACCACCCCTATGACTAACCATACATATTTGCTCCCTGCTGGTGTCCTATATAAGGCCTTCAAACTCCTAATGGAGTCTTTTGCCTGGACACCCACAGGAAGCATGTTGGCAAAGGTATGCGCAATAAATCTTTTTACTATTTTACCAGATTCTTAATATGCTAATTATCGGAGTGGTGGCTCAGTTGGTAGAGCATCCGCCCTACACCCGGGAGGCAGGGGTTCAAATCCCGGCCGGGTCATGCCGAAGACCATATAAAAGTGGAACTTCCTGCCGTCCAGCTTGGTGCTCAGCAATAATGGAATGGAGGAGGGAAATTTGTGGCGGCGCCTTGCATGGCAGCGGCCCTCTGATTCTGCACTTGGGGTGTGTGTGATTAACACTGTAGATAGGTAAAACACAATCTCGTTCTACTGTACATGATTGGTTGTACAGTTGAATGACAATAAGGGTGATTTAATTTAATCTCCCAGGGCATTCAAATTAACAAAGACAAATCATAAACTATTATGTGCATCTTAACCAAACCATCATCCAACAATACAGATACAACACAATCACAATATAACAAGACATACAATGGTGACATCCCATCGTCACAAACTGAAATAATGGCTTCGTTCCATGATGGAGGTATTTTGTTGTTGTTTAACGTCCAATTAAATGACTTTAGGAGCTGTGGCGTGAGTTCTTCTATAAACAGTTTATAAAACTCAGACGGGTATCCATCACTACCTGGTGATTTACCGTTTTTAAGTGACTTAATCACATCTTTAATCTCTTGTGTTGTTATTTCTGCTGTTAGCTTTTCATTTTGTTGATTTCCTATTGATGGCAAGTCCAATGTGCATAGAAATTTTTTAATAGGTTGATCAGGTTGATCGTCACTTCCTTGTGGTAACGTATCGTCACTTCCTGTTTTGCTGTCTGCCTGTGTGGTTTGCTCTCCAGCTCTCGAGCCACTAGCTATGGCTACTACCTCTCTTTCCTCTCCTCCTCTGGTGTGCTCTCTCTGTCAGATGTTTAGCTACACCTCTGCCTCTTTTAGTGATAACGGTAAATGTAATAAATGGTGTCTTTTTGAGGCGCTCGAGGCGAGGTTGTCTGATTTGGAATCCCGGCTCCGCTGCATTGAAACACCGTCTGCGCCAGTTAATCTCGACGGACGCCCATTAGCTGCAGCGGAGCTAGCTAGCTTAGGTCCCCCTGTCACCGGTTCCCCGGCTCTCCTCAGCAGCGAGGAGACTGGGTGGGTGACGGTGAGAAGGAAGCCTAGTTGCAAAGCCCCGGTTCACCACCAACCTGTTCACGTTTCTAATCGTTTTTCCCCGCTCAGCGACACACCCGCTGAGGAAAAAACTCTGATCATTGGCGACTCTGTAGTCAGAAACGTGAACCTAGAGACTCCAGCAGCCATAGTCACATGCATTCCTGGGGCCAGAGCAGGCGACATCGAGTCAAATTTGAAAATGCTGGCTAAAAGTAACTGTAAATATTCCACAATTGTTATTCACGCCGGCATTAATGACATCCGTCTCCGGCAGTCGGAAGTCACGAAACTTAATATAGAATCGGTGTGTGACTTTGCAAAAACGATGTCAGCCACTGTAGTATTCTCTGGGCCCCTCCCCAATCTGACCAGTGATGACATGTTTAGTCGCTCGTCATCCTTGAACCGCTGGCTGTCTGTGTGGTGTCCTAAAAATGACGTGGGCTACATTGACAATTGGAGCTCTTTTTGGGGAAAACCTGGTCTTATGAGACGAGACAGCATTCATCCCACTTTGGATGGTGCTTCTCATTTATCTAACAATCTGGCATCTTTTTTATCCAAATTTCCAAAACCATGACTACTCAGAGTTGGGACCAGGAAGCAGAGTCGCAGTCTTACACGCCTCTCTGCAGCTCCTCTTCATCCGCCACCCCTCAACTTAGCCCCTGTCTTCCCCATCAGAGAATCGTTGTCTGCTCCCTCCAAAGTAAATAAAAATATAATGTATAAGTATCCCAAAGTCCATCCATCCATCCATCCATCTTCTACCGCTTTTCCGGAGGTCCGGGTCGCGGAGGCAGCAGTTCAAGCAGAGAAGCCCAGACTTCCCTCTCCCCAGCCACCTGCTCCAGCTCTTCAGAGGGGATACCAAGGCGTTCCCAGACTAGCTGGGAGACATAGTCTCTCCACCGAGTCCTGGGTCTGCCCCGGGGTCTCCTCCCAGTGGGACGTGCCTGAAACACCTCAAGTGGGAGGCGTCCAGGAGGCATCCTAATCAGATGCCCATACCACCTCAACTGACTCCTTTCAATGTGGAGGAGCAGTGGTTCTACTCTGAGCCTCTCCCGGATGACTGAGCTCCTCACCCTATCTCTGAGGGTGAGTCCAGCAATCCTACGGAGAAAGCTCATTTCAGCCGCTTGTATCCGCGATCTCGTTCTTTCGGTCATTACCCAAAGCTCGTGACCATAGGTGAGAGTAGGAACGTAGATTGACTGGTAAATCGACAGCTTTGCCTTAGAACTAAGCTCCCTCTTCACCACAACAGACCGGTACAACGTCCGCATCACTGCAGATGCTGCTCCAATCCGTCTGTCGATCTCTCGCTCCATTTTCCCCTCACTCGTGAACAAGACCCCAAGATACTTAAACTCCTCCACTTGGGGCAGGAGCCTGTCCCCAACCCGGAGAGGACAATCCACCTTTTTCCGGCTGAGGACCATGGACTCGGACTTGGAGGTGCTGATTCTCATCCCAGCCGCTTCACACTCAGCGGCAAACCGTCCCAGCAAGAGCTGTAGGTCATTGCTGGATGAAGCCAACAGGACAACATCATCTGCAAACAACAGAGATGAGATCCTGTGGTCACCAAGCATGACACCCTCCATTCCCTGGCTGCGCCTAGAAATCCTGTCCATAAAAATTATGAACAGGACCGGTGACAAAGGGCAGCCCTGGCGGAGTCCAACTCTCACTGGGAATGACTCCGACCGAGTGTTGGCAATGCGAACTAAACTCTCACAACGGTCGTACAGAGACCGAATAGCTCGTAACAACAAGCCCGATACCCCATACTCCCGAAGCACCCCCCACAAAAATCCACGAGGGACGCGGTCAAATGCCTTCTCCAAGTCCACAAAACACATGTAAACTGGTTGGGCAAACTCCCACGAACCCTCAAGAATTCTCGAGAGGGTAAAGAGCTGGTCCGATGTGCCACGGCCAGGACGAAAACCACATTGCTCCTCCTGAATCCGAGGTTCGACCAACGGCCGGACTCTCCTCTCCAGTACCTTGGACTGATCCCAAGCTTTCTAAGTATCCCAAAGTGATAAAGCAAAATATTGGTAAAACTCAAATTAAACATAAAGCCTCTAAATTGAATGATTTGGCCTCTGTTCCTCCTCATAATTTAAAAATTAAATGTGGTTTATTAAATATTAGGTCTCTAACTCCCAAGTCTCTGTTAGTCCATGATCTGTTAATTGATCATCAGATTGATTTAATTTCCCTTACAGAGACTTGGTTAGGACAAGAGGATTATGTTGGTTTAAATGAATCAACTCCCTCTGGTTATTTAAACTGTCAAAATCCCAGAAGTTCTGGTCGTGGAGGAGGAGTAGCATCAATTTACAATTCCAAATTACTAGTTAATGTAAAGCAAAAAACATGTTATAATTCCTTTGAGGGCCTGGTCCTCAGTGTTGGGCACTTTAGCAATTCCAGGTTAAACCCAATTTTATTTGCCATAGTTTATCGTCCCCCATCAACCTATTCAGAATTTTTATCTGAATTTCCTGATTTCTTAGCCGATTTAGTGCTGAAATCTGATAGAATAATTATAGTAGGGGACTTTAATATACATGTGGATGTAGATAGTGACTGCCTTAATGTGGCTTTTAATTCAATATTAGACTCGATTGGGTTTTCTCAGAAAGTAGGAAATTCTACTCATTATCTCCACCATACATTGGACCTTGTTCTGACATATGGCATAGAAATAGAAAATCTTGTAGTGTCTCCTCATAACCCTGTACTGTCAGACCATTGTCTGTTAACCTTTGATTTTACTATTTCTGACTATTTGGCTCCTAAAGAAAAATATTATCACAGTAGATGCCTCTCAGATGATGCTGTTTCCAAATTTATGTAGATTGTTTCCTCTATGCCATGTGTCAACACAACGGAAATAAGCTATAGACAGCTTGCTCCTTCTGTAATTGATAACATGGTGGATAGTGTTTCAGCTTCTCTGCATCAGGCTCTAGACTTGGTGGCCCCCTTAAAAAAGAAAAAGTCTAATCAGAGATTTTTAACTCCTTGGTTCAACACAGAAACTCGTAGCTTAAAACAGAAGACTCGTCAATTAGAAAGAAAATGGCGCTCTACTAATTTAGATGAAATCTATTTAGCTTGGAGAAATCATCTTTTAATTTATAAAAAATCTCTTAGAAAAGCTAGAACGAGTTATTACTCTGCATTAATAGAAGAGAACAAGAATAATCCCAGGTTTCTTTTCAGTACTGTAGCCAGGTTGACAAAGAGTCAGGACTCTGTCAATCCTAGCATCCCCTTAGAGCTTACTAGTCAGGACTTTATGAACTTTTTCAATAATAAAATTTCATCCATCAGAGATAAAATCAATCAGATTCTTCCCACAGTTAACTTAAATACTGTAACTACTACAACTCCTTCTATTGATGTCTGTCTTGATGAGTTTACTCCAATCGACCTTTGTGAGTTAGACAAAATAGTTTCCTCATCCAAACCTTCAACTTGTCTTTTAGACCCTATTCCTACCAGGTTATTTAAAGAAGTCTTCCCACTTATTGGTAGCTTTATTCTTCATATAATCAATTCTTCATTAACTTTAGGCCATGTACCGCAGGCTTTTAAAACGGCTGTAATTAAACCCTTACTCAAAAAGCCAACGCTAGATCCAGGAGCTTTAGCTAACTATAGACCAATCTCTAATCTCCCTTTCATTTCAAAAATCTTAGAAAGAGTTGTTGCTACGCAATTATTTGACCACCTGCAGGGAAATGGTTTATTTGAGGAGTTTCAATCTGGGTTTAGAATCCATCATAGCACTGAAACAGCCTTAGCGAAGGTCACTAACGACCTCCTCATTGCATCTGATAATGGACTAAGTTTCTGTACTTGTCCTTTTAGATCTTAGTGCAGCTTTTGATACTATTGATCATAATATTCTACTTGATAGATTAGAACACTATGTTGGACTTAATGGAACTTCGTTGCAGTGGTTTAGATCTTATTTATCTGATAGGTTCCAGTTTGTTCATGTAAATGATGAGTTTTCTCTCAGCTCAAAGCTTAGTCATGGAGTTCCACAGGGATCTGTGCTTGGCCCTACTCTTTTTAGTTTATATATGCTTCCGTTAGGCAACATTATTAGAAAGCACTGTATACATTTTCACTGTTATGCAGATGACACACAATTATACCTGTCAATGAAGCCAGATGATACTAATCAATTAGCCAAGTTAGAAGCCTGTCTTAAGGAAATCAAAGTTTGGATGACTTGTAATTTCCTGCTATTAAATTCAGATAAGACTGAAGTCATTCTTGTTGGTCCAAAAAACCTTAGAAATTCCTTTCCAAATCAAACTTTCAGTTTGGATGCAGTTACTCTTTCTCTTAATAGCTCTGTGAGGAACCTTGGAGTTATTTTTGATCAGGATTTGTCCTTCAATTCACATATTAAATTTGTTTCTAAGACTGCCTTCTATCATTTGCGTAATATTGCCAAGATTAGGAGCATCTTGTCTCAGAGTGATGCTGAGAAGCTGATCCACGCTTTTGTTAGCTCGAGATTAGATTATTGTAATTCTTTATTATCAGGCTGTCCTAAAACATCTTTAAAAAGTCTTCAGCTGATCCAAAATGCTGCAGCAAGAGTTTTAACAGGTAGTAGAAAGAGAGATCATATCTCTCCGGTTCTGGCCTCCCTTCATTGGCTTCCCATAGAGTTTAGAATTAAGTTTAAAATCCTTCTTCTTACTTACAAAGCTCTAAACAATCAGGCTCCTTTTTATTTAAAAGATCTGATACTACCGTATCATCCTAACAGAGCACTACGCTCCCAAAATGCAGGTTTACTTGTAATACCTAGAATCTCCAAAAGTACAATGGGAGGCAGAGCCTTCAGTTATCAAGCTCCTCTCCTGTGGAATCAGCTGCCAATCGGGATTCGGGAGTCAGACTTGATCTCTGTTTTTAAGAATAGGGCTAAAACCTACCTTTTTGATATAGCCTACAATTAGGGAGGGATCATGTGTTTCTGAACCCTCCCTTAGTTATGCTGCTAATAGGTTTAGTCAGCCGGGGGACCTCCAGTAATGCACTGGGCCTCACTCCTTTCCTCACTCTCTATGAAATATTTTTTTTTTTGCTGGTCATTAACATTTGTTTGTTCTCTCCCATAGATTGAGTCCCCATCGTGCTGTTTGCTCTCTACATGTCTGTTCTTTTCTTCTTCTCTGTCCCCTCACCCCCCAGCCAGTCGCAGCAGATGACTGCCCCTCCCTGAGCCTGGTTCTGCTGGAGGTTTCTTCCTGTTATAAGGGAGTTTTTCCTCTCCACCGTCACCAAGTGCTTGCTCACAGGGGATCGCCTGATTGCTGGGGTCTTTCTGCAACTGTGGGGGTCCTCCCTACAGTTGATAGTGCTATGAGATGACTGTTGTTGTGAAATGGCGCTATATAAATAAAATAAATAAGTTGAATTAATATCCTTAGCATTTGTTTCTTCAGGTTGCGAGTATAGTTCTTGATAGAAATTATGGAATATTTCTTCGATGTTTTCTGGGTTAACTGTGGTTTTATTTGTGATGGGGTCTTTAATCTTGTATACATTATTCACTGTTTGTTGTTTTCTTAACCGTTTTGCCAGCAATTTTGTGGCTTTTGGCCCCGTTTCATAATATTTTTGCTTTCAATATCTATTTTTCCTTTCAATTTCATCTATTTGTATTTCTTTTATCTTTTTTTTTCTTCCTTAATTTCTTGGTAGATTTTTGGGTCATTTGTGCTTTGATGTTTACGTTCTAATTCCCTCAGTCTCTCACATCTTTGTTCATATGTTTCCAGTTTAGACTTATTTGCTTTTCCTGTTTCAACAATTAATTTACCTCTTAACACGGCTTTTAGTGCGTCCCATAGTATTGTTGGGTCCACTTCTTCATTATCATTCTCTTCGATATACTCGTTTATGTTTACTTTTATTCTTTCTTTCATTTTCTCATCATTTAACAGTCCTACATTAAGTTTCCATGTTGTTTGTCGTTTTCTATTGTTTAAATATATTTCCATGTATATAGGATTATGATCTGATATTTCTGCCCCTCCAATCCGACAGTTTCTCACCCTGTGTCTGTCACCTTCATTCATAAGGAAGTAATCTATTCTAGAGTGTACTTTATGGGCTGCTGAATAATGTGTATAGTCTTTTTCGAGTGGGTGCAGGTCCCTCCATATGTCTACCATACCCATTTCTGCCAGTGAGGTTCTTATGAACTTTGTTACATGTTTTTTTGTCTTCTTAACACTTGTTGTGTCAACTTCATGATCCATGACAGCATTTAAGTCTCCTCCACAAATTAGGACTCCTTCACTGTGTGTTGCTATGAGATCAAACAGTTGTTGAAAAAAACCCTTGTCACTTTCTGGTGGGGCATAGATGTTCACAAATGTGATCTGCATACCATCTATTCTTCCCTTTATTATTACATATCTGCCTTCTTTATCCTGGATTTCTTGTTCACATTCAAATTGTATTTTATTTGAAATTAGTATCATAACCCCCCTTTTAGTTCCTCCCTTAAATGAACTGTAGTAGGAGTTCTTATAGCCAAATCTCTTTAGTTTCTCATGTTCTGTCTTGTTCAAATGTGTCTCTTGCATAAATATAATTTCGGCTTTTTCCTTCTTGAATTTTCTTATTATTCTTTCCCTTTTAACAGGTGAGTTCAGACCATTCACGTTTAGTGTCATTATCTTAAGATTTTTACCCATATTCATGTTTTTCCATTTTTTTAACTTGTGCTCCTAACCCCTTTAACAACAAAACTAACACATATTTATACAAAAACACATTAACGAATCTCGACCTCCGTACTTTGGGCCTTTCTTCTGCCCACTGGTCCCTGTTGGTGGGTGGAGGGAATGTCCTCACTGAGTGAGGGGCCCTCCCTAGACCTCTAGTTACTATCCAAGTAATAGTCATTAGTCTAGAAATGTCCAACAAAAATCACTTAAACCTCTCCTAGCCATTTGTTTCTCTTTTACCTTGTCTTCTTGACCTTCATTTCTTCTGTGTCCTTCTTAATCTTTATAATCTAGGCTGTCCATTGAAAGCCTTGCAGTTTTTCCTGGGCCCGGTGTGCCACGTCCATCTCCTGTCTTCTGCCGCTCACTCGTCTCCACTCCGGCTGTCGTGATGCGTTCAGTGCCGCCGCTGCTCCAGCCGCTTCCTCCAGCACGCTCACCACAAAGCCTCGCTCCGTCATGTCCCGCGCTGCCTCTCTGGCTGTGTTGTATGTCTTCACGCCGTCCTCCCAATGAATCCTCATCTTCGTTAGCGGCGTTTGGAATCTAATTTTTTTCTCTTTCAGCGTTTTTTTAATGTTGGCATATTTCTTTCGCTGCTGCACAATTTCTGTCGGGTAGTCATGATCAAAGAATATCTGTTTGTCGCCGATTCATATCTTTTTTTTCCACGCTTGTGTCAGGATTCTTCCCTTTATGTCGTATTTCAGAAAGTTTACCACAACTGACCTGGGTGGAGAGTTTGGATTTGGGTTCTGTACCGAGGCTCTGTGCGCTCGTTGGATCTGCAGGTCCGCTTCACCGGGCAGCTCAAGCTCTTTTTTTAAGAAATGATCCATGAATTTCGTCATCGAGTTGCCTACAATGCCCTCTGGAATCCCGAAGATGGGTATATTGCTCTGTCTGGACCTGCTCTCCAGGTCGGTTATTTTTTCCTGCATCCTCTGTGTTTGCGCCGTCAGGGTCTGCAGCCGCTCGCTTGCCTCGGTCTTCCAGTCTTCCAACTCCGATATTCGAGCCTGTGCTTCTGTCATACCTGCCTGTTGGGTGCGCAGTTCCTCCATGTTTTCGGCTAGCTTGCATTCCATTTCTCTTCGGAGACCCATAATTTCCTCCTTCATCTCTTTTTTCAGCTCTTCATTAAGAGCCGCTAAATCCTGTTGGAGTTGTCGTGTCATGCACTGGCCCTCGCGAGCCAGCTAGAGACGCACACAGTCACCAGTGAGTTTACAGTGAGTTTTTATTTACGGTGAAAGGTTAACAACACAAGATGCAGGGGCAATGACACATGAGTCTCCACACTTCTGTAGGCGTAAGGCTAGACAGCTCACTTACGAGTCCAAAGGAGGAGACAGTCATACACAGGCAAAAGCTGATAAACTAATTAGCTACACAGGCTGCTGAAGTAAAGACACACAAAGGTTCACTCTCACCGGGAGGAGCAAGGCTAACAGCTAACTTACTGGTGCCGGAGAGGCGACGGTCAATCACAAGCATGCGAGGTAGATAACGATCCAAGTCGTCCGTAGTTCAGACGTATAGCGACTTACACTGCTGCGTCATACCATCGTTAGTGCTGGGCTTATATGGCGAACTAACGACGGTAATGACGCTCAGCTGGCCGACCACTGACAGGCGGAAACCCCACCGAGCACCTTCACAATAAGAGCCCGGTGAGGCCAGAATATAGCCCGCAGCTGTCAAGGCCGGCAGCGGGACATAACTTTAACCCGAGCGCGATCAGAACCGGCGCTCGGGTCATAACAGTACCCTCCCTCCACGGGCGGACTCTGAACGCCCCAAGGAAGCACCCTGCCCCCCCCGCCCCCCCAGGGTGGGAGGACAGGTGCGGAGGGAGAGAAACCAACCCCTGAACAAGACCATGACCAAACCAAAAAACCATACAAAACCAAAAATAAATACATGAAAATACCTGGAAACAAACAAAATCCTCATACAATAGCCCCTCAAAAAAAAGAGGGGAGAACAAAACAAAGACAAGACTTGACCAAACTAAGAATACAAAACACAAAAGGCAATATAGATAGCTTTACCTGACTCTGGTTTTCAAAACACGAACAAAACAAAAAAAATACACACCAACACACAGGGAGCAATCTAAAATTGCTTTGGCTATGACTATGGTTTACAAAGAAAAACAAGAGGCAATCTAAAATTGCTCAGACTAGACTGTGACTAAGACTGTGACTTTGGCTTACAAAAAAAACAAAACAAGAGGCAATCTAAAAAATTGCTCAGACCTGACTAAGACTGTGACTTTGGCTTACAAGAAAACAAGAGGCAATCTAAAAAAATTGCTCAGACCTGACTAAGACTATGACTACGGCTACAAGAAAACAAGAGGCAATCTAAAAATTGCTCAGACCTGACTAAGACTATGACTTTGGCTTACAAAAAAAAAAAACAAGAGGCAATCTAAAAAATTGCTCAGACCTGACTAAGACCATGACTTTGGCTACAAGAAAACAAGAGGCAATCTAAAAATTGCTCAGACCTGACTAAGACTAAGGCTTACAAGAAACAACAAAAAAAAAAATCTCAAGACAAACTTCACATGACCAGGCCCCGTATGGGCCCACAGATAGTCACACAGTGCATAATCAGGTGGCCTGCCTCAGTCCCATGCCCCCAGAAACAAGTCCTCTGGTGGCCGAACCAGGTCACCCCGTAACACACACAGTTTATTGGGTGGCCAACCCAAGACACCGAATGCTCCAAGCAGTTCCTCAGGTGGCCGACCCGTATCCCACAACCACCAGGACCGTGGAGGGATTGCATGCAGCCGCTCACCTGAACAGAACAAGACAGGGGAGCGCCAGACCGTTAAACAGAGCCCTCTCACGGACCCCAGCTGGTGGCTCCTGAGAGGGGAACAACCAAAACCTTGGGCCCCCTCTAATCCTGATTGGGTCACAGCCGCACCTGCGCTGGACCCCCACTGGACCTCGTCGGACCCCGATTGGGTAATTGCTGCACCCACGTTGGACCCCGACTGGGTAACCTCAGCCCATGCGTCGGACCCCGACTGGGTCAGGACGGACCCCGATCGGGTCACCGCTGCACCCACGTTGGACCCCGACTGGGCCACCTCAGCCCATGCGTCGGACCCCGACTGGGTCAGGACGGGCCCCAATTGGGTCACCGCTGCACCCACGTTGGACCCCAACTGGGTCACCTCGGCCCATGCGTCGGACCCCGACTGGGTCAGGACGGGCCCAGATTGGGTCACCGCTGCACCCACGTTGGACCCCGACTGGGTCTCCTCGGCCCACACGTCGGACCTCAACTGGGTAACCTCGGCCCACACGTCGGACCCCGACTGGGTCAGGACTGCTCCGGCGACGACCTCCATCTCCGAACCTGGAACCCCTGGTCCCGTGACCTTGACTGGCTCCGGACCGGCAACGCTGTGGAGGTGCTCAGAACACAAGGGAGAACCGGGATCAGTTCCACCGGCAGCGCCAGAGCCCAGCGAGACGAGCTCGGGTGCAGCGGCCGGCTGCCCCTCACTCGCCTCCCCATGAGGCAGGCAAAAATGCTCTAACATACCATACAGGAAAACAAGAAAGAGCACTTGCCTGCACTCGGGCTCTGGAGCCGTCCAGAACTTCGCCGATCCAGGTTCAAGAAGCAGCTCATCGTTGGGCTCCCACTCGGCTGCGTCGGGTTCCACAGCCGGCCTGATGGTCTCTGCAGCTGGATCCTCATGTGCTGGCGTCCACGCCAATAACCCGCATGGCGTGGAGGGAGAGGACCCTGGACCTGCTGACTCGGGCTGCATCCCTGAGGAACCCTGGGGAGGCTCTCTCGTCAGCTCTGGCTCCTCACTGGAGTCCGTACTTCTCTGTCCAATGTTAGGCTGCAGGGCCGGGATATCTCCCAGAGCTGCAGGCCTCCCCCTCGTTCAATGGCGTGGGACTGACGCCGAGGACCGCTCCACAGGAGGAGACACAGAGGCAGCAGGTTTAATAACAATGGCTACAGCTGGGGAAAGAAACTCAGGGAGCTGCAAACCCCGAGCTTCACCCCCAGGAGTCAGACAAGACAGATCACTATGATCGATAGGTAAGTGAACTTGAACTTGCCTGTCTCCCAGGGGGAGGATGGTATCAGCTGTAGCGGACATCGCTCCTTCCCTCGCTCGCTGGGTGGTAAAAACGGACCCATGGACGGAGCCCACTGGCACAGGACTCAGCTCACTCACAGCAGCCAGCTGGTTGAGGGGGTCATCCCGGTGGCCCGGAACTGGATCCGGAGCAGGAGCTTGCTGAGGATGCGCCCGGCCGTGGCGCCGATGCCTTCGCCGGCCCCCAGACGGTGCGAACTCCCGGAACGGATCGAGGAAAGGATCAGGATCCATGAGCAAAGAGCAGGAGTGCCTCTTCTCCTGCTTCATGCCACGTTCCTCCTCCATCATCAGGTAGCGCAGCGATGTCCTCCCTCCTCGCGTCGACTTCCAGGTGGTCAGCGTAGCGGGAAGAGAGATGACAAAGTATATCCTCGGCCGTGTCCAGGTACCAGTGTATGCCGTGGTCAAAGTCTAGCAGAGAAGCGGAGATGAGAAGCTCATCCACCACTTCCAGCACATCAGTCAGCTCGTGGCTCGGACTCCACACACGGTTCCTCCGTGACGGCATTCTTCACATACACGGCACCCAGACAGGAAAAAGCAAATGTCCAAAAAAAAAAACCTCAAACTCACTGGTGAATAGTGTCTCGGGTTGGCGTCACCGTAACGCTATTTTGGCAGCAGTGTACTGTCATGCACTGGCCCTCGCGAGCCAGCTAAAGACGCACACAGTCACCAGTGAGTTTACAGTGAGTTTTTATTTACGGTGAAAGGTTAACAACACAAGATGCAGGGGCAATGACACATGAGTTTCCACACTTCTGTAAGCGTAAGGCTAGACAGCTCACTTACGAGTCCAAAGGAGGAGACAGTCATACACAGGCAAAAGTTGATAAACTAATTAGCTACACAGGCTGCTGAAGTAAAGACACACAAAGGTTCACTCTCACCGGGAGGAGCAAGGCTAACAGCTAACTTACTGGTGCCGGAGAGGCGATGGTCAATCACAAACATGCGAGGTAGATAACGATCCAAGTCGTCCGTAGTTCAGACGTATAGCGACTTACACTGCTGCGTCATACCATCGTTAGTGCTGGGCTTATATGGCGAACTAACGACGGTAATGACGCTCAGCTGGCCGACCATTGACAGGCGGAAACCCCACCGAGCACCTTCACACTAAGAGCCCGGTGAGGTCAGAATACAGCCCGCAGCTGTCAAGGCCGGCAGCGGGACATAACTTTAACCCGAGCGCGATCAGAACCGGCGCTCGGGTCATAACATGTCGCTTGAAGTCTTTTAACTCTTTACCTATATTGGCGATGCCAGTGTTCATGGTATCGAGTTTGGCGCCCTCCATTTTCTCTGCTGTAGTCACCTCGTTTTTTTGGGCCTCGTGTTCAGCGATTTCTCCTGCGTTGTTGAAGAGGGATTCTTTAATTTTACCCTGCTTTTGTCCGTGTGCCCGGCTTCTTCGTGTTTTCATCCCTTGGTTTATTGATCCATTTATGTCGAGTTGGCCATTTACCAATGATTTTTAATCCGACTAGGGAGAGCTCTCTGTTTAAGCGTTATGTCTCTCCGCCATCTTCCCGGAAGTCCTTTTTAAGTCTTTTTAAAGTCTGTACTGTCTTTGTACTTCTTTTAGTAGTTGTGTCTTATTGTTTTGTAACTTTTTGATTGTTTTTCTTATTATCTGTTTTCAACTGTCTTGTTTTATTTTATTTCATTTATTTATTTATTTTATTTTTGATGGACCATGAGTCTGGAATAAAGTCTTTGATTGATTGATATAAAGGTCTACATTTAACCATGAGAAACTCCAGGTTAGCTGAGCAGTGTCTCCCAACAGTGACAGAGTTTGTGCACCAAGCCTTGTTAATATAAATGCATACTCCCCCACCTCTGGTCTTACCGGAGTCATTAGCTGCTCTGTCTGCCCACAGAGTGTGCCATCCGGCCAGCTCGACAGCACCGTCAAGTAATTCAATTCAATTCAGCTTTATTCATAATGCGCCACATCACAACAAAAGCCGTCTCGTGGCGCCACACAAGTACTCCACTATGTAGCCATATTTCCGTGAAAATCATGATATTGCAGTTCATAAGTTCCTTATTGTTGGTGATCCGAAGCCGTAGCTCATCCATTCTGTTCGCCACTGACCGTACATTAGCGAGGAAAATGCTGGGTAGAGAAAGCCGGTGCGGTGTTAGCTTTAGCTTAGCTCTTAGCCCTCCGCGCTTCCCCCGCCTTTGTTTATGGTCTCTACGCCGCCTGCGAGCACTTCTGGTCGGCCGGGTAGCTTACTTAGCGTCGGGTGTTCTCCAGAGCTTAGGGATGAAACGTAGGTTGCTGATAAAAAAGGTCGTTATTTTGTAATCCAATGTCCAAAAGTTCATTTCGGGTGTAGGATGTAAAAGCGAAGCTGTTCTGAACGAACAGACCCGAAATGAGCAGAAATATCGCTGCTAATCCACAAAATCTGAAGAGACGCTGAGCCTCGCGTTGTGCAAGCGCTGCCATCTGGTCTGAAAATTTTTGGAAGATAAAAAAGCGGAATTCCGCGAATTAGTGGAAAAATCACATCCCTACATTTATTGGTAGTTCTATTCTTCAAATAATCAATTCTTCATTAACATTAGGCCATGTACCGCAGGCTTTAAAACTGCTGTAATTAAACCCTTACTCAAAAAGCCAACGCTGGATCCAGGAGTTTTAGCTAACAAGACCAATCTCTAATCTGGCTTGCATTTCAAAAATCTTAGAGTTGTTGCGATGCAATTATTTGACCACTTGCAGGGAAATGGTTTATTTGAAGAGTTTCATAGGGATGTGGTTTGGGGTTGGGGAAATTATCTGAAACTTTAGCAGGGGGTCTGGGGGACGCAGTCCCCCAGCGGGGTCCGGGGCAGAGCCCGGTGGGGGAGCAAGGGGGGCGAAGCCCTCCGAAGCTCCTGGGTTTTTATGATTTTTAAGTACCAGAACTGTGCTTAAATGACATAACAAACAGCTGAATGTCACTTATTACTGTATAATACTGACTTATGTTCCAAGAAGATAGCATTCCTAAAATATTCCAACAAGCATTATCCATCACATGTGTGGCGTTAAAAATATTTTTTAAATAAAGTCCAAAACATCTTCAGCAGGCAAGATGAAGAAAAGTGAAAAGTGAACTCCTGTGGCAGATATAAGGCGTTTGATCGCCTCTAAGGCGTTTGATCGTGTTAATCACAGGATATTGTTTAGGAAAATGATTGACAGGGGGGTTCCCAAGTACTTAGTACGTATCCTGATTTACTGCTACGCACATTAGAAGATGCTGGTGAAATGGGGGAAGAGTCATTCATCCCCATTTGGTGTGAGCAGTGGTGTCAGACAGGGCAGTATATTGTCCCCTATTCTATTTAATCTTTATATGGATGAGTTGTCAAAACAACTGAATGCCTGTAAAACTGGGTGTTTAATAGGGAATAAGTTAGTGAATCATTTTATGTATGCTGATGATCTAGTTATTCTCAGACCAAGTAGTGCTGGTCTTCAGGAGTTATTAAGAGTGTGTACTGCTTATGGAGATGAAAATGACATAAAATATAATACAAATAAGAGTTGTGTGCTGATTTGCCGCGCTAAAGAAGATTTGTTAATGAAATTCCCTGTCTTTGAATTGGCAGGCAGGGAATTAATTGTCAGAGATAAAATTAAATATCTGGGACATTTTATTAATGATAGAATGACTGATGATGATATTTTCAGACAACGCTGCAAAATCTACATGCAAGCAAATATTCTTGCACGCAGGTTTGGTTTTTGTTCAGATGAGGTGAAACTGGTTCTTTTTAAAACCTATTGTACACCTTTATACACTGCTCATTTATGGATAAATTATAGGAAACAAAGTATGCAGAAATTACAGGTTGCTTACAATGATGCTTTAAGAATTTTACTTAAAAAGCCTCGATGGTGCAGTGCTTTCGAGTTATTTCTCATCACGTGTAAATACACTGCATGCAGTAATAAGGAATCTTATGTATAAATTCATCTGTGGGATTGATGTATCTAGAAATGAAATCATCCAGGTTATGTCTAGCATTAAGGTCAGTTCTATTTGCTGTCAGTCACAGTTTAGAAGGCACTGGTACAGTAGTCTTTTTAAGTCTTTTTAAAGTCTGTACTGTCTTTGTACTTTTTAGTAGTTGTGTCTTATTGTTTTGTAACTTTTTGATTGTTTTTCTTATTATCTGATTTCAACTGTCTTATCTTATTTTATTTTACTTATTTATTTTATTTTATTTTTGATGGACCATGAGTCTGGAATAAAGTCTCTGATTGATTGATATAAAGGTCTACATTTAACCATGAGAAACTCCAGGTTAGCTGAGCAGTGTCTCCCAACAGTGACAGAGTTCGTGCACCAAGCCTTGTTAATATAAATGCATACTCCCCCACCTCTGGTCTTACTGGAGTCATTAGCTGCTCTGTCTGCCCGCAGAGTGTGTCGTCCAGCCAGCTCGACAGCACCGTCAAGTAATTCAATTCAATTCAGCTTTATTTATAATGCACCACATCACAACAAAAGCCGTCTCGTGGCGCCACACAAGTACTCCACTATGTAACCATATTTCCGTGAAAATCATGATATTGCAGTTCATAAGTTTCTTATTGTTGGTGATCCGAAGCCGTAGCTCATCCATTCTGTTTGCCACTGACCGTACATTAGCAAGGAAAATGCTGGGTAGAGAAAGCCGGTGCGGTGTTAGCTTTAGCTTAGCTCTTAGCCCTCCGCGCTTCCCCCGCCTTTGTTTACGGTCTCTACGCCGCCTGCGAGCACTTCCGGTCGGCCGGGTAGCTTACCTAGCGTCGGGTGTTCTCCAGAGATCAGGGATGAAACGTAGGTTGCTGATAAAAAGGTCGTTATTTTGTAATCCAATGTCCAAAAGTTCATTTCGGGTGTAGGATGTAAAAGCGAAGCTGTTCTGAACGAACAGACCCGAAATGAGCAGAAATATCGCTGCTAATCCACAAAATCTGAAGAGACGCTGAAGCGCCGCTATAACTGCTCCCAAAGGTTTTTTGTTTGAAACAGATAAAGCCACGCTCCAACTGATGTTTAGCCAGGATTTATTTTGTCACAGCAAGCACATTTTCTTAGCTGGACCTCCGACCAACCACCGTGAAAAACTACGGTGAAAGAACAAAACAAAAAATACATTTTGAAATTTATCACAACCAAAAATAATACCTCCACATTCTCACAAATACACATTACATACCGTGTGCGCCTTCTGTCCAAACATTTAGGAGTGGTTAGAGTCCATTTTCTTTAGTTTTACTCAGGGCTTTTGGAGCTTCTTCTCTCTGTGCCCGAGTCTGCAGCTTCTGAGCTTCTCTCTCTGCTAACTGAGCACGTGAGCACTGTATGCTAGTTTACACGCTCTCTTCTACCACTGGGTTGCATGTCATTTGCCGTCCACTAGATGGCAGCAGTAACGTAACACAGGTGTAAATCAACTCTTAGATGGGTATTACAATATACTGTATATAAACAAACAAACAGTAAAAGAAAAACATTCTTTACTGCGACAGCTACACTGCCACCAAAATTACAAAGGTTAATTTTACACACAAAATAAAACTTGTAATTTTCCAAAAACATTAACCTTGGAACCATATCCTTGTTTCACATCTCAGAAACCTTTTACTTAAGTAGACTCATTTTGCACTAGTACCACTAGCTTCTGAACCGGACGCTCAAGAAAAGATAACTGGTTCACACGTTCACCTTTCTTCCCTAAATCTCTTTGTCCCATTTGAATCTTAACCTTTCGAACCAATCCGTCATCATCTTCTTTCGCTTTTACAACCCTTGCCAGTTTCCATTCATTTCTGGGAATATTCTCTTCTTTAACTATCACTACATCTCCAACTTGTACATTTCTTTTGGGCAAATGCCACTGCTGTCTTAGGCTTATGTTGGTTAAGTACTCTTTGCGCCATCTGTGCCAGAATTGTTCCGATAAGAACTGTACCCTCCGCCATCTCTTTCTGGCGTACAAATCCTCTCTAACAAAATTGCCTGGAGGTGGTAGTGGCACTGACTCTTTCATTGTGAGTAAATGATTGGGCGTCTCAGTTCAAATGACGCTGAGGATTTTCTCAACCTGCCTCCTACTCTAAGTAAGTCATTTTCAACAAAAGGATCAAGTTGGTACAGCTTGTGACTCTTGGGCAATTTGTTTGCTCTAGTACACAACTGTTTAATCTCTTGTTCAAAAGCTTGTCTCTGTGTTGTCCGAATAAGCGCTGAAGAAGCTGCTTGTCTCTCCTCAACACTAATGGGCTTTGATTTGTCTCTTTTAGTAAGTCTCTTTATCTTTGCAACAACATTAACTGCTGTGTCCCAGTCTGAGAACCTAGAGAACCTCTCAAGAAAAACCTCACTCTCTAAGGCAGTAGTTGCTAAAACTTTAACTTCAGGGTCTCCTACTAAAAGCTCTGGGGAATGTGGTTGTGTGACAAGCTCTCGTTCCCACAGAAATCTCGGTCCTTTGAGCCAGTTTGAATCTATGAGTTCTGCCACCTTGAGACCTCTAGAAGCATGATCTGCTGGATTCTGATCAGTTTCTATGTAGAACCATTGTTTTGGATCTGTAAAGTCTCTGATTTTCTGAACTCTGTTGGTGACGAAGACATGAAAGCGCCGAGCATCGTTTTTAATGTACCCGAGCACTACTTGGGAATCAGTCCAGAAAAACTCTTCATCTATCTTCAGCTCAAGCTCTGCTCTTAGAAAGTTACTTACTCCGGCAGAAACTGCTGCTGCAGTAAGCTCAAGGCGCGGTATTGTGACAACTCTAGTGGGGGCCACTCTAGCCTTTCCCATAACCAGAGCACAGTGTACTTTGTCTTCTGCAACAATCCTTATGTATGAACATTGTCCATAGCCACTGCTGCTTGCATCTGAGAAATGATGCAGCTCGATCTTTTGCAACGTGCCTGTGTTCTTAGGAATGAAGCATCTTTGTATTTGAATATTTGGTAGATTTTCAAAATCATTTAGCCATGCTTTCCATTTGGCCTCCAATGCAGGGGGAATAGGTTCATCCCATCCTATGCCACGTTTGCACATTTCCTGTAGCACTTGTTTTCCAGTTAAAATGTACGGAGAGAGAAATCCCAATGGATCATAAACGCTTGCAACCGTTGCCAGGATTCCTCGTCGTATAGCTGACCTTTCTTTGAGAATGACATTGAAAGAGAGCATGTCTGCCTCAACATCCCATTTCACCCCCAAAACATTTTGCATTGGAATGTCAGAGTAGTTTAGGCTCACATCTTTGCCATTACTAGCACGCTCCGACTCTGGTACAACTTCCAAGACCTCCCTTTTGTTGCACACAAATTTGTGAAGCCGCAGCTTGCCTTTTGCGCAGAGCTCTTGTGCCTGAACGACCAACTGTTTTGCCCTTTGGACTGAGTCGACACTGATTAACCCGTCATCCACGTAAAAGTTTTTGTAAATGAAGCTGGCTGCCAATGGATAGTCCCTTTCATGTTCATGAGCAAGATATTTCATGCCATAGTTCGCACATCCTGGTGAAGATGCTGCTCCAAAAATGTGAACACGCATGCGATACTCTTTGGGCTCTGTACTAGTGTCCCCGTCCTGCCACCACAAGAACCTTAGGAAATCCCTATCTTCAGGAGTGACGTGGAAGCGGTGGAACATTTTCTCTACATCACATGTAATGGCGATCTGGTGTTCTCTAAATCTGCAGAGTACGCTTGTGAGAGCATTGGTCAAGTCTGGGCCAGTGAGGAGGTGGTCATTTAAAGAGGTGTTCTCAAATTTTGCAGAGCAGTCAAACATGACTCTTATTTTCTCTGACTTTCTCGGATGATATACCCCATGGTGAGGTATATACCATGTGTAACCATTTGCAGGTGTGCCAACTGCTTCTTCCGCATCACCATCCTCAAAGACACTGTTCATGAATCTCACATAGTCTTCTTTGTACTTTGGAATTCTTTCCATCTTTGCTATCAGATGTCTCAGCCGTGTTATTGCAAGCTGTTTATTATTTGGAAGCTGTGGACGTTCTCTGAAAGGTAAAGGCATTTCCAAATGGCCTTCTTCATTAAAATGTATGGTTTTGTGCAACATCTGCAAAAACTGAATGTCCTCTTGTGATATGTTTCCTTCTGTAGGATTTGTGTCCTTAAAATCTGTTTCCAGTACTTTAATCACCAAGGAAGGTGTGATAGATGGCAACTCTTTGAGAGAAACACGATGGCACGCTCCCGCCACCTCTGCTGAACTTGTCCAAGGCTTAATAGATCCCACAATACTCCAACCTAAGTCTGTTTTAACTGCATAGGGATCATAGTCATTGCCTGGTATTACCTTTCTTGGTTTCAGAGCTCTCGCACAATTGTAACCAATCAGAAGTGCTGCAGGACAATCTAGCAACTCTGGCATCTCTCCTGTGATACTTTGGAGATGTGTCCAAGCTTTGGCAGTTTCATGAGTGGGAATACTGTCTCGTTCAAGAGGAATGTACTCACGAGTGTAAGCAGGGGGTAACTCAATGTAGTCTTGTGAATAATACCCTCTTACTTTCAGTCCATCCACTCTGTGACTCTGTACGAGTGTTCCTCTGTTTGTCATTGTTGTCAGTTTCAACTTGACTGGTTCTGTGAACACTTGAATCTTTTCACAAACATCATGGACAATAAACGTGTTGCTGCTTTGAGTGTCTAGCAGTGCGTAAACCAGGATTTCAAGTCCATTACCTTCTGTGCAAGATAGCCACACTGGTACAATCATCGAAGTCCGATCGCTACTGTCCACTGTCACATTGACACCGCAGAAGCGTTTTCCTCTGTTAGTGGCGTTTCCAGTTTGTCTACTCGTGGACGATCCTCATGAAGTGGTGTAGGATGACCTTTCCTGCAAACATTACAAGTAGCCTTTTGACGACAATTTTTTGAGAAGTGGCCAACTCTAAGGCAACTAAAACACATGTTATTTTCAGTAATGAACCTTTTCTTCTCCTCTAGAGGCATCTCAGAAAATTTATCACATTTGTAAATAAAGTGACTTTGCTTACAACAAATGCACTCGATTTGCCTTTTACTCTGAGCTGCAGGATAAGGTTTGAATCTCTTGTGACTCGGAGTTGCGTTTGCAGTCTTTGTATTTTTGGTCACTTCTGTTGTAGTAGTTAGGATACTAGCCTTTAGACGTCTTTGTTCTTTGTCTGGTTTGTCAAATGTACGTAATGCAAACAGGGATGAGACTGGGTTGCATGCTATGCGTGCTTCTTCAGCCACAAACTCAGCAAATTCAGCAAAACCTGGATATTCGTTTCCTTCATCCAGTAGTTTGGTCACATGTCTATTCCATCGAGTTGTTGCCCAGTCTGGAAGTTTGAGGAGTATTTTTTGATTTTCCTCACAATCATCTAAGACCCTGAGTCCTTGTACATGGGGCATAGCGTTTTTACATGAAATGAGGAAATCGCTAAACTCTCTCAATTTCAACGAATCCTTTGACCCAATCTTCGGCCAACTGCTTAGTTTTCCCCTGAAAGCTCTCTGAACTACAAAGGGATGGCCATAACGTTTGCTCAAAGCTTCCCAAGCCTGTGTATAGGCTTCCTCATCACTTCTGTAAAACGTCCCTTCTAATACACTAAGTGCATCTCCACTTATATACCTTTTTAAATAGCAGAGTCTATGTGCTGGATCTACACAACTTGTCTCTATGAGAGCCTTGAAGCAAGTGCTCCACTCCAGGAACTTGAGCGGGTCCCCACTAAACACAAATGGTTCAGGTGCTGGAAGTCTAGTCATAGTTAACGACTCTTTCAACGCTTGAACTAGAGAAACTTCACTATCATTTGGCAGTATCTTGTTGTCTATGCTCTGCGGGACTGACATGTTTTGAGAAGTCCTTTTACTAATCACAGGGAAAGTAACTGGAGCAGAATTTTGGAAAACTTGTGGGCGTGGGAAGCTGTATTGCTGTATAGGAAGCTGACTTGAAGTGACCTTCATTTCACTTTCTCTTATTTCAGCATTCACCTTTGATTCCTCTTCAGCATATACATTGTATTCTGCCTCTATTGCCTCCAGATCTCTTTGACTTTCCAACATTTTTAGCTTTTCCTGCTGAGCTACAATCTCTTGTCTCTGGGCTGAGATTTCCCTTTCTCTATTTATTTCAGCTCGTTTTGACGCTAAGCGCGCCGCTGCTTCTGCTCGTTTTGCAGATACAAGAGTCCCTTGTTCACTGATATTGTTATATTGGCTCTTTTCAGCTCTTGATACTGTTGATCCATATATTGACTTTGCGTCCTCTTGTTGCAATAATAGACGGAGTGATTCTTTTACAGCTTGTGCATCAAACTCCTTATCCACATCTGCATAACGCCTTTTCAAAAGTACAATGATCTCAGTGGAGACAGAACTGCAGTTGTCCATTTTTCTCCTTAGATCCTGAGATGGTGTGGTCAGTGCACGCAATGCTAAATAGTCTTGTTTTAACTCTGACTCACAATTTTCAACCTTTTGAATCATGTTGCCCAACTCAGCTTTAGCGCAGTGTACTTTCAGTTTGGACCTTACGAGTTGAACCTCTGCTTTAAAGTGCAAATATGTTGACATAAACTTTCTTTCTTTACTCATTATGTCATCCCTTTTAAGCTCTAACATTTTCTCAGTTAGGTGTCTATCTCTTTCTGAACGCCTCAATTCTGTTTCAACTTCTGATACGGGTTGGGGTTGACCTATTTTGTGTATTTCAAGATCTGCACAGATCTCCCCTAAACGTGTTTCAAGTTGTTCTCTTTGTGCATCTTCAAGATCAGTCTGTAGTGTAGCTTCTAACTGAGCCTTTTCCCTTTCTAAAGCTTCAATAACTTCCTCCAAAACACGAGTGTCTGGAATACTTGGATCCATATCGAAGTATTATTTTACAGTAAATCTGAAATATTTCACAATGAAAATAAACAATCAGTGTCACAGCACAGAATGAACTTAAAACATATTCACAACCTTTTACTTTAACTCTTCTCTTCAATGTTTGTTTTCTTGGTATTATGGTTGATATATTAAACTCTGTAGATACAGTCTGACCTGGTATCCCAGAGACACTGTAGTTTACTGAAAACTTGCGTGGTGTTGAGCTGAAGCTTTAGGCCTTCTTCCATATTCAACTGGAAAGGCTGTAGAAGTTTGGGTGTCCAGCTTCTGCAGGATCCCAGAGGCTGACTTCCATGTGGGTCTTGTTCCCTCAGAGCATGGTCTCACCGAAGCCACCCCGCTCTCTCGTTGTTATGTCGCCGCTCTGTCGCCGACTGGCCTCCGCGTTGTTCCCTTGTTGTCAGCAGCATTAGACACGTGCTCCTTCACCGGCAGCATGCAGACCACATGGCACCAACGGGACACGTTTTTCACTATAACTGCTCCCAAAGGTTTTTTGTTTGAAACAGATAAAGCCACGCTCCAACTGATGTTTAGCCAGGATTTATTTTGTCACAGCAAGCACATTTTCTTAGCTGGACCTCCGACCAACCACCGTGAAAAACTACGGTGAAAGAACAAAACAAAAAATACATTTTGAAATTTATCACAACCAAAAATAATACCTCCACATTCTCACAAATACACATTACATACCGTGTGCGCCTTCTGTCCAAACATTTAGGAGTGGTTAGAGTCCATTTTCTTTAGTTTTACTCAGGGCTTTTGGAGCTTCTTCTCTCTGTGCCCGAGTCTGCAGCTTCTGAGCTTCTCTCTCTGCTAACTGAGCACGTGAGCACTGTATGCTAGTTTACACGCTCTCTTCTACCACTGGGTTGCATGTCATTTGCCGTCCACTAGATGGCAGCAGTAACGTAACACAGGTGTAAATCAACTCTTAGATGGGTATTACAATATATATAAACAAACAAACAGTAAAAGAAAAACATTCTTTACTGCGACAGCTACAGCCGCCATCTGGTCTGAAAATTTCTGGAAGATAAAAAAAGCGGAATTCCGCGAATTAGCGGAAAAATCACATCCCTAGTTTCAATCTGGGTTTAGAATCCATCATAGTACTGAAACAGCTTTAGTGAAGGTCACCAGTGACCTCCTTATTGTATCTGATAAAGGAATTGTTTCTGTACTTGTCCTTTTAGACCTGAGTACAGCTTTTGATACTATCGATCATAATATTCTACTTGATAGATTAGAACACCATGTTGGACTTAATGGAACTTCGTTGCAGTGGTTTAGATCTTATTTATCTGATAGGTTCCAGTTTGTTCATGTCAATAATGAGTTTTCTTCCAACTCAAAGCTCAATTACGGAGTTCCACAGGGATCTGTGCTAGGCCTTACTCTTTTTAGTTTATATATGCTTCTGCTAGGCAGCATTATTAGAAAGCACTGTATACATTTTTATTGTTATGCAGATGACACACAATTATACCTATCAATGAAGCCAGATGATAGTAATAAATTAACCAAGTTAGAGGCTTGTCTTAAGGAAATTAAAGCTTGAATGATTTGTAATTTCCTGCTATTAAATTCAGAAAAGACTGGTCATTCTTGTTGGCCCAAAAAACCCCTTAGAAATACCTTTCCAAATCAAACTCTTAGTTTGGATGCGGTTTCTCTTTCTCTGAATAGTTCTGTGAGGAAACTTGGGAGTTATTTTTGATCAAGATCTGTTTTTCAATTCACATATTAAACTTGTTTCTAAGACTGTCTTCTATCATTTGCGTAATATTGCCAAGATTACGAGCATCTTGTCTCAGAGTGATGCTGAGAAACTGATCCACGCTTTTGTTAGCTCTAGATTAGATTATTGTAACTCTTTATTATTAGGTTGTCTAAAGCATCTTTAAAAAGTCTTCAGCTGATCCAAAATGCTGCAGCAAGAGTTTTAACAGGTACTAGAGAGAGATCATATCTCTCTGGTTCTGGCCTCCCTTCATTGGCTTCCCATAGAGTTTAGAATTAAGTTTAAAATCCTTCTTCTCACTTACAAAACGCTAAACAATCAGGCCCCTTTTTATTTAAAAGATCTGATACTACCCTCTTATCCTAACAGAGCACTATGCTCCCAAAATGCTGGATTACTTGTAATACCTAGAATCTCCAAAAGTACAATGGGAGGCAGAGCCTTCAGGTATCAAGCTCCTCTCCTGTAGAACCAGCTGCCAATCTGGATTCGGGAGTCAGACTCGATCTCTGTTTTTAAGAACAGTGTTAAAACCTTCCTTTTGATATAGTCTATAATTAGGGAGGGATCATGTGACCCTGAACCCTCCCTTAGTTGTGCAGCTAATAGGTTTATACAGCCGGGGGACCTCCAACAATGCACTGGGCTTCACTCCTTTCTTCACTCACAATGAAATATTTTTGCTAGTCATTAACATCTGTTTGTTCTCTCTCATAGATTGAGTCCCCATCGTGCTGTTTGCGCTCTACATGTTCTTTTCTTCTTCTCTATCCCCTCACCCCCCAGCCAGTCGCAGCAGATGACTGCCCCTCCCTGAGCCTGGTTCTGCTGGAGGTTTCTTCCTGTTAAAAGGGAGTTTTTACTCTCCACCGTCACAAAGTGCTTGCTCACAGGGGACTGCCTGATTGCTGGGGTCTTTCTGCAATTGTCGGGGTTTCCCCTACAGTTGAAAGTGCTATGCGATGACTGTTGTTGTGAAATGGTGCTATATAAATAAAGTTGAATTGAAAAACAAAAAAAAACCCCTAATGATTAAAAAGAAGACAAAATGAACCAACTCGAACTCTTAACCACATCTGTTAGCTAAGCAACTCTTCCACTATTGCTCCCGTTATCAGCGGGTTAAAACCATGATAAATGCCTCCAGTGCTTACATGCCTCTTATGCTTTTTTCCACATTTAAAGTACTTTAATAAGCTCATGTTTCTCTCGGACAGTGATGCTAGCGAGACGCTGCCTGGCAACTGGAGCGGTCACAGAGCGTGGTGCTTCTGAACTCCGCGCGGATGACGGTCACGCACGTTGTTCGTATGCATGCTTGCGGACCGTAATTCCTTCATATTTTTTTCTTAAATTTATATTTCCTCATAGGAATGGTGGGAAATTTACAAATGTGGTGGGCAGCCACTGGGAAATATTACCAGAGGAAACCCTGCTGCAGTTCAGTTTTCTTTGTAATGCAAATTTCTTGGCTGATACCAAAACAATCAAAAATAATACAATGGCAAACCTATTACTTTTGACATCAGCTGATACAGGAACAGTATCATTCAAGACTATTAAAATGAGGGAGTTTACAGGTCTATTGAACATGTTATGAAGATACTACCATGCATTTTCATAATAAGTTGAGGAAGTTATCTTATTTTCCTCTGGGGATGTGTCTATATGCCAGTTAATGATAACTGTATGCAGGGATGAGAATGGGGTTTGGGGAAAAAAGAGGAAACTAAGCCGGGGGTCTTGGGGGACGCAGGCCAAGGCAAGCTAACGAAATCTGGTGTTTTAGAATGCTCAGATGTGGTCTTATATTTAAAGTTAGAAGTAAGTACAAATGCACTTATAGTTTACCTTTTTAATCTGCTGCTGCATCACGTGTAAATTTATGATATCTGAATGATATGTTGATGTAATAATACTAAATTATATTTTACTACTATTTAATATGTTTAGAACTGACACAGAATTACATTTACATTGTTCTAGAACAGACAAAATAATTTAACCAAGTAAAATAAATTATAAATATTAACAAAATTCCATCACCAAGTCCATCACCCATTTATTAAAATATACTGACATTCTGCAAACATTTTGATTTATTAATGTGTGCATTTGTTAGTGTTACTAGGAATATAAAAAAAAGTTGCATATTAGTATATTTTAATATTTGAAAGATAATCTAAGAAAGTAAGTAAAACCTAAAAGATGTTTAATATTTTTATGCAATGACCATAAAGAAATTATGTTTACTAATAAAAGCAAAGATATCTTAGGAAAGGCAACCCATCACCACCCATGACAAAAAAAACTTACGCATGCATTATGCAACTCCTCCTAGTGAAACAAAAAATGATAAATTATATTCAAAAATTCTTAGACTGCATTTCAAATTGTAAGAAAATATGTAATAACATTTATCTATTAACAATCGATAATCAGCATTCAAATGCAATTAGTGTTTCAAAACAGGCATGACATCACAACTTACACATGCTATTTCATAACAAATTCATTACGCGAAAATTCTCAAGAACATTACTTATAATGAGAAAAAAATCTTACCTCGGAATGTGTCTTCCGATCACTAATTGCTGTAATCGGGGCCGATTGTGATGACCTTTGATTGACTGGCATCTGAATTTGACCATGTCCATCGATCGTTTTGAATGCAGCACGAGCGAGTAGTTCGATCTCCTTGTAGACACAATTTTGAGATGTTTCTGTTTTAAACAGTGTTCAACTAAGGCAACGCAACCATGAGATCCATAACTCAAGAAATCGTTGCAATAAACACACTGGGCTTTCCCTGGTACTTCGCATTTCGCTATGAAGTCGGCCATTTTTTCAACCATAACTTCGGTATTTTTACCGATCTTTACAGTCATTGACACAGTTTTTTCGAGCCTTTCCCAATGAAACTTGTTCCTTATCCCTTTGTCGATTTCTAAAATTCTTGCTTTGTTGTCTTTTGTGAGTTTTAGGTTCACCATTTTCACAAAATCGGGAAAACTCGGTTGATTGAACTGTCCGCCATTTGCATTTCGCTCCGCGTGTTGGATATGACAAAGGAATAACAAAATGTCGATTGGTTGCTTCAGTAAGTATCAGCCAATCAGTGGCCTTGTTACATTACTGATCTCGCTGGGTAGCGCATTCTGCATGGTGGATTTTAGCAGCCGAACGAAAATACGACTTGCCGCTCTTAACATACCTCCGGCCCCCCCAAAAAATTTTCTCCTCGAATTTGGACGATTCACGAGAATGACCCTAGACATGATCAAATCCGAGGAATTCCGTGGATCCATGGAGGATTCTCATCCCTGTGTATGACAAAAGAGATGTAAATAGGTGGGGAAAATACGTGCATTATCGATATCGCCATCAGCAATTGGCAAAACTATTTTCAAAACTAGAAAAGCACTCAGAGTGCATACCTTCACCTAGGCTCCTTCCATCCCTCATGGATCACCTCCAAAATGCAAAGGTTTTGTGTGTAGGCCTAGAGCCACTTGTGGTGAAAATTGCATCACAGTCAGTCCACTAGTTGTGGAGTACTGTTTGCCAACACTCTGTGAGAAGATAAGTGCCTTGGTGGAGGTATGCATTCTCAGATCATCACCAAAATGTAATGGCTTCCTCTCTAGCCCAAGAACCACCTCTGGTGAAAATTTCATCCAAATCCATCTTGTAGTTTTCGTGTAATCCTGCTGCACAAATACAAAAAGCACCTGGTGGACGTATGCAACCTCAGATCATCACCAAAATCTAATCACCTGTTCCCCGTGCCATTACACACCACAGACAGACAAACAAACAAACAAACCCACCAACCAACGCTGGTGAAAGCACTACCTCCTCCTCTTGGCATATTGGTTATTGGGGAAAAAAATAATTAAATATTGTATCATGCATCCCTAGGCTAGACCTCTGGCTTTGAAGTTTTGACACTGTGAACATGAACTCTGTATTATATGTGAAAACTGTGTTTGGGAGGACGATCAATCTCACAGAGTGTGACATGAAATAAATTCATACCACCATCACAGACTTTTAATCAGAAAAGTACTTCTGACCTGTGTGAAATTCTGCAGCATTTTTAATTATAATTTTGGTTTAAATAATTATGGATTTCAATCATTATTTAACAACAAAAAACTTCACATAAGATTTCAAACATCTCATGTGAGACTGCAAATGATTCCACTGTTTAAAACCTTTTCCACATTTATTATAAACAAGTGACCTTTCATGCCGACGACCTTTCATGTGATTTTTACTTTTTCCACACATTTTACAAGAAAAAGGCTTCTCACTTGAATAACTCTTTATGTGACATTTCAAGTGATTACAGTCACTGAAGCTTTTTCACCATTTCACAAGGTAAAATGCTTCTCAACTGTGAGAATTTTCATGTGAATTTTTCAAGTACTTCTCTGGCTGAAACATTTTCCACGTTTTACAAGAAAAAGGCTTCTGCTATAACATACCTTTGCTGCTGTAATCCTGTAATTTCTCCACTGTGGGACTAATAAAGGTTTGTCTTATACAACAACTAGTTCTGACTGAGCAATTTGATCGGACAATAGGGATTCCAGGAGTAACTAAAATCCACGATAATTGCACTCCAACCTTTTACTAGATATGCATCACTCTGCTTCAGAGGACCTGTACTTGTAACCCTGTATTCTAAGGGCCTATCAGAGGTAGATACCTAGGGACAATTACAACTATTAATAAGCCAAACATGCATGTCTTTGGATTGTGGGAGGAAACTGGAGCAAACAGAGTAAACCCACACAGCACAGGGAGAACATGCAAACTCCACACAGAAAGGTTCCCACCACTGCCAGCCTGGGGATTTGAACCTGCAGCCTTCTAACTGTTAGGCAGAAGAGCTAACCAAAGTACCACTGTGCTGTTTTAAAGGTGTTCATGTTACTGTTTATTACGAACACTAATTTACTGTCAACTAAATCTCAGTGACAACTGCAATACTGTGTTGAATACCTTAATTTCCACAGTGAGGCACTGTTTGAAAAGATTTCTTCCCTGACACAGAAGTCCTACCCTTTTGAAGAAAGCTTTATTCATCTTACAGTCTGCTTGTGTGAAAACATCATGAAGCTATTTCACATCTGTTTAAAAATATAGGCAGTGCTTGAGTTGGATTTATTGACTCAATTAACAAACCACAATGCCTTTGTGGTGATGGACTCTTTGTTTCACCTGAAAATGTGAAGAAAAGTGAGCAAAGTGTGCTAAATCGCAAGCATGCTAACTACTAGCCACCGGCTAGCTCCTGGCATTGGTGACATTTTGATGTCGGGTCTTTTGCAGTACTGACTCAGCAGGTTTATGTTTTATAAACGCTTATTACTCTTGCACTTGACAAAATTTAATATGTTTACATGTGTGTGAAATGATAACAGACGTCTTCATGCTGATTGAGATGTTTGGCAACAGTTACTGACTACATTTAGAAGGGACCATTTTTTTCTCAGCTGCACAAAATAACTGATTAAACAAACAAATCATAATATTTTGTCCAATATTGCTGTCATTTAATAAATAGTGCTTGCGGAACTGTTGCATAAAAACAATATTACACTTGAGGTCTTTATGGTATCATGGATACAGTAACTGCGGGTATCACACTTATCACATGCGTAGTTACTATATTCACTGATACCGCACTCTCTCTCGTGTAATATTGCTTCATTATCTTTTCAGCAGTATGAATTCTCATGTGATCATTCAAACTAATCTGCTGACTGTAACATTTTCCACATGTTTCACAAGAAAAAGGCTTCTCACCTGTGTGAGTTCTCATATGATATTTCAAACTACTTCGCTGGGGGAAACATTTTCCACATGTTTCACATGAAAAGGGTTTCTCACCAGTATGTGTTCTCATGTGACGTTTCAAACCACTACCTTTACTGAAACATTGTCCACATGTTTTACAAGAAAAAGGCTTCTCTCCTGTGTGAGTTCTCATATGATATTTTAAACTACATCGCTGGTTGAAACATTTTCCACAAGTTTCACATGAAAAGGGTTTCTCACTGTTTTATTTATTTGCATCTCATTTCCTTACAAGTGCAATGGGCCCCAGCCAGGGGTCTATGATTACACTTTAAATTAAAAAGCTTTGTATCCAAGGGCTCTCTTTAAGATAGAGACTGTTCCTCTGATTGCTGAGATCTGTACAGTATTTCACAGATGCTAGGGCAGCCGGGTATTGCTTGTAGATATTTTTTCAAGTTCTTCTTAACCATCCCAGTTGCTCCCACCACCACAGGTATAATATCTGCATCCTGCAGATTCCAGGTGCTCCTTAGATCGTTTTTGAGGTCTTGATATTTTGTTATTTTTTCTCTTTCTGCTCTGTTGAGGCCGTAGTCGTTTGGTATAGTTACATCGATTAATTGGGCAGTTTTGCCCTTTTTGTTCAAGATAACTATGTCCGGTTTTATTGCTCCTCCTTCAATGTGTCTTCCAGTTGGGATTTCCTTGTCATAAAAGATGGTAATATCTCCGTTGGAGCTAACTGGCTCTGGATCGTGCTCCCATACTGGTCCTTTTACTTCTATTTTGAATTCTTTGCATATTTTCCAGTGTATATAACGGCAGATCTTATTGTGGCGAGCAGTGTAGTGTCCATCAGCCATGAGGACCTGGCAGCCGGAGAGCAGGTGGCTTACACTCTCCACCGCTACATGACAGAATCGACATTTGTCACTCTGTGACAATCCTGCCATTTTTTTAAAACCATTGGTTAGAAGTCCCTGGTCTTGTGCTCCAACCACTAGTCTCTCCTCGTCGTACCCCAGATCTCCATTCCTGATCCAGCGCAATGTCTCTTCCCTATCAATATAATCCCTATTGAGTTCCTCCTGGAAACGTCCTGCTCGCTTATGTTGTTTCCATCTTTCTTTTCTTTCCTCCTGTGTCCTTTTGCTGTATTTTTCTCTCGTCTTTCTAGCTATTTTTGTTGCTGGGTTTTGCTGACTGGCTTTCATGTTATCTAATAAATCTGCTGCAAAGGTCTCGGCTTGTTTAGTTATAGATGTGTTAATACTGAGGGTTTCGTGATGTTGGGTGACCTTTTCCATCGTCTCATCATTAGCGCTTTTTAGGTATTGACCAATGCTTATTATTGTTGCCCTGTAGGCCTGGTTCATTTCAATTAGGCCCAGCCCTCCCTCTTTACGTGGCATATATATCCTATCTAGGCATTGGTTTCTGTATGTTACCTTATGAAGGGTTAGGGTCTTCCTGGTCCGAACATCCAACTTATCCAGTTCCCCTTGTGGCCAGTCTATCACCCTAAATCCATATGTGGCAACTGGTACTGCCAACTGGTTTATTGCAGTGATCTTATTTTTAGGTGTTAAATTTGATTTACAGATTTTCTTTAGGCGATGTTGGTATTCTTTTTTGACCATTTCCCTCATTTTTCTGTGTTCAATAGTTGCGTTTTCTTCTATGCCCAGATATTTATATGCCGATTCCCCTGCCAGGTCTTTAATATGCTTATTGTCTTCTATTTGGATATTTTCTGATGCCGTTTTCTTTCCTTTTTTTATTGTACATTTTGCACACTTGTCAAGTCCAAATTCCATGCAGATGTCTTTTGAAAACATGTGAACGGTACTGACAAGTTGATTCAGTTTCTGTTCAGATTCTGCATAGAGCTTGAGGTCGTCCATGTAGAGTAGATGATTCACTCTCTTGCTCCCTTTTTTTGTTCTGCCTTTGCTTAAGTCATACCCGATGTCAAGGTCTGATAAGATTTTGCTTAAGGGGTCGACACAAAGACAGAAGAGCAGTGGCGAAAGGCTGTCCCCCTGAAATATTCCTCGCTGGATCCTGATGTCTGGAATTGTTATTTGTCCTTCTTTGTGGTTAAGTGTAATTGTAGTTTTCCACTTAGCCATCTGGACCTCCAGAAAAGTTTTAATCTCTGGGCTGATGTTATACAGCTCCAGACAGCGTATTATCCAGGAGTGCCTGGACATCGCTGGTTGAAACATTTTCCACAAGTTTCACATGAAAAGGGTTTCTCACCAGTATGTGCTTTCATGTGATTAATCAAACCACTACCCCGACTGAAACATTTTCCACATATTTTACAAGAAAAAGGCTTTTCACCTGTGTGACTTCTCATGTGCTCTACAAGTAGTGATGTACATCTCATTTTTTTCCCACAGGTGTTGCAGTGAAGGGATTCCTTATGTATGTGATTTTTTTCATGGGCCAATAAATATCTTCTTTCACGAAATCTCTTCCCACAAGTGTTGCTGGCAAATGTCTTTACCAATGTGTTTGGAGAAGATTTTGAGTCGACATGATTGTTTCCTTCTTGATTAGTGTTCTTGGATAAAGGAACGCTGTAAGAGTGGTCATGTCCCTTATATGTAGCCATCATCACAGAGGGATCAGTCTCCTGATTCAGGTGAACCTCCTCCATTTGCCCACTGGTGCCATATTCATCATCTTCCTCTTTAAACTGTGGTGGAGGTAGTTTCTTCTGGTACAGACTGGTGCTCCTCTCCTGGTGACAGAGCTCCATGTTAGAAGAAATCTTCTTCTCGCAGACATGCTTAAGAGAGATATCTGGATAGGTAAGAGAAAAACTACATCAACTTCCACTGCTATGCAGATGACACTCAATTATGTTTATCAATGAAACCAAATGATCTTAACCAAAAATTGGATGACGTCAAACTTCCTATTGTTAAATTCGGATAAAATCGAACTTATTGTATTTGGGCCCAAAAATGCAAGCAACGCATTTTCTCAAGAAGTAGTCAAACTAGATGATGTTGTTCTGGCCCCTAGTGACATTGCAAGGAACCTAGGTGTGGTTTTTGACCAGGATTTGTCCTTTAATACACATTTAAGACAAAGCTCTAGGACTGCCCACTTTCACTTGCACAACATTGCTAAAATTAGGCCAATCCTGTCTTTAAATGATGCAGAGAAATTAATTCATGCTTTTGTTACTTCCAGGTTGGATTATTGCAACTCTCTTTTATCAAGTTGTCCTTATAAGTCCATAAACTCTTCAGCTCATTCAGAATGCTGCTGCATGTGTACTGACCAGGATTAATTTAAGAGAACACATTTCTCCCATTTTGGTTTTTCTGCATTGGCTTCCCATAGAATATAGAATTGACTTTAGGCTACCAAGGATGGATAATTTTTTCCACACGTAAGGAGTTGTTCAGAACTCCTTATACAAAGATATACAGGTACAGTACATCTCAAAAAATTAGAATATCATGAAAAAGTTTAATTTTTTTGTCACTCATTTCAGAAAGTGAAACCCATATATTATATGGATTCATTACACAGTGATATATTTCAAGTGTTTATTTATTTTATTTTTGATTATTATGGCTTACAGCCCATGAAAACCCCAAATTCAGTTTCTCAAAAAATTAGAATATTACATAAAAATAATTAAAAAAAAAAAATATATTTTTTTAATAGAAATGTTGGCCGACTGAAAAGTATGTCCATGTATACACTCAATACTTGGTTAGGGCTCTTTTTGGATTAATTACTGTATCAATGTGGCGTGGCATGGAGGTCATCAGCCTGTGGCACTGCTGAGATGTTATGAAGGTCCAAGTTACTTTGATAGTGACCTTCAGCTCATCTGCATTGTTGGGTCTGGTGTCTCTCATCTTCCTCTTGACAATACTCCATAGATTTTCTGTGGGGTTTAGGTCAGGAGAGTTTACTGGCCAATCAAACACAGTGATGCCATAATCATTCAACCAGGTTTTGATACTTTTGGGAGTATGTGTGTGTGTGTGGTGGTGGTGGTGAGTGCTAAGTCTTGCTCGAAAATGAAATCAGCTTCTCCATAAAGCTTGTCAGCAGAGGGAAGCATGAAGTGCTCTAAAATTTCCTGGCAGATGACTGTGCTGACTTTGGTCTTGATAAAACACAGTGGACAAACACCAGCAGATGACCTCTGTTCAGACAAAAGTAAATTTTGCATTTCATTTGGAAATCAAAGTCTCAGAGTCTGAAGAAAGAGTGGAGAGGCACAGAATCTAAGTTGCTTGAGGTTTAGTGTGAAGTTTCCACAGTCAGTGATAATTTGAGGAATCATGTCCTCTGCTGGTGTTAGCCCACTGGGTCTTATCAAGACCAAAGTCAGCGCAGTCATCTACTGGGAAATTTTAGAGCACTTCATGCTTCCCTGTGCTGACGAGCTTTATGGAGATGCTGATTTCAACAGACAGCTTTTTTGAGATTGATGACTTTTTTGTACTTTGTCTCCAGATTTTCAACATGAACTCTCCATGTGTATGCACTATCAAGCCACAATCCTAGATATTTGAACTCACTCACTTTCTCTATCGGTTGATTATATAATGTTAATGGTTCTGTACCAGTTCTGTGTTTTTTTGTGAAAATCATATAGCAGGTTTTACTGTTTGAAAATTTAAATCCCCACTCATGTGACCACTTTTCTACTTTCTCCATTGCTTTCCTGACATTTCTGAACACAAATTTCTCATTTCTTCCCCTCGTCCATTTGGCTCCATCATCTGCATATAGTACTGTTTTGATAGATCCCTCTTGATCCCCAGACATATCATTAATCATTATGTCGAATAAACCTGGGCTTATCACACTCCCCTGAGGAACATCATTTTCTATTTCAAAGTCATGAGAAACTTCTCAGCTGGAAAAAGGTGGACTGTCCTCTCTGGGATGGGGACAAGCTCCTGCCCCAAGTGGAGGAGTTTTAAGTATCTTGGGGTCTTATTCACAAGTGAGGGGAGAATGGAGCGAGAGATTGACAGACGGATCGGAGCAGCATCTGCAGTGATGCGGACGTTGTACCGGTCTGTTGTGGTGAAGAGGGAGCTGAGATCTAAGGCAAAGCTGTCGATTTACCAGTCAATCTACGTTCCTACTCTCACCTATGGTCACGAGCTTTGGGTAATGACCGAAAGAACAAGATCGCGGATACAAGTGGCTGAAATGAGCTTTCTCCGTAGGATTGCTGGACTCACCCTCAGAGATAGGGTGAGGAACTCAGTCATCCGGGAGAGGCTCAGAGTTGAACCGCTGCTCCTCCACATTGAAAGGAGTCAGTTGAGGTGGTATGGGCATCTGATTAGGATGCCTCCTGGATGCCTCCCACTTGAGATGTTTCGGGCACGTCCCACTGGGAGGAGACCCCGGGGCAGACCCAGGACTCGTTGGAGAGACTATGTCTCCCAGCTGGTCTGGGAATGCCTTGGTATCCTCTCTGAAGAGCTGGAGCAGGTGACGGGGGAGAGGGAAGTCTGGGCTTCTCTGCTTGAACTGCTGCCTCCGTGACCTGGACCTCCGGAAAAGTGGCAGAAGATGGATGGATGGATGGATGGAGAAACTTCTGATCCTACTTTAACCCAATTGTCCTATGTGTTAAAAAAAAAATCCATTATCCAATTATACATCCTACTGTGGAGATCGTGTGGAAAGGATGAGGCTGAGTTATTTCTCAGGTTCAATTTTATTCACAACACATTCTCCAACATTCAAAAGCAGAAGAAGAAAGAACCCCCAACATCTGTCCTGTTTTATACCCCGGACATCAAAGCACAAAATCCCATTGTCTTTAAATCCCAAACACAATGCATCCCCCCTGCAGTCCTTCTTGCTTCCACCCAAACCTCGGTGGTCGGGAAATCATTCATGTCCATCTCCTTGCATATCAAAAGGCCAACTCTCACATCCTCCTCTTATCCCTAGGAGATCCAGACCTTTTGTTCCTCTTCAGACGTGAAGCCACAATAAGCACACAGGAATATACATGAGAGCATATGAACGGTAATATACATGTGAGCCTGTGAAACTACATATGTGCACCACACTACCACCAATGCCCATTTTATTCAATTTGATAAGAAGTCCATCCCTCCACAGTGAGTCATAAACCTTTTCAACTATCACCATTACTTCTTTCATTTTGAGAGTCTTTTCAACATCACTACTTACCTTAACTAGGGCATCCACTGTGGATCTTCCTCTTCTAAAACCATTCTGATGGTTGTTTATTAATCGTCTTTGCTCTAGTACATGAGAGTCTGTAAACTAACACCTTCTCCATCCATTTCCCTAAGTGTGACGTTAATGCTATTGGCTTGTAGTTGCCTGGATGAGCTGGATCTTTCCCTGGCTTATTAAATAGTAAAATTACAGTCTTTTTCCACCCACTTGGGATAACCCCCTCCTTCTATATTCTGTTAAACAATTTCAGCACCAGTTCCATTGATTGCATAGGCAACTGCTGGAACATAGCATAGCTTAACTGATCATATGCTGGAGCTGTGTATCCACTATCTAGCAAAGCTCTCTTAAGCTCTGACATTGTGAGCTCGAGGTCTAATGCAGTCGTATCTTCTTTCACTTCATTTTTTAAGTTTGCATTTTCTTTGAGTTTATGCTCCTTTTGCTGTCTATGACTCTCACCAAGATGTTCTCCTCTATGCACTGCTGCAAATGCTCTACCTAGGACGTCTGTCCTTTCTTTGTCTGATACAGCCATCTTGTCCCCATCCACTGGAGCTGGGACTTTAACTGATTCCCTTTTCCCACTTATTTTTTTTTTAAACAAAGGCCAGACATCACCTAGTTCCGCTTTCCTACCAAGGGTGGAACAAAATTCAATGTTGACCTCTTCCTGTTTTTAATAATCCTTTGAGCTACTGCCCTTTTCTTTTCATAATCTATTAAATTTCCACTATTCATATTCTTCCTCAGCTCTCTGAATGCCTTGTTTCGCTCCTTTACTGCAATACTACAGTCCTCATTCCACCAGGGTACAATCTTCTTCCTACCCTGTGTTGTTTTCTTAGGTATACTTGCTATTGCAGCATTCAGAATATGATTGGTTACCTGACTTGAACACTCTTCTATGCCACCTTCAACTGTTACCAAATGACATGATTGGGGAAAATTTAGGCAATACTGTGTAAGAGTGTGAGATCGAGGCATCTTACTTCCGGGTTGGAAAAGTAGCTCCCGAAAATAACTCATATTTCATAAGAAATTCATTCTCCAGTGTACCAAAGGTAATATATTATAACATACATGCATATAGTTTACTCTGAAAGGCTTAAAGCATACCTGTGGTGGTCGTGAAAAAAAGATATTATATTGAGCCCCTGTCTCACGTTCTAGTTCAAGTTTAAGTTTAAATTCACGTTCAAAGCAATTTGATATGAATCCATTGCTGATCTGCTGGTTCAGCTATGTCAGCAAAACATGGGTACAGCCATACTAGCGGCTACAGGGACTTCCAGGACGCTTCCTGTGATGTAATTTCATTGACACCGCGATCTGGATCAGTATTGGCTGAGCCTCGAGTACCCGGATGTGGAGCGGCTTCGGGGATATTCAAATTCAAACGTTTATTTCAAACTCAGGATTCATATTAAATGCAGAACTAAAACGAGTAGAAAATAAATAAATAAATGTTTAAATTCTGCGAGCCGTCTTTTCTGATCTGAGCTCGTAAATGCCGATAATTCGAACACTGCGATCTGAGTACCCGGATGTGCGGCGGCTTCGGGGATATTCAAATTCAAATGTTTATTTCAAACTCAGGATTCATATTAAATGCAGAACTAAAATGAGTAGAAAATAAATAAATAAATGTTTAAATTCGGCGAGCCGTCTTTTCTGATCTGAGCTCGTAAATGACGATAAACACTGCAATCTGAGTACCCGGATGTGCGGCGGCTTCGGGGATATTCAAATTCAAACGTTTATTTCAAACTCAAGATTCATATTAATTGCAGAACTAAAACGAGTAGAAAATAAATAAGTAAATGTTTAAATTCGGCGAGCCGTCTTTTCTGATCTGAGCTCGTAAATGACGATAATTCTAACACTGTGATCTGAGTACCCGGATGTGCGGCGGCTTCGGGGATATTCAAATTCAAACGTTTATTTCAAACTCAGGATTCATATTAAATGCAGAACTAAAATGAGTAGAAAATAAATAAATAAATGTTTAAATTCGGCGAGCCGTCTTTTCTGATCTGAGCTTGTAAATGACGATAATTCGAAAACTGCGATCTGAGTACCCGGATGTGTGGCGGCTTTGGGGATATTAAAATTCAAACGTTTATTTCAAACTCAGGATTCATATTAAATGCAGAACTAAAATGAGTAGAAAATAAATAAATAAATGTTTAAATTCGGCGAGCCGTCTTTTCTGATCTGAGCTTGTAAATGACGATAATTCGAAAACTGCGATCTGAGTACCCGGATGTGTGGCGGCTTTGGGGATATTAAAATTCAAACGTTTATTTCAAACTCAGGATTCATATTAAATGCAGAACTAAAACGAGTAGAAAATAAATAAATAAATGCTTAAATTCAGCGGCTTGTCTCATCTGATCTCGGAAGATGATTCTAAAACTATCTACAGAGCAGCAGACACTCGTTGCTCTTTTAAAAACAAAAACATACAATGCGATATGGATATCGCAACATGGCGGAATGTAAAGCCTTTGGATGTCTGAATAATAAGCGAAAAAAACAAAGAAACACTTTTTTTGTGTACCCAAACCCAGCTCACCTTGTCAGAAGATCGGAGCGGAAACAGGGCACAGACGAATAATTTCAGACGAAATTGCGTTGTGTGTGAGGACCACTTCGTCACTTTAACCCTCAGAAGACCTTTCTGGCTCAAACCTGTAGCCATGTTGGACAAATTCTTCCTCAGAGTCCGACAATTCAGCCATAATAGAATAAAAACACTCACAACAGCACCCTAGTCTCTCATACAGGCGGAGCATTGACTGTTGAGTATCAACGAAGTGACGTCACATCCGCATGTGTCATGGCTGCGCCCACAGTTTTCATTGGCTGCCCATGGCCAAGGTCCTATTTGAATATATGTCTGGTGGTATATGGCTGGCAAAAATTATTTACCAAAATAAGAAATACTTTTTCATAATGTTTTCAAGTCAAATGCGTCTTCACGACCACCACAGGTACACTTTAAAATAGCATGATATATGCCCTTTAAGCTCTGACATTGTGAGCTCGAGGTTTAACACAGTCATATCTTCTTTCACTTCCTTTTTTAAGTTTGCATTTTCTCTGAGTTTATGCTCCTTTTGCTGTCTATGACTCTCACCAAGATGTTCTCCTCTATGCACTGCAGCAAATGCTCTATCTCAGACTTCTGCCCTTTCTTTGTCTGATACAGCCATCTTGTCCCCATCCACAAGAGCTGGGACTTTTAACTGACACCCTCTTCCCACTCATTTTTTTAAACATACCCCAGACATCACCTATTTCTGTTTTCCTACCAAGGGTGGAACAAAATTCTGTCCATGTTGACCTTTTCTTGTTTTTAATAATCCTTCGAGCTACTGCCCTTTTCTTTATATAGTCTATTAAATTTTCACTATTTATGTTCTTCCTCAGCTCTCTGAATGCCTTGTTTCGCTCCTTTACTGCAATACTACATTCCTCATTCCACCAGGGTACAACCTTCTTCCTACTCCGTGTATTTTTCTTAGGTATACTTGCTATTGCAGCATTCAGAATATGATTGGATACCTGACTTGAACACTCTTCTATGCCACCTTCAAATGTTACCAAATGACATGATTGTACACAGTATTGCCTAAATTTTCCCCCGTCTGCCTTGTCAAAACACCATCTTGTAAAACATCTTCCCTCTTGTATACATACTTCAGTTTTAATGACTAAGTACTGGGAAGTGATCACTTCCCATAGTTTTACTGTTCATAACCATCCATTCACAGGTGCTCACTAAAGAATCAGATACCAGAGTCAGGTCAATACATGATGATGTGCCCCGGTGCACATCCACCCTGGTACCTTCACCACTGTTGAGACAAATTAACGATCACATGGACTCCCCATATATATGGCATCTATTCATAGGCACATCATAGGCTTAGTGATGCACGGGTATGCACGGGCATGCGTCAAAGATCAAAGGCAGGCATCATTCACGATCATAGGACTAACTATGACATCAAAGATCAAAGGCAGGTATCACTTACGCTCACTCATGATCATAGGACATCAAAGATCAAAGGCAGGCATCACTCCTGATCATAGGACTTGCTATGACATCAAAGATCATAGGGACTCGCTAAGACATCATCAAAGATCAAAGGCAGGCTTCACAGATCAAAGGCAGGCATCACTGAACGAGTGGTGTGACATCAAAGATCATAGGACTCGTCATATAATTCAAGAAATCTGTCTGTGTGTCACGATCATAGGACTCGCTATGACACCATCCAAGTCACAATCTTTGTGTGTGTCACGATTATAGGACTCACTATGACATCATCAAAGATCATAGGACTCACTATGACATCATCAAAAAAAATCAAAGGCAGGCATCACTGAACGAGTGGTGACATCAAAGATCAAAGGCAGGCATCAGTCCTATGACGACATCAAAGATCAAAGGCAGGTTTCACCATGGTTACTGTTGCCATGGTAACAGTAACTACGGGCATGCAGAAATGCTTGCTTATACTTGGTTTCTATGGGCATGCACAGGTATGTACTAGTTGTTTTAACCCTTTCCAATTCTGTGGCGCTCCATTGCGCTGTCAGCCTCCACCCTCTCTCGTGGGGTGCATATGTATTATGAAAGCCGGAATTTTAAAGGGTTAGCGTGAAACAGTTTTTATCTGGTGGTCCTACAAATGAACACGGACATACAGTGGGGCAAAAAAGTATTTAGTCAGCCACCAGTTGTGCAAGTTCTCCCACTTAAAAGATGAGAGAGGTCTCCAATTTTCATCATAGGTATACCTCAACTATGAGAGACAAAATGAGAAAAAATCCAGAAAATCACGATGAAGGATTTTTAATGAATTAATTGGTAAATTCCTCAGTAAAATAAGTATTTGGTCACATACAAACAAGCAAGATTTCTGGCTCTCACAGACCTGTAACTTCTCCTTTAAGAGGCTCCTCTGTCCTCCACTCATTACCTGTAACGAGAGGAGGACAGTGGAGAACTGTGCAACAGTTCACTGCTAACGACTCTGCTTCTGTGTGGAGAGGACTGAGGCAAATCACCAACTATCGGCCTCAGGTTTCTAAAGGTCAGGATGACAAAGCCCTTTGTCAAAGACTGTCCCAACATTATGCCCGTTTTGACACCTCGTCAGCTGTGTCCAACTCCCCCCCTCCCCCCAGCGCCACTGCCTCCACGGTCCCCACTTCATCAAAGGCGGCCCCCACCTGCCCTGGCCATCAGTGAGCAGGACGTGCACAGACAGTTCTCCAGACTGAACCCGTGCAAGGCCCCCGGTCTGGACGGCGTGTCTCCCTCCACCCTGAGACACTGTGCGGAAGAGCTGACTCCTGTCTTCACAGACATTTTTAACACCTCCCTGAAGTTATGCCACGTGCCGAGCTGCCTCAAAACCTCTACCATCATCCCTGTCTTCAAGAAGCCACGGATCACTGGACTTAACGACTACAGACCTGTAGCGCTCACCTCTGTAGTCATGAAGTCCTTTGAGCGCCTGGTCCTGCCCCACCTCAAGACCATCACCACTCCCCTCCTGGACCCGCTGCAGTTTGCCTACAGAGCCAACAGGTCTGTGGACGACGCAGTCAACCTGGCCCTCCACTCCATCCTGCAGCACCTGGACTCCCCGGGAACCTACGTCAGGATCCTGTTTGTGGACTTCAGCTCTGCATTCAATACCATCCGCTCCGCTCTGCTCCGGGACAAGCTGTCCCTGCTCAACGTGCCTGACTCCCTCTGCAGGTGGATCACCGACTTCCTGACGGACCGGAGGCAGCATGTGCGGCTGGGAAAGACTGTCTCAGACTCTGTTAGCATCAGCACCGGATCACCCCAGGGATGTGTACTTTCCCCCCTGCTCTTCTCCCTGTACACCAGCTCCTGCACCTCCAGCCACCAGTCTGTCAAGTTGATCAAGTTTGCAGACGACACCACCCTCATCGGGCACATCTCCAACGGCGACGAGTCCGTCTACAGGAGAGAGGTGGCCCAGCTGGCGTCCTGGTGCAGCCACAACAACCCGCAGCTGAACGCTCTGAAGACAGTGGAGATGATCGTGGACTTCAGAAAAGTCACAGCCCCTCTGCCGCCCCCCCTTACCCTCACAGACTCTCCCATCACCACTGCGGATTCCTTCCGCTTCCTAGGCACCACCATCACCAGGGACCTCAAGTGGGAGCCGACCATCAGCTCCCTCATCACAAAGGCCCAGCAGAGGATGTTCTTCCTGTGGCAGCTGAGGAAGCTCAAGCTACCCACCAAGATGTTGGTGCAGTTCTACACGGCCATCATCGAGTCCATCCTCACCACCTCCATCACCGTGTGGTACGCAGGAGCCACCGCTAGGGACAGACTAAAGGCCCATTTCCATTAGTATCGTCTTGGCCTTACTTACTTCTACTCGATTCACTTTCTCACCATTTCCACTGTACCCAGCACGGTTTAACCGACACTATTTTCATGCCGGTTAAGAGGCAGGGTATAAGCGTGCGAAAGCGAGCCGAGATGTGACATCAATAAACTGCTAGCCGCTGATTGGTCAGGGCGTAACGTCATGAAAGCGCCCGTCTTCGTTGAAATCTTTACGACCGCCATTTGCAATCACGGACTAACTCGGTCACGGAGTAAATACGATATTAATACAGACAGCGTTGTAGGTTTTGCGGAAATCTACACCGTGGTCCAACGAAGAGGTGCGGGATTTTCTCTGCTTGGTGGCAGATACACAGTGAGAGGAGTGATCCGGACCCATACAGATGGCCGCCCAGAATAGAACTGTACTACTGACAAGCTGAAGACGAACGTGAGAGAACCATCGATGGTGAGTGATTTGTAATAATGTGCATCTGTTCGCTTATTTATCCTGTTGGTGGTAAGCTCACTTTTTTTGAGCAATACAGCGCTGTTCTGTGCTGGCTAACAAGTGTTAGCTAGTAGCTAGCTAGTACCAACTGCTGATTCGCGCTTGTTTTCTCCTAAATATTCGCTTGTGAGAGCAAAACGATGAAATATGTTAATCCTGGTTAAAGTCCTGGTTTTTGTTTTGTATTGCACTTTGGTGCTGCGCATTAAATTGTGTGCAATTTAATGCTAGAATGTGTTTCCACATGCCAGGGGTTAGCCTCCCTGTTTATAGCCCACTGGCTGCATGGTGGGGCAGTGGTTAGCACTGCGGCAGCACAGTTTACCCTTGGCCGGGGGATTGTGGGGATCGTGGGATCGTGGGTTCGATCCCAGCCCCCGACCAACAGTGATCTGTGTGGAGTTTGCATGTTCTCCCCGTGTTGCGTGGGTTTACTCCGGGATTTCTCCGGTTTCCTCCCACATGCCAAAAACATGCATGTTAGGTTAATTGGCTGTTCTAAATTGTCCCTAGATATCTGTTTCCTATAGGCCCTTAGAATAGAGGGTTAGTATTAATGAAAGCGCTTTGAGTGGTCTTTGTGACTAGAAAAGCGCTATATAAGTGCAGGTTAGTTAGTTAGTTAGTTATAGTGGATACTGGTGAAATGGACCACAGGAGCCAAAATCTCAACAATATAAAATTGCTTTTTCAAACCAGTGATTTATAAAGTCATTCATATAATTTTCTAAAGCGTCAGAATAGACCCACACACCTATTCTGTGGATTTTCCATAAAAGGTGCTGGAACAGTATTGTGCTGTTCCACCATAAATCACAGTGATATATTTCAAGCATTTATTTATTTTAATTTGGATGATCATGTCTTACAGCCCCTGAAAAACCCAAATTCAATTTGGCAAAAAATTAGAATATTACATAAACTTTAAAAAAATAGTTTTTAAATAGAAATGCTGGCCGCTGAGGTGTTGGTTAATATGGGCTGTAGCCGTAATCATCAATATTAAAATAAACACTTTTATATCACTGTCCCTGTAATGAATCTATATATGGGTTTCACTTCCTGAAATGAGTGACAAAAATATTTAACTTTTTCATGATATTCTAATTTTTGAGATGTGCCTGTATAAGTGTTGAACTTGCTTGAAACTAACCATCATCCATTTCTGTCATTCGTCTAGGCCGGAGGGAATCAGCCGCTCAACAACGGACGTCGCCACTGTGGAAAGTACTGAAATCCTTTGCTTTTATAGGTAAAGTGTCAAAACCAAAGTAGCACAATTTTCACTTAATATAAAAGGGACTGTGCAGAGATTTATTTGATTGTGTGAGTATTAATTACAGAATAATTGAAAAAGACTGGCGCATCAACTGTAAAATAAACCACTTGTTAATGTATTTATTTTTTTTTGTCAGATGACTTGTGTGATCCTTTGTGAGTTATGTTCATAACTGTATCTTTTGGGGAATGGCAGTTGTTCAGTCATCAACATAATTTAGTTTATATGTGTAGTTTATACTGTATCATCAATAAACTCATGCAGTAACAGGACACATTACAAATATTTGAGACCCATTGTAGTGCATCCTTTTATATTTTAGCAATAAAAGTACAAAACACCGCCCACACTTGAAGCCAGGGCAAGAAGAGACACTTTTACAGACAAGACAAACTTTTATTGATAAAAACTCCATATTTTGACTGAGCGACTCCATACTCAATGATGCACACCCTCAGTTAAAGTACTAGATTCCATTCAAGTGAATGTATTAATTCATTCTGATTGCTGAGGCCACAGTAAAAATAGATGATTTTAAATGTAAGCCAGCCCTTGTAAAATCGACTTTACATCAGTGCAGCTACATGAAAATTGTAGTTAAATACAACAACGAAGTACTTTATTGTCACATTAGAATTGGAATCGCTCCTGTTTTGTTTTTCTTTTGAATTCTTGGATGAAATATGGTGGTGTGGGCGGTTCGGTTAACCCCCACAACAGATTAAGGACAGTCAGCTCTCTTCTCTCGGTTTTTCCCGCTGCACTACTGAGATGTAATGTGCCATTCATGTATTGTGATGCAATGTGCCATGCATGTATTGTGATGCAATGTGCCATTCATGTATTGTGATGCAATGTGCCATTCATGTATAGTGTTCAGGCGTCCTGTCCTTACTGTGACCTAGAGACAGATCAATATGTAGATGTGCCTTGTAACCTCTTTGTCCTGCAAGCTGGAGCAGAGGACTGCATCTGCCTATTGTTATGTAGGTCTTACAAATGCAAATGTCTCATGCCTGTTCTGCAGTCCCTTTGATCGTACCAACTGCTGTGAATCTGCTTTGATGTATTGTCTGAGTTGGGTATAAATACTGCACAGGTTCTGTAACTCGCTCTCTCAATCTCACTTCTGCAACTGCTGCTGCTGGACACAGACTTTGTGTCCTCCTTCTCTGAGAGCTGCTGAGCTCGCTCCCGGCGCGCATGCACGGCGCCGGGAGCAGAGCTCGTGACAGCGGTATGATTTAATAAAACCAACTTAAAACCTCAGCATCGCTGCTTATTTTTTCATGCCGCCGCAGTGGGCAATATAAGCTGCAGCTTCAGCCATCACCCATTTCAGATAACCTATGTTGAACTGTATAATCAGAGGAGTTATTGTTAATTCAACCTTATTAGAGTTTTTCCCCTTTGTTATATTATTCCATTTTCTTTTAATCTATCCGAAATAAAGATTCATTCATTCACATTCGCATGCGCGCCAGGAGCGGAGCTCGTGACAGCAGTATGATTTAATAAAACCAACTTAAAACCTCAGCATCGCTGCTTATTTTTTCATGCCACCGCACTGGTGACCCCGAAGACGCACACGCTTTGTGCGACGCAACCTTCTGGTCTGGACATCCACGCTGAACCGGCCGAGGGACACAAGACGTCTCCTCCCTCTCGCCGCCCCAAAGCACCATGACCTGAAGGCAGAAAGGAACACGCTGCCAGGGAACGCTTCACTGGCGACCCCGAACATGCACACGTTTGTGCAAAGCAACCTTCTGATCTGGACAGCTGCACTGGTGACCCGTTCTTCATGATGAGATCTGCACGTCCGAGATCTGCTCATCCACGCTGGACCAGCCGCGCTCGCAGCTCCTCCACACGAGAGCGCAGGCACCTCGTCCCTTCTCCACGACGGCAACCTCCAGGGCCGGCGGAGGACGCAGCGCGTGGACCTGAACGCACCACGGCCGAGCGGTGACGAAGATCGTCTATTTCCTCCCACCGCTCCAACGCACCATGGCCAAGCTGCAGCCACAGCTCAAACCTGGATTTTATCGGCGCCGTCTGCGCCGATCTCCACCAAGATTCTGCACCCTGGTTCTCCTCTCCAGCTGGCCCACCCACACACAGAACCCCGGCACACGCACCGGGGAGTTACGAGGACGGCGCACCATGCACGGGAAAATAACGGCTACAGAGATCACCATCGTCCTCCGCTGCTGCACACAGGCCCTTCAGGGTTGCTCGTTCACCTGAGGCACGCAAGCAATTTGTTCACAGGATTTACTGATGGTCTCAGCCACGGCGCACAAAGGGATTTCAGCCGTCAGCTGTTCCTGGGGGCTTTAGGGTTGCTCCTGCACCTAAGTCAACACGCCAGTCCCTCTGCTTTTGTTCCCTTTTTTTTTCTTACAGCCGCTACGCAGCCTCGCCGCTCCTATTTTCTTCATGGCCACGAGAGGAGCCAGAGACTAATTTTTCTTCTTGTGGATCTCTGCACGTTCAACGGGACAGCCCTTCGACATCGCGGACCCACAAGCAATTTTTGCGCGGCTTGGACGAGTTCACCGTCCCCCTGCCGGCATTTACTACCCCCCTCCTCCCTCCCCCTCCGCCTGCAGCGAGCTTCTCCCACAGCTCGCTCCCATAGAGGGATTATCGAGGTCTCGGCCCCCTGCCGTGCCCTCTGGGGGGAGCGTGTGGGCGGTTCGGTTAACCCCCACAACAGATTAAGGACAGTCAGCTCTCTTCTCTCGGTTTTTCCCGCTGCACTACTGAGATGTAATGTGCCATGCATGTATTGTGATGCAATGTGCCATGCATGTATTGTGATGCAATGTGCCATTCATGTATTGTGATGTAATGTGCCATTCATGTATAGTGTTCAGGCGTCCTGTCCTTACTGTGACCTAGAGACAGTTCAATATGTAGATGTGCCTTGTAACCTCTTTGTCCTGCAAGCTGGAGCAGAGGACTGCATCTGCCTATTGTTATGTAGGTCTTACAAATGCAAATGTCTCATGCCTGTTCTGCAGTCTCTTTGATCGTACCAACTGCTGTGAATCTGCTTTGATGTATTGTCTGAGTTGGGTATAAATACTGCACAGGTTCTGTAACTCGCTCTCTCAATCTCACTTCTGCAACTGCTGCTGCTGGACACAGACTTTGTGTCCTCCTTCTCTGAGAGCCGCTGAGCTCGCTCCCGGCGCGCATGCACGGCGCCGGGAGCAGAGCTCGTGACGGCGGTATGATTTAATAAAACCAACTTAAAACCTCAGCATCGCTGCTTATTTTTTCATGCCGCCGCAGTGGGCAATATAAGCTGCAGCTTCAGCCATCACCCATTTCAGATAACCTATGTTGAACTGTATAATCAGAGGAGTTATTGTTTAATTCAGCCTTATTAGAGTTTTTCCCCTTTGTTATATTATTCCATTTTCTTTTAATCTATCCGAAATAAAGATTCATTCATTCACATTCCACCACTGCCTTTTAGCAACAAGTGTATTTCACAAATATGTTTTAAACTTCCTTTATTTAACCACCACCCATTTCTGTCTTTTGTCTAGGCAAGAGGTAAACGATCGATCCACCCCAAACTGGACCTTGCGTCACTATTTACAAAGATGCAGCCCTAAGATCTGCTGATCTGAGACCAGTGTGAGCTGCACATCCCAGCTGCTGAGTGACCCAGTCTTACAGTTTGAGTTTTGCACATTCTGAATAATCTGGAATTTGCTGCTGATTGTAATAAACAATGTGGTGACTTATGTGTTTGCATCATGATTTCTATTTTTGTCTGTTAATACACTGGCCAACAGGTCTGTAGACGACGCAGTCAACCTGGCCCTCCACTCCATCCTGCAGCACCTGGACTCCCCGGGAACCTACGCCAGGATCCTGTCTGTGGACTTCAGCTCCGCATTCAACACCATCCGCCCCGCTCTGCTCCGGGACAAGCTGTCCCTGCTCAACGTGCCTGACTCCCTCTGCAGGTGGATCACCGACTTCCTGACGGACCGGAGGCAGCATGTGCGGCTGGGAAAGACTGTCTCAGACTCTGCTAGCATCAGCACCGGATCACCCCAGGGCTGTGTACTTTCCCCCCTACTCTTCTCCCTTTATACCAACTCCTGCACCTCCAGCCACCAGTCTGTCAAGTTGATCAAGTTTGCGGACGACACCACCCTCATCGGGCTCATCTCCAACGGCGACGAGTCCGCCTACAGGAGAGAGGCGGCCCAGCTGGCGTCCTGGTGCAACAACAACAACCTGCAGCTGAACGCTCTGAAGACAGTGGAGATGATTGTGGACTTCAGGAAAGTCACAACCCCTCTGCCCCCCCTCACCCTCACAGGCTCTCCCATCACCACTGCTGATTCCTTCCGCTTCCTAGGCACCACCATCACCAGGGACCTCAAGTGGGAGCCGACCATCAGCTCCCTCATCAAAAAGGCCCAGGAGAGGATGTTCTTCCTGCGGCAGCTGAGGAAGCTCAAGCTACCCACCAAGATGTTAGTGCAGTTCTACACAGCCATCATCGAGTCCATCTTCACCACCTCCATAACCGTGTGGTACGCAGGAGCCACTGCCAGGGACAGACTAAGGCTGCAGCGCGTCGTGCACACTGCTGAGAAGGTGATCGGCTGCAAGCTCCCATCTCTCCAGGATCTGTACATCTCCAGGACCCGGAGGCGTGCTGGCCGGATCATAGCCGATCCCTCACACCTTGGTCACGTACTGTTTGCCCCCCTCCCCTCAGGTAGAAGACTTCGGTCCATCCAGACTAAAACCTCCCGTCACATGAACAGCTTCTTCCCCTCTGCCATCAGACTGCTGAACACTAAGTGACTTATTGACTCTCGTGCACTATGTACAGCAGCTCAACCAGACTCATGTCAATCATCACTGTTTTCTTCCTGCATTACCGACTGCACTATATGGTTCTCCACATTATCTGCTGCTCGCTAATATATTTTAACTGCTGACCAGTATTACTCACTCTTATTCTACACTTTATTGCATGTATAGTTTATTTCTTTTATTTTATCATGTTTAATGTTGCAGCATTGCACCGAGACAAATTCCTAGTTTGTGTACTACATGAACAATGGCAATAAATCTGATTCTGATTCTGGTGGGAAAAGAGGCAATAGTACAAACTGTAGAAGAGCTTGAAAGAACGAGGCGATGTGATATATAAACCAAAGTTTATTATCAGCTCCTCTAACAAGTCTCATCCTAGTGCAGCAGCAGAAGAAGGAAAGAGAGCGAACACCTTCGGCTCTACGAACTTATACTCGCACATAACAAAAGACATGCATATCAAAAGCTGACATCCCTCATTATCTTAATCCCCCCATTGTCTTCGTACTCCTCCGCCTGGCCCTGGGGGGTCAGGGCAACCCATCCGGTCTCCACCGCAGCGCCTCGGATGCTCTTTGATCTTCACTGGTGGTTGAGACTCTTTGTCCTGTTCTGAGGTGTGAAGTCGCCTTACATATGTAATCACCAAACATTCTCACATGCTTAAACATATGTAGGTTATGGAATATATGATTAATATAGACCACAGCCCCCCCCAAACGACTAATAAAAGGACAATAGAAAAATTCACAGTTTAAGATAATTATTATGACATACTAACTGCTACACCTCTTGCCACAGAAGAAACTTTCCAGCAGCCATGCTCCTAAGAGAGTTCAGTGGTAATCATAACAGCATAGTAAAATCACAAGTCAGTCCTAAACTGTTACAGCACAATTAGTGAACAACTGTTGAGTAGTTTGCATCAGTCTCTGTGCCGTCTGGGTTTTAATCTTCTCCCTAATCTGCTGTGGGTCCGCTTGGGCGTCCTGCTGGGACCTTCCTGTAAGGAATCTGCAGCTTGGGAAGGAGAGTGATCATTTGTTCCCTGCAGGGGGGCTGAGTCTTTTCTCTTGGGGGGTCTACCCCGCCGAGGTGCTCTCGCCAACCGTGCAGGCTCGTCTCTCAACAAGAAGGCAGGTTTAAGTCTGTCAATGCTGACTGTTTCTTTTCTATCCCCAAAATCCAGCACAAAGTGTTTATCACCAGGTTCCAGCACTCTGAATGGCCCATCGTATTGTGGGCGGAAAGTTGGTTTTAAAGCATCATGCCTAACAAAAACGAATTCAGCATTCTTTAAAGCTTGTGGGACAAAAACCCGTGGAAAAGAGTGATGTGCCGGTCCGGGGAGAGAGTCCGGTCCATTGCTGCCTAAAAACCTTGGGGCAGGGAGATGCCCTGGCTCTGGGTTCTCTGGTAAAAATTCACCCGGGAGCCTGAGAGGTTGTGCAAAAACTAATTCTGCTGGGGAGGCGTCTAGATCCTCTTTGGGCGCAGCACGCAACCCCAATAAAACCCAGGGAAGTTTATTTACCCAATTTGTATCCGTTAGTGAGGCTCTGAGGGCGGCTTTTAAAGATCTGTGAAAACGCTCGCATAACCCATTAGCCTGAGGGTGATAAGCGGTGGTGCGGTGAATTGTCGCCCCTAAGCTGCTGGCCATGGCTGACCAAAGCTCCGAGACAAATTGAGGCCCCCTATCGGACGTGATGTCCGATGGGACGCCGAAATGTGCCACCCAGTTTGTCAAAAAAACGCGAGCGACTTCCTCCGCTGTGGTTGACGCCAGAGGGACCGCCTCTGGCCAGCACGTGGTGAGAAGGTGATCGGCTGCAAGCTCCCATCCCTCCAGGACCTGTACATCTCCAGGACCCGGAGGCGTGCAGGTCGGATCATTGCCGACCCTTCACACCCTGGACACGCACTGTTTGCCCCCCTCCCCTCAGGCAGAAGACTTCGGTCCATTCAGACTAAAACCTCCCGCTACATGAACAGCTTCTTCCCCTCTGCCATCAGACTGCTGAACACTAAGTGACTTATTAGACTCTCGTGCACCGTTTTCATCACCGTTTTCTTTTTGCACTACAGACTGCACTATGTGGAACTCCACAATATCTGCTGCTTGTTAATATATTTAAAAATTGCATAGATTAGTATTACTTATTCATATTCTATCTTTTATTGCATGCATAGTTTTTTTTTATCTTTAGTGCTACACCATGTTTAATGTTGCAGCATTGCACCGAGACAAATTACTAGTTTGTGTACTACATGAACAATGGCAATAAATTTCATTCTGATTCTGATTGGTCACCCTTATTGTGCAAAAACAGATTTACTTTGCCAAGAGGAGCTTATACAGTACCTAACTGTGTATTGTATATTGTTGTAAACTCCTCCTGTAATAACTTTTAATTCTTTATTTTGATTGTTTTACCCATGGAAGACCTAACAGGATGGGGAAGAGGGAAAGGAAGTGTGTGAAGGGGGAAAAGAAAAGGGAACAGACAAAAAAAAAGACAAACCAACAACTAAAACAAACAAAAGACAAACTGCTTCTTCCACCGAAGATGTCTCAACACGAATCTGGTTTCCGCACCTGTTAAAGGAGAGACACTTGTGCGTGTATGTCTGTGTGCATATATATGAGAACGCGTGCAAAATAAGTGTGTGCATGCGAGTGGTTTGTCAGGAAACATACGAGCGGAGGGCCGGTCGCAGCAGCTCTCCCCCCGGGAACCCCGAGCAGGCAAGGCAGCACCACCAACCCCCAGCAATCCTATGAAGAAAGCTCATTTCAGCCGCATGTATCCGCAATCTCGTTCTTTCGGTCATTACCCAAAGCTCATGACCATAGGTGAGGGTAGGAACATAGATTGACCAGTAAATCGACAGCTTTGCCTTAGAGCATAGCTCCCACTTCACCACAACAGACCGGTAACGACGTCTGCATCACTGCAGATGCTGCTCCAATCCATTTGTCAATCTCTCGCTCCATTCTCCCCTCACTCGTGAATAAGACCCCGAGATACTTAAACTCCTCCACTTGGGGCAGGAGCTTGTCCCCAACCCGGAGAGGACAATCCACTTTTTTTTCCAGCTGAGGACCATGGACTCAGACTTGGAGCATATATACAGTGGGGTAAAAAAGTATTTAGTCAGCCACCAATTGTGCAAGTTCTCCCACTTAAAAGTTGAGAGAGGTCTCCAATTTTCGTCATAGGTATACCTCAACTATGAGAGACAAAATAAGAAAAAAAAAAATCCAGAAAATCACATTGAAGGATTTTTAATGAATCAATTGGTAAATTCCTCAGTAAAATAAGTATTTGGTCAATAACAAACGTTCATCTCAGTACTTTGTTATATACCCTTTGTTGGCAATGACAGAGGTCAAAGGTTTTCTGTAAGTTTTCACAAGGTTTTCACACACTGTTGCTGGTATTTTGGCCCATTCCTCCATGCAGATCTCCTCTAGAGCAGTGATGTTTTGGGGCTGTCGCTGGGCAACACAGACTTTAAACTCCCTCCAAAGATTTTCTATGCGGTTGAGATCTGGAGACTGGCTAGGCCACTCCAGGACCTTGAAATGCTTCTTACGAAGTCACTCCTTCGTTACCCGGGCGGTGTGTTTGGGATCATTGTCATGCTGAAAGACCCAGCCACGTTTCATCTTCAATGCCCTTGTTGGTGGAAGGAGGTTTTCACTCAAAATCTCACGATACATGGCCCCATTCATTCTTTCCTTTACACGGATCAGTCGTCCTGGTCCCTTTGCAGAAAAACAGCCCCAAAGTATGATGTTTCCACCCCCATGCTTCACAGTAGGTATGGTGTTCTTTCTCCTCCAAACACGACAAGTTGAGTTTTACCAAAAAGTTCTATTTTGGTTTCATCTGACCATATGACATTCTCCCAGTCCTCTTCTGGATCATCCAAATGCTCTCTAGCAAACTTCAGATGGGCCTGGACATGTACTGGCTTAAGCAGGGGGACACGTCTGGCACTGCAGGATTTGAGTCCCTGGCAGCGTAGTGTGTTACTGATGTAGCCTTTGTTACTTTGGTCCCAGCTCTCTGCAGGTCATTCACTAGGTCCCCCCATGTGGTTCTGGGATTTTTACTCACCGTTCTCATGATAATTTTGACCCCACGGGGTGAGATCTTGCGTGAAGGCCCGGATCAAGGGAGATTATCAGTGGTCTTGCATGTCTTCCATTTTTTAATAATTGCTCCCACAGTTGATTTCTTCACACCAAGCTGCTTACCTATTGCAGATTCAGTCTTCCCAGCCTGGTGCAGGTCTACAATTTTGTTTCTGGTGTCCTTTGACAGCTCTTTGGTCTTGGCCATAGTGGAGTTTGGAGTCTGACTGTTTGAGGTTGTGGACAGGTGTCTTTTATACTGATAACGAGTTCAAAGAGGTGCCATTAATACAGGTAACGAGTGGAGGACAGAGGAGCCTCTTAAAGAAGAAGTTACAGGTCTGTGAGAGCCAGAAATCTTGCTTGTTTGTAGGTGACCAAATACTTATTTTACTGAGGAATTTACCAATTAATTCAGTAAAAATCCTTCAATGTGATTTTCTGGATTTTTTTTTCTCATTTTGTCTCTCACAGTTGAGGTATACCTATGATGAAAATTGGAGACCTCTCTCATCTTTTAAGTGGGAAAACTTGCACAATTGGTGGCTGACTAAATACTTTTTTGCCCCAGTGTGTGTGTGTGTGTGTGCCAATAAGGATGGACAATGGAAGAATGGCATAAAAAAGTATTTCCAACTTGGGAGGGGATGTTTGAAGTTGCAGCTTCTAACCGGCCTTGGGGGATGTATCCTTACAGGCTGTGAAGGGATCTTCCTGTTTCAGTCCCAGCAGAAAGTGGCTTCAGCCTCTGATTATATTTGGTTTGGTTTAACAGCCCACTCCTTCTATTTTTGTTCTCATATTTCAAATCAAGAGTGCCTCAAAATGGACTTTTTAGTCAATGCTGAACACTGTAATGAATGACCAAGATTGGGGACTTATTATCTGAATGTTGTCATGTGATTTTCTTGTCCATGTGCAGTAACATCCATCGACAAAACATTATTCAGGCCTGAGGCTGTACTCACATTAGGCAATCTGCACGGTGTCCAAGCACCTCCTGACCTCATTCTTACATTCAATCAGACCTTTATAGTTTCACTTACCTGTTCTGTGCCATTCTGGTTCTGGTTTGATGTTGACATCCAGCAGTCTGTGCTGACAGTTGTTCCCATCTTCATTATACCATACAATAACTTTTTGGATATCTTCAGATATTTCTTTGGATGGTGACTGAATTATCTTGATGTTATCAGAATCATGAGGGTGAAGTGTGTCATTATTTGGCTCTGGTTTATGACTTTCCTCATTTCTAAGAGTGACCATAAAACCAGCAGACTCCTGCGTCAGGAAAAGATGATCTTCCTCCTGGACGATGTAGTGTTCCTCCTCTTCTTCTTTAATCTGTTTAACCTGAAGAAGTTTTCGTTCTTCCTGTTCCTGTTTTACCTGCTGCAATTCTGGTTCCTCCTGTTTCACTTTAAACTGAAGATTTTCTGGTTCTTCTTGTTCCTCCTTAATCTGTTTAATATGAAGTTTAGATTGCTCCTGTTCCTCTTTAATCTCTAGAGTGTCTGGGCTTTCCTGCTTCAAACTGGAGATTCTGTCCTGATTACAGAGCTGCTGGTCAGCAGAAACCATGTTCTCACTGGCATTTTGCTCTATGAGATCTAGAAGGAGAAAGGACACAAAAAACTGTTGATTAATCCTCAAGCAACCAACTTATTTTAGTACAAAATGACTAAGTGTGGTCATTTATGACCCCATCATATTTCAGGCCAGAATACTTTCTGTTAATGGTTCTGTCAAAGAGCCTCTATAGAGAACGGCACTCTGATATCACTTCCTGTTGTGGCCGCCATGTTGGGAGAGTAGCACTGTGTTTGCATTTCACTGGTGCAGTAAACATGTCAAAAGTGTTATGAATTATTTGTCTTTGTGCTTTTTCCCATAACAGATGTTAGCAAATCGAGCTGTAATAATAGCACTGCGTTAAAAAAAAAATTAATTCCTAATTTTGGCCATAGAGACAAGTCCATTTTTTTTTTAGATTAAAATTTTCTGAGATTCACTGGCAATCTAAATGGAACACCCAAGAGATACTAAGATAAGATAAGCCTTTATTAGTCCCACAATGGGGAAATTCCAGGATTGCAACAGCACAGGGATAGCAACACTCAGAGCAACAATCAGAAGGCAAGAAAAAAACAACAACAGCTAGTATACATATGTATATATACATATACAGTATATATATATATATATATACACACACACACAGTGCGGAGCATTGTGGTTGGTGAATGTGCAGCAGAAAGTCTAAGCTCTCTCTCCCTCCGTGGGTGCGGCGGGCCAGCTGGATGTCTTTGGGCATGATGGTGGTGACCCTCTTGGCGTGGATGGCGCACAGGTTGGTGTCCACGAAGAGACCCATCAGGTAGGCCTCGCTGGCCTCCTGCAGAGCCATGACAGCGGAGCTCTGGAAGCGCAGGTCGGTCTTGAAGTCCTAAGCGATCTCCTTCACCAGGCGCTGGAAGGGCAGCCTACGGATGAGCAGCTCCGTGGATTTCTGGTAGTGACGAATCTCTATCAGAGCCACGGTACCGGGCCTCTAACGGTGAGGCTTCTTCACTCCGCCGGTGGCCGGAGCGCTTTTTTCGAGCAGCCTTGGTGGCTAGCTGCTTCCTAGGGGGCTTTTTCCTCCAGTAGATTTACGGGCGGTCTGCTTGGTTCTTGCCATCACTCTTTATTATTCTGTCTTATATTTCTTGCACGCCGCCTAAACTCCAGCCCGGCACCCGCGTCGTTTTCGCAACAGTTCCTCGGCATGTCGAGCTTCTCCGTTAGCACCGGGTGGCGGTTGGAGCTAGCTAGCCAGCTAGCTAGCTCTTCCCTGCTGTATCGTCCCCCGCTGCAAACAGTGGCTCCATCCGCCGACTCGGGAGACCCTTGGGCCGATCTGTGTGTCCGTGATATATATATAGAGTGAAAGGTGTAGAAAGAAGAAGGAAGATAAGAAAAAGGCAGTTGCAACAGGCAGCCAACTCGTGTGGCGCCGCCGGTCCAGCGGAACCGGAAAAAAAAAAAAAAGGTTAGTGAAGGCTAGGTTAGTGATCGACTGCAGATGACCATGTGCAGCCTTAGTCCAAGGACTGATAATTTTTTCACACATAAGGAGTTGTTCAGAACTTCTTATAAGAACTGCTTCTGCGAGCTCTTCCCTTCGTAACGCAGCGTCCTGCTCCAGGGCTTCACGCGCATCTGCCCGCACATCTGCGGCCACCTGTCGCAAATGCTGCATGTACTCCTGATGGTGTTCTTGCCGCTGGTCATGTTGCCGTTCCAAGAGCCGCATCTCTTCGTCATGCATGTTGACCATCGCTGATGTAAGGTCAGCGATGGAGTTGTCCGTTTTCCTCTTGCCTAGATGGAAAGACAGAAAGGCATGGTTGTTAAAGCTGGATCACTACATATATTATGGAATTACACTGGTGAAAGTCTGTGGTGGAATGTCACTATTATATTATGCTTCACTGCTGTATATAAGCTGAACTGTCATGTTGCTGCCCCTCAGTAGAGCAGATTTTGCAACACGCAGGGTGCTGTCTTCGGCTGCAGCCCCTTGCAAAACTAAAAAGGATTAAGATTAAGAATATGGATGGATGGATGGATGGGTAATGTTTAAAATAGTTGCTTGTAGTGTGGCCGCAGAAATCTGAATGGGTTAATACAGTCAGCTGACGCGAAGCATTTCAATGAAGCATGTTGATTTCAACGGCAGTTCATGAGCTTTATTTGCTTGTCTAAAACAGGAGTTACAACAGCACTTCAATCACCACACCTAAAAATGGTTGTGGAACACCGATAAGTGAAGACCAAAGAATAACCTTTTTGTACATTTAAAAAGACATTTTCAATTAATTAATATGCAGCTACAGGAAATTGCATTAATCAATTTGGCACATAACTTGTTAGGCTCCAGCCCCCCCGTGACCTGTAAAGGATTAAGCGGTAGAAGGTGGATGGATGGATGGATGGATTTTCGACCCTGGTTTCCACTGGACCTGTTTCACCCAAAAAAAATCGTGGTTATTGTGCCTTACCGGCACTTGAACGTGATCCAGATGGAGCTGGTGATGTGGCTGACATGGGAGTCGATTCAGCTGGCGCTCCGCCAGACGCAGAGGCAGAGGCAGAGGCAGAGGCAGGAGAGTCCGGTGTGTCCATGTCCACTGAGGTGGACCCCTGTGATATGAACTGCGATTCTAGAAAGAAAATGCACGCAATTTAAAACTTAACACCAAAGTGCAACATGTACACAACACTCTCAAGTTTTTAACCGGAATACAATAAGCGTGATTCAGCGTTTTGTTCGCGCTAATACTTAACACAAAGCAAGCGTGAATCTGCAGTTGGCTGCAAAACAATAGGCAAGCCTCAGTAACAACCATTACCCCCAATCTAACAACCTTCCTATTTCTTAAAAACAGTGAGCTTGGCACAGAAAGGATAAATTGGCGAAAAGACGCGCAATATCAAAACAACACTCACCATCCACGGTTTCCAAGGCCGTGGCCGTGTCGAGGGCCTATGTCCATAGATTGCGTCCATCTCAGCAAACCACTTCCACTCCTTCCGATCCGCTGCACTTCAAGCATTGTGGTCCTTCACTGCTCGGTAATCGCTTTTCAGCTTTTTCAGCTTCTCCCGACACTGTTTGGCAGTACGGATGTGCCCTTGGGAACCCATCTGCTCGGACACCTGCTGGTATATTTTTTCATTTCGAGTAGATCCGTCCAACTCGCGCTGGATGCGATCGTCGGCTAATATAGAAAGAAAATTGCGCACCTCCTAATATATAATATTAGGAGTATATTATTATATAAGTATATTATACAGTGTATTAATATAATATACTGTATTAAAGGGGCGCACTGTGTTCACTGGCTGAACAACTACAAATGGCGATCATGGAGTAGATTCAGCAGAAAAAGTTGCTTTCGTGACGTTATGACCTGACCAATCAGCGGCGACCAGTCTCTTAAAGTCATATCACAGCCCTACTCAGCCCTACTCAGCTTGGTTAGACCCTGCCCTGGATCAGGTACTAAAAAAGCACCTGCTAACCAGTGCTGGGGCTAATGGAAAATGCTCAAACGCGGGCTGAGTGGTGCGGTGTAGGGCTAAGTGAGGCTAGTGGAAAAGGCCCTTTACAGAGTATCGGGCAAGGCTGAATACTGAGGCAGCGAATAAAAGATGGGGCACACACAGGAGTAAAGTCCTAAACATGGAATCCACGTCAGGAGGAGAATGTAGGCTGCAGCACTGAACTGCGGAGCAGGCAGCCTTATAAAGGGTAAGGGAATTAAACAAATCATAATCAGGTGTGGGTACAAGAGCAACGACGATTAACCTAAATAACAACAGCTGGAGACAACCATGAAACTAAGCTGGTAACACAGGAAGTAAACAAAGGTGACTGTCAAAATAAAAGCACAAACCATAATGAATGGAAAAACAAGAACACATAAATGAACCAAAATATACAAAAGGAGAAAACTGAGGAAGGCTAATAATACCCAATAACTCAAGAAGAAGAAATACCGAAAATAACCAGCAAAACCTTGAGACCTGAGCATGGCTCTGACCCGCGCTCAGAATCATGACAGCTAGTGGGGGATGTGACGATGAGGAGTTAAATGTGAATTCTACCTCCAAAAACATGGTAGAAAAAAGAAAGAAAACTTATTATTTTCATAGCGAATGTGAAGAAGACTTCTTTTTTACTACGGTGAAAGAAAAATGTGTTTCTCATTTACGGGGTGACTGTGGCAACAGCAAAGTGACACAACGCTGAAAGACACTTCAGTACATGTCATGAAAGCTACCATGCTGACTACCCACCGGGCAGCGCACTGTGGCAGAGAAAGTCCATGAGTAAAAATCAACTTTGGGCAAACAGCAGTTTTTTTTTTCCACAAGGCCACTGAAAAATTGCCAAAAAACAACCAAAGTGTGGGCTATATTAATCATATATTCCATAACCTACATATGTTGAAGCATGTGGGAATGTTTGGTGATTATATATGTAAGGCGACTTCACACCTCAGAAAGGACAAAGACTCTCACCCGCCAGTGTAAGAACAAAGACTTTCCCAGACACTGCGGTGGAGACCAGAGGAGCTGCCCTCACCCCCCAGGGACATGAGGAGGAGTACGAAGACAATGGGGGAGATTAAGATAATGAAGGATGTCAGCCTTTGATATGCATGTCTTTTGTTATGTGCAAGTATAAGTTGATAGAGCCGAAACTGTTCGCTCTTTTTTCCTTCTTCTGCTGCTGCACTAGGATGAGACTTGTTCGAGGAGCTGATAATAAACTTTGGTTTATGAATCACATTGCCTCGTTATTTCAAGCTCCTCTACACTGGTGACCCTTACGCGAGAATGGACCAGAGGCGTTCCCCCGCGATCGACTCATCTGTGGCGACCCAGGCAGACGCCGGTGCCCATGCAGACAGGGGAACAGATGGACGACGTTCCCCGACGGCAGAAGTAATAGACAGGGCTCAACCGAGCACCAGCGCCGCGGAGAGAGCCGAAGCAAGGCACTCTCCCCCTGTGGACACATCAGTGACGGTCTACACAAACGCCGTCACCGTCAACCTGCCGGACTTCTGGCAAGAGGACCCCGCCTCGTGGTTTCAGCAAGCTGAAGCCCAGTTTGCACTTGCGGGCATCACGGCTGACGATACAAAGTTCTATCACATCGTCGCCAAACTCAACGCCGCCACTTCGAGATGTGCGCGGAGCATAATCCAGCGGTCGCCGGCCCAGGACAAATATGAAGAACTGAAAGCGACCATCGTGGCAAATTACGTCCCCTCAGCTGAGGAGAGAGCCGAGAGGATCTTGGCGGTCTACGGCCACAGAGGATGCAGACCCAAGGCCCTCATGGAGGACTTGCTGCAACTTAAAGAAGAGGACAATGACAACTTCCTCTTCCATTTCATATTCAATTCAATTCAATTCAATTCAACTTTATTTATATAGCGCCATTTCACAACAACAGTCATCTCATAGCACTATCAACTGTAGGGAGGACCCCCACAGTTGCAGAAAGACCCCAGCAATTATTCCTCAGTACGCTGCCGCCACACATGAGAGGGACGCTGGCCAACATGCGATGCAGCACCCAGCAAGACTTCCGCACGCTAGCTCACGAAGCTCAACGGCTCGTCAGCGCTTGCAAGGAGCAGACACCCACAGCAGCATCCGTAGACCTCAACACTGACGTCCGGAGCAACGAGGAGCCACAAATCACTGAGCAGAGCCAGCCCGCGGTGACAGCGACACGCCCAGGACGCAACAGACGGAGCGACGTTTGTTATTACCACCACCGCTTCGCCGAGAAGGCTTACAAATGCGTTCCCCCCTGCAAATTCACAATTTCTGGAAAACGCCGAAGCCGAGAGCCGTTAACAGCGGCGGTTCTCGGCGATAAAAGCAAGCTTTTATATGTGACGGACGGACACACCGGCAAGCGGTTCCTTATCGACACGGGAGCTCAACTAAGTTTTGTCATGCCCTCACAAGCAGACCGGGCCATGGGCACCCGGGGCAATGGAGCGGTGGCAGCCAACGGCTCCATCATCGACACTTTTGGTGAAAAGAGCTTGCACCTCAGCATCCACGGCCGCAACTACAGATGGACATTTGTTGTAGCGGCGGTGAGTTTTAACTTGTTGGGCGCAGATTTTTTGTGTGCACATGGGTAATTAGTTGATCTAGCGAACAGGCGCTTGGTTAATGCACTGTCCTTTGCTTCTATTCCCTGCTCAGCCCGACTTTCTCCACCAACCGTGCAGGCTAGCGTCACCACAGCAGGAGGTAAGTTTGATCAACTCCTCACCCAATTTCCAGCACTCACAATTCCCAAATTCTCAGCCACAGTGGCTAAACACGGGGTTGAACATTTTATTCCCACAACGGGCCCACCCGTATTTGCCAAAGCTCGGCGCTTAGACGCGGCCAAGCTCACCATAGCTCGGGACGAGTTTACTACCCTTGAAAAATTAGGCATTATTAGACGCTCGAAAAGCTCCTGGGCCTCACCACTTCACATGGTTCCGAAATCCGACGGTTCTTGGAGACCGTGCGGCGATTACCGCAGATTAAACAATGCGACAGCGCATGACCGCTACCCAATTCCTCACATTCAGGATTTTTCACTACATCTGGCGGGTGTGCGCATTTTTTCAAAAATAGACCTGGTCCGCGGTTATCATCAAGTCCCAGTTCGAGCAGAGGACATTCCTAAAACAGCTGTAATAACCCCTTTCGGCCTTTTTGAATTTTTGCGGATGCCTTTCGGCCTCAAAGGCGCGGCTCAAACCTTTCAGCGGATGATGGACGCAGTATTACGCAACCTCTCTTTTGTTTTCGTCTACCTCGACGACATGCTGGTAGCCAGCCCGTCTGAGGAAGAACACGAGCAGCATCTCACTATGGTTTTTCAGAGGCGAGAAGAACATGGGTTAATAATCAATCCAGCCAAATGCAAATTCGGTGTGTCACAAATTGATTTTTTAGGACACAGAGTTTCTCCGAAGGGGGCAGTCCCACTTCCAGACAAAGTTCACGCGATAAAAAGTTTCCCACGGCCACAAACGGTCAAATCGCTGCAAGAATTTTTAGGAATGGTTAATTTTTACAACCGTTTCCTCCCCCACGCAGCTCAGCTCATGCAGCCCCTACATGACGCGCTCAGAAAACAGAAAGCTTCCAACGCGGTCGAATGGACCCCGGAGCACGAACGCGCCTTCGCGGAAGTAAAAAGCGCCCTAGCTAATGCCACATTGTTGGTTCACCCCGATCCCTCGGCCCGCATTGCGCTAACCACAGATGCTTCGGACCTGGCTATAGGGGCAGTTGTAAAACAACATGTCAGCGGAATCTGGCAACCTTTGGCATTCTTCAGCAAATCGCTAAACCAAACCGAGCGTAAATACAGCACTTTTGACAGGGAGCTGCTAGCGCTTCATTTATCCATCCGCCACTTCCAGTTCTGGTTAGAAGGGCGGAGTTTCACGGCTTTTGTAGACCACAAACCGCTCACCTTTGCTATGGCTAAAATTTCCGAACCGTGGTCAGGCAGGCAACAAAGACAGCTGGCTGCAATTTCAGAGTTCACCACAGACATTCGACATGTGGCAGGCAAACTTAACGTGGTAGCAGACTGCCTCTCTCGCGCTGTGACATTGTCAGAGCGCGAGGAGACAGATTATACTACCTCAGCCGCGGAACTCTTCACCAACGCAGACACATACGCGGCCCCTATCCATGCAGGGATAGATTATGCAGCCATGGCAGAGGAACAAAGCAGTGACGCGGATGTGCGCGCACTCTTGTCTGGACCAACAGGGTTAAGGCTGGAGGAAAGGGGTTTACGCGACGGCGTGCCCCCCCCTAATATGCAATATTTCAACCGGCCGACCTCGCCCGTTAGTCCCAGCTACATGGCGCCGCCGTATTTTCGACTCAATTCACTCCCTCGCGCACCCAGGTGTGCGCGCCTTGGTTAAAATGGTTGCCGAAAAGTTTGTGTGGCCGGGCCTGCGCAAAAACGTAAAAGAATGGGCAAAAACTTGCATTTCTTGTCAGCGCGCCAAAATACACAAACACACAAAAGCCCCTCTGGAGCCTTTTCCAATCCCTGCTAGAAGGTTCGACCACGTTCATGTCGACCTCGTGGGACCTCTACCTTCCTCCCAAGGTTTCACACACCTGTTAACAATGATAGACCGCACCACGCGCTGGCCAGAGGCGGTCCCTCTGGCGTCAATCACAGCGGAGGAAGTTGCTCGCGTTTTTTTTGACAAACTGGGTGGCACGTTTCGGCGTCCCATCGGACATCACGTCCGATAGGGGGCCTCAATTTGTCTCGGAGCTTTGGTCAGCCATGTCCAGCAGCTTAGGGGTGACAATTCACCGCACCACCGCTTATCACCCTCAGGCTAATAGGTTATGCGAGCGTTTTCACAGGTCTTTAAAGGTCGCCCTCAGAGCCTCACTAACGGATACAAATTGGGTAAATAAACTTCCCTGGGTTTTATTGGGGTTGCGTGCTGCGCCTAAAGAGGATCTAGACGCCTCTCCAGCAGAATTAGTTTTTGCACAACCTCTCAGGCTCCCAGGTGAATTTTTACCAGAGAACCCAGAGCCAGGGCATCTTCCAGCCCGGAGGTTTTTAGGCAGCAACGGACCGGACTCTCTCCCCGGACCGGCACATCACTCTTTTCCACCGGTTTTTGTCCCACAAGCTTTAAAAAACGCTGAATTCATTTTTGTTAGGCATGAAGCTTTAAAACCAACTTTCCGCCCACCATACGATGGGCCATTCAGAGTGCTGGAACCTGGTGATAAACACTTTGTGCTTGATTTTGGGGATAGAAAAGAAACAGTCAGCATTGACAGACTTAAACCTGCCTTCTTGTTGAGAGACGAGCCTGCACTGTTGGCGAGAGCACCCCGGCGGGGTAGACCCCCCAAGAGAAAAGACTCAGCCCCCCTGCAGGGAACAATTAATCACTCTCCTCCCCAAGCTGCAGATTCCTTACAGGAAGGTCCCAGCAGGACGCCCAAGCGGACCCACAGCAGATTTGGGAGAAGATTAAAACCCAGACGGCACAGGGACTGATGCAAACTACTCAACAGTTGCTCACTAATTGTGCTGTAACAGTTTAGGACTGACTTGTGATATTACTATGCTGTTATGATTACCACTGAACTCTCTTAGGAGCATGGCTGCTGGAAAGTTTCTTCTGTGGCAAGAGGTGTAGCAGTTAGTATGTCATAGTAATTATCTTAAACTGTGAATTTTTCTATTGTCCTTTTCTTAGTCGTTTGGGGGGGGCTGTGGGCTATATTAATCATATATTCCATAACCTACATATGTTGAAGCATGTGGGAATGTTTGGTGATTACATATGTTAGGCGACTTCACACCTCAGAACAGGACAAAGACTCTCACCCGCCAGTGTAAGAACAAAGACTTTCCCAGACACTGCGGTGGAGACCGGAGGAGCTGCCCTCACCCCCCAGGGACATGAGGAGGAGTACGAAGACAATGGGGGAGATTAAGATAATGAGGGATGTCAGCCTTTGATATGCATGTCTTTTGTTATGTGCAAGTATAAGTTGATAGAGCCGAAACTGTTCGCTCTCTTTTTTCCTTCTTCTGCTGCTGCACTAGGATGAGACTTGTTAGAGGAGCTGATAATAAACTTTGGTTTATGAATCACATCGCCTCGTTATTTCAAGCTCCTCTACACAAAGCCTCATTTGGAGCTACACAGTTTTTGATAAAGAAGAAGGCCTTTATAAGCAATGATGATAGTTGCAAACACTGTATTTAAAGACGCAAAGAATGCAGTGTTTCTTCTGGCTGAAACACCTTGGCGCAGTGGCAACATATTTTTCCGATGGAATTTACCATTTCAAGTATTGTACATACTGGAATATTGGGGGTCCCACCCAGACGTCCTGTGTTTAGAATTTTTAGTGGTGTTATCCTTCTCTCCTTCCTCTGCCTGAACACTTTCCTCTCCTTGGCTCCTCTCTTCTGTCTCATCTTGCCCTCTCTGAGCTCTGTCTAATTCAGGTTCTCACTCCGTCTATGGTGGTATACAAACAGGTTTGAAAATATCAAGTGTCATGTTTTGTCTTGAGAGATTTTTTTTGTCATGGTTTACATAAATGACAAAAATATGTGTATTTATTTTGTATTTTTATTCTAGTGTTTCTTTTTTCCCACTGCGAGAGTAGGGAAGGGAAAAAAAACCATTCCTAATAGAAATGTACTCATGCATACTTAAATTATAAGATCAGGTGGGTATAGTAACCAGAAATTCTACTCATGTAAAAGCAATGCTTTGAAATTAATAATTAAAAGGAGACAACCAAAAATTTCTAGTTAAGGGCACAAAGAGCACCCACTTAAAAACTTGAGTAATGAATGAATGAATCTTTATTTCAGATAGATTAGATCAAAAGAAAGGAACAGAATAATATAACAAGGGGGGAAAAAAATCCAACAAGATCAAATTAAACAATAACTCCTCGGATTATACAATTCAACATGTTATCCGAAATGGGTGATGGCTTATATTGCCCACCCATATTCCATCTAAGAATTCAAAAATAAAATAAAAGTGATTACAAATCAGAACAAAGCTAAGACAAAACGTGACAAAACAAAACTAAGCAACAGCACAACACAGACTGGGTATGATAATCCTTATGTGATTTTACATGTCATCTTGTATATATGTTTGGAGTATTTCTTCCTTTAGTTTTTGTTTAAATTGTCCAAGCGTTGTACATGATTTTAATTCAGGTCCAAAATCGTTCCACAATCTGACTCCTTGCACTGAAACACAGTGTTGCTTGGTGGTAGTTCTCACTGAAGGTTTTTGAAATATACATGTTCCTCTGAAATGATATTGTTTCTCCCTTATTTGGAACAACTTTTCGATATTTGCGGGCAGTGATAGATTCTTCACTTTAAACATTATTACTGCAGTTTTAAAATCAACCAGATCTTTCAACTTGAGAGCTTTTAATTTAAGAAAAAGTGGGTTTGTTGGTTCCCTGTAAGCAGCTTTATTTATTATTCTAATAGCTCTCTTCTGAAGCATAAAGACTGGATATATGTTTATTTTATATGTATTTCCCCACACTTCAGTACAATATGCCATGCATGGGAGTATTAATGAATGATACAAAGTAAATAGTGTGGGTTGATTCAGCAAATTTTTCACTCTGTGTAGTATTGCAATTGATTTGGATATTTTACCTTTAATATAATTAATGTGATTTCAAACACAGTTTATTATCAATTATTACTCCAAGACATTTAATTTTGGATACCCTTTCAATCTCTGCACCATTTACACTGAGTTTAGATACTAAGTTGTTGTGATGGTTGTTGAAAATTATAAATTTTGTCTTACTTAAGACTTTAGTATTAATTTGTTTGAATCAAACCACAGTTTAAGCTTTCCTAATTCCTTTCCAAGTGTATCCAAAAGTTGTTCCAAATTGCTTCCACTGCATAATAAATTAGTGTCATCTGTAAACAATATTAAATCCATTTTTTTCCGAAACTTTACATGTATCATTTATATACATATTGAATAACAATGGCCCCAAAACTGAACCCCGTGGGACTCTGCAAGTAACCTTCAGTAACTGCGAGTTTTTGCTACCAACACATACAAACTGATATCTGTTCTTTAAGTAACTACATAACCAGGACAGTGCTACCCCCCCAATACCACAATTTTGTAGTTTCTTTAACAACAATCTATGATCCACTGTATCAAATATTTTTTTAAGATCCAGGAATACCCCAATTGAATACTCTTTATTTTCTACAGCAGTTGATATTTTTTCTATAAATTCCATTAGAGCAAATGCAGTTGTCCTCTTGTGTCTGAACCCATATTGCTGCTCACACAATAAATTATTCTTCATTATAAAGTTCATTGGGCAGCACGGTGGTGGAGTGGTTAGCACTGCGGCAGCACAGCAACTCACCCTTGGCCGGAGGATCCTGGGTTCGATCCCAGCCCCTGACCAACAGTGATCTGTGTGGAGTTTGCATGTTCTCCCCGTGTCTGCGTGGGTTTACTCCGGGATTTCTCCGGTTTCCTCCCACATGCCAAAAACATGCAAGTGAGGCGGATGATAAAATAAAGGCAGCAATGAGAGGTTTTAAGCAGGTTTATTGAATCATACCGCCATCACGGAGCTCGCCCCGGTGCCGTGCATGCGCGCCGGGAGCGAGCCCGGAGGCTCTCAGCAAAGAGACACAAAGTGTGTGTCAGCAGCAGTTGAAGAGGGAGAGAGTGAACATGGATTTCAGTGAGCTTATATACCCAGTCATAGACAATACATGAAAGGCATGGTATCATCAAAGAGACTGCAGAACAGGCATGAGACATTTGCATTTGAGAGACACAGTAAGGACAGGATGCATGAACACAATGCATGAATGGCGCATTAACATCACAGTACATAGCCGGAAAAAGCCAGAAGGAGCGGGGCTGCCTGTAGACATCAATACACACATTTCACTGTTAAGTTAATTGCTGTAGTCGAGCACTGTGTCTGTCCCAGTTTGTTGTGGGGGTTATCCCAAACCGCCAAACTGCTCCCCCCCAGAGGGCTCGGCAGGGGGCCGAGACCTCGATAGTGCAGCTTTGGCAGCGAGCAGGGAAAGCTCTGTGCAGGCAAAGGTGGAGGGGGGTGGGGGGTAGTAAATGCCGGCCGGGGACGGTGAAATCGTCCGGGCCGCGCAAAAATTGCTTGTTGTTCCGCGATGTCGAGGGGCTGTCCCGTTGAACTTGCGGAGATCACAAGAAGAAAAATTAGTCACTGGCTCCTCCCGCGATTAAGTCCTGCAAGGATTAATAGTGGCCGTGAAGAAAAGCAGGGGCGGCTGTAAGAAAATAACAAAGGTAAATGGACTTGGCGTGTTGACTTTAGGTGCGTGCACAACCTTAAAGCCTTCGGGAACCGCAGACTGCTGAGTTCCCCTTGTGTGCCGTGGCTGAGACCATTAGCAAATCCTTCGTGCATGCTGCGTGTGTGCCTCAGGTGAACGAGCAACCCTGAAGGGCCTGTGTGCAGCGGCGAAGGATGATGGCGATCTGTGGAGCCGTATGCGTCCCGTGCGTAGTGCGCCGTCCTCGTAACTCCCCGGTGCGTGTGCCGGGGCTCCGTGCGTGGGTGGGCCAGCTGGAGAGGAGAACCAGGGTCAGGGAGCTTACTCATCCCTGTTCAATGTGTTGGAGCGGTGAAAGGAAATAGACGATCTTTGTCCCTCGGGCTCATGCAGATGCGTTGGAGTGGTGAGAGGGAGGAGACGATCTTTGTCACTCGCTCGGCCATGGTGCGTTCAGGTCCACGCGCTGCATTCTCCGTCGGCCATGGAGGTCACCGTCGTGGAGAGGGGACGAGGTGCATGCGCTCTCGTGTGGAGGAGCTGCGAGCGCGGCCGGTCCAGCGTGGATGTGCAGATCTCACCATGAAGTTTGCTGCGGCTTTCCCGGTCGTGGGTGATGTCCGGAGAGTTCCCTGAAGCAGAAGGGAGGGCAGATCAGTCAGGCTGCCGTGTTCGCTTGTCGTCGGAGAATCACCGCCGGGTGCTGCGTTCGCTGGCAGCGTGGCTGTCCAAGCCAGAAGGTTGCGTCGCACAAAACGTGTGCGTCCTCGGGGTCACCAGTGAGGCGGATGATAAAATAAGGCACCCCGAGCGGCACGGCGAAACTCGCCCCTGCGCTGTGAGCGCGCGCAGGAGCGAGCCCTGTGGCTCTGCAGCAAAGTGTGCTGTGGGCAGTAGTTGCAGGAAAAGAGAGAGAGAGTGAACATGGATTTCAGTGAGCTTATATACCCAGTCATAGACAATACATGAAAGGCATGGTATCATCAAAGAGACTGCAGAACAGGCATGAGACATTTGCATTTGAGAGACACAGTAAGGACAGGATGCATGAACACAATGCATGAATGGCGCATTAACATCACAGTACATAGCCGGAAAAAGCCAGAAGGAGCGGGGCTGCCTGTAGACATCAATACACACATTTCACTGTTAAGTTAATTGCTCTAGTCGAGCGCTGTGTCTGTCCCAGTTTGTTGTGGGGGTTATCCCAAACCGCCACACAAGTTAGGTTAATTGGCATCAAACTGGGGATTCTAAATTGTCCTTAGGTATGACTGTGAGAGTGAATGGTTGTCTGTATCTCTGTGTTGGCCCTGCGATGGACTGGCGATCTGTCCAGGGTGCACCCTGCCTCTTGCCCAAAGATGCTGGGATAGGCTCCAGCCCCCCTGCGACCCAAAAAGGATTAAGCGGAAGAAGATGAATGAAATGAATATAAAGTTGTCAATTCTCTCTCAGAATATTTTTTCCGAGTATCTTTGAAAATTGCAGCAATAGCAAAATAGGTCTATAGTTTGAAAATTCCCTTCTGTCACCCATCTTGTATATCGGAATTACTTTGGCTATTTTCATTGCATTGGGAAATATACCTGTTTGGAGAGACAGGTTACAGATATACGTCAATGGCTTCACTAAGCATTCAATGATAGTTTTGACTAAAAGCATGTCAATACCATCACAATCCGTAGATGTTTTACTTTTAAACGATTTAACAATTTCAGTGACCTCTCTCATCTGTGTTCTTTATGAAGATGGAGTCTTTTATAGCAGTGTTTTTGCTTATTGTATCACCTGTAGGTGCCGTAATGAGTATTTCTCGTGCCAAATTAGGACCAATGTTAACAAAAAATTCATTAAATTCATCTGCAGGTGAGACTGCATTCACACTGAGTCTTTTTTTCTTTGTTGAAAGACTGGTTGGGTAGCTTGTATTTCTGTTTTTATTTCCAAGAATATTGTTAAGTATTGTCTATATATTTTTAGTGTTACCTCTGTTTTTCTCCAGTTCTTTACTGTAATAGTCTCTTTTACTACACGTCATTATATATATTAACTTATTTTTGTATGTTTTATACCGCTGCTCTGCTTTTTTTGTCCTTTTCTTTAGAAAAGCTTTATATAGTGAATTTTTCTTTTTACATGCTTTTTGTAATCCTTTGGTTAACCATGGCTTGTCAAATTTCTGTTTTAGCTTTTTCTTTACGAATGGACAATTTTTTTCATAAAGAGCGGTTACAATGTTCATGAATGTGTCATAGACTTCATTTACATCTGATACATAGACTTTTGTCCAGTCTTGCTTCAGCAGGTCTTCTTTAAAAGAACTGATTGCATTTTGTGATTTGTATCTGAAAGATTTTAAAATTTTTTCTGTATTAGCCCCCGTGTGGCCATAGATAAGTGCAAAGACTGGTAGATGGTCAGATGGCGAAGCGCTACTGCAGGGCAGCTTTCAGGATGATTGTATCGGAGAAGCACCCTGACAGAGAAGCATAGCAGTGTCAAGAGGAAGATGAGAGACACCAGACCCAACAATGCAGATGAGCTGAAGGTCACTATCAAAGCAACCTGACCTTCATAACACCTCAGCAGTGCTACAGGCTGATCACCTCCATGCCACACCACACTGATACAGTAATTAATCCAAAAGGAGCCCTAACCAAGTATCGAGTGTGTACATGGACATACTTTTCAATCGGCCAACATTTCTATTAAAAAACTATTTTTTAATTAATTTTATGTAATATTCTAATTTTCTGAGAAACTGAATTTGGGGTTTTCATGGGCTGTAAGCCATAATCATCAAAATTAAAATAAACGCTTGAAATATATCACTCTCTGTGTAATGAGTCTATATAATATATGGGTTTCACTTTCTGAAATGAGTGACAAAAAATATTGAAGTTTTTCATGATATTCTAATTTTTTGAGATGTACCTGTATTTATTTATTTATTTATTTATTTTTTAGAAATCTCACCACCCAGACAGCAGGAAAAACCTCCCTTATTTTGAAATCCAAATGCTGGCACGTTTAGTTTGTCTGAAGGCTGCTGATGGATTAAAGTCACTGACTTGGTGAATTTCGGTCATCTTAACTTGCCAGGTACATAATAGGGAACATAACTTAATATTGTAGTGGCTGGTGAATTATATCCTCAGCAATTCAGTAGTCCCCCTTGCCTTTCCCTTCATATGAAGCTGGTTGCATATGAATTCTAACCACATCTCTTAGCTTAGCGACTCTTCCATTATTGCTCCCATTTCCAGCGGGTTAAAACCATGATAAATGTCAGTGCTTACATACCTCTTCTGATTTTTTCCACGTTTAAGTACTTTAATAAACCCAAGTTTCTGTCGGACAGTCACGATAGCAAGACACTGTCTGGTGACTGAAAGCTTGCGTGGGCGGGGCGATTCTAAACTCTGCGCGGATGACAGCCACGTGCGTTGTTCGTGTGCGCACTTGCGGAAAGTTATTGCTTCATATATTTTTCTTAAATTCATACCTCCTCAAGCGAGGCGGGCCGCCACCCAGAAATTATTATTACTTATTTTGTACCCGTAGGTAGATTTGTTCTGCAGTCTGGTGACAAACCACCACCTGCCGGTCGCTGCGTGCGCAAGCGACCCTTAACTCCCTAACCTGCATGTTTTTAGCATGTGGGAGGAAACCGGAGAAATCCCGGAGTAAACCCACGCAAACACGGGGAGAACATGCAAACTCCACACAGATCACTGATGGCCGGGGGCAGGGATGGAACCCATGATCTCACGGTCCCCGCGATCCCCCGGCCGAGGGTAAAACTGTGCTGCCACAGTGCTAACCACTGCGCCACCGTGCAGCCCATGGAATGGAAACACTGGAATGGAACTGATGTCATCTCCGCACTCCGATGTGCAAATGGGGGCAAATACAATGGTTAGAAGAGAGTTATCGATGTCTGAGAATTTGACCAAGCAGCTGGACCAGGATCTGGCAAAGCGCCGGTTCAGCATCAAGTGAACCACCGCCAGCATCAAGTAAACAAATGTGGCTGTCAAAATAAAAGCACAAACCGTAATGAATAAAAAACAAGAACACATACATGAACCAAAACACACAAAAGGAGAAATCTGAGGAAGGCTAATAATACCCAACACTTGATGCTGTCACAAGCATCAAGTGAATCTTGAAGTGCAACGAGTCTGAACAGCGGCAGCACAGCGCAGCTGATAATCTTCATTCGGATGGTGCTGTGACCGGCCGACATGCAGGTTTCCTAGCACACCGTAAAGGTGACACAGACTTCCCACCATTCCTGCATTACCACTGCAGTGGCGTAGCCAGGAATTTGTGAAGGTGGGGGCTGAACCCCAACCACCACCACCGCTCTGAACGCCCGGGGCAAAGCTTTAGCTTCAGGCCCTTGTCAACTACAGCCCCGTCAACTACAGATTTCTCAACATTTTCAATGCAAACTACTCAAAACCTGCTCTTGATTTACATTTTTCTTTTCTTTTTTCTCCCTTTCCTGGCTACGCACCTGCACTGCATCATTCATCAGCAGGCCATATGTGCAAAAGTGACTGGATTTGAGCATGTGATGACTCCACTCATGAAAATCATAAATGGCATCTGCTCCAAACCCAAACAACACAGGATATTCAAGGTGCTATTGGAGGAGCTATCAGCTGAATATGGTGATCTTTTATTACACACAGAAATCCCATGGCTCAGCAAGGGGACGAGTTTATCAGCGTTTTTTGTCACTTTTATGTGAAATCAAAGAGTTCATGCAATCCAAAGATGAAGACATCTCACTGCTGGACGACCCTGAGTGGATACTTGACCTTGCATTTTTAATGGACATCACCACGAAACTAAACCTTTTGAGCTGTGAGCTGCAAGGCCAAGGTAAGACTGTTGCTGACCTAAGTGCTGTAAATGCATTTAAGATAAGATAAGATAAGATAAGCCTTTATTAGTCCCACAATGGGGAAATTCCAAGATTGCAACAGCACAGGGATAGTAACACTCAGAGCAACAATCAGAAGGCAAGAAAAAACAAGAACAGCTAGTAAACATACAGTGGGGTAAAAAAGTATTTAGTCAGCCACCAATTGTGCAAGTTCTCCCACATAAAAGATGAGAGGTCTCCAATTTTCATCATAGGTATACCTCAACTGTGAGAGACAAAATGAGGAAAAAAAAAATCCAAAAAATCACATTGTCTGATTTTTAAAGAATTTATTTGCAAATTATGGTGGAAAATAAGTATTTGGTCAATAACAAAAGTTCATCTCAATATACCCTTTGTTGGCAATGACAGAGGTCAAACGTTTTCTGTAAGTCTTCACAAGGTTTTCACACACTGTTGCTGGTATTTTGGCCCATTCCTCCATGCAGATCTCCTCTAGAGCAGTGATGTTTTGGGGCTGTCACTGGGCAGCACGGACTTTCAACTCCCTCCAAAGATTTTCTATGGGGTTGAGATCTGGAGACTGTCTAGGCCACTCCAGGACCTTGAAATGCTTCTTACGAAGCCACTCCTTCGTTGCCCGGGCGGTGTGTTTGGGATCATTGTCATGCTGAAAGACCCAGCCACGTTTCATCTTCAATGCCCTTGCTGATGGAAGGAGGTTTTCACTCAAAAGCTCACGATTCATGACCCCATTCATTTTTTCCTTTACATGGATCAGTCGTCCTGGTCCCTTTGCAGAAAAACAGCCCCAAAGCATGAGGTTTCCACTGCCATGCTTCACAGTAGGTATGGTGTTCTTTTGATGCAACTAAGCATTCTTTCTCCTCCAAACACAACAAGTTGAGTTTTTACCAAAAAGTTCTATTTTGGTTTCATCTGACCATATGACATTCTCCCAATCCTCTTCTGGATCATCCAAATGCTCTCTAGCAAACTTCAGATGGGCCTGGACATGTACTGGCTTAAGCAGGGGGACACGTCTGGCACTGCAGGATTTGAGTCCCTGGTGGCGTAGTGTGTTACTGATGGTCGCCTTTGTTACTTTGGTCCCAGCTCTCTGCAGGTCATTCACTAGGTCCCCCCGTGTGGTTCTGGGATTTTTGCTCACCGTTCTCGTGATCATTTTGACCCCACGGGGTGAGATCTTGCGTGGAGCCCCAGATCGAGGGAGATTATCAGTGGTCTTGTATGTCTTCCATTTTCTAATAATTGCTCCCACAGTTGATTTCTTCACACCAAGCTGCTTACCTATTGCAGATTCAGTCTTCCCAGCCTGGTGCAGGTCTACAATTTTGTTTCTGGTGTCCTTTGACAGCTCTTTGGTCTTGGCCATAGTGGAGTTTGGAGTCTGACTGGTTGAGGTTGTGGACAGGTGTCTTTTATACTGATAACAAGTTCAAACAGGTGCCATTAATACAGGTAACGAGTGGAGGACAGAGGAGCCTCTTAAAGAAGAAGTTACAGGTCTGTGAGAGCCAGAAATCTTGCTTGTTTGTAGGTGACCAAATACTTATTTTCCACCATAATTTGCAAATAAATTCTTTAAAAATCCTTCAATGTGATTTTCTGGATATTTTTTTCTCATTTTGTCTCTCATAGTTGAGGTATACTTATGATGAAATTTGGAGACCTCTGTCATCTTTTAAGTGGGAGAATTTGCACAATTGGTGGCTGACTAAATACTTTTTTGCCCCACTGTATGTACATATTACTATAAATATATATATATATATATATATATATACACGTATATACTGTATATATATATATATATAGACACACAGTGCGGAGCATTATGGTTGGTGAATGTGCAGCAGAAAGTCTAAGCTCTCTCTCCGCGGAAGCGGCGGGCCAGCTGGAAGTCTTTGGGCATGATGGTGACCCTCTTAGCGAAGAAGAGAACCACCAGGTAGGCCTCGCTGGCCTCCTGCAGAGCCATGATGGCGAAGCTCAGGAAGCGCAGGTCGGTCTTGAAGTCCTGAGCGATCTCCCTCACCAGGCGCTGGATGGGCAGCTTACGGATGAGCAGCTCCGTGGATTTCTGGTAGCGACGGATCTCTATCAGAGCCACGGGCCTGTAACGGTGAGGCTTCTTCACTCCGCCGGTGGCCGGAGTGCTTTTCCGAGCAGCCTTGGTGGCTAGCTGCTTCCTGGGGAGCTTTTTCCTCCAGTAGGTTTACGGGCGGTCTGCTTGGTTCTTGCCATCGCTCTTTATTATTCTGTCTTATATTTCTTGCACGCCGCCTAAACTCCAGCCCGGCACCCGCGTCGTTTTCGCTACAGTTCCCGGTATGTCGAGTTCCTCCGTTAGCACCGGGTGGCGGTTGAGTGCTAGCTAGCACTAGCTCTTCCTGCTGCATTGTCTCCTGCTGTAAACAGAGGCTCCGTCCGCCGACTCGGGAGACCTTTGGGGCGATCTGTGTGTCCGTGATATATATATATAGAGTGAAAGGTGTAGAAAGAAGAAGGAAGATAAAAAAAGGCTGTTGCAATGGGCAGCCAACTTGTGTGGCGCTGCCGGTCCGGCGGAACCGGAACCGGACTTATTACTTATTATTTAAAGCCAAAATGAGCATTTCCTCTGTGATGTTGCAGAGAAAAAAAAGTGCTGCACTGTTTGTATCCGTTTCTTAGCTTGTTAAATAATTTTAATCATTATTGCAGGAATTTATGAATGTGATCAGTGTCTTCAAATAGATGAATATCAGTAATTAACAAATTTAAACAGTGCAACTTTTTTCTTAAGTGTGTATCAAACTGGTAGCCCTTCGTAGTACTCAGTACCCTTGAAGTAGCTCCCAGTTTCAAAAAGGTTGGTGACCCCTGTTCTAGAGTATTTAAAATTGACTACACTGTTGTATAGGATATAGGTTTGTTTTTTTTTTAATCAGTATAGGAGTATATGTGTGTACACGCTGGTGTGAGCATATACATTTAGGTAGTTTTAGTGCTTAAGTCCACACTCCAGATCAGAAGGTAGCGGTAATGCACCCACAAACTGCCAACCGCCAATAAAGGAGAAGAAGAATGTCGAAGTGGATAAAAAAAAAGCAGACCCAAACTTTCTGTTGTTTGGGAACATTTTACGGAAGACAAAAAAAACCAAATCAATTAAAATGCAGACTTTGCAAGGCAGACCTCTCTTACCACGGCAGCACTACAGTGATGCATGAGCATCTGAAACAATGGCACCCGGGAGCCACGACACTATCGTCTGCAAGGGTAAGTTTTAGTGAGTAAAGAAAGTTAGGTGCTGCTTATTTTCAATGGCCAACTGTTTCAAGCTTTAGAAAAATGACAACACTGTCAGTATGTGCTGTTAATGTTAGCTTACCTGTTTGACAACAAGCTCTCTGGTTGCTGAGGGTTGAGCTGTCATGACAAACGTGTTGAATGCAGTAAATGACTGAATTACAGGAGTTGCTATTGCTTTGTCATCTTTGTTAATATTAGCCCTCATTCTGAATATTAGCTACACTGTGTCCAGCTGAGACAAAATGGCATTTAAATGCCTCCTGCCCACGGGAGACGGAACGTTAAGAGGTATTAAACAGTGGCTGAGGTAAAGTATGCACTAGACAAGAGTCCCAACAAGAAGCACAGATGGTGGACATGAGAAAAATAAATGCGATGAGTCAACTAGTTGGAAAAAATAGTTGTTAGATTAGTCGACTACTAAAATAATCTTTAGTTGCAGCCCTAGACTTCAGTCGTCAAGATTTGAGGCTTTTCTTCAAAATTTATAACAATTTTCTTATAGTTTTCTACTTTTCTCTGTAAATTTATCTAAATTTGAAACCATTTTAGATGGATAGATAGATGGATAGATAGATGGATGGATGGATGTACTTTATTGATCCCAAACTGGGAAATTACAGTGTAACAGCAGCATGACAGCTGACAACCAAACAACAGAAACACACACATGACAGACAAAGGGATTACCCATGGAAAGTAAAACTAACACGACTATAAAAAACAAACAAACAAAAAACCTATATACATCATAACTTAATATATGATGACCCGTATAAACACATGAATCATCCCACTGCACAAGAAGGACTATCAGAAGCAGAGTGAAAATGTGAGGTACCAGTTAGTGTGCAAGATGCAGTGTGGCAGCATAGCTATGCCAGAATACAACATCATAGACATCATAGTGAGTTATTGTACAGTGAAATTGCATGTGGCAGGAAAGATTTCCTGTACCTGGCCGTTCGACAACGATGCTGTAGTAGTCTACTGGAGAAAGTGCTTCGCTGTCTATCTAGTGTGTGGTGGAGGGGGTGATCAGGATTGTCCATGATGGATTGCAGTTTATTTAGTGTTCTCCTCTCCATCACTGTCTCAAAGGTCTCCAGTCTGAGACCAATTACAGAGCCAGCCCTCTTGATAATCTTCTCAAGTCTGTTGGTATCTCTGGCCCTGATACTGCTACCCCAACAGTCTGGTAGAAAAGCTCCAGCATCCTGCTGCACACGTTGAAGGATCTCAGCTTTCTCAGGAAGTAGAGTCTGCTCATCCCCTTTTTGTGCGCAGCATCGGTGTTGGATCTCCAGTCCAACCCGCTGCTGATCCTGACACCCAGATATTTGTAGTCCTCAACCACTCCCACATCCTCCCCCCTAATCTGCAGTGGCTGAGAAGGCGTCTTCCTCTTCCTGAAGTCAATCACCATCTCTCTGGTCTTGCTGACATTCAACCTCAGGTGATTCTGCTCCGTCCACTCCACAAATCTGTCTACCAGTGCCCTGTACTCCTCCTCCTCTCCTCCTCTTATACACCCCACAACAGCTGAGTCATCAGAGAATTTTTGCAGGTGGCATGACTCAGTGTTGTACTGAAAGTCAGTGGTGTATAAGGTAAAAAGAAAAGGAGAGAGCACCGTCCCCTGTGGCGCTCCCGTATCACTAGCCACCACTCCAGACAAGACACTGCCCAGCCTGACAAACTGTGGTCTGCCTGTCAGGTAGTCAGTAATCCAGGAGATCACAGAGCTGTCAACCACCATCACCCGCAGCTTCTCACCCAGCAGCAGTGGCTGGATGGTGTTAAAGGAACTGGAGAAATCAAAAAAAGTGATTCTCACAGTATCTCCTCCACCATCCAGGCGCAGATGGGCTCGTTGCAGCAGGTAGATGACAGCATCTTCAACTCCTAAATGGGGCTGATATGCAAACTGCAGAGGGTCCAGCCACGTCTTCACCTGCGGCCTCAGGTGGGCTAAGACCAGTCTCTCCAGGACCTTCACCTCATGAGTTGTGAGGGTAACTGGTCGGTAGTCATTCAAATCCGATGACTTCTTGGGGACAGGAACCAGGTAGGATGTCTTCCACAGCGCTGGTACTCTCTCCAGACTCAGGCTCAGGTTGTACAGGTGTTTCAGTACCGGAGCTAGTTGGTTGGCACAGGTCCTTAGGGTACTTGCGGAGATGCCATCAGGGCCCGAAGCCTTCCGCTGACGGAGTCTCTCCAGCTGTTTCTCCACCTGATCTGTAGTCACTGTGAAGTCAGGGAGGGTCCTGGTGCCCCCTGAGGAGGAGGAGGGGGAAGATGGAGAAAGGTTCTGCACGGGAGCGTGGGTGGGGAGGGGTGCGTTGGGGTCTGGTTGTGTTGCTCGGGTGACAGAATGTAAGTTGAACCTATTAAAAAACAGATTCAGTTCCTCAGCGCTCTCCTGGCTCCCCGATGGCTGCCTGACTCTCCCCTTGTACCCAGTTACAGTGGGGTAAAAAAGTATTTAGTCAGCCACCAATTGTGCGAGTTTTCCCCACTTAAAAGATGAGAGAGGTCTCCAATTTTCATCATAGGTATACCTCAACTATGAGAGACAAAATGAGAAAAAAAAATCCAGAAAAGCACATTGTCTGATTTTTAAAGAATTTATTTGCAAACTAGAAAAGCACTCATAGAGCACATACCTCCGCCAAGACTCTTTCCGTTTCTCATGGATCACCTCCAAAATGTAATGGGTTTGTGTGTAGGCCTATAGACACTTGTGGTGAAAATTGCATCAGTCTGTCCATCAGTTTTGGAGTATTGTTGCTAACACACTGTGAGAAGATAGCCTTGGCTGAGGTATGCATTCTCAGATCATCACCAAAATGTAATGGGTTCCTCTCTAGGCCAAGAACGACCTCTGGTGAAAATTTCATCCAAATCCATGCAGTAGTTTTTGTGTAATCCTGCTGCACAAATACAAAGAAAGCCCCTGGTGGAGGTATGCACTTTCAGATCATCACCAAAATCTAATCATCTGTAGGATACCCCATTTCTGACAATCTCTGAAAATTTCATGAAAATCCGTCCATAACTTTTTGAGTTATCTTGCTAACAAACAAACAGACAGACAAACCAACGCCGATGAAAACATAACCTCCTTGGCGGAGGTAATTATGGTGGAAAATATGTATTTGGTCAATAACAAAAGTTCATCTCAATACTTTGTTATATACCCTTTGTTGGCAATGACAGAGGTCAAACGTTTTCTGTAAGTCTTCACAAGGTTTTCACACACTGTTGCTGGTATTTTGGCCCATTCCTCCATGCAGATCTCCTCTAGAGCAGTGATGTTTTGGGGCTGTCGCTGGACAACACAGACTTTCAACTCCCTCCAAAGATTTTCTATGGGGTTGAGATCTGGAGACTGGCTAGGCCACTCCAGGACCTTGAAATGCTTCTTACGAAGCCACTCCTTCGTTGCCCGGGTGGTGTGTTTGGGATCATTGTCATGCTGAAAGACCCAGCCATGTTTCATCTTCAATGCCCTTGCTGATGGAAGGAGGTTTTCACTCAGAATCTCACAATACATGGCCCCATTCATTCTTTCCTTTACACGGATCAGTCGTCCTGGTCCCTTTGCAGAAAAACAGCCCCAAAGCATGATGTTTCCTCCCCCATGCTTCACAGTAGGTATGGTGTTCTTTCTCCTCCAAACACGACAAGTTGAGCTTTTACCAAAAAGTTCTATTTTGGTTTCATCTGACCATATGACATTCTCCCAATCCTCTTCTGGATCATCCAAATGCTCCCTACCACACTTCAGACGGGCCTGGACATGTACTGGCTTAAGCATGGGGACACGTCTGGCACTGCAGGATTTGAGTCCCTGGCGGCGTAGTGTGTTACTGATGGTAGCCTTTGTTACTTTGGTCCCAGCTCTCTGCAGGTCATTCACTAGGTCCCCCCGTGTGGTTCTGGGATTTTTGCTCACCGTTCTCGTGATCATTTTGACCCCACGGGGTGAGATCTTGTGTGGAGCTCCAGATCGAGGGAGATTATCAGTGGTCTTGTATTCTTCCATTTTCTAATAATTGCTCCCACAGTTGATTTCTTCACACCAAGCTGCTTACCTATTGCAGATTCAGTCTTCCCAGCCTGGTGCAGGTCTACAATTTGGTTTCTGGTGTCCTTTGACAGCTCTTTGGTCTTGGCCATAGTGGAGTTTGGAGTCTGAGGTTGTGGACAGATGTCTTTTATACTGATAACGAGTTCAAACAGGTGCCATTAATACAGGTAACGAGGGGAGGACAGAGGAGCCTCTTAAAGAAGAAGTTACAGGTCTGTGAGAGCCAGAGATCTTGCTTGTTTGTAGGTGACCAAATACTTATTTTCCACCATAATTTGTAAATAAATTCTTTAAAAATCAGACAATGTGATTTTCTGGATTTTTTTTTCTCATTTTGTCTCTCATAGTTGAGGTATACCTATGATGAAAATTGGAGACCTCGCTCATCTTTTAAGTGGGAGAACTTGCACAATTGGTGGCTGACTAAATACTTTTTTGCCCCACTGTATTTGTTTCATTCCCTTCCACACATCTTTAGTGTTGTTTTGCCTGAGTTTCTCTTCCAACTTCCTCCTATAATTATCCTTGCACCTCCTCAGCAAGGAGCAAATTTTCCTCAAATTTGTACTTTCCCCTTGTAAAATTGACTTTTCTTGTACGTTTCAGACTTTATTATAAATTTGTGTTTTATTTTATGGCTAATTTTTGTCTATTCTTTTTAAATAGAATTACTGGGTTTTTTTTAATAAATTTGAAAGAGACTGTGGTAATTTTTTTTTTTTTTTTACTTTTTCCTTATAACAATTTTTGACCATAATTTTGTGGAGCCAGAACAGAACAATAATTTATTTAACTCTGATTACAAAGAAAAAAATATTAATAAAATTGTATTTAAAGAAATAAATTAACTTAAATGACCAAAGATGCAGTTATTTCTGTTATAATATTTCTATATATTTATAGTTTTTTTTTTGTTGTTGTTTTTTTTTTTAGAAATCTCCTCACCACCCAGACAGCAGGAAAACCCTCCCTTATTTTGAAATCCAAATGTTGGCATGTTTAGTTTGTCTGAAGGCTGCTGATGGATTAAAGTCATTGACTTCGTTAACTGCAGTCATCTCAACTTGCCAGGTACATAATAATGAACATAAATTAGTTAATATTAACTAAAGTAAAGGTAAAAACATCTGTTTTATTCTTGTCTGAAATAAGAAAACAAAACTAATAATTAAAAAAAGACAAAATGAAACAACTCGAGCTATTAACCATACCTGTTAGCTAAGCGACTCTTCCATTACTGCTCCCATTGATCATCGGCCTCCGTCGGTCTATGATGACCATGGAAGAGAATCCTAAACGTCTACTCTGCTGGGACAGCACCGCCTGTGGCTGAACAGGCCAATGCGCGAATGGCAGTCCCTGTCACACAGGTTGCACTTGTGGGTGGTCTCCGTGCTGCTGGGTCTGTGGCGGTTCTTTCTGCGGGTCCTTTTTTCATCTGCTGCAGCAGTCAGTCTCTCTTTACCCGCCTTGAGCTGTCTGGTCAGGGTGCCTCTCCATTTGGAGCGGTCCGTTGCAAGATCCTCCCAGCGTTCTGTGTTGATCTCCAGGGCCTTCATGTTACACACCTCTTCTGCTTTTTTTCACGTTTAAAGTACTTTAATAAGCTCATGTTTCTCTCAGACAGTGACACTAGCGAGACACTCTGCCTGGTGACTGGAGCGGTCACGTGGGTGCGGCGCTTCTGAACTCCACACGGATGACAGTCACGCACGTTGTTTGTATGCGTGCTTCTGGACCGTCATTCCTTCATATTTTTTTCTTAAATTTACATTTCCTCATCCAGTGGCGGAATAAATTCAAGCGTGGAGGGCCACCACCTGGAAATGTTACCAGAGGAAACCTGCAAGCCATTTGAAATCTCCCAAACACATATGGGAAAATGTGTTATGGTCCGATGAAACCAAGGGTGAACTTTTTGGCTATAATTCAAAATGGTATATTTGGCACAAACAACACTGTTCATCACCAAAAGAACCCCATACTTACAGTAAAGCATGGTGGTGGCAGCATCATGCTTTGAGGCTGTTTTTCTTCAGCTGGAACTGGGGCCTTAGGCAAGGTGGAGGGAATTATGAACAGTTCCCAATACCAGTCAGTGTTGGCACAAAACCTTCAGGCTTCTGCTAGAAAGCTGAAGATGAAGAGGAACTTTATCTTTCAGCACAACAAATCTAAAGAACAAGCTTGAAAACTTTACATCTACTACTGTAAGTACCCACAGAATTCCTGCTACAGATATGGCTCAAATCTGATTGGCCAGTACGTTCTACTAATGCGTATCTTCAAAGCAGCAGACTACAGGTACAGAAATTGAAGGCATTTATGTTTCAAAACTTTAATTAATATCCATTTACTACCTTTTTAACCTAACCCACTCCCAAATCGTAAGGCTAAACTCTTAATTTTAACTCTAAATTTCATCTCATATCAAGTAGGGGTGGGGAAAAAAGATTGATTCAATGATGGATCACGATACTTGGCACTGTCAACAATGCATCGATCCATAAGCACATGGACCGATCTTTTACTAAAAAAAAAATTTTTTTTTAAAAAATGCGCACACATATACTTTTGGGTTATCAGTTAATCAATGGCATTTTTCGTCCACTACATGGCACAAAGCAAGCACCCAGTCAAATGAAGTTATAGCTTGTCTCGGAGATTTGCAGCCAACTTTGACAGTTAGGAAGCAATAAGCTCAAAGTTAGCTCAAATGTCAGGCCTTTTTTGGATTTTATAACAAAGATGGAAGGAAAAACCTTGACATGACACAACCTGGAAGAAGCGCTGCACGAAAAAAAGAAAAAACACTCAGAACATGGCAGGCCACACACGTCTCGGAGCAGCATTAGCCACAGCTAAACTAAAGAAACACCAGCATGGAGCTTTTGCTCCGATCGCCAAGTTAGTAAAGTTTATTTATGAAGCACTTTTCAGAGACATATAGTGACAAAGTGCTGTACAATAAAAGGGAATAAAAGGAAGTTGATAGATAAAAATCATATTAAAAATATAAAAACAAGTTAAAACACAAGACTGATTTGTTTTTTTGTATACTTTATTAATCCCAGAGGGAAATTCAGGGAATCCACATGGATGGATGAGGTAGCCACGGTACGGCACCAATCCCTTCACCATTCACACACACATTCACAACTAGGGCCACTTTAGCGTCTCCGATTAACCTAACTTGCATGTTTTTGGCCTGTGGGAGGAAACCGGAGTACCCTGAATAAACCCACGCAGACATGTGGAGAACATGCAAACTCCACACAGAAGGATCACTGATGGTCAGGGGATAGGATCGAACTCACAATGGTCAGGGGTGGAATCGATCCTGTGACCTTCTTACTGTGCTGCCACAGTGCTAAACACTGCGTCACCTAGCTGCCCCAAAATATTAGCCTTGCCATTAAAAAGCAGTTGAAATTCAACGGAAATCCTTGTTTAACAAAAAAGTTTTCAGCTGCTTTTTGAAAGAGTTGACAGTCAGCTGATATTTTGAGTGGGAGTCAATTCCAAACAGCACTGTTCACCATCCTCCCTGTGTGTAAAGGCCTATCTCTGCAGAAAATGAAGCCCAGAGTGTGGTCTATATTAATCATATATTCCATAACCTACATATGTTGAAGCATGTGAGAATGTTTGGTGATTACATATGTAAGGCGACTTCACACCTCAGAACAGGACAAAGAGTCTCAGCCGCCAGTGAAGATCCAAAGAGCTTCCCAGGCACTGCAGTGGAGACCGGAGGAGCTGCCCTGACCCCCCAGGGCCATGAGGAGGAGTACAAAGACAACGGGGGGATTAAGATAATGAGGGATGTCAGCTTTTGATATGCATGTCTTTTGTTATGTGCAAGTATAAGTTCGTAGAGCCGAAGGTATTCGGTCTCTTTTTCCTTCTTCTGCTGCTGCACTAGGATGAGACTTGTTAGAGGAGCTGATAATAAACTTTGGTTTACATATCACATCGCCTCGTTCTTCCAAGCTCTTCTACACTGGTGACCCTGACGCGAGGATGGACCAGAGGCGTTCCCCCGCGATCGACTCATCTGTGGCGACCCAGGCAGACGCCGGCGCCCATGCAGACAGGGGAACAGATGGACGACGTTCCCCCACGGCAGAAGTGATAGAGAGGGCTCAACCGAGCACCAGCGCCGCGGAGAGAGCCGAAGCAAGGCACTCTCACCCTGCGGACACAGCAGTGACGGTCTACACAAACGCCGTCACCGTCAACCTGCCGGACTTCTGGCAGGAAGACCCCGCCTCGTGGTTTCAGCAAGCTGAAGCCCAGTTTGCACTTGCGGGCATCACGGCTGACGATACAAAGTTCTATCACATCGTCGCCAAACTCAACGCCGCCACTTCGAGATGTGCGCGGAGCATAATCCAACGGCCGCCGGCCCAGGACAAATATGAAGAACTGAAAGCGACCATCGTGGCAAATTACGTCCCCTCAGCCGAGGAGAGAGCCGAGAGGATCCTGGCGGTTTACGGCCACAGAGGAGGCAGACCCAAGGCCCTCATGGAGGACTTGCTGCAACTTAAAGAAGAGGACAATGACAACTTCCTCTTCCATTTCATATTCCTCAGTACGCTGCCGCCACACATGAGAGGGACGCTGGCCAACATGCGATGCAGCACCCAGCAAGACTTCCGCACGCTGGCTCACGAAGCTCAACGGCTCGTCAACGCCTGCAAGGAGCAGACACTCACAGCAGCATCCGCAGACCTCAACGCTGATGTCCGGAGCCACGAGGAGCCACAAATCACCGAGCAGAATCAGCCCGCGGTGACAGCGACACGGCCAGGATGCAACAGACGGAGCGACGTTTGTTATTACCACCACCGCTTCGCCGAGAAGGCTTACAAATGCGTTCCCCCCTGCAAATTCACAATTTCCGGAAAACGCCGAAGCCGAGAGCCGTTAACAGCAGCGGTTCTCGGCAAAAAAAGCAAGCTTTTATATGTGACGGACGGACACACCGGCAAGCGGTTCCTTATCGACACGGGAGCTCAACTAAGTTTTGTCATGCCCTCCCAAGCAGACCGGGCCATGGGCCCCCGGGGCAATGGAGCGGTGGCAGCCAACGGCTCCACCATCGACACTTTTGGCGAAAAGAGCCTGCCCCTCTGCATCCACGGCCGCAACTACAGATGGACATTTGTTGTAGCGGCGGTGAGTTTTAACTTGTTGGGCGCAGATTTTTTGTGTGCATATGGGTTATTAGTTGATCTAGCGAACAGGCGCTTGGTTAATGCACTGTCCTTTGCTTCTATTCCCTGCTCAGCCTGGCTTTCTCCACCACCCGTGCAGGCTAGCGTCACCACAGCAGGAGGTAAGTTTGATCAACTCCTCACCCAATTTCCAGCACTCACAATTCCCAAATTCTCAGCCACAGTGGCTAAACACAGGGTCGAACATTTTATTCCCACAACGGGCCCACCCGTATTTGCCAAAGCTCGGCGCTTAGACGCGGCCAAGCTCGCCATAGCTCGGGACGAGTTCACCACCCTTGAAAAATTAGGCATTATTAGACGCTCGAAAAGCCCCTGAGCTTCACCATTGCATATGGTCCCCAAGGCTGATGGCTCGTGGCGGCCTTGCGGTGACTTCCGCAGGTTGAATAACGCTTCAGCACACGACCGCTACCCGATCCCGCACATCCAGGATTTTTCGGTGCATTTAGCAGGGGCGCGCATTTTTTCTAAAATAGATTTGGTGCGCGGGTACCATCAAGTTCCAGTCCGCGCTCAGGACATACCCAAAACAGCGGTAATAACTCCTTTTGGGCTTTTCGAGTTTTTGCGCATGCCGTTTGGACTTAAGGGTGCCGCGCAGACTTTCCAGCGCATGATGGATGCAGTTTTACGCGACCTCCCTTTCGTGTTCGTCTGCTTGGATGATATTTTGGTAGCCAGCACGTCCGAGGACGAACACGAAAGCCACCTCACAGCGGTTTTTTGGAGGCTGGCGGAGCACGGGTTAATAATTAACTCAGCGAAGTGCCAGTTTGGGGTGACGCAAATAGATTTTTTTGGGCACCGCGTTTCACCAGAAGGAGCGGTCCCTCTGCCCGATAAAGTACGCGCAATAACAGATTTTCCAATACCTCAGACGGTCAAAGCATTGCAGGAATTTTTGGGAATGATTAATTTTTATAACCGTTTCCTCCTGAGCGCAGCACAGCTCATGCAACCATTGTACGCGGCACTTAAAAAACAGAAACCTGCAAATAAGATTGAGTGGTCCCCGGAGCGGGAGCGCGCATTCTCCCGGGTCAAATCAGCCCTGGTGAACGCCGTTTTGTTGGCTCACCCGGTGCCAACGGCCCATATGGCGCTCACCACGGACGCTTCTGATTTAGCGGTGGGGGCAGTCGTTGAACAGTTTGTGGCAGGGAGCTGGCAACCTCTTGCGTTTTTCAGCAGAACCTTGCACGATAACGAGCGGAAATACAGCGCATTCGACAGGGAGCTGTTGGCCCTGCATTTGGCCATTCGCCATTTCCAGTTCTGGCTGGAGGGGCGCCGTTTCACCGCGTTTGTGGACCATAAGCCGCTAACGTTTGCGATGGCCAAGATTTCAGAGCCTTGGTCAGGCCGGCAGCAAAGACAGCTGGCCGCGATATTGGAGTTCACCACCGATATTCAGCATGTCGCGGGTAAACATAATGTAGTGGCAGATTGTCTTTCGCGTGCGGTAGCAGCGCCAGGCCCCGTGGGGGCAGACTCGGCAGCTGTGGCTGCGGGCCAGGTTTGTGGCGCGGAAGCGCTCGCAGCCCCGGTCCGCGTAGGTTTAGATTACGCAGCCATGGCCGCGGAGCAGGTTAGCGACGCGGATGTGCGCGCGCTCCAGTCTGGACCAACAGGGTTAAGGCTGGAGCACAGGTTGCAGCAGATAGGTATGCCCCCTCTAATCTGCGATGTTTCCACGGGGCGAGTTCCAGCTGCATGGCGCCGCCGCGTTTTTGACTCAATCCATTCTCTGGAGCACCCGGGGGTGCGTGCATCGATTAAAATGGTGGGGGAGAAATTTGTTTGGCCGGGGTTGCGTAAACAGGTCAAAGAATGGGCAGCAGCCTGCGTAGGGTGTCAGCGAGCCAAAATACACAAGCACACTAGAGCCCCTTTGGAGCCTTTTCACATCCCGGCTAAACGTTTCGATCATGTGCATGTCGACTTGGTGGGCCCCCTTCCGTTGTCGCAGGGGTGCACACACCTTTTGACGATGGTAGATCGCACCACGCGCTGGCCAGAAGTGGTTCCTTTAGCGTCAACTACGGCAGCAAACGTTGCACGCGCATTTTTAACGGCTTGGGTTGCGCATTTTGGAGTTCCGTCGGACATAACGTCCGACAGAGGTCCCCAATTCGTTTCCGAGCTCTGGTCATCCATGGCCCACAGCCTGGGGGTGAAGATTCACCGTACTACTGCGTATAACCCCCAGGCTAACGGTTTGTGCGAACGCTTTCATAGGTCATTGAAAGCAGCCCTCAAAGCGTCTCTTACGGATACAAATTGGGTGGATAAACTTCCATGGGTTTTATTAGGGTTGCGTTCTGCACCTAAGGAGGATTTGCAAGCCTCTCCGGCTGAATTAGTTTTTGCTCAACCCCTCCGTTTGCCGGGGGAATTCCTTCCGGACAACCCTGCACCAAATTGCCCCCCCCGCTCAGCTGTTGCAGAGCGGCACAGGCTCAAACACCCTTCCTGGCCCAGTTCATCACAGTTTTACGCGCGTTTTTGTGCTGAGGGCTTTTAAAAATGCGGAGTTTGTTTTTGTTAGACATGATGCTTAACGACCAGGTTTGCGGCCGCCTTACGACGGGCCTTTCAGAGTGTTGGAGACAGGGGAGAAACATTTTTTGCTTGATTTGGGAGACAGAAAAGAGTTGATTTGCATTAACAGACTCAAGCCCGCCTTTGTTCTGGCTGATGAACACGTGCAGTTGGCGAGGGCCCCCCACCGTGGCAGGCCGCCGGGAAGACATTGTTCTGAGCCACCACAGAGATGTGCTAATAACTCTGATTCACAGATGCAGGGAGCCGCTGCAGAAGGAACAAAGCCGGCTTACAGCAGATGTGACAGCAGGTTAAAACCCAAGCAATTGGGGGATTGATTTGTGATATGCTGTGATGTTTTCTGCCATGCATCTCTGATTATGTTTTGTCCCTGAATAGACGTTTGGGGGGGGGGGGGGGGGGTTATGTGGCGCATATATTGAGTTCATATTTCCCACATATGTATGACTGTATGTGTATTGGGGGCTTCACGTCTCGTGGGACAAAAGAGGTCTGGGCCTGCAGAGATCTACAGGAATTGAGGAGGAGGTGTGAGTTTGGGCCTTTGTCTCAGAGAGGATGCCCCAGGAGGATTCCCGGAACATCGAGGGATAAGAGACAATAGTGGAACATCAAAGAGTGCATTGTGACTGGGATTATGTACCATGTGATTGTATGTTTGCTAAAGCATCATGTGACTTAGGTTGTGTGGCTTCTGCAGGGTATAAGAGTGTGGTATGTGATTGCTCAGTCTCTTCTTTTGCTTAGAGATTGATAGAGCATGTGTTCACTTAAATAAAGCTGAACCTGAGAAATAAACTCAGCCTCATCCTTGAACGCATTCTCTACAAAAGAACAAATACCTCTGTCAACATTTTTGTTCTATTTTCAAAGTTTTCTTTAGATCCATAATATATTCTATTCACTCCATGCACTTAAGGGGTTCACACTGTACTCTTCCACTAAATTTTCTTTTAAATCAGATTAATAGTTTTTCCACACTAATAGACAGACAAATGATACCCAAGACACATGATCTTTGTCAGAAGAAACTTGTTATACTACACCTGTGGCTAACCCCCACAACATACTGGGACAAGCAGAGCGCTCAGCTGGAGCAATTAGCAGAACAATGAGATTTGTGTATTGATAACAATAGGCAGCCTCTCTTTGTCTAGCTCTTTCCCGCCAGTATCCTGCCGTTATGTATGACTCAAATGCAAATGTTCATGCTTCCTGCTCTGTACTGTGATGCAAATGTCCCATGCCTGCCTGCAGTTACTGTGATGCTAATGTGCCTTTCATGTATTGTCTGTAACTGGGTATATAAGCTGACTGAAATTCACATGTTCTCTCTCTGACTGCTCCACTGACCACACGATTGCCTGAGAGCCTGAGGGCTCGCTCTGGCACGCTTATACAGTGCTGGAGTGAGTTCTGTGATGATTGATGAATAAACTCCCTTTTAACACTAGAAGTCCCAGAGAGGGGCCATTTGGCCTTTTTGGCTAGAAAACCCATAGGGGGACCATCAAGTGGCCACAAGAGGGCTAATGTCTGGGTCTTCTAGTGTTAAACTCTAGTTCTGCCGCTTATTATTTCATACCGCCACACTGGTGACCCCAAAAGAAAGCACATGCTTTGTGCAACGCAACCTTCTGATCTGGACATCTACACTGGTGACCCGACGAAGGAAAGAACACGCTGACAACGAACGCAGCACCCGGCGGTGATTCTCCGACGACAAGCGAACGCAGCAGCCTGACGCAAATGATCTGCCCTCCCTTCTGCTACAGGGAGACCTCGACGCAGAGCCACCACCAGGTGAACTCTCCGGAGATCACCCATGACCGGGAAAGCCACAGAAAGCTTCATGGTGCGACCCTCGCCTGAGATCTGCACACCCACGCTGGGACCGGCCGCTATCACAGCTCCTCCACACAAGAGCGCACGCACCTCGTCCTCTCTCCACGACGGCGACCTCGAGGGCCGACGGAGAACGCAGCGCGTGGACCTGAACGCACCATGACCGAACTACAGCAACAGCCTGAACAGGGATGACCATCGGCGCCGACTACGCTGATGTCCAGCAAGCTCCCTGACCCTGACCCGCCTCTACAGCAGACCTGCCAAGCACCGAACCCCGCACGCATACTGGGAGGTTATGAGGACAGCGCACCACGCACAGGACAATACCAGCTCAACACAGACTGCCAGCGTCCTTCGCTGCTGCACACGGAACCTTCAGGGCTGCTCACACACCTGAAGCACACACGCAGCTCGCTCACAGGATTTTGTATGGGTCTCAGCCACGGCGCACAATGGGAATTCAGCCGTCAGCTGTCCCCGAGGGCTTTAGGGTTGCGCCCGCACCTAAAGTCAACAAGCCAAGTCCCTCAGCTTTTGTTTTTTCTCACAGCCGCTACGCAGCCTTGCAGCTCCTGTTTTTCTTCATGGCCGCTATTAATCCTCGCAGGACTTAACCGCGAGAGGAGTCAGAGACAAGTTTTTCTTCTCACAGCTGCTGTGGACCTCCGCACGTTCAACGGGACAGCCCCTCAACATCGCGGATCCACAGGCAATTTTTTCGCGGCCCAGACAACTTCGCCGTCCCGGGCCGGCACTTGCTACCCCCACCTTCCTCCCTCCCCCTCCTCCGGCACAGACTTTCCCCGCAGCTCGCTCCCAAAGCCGGACGATCGACGTCTCAGCCCCCAGCTGAGCCCTCTGGGGGGGAGTAGTGTGGCTAACCCCCACAACATACTGGGACAAGCAGAGCGCTCAGCTGGAGCAATTAGCAGAACAATGAGATTTGTGTATTGATATCAATAGGTAGCCTCTCTTTGTCTAGCTCTTTCCCGCCAGTATCCTGCCGTTATGTATGACTCAAATGCAAATGTTCATGCTTCCTGCTCTGTACTGTGATGCAAATGTCCCATGCCTGCCTGCAGTTACTGTGATGCTAATGTGCCTTTCATGTATTGTCTGTAACTGGGTATATAAGCTGACTGAAATTCACATGTTCTCTCTCTGACTGCTCAACTGACCACACGATTGCCTGAGAGCCTGAGGGCTCGCTCTAGCACGCTTATACAGTGCTGGAGTGAGTTCTGTGATGATTGATGAATAAACTCCCTTTTAAACTCTAGTTCTGCCGCTTATTATTTCATACCGCCACACACCATTTTTAAAACCCCACTATTACACTATGCACCTTTTCCATATGTTGCCACAGCTCCCAGAGGTGTTTGGTGAATATATGTGACATGATTTTGGCAAAACACTTCATGGTTTCATTACTGCAGAACCATTTCCCACAAAGATAAGGGAACCATCCTCAGAATAGTCTGTTTAATGACATCTACCCCCACCCGCAGAACCATCAACATTGCAGGTGCTACCTCCCACCCCTCACACTCCTATCGTCATCATCAGGCCATCAGGACCCTGAACTCTGTCCACCCCCCCACCCCCCCGGACTGTAGTGCACTGACCCGCACAATAACTACCTCAGCTGTTGGCACACCAACAGTAATACAGTGCTTCCAGAAAGTATTCACGGTGCTTCACTTTTTCCACATTTTGTCATGTGAGTCTTATTCCAAAATGGATTAAATTCATTTTTTCCCCTCAAAATTGTACACACAATACCCCATATAATGACAATGTGAAAAAAGTTTGTTTTTTTTTTTTAAGATTTTTGCAAATTTATTAAAAATAAACTAAGAAATCACATGTCCAAAAATATTCACAGCCTTTGCCATGAAGCTCAAAATTGAGCTCAGGTGCATCCTATTTCCACTGATCATCTTTGAGATGTTTCTACAGCTTAATTGGAGTCCACCTGTGGTGAATTCAGTAGCTTGGACATGATTTGGAAAGGCACACACCTGTCTATATAAGGTCCCACAGTTGACAGTGCATATCAGAGCACAAACCAAGCATGAAATCAAAGGAATTGTCTGTAGACCTCCGAAACGGGATTGTCTCGCGGCTCAAATGTGGGGAAGGGTACAGAAAATTTCTGCTGCTTTGAAGGTCCCAATGAGCCTTCATCATCCATAAATGGAAGAAGTTCAGAACCACCAGGACTCCTTCTAGAGCTGGCCAGCTGTCGAAACGGAGCAATCAGGGCCTTAGGGCCTTAGTCAGGGAGGTGACCAAGAACGCGATGGTCACTCTGTCATTGTTCCTAGCGTTCCTCTGTGGAGAGAGGAGAACCTTCCAGAAGGACAACCATCTCTGCAGCAATCCACCAATCAGGCCTGTATGGTAGAGTGGCTAGATGGAAGCCACTCCTTTGTAAAAGGCACATGGTAGCCCGCCAATCAAAAGGCACCTGAAGGACTCTCAGACCATGAGAAAAAAAATTCTCTGGTCTGATGAGACAAAGATTTAACTCTTTGGCGTGAATGCCAGGCATCATATGGAGGAAACCAGGCACCACTCATAACAATGCCAATGGTGGTGGCAGCATCATGCTAAGGGGATGTTTTTCAGTGGCAGGAACTGGGTAACTAGTCATGATAGAGAGAAAGATGAATGGAGCAATGTACAGAGACACCCTGGATGAAAACCTGCTCTAGAGTGCTCTTGACCTCAGACTGCGGTGACGGTTCATCTTTCAGCAGGACAATGACCTTAAGCACACAGCCAAGATATCAAAGGAGTGGCTTCAGGACAACTCTGTGAATGTCCTTGAGTGGCCCAACCAGAGCCCAGACTTGAATCCAATTGAACATCTCTGGAGAGATCTGTAAATAGCTGTGCACCAATGCTTTCCATCCAACCTGATGGAGCTTAAGAGGTGCTGCAAAGAGGAATGGGTGAAACTGCCCAAAGATAAGTGTGCCAAGCTTGTGGCATCATATTCAAAAAGACCTAAGGCTGTAATTGCTGCCAAAGGTGCATCAACAAAGTATTGAGCAAAGGCTGTGAATACTTATGTACATGTGATTTCTTAGTTTATTTTTAATAAATTTGCAAAAATCTCAAAAAAAAAAAACTTTTTTATTTTGTCATTATGGGGTATTGTGTGTAGAATTTTGAGGACAAAAATGAATTTAATCCCTTCTGGAATAAGGTAACATAAAAAGTGGAAAAAGTGAGGTGCCAGGATTACTTTCCGAATGCACTGTACATTTGCTGCTGTGTGTCTCTGCACTTTACTGCAACCATTTGCACAAAGGCCATATCTGCTGCTGTCTCTTATTACAATACTGATCACTCTCTGCACCTACACTTCCCCACTGAACTTGCAACTATGAGTATTACTGCTCTACCTGTATATATAGGATTGCTGGGTCTCATTATTTATCGTTTATTTACACTATGGGAGGTCCAGGTCTATCTTTTGTCACCATTTGCGCTACAGGTAGCATTACTGTACATAGACTGCTGTTGTTGTTTTACCAGCCCTATTTTTTTTCTTTTATATTGTGCACACCACGGAAGAGAGAGAGAAACGCCATTTCAATTCTCCTGTGTGTTCTGTACATATAGTAGTACTGACAAATAAAATCTTTCAATCTTGAATCTTTGCTTTAAATGCTAATGAGCCCCAGTTCACCTAACCCTTCCGCTGTTGCCATTTACAACATCAGTTATTAGTAGCGACGCTGTATTTGAGACCAATGTTGGGTGGTTAACTTTAGTTTTCAGTGTAACCAAAATCAATCCATCCATCCATCAATCTTCTGCCACTTTTCCAGAGGTCTGGGTCACGGAGGCAGCAGTTCAAGCAGAGAAGCCCAGACTTCCCTCTCCCCAGCCACCTGCTCCAGCTCTTCAGAGGGGATACCAAGGCATTCCCAAACCATTTGGGAGACAGTCTCTCCAGCGAGTCCTGGGTCTGCGCCGGGGTCTCCTCCCAGAGGGACGTGCCCGAAACACCTCAAGTGGGAGGCGTCCAGGAGGCATCCTGATCAGATGCCCATACCACCTCAACTGGCTCCTTTCAATGTGGAGGAGCAGCGGTTCTACTCTGAGCCTCTCTCAGATTACTGAGCTCCTCACCCCATCTCTGAGGGTGAGTCCAGAAATCCTATGAAGAAAGCTCATTTCAGCCACTTGTATCCGCAATCTCATTTTTTCGGCCATTACTGAAAGCTCATGACCACAGGTGAGGGTAGGAACATAGACTGACTGGTAAATCAGAGAGCTTAGCTCTCTCTTCACCACAACAGACCGGTACAACATCCGCATCACTGCAGATGCTGCTCCGATCCGTCTGTCAATCTCTTGCTCCATTCTCCCCTCACTTGTGAATAAGACCCCAAGATACTTAAACTCCTCCACTTGGGGCAGGAGCTTGTCCCCAACCTGGAGAGGACAATCCACCTTTTCCGGCTGAGGACCATGGACTTGGACTAGGAGGTACTGATTCTAATCCCAGCTGCTTCACACTCAGCGGCAAACCGTCCCAGTAAGACCTGTAGGTCATTGCTGGATGAAGCCTGCAGGACAACATCATCTGCAAACAACAGAGATGAGATCCTGTGGTCACCAAGCATGACACCCTCCGTTCCCTGGCTGCGCCTAGAAATCCTGTCCATAAAAATTATGAACAGGATCGGTGACAAAGGGCAGCCCTGGCGGAGTCCAACTCTCACTGGGAATGAGCCCGACCGAGTGTTGGCAATATGAACCAAGCTCTCACAACAGTCATACAGAGACTGAATAGCTCGTAACAACAAGCCTGATACCCCATACTCCCAAAGGACCCCCCACAAAAAAACACGAGGGACGTGGTCAAATACATTCTCCAAGTCCACAAAACACATGTAAACTGGTTGGGCAAACTCCCACGAACCCTCGAGGATTCTCTAGAGGGTAAAGAGCTGGTCCGACGTGCCATGGCCAGGACGAAAACCACATTGCTCCTCCTGAATCCGAGGTTCGACCAACGGCTGGACTCTCCCCTCCAGTACCTTGGCATAGACCTTCCCAGGGAGGCTGAGGAGTGTGATCCCTCTAAAGTTGGAGAACACCCTCCGGCCCCCTTTTTTGAAGGAAGGAACCACCACCCCAGTTTGCCATGCCAAAGGCACTGCCCCCAACCTCCACGCAATGTTGCAGAGGCGTGTCAACCATGACAGTCCTACAACAGCCAGGGCCTTGAGGTACTTAGGGCGAATCTCATCCACCTCCAGGGCCCGGCCACCAAAGGGATTTTTAACCACCTTGGCGACCTCAGCCCCTGTGACAGGCGAGTCGTCCCCCTCATCCACAAGCCCTGCTTCCTCTGTGGAAGGCGTGTCAGTGAGATTGAGGAGATCCTCAAAATATTCCTTTCACCGCCCTACAATATCCCCAGTCAACGTCAGCAGTGCCCCATCTACACCATACACAGTGTGGACAGGGAGCTGCTTCCCCCTCCTGAGCTGCCGGACAGTTTGCCAGAATCTCTTCGAGGCTGACCGGAAGTCTTGTTCCATGGCCTCACCGAACTCCTCCCATACCCAAGTTTTTGCTTCAGCAACCACCCGAGCTGCACTCTGCTTGGCCTGCTGGTACACTTCAGCTGCTTCGGGAGTCCCACAAGCCAACCAAGCTTGATAGGACTCCTTCTTCAGCTTAATGTCCCCCCTCACCACTGGTGTCCACCACTTGGTTTGGGGGTTGCCACCATGAGATGCCCCGATGACCTTGCGGCCGCAGCTCTAGGCAGCTGCTTCAACACTGGAGGTGGAGGACAGGGCCCATTAAGACTCCATGCTTCCAGACTCCCTCGGAATGTGGTTGAAGTTCTTCCGGAGGTGGGAGTTGAAGACCTCCCGGACAGGGGCCTCAGCCAGACATTCCCAGCACACCCTCACTATATGTTTGGGTCTACAAGGTCTGAATGACATCCTCCCCTGCCACTGGATCCAGCTCACCACCCAGTGGTGAGTTGGATCCGATAACTAAAATACCAAAATACTGTAACCAAAATACCAACTAAAATTCGGTGAATATCGGAATGTAAAAACCCAAATAAAGCAAGCAGTAAGGGGATGAGCCTACTGAAAGGGGGAACCATGTGGCTCTTTTTCCACAGTATCAACTATGGATTCATGACAAAGGTGAGAACATGGATGTCTAGTGAGGTAACTCGACTTTACTAGCAGTGCATCTAGAATTGCAAGTATTTCTCACCTCAAATGTTTCATGGAAGAAAGTTAACTGTCCATCTTTGACACAGGCAAAGATCTTAAACAGATGGCCCAGCATTTACAGACGTTGACCAACGAGGTACAGCTAGTTTATTTAGCCAAGCAGCACACACATGTCAATCATTTGTTGTGGCTCCGGTGGTTACGCCCCCTTCACAATTCTACTGCATGGCTCCAAGATGCAGAGGCACCACATGCCCTAGCATGAAGACACCTCGGTGAACATGTACTGCAGACGTCAGCTGCAACAAACTTGTGCGTAACTTCCAAACAACCATTTGTTGGTTGGTGTAAAACAGGAGCGGGTTAGTGAGCTTGTATATAATAAATTTCCCACCTCAAATATTGTTATTATTTATTTATTTTATATACTTTACTAATCCCCAGAGGGAAATTACAGGGCATCCACTTGGATGGATGAGGCAGCCATGGTACAGCGCCAATCCCTTCACTATTCACACACACACTTTCACACCAAGGGCCACTTTAAAGTCTCGAATTAACCAAACTTGCAGGTTTTTGGATACATACAGGATAGGATAGTACAGGATGTGACTGGAGAGTCATTAATCATTTCATTCACCAAGTATGTGATATTCAGAAGTTTTCTCACCAATCACAAACACCACAGTGAACAAAGACAATCCAAGCTCATGAGTTTCTTCATTTGCTTTATTTTTTCAATTGATATGATAACAATGAAGAGAACATGATTGAGAAAATGTATAAAAAGTTAAAGGGAAAAATAGCAATTACTTGCAACATTTTTGACAGGTAACTAAATCTGAGAGCTTTTCTTACTCATTCTTAAACATCTTGTGAAAACAGCTTTTGTAATAATATAGAGAACACAGTAAAGTCAGTAAATTCATAGAAAGTTAAACTAAGCTTCTAATTTTACAGTGCATAAATTTTGTTTATTAAAAAATGAATAGCTAAATTCAACACTCACATAAAATTACAAACTCTTTGAAAGGGAAAAATTTAGGACGCATCGATCAATATATCGGCTGAACATCAGTACTGGCAGATATTTACCTTGGTGACTGATTTTGGCTTTCACAAAAATGATATTGGCAGTAATGTCATTTTCTGCCCTGAATCAGACAACAGTAGACTTCAGCTGCACAAGGTAGAAGGTGGAAAATACAATTTCTTTGGTCTTTGGAATGACCTGGCTGGGGCTTGAACCCACAACCTCCCAGCTGCAGGGCGGATTCTCTACCACTACAGTTTCAGTAGACTACAGCTGCAAATTTCGAAAACATCAGAGACGACCATTTTAAAGGACTGCAGTTCAGTTTCTTCACAATGCAAATTTCTTGGCCGATACCAAAACAATCAAAAATAATACATTGGCAAATCTATTATTTTTGACATCAGCTGATACAGGAACAGTATCCTCCAAGACTATTGTGTGCCAAATCGCAAGCATGCTAGCTACTAGCAGCCAGCTAGCTACCAGCATTGGCTACGTTTGGATCTCGGGTCTTCTGCAGTACTAACTAAACAGGTATATGTGTTCTAAAAGCTTTATTACTTCTGTACTTGACAATATTTAATTTGTTTTCATGTATGTGAAATGACAATAGACGTCTTTATGCTGATTGAGATGTTTAGCAACAGTTACTGGCTACATTTAGAAGGGACTATTTTTTTCCTCAGCTGCACAAAGTAACTGGTTTAACAAACAAATCATAATATTTTGTCCATTGCTGTCATTGCACAAATAGTGCTTGCGGAACTGTTGCATAAAAGCAAAATTACAATTGAGGTCGTTATGGTATCATGAAAATAGGAACTGCGGGTGTCATATTGATCACACTCGGAGTTGCTATATTTACTGATACCGCAGTCCCTCTTGTGTAATGTTGTTTCATTATATTCTCATTGTTTTATTTATTTGCATCTCATTTCCTTACAAGTGCAATGGGCCCCAGCCAGGGGTCTATGATTACACTTTAAATTAAAAAGCTTTGTATCCAAGGGCTCTCTTTAAGATAGAGACTGTTCCTCTGATTGCTGAGATCTGTATTTCACAGATGCTAGGGCAGCCGGGTATTGCTTGTAGATATTTTTTCAAGTTCTTCTTAACCATCCCAGTTGCTCCCACCACCACAGGTATAATATCTGCATCCTGCAGATTCCAGGTGCTCCTTAGATCGTTTTTGAGGTCTTGATATTTTGTTATTTTTTCTCTTTCTGCTCTGTTGAGGCCGTAGTCGTTTGGTATAGTTACATCGATTAATTGGGCAGTTTTGCCCTTTTTGTTCAAGATAACTATGTCCGGTTTTATTGCTCCTCCTTCAATGTGTCTTCCAGTTGGGATTTCCTTGTCATAAAAGATGGTAATATCTCCGTTGGAGCTAACTGGCTCTGGATCGTGCTCCCATACTGGTCCTTTTACTTCTATTTTGAATTCTTTGCATATTTTCCAGTGTATATAACGGCAGATCTTATTGTGGCGAGCAGTGTAGTGTCCATCAGCCATGAGGACCTGGCAGCCGGAGAGCAGGTGGCTTACACTCTCCACCGCTACATGACAGAATCGACATTTGTCACTCTGTGACAATCCTGCCATTTTTTTAAAACCATTGGTTAGAAGTCCCTGGTCTTGTGCTCCAATCACTAGTCTCTCCTCGTCGTACCCCAGATCTCCATTCCTGATCCAGCGCAATGTCTCTTCCCTATCAATATAATCCCTATTGAGTTCCTCCTGGAAACGTCCTGCTCGCTTATGTTGTTTCCATCTTTCTTTTCTTTCCTCCTGTGTCCTTTTACTGTATTTTTCTCTCGTCTTTCTAGCTATTTTTGTTGCTGGGTTTTGCTGACTGGCTTTCATGTTATCTAATAAATCTGCTGCAAAGGTCTCGGCTTGTTTAGTTATAGATGTGTTAATACTGAGGGTTTCATGATGTTGGGTGACCTTTTCCATCGTCTCATCATTAGCGCTTTTTAGGTATTGACCAATGCTTATTATTGTTGCCCTGTAGGCCTGGTTCATTTCAATTAGGCCCAGCCCTCCCTCTTTATGTGGCATATATATCCTATCTAGGCATTGGTTTCTGTATGTTACCTTATGAAGGGTTAGGGTCTTCCTGGTCCGAACATCCAACTTATCCAGTTCCCCTTGTGGCCAGTCTATCACCCCAAATCCATATGTGGCAACTGGTACTGCCAACTGGTTTATTGCAGTGATCTTATTTTTAGGTGTTAAATTTGATTTACAGATTTTCTTTAGGCGATGTTGGTATTCTTTTTTGACCATTTCCCTCATTTTTCTGTGTTCAATAGTTGCGTTTTCTTCTATGCCCAGATATTTATATGCCGATTCCCCTGCCAGGTCTTTGATATGCTTATTGTCTTCTATTTGGATATTTTCTGATGCCGTTTTCTTTCCTTTTTTTATTGTACATTTTGCACACTTGTCAAGTCCAAATTCCATGCAGATGTCTTTTGAAAACATGTGAACGGTACTGACAAGTTGATTCAGTTTCTGTTCAGATTCTGCATAGAGCTTGAGGTCGTCCATGTAGAGTAGATGATTCACTCTCTTGCTCCCTTTTTTTGTTCTGCCTTTGCTTAGGTCATACCCGATGTCAAGGTCCGATAAGATTTTGCTTAAGGGGTCGACACAAAGACAGAATAGCAGTGGCGAAAGGCTGTCCCCCTGAAATATTCCTCGCTGGATCCTGATGTCTGGAATTGTTATTTGTCCTTCTTTGTGGTTAAGTGTAATTGTAGTTTTCCACTTAGCCATCTGGACCTCCAGAAAAGTTTTAATCTCTGGGCTGATGTTATACAGCTCCAGACAGCGTATTATCCAGGAGTGGGGGATGCTGTCGAATGCCTTTTTGTAGTCGATCCACGCCACGCTTAAATTTCTCTCACGCCTCTTGCAGTCTTCCAGGATGGTTTTATTAATGAGTAGTTGTTCTTTGGCTCCCAGCTTATTTCTTATGCAGCCTTTTTGCTGTGGCTGCAAGTAGTTTTCTGAGTCCAGATGTTCATAAATGGCCTCAGTAATGATTCCTGTCAGCCATTTGTATGTGGTCGGGAGGCAACAGATGGGTCTGTATTTATTGACTTGTTGGGTTTCAAGACTCTTGGGCAGGAGTATGGTGTTTCCATATGTGAGCCACTCTGGTGCTTCTTCCTCTCCCCCAACAAGTCGGTTCAATGCCTCTGCGTAGTGTTTGTGTAGTGCTGTTATTTTTTTGAGCCAAAAGTTTGGTATTTTATCTATTCCAGGGGATTTGAAGTTAAGGTATTTCCTGATTTTTTCTTGAGCTGTTTCTTCTGTGATTTTTAGTGAGGGCATCTGTTGTTTTCCTTTATTTTTCTCAGCAATGGTTTGAATCCAATTATTATTTTTATGTTGAACTGGGTCCTCAAACAGATTTCTCCAGAATGTTTCCAGTTGGGTTTTCTCAGGAGGTACCTCTACTTCAATAGTTTCATCTATCAACCTCCTGTAGACTTGCTTTGGGTTCTGTGCAAATAATTTATTTATCAGTTTTGAGTTCTCTCTCCGTTGCCTGTTTCTGATTTGAGCTGCTAGGGCCTTGACTTGCGCCTGGTGCTCTGCTATTTTTCCTATTATTTGCTCTTTCCTAATGTTGTATTTTTTTTGGATTCTGTTGATTACTCTCAGTAATTTAGTATTGCAGTTTTGGTTCTGTATGTAGTAAGTCATTTGAGAAATTTCTGCCCTAAATTGATTAATTTTTCCTTGAAGTTTATTTTTCCAAATGGGTGTAGAGATTTTTGTTTTGGTTTGACGTTCAGTTTTTTCTTTATGCTGTGGAGCTAGCTTACTCTGCACATACCACGCTGCACCAAAGTTTATGCAGTTAAGCTCTGTCAAACTGACCCCCTGAGGTACAAGGTCACATAGGCCTCTGTTGACCTTTTGCAGTAGTAATTTGAATTCTTTATTCTCTTTTAGCTTAATTAATCTAGGACGTTCTTTCATTGTCATTTTTTTTGTTTCTTCTATTTTGTTGGCAAGTTCCTCTTCCATTTCTAGTTGATGTTGGTTCATTTCTATTTGGGGGTTGATCTGTTTCCTTATTGGATCCTGGTCTACACTCCCCCTTGTTGCTTCATCAGGATGTTCTGATTCTGAGCCCGAAGTTGCAGGGGATTCGCCTGGGTGGCCTGGTGGCACCTCTGTAGGGTGTGTTTGACAAGGTTGCTCCAGAGGTTTTTCAGTTAATGGTAATGGTAGCGGACACTCAACTGGGCAGATGTTATTCTGTGCCATTTTTCCTATTTCAGTGTGCATGTACTCCAATTGTTGCTCTGTGAAGTACCTTTGGGTGAGGAAGTTGTGTCTCTGGGTTGTGAGTTTGGCTCGGGGTACGCCAGCTTTATCCGGGCAGTGATGGAAAAAGATTCGCTGCCACTCATTGCATCGTTCCCGCTGGTTGCTGTGTTTCATCTTGGCGTACTCGGTTGCCCATATTAAAACCCATCTTTCCTCCATGCTCCACTGACTTTGTTTGTATTCTTGTTGTTCAAATAGGTTGGCATCTTGATAGTCTTTTATTGCTTGGGCTTGAGCTTCATATTTAATCTTTTCTATTTCTTCTTGTTGTAAGTATTTTGAGACCTGAGAGACTATAGATGTTAATTTGGAGATGGTGGTGGCTGCTTTCTTTTCTGGTGGTAGCTCGGATTCTCTGATCTTCTCCTCAAATACATGCTTTTTCCTTCTGCCCCACTTCTCATACCTTGAATAGGCGTAGCAGGACAGAATAACTTTCTTCTCATCAAGGGACCATTTTACAGTTTCTTCTTTTCTCATCAGTATGAGTTAACATGTGTAAATTCAGACTACTCTTGTGTCTGTAACATTTTCCACATGTTTCACAAGAAAAGGGTTTCTCACCTGTATGTGTTCTTGTGTGACTATTCAAACTGTTCTGCTCTCTGAAACATTTTCCACATATTTCACAAGGAAAAGGCTTTTCACCTGTGTGAGTTCTCATGTGATATTTCAAACCATTTCGCTGGCTGAAACATTTTCCACATTTTTCACAAGAAAAGGGTTTCTCACCAGTATGTGTTCTCATGTGACTTTTCAAACTACTACCCAGACTGAAACATTGTCCACATGTTTTACAAGAAAAAGGCTTCTCACCTGTGTGAGTTCTCATGTGATTATTCAAACAATTTGGCTGGCTGAAACATTTTCCACATGTTTCACAAGGAAAGGGTTTCTCACCAGTATGTGTTCTCATGTGAATTTTCAAATTACTACCCAGACTGAAACATTTTCCACATATTTCACAAGAAAGGAGTTTCTCACCTGTGTGAGTTTTCATGTGATAATTCAAATAATTTGGCTGGCTGAAACATTTTCTACATGTTTCACAAGAAAAGGGTTTCTCACCAGTATGTGTTCTCATGTGAATTTTCAAACTACAACGCCGACTGAAACATTTTCCACATGTTTCACAAGAAAGAAGCTTCTCACCTGTGTGAGTTCTCATGTGATATTTCAAACTATAATCCCAACTGAAACATTTTCCACATATTTCACAAGAAAAAGGCTTCTCACCTGTGTGAGTGCTCATGTGCTCTACAAGTTGTGAGACATGATTGTTTCCTCCTTGATTAATGTTCTTAGATAAAGGAACATTGTAAGAGTGGTCATGTCCCTTGTGTGTAGCCATCATCACAGAGGGATCAGTCTCCTGATTCAGGTGAACCTCCTCCCTTTCCCCACTGGTGCCATGTTCATCATCTTCCTCTTGAATCTGTGGTGGATTTTTCTGGTTCAGCCTGGTTTTCCTCTCCTGGTTGCAGAGCTGCAGGTCAGAAGAAATCTTCTCCTCGCAAACATGCTTAAGAGAGATATCTGGACAGGTAAGAGAAAAAAAAATTAAATGATCTGATAATAAACAGATATTGAACCAAGAGAAACAAATTATATACTGGCATATACAGTCGATGAGTCCAATGGAGAAGGATGGCTGAAGCTAGGGCTGGTGCGATAATCGTAATTATGTAGTACTGCGCTATGGACAAGCCTACCGCGGAGGATAATGAGCAATCACAACAACCGCGGTGCACAATTTATGCAGTGAAGTAAAAAATCAGGCCTTTATTTTGATAACGGTAGTTTTGTTTTTGCTTCCTGTGCCTGCCTGTGGAATTATCAGTCAGACTACAGTGCTTAGCAGAGAAAGTCGCGCTACGAACACTAACAATCGGTTTACGGACCTGTAATGAGGTATACGCGCTCATGGTGGTTTTAGTTTGTTTTACTTCATGTGTACTGTGCTAAAATAAGAAAACTGTAAACTTCACCAGCAGTCAAGGCCATTGCCATCACATATTATAGGAATCCATACACACAGTGTTCACTTTTTTGTGTGTGTGGCTAAATCTCATTGTTCACTTATGTGCCTCTATTGATTATTAAATAAACTGTTAAATGTTGAGAGTATTTTTATTGCCAACAGCATGTTTGCACCCAGTACTGTGGAAGCTTCCACAGTACCGGGTGCCGCCACTGCCAGCACCATGTGGGGGACTCTCTAGATCAGGGGTGTCAAACTCATTCCGTGGAGGGCCAAGACCCTGCATGTTTTGCTTCTACCCAGTGTCTTCAGCAGGTGTTTTCACTGATCAGCAATCAGTAGGAAGAAATTCAGTGAAATCACCTGTTGAAGACACTGGGTGGAAGTAAAACCTGCAGGGTCTTGGCCCTCCATGGAATGAGTTTGACACCTGTGCTCTAGATGGACTACTTGCTAAATACAGAGGTGACAGTGAGCACTAAAAAGGCACAAACTATGTTATTTCCTTCTGAGGGGAGTGTTTATGATCCTGACAATTGAGCTCAGAAAACAAAAATACCACTGCATAGTGCATTGCTTGTTTGAACGTGACGTTTCGGACAGTGGCAAAAGTCATAGAGACAAGAGCCATGCAGGGTCCTGTACGGAGGCTATCCTGTTTAAATAAGCCTAATGTCACTGCAGTCTCCAACCAGTCCACACACCCTGTAGTTGAAATACTGGAGTTACTGCCACTGCTTTATGAAAATGATCGAGTTTATTTTATTTTTTTACAGAATCAGCAGTTCATACCTGTAAAAAGACGGGAGCTCTGCACAATTGTCACACAAGCACAAGTTGAGAACAGAGCTGCAGCGAGTTTCTCACAGCTACCATTGTTTGCCACATAAGTTATGAACCTGTTTAAATTATGAGACCACAGGCTCCTAAAGACATTTGCAATGATACCGCATATTGCGGTGTTGAGCTATCCACCATCACCGCAGGGGAAATTCCTTCACCGTGACAACCCTGGTTGAAGCCATATGCTCGAGACCAGACAAAGAGGACAAAACTAAAAAAAAAAAATACAGTGGAAACCAAAAGTTTACATACACTGTTTAAAAAAAATCACAACCTTTATTTTGGGCACTGTCTGACATTAAATAAGTCTAAACTTTTCCTGTTTAGGTCAGTTAGGATTACCAAAGTTATTTCTATTTGCCAAGTAATTTTTAGATTTGCTAGACAATCTTGAGAATTTGTTACTTTCTTCAAAATCAAAAGTTCACATACATTTCCTCAGTATTTGGTAGCATTGCCTTTAAACTGTATGACTAGAGTCAAATGTTTTGGGTCTCCTTCCACAAGCTTCTCACAATAGTTTGCTGGAATTTTGGCCCATTCCTCCTGACAGAACTGGTGGAACTGGGTCAAGTTTGTAGGCCGCCTTTCTCGCACACGTCTTTTCAGCTCTGCCCACAAATTTCCTATGGGCTTGACATCAGGGCTTTGTGATGACAATCCAAAATAAGGCTATTGCGATAACCGCAATTATGTAATACCGCGGTATGGACACGCCTACCGTGGAGGAAAACAACCAACCGCAACAACCGCGGTGTTCACTTTTTTTTTGTGTGGCTATAGCTCGTTGTTCACTTATGTGCTCCTATTGATTATTAAATAAATTGCTAAATGAAGTGTATTTTTACTGCCAACAGCACGTTTGCACCCAGTACTCCAGAAGCTTCCACAACACATGGTGCTGCCGCCGCCAATTGCTGACGGTGGCAGCACCGTTTGAGGCACTCTCTCCAGACGGACTCCAGCATGCAGTTAGTGGTGAAAGCGTTTGGACTCCTTGTTAAATACAGCCATGACATTGAGCACTGAAAAGGCACAAAGCGCGTTACTTCCTTCTGAGCAGAGTGTGAATGATCTGGACTGTGTATGCTCCTGTGTATGAACTCCGATAGCAGCTTCTTTGAATGTGATTTTTCAGACAGCGGCAAAAATCACGGAGACAAGAGCCAAGCAGGGTCCTGTACGGAGACTGTCCTGCTTAAATAAGCTGAATGTCACTGCAGTCTCCAGTTCACACACCCCGAAGTTACCACCACTGCTTTATGATTTTTTTTATTTATTTATTTTTTTAACAGAATCAGCAATTCATGCCTGTAGAAAGAGCGAAGCTCCACACAGTTGTCACACACACACAAAGTTGAGAGTGGAGCTGCAGTGAGACTCTCACAGCTTCCCTCATTTGCCACATAAGTCATAAACCCTGTTTAAACTGTGAGTCCACTGGGTCCTAAAAACATTTGCAATAATACTGCATACCACGAAGTTGAGCTGTCCACCGTCACCACAGGGGAAGTTCCTCCACCACGACAGCCCTAATCCAAAATATTCACTTTGTTGTCCTCAAGCTACTTTGTAAGTAACTGGTCCTATGTCTAGGGTCACTAGACATTTGGAAGATCCATTTGTGTCCAAGCTTTAACTTCCTGGCTGAGGTGATGAGATGTTGCTTCAATATTTCCACATTATGTTCTTTCCTCGTGATGCCATCTATTTTGTGAAGTGCATCATTCCCTCCTGCAGCAAAAAAACATTCCCACATGATGCTGCCACCCCCACACTTCACAGTTAGGATGGTGTTCTCAGGCTTGCAAGATTCCCCCTTTTTCCTCCAAATGTAAGGATGGTCATTATGGCCACAGTTCAATTTTAGTTTCATCAGACCATAACACGTCACTGAAAATCTCTTTATATTTGAGTATGGTGGACAGAAAACCTTTCCCCACTCCAATCGAGAATATCATCTCACCTTTACCAGGTGCTGGCTGCTCTACCTTCCTGGCAGAAGTATCACCGAGGTAAATGCGGTGGTTGGCTGGTGAAACTAAAGCTTTCTCTGGCGTGCTCTGCTGTTTTCCGGACAGAGTACAGATTATTTTCTCATCTGTTGGTGTCTCGGCACTCCCTGGATCCCATCGATGCCTGACTGCTAACTGTGACCGGCTTCAATCAGGTGCTCTGGCCCCACCACCCCTGCTCTCCCTGGTTTCATCAACGTGGGGTGAACCTGTGGAACCTAAGGCCGCTGTGTCGGGCTCCGCGGTCCGCTCCACCACAGGCCCCAGTTCCTGCCAGGATTGGACTGGTAAATGCCAGATCACTGGTAAATAAAACTTTTATTCTCATGGATTCCTTCACCTCCCGTGGATTGGATTTCCTCTGCATATGTGAGACTTGAGCCACATTTCCACTATATAGTTCTGCGCTACTCTTTTCTTTTCTTTACTACTTGTTTCTCCCGCAGCTGCGCCTCCATCACAACCGCGGAAAGCCGAGTATTGCTGGGGTGGGCGGGATCGAGGTGGCGCTACACTGCTGACGTATAAAGGACAAGACTGACTCCTCGACAACAACAGAAAAAAATAGCGGATTACGAGTGGAGGATTTCCACAATGAATATCTTTAACGAGACAAGAGAATTTTACAGGAGAAGACGACGTGGATTGAGACAACACACGTTGGAGCAGGAGAGGAGAATAGCGGTTGCCCAGGAGGAATCTGAAGCAGCTGCATATGAAGCAGAGATCATTTCATTTGTTCAGTGTTCATGTGCATACATATGTCAAACGTGTTTTTTTAAATAAAATGTTGTGCACTTTTAAACTACGTCGCCTCTGTTGTTCAAAACGGTTAAATGTTAACAGACGGTTAATTAAATGCTGAAACACCGGGGTAATTTAAAATAATGCAGAAGCTTAATCCTAAACCCCTTTAACTTACCAAATAATTTATAATATTATAAAAAAGCCAATCCAAATCTAGACCCATTTTGTGTATTGTGTAATAATGATACACTGATGATAAACTGACTTCCCAAAAAAAGCAGCAGCTAGACTGAACGCACTTTTGGTTTGATGGAATTGCTAATTGACCTTGGAATTATATGTGGAAACTTGTTATACTTCCAGTTAACTTTAACTTACAAAATAATTAAAAATATTATAAAAAAGCCAATCCAAATCTAGGCCCATTTTTTGTATTGTGTATCATTTGAGTATCATTGTACATCCATCCATCCATCCATCCATCTTCTACCGCTTTTCCGGAGGTCCGGGTCGCGGAGGCAGCAGTTCAAGCAGAGAAACCCAGACTTCCCTCTCCCCAGCCACCTGCTCCAGCTCTTCAGAGGGGATACCAAGGCGTTCCCAGACTAGCTGGGAGACATAGTCTCTCCACCGAGTCCTGGGTCTGCCCCGGGGTCTCCTCCCAGTGGGACGTGCCTGAAACACCTCAAGTGGGAGACGTCCAGGAGGCATCCTAATCAGATGCCCATACCACCTCAACTGACTCCTTTCAATGTGGAGGAGCAGCGGTTCTACTCTGAGCCTCTCCCGGATGACTGAGCTCCTCACCCTATCTCTGAGGGTGAGTCCAGCAATCCTACGGAGAAAGCTCATTTCAGCCGCTTGTATCCGCGATCTCGTTCTTTCGGTCATTACCCAAAGCTCGTGACCATAGGTGAGAGTAGGAACGTAGATTGACTGGTAAATCGACAGCCTTGCCTTAGAACTAAGCTCCCTCTTCACCACAACAGACCGGTACAACGTCCGCATCACTGCAGATGCTGCTCCAATCCGTCTGTCGATCTCTCGCTCCATTTTCCCCTCACTCGTGAACAAGACCCCAAGATACTTAAACTCCTCCACTTGGGGCAGGAGCCTGTCCCCAACCCGGAGAGGACAATCCACCCTTTTCCGGCTGAGGACCATGGACTCGGACTTGGAGGTGCTGATTCTCATCCCAGCCGCTTCACACTCAGCGGCAAACCGTCCCAGCAAGAGCTGTAGGTCATTGCTGGATGAAGCCAACAGGACAACATCATCTGCAAACAACAGAGATGTTGTTGCAAAGGCAGAGAGCAAGACCAAGAAGCCCGCAAAGAAAGGCCCTGCTAAAGCCAAGAAACCTGCTGCCAAGAAACCAGCAGCGGCTAAAAAGCCCAAAGCAGCAGGAGCCAAGAAGGCTGCAGCTGCTAAGAAGTCCCCGAAGAAGGTGAAGAAACCAGCAGCGGCCAAGAAGGCACCAAAGAACCCCAAGAAAGCTGCCAGGAGCCCCAAGAAAGTTGCCAAGAAGGCCCCTGCTGCCAAGAAAGCTGCGCCTAAGAAAGCGGCTAAAGCTAAGAAGGCAGCCCCCAAGAAGAAGTGAGGTGTCATGGCTGACAATCACATGGAAACTGAAAATCACATGGAAATCATTGTACAATCTATTGTTATTTATAAGGGTTATCTGTTCAGTGGTGGCTAATTACACACTAAAACAACGTAGAAATGACTCAAAAAAAAAAATGCTGCAGCTAGACAACTCACTTTTGATTTGATGGAATTGCCAATTGACCTTGGAATTATATGTGGAAACTTGTTATACTTCCAGTTAACTTTAACTTACCAAATAATTGATATTATAAAAAAGCCAATCCAAATCTAGGCCCATTGTGTATCATTTTTCCCATCTGTTGTTATTTATAACGGTTATCTGTTCAGTGGTGGCTAATTACACACTAAAACAACGTAGAAATGACTCAAAAAAAAAAAAAAATGCTGCATCTAGACAACTCACTTTTGGTTTGATGGAAATGCCAATGAACCTAGAAATTTTATGATGAAACTTTTTTTAATCCTACTAAATACACTGACATTGTCACACTGCCCAACACCAAATTATAATTTTCTTTTTCAAACCAAAGATCACTACAGATCTATTGAATCACAATAGCATAGATTTATCATATACATGTCAACGTTTACAACATCGAAAATGTTATATTTGGGTTTACATGTATGGGTATTTTCGCTTTATATTATACTAGACTGCTTATAATTTATTGGAATTCTCAGAATTTGGAATGCCGATACAACATTCAATTCACATGTACTTACCTTTTACCTAATTCGACTTTTACCTTTATCAGTGTCTACTGCTGAATGTAAATTACACCTGTGCAACTGCTTACAATTTTACTTAAAAACTGTACCCAATGTAGAGCAATGGATACAGCAGTGGTAATATTTATTAAATTTAGCAATAACAATTACATTACCATTAAAAATCTTGACACCTTTATGGCTGAACAGCAGGATTAGGGTCATATGAGGCAATGGAATGTGTATGTAATTATTCGCCTTTATCATCCAGTGTTATAATATACAAACCACACTTTTATCCAAAAGACTAACATTTTATTACATTACAAATATTCCCAAAACATGTTAACAAATGGGGAGCTTTCAGTACTTCGACCAGACTGCCAAAATGGTTTAGGAAGGCTCCGTGGAAGGAAGCTGTCTCTGTCAGCTCATCCCTTCTTAATGCGGCTAACTGCAGGTGTCTTTCGCGCTGTTCGTGCTGGTGTTGATGCTGTTCGAGCATCCTTTCATGGATCCACATCTCCTCAGCATGATTCTGGGCCATCAGTGATGCAAGGTCTGCAATGTTGCTGGACCTTTTCAGCTTGCCTATATGAAAGACAGAAGTCATTGTATTTAGATAACACTGGATCAAAACATGTCAGAAAAAATAATATGGAATTAAACTGTTGAAAGCCTGTGGTAGGATGCTTCGTTGCTGTATTTAAGCTCTACTGTCATGTTGTTGCCCCTCAGTAGAGTGGACTATAAGCAACTTCTGTGGTGATGTGGTTAGGCCCCCCTTCATTTCAAAAAGGATTAATTGTAAAAAGTATTTTGATTTAATGGGTTATTTTTAAAAGAATTTCTTTGTACTGTGGCCTCATAAATCAGAATGGGTTAATAGTGTTAGCTGACTTGTAGAATTTCAATCAAGCATTTTGATTTGAAGTCTGTACAAGTGCTCCTTTTTTTTTGTGAAAATACAACAGTATTTCCACCATCAACACACCTATAACACTGCGCCACTGTGGCTATGAACACCCCTGAATCTAGTATTTTTATAAACGTAGAAAGACATTTTAAATTCCTTATTATGCGTCTATAGAAAATCATCACATATAAAAACAACCGGGTGGTAATTTTCAGTTTGTTGTGCCTTACCAGCACTTGACCGGGAGATGCCGGGGCAGTCCAGTGAGGCGGACCCCAAGGGATTTGAAAACTGTGTATAGAAGGAAAAAACACACAATAAAGCTCACAAACAAAGTGCAACATGTACCGCAAACACAAAACTTTTTAACCAGAATATCAATAAGCTTACGTCAGCGTTTTGTTCACGTGAATACTGAAATAAAAGTGCGATTCAGCAGCTTGATGCGAGGTAGCAGCAAGGTACAGAGGTAGCTAGCTATTAGCGGGCTAGCCATCACCACAATTGCCCACAATCAAACAACTTTCTTTATTGCTTAAATAAAGTGCGCTTTTGACCGAAAGGCAAGAAGACGGACAATAACAAAACAACACTCACCGTCACCGTTTTCCAATTGCGTGGCCGTGTCGAGTCCAAATTCTCTGCCATAATAGCAGGCCGGACACTTCCTGGTACATTTTTTCATTGCGAGTTGCCCCACCTACTCGCTCTGGATGTAGTCATCGGCTACGAGGGACAGAAAAGTCCGCACCTCCTCGTTTGTTCATGGAATAAACTTGCGCGTGGACATCGTTATATGAGAACACAATTGTGAATCCAGTCACCGCGGTTACTCGCTGAAATTACAAATGGCGGTCGTGTAGCTTCAACAGAAAACAAAACGGACGCGTTTGGTGACGTTACGCCCTGACCAATCAGCGTTTAGCAGTCGATTGACGTCAATTCACACCTCGCTTTTCGCTCGGCTGTACCCTGCCTCTGAACAGGCACGAAAATCGTAACGGTTAAACCGTGAGGACTTGGGTGGAAATGGCGAAAAACCGAAACAAGTAAAAAAAAGTAAAGCCCAGGCGATACTGGTGGAAATGGGGCTTTGGTTGAGTGTTGGTGACTGTAGCCCTTTTTCTGAACTTTTACTGGCTGGTTGCTCTTAACTCCATGCGGGTGTCGGGTCGAGAAGGAGGAATGGCAACTATTTACAAAAATGACTATAAATGTAAGGAGTGCTTTTTATCATCTTCTTTCTCCAGCTTTGAAATGACTTTATTTGAGGTGGGTCATGCTGACCCAGTGCTGTGTGCTGTCATTTACTGACGCCCCAAATACAATCAGGATTTTATGAATGACTTTGCTGATTTTCTGGCTGAAATTATGCCAAAGTATGATCGAGTCCTTACTGTTGGAGATTTTAATATCCATGTGTGCTGTCTGGATAAGCCACTGGTGAGTGACTTTTTAAACCTTATTTATTCTTTTAACCTGAAACAGTTTTTATCTGGTGGTCCTACAAATGAACACGGACACACATTAGACCTTGTTCTCTCTCATGGTTTATCTGTGTTTAACCTGGAGATCTCTGACAATGTGTTCTCTGATCATATATCGAGATACTTTTATCCTGCCTTCTCCTGTACCAAAGCTGAAACCTGCACTCCTACTCGGCTTTGTCGGACTTTTAACCGCTCCACTGCTGGTCATGCTTCCGCTGCTTTTACCCAGCTCTGTGCGCCCCCTGACATTCTCTCTGACATGGAGGAGCTTCATTTCTGGTTTTATTCCTCCTGCCAAGCCATCCTGGACTCTGTGGCTCCATTAAAAATTTAGCAGCCCAGAGCCAAACTCAAGCCATGGTTTAACGACAGAACTCGGGCAGTCAGAAGGGAGTGCTGCAAAGCTGAGAGCAGGTGGAAGAAGGAGAAGCTGTAGGTATCTAGTCAAATTTTAAAGGACTGTTGGCATTGTTACCAGAGTGTTGTTAAAGAGGCTAAAAGGGAACATTTGTCTAATATTATTGGATATAACAGTCATAACCTATGTGTGTTATTTAAGACCACTGACTCTGTTTCTTAATGCCTCACCGACTGTCATTATGGAAACATCATCTGAAATGTGCAGTGACTTGTTACATTTTTTTCATTGATAAGGTCATCACTGTTAGGGCTCTCATTCCAGCTCCTGCCTCTGATCCCTCTGTGTCTGTTCCTTGCTCTGCTATCTTTTTCAGTTTGAGATCTCAAAAAAAAAAAAAAAAAAAAAAATTCCCCATTGTCATTATGGGGTATTGTGTGTAGAATTTTGAGGAAAAAATGCATTTAATCCATTTTGGAATCAGGCTTTAACATAACCAAAAGTGGAAAAAGTGAAGCGCTATGAATACTTTCTGAATGCACTGAAACTCATCTCTCACTCCCGCTACTCCTTTCAACCTCACTGTTGCACCTGCCTCCCTCTGATTCACACTCATGTATTCTGTCTTGCTTCCACTGACTTACATTTCTCTTCTCTCCAGAGGATACCGCCACCTCTCCTGGTTCTCTTCCACCTGCTCCCTACTCTCACTGAAGATCATAATGTCGTATGCAAACATGGTCCATGGAGACTCCTGCCTGACCTCATCTGTCAGCCTGTCCATCACCACGGCAAACAAGAAGGGACTCAGAGCCGATCCCTGATGTAATCCCACCCCCACTACTATCCCCCTTCCACAGCATGTGGGATACCATGTGATGTATGGGGCGGCACCCATCTCCCTTTCCCCCACTACTGTAATGCACTTTATTTTGGAGTCAGCCAGTCTTCCCTCTCACATCTCCAGCTGGTTCAAAATACCACTGCACGGCTTTTAACTGGGACACGTAAGAGGGATCACATTACACCCATTTTTGCTTCCCTTCACTGGCTGCCTGTGCACTTCCAGGTTCATTTTAAAATTCTTTTATTTTTCAAGCATTAAATGCCCTTGCCCTGCCTTACCTCTCTGAGCTGCTCCATCCTTACACTCCTGCTCGGTCTCTCAGGTCAGCTGCTCCTGGAGCTACCAAAGTCAAAGAGGAAGCTCAGAGGGGACAGAGCTTTTTCTGTTGCTGCTCCTAAATTATGGAATAATCTGTCTTTATCACTCAGACAGGCTCCTTCACTGTCCATTTTTAAAACTCATCTTAAAACCCATTTTTATTCTCTGGCTTTTGACCCAGTTTGATACACTGATTTTATTCATTTTATTGACTCTATTCTATGACTATTGTTTTATTTGTGCTGTTTCATACTTTTTTTAGCTGTATTTTATACACACAATAAATTATTCTTCAGTATAAAGTTGTCAATTCTCTCATTGAATATTTTTTCAAGTATCTTGGAAAATTGCGGCAATAGTGAAATTGGTCTATAGTTTGAGAATTCCCCTCTGTCACCCGTCTTGTATATCGGAATTACTTTAGCTATTTTCATTGCATTGGGAAATATACCTGTTTGGAGAGACAGGTTACAGATATACGTCAGTGGTTTCACTAAGCATTCAATAATAGTTTTGACTAAGAGCATGTCAATACCATCACAGTCCGTAGATGTTTTACTTTTAAACGATTTAACAATTTCAATGACCTCTCTCTCGTCTGTGTTCTTTATGAAAATGGAGTCTTTTATAGCAGTGTTTTTGCTTATTGTATCACCTGTAGGCGCCGTAATGGGTATTTCTCGAGCCAAATTAGGACCAATGTTAACAAAAAAGTTATTAAATTCATATGCAGGTGAAGCTCCATTCACACTCTGAGTCGTTTTATTATTTTTCGAAAAATCAGTTGGGTAGCTTGTATTTCTGTTTTTATTTCTAAGAATATTAAGTATTGTCCATGTATTTTTAATATTGTCTCTGTTTTTCTCCAGTTCTTTACTGTAATAGTCTCTTTTACTACATCTTATTATATATGTTAACTTATTTTTGTATGTTTTATACCGCTGCTCTGCTTCTTTTGTCCTTTTCTTTAGGAAAGCTTTATATAATAAATTTTTCTTTTTACATGCCTTTTTTAATCCTTTGGTTAACCATGGCGTATCGGCAAATTTATGTTTAACCTCTTGCACTCCGGTGTACCGCGGGCGGACACGTCTCTGCGTCCTAGAGCGCACGAGGGCACCCTAGAACGCACACTGTGCGTCCTAGAGCGCACTGAAAAAAAAGCTGCATTTCCATTCTTCCACTACAGGCACAGCCGCGAACAGAAAGCCAAAGGAGTGCTTTGATTGGTTTAGATGTGATTGACCTCTCATTCGACTAATAAGAGCCTTGAATTGGGCTTCTGAAACCTTGAAGAACCAATGACTGAAAACCTAGCAAGAAGGACCCGCCTACCAACGGATGCGAATACAGCGAGCCAATTGAAGCACAGAAGTTCGAAAGCATGCGTCCCTTGCATAAAATCTGTTTTGCGTAAGGCTGGGTGACACACACGCGTTCGCCAGTCTTTTTTTTCTTACTACTGTTCTTATTTGTTTTGAAAAATCGTTCGCCAAAACCGCAATCATGGAAGTGCAAAACTGCAATAATGGAATTATGGTTTGACCGGGTCGCGTGACCAGAACCACGAGTCCGTAACAAGTGGACCAGCGTCATGTTCGTCTGACAATGAGGAAGAGAAGTTCGCCAGCGACACTGCTGTTGTGGACAGGTAAGTGTTATAAGCTAACTTATTCTTTATCCCTGAAAACTGCAATCAAAATGACTTTTGACCGACCGCGGTAAATTACAACTGTGCGTCATTGTAACACGAAGACCGCGATGCACGGACTGGACACGGTTCGTGCGCCGCGTCCGGACCATGAACGCCCCCCCCCCCCCCGTCACTCTTCTGTAGCGGATTGCAGATATTATTGCAGATACTTTAGTACAACTGTGCGTAGTAGACCACGGCGCAGGGTCCGTCATGTGGCGATGGACGATGTCTGTCCTCTGTAGTGGGGGTAGGTGGGAGTTGTTATCCTCTACATTACAGATATTTTAGTATAATTTTTAGTGCACTGTAGGTTATTTTTTCTTGTAAAAAAAAAAAAGCCACACATTTTTTACGTGGCATGCTTCTTTGTGTGTGGGGGCTTGTTTGTTCATTCATGAATGAATGAATGAATGAATAAACAACCCCCCTCCACACACACACACAGCCCTGAGTGTCACCTTTCATTAGAGCCCAAGATGAAGCTTCTATATTGAATCATTCAAAAATTACAGACGTTTTTCCAAACTGTGCCATTTGGCACAATTTGGCACAGTTCAAAAACGCCTGGGAACTACCTAAGAAAAAAGCTGTGTAATATATTCACTGACCTCAGCTGGATAACACTTGGTTCTACATTTCTGTTGCATTTTCCAGCCCGGATCTGAAGCTGTGTGTTATTTGCAAGCATTTGTATCCAAAAAAAACACCCAGGCGAAATTTATTTTCTTCAAATTCAGTATGTTTAGATGACTGTTACTCAGTGGCCGGAGCACTTAGAGAGATTATGACTGTTTTGCCAAAAAATTCAAAGTGTTTTCTTTTAAATGAGACCAACCCCATGAAGATGCTGCAAAGGATTGAAGAACAGCTTTTGATTTACTTTGGGTACATTATTTTTTGGCGTTTTTAGGGAAGTTGACCAGAGTGCAAGGGGTTAAGCTTTTTCTTTTGAAGCTTTTGGAGGAATGACTTCTTCCTTGCTGAGTGGCCTTTCAGCCCATGTCGGTAAAGGACTCATTTCACTGTGGATAATGATGTTATTTTAACAGCTTCAGCCAGCATCTTCACAAGATCTTTAGTTTTTGTTGTGGGGTTTATACGCACATTTCGCACCAAAACACTGTCATCTCTGGGACACAGAACACATCTCCTTCCTGAGCGGTATATTGGCTGGACATTCCCATGGTGTTTATACTTGTACCCAAGATGAACCAGACTTGTTGAGGCCCACAATTCTCTTCCTGATATTAAATTCTGTAAAATATTATTTAGCAAATAGAAATAATTTTGGTAGTCCTAACTGACCAAAAACTACTCACAAAAAGTTGGGAATATTTGGCTTTCGGGTGAAATTTCAGGATGCACCTAAAATGCACTATAACCTTTACAGGTGAACTTAAGATGACCTTCTCTCTTTTTGTCCCCCTTGACCTGTCAAGCAACTCGGTGAGCAGCAAAGAAATCTGCTTCAATTATTGTGCCAAACAGATTTACTTTGCCAAAAGGAGCTTTATACAGTACATATATGTATATGTACTGTATATTATTTATAAACTCCTCCTGTAATAACTTTTAATACTTGAAATTGTTTTACCCATGAAGGACCCGACAGGGGAGGAAAGCAAAGGGAGAGGAATAGACAAAGAAGACAAACAGATAACATAAATAAAACAAACAGAAGACAGACCATTTCTTCTACTGAAAAGGTCTCATGAGTCTGGTATCTGCACCTGTTAAAGGAGAGACATACAGAGGGGTGAAAAAGTGTTTGTCACACTCAAATGTTTCAGATCATCAAAAATATTTAAATATTAGACAAAGATAACACAAGTAAACACAAAATGCAGGTTTTAAATGAAGGTGTTTATTATTAAGGGTTAAAAAAACCTACATGGCCCTGTGTGAAAAAGTGATTGCCCCCCTGTTAAAACATAAATTAACTGTTTTATCACATCTTTGGAAAGCCAAGTTCAACTTCTTTAGCCACACCCAGGCCTGATTACTGCCACACTTGTTCTCAGTCAAGAAATCACTTAAATAGGACCTGCCTGACAAAGTGAGGTAGACCAAAAGATCCTCAAAAGCTAGACATCATGCTGTGATCCAAAGAAATTCAGGAACAAATGAGAAACAAAGTAATTGAGATCTATCAGTCTGGAAATGGTTATAAAGCCATTTCTAAAGCTTTGGGACTCCAGAGAATGACAGTGAGAGCCATTATTCACAGATGGCGAAAACATGGAACAGTGGTGAACGTTCCCAGGAGTGGCCAGCCGACCAAAATTACCCCAAGAGCACAGCGACAACTCATCCAAGAGGTCACAAAAGACCCCATAACAACATCCAAAGAACTGCAGGCCTCACTTGCCTCTGTTAAGGTCAGTGCTCATGACTCCACCGTAAGAAAGAAACTGGGCAAAAATGGCCTGCATGGCACAGTTCTAAGACTAAAAACACTGTTGAGCAAAAAGAACATAAAGGCTCATCTCACTTTTGCCAGAAAACATCTTGATGATCCCCAAAACTTTTGGGAAAATACTCTGTGGACTGACGAGACAAAAGGTGAACTTTTTGGAAGGTGTGTGTCCCATTACACCTGGTGTAAAAGAAATACAGCAATTCAGAAAAGGAACATCATACCAGCAGTAAAATGTGGTGGCGGTAGTGTGATGGTCTGGAGCTGTTTTGCTGCTTCAGGACCTCGAAGACTTGCTGTGTTAAATGGAACCATGAATTCTGCTGTCTACCAAAAAATCCTGAAGGAGAATGTCCGGCCATCTGTTCATGCCCTCAAGCTGAAGTGCACTTGGGTTCTGCAGCAGGACAATGATCCAAAACACACCAGCAAATCCACCTCTGCATGGCTTAAGAAAAACAAAATGAAGACTTTGGCATGGCCTAGTCAAAGTCCTGACCTGAATCCAATTGAGATGCTGTGGCATGACCTTAAAACTGCAGTTAATGCTTGAAAACCCTCCAATGTAGCTGAATTACAACAATTCTGCAAAGATGAGTGGGCCAAAATTGCTCCACAGCGCTGTAAAAGACTCATTGCCAGTTATCGCAAATGCTTGATTGCAGTTGTTGCTGCTCAGGGTGGCCCAACCAGTTATTAGGTTTAGGGGCAATCACTTTTTCCACACAGGGCCATGTAGGTTTGGATTGTTTTCCCCCTTAATAATAAACACCTTAATTTAAAAACTGCATTTTGTGTTTACTTGTGTTATCTTTGTCTAATATTTAAATTTGTTTGATGACCTGAAACATTTAAGTGTGACAAACATACAAAAAAATGAGAAATCAGGAAGGGGGCAAACACTTTTTCACACCTCTGTATGTGTGTGTGCGTGTGTGTGTGTTTGAGAGTGTGTAAGTGGTTTGCCAGGAAACATATGAAGAGGGTGGCCAGCACGGCACATTCCCACCCTCGGACTGGCCAGCCTCTGCCCCCCCCCCCCCCCCCCAGCAGGGCCACCGCCGAAAGGCCAATGCTTTATTTATATAAAAAGTATGACTTTCTTTAACCTTTTAAATGTACATTTCCAACTGTTCAGTGTTTCAGTAGTTTTTGCTTAACTTGCTGTTCTCGGACAAGGTGCTTAAGGGCAAAATTCACAACAGGTGTTTGATTAATTGACCAATAAATTTTCTGGTTCAATTAGAATTGGTATTTAAACAGTCCTCTTCACCATGCTGTTCACATTTTGACATCATGAGACCAAGACGACACCTAACACCTGATCAACAATACCTCGCCATTGCAAGGCTTGAAAAAGGATTTTCTGATGGCAATGGCTACTGAGCTTAGTGTGTCACAGAGTGTCATCAGCAGGTTGCAACAGAGATATAGAAAGACTGGAAGAGTCACAGAAAGGCATAGAAGTGGATGTCCTTTGGACACATGCCATACTGATGACCGCTTCATTGTGAACAGTGCCCTGCGGAACCGGATGATGAATGCCACTCAACTCCAGAAACATTTAAGGGAGGTGAGAGGCACCCAAGTGTCACATCAGACCATTCAAAACTGTTTACATCAATGTGGTCTGCATGCTAGACGACTTGCAAGGGTACCTGACCCCACCACCAGGCACAGGTGTCATTGTCTTGCATGGGCCAGGGAGCATTTATGCTGGACAAGGGACCAGTGAGCCTCAGTACCTTTCTTGGATAAAAGGCGTTATGCATCAGCCACTGTTATCACCAGACAAGCCTTTGGAGGTGGTGGTGTTCCAGTCTGGGCAGGTGTGTCTTGTCAATACAGAACTGCCCTACACCTTGTGAAGGTTTTGGCTTGTCACTGTACCAACCTGAATGACATCATTAATCCAGTTATTGTGCCCCTGTATGAACAACACAGGCCTAATTTCACCTTCATGGACAACAATGCTCCAGCTCATCGAGATTGCATCATTACGGAACAGCTGCTGGAGGCTGGGGTACCTCAAATGGAGTGGCCTGCACTTTCTCCAGACCTGGATCCCATAGAAAACCTATGGGATCAGCTGAGTCGCCGTGTAGAGGCTTGTAACCCTGCACCCCACAACCGCAATGACCTCAAGGCCACCTTTCAAGACGAGTGGAATGCCATCCCTCAGCAGACAATAAGTTGACTTGTAAACACCATGAGATGTCGTTGTCAAGCTTCAATTATCACTGTTGTTGGCTTTTGTTTCAGTAAATTGAGATGAGGAAATCACCAGTGCATGCTTCTACTTAAATGCCCTACTTTCATGATATAACATCACTGTAGCGTGAACTTTTTACATTTTCCATAAATTTCGCCCAATAACCCAATAACCTTAACTCTGTGTGTGTGTGTGTGTGTGTGTGTCTATTTTATATATTTGGGGTGAGCATTCATATTTTTCGTACGGCACCTACGATTTGGTACAGAGGCGTACCGAGGTCCCACACAGACCATGTTGAGTGACGGACAGGAAGTGTAACTGTCTTGTGTCATATATGTAAACAAACAGTGCAGCCTAGCATCTGACTAGCGAACATCATGGCTGGCTGTATGGAGAAGCCAGAGCTTGAAGACCCTATTCACAAGTCTCCTGTCTGGGAACATTTCGGCTTTCCGGTGAAATACGGTAGATATATAAAGTCTACACACTCCTGTAAAAATGCCAGGTTTTTGTGATGTAAAAAATAAGACCAAGATAAATCATTTCAATACTTTTTCCACCATTAATGCGATCTATAACCTGTACAACCCAATTGAAAAACAAACTGAAATCTTTCAAGGGGAAAAATATAAAACTTACAATCACCTCTGCATAAATATGCACACCCTTAAACTAATACTGTGTTGCAGCACCTTGGGCTTTTATTACAGCACTCAGTCTTTTTAGGTAGGAATCTATCAGTGTGGCACATCTTGATGTGGCAATATTTGCTCACTCTTCTTTGCAAAAATGCTCCAAATCTGTCAGATTGTGAGGGCATCTTCTGTGCACAGCCCTCTTCAGATCACCCCACAGATGTTTGATCGGATTCAGGTCTGGACTCTGGCTGGGCCATTCCAAAACCTGAATCTTCTTCTGGTGAAGCCATTCTTTTGTTGATTTGGATGTGTGCTTTGGGTCATTGTCGTGCTGAAAGATGAAGTTCCTCTTCATCTTTCCCCCACAGATGCACCACATTTGCTCAATCTGTGCTATCAGTGAGGGGCATCAAGATCTGGAATAAGATACCACCTACAATCACAGAACATACCACACTAAACACTTTTAAGACTCACTGTAAAAATTGTTTTTTCAAAAACCAAAACTGTACCCATAACTAGTGGTTGCTCTGCGGCATATGCATATATACTTATGGACCCGTGCCTCACACACATATGCCCCGCGTCTTTTTGTTGCTGTGAGGTGCCTGGGTACATGTGTGTGTACGCATATGCAGTACTTCACTCGTGTGACATTTGAATGTCTTGTTTTCGAACACCTTAACTCTTGTACTTTAGCATATCCACTTTGTACAGTTTTATTAGTTGTTCTTCTCGTATATTGTTTGTGTGTTTTTGTGACCCGCCGGGGGACTACAGATGCAAATTAACAGTATTGATAAATCTGGCACACTTACATTTGTATTAATATTCATTAGTATGAATTGTCCCTTTCAAATAAACATTAAACTGAACTAAACTAAATCTTCAGCTTTCTAGTAGAAGCCTGAAGGTTTTGTGCCAACACTGACTGGTATTTGGAACTGTTCATAATTCTCTCCACCATCACTAAGGGCCCAGTACCAGTTGAAGAATAACAGCCCCAAAACAGGATGCTGCCACCACCATACTTCACTTTAGGTATGGTGTTCTTTTGGTGATTAGCAGTGTTGCGTTTGTGCCAAATATACCTTTTGGAATTATGGCCACAAAGTTCAAAATTGGTTTCATCGGACCATGACACATTTTCCCACGTGTTTGGGAGATTTTAAATACCTTTTTGCAAAATTTAGATGGGCTTGAATATTTTTCTTCCTAAGATCAGGTTTCTGTCTTGCTGCCCTAGACAGGAGATTGTTGTCACATGTACTAAACAGCCAGTACTTGCCAGAAATTCCTGCAGCTCCTTCAGTGTTGCTGTCGGCCTCTTGGCAGCCTCCCTGACCAGTTTTCTTCTCGTCTTTCCATCAATTTTGGAGGGCCGTCCAGTTCTTGGTCACTGTTCTGCCATATTTTCTCCACTTGATGACTGTCTTCGCTGTGTTCCATGGTATATTTATTGCCTTGGGAATTCTTCTGTATCCTTCTCCTGACTGATACTTTTGAACAGTGAGATCTCTCTGATGCTTTGGAAGCTCTCTGCGGACCACAGCTTGCACTGTAAAATGTGACTACAACAATGTCAGGAAAGCCTACTAGATCAGCTTAACTTTATTTGGGGTTAATCAGAGGCATTTTAAATGGTAGCAGGTGTGTGATGACTCCCATTTAACGAGAGTTTGAATGTGATTGGTTAATTCTGAACACAGCCACATCCTCAGTTACTAGAAAAGCACTCGGAGAGCGCAGACCTCTGCCAAGCGCCACAGTTCCCCCCCATACAGTGTTTGTGTGTAGGTTTTCAGATTCCTTGACCATGAAAACATATGACTAGCAATTGGATTCACAATGATAGGATTAGTGGTTCAGTAGTAAAAGCATTACCTCCTTGGCGGAGGTAATAAACTGAAGTGTTGCTGTTGTGTCCATCTCCTCCATCTGCAAAGTGCCAGGCTGCGACCTGTCAAGGCATACCTCATGCCTCCCTTATTGGGGGGGCTTTCACACCTGTACTGACCTCATGCCTCCCTTATTGGGGGGGGGGCTTTCACACCTGTACTGAGTACTTAAAAACTGTATTTATCGGCAGATGAAAGAAAACTGAAGCAAAAACAAACAAACAAACAAACAAAAACTAAGCAAACAGCAACTGCAACATGAACTATTTCAAACATATTTATTCAAATGTACACTTATATGGACACAATGTTGAGCCATAACTTTTTGGTAATGTGAAAATAATAAGCCAAGTAGCACAAAAAAATTGAGTGCTCTTGCTGTCAGGAAACAATGCTGGCACAAAATCACTTAAGTGATCTGCCACCAATGGGGGTAGATTGTGCTCTGCCACAAAATGACAAAACATCACTTCTGCTAGTGATGCATTGGATTTGGAAGGCGTCGGTTCTGTCACTGGCTGAAAATGTTCATCCATCGATCAAATTTGGCTACACAGTTTTTGTGGCGCTGTGTAGCAAAGTGCAACTTCAGGTCGAAAATCCCTGATGCAGTCACTTTTAGCATTAGAGTCACACATATCAGGCGCAGCATTACTGGCGCCGGGATTCCTCTCAGTTCCAGAGCCGCAGGACAAAAGAAGGTGCGATAATGGTTGCCGTGGGTTTTATTGGGTTTGCGCTCCGCGGAAAAAAGAGGATTTGGAAGCCTCCCCCGGCAGAGAGCTGGTTTTTGCGCAGCCCCTATGGCTGGCTGGAGAATTTCTGCCAAATAATCCGGCGCCGGACAGCTGCCCGTCTCAGCTTTTGCAGCATAGCGCAAACATAGGCATTCTGGCGGGCCCTGCCCACCACTGTTTTCTGCGTGCTTTTGTGCCTAAAACTTTGAAGAAGGCGGAGTTTTTGTTCATCAGACATGACGACCAGCGCCCTCTATTGCCCCTGCACACATGTTGAAAATGGCCGTATGTCACAATGTTAAAGAATCATTTAAAAAATTCCTGTATCCAGACGGTGATCCGGATCATCCCCAAAATTTAATCAGTTCTTCCTTGTACCATTTCCAACAAGGCCTGAAAGTTTCATCGAAATCCGTCCAAAACTTTTTGAGTTATCTTGCTAACCAAAAGACAGACAGACAAACAAACAGACAGACAAATGCTGGCAAAAACATAACCTCCTCCTGGCCTTCGGCCTGGCGGAGGTAATAAGAGGGTGTGCATATTTATGTAAACAGGTTATTCTAAGTTTATTTGTTATTTTTCACCTTAAAAGATTTCAATTTGTTTCTCAGTTGGGTTGTACAGGTTATAGGTCACATTAATAGTGGAAAAAAAGTTTTGAAATGATTTATCTTGGTCTCATTTTTTTACATCACAAAAACCTGGCATTTGAACAGGGGTGTGCTGACTTCTTATATTCACTGCATGTGAACAGACAAAGGCAAGTGAATAAGACAAAAACAGCATTGGATATGCTTTTGGCAGTACGTTGAACTTGTTAACTCATTTGAAACGGCATCATGTGAACGTGAATATCAGTGCAGCAAGAAAAAAAAAAAAAAAAAAAAAAAAACTAGCAGGGTACAAGTGCAGCTTCCAGCAGCATTTAGACAGTCTCTTCAGGGCTTTTCAGATTGTGCCAAAACAATAACAAATGCCATTAATGTTTTTATAGCAGCAGATCTAAGGCCATATTCAGTTGTAAAGAACATCAGCTTTAAACACATGCTGAAGGTAACTGAGACCCAGTATGAAGTTTCTTGTTGTGGCCACTTCAGCCAGAAAATACCATCCTTTCAAGAAAAAGCTGAATCTGTTAATGCTGCACTTTAAGCCAGTGTTTTTCAAGGGTGCCCTGGTATGCTCAGATTTTTGTGGGACATTATTTAAAGTTTACTATTAAATTGTCCAAAAAAATTGCAAAAAATTTGCTGTTGTTGTGCATGGGTGCCTTCAGAACCTATACACAACAATGACAAATTATTTGCATTTTTTTTTTACCAATCTATCTATAAATGCAGCATTTCTCTGTCTGTGTGTCTGTTCCACGCATATCTCTTGAACCGTTTGTCAGACTGACCAAAGGTTTTATACGCGTTTTGCTGAGGTTACAAGGGTGTGCATCCCTGAGTATGGAGTCGCTCAGTCAAAATATGTAATTTTTATCAATAAAAGTTTAGCCACCGCTCTGTGTCTCTCCATGCCCTGGCTGCAAGAAGTCTGGGTGGGGTTTCGGATTGACTCCGTGCTGATTGGATAATACGCGGCACCATGACCATGCTGATCGGATAATACATGGCATCACAACCTGTCAGTCACCAGTGTTCCCTGGACAAAACAAGGAAGTGAAAAACGACAAATTTGACTAGATAAACATAAAACTGAAGATTTAATGCTTAAAAAAATTATACCATAAAGGTGCCGTGATTACGGAGGTCTAAAGGATAATTTGGCAAATGTGAAGAACATGAGGTGCGCGAGCAGACTGGATGGAGCGTCAGCGGGGACCAGGTCTGACAAATCCAACACAGAACATGCCAGGAGAAGCAGCAGCCAGACACGACCTGGTTCAAAGTCACGCTAACTGATGGCAATAAAAAAAAAGTTATTTTCAATAAAGTAAAAAAAAGATAATGCATGGAGTGTGTTTTTGCCCTCAGGCTGATTTATCATGGAAAACAGCTGAGCTCTGTGGTTCGAGCTGATTGGAGCCACCTCCTCCGGTGTTCTGACATTTTGGCATATCGATCAGAACAGCACCTGACAGCTGATGGAACAGACTGCAAAGGTTATAAAAAAAAGGCCCTACAACATTTGCTCCAAGAATGTGGGACGTATCAACCATACGCTGGCTACGTCAGAAAATTTTCAGCATGGGGGACATATTTCATCCATCCATCCATCCATCCATCTTCTTCCGCTTAATCCTTTCTGGGTCATAGGGAGGCTGGAGCCTATCCCAGCAACTTTGGGCGAGAGGCAGGGTCCACCCTGGACAGATTGCTAGTCCGTCACAGGGCCAACACAGAGAAACAGACAACCATTCACTCTCACAGTCATAGCTAAGGACAATTTAGAATCCCCAGTTGATGCCAATTAACCTAACTTGCATGTTTTTGCCATGTGGGAGGAAACCGGAGAAATCCCGGAGTAAACCTGCACAGACACGGGGAGAACATGCAAACTTCACACAGATCACTGTTGGTCGCGGGCTGGGATTGAACCCAGGATCTCCTGGCCAAGGGTGAGTTGCTGTGCTGCCGCAGTGTGAACTACTCTGCCACCATGCTGCCCATGTTTTATCCAGTTGATGAAATTTTTTCACCAGGCCTGAGGTGTGTGCAAAAAAAAAAAACAAAAACATTTAAGGGAGGCGAGAGGCACCCAAGTGTCACGTCAGACCATTCAAAACCATTTACATCAGTGTGGTCTGCGTGTTAGATGACCTGCAAGGGTACCTGACCACACAACCAGGCACAGGCATCATCGTCTTGCAAGGGCCAGGGAGCATTCACACTGGACAAGGGACCAGGGGGCCTCAGTGCTGTTCTCTGATGAAAGTTGATTCACGTTCAGCAGAAATGATGGCCGCCAAAGATGTTGGAGATGTCAAGAAGAGCGCTATGCATCAGCCACTGTTGAGCCTTTGGTGGTAGTGGTGTTACAGTCTGGGCAGGTCTGTCTAGTCCACACAGAACTGCCCTACACCTTGTGAATGGTACAGTGACAAACCAATACTACCTGAATAACATCATTAATCCAGTTATTGTGCCCCTGTATGAACAACACAGGCCTAATTTCATCTTCAAGGACGACAATGCTCCAGCTCATCGAGGTTGCATCATTAGGGGACGGCTGATGGGAGGCTGGGGTACCTCAAATGGACTGGCCTGCACTTTCCCCAGACCTGAATCCCATAGAAAACCTATGGGATCAGCTGAGTTGCCGTGTAGAGGATTGTAACTCTGCACCCCACAACCTCAATGACCTGAAGGCTGCCCTTCAAGAAGAATGGAATGCCATGCCTCAGCAGACAATAAGTCGACTTGTGAACAGCATGGGACGTTGTTGTCAAGCTGTAATTGATGCTTAAGGGCACATAAGTTATTCAGATGTTGACATTTTTTGTGGTGGTATACCCACCACTGTTGTTGGCTTTTGTTTCAATAAATTTGTTTGAGATGAGGAAATCACCATTGCTTCTGCTTAAATGCTCTACTTTCATGAAATATCACTGTAGCATGAACTTTTTACATTTTCCATAAATTTCACCCAAAAGCCAAATATCCCTAACTTTTTGTGAGTACTGTATGTATATAGGTATACAGTCATGTGAAAAAAATTTGGACACCCCTTTTAACATTCAGTTCTTTATTAAGAAATGTTCACGTATCTATGTCTAACCTTGGTTTTGTTTTTATTTGCATTTTTTTTACAATTTATTTTAACCATTCTAAGTGGTCATGAATGTGGGGCTGTCCTAAAAAAGAGGGGGGGGGGTGTGTGTCCTAATTTATTCTTCACCATTTGTTTAGAATTACATTTTACAGAAAATTCTTTAATTCATTTTTATTTGTTCAGTTGTATTACGCGAATCTCCCATTATTTTTTAACACTGATATTAAATATCCATACAGTATGTCCAAATATGTTTAAAAAAAACCACACAGGATGGACAATGGAAGAATGGCATAAAAAAATATATATTTTTTTAAATCCTTTTATTTCCAACTTGGGAGGGGAGGTTTGAAGTTGAGGTTTCTAACCAGCCTTGGGGGATGACAACCTTGACTTGCATCCTTACAGGGTGAGAAGGATTCTTCCTGTTTCAGTCCCAGCAGAAAGTGGCTCCTGCTTATACTTGGTTTGGGTTAACAGCTCACTCCATCTATTTTTGTTCTCACATTTCAAATCAATAGTGCCTCAAAATAGACTGATCAGATGATGCTCAACACTGGAATGAATGACCAAGACTGGGGATTTATTATCTGAATGTTGTCTGTTATGATTTTCTTGTCTATGTGCGGTAACATCCACTGACAAAACATTATTCAGGCCTGAGGCTGTACTCACATTAGGCAATCTGTACTGTCTCCAAGCACCTCCGATCTCATTCTAGCACTCAGCCCTTTATAGTTTCACTTACCTGTTCTGTGCCATTCTGGTTCTGGTTTCATGTTGACATCCAGCAGTCTGTGCTGACAGTCGTTACCATCTTCATTATACCATACAATAACTTTTTGGATATCTTCAGATAGCTCTTTGGATGGTGACTCAATTATCTTAACATTATCAGAATCATGAGGGTGAAGTGTGTCATTATTTGGTTCTGATTTATGACTTTCCTCATTTATAAGAGTGAACATAAAACCATCAGATTCCTGCTTCAGGAAAAGATGATCTTCCTCCTGGATGATGTAGTGTTCCTCCTCTTCCTCTTTAATCTGTTTAACCTGAAGAAGTTTAGGTTCCTCCTGTTCCTGTTTTATCTGCTGCAATTCTGGTTCCTCCTGTTTCACTTTAAACTGAAGATTTTCTGGTTCTTCTTGTTCCTCCTTAATCTGTTCAATCTGAAGTTTAGGTTCCTCCTGTTCCTCTTTAATCTGGAGAGTGTCTGGGTTCTCCTGCTTCAAACTGGAGATCCTGTCCTGGTTACAGAGCTGCTGGTCAGTAGAAACCACGTTCTCACTGGCATTTTGCTCTAGGAGATCTAGAGGGAGAAAGGACACATGAAATGGTTGATTAATCCTCAAGTAACCAAGTTATTTTTGTACAAAATGACCAAGTGTGGTCATTTATGACCCCATAATATTTCAGGCCAGAATACGTTCTCTTCGTGGTTCTATCAAAGAGCCTCGAGAGAACGGCACTCTGACGTCACTTCCTGTTGTGGCCGCCATGTTCCATTCCATTACATTCCATCTAGCTACAATGCTCTGCACTGTGTGTTCATATATTCATATATTTATTCCATCCAGCTACAATGCTCTGCACTGTGTGTCTGTGTGTGTGTGTGTATATACAGTATATATTTTATAGTAATATGTACATATGTATATTAGCTGCTCTTGCTTGCTTGTTTTTTCTTGCCTTCTGATTGTTGCTCTGAGTGTTGCTATCCCTGTGCTGTTGCAATCCTGGAATTTCCCCGTTGTGGGACTAATAAAGGCTTATCTTATCTTATCTTATGTTGGGAGAGTAGCACTGTAGTATGTTTGCATTTCACTGGTGCAGTAAACATGTCAAAAGTGTTATGAATTATTTGTCTTTGTGTCTGTTCCCATAACAGATGTTAGCAAATCTAGCTGTAGTAATAGCACGGCATTAAAAAAAATGTTCCTAATTTTGGCCACAGAGCCAAGTCCACTTTTTTAGATTAAAAATTTCTGAGATTCACTGGCAATCTAAATGTTCTAAACTGCTAATGCTAAAATGCTAATGGACATTTGCATTAGAGTCACACATATCAATAGCAGGATTACTGGCGCCGGGATTAGACAAAGAGAGGCTGCCTATTGATATCAGTCCATACATCTCACTGTTCTGCTAATTGCTCCAGCTGAGCACTCTGCTTGTCCCGTAGGCTGTGGGGGTCACCACACTGTAACTTTTGAATGATTCAATATAGAAGCTTGATCTTGGGCTCTAAGGAAAGGTGACACTCAAGGCTGTGTGTGTGTGTGGGGGGGGGACCCCCCCCCCGCTACAGAGGACGGACATCGCCCGGTGCACGGGTTAATGCGCCACGGTCCATCATGTGGCGATGACGCACAGTTATAATTTACTGATCGGTCAAAAGTCATTTTTGGGCTGCACGGTGGCGCAGTGGTTAGCACTGCGGCAGCACAGTTTACCCTTGGCCGGGGGATTGTGGGTTCGATCCCAGCCCCCAACCAACAGTGATCTGTGTTGAGTTTGCATGTTCTCCCCGTGTTTGCTTGGGTTTACTCTGGGATTTCTCCAGTTTCCTCCCACATGCTAAAAACATGCAGGTTAGGTTAATTGGAGACTCTAAAGTGGCCCTAGGTGTGAGTGTGTGTGAATGGTTAAGGGATAGCGCCGTATCGTGGCTGCTTCATCCATCCAGGTGGTGGATGCCCTCAATTTCCCCTCTGGGGATCAATAAAGTATACTAAATCTAAAAAAAAATTTTGATTACAATTTTCAGGGATAAAGATTAATTTCAGGTTCAGGTTCAGGTTCAGGTTACTTTATTTGTACCCGTAGGTAGATTTGTTTTGCAGTCTGGTAACATCCATATTTACAAGCCACTAATTACATTCAACATAGACACAAACACAGGCACACATCTTACAAAATAGGTAAATATAAAATATGTACAATATAATTTTTATAGCTTGTTCAACTCTTTGACAGCAGCAGGGACAAAGCTGTTTTTGTAGCGCTGGGTTCTACTTTTTGGGACAGCAAACCTCCGTCTGGAGGGAAGAAGCTGAAAGTTGCAGTGCAAAGGTTGGGAGTCATCATTTAAATTCGAGTCGGCCATCCTCTGTACTTGTCTGGTGTACAGGGATGTCAGGCTCAGCTGTGACTCACCAAGCAAACGACTGGACCATCTAACTACCTGATCCAAGGATTTCCTCTGTTTCAGTTTTATCTGACCAAACCATTTAGCTTATAACACTTACCTGTTCACAACAGCAGCGTAGCTGGCGAACTTCTCTTCCTCATTGTCAGACGAACATGAAGCTGGTCTGCTTGTTACGGACTCGTGGTTCTGGTCTCGCGACCCGGTCAAAACATAATTCCATTATTGCGGTTTTGCGCTTCCATGATTGCGGTTTTGGCGAACGATTTTTCAAAACAAATAACAGTAGTAATAAAAAAAGACTGGCGAACGCGTGTGTGTCACCCAGCCTTCGTCGTCGGCCTCCATCGGTCTATGATGACCATGGAAGAGAATCCTAAACGTCTACTCTGCTGGGGCAGCACCGCCTGTGGTTGAACAGGCCGATGCGCGAATGGCAGTCCCTGTCACACAGGTCGCACTTGTGGGTGGTCTCCGTGCTGCTGGGTCTGTGGCGGTTCTTCCTGCGGGTCCTTTTTTCCATCTGCTGCAGCAGTCAGTCTCTCTTCACCCAGCCTTACACAAAACAGCTTTCAAACTTCTGTGCTTCAATTGGCTCGCTGCATTCGCAGCCGTTGGTAGGCAGGTCCTTCTTGCTAGGTTTTCAGTCATTGGTTCTTCAAGGTTTCAGAAACCCAATTCAAGGCTCTTATTAGTCAAATGAGAGGTCAATCATATCTAATCTGTTCGCGGCTGTGTCTGTAGTGGAAGAACGGAAATGCAGCTTTTTTTTTTCCAGTGTGCTCTAGGACGCAGCGCCCTCGTGCGCTCTAGGACGCAGAGACGTGCCCGCCCGCGGTACACAGAAGTGCAACAGGTTAAAAGAAACAATTGCACATTTAAAAAAATCAAATTTACTAGAAAAAAGGTTGCAAATTTAGTGAGAAAAAACATGTAAATATGCAAGAAAAAACAAAAAGGTTACAAATTTATACGAAAAAAAATTACAGATTTAAGATGCAAAAACAGCAGCTTTATGAGGGAATAGTGGCAAATTTCCAACAAAAAGTTTTACATTTACAAATAAATGTAGTAAATTAAAGAGGAAAAAAGTTAAACATTTATGAGAAAAGCTGCAAATTTTGAAGAAAAAAAAAAGTTCCCCCTGGACCCCCTTGATTTACACCCATGTCACCAGGGTGTTCTGTTGTGGGAGGAGCTGGAGAAGGCAGCCAGCGACTTTCAGAACAGACTTTACAACTCTGCTGCTTTTTGTGTCATAGATGTAAAAAGAATCTTGCTTGCAGCTCGATATGACGATTTCAGTGCATTTATATTTGTTGTTCTTAGCTCTGAATTTTGAGGCAATGTCTCTTCAAAATTCATGTACTTGCTCTCATAATGCCGTTTCAAATTGTAAATCTTTATCAAGCTGTGGTCTTGTGCTGGTAGAAGGGAAAACATATGCAAACTGCTCAGTCCATTCGTCATTCAATTGCAGATTTTCACTGTCCATTTTTCTTTTAGCAGCAAACTTGGAACATGCCATTTTTGTTCAATCTAGGCTCCCACTGCCACTATCGCTCCGAAAATGAAAGTAAAACCTGCTTCATGCTACACCTCTGCTGTCCGCGTACGTGTAACCAGAAACCTCGTGTGATGAAATTTATGTCATTGTCTCCACTCTGCTAGTGTCTGCAGTGCTCGACCCCGGACGACTGCGTGCAGCCCAAATTTTGTGACCGCACCGCCTGCCCATGACCTGAACGTGTTGAAAAGTGCATGCGCAAGACTGAACGTCCCATTCATAAGGTGGCGATATCGACACAGCATACCAAGACAAAGAGACGAAGAAGACAACGAGGTGGCGGAAAACGAGAATAAAAACATACATGAATCATACATACATACTTTCTTTTACAGCGGCAGCTGCAGCAGCGGCAGCAGCATCTTCGTGGGAAAGGAGTGAAAACCTGGAAGTCAAACAGCAGAAATGGACTCTATTTGAAGAGAAATTGTTGTTGATGTGCGTTGCTCTCCGTTTCTTTGTTAGTGAAAATCCTGGCGCGTCAGCACATTGGCGCTACCTATTGGTCGGGAGTGAAACTACAAATGATGGTTGTGCGCAAGCGTCAACCGCTTGGCCTGAGTAGATGAAAAAAGTGAGCATCAACAGCGACGCACGCGTGCCGGGCTCGTCCAAAGCATATGCGGACCAAAGTGGTCTTCAGGGGAAATGTAGCATGAAGCAGGCTTAAAACATGCTGCTTGGCTGCAGCCGCTCACACGCTGACAGGCTGTCAGCGCATTAATGGCATGGAGATAACAGTTCAGGTTTACAGGTGCTGACCTAACCATAACACGTATGGCCATTTTCCACTAGTACCAGTTTGGCCCAGTGCAGTTGTAAGCTTTTCCATTAGGAACTGTAACGGTTACCGTCCTGATTTTTCGGACCTGCTCCCAAGTGGTTCCAAGTGTGCCATACCGACCTGAAAATGTGACGTAAAAAGACTGCAGGCCACTGATTGGTCCGGGCGTAACGTCATGAGAGCGCCATTCTTCTGCTGAATGTACAACCGCCATTTGCAAAAACTCTTCAGCGAGTAATCACTAAATGGTAGAGATGGCTTCGGCTTCACTCAAATCTACACCGTGGTCCCACAAGGAGGTGCAGACTTTTCTTTGCATTGTTGCTGACGATAAGATCCAGAGAGAGTTATGGAGCGCACCGCAACGAGAAGATTTTCCATGAGGTCGTGGAGCAGTTGTCCGTCCGCAGATACAACTGAACAATTAAACAATGTAGTGAAAAGCTTAAAAAACTGAAATGTGATTACCGGGCCATGAAGGACCATAACGGTCGAAGTGGGGCGAACCGAAAGCAGTGGAAGTGGTTCGACCAGATGTACGCCATTTACGGTAATCAGCCAGCCAGTAATGGCAGGGACATAAGAGTCGACCCAGCCACGATATTGTTACAAACCATGGATGGTGAGTGTTTTGTGACATAATGCATCTTTTTGCTCTATCCAGCCTATTGATGCCACGCTAACTTTTTGGAGCAATTACAATTCTGTTCTCTTCTGGCTTACGAGTGTTAGCCAGGAGCGCTAGCAGCACTAGCTAGCCATGATTCACGCTTGCTCTGTCCGATTTATTCGCTTGTGAGAACAAAACAACGAAATATGCTAATGCTGGTTAAAAAGTTTTGTGTACATGTTGCACTTTTGTGCTGTGCATTAAAGTTGTGTGTGTACTTTCTTTCTAGAATCTCATTCCACATGCCAGGGATTCCCCTCCCTCAGCATGAATCCCCTGGGCTCTCCTGCGTCCGTTGCAGATCCGACAATGGTACCAGCCCCAGCTCCGTCAGTGTGTAGCACGACACGTTCACGTACTGATAAAGCACAACAAACAAAAGATTAACACACTGTTTTGTTTATGGATGCAGGTCAAGTGGACCCAAAGGAGCCAAAATCTCAACATATACAAGTGCATTTTAAAACCAGTGATTTATAAAGTGATTCACATAATTTCATAAAGCCTCATAATAGACCCACATACCTTTTGTATACTCAACCGCAAAAGAAACGTCACCCTACTAAAGTTTTGGTAATATAAGTTTCGTTTTAACTTTGATTTTTTAAAATCATTTTATGTTCTTGCTAGACGTGGTTCGAAGCTATTGGTCAGGAAAATTTGCTTTCAGATTCTGTAATTGATACCAAAAACACATCGCCAAAATGCAGTCAATAAAGTAATGATGGGGTACGGTTGCTGTGCGCTTTTCCTGAAAGTGACAATGCACGTGCATTCTGAGGTGTCGTCCCTATAAAAAGAGCCACCGAACATGCCCCAAATCACTCGCGATTCGACTGCAGCGACATGCCACGACTGACAAGGGAGCAGAGAGACCAAGCCCTGGGAAGACTCCATGCCGGCCAGACTGCAAGACATGTTGCCAATCACTTCAATGTTCATGTCCGAACAATATACCGCCTGCAGCAACGTGTCCAAGCCACTGGAAGCACAGCCGATCGTCCTCGTAGTGGCAGACCGCCTGTTACAACGTTGAGGCAAGATCGACAGATCGTCCGACACCACCTGCAAAACCGCTTCGCCAGAGCTACAGAAACTGCACGGACAACCATTGGCAGTCATCAGAGACCAATCAGTGACGACACAGTGCGCAGGCGTTTGAGGCAGAGAAATGTCAGATGTCACAGGCCTTACACGGGTCCGATCCTCACTGTTCGACATCGTCGCGCTCGTCTCCAGTGGGCTACACTGCATCGGAACTGGCGTAACCGGGACTGGCGGACTGCAGTCTTCTCTGACGAAAGCCGAAACTGCATCTCAACAGCTGATGGCAGAATGAGAGTGTGGCGAAGACGAGGGGAGCGTTTTGCAGATGGGTGTGTTCAGGAAAGAGACTCGTGGGGAGGTCCGAGCATCATGGTATGGGGTGCTATTGCTCTGAACCACAAACTAGGCCCTATGGTGTTCCAGAATATCGGTCATGGTAGAGGCAACGGTGTTACAGCTGCCTGCTACATCGATCAAGCACTGAGACCCTTCATCGTACCCCATTTCGGTCGTCATGGAAACCACATCTTCCAGCAGGACAACGCTCGTGCCCATACTGCCAGAGCAACGAGAGACTTCCTCCGTCAACATGGGGTACAGACTCTTCCATGGCCTGCCCTCAGTCCTGACCTAAACCCGATTGAACACTTGTGGGACGAGATTCAGAGGAGACTCAATGACGTTCGACCAAGGCCGACAACTGCAGCTCAACTCACTCAGGCGTATCAGCGAGTATGGGCCCAAGTTCCTATGGCCTTCATCAACCGTCTCATCCACTCCATGTACAGACGATGTAACGCTGTATTCAACGCCCAGGGAGGTCATACACGCTATTGACTGAGATCGCGCTGTAGCGCCACCTGTCATCCCTTTCACTTGAAACTCATGGAACTTTATCTCTAAATGCTGATGATCAAACATGTCCATTTTAAAATCATTCCGCCAATTATTTTGTTGTTTACATTTATGTGAATTAAACTGATTACCAATTTTGAAAAAGGGTGACGTTTTTTTTGCGGTTCAGTGTATATTTTCCAACTACAGTGTTGCTGTGCTGTTTCTTTTCCACCATGAGTCACTAACTTGAAAAATGTCCATGAAAAATGTACATGTAAAGTGGAACGTCACTTGTGGTAAGGTATCGTCACTTCCTGTATTGCTGTCTGTCCGTGTGGTTTGCTCTCCTCACTCTCCTGAGGTTTTTGCTTTTAATTGTATTTTAACCACTTTTTTCCATCTACCGTTAGTTCTCATTTCTGTTTATCAAGCCTCTTGCACCTGTGTGCGCACTCCATGTCACCTAATCACCCTCTTTAGCCTTCTGTTCACCTTTCATCAGTGTTTTTGTGAGCTTTGGGTTATCCACTAGCTATGGCTACTAGCTCTCCTTCCTCTCCTCCTCTGGTGTGCTCTCTCTGTCAGATGTTTAGCTACACTTCTGCCTCTTTTAATGATAACGGTAAATGTAATAAATGTTGTCTTTTTGAGGCGCTCGAGGCGAGGTCGTCTGATTTGGAATCCCGGCTCCACTGCATTGAAACACCGTCTGCGCCAGTTACTCTCGACGGACGTCCCCTAGCTGCAGCGGAGCTCGCTAGAATAGGCCCCGTTAGCGGTTCTCCGCCCCTCCTCAGCAGCGAGGAGACTGGGTGGGTGACGGTGAGAAGGAAGCCTAGCCGCAAAGCCCCGGTACACCACCAACCTGTTCAGGTTTCTAATTGTTTTTCCCTGCTCAGCGACACACCCGCTGAGGAAAAAACTCTGATCATTGGCGACTCTGTAGTCAGAAACGTAGACCTAGAGACTCCAGCGGCCTTAGTCAAATGCATTCCTGGGGCCAGAGTAGGCGACATTGAGTCAAATTTGAAAATGCTGGCTAAAAGTAGCTGTAAATACTCCACAATTGTTATTCACGCCGGCATTAATGACATCCGTCTCCGGCAGTCGGAAGTCACAAAACTTAATGTAGAATCGGTGTGTGACTTCGCCAAAACAATGTCAGACTCTGTAGTATTCTCTGCCTCCCCCCCCAGTCTGACCAGTGATGACATGTTTAGCCGCTCGTCATCCTTCAACCGCTGGCTGTCTGTGTGGTGTCCTACAAACAACGTGGGCTACATTGACAATTGGAGCTCATTTTGGGGAAAACCTGGTCTTATGAGACGAGACAGCGTCCATCCCACTTTAGATGGTGCGTCTCATTTATCTAACAATCTGGCATCTTTTTTATTCAAATTTCCAAAACCTTGACAACTCAGAGTTGGGACCAGGAAGCAGAGTCGCAGTCTTACACGCCTCTCTGCAGCTCCTCTTCATCCGCCACCCCTCAACTTAGCCCCCGTCTTCCCCATCAGAGAATCATTGTCTGCTCCCTCCAAAGTAAATAAAAATATAATGTATAAGCATCCCAAAGTGATTAAACAAAAAGTTGGTAAAACTCAAATTAAACATGAAGCCTCTAAATTTAATGATTTGGCCTCTCTTCCTCCTCATAATTTAAAAATTAAATGTGGTTTGTTAAATATTAGGTCTCTAACTCCCAAGTCTCTGTTAGTCCATGATCTGTTAATTGATCATCAGATTGATTTAATATCCCTTACAGAGACTTGGTTAGGGCAAGAGGATTATGTTGGTTTAAATGAATCAACTCCCTCTGGTTATTTAAACTGTCAAAATCCCAGAAGTTCTGGTCATGGAGGAGGAGTAGCAACAATTTACCATTCCAAATTACTAGTTAATGTAAAGCAAAAAACATGTTATAATTCCTTTGAGGGCCTGGTCCTCAGTATTGGGCACTTTAGCAATTTTAGGCTTAACCCAATTTTATTTGTCATAGTTTATCGTCCTCCATCAACCTACTCAGAATTTTTATCCGAATTTGCTGATTTCTTAGCTGATTTAGTGCTGAAATCAGATAGAATAATTATAGTAGAGGACTTTAAAGTCCAAATGTCACGTAATTTTTTTTTCCAAATGCCAACGAATTTTGATAAAATACACATAGCTTAAACCAAATATTCATACCGGAGACCATATCACCCACCCGTATTTACATAATTGCACAAAATACACCAGGTGAAGGCCCCCCTAGCGGCTGTCAGTGTGTGACAGCCAATCCAGACCGCGGCCATGTTTTTGACATCACAAATTTCACCCTGGCTGCCCTGCCGTATCCACATTCACACTTATCAACATTGGACAATCATGACGGAAAGTGACAGCGATTGTGAACAAATTAGTTTAGTTTTGTCCTCTGGTGAATCGGACTTGGAATTCAGGGAAGACTACACCCCAGATACTGATGACAGTGGTTCAGACAGTGACAGAGGCATAGAACCTTACAGGTTTGAGCCATCCGAGACGGAATCAGATGCTTTGTCTGATGACAACAGTTCCGACGATGACCAGAGAGCAGAACCAGTGGAAAATGTCATTGAAGTGGACATTAATCGCCTCCAGAATGTTGAATGGTAAGCCAAAAGAAATCTGTGATGTTTAAATTAATTATAACCACTGGCAAAATTGGGAAGCCGAAGGGGGTCTGTCGAGGCTAACCCTATAACATATATTATTTAATGCATATCAAGAAAAATATGTTTTGTCGACTGCCATCCAGCAATACGATAGATGATTTATTTCTAAGGATAAAATTGTTGGTCGTTGTTACGTTGGTAACGAGGGGTAACTAAGAACAAACATAGTGATTGCCTTCCACAAACAAAGGAAAAAAACTGTCTATGTATTAAAAATATGCGGTGCCTCCACTGAGGTTCCAGAAGGCAGCAAAGCGACCATATTACAGATACAGGACACATAAAAATCATACCTGTCAAGGCATACCTCATGCCTCCCTTATTGGGGGGCTTTCACACCTGTACCGAGTACTTAAAAACTGTATTTATCGGCAGATGAAAGAAAACTGAACCCCCCCCCCAAAAAAAAAAAAAAAAAAAACAGCAACTGCAACATGACCTATTTCAAACATATTTATTCAAATGTACACTTTTATGGACATAATCTTGAGCCACAACTTTTTGGAAATGTGAAAATAATAAGCCAAGTAGCACAAAAAAAATAAAATAAAAAAAATACAAAAATATTTTTCTAATTTACATTAGCACAAGGTAGACTGCTTAATTTGAAAGTACACAATAAGAATTATTCTGAATATAGTTCTTAATTGTCAGCAAGATACTGTATACAGTGATCCCTCGCTACTTCGTGCCTCACCTTTCGCGCCCTCAGTGCATCGCGGATTTTTCAAAAATATTCATCAAAAATTCAAAATTGAGAAAAAATGGGCAGGCGCTAGCAGAAGGCAGGGAGACTACATTAGAACATCAGGTATCAACACGGAGAGCCCGCACAACTCAAAATCCACCTCTCTGTTCGCTGTTCTCGTGTTGGCTCGGCTCGGGAATCTCGCAAGCTGATTGGCCGAGACGTTTTACCCAGCTTCTCTCCCTGCCGAGCGCCCATACCCAGCGAAGGAAGACCGCATTCATTGTTCTTTAAAGCTCGTGTTGCTTAGTCTCGCCGTGTGGAACTTTTCGCTGTTCTCTTGTGCCTTTTTGTGCGAAATAGTCTTCCCGTCGAGCCACTATGCCGCCTCCTGCAGCTTCTCCAGCTCTATCGGAAGCTGCCCTCGACGATCCTGCGCCTCTAGCACCTGACGATGAGGCGTCACCTGAGGAGCAGTAAAGCTCTCATTAACCTGTGCAGTAAATCATCTTCATCTTGAGTTACGTATCTTGTTATAAGAATAAAAGAGTTCTAAAAACATATTTATGTACACTTTATTTACATCTATGTATGTATGTACACTTACACACACACACACACACGTATCATATGAGAGAGAGAGTGAGAGAATGAACGTACGTATTATTTACGGGGGACGTCATTAGGGGTGACGCTACTTCGCGGTTTTTCACTTTTCGCGGTCGGTTCTGGAACCCATTAACCGCGATAAGTGAGGGATCACTGTATACACTTGGAATTAAAGAGTTTTTATTTGTCAGCTTTGTTACACTAATGCACTTGGATGAACTTGAAACAAGAAAATGTTCACTGATGCTGCTTGTTATAGTTCCAAGTAGCAGCCTTTGCTGACTCTAGCATTTCTGAAGTGGTAGATCAGATCAGGTAGATGGGGGTAGACTGTGCCCTGCCACAAAAAAATGACAAACCATCACTTCTGCTAGTGATGCATTGGATTTGGAAGGCGATTCCTCTCTGTTCCGGAGCCGCAGGACAGTAGAAAGTGTGAGGCCATCAGCCTAATGATTAAGTCCACACTTCTCACTGTAGTGATAATAGCTCACGCTGAGCACTCTGCCCGCCCCGGCCATCAGCCTAATGATTGAGTCCACACGTCTCACTGTAGTGATAATAGCTCACGCTGAGCGCTCTGCCAGCCCCCTAGCTGTGGGGGTCACACACGACGTGTTCCTCAACACACTCTCTATTTTTTTTCCCGTATATTTTTCTTTTGGGCGTACAGAAATGGCAATACGCCAGTATTTGCTAAAATTGCATTATCCCCGTATTAAAATACGGCGAAAACGTATCACTTGACAGGTATGTAAAAATACACATATCTATGGGTATGGGTACCGTATGGGTGAAATATCCAATTTTTTCTTTCTTGTTGCTCACTTCAATCTTCCAGTCTCCATATAAACAATCAATCGGGATACCCCAAGCATCAAACTAGGGTACAATCTGTTTAGTCACTTCCGCCTTCTTCCCCAGGCGATTCCGGGGGCCCTGAGTGGTAACGTCAGGCCAAGCACGGCAGTTTTAAATTAACGAATGTTCCAGCGTTACTGAAGCATATGCACCAAGACCCGAACGGATCGGTTCCCTTTTATATCTAGTTTCAAGACATTTTAAGGACTCTATTACGTGACATTTGGACTTTAATATACAAGTAGATGTAGATAGTGACTGCCTTAATGTGGAATTTAATTCAATTTTAGACTCGATTGGGTTTTCTCAGAAAGTAGGAAATTCTACTCATTATCTCCACCATACGTTGGACCTTGTTCTGACATATGGCATAGAAATAGAAAATCTGGTAGTGTCTCCTCATAACCCTGTACTGTCAGACCATTGTCTGTTAACCTTTGATTTTACTATTTCTGACTATCTGGCTCCTAAAGAAAAATATTACTACAGTAGATGCCTCTCAGATGATGCTGTTACCAAATTTATGCAGATTGTTTCCTCTATGCCATGTGTCAACACAACAGAAATAAGCTATAGACAGCTTGCTCCTTCTGTAATTGATAGCATGGTAGATAGTGTTACAACTTCTCTGCATCAGACTCTAGACTTGGTTGCCCCCTTAAAAAAGAAAAAGTCTAATCAGAGATTTCTAAGTCCTTGGTTCAACACAGAAACTCGTAGCTTAAAACAGAAGACTCGTCAGTTAGAAAGAAAATGGTGCTCCACTAATTTAGATGAAATCTCTTTAGCTTGGAGAAATCATCTTTAAATTTATAAAAAAAATCTCTTAGAAAAGCTAGAACGAGTTATTATTCTGCATTAATAGAAGAGAGCAAGAATAATCCCAGGTTTCTTTTCAGTACTGTAGCCAGGTTGACAAAGAGTCAGGACTCTATCAATCCTTGCATTCCCTTAGAGCTTACTAGTCAGGACTTTATGAACTTTTTCAATAATAAAATTTCATCCATCAGAGATAAAATCAATCAGATTCTTCCCACAGTTAACTTAAATACAGTAACTACTACAACTCCTTCAATTGATGTCTGTCTTGATGAGTTTACTCCAATTGACCTTTGTGAGTTAGACAAAATAGTTTCCTCATCCAAACCTTCAACTTGTCTTTTAGACCTTATTCCTACCAGGTTATTTAAAGAAGTCTTCCCACTTATTGGTAGCTTTATTCTTCATATAATCAATTCTTCATTAACTTTAGGCCATGTACCGCAGGCTTTTAAAACGGCTGTAATTAAACCCTTACTCAAAAAGCCAACGCTAGATCCAGGAGCTTTAGCTAACAATAGACCAATCTCTAATCTCCCTTTCATTTCAAAAATCTCAGAAAGAGTTGTTGCTACGCAATTATTTGACCACCTGCAGGGAAATGGTTTACTTGAAGAGTTTCAATCTGGGTTTAGAATCCATCATAGTACTGAAACAGCCTTAGCGAAGGTCACTAATGACCTCCTCATCGCATCTGATAATGGACTGGTTTCTGTACTTGTCCTTTTAGACCTTAGTGCAGCTTTTGATATTATCGATCATAATATTCTACTTGATAGATTAGAACACTATGTTGGACATAATGGAACTTCGTTGCAGTGGTTTAGATCTCATTTATCTGATAGGTTCCAGTTTGTTCCTGTCAATAATGAGTTTTCTTTCAACTCAAAGCTTAGTCATGGAGTTCCACAGGGATCTGTGCTAGGCCCTACCCTTTTAGTTTATATATGCTTCCATTAGGCAACATTATTAGAAAGCACTCTATACATTTTCATTGTTATGCAGATGATACACAATTATACCTGTCAGTGAAGCCAGATGATAGTAATCAATTAGCCAAGTTGGAAGCCTGTCTTAAGGAAATCAAAGCTTGGTTGACTTGTAATTTCCTGCTATTAAATTCTGATAAGACTGAAGTCATTCTTGTTGGTCCAAAAAACCTTAGAAATACCTTTCCAAATCAAACTCAGTTTGGATGCGGTTATTCTTTCTCTTAATAGCTCTGTGAGGAACCTTGGAATTGTTTTTTAACACGATCCGTTTTTCAATTGACATATTAAATTCGTTTCTAAGACTGCCTTCTATCATTTGCATAATATTGCCAAGATTAGGAGCATCTTGTCTCAGTGATGCTGAGAAACTGATCCACGCTTTTGTTAGCTCAAGATTACTGTAATTCTTTATTATCAGGTTGTCCTAAAACATCTTTAAAAAGTCTTCAGCTGATCCAAAATGCTGCAGCAAGAGTTTTAACAGGTACTAGAAAGAGAGATCATATCTCTCCGGTTCTGGCCTCCCTTCATTGGCTTCCCATAGAGTTTAGAATTAAGTTTAAAATCCTTCTTCTTACTTACAAAGCTCTAAACAATCAGGCTCCTTTTTATTTAAAAGATCTGATACTACCGTATTATCCTAACAGAGCACTACGCTCCCAAAATGCAGGATTACTTGTAATACCTAGAATCTCCAAAAGTACAATGGGAGGAAGAGCCTTCAGTTATCAAGCTCTTCTCCTGTGGAATCAGCTGCCAATCTGGATTCGGGAGTCAGACTCAATCTCTGTTTTTAAGAATAGGGTTAAAACCTTCCTTTTTGATATAGCCAAGTCAACTGAGCACATTAACTCATTCACATTTCTGAGGCCACAATAAAACCAAGTTAAACATAAACCTGACACTTGTAAAATCTGCTGTACTGAGGCACAGTGCTGATATACATAATTATATACATACATACATATATATACTGTATAATATCCCTTTCATTTCAAAAATCTTTGAAAGAGTTGTTGCTACGCAATTTGACCACTTGCAGGGAAATGGTTTATTTGAAGAGTTTCAATCTCTGGGTTTAGAATCCATCATAGTACTGAAACAGCCTTAATGAAGGTCACTAATGACATCCTTATCGCATCTGATAATGGACTTGTTTCTGTACTTGCCCTTTTAGACCTTAGTGCAGCTTTTGATACTATCGATCATAATATTCTACTTGATAGATTAGAACACTATGTTGGACTTAATGGAACTTCGTTACAGTGGTTTAGATCTTATTTATCTGATAGGTTCCAGTTTGTTCCTGTCAATAATGAGTTTTCTTTCAACTCAAAGCTCAGCCATGGAGTTCCACAGGGATATGTGCTAGGCCCTACCCTTTTAGTTTATATATGCTTCCGTTAGGCAATGTTATTAGAAAGCACTCTATACATTTTCATTGTTATGCAGATGACACACAATTATACCTGTCAATGAAGCCAGATGATAGTAATCAATTACCCAAGTTAGAAGCCTGTCTTAAGGAAATCAAAGTTTGGATGACTTGTAATTTCCTGCTATTAAATTCTGATAAGACTGAAATCATTCTTGTTGGTCCAAAAAACCTTAGAAATACTTTTCCAAATTAAACTTTTAGTATGGATGCGGTTACTCTCTCTTAATAGCTCTGTGAGGAACCTTGGAATTATTTTTGATCAAGATCTGTTTTTCAATTCACATATTAAATTCGTTTCTAAGACTGCCTTCTATCATTTGCATAATATTGCCAAGATTACAAGCATTTTGTCTCAGAGTGATGCTGAGAAACTGATCCACGCTTTTGTTAGCTCGAGATTAGATTATTGCAACTCTTTATAATCAGGTTGTCCTAAAACATCTTTAAAAAGTCTTCAGTTGATCGAAAATGCTGCAGCAAACAAGTACTACAAAGAGATATATCTCTCCGGTTCTGGCCTCCCTTCATTGGCTTCCCATAGAGTTTAGAATTAAGTTTAAAATCCTTCTTCTTACTTACAAAGCTCTAAACAATCAGGCTCATTTTTATTTAAAAGATCTGATACTACCCTCTTATCCTAACAGAGCACTACGCTCCCAAAATGCTGGATTACTTGTAATACCTAGAATCTCTAAGAATACAATGGGAGGCAGAGCCTTAAGTTATCAAGCTCCTCTCCTGTGGAACCAGCTGCTAATCTGGATTCGGGAGTCACACTCGATCTCTGTTTTTAAGAATAGGGTAAAAACCTTCCTTTTTGATATAGCCTACAATTAGGGAGGGATCATGTATTTCTGAACCCTCCCTTAGTTATGCTGCTAATAGGTTTAGACAGCCGGGGGACCTCCAATAATGCACTGGGCTTCACTCCTTTCTTCACTCTCAATGAATTTTTTTTTTTTTTTTTTTTTTGCTGGTCATTAACATCTGTTTGTTCTCTCCCATAGATTGAGTCCCCATCATGCTGTTTGCTCTCTACATGTCTGTTCTTTTCATCTTCTCTATCCCCTCACCTCCCAGCCAGTCACAGCAGATGACGCCCCCTCCCTGCAATTGTGGGGTTTCCCCTACAGTTGAAAGTGCTATGAAAAAACTGTTGTTGTGAAATAGATAGATAGATCAGGTTCAGGTTACTTTATTTGTACCCGTAGGTAGATTTGTTTTGCAGTCTGGTGACAACCATATTTACAAGCCACAATTACATTCAACATAGACAAACACAGGCACACATGAAGCTGACTATAAACATGATAAAAATACTCAAGGCTCCATCAATCAGGGTATAAAGACAAACAGACGAGAGAAAAACCAGAGGTAAGAGAGAAGGGTCATCTTAAAAAGTTAAAAACTAGTCAAAGAGGTTAAAAACTCAAAGGTCTAAAACCCAATAAAATATTGAGAACCCAAATAACATCCTACAAAAATAAGTAAATATAAAATGGAGTTAATAAATAGGTACCTAAATCATGTGCAATATGTTGTTATAACTTGTTCAACTCTTTGACAGCAGCAGGAACAAAGCTGTTTTTGTAGCGCTGGGTTTTACTTTTTGGGACAGCAAACCTCCGTCTTGAGGGAAGAAGCTGAAAGTTGCAGTGCAAAGGGTGGGAGTCATCATTTAAAATGGAGGTAGCCATCCTCTGTACTTGTCTGGTGTACAGGGATGTCAGGCTAGCTGTGACTCACCAAGCAAACGACTGGACCATCCAACTACCTGATCCAAGGATTTCCTCTGTTTCAGTTTTATCTGACCAAACCATGACACTAAAGAAAAGGATAAAACAGATTCAATAAAAGCCCGATAAAACACTGTCATTATGGTTCGGTCAATTTGGAAGCGTGCAAGTTTCCTCAAGCAATGCAAATGTTGCTGACCCTTTTTGCACACCCTTTCACAGTTCTCTTCAAAGTTTAAATTACTATCAATAATCGTCCCACGATATTTGTAGGATTGTACATTCGGTGGTCTGGCCTTTTAGTATGGTGACTTTGTGCCTGGGAGTTTTCCTCCTAAAGTCAATAATCATGTCTTTAGTTTTTGAAGTATTCAGCTGCAGGTAGGAATCCTCACACCAGTGAACAAAATCATCAGCTACTGGGCTGTGGTCACTCTCACCATCCTGGAGGAGACTGACAATAACTGAGTTATCAGCATACTTTATAATGTGTCTGTTGTCATGTCTGCTCCGACACATGTTTGTGTACAGGATGAAGAGTAGTGGTGACAACACACACCCCTGAGGAAAGCCAGTAGAAGAGCACTTTAGGTCAGACAATGTACCATTGACCCTTACTCTCTGCGTCCTGTTGGTTAAGAAATCCAGAATCCAACCCACCAGATTATTGCTCAAATCAAACTGTTGCAGGAGCCTTTCAACTAAAATATGAGGTTGGATTGTATTAAAGGCGGAGGAAAAGTCCACAAATAAAAGCCTGGCATGTGTCCCATTAAAATCCAGATGTTTAAAAAGCATGTTAAGCAAAGTGACAGTGGCGTCCTCCACTCCTCTGTGAGGCCTACAGGCAAACTGCAGAGGATCCAATGCATTCTCGGTCTGCTTTAGGACCTCACATCTGACCAGTTTTTCAAAAATTTTCATTAAAATTGAAGTCAAAGCAACTGGTCTAAAGTTGTTTACCGTTTTAAAACAGCTGGATTTTGGAACGGGAACAACCACGGCTTCTTTCCAGATCTTAGGCACATGTGTCTGTAAGGATTTATTGAAAATGTAATGAAATACAGGATTCAGTTCATGTGCACAGGACTTTACCAATCGCCCACATACAGTGGGGCAAAAAAGTATTTAGTCAGCCACCAATTGAGCAAGTTCTCCCACTTAAAAGATGAGAGAGGTCTCCAATTTTCATCATAGGTATACCTCAACTATGAGAGACAAAATGAGAAAAAAAAATCCAGAAAATCACAATGAAGATTTTTAATGAATTAATTGGTAAATTCCTCAGTAAAATAAGTATTTGGTCACCTACAAACAAGCAAGATTTCTTGCTCTCACAGACCTGTAACAACTTCTTTAAGAGGCTCCTCTGTCCTCCACTCGTTACCTGTATTAATGGCACCTCTTTGAACTCGTTATCAGTATAAAAGACACCTGTCCACAACCTCAAACAGTCAGACTCCAAACTCCACTATGGCCAAGACCAAAGACCTGTCAAAGGACACCAGAAACCAAATTGTAGACCTGCACCAGGCTGGGAAGACTGAATCTGCAATAGGTAAGCAGCTTGGTGTGAATAAATCAACTGTGGGAGCAATTATTAGAAAATGGAAGACATACAAGGCCACTGATAATCTCCCTTGATCTGGGGCTCCACACAAGATCTCACCCCGTGGGGTCAAAATGATCACGAGAACGGTGAGCAAAAATCCCAGAACCAGACGGGGGGACCTAGTGAATGACCTGCAGAGAGCTGGGACCAAAGTAACAAAGGCTACCATCAGTAACACACTACGCCGCCAGGGACTCAAATCCTGCAGTGCCAGATGTGTCCCCCTGCTTAAGCCAGTACATGTTCAGGCCCGTCTGAAGTTTGCTAGAGAGCATTTGGATGATCCAGAAGAGGACTGGGAGAATGTTATATGGTCAGATGAAACCAAAATAGAACTTTATTGTAAAAACTCAACTTGTCGTGTTTGGAGGAGAAAGAACACCATACCTACTGTGAAGCATGGGGGTGGAAACATCATGCTTTGCGGCTGTTTTTCTGCAAAGGGACCAGGACGACTGATCCGTGTGAAGGAAAGAATGAATGGGGCCATGTATCGTGAGATTCTGAGTGAAAACCTCCTTCCACCAGCAAGGGCATTGAAGATGAAACGTGGCTGGGTCTTTCAGCATGACAATGATCCCAAACACACCACCCGGGCAACGAAGGAGTGGCTTCGTAAGAAGCATTTCAAGGTCCTGGAGTGGCCTAGCCAGTCTCCACATCTCAACCCCATAGAAAATCTTTGGAGGGAGTTGAAAGTCCATGGTGCCCAGTGACAGCCCCAAAACATCACTGCTCTAGAGGAGATCTGCATGGAGGAATGGGCCAAAATACCAGCAACAGTGTGTGAAAACCTTGTGAAGACTTACAGAAAACGTTTGACCTCTGTCATTGCCAACAAAGGGTATATAACAAAGTATTGAGATGAACTTTTGTTATTGACCAAATTTACCGAGGAATTTACCAATTAATTCATTAAAAATCCTTCAATGTGATTTTCTGGATTTTTTTTTCTTATTTTGTCTCTCATAGTTGAGGTATACCTATGATGAAAATTGGAGACCTCTCTCATCTTTTTAAGTGGTAGAACTTGCACAATTGGTGGCTGACTAAATACTTTTTTGCCCCACTGTATATTATCAGGTCCCTGACTTTTGTTCACTTTTACAGCGCAGAATAGATAGATAGATAGATCGATGTACTTTATTGATCCCAAACTGGGAAATGGCACTATATAAATAAAGTTGAATTGAACTGAATATACAACAATGAAGCATTTTGCTTTTCTCATAAGATGTCTTATCTTTTCAGGTAAAAATGCTACCTTTTTCTTGTAAAACTTGTGACTGTTTTCTTTTGTTTGTAGCCTTTTCTGGTAAATGTGATTGTTTTTCTTGCCAGTTTGTTTTTCCCCCTCATAAAATTGCAACATTTTCCCTAAATTTTGAGTATTTTGAGCATAAATTCAGCTATTCCTATAAATTTATATTTTTATTTTAAATTTATTAGCTTTCATGGGTAAAACGGCAGCATTTCTTACATCAATTTTACAGTTCTCAGAAAATTCCAACTTTTTCCAGTAAATTTTTGATTCCAGAACTGTGACATTTTTCTTGTAAATTTGTAGATATGTTTTCCTCACAAAATTGCAACATTTTTCCCCAAATCTGACTTTTTTTCAGAAAGGTTCTCATTTTCTGCTTTTGATGACATTGTCTCCATGAGTGTGCAACCTTTTTTTCTTGTAAATTTATTGCTTCTTGGAAATATATCGTTTTCTTTTATAAGGCCTCAGAGAGCCACTATCTAACTAACCCCCGTCCATTTCTGTCTTGTGTAGGCAAGAGGAAAATGAGCCACCCCACAGCGGAGCTTGCCACTGTGCTTACCGAGATGCATGGCGACAAGGTGCGGTTCCAAGAACAGCAGTGTGAACAGCACTGAACTGCAGCGTGAACAGCACAAACTGCACCATAAACGGCTTGAACTGCACCGTGAACAGCACAAACTGCACCGTAAATGGCTCGAACGACACCGTAAACAGTTCGAACAGCAGGGTGAAGCACTTGCCCAGCAAATGCAGACCATCAACTGACTTGCCGAGGGAGCTCGTGAAGCAAGGGAGCAAAAAGCTGCCTTACGAAGGGAGGAGATGGCTCAAAGTGCTTCCTTCCATCAGGCTTTCCTGCCTGTACTCGGCAACTCCGCAACGAGTGGCCGGCATGTGTGACCCAGTCTCCCCACAAGTCTCTTAACATGTATACATGTAAAACAAAACAAAGAGTAATTTTGCTGAAACTTGTAATAAACCAGTGACCGTTGGCATCATGATTGTGTTTTGTCCGTTACTACCAATTTTTTCCAGATCTTTCCCCAAAAAAGGGTCGGAAGACTATGTCATTGGAGTATGTTATGGAGTCTAATAATTACTTAGACATACTTTAAAAGTCAATAGATCAAGCTCAAGGTTTACAGTCATGTGAAATAATTAGGACACCATTAAACAGTCAGTTCTGTATTAAGAAATGTTCATATCTATGTCTCACCCTGGTTACGTTTTTATTTGCATAAACCATTTACTTTAGCCATTTTAGGTGGGAATGAATGTGGGGGTGTCCTAATTTATTCCTCACTGTTTAGAATTACATTTTACAGAAAGTTGAAAAAAAGTTTTCATTTTTAATTGTTTAGTTGTATTACATGAATCTCCCTGTATTTTTAACACTGATATTAAATATCCACATGTCCAAATTCCTCACAAAACCACATAGGCTAATACAGTGCGTCTTAATTTTTTTTTTCACATGACTGTAGGTTGTGGGAGCAGTTTTGGACCAACAAAATCTTGTGATGCAGTGTATCCTGACATTGTAGTTAAGAAATATTTAGATACATTTTGGAAATCCAGCCATGCAATGTTTCCATGTTATCTGTGTGTAATGGTGAATAATGACAGCTCTTTCTTAACCAAAATTCTATTTTTCCACACTGGAAAATTGCCAGGAATGCTAAAGGGTAAGAAAAGGTTAACAAAACATTTGAGTTTTTCACTATAATGGGATAAGGTTACATGAGATTTAACTCCTTTCAACACGGTGCCTAATTCTGTTAACACACTTACATCAAACCAAAAGTGATAAATGTAACTGCTGGATCACTCGTAGATGGCTTCCCCTGTCTTTTAGCATTTAATCACTCTTACTTTCACAAATAGCCTGTATAAACAAAAGAGGAGAGTATCTGAAAAGGGTACAAAAATTTTTATTTTAATATTGTGGCGGAATGCAAATGAGGCACGGCGAACTGGAGTTTAAAAGGGTGTTTATTCATCCGCCATCACAGAACTTACTCCAGCACTGTGTAAGCGTACTGGAGCGAGCCCTCAGGCTCTCGTCAACAAACAGGCAATGCGTGTAGTCAGATGAGCAGTAAGAGAGAGAGAGCAAGCGATATACAGTTGCTTATATACCCAGCTACAGACAATACATGCATAGCAGTAAGCATGGACATTTGCATCACAGTACAGCAGGAATGCATGGGACATTTACATGAGAGTGGCGCATATCAATAGCGAGATTACTGGCAGGAAGGAGAGGCTGCCTAATGATATTAGTCCATACATCACACTGTTATGCTAATTGCTCCAGCTGAGCACTCTGCTTGTCCGTAGGCTGTGGGAGACACCCACACACTCCCCCCCAGAGGGCTCAGCAGGGGGCTGAGGCCTCGATCGTCCGGCTTTGGTAGCGAGCTGCAGGGAAAGCTCTGTGCAGGCAGAGGTGGAGGGAGGGGGGGGTGGGGGTAGCAAGTGCCAGCCCGGGACGGCGAAGTTGTCTGGGCCGCGCAAAAATTGCATGTGGATCCACGATGTTGAGGGGCTGTCCTGTTGAACGTGGCTGAGATCCACAGCGGCTGTGAGAAGAGGAAAAAAAAAAAAAAAAAATTGTCTCCGACTGCTCTCGTGGCTCAGTCCTGCAAGGATGCGTAGCGGCTGTGAGAAAGACAGGAGCTGTAGCTGTGAGGGACTTGGCGTGTTGGCTTTAGGTGCGCGCGCAGCCCTAAAGCCCTCGGGGACAGCTGACGGCTGAATTCCCATTGTGCGCCGTGGCTGAGACCCATACAAAATCCTGTGTGCGGGCTGTGTGTGCGCTTCAGGTGTGTGAGCAGCCCTGAAGGTTCCGTGTGCAGCGGCGGAGGACGATGGCGGTCTGTGTGGAGCCGGTATTGTCCCGTGCGTGGTGCGCTGTCCTCGTAACCCCCCGATGAGTGTGCAGGGGATCGGTGCGTGGGTGGGTCCACTGTAGAGGCGAGTCAGGGTCAGGGAGCTTGCTGGAGATCAGCGTCGTTGGCGCCGATGGTCCTCCCTGTTCAGGCTGTTGCTGTCGTTCGCTCGTGCCGGGTCATGGTGCGTTCAGGTCCACGCGCTGCGTTCTCTGTTGGCCCTGGAGGTCGCCGTCGTGGAGAGAGGACAAGGTGCGTGCGCGCTCGTGTAGATGCGGAGGAGCGGTGAGAGTCGCACCATGACGCTTTCTGCAGCTTTCCCGGTCGTGGGTGATCTCCGGAGAGTTCGCCTGGTGTTGGTTCTGCGTCGAGGTCTCCCGTGTGGCAGAAGGGAGGGCAGTCCATTTGCGGCAGGCTGCTGCGTTCGCTTGTCGTCGGAGTCACCGCCGGGTGCTGCGTTCGTTCGTCGTCAGCGTGTTCTTTCTTTAGGGGTCACAAGTGTGGCGGTATGAAATAAGGCACGGCGAACTGAAGTTTAAAAGGGTGTTTTATTCATCCGCCATCACAGAACTCACTCCAGCACTGTGTAAGCGTACTGGAGCAAGTTCTCAGGCTCTCGTCAGCAAACAGGCAATGTGAGTAGTCAGATGAGCAGTAAGAGAGAGAGAGCAAGCGATATACAGTTGCTTATATACCCAGCTACAGACAATACATGCACAGCAGTAAGCATGGACATTTGCATCACAGTACAGCAGGAATGCATGGGACATTTACATGAGAGTGGCGCATATCAATAGCGAGATTACTGGGAGGAAGGAGAGGCTACCTAATGATATCAGTCCATACATCACACTGTTATGCTAATTGCTCCAGCTGAGCGCTCTGCTTGTCCGTAGGCTGTGGGAGACACCCACAATATTTTAATAATACAACAGTTGGACATGTGTAGGCACATGAATGGGAAGGCAATCAGTGTTTAGTCATTATTGCTACACCAGTACTGCATCAGAGCATCTCGTACATCTCTGCCCTGCTCCTCTACACCCTGTGCTCCTCGTCCTCATCCATATGCAACTTCTAGTTGCCATCCTCAAGTTTCCGGATTCAAATTGTAATGGAGATTCCGCTTCAGACTCAGATGTTGAAATTCTGCTACGGCATCCAAAAGTATCCTGTACCTTTCCTACATGTTTCGTCTCGCCGCACGTAGCCTTCTCTGGCTGTCCTGTTTGGCCTTGACAAAAAGCCACAGAGCGAGCAGTAAGTAAATCATCTTCTCATAATCCATCTTATGTTTTGATATTGTGTGTCGCGTGTTTTACGTCACGGGAGCATTGCGCCGCCTTCCTGTAACAAATCCCGCCCACATCAAGCGGTACTCTGGTCTACCTGGGCCACAGCAGCTGGATTAAGAGTTTATCTGAAAAGACTTTGTCGTATTGTCAGCTCTTCCGTATCCATTGCCTATTTGAAATCTACTGTATATTTACAATTAAGTCTTGAACGTAACTAGAGTCTCTAACATCAACTGGGATTAATTATTGAAATGTCAGCAATGAAATACCGGTATAACAGCCATCTGTGATGAACATACTTCTTACCTGTTCTCTGTGATTTTCTTTCTTCGGTCGTTTCTTCAAACTCTGACAATATTTCTTCAGCAGCAGTTTGTGGCTCTTTTAGAAACTCACTCAGATGCTGAACTGAAGACATTTTTACTTCAAAAGCTAAAACATTGATCAGTAGAAACACTACCCAAACGTCCACAGCACAGCCAAGCTAAAAGCTAAGCTACTAGCCACTTCCAGGTGTTACACTGTAAAGTTCCGGAAGAGGAGCAGCTTGAGTCTTAAGTTCCGCTTGGATATTGCATTTTCTATATCAACTTGGAGAAATTAAATAAGGCATTTCTTGAAAAAATAATGCTTTAAAAGGTTAAAGAACAAATACCTCTATCAACACTTGTGTTCTATTTTCAAAGTTTTATTTAGATCCATACCATATTCTATTCACTCATTTTTACTCATTGTTTAACTCAATTAATAATGAAATTTATAAAGTAGGGAAAGTAGAGAGGGACGATTCGTTCCTGATTGACACTTATGTGGTGACCAAAGCCATTAGAGAGTTGTCAGATAAAGCGAGTGGTTTAGACTGTATTTCTGCTGAGTATCTTAAATATGCTAGCTCAAGAATCACTCCTCTTCTTGCTATCTGTTTCACCAGCTTCATGATTCATGGGATGTTACCAGAATTACTATTGTCTGTTGTGTTGGTACTGCTCTGTTGAGTTTTGGGGGACCTGCTATTGTGTGACACGGGTGGTGGCCCCACCTTTCCGGTTCCGCCACCACCCAGGGTATAAGAAGGCTGTGAGGGAGAAGGGTGGTCTCTTGAATGGAGCAGGCTTGGAAATACTCAGCAAAAACAGCTCGGCTTAAAAAAAACAAAAAAACAGCGTTTTTTGGACTGTTCAGGTGGTTTCGAGGTGGACTTGCAGGCTTGGAAGCAGCAGGAGGAGGAGGTTGGGTGTTTGTGTGTACAGAGAACATGCAGTATTGACAAAGTGGCAAATTCGTTAAAGGCGGTTGAGCATGACTGCTCTGTGAATGGATCAAAAGTGTGCAGTTGGGGTAGTTTGGAGTTAAGCGAAGAGGAAGGGAAAGAAATATAGAAAAGCATGAGTTGGAGGAAAGCAGAGGGACAGATGAAGAGAAATAAAAGAATTAGGAATGATTCGGGAGATTATGCTCAGAGTGAAGGTGAGGATAATGAGACGAGCACAAATAATCAGTCTGAAAAATACATTGCTGTCATTAGGTTAAATGAGAAGGCTCAGGATAACATGAAGAGGATTAACCCATTTGTACTTACTACTGCGCTGGCAAACAAATTAGGGGAGATGATGTATGTGAAGGTACTGAATGATGGAAACTTATTGGTGAGATGTACTGATGAGGAGCAACTTGAGAAAGCATTAAAAATAAAAGAAACTGGGAAAATTAAGGTTACAAATACAAGCAGAGTGGGAGGAAGGAGGGGTGGTGGATACAAATGAGGAATTGCTCTGAGCGTAAATAGGGAGGAAATAAAGAAGAATCTCAAGGGAGGGAAAGTTCTGAGTGTGCTAAGACTGAAAAAGCCAAAGGATGGTGAGAGGAAAGACAGTGAGACTGTGCGGATTGAATTTGAAGGGGAATGTGTTCTAACGAAGGTATTCCTGGTGTTTCTAAGTTACCCAGTGAGAGCATATGTGCCAAAACCAGTAAGATGTTTTAATTGTCCGGCTTTTGGGCACATAGCTATAAACTGCAAAGGAAAGAAACAATGTGCAAGATGTAGTGGAAACCATAAATTTGGGAAGTGTGGGGCAGGAGTGCAACCAAAATGCTGCAGCTGTGGAGGAACTCACAGTATGGCGTACAGAGGATGTGAGGTGATGAAATGGGAGAACAGTGTTCAGAAGCTAAGGGTGGAAAAAAAGAGTTAGTTATGCAGAAGCTGTGAGACTGACAAAGATACAGAATAATAATACTGTGAGGCAGGATACACGACAGTCACTGCAAGTTATTAATAAAAACAGGATGTTTGTGGATAAAAAGGTGTTTGTGACATTTATTGCAGGAGTCAGTAATAGCACAGCCGAGGTTAAGTCAAAGAATGATCAGATTCAGCTGACTGTAAAGCAGCTGTAAATCGTTTAGGATTAATAGGACTGATTTGGGAAGAGGTGAGAGAGAACCTGGCTTCTCAGTCTAGTCAAGACTCATCAGGGACTGGTTAATTTTACTCATGGTAGTGCTGTTACAATGGAATGCTAGGAGTTTAATGGCTAATGGTCAGGAATTCAAGCGTTTCATTAAAGAAATGACAATTAAATGAGATATTTGTGTTCAGAAAACCTGGTTAAAACCAAGTTTAGACTTTGTAGTGTATGGTTATACTGGTGTTAGGAAAGACACACAAAATGGAAGGGGGGGGGTGCAACATTTATTAGACAAAATCTTCCATACAGGGTTGTAGAAAAGGAATTGGATCAAGAATACGTAGTGGTGGAAGTGTGGGAAAGAGGAGAGGAAGTAGTTATAATTAACTACTATAACCCATGCAAAAAGTTAGAGGTAGGTAATTTTTTAAAGATACAAGGTCAGAATAGGCGCAGAGTTATTTGGTGTACAGATTTTAATGCCCACAACAAAATATGGGGTGGATTAAGTACCGCTCTAGATGGGAATGTCATTGAGGAATTGATGGAGAAAAGGAATTTGGTCTGTATCAATGATGGTAGAGGAACAAGAGATAATGTTAATACAAGATCTGAGTCAGTATTGGATATTACGCTTGTGACCAGTAGTTTGACTGGGATTAGTAATTGGGAAGTTTGTACAGACACTATAGCTGGGAGTGACCATTAACCAATATCATGTGTAACTGGAGGAAAAATTAAAGTGATTGCAGGTGACAGAGTCCCAAGATGGGTATATGGAAAAGCTGACTGGGAAAGATTTCAGGGCTTGTGTGAGAATAACATGGCAAGGGTACTGCTAGCTGACAATATCAATGAAGCTAATAATCAAATGAACTCAGCTATAATTAGGGCTGCAGAAGGAGCAATACCTAAAAGTAAAGGAAAACTGAAGAAATGGCTAGTTCCTTGGTGGAGAGAGCAATGTCAGCAGGCAGTTAAAAACAGAAACAGGGCATTTAGGCAACTTAGGACTCACAATATGCAACATTTAATCGAGTAAAAGAAAGCACAAGCAAGGGTTAGGAGAACAGTACATCAAGCAAAAAGGCTGAATTGGAGAAATTTTTGTGACAATGAGACACCTGTGGGGAAGGTGTGGGGAATGATGAAGATGAACGGAAATAGGAGAGATCTGGAATATCCAGTGTTAGAGAATGATGGGGAAGTGGTAATCACAAATATAGAAAAGGCTGCGGTACTAGCTAAAACTTTTGCAAAAGTACACAGTATAGATAACCTGACAAATGAGGGAAGAAGGAGAAGTGAGAATACATTTAGGCAGTACCCAAATATATTAGACAGAAGAGGGCATACAGAGAATGAAATTAATGATCAATTTAGTACAGGAGATGTCATGAACTCTCCATGCGCTTTATCATTGCACACAGAGGAGGGGAAGGATGAAAGGATTTAAACACAGGAGTTCACCACACACACATTTATTAACATGAAACAGTTCAAAAATAAAGACGTACAAGAAAGTATGATGTACACAAAATGGCTAACACAAAGTGGACAGCGGGCAGACCACTGTGTACCGTGGCCACAGGAAAAATAATACAATTTACGCACAAGCGCTCGGGAGAGCGAAGAAGAATACAGGGCGTTAAACTACTCGGGGGAACGTAAACTGGGCAACAGCCTAAGCATAGCAATTTGCTGCAGGGAGGAACGCCACCAGAAGCACAGCAGAATACTGCGAGGGAAAAAGCGCTTCTGGCTCAGCGTTCCAGCAAACCACAAACAGAAACGCAACAGTTTATTCACAAGTAAAAACAGTCCCAAAAGTCCAATACTTCCAGCGAGAGTAATCCAAAAGTCCTTCCAACGTGACGGTCACACCATGGAGAGTAGAAGTGACTCATACAATGACCCAGCGGCATTTGTCTAGCAAAGAGCTGCTTAAATCCAAACGCCACTGACCGCCTCTAAAGGCACTTTTCCACTTGGAACCCAAAGGCCTCGTTTGGCCTTGGACCGAACAGTCCTGTTCCGGCACTGGTGGTTTTCCACAGCACAAGGCTCACTGTAGTATGGGTGGGAGAAGGAGGGAGTTGGAGGCGGGGTTTTGAGGGAGTTGGAGGCGGTGCTACACTCCCCTTGAGGCTGTGCCATTTTCCCTGGACCAATTAGTAGTCCAAGAGCTATTTAATATCATTTTGGTGGTGAGGCTGCTGTGTATTATTATGCATTACTCATCTCATGTAACCTTGTACCATTGCAATGACGCAATTTTTTCGTATATTTAATGTGGACGTGTGGATCTTTAATATCACAGTTACAAGTACTGGGACAGCCATCTAATAAAAAATATCTTACAAAATTACAAGTCCACATTTTCTTTAAAGTGTACTTGTTAATGCTAAGTACAGAATTGGGTGAGGCGCACCAAAACAGTTGTTGCTGTACACCCCACACTCACCCGTCCTTACAATGGCTAAGTTGAATATTTTGTGCAGATAAAACCATTACCTGGGTTGGCAATATGAACATTTCCAAATACAGAACTTAAAATATTAGGTGTCCCTGTTGTTGCACATGGATATAAAGCTTGGTCAGTAGTGGCTGGCTTTTAATGTATGTGTCGGCAGTTATTGGACTCCATAACACACTGCAATGACAAATTTTTCCCAACCTTTTTAAGGGTTTTAAGACAGTGTAAAACTTAGTAGTGACAGACAACACACGATGTCAACAGTCACGGGTTTATTCAACGTTATTAACACTGGTCATTGATTAATGTACAGTATATACATAATAATGGTTGGGAAAACGGGTCACACACGCCGTGCGAGGGTTTCAAAGACTGCCATGAGAGTGTTATTGAGGGCAGCATTCTGCGCAATTTCCTCCCTTCGTACAGCAACTTCGGCTTCCCTGGACTGACGGACCTCATCCACAAGCAGTGAATTGAGTTCCAACTGTTGCCGCTGGAGATCCCTCTGCTCACAGTGCTGTTCCCTTTCTGCTTCTTGCATCGATGCAAAAATAGTTGAAAGGTCTTGTTTTTGTGTTGCTCCGCTTCCTCTTACCTACAAGACAGAAATGTGAGCTGGTGTCAGTAAAATCAACCTCAAAACATGTAGCAGTACATCCCCAAAAATTAATACAAAAGTTAAATATTTTTGGACACATGTCAGAAAGTGAGACCCATATATTATACAGAATCATTAATCAGACAGTGAAGTATTGTTACATTTTAATCATTTATTGGCTCACAGCGCATGAATATCCAAAATTACTTTTCTCGAAAAATCGATGGTTATGTTAAAAATAGGTATTAAAAAAAGAGGAGTGTTCTCAAAAGTATGAGGATTTATGGAGAAACGGATTTCATTTTCCAGCTGGAGTGACCATCGTCCCACAGTGCCTAAACAATCAAAACCTGGTGTAATGGACAAGGCATCACTGTGTTTGATTTGGCCAGGAAACTCTCCTGACATAAAACCCATATGGATTGTCAAGATTATGACAGATACCATCTTATATGACTTTCACTGTCTTTTGTGAGTCACAAAAAACACACTGTACCATGACACTGCAGTTATTTTGAAGATGTATGTACCTGTACAAGGGACACACACTGGTGAAAGTCAAGTGTTGGGTTTGAAAAAATTACTTTTTTTTATGAGTATCACAACTGTGTATTTGTACAATACATTTAGTAAAAGCTGGGTTTATGTTTCAAATGCCTAGCTTTTTATGGTGGTCAAAAAATTCTAGAGGTGACCCAAATTCTATGGTGGAGAGACCCAGCTGGTCCATCATCTCTGAAGAGCTGGAGCAGGTGGCTGGGGAGAGGGAAGTCTGGGCTTCTCTGCTTGAACTGCTGCCTCCGTGATGCGGAGAAGCGGTAGAAGATGGATGGATGGAAAAAATTCTGAATGCATTTATACAGTAGGCTCAACTGAATCATGAAAATGAAGCACGTTGACTTTCAAATAATGAGTTTTGTGCTACAACAGCTCATTAGCTTTTCCATGCCTGTGATTAAATATGCAATTGCATTGCTGGACTTTTTTGATGTGCTTTACATGAAACAATAAACTGTACCGTGAGTATTACATTATTACAATATAATATAATTATATTATTTGACTATTGGGCTTTACCTGTGCGTGAAAGTGTTGACGGAGATGTGCCAAACTGTGAGCGAGCTGGACTTGGTTCTGGTGCCGGATGATCTAGATCCGTAGCAGGAGAAGCCGGGTGCTCGTATCGCGGGAGGTGGGCTCCGTCGGTGTGGAAGCAATAATCTAAAAAAAATAAAAAAATTTTAACCAGGATTACAACTATCTATTTCATCAGATATTGTCAACACAAAAAACAACATACAAGGACGGACATAGCATTAAGCTAGGTCATCATTTAAACACGATTAAGTTTTCGTCTGTCCTAAGTGAACTTTCCACTGTTGGAAAAAATAACAAAGCATGAATATCAGATCACTTACCGTCCTGTATATCACAATATCACGGCTTCAACTGCTGAAGTTGGGTGCGTCGCGGCTGCACATTCAATTCAATTTGGGTGGCTGGGTCTAATTCCCGGTGAGTCTCCGTGTAATTTCTGGTGCGTCTGTTTGTGCGCACCACTGCAAGTTCAGTCTGCTTCCCTCTGCATTCTCTCATCAGCCGAAATGCACAGGAAACTCTGCTGGACTGCGGTGTTAGAATGGCTTAACAGAAATCAGCAGAAATCTATCACAATATCACGGCTTCAACTGCTGAAGTTGGGTGCATCGCGGCTGCACATTCAATTAATTTCTGGTGCGTCTGTTTGTGCGCCCCACTGCAGGCTCAGTCTGCTTCCCTCTGCATTCTCTCATCAGCCGAAACGCACAGGAAACTCTGCTGGACTGCGGTGTTGGATTTCTGCTGATTTCTGTGAAGCCATTCTCTCGTTGTGGTTTATAATATCACTTGCTCGCGGGCTCACTGACGAAAAATTGCAAATGGCGACCAGCAAGCGATTCTGGAAAGTCAGTGTAACGCCCACTCTCATGACACTACGCACAGACCAATGAATGACCAGCAGTGGCGTGACGAAACGGGGCCGGGAACCTTCGGACCTGCTTTTTACGGTGCCGAAAAAGTGTCAGTTAAACTGGAACTGTTCCGAAAAAGGGAACTGTGAGGCCTTTGGGTTCCGAATGGGAAACCAGACAATGGAGGCCGATCGGGGCCAAACGGGGCCTTTGGGTTCCAAGTGGAAAAGCGCCTTAAGGGACGTCACTGTGTCTCCTCCTCCTTAAGTGCAGAAGGAACTGCCTCCATCTTGTGGTCAACTATAAGAATTGCATTCCTTTCATGAATTGACACCCAGATTAAAACAAAGTGCAAATCTATTAAGCCAATTTATAACCAAATCAAGCTTCCAAATTAACTTCAAAGCAATCCATGTTATTCACAATAACCTAATTTTAAAACCAATTTAAAGTTTCTATTTGAGGTTGTTCTCATGGGTGGAATGGTTCTACTGCATATACACAGGAGAAGGGCATAAAAGCTTACACTTTGTATTTAATCACTTATGTTCACACATTTTAATCTTTAAAGTTAAAAGCCCATATATTTATACATTTTATGCAAAAATTGCAAACTGTTGAAGCTATATATACAGTATGTGTGGGTTTTGTTTTTTTTTTTTTTTTAAATGCTACATTGTGTGATTTCTCCCACAGCAAGCCCAATTCAGCTGAAGGATTCTAATAAATGCCAAGGTTTATTCAAAAGTGACCTTAAAGTAGTGTAAACCCTGTGCATGCTGGTAAAGGATTTTGTGAGTCACTGAATATTTACCAAAATTCTTCAAAATTAGGAAACCACATTCATTAATTAACACTTAAGGCTTTAGGTGTTATTTAAAGTCATTGTGTTATTCTTGGTTCATGTTTTTCTCCAAAGGAAAAGGAAAATATTAACCAACTCATGAGTTCTCACCAGGATTTAAAATAGGAAAGTCAAAAGGTGAAAACATTGATTAGTCTGTAAATAGAAAACTTTATAGACAACAATCAAACAAATCCCCATTAGCTTTAATCCTAAGAAAGCTTTGGTGACAATACACAAAAACAATTCACTTCAGGTTCAGGTTACTTTATTTGTACCCGTAGGTAGATTTGTTTTGCAGTCAGGTGACAACCATATTTACAAACCACAATTACATTCAACATAAACACAAACACAGGCGCACATGAAGCTGACTATAAACATGATAAAAATACTCAAGGCTCCATCAATCAGGGTATAAAGACAAAGAGATGAGAGAAAAAAAACAGATAAGAGAGAAGGGTCATATTAAAAGGTTAAAGACTAGTCAAAGAGGTTAAAAACTCAAAAGTCTAAAACCCAATAAAAGATTTAGAACCCAAATAAAAAAACTACAAAAATAAGTAAATATAAAATGAAATTAATAAATAGGTAACTAAATTATGTGCAATATATCGTTACAACTTGTTCAACTCTTTGACAGCAGCAGGAACAAAGTTGTTTTTGTAGCGCTGGGTTTTACTTTTTGGGACAGCAAACCTCCGTCTGGAGGGAAGAAGCTGAAAGTGGCAGTGCAAAGGGTGGGAGTCATCATTTAAAATGGCGGTAGCAATCCTCTGTACCTGTCTGGTGTACAAGGATGTCAGGCTCAGCTGTGACTCACCAAGCAAACGACTGGACCATCTAACTACCTGATCCAAGGATTTCCTCTGTTTCAGTTTTATCAAACCAAACCATGACGCTAAAGAAAAGGATATAACAGATTCAATAAAAGCCCGATAAAACATTATCATTATGGTTCAGTCAGTTTGGAAGTGTGCAAGTTTCCTTAAACAATGCAAATGTTGCTGACCCTTTTTGCACACCCTTTCACAGCTCTCTTCAAAGTTTAAATTACTATCAATAATCGTCCCAAGATATGTGTAGGATTGTACACATTCAGTGGTCTGGCCTTTTAGTACAGTGACTTCGTGCCTGGAAGTTTTCCTCCTAAGGTCAATAATCATATCTTTAGTTTTTGTCGTATTCAGCTGCAGGTAGAAATCCTCACACCAGTGAACAAAGTCATCAACTACTGGGCCGTGGCCACTCTCACCATCCTGGAGGAGACTGACAACAACTGAATCATCAGCATACTTTATAATGTGTCTGTTGTCATGTCTGCTCCGACACATGTTTGTGTACAGAATGAAGAGTAGTGGTGACAACACACACCCCTGAGGAAAGCCAGTAGAAGAGCACTTTTGGTCAGACAATGTACCACTGACCTTTACTCTCTGTGTCCTGTTGGTTAAAAAATCCAGAATCCAACCCACCAGATTATTGCTCACATCAAATTGTTGCAGGAGCCTTTCAACTAAAATATGAGGTTGGATTGTATTAAAGGTGGAAGAAAAGTCCACAAATAAAAGCCTGGCGTGTGTCCCATTAAAATCCAGATGTTTAAAAAGCATGTTAAACAGAGTGACAGCGGTGTCCTCCACTCCTCTGTGAGGCCTATAGGCAAACTGCAGAGGATCCAATGCATGCTCAGTCTGCTTTAGGACCTCAAATCTGACCAGTTTTTCAAAAATTTTCATTAAAATTGAAGTCAAAGCAACTGGTCTAAAGTTGTTTACAGTTTTAGGACAGCTGGATTTTGGAATGGGGACAACCACGGCATCTTTCCAGATCTTAGGCACATGTGTCTGTAAGGACTTATTGAAAATGTAGTGAAATACAGGACTCAATTCATGTGCACAGCACTTTACCAATCACCCACATATATTATCAGGGCCCTGACTTTTGTTCCCTTTTACAGCACAGAATGCCCTTTTAATATCCTGCACCTCAATATTAAAGTGCTGATTGTCTTTGAGTTTCTGTTTCAAATCTTGGGTTTCTGTGCTAAAATCAAAGGAATCAAAACGACCATAAAAACAATTCAGAGCATTAGCCACCTCTGTGTCTGAATTAAAACCATCTAAAAACACACGATTACTGCGCTCTGTGCTCTGAAGGCCTGCAATAGTTTTCATACTGGCCCAGGCTGAACCAAGTTTCTTTGTTGCCATCTTGCTTTCCAACTCTGATTTATAATTCTGTTTTGCTCTTAAAATTTCGGCCTTCGGCTCTTTTGTGGCAACTTGTAGCTCAGAAACAACACCCTATTTAAAGGCAAGTGCTTTCCTCTGTAAGCAGGATTTAACTGATTTTGTAACCCATGGCTTGTTGTTGGGATATATTTTGACTCGTTTACGTAGAACGATCATATCTCTGCAGAAAGCCATGTATGAGCATGTGACGTCCACCAAAGAGTCCAAATCATTCCTGCAGGACAGTGTGAAAACCTCCAAGTCCGTACAGTTAAAGCATTCCTGGAGGCAGTGCACTGAACCCTCTGTCCACACATCTATGTGTCTGGTCTTCGCCTTGTCTCTTCTGAGAGCAGTTTTATATGTGGGCAGCAAATGTACACAGTTGTGATCTGAGGATCCTAAAGGAGGAAGGGGAAGTGATTAATAGGCCCTCTCTATGGATCCATAGCACAGGTCCAATGTCTTTTTTCGCCTGGTTGGGCAGGAGACATACTGATAAAAGTTTTTAAGTGTCTTCTTTAAAGAAACATGGTTAAAATCCCCAAGAATAAAGTTTGGAGCCTCTGGGGAAATCGACTGCAACCGCTGTACCAAATCAAAGACGGTGCTGGAGGCAGAGTCAGCGTCCGCCCTCGGGTGAATATACACAGTCGTTATGAAAAGTTGGGGGAACTCGCAGGGCAGATAAAAGGGGCGTAACGATACGGACAGAAGCTCCACACCGGGTGTACAGATGCGCTCTCTGACCGTGACAGATGTACAGTACTGTTTATTAATATACAAACATACGCCGCCCCCTGACGTTTCCCCGTTACCTCTTTCTGCCGATCCGAGCGAAGTGGGGCTCCAAAGCCGTCAATCCACAGGTCCGCATCCGGGTCATGCGCCGTAAGCCACGTCTCCGTGTAAGCCATGACACAGCAGTTGTTGAAATCCTTCTGAAATCGTACATTCCCTTGAATTTCATCCACTTTATTTCTCAGGGATTGTACGTTCCCCATAATAATGGAAGGAAGAGGAATGCGGTGAAGCTGACGCCTCCTCAGATTTAATCTTACACCTCCACGCTTTCCGCATTTCCTCCTCTTGGCTCTCTTTTCATCACTGTGTCCATGAAAATCTCTATCTCCGAGATCTCTATCTCTATCTCTAGAGATAGATACAGAGATAGAGATATGGCTCTGTCCCATACTGGGACAAGCAGAGCGCTCAGCTGGAGCAATTAGCATAACAGTGTGATGTATGGACTGATATCATTAAGCAGTCTCTCCTTCCTGCCAGTAATACTGCTTTTGATATGCGTGACTCTCATGTAAATGTCTCATGCCTTCCTGCTCCGTACTGTGATGCAAATGTCCATGCTTACTGCTGTGCATGTATTGTCTGTAACTGGGTATATAAGTACACTGAATATCGCTTGCTCTCTCTCTCTTACTGCTCATCTGACTACGCATTGCCTGTCTGCTGACGAGAGCCTGAGGGCTTGCTCCGGCGCGCCTGCACGGCGCTGGAGTGAGTCCCGTGATGGCGGATGAATAAACACCCTTTTAAACTCCAGTTCGCCGTGCCTTATTTCGTTCCGCCACACTGGTGTGGTATTTCGTTCCGCCACATTCCAGTGTGGCAGAATGAAATAAGGCACGGCGAACTGGAGTTTAAAAGGGCGTTTATTCATCCGCCATCACGAGAGCCGCTCCAGCGCTGTGGAGCACGCTGGAGCGAGCCCTCAGCAAACAGGCAATGCGTGTAGTCAGATGAGCAGTCAGAGAGAGAGAGAGCAAGCGATATTCAGTCACTTATATATCCAGTTACAGACAATACATGCGCAGCAGTAAGCATGGACATTTGCATAACAGTACAGAGCAGGAAGGCATGAACATCTGCATTTGAGTCATACATATCAAAAGCAGTATTACTGGCAGGAAGGAGAGGCTGCCTAATGGTATCAGTCCATAGATCTCACTGTTCTGCTAATTGCTCCAGCTGAGCGCTCTGCTTGTCCCAGTATGTTGTGGGGGTTACCCACACTACTCCCCCCCCCAGATGGCTCAGCTGGGGGCTGAGGCGTCGATGTGTTGTTCACAGTCATACCTGTGGCGTACTGCTGGAACCGTGCAGCAGTTCTCCTCACTGTATTGCTCTCCATCTGGTGGGTCTTCTTCTTCTTTAGACCACTGGTTGTGGGATAGGTACGTCGTAATTGCAGTTCATGGACAGGATCATGAAAATAGATCTGAGCAAAAAGTGGCTATCGACCCTGTTCAGAAAGACCCGCGCAAGCCCGTAGAAACAAAGAAACTGGAGGATCCAGATAAAATCAGTGCTTTGCTGAGCATTTTACACATTTGTAGTGTAGACTGCCATTCTTCAAGGTTACACATTTTTACTGTGTCAGCCCCTGTTTTAAAACAACATTGCTCAGAAAGAGACGCTTTTGCTTAGTTTCTTCATCTTGAGCAAGAATACGATACGAAGACTGCTTGATCTGGCAACTCTGCTCGTGGCAAGGTAGAATTGGCCATGGCTGAAGAAATCTGTTGTGCAGAAAACACCAACGCACTGTGAAGACTGGTCCTGTGACCTATTCACAGTCATGGCAAAGCTGGGTCTTACTGGAAACTGTTTACGTCGCAAGGTGAATGGAAACATGCTGTGAGATGGTGTGAGTGTGATTCGTGAAATCAGGAGGGTGCGTCCAGCATTGACACCAATCACAGATGTTGCAATGAACAGGTGAGGGATGGTCTATATGACATCATAAAGACATCAAGGCAGGCATGATTACTGTAATGATCCAGTTTGAGGAAACACTTCCTAAATCAGTCCAAATAGGATACCTGTATCACAGTGTCAGAGAATATGTCCCAAAGCCACTCAGGTGCTACAAATGTCAAAGGATAGGTCACACTGTTCAGCAATGTAAGGGAAAATTAAGATGCGCTAGACGTGGAGGGGAGCACGAATATGGTAAACGTGAAAAGGATGCCAAAGTGTTGCAACTGCGGGGGTGACCACAGTGCTGCATATGGAGGATATGTTGTGCAGAGGGAAGCTAGACAAGCCCAGGAAATCAAAATAAGTAAGAAAATCTTGTATGCGGAAGCTCTAAAGACAGTTAGACAGGCAGGAATGGTCAGAAACATAACAGGCCTTTCTCAAAGAAGTTCAGCTCAAAGGGAAGAACAGCCATCAACAAATCCCACACAAGCACAAGATCATGCCGCTGCAAGGAATTGTTGTGTTCACAAATGCAAAATGGATGATGACACATAGATAGTTAAGAGGACAAACTTTGTTGCTTTTATCTGCCACACCATTAATGTCGCAGCACAGCTACAGAAGAAAAGTGACAGAATCAAAACCATTGTGGAAGCAGCAGGAAGATTCCTGGAGGTGAAAGATATCAAAGCAGCAGGAAGATTCCTGGAGGTGAAAGATATCAAAGCCAACCAGATACATGGGTTACTGACAGCTCAAACTGGGGAGCATGCACATGTTGAAACTTAATATCTGAATTATGGTACTACACATACTACAGTGGAATCCGAGGAGTCTTATAGCAAATGGACAAGAACTCAAGAAGTATCTTTACGAACTGCTAGTTGTTCCAGAGGTAGTGTGTGTACAGGAGACATGGCTTCAACCTCACTTAGATTTTGTTATTCCACGATACAGTTCAGACAGGATAGAAGTAACAGTGTAAATGGAGGAGGATGTGCCACTTTCATTAAAGATGGCCAGGCATATAGGGTGATTCCCTCCCCTGAGGATATAGAGTGCAATATTATTGAAATATGTAGGCCAAATGGACAAGGAAATATTAAGCTGATCAATTATTACAACCCATGTAGAAAGTTAACAGCAGATACTTTCAGTGTTATGGCAGGGGAAGGCCATATGAAAGAGGTATGGTGTGGAGATTTTAATGCTCATAACAGCTTGTGGGGAAGCACACATACAGATAATGGAAATGTTGTGGAAGAGATGTTAGATGAAAGATCGTTAATTTGTCTCAACAGTGGTGTAGGTACCAGGGTGGATGTGCATAGGGGCACATCATCATGTATTGACCCGACTCTGGTGTCTGATTCTTTAGTGAGCGCCTATGAATGGACTGTTATGAACAGTACAACTATGGGAAGTGATCACTTCCCAATACTTAAGGCCCTTTTCCACTAGCCTCACTTAGCCCTACACCGCACCACTCAGCCCGCTTTAGGCGCTTTTCCATTAGCCCCAGCACCGGTTAGCAGGTACTTTTTTCGTACCTGATCCAGGGCAGGGTCTAACCGAGCTGAGTAGGGCTGAGTATGGCTGTGATATGACTTTAAGAGACTGGTCGCCGCTGATTGGTCAGGTCGTAACGTCACGAAAGCGACTTTTTCTGCTGAATTTACTCCACGACCGCCATTTGTAATTGTTCAGCCAGTGAACACAGTGCGCCCCTTTAATATGGTATATTATATTAATATACTGTATAATATACTTATATAATAATATACTCCTAATATTATATATTAGGAGGTGCGCAATTTTCTTTCTATATTAGGCAACGATCGCATCCAGCGCGAGTTGGACGGATCTACTCGAAATGCAGGTGTCCGAGCAGATGGCTTCCCAAGGGCACATCCGTACTGCCAAACAGTGTCGGGAGAAGCTGAAAAAGCTGAAAAGCGATTACCGAGCAGTGAAGGACCACAATGCTCGAAGTTGAGCGGATCGGAAGGAGTGGAAGTGGTTCGCTGAGAGACATTGGGCTCGACACGGCCACTGTCACAGTCACGGCCTTGGAAACCGTGGATGGTGAGTGTTGTTTTGATATTGCGTATCTTTTCGCCACTTTATCCTTTCTGTGCCAAGCTCACTGTTTTTAAGAAATAGGAAGGTTGTTAGATTGTGGGTAATGGTTGTTACTGAGGCTTGCCTATTGTTTTGCAGCCAACTGCAGATTCACGCTTGCTTTGTGTTAAGTATTAGCGCGAACAAAACGCTGAATTACGCTTATTGTATTCCGGTTAAAAACTTGAGTGTTGTGTACATGTTGCACTTTGGTGTTAAGTTTTAAATTGCGTGCATTTTCTTTCTAGAATCGCATTTCATATCACAGGGGTCCACCTCAGTGGACATGATGGACACACCGGACTCTCCTGGCGCTGCGTCTGCGTGTGCGTCTGCCGGAGCGCCAGCTGGATCGACTCCACATCACCAGCTCCATCTGGATCACATTCAAGTGCCGGTAAGGCACAATAACCACAATTTTTTTTTTTGGTTGAAACAGGTCCAGCGGAAACCAGGGTCGAAAATCCATCCATCCATCCATCTTCTACCGCTTAATCCTTTACAGGTCGCGGGGGTGGGGGGGGGGGGGGGGGGGGGGGGGTGGGGGGCTGGAGCCTAACAAGTTATGTCCCAAATTGATTAATGCAATTTCCTGTAGCTGCATATTAATTAATTGAAAATGTCTTTTTAAATGTACAAAAAGGTTATTCTTTGGTCTTCACTTATCGGTGTTCCACAACCATTTTTAGGTGTGGTGATTGAAGTGCTGTAATTCCTGTTCTATAAAAACAACTAAAGCTCATGAACTGACGTTGAAATCAACATGCTTCATTGAAATGCTTCGCGTCAGCTGACTGTATTAACCCATTCAGATTTCTGCGGCCACACTACAAGCAACTAGTTTAAACATTACCCATCCATCCATATTCTTAATCCTTTTTAGTTTTGCAGGGGGCTGCAGCCGAAGACAGCACCCTGCGTGTTGCAAAATCTGCTCTACTGAGGGGCAGCAACATGACAGTTCAGCTTATATACAGCAATGAAGCATGATATGATAGTGACATTCCACCACAGACTTTCACCTGTGTAATTCCATAATATATGTAGTGATCCAGCTTTAACGACCATGCCTTTCTGTCTTTCCATCTACATTAGCGATGGTCAACATGCATGACGAAGAGATGCGGCTCTTGGAACGGCAACATGACCAGCAGCAAGAACACCATCAGGAGTACATGCAGCATTTGCAACAGGTGGCCGCAGATGTGCGGGCAGATGCGCGTGAAGCCTTGGAGCAGGACGCTGTGTAACGAAGGGAAGAGCTCGCAGAGATGTCAGCATTCAACAGAGATTTCCTGACCCTATTTGGCAGGCTTGTGGACACATTTAGCAGTCGGCATGTCTAACCATGTCTCCCCACGCCCAGTCTGTTTTTTTGTTTGTAAATTTTTCTTCTGGAATAAAATTGTATTGTTTGCATCAAAAGTCTGGTTTATCTGTTATGACACCGTATGAGAAAAGCCAATAATTACATACACATTCCATTCTCTGTTCAATCCACATGCTGCTGTTCATCAGGTCAGGTGTATAGCCTTCTAATGGTAATTTAATTTTTAACAACACAACGAAACGTAATGTCTTGGTAGTTTTTTTTTTTATTTTAAACAAATTTGCAATGCTGAATCCATTTCTCTCGAACGGGTACATTTTTTAGGTTATAAGCAGTTGTACAGGTGTGCTTTAACTTGTAGACACTGATAAAGGTAAGTACATGTAAGCTGAATGTTGCATCACCAGTCAAAATTTAATAAATTAAGAAGGAATCTACCAAAAATTTGGCACTAATAACAGTAGACAAATCGGACAAGGATACACAACTGTGTTTTTGTTGCACACAACTGTTGTTACCAACAAGTGCAAAATTTATATTCCCTTTTCCCAAAAATTAAAAATCAATTTGTAAGTAAAAGTGGGAGACCTTTACATATGTATCAGCACATGATTTAGAGTTCAATTTGCATTTCCACCTAAGCAAAAGTGGCTTGTCGAGCTGGATTTTTGTGAAGATGGCCTGTGCGGTGTTTCTGCATGTAATTACATACCTGTCAAGTGATACGGTTTCGCCGTATTTTAATACGGGGAAAATGCAATTTTAGCAAATACGGGCGTATTGCCATTTCTGTACGCCAAAGAGGAAAATATACGGGAAAAAAATGATTGAGAGTGTGGGGAGGAACACGTCGTGTGTGTGACCCCCACAGCGGGGCTGTCAGAGCGCTCAGCGTGAGCAATTATCACTACAGTGAGAAGTGTGGATTGATCATTAGGCTGATGGCTTCACACCTTCTGTTGTCCTGCGGCTCCTGGAAATTAGCTAATAGCTATACACTCTGTGCAACACATCAGATTGATTGTCATTGATTAATTGTCTATGTTTATTGCACTGTCCCTGTCAAATAAATCTAATCTAATCTAATTACCCGTACCTTAACAGATAAGCGTTATGAACAACAGGACAGGTAGATGGAACATGCACAACATTTTATTTACAAAAAACATTTTTGAAATATGTATGCACATAAATGTAGACGAAATAGACAAGTATTGCATCACAGCATCTCGTATTATATTGTAACGTGCAGCTCGACATGGCGACGTCCCACCGAGAGGTTCGAACTCACGCCTCCCGCTCCGGAGTCCCGCACTCTGTGTCGCCAATAGGGTCAACCCACTTGGCAAGCCAAGTAGGGTGCTTATATTGAGTTCGCTACAATATCACCACCCTGCTCCTCTGCTCTCTGTGCCGCTGCCACCACTGGTTCATCTACTGCATCATCCAATGTAGTGTCAAACGTCTCTCCATGACTCTCACACAGATTGTGCAGAGCACAACAAGTCGGCACCATAGATTTCACCAGTTTCATGTCACAGTCATTCCTCTCTCCTTCCTCCTTCCTTCTCTCCTCGTCATCAGCCATTTTGTTTGTTGTGGAGGATTCGGTCACGTGTTTCACGTCACGAGGGTGTGGCACCGCCTGCTGTTCAACAAATCCCACCCACAGCAGGTGTGCCAGCAGGTGCACCAGCAGTAGTTGAAAAGCAACCGAGGCCGAACCGAACCGAAGTGAGTAGAGTCGGGTTTTCAATCGGGGCTGGGCTGGGCTAGTGGAAAAGTGCCTTTAGAGTCATTAAAAATGAAGTATGTATACAAGAGGGAAGGTGTTTTACAAGATAGTGTTTTGACAAGGCAGACTGGGGAAAATTTAGGCAATACTGTGTACAATCATGTCATTTGGTAACATTTGAAGGTGGCATAGAAGAGTGTTCAAGTCAGGTATCCAATCATATTCTGAATGCTGCAATAGCAAGCATGTATACCTAAGAAAACTACATGGAGTAGGAAGAAGGTTGTACCCTGGTGGAATGAGGAATGAGGCGGTGCGAATCAGAATCAGAATGATGATCGGCCATGATCCGTGCAGGCCGGATCATGGCCGATCCTTCACACCCTGGTCACGTACTGTTTGCCACCCTCCCCTCAGGTAGAAGACTTCGGTCCATTCAGACTAAAACCTCCCGGCACATGAACAGCTTTTCCCCCTCTGCCATCAGACTGCTGAACATTAAGTGACTTATTGACTCTCGTGCACTATATACAGCAGCTCAACCAGACTCATGTCATTCATCACTGTTTTTCTGTTGCATTATCGACTGCACATCATCTGCTACTTGCTAATTTATTTAAAACTGCTGTGACTAGTATTACTCATTATTATTATTATTATTACTTATTATTCTACACTTATTGCATGGTTTTAGTCTTTAAGTTTTTTTTTTTTTTTAGTTTATCTCTTTATCTTATCATGTTTTAATGTTGCAGCATTGCACCGAGACAAATTCCTAGTTTGTGTACTACATGAACAATGGCAATAAATCTGATTCTGATTCTGATGTAGTATTGCAGTAAAGGAGCGAAACAAGGAATTCAGAGAGCTGAGGAAGAACATGAATAGTGAAAATTTAATAGATTGTAAAAAGATAAGGGCAGTAGCTTGAAGGATTATTAAAAACAGGAAAAGGTCAACATGGACAGAATTTTGTTCCACCCTTGGTAGGAAAACAGAAATAGGTGATGTCTGGGGTATGTTTAAAAAAAATGAGTGGGAAGAGGGCGTCAGTTAAAAGTCCCAGCTCTTGTGGATGGGGACAAGATGGCTGTATCAGACAAAGAAAAGGCAGAAGTCTGAGATAGAGCATTTGCTGCAGTGCATAGAGGAGAACATCTTGGTGAGAGTCATAGACAGCAAAAAGAGCATAAACTCAGAAAAAATGCAAACTTAAAAAAGGAAGTGAAAGAAGATATGACTGTGTTAGACCTCGAGCTCACAATGTTGGAGCTTAAGAGAGCTTTGCATGACAGTGGATACACAGCTCCAGGATATGATCAGTTAAGCTATGCTATGTTTAGGCAGTTGCCTATGCAATCAGTGGAACTGGTGCTGAAATTGTTTAACAGAATATGGAAGGAGGGGGTTATTCCAAGTGGGTGGAAAAAGGCTGTAATTTTACCTTTTAACTAGAAAAGCACTCGGAGAGCGCAGACCTCCGCCAAGCGCCACAGTTCCCCCCATACAGTGTTTGTGTGTACATTTTCAGATTCCTTGACCATGAAAACATATGACTAGCAATTGGATTCACAATGATAGGATTAGTGGTTGAGTAGTCATTCACGAAAATGACATTTTTCTCCTCTCGGCGCCACACCAGTAGGCTGCCTTTTGCAACAGCGGCTCGATTCCGAGTTTTTTTTTTTTCCCTTCCTCTCTCTTTTGATCACTTTTTTTTTTTCACCCCACTTATATCACGGACACACAGATCGTCCCAAATGTCTCCTGAGCCGGTGGACGGAGCCACTGTTTATAGCAGGATACGATACAGCAGAGAAGAGCTGCTAGCATTCAACCGCCACCCGGTCCCATTGGAAAAACTCGACATACCGAGAGAACTGAGGCGAAAACGCCGCGGCTGCCGGGCTGGAGTAAGGCGGAGGACAAAAAATATAAGGTACAGACCCTCCCTTCCATCTGTTGTCATGGGAAATGTACGGTCGATACTGGGAAAGTTAGATGAGCTAGCGGCTATCTCCCGTTATGATAGCACTTACCGGGAGTGCTCTCTCCTTTTGTTTACTGAGACGTGGCTAACTGAACTAGCAGCAGATGCTAACATTGAGCTGGAGGGTTTTCACATGATACGAGCTGACCGAACACCAGAGAGTGGCAAAACTAGGGGCGGTGGAGTGATAATGTATGTTAACAACAACTGGTGCAGACCGGGACATATCACTGTTAAACAACGACACTGCAGCAAAGACATTGAGTTGCTAGCTGTTAGCATGAGGCCTACATATCTCCCGAGAGAACACTCACACGTGATCTGCATTGTTGTTTATGCAAATCCGACGGCGAACGCTGGGACAGCGCGTGACGTCATCCATTCAGTAACCAGCAGGCTGCAGACAGAACACCCAGATGCTCTTCTCCTCATCTCAGGCGATTTCAACCATGTTTCACTGTCTCCCATTCTGCCCACTTTCACCCAGTATGTCACATGCCACACTAGAGACAATAAAACACTGGATTTGTTCTACGCAAACACTAAGGAGGCGTACACCTCATCACAACTCCCCCCACTTGGGAGATCGGATCACAACTTGGTTCATCTCCGACCGGTGTACAAACCCCTAGTGCACAGACAACCTCCGGCCATGCACACTGTGGAGTTATGGTCTGAGGAGACAATGGACACTCTAAAGGACTGTTTTGAAGCCACTGCCTGGAAGCAGCTCTGCGATCCACATGGTGAGGACATCGATGGCCTCATTCACACCTTCACGGGCTACCTCAGCTTCTGTGTGGACAAATCCGTTCCCACCAAGACCATACGGCGTCACTCAAACAACAAACCCTGGATCAACCCTGAGATAAAAACACTTCTGAGAGAGAAGAAGAGGATCTTCAGGTCGGGGAACAGGGAGATGCTGAAGTCCGTACAGAGGGAGCTGAGGAGAAAGATCAGAGAAGGCAAGGACAGCTTCAGGAAGAAGATGGAGGACAAGCTGCAACAGAGCGACATCAGCGGGGTCTGGAGAAACCTCAAAACCATCTCGGGGCTCCAGAATACCTCCCCCCAGGCCACGGGGGGCAGGGAGTGGGCGAACAACCTGAATCTGTTTTTCAATAGATTTGACCAACCGCCCTCCCCCCTGTCTGCACAACAACCACTGCTGCCTCTAAGAAATCAAGTCCTGCTGCCCACTCCCCACTCCACCGACACCCCCCCCCACTCCCAACACACAGCCCCCCATCCTGACCCTGACCAAGACCCAGGTGAGGACGGAGCTGAGCAAGATCAAGGCGAGGAAGGCGTCGGGACCGGACGGCATCAGCGCAAAGCTCCTCAAATCCTGTGCAGACCAGCTGTGTGGGATTGTGATGTATATCTTCAACATGAGCCTGAAACTGGGGAGGGTACCACAGCTGTGGAAAACATCTTGTGTGGTACCTGTACCAAAAACTTCCCACCCCAAAGACCTGAACAGCTACAGACCGGTGGCCTTGACGTCCCACTTGATGAAGACCCTGGAGAGACTGCTCCTTGCTCATCTCCGCCCCCTGGTGGAACCAGCGATGGATCCACTCCAGTTCACCTACCAGCATAGCATTGGGGTGGAGGATGCGGTGATCTTCCTCCTTCACCGTTCTCTGTCCCACCTGGAGAAGCCCGGGAATATGGTGAGGATCATGTTCTTTGACTTCTCCAGTGCTTTCAACACCATCCAACCGATGATCCTGAAGGACAAGCTGCTGCGCGCAGGGGTGGACCAGCACCTGTCATCATGGATCCTGGACTACCTCACGAACCGGCCTCAGTTTGTGAGAACCCGGGACTGTGTTTCCGACACGATCATCAGTAGCACGGGGGCCCCCCAGGGAACGGTGCTGGCTCCCTTCCTGTTCACTCTTTATACTGCGGACTTCTCACACAACACAACACATTGCCATCTACAGAAGTTCTCTGATGACTCTGCGATCGTTGGTCTCATCTCCAACGGAGATGAAGCTGAGTACAGAGGGCTTATCCAGGACTTTGTGGACTGGTGCCATCGGAACTGCCTCCAGATCAACGCGAGGAAAACTAAGGAGCTGGTGGTGGACTGCCGCAGGCATGGGCAGCCCCTCACAGCACCAGTAAATATACAGGGAACAGACATCGAGATGGTGACATCCTATAAGTACCTGGGTATTCATCTGAACAATAAACTAGACTGGTCACACAATACTGACGCACTCTACAAGAAGGGACAGCGCAGGCTGTTCCTGCTGAGGAGACTCAGGTCTTTTGGTGTACAAGGGGCGCTGCTGAAGTCATTCTACGACACGGTGGTGGCATCAGCCATCACTTTTGGAGTGGTCTGCTGGGGCAGTGGCATTACTGCAGCCGATAGGAAGAGACTGAACAAACTGATTAAGAAAGCTAGCTCTGTCCTGGGGCAGCGCCTTGATCCGATGGAGGAGATAGGAGAGAGAAGGACGGTGGCTAAACTGTCATCTCTGCTGGAGTCCGAGTTCCACCCTATGCAGGACATACTGGATGCACTGAGGAGCTCATTTAGCAGCAGACTACATCATCCCAGGTGCACAACCGAGAGGTTTCGTAGGTCCTTCCTACCAACGGCTGTCAGACTGTACAACCTAAGCAGGGCTGCTCGCAGAGATAGCAAAAAGACGTAACAAACTAATAGTTTTTTGAATGCAAAAGATGCAACAGACTTACACTATGGTCCTCTCCGGTATACAACTAGGAACATACCGGTCGCTATGGAGGGTGAGAATATGTATGGGCACATGATCATACCATGTAGGATAACTAAATAGACGGTTATGCTGTTTCATCCCACCTAGCAACAATGCTCTGCACTGTGTGTGTTTATATATTTACATATTTATTCCATCTAGCTACAATGCTCAGCACTGGGTGTGTTTATATTTATATATCTATATATTTATTCCATCTAGCTACAATGCTCCGCACTGTGTTTTTATATATCTACATATTATTCCATCTAGCTACATTGCTCCGCACTGTGTGTTTGTATACTTGCATGTTTATTCCACCTAGCTGCAATGCTCCGTACTGTGGGTGTTTATATATTTACATATTTGTTCCATCTAGCTACAATGCTCTGCACTGTGTGTTCATATATTCATGTATTTATTCCATCCAGCTACAATGCTCTGCACTGTGTGTCTGTATATATATATTTTATAGTAATATGTACATATGTATATTAGCTGCTCCTGCTTGCTTGTTTTTTTTTCTTGCCTTCTGATTGTTGCTCTGAGTGTTGCTATCCCTGTGCTGTTGCAATCCTGGAATTTCCCCGTTGTGGGACTAATAAAGGCTTATCTTATCTTATCTTATCTTATTTTCCGTAATGGCGGGCAGAGTTCCCCCATACAGTGTTTGTGTGTACGTTTTCAGATTCCTTGACCATGAAAACATATGAGTAGCAATTGGATTGACAATGATAGGATTAGTGGTTCAGTGGTTATTCACAAAAATGGCATTTTCCGTAATGGCGGCCACAGTTCCCCCCATACAGTGTTTGTGTGTATGTTTTCAGATTCCTTGACCATGAAAACATATGACTAGCAATTGGATTGACAATGATAGGATTAGTGGTTCAGTAGTTATTCACGAAAATGGCATTTTCCGTAATGGCGGTTTTCTTCTGGACGGTGATCCGGATCATCCCCAAAATTTAATCAGTTCTTCCTTGTACCATTTCCAACAACGCCTGAAAGTTTCGATTATTTGTTTATTTGACAGGGACAGTGCAATAAACACACAATTAATCAATGACAATCAATCTGATAGTGATAGGATTAGTGGTTCAGTTGTAAAAGCATTGCCTCCTTGGCGGAGGTAATAAACTAAAGTGTTGCTGTTGTGTCCATCTCCTCCACTGACGGATGCAAATTGGGTAGACAGGTTGGCGTGGGTTTTATATTATATTGTAACGTGCTGCTCGACATGGCGACGTCCCACCGGGAGGTTCGAACTCACGCCTCCCGCTCCGGAGTCCCGCACTCTACCTGTGTCGCCAATAGGGTCAACCCCCTTGTTAAACCAAGTAGGGTGCTCATATTGAGTTCGCTACAATACTGTATTATTTTTTTGGGGGTTGCGCTCCGCGGCAAACGAGAATTTAGAAGCTTCGCCGGCAGAGAGCTCGTTTTTGCGCAGCGCCTATGGCTGGCCGGTGAATTTCTGCCAAATGCGCAGCTCCTATGGCTGGCCGGGGAATTTCTGCCAAAGAATCCGTCGGCGGACAGCTGCCCGTGTGAGGTTTTGCAGTTGCGCGCAAACACAGGCACGCTGGCGGGCCCAGGCCAGCAGTGTTTTCCGCGTGCTTTTGTGCCTAAAACGTTGAAGAATGCAGAGTTTGTGTTGCAGACACGACGACCAGCGCCCTCCATTGCGCCTGCGCACATGTTGAAAATGGCTGTATGTGACAGTGTTGAATGAAAAATGCTTTAAAAAATTCCTGTATCCAGACGGTGAACCGGATCACCCCCAAAATTTAATCAGTTCTTCCTTGTACCATTTCCAACAACGCCTGAAAGTTTCATGGAAATCCGTCCAAGATTTTTTGAGTTATCTTGCTAACCAACAGACAGACAGACAGAAAGACAAACAAACACACAGACAAACCCCGGCAAAAACATAACCTTCTCCTGGCCTTTTCGGCCTGGCGGAGGTAATAAGCCAGGGAAAGATCCAGGTAACTACAGGCCAATAGCATTAACGTCACACTTAGCAAAATGGATGAAGAAGGTGTTAGTTTACAGACTCTCATATGTACTAGAGCAAAGACGATTAATAAACAACTATCAGAATGGTTTTAGAAGAGGAAGATCCACAGTGGATGCTCTAGTTAGGGTAAGTAATGATATTGAAAAGACTCTCAAAATGAAAGAAGTAATGGTTATAGTTTATCTGGATACTGAAAAAGCTTATGACTCACTGTGGAGGGATGGACTTCTTATCAAACTGAATAAAATGGGCATTGGTGGTAGGATGTATAATTGGATAATGGATTTTTTTAACACAGGACAATTAGGGTTAAAGTAGGATCAGAAGTTTCTAATGACTTTGAAATTGAAAATGGTGTTCCTCAGGGGAGTGTGATAAGCCCAGTTTTATTCAGCATAATGATTAATGACATGTTTGAGGATCAAGAGGGATCCATCAAAACAGTACTATATGCAGATGATGGAGCCATATGGACGAGGGGAAGAAATGAGACAGTTGTGTTCAAAAACATCAGGAAAGCAATGGAAAAAGCGGAAAAGTGGTCATATGAGTGGGGATTTAAATTTTCAACAGTAAAACCTGCTATATGATTTTCACAAAAAAAAACAAAACAGAACTGATACAGAACCATTAACATTATATAATCAACCAATAGAGAAAGTGAGTGAATTCAAATATCTAGGATTGTGGTTTGATAGTGGATACACATGGAGAGTTCACGTTGAAAATCTGGAGATAAAGTGCAAAAAAGTCAATCTCATAAAAGCTGTAGCTGGACATGAATAGCGTGCAGATAAACAGGCATTAATTGGCATTTACAGAGCACTAATGAGATCGACAATAGACTATGGATGCATGATTTATAGAGCAGCAGCAAAGACGACTCTGGAAAAAAACAGACAGAATGCAGAATTGAGCGCTTCGCCTGTGCATTGGCGCAGACAAAACCACAAACAATGCAGTTTTAATAGAAGCAGGAGAAATGCCACTGGATTTGAGAAGAGATAAACTCGCATTATCATACTGAGTCAAGCTGAAAGGAAGTGAGGAAGCGAATAATTCAAAAACAACACTACAAGACTGCTGGCAATATTCTAACATCCAGGGACACGGGTTTGGGTGGACAATTGGAAGTAAAGCCAGAATGTATGAACTACACACTACTGAGATTGCCAACACCAGTCCAGTGAGTAATGTTCCCCCTTGGCTGTTTCCGGGAAAAGAAGTAGACATTAGTCTGCTAATGAGGAAAAAGATTGGCATATGGGGAGATAAGGATAAGGACCTGTACTTATATAGCACTTTTCTAGTCATACGAGTGAAGTTGTCATATTCATATATACATACAGTGGGGCAAAAAAGTATTTAGTCAGCCACCAATTGTGCAAGTTCTCCCACTTAAAAGATGAGAGAGGTCTCCAATTTTCATCATAGGTATACCTCAACTATGAGAGACAAAATGAGAAGAAAAAAAAATCCAGAAAATCACATTGAAGGATTTTTAATGAATTAATTGGTAAATTCCTCAGTAAAATAAGTATTTGGTCACCTACAAACAAGCAAGATTTCTGGCTCTCACAGACCTGTAACTTCTTCTTTAAGAGGCTCCTCTGTCATCGACTCGTTACCTGTATTAATGGCACCTGTTTGAACTCGTTATCAGTATAAAAGACACCTGTCCACAACCTCAGTCAGACTCTAAACTCCACTATGGCCAAGACCAAAGACCTGTCAAAGGACACCAGAAACCAAATTGTAGACCTGCACCAGGCTGGGAAGACTGAATCTGCAATAGGTGAGCAGCTTGGTGTGAAGAAATCAACTGTGGGAGCAATTATTAGAAAATGGAAGACATACAAGACCACTGATAATCTCCCTCGATCTGGGGCTCCACGCAAGATCTCACCCCATGGGGTCAAAATGATCGCAAGAATGGTGAGCAAAAATCCCAGAACCACATGGGGGGACCTAGTGAATAACCTGCAGAGAGCTGGGACCAAAGTAACAAAGACTACATCAGAAACACACTACGCTGCCAGGGACTCAAATACTGCAGTGCCAGACGTGTCCCCCTGCTTAAGCCAGTACATGTCCAGGCCCGTCTGAAGTTTACTAGAGAGCATTTGGATGATCCTGAAGAGGATTGGGAGAATGTCATATAGTCAGATGAAACCAAAATAGAACTTTTTGGTAAAAACTCAACATGTCGTGTTTGGAGGAGAAAGAACACCATACCTACTGTGAAGCATGGGAGTGCAAACATCATGCTTTGCGGCTGTTTTTCTGCAAAGGGACCAGGATGACTGATCCGTGTAAAGGAAAGAATGAATGGGGCCATGTATCGTGAGATTCTGAGTGAAAACCTCCTTCCACCAGCAAGGGCATTGAAGATGAAACATGGCTGGGTCTTTCAGCATGACAATGATCCCAAACACACCGCCCGGGCAACGAAGGAGTTGCTTCGCAAGAAGCATTTCAAGGTCCTGGAGTGGCCTAGCCAGTCTCCAGATCTCAACCCCATAGAAAATCTTTGGAGGGAGTTGAAAGTCTGTGTTGCCCAGCGACGGCCCCAAAACATCACTGCTCTAGAGGAGATCTGCATGGAGGAATGGGCCAAAATACCAGCAATAGTGTGTGAAAACCTTGTGAAAACTTACAGAAAACGTTTGACCTCTGTCATTGCCAACAAACGGTATATAACAAAGTATTGAGATGAACTTTTGTTATTGACCAAATACTTATTTTACCGAGGAATTTACCAATTGATTCATTAAAAATCCTTCAATATGATTTTCTGGATATTTTTTTTTCTTATTTTGTCTCTCATAGTTGAGGTATACCTATGATGAAAATTGGAGACCTCTCTCATCTTTTAAGTGGGAGAACTTGCACAATTGGTGGCTGACTAAATACTTTTTTACCCAACTGTATATCATATGTTCTTGTCATATGAGTGAAGTTGGTGTTAAAACAAGCATTTACCTCAGGAACAATTACTGTAACTACTTACAGCTCTATACTGATGGTTCAAAGAACAACGAGAGCTCTGTTGGAGTTGAGTATACATTCCAGAGTTTAAAGTGACCAGCTCAAAAAGACTCTCCAACAACACATCCGTGTTTACAGCAGAGACGGTGGCAATAATTACTGGTTTGCAGTGGGTGAAGGTGGTCAGACCGGACCCAGTGGTGATGTGCACAGATTCACTTGCAGCCTAAAAAACCCATACAGACACTAAAATCTACAAGGGAAGACTTGGTGATTGAGCTATATTACAGTTTATTTAGGGTACACAGGGGTGATGGGAGAAGTTCAGTTTTGTTGGGTTCCTGCACATGAAGGGTTGAAAGGGAATGACTGTGCAGACAAATTAGCAAAAAGTGCAATTGGGAAAGAAATAACTATACCGTTGCCTCTTGGAAAAGGTGAACGGAAAACAGTAATCAAGAAAAAAGGAACTGAGCTATGGCAAAAAAGATGGGATGAAGATCTTAAAGGTAGATCATATTACAAAATACAAAAATCTATTGCAATAAAGAATTATAAAACAACAAACAGGAGGGAAGACATCATTATAGCAAGACTCAGACTGGATCATACAGGTTTAAATGGCACTTTATTCACCATGGGGAAAAGCGAAAGTAACAAATGTAGAGAATGTGGAGAAAAAGAAAATGTCGAGCACATCTTATTACACTGTCACAAGTATGGAAATGAAAGAGAGAGAATGAAAAATGAAGTTCGAGAGGCCGGTAGGGAATGGGATTTAACTGGGATTCTGGGAACAGATGGAGAGGCACTAAGAATCACGAGAAGGGCTCTCTTCTTGTTTTTAAATAGCACAGGATTAAGTCATAGACTTTAGGGGTAGGGCTCAGATGACATAATGTTACACTCTCTTGTACAGTAGGTGGCGGTATGCACATTTCAGTTGTTTGCTAGCCACCAGTAACCGAGAGAAGAAGAAGTCGTCAACTCGGGAACTATGAGAGAAACGGAGGAGAATTCAGCTTTCTCCCATTAGTAGAGCTGACGTGGCGCCTTCCTTGGGGTACTCTGACCATTTTGTAATAGGTTTGTAGAAATAATTGACTAATAATATTGTTGAAGAGTTTGTGATGCTCTCTGGACATTTTCACAGATTCATAAGCTCCCTGTTCTGATCAACACACACACACACAGAGCTAAACAAATGTATTTGTTTGTCTAACGCAGTGCGTCTCAATTATTTCCTGTTACGCCCCCTCTAGGAGGATGAAAACATTTTGCGCCCCCCCCCCCACTCTCCGCTGCGACTATAAATAGTATCATTTGTCTATAAAACTGTTATAAGTACACCTCTGCATAACAATGTATCCTTATTAACATTAAAGAAAACAAAAAAAGGAAAAAGAAAGAAATTGCTTCAGTCAGGAAGCAGTCCAGCATTTTGAATAGCTCTTCAGCTGTGGCTCTGTCTCTGACATGTTTACAAAAAAGTAGATCCTCACACAGGGAGTTTGTCATGTCAAAATGTACATAAGCAATAAACAAACAATCTTTGTTGCAGTCAGTTGCTTCATCAAATTATAAGGCAAAACATTTGTCTTTGAGTTTATCTACCAGCTGTTCTTTAAGATCGTTAGCAATGTCATTTATACGTCTGGCGACAGTGTCACTGGACAGAGGGATAGTTTTTATTTTTGCAGCAATGCTGCAGGCAGTATCAGCTCCTCTGCTATGGTGTGGGGTTTTTTGCACTGAGCTATTTGGTACGCCACCTTATATGATGCTAACTGTGCTCGCTGGTTTACTGAAGTAGCGTTCACAAAGCGGGATGATTGTTGGCAATATTCAGCACGTTTTCGCTGAAAAAACTCAAGCGGCTTATCAGCGTGACTGGGGTGTAATTTCTTCTTCTTTTAGATTTGATTGGCGATTTTAAGTGACGCCTTAACTTATTTGGCTTCATGTTGTCTGCTGCCAACATTTTTAGACACAGGAAACACCGGTCTTTCCTCGTCTCCTACCGTAATCACAGTGAAGCCAAGCGCGACATACGCTTCGTCATATTTCCTTGTCTAAGCTTTCGGGAGACTTTCCTTTGTCTCATTATCTCAGTCTCTCTCCACCTTTCTTTTCAACACCGTTAAATATTTTTCCCATGCTATCTCTTGAGGGTTTGTTGACTGCACTTCATATCTCCAGCTCTGTGCTGTGTGTGCGCATGCACAGTGCAAAAAAACCTTCACCACAGAGCTAATACTCCCTGCGCACACTCTGACAATGAGAGCACCACTGCCACCTACTGTAGTGGATGTGCAATTACAGTTTATTCTAGTATGGCAAACAAAGGATGTTCCCCGGGGTCACACGTGCGCCCCCCCCCCCCCCGGCATTGCGCGCCCCACTATTTGAGAAGGACTGAACGGGACCTATCGGGGATCCGAGCCAACTAAAATGTCACACTTTCAAGCTACGGGATATGACTATCCAAATCACTATTTAGCCCTCTTTGCCAAGTTCTTATCTTTGACTGCAGTCTGAAAAATCAGCTGCATCCACACAGGCAAGACAGAAAATGTCTCCTTCCACTCAGCTACACAGATACTTCTAATGATTCCGGCTGATGAAACCTCCATACAGACCACACCTGGATCCTACTCACCTCCTGTTTCCTTTCCGATGAAAGAAGGCTCCAAAGAGGAGAAAAACACAACTTTATTCTTGAGGCTGCTGGCAGGAAACCAGCAAAGCCGGACACTCTGTGCTGGAACAAGTTAGCTGCTAAAGGTAAAGCCAACTTTATCGTCATTCAATCCATACAGCCAATCATATACAGTAGAACAAAATTACATTTCTCTTATCTACAATGTTAATCCCATCGAGAATCAGAAGGGTCGCTGCCATGCAAGGCGCCACCACAAATTTCCCTCCTCTATTGCATTACTGCTGAGCACCAAGCTGGACGGCAGGAAGTTCCATTTTTATATCGTCTTTGGCATGACCTGGCCGGGATTTGAACTGAGGCCTCCCAGTGTGGGGCAGATGCTCTACTAACTAGGCTACCACTCCAGTAAAGCTAACCTTAGGTGGAGTTGAGGCTTTTTGATAACGACGCTGAGATCCAGACTTCACCAGCATTCAAGAGTGTCACTCGCTTGGGAAGTCTTAATTATTCTTTAAAACATCTGAAGAAAATGACGGAGTAGTAACCCAAGGTTTGTTGTTCAGATGCCAAAATGTAAGAACACTGGCTAATTAGCCTGTGGCTTTGAGGATTATTACAAGTCGCCAGGAGTCTACAAATCAGCTGCTTATTGTTATCAATATGGGATAACAAGAGACACCAAAATGGTAAAAGGTATTCACTTATATAGTGCTTTTTTTCTCATCTCTTGATGACTAAGCGCTTTACAGATCCTGCTATCCACCCATTCACACGCACATTCACACGCTGATGGCGGCATGCTACCAAACATGGCGCTTCCAGACCCATCAGGAGCAGTTGGGGGTGAAGTGTCTTGCCCAGGGACACAACGGCAGGATATCCGGGGAGAGCGGGATTCGAACCGCCAACCATGCGGTTATTGGACGACCTGCTCTACCTCCTGAGCCGCTGCCGCCCCCGCTGAAGTTAGAACAATGCCTAACTTCATCTGAAAGGACCTGGACAGTTGTGTGCTGAATGAAGCCAGCCTTTAGCTAATGCTAAATCAAATTAGATCACATATCAAAAAAAAACAGAAAAAACAAACAGGAGAAATTAACTTGAGGGCTCTGTAAATAATTATGAGCTTATGTGAATAAACACGCATGATAAGTGTTATGAAGATCAAGACATGTCTGAATCGGTGCCACTTCTCTGTCCCTTTTGGACAGTTTTGCTTTGGAATGAGATAGGGAGCCTGCTTCTCAATTAAAACTAATTTGTCATCAAACCGCTGGCTGTCACTATCAAAAGTATCATAATAAATTTAGGACGTTTTCACCTTACTTTGTTCCATTTTACTACGTGATTACCCCCCTCCCAAAAAATAATGTCCGGTGAAAACGATGACTAGGAATAAAGCTTCCGTATCCATAGCCACTGCATATTTGAAATCTCTTGTACATTTACAATGAAGTCTTGAACGTAACTAGTCTCCAACATCAACTGGGATTAATGACTGAAAATTAAACAATGAAATTCCGGTGAAACAGTGATCTGTGACGAACATACTACACGCGTTTCCACTTGTTCTTACCTGTTCTCTGTGATTTTCTTTCTTCGGTCGTTTCTTCAAACTCTGATATTTCTTCAGCAGCAGTTTGTGGCTCTTTTAGAAACTCACTCAGATGCTGAACTAGAGACATTTTTTATTTCAAAAGCTAGAAAGAACACTAATCAGTAGAAACACTACCCAAAAATCCTCAGCACAGTGTAGCTAAAGGTAAGCAACAAGCCACTTCTGGGTGTTACACTGTAAAGTTCCGAAGGAGGAAGCAGCTTGAGTCTAATGTTCCGTTTGGGTATTCCATTTTCTATATCAACTTGGAGACATCAAATAAGCCGTTGGTTTTTTGTTTTAATTTAATACTTTAAAAGGTTAAAGAACAAATACCTCTGTCAACACTTTTGTTCTATTTTCAAAGTTTTCTTTAGATCCAAACTATATTCTATTCACTCCATGCACTTTAGGGGTTCACACTGTACTCTTCCACTAAATTTTCTTTTAAATCAGATTAATAGTGTTTCCACACTAATAGACAGACAAACGATACCCAAGACACATGATCTTTGTCAGAAGAAACTTGTTATACTACACCATTTTTAAAACCCCACTATTACACTAGTGTAACGTCGGGGCCATGTGAAGGGGGGCAGGGGTTTCCCAGCATGCTTTGACAATTGAAACGTTACTTTGTGTGTAAAATAAAGCCCGTTGATCACAACCATCTTGCTCCATTTTCTTTGTGTGAACCCTGCAAACGTCACACTGGTGTCAGGAGTGGGATGGAGCAAATGGAAGCCAGGATCAGAATGGAGATCCAGCAGCTGGAGCAGGCCATTCCCCAGCTGATGATGGACGATGAGACCGAGGCACCACCAGTGGGAGCCGGGAGCCGGGACGAACGAAGCGGCGGACCCGACGGGGCCAGCGCACCCCGCATCCTGTCTTTTTCAAGACAGAGCGGGCGGAACAGAGCAAACATTCCACCCTTCTCAGGACAGGACGGGCTGGCGACCCCACGGCGATCAGGAGTGGCGAGCAATCAGGAGACGACCACCCCACCTGTTCGACAGCGGGCCAAGATTCCCCGTTTCAACAGCGAAGCCACATTGGACGACTACCTGACACAGGTCGAGCTGACCGCGGTGCTGAACGGCTGGTCGCCAGAGGAAACCGCCGTACAGGTCGCGCTGGCCTTGGAAGGGAAAGCCCTCTGCACGCTCTTTGATCTCCGGCCCGAGGAGCGCCACAGCTGGCCAGCACTACAAGGGGCGCTCCAGCGACGATTTGGGAGAATAGCGGACGCTGAGCACGCCCAAGAACAACTGACCCGCCGCTGCCGGAACCACCAGGAAAAACTAGGCGCCTATGCTGCAGACATATGGCTGTTAACCCGGCGCAGCTACCCAGATTTCGCACCGGAGGTAGTAGAGAAGCTCGCCCTCTGGAGTTTCATCCAAGGTCTCCGCCCGGCCCAGCTCCAGAACCACGTACGGCTCCACGCCGCGAGCGACTGGAAGACTGCAGTGGCAGAAGCAGAGCGTGCAGAGCCGCTAATAAATCGCACAACTGAAGCGCCAATGCACAGCCGAAGAACCTACCAGGCTACGATGGAGAGCGAGGGGGAGGAGGAGGAATTACGGCAGACCACAGCGGCGCGTCCACAGAGAAGATGGCCGCGGCGGCGCGAGGAAGGGTACTTCCGCTGCGGAGAGATGGGACACATCGCACGATACTGCCCCGCACCCACCCCACGACAAACTGGCCCCTCGCCGGCGTTAAACTAGAGCGAGGTGGTGTGAACGGGGACAGGCCACCTCCAGCAGATGTTTCCCCCGAGGAGCCGGCACCGCGCGTGGGCTGAGTTGGACACTCTCCAGGGATGTATCTACAGTGCAGCTTGGGGAAGACGTCGATCCGGGCCCTGATTGACACCGGCTCTACAATCTCCTTGGTTCGACCCGGTGTGCTGCCGGGCACAAGCAAAACGGCTCCGCAGGGGTGGGAACCCACCGAGCGCTGCGTCACCACGGCTACCGGTGAGCGCGCCCGACTGAAGGGGCGGAGAGTGCTGGTGGTGGGGGTGGCCGGTCAGAACATAAAACACCCGTTCTGGCTGGCTGACATCCAAGAACCCTGTATTATTGGACTAGACCTGCTCACAGCCTGGCGTGCCAAGATCGACACCGCCGGACCGTCCCTCCAGGTGGGAAATCGGACCATCACGCTCCACAGCAGAACCCAGGGACGGAACACGGGGGCCCGCGCAATTGAGGGATCGCCAAGACAGACCGGACCAGGCGGGCCACCGCGAGGACAGGACACAATGACGTCACCAGCGCAGACAGAGGGAGCACGAGCACACGCAGGGACAGCAAGGGGAGGGGTCAACGTGTCAGCAGAGACGCAGCAGGCGGTGGGGGAATTATTTCAGTGAAGCTGCAGCGGGCTGGACCCGGAACAGAGAAGCCAGCTGCGGGAGCTATTGGACTATTACATGGGTGTTTTCGCCGCGAAGGATGAGGAATGTGGCCGGACCGGGTTGGTGCAGCACGAGATCGACACCGGTGAGGCCAGGCCGATTCGACTCCACCCACGCCGGCTGCCCTTTTCAAGGCGGGCAGCGGCAGAACAAAAAGTGTGAGAAATGCTGGAGGCAGATGTTATTGAGCCCTCCAGCAGCCCCTGGGCGGCGCCTGTGGTGCTGGTCAAGAAGAAGGACGGGTCGTGGAGGTTCTGCATGGATTACCGGCGCCTGAATGATGCCACCAAGAAAGATTCCTACCCCCTGCCCCGCATCGATGACGCATTGGACCACATCGCCGGCTCCAGTTGGTTTAGCTCGCTGGATCTACGCAGCGGCTATTGGCAGGTAGAGCTGTCACCTGAGGCCCGCCAAAAACAGCCTTCTCCATCGGGCAGGGACTGTACCAGTTTAAAGTGATGCCGTTTGGACTCTGCAATGCTCCGGACACCTTTGAACGCTTGATGGAGCGAGTGCTGGCTCACGTGCCCCGGAGTCGCTGCGTTGTTTACCTGGATGACCTACTGGTGCATGCAGCTGATTTTGACAGCGCCCTGTCAAATCTCCGAGAGGTGCTGGGAGCCATCCAGCAGGCGGGGCTATGGTTACACCCTAAGAAATGCCACCTGTTCCGGCGGGAGACCACCTTTTTGGGCCACGTCGTCAGCGCAGCGGGGGTCGCCACCGACCCGGAAAAAGTGGCAATAGTGAGAGACTGGCCAGTGCCGCGGAACGTTGGAGAACTGAGAAGTTTTCTTGGATTGGCCTCCTATTATAGGAGGTTTGTGAAAGACTTTGCCACCATCGCCAGCCCGCTGCATCAGCTGACGCAGAAAGGATGCACGTTCCAGTGGAGTGGCAGCTGTGCTGCTGCTTTCTCCCAGCTTCGCGCAGCGCTCATCGGAGCCCCCGTCCTGCAGTATCCTGACCCGAACCCCCCTTTCATCGTAGACACGGACGCCAGCAACCAGGGCATCGGGGCGGTGCTATCCCAGGAGCGAGAACACGGAGAGCAGGCAGTCGCTTTCTTCAGCCGCACTCTCAGCAGAGCCGAGAGAAATTACTGTGCGACTCGCAGAGAGCTGCTGGCTGTCATCCAAGGACTGCGTCATTTCTGCCCGTATGTGTACGGGGGGAGGTTCCAGCTCAGGACGGACCACGCTTCCCTGACCTGGTTGTTAAACTTCAAAGAACCGGATGGACAGTTGGCGAGATGGCTGGAGGCACTGCAGGATTATAATTTCCAGATTGTGCATCGGGCAGGCCGCCTCCATGCCAACGCTGACGCGCTGTCTCGGCGCCCCTGTGCGACAGAGGAGTGTCGTCACTGCCAACGGGCTGAAGATCGGGACCAAATTGCCCCACGGGCTGCCGCTCTCCGAGCCGCTGCGAGCAGGAATCACGCAGCGACGCACAGCCCCTTCTCGGATGATCAGGCAGCTCTCCCCAGTGATGACGTCACAGAGGTCCTTGGTACGCAGCAGCTGCAGAGCGAGCAGGACAGAGACCCGGTCATTTCGCGGGTTCGGCAGTGGCTGGAGACAGCGGCCCGCCTGGGAGGTTGTGTCACCGCTGGACCCAGAGACTAAGGCCCTGCACTCCCAGTGGGCCAGCCTCCGCTGCCACGAGGGCGTGGTGTATCGACAGTGGCAGACTCCAGCTGGGCAGCGGCACGTCTGGCAGCTGCTGGTTCCTCGTCGACTCCGGCCCAAAGTACTCCAGCTGGTTCATGGGGCGGTAGGAGAGGGCCACTTCGGAGTGAAAAAGACGCTGCAGCACCTTCAGGCCCGGTTCTACTGGCCCGGCTGTCATCAGGACGTGGAGCTCCACGTTCACCGCTGCAACACGTGCACAGCTCAGAAAAGACAAACTCAGCGATCCCACGCTCCCCTGCAGCAGTACCGGGTGGGAGCACCAATGGAGCGAGTGGGAGTGGACATCCTGGGCCCTTTTCCGACCACGGACCGGGGGAACCGCTACGTGCTGGTCGCGATGGATTATTTCACTAAGTGGCCAGAGGCGTACGCGGTCCCTGACCAAAGCGCCACGACGACGTCATCAAAGCTGGTGGACGAGATGTTCTGTCGGTTCGGCGCACCGGAGGAGCTGCACAGCGATCAGGGTCGGAACTTCGAGGCGGAGGTTTTCGGAGAGGTCTGCAAGCGGCTGGGCATCCGGAAAACCCGGACCACCCCGCTGCATCCACAGAACGACGGCCTGGTCGAACGATTCAACCGGACCCTCACCACCCAGCTCGCTATCCTAGTGGACCAGCGACAGCGAGACTGGGACCTGCACCTGCCTTTTGTTTTGTGGGCGTACCGGACGGCGGCTCAGGAATCTACCCGGTGCACCCCTGCGGCGCTCATGTTTGGACGCGAGCTGCGCACGCTGGTGGATTTGGTATTCGGTTGCCCCCCTGAGCTGGAGGTGGAAGGAAAACCCGGATTGGATTATTTTTTTTGTTTGAAAGAACGTCTCCACACGATGCACGAGCTGGCTCGAGAGGCCCTGGCAGCGGCAGGGGGTCGGCAGAAGCAAGCGTATGACTCCTGCTGCCAGGGGAGGGACTTCGCACCGGGAGATCGAGTCTGGGTTTTCTGCCCTGAGAGGAAGAGAGGACGATCACCGAAGCTGGCAAGCCATTGGTCGGGGCCATGCGTGGTCCTGGAGAGACTGTCGGATGTGGTGTACAGGGTGAGGCTTAGAAAAAGGGACCGGGTTGTGGTCCTTCATCGTGACCGTCTCGCCCCGTATCGGCCATCTGCACCGCTGGTGGACGAACCGGAGCTTCCATCCCGGCCCGATACCCCGACCGAGACCCAGATGGACACTAGGGGGCCTGTACATGTTGGCCGCCGGCGCCAAAGACCGCCCCGACACCTGGATGAGTTTGTATTGGACTTCTAAATTGGACTTTAATTTTTCTGGGGACAGAAACCAGTCCGGGGGGGGGGGGGGGCAGTGTAACGTCGGGGCCATGTGAAGGGGGGCAGGGGTTTCCCAGCATGCTTTGACAATTGAAACGTTACCTTGTGTGTAAAATAAAGCCCATTGATCACAACCATCTTGCTCCAGTTTCTTTGTGTGAACCTTGCAAACGTCACACTATGCACCTTTTCCACATGTTGCCACAGCTCCCAGAGGTGTTCGGTGAATATCTGTGACATGATTTTGGCAAAACACTTCATGGTTTCATTATTGCAGAACCATTTCCCACAAAGATAAGGGAACCATCCTCAGAATAGTCTGTTTAATGACATCTACCTCACCCACAGAACCATCAACATTGCAGGTGATACCTCCCACCCCTCACACTCCTATCATCATCATCAGACCATCAGGACCCTGAACTCTGTCTCTCCCCACCTCCCCCCCCCCCCCCGGACTGTAGTGCACTGACCCACACAATAACTACCTCAGCTGTTGGCACACCAACAGTAATACAGTGCTTCCAGAGAGTATTCACGGTGCTTCACTTTTTCCACATTTTGTCATGTGACAGTCTTATTCCAAAATGGATTAAATTCATTTTTTCCCTCAAAATTGTACACACAATACCCCATATAATGACAATGTGAAAAAAGTTGTTGGTTTTTTTTCTTTAGATTTTTGCAAATTTATTAAAAATGAACTAAGAAATCACATGTCCAAAAATATTCACAGCCTTTGCCATGAAGCTCAAAATTGAGCTCAGGTGCATCCTGTTTCCACTGATCATCTTTGAGATGTTTCTGCAGCTTAACTGGAGTCCACCTGTGGTGAATTCAGTAGCTTGGACATGATTTGGAAAGGCACACACCTGTCTATATAAGGTCCCACAGTTGACAGTGCATATCAGAGCACAAACCAAGCATGAAATCAAAGGAATTGTCTGTAGACCTCCGAAACGGGATTGTCTCGCGGCACAAATCTGGGGAAGGGTACAGAAAATTTCTGCTGCTTTGAAGGTCCCAATGAGCCTTCATCATCCATAAATGGAAGAAGTTCAGAACCACCAGGACTCTTCCTAGAGCTGGCCAGATGTTGAAACGGAGCAATCAGGGCCTTTGGGCCTTAGTCAGGGAGGTGAACAAGAACGCGATGGTCACTCTGTCATTGTTCCTAGCGTTCCTCTGTGGAGAGAAGAGAACCTTCCAGAAGGACAACCATCTCTGCAGCAATCCACCAATCAGGCCTGTATGGTAGAGCGGCTAGATGGAAGCCACTCCTTAGTAAAAGGCACATGGTAGCCCGCCTGGAGTTAACCAAAAGGCACCTGAAGGACTCTCAGACCATGAGAAAAAAAAATTCTCTGGTCTGATGAGACAAAGATTTAACTCTTTGGCGTGAATGCCAGGCGTCATGTGGAGGAAACCAGGCACCACTCATAACCATGCCAATGGTGGTGGCAGCATCATGCTATGGGGATGTTTTTCAGTGGCAGGAACTGGGTGACTAGTCATGATAGAGAGAAAGATGAATGGAGCAATGTACAGAGACACCCTGGATGAAAACCTGCTCTAGAGTGCTCTTGACCTCAGACTGCGGTGACGGTTCATCTTTCAGCAGGACAATGACCTTAAGCACACAGCCAAGATATCAAAGGAGTGGCTTCAGGACAACTCTGTGAATGTCCTTGAGTGGCCCAACCAGAGCCCAGACTTGAATCCAATTGAACATCTCTGGAGAGATCTGTAAATAGCTGTGCACCAACGCTTTCTATCCAACCTGATGGAACTTAAGAGGTGCTGCAAAGAGGAATGGGTGAAACTGCCCAAAGATAGGTGTGCCAAGCTTGTGGCATCATATTCAAAAAGACTTAAGGCTGTAATTGCTGCCAAAGGTGCATCAACACAGTACTGAGGAAAAGGCTGTGAATACTTATGTACATGTGATTTCTTAGTTTATTTTTAATTTTTAATAATTTTTAAAAAAAATTCAAAAATCTCAAAAAAAAACTTTTTCATTTTGTCATTATGGGGTATTGTGTGTAGAATTTTGAGGACAAAAATGAATTTAATCCCTTCTGGAATAAGGTAACATAAAAAGTGGAAAAAGTGAGGTGCCGGGATTACTTTCCGAATGCACTGTACATTTGCTGCTATATGTCTCTGCACTTTACTGCAACCATTTGCACAAAGGCCATATCTGCTGCTGTCTCTTATTACAATACTGATCACTCTCTGCACCTACACTTCCCCATTGAACTTGCAACTATGAGTATTACTGCTCTACCTGTATATATAGGATTGCTGGGTCTCATTATTTATCGTTTATCTTTATTTACACTATGGGAGGTCCAGGTCTATCTTTTGCCGCCATTTGCGCTACAGGTAGCATTACTGTACATAGACTGCTGTTGTTTTTTTCCAGCCCTATTCTTTTTCTTTTATATTGTGCACACCACTGAAGAGAGAGAGAAACACCATTTCAATTCTCCTGTATGCTCTGTACATATAGTAGTATTGACAAATAAAATCTTTCAATCTTGAATCTTTGCTTTAAATGCTAATGAGCCCCAGTTCACCTAACCCTTCCGCTGTTACCATTTACAACATCAGTTATTAGTAGCGACGCTGTATTTGAGATTAATGTTGGGTGGTTAACTTTAGTTTTCAGTGTAACCAAAATCAATCCATCCATCCATCCATCTTCTACCTCTTTTCCAGAGGTCTGGGTCACGGAGGCAGCAGTTCAAGCAGAGAAGCCCAGACTTCCCTCTCCCCAGCCACCTGCTCCAGCTCTTCAGAGAGGATACCAAGGCATTCCCAAACCAGTTGGGAGACAGTCTCTCCAGCGAGTCCTGGGTCTGCCCCGGGGTCTCCTCCCAGAGGGACGTGCCCGAAACACCTCAAGTGGGAGGCGTCCAGGAGGCATCCTGATCAGATACCCATACCACCTCAACTGGCTCCTTTCAATGTGGAGGAGCAGCGGTTCTACTCTGAGCCTCTCTCAGATGACTGAGCTCCTCACCCCATCTCTGAGGGTGAGCCCAGCAATCCTATGAAGAAAGCTCATTTCAGCTGCTTGTATCCGCGATCTCATTTTTTCGGCCATTACTGAAAGCTCATGACCATAGGTGAGGGTAGGAACATAGATTGACTGGCAAATCGACAGCTTTGCCCTAGAGCTTAGCTCTCTCTTCACCACAACAGACCGGTACAACATCCACATCACTGCAGATGCTGCTCCAATCCGTCTGTCAATCTCTCGCTCCATTCTCCCCTCACTCGTGAATAAGACCCCAAGATACTTAAACTCCTCCACTTGGGGCAGGAGCTTGTCCCCAACCCGGAGAGGACAATCCACCTTTTTAAGCTGAGGACCATGGACTTGGACTAGGAGGTACTGATTCTCATCCCAGCTGCTTCACACTCAGCGGCAAACCGTCCCAGTAAGACCTGTAGGTCACTGCTGGATGAAGCCTGCAGGACAACATCATATGCAAACAACAGAGATGAGATCCTGTGGTCACCAAGCATGACACCCTCCGTTCCCTGGCTGCGCCTAGAAATCCTGTCCATAAAAATTATGAACAGGATCGGTGACAAAGGGCAGCCCTGGCGGAGTCCAACTCTCACTGGGAATGAGTCTGACCGAGTGTTGGCAATATGAACCAAGCTCTCACAACAGTCATACAGAGACCGAATAGCTCGTAGCAACAAGCCTGATTCCCCATACTCCCAAAGGACCCCCCACAAAAAAACACGAGGGATGTGGTCAAATACATTCTCCAAGTCCACAAAACACATGTAAACTGGTTGGGCAAACTCCCACGAACCCTCAAGGATTCTCTAGAGGGTAAAGAGCTGGTCCGATGTGCCATGGCCAGGACAAAAACAACATTGCTCCTCCTGAATCCGAGGTTCGACCAACGGCTGGACTCTCCCCTCCAGTACTTTGGCATAGACCTTCCCAGGGAGGCTGAGGAGTGTGATCCCTCTAAAGTTGGAGCACACCCTCCGGTCCCCTTTTTTGAAGGGAGGAACCACCACCCCAGTTTGCCATGCCAAAGGCACTGCCCCCAACCTCCACGCAATGTTGCAGAGGCGTGTCAACCATGACAGTCCTACAACAGCCAGGGCCTTGAGGTACTTAGGGCGAATCTCATCCACCTCCAGGGCCCGGCCACCAAAGGGATTTTTAACCACCTTGGCGACCTCAGCCCCTGTGATAGGCGAGTCGTCCCCCTCATCCACAAGCCCTGCTTCCTCTGTGGAAGGCGTGTCAGTGAGATTGAGGAGATCCTCGAAATAGTCCTTTCACCGCCCTACGATATCCCCATTCGACGTCAGCTGTGCCCCATCCACACCATACACAGTGTGGACAGGGAGCTGCTTCCCCCTCCTGAGCCGCCGGACAGTTTGCCAGAATCTCTTCGAGGCTGACCGAAAGTCTTGTTCCATGGCCTCACTGAACTCCTCCCATACTCAAGTTTTGATCACTTCCGCCTCCCAAAGAGAGCAGACGCTTTTTTCCTTCTCTCCAGCTCTGACTTTTTATCTCCTTCCTCCCCTAACTGACTGGATCCCAGCTTGCTATCGTCTGTCTGCGTGTCTCTACTGCTGATTATCGAACGAAATTATGGATTTAATAAGCTGGGCTTTGAACGCAATTGACACTATTTTTTCAACGAGGAAAAGTGCCCCGGGGGAGGTAGTTTGCCCCGCAGGAACTGCGGCTGCGGGCTATTTGAGGGACACAAGTAATTGGAAACTCTTGTGCCTGTCTGATCTTTCTATCGAAGATGTCGAAGATTTGTACGTCTTCGTAGCAATGGTCATCGGGATCGTTCTGATTGGATCTGGGATTGTCCTGGTGTACCGTAAATTGATGAAGATGGACGTAGCCTATCAAAATGCTGGCCAGGCGAGGCTTAACCATCCAATTGAACAAATGGGGAGGACTCTGACAGCGGCTAATGGAGAACTGTCTAGGAAAATGGATTACATCATGATCACGCTGAGAGCCGTCCATGAAGAATTCAACGTCCAGCACTGAAGGATTAAAGTACTGAATCTGTAAGAGAATATAAAGTCTTTTTCTCTGGGATCAGTACTATTTGATTAATCTGACCCCCTCACACAAGTCCTCCAGATTATCTGCAGTTTTTTGTTTCCAAAACATTTGAGCTGCATTGACTCTACGGACAGCCAGCTGCCTGGCTCAAGGACAAATGCCAGCTGCTAGACAAAACATCTCCTGCCCAAGAGACTTTGTTGTTCTTAACTGATACAAACACCTACACTCAATACTACACCCACACTGACTCAATAAACTGATGCATTCACTCACTGCTCCCTTTGTGTCTTTGTGTACATTCTTGTCTGCTAATTGTGCATTGAGGGCTTTTTTTTCTTGTAATCATAATATTGATCATGTATGACCGGTATTCTGACAATCAATGGTTTTTTGCTCTTTCCCATTGTGTTATCCTTTTCTTCCCTATGCATCCTGTACCCATCTGATGACAGGTGCGTTTCGACGCTGCCGCGTCACCGGAAATGCAGGTCGTTTTCTGTGTCAAGTCAAATCCCTCGTATGTTATCAGTTGTTTACTGTTAATGTACTTGGCAATAAATCCTTTTCTGAGTTCTGAGTTCGGAAGTTTTTGCTTCAGCAACCACCCGAGCTGCACTCTGCTTGGCCTGCTGGTACACCTCAGCTGCTTCGGGAGTCCCACAAGCCAACCAAGCTTGATAGGACTCCTTCTTAAGCTTAATGGCCCCCCTCACCACTGGTGTCCACCACTTGGTTCGGGGGTTGCCACCGTGAGATGCCCCGACGACCTTGCGGCCGCAGCTCTGGGCAGCTGCTTCAACATTGGAGGTGGAGGACAGGGCCCATTCAGACTCCATGCTTCCAGACTCCCTCGGAATGTGGTCGAAGTTCTTCCGGAGGTGGGAGTTGAAGGCCTCCCGGACAGGGGCCTCAGCCAGATGTTCCCAGCACACCCTCACTATATATGTTTGGGTCTACAAGGTCTGAATGACATCCTCCCCTGCCACTGGATCCAGCTCACCACCCAGTGGTGAGTTGGCTCCAATAACTAAAATACCGTAACCAAAATACCAACTAAAATTTGGTGAATATCAGAATGTAAAAGCCCAAATAAAGCAAGCAGTAAGGGGATGAGCCTATTGAAAGGGGGGACCATGTGGCTGTTTTTCCACAGTATCAACTATGGATTAATGACAGAGGTGAGAACATGGATGTCTAGTGAGGTAACTCGACTTTACTAGCAGTGCATCTAGAATTGTGAGTATTTCTCACCTCAAATGTTTCATGGAAGAAAGTTAACTGTCCATCTTTGACACAGGCAAAGATCTTAAACAGATGGCCCAACATTTACAGACGTTGACCAACGAGGTACAGCTAGTTTATTTAGCCAAGCAGCACACACACGTCAATCATTTGTTGTGGCTCTGGTGGTTACGCCCCCTTCATAATTCTACTGCATGGTTCCAAGATGCAGAGGCACCACATGCCCTAGCATGAAGACACCTCAGTGAACATGTACTGCAGACGTCGGCTGAAACAAACTTGTGCGTAACTTCCAAACAACCATTTGTTGGTTGGTGTAAAACAGGAGCAGGTTAGTGAGCTCGTATATAATAAATTTCTCACCTCAAATATTGTTATTATTTATTTATTTTATATACTTTACTAATCCCCAGAGGGAAATTACAGGGCATCCACTTGGATGGATGAGGCAGCCATGGTACAGCGCCAATCCCTTCACTATTCACACACACACTTTCACACCAAGGGCCACTTTAAAGTCTCCAATTAACCAAACTTGCAGGTTTTTGGATACATACAGGATAGGATAGCACAGGATGTGACTGGAGAGTCATTAATCATTTCATCCACCAAGCATGTGATATTCAGAAGATTTCTCATTAATCAAAAACACCACAGTGAACAAAGACAATCCAAGCTCATGAGTTTCTTCATTTGTTTTATTTTTTCAATTGATATGATAATGAAGAGAACATGATTGAGAAAATGTATAAAAAGTTAAAGGGAAAAATAGCAATTACTTGCAACTTTTTTGAAAGGTAACTAAATCTGAGAGCTTTTCTTACTCATTCTTAAACATCTTGTGAAAACAGCTTTTGTAATAAAATAGAGAACACAGTAAAGTCAGTAAATTCATAGAAAGTTAAACTAAGTTGCTAATTTTACAGTGCATAAATTTTGTTTATTAAAAAATGAATAGCTAAATTCAACACTCACATAAAATTACAAACTCTTTGAAAGGGAAAAACTCAGGACGCATCGATCAATATATCGCCTTAACATCAGTATCGGTAGATATTTACCTTGGTGACTAATTTAGGCTTTCACAAATATGATACTGGCAGTGGCGTCATTTTCTGCCCTGAAACAGACAACAGTAGACTTCAGCTGCACAAGGTAGAAGGTGGAAAGTACCATTTCTTTGGTCTTTGAGATGACCTGGCTGGGGCTTGAACCCACAACCTCCCAGCTGCAGGGCAGATTCTCTACCACTACAGTTTCAGTAGACTACAGCTGCAAATTTCGAAAACATCAGAGACGACCATTTTAAAGGACTGCAGTTCAGTTTCTTCACAATGCAAATTTCTTGGCCGATACCAAAACAATCAAAAATAATACATTGGCTAATCTATTATTTTTGACATCAGCTGATACAGGAACAGTATCCTCCAAGACTATTAAAATGAGGAAGTTTACAGTTCTGTTGAATATGTCACGAAAAACTACCATGTATTTTCATATTAAGTTGAGGTAGTTGTCTGACTTCCCTCAGGGAATGTGTCTATATGCCAGTTAATCATCATTGTAAGACAAAAGAGATGTAAATAGGTGGGGAAATTATGTGCATTAACAATATACTGTAGAATCACCACCAATCAGCAAAACTATTTTCAAAATAAAGTATATTGGTTATTGTGAATAAAATAATTAAATGCTGTATCATGCATCCCCAGGCTAAACCTCTGGCTTTGAAGTTTTGACACTGTGAGCACGAACTCTGTTGTGTGTTAAAACTGTGTTTGGGAGGACGACCAGTCTCAAAGAGTGTGTCATGAAATAAATTCATATGACCATCAGAGACTTTTAATTAGAAATGTACTTTTGACCTGTATGAATTTCTGCAGCCTTTTTTGATTATAATTTTGGGTTAAATAATTATTCATTTCAATCATTATTTTACAACAACAACAACAAAAATCACATAAGATTTCAAACATCTCATGTGAGACTGCAAATGATTCCACTGTTTAAAACCTTTTCCACATTTATTACTGAGGGTGGCAACAACACTTAATTCAAATGCCAAATATACTGTCTGGGTACCTAGAAATATTCTGCAAGGTAATTTAACAAACCAAAATGCTGTTTATTCCATCTAGCTGCAATGCTCCTGCACTATGTATATATCTGTGTACATATGTATATTCAGCTACTGCTTTAGCTAACCAGTTCTTATTATCTTATTAACTATTGCTCTGAGTGCTGCTATCCCTTTGCTGCTGTAATCCTGGAATTTCCCCATTGTGGGACTGATAAAGGCTTATCTTATCCGATTATAAAGAAGTGGCCTCTCATGTGAGTGTTCTCACGTGATTTTAATTTTCCACACGTTATTCAAGAAAATGGCTTCTCACTTGTATAATTCTTCATTTGACATTTCAAGTGACTACAGTCATTGACATTTTCTCACCATTTCACAAGGTAAAAGGCTTCTCAACTATGTGAATTTTCATATGAATTTTTAAAGTTTTTTTCTGGCTGAAATATTTTCCACGTTTTACAAGAAAACGGCTTCTGCTATACTGTACCTTTGCTGCTGCAATCCTCTAATTTCCCCATTGTGGGACTAATAAAGGTTTATCTTATACAACAGCTGGTTCCGACCAAGCAATTTGATTGGACAATAAGGATTCCAGGAGTTTCTAAAATCCATGATAACTGCACACCAACATTTTACTGTATATGTATCACTCTGCTTCAAAGGTGTTCATGTAACTGTTAATAACTAACACTAATTTACTGTCAACTAACTCTCAGTGACAACTGCAATACTGTGCTGAACACCCTTATTTCCACAGTGAGGCGCTGTTTGAAAAGATTTCTTATCTGACCCAGAAGCACCACTCTTTTGAAAAAGAAAAGCTATATTTAATTTACAGTCTGCCCTTGTGTAAACACTGTGAAGCTATTTCACGTCTGTTTAAAAATATAGGCAGTGCTAGAGTTGGCTTCATTGTATCGATTTACAAACAGCAATACTTTTGTGGTAATGGACTCTTTGTTTCATCTGAAAATGGGAAGAAAAGCAAGCAAAGTGTGCCAAATCGCAAGCATGCTAGCTACTAGCAGCCAGCTAGCTACCAGCATTGGCTACGTTTGGATCTCGGGTCTTCTGCAGTACTAACTAAACAGGTATATGTGTTATAAAAGCTTTATTACTTTTGCACTTGACAATATTTAATTTGTTTTCATGTATGTGAAATGACAATAGACATCTTCATGCTGATTGAGATGCTTAGCAACAGTTACTGGCTACATTTAGAAGGGACTACTTTTTTTCCTCAGCTGCACAAAATAACTGGTTAAACAAACAAATCATAATATTTTGTCCATTGCTGTCATTTCACAAATAGTGCTTGCAGAACTGCTGCATAAAAGCAAAATTACACTTGAGGTCGTTATGGTATCATGAAAATAGTAACTGCGGGTGTCATATTGATCACACTCGGAGTTGCTATATTTACTGATACCGCATTCCCTCTTGTGTAATGTTGTTTCATTATAATCTCATCAGTATGAGTTAACATGTGATAATTCAGACTACTCTTCTGTGTGTAACTTTTTCCACATGTTTCACAAGAAAAGGGTTTCTCACCTGTGTGAATTCTCATATGATATCTCAAACGACTTTGCTGGGGGAAACATTTTCCACATGTTTCACAAGAAAAGGGTTTCTCACCAGTATGTGTTGTCATGTGAAGATTCAAACCACTAACTTTACTGAAACATTGTCCACATATTTTACAAGAAAAAGGCTTCTCTCCTGTGTGAGTTCTCATATGATATTTTAAACTACATCGCTGGTTGAAGCATTTTCCACAAGTTTCACATGAAAAGGGTTTCTCACCAGTATGTACTTTCATGTGATTACTCAAACCACTACCCCGACTGAAACATTTTCCACATATTTTACAAGAAAAAGGCTTTACACCTGTGTGACTTCTCATGTGCAATAGAAGTAGTGATGTACATCTCATTTTTTTCCCACAGGTGTTGCAGCGAAGGGATTCCTTATGTATGTGACTTTTTTCATGGGCCAATAAATATCTTCTTTCACGAAATCTCTTCCCACAAGTGTTGCTGGCAAATGTCTTTACCAATGTGTTTGGAGAAGATTTTGAGTCGACATGATTGTTTCCTTCTTGATTAGTGTTCTTGGATAAAGGAACGCTGTAAGAGTGGTCATGTCTTTTATATATAGCCATCATCACAGAGGGATCAGTCTCCTGATTCAGGTGAACCTCCTCCATTTGCCCACTGGTGCCATATTCATCATCTTCCTCTTTAAACTGTGGTGGAGGTGGTTTCTTCTGGTCCAGACTGGTGCTCCTCTCCTGGTGACAGAGCTCCATGTTAGAAGAAATCTTCTTCTCGCAGACATGCTTAAGAGAGATATCTGGATAGGTAAGAGAAAACCTACATCAACTTCCACTGCTATGCAGATGACACTCAATTATGTTTATCAATGAAACCAAATGATCTTAACAAAAATTGGATGATGTCAAACTTCCTATTGCTAAATTCGGATAAAATCGAACTTTTTGTATTTGGGCCCAAAAATGCAAGCAACGCATTTTCTCAAGAAGTAGTCAAACTAGATGATGTTGTTCTGGCCCCTAGTGACATTGCAAGGAACCTAGGTGTGGTTTTTGACCAGGATTTGTCCTTTAATACACATTTAAGACAAAGCTCTAGGACTGCCCACTTTCACTTGCACAACATTGCTAAAATTAGGCCAATCCTGTCTTTAAATGATGCAGAGAAATTAATTCATGCTTTTGTTACTTCCAGGTTGGATTATTGCAACTCTCTTTTATCAAGTTGTCCTTATAAGTCCATAAACTCTTCAGCTCATTCAGAATGCTGCTGCATGTGTACCGACCAGGATTAATTTAAGAGAACACATTTCTCCCATTTTGGTTTTTCTGCATTGGCTTCCCATAGAATATAGAATTGACTTTAGGCTACCAAGGATGGATAATTTTTTCCACACGTAAGGAGTTGTTCAGAACTCCTTATACAAAGATATACAGGTACAGTACATCTCAAAAAATTAGAATATCATGAAAAAGTAATTTTTTTGTCACTCATTTCAGAAAGTGAAACCCATATATTATATGGATTCATTACACAGTGATATATTTCAAGTGTTTATTTTATTTTTGATGATTATGGCTTACAGCCCATGAAAACCCCAAATTCAGTTTCTCAAAAAATTACAATATTACATAAAAATAATTTAAAATTTTTATTTTTTTTTTAATAGAAATGTTGGCCGACTGAAAAGTATGTCCATGTATACACTCAATACTTGGTTAGGGCTCTTTTTGGATTAATTACTGTATCAATGTGGCGTGGCATGGAGGTCATCAGCCTGTGGCACTGCTGAGATGTTATGAAGGTCCAAGTTACTTTGATAGTGACCTTCAGCTCATCTGCATTGTTGGGTCTGGTGTCTCTCATCTTCCTCTTAACAATACTCCATAGATTTTCTGTGGGGTTTAGGTCAGGAGAGTTTGCTGGCCAATCAAACACAGTGATGCCATAGTCATTCAACCAGGTTTTGATACTTTTGGGAGTATGTGTGTGTGTGTGTGTGTGTGTGTGTGTGTGTGTGTGTGTGTGTGTGTGGGTGGGTGGGTGGTGGTGGGTGCTAAGTCTTGCTCGAAAATGAAATCAGCTTCTCCATAAAGCTTGTCAGCAGAGGGAAGCATGAAGTGCTCTAAAATTTCCTGGCAGATGACTGTGCTGACTTTGGTCTTGATAAAACACAGTGGACAAACACCAGCAGATGACCTCTGTTCAGACAAAAAGTAAATTTTGCATTTCATTTGGAAATCAAAGTCCCAAAATCTGGAGAAAGAGTGGAGAGGCACAGAATCTAAGTTGCTTGAGGTTTAGTGGGAAGTTTCCACAGTCAGTGATAATTTGAGGAATCATGTCCTCTGCTGGTGTTAGTCCACTGGGTCTTATCAAGACCAAAGTCAGCGCAGTCATCTACCGGGAAATTTTAGAGCACTTCATGCTTCCCTGTGCTGACAAGCTTTATGGAGATGCTGATTTCAACAGACAGCTTTTTTGAGATTAATGACTTTTTTGTACTTTGTCTCCAGATTTTCAACATGAACTCTCCATGTGTATGCACTATCAAGCCACAATCCTAGATATTTGAACTCACTCACTTTCTCTATCGGTTGATTATATAATGTTAATGGTTCTGTACCAGTTCTGTGTTTTTTTGTGAAAATTATATAGCAGGTTTTACTGTTTGAAAATTTAAATCCCCACTCATGTGACCACTTTTCTACTTTCTCCATTGCTTTTCTGATATTTTTGAAAACAAATTTCTCATTTCTTCCCCTCGTCCATTTGGCTCCATCATCTGCATATAGTACTGTTTTGATGGATCCCTCTTGATCCCCAGACATGTCATTAATCATTATGTCGAATAAACCTGGGCTTATCACACTCCCCTGAGGAGCATCATTTTCTATTTCAGTCATGAGAAACTTCTCAGCTGGAAAAAGGTGGACTGTCCTCTCTGGGGTGGGGACAGGCTTCTGCCCCAAGTGGAGGAGTTTAAGTATCTTGGGGTCTTATTCACGAGTGAGGGGAGAATGGAGCGAGAGATTGACAGACGGATCGGAGCAGCATCTGCAGTGATGCGGACGGTGTACTGGTCTGTTGTGGTGAAGAGGGAGCTGAGATCTAAGGCAAAGCTGTCGATTTACCAGTCAATCTACGTTCCTACTCTCATCTATGGTCACGAGCTTTGGGTAATGACCGAAAGAACAAGATCACGGATACAAGCGGCTGAAATGAGCTTTCTCCGTAGGATTGTTGGACTCACCCTCAGAGATAGGGTGAGGAACTCAGTCATCCGGGAGAGGCTCAGAGTTGAACAGCTGCTCCTCCACATTGAAAGGAGTCAGTTGAGGTGGTATGGGCATCTGATTAGGATGTCTCCTGGACGCCTCCCACTTGAGATGTTTAGGGCACGTCCCACTGGGAGGAGACCCTGGGGCAGACCCAGGACTCGGTGGAGAGACTATGTCTCCCAGCTGGTCTGGGAATGCCTTGGTATCCTCTCTGAAGAGCTGGAGCAGGTGGCGGGGGAGAGGGAAGTCTGGGCTTCTCTGCTTGAACTGCTGCCTCCGCGACCCGGACCTCTGGAAAAGTGGCAGAAGATGGATGGATGGATGGATGGATGGAGAAACTTCTGATCCTACTTTAACCCCAATTGTCCTATGTGTTAAAAAAAAAATATCCATTATCCAATTATACATCCTATCACCAATGCCCATTTTATTCAATTTGATAAGAAGTCCATCCCTCCACAGTGAGTCATAAACCTTTTCAACTATCACCATTACTTCTTTCATTTTGAGAGTCTTTTCAACATCACTACTTACCCTAACTAGAGCATCCACTGTGGATCTTCCTCTTCTAAAACCATTCTGATAGTTGTTTATTAATCGTCTTTGCTCTAGTACATGAGAGTCTAAACTAACACCTTCTCCATCCATTCTCCATCCAAGATCATAGGACTCACTATGACATCATTAAAAAAAACAAAGGCAGGCATCACTGAACGAGTGGTGACCTCAAAGATCAAAGTCAGGCATCAGTCCAATGACGACATCAAAGATCAAAGGCAGGTTTCACCATGATTACTGTTGCCATGGTAACAGTAACTACGGGCATGCAGAAATGCTTGCTTATACTTGGTTTCTATTGGCATGCACAGGTATGTACTAGCTGTTTCAACCCTTTCCAATTCTGTGGCGCTCCATTGCGCCGTCAGCCTCCACCCTCTCTCGTGGGGTGCATATGTATTATGAAAGCCGGAATTTTAAAGGGTTAGCGTGAAACAGTTTTTATCTGGTGGTCCTACAAATGAACATGGACATACATTAGACCTTGTTCTTTCACACTTTGTGTTTAACTTGAAGATCTCTGACAATGTGTTCTCTGATCATATATCGAGATTATTTGATGCTGCCTTCTCCTGTACCAAAGCTGAAACCTGCGGTCCTACTTGGCTTTGTCGCACTTTTAACCCTTCCACTGCTGGTCATTTTTCCGTTGCTTTTACTCAGGTCTGTGCTCCCCCTGACATGCTCTCTGATACAGAGGAGGTTAATTCCTGGTTTTATTCCTCTTGCCAAGCCATCCTGGACTCTGTGGCTCCATTAAAAATTACACAGCCCAGAGCCAAGCTCGAGCCAGGGTTTAATAACAGAACGTGGGCAGTCAGAAGGGAGTGCTGCAAAGCTGAGCCAAGTGGAAAAGACAAACAAAGATTGTAATGAAAAAATTAGGTGCAAAAAGAAAACTGGACCAAGAAAAGCACACATGCATGTAAACAGTGTGAAGCTCATTCATAGGCTGGCATCAGCTTCATGAATGGGAGTCACTCCAAATTGATGCCATGGGTCCTCTTTTTCTACTGTACAGGTAAAGACTTTATCCTATTTACAGTGGTGTGAATAACTGTTTGCCCCCTTCCTGATTTCTCATTTTTTGTACGTTTGTCACACTTAAATCTTTCAGATCATAAACAAATTTAAATATTAGACAAAAATGACAAGTAAACATAAAATGCAGTTTTTAAATGAAGGCGTTCATTATTAATTGGGAAAAAATCCATACCTACAGTGGGGCAAAAAAGTATTTAGTCAGCCACCAATTGTGCAAGTTCTCCCACTTAAAAGATGAGAGAGGTCTCCAATTTTCATCATAGGTATACTTCAACTATGAGAGACAAAATGAGAAAAAAAATCCAGAAAATCACATTGAAAGATTTTTAATGAATTAATGGGTAAATTCCTCGGTAAAATAAATATTTGGTCACCTACAAACAAGCAAGATTTCTGGCTCTCACAGACCTGTAACTACTTCTTTAAGAGGCTCCTCTGTCCTCCACTCATTACCTGTATTAACCCCTTGCACTCCGGGCAATTTTCCTAAAAATGCCAAAAAATAATGTGCCCAAAGTAAATTGAAAGCTGTTATTTAACCCTTTGCAGCATCTTCATGGGGTTGGTCTCATTTAAAAGAAAACACTTTGAATTTTTTGGCAAAAAAAACATGATCTCTCTAAGTGCTCCGGCCACTGAGTTACAGTCATCTAAACATAAGTGAACTTGAAGAAAACAAATTTGGCCTGGGTGTTTTGGTGGATACAAATGCTTGCAAATAACACACAGCTTCAGATCCGGGCTGGAAAATGCAACAGAAATGTAGAACCAAGTGTTATCCAGCTGAGGTCCAAATTTTGTAACAATACCACAAAAAATGAATATTTTACACAGCTTTGTTCTCAGGCTGTTCCCAGGCGTTTTGGAACTGTGCCAAATTGTGCCAAATAGCACAGTTTGGAAAAACATCTGTAACTTTTGAATGATTCAACATAGAAGCTTCATCTTGGGCTCAAATGAAAGGTTACATTCAGCGCTGTGTCTGTGTGTTTCGGGGGGGGGCCTTCACGGTCCGGAGGCCACGAACGAACCGTGTAACGCGGCGCACGCACTTCGGACATCGTGCGCCGCGCAGTTGTAATTTACCGATCGGTCAAAAGTCATTTTTGATTACAATTTTCAGGGATAGAAAATAATTTGGCTTATAACACCTTACCTCTTCACAGCCACATTGTCCTGGCCAACTTCTCTTCCTCATTGTCAGACGAACTGATGCTGGTCCGCTCTGGTTCTGGTCTTGCGACCCGATCAAAACATAATTCCATGATTGCGGTTTTGGCAAATGATTTACGACCTTCGTCGTCGGCCTCCGTCGGTCTATGATGACCAAATAAGAGAATCCTAAACACTCTGCTGGAATTAAAAAAAAAAAATAAAGCACTGCCTGTGGCTGCTGAAGCAGTCTCTCTTCACCCAGCTTTAGACAACAGCTCAGTGAACTTCTGTGCTTCAATTGGCTCGCAGCCGTTGGGAGGCGGGTCCTTCTGGCTAGATTTTCATTCATTGGCTCTTCATGGTTTCAGAAACCCAATTCAAGGCTCTTATTAGTCGAATGACAGGTCAATCAGATGAACTAATCTGTTCGCGGATGTGTCTGCAGCTTTTATTTTCAGTGCGCGCTTGGACGCCATCACCATCTCCATCTCCACCATGAGGATCATGCGTTGAGAGCGCACGAGGGAACTAGGACGCAGAGACTTGCCTGTCCGCGGTACAACGGAGCGCAAGAGGTTAATGGCACCTGTTTGAACTCGTTATCAGTATAAAAGACACCTGTCCACAACCTCAAACAGTCAGACTCCAAACTCCACTATGGTCAAGACCAAAGAGCTGTCAAAGGACACCAGAAACAAAATTGTAGACCTGCACCAGGCTGGGAAGACTGAATCTGCAATAGGTAAGCAGCTTGGTGTAAAGAAATCAACTGTGGGAGCAATTATTAGAAAATGGAAGACATACAAGACCACTGACAATCTCCATCGATCTGGAGCTCCACGCAAGATCTCACCCCGTGGGGTCAAAATTATCATGAGAACGGTGAGCAAAAATCCCAGAACCACATGGGGGGACCTAGTGAATGACCTGCAGAGAGCTGGGACCAAAGTAACAAAGGCTACATCAGAAACACACTACACCGCCAGGGACTCAAATCCTGCAGTGCCAGACGTGTCCCCATGCTTAAGGCAGTACATGTCCAGGCCCGTCTGAAGTTTGCTAGAGAGCATTTGGATGATCCAGAAGAGGATTGGGTCATATGGTCAGATGAAACCAAAATAGAACTTTTTGGTAAAAACTCAACTTGTCGTGTTTGGAGGAGAAAGAACACCATACCTACTGTGAAGCATAGGGGTGGAAACATCATACTTTGGGGCTGTTTTTCTGCAAAGGGACCAGGACGACTGATCCGTGTAAAGGAAAGAATGAATGGGGCCATGTATCATGAGATTTTGAGTGAAAACCTCCTTCCACCAGCATGGGCATTGAAGATGAAACGTGGCTGGGTCTTTCAGCATGACAATGATCCCAAACACACCACCCGGGCAACGAAGGAGTGGCTTCATACGAAGCATTTCAAGTTCCTGGAGTGGCCTAGCCAGTCTCCAGATCTCAACCCAATAGAAAATCTTTGGAGGGAGTTGAAAGTCTGTGTTGCCCAGCGACAGCCCCAAAACATCACTGCTCTAGAGGAGATCTGCATGGAGGAATGGGCCAAAATACCAGCAACAGTGTGTGAAAACCTTGTGAAAACTTACAGAAAATGTTTGGCCTCTGTCATTGCCAACAAAGGGTATATAACAAAGTACTGAGATGAACTTTTGTTATTGACCAAATACTTATTTTACCAAGGAATTTACCAATTAATTCATTAAAAATCCTTCAATGTGATTTTCTGGATTTTTTTTTTCTTATTTTGTCTCTCATAGTTGAGGTATACCTATGATGAAAATTGGAGACCTCTCTCATCTTTTAAGTGGGAGAACGTGCACAATTGGTGGCTGACTAAACACTTTTTTACCCCACTGTACATGGCCCTGTGTGAAGAAGTGATTCCCCCCTAAACCTAATTACTGGCTGGGCCACCCTTAGCAGCAACAACTGCAATCAAGCGTTTGCGATAACTGGCAATGAGTCTTTTACAGCGCTGTGGAGGAATTTTGGCCCACTCATCTTTGCAGAATTGTTGTAATTAAGCCACATTGGAGGGTTTTCAAGCATGAACCACTTTTTTAAGATCATGCCACACCATCTCAATTGGATTCAGGTTAGGACTTTGACTAGGCCACTCCAAAGTCTTCATTTTGTTTTTCTTAAGCCATTCAGAGGTGGACTTGCTGGTGTATTTTGGATCATTGTCCTGCTGCAGAACCCAAGTGCGCTTCAGCTTGAGGTCACAAACAGATGGCCGGACATTCTCCTTCAGGATTTTTTGGTAGACAGCAGAATTCATGGTTCCATTTACCACAGCAAGTCTTCCAGGTCCTGAAGCAGCAAAACAGCCCCAGACCATCACACTACCACCACCATATTTTACTGTTGGTATGATGTTCCATTTCTGAAATGCTGTGTTACTTTTATGCCAGATGTAATGGGGCACACACCTTCCAAAAAGTTCAACTTTTGTCCCGTCAGTCCACAGAGTATTTTCCCAAAAGTCTTGGGGATCATCAATATGTTTTCTGAAAAAACTGAGATGAACCTTTATGTTGTTTTTGCTCAGCAGTGGTTTTCGTCTTGGAACTCTGCCATGCAGGCCATTTTTGCCCAGTCTCTTTCTCACGGTTGAGTCATGAACACTGACCTTAACTGAGGCAAGTGAGGCCTGCAGTTCTTTGGATGTTGTTGTGGGGTCTTTTGTGACCTCTTGGATGAGTCATCGCTGCGCTCTTAGGATAATTTTGGTCGGCCAGCCATTCCTGGGAAGGTTCATCACTGTTCCATGTTTTCGCCATTTGTGGATAATGGCCCTCACTGTGGTTCGCTGGAGTCCCCAAGCTTTAGAAATGCCTTTATAAGCTTCTCCAGACTGACAGATCTCAATTACTTTGTTTCTCATTGGTTCCTGAATTTCCTTGGATCGCAGCATGATTTCTAGCTTTAGAGGATCTTTTGGTCTACGTCACTTCTTCTTCTTTTAGATTTGAATGGAGGTTGGCAATCAGCTTACAGGTGCATTACCGCAACGTACTTCATTCTCAATACTTTGGAGTTCTTCGTCTACATCACTTTGTCAGGCAGGTCCTATTTAAGTGACTTCTTGATTGAGAACAGGTGTGGAAGTAATCAGGCCTGGGTGGGGCTAGAGAAAGATGTAATAAACCACAGTTAATTTATGTTTTAACGGGGAGGGGGGGCAATCACCTTTTCCACACAGGGCCATGTAGGTTTGGATTTTTCTTTACCCTTAATAATAAACACCTTCATTGAAAAATTGCATTTTGTGTTTACATATGTTATCTTTGTCAAATATTTAAATTTGTTTGATGATCTGAAACATTTAAGCGTGACAAACATACAAAAAATGAGAAATCACTCAGGGCAAACTTTTTCACACCACTGTATTATTTTATTTGGAATTCATTATATTCATATTTTAGCCACACTGGCTCCCACAGCTGAGTGAGCCAATAGCCTCAGTATTCACTTCATGGGCTCTGTGGACTTGACTGCCCACCTCCCTAATCCCAGGCATTGGGAGATAAATGTAGTGGGTTTAGGCATTGCTCATCTGTTGTCATAGAAGTTCCAAACAACCTTTTTCTTATGTTTGTAAGCTAAGGTGAGTAATCAGTGCTAGTGACTGCTTATGCTGGAACCTAGCTGTTGCTCATTGTAAAATTGTAGTTATGCTAATGTCGTGTGCTAACATGTATACAATGCACACATAGCCTTAGCTCTGGCTAACGTGTGATTGATATGTGAACGACTGATCTATTACCGGTACTACATTGTAGTAAAGTGCACTTTATCAAGGAATTGCTTGTATTTCTTTATTGCAAAAAAGCTATGGTGCATGGATCATAACAGAAATATATGAGTATAATTATGGATCTAAGGGACCCCCTCCCCTACCGCTTTACATTGGAGTTTATCTTATCGTGAGTTGTAATTCATTGTAACTAGTGTATACCAGTGCATGCTCGTAGAAAGCAAGTGTAAGCAAGTATTTCTGCATGCCCATAGAAAGCAGGTGTAAACAAACATTTCTGCATGCCCATAGAAAGTTACTGTTACCATGGCAACAGTAACCATGGTGATGCTTGCCTTTGATCTCTGACATGGTTAAGCAAGTATTTCTGGATGCCCGTAGAACGCAAGTGTAAGCAAGCATTTCTGCATGCCCGTAGAAAGTGTTCAGACCTCACGGTGTGCCTGTGATGTCTGTATGACATCATAGGAGGAGTTGTTCAAAGAGTTGTTCAGAACTCCTTATATGGTCATGTGACATCATAGGAACACAGTGTGCGTCTGTGATGTCACAGCTATGAACGCCCACAGCGCCCCGATGGATCCCATTTTGTTCATTAAAGATTCCCCTCCTAAACTTCCACATATCCGGGGAGGCTGAAATTCGAGGATGCACACACTCGTAACCTCAGCACAGCACGTATCAAATCTGAGGCCAGTTCGATGAATGGTTTGGGAAATATGTGCGGACACACAGACAGGCAAACTGACAGATTTCTTGAACTATATATAGAGTGGTGTAGACTTCATAGTGAAGACTCTGCTGAAACTGTAACTGAGCCAATAGAAAAACACAGTTTGGAGAGGAGACACTGACTGCAATGGAGGAAGGGCATTGTTGTGTATTAACATATTAACAACAGCAGATGGCACGGATGTGACATCAGCACGCCCTGCCTATTTGAGGGGACTCGGCAGGAGTTGTCCTCTTTGGCACTCTGCCAGGCACTACAGTAACACCAGCCTGGATCTCTGAACCCAGCTAACATTAGCTTATATGTATGTTCCCCGTGCTGTTAGCCATTTCTTCAATGAACCATCGTTCAGTTCAGTCACTGCCTCCATCCATGGTCACTCATTTCCGGACATAACAGGTATGCTTTTATATTGTTCCAAATGTAACATTTTTCTGTATAAAACTTTGTCTTTACTGTGGACAAGCCTAAATCTTGTTGGGGAAGAGAGGTCATGGGCCACCAACAGCTGCAACAAAGACAGTAATAGGGCTTGGAATCAGTGGCATCACCCGAGTAGCACTGTGAGATGTGTTAGCCAGTGTGGGGTGACTGCAACATAGGCAAACAGTGTAGTGTACTGGATAAGATGAGTGGACAATAAAAGTACAAATTTAGTGTATACATCATAATGTAAATAACTATAACAAGTCTAGAATACTCAATTATTTGACCACTTGCAGTGAAATGGTTTATTTGAAGAGTTTCAATCTGGGTTTAGAATCCATCATAGTACTGAAACAGCCATAGCGAAGGTCACTAATGACCTCCTTATCACATCTGATAAAGGACTTGTTTCTGCACTTGTCCTTTTAGACCTTAGTGCAGCTTTTGATAGTGATGATGGAGTCTTGCGTCGCCGGCGATGCATGAGTATCTTGCGAAGTATAGTTCACCGGTGTGTCTTCTGGTGGGAGATAAGTCCAATCTTGGACAGACAAACTCTGTTGCAGACACTGCAAATGAGAGTTGTGTTACTGCTGGAAGATGGCATAGCTGAAGCCTTCCTTCGAGCTCTCTTCTCGATTAAGTGTGTGGTCCTGGACTGTTCAAAGTGCTTGACGCCCTGCGTACACAAATGGTGCCATGCGAGTCGATCTTGGGCATTATGTTGCCAAGAGTTGATGTCCATGTCACAGGATTTAAGGGTAGCTTTGAAGATGTCTTTCTAACAGAGACGGGGTCTGCCGACTGACCTCTTTCCTTGCTGCAGTTGGCTGAAGAACATTGGCTTTGGGATCCTAATGTCCTCCATCCTGGCCAGATGTCCAGTCCAACGTAGCTGGGCCTTGATGATCAGGCTTTCAATGCTGGGTAACTTGCATTTGTCCAATACCTCTGTATTGGTCACTCTATCCTGCCACTCAGGCATCGCTGTTGGAACTGTTCAAGAAGCTTGATATGTCGGTGATAAGGTGTCCACGTCTCACAACCATACAGGAGGGAGGCAAGAACGACAGCCTTGAACACTTTAATCTTGGTGTGGAGCTTGATACCACGTTCATCCCACAACCTCCTTCTAAGCATGCCAAAGGAACCACTTGACATTGACTAGTCGCTAGTTGATCTCTTCGTCAAGGGTTGCAGAGTAAGAGAGGGTGCTTCCGAGGTAACAAAACTTCTCTACGGACTTGAGCGGGCTGTTGTTGATAGTTACCACAGGGTGAACATGGCATTTTCCGGGGGCTGGCTGGTACACGACCTCCGTCTTCTTAATACTGATGGTAAAACCATATTTCTCGGACGCCGTGGCAAATTTGTAAGTGATGAGCTGAATATCCTCCAGTGTGTGTGCAACTAAGGCACAGTCATCAGCGAACAGAAGGTCTCTGACTAGCATTGACATGGTCTTCGTCCGAACTTGTAAACGTCTCAGATCGAATAGGCCGCCATCTGTTCTAAACTGAATGTGCACTCCTTTATCCAGGTCACGAAAAGCCTCCATGAGCATGAAAGAAAAGGCAATGGAGAAGAGTGTTGGGGCCAGGACACAGCCTTGCTTGGTACCATTTGTCACTGGAAATGGGTCAGAGGTATCTCCATTCCCTTGGACTTTTGCTTGCATTCCCTCATGGAAAGACCTTATGATGGAAATGAACTTGTCAGGGCAACCAACTTTGTGAAGTATCTTCCACAGGCCAGGTCTATTAACCGTGTTGAATGCCTTGGTGAGATCAACAAACACCATGTAGAGGTCCATGTTCTGTTCCCTACTTTTCTCCTGTATCTGTCGCATTGCGAAGATCATGTCCACTGTACCTCTTCCAGGTCTGAATCCACATTGAGACTCTGGGTAGACCGTAGCAGTGAGACAGCATATCATCCTGTTGAGGACAATGCGTGCCAGTATTTTCCCGGCAACAGACAAGAGGGAAATACCTCTGTGGTTATCACAGACAGAGCGGTCTCCTTTACGCTTGTAGAGATGTACAATAGAAGCATCCTCAAACTCTTGTGGGACTGTGCCATGCTGCCAGATGAGTATAAATAACTGTAGGAGTTTGTTCTGCAGATGCACGCCACCATTTTTGAAAATCTCAGCAGGGATGCCATCGGCACCTGGAGACTTTCCCGCAGATGTCCGTTTTATGGCACGCTTGACTTCATCCAGTGAAGAAGGGAGGTCCAGCTCGTCCAGTATCTGCCTCTGGGGGATGGCGTCCAGGGTTTCCTCACACATTGATGATGGCCTATTGAGCAGGGTGTTGAAGTGTTCAGCCCAGCGCTGTAGTATTTCTGATTTGTCAGTATAGAGGTTATTTCCATCAAACGATCGGATGGGTGCGCTACCAGTGGACTTAGGACCATACACCGCCCTCAGCCCTTCATGGAAGAGCTTACTGTTATGCTTATCAGCCGCTTCCTGAAGCTCTGTGGCTTTACTGTCCCACCATGACTCCTTCATCTGGCGGAGTTTTCTCTGCAAGGTGTGCCTTGCATTCAAGTAGGTCGATCTTTTAGCTGGTGATGATTTGTTGTCAGTGTAGCTCCTGTGAACTTTGTGCATCGTGTGCAGAAGCTGTGAGATTTCCGGGTCATTTTCATCAAACCAATCCTGGTGTTTGCGTTTGACGAATCCAAGGACATCTGCACGAGCAGAGTAGGTGGCATCCTTGAACTGCTTCCAGGCTGCCTCGACCTCCATACCCTCGAAATTTTCAGGTACGTTGATTCCCTGAAGTTTCCTCTGCAGATCCTCTTGGATATGGGAGTCCTTAATGCAGGAGACTTGAAGTTTGGGTGGTGGTTTTACTCTCCTGGTTTGTATCTTGGGCCTCATGTGGAGTGCCATCTTGCTTCTGACCAGCCTGTGGTCAGACCAGCATTCGGCTCCACGCATGGCTCTGGTAAGCTTGACATCTCTGGCATCTCTCTGTCTGACGATGATGTAGTCTATGAGATGCCACAGCTTTGAGCGAGGGTGCATCCAGGTTGTCTTATACTTGTTGGCCTGCTGGAAGAGGGTGTTAGTGATTGTGAGTTGGTGCTCACTGCACTTTTCCAAAAGGAGCTGGCCATTTGAGTTGAGCTTCCCTATACCATGTTTGCCAATAACACCTTTCCAGGCGTCATAGTCGCAGCCTACCCGGGCGTTGAAGTCTCCAAGGACTACGAGCTTATCGCTAGAGGGAACTGACCTGATGGCTTGGTCAAGGTCACTGTAGAAAGCTTCCTTCTCCTTGTCGCTGTATGTCATGGTGGGAGCATATACACTGAGAATGGTCAAGTGGCGTCCCTTGTGGAGACCAATATGCATGCACATAATTCTGTCACTGATGGCAATAGGTAGTCTGTTGAGCTTCTGAGCAATAGATGTTCGTATTGCAAAGCCCAAAGCTCCAGTTCTGGGTTCTCCCTCTGGCTTGCCTCTCCAGTAGAAGGTGTAGCCTGTACCAACCTCCTCCAGACTAGATTCACCAGCAAGTCTGGTCTCACTGAGAGATGCAATATCGATGCTGTACTGCCCCAGCATCTTTGCCAGTATTGCAGTACGGCGCGCTGGTCTGTTGTCGCAGTCTAGAAGGGTTCTGACATTCCATGAGGCAAAGACCATTTGGTGTTTTCGTGTTGGTCTTCGGCCACAGTATTGGATGACCAGTCAGGTGCGGCTGCCTGACAGGTTCTTAGTGGAGTAAGCAATGTTTAGGATCCCTTTTCAGTACCTTTCCCCATCTGGGGAGAGCAGTGCTGTCCCTGAAGGAGGCTGCTCTGTCACTCATGCAGGATACGAGTGCCGCATCCTCGTACTATCGTACTATACTATCGATCATAATATTCTACTTGATAGATTAGAACACTATGTTGGACTTAATGGAACTTTGTTGCAGTGGTTTAGATCTTATTTTTCTGGAAAGTTCCAGTTTGCTCATGTCAATAATGAGTTTTCTTCCAACTCAAAGCTCAATCATGGAGTTCCACAGGGATCTGTGCTAGGCCCTACTCTTTTTAGTTTATATATGCTTCCGTTAGGCAACATTATTAGAAAGCACTGTATACATTTTCATTGTTATGCAGATGACACACAAGTATACCTGTCAATGAAGCCAGATGATAGTAATCAATTAGCCAAGTTGGAAGCCTGTCTTCAGGAAATCAAAGCTTGGATGACTTTAATTTCCTGCTATTAAATTAAGAAAAGACTGAAGTCATTCTAGTTGGTCCAAAAAAACCCTTAGAAATTCCATTCAAAATCAAACTCTTAGTTTGGATGTGGTTTCTCTCTCTTAATAGTTCTGTGAGGAACCTTGGAGTTATTTTTGATCAAGATCTGTTTTTCAATTCACATATTAAATTCGTTTCTAAGACTGCTTTCTATCATTTGCATAATACTGCCAAGATTAGGAGTATCTTGTCTCAGAGTGATGCTGAGAAACTAATCCCCGCTTTTGTTAGCTCTAGATTAGACTATTGAAAATCTTTATTATCAGGTTGTCCTACAACATCTTTAAAAAGTCTTCAGTTGATCGAAAATGCTGCAGCAAGAGTTTTAACAGGTACTAGAAAGAGAGCTCATATCTCTCTGGTTCTGGCCTCCCTTCATTGGCTTCCCATAGAGTTTAGAATTAAGTTTAAAATCCTTCTTCTAACTTACAAAGCTCTAAACAATTAGGCCCCTTTTTATTTAAAAGATCTGATACTACCGTATTATCCTAACAGAGCACTACGCTCCCAAAATGCTGGGATTAGCATTTTGGTATTCTAGGTATTAGAATACCAAAATGTAATACCAATTCTAGGTATTACAATACTTGTAATACCTAGAATCTCCAAAAGTACAATAGGAGGCAGAGCCTTCAGTTATCAAGCTCCTCTCCTGTGGAACCAGCTGCCAATCTGGATTTGGGAGTCAGACTCGATCTCTGTTTTTAAGTAAAGGGTTAAACCCTTCCTTTTTGATATTGCCTACAATTAGGGAGGGATCGTGTGTCTCTGAACCCTCCCTTAGTTATGCTGCTAATATGTTTAGACAGCCGGGGGACCTCCAATAATGCACTGGGCTTCACTCCTTTCTTCACTCTCAATGAAAATTTTTGCTGGTCATTAACATCTCTTTGTTCTCTCGCATAGATTGAGTCCCCATCGTGCTGTTTCCTCTCTATATGTCTGTTCTTTTCGTCTTCTCTATCCCCTCACCCCCCAGCCAGTCGCAGCAGATGACTGCCCTCCCCGAGTCTGGTTCTGCTGGAAGATTCTTCCTGTTAAAAGGGAGTTTTTCCTCTCCACCGTCGCCAAGCGCTTGCTCACAGGGGATCACCTGATTGCTGGGGTCTTTCTGCAATTGTGGGGGTTTCCTCTATAGTTATGAGATGACTGTTGTGAAATGGCGCTATATAAATAAAGTTGAATTCAATAGAATCACATGCAATAACAACATTTCATTTGTCCAGATTGAGGCTTCTCGGGACCTCAGACCTGCTTTTATGTTAGTGTGTAGCAGTCGACAATGGAGTTGTGGAGCGGTCACAGAGCGACTGAGCCAAAGTAATCTATTTTCATTATCATTAGTAAAAGATATAAATTTACAGCAGCAGCTACTGATGGCATGCCCTACTCATTCCATTTCCCCGTGGCAGAAAACACAGACATGAATGATTTTACAGTGAAGTGCATCTTTACCTGGCTATAGTCTGAGGAAACTTTGGTGCAAATACAAAAATTATTGAATTAGAAGTGTGGATCCACACCACAGAGCCCTAAAATAGATAGTGTTACTGGACCTGTCTGCTGCTGTTCATTGAAAGAAGAAAGCACAAGTGTGTGTGTGTGGGTTCACAAAATTCAGCTGATCCTTATGATAGCACCAACGTTTCCTAAGCCTGCAGCCTGGTAGGATGTTGTGCAACGTTCTTCCATTGTCCATCCTTATTAGCGCGCACACACACACACACACACATACACACACACTATAAAAGTCTGCACACCCCTGTTCAAATGCCAGGTTTTTGTGATGTACAGTGCATCCGGAAAGTATTCACAGCACTTCATTTTTTCCTCATTTTGTTATGTCACAACCTTTTTCCAAAAGGGATTAAATTCATTTTTGTCCTCAAAATTCTACACACGACGCCATGGCGACTGCAGCTTAACACTGAAGCTCTCAGACCCAATCCAGGATAACACCTTGAAAATCAAACTTAACGGATTTTTGGAGGAGTGAAAATCAAAAGACAAAATCATCATGTCTAAAGGAAAACAGAAGAAACTGAAATTCTCCAGGCCAGGACACGTATCAGCCGGAGAATCTGAACTGGAAGATCTCCGTTCAGAAGACGAGGAACTGGTGATAGCTAACAAAAGGGTTAGCCTGAAATCACTATTTGAGGAGCTACGACGATTTCGCCGAGAAGTTACGGCCGAATTTCGGGAATTAAGAGAAGAATTGAAAAGGACAAACAGCAGAGTGGACCAGGCCGAGAACCGAATCTTGGAAACAGAGGATCGAATAAAAGTGCTCGAAGATTCTGTGCTAGACCTACGCAAAAGACAAGCAGCTATAGAGGCTAAGCTAACCGACCAAGAAGGAAAACAGAGAAGAGACAACATAAGAATTCATGGTCTGATAGAAGGAACCGAAAATGGTTTTAACTCAATGGCAGAATGCGTGGAATCCTTACTAAGAGAGAAATTGGATATTCCACAAACCACCGACCTGAAGATAGAAAAGGCACATCGTTCATTAGCCGCTAGGCCGGCGGCGGAAGCGCCCCCACGTTCGGTGTTGGTAAGATTTTCCAATTTCAAAATAAAACAAGAGGTTGTAAGACTGGCCTGGCAGAAAAAAGGATTTATGCACCAGGAGAGAAAAGTCTACGTGGAACACGATTACGCCCCGGAGGTCCTTAAAAAGTGCAGGGAATACAATGACGCGAAAAAGGTGTTAAGAGAGAAGAAATTGCGCTTTCAGACACCATTTCCTGCGAAGTTAAGGGTCTTCTACGGCGATGAAACGTGTCTCTATAATTCGGCGGAAGAAGCAACAGCTGACATGGCGAAAAGAGGGCTCCCGGTAACGGTATTTAAACCCGCAGCAGACCCGAGTGAGAAGATCAAAGCGCAAACATGGACAACACAAAGAACCTCAAAATCCACGGACCAGCAGCGGGAAACCCAGCACCAGAGCGTCGCGGATAAACTATCCGTTTTCAGGTTGGAATAGCGACCTTTTTTTTTTTTTTTTTCCCTTCCTCTTGAATCAATCCGCACATCCAACCCCCCTCATACAAGGTAACAAGCTTTAAAGGAGATGCATATTCAACATGTGGTAAAACATTTCATGGAACAATCATATTATTTGAAACAAATAAGTCTTTGTAATAAAAAAAAAAAAAACTTGTTAAAATAGAAATGTGACAATAATCCACATGTTCTCCTCATACTAACAAATACTCTTTTTGCGTGAATGTTTGATGTGATGGGGGTGGGAGGGTGCACACAATTTCACAGGGTTTAGGCATAAAAGGAAAAAAAAAAAAAAATCATTACAAGTTTGGATTGGGTTCTGAAACTCACGTTAAAAGCATGGGACTACTTTCAGTGGCAAGAGAGGGCCCTCAACACGTAACAGAGTTTGAGGAATTTCCCTCAGGGCCTTCACTCCATCAAGGCTCTTACAGGGTCTTTAAAAAGACCTCAGCTCAGGAAGTTCTTATGACAGCTTTTTGTTTTAAAGTTTTTTACACTATGTTCTTAATGTTTTTCTTGTTTTTAATGTTCTTTCAGTTTCTGAGTAGCACAAAAGAGGGCCACCACACAGTTATACTAAACAAAACAACACAATGGAGAAAGAGGGTGTAACCAAAATAATTTCATATAATGTAAAAGGAATCCTGAATCCAGTTAAAAGATCCAAGATTCTAGGCAAAATGAAAAAAGACAAAGCAGGAATAATATTTTTACAAGAAACCCACCTAACAGACGTGGAACACAATAAACTCAGTAGACAAGGGTTTAAAATGATCTCTTCATCTTCATATAAATCAGGGAGGAGGAGGGGAGTAGCGACATTGATATCAACCAAAATTACATTTGAAAAAAAATCAGAACACAAAGATAAAGAAGGGAGATACAGTTTGGTAACTGGGCGGCTAGAGGGAGAAGATATCACCCTGCTGAATGTGTATGCTCCCCCAGGGGCTAACTGGAAATTTTATAAAAATGTATTCGACCTAATGATAACTAAAGCTCAAGGTTTAGTGATATGTGGTGGGGACTTCAATCTTAGACTGAATCCATACTGGGATGCTTCTGGTAATTCCCCACATCAAAATAACACCCAAAACAGGAAGACTCGGATGCTACTAAAAGAACTGGGAATCTGTGACGTGTGGAGGGAACTCAACCCCAGTGTAAAAGACTATACATTTTACTCAACTCCACATTCATCTTACTCAAGGATTGACTATTTTTTTATGTTTAATAGAGACATTGGAAGAGTAAAAACATGTAAAATAGGACTGATGGATCTCTCCGACCACAGTCCGATCTACATGGACTTAAATATCCAAAAATACACAAATAATATATTTTCTTGGAGGTTAAACTCAAATGTCCTGAAAGGACCATTGAAAGATGAATTGGAATCAGATATTCTCAGATATTTGGAAGATAACGATAATGGAGAAGTATCCCCTTTAATACTGTGGGATGCATGCAAAGCTGTAATAAGAGGAAAGATTATTGCAAAACTGGCAACCCAAAAGAAACTAAGACAAGAAAAACTATCCACATTAGAGTCAGAACTTAGGAACCTAGAAAAAGAACACAAAGGCAACACTCATTCTACTGACTCGCTCAAGATTAAGGAAATTAAAAACCAAATAAATGAGATCTACACAATAGAAATCCAGAAGAAACTTACATTTCTGAAACAAAAATACTATGAAGCAGGCAGTAAATCGGCAAAATTGCTAGCCTATAAATTGAGGAAACATCAAACAGAAAGAGCAATCTACAAAATCAGAGACCCAGTATCAAAGGAAATAAAATTCAGAATTCAGGATATTCTTAAAAACTTCGAGAATTACTATAAGAACTTATACTCCCACAAAAAACATAAAAACGCATCCGAGGCATTCCTAAATACATTAAACCTTCCCCAACTTACGGAGTCACAAAATAAAACACTACTGTCAGAAATACATCCTAAAGAATTGGAAAAAGCAATTATGAAACTTAAAGCTAACAAATCCCCAGGAGCTGATGGCTATACAGCAGAGTGGTACAAAACCTTTAAACAGCAACTATCTCCTCTCCTCCTGAAAACATTTAATTATGTCCTCCACACAGGGGAAATCCCCCCCTCCTGGAGAGAAGGGGTCATTGCAGTTATACCTAAACCTGAAAAGGATAAACTAGAGTGCTCCAACTACAGACCAATCAGTGTACTAAATCAGGACTATAAGCTTTTTACCATTATCCTTGCCAAAAGGTTAGAAAATATACTGACAGACCTAATTCATTTAGACCAAACAGGTTTTATAAGACAAAGACAGACACAAGACAACACTCGATGCACTTTACACATAATTCATCATATAAAAAAATATAACTTAAATGCAGTCATATTGGGATTAGATGCTGAAAAAGCATTCGATTCGGTTGACTGGTCTTTTCTATATAGAATCTTATCCAGTTTCAATTTTCATAACAACTTCATTAGAACTATACAGGCATTATATAAAAAACCAACAGCTAAAATAAGGATTAACGGTAATTTATCATCATCTTTTGAACTGGAAAGAGGATGTCGTCAGGGCTGCCCCCTGTCTCCACTGCTCTTTGCAATCTTCATAGAACCTCTGAGCCAATGGATAAGACAAAACCAAAAAATTCAAGGTATTACACTTGGTCAGAAGGAACATAAAATAGCACTCTTTGCTGATGACATTTTAATATACCTAGGGCAGCCGGACACTTCTTTACCAGAACTAACCTCAGTTTTTTCAGAGTATGGAGATTTATCGGGGTACAAATTAAACATGCATAAAACCCAAGTTTTAACATTCAACTATGACCCAAATCATTATTCACTAAGCAAACTCAAAACTAACTGGGAGTCGGAATCTATGAAATATCTGGGGGTCAATATCCCGAAACAACTCAACAAAATTGTATCACTAAACTATGATCCACTGGTGACAAAAATAAAATCTGACCTAGCAAGATGGAATATGATACCATTCTTGGGTACTGCACAAAGAATTGAAGCAGTCAAAATGAATATACTTCCACGTCTTCTATACCTTTTCCAAACAATACCGGTAGAACCTCCCAAAAAAACATGGCAGGAGCTGGACAGATGGATCTCAAGATTCATATGGCAGGGCAAGAGACCTAGAATCAGATATAGAACCCTACAGCTAAACAAAGACAAAGGTGGGCTCGCGCTGCCAAATATCAGGGACTACTTTAAAGCCGCACAAATTAAAACTTTAGTAGAGATATGTAACCCAGTCTACACTGCACAATGGAAGGAGATCGAATGCCAAATAACAAGTGACATCCCCCTACAGGCGATAATAGGGAACAATGCCTTACCTAAGCTTTTGAATAACACTAACCCGTGGATAGAGACCCCGCTAAAAATTTGGTTTAAGATAGTCAGAGAGAATCAAACTAAAGAGCCCTATCGACTTCTGCAATGGATCGCCTATGATCAGGACTTTACTCCTAATAAAACAGACACCAGATTTAAAAAGTGGAAGGAGAAAGGGCTGATAAAATATTACGATGTTTTAAAGGGCAAATCTTAAGAAGTTTTGAAGATTTGAAAAAACAAGGCCTAATAAATCAAGACCTTTACAGGTTCTTCCAGCTTAGACACCACATAAACAATATACTTAAAAAGGAGGTTTTGGAAAGGGCCCAGTCAGGTGTTCTGAAGGTCTTCTTAATGGCATATAAAGGGATCCCAGGGATCAGATACATTTCTAAAATATACCAAGGTCTTCAAGACTTAAAAGGAGACAACACATCTTATATAAAAGAGAGATGGGAAAAAGAGGGGAATTTCACTTTACAACTGGAAATATGGGAAAAGCTAAATAAACAGCAATGGAAAAGTACCTCATCCCTGCAGTGGAGAGAATTTGGATGGAAAAACTTGGCAAGATTTTTCAGAACACCTGCACAAAACAAATTTACCCATAAGGGATTGAACTGTTGGCGCTTGTGTGGTGAAAAGACTGCAAATCATTTTCATGTGTTTTGGTCATGCCCAGTTATCCACCAATATTGGACCAAGGTACAGACAATATTGGGGAAAATATTCAAAATTACAGTTCCCTTTTCTTTTGTAACTTTGTATTTGGGTTTACTACCGGACTCACTGGAAAGACGAGGAGAAAAATACTTATTCAATGTTTTAATATTGGCAAGCAAAAAAGCTCTAACTAAAAAATGGATGTTGAAGGACTGTCCTACACCTGAAGATTGGACTAACGTGATCCAAGACATTTACTCGATGGAAAAGTTGACATTCGCACTGAGACAGGACATGGATGGGTTCATGAACTTTTGGCAACCCTGGACCGCATATGTGTCTTCCATTAGATCTAATCTTTGACAAATACCATTTCAATAATGGTTCCGCTCTTTGTTCCAAAGCTACTCAGATGCTCTTTTATCTTTATTTACTTACTTTTTCTTTTTGTTTGTTTTTTACTGGTTTTTTTTTTGTTGTTATTTGTTTTTTGTTTTTTTCTCTTTAATTTCACTTTTTCTTTCACTTTAAAAAAAAAAAAAAAAAAGGGGTGTTGTAAGAATTAATCTTCCAATGTTGTCAGATATCAGAAAATAAGGGAACATGTGATGAAAATGTAAACAATGCATTGCTGTAACGACCTGTATACCCTTTACAAAAACTTAAATAAAAAAAAAAAAAAAAAAAATTCTACACACAATACCCCATAATGACAATGTGAAAAAAGTTTTGAGATTTTTGCAAATTTATTAAAAATAAAAAACTAAGAAAGAATTCACAGCCTTTGCTCAATACTTTGTTGATGCACCTTGGCAGCAATTACAGCCTCAAGTCTTTTTGAATATGATGCCACAAGCTTAGCATACCTATCTTTGGGCAGTTTCACCCATTCCTCTTTGCAGCACCTCTCAAGCTCCATCAGGTTGGATGGAAAGCGTCGGTGCACAGCCATTTTTCGATCTCTCCAGAGGTGTTTAATTGGATTCAAGTCTAGGCTCTGGCTGGGCCACTCAAGGACATTCAGAGTTGTCCTGAAGCCACTCCTTTGATATCTTTTTAAATTAAATTAAATCACCCTTTATTGTCATTCAACCATACAACCAATCATGTACAGTAGAACGAAATTGTGCTTTTCCCATCTACAGTGTCAATCACACACACCCCATGTGTAGAATCAGAGGGCCACTGCCATGCAAGGCGCCGCCACAGATTTCCCTCCTTCATTCCATTATTGCTGAGCACCAAGCTGGACGGCAGGAAGTTCCGCTTTTATATGGTCTTCGGCATGACCCGGCCGGGATTTGAACACCTGCCTCCCGGCTGTGGGGCGGATGCTCTACCAACTGAGCCACCACACCGGTGGCTGTCTTGGCTGTGTGCTTAAGGTCATTGTCCTGCTGAAAGATGAACCGTCACCCCAGTCTGAGGTCAAGAGCGCTCTGGAGCAGGTTTTCATCCAGGATGTCTCTGTACCATTCATCTTTCTCTCTATCATGACTAGTCTCCCAGTTCCTGCCACTGAAAAATATCCCCACAGCATGATGCTGCCACCACCATTGGCGTGGTTATGAGCGGTGCCTAGTTTCCTCCAAACATGACGCCTGGCATTCACGCCAAAAAGTTCAATCTTTGTCTCATCAGTCCAGAGAATTTTGTCTCTCCTGGTCTCAGAGTCCTTCAGGTGCCTTTTGGCAAACTCCAGGCGGGCTGTCATGTGCCTTTTACTAAGGAGTGGCTTCCATCTGGCCACGCTACCATACAGGCCTGATTGGTGGATTGCTGCAGAGATGGTTGTCCTGGAAGGTTTTCCTCTCTCCACAGGGGAACGCTAGGAACTCTGACAGAGTGACCATCAGGTTCTTGGTCACCTTCCTGACCAAGGCCCTTCTCCCCCGATCGCTCAGTTTAGACAGCCGGCTATCTCTAGGAAGAGTCCTGGTGGTTCTGAACTTCTTCCATTTATGGATGATGGAGGTCACTGTGCTCATTGGGACCTTCAAAGCAGCAGCAATTTTTCTGTACCCTTCACCAGATTTGTGCCTCGAGACAATCCCGTCTCGGAGGTCTACAGACAATTCCTTTGACTTCTTGCTTGGTTTGTGCTCTGACATGCACTGTCAACTGTGGGACCTTATATAGACAGGTGTGTGCCTTTCCAAATCATCTCCAATCAACTGAATTCACCACAGGTGGACTCCAATTAAGCTGCAGAAACATCTCAAAGATGATCAGTGGAAACAGGATGCACCTGAGCTCAATTTTGAACTTCATACCAAAGGCTGAGAATATACACTACCGTTCAAAAGTTTGGGGTCACCCAGACAATTATTTTGTGTTTTCCATGAAAAGTCACACTTATTTACCACCATGATTGCACAAGGATTTTCGAATCATCCATTAGCCTTCTGACGCAATGAGCCAACACATTGTACCATTAGAACACTGGAGTGATAGTTGCTGGAAATGAGCCTCTATAGACCTATCTAGATATTGCACCAAAAACCAGACATTTGCAGCTAGAATAGTCATTTACCACATTAGCAATGTATAGAGTGTATTTCTTATTAGTTTAAAGTTATCTTCATTGAAAAAAAGTGCTTTTCTTTCAAAAATAAGGAAATTTCTAAGTGACCCCAAACTTTTGAACGGTAGTGTATATATATATATTTTTTTTTTTATTTATTTATTTTTTTTTTTTTTGGTCCTGTCAGGCAGCTAGGCAAACAGAACAGGGATCTGTCACCCTTATTGTGCCAAAACAGATTTACTTTGCCAAGAGGAGCTTATACAGTACCTAACTGTGTACTGTATATTGTTGTAAACTCCTCCTGTAATAACTTTTAATTCTTTATTTTAATTGTTTTATCCATGGAAGACCCAACAGGATGGGGAAGAGGGAAAGGAAGTGTGTGAAGGGGGAAAAGAAAAGGGAAGGGAACAGAAAAAATAAAAAAGACAAACAAACCAACAACTAAAACAAACAAAAGACAAACTGCTTCTTCCACCGAAGATGTCTCAACATGAATCTGGTTTCCGCACCTGTTAAAGGAGAGACACTTGTGCGTGTATGTCTGTGTGCATATATATGAGAACACGCGCAAAATAAGTGTGTGCATATGAGTGGTTTGTCAGGAAACATACGAGCGGAGGGCTGGTCGCAGCAGCTCTCCCCCCGGGAACCCCGAGCAGGCAAGGCAGCGCCACCAACCCCCAGCAATCCTATGAAGAAAGCTCATTTCAGCCGCATGTATCCGCAATCTCATTCTTTCGGTCATTACCCAAAGCTCATGACCATAGGTGAGGGTAGGAACATAGATTGACTGGTAAATTGACAGCTTTGCCTTAGAGCTTAGCTCCCGCTTTACCACAACAGACCGGTAACAACGTCTGAATCACTGCAGATGCTGCTCCGATCCATTTGTCAATCTCTCGCTCCATTCTCCCCTCACTCGTGAATAAGACCCCGAGATACTTAAACTCCTCCACTTGGGGCAGGAGCTTATCCCCAACCCGGAGAGGACAATCCACTTTTTTTTCCAGCTGAGGACCATGGACTCAGACTTGGAGCATATATACAGTGGGGTAAAAAAGTATTTAGTCAGCCACCAATTGTGCAAGTTCTCCCACTTAAAAGTTGACAGAGGTCTCCAATTTTCATCATAGGTATACCTCAACTATGAGAGACAAAATAAGAATAAAAAAAAATCCAGAAAATCCCATTGAAGGATTTTTAATGAATCAATTGGTAAATTCCTCGGTAAAATAAGTATTTGGTCAATAACAAAAGTTCATCTCAGTACTTTGTTATATACCCTTTGTTGGCAATGACAGAGGTCAAACGTTTTCTGTAAGTTTTCACAAGGTTTTCACACACTGTTGCTGGTATTTTGGCCCATTCCTCCATGCAGATCTCCTCTAGAGCAGTGATGTTTTGGGGCTGTCGCTGGGCAACACGGACCTTCAATTCCCTCCAAAGATTTTCTATGGGGTTGAGATGTGGAGACTGGCTAGGCCACTCCAGGACCTTGAAATGCTTCGTTGCCCGGGTGGTGTGTTTGGGATCATTGTCATGCTGAAAGACCCAGCTACGTTTCATCTTCAATGCCCTTGCTGGTGGAAGGAGGTTTTCACTCAAAATCTCACGAAACATGGCCCCATTCATTCTTTCCTTTACACGGATCAGTCATCCTGGTCCCTTTGCAGAAAAACAGCCCCAAAGTATGATGTTTCCACCCCCATGCTTCACAGTAGGTATGGTGTTCTTTCTCCTCCAAACACGACAAGTTGAGTTTTACCAAAAAGTTCTATTTTGGTTTCATCTGACCATATGACATTCTCCCAGTCCTCTTCTGGATCATCCAAATGCTCTCTAGCAAACTTCAGACGGGCCTGGACATGTACTGGCTTAAGCAGGGGGACACGTCTGGCACTGCAGGATTCGAGTCCCTGGCGGCGTAGTGTGTTTCTGATGTAGCCTTTGTTACTTTGGTCCCAGCTCTCTGCAGGTCATTCACTAGAGGCACTTTTCCACGGGCCCCGCTCAGCCTCGATCTTAGAACACGACTCGGGTCAGCGCAGCGCCATTGTCCCTTGATTCCTTTTCAACAGTCCCGCGGCGCCACACTCTCGTGACATGTAGCGTGCGCGACCATATCCTCCACAGCAAACAAAATGGCTGATTACGAGGTGAGAATTATCATTTTTCTCGCTCTGTGGCTTTTTACAATAATGAAGGCCAGACAACTAATCCAGATAAAACGACGTGCACTGAGACGACGTGCGTTGCTACAAACGTTGGAGGCAGGGTCCATGAGGCTCTCGTCTGCCGTATTGGAATATGAAGCAGCAACTCTGAGGTTAAATGCTCAACAAATGATTGAGCGTGTCATGGTAAGCTAACGCATGCTAAATTTTTCAAATCTAATTTTTTATTAACGTCAGTATTAAGTACAGCATTTTTCAGGTTAGTGGTTTGAATTGCCTTACATTATATGTATGCTGTGTGTGTGTGTTTCAGTTGGTTGCTTCTTTACGCAATAATCGCTGCAGACCCTCTGTGTGAGCATTTCCCCGTGCTTCGCAGTGGTGGGAGGCTATAGTTCCCGACTTCTCAAACACGGAGTGGTTGCAGAACTTCAGGATGTCCGCGGAGACTTTTACCTACCTGTGGCACAAATTGCGTGCACGCATGGAGCGTCAAGATACAACATTCCGCCTATGTGTGCCTGTGAAGAAGAGAGTGGCCATTGCACTGTGGAAGCTTGCTACTGGGTCAGAGCACCGGACTATTGGCCATCTGTTTGGTGTCAGCATCACAACAGTGTGCAGGTGTGTGCAGGATTTTTGTGCAGCAGCAGAGTCGTTGCTGGTTCCAGAACAAATCCGTTTTCCTGATGAAGGGAGGTTCAGTGAAATGTCAGCCTACATGGAGAATCGGTGGGGGCTTCCATTGTGTGTTGGTGCTATCGATGGCTCACACATACCCATCATAGCACCCAAAGAATTTCACACCGACTACTTTAATCGTAAAGGGTGGCACTCCATAATACTTCAAGGTGTTGTTGATGGAAAGGGCTTGTTCTGGAATGTGTTTGCAGGGCTGCCAGGGAGCATGCATGATGCTAGGGTACTGAGACTGTCTACACTGTGGGATTTAGCCAGTCGGGGGAACCTATTTCCACCTTACATCAGGAACATAGGTGTAGTAGTAGATTAGTTTATTTGACAGGGACAGTGCAATAAACATAGACAATTAATCAAAGACAATCAATCTGATGTGTTGCACATAGAGTGTATAGCTATTAGCTAATTTGCAACTCTTGTCCCTGGATGGGCTTTAGAAAAAAGAATCAAGATAAAAAATATACACAATAACCACATACATCAATGCAGAAAAATTATAAATACACAATTATAAATATTATAAATATTATAAATACACAAATATAACAGCCTGACTCACATTTAACATAAATATTATAAATATTATAAATACACAAATATAACAGCCTGACTCACATTTAACACATATAACATAACTCACATTTGCCTATTTCAGGCCTTCCTCCCTCCGTCACTCACTATAAACAAACACATTTATTCCTTCCCTTCATTCACTCTCACTTTGCAGACAATTAATTCATACATGAGTACATTCTTGTTTATTTTTCAGCCAGTTTTTAACATTTTTAGTGAATGTTTTAAAGTCCGTTATTATTTTAATTTCATTTGGCATTGTGTTCCAGATGTGACTGCCCTTTATAGAGAAAGCTGTTTGTCCAAATGTGGTTCTGCGGTGGAATATTTTACAGTTATTGTTAACAGAACTCCTGGTGGCTCTGCTGCTGTCCTGTCTTTGGACAAAACCAGCAAGTGGCTCGGGTGCTGATTTATGAAAACATTTGAACGTTAATTTCAGAAGACAGAGGTCAATGAAGCTCTCAAAACTCAATAGGTTGTATTTTTTTAAAACATTACAGTGATGCCACCTAATGGGCTTTTTGTCCAAGATTTTTAGGGTTTGATTATATAATGAACCTATATGTCTTATTGTGGAAGGGGCTGCTTGAGCCCAGACTGTCAAACAGTATGATATATGAGAAAAAACCATAGAATGCATATACAGTGCAGCTGCTTCGTAAGGTATGTAATATCTAATTAATTTAAAGCAGTTCAGATTTTTTTTTACTGTTTTTGAAATTTTCTTTATATGAAGATTAAATTTGAGTTGAGGATCTAGTACAATGCCAAGGTATTTGAATTCTGTAACTAAACTGATGTCATGATCATGTATATTAACTTTAAAATGTTGCAGGTTACATTTTTTGATTGAAAAGCACATTGAGACTGTTTTCTGAAGGTTCAGCAATAGATGGTTCTTGAGGAGCCACTCTTGGACATCAACCATACTTGTAGACAGTACATCTGCAGCCTGTGCTGGAGTCTTGGCAGCTGTGTAAATAACTGCATCATCTGCATAAAGTTGGCATGTTGCAGCTGAGCAGTGTAACGGCAGGTCATTAATAAAAATGCTGAAAAGTAAAGGACCAAGAATGGACCCTTGTGGGATACCCATGCGGTTGTTTAAAAATGAGGATTTATCCTGGTGAACTTTTACACACTGTTCTCTATTCTGGAGATAAGATGCAAACCATTCTAATGTATTTGGGGAGAAGTTAAAAGATACCATTTTGGATAAAAGCAAACTGTGGTTTACAGTATCGAAAGCCTTTTTGAGATCTAGAAAAACAGCTCCTACCACATTACCCCTGTCCAAGGACTGTTTGACGTTTTCAATAAGGCAACAATTTGCTGTTTCTGTTGAGTATCCTGGTCTAAAACCAAATTGATGTGGATGAAGAAGTTGATTGTCTTGTAAGTAGTCTATCAGCTGTGTAGCTACAACTTTTTCAAGAACCTTAGATAGGACTGGTAAGATAGAGATTGGGCGGTAATTGCAGATATCGTCTTTACTGCCTGATTTATGAACTGGTATGACGACAGCTTTTTTCCAGCCAGATGGAAATGTACTAGACCTAATGGAGAGATTAATGAGATGAGTCAGTGGTTTGATTAATATTTTGCTGTGCATTTTGAGAAAGGAGGTGCTCATATTGTAGATATCATTAGTTTTTGAGTTTGACAGTGTTTTAACAATACCAGCAATTAACTTCTCATTTACCTCATCGATGTGAAAAGTATCTGTTGGAAGTATGGAATTTGTGTTGTTGAGCACATTTGGCAGCACAAAAATTTTTGTTAAGTCTTCCACAGAGCCCACAAAGTGTGAATTAAATTCATTTGCCAAAGTAGCCTTGTCACTGACGGTCTTGCCATTGATTCTAAGTTCCTTTACCCCCTTCTGATCGTTTTTTTTATTAGTTAAGTTATTTAAATGCCTCCATAGGGAACTGTTGTTACCCTTTGCATGATCTATCAGTTTATTGTAATAAGATATTTTTGATTTTCGCAGCTCATGTACCACTTTATTTCTTAAACTTTTGTACACAAGGTGATCATTTTGTAGTTTGGAGGTTAGTGATGTTTTCAGTGCATAGTCTCGCCTCTTCATAAGTTTTCTTATTTCATTATTTAACCATGGTAGGCTAATCTTCTGTTGTCTACTTTTAATTTGCTTTGAAAATTTTTCTATAGACTTTGTGATTGTTGCAGTTATAAAATTACAACAATCATCTACTTCACATGTTGACATGAGCTGCTCCCAATTTTGATTCTCTAAGTAATGTTCAAACTCCTCATTTTTTGATTTGGGGATAATAAAATTTGATTTGTCAATATCGACTCCCCCAAAATACTGTAGTCGCTTTTTAGTAAGTTTCCTGACAGCAAGAACCATGTTATGATCTGAGAGACCAGTTACAAGATTATAGGTTCTGGTTATTCGTTCTGGTTTATTAGTAAATACCATGTCAATAAGTGTTCTGGATTGTTTGGTTATCCTGGTGGGTCCTTTGATGATTTGCTGGTAATTAAATTTAGTCATGAGGCTTTTCAGTTTTTGTTTGTCTTTTTTATCAGACCAGTTGATATTAAAGTCACCATGAATTATTGTTTCTCTGTTCTTCTCAAGTTGTTTAACCAGATCACTTAATTCATTATAAAAGGAAGAATTGTGTGATGGTGGGTTGTACAATACTGCAATGTTGAAATTCATTACCGGAGAGAGACATACATTAACAGCTAAACATTCAAGTGAAGTATTCAAATCAACCAGTTGACATTTATATTTGTCTTTGATGTAAATTAAAACACCTCCTCCCCTCCCTACCTGCCTGTCTTTTCTAAAACACTGGTAGCCCACAATATCGATCATATTAGTGTCTATGTTCCTGTGTAGCCAGCTTTCTGAGAGACAAAGGTAGTCCAGATTTGAGTCCAACAGCAACACCGAAATCTCATCTCTTTTGGGGATTATGCTCCGTATGTTTAAATGACCGCCGAGGATCCCCTTTGGTTTAGCCTTGGTGTCCCAAAGAACTCGTGCATGATTAACAGTTTGGAAAAATAAATGTTGTTTTTGCTTTTGTACAGCTCGGTTTTGTGCTAACCCAGTGGTCTGCTGTTTAATAGTGGCAGGTCCAGGGTTAAGGTGAATATCTCCTGCCAGAAGTAGCAGAACTAACAGAACTTTAATTGTATATCCTCTGCCATATTGTGATTTTTGCTTAACAGCCATGTTTGCCTTAATTTGGAAGTTTTTGCTCAGGCCTTTTAAAGACCACATAGAGTGTAGGGTGAGATGTCCAAGCCCAAATCCATACAGATAAAACTTTTTAACTTCACCTTTGGTTGAGTTTGTCGGAAAATCCTTCTTGTTGCAGGTCCAGACACACAAAGACAAAACGAAGAGGAAGTAGAGAAGTAGAGAAGGCTTATTAGTGGTGCCCATCAGCCCACTTTTTAATCCGGTGGCCGCCATCTTCAGTCTTTCTTGGAAAGAAGGAAAAAGAAAATCTGTGGATAGTAAAATAAATTCTGCTTATATCGCCAGAATCTGATCCGATCGTCCTCGAATCCAGCTGGGCCTCAGCTAGCCAACTAGCCCCTTCCGTTGCTGGTCTCGTTGCTCATAGTCGCCGTAACTGGTCTCCCGTCCCGCTCCTCCAACCGAGTCTCGTCACACACCGCCGCTGCCACCGAGCTCCGCTGAGGTCACGGTAAGTCCTCCGCTAGGCACCGCCACCTACCGTTGTCTGCCTGGGTGAAATCTCTGCTGAGCCCCGTCAACAAATAGCCGCTTGCCTGGTAGTATCTCCGCTGGGCCTCGCAGCTGGGCTTCGATTCAGGCTGGTGTAAGGTGGAATGACTGGCGCCAGCATTAAGCTAACTAGCGTTAGCTTAGCAATCGCTTCGGGTAGTCTCGTCGCACACCGCCGCTGCAGTCACGGTAAGTCCTTCGCTGGGCACCGCCGCCTACCGCCGTCTGCCTGGGTGAAATCTCTGCTGAGCCCCGTCAAACAAATAGCCGCCTGCCTGGTAGTATCTCCGCTGGGCCTCGCAGCTGGGCTTTGATTCAGGCTGGTGTTAGGTGGAATGGCTGGCGCCAGCATTAAGCTAACTAGCGTTAGCTTAGCAATCGCTTCAGGTAGGGCACATCAGTGAATCACAAGGAAGCGCTGGAATCGCTGGTCAGTTTACTCACAGTGGCCGGATAAAAGCGATCAAAGGGGTAATCCACCGGAGGTATATCCGATCGCTGTAGGTTAGATTTTTAGAGACTGGCGCCAGCATTAAGCTAACTAGCGTTAGCTTAGCAATCGCTTCAGGTAGCATTAAGCTAACTAGTGTTAGCTTAGCAATCGCTTCAGGAAGGCGCAGGAAGTCGCTGGAGAAAGGCGATTAAAGGGCAATCCAACGGAGGTGGCAATTCAGCCCGTGCGTGTTCGCCACGAGCGCCGATCGCTGCAGGCCAGCCACTTTTAATGGCAAAATCAGTGACTTTGTCTCAGCACTGAAAAAGTGTGACCATCCCGGTCGCCATCTTGAGGCTTTTTTTTTTTTTTTTTTTTTTTTTTTTTTTTTTTTTTTTTGGTGAGGTAGGTGAGGTAGGTGCTGGATACTACATTCTCGGAGACTCTGCATATCCACTGCAAAACTGGCTGTTGAAACCATTTCATGACAATGGAGGACTGACTGTAGACCAGCACTTGTTCAACCAGACTGTCAGTCGAGTACGGGTGGTTGTGGAAAATGCTTATGGGAGGCTAAAGGGACGGTGGCGCTGCCTTCTAAAACGGAATGACTGTGACATGGCACTCTCGAAATCTATGGTGCTGACTTGTTGTGCTCTGCATAATTTGTGTGAGAGTCATGGAGAGATTTTTGACAATACATTGGATGATGCTGTAGATGAACCAGCGGTGGGCGCAAACCATGGATCAGAGGAGCAGGGTGACCATATCCGAGATGCTGTGATGCAGTACTTGTGTAGCAATAGATAGAATGTCATCCACATTTCTGTGCATACATCCTTTAAAAATTTGTTTTAAATAAAAGTTTTTTCTATTTACATATAGCTGGCCTCTGTTGTTCATAACGCTTGTCTTTTAAAGGTACGTGTAATATCATGAAGAAACACAGTATAGCCTATGTTCACTGTGTTTTCTGTTGACTGAAAAAAATTTTTTTTTTAAAATAAAATGTTTTTAAAAAACAATCTCATCGACTTCCGGGAAGATGACGGAGAGACATAACACTTAAACAAAGAGCTCTCCCTAGCCGGATTAAAAATCATCGGTAAATGGCCAACTCGACATAAACGGATCAATAAACTAAGGGATGAAAACACGAAGGAACCGGGCACAAGGACAAAAACAGGGTAAAATTGAAGAATTCCTCTCCAACAACGCAGGAAAAACCGCTGTACGCAAAGCCCAAAAAAACGAGATGTCCACAGCAGAGAAAATGGAGGACACCAGACTCGACAACATGACCACTGGCATCGCCAGTTTGGGTGAAGAGTTAAGAGAATTCAAGCGACAGCTACAACAGGATTTAGCGGCTCTTAAGGAGGAACTGAAAAAAGAAATTAAGGAGGAAATCATGGACCTCCGAAGAGAAATGGAGCGTAAATTAACGGAAAACATGGAGGAGCTGCGCTCCCAGCGGGCGTGTATGACAGAAGCGCAGACCCGAATTTCGGAACTAGAAGATTGGAAAAGCGAGGCAAACGAACAACTACAGACCCTGACGACGCAAACGCAGAGGATGCAGGAGAAAATAAACGACTTGGAGAGCAGATCCAGACGAAGCAATATGCGCATCTTTGGAATTCCGGAGGGTATTGAAGGCAACTCGATGACAAAATTCATGGATCAGTTCTTAAAAAAAGAACTGGAAATACCCGGAGAAACGGATCTACAGATTCAACGGGCGCACAGAACACCGGCACAGAACCCGAAAACAAACGCTACACCCAGGTCAGTTGTGGTAAACTTTGTGAAATATGACATAAAGGAAAGAATCCTGACGCAAGCATGGAAAAAAAAAGATACGAATCGGCGACAAACAGGTATTTTTTGACCATGACTACCCGACAGAAATCGTGCAGCAGCGGAAGAAATATGCCAACATTAAAAAAACGCTGAAAGAGAAAAAAATTAGATTCCAAACGCCGCTAACGAAAATGAGGATTCATTGGGAGGAAGGCACAAGAACCTACAACACGGCCGAAGAGGCAGCGCGGGATATGATGGAGCGGGGCCTTGAGGTGAGCGTGCCGAAGGAGACGGCTGGAGCAGCGGCGGCCCTGAACGCACCACGACAGACGGAGTGGAGACGAGTGAACGGCGGAAGAAGGGGGAGAGACGCAGAGCAGCGGGCCCAGGACAGCTACAAGGCTTTCAACTGAAAGCCTAGATCATAACAAAGATTAAGAAAGGCACAGAAGAAATGAAGGCCAAGAAGACAAGGTAAAAGAGAAACAGACGGCTAGGAGAGGTTTAAGTGATATTTGTTGGACATTTCTAGACTTATGACTATTACTTTGATAGTAATTAGAAGTCTAGGGAGGGCCCTTCACTCTGTGAAGACAAACCCCCCACCCACCAACAGGGACCAGTGGGCAGAAGAAAGGCCCAAAGTACGGAGGTCGAGATTTTTTAATGTGTTTTTATATAAATATGTGTTATTTTTGTTGTTAATGGGGCTAGGAGCACAAGTTAAAAAAATGGAAAAACATGAATATGGGTAAAAATCTTAAGATAATGACACTAAACGTGAATGGTCTGAACTCACCTGTTAAAAGGGAAAGAATAATAAGAAAATTCAAGAAGGAAAAAGCTGAAATTATATTTATGCAAGAGACACATTTGAGCAAGACAGAACATGTGAAACTAAAGAGATTTGGCTATAAGAACTCCTACTACAGTTCATTTAAGGGAGGAGCAAAAAGGGGGGTTATGATACTAATCTCAAACAAAATACAATTTGAAAGTGAACAGGAAATCCAGGATAAAGAAGGCAGGTATGTAATAATAAAGGGAAGAATAGATGGTATGCAGATCACATTAGTGAACATCTATGCCCCACCAGAAAGTGACAAGGGTTTTTTTCAACATCTGTTTGATCTCATAGCAACACACAGTGAAGGAGTCCTAATTTGTGGAGGAGACTTAAACGCTGTCATGGATCATGAAGTTGACACAACAAGTGTTAAGAAGACAAAAAAACATGTAACAAAGTTCATAAGAACCTCACTGGCAGAAATGGGTATGGTAGACATATGGAGGGACCTGCACCCACTCGAAAAAGACTATACACATTATTCAGCAGCCCATAAAGTACACTCTAGAATAGATTACTTCCTTATGAATGAAGGTGACAGACACAGGGTGAGAAATTGTTGGATTGGAGGGGCAGAAATATCAGATCATAATCCTATATACATGGAAATATATTTAAACAATAGAAAACGACAAACAACATGGAAACTTAACGTAGGACTGTTAAATGATGAGAAAATGAAAGAAAGAATAAAAATAAACATAAACGAATATATCCAAGAGAATGACAATGAAGAAGTGGACCCAACAATACTATGGGACGCACTAAAAGCCGTGTTAAGGGGTAAATTAATTGTTGAAACAGGAAAAGCAAATAAGACTAAACTGGAAGCGTATGAACAAAGATGTGAGAGACTGAGGGAATTAGAACGTAAACATCAAAGCACAAATGATCCAAAAATATATCAAGAAATTAAAGAAGAAAAAACAAAGATAAAAGAAACACAAATGGATGAAATTGAAAGGAAAAATAGATATCTAAAGCAAAAATATTATGAAACGGGGCCAAAAGCCACAAAACTGCTGGCAAAACGGTTAAGAAAACAACAAACAATGAATAATGTATACAAGATTAAAGACCCCACCACAAATAAAACCACAGTTAACCCAGAAAACATCGAAGAAATTTTCCATAATTTCTACCAAGAACTATACTCGCAACCTGAAGAAACAAATACTAAAGATATCAAAAAATTTCTAGACACATTGGACTTGCCATCAATAGGAAATCAACAAAATGAAAAACTAACAGCAGAAATAACAACACAAGAGATCAGAGATGTGATTAAGTCACTTAAAAACGGTAAATCACCAGGTAGTGATGGATACCCTTCTGAGTTTTATAAACTGTTTATAGAAGAACTCACGCCACAACTCCTAAAGTCATTTAATTGGACGCTGAACAACAACAAAATACCTCCATCATGGAACGAAGCAATCATTTCAGTTATTTTAAAACCAGGGAAAGATAAAGAACAATGCGGAAACTATAGACCAATCTCTTTATTAAATGTAGATTATAAAATATACACAACAATTATATGTAAACGAATAAAGACATTCTTGACGGAATTGATAGAAGATGATCAAACTGGATTCATAGAGGGACGCCAAACACATGACAATATCAGGAGAACAATACATATAATTAACCAAATGCATAAAGAAAAGAAAAGCGCAGTAATAATGAGTTTAGACGCAGAAAAAGCATTTGACAGGGTTAACTGGAAATTCCTATATAGTGTACTGGAGCGCTTTGGATTTAACGAAAAATCAGTACAATGCATAAGGACGCTATATCAAGAACCTGTGGCAAGAATCAAGATAAACGGTAGCTTAACAGACAAAGTAAATATACAAAGATCAACTAGGCAGGGATGCTGCTTATCGCCCACCTTGTTTGCTCTGTTCATAGAACCATTGGCTCAAGCGATACGACAAAATAAGAAATTAAAAGGTGTAACAATAAAGGGGGCGGAACACAAGATTGGGCTATTTGCAGACGATATTATAGTTTACCTTGAACAACCAGATAAATCAATAATGGAAATGATGAACTTGATAGAAAATTTTGGAAAATTATCAGGATACAAGATAAACATAACAAAAACACAAATACTGACATTCCACTATAACCCTCTAAACCAGATAACTGATAAGATCAAACTAAACTGGAACCAAAAAGAAATAAAATACCTTGGAGTGAACATGCCTAAAGACCTAAGCAAAATATATAAAGCAAACTATGATAGGTTGGAACAAGAAATAAAAAAAGATATTGATAGATGGTCAATCTTAAATATGGATCTGAATTCAAAAATTGAGACAGTCAAAATCAGCATACAACCTAGATTACTTTACCTCTTCCAGGCTATACCAACAGAGATTCCAGATGCCCAATTCTCAAAGTGGGACAGGATGATATCGAGATTTGTTTGGGGAGGTAAAAAACCAAGAGTGAAATATAAAACCCTCCAATTACCAAAAGAGAAAGGAGGCATGGGCCTACCGAGTCTAAAGGAATATTACTACTCAACACAAATAAGATATATCATATGTTGGTGCGACGAGGGATATGAGGCAAAATGGAAAGAAATGGAAAAGGAAATTGAGGGACTCCCAGTACAAAGCATAATAGGGGATAAAGATGCATATAAGCAAATCAAACAAATAGACCCAATCACTAAATTTACTTTAGAACTGTGGTATAAAATAGTACAAAAGTATAATATAAAGGAAGACATAAAACTATTGAAATGGGTAGCATTTGACAGTCAGTTTGAACCGGCAAAACAAGATAGGGGATACAAAAATCTGGTGAACAAGGGAATCACAGCATGGGGCAATATCGGAAAAAAAGATCTCGGGAGCTTTGTAAATATCAGGAGAAAATTTAAATTAGAAAGATCGGAATTTTTCAGATATCTGCAGATGAGAGATTACTATATGAAGAAGATTAGGCATAACCTCCAAACAGATGTGAACGAGATTATACAACTTATTTTAAGCTCATATGCAGGAAATAAAATAAGAATTATTTCAAAACTATATCAGAAACTTATGACAAACAATCATACAAGTAACTATATAAAGGAGAAATGGGAGAAAGAGCTCAATTTAAACATAACAGAAGAAAGCTGGCAGGAAATATGGAAAACACAACACACATCAACAAATTCAAGGACATGGAGGGAATTTGGATGGAAAAACCTGATTCGCTTTTTCATTACACCACAGATTCAAGGAAAATATACAAATACCCAATCTTTATGCTGGAGGGGATGTGGGGCTCAAAATGCAGACCACTCACATATGTTTTGGAAATGCTACAAAATATCATCATTTTGGAAATCTATGCATGTGACAATACAGAAGATATTAGGATATAATATACCAATGAACTGTAACCTGATGTACTTATGTGATCTTAAAAAAGACAATGTTATACAGGCTGAGGACAGATATCTAGTTAAAATCTTGTTGACTGCATGTAAAAAAACTATCACAAAAAAATGACGATCAGAAGTTCTTCCTGACCAAGAACAATGGACTGACATTGTTGAGGACATACGTATGATGGAAAAACTAACATATCGACGAAGAATGCAAGAAGGAATATGGGAGAAAAAATGGCGGAAATGGACACACTACAAAGTGCAACAACGAGGCAGAAATTGAAAGAATAACCAAAGACACTGAAAAAACCAGAAGAATTAAGAGATGGAAACTAAAAACTTGATGCTCCAACATTTGTCCCCCCCCCTTTTATTTTTTTATTTTTTTCTTTCTTTTTCCCTACCCTAACCCCTTTGTTTTTTAAATGTAGAATGTGATCTGAATGCATTATATATGATGAAAAATGAATAAAAATCTAAGTTACAAAAAACAAAAACAAAAAAAAAAAAAAACCAATCTCATCTGTTGTTCATAACGCTTATCTATTAAGCAAAGGGTAATTAAATGCAGAAACAGAGTGTAGGCCATGTTCACTGTGGCGTAAGTTGAATTCAAAATAGAAATTTGACTCAAGCGGTGTTACATGATTTAACAAGTAACGGTCTCCAACATTTACCTCAAAAATGATTTTTCTAATTTTAGATAAGCTAATATAATTTTAGGAGTAATTGTGGTTACAAACATGTTGGGCACTGTGAATTACATGCAGAAACATAGCACAGACCATGTTCAAATAGACAAGCCACTTTGGTTCCGGGTGAATTATCAATTGAATTAATGTCGTGATACTTGTGGTAACATGTAATAGGGTCCGACTATGTTTTTGAAAATGATTTTTAGAATTGTCGAAAAAGTAATATAAATTTAGCATCAATTGTGGAAAATAACATTTTTGGAAATGAGATTTAGATACAGAAACAACGCACAGACCATTCCCAAAATTGCATGTAGACAGGCCACTTTGGTTTCTGTTTAATTCAAAACTTAAGTGTAAATTATGTGTTGTCACATGTAATGCTCTCTGACTTTTACTTTGAAAAAGATTTGTATATTTTTGGAAAGCTCTAATGAATCTAGCAAAGTCTGTGGATAATAACATTTTGGGCAATGTGACTTACATGCTGAAACACCGCACAGACCATCCTCCAAAAATGCAGCTACACAAGCTGCTTTGGCTTTGTTGGAATTATTAATTGAGGTATAAATCCTATGGTGATACATGATTTAACATCTCATGGTCTCCAATTTTTAATTTCAACATGATTATACTTATTTTTCAAGAAATATTACAAAATTTAGCACTCATTGTTCTTAAAAGGATTTGTTGGACTCTGACCTTGGGGGAAATGCAAACAAAATATAACTCTGGAACAAAATCATTGTAATAACAGCTGTGTGCAACCACAATTGATTGGTGTATCCTGCTACGACGTGTTAATTATTTTGTAATGCAACCTTTTGAAGTATTATTTCTAGATTTATTACTTTTTGAATGGAGATGCAACATTTTATTTAGATATATTTACCTTTAACGGTGTCAACTTTAGAAGTTAAAGCACACCAGTACCACTGCGTATATCATTAAAAATGTACAAGATCTAGAGAAATGTATTCAACTGTGCAAATATTGTCTAACAATTTAAAAAAAGTAGAAAAAACTAATTAAAGTTTTGGTGTGGTTAAACCCTAATATACCATTATAATGCTATACACCAAACAAGATTAACATCATCATGTGGAATGAACAAAGAATGTAATGTGTAAGTATTTAGGTTTTTTTTCTCATACGGTGTCATAACAAAAAACCAGACCTTTTATTCAAAAATTATCATTTTAATAAAAATATTAGATGGCAACAGAAACTGGGCATAAGGACACATGGTTACAACCCCCGACTGCTAAGTGCATCCACAAGCCTGCAAAAATTGGTCATGAAATCACCGTTGAATTTTGCCATCTCGGAAAGCTCTTCCTTTCTTAAGAGAAAGTCCTGCTCCAGGGCTTTTTCAGCAGTTGCCTGCACATCTGCGGCCACCTTTCGCAACTGCTGCATGTATTCATTGTGGTGGGCTTCTCGCTGGTCATGCTGCTCTCGATGCATTTGGTACATCGCTGATGTTAGGTCAGCAATAGAGTTATCCCGTTTCCTCTTTCCTGTATGGGAAGATAAAGGCATGGTTTTCAAAGCCGTATAACAACATATGTAATTAGACTGGTCAGGACCTATGGTGGGATGTCACTATTATATTATGCTTCATTGCTGTATATAAGCAAAAATTTCATGTTACTGCACATCAGTACAGCGTTTTTTGGCCACCCAGAGGTTGCTGGCATTAGGCTGCAGCACTCAAGAAACCGAAAAAGGAGTAAGACTATGGAGATGGATGGATGGATGGATGCCTAATATTTAAAATATTTGCTTGTAGTGGAAGTCACAATAATCTCCTATTGTACTAATTAAACATATACTTTTTGATTAGATAATATAGAGCTAGTAGAAATTATATTATGCAATTTTGGAAATAAATTGTTTCTAATGGATAATTTGAAGTCTGGAGCCCGCTTGACCTGTTGGAAAAAAAAAAAAGTAGTTATTGTGCCTTACCAGCACTTGAACGTGATGCCCAAGATGCTGATGGAGCTGGAGAAAAGGCAGACATCAGTGTCGATTCTGCTGGCGCTTCAGCAGACGCAGGAGAGTCCGGTGTGGTATGTCCGCTGAGGTGGACGCCTGTGACATGAACTGTGATTCTAGAAACAAAATGCATGAAATGTAAACCTCATCACCACAGTGAAACATGTAAACAAAACTCAAAATTATTTAACCAGAATACTCTTATTATTATTATTACTATATTAGGAATTTCTATAACATATTATTATAATATCATTTTTATTATATATTATATTTTTTATTATATATTTATTATATATATATATTTATTATATATTTTATTACATGTTATAATATTATTATTTTCAGGTAATTATATTGTTCTATATTATATATGTTATACATATATTATACTAATATTATTGTATAGTGCCTTATACCCACTATACAATAATTACTTCGGCGTTTTGTTCGCGCAAATACTTAACACAAAGCAAGCGTGAATCAGCAGTGGGCAGCCAGATAGCTATTAGCTGGCTAGCCATCGTCGGTAACAAACATTAGCCATAGTATAACAAAATTCCTATTGATTAAAAAAATATTAAGCTTGCTACCGAAGGGATAAATTGGCGCTAACACGCGCAATATCAAAATAACACTCACCGTCCACGTTTTCCAAAGGAGTGACTGCGGCCGTGTCGACACCGAGGTGTCTGCCATTGCTCGCAGGCCTATGTCCATAGATCGCGTCCATCTGGTCGAACCACCTCCACTCCTTACGATTCGATCCATTACGAGCGTTGTGATCCTTCACTGCTCGGTAATCACTTTTCATTTTCTTGAGTTTCTCACGACACTGCTTCGGAGTACGAAGGTGTCCTTGTAAACCCATGCGCTCTGAGACCTGCTGATATATTTTCTCGTTTCTCGTAGCTCCGTCCAACTCCCGCTGGATGCGATCATCAGCTAATAGACAGAAAACAGCGCACCTCATCGTTTGACCAGGGGATACCCTTACGACACGACATTTTTTATTGAAAATACTAAAGCCGCCTACTGTGTGTTTACTGGCTGAAGGACTTCAGAAAAATGGCGGTGGCGTCGATCCAGCGGAAAAGGTCGCTTTTTTCATGACGTTACGGCCTGACCAATCAACGGCGACCAGTCTGTTGACGTAACATCACAGCCCCGGGCCGGCCGAGCCGGGGCCGTGAGGGACCCTGCCCTCGATCAGGTACGAAAATAGCGCCGGCTAAACGATGCTAGGGCTACTGGAAAATGCTCAAACACGGGGACGGTGGTGTGGTGCTGGGGAGAGCGGGGCCCATGGAAAAGTGCCTTAGGTCCCCCCATGTGGTTCTGGGATTTTTGCTCACCGTTCATGATAATTTTGACCCCACGGGGTGAGATTTTGCGTGGAGTCCCGGATCGAGGGAGATTATCAGTGGTCTTGTATTCTTCCATTTTCTAATAATTGCTCCCACAGTTGAGTTCTTCACACCAAGCTGCTTACCTATTGCAGATTCAGTCTTCCCAGCCTGGTGCAGGTCTACAATTTGGTTTCTGGTGTCCTTTGATAGCTCTTTGGCCTTGGCCATAGTGGAGTTTGGAGTCTGACTGTTTGAGGTTGTGGACAGGTGTCTTTTATACTGATAACGAGTTCAAACAGGTGCCATTAATACAGGTAACGAGTGGAGGACAGAGGAGCCTCTGAAAGAAGAAGTTACAGGTCTGTGAGAGTCAGAAATCTTGCTTGTTTGTAGGTGACCAAATACTTATTTTACTGAGGAATTTACCAATTAATTCATTAAAAATCCTTCAATGTGATTTTCTGGATTTTTTTTCTCATTTTGTCTCTCACAGTTGAGGTATACCTATGATGAAAATTGGAGACCTCTCTCATCTTTTAAGTGGGAGAACTTGCACAATTGGTGGCTGACTAAATACTTTTTTGCCCTACTGTGCGTGTGTGTGTGCGCACGCGCCAATAAGGATGGACAATGGAAGAATGGCATAAAAAAAAGAAAGATTTTGTTTGTAAAAATCCTTCTATTTCCAACTTGGGAGGGGATGTTTGAAGTTGCAGCTTCTAACCGGCCTTGGGGGATGTCTCCTTACAGGCTGTGAAGGGATCTTCCTGTTTCAGTCCCAGCAGAAAGTGGCTTCAGCCTCTGATTATATTTGGTTTGGTTTAACAGCTCACTCCTTCTATTTTTGTTCTCATATTTCAAATCAAGAGTGCCTCAAAATGGACTTATTAGTCAATGTTGAACACTGGAATGAATGACCAAGATTGGGGACTTATTATCTGAATGTTGTCTGTTATGATTTTCTTGTGTATGTGTGGCAACATCCACCAACAAAACATTATTCAGGACTGAGGCTGCACTCACATTAGGCAATCTGTATCGTGTCCAAGCACCTTTGATCCCATTCTTACATTCAATCAGACCTTTATAGTTTCACTTACCTGTTCTGTGCCATTCTGGTTCTGGTTTCCTGTTGACATCCAGCAGTCTGTGCTGACAGTTGTTATCATCTTCATTATACCATACGATAACTTTTTGGATATCTTCAGATATTTCTTTGGATGGTGACTGAATTATCTTGATGTTATCAGAATCATGAGGGTGAAGTGTGTCATTATTTGGCTCTGGTTTATGACTTCCCTCATTTCTATGAGTGACCATAAAACCAGCAGACTCCTGCTTCAGGAAAAGATGATCTTCCTCCTGGACAATGTAGTGTTCCTCCTCTTCTTCTTTAATCTGTTTAACCTGAAGAAGTTTTCGCTCTTCCTGTTCCTGTTTTACCTGCTGCAATTCTGGTTCCTCCTGTTTCACTTTAAACTGAAGATTTTTTGGTTCTTCTTGTTCCCCCTTAATCTGTTTAATATGAAGTTTTGACTGCTCCTGTTCCTCTTTAATCTCTAGAGTGTCTGGGTTTTCCTGCTTCAAACTGGAGATCCTGTCCTGATTACAGAGCTGCTGGTCAGCAGAAACCATGTTCTCACTGGCATTTTGCTCTATGAGATCTAGAAGGAGAAAGGACACAAAAAACTGTTGATTAATCCTCAAGCAACCAACTTATTTTAGTACAAAATGACTAAGTGTGGTCATTTATGACCCCGTCATATTTCAGGCCAGAATACTTTCTCTTAATGGTTCTGTCAAAGAGCCTCTATAGAGAACGGCAATCTGATATCACTTCCTGTTGTGGCCGCCATGTTGGGAGAGTAGCACTGTGTTTGCGTTTCACTGGTGCAGTAAACATGTCAAAAGTGTTATGAATTATTTGTCTTTGTGTTTTTTTCCCATAACAGATGTTAGCAAATCGAGCTGTAATAATAGCACTGCATTAAAAAAAAAAAAAAATTCATTCCTAATTTTGGCCATAGAGACAAGTCCATTTTTTTTTAGATTAAAATTTTCTGAGATTCACTGGCAATCTAAATGGAACACCCAAGAGATACTAGGTTAGTGATCGACCGCGGATGACCATGTGTAGCCTTAGTCCAAGGACTGATAACTTTTTCACACATAAGGAGTTGTTCAGAACTTCTTATAAGAACTGCTTATACAAAGATATAGAGTTATGATAATCAAGTCAGTGACGGTAATGCACCTGTAAGCTGGTTGCCAACCGCCAGTCAAATTTAAAAGAAGAAGAAGAAGAGATACCAGGTTACATTTGTGATCTGGTGTAATTAACGTGAGGTGAAATCTGAGCCGGCCCAAGGCATAAGCAAACTAAGCAGCTGCTTGGGGCCCCCGTGGGCAATTAATTTTTAAAATTATTCTTTCATTATTTTTTTGCACATGTGAATGATGATTAACACATTATTGAAGGTATATTATCGCACAAAAACATATTATGTTAGCAACAGAGTACTGCTGGTGTAGTGATTCCACTCTAAGCTCAGCTCAGAGCTCCATTGCTCAAGTGTGCATTCAACCATACAGAGCGCACTGCGCATCTAAGGAGCAGCAGGCAAACAACAATGTCACAAGAAAGGACATATCCTTCAAGGGCAGAGAAAAGAAAGAGGAAGACAAGAAAAACAGCAAGATAAAGGTATGTCTCCTCAAGATAGGAAAGTCCCTGAATATCCTTGACATTTTGATTAAATTGGTAGCGTGCAGTCGCCTATAATTAGCAAATTAGCTACCTAGTTCAAAATAAAATTCTCTTAACTGCTAGGTTAGACAGATTTCTAGTCAAGCTAATGTTTTTGTGCTGGTGTAATACTGCGCTTTAACTGTGATTAAGTTGATTCTCAATACTCCGGGTTGCTTTTTGGCATCAAAACATTTGATGGCAAATGTTTAGTAACAACTAATTACAAACGTCACGGCTTTTGCTACCAAACATGTTTGCTTAAGTTAATGTATTTTTGCATGAATGAAGTAGTATTAGTTTGAGACATTCATTCATTCATCTTCTTCCGCTTAATCCTTTTCGGGTCGCAGGGGGGCTGGAGCCTATCCCAGCATCTTTGGGCGAGAGGCAGGGTCCACCCTGGACAGATCACCAGTCCATCACAGGGCCAACACAGAGAGACAGACAACCATTCACTCCCACAGTCATACCTAAGGACAATTTAGTCTGAGACATGTTTCCACAAACTGTTTGCTGCAGCAGAACATAGCAATTTCTGTGAGTAGAATGAACATAGGCAACTGTTAGTCCACCTCCTCAGGCCCAGCCCAGGCTAATGCATCAGGTGAGGGAAAACTGTCACCATATACATTTAATTTCCAATCAAATGATCTCATTAAGATTTAATGTACGATATGCTCATATGACAAGGGGCTTGTTTTTAGACAAACGCTTATTTCAAAAATTCTCAAGCAACTTTCAATTGTTCCACTGGCAGATTTTTTTTCTTATTGCAAGCAAAAATACATTGCAGTAAAAGTTTTCCTAATTTTCAAGTGTAATATGACATCTAACATGGCTAGCTTTTGTTGTTTTCATCTTAGGTCCATCTCCATCCTCTGCAGAGCACTGTCTCTCATCCCCATCCACTGTTCCCACCGTCCCCTCCATGTGTGCTCTAACCTCAGCTGATGTACCCGGTAAGTTAACAAAAAAGCCTTTGTAAATTGCTCAGTGTACAGCAGGGATGGGCAACTTTGGTGGAAGTGAGGGACACAATTTTTTTTTCCCTCACCTCCCAAAGGCCAGATTTACATGTAAACCTTTTATTTATTTTTTTTTATTTTTTTATTTTTTTTGGGGGGGGGGGGGTCTTCAAAGTCAAAAGTTTTACAATTGATAAAATTATATCATGACCTACATTTAAAACTCTCCATCAAAATGATGAGCAAAGACAAATTCCTGAGGGTATTTAACAAAAAAGCCAAGAAGAAAAGGAAATGTGATGATGAAAAACAATGTTTTTAAAATATTAGAAGAAAATGATCAAAGTAAAAAATAGTTTTTTTGATAAATATGCTACATTTCTGGTTTAAATTAGCCATTGTTTTGCAAATCTATATTTTATTTTGGTATTAGATGTGCAAGCTTCTTCTGACAGATTTGCATCATTTATTTAAAAATTTGTAACTTTTTAGTTGTACTGGGATTTTTTCTAAATTACTGAGTTTTTCTGTCGTAAATATGCCTTTCAGTTTGAAACATGTAAATACTCCTTGGTGAGGAGCTGTAGCATTTATTGTTCGTTAAAAGCAGCCTACTCTGTACATTTACTACTGTTCACAGCCTATTAATGCGGTCTCAGCATGCAACATGTATACCTTAAAAGACATACTCCAGGGCACACTGCTCCCGCTATCTCTGCTGGCACACGGCACAGAATGCAGTTCCAAATGGGATATAAATAAATAATTGATTTTTGGAAATGGACTGCCAGGCCGCAGTGGATGACGTCAGGAGCCGCATATGGCCCACGGCCCGGCAGTTGCCCATCTTCAGTGTAAACTGAGCAGATGTAGTTAAATTTGTAGTTCTTGAATTTACTAGTATTTCAAATTAAAAACCATAGATGGGTGAAAACATGCCAGCCTGACAATAAGATGATGTAAACAACACTGCTGCAGCTGTGCAGGGGGGAGCTGCTGACTTCGCCAAATACTGAAAGATTTTGACGAGTTTGCTTCCATGACCTTCATCACAATCTCACAACAAAAAGTTCTCACAGCTAGTTTTACAAGTGTATTCGTAATAACATATCAGAAAATTAAATAAATTTACAATTGATGTGTGAATGGTCATTAATCAGTATTATTGGCAGTAACGGGGGCCCCAAAAATCAAATTTCGCTGAGGGCCCCAGAGGCTTCGGCCGGCCCTGTGTGAAATGAGGACAGACCTGAGTGGAAATGTAGAGAGCACACTTGACTCTGAGATGTCATCAAGATGAATTTTTTGCATCTTACTGCAGACATCTAGGTCATCCGACCTGTCCTTGTTAGCTCGTTCATCTGTTCTCCTTCCTTTTGCTTCCAAGCACAGAATTGGTAGAAAGACATGATGTTGGTTCATTTCTTTTTTGTGCACTGGTCATGGGAGCTGCTACTGCAGCAACTACACAACAATACTGAATCCTTTATGATTTTAGGAAGGACACAAAAGCCAAAAAAATGAAACAAAAACAACAAAAACCCGCTTCAATAGCTCCTCCTCTGTCTGTGGTGCTACATGCTGCAGGTGCTGCGCCTACTGTCCCAACATGGTGGACTGATCCCACAATTCATTACACTGGTGACATCAGTGGGCATTCTCAAATATGCTTTTTTGAGTTGCCCCTTTATTTTAGTGGGTTATTGTTGAGAAAGTGACATATGGTGAAAACCTTCTGGCCTGACATGAATTACAGTGGATATAAAAGTCTACACACCCCAGTTCAAATGCAAGGTTTTTGTGATGTAAAAAATGAGACCAAGATAAATCATTTAAAAACTTTTTCCACCATTAATGTGACCTATAACCTGTACAAACTTATTGAAAAACAAACTGAAATCTTTTAAGGGAAAAAAATAAAAAAAAACTTAGAATAACCTGTTTGCATAAACATGCACACCCTGTTACGACTGGGGATGTGGCTGTGTTCAGAATTAACCAATCACATTCAAACTCATGTTAACTGGGAGTCAACACACACCTGCCGCCATTTAAAATGCCTCTGATTAACTCCAAATAAAGTTCAGCTGTTCTAGTAGCTTTTCCTGACATTTTTATAGTCGCATCTTACAGTACAAGCCATGGTCTGCAGAGAGCTTCCAAAGCGTCAGAGAGACCTCATTGTTCAAAGGTATCAGTCAGGAGAAGGGTACAAAAGAATTTCCAAGGCATTAAATATACTGTGGAACACTGAAGACAGTCAACATTAAGTGGAGAAAATATGGCACAACAGTGACATTACCAAGAACTGGACGTCCCTCCAAAACTGATGAAAACTGGTCAGGGAGGCTGCCAAGAGGCCGACAGCAACATTAAAGGAGCTGCAGGAATTTCTGGCAAGTCCTGGCTGTTTAGTACATGTGACAATCTCCCGTCTTCTTCATATGTCTGGGCTATGGGGTAGGGTGGCAAGACGGAAGCCTTATTTTACGAAGAAAAACATCCACGCCAGTGTTTCCTCTGGCTTAAAGACCCTTGCGCGGTGGCAACATTTTTTTCGGGGGGGGGGGGGGTGACACTATTGTAAACGGACTATGTTAATTTTATACTATACATTTCTTTTAAAATTTTGCACAATAACTGTGCATATGGAACTTACTATTGGAAGCATTGTACAACCGAGGCTTGAATGTTGGAATACTGGGCCAGTTGGGGTCCCATCCAGACGTCCTGTGTTTGGACTTTTTACTGGTGTCATTCTTCTCTCCTCCCTCTGCTATCACCTCTCCTGGACCCTCTGCCTGAACACCTTCCTCTCCTTGGCTCCTCTCTTCTGTCTCATCTTTCCCTCTCTGAGCCCTTTCTAATTCAGGTTCTCTCTCTGTCTATGATGGTATACAAACAGGTTAGAAAATATCAAGTGTCTTGTTTTGTCCTGCAGGATTTTTTTTTGTCATGTTTTTCATAAATGTCAAAAAATGTGCATTTTTTTTGGTATTTTTATTCTAGTGTTTATTCATAACAGTAATTTACTCATGCATACTGAAATGATATGATCAGACATGGGTATAGTAGCCAGAAATTCCACTCATGTAAAAGCAGTGCTTTGAAATTAATAATTATAAGTAGACAACCAAAACTTTCTAGTTTTTAGGGTACAAAGAGCACCCACTTAAAAACTTGAGTAATGACTTCAGTAGGGCTGAAACGATTAGTTGACGTTGTTGATAACGTCAACAATAAAACTTTCTTTTAAGCATTTCTTGACAAATACTTTTGTCGACAACTCATTTAATTATAAAGTTTATATGCATGCCGCGGTAATGTTCTAACTGCAATGCACGACCGGAACTGCTGCAGGCAGTAGCACCTCTGTTGTCCGGCATGCGTGAACAATTTCCAGCAAAGAAGAAGAGGAGCTCATTATGGCTCTGTGTATGGCGAATGTTGAAGTGGATATCTACCCAGAACGGGGAAGACAACACTTTGGGGAACTGACGCATGAAGACGACGAAGAGTTCAGCAGCAGCAGTGGGGAGAGAGTTAGACATTGAGGTCAGGACGGTGAGCAGGGCTGTCAGCAGAAGGAAGGAAGGAAGGAAGGAGGCTGTGTTCTGCACGTCGACTGTGTTCTCTGAGAGCACTTTTCCACCAAACCGGTTCCAGTGCTAGTTTGGTGCTGGTGCCAGTGCTTAACCAGTGCTTAACCATAGTGCTCATAAGAACCAGTTGCCTTTCCACCGATCTGGAGCTAGTCGGGGATTACGTAAGGCCTACGTCATTACGCTTTGCGAAGCGCCCAACCCTCGCAGAACACCAGTGAAGACGGTAGGTGGCGGTAAGCACCTCTCAGTTGTTTGCTATCCGCCAGTAAGAGAAAGAAGAAGAAACCGAAGAAGAGAAGACTTTTTTTGTCAACAACATGGCGCGTATTCTGTGGTCGTTCCTGTTTTTATTGATCAGAGACTATGTTAAACAAATACAACATCACGTGGATCTGCTTCAAAACCCTTCTCGCCTACGTCTTAATCCGGGAGTACGGCGACAGCGTGTGAGAAAGGTAGGTGTATTTCCGTGATCAGTGGTTGTTACTTAACGCATGTAGGGCAATGAGCCAGCAATGATTACAGATTTAAAACTATATCTATTTTTAACTATGTCTGTTTTTCGGTAATAGGTGGTGTTACAGCGCATCTTGAAGCGGAGGTCACATGTTACGTGGGCACATCCTCGGTCCAGTAACTGGTGGGACTCCATTGTTCCGGATTTCAACGCCCATCAGTTTGCTGAAATCTTCTGCGTGTCCCGGGAGTCTTTCAAGTACATTTGCAATCAGACAAAAGCCTCTCTTTCAAAAAACCCCCACGAATTATAGATTGTGTATCCCAGTTGAGAAGCGGGTCGCAGTTGCCATCTGGAAACTGGCTAGTGGTGGTGAATACAGAACCATCAGCCATCTTTTTGGGGTAGGTCTGACCACCGTGTTTAACTGTGTCCGGGAATTTTGTGATGCTGCCATTGATTTGTTGCTTCCTAAACATATAGTAAATCCTGATGTCAGTAGGTTAACTGAAATGGCCACATATTTTAACAACCGCTGGGGAGTACCGCAGTGTGTGGGTGCTATAGATGGCAGCCACATTCCAATTATTGCACCACCAGAGTATGCAAGGGACTACTATAACCGCAAAGGATGGCATTCAATAGTTCTGCAAGTGGTTGTTGATGGCAAAGGGCTTTTCTGGGATGTGTGTGTTGGCTTTCCAGGGAGTGTGCATGATGCCAGAGTCCTACGTCAGTCACTTTTGTGGGAACGACTAAGTGATGGCCAGTTCATGCAGCAAAACAAAGTCTCAATCTGTGGTACTGACATTGGGCATTATCTCATTGGTGATCCTGCCTACCCCATGCAAAACTGGCTGATGAAACCCTTTTCGGACACAGGCAGACTTACCCCAGAACAACGTGAATACAACTACCACATGAGCCGTGCACGCTCAGTTGTTGAGATTGCTTTTGGACGCCTGAAAGGACGATGGAGGTGCCTCCTTAAACGGAATGACAGCAAACTGGACCTGTGCAAGAGAATGGTGCTCACCTGTTGCATACTGCACAACATTTGTGGGGCTGCACGGTGGCGCAGTGGTTTAGCACTGTGGCAGCACAGTTTACCCTCGGCCGGGGGATCGCGGGGATCATGAGATCGTGGGTTCGATTCCAGCCCCCGACCAACAGTGAGCTGTATGGAGTTTGCATGTTCTCCCCGTGTTGCGCGGGTTTACTCCGGGATTTCTCCGGGATTTCTCCGGTATCCTCCCGCATACCAAAAACATGTAGGTTTAGGGCGCTCTCGCACGCAGCAACCAGCAGCTGGTGGCTTGTCACCAGACTGCAAACCAAATCTACCTACGGGTACAAATAAGTAACAAAAAAAAATAAATAAATAAAAAATTTGTGAGGAACACGGTGACAACCTTGAACTCCCACCAGACACCCCAGATCACAGTCAGCCTCAAGTGCAACCACTGCCTGACAATGCCAGTGTAGAAGGGGACAACATTAGGGAAGCTTTAATGCGGTACTTCAACGGTGTGGAGCAATAACCGGTTAAGTGCCTCCCATGTCATGTACAACTTTCAAATGACAAGTATATGCAAGCAACATGTGACGTTATGAGTAAACATAAATAAAGCATAAATTTCAGTCTCCACTAACAATTGGTCTTGTCCTTTTTTAAAGATATATATTGTGTATTTCTGTTTCCAGGTTACACACGTGGGTAAAATTGTTTTTTACCCCTCTGTTAATGAAAGGTAAAGCCACAAGGGTCATAGAAATAAGTTAGATCTAACAAAACCGGTAATAAATGAAAATTCTCGGAAAATTAACAAATATCAATTAGACAATGCCTGGGAATTTTTCTTCAACATAATTAATTAAAACAATTCGGTATTAGGCACATGTACAGAGTTATATTTTTGAAAATGTACTTTAACGTACCAGTTCAAGTTTTTACTCGTGTAGGGACTACTGTAAGGTGTATAAATTAAAATTGCTTTCCCCCACAAATGAGCTTGTCCAAAGCTAACAGTTGTACATTGCCTAAACAAATGCCAATTAACATTTTTAAAGCAAGCAACTTTGAATAATTTCTGCAGAAAATATCTATAGATATATTTGTTTGTTCATTTTTTCCTCTGAAAACGCACCCATACGTTTTGAATTCACAAATAAAATCCATAAAACCCAAATAGTGACATTATCGCTGACAAAATGACATTACTGCTAATTAAAAATTAATACTTCCTCTTACTGTAACAAAATATAGATTTGTAGAGTCCCGAAAACCTGGACATTTCATGCATGCTTGTTGAGTGCATAATTGCATAATATGGAAGCAACAAGACAACATTGAAGGAAAACTTGTTTTTAATCAATAAACCCTAAATATAAATTTACAAAAATTGTGGAAATATGTCATCATATGTTCAATGATCCAGACAGTCTATGCGTTGACGGTGGGTTTCTAAGTTTCTCGAGCAGAGTTACAGTTACTGCACGTTGCATTCTGTTGCTCGAGCACAGACACAGCACGTTCCATTAATCCAACCAGGGTGGCTGTTGTGGCTCTTGTCTCCGCCAGACTTTGAAGAACTCTGGAGGTCATCTCCTCATCCCTCCTGTTCTGCTCCTGCTGTATGTTATCCGACCTCTCCAGATATTGAAGGAGCTCCATGCTTGTGTCCCTCCTCCGTTTTCCTGTATTGAAGTAAAAAATTATGAAGCAATACAAAATAACCACACATTTGAAAATGCAGCACTCATCAGTGTTTGCAGTTACAACACTACTACGTGATTAAAAGTCTTTGTAAATAAAGTAATGTGTGAAAATGCAGTAATACATCATTTTGGGGAATTCGATCAATTAATTCACTTGCTATGTTGATAACAATTTATTACCTAATCTGGTCCGACCAGATGCACCAGACGCTGAGGAGGACACCATTGCAGATGTTGAAGGTGAGGAGGACATACTTGGAGCTGGTGAAGGTGAGGAGTACACCGTTGGAGCTGGTGAAGGTGTTTCAACCTCTGACAACTGTGATACTTGTGTCAATTCTGGATCTGTAAAAAAAAAAAAAAAATGTTACTACGCACAATATGTACAACTCAAGCCTTCAATTCAAAAATGTGTAGGCATATACACTGTTCATCTGTCCAAGTAGTCATGTGCAACAGAACAATAACTAGTGCTAGGCACCCTTTAATACAAAGTCTTGATAAAATACACCAAAAAACGTATTCATTGCTGAATTGATTAGGAAAAGACATACAAAAAATATTATGATTAGAAGATTAAAGTCAAAAAAAAAAAATTCCTCCACGACCCGGACCTCCGGAAGCGTTAGAAGATGGATGGATGGATTGATTAAAAGTTAAGCTTTTTGCAGTGGTTTTATTACATGAGATTTACGTGGATAATTAACAACATTACTATCAGAGTTTGGAACAATAGATGCTGCAACACACGTGCACAGTATTGACGATGCAACACACATAAACAATAGTGATACGGGAAAATAACAGCTTATTATGACTCGGAAAAAAAAGATATCGTTTGGTGAGCAAACAATTTCCAGGTTTAATGGCCACGTTACTAACATTGATTGTAACAACAAACGCTGCTGCAATCCACGTGCACAGTATCGATGCATAGAAACAACAACAAACAACATCTAAACTTTGGCCGTTGGATCTCAATATAAGCGTGTATATATATATATATATATAACACCCACAGTGCTCCGTACTGTGGGTGTTTATATATTTACATATTTATTCCATCTAGCTACAATGCTCTGCACTGTGTTCATATATTCATATATTTATTCCATCCAGCTACAATGCTCTGCACTGTGTGTCTGTGTGTGTGTGTGTGTATATATATATTTTATAGTAATATGTACATATGTATATTAGCTGCTCTTGCTTGCTTGTTTTTTCTTGCCTTCTGATTGTTGCTCTGAGTGTTGCTATCCCTGTGCTGTTGCAATCCTGGAATTTCCCCGTTGTGGGACTAATAAAGGCTTATCTTATCTTGTATATATGTATATATATATATACAGTATATATATATATATATATATATATATATATATACATACACACAGTGGGGCAAAAAAGTATTTAGTCAGCCACCAATTGTGCAAGTTCTCCCACTTAAAAGATGACAGAGGTCTCCAGTTTTCATCATAGGTATACCTCAACTATGAGAGACAAAATGAGAAAAAAAAAATCCAGAAAATCACATTGAAGGATTTTTAATGAATTAATTGGTAAATTCCTCAGTAAAATAAGTATTTGGTCACCTACAAACAAGCAAGATTTCTGGCTCTCACAGACATGTAACTTCGTCTTTAAGAGGGTCCTCTGTCCTCCACTCGTTACCTGTATTAATGGCACCTGTTTGAACTCGTTATCAGTATAAAGACACCTGTCCACAACCTCAAACAGTCAGACTCCAAACTCCACTATGGCCAAGACCAAAGAGCTGTCAAACGACACCAGAAACAAAATTGTAGACCTGCACCAGGCTGGGAAGACTGAATCTGCAATAGGTAAGCAGCTTGGTGTGAAGAAATCAATTGTGGGAGCAATTATTAGAAAATGGAAGACATACAAGACCACTGATAATCTCCCTCGATCTGGGGCTCCACGCAAGATCTCATGCCGTGGGGTCAAAATTATCACGAGAACGGTGAGCAAAAATCCCAGAACCACATGGGGGGACCTAGTGAATGACCTGCAGAGAGCTGGGACCAAAGTAACAAAGGCTACATCAGAAACACACTACACCGCCAGGGACTCAAATCCTGCAGTGCCAGACGTGTCCCCCTGCTTAATCCAGTACATGTCCAGGCCAGTCTGAAGTTTGCTAGAGAGCATTTGAATGATCCAGAAGAGGATTGGGAGAATGTCATATAAGATAAGATAAGATAAGATAAGATAAGCCTTTATTAGTCCCACAACGGGGAAATTCCAGGATTGCAACAGCACAGGGATAGCAACACTCAGAGCAACAATCAGAAGGCAAGAAAAAAAACAAGCAAGCAAGAGCAGCTAATATACATATGTACATATTACTATAAAAATATATATATACACATACATTCATATGGTCAGATGAAACCAAAATAGAACTTTTTGGTAAAAACTCAACTTGTCGTGTTTGGAGGAGAAAGAACACCATACCTACTGTGAAGCATGGGCTTGGAAACATCAGACTTTGGGGCTGTTTTTCTGCAAAGGGACCAGGACGACTGATCCGTTGTAAAGGAAAGTATGAAAGGGGCCATGTATTGTGAGATTTTGAGTGAAAACCTCCTTCCATCAGCAAGGGCATTGAAGATGAACGTGGCTGGGTCTTTCAGCATGACAATGATCCCAAACACACCACCCGGGCAACGAAGGAGTGGCTTCATAAGAACCATTTCAAGGTCCTGGAGTGGCCTAGCCAGTCTCCACATCTCAACCCCATAGAAAATCTTTGGAGGGAGTTGAAAGTCCGTGTTACCCAGCGACAGCCCCAAAAACATCACTGCTCTAGAGGAGATCTGCATGGAGGAATGGGCCAAAATACCAGCAACAGTGTGTGAAAACCTTGTGAAAACTTACAGAAACATTTGACCTCTGTCATTGCCAACAAAGGGTATATAACAAAGCATTGAGATGAACTTTTGTTATTGACCGAATACTTATTTTACCAAGGAATTTACCAATTAATTCATTAAAAATCCTTCAATGTGATTTTCTGGATTTTTTTTTTCATATTTTGGCTCTCATAGTTGAGGTATACCTATGATGAAAATTGGAGACCTCTCTCATCTTTTAAGTGGGAGAACTTGCACAATTGGTGGCTGACTAAATACTTTTTTACCCCACTGTATATATATATATTCATAGACTTATTACATCTCAACAAAAAACAAAAATACACTTACCTGAAACGTCAAGGGCGGCTGGTTGAGCGGTGTTAATTGTTCTTATAACCGCAGATGCGGTTTCGGAGTTATATGCCCCCGTACACCGATTCGCTGGTCTGTCCCCAAGGACAGAATTTAGTAGCTGGAAATGGGGATTAAGAGGAGGTCTCCCATTGCCGCTACGATGCAGTTTTGCCTTCTGGTCACGATATTCTTTTTTCAGCTTCTTCAAGTTGTTGGCAAGCTGGTCTACGGTTCTGTGGTAACCAGCTGCAGACATCTCTTGCTGTATTTTCTCAAAAATTGGTTTGGTTCGAGAAGCACCTTCAAGTTTTTGTTGGACTTCTGCAGAAGTCCAATGAGCCAAGAAAAACTGAATTTCATCCTCAGTCCACGCCTGCTTTGTTTTAGCATTCATCGCTGGATGTTCGGAAATACAATGGCGGTTGTAATGTTTACAATCGCTCTTCAGGTGTGTAAACTCCGCCTATGGGCTGCTGACGTAACTACGTCGAGTGGTGCTGCCTCTGGCCCAGCTAGGAGTTGGGGCCGCGATAGCCCACTTTTTGGAGCCCGAGACTGGTGCTGAAGTCGGTGGAAAACCAAAGAACTGGTGCTAATGACGCAATAGCTCCAGTTAAGCACTGGAACCGGTTTGGTGGAAAAAGTGCCCTGAGAGAGAAGGAGAGAGGTTCACAGAGTTGTTTGCCGGTTGTGTATAATCTGATCTGTGACTAGATTAAGCATGATACGGAATAGTGGTGAAGTAGTGAAGGCAATTCAGAGGGAGAGGAGAGAGGGAGAAACAGAAGAGAAGAAACAATCGAACTGAACGACAGGAGACTCCAGTCAGATAAACAAGGATGATGTGTGTATGGTAAAGAAGGTCAGGTAGTACATTCATTGCAGAAGGAATTAACTGCACCTACCAAGCTAAGAGAAAGTCTGAGAAGATAAAATAATTGTCAAGTGTGCAGTAAGGCATTTGCACATTCAAGGATTTGTTTAGTGTCAAATGGTCAAGAATTTAAGGGCGTTGTTAAGGACCTAACATGTAAACCTGATGTAATTTGTATAGTAGAGACATGGCTTAGGCCTAATTTGGATTTTGTGATAGATATTTATGTATTAGAAGGGACAGAGAAGGAGATGTATACTGCTGCAATCTCTCTCATTAAAAAGACGCGGCAAAGTGAGTGGAATAATGAATGTACAAGAAGATACTTATTTAAAAATATGCCGTTAGTCGGAACTGAGGCAAGATCAGCAGGACGTGAGAGATTTGAAGAAAGCGTGATAACAAGATTAAGGAAAACACCAAGTGGAAACTGTGATTATTGTGGAGTAGAGGAAACAGTAGATCATGTGTTAATGCACTGTCAGAGGTATCAACAGGAACCAAACAGGTTGCGAAATAAGTTAAACAGGATTGGGTTAAATAGTGAACACTCTCAAAGATGATCAGTGGAAAAAGGATGCACCTGAGCTCAATTTTGAACTTCATACCAAAGGTTGAGAATATACACTACCGTTCAAAAGTTTGGGGTCACCCAGACAATTATTTTGTGTTTTCCATGAAAGTCACACTTATTTACCACCATGATTGCACAAGGGTTTTCGAATCATCCATTAGCCATCTGACGCAATGAGCCAACACATTTTACCATTTGAACACTGGAGTGATAGTTGCTGGAAATGAGCCTCTATACACCTATCTAGATATTGCACCAAAAACCAGACATTTGCAGCTAGAATAGTCATTTACCACATTAGCAATGTATAGAGTGTATTTCTTTAAAGTTATCTTCATTGAAAAAAAGAGCTTTTCTTTCAAAAATATGGAAATTTCTAAGTGACCCCAAACTTTTGAATGGTAGTGTATATATATATATTTTTTTTTTGGTCCTGTCAGGCAGCTAGGCAAACAAAACAGGGATCTGTCACCCTTATTGTGCCAAACAGATTTACTTTGCCAAGAGGAGCTTATACAGTACCTAACTGTGTACTGTATATTGTTGTAAACTCCTCCTGTAATAACTTTTAATTCTTTATTTTAATTGTTTTATCCATGGAAGACCCAACAGGATGGGGAAGAGGGAAAGGAAGTGTGTGAAGGGGGAAAAGAAAAGGGAAGGGAACAGGAAAAAAAAAAAGAAACAAACAAACCAACAACAAAACAAACAAAGACAAACTGCTTCTTCCACGAAGATGTCTCAACACGAATCTGGTTTCCGCACCTGTTAAAGGAGAGCACTTGTGCGTGTTGTCTGTGTGCATATATATGAGAATGCGCGCAAAAATAAGTGTGTGCATGTGAGTGGTTTGTCAGGAAACATACGAGCGGAGGGCCGGTCGCAGCAGCTCTCCCCCGGGAACCCCGGAGCAGGCAAGGCAGCGCCACCAACCCCCAGCAATCCTATGAAGAAAGCTCATTTCAGCCGCATGTATCCGCAATCTCATTCTTTCTGTCATTACCAAAGCTCATGACCATAGGTGAGGGTAGGAACATAGATTGACTGGTAAATTGACAGCTTTGCCTTAGAGCTTAGCTCCCGCTTTACCACAACAGACCGGTAACAACGTCTGAAATTACTGCAGATGCTGCTCCGATCCATTTGTCAATCTCTCGCTCCATTCTCCCCTCACTCGTGAATAAGACCCGAGATACTTAAACTCCTCCACTTGGGGCAGGAGCTTGTCTCCCAACCCGGGAGAGGACAATCCACTTGTTTTCCAGCTTGAGACCATGGACAAAGACTTGGAGCATATATACAGTGGGGGTAAAAAAGTATTTAGTCAGCCACCAATTGTGCAAGTTCTCCCACTTAAAAGTTGACAGAGGTCTCCAATTTTCATCATAGGTATACCTCAACTATGAGAGACAAAATAAAAAAAAAAAAAAAAATCCAGAAAATCACATTGAAGATTTTTAATGAATCAATTGGTCAATTCCTCGGTAAAATAAGTATTTGGTCAATAACAAAAGTTCATCTCAGTACTTTGTTATATACCCTTTGTTGGCAATGACAGAGGTCAAATGTTTTCTGTAAGTTTTCACAAGGTTTTCACACACGTTGCTGGTATTTTGGCCCATTCCTCCATGCAGATCTCCTCTAGAGCAGTGATGTTTTGGGGCTGTCGCTGGGCAACACGGACCTTCAACTCCCTCCAAAGATTTTCTATGGGGTTGAGATGTGGAGACTGGCTAGGCCACTCCAGGACCTTGAAATGGTTCTTATGAAGCCACTCCTTCGTTGCCCGGGTGGTGTGTTTGGGATCATTGTCATGCTGAAAGACCCAGCCACGTTTCATCTTCAATGCCCTTGCTGGTGGAAGGAGGTTTTCACTCAAAATCTCACGAAACATGGCCCCATTCATTCTTTCCTTTACACGGATCAGTCGTCCTGGTCCCTTTGCAGAAAAACAGCCCCAAAGTATGATGTTTCCACCCCCATGCTTCACAGTAGGTATGGTGTTCTTTCTCCTCCAAACACGACAAGTGTTTGGAGGAGAAACACTTTTTACCAAAAAGTTCTATTTTGGTTTCATCGGACCATATGACATTCTCCCAGTCCTCTTCTGGATCATCCAAATGCTCTCTAGCAAACTTCAGACAGGCCTGGACATGTACTGGCTTAAGCAGGGGGACACGTCTGGCACTGCAGGATTTGAGTCCCTGGCGGCGTAGTGTGTTTCTGATGTAGCCTTTGTTACTTTGGTCCCAGCTCTCTGCAGGTCATTCACTAGGTCCCCCATGTGGTTCTGGGATTTTTGCTCACTGTTCATGATAATTTTGACCCCACGGGGTGAGATCTTGCGTGGAGTCCCGGATCGTGGGAGATATCAGTGGTTCTTGTATTCTTCCATTTTCTAATAATTGCTCCCACAGTTGAGTTCTTCACACCAAGCTGCTTACCTATTGCAGATTTCAGTCTTCCCAGCCTGGTGCAGGTCTACAATTTGGTTTCTGGTGTCCTTTGATAGCTCTTGGTCTTGGCCATAGTGGAGTTTGGAGTCTGACTGTTTGAGGTGTGGACAGGTGTCTTTTATACTGATAACGAGTTCAAACAGGTGCCATTAATACAGGTAACGAGTGGAGGACAGAGGAGCCTCTGAAAGAAGAAGTTACAGGTCTGTGAGAGTCAGAATCTTGCTTGTTTGTAGGTGACCAAATACTTATTTTACTGAGGAATTTACCAATTAATTCATTAAAAATCCTTCAATGTGATTTTCTGGATTTTTTTTCTCATTTTGTCTCTCACAGTTGAGGTATACCTATGATGAAAATTGGAGACCTCTCTCATCTTTTAAGTGGGGAGAACTTGCACAATGGTGCTGACTAAATACTTTTTTGCCCTACTGTGCGTGTGTGTGTGCGCACGCGCCAATAAGGATGGACAATGGAAGAATGGCATAAAAAAAAGAAAGATTTTGTTTGTAAAAATCCTTCTATTTCCAACTTGGGAGGGGATGTTTGAAGTTGCAGCTTCTAACCGGCCTTGGGGGATTCTCCTTACAGGCTGTGAAGGGATCTTCCTGTTTCAGTCCCAGCAGAAAGTGGCTTCAGCCTCTGATTATATTTGGTTTGGTTTAAACAGCTCACTCCTTCTATTTTTGTTCTCATATTTCAAATCAAGAGTGCCTCAAAATGGACTTATTAGTCCAATGTTGAACACTGGAATGAATGACCAAGATTGGGGACTTATTATCTGAATGTTGTCTGTTATGATTTCTTGTGTATGTGGTGGCAACATCCACCAACAAAACATTATTCAGGACTGAGGCTTGCACTCACATTAGGCAATCTGTATCGTGTCCAAGCACCTTTGATCCCATTCTTACATTCAATCAGACCTTTATAGTTTCACTTACCTGTTCTGTGCCATTCTGGTTCTGGTTTCCTGGTTGACATCCAGCAGTCTGTGCTGACAGTTGTTATCATCTTCATTATACCATACGATAACTTTTGGATATCTTCAGATATTTCTTTGGATGGTGACTGAATTATCTTGATGTTATCAGAATCATGAGGGGTGAAGTGTGTCATTATTGGCTCTGGTTTATGACTTCCCTCATTTCTATGAGTGACCATAAAACCAGCAGACTCCTGCTTCAGGAAAAGATGATCTTCCTCCTGGACAATGTAGGTGTTCCTCCTCTTCTTCGTTAATCTGTTTAACCTGAAGAAGTTTTCGCTCTTCCTGTTCCTGTTTTACCTGCTGCAATTCTGGTTCCTCCTGTTTCACTTTAACTGAAGATTTTTTGGTTCTTCTTGTTCCCCCTTAATCTGTTTAATATGAAGTTTTGACTGCTCCTGTTCCTCTTTAATCTCTAGAGTGTCTGGGTTTTCCTGCTTCAAACTGGAGATCCTGTCCCTGATTACAGAGCTGCTGGTCAGCAGAAACCATGTTCTCACTGGCATTTTGCTCTATGAGATCTAGAAGGAGAAAGGACACAAAAAACTGTTGATTAATCCTCAAGCAACCAACTTATTTTAGTACAAAATGACTAAGTGTGGTCATTTATGACCCCGTCATATTTCAGGCCAGAATACTTTCTCTTAATGGTTCTGTCAAAGAGCCTCTATAGAGAACGGCAATCTGATATCACTTCCTGTTGTGGCCGCCATGTTGGGAGAGTAGCACTGTGTTTGCGTTTCACTGGTGCAGTAAACATGTCAAAAGTGTTATGAATTATTTGTCTTTGTGTTTTTTTTCCCATAACAGATGTTAGCAAATCGAGCTGTAATAATAGCACTGCATTAAAAAAAAAAAAAAAATTCATTCCTAATTTTGGCCATAGAGACAAGTCCATTTTTTTTTAGATTAAAATTTTCTGAGATTCACTGGCAATCTAAATGGAACACCCAAGAGATACTAGGTTAGTGATCGACCGCGGATGACCATGTGTAGCCTTAGTCCAAGGACTGATAACTTTTTCACACATAAGGAGGTTGTTCAGAACTTCTTATAAGAACTGCTTATACAAAGATATAGAGTTATGATAATCAAGTCAGTGACGGTAATGCACCTGTAAGCTGGTTGCCAACCGCCAGTCAAATTAAAAGAAGAAGAGAAGAGATACCAGGTTACATTTGTGATCTGGTGTAATTAACGTGAGGTGAAATCTGAGCCGGCCCAAGGCATAAGCAAACTAAGCAGCTGCTTGGGGGCCCCCGTGGGCAATTAAATTTTTAAAATTATTCTTTCATTATTTTTCTGCACATGTGAATGATGATTAACACATTATTGAAGGTATATTATCGCACAAAAACATATTATGTTAGCAACAGAGTACTGCTGGTGTAGTGATTCCACTCTAAGCTCAGCTCAGAGCTCCATTGCTCAAGTGTGCATTCAATCATATCAGAGCGCACTGCGCATCTAAGGAGCAGCCAGGCAAACAACAGATGTCACAAGAAAGGACATATCCTTCAAGGGCAGAGAAAAAAAGAGGAAGACAAGAAAACAGCAAGATAAAGGTATGTCTCCTCAAGATAGGGAAAGTCCCTGAATATCCTTGACATTTTGATTAAATTGGTAGCGTGCAGTCGCCTATAATTAGCAAATTAGCTACCTAGTTCAAAATAAAATTCTCTTAACTGCTAGGTTAGACAGATTTCTAGTCAAGCTAATGTTTTTTGTGCTGGTGTAATACTGCGCTTTAACTGTGATTAAGTTGATTCTCAATCTCCGGGTTGCTTTTTGGCATCAAAACATTTGATGGCAAATGTTTTAGTAACAACTAATTACAAACGTCACGGCTTTGCTAGCCAAACATGTTTGCTTAAGTTAATGTATTTTTGCATGAATGAAGTAGTATTAGTTTGAGACATTCATTCATTCATCTTCTTCCGCTTATCCTTTTCGTGGTCGCAGGGGGGCTGGAGCCTATCCCAGCATCTTTGGGCGAGAGGCAGGGTCCACCCTGGACAGATCACCAGTCCATCACAGGGCCAACACAGAGAGACAGACAACCATTCACTCCCACAGTCATACCTAAGACAATTTAGTCTGAGACAGGTTTCCACAAACTGTTTGCTGCAGCAGAACATAGCAATTTCTGTGAGTAGAATGAACATAGGCAACTGTTAGTCCACCTCCTCAGGCCCAGCCCAGGCTAATGCATCAGGTGAGGGAAAACTGTCACCATATACATTTAATTTCCAATCAAATGATCTCATTAAGATTTAATGTACGATATGCTCATATGACAAGGGGCTTGTTTTTAGACAAACGCTTATTTCAAAAATTCTCAAGCAACTTTCAATTGTTTCCACTGGCAGATTTTTTTTCTTATTGCAAGCAAAAAACATTGCAGTAAAAGTTTTCCTAATTTTCAAGTGTAATATGACATCTAACATAGCTAGCTTTTGTTGTTTTCATCTTAGGTCCATCTCCATCCTCTGCAGAGCACTGTCTCTCATCCCCATCCACTGTTCCCACCGTCCCCTCCATGTGTGCTCTAACCTCAGCTGATGTACCCGGTAAGTTAACAAAAAAGCCTTTGTAAATTGCCTCAGTGTACAGCAGGGATGGCAACTTTGGTGGAAGTGAGGGACACAATTTTTTTTCCCTCACCTCCCAAAGGCCAGATTTACATGTAAACCTTTTATTTATTTTTTTTTATTTTTTTATTGTGTTTGGGGGGGGGGGGGGGGGTCTTCAAAGTCAAAAGTTTTACAATTGATAAAATTATATCATGACCTACATTTAAAACTCTCCATCAAAATGATGAGCAAAGACAAATTCCTGAGGGTATTTAACAAAAAAGCCAAGAAGAAAAGGAAATGTGATGATGAAAAACAATGTTTTTAAAATATTAGAAGAAAATGATCAAGTAAAAAATAGTTTTTTTGATAAATATGCTACATTTCTGGTTTAAATTAGCCATTGTTTTGCAAATCTATATTTTATTTTGGTATTAGATGTGCAAGCTTCTTCTGACAGATTTGCATCATTTATTTAAAAAATTTGTAACTTTTTAGTTGTACTGGGATTTTTTCTAAATTACTGAGTTTTTTCTGTCGTAAATATGCCTTTCAGTTTGAAACATGTAAATACTCCTTGGTGAGGAGCTGTAGCATTTATTGTTCGTTAAAAGCAGCCTACTCTGTACATTTACTACTGTTCACAGCCTATTAATGCGGTCTCAGCATGCAACATGTATACCTTAAAAGACATACTCCAGGGCACACTGCTCCCGCTATCTCTGCTGGCACACGGCACAGAATGCAGTTCCAAATGGGATATAAATAAATAATTGATTTTTGGAAATGGACTGCCAGGCCGCAGTGGATGACGTCAGGAGCCGCATATGGCCCACGGCCCGGCAGTTGCCCATCTTCAGTGTAAACTGAGCAGATGTAGTTAAATTTGTAGTTCTTGAATTTACTAGTATTTCAAATTAAAAACCATAGATGGGTGAAAACATGCCAGCCTGACAATAAGATGATGTAAACAACACTGCTGCAGCTGTGCAGGGGGGAGCTGCTGACTTCGCCAAATACTGAAAGATTTTGACGAGTTTGCTTCCATGACCTTCATCACAATCTCACAACAAAAAGTTCTCACAGCTAGTTTTACAAGTGTATTCGTAATAACATATCAGAAAATTAAATAAATTTACAATTGATGTGTGAATGGTCATTAATCAGTATTATTGGCAGTAACGGGGGCCCCAAAAATCAAATTTCGCTGAGGGCCCCAGAGGCTTCGGCCGGCCCTGTGTGAAATGAGGACAGACCTGAGTGGAAATGTAGAGAGCACACTTGACTCTGAGATGTCATCAAGATGAATTTTTTTGCATCTTACTGCAGACATCTAGGTCATCCGACCTGTCCTTGTTAGCTCGTTCATCTGTTCTCCTTCCTTTTGCTTCCAAGCACAGAATTGGTAGAAAGACATGATGTTGGTTCATTTCTTTTTTGTGCACTGGTCATGGGAGCTGCTACTGCAGCAACTACACAACAATACTGAATCCTTTATGATTTTAGGAAGGACACAAAAGCCAAAAAAATGAAACAAAAACAACAAAAACCCGCTTCAATAGCTCCTCCTCTGTCTGTGGTGCTACATGCTGCAGGTGCTGCGCCTACTGTCCCAACATGGTGGACTGATCCCACAATTCATTACACTGGTGACATCAGTGGGCATTCTCAAATATGCTTTTTTGAGTTGCCCCTTTATTTTAGTGGGTTATTGTTGAGAAAGTGACATATGGTGAAAACCTTCTGGCCTGACATGAATTACAGTGGATATAAAAGTCTACACACCCCAGTTCAAATGCAAGGTTTTTGTGATGTAAAAAATGAGACCAAGATAAATCATTTAAAAACTTTTTCCACCATTAATGTGACCTATAACCTGTACAAACTTATTGAAAAACAAACTGAAATCTTTTAAGGGAAAAAAATAAAAAAAAACTTAGAATAACCTGTTTGCATAAACATGCACACCCTGTTACGACTGGGGATGTGGCTGTGTTCAGAATTAACCAATCACATTCAAACTCATGTTAACTGGGAGTCAACACACACCTGCCGCCATTTAAAATGCCTCTGATTAACTCCAAATAAAGTTCAGCTGTTCTAGTAGCTTTTCCTGACATTTTTATAGTCGCATCTTACAGTACAAGCCATGGTCTGCAGAGAGCTTCCAAAGCGTCAGAGAGACCTCATTGTTCAAAGGTATCAGTCAGGAGAAGGGTACAAAAGAATTTCCAAGGCATTAAATATACTGTGGAACACTGAAGACAGTCAACATTAAGTGGAGAAAATATGGCACAACAGTGACATTACCAAGAACTGGACGTCCCTCCAAAACTGATGAAAACTGGTCAGGGAGGCTGCCAAGAGGCCGACAGCAACATTAAAGGAGCTGCAGGAATTTCTGGCAAGTCCTGGCTGTTTAGTACATGTGACAATCTCCCGTCTTCTTCATATGTCTGGGCTATGGGGTAGGGTGGCAAGACGGAAGCCTTATTTTACGAAGAAAAACATCCACGCCAGTGTTTCCTCTGGCTTAAAGACCCTTGCGCGGTGGCAACATTTTTTTCGGGGGGGGGGGGGTGACACTATTGTAAACGGACTATGTTAATTTTATACTATACATTTCTTTTAAAATTTTGCACAATAACTGTGCATATGGAACTTACTATTGGAAGCATTGTACAACCGAGGCTTGAATGTTGGAATACTGGGCCAGTTGGGGTCCCATCCAGACGTCCTGTGTTTGGACTTTTTACTGGTGTCATTCTTCTCTCCTCCCTCTGCTATCACCTCTCCTGGACCCTCTGCCTGAACACCTTCCTCTCCTTGGCTCCTCTCTTCTGTCTCATCTTTCCCTCTCTGAGCCCTTTCTAATTCAGGTTCTCTCTCTGTCTATGATGGTATACAAACAGGTTAGAAAATATCAAGTGTCTTGTTTTGTCCTGCAGGATTTTTTTTTGTCATGTTTTTCATAAATGTCAAAAAATGTGCATTTTTTTTGGTATTTTTATTCTAGTGTTTATTCATAACAGTAATTTACTCATGCATACTGAAATGATATGATCAGACATGGGTATAGTAGCCAGAAATTCCACTCATGTAAAAGCAGTGCTTTGAAATTAATAATTATAAGTAGACAACCAAAACTTTCTAGTTTTTAGGGTACAAAGAGCACCCACTTAAAAACTTGAGTAATGACTTCAGTAGGGCTGAAACGATTAGTTGACGTTGTTGATAACGTCAACAATAAAACTTTCTTTTAAGCATTTCTTGACAAATACTTTTGTCGACAACTCATTTAATTATAAAGTTTATATGCATGCCGCGGTAATGTTCTAACTGCAATGCACGACCGGAACTGCTGCAGGCAGTAGCACCTCTGTTGTCCGGCATGCGTGAACAATTTCCAGCAAAGAAGAAGAGGAGCTCATTATGGCTCTGTGTATGGCGAATGTTGAAGTGGATATCTACCCAGAACGGGGAAGACAACACTTTGGGGAACTGACGCATGAAGACGACGAAGAGTTCAGCAGCAGCAGTGGGGAGAGAGTTAGACATTGAGGTCAGGACGGTGAGCAGGGCTGTCAGCAGAAGGAAGGAAGGAAGGAAGGAGGCTGTGTTCTGCACGTCGACTGTGTTCTCTGAGAGCACTTTTCCACCAAACCGGTTCCAGTGCTAGTTTGGTGCTGGTGCCAGTGCTTAACCAGTGCTTAACCATAGTGCTCATAAGAACCAGTTGCCTTTCCACCGATCTGGAGCTAGTCGGGGATTACGTAAGGCCTACGTCATTACGCTTTGCGAAGCGCCCAACCCTCGCAGAACACCAGTGAAGACGGTAGGTGGCGGTAAGCACCTCTCAGTTGTTTGCTATCCGCCAGTAAGAGAAAGAAGAAGAAACCGAAGAAGAGAAGACTTTTTTTGTCAACAACATGGCGCGTATTCTGTGGTCGTTCCTGTTTTTATTGATCAGAGACTATGTTAAACAAATACAACATCACGTGGATCTGCTTCAAAACCCTTCTCGCCTACGTCTTAATCCGGGAGTACGGCGACAGCGTGTGAGAAAGGTAGGTGTATTTCCGTGATCAGTGGTTGTTACTTAACGCATGTAGGGCAATGAGCCAGCAATGATTACAGATTTAAAACTATATCTATTTTTAACTATGTCTGTTTTTCGGTAATAGGTGGTGTTACAGCGCATCTTGAAGCGGAGGTCACATGTTACGTGGGCACATCCTCGGTCCAGTAACTGGTGGGACTCCATTGTTCCGGATTTCAACGCCCATCAGTTTGCTGAAATCTTCTGCGTGTCCCGGGAGTCTTTCAAGTACATTTGCAATCAGACAAAAGCCTCTCTTTCAAAAAACCCCCACGAATTATAGATTGTGTATCCCAGTTGAGAAGCGGGTCGCAGTTGCCATCTGGAAACTGGCTAGTGGTGGTGAATACAGAACCATCAGCCATCTTTTTGGGGTAGGTCTGACCACCGTGTTTAACTGTGTCCGGGAATTTTGTGATGCTGCCATTGATTTGTTGCTTCCTAAACATATAGTAAATCCTGATGTCAGTAGGTTAACTGAAATGGCCACATATTTTAACAACCGCTGGGGAGTACCGCAGTGTGTGGGTGCTATAGATGGCAGCCACATTCCAATTATTGCACCACCAGAGTATGCAAGGGACTACTATAACCGCAAAGGATGGCATTCAATAGTTCTGCAAGTGGTTGTTGATGGCAAAGGGCTTTTCTGGGATGTGTGTGTTGGCTTTCCAGGGAGTGTGCATGATGCCAGAGTCCTACGTCAGTCACTTTTGTGGGAACGACTAAGTGATGGCCAGTTCATGCAGCAAAACAAAGTCTCAATCTGTGGTACTGACATTGGGCATTATCTCATTGGTGATCCTGCCTACCCCATGCAAAACTGGCTGATGAAACCCTTTTCGGACACAGGCAGACTTACCCCAGAACAACGTGAATACAACTACCACATGAGCCGTGCACGCTCAGTTGTTGAGATTGCTTTTGGACGCCTGAAAGGACGATGGAGGTGCCTCCTTAAACGGAATGACAGCAAACTGGACCTGTGCAAGAGAATGGTGCTCACCTGTTGCATACTGCACAACATTTGTGGGGCTGCACGGTGGCGCAGTGGTTTAGCACTGTGGCAGCACAGTTTACCCTCGGCCGGGGGATCGCGGGGATCATGAGATCGTGGGTTCGATTCCAGCCCCCGACCAACAGTGAGCTGTATGGAGTTTGCATGTTCTCCCCGTGTTGCGCGGGTTTACTCCGGGATTTCTCCGGGATTTCTCCGGTATCCTCCCGCATACCAAAAACATGTAGGTTTAGGGCGCTCTCGCACGCAGCAACCAGCAGCTGGTGGCTTGTCACCAGACTGCAAACCAAATCTACCTACGGGTACAAATAAGTAACAAAAAAAAATAAATAAATAAAAAATTTGTGAGGAACACGGTGACAACCTTGAACTCCCACCAGACACCCCAGATCACAGTCAGCCTCAAGTGCAACCACTGCCTGACAATGCCAGTGTAGAAGGGGACAACATTAGGGAAGCTTTAATGCGGTACTTCAACGGTGTGGAGCAATAACCGGTTAAGTGCCTCCCATGTCATGTACAACTTTCAAATGACAAGTATATGCAAGCAACATGTGACGTTATGAGTAAACATAAATAAAGCATAAATTTCAGTCTCCACTAACAATTGGTCTTGTCCTTTTTTAAAGATATATATTGTGTATTTCTGTTTCCAGGTTACACACGTGGGTAAAATTGTTTTTTACCCCTCTGTTAATGAAAGGTAAAGCCACAAGGGTCATAGAAATAAGTTAGATCTAACAAAACCGGTAATAAATGAAAATTCTCGGAAAATTAACAAATATCAATTAGACAATGCCTGGGAATTTTTCTTCAACATAATTAATTAAAACAATTCGGTATTAGGCACATGTACAGAGTTATATTTTTGAAAATGTACTTTAACGTACCAGTTCAAGTTTTTACTCGTGTAGGGACTACTGTAAGGTGTATAAATTAAAATTGCTTTCCCCCACAAATGAGCTTGTCCAAAGCTAACAGTTGTACATTGCCTAAACAAATGCCAATTAACATTTTTAAAGCAAGCAACTTTGAATAATTTCTGCAGAAAATATCTATAGATATATTTGTTTGTTCATTTTTTCCTCTGAAAACGCACCCATACGTTTTGAATTCACAAATAAAATCCATAAAACCCAAATAGTGACATTATCGCTGACAAAATGACATTACTGCTAATTAAAAATTAATACTTCCTCTTACTGTAACAAAATATAGATTTGTAGAGTCCCGAAAACCTGGACATTTCATGCATGCTTGTTGAGTGCATAATTGCATAATATGGAAGCAACAAGACAACATTGAAGGAAAACTTGTTTTTAATCAATAAACCCTAAATATAAATTTACAAAAATTGTGGAAATATGTCATCATATGTTCAATGATCCAGACAGTCTATGCGTTGACGGTGGGTTTCTAAGTTTCTCGAGCAGAGTTACAGTTACTGCACGTTGCATTCTGTTGCTCGAGCACAGACACAGCACGTTCCATTAATCCAACCAGGGTGGCTGTTGTGGCTCTTGTCTCCGCCAGACTTTGAAGAACTCTGGAGGTCATCTCCTCATCCCTCCTGTTCTGCTCCTGCTGTATGTTATCCGACCTCTCCAGATATTGAAGGAGCTCCATGCTTGTGTCCCTCCTCCGTTTTCCTGTATTGAAGTAAAAAATTATGAAGCAATACAAAATAACCACACATTTGAAAATGCAGCACTCATCAGTGTTTGCAGTTACAACACTACTACGTGATTAAAAGTCTTTGTAAATAAAGTAATGTGTGAAAATGCAGTAATACATCATTTTGGGGAATTCGATCAATTAATTCACTTGCTATGTTGATAACAATTTATTACCTAATCTGGTCCGACCAGATGCACCAGACGCTGAGGAGGACACCATTGCAGATGTTGAAGGTGAGGAGGACATACTTGGAGCTGGTGAAGGTGAGGAGTACACCGTTGGAGCTGGTGAAGGTGTTTCAACCTCTGACAACTGTGATACTTGTGTCAATTCTGGATCTGTAAAAAAAAAAAAAAAAATGTTACTACGCACAATATGTACAACTCAAGCCTTCAATTCAAAAATGTGTAGGCATATACACTGTTCATCTGTCCAAGTAGTCATGTGCAACAGAACAATAACTAGTGCTAGGCACCCTTTAATACAAAGTCTTGATAAAATACACCAAAAAACGTATTCATTGCTGAATTGATTAGGAAAAGACATACAAAAAATATTATGATTAGAAGATTAAAGTCAAAAAAAAAAAATTCCTCCACGACCCGGACCTCCGGAAGCGTTAGAAGATGGATGGATGGATTGATTAAAAGTTAAGCTTTTTGCAGTGGTTTTATTACATGAGATTTACGTGGATAATTAACAACATTACTATCAGAGTTTGGAACAATAGATGCTGCAACACACGTGCACAGTATTGACGATGCAACACACATAAACAATAGTGATACGGGAAAATAACAGCTTATTATGACTCGGAAAAAAAAGATATCGTTTGGTGAGCAAACAATTTCCAGGTTTAATGGCCACGTTACTAACATTGATTGTAACAACAAACGCTGCTGCAATCCACGTGCACAGTATCGATGCATAGAAACAACAACAAACAACATCTAAACTTTGGCCGTTGGATCTCAATATAAGCGTGTATATATATATATATATATAACACCCACAGTGCTCCGTACTGTGGGTGTTTATATATTTACATATTTATTCCATCTAGCTACAATGCTCTGCACTGTGTTCATATATTCATATATTTATTCCATCCAGCTACAATGCTCTGCACTGTGTGTCTGTGTGTGTGTGTGTGTATATATATATTTTATAGTAATATGTACATATGTATATTAGCTGCTCTTGCTTGCTTGTTTTTTCTTGCCTTCTGATTGTTGCTCTGAGTGTTGCTATCCCTGTGCTGTTGCAATCCTGGAATTTCCCCGTTGTGGGACTAATAAAGGCTTATCTTATCTTGTATATATGTATATATATATATACAGTATATATATATATATATATATATATATATATATACATACACACAGTGGGGCAAAAAAGTATTTAGTCAGCCACCAATTGTGCAAGTTCTCCCACTTAAAAGATGACAGAGGTCTCCAGTTTTCATCATAGGTATACCTCAACTATGAGAGACAAAATGAGAAAAAAAAAATCCAGAAAATCACATTGAAGGATTTTTAATGAATTAATTGGTAAATTCCTCAGTAAAATAAGTATTTGGTCACCTACAAACAAGCAAGATTTCTGGCTCTCACAGACATGTAACTTCGTCTTTAAGAGGGTCCTCTGTCCTCCACTCGTTACCTGTATTAATGGCACCTGTTTGAACTCGTTATCAGTATAAAAGACACCTGTCCACAACCTCAAACAGTCAGACTCCAAACTCCACTATGGCCAAGACCAAAGAGCTGTCAAACGACACCAGAAACAAAATTGTAGACCTGCACCAGGCTGGGAAGACTGAATCTGCAATAGGTAAGCAGCTTGGTGTGAAGAAATCAATTGTGGGAGCAATTATTAGAAAATGGAAGACATACAAGACCACTGATAATCTCCCTCGATCTGGGGCTCCACGCAAGATCTCATGCCGTGGGGTCAAAATTATCACGAGAACGGTGAGCAAAAATCCCAGAACCACATGGGGGGACCTAGTGAATGACCTGCAGAGAGCTGGGACCAAAGTAACAAAGGCTACATCAGAAACACACTACACCGCCAGGGACTCAAATCCTGCAGTGCCAGACGTGTCCCCCTGCTTAATCCAGTACATGTCCAGGCCAGTCTGAAGTTTGCTAGAGAGCATTTGAATGATCCAGAAGAGGATTGGGAGAATGTCATATAAGATAAGATAAGATAAGATAAGATAAGCCTTTATTAGTCCCACAACGGGGAAATTCCAGGATTGCAACAGCACAGGGATAGCAACACTCAGAGCAACAATCAGAAGGCAAGAAAAAAAACAAGCAAGCAAGAGCAGCTAATATACATATGTACATATTACTATAAAATATATATATACACATACATTCATATGGTCAGATGAAACCAAAATAGAACTTTTTGGTAAAAACTCAACTTGTCGTGTTTGGAGGAGAAAGAACACCATACCTACTGTGAAGCATGGGCTTGGAAACATCAGACTTTGGGGCTGTTTTTCTGCAAAGGGACCAGGACGACTGATCCGTGTAAAGGAAAGTATGAATGGGGCCATGTATTGTGAGATTTTGAGTGAAAACCTCCTTCCACCAGCAAGGGCATTGAAGATGAAACGTGGCTGGGTCTTTCAGCATGACAATGATCCCAAACACACCACCCGGGCAACGAAGGAGTGGCTTCATAAGAACCATTTCAAGGTCCTGGAGTGGCCTAGCCAGTCTCCACATCTCAACCCCATAGAAAATCTTTGGAGGGAGTTGAAAGTCCGTGTTACCCAGCGACAGCCCCAAAACATCACTGCTCTAGAGGAGATCTGCATGGAGGAATGGGCCAAAATACCAGCAACAGTGTGTGAAAACCTTGTGAAAACTTACAGAAAACATTTGACCTCTGTCATTGCCAACAAAGGGTATATAACAAAGCATTGAGATGAACTTTTGTTATTGACCGAATACTTATTTTACCAAGGAATTTACCAATTAATTCATTAAAAATCCTTCAATGTGATTTTCTGGATTTTTTTTTTCATATTTTGGCTCTCATAGTTGAGGTATACCTATGATGAAAATTGGAGACCTCTCTCATCTTTTAAGTGGGAGAACTTGCACAATTGGTGGCTGACTAAATACTTTTTTACCCCACTGTATATATATATATTCATAGACTTATTACATCTCAACAAAAAACAAAAATACACTTACCTGAAACGTCAAGGGCGGCTGGTTGAGCGGTGTTAATTGTTCTTATAACCGCAGATGCGGTTTCGGAGTTATATGCCCCCGTACACCGATTCGCTGGTCTGTCCCCAAGGACAGAATTTAGTAGCTGGAAATGGGGATTAAGAGGAGGTCTCCCATTGCCGCTACGATGCAGTTTTGCCTTCTGGTCACGATATTCTTTTTTCAGCTTCTTCAAGTTGTTGGCAAGCTGGTCTACGGTTCTGTGGTAACCAGCTGCAGACATCTCTTGCTGTATTTTCTCAAAAATTGGTTTGGTTCGAGAAGCACCTTCAAGTTTTTGTTGGACTTCTGCAGAAGTCCAATGAGCCAAGAAAAACTGAATTTCATCCTCAGTCCACGCCTGCTTTGTTTTAGCATTCATCGCTGGATGTTCGGAAATACAATGGCGGTTGTAATGTTTACAATCGCTCTTCAGGTGTGTAAACTCCGCCTATGGGCTGCTGACGTAACTACGTCGAGTGGTGCTGCCTCTGGCCCAGCTAGGAGTTGGGGCCGCGATAGCCCCACTTTTTGGAGCCCGAGACTGGTGCTGAAGTCGGTGGAAAACCAAAGAACTGGTGCTAATGACGCAATAGCTCCAGTTAAGCACTGGAACCGGTTTGGTGGAAAAGTGCCCTGAGAGAGAAGGAGAGAGGTTCACAGAGTTGTTTGCCGGTTGTGTATAATCTGATCTGTGACTAGATTAAGCATGATACGGAATAGTGGTGAAGTAGTGAAGGCAATTCAGAGGGAGAGGAGAGAGGGAGAAACAGAAGAGAAGAAACAATCGAATGAACGACAGGAGACTCCCAGTCAGATAAACAAGGATGATGTGTGTATGGTAAAGAAGGTCAAGGTAGTACATTTCATTGCAGAAGGAATTAACTGCACCTACCAAGCTAAGAGAAAGTCTGAGAAGATAAAATAATTGTCAAGTGTGCAGTAAGGCATTTGCACATTCAAGGATTTGTTTAGTGTCAAATGGTCAAGAATTTAAGGGCGTTGTTAAGGACCTAACATGTAAACCTGATGTAATTTGTATAGTAGAGACATGGCTTAGGCCTAATTTGGATTTTGTGATAGATATTTATGTATTAGAAGGGACAGAGAAGGAGATGTATACTGCTGCATCTCTCTCATTAAAAAGACGCGGCAAAGTGAGTGGAATAATGAATGTACAAGAAGATACTTATTTAAAAATATGCCGTTAGTCGGAACTGAGGCAAGATCAGCAGGACGTGAGAGATTTGAAGAAAGCGTGATAACAAGATTAAGGAAAACACCCAAGTGGAAACTGTGATTATTGTGGAGTAGAGGAAACAGTAGATCATGTGTTAATGCACTGTCAGAGGTATCAACAGGAACCAAACAGGTTGCGAAATAAGTTAAACAGGATTGGGTTAAATAGTGAAACATCTCAAAGATGATCAGTGGAAAAAGGATGCACCTGAGCTCAATTTTGAACTTCATACCAAAGGTTGAGAATATACACTACCGTTCAAAAGTTTGGGGTCACCCAGACAATTATTTTGTGTTTTCCATGAAAAGTCACACTTATTTACCACCATGATTGCACAAGGGTTTTCGAATCATCCATTAGCCATCTGACGCAATGAGCCAACACATTTTACCATTAGAACACTGGAGTGATAGTTGCTGGAAATGAGCCTCTATACACCTATCTAGATATTGCACCAAAAACCAGACATTTGCAGCTAGAATAGTCATTTACCACATTAGCAATGTATAGAGTGTATTTCTTTAAAGTTATCTTCATTGAAAAAAAGAGCTTTTCTTTCAAAAATATGGAAATTTCTAAGTGACCCCAAACTTTTGAATGGTAGTGTATATATATATATTTTTTTTTTTGGTCCTGTCAGGCAGCTAGGCAAACAAAACAGGGATCTGTCACCCTTATTGTGCCAAAACAGATTTACTTTGCCAAGAGGAGCTTATACAGTACCTAACTGTGTACTGTATATTGTTGTAAACTCCTCCTGTAATAACTTTTAATTCTTTATTTTAATTGTTTTATCCATGGAAGACCCAACAGGATGGGGAAGAGGGAAAGGAAGTGTGTGAAGGGGGAAAAGAAAAGGGAAGGGAACAGGAAAAAAAAAAAGAAACAAACAAACCAACAACAAAAACAAACAAAAGACAAACTGCTTCTTCCACCGAAGATGTCTCAACACGAATCTGGTTTCCGCACCTGTTAAAGGAGAGACACTTGTGCGTGTATGTCTGTGTGCATATATATGAGAATGCGCGCAAAATAAGTGTGTGCATGTGAGTGGTTTGTCAGGAAACATACGAGCGGAGGGCCGGTCGCAGCAGCTCTCCCCCCGGGAACCCCGAGCAGGCAAGGCAGCGCCACCAACCCCCAGCAATCCTATGAAGAAAGCTCATTTCAGCCGCATGTATCCGCAATCTCATTCTTTCTGTCATTACCCAAAGCTCATGACCATAGGTGAGGGTAGGAACATAGATTGACTGGTAAATTGACAGCTTTGCCTTAGAGCTTAGCTCCCGCTTTACCACAACAGACCGGTAACAACGTCTGAATTACTGCAGATGCTGCTCCGATCCATTTGTCAATCTCTCGCTCCATTCTCCCCTCACTCGTGAATAAGACCCCGAGATACTTAAACTCCTCCACTTGGGGCAGGAGCTTGTCCCCAACCCGGAGAGGACAATCCACTTTTTTTTCCAGCTGAGGACCATGGACAAAGACTTGGAGCATATATACAGTGGGGTAAAAAAGTATTTAGTCAGCCACCAATTGTGCAAGTTCTCCCACTTAAAAGTTGACAGAGGTCTCCAATTTTCATCATAGGTATACCTCAACTATGAGAGACAAAATAAGAAAAAAAAAAAAAAAATCCAGAAAATCACATTGAAAGATTTTTAATGAATCAATTGGTCAATTCCTCGGTAAAATAAGTATTTGGTCAATAACAAAAGTTCATCTCAGTACTTTGTTATATACCCTTTGTTGGCAATGACAGAGGTCAAATGTTTTCTGTAAGTTTTCACAAGGTTTTCACACACCGTTGCTGGTATTTTGGCCCATTCCTCCATGCAGATCTCCTCTAGAGCAGTGATGTTTTGGGGCTGTCGCTGGGCAACACGGACCTTCAACTCCCTCCAAAGATTTTCTATGGGGTTGAGATGTGGAGACTGGCTAGGCCACTCCAGGACCTTGAAATGGTTCTTATGAAGCCACTCCTTCGTTGCCCGGGTGGTGTGTTTGGGATCATTGTCATGCTGAAAGACCCAGCCACGTTTCATCTTCAATGCCCTTGCTGGTGGAAGGAGGTTTTCACTCAAAATCTCACGAAACATGGCCCCATTCATTCTTTCCTTTACACGGATCAGTCGTCCTGGTCCCTTTGAAGAAAAACAGCCCCAAAGTATGATGTTTCCACCCCCATGCTTCACAGTAGGTATGGTGTTCTTTCTCCTCCAAACACGACAAGTTGAGTTTTACCAAAAACTTCTATTTTGGTTTCATCTGACCATATGACATTCTCCCAGTCCTCTTCTGGATCATCCAAATGCTCTCTAGCAAACTTCAGACGGGCCTGGACATGTACTGGCTTAAGCAGGGGGACACGTCTGGCACTGCAGGATTTGAGTCCCTGGCGGCGTAGTGTGTTTCTGATGTAGCCTTTGTTACTTTGGTCCCAGCTCTCTGCAGGTCATTCACTAGGTCCCCCCATGTGGTTCTGGGATTTTTGCTCACTGTTCTCATGATAATTTTGACCCCACGGGGTGAGATCTTGCGTGGAGTCCCGGATCGTGGGAGATTATCAGTGGTCTTGTATTCTTCCATTTTCTAATAATTGCTCCCACAGTTGATTTCTTCACACCAAGCTGCTTACCTATTGCAGATTCAGTCTTCCCAGCCTGGTGCAGGTCTACAATTTGGTTTCTGGTGTCCTTTGACAGCTCTTTGGTCTTGGCCATAGTGGAGTTTGGAGTCTGACTGTTTGAGGTTGTGGACAGGTGTCTTTTATACTGATAACGAGTTCAAACAGGTGCCATTAATACAGGTAACGAGTGGAGGACAGAGGAGCCTCTTAAAGAAGAAGTTACAGGTCTGTGAGAGCCAGAAATCTTGCTTGTTTGTAGGTGACCAAATACTTATTTTACTGAGGAATTTACCAAATAATTCAGTAAAAATCCTTCAATGTGATTTTCTGGATTTTTTCTCTCATTTTGTCTCTCACAGTTGAGGTATACCTATGATGAAAATTGGAGACCTCTGTCATCTTTTAAGTGGGAGAACTTGCACAATTGGTGGCTGACGAAATACTTTTTTGCCCTACTGTGCGTGTGTGTGTGTGTGTGTGTGTGTGTGTGTGCGCACGCGCCAATAAGGATGGACAATGGAAGAATGGCATAAAAAAGAAAGATTTTGTTTGTAAAAATCCTTCTATTTCCAACTTGGGAAGGGATGTTTGAAGTTGCAGCTTCTAACCGGCCTTGGGGGATGTCTCCTTACAGGCTGTGAAGGGATCTTCCTGTTTCAGTCCCAGCAGAAAGTGGCTTCAGCCTCTGATTATATTTGGTTTGATTTAACAGCCCACTCCTTCTATTTTTGTTCTCATATTTCAAATCAAGAGTGCCTCAAAATGGACTTATTAGTCAGTGTTGAACACTGGAATGAATGACCAAGATTGGGGACTTATTATCTGAATATTGTCATGTGATTTTCTTGTCCATGTGCGGTAACATCCATCGACAAAACATTATTCAGGCCTGAGGCTGTACTCACATTAGGCAATCTGTACGGTGTCCAAGCACCTCCTGACCTCATTCTTACATTCAATCAGACCTTTATAGTTTCACTTACCTGTTCTGTGCCATTCTGGTTCTGGTTTCATGTTGACATCCAGCAGTCTGTGCTGACAGTTGTTACCATCTTCATTATACCATACGATAACTTTTTGGATATCTTCAGATATTTCTTTGGATGGTGACTGAATTATCTTGATGTTATCAAAATCATGAGGGTGAAGTGTGTCATTATTTGGCTCTGGTTTATGACTTCCCTCATTTCTATGAGTGACCATAAAACCAGCAGACTCCTGCTTCAGGAAAAGATGATCTTCCTCCTGGACGATGTAGTGTTCCTCCTCTTCTTCTTTAATCTGTTTAACCTGAAGAAGTTTTCGCTCTTCCTGTTCCTGTTTTACCTGCTGCAATTCTGGTTCCTCCTGTTTCACTTTAAACTGAAGATTTTTTGGTTCTTCTTGTTCCCCCTTAATCTGTTTAATATGAAGTTTTGACTGCTCCTGTTCCTCTTTAATCTCTAGAGTGTCTGGGTTTTCCTGCTTCAAACTGGAGATCCTGTCCTGATTACAGAGCTGCTGGTCAGCAGAAACCATGTTCTCACTGGCATTTTGCTCTATGAGATCTAGAAGGAAAAAGGACACAAAAAACTGTTGATTAATCCTCAAGCAACCAACTTATTTTAGTACAAAATGACTAAGTGTGGTCATTTATGACCCCGTCATATTTCAGGCCAGAATACTTTCTCTTAATGGTTCTGTCAAAGAGCCTCTATAGAGAACGGCACTCTGATATCACTTCCTGTTGTGGCCGCCATGTTGGGAGAGTAGCACTGTGTTTGTGTTTCACTGGTGCAGTAAACATGTCAAAAGTGTTATGAATTATTTGTCTTTGTGTTTTTTTTCCCATAACAGATGTTAGCAAATCGAGCTGTAATAATAGCACTGCATTAAAAAAAAAAAAAATTCATTCCTAATTTTGGCCATAGAGACAAGTCCATTTTTTTTTAGATTAAAATTTTCTGAGATTCACTGGCAATCTAAATGGAACACCCAAGAGATACTAGGTTAGTGATCGACCGCGGATGACCATGTGCAGCCTTAGTCCAAGGACTGATAACTTTTTCACACATAAGGAGTTGTTCAGAACTTCTTATAAGAACTGCTTATACAAAGATATAGAGTTATGATAATCAAGTCAGTGGCGGTAATGCACCTGTAAGCTGGTTGCCAACCGCCAGTCAAATCTAAAAGAAGAAGAAGAGATACCAGGTTACATTTGTGATCTGGTGTAATTAACGTGAGGTGAAATCTGAGCCGGCCCAAGGCATAAGCAAACTAAGCAGCTGCTTGGGGCCCCCGTGGGCAATTAATTTTTAAAATTATTCTTTCATTATTTTTTTGCACATGTGAATGATGATTAACACATTATCGAAGGTATATTATCGCACAAAAACATATTATGTTAGCAACAGAGTACTGCTGGTGTAGTGATTCCACTCTAAGCTCAGCTCAGAGCTCCATTGCTCAAGTGTGCATTCAACCATACAGAGCGCACTGCGCATCTAAGGAGCAGCAGGCAAACAACAATGTCACAAGAAAGGACATATCCTTCAAGGGCAGAGAAAAGAAAGAGGAAGACGAGAAAAACAGCAAGATAAAGGTATGTCTCGTCAAGATAGGAAAGTCCCTGAATATCCTTGACATTTTGATTAAATTGGTAGCGTGCAGTCGCCTATAATTAGCAAATTAGCTACCTAGTTCAAAATAAAATTCTCTTAACTGCTAGGTTAGACAGATTTCTAGTCAAGCTAATGTTTTTGTGCTGGTGTAATACTGCGCTTTAACTGTGATTAAGTTGATTCTCAATACTCCGGGTTGCTTTTTGGCATCAAAACATTTGATAGCAAACGTTTAGTAACAACTAATTACAAACGTCACGGCTTTTGCTAGCAAACATGTTTGCTTAAGTTAATGTATTTTTGCATGAATGAAGTAGTATTAGTTTGAGACATTCATTCATTCATCTTCTTCCGCTTAATCCTTTTCGGGTCGCGGGGGGGCTGGAGCCTATCCCAGAATCTCTGGGCGAGAGGCAGGGTCCACCCTGGACAGATCACCAGTCCATCACAGGGCCAACACAGAGAGACAGACATCCATTCACTCCCACAGTCATACCTAAGAACAATTTAGTCTGAGACATGTTTCCACAAACTGTTTGCTGCAGAAGAACATAGCAATTTCTGTGAGTAGAATGAACATAGGCAACTGTTAGTCCACCTCCTCAGGCCCAGCCCAGGCTAATGCATCAGGTGAGGGAAAACTGTCACCATATACATTTAATTTCCAATCAAATGATCTCATTAAGATTTAATGTACGATATGCTCATATGACAAGGGGCTTGTTTTTAGACAAATGCTTATTATTTCAAAAATTCTCAAGCAACTTTCAATTGTTCTACTGGCAGATTTTTTTTCTTATTGCAAGCAAAAATACATTGCAGTAAAAGTTTTCCTAATTTTCAAGTGTAATATGACATCTAACATGGCTAGCTTTTGTTGTTTTCATCTTAGGTCCATCTCCATCCTCTGCAGAGCACTGTCTCTCATCCCCATCCACTGTTCCCACCGTCCCCTCCATGTGTGCTCTAACCTCAGCTGATGTACCCGGTAAGTTAACAACAAAAAAGCCTTTGTAAATTGCTCAGTGTACAGCAGGGATGGGCAACTTTGGTGGAAGTGAGGGACACAATTTTTTTTCCCTCACCTCCCAAAGGTCAGATTTACATGTAAACCTTTTATTTATTTATTTTTATTTATTTATTTTTTTTGGGGGGGGGGGTCTTCAAATTCAAAAGTTTTACAATTGATAAAATTATATCATGATCTAAATTTAAAACTCTCCATCAAAATGATGAGCAAAGACAAATTCCTGACGGTATTTAACAAAAAAGCCAAGAAGAAAAGGAAATGTGATGATGAAAAACAATGTTTTTAAAATACTAGAAGAAAATGATCAAAGTAAAAAATAGGGTTTTTTGATAAATATGCTACATTTCTGGTTTAAATTAGCCATCGTTTTGCAAACCTATATTTTATTTTGGTATTAGATGTGCAAGCTTCTTCTGACAGATTTGCATCATTTATTTAAAAATTTGTAACTTTTTAGTTGTACTGGGATTTTTTCTAAATTACTGAGTTTTTCTGTCGTAAATATGCCTTTCAGTTTGAAACATGTAAATACTCCTTGGTGAGGAGCTGTAGCATTTATTGTTCGTTAAAAGCAGCCTACTCTGTACATTTACTACTGTTCACAGCCTATTAATGTGGTCTCAGCATGCAACATGTATACCTTAAAAGACATACTCCAGGGCACACTGCTCCCGCTATCTCTGCTGGCACACGGCACAGAATGCAGTTCCAAATGAGATATAAATAAATAATAGATTTTTGGAAATGGACTGCCAGGCCGCAGTGGATGACGTCAGGAGCCGCATATGGCCCACGGCCCGGCAGTTGCCCATCTTCAGTGTATACTGAGCAGTTGTAGCTAAATTTGTAGTACTTGAATTTACTAGTATTTCAAATTAAAAACCATAGATGAAATCTTCAGGAAAAAGTGTATGCAGGAAGTGACCCAAGGTTGGAGAATGAATTACTGATTTTGAGAGCTGAATACGACAAAAAATCAGCGAATAGAGCTGCCTCGAGTCTTCTAAGATTGAAACAATCTTTTTATGAACAAGGTGAAAAATCAGGAAAATTATTAGCATGGCAGATTAAACAATTGGAAATTAAAACACCAATTACCAGTATTATAAGTAACGGACAGGTAGTTATAGATCCTTTAGAAATTAATAGAGCCTTTAGAGATTACTATGAAAAATTATATGATACCAAAAATGAACCTGATTTAACAAAACTAAATGGGTTTTTGAACGAACTATCTATACCGTGTATTCCAAATGAAAACAGGGAGATATTGGAGTCTAAAATTAGTCAAGAAGAAGTTGGGCTAGCCATTGATAATATGAAATCAGGAAAAAGTGCAGGACCAGATGGTCTTCCAGTTGACCTTTATAAAAAATTTAAGAATAAATTAATAAAACCTTTTTTGGAAATGGTTTTAGAAGCATTTCAAAATAATAATTTACCATCATACATAAATAATGCCTTAATTATACTGCTGCCAAAACCAGGTAAGCCCTCTAATAAATGTGAAAATATGAGACCAATAAGCCTATTAAACGCCGACCTTAAGATAATCTGTAAAATTTTAGCAAGACGAATACAAGAAATTTTACCAAATATTATTAATCGAGATCAGAATGGCTGTATAAAGGGTAGACAAGGCTTCCATAATGTAAGAAGACTATTTAATATTATCTATTTTAATAAAGAAGCACCGGATACAGCTCTCCTATCATTGGACGCCGAAAAGGCCTTTGATAGAGTTGAATGGCCCTTTCTTTTTGAAGTCCTACAAAGGTTTGGACTTGGAAATAATTTCATAAAATGGGTTCAAATAATATACAATAATGCTACAGCAGAAATCCTAACAAATAACAATATTTCAAAACCAATAAAAATCAATAGAGGATGTCGACAAGGCTGTCCACTCTCACCTTTACTGTTTACTATGGCAATTGAACCTTTAGCGATAGCGATACGTTTACATTCACAAATATATGGAATTAAAGTTGGACCAACAGAACATAAAATCTCCCTGTACGCCGATGATATAATTTTGTTTATGTCGAATCTAAAAAAATCAATTCCAACCTTGTTGAATTTAATAAAGAATTTTGGGGAAATATCAGGATATAAAATAAATAAAACTAAATCTTCAATATTAATGCTAAATGAGACCCAGAGAAATTACCCAGCCCCTGAGGTAAATCAAATCAATGTTGTAAATCAGTTTAAATATTTAGGAATCCAAATTATGCCTAAGCTAGAATCAGTCGCCAGTGTCAACTATGAAGCCTTAATGTCAGATATCAGTGAGTTAACTCAGAGATGGATGTCACTACCAATGTCGATGATCGGGAGAATCAATATACTTAAAAGTAATATTTTACCTAAAATACTTTATTTATTTCAATACATTCCCTTATCACCACCTTTAGATCTATTCTCAAGAATAAAAAAAAAGTTAGTGGAATTTATATGGAACAACAGGAGGGCTAGATTACGTCTGTCTTTATTATATTTACCATTTGATCGTGGAGGTCTGAAATGTCCAAATTTTATGTTGTATTATTGGTCGGCACAACTGAGGTCTATGACATATTATTTTTCATCAAATGATCTCCCTCACTGGACTGAAATGGAATCATACAATTTACCTTTACCTCTTCCCATATTCATATACTCAGATTCGGCAAAAAAATTACAAAAACAAGTTAAAAATCCATTTGTAAAGCATATGATCAAAATATGGTGTGAAGCTAAAAACTATTTAAAAGAACCACAGTTATTGTCACAATTTAGTCCAATATGGGGTAATCAATATTTTAAACCAGGGAGAGCGGACGCTGTATTTAAAGTATGGAATTTAAAAGGGATACAAAAGATTCAGGATTTATATTTGCCATGTGCAGACAACATAATGTCTTTTGAAGAGCTGAGGATCAAATTTAATCTCAATAGAACACATTTTTTTAAATATCTTCAACTTAGAAACTTTATTCGATCAAATCAAAATAAAGCTCTCACTCGACCTATTTATTCATCCTTGGAAAAAATGATGATGAAAGATAGTAAAAGAAAGGGTATTATTTCAGAGTTTTATAACTCATTGACACTATCTTCAAGTGAAAATTCACTGAAAAGATTAAACTACTGGAAAGAAGATCTGCAAATTGAAATTTCAGAGGAACAATGGGAATTGGCTTGTACAGAAGCTCAAACCAAATCAATAAATGCACGCCTTAAATTGATACATTTCAAATGGTTAATGTGGATGTATGTTACACCGGAGGAGTTAAATAGATATAACAAAAATATACCAGATACATGCACAAAATGCATGGAAAGTAAAGGAACCCTATTTCATTGTTTATGGGAATGTAGATTAATAAGAATGTTTTGGGAAGAGGTGAGGGTAACAATTGAAAAAATAATCTCAAAACAAATCATATTGAATCCTAAACTGGTTTTGTTGGGTCTGTACCCAGAAAAGCATAATTTCAATAAAAGTGAAAGAACATTCATAGACCTCAGTTTGCTTAATGCTAAAAAATGTATTGCACTATTATGGAAAAAGACTCATAGACCAGATGTGACTCAGTGGTTAAGACAGATGTTAACAAACCTTCCATTAGAAAGAATAGCATATATACTGAAATCAAAGGAAATTGTGTTTGAGAATATATGGAGACCTTTTATTGATTATGTAAAAAATTTAAACATAACTCTTGAAGAAGAAGGTGAATGATGTGTGTGGACCTTGTAAATTCCAAACTGGTGAACATAATATGTATACTTATGTATTGGATTGTCTAGACTAAACAGAGGAGCATTGTTGAAGACTTGATTTTGTTGGTGGTTGTTGGTGTTTTTAGTGCATTTTTTTTTTTTTTTTGTAGTACTTTAGTGTTAGTGTTTGATTGTTTGTATCATGTTTGTTAAAAAAAAAAAAAAGGTTCAATAAAGATATTGTGGGAAAAAAAAAAAACCATAGATGGGTGAAAACATGCCAGCCTGACAATAAGATGATGTAAACAACACTGCTGCAGCTGTGCAGGGGGGGAGCTGCTGACTTCGCCAAATACTGAAAGATTTTTCGACGAGTTTGCTTCCATGACCTTCATCACTGTGGATTACAATCTCCCAACAAAAAGTTCTCACAGCTAGTTTTACAAGTGTATTCGTAATGACATATCAGAAAATTAAATAAATTTACAATTGATGTGTGAATGGTCATTAATCAGTATTATTGGCAGTAACGGGGGCCCCAAAATCAAATTTCGCTGAGGGCCCCAGAGGCTTCGGCCGGCCCTGTGTGAAATGAGGACAGACCTGAGTGGAAATGTAGAGAGCACACTTTTATTGACTCTGAGATGTCATCAAGATGAATTTTTTGCATCTTACTGCAGACATCTAGGTCATCCGACCTGTCCTTGTTAGCTCGTTCATCTGTTCTCCTTCCTTTTGCTTCCAAGCACAGAATTGGTAGAAAGACATGATGTTGGTTCATTTCTTTTTTGTGCACTGGTCATGGGAGCTGCTACTGCAGCAACTACACAACAATACTGAATCCTTTATGATTTTAGGAAGGACACACAAGCCAAAAAAATGAAACAAAAACAACAAAAACCCGCTTCAATAGCTCCTCCTCTGTCTGTGGTGCTACATGCTGCAGGTGCTGCGCCTACTGTCCCAACATGGTGGACTGATCCCACAATTCGTTGCACCGGTGACATCAGTGGGCATTCTCGAATATGCTTTTTTGAGTTGCCCCTTTATTTTAGTGGGTTATTGTTGAGAGAGTGACATATGGTGAAAACCTTCTGGCCTGACATGAATTACAGTGGATATAAAAGTCTACACACCCCAGTTCAAATGCCAGGTTTTTGTGATGTAAAAAATGAGACCAAGATAAATCATTTAAAAACTTTTTCCACCATTAATGTGACCTATAACCTGTACAAACTTATTGAAAAACAAACTGAAATCCTTTAAGGGAAAAATTTTTTAAAAAAAAACTTAGAATAACCTGTTTGCATAAACATGCACACCCTGTTATGACTGGGGATGTGGCTGTGTTCAGAATTAACCAATCACATTCAAACTCATGTTAACTGGGAGTCAACACACACCTGCCGCCATTTAAAATGCCTCTGATTAACTCCAAACAAAGTTCAGCTGTTCTAGTAGCTTTTCCTGACATTTTTATAGTCACATCTTACAGTACAAGCCATGGTCTGCAGAGAGCTTCCAAAGCGTCAGAGAGACCTCATTGTTCAAAGGTATCAGTCAGGAGAAGGGCACAAAAGAATTTCCAAGGCATTAAATATACCGTGGAACACTGTGAAGACAGTCACCATTAAGTGGAGAAAATATGGCACAACAGTGACATTACCAAGAACTGGACGTCCCTCCAAAACTGATGAAAACTGGTCAGGGAGGCTGCCAAGAGGCCGACCGCAACATTGAAGGAGCTGCAGGAATTTCTGGCAAGTCCTGGCTGTTTAGTACATGTGACAATCTCCAGTCTTCTTCATATGTCTGGGCTATGGGGTAGGGTGGCAAGACGGAAGCCTTATTTTAGGAAGAAAAACATCCACGCCAGTGTCTCCTCTGGCTTAAAGACCCTTGCGCGGTGGCAACATTTTTTTCGGGGGGGGGGGGGGGAGTGACACTATTGTAAACGGACTATGTTAATTTTATACTATACATTTCTTTTTTTAAAATTTTGCACAATAACTGTGCATATGGAACTTACTATTGGAAGCATTGTACAACCGAGGCTTGAATGTTGGAATACTGGGCCAGTTGGGGTCCCATCCAGACGTCCTGTGTTTGGACTTTTTACTGGTGTCATTCTTCTCTCCTCCCTCTGCTATCACCTCTCCTGGACCCTCTGCCTGAACACCTTCCTCTCCTTGGCTCCTCTCTTCTGTCTCATCTTTCCCTCTCTGAGCCCTTTCTAATTCAGGTTCTCTCTCTGTCTATGATGGTATACAAACAGGTTAGAAAATATCAAGTGTCTTGTTTTGTCCTGCAGGATTTTTTTTTGTCATGGTTTTCATAAATGTCAAAAAATGTGCATTTTTGGGGGGTATTTTTATTCTAGTGTTTATTCATAACAGTAATTTACTCATGCATACTGAAATGATATGATCAGACGTGGGTATAGTAGCCAGAAATTCCACTCATGTAAAAGCAGTGCTTTGAAATTAATAATTATAAGTAGACAACCAAAACTTTCTAGTTTTTAGGGTACAAAGAGCACCCACTTAAAAACTTGAGTAATGACTTCAGTAGGGCTGAAACGATTAGTTGACGTTGTTGATAACGTCAACAATAAAGATTGAGATTGAGATTCAACTTTATTGTCATTACACATGTATGAATACAAGGTAACGAAACGTGACTTGGCATTTGGGCACGCTCTCCAGAGCGCATCCAAGGCCGGGGCAGGCGCTAGGCGCCAGTCATAAAGAAGAAAGGAAAAAAAGAAAAGAAATGATATGACACAATAGGCGAGAGAAAAAAACATGTTTTATCAAATTGACGCTTAATGAGTAAGCGAAATTTTGATTGCAGGCAAAAAAAAACCCTCAATGCATATTTAGCAGACATTTAGTGGACAAATCACACAGCAGAGGGAGAGCAGTGTGTGTATATATGCATGTAGTGTTGTATGCATTGTGTAGTGTAAATGTAACAGTTGTTAGTGAGCAGCAGAGGGCGCCTCCTGGCAGTGGATAGATGTTATAATCATGTGACTTATAAACAAGTCCAGAGTCTATCTCTCTCTCTCTCTCTTGCTTGCAGAAGGCACATGGGCATTGTCCTTGAGAGTCCAATCCGCTGACGACAAACAACTGATTGTTGATTGTATGGGTAGACATAAGAGCCGGTTCTTCCACTAATCTCAGTCAGGAGGAATGTAAACACGGGGCAAACGAGGTCAAATCAAATCAAATCAGCACAGTGCACTCTGAGAGTAGAATTTTGTCCTCACCCGTGTAATTCTGTGCTTCCATTATATATGCAGGCTTAAACTGTTTTTCCATAGAGAGCACAGGGCTTCAGATGTATTCCTTCACTGAATCACTGTCATTCAGTTCACCGTTTGCCGCTACTCGTGCCCTCCCCAACTGGTCGAATTTAATGAAGGAGCTGGCCGGGTCCGCTTTGAACAACTCTCTCACTTTCCTTCAATTTCTGATGCATCAGGGAACTCCACAGCCAAAAATAGAAGTCCTGAGATCCTAACCAATAATGTTTCCATAGACGCATGGATTCCAATGTCCATGAGTCTCTCGTAGGTTCCAATTCTTGGGCTCCCCCTTGGCCCAATTCTTGTTGAAAAATAGTGACAATAGCACATTTAAGCCGCTTCCAAATCCATAATTTCCGTTTAGATTAAGATTCAGCAGAAGAAGAGCGACTAAACACAGACAAAAACGCAACATTGCAAAAGCTGGGAATAGATCAGGAAGGCAGGGGAGGAGGGAAGAAAAATGCGACTGCTCTCTCTCAAGGCAAGAAGGAAAAAAAATAAATAAATAAAAAAATTAAAAAAAAATAAAATAAAACTTTCTTTTAAGCATTTCTTGACAAATACTTTTATTGTCGACAACTCATTTAATTATAAAGTTTATATGCATGCCGCGGTAATGTTCTAACTGCAATGCACGACCGGAACTGCTGCAGGCAGTAGCGCCTCTGTTGTCCGGCATGCATGAACAATTTCCAGCAAAGAAGAAGAGGAGCTTATTATGGCTCTGCGTATGGCGAATGTTGAAGTGGATATCTACCCAGAACGAGGAAGACAACACTTTGGGGAACTGACGCAAGAAGACGACAAAGAGTTCAGCAGCAGCAGTGGGGAGAGAGTTAGACATTGAGGTCAGGACGGTGAGCAGGGCTGTCAGCAGAAGGAAGGAAGGAGGCTGTGTTCTGCACGTCGACTGTGTTCTCTGAGAGAGAAGGAGAGAGGTTCACAGAGTTGTTTGCCGGTTGTGTATAATCTGATCTGTGACTAGATTAAGCATGATACGGAATAGTGGTGAAGCAGTGAAGGTAATTAAGAGGGAGAGGAGAGAGGGAGAAACAGAAGAGAAGAAACAATCGAATGAACGACAGGAGACTCAGTCAGATAAACAAGGATGATGTGTGTATGGTAAAGAAGGTCAAGTTAGTACATTTCATTGCAGAAGGAATTAACTGCACCTACCAAGCTAAGAGAAAGTCTGAGAAGATGAAATAATTGTAAAGTGTGCAGTAAGGCATTTGCACATTCAAGGATTTGTTTAGTGTCAAATGGTCAAGAATTTAAGGGCGTTGTTAAGGATCTAACATGTAAACCTGATGTAATTTGTATAGTAGAGACATGGCTTAGGCCTAATTTGGATTTTGTGATAGATAGATAGATATTTATGTATTAGAAGGGACAGAGAAGGAGATGTATACTGCTGCATCTCTCTCATTAAAAAGACGTGGCAAAGTGAGTGGAATAATGAATGTACAAGAAGATACTTATTTAAAAATATGCCGTTAGTCGGAACTGAGGCAAGATCAGCAGGACGTGAGAGATTTGAAGAAAGAGTGATAACAAGATTAAGGAAAACACCCAGGTGGAAACTGATTATTGTGGAGTAGAGGAAACAGTAGATCATGTGTTAATGCACTGTCAGAGGTAACAACAGGAACCAAACAGGTTGCAAAATAAGTTAAACAGGATTGGGTTAAATAGTGTTAGAAATATATTGCAGAAATCATCTGATGACAAGTGCTGGAATCTCCTTCTAGAGCAGGGGTCACCAACACGGTGTCTGCGGGCACCAGTTCACCCGCAGGAACCACATGCGTCGCCCGTGAGCCGGTTCTGAAAACAGCACTTGTTACCAATGGGCTACGTCTTAAATTTCTTAAATTGTGTTACCATTATTTTTGAATCACACTCGCAATGATGTAGATTTTAAAATGAAAATATAAAAACAATTAAAAATAAGAATGTTTAGTATTCATACACTCTGATTTACCGTGGTTCAAAGGTCAGTGTAGTGCGCATGACAAATTTCAGCATTTGGTGAGATAAGCTAGTATCATCAACGACCCTTTCAGGGCAGAAATAAGGTCACCACTCACCAGCTGTGAGTTTGCACATTTAATAATAAAGAACACAAATAAACCACCAAGGGTAACTACAGGTAATGACGAACAGAAATAATAACCATGAGGGGTAACTTACAGAGTATCAGGCAAGGCTGAATACTGAGGCAGCGAATAAAAGATGGAGCACACACAGGAGTAAAGTCCTAAACATGGAATCCACGTCAGGAGGAGAATGTAGGCTGCAGCGCTGAACTGCGGAGCAGGCAGCCTTATCAAGGGTAAGGGAAGTAACCAAATCATAACCAGGTGTGGGTACAACAGCAACGACGATTAACCTAAATAACAGCTGGAGACAACCATCAAACTAAGCTGGTAACACAGGAAGTAAACAAATGTGGTTGTCAAAATAAAAGCACAAACCATAAAGAATGGAAAAACAAGAACACATACATGAACCAAAATATACAAAAGGAGAAAACTGAGGAAGGCTATTAATACCCAATAACTCAAGAAGAAGAAATACCGAAAATAACCAGCAAAACCTTGAGACCTGAGCATGGCTCTCACCCGCGCTCAGAATCATGACAGCTAGTGGGGGATGTGACGATGAGGAGTTAAATGTGAATTCTACCTCCAAAAACATGGTAGAAAAAAGAAAGAAAACTTATTATTTTCATAGCAAATGTGAAGAAGACTTCTTTTTTACTACGGTGAAAGAAAAATGTGTTTCTCATTTACGGGGTGACTGTGGCAACAGCAAAGTGACACAACGCTGAAAGACACTTCAGTACATGTCATGAAAGCTACCATGCTGACTACCCACCGGGCAGTGCACTGCGGCAGAGAAAGTCCATGAGTAAAAATCAACTTTAGGCAAACAGCAGTTTTTGTTTTTTTTATTCCACAAGGCCACTGAAAAATTCCCAAAAAACAACCAAAGCCTCATCTGGAGCTACACAGTTTTTGATAAAGAAGAAGGCCTCTATAAGCAATGATGATAGTTGCAAACACTGTATTTAAAGACGCAAAGAATGCAGTGTTTCCTCTGGCTGAAACACCTTGGCGCAGTGGCAACATATTTTTCCGATGGAATTTACCATTTTAAGTATTGTACATACTGGAATATTGGGCCAGTTAGGGTCCCACCCAGACGTCATGTGTTTAGAATTTTTAGTGGTGTTATCCTTCTCTCCTTCCTCTGCCTGAACACTTTCCTCTCCTTGGCTCCTCTCTTCTGTCTCATCTTGCCCTCTCTGAGCTCTGTCTAATTCAGGTTCTCACTCCGTCTATGGTGGTATACAAACAGGTTCGAAAATATCAAGTGTCATGTTTTGTCTTGAGAGATATTTTTGTCATGGTTTACATAAATGACAAAAATATGTGTATTTATTTTGTATTTTTATTCTAGTGTTTCTTTTTTCCCACTGCGAGAGTAGGGAAGGGAAAAAAAAAACATTCCTAATAGAAATGTACTCATGCATACTTAAATTATAAGATCAGGTGGGTATAGTAACCAGAAATTCTACTCATGTAAAAGCAGTGCTTTGAAATTAATAATTAAAAGCAGACAACCAAAAATTTCTAGTTAAGGGCACAAAGAGCACCCACTTAAAAACTTGAGTAATGAATGAATGAATCTTTATTTCAGATAGATTAGATCAAAAGAAAGGAACAGAATAATATAACAAGGGGGGAAAAAATCCAACAAGATCAAATTAAACAATAACTCCTCGGATTATACAATTCAACATGTTATCCGAAATGGGTGATGGCTTATATTGCCCACCCATATTCCATCTAAGAATTCAAAAATTCTCAGAGGTCTTCAGACAATTCCTTTGACTTCTTGCTTGGTTTGTGCTCTGACATGCACTGTCAACTGTGGGACCTTATATAGACAGGTGTGTGCCTTTCCAAATCATCTCCAATCAACTGAATTCACCACAGGTGGACTCCAATTAAGCTGCAGAAACATCTCAAAGATGATCAGTGGAAACAGGATGCACCTGAGCTCAATTTTGAACTTCATGGCAAAGGCTGAGAATATACACTACCGTTCAAAAGTTTGGGGTCACCCAGACAATTATTTTGTGTTTTCCATGAAAAGTCACACTTATTTACCACCATGATTGCACAAGGGTTTTCGAATCATCCATTAGCCTTCTGACGCAATGAGCCAACACATTGTGCCATTAGAACACTGGAGTGATAGGTGTATAGAGGCTCATTTCCAGCAACTATCTAGATATTGCACCAAAAACCAGACATTTGCAGCTAGAATAGTCATTTACCACATTAGCAATGTATAGAGTGTATTTCTGATTAAAGTTATCTTCATTGAAAAAAAGTGCTTTTCTTTCAAAAATAAGGAAATTTCTAAGTGACCCCAAACTTTTGAACGGTAGTGTATATATATATATATATATATATTATTTTTTTTTTGGTCCTGTCAGGCAGCTAGGCAAACAGAACAGGGATCTGTCACCCTTATTGTGCCAAAACAGATTTACTTTGCCAAGAGGAGCTTATACAGTACCTAACTGTGTATTGTATATTGTTGTAAACTCCTCCTGTAATAACTTTTAATTCTTTATTTTAATTGTTTTATCCATGGAAGACCCAACAGGATGGGGAAGAGGGAAAGGAAGTGTGTGAAGGGGGAAAAGAAAAGGGGAGGGAACAGGAAAAACAAACAAACAAACCAACAACTAAAACAAACAAAAGACAAACTGCTTCTTCCACCGAAGATGTCTCAACACGAATCTGGTTTCCGCACCTGTTAAAGGAGAGACACTTGTGCGTGTATGTCTGTGTGCATATATATGAGAACGCGCGCAAAATAAGTGTGTGCATGTGAGTGGTTTGTCAGGAAACATACGAGCGGAGGGCCGGTCGCAGCAGCTCTCCCCCCGGGAACCCCGAGCAGGCAAGGCAGCGCCACCAACCCCCAGCAATCATATGAAGAAAGCTCATTTCAGCCGCATGTATCCGCAATCTCATTCTTTCTGTCATTACCCAAAGCTCATGACCATAGGTGAGGGTAGGAACATAGATTGACCGGTAAATTGACAGCTTTGCCTTAGAGCTTAGCTCCCGCTTTACCACAACAGACCGGTAACAACGTCTGAATCACTGCAGATGCTACTCCGATCCATTTGTCAATCTCTCACTCCATTCTCCCCTCACTCGTGAATAAGACCCCGAGATACTTAAACTCCTCCACTTGGGGCAGGAGCTTGTCCCCAACCCGGAGAGGACAATCCACTTTTTTTTCCAGCTGAGGACCATGGACTCAGACTTGGAGCATATATACAGTGGGGTAAAAAAGAATTTAGTCAGCCACCAATTGTGCAAGTTCTCCCACTTAAAAGTTGACAGAGGTCTCCAATTTTCATCATAGGTATACCTCAACTATGAGAGACAAAATAAGAAAGAAAAAAAATCCAGAAAATCACATTGAAGGATTTTTAATGAATCAATTGGTCAATTCCTCGGTAAAATAAGTATTTGGTCAATAACAAAAGTTCATCTCAGTACTTTGTTATATACCCTTTGTTGGCAATGACAGAGGTCAAATGTTTTCTGTAAGTTTTCACAAGGTTTTCACACACTGTTGCTGGTATTTTGGCCCATTCCTCCATGCAGATCTCCTCTAGAGCAGTGATGTTTTGGGGCTGTCGCTGGGCAACACGGACCTTCAACTCCCTCCAAAGATTTCTATGGGGTTGAGATCTGGAGACTGGTTAGGCCACTCCAGGACCTTGAAATGCTTCTTACGAAGCCACTCCTTCGTTGCCCGGGTGGTGTGTTTGGGATCATTGTCATGCTGAAAGACCCAGCCACGTTTCATCTTCAATGCCCTTGCTGGTGGAAGGAGGTTTTAACTCAAAATCTCACGAAACATGGCCCCATTCATTCTTTCCTTTACACGGATCAGTCGTCCTGGTCCCTTTGCAGAAAAACAGCCCCAAAGTATGATGTTTCCACCCCCATGCTTCACAGTAGGTATGGTGTTCTTTCTCCTCCAAACACGACAAGCTGAGTTTTACCAAAAAGTTCTATTTTGGTTTCATCTGACCATATGACATTCTCCCAGTCCTCTTCTGGATCATCCAAATGCTCTCTAGCAAACTTCAGACAGGCCGGGACATGTACTGGCTTAAGTAGGGGGACACGTCTGGCACTGTAGGATTTGAGTCCCTGGCGGCGTAGTGTGTTTCTGATGTAGCCTTTGTTACTTTGGTCCCAGCTCTCTGCAGGTCATTCACTAGGTCCCCCCATGTGGTTCTGGGATTTTTGCTCACCGTTCTCATGATAATTTTGACCCCACGGGGTGAGATCTTGCGTGGAGTCCCGGATTGTGAGAGATTATCAGTGGTCTTGTATTCTTCCATTTTCTAATAATTGCTCCCACAGTTGATTTCTTCACACCAAGCTGCTTACCTATTGCAGATTCAGTCTTCCCAGCCTGGTGCAGGTCTACAATTTGGTTTCTGGTGTCCTTTGACAGCTCTTTGGTCTTGGCCATAGTGGAGTTTGGAGTCTGACTGTTTGAGGTTGTGGACAGGTGTCTTTTATACTGATAACGAGTTCAAACAGGTGCCATTAATACAGGTAACGAGTGGAGGACAGAGGAGCCTCTTAAAGAAGAAGTTACAGGTCTGTGAGAGCCAGAAATCTTGCTTGTTTGTAGGTGACCAAATACTTATTTTACTGAGGAATTTACCAATTAATTCAGTAAAAATCCTTCAATGTGATTTTCTGGATTTTTTTTCTCATTTTGTCTCTCACAGTTGAGGTATACCTATGATGAAAATTGGGAGACCTCTCTCATCTTTTAAGTGGGAGAACTTGCACAATTGGTGGCTGACGAAATACTTTTTTGCCCTACTGTGCGTGTGTGTGTGTGTGAGCACGCGCCAATAAGGATGGACAATGGAAGAATGGCATAAAAAAGAAAGATTTTGTTTGTAAAACTCCTTCTATTTCCAACTTGGGAGGGGATGTTTGAAGTTGCAGCTTCTAACTGGCCTTGGGGGATGTCTCCTTGAAGGAATCTTCCTGTTTCAGTCCCAGCAGAAAGTGGCTTCAGCCTCTGATTATATTTGGTTTGATTTAACAGCCCACTCCTTCTATTTTTGTTCTCATATTTCAAATCAAGAGTGCCTCAAAATGGACTTATTAGTCAGTGTTGAACACTGGAATGAATGACCAAGATTGGGGACTTATTATCTGAATATTGTCATATGATTTTCTTGTCCATGTGCGGTAACATCCATCGACAAAACATTATTCAGGCCTGAGGCTGTACTCACATTAGGCAATCTGTACGGTGTCCAAGCACCTCCTGACCTCATTCTTACATTCAATCAGACCTTTATAGTTTCACTTACCTGTTCTGTGCCATTCTGGTTCTGGTTTCATGTTGACATCCAGCAGTCTGTGCTGACAGTTGTTACCATCTTCATTATACCATACGATAACTTTTTGGATATCTTCAGATATTTCTTTGGATGGTGACTGAATTATCTTGTTGTTATCAGAATCATGAGGGTAAAGTGTGTCATTATTTGGCTCTGGTTTATGACTTCCCTCATTTCTATGAGTGACCATAAAACCAGCAGACTCCTGCTTCAGGAAAAGATGATCTTCCTCCTGGACGATGTAGTGTTCCTCCTCTTCTTCTTTAATCTGTTTAACCTGAAGAAGTTTTCGCTCTTCCTGTTCCTGTTTTACCTGCTGCAATTCTGGTTCCTCCTGTTTCACTTTAAACTGAAGATTTTTTGGTTCTTCTTGTTCCCCCTTAATCTGTTTAATATGAAGTTTTGACTGCTCCTGTTCCTCTTTAATCTCTAGAGTGTCTGGGTTTTCCTGCTTCAAACTGGAGATCCTGTCCTGATTACAGAGCTGCTGGTCAGCAGAAACCATGTTCTCACTGGCATTTTGCTCTATGAGATCTAGAAGGAAAAAGGACACAAAAAACTGTTGATTAATCCTCAAGCAACCAACTTATTTTAGTACAAAATGACTAAGTGTGGTCATTTATGACCCCGTCATATTTCAGGCCAGAATACTTTCTCTTAATGGTTCTGTCAAAGAGCCTCTATAGAGAACGGCACTCTGATATCACTTCCTGTTGTGGCCGCCATGTTGGGAGAGTAGCACTGTGTTTGTGTTTCACTGGTGCAGTAAACATGTCAAAAGTGTTATGAATTATTTGTCTTTGTGTTTTTTTCCCCATAACAGATGTTAGCAAATCGAGCTGTAATAATAGCACTGCATTAAAAAAAAAAAAAATTCATTCCTAATTTTGGCCATAGAGACAAGTCCATTTTTTTTTAGATTAAAATTTTCTGAGATTCACTGGCAATCTAAATGGAACACCCAAGAGATACTAGGTCAGTGATCGACCGCGGATGACCATGTGCAGCCTTAGTCCAAGGACTGATAACTTTTTCACACATAAGGAGTTGTTCAGAACTTCTTATAAGAACTGCTCATACAAAGATATAGAGTTATGATAATCAAGTCAGTGGCGGCAATGCACCTGTAAGCTGGTTGCCAACCGCCAGTCAAATCTAAAAGAAGAAGAAGAAGAAGAGATACCAGGTTACATTTGTGATCTGGTGTAATTAACGTGAGGTGAAATCTGAGCCGGCCCAAGGCATAAGCAAACTAAAGGCCCTTTTCCACTAGCCTCACTTGGCCCTACACCGCACCACTCAGCCCGCTTTAGGCGCTTTTCCATTAGCCCCAGCACCGGTTAGCAGGTACTTTTTTCATACCTGATCCAGGGCAGGGTCTAACCGGGCCGAGTAGGGCTGAGTAGGGCTGTGATATGACTTTAAGAGACTGGTCGCCGCTGATTGGTCAGGTTGTAACGTCATGAAAGCGACTTTTTCTGCTGAATTTACTCCAAGACCGCCATTTGTAATTGTTCAGCAGTGAACACAGTGCGCCCCTTTAATACGGTATATTATATTAATATACTGTATAATATACTTATATAATAATATACTCCTAATATTATATATTGGGAGGTGCGCAATTTTCTTTCTATATTAGGCGACGATCGCATCCAGCGCGAGTTGGACGGATCTACTCGAAATGCAGGTGTCCCAGCAGATGGCTTCCCAAGGGCACATCCGTACTGCCAAACAGTGTCGGGAGAAGCTGAAAAAGCTGAAAAGCGATTACCGAGCAGTGAAGGACCACAATGCTCGAAGTTCAGCGGATGGAAGGAGTGGAAGTGGCTCGCTGAGAGACATTGGGCTCCACACGGTCACTGTCACAGTCACGGCCCTTGGAAACAGTGGATGGTGAGTGTTTATTTGATATTGCGCATCTGTTCGCCACTTGATTCTTTCTGTGCCAAGCTCACTGTTTTTAAGAAATAGGAAGGTTGTTAGATTGTGAGTAATGGTTGTTACTGAGGCTTGCGTATTGTTTTGCAGCCAACTGCAGATTCACGCTTGCTTTGTGTTAAGTATTAGCGCGAACAAAACGCTGAATTACGCTTATTGTATTCCGGTTAAAAACTTGAGAGTGTTGTGTACATGTTGCACTTTGGTGTTAAGTTTTAAATTGCGTGCATTTTTTTTCTAGAATCGCATTTCATATCACAGGGGTCCACCTCAGTGGAGATGACTGACACAGCGGACTCTCCTGGCGCTGCGTCTGCGTGTGCGTCTGGTTGAGCGCCAGCTGGATCAGCTCCACATCACCAGCTCCATCTGAATCACGTTCAAGTGCCGGTAAGGCACAATAACCACGATTTTTTTTTTTTGGTTGAAACAGGTCCAGCAGCGGAAACCAGGGTCGAAAATCCATCCATCCATCCATCCATCCATCTTCTACCGCTTAATCCTTTACAGGTCGCGGGGGGGCTGGAGCCTAACAAGTTATGTACCAAATTGATTAATGCAATTTCCTGTAGCTGCATATTAATTAATTGAAAATGTCTTTTTTTTTTTTTTTTTTATTTAAGTTTTTGTAAAGGGTATACAGGTCGTTACAGCAATGCAGTGTTTACATTTTCATCACATGTTCCCTTATTTTCTGATATTTGACAACATTGGAAGATTAATTCTTACAACACCCCTTTTTTTTTTTTTTAAAGTGAAAGAAAAAGTGAAATTAAAGAGAAAAAAAAAAATAAAAAACAAATAAGAAAAAAAAAACAAACAAACCTGTAAAAAACAAACAAAAAGAAAAAGTAAGTAAATAAAGATAAAAGAGCATCTGAGTAGCGTTGGAACAAAGAGCGGAACCATTATTGAAATGGTATTTGTCAAAGATTAGATCTAATGGAAGACACATATGCGGTCCAGGGTTGCCAAAAGTTCATGAACCCATCCATGTCCTGTCTCAGTGCGAATGTCAACTTTTCCATCGAGTAAATGTCTTGGATCACGTTAGTCCAATCTTCAGGTGTAGGACAGTCCTTCAACATCCATTTTTTAGTTAGAGCTTTTTTGCTTGCCAATATTAAAACATTGAATAAGTATTTTTCTCCTCGTCTTTCCAGTGAGTCCGGTAGTAAACCCAAATACAAAGTTACAAAAGAAAAGGGAACTGTAATTTTGAATATTTTCCCCAATATTGTCTGTACATTGGTCCAATATTGGTGGATAACTGGGCATGACCAAAACACATGAAAATGATTTGCAGTCTTTTCACCACACAAGCGCCAACAGTTCAATCCCTTATGGGTAAATTTGTTTTGTGCAGGTGTTCTGAAAAATCTTGCCAAGTTTTTCCATCCAAATTCTCTCCACTGCAGGGATGAGGTACTTTTCCATTGCTGTTTATTTAGCTTTTCCCATATTTCCAGTGGTAAAGTGAAATTCCCCTCTTTTTCCCATCTCTCTTTTATATAAGATGTGTTGTCTCCTTTTAAGTCTTGAAGACCTTGGTATATTTTAGAAATGTATCTGATCCCTGGGATCCCTTTATATGCCATTAAGAAGACCTTCAGAACACCTGACTGGGCCCTTTCCAAAACCTCCTTTTTAAGTATATTGTTTATGTGGTGTCTAAGCTGGAAGAACCTGTAAAGGTCTTGATTTATTAGGCCGTGTTTTTTCAAATCTTCAAAACTTCTTAAGATTTGCCCTTTAAAAAAATCGTAATATTTTATCAGCCCTTTCTCCTTCCACTTTTTAAATCTGGTGTCTGTTTTATTAGGAGTAAAGTCCTGATCATAGGCGATCCATTGCAGAAGTCGATAGGGCTCTTTAGTTTGATTCTCTCTGACTATCTTAAACCAAATTTTTAGAGGGGTCTCTATCCACGGGTTAGTGTTATTCAAAAGCTTAGGTAAGATATTGTTCCCTATTATCGCCTGTAGGGGGATGTCACTTGTTATTTGGCATTCGATCTCCTTCCATTGTGCAGTGTAGACTGGGTTACATATCTCTACTAAAGTTTTAATTTGTGCGGCTTTAAAGTAGTCCCTGATATTTGGCAGCGCGAGCCCACCTTTGTCTTTGTTTAGCTGTAGGGTTCTATATCTGATTCTAGGTCTCTTGCCCTGCCATATGAATCTTGAGATCCTTCTGTCCAGCTCCTGCCATGTTTTTTTGGGAGGTTCTACCGGTATTGTTTGGAAAAGGTATAGAAGACGTGGAAGTATATTCATTTTGACTGCTTCAATTCTTTGTGCAGTACCCAAGAATGGTATCATATTCCATCTTGCTAGGTCAGATTTTATTTTTGTCACCAGTGGATCATAGTTTAGTGATATAATTTTGTTGAGTTGTTTCGGGATATTGACCCCCAGATATTTCATAGATTCCGACTCCCAGTTAGTTTTGAGTTTGCTTAGTGAATAATGATTTGGGTCATAGTTGAATGTTAAAACTTGGGTTTTATGCATATTTAATTTGTACCCCGATAAGTCTCCATACTCTGAAAAAACTGAGGTTAGTTCTGGTAAAGAAGTGTCCGGCTGCCCTAGGTATATTAAAATGTCATCAGCAAAGAGTGCTATTTTATGTTCCTTCTGACCACGTGTAATACCTTGAATTTTTTGGTTTTGTCTTATCCATTGGCTCAGAGGTTCTATGAAGATTGCAAAGAGCAGTGGAGACAGGGGGCAGCCCTGACGACATCCTCTTTCCAGTTCAAAAGATGATGATAAATTACCGTTAATCCTTATTTTAGCTGTTGGTTTTTTATATAATGCCTGTATAGTTCTAATGAAGTTGTTATGAAAATTGAAACTGGATAAGATTCTATATAGAAAAGACCAGTCAACCGAATCGAATGCTTTTTCAGCATCTAATCCCAATATGACTGCATTTAAGTTATATTTTTTTATATGATGAATTATGTGTAAAGTGCGTCGAATGTTGTCTTGTGTCTGTCTTTGTCTTATAAAACCTGTTTGGTCTAAATGAATTAGGTCTGTCAGTATATTTTCTAACCTTTTGGCAAGGATAATGGTAAAAAGCTTATAGTCCTGATTTAGTACACTGATTGGTCTGTAGTTGGAGCACTCTAGTTTATCCTTTTCAGGTTTAGGTATAACTGCAATGACCCCTTCTCTCCAGGAGGGGGGGATTTCCCCTGTGTGGAGGACATAATTAAATGTTTTCAGGAGGAGAGGAGATAGTTGCTGTTTAAAGGTTTTGTACCACTCTGCTGTATAGCCATCAGCTCCTGGGGATTTGTTAGCTTTAAGTTTCATAATTGCTTTTTCCAATTCTTTAGGATGTATTTCTGACAGTAGTGTTTTATTTTGTGACTCCGTAAGTTGGGGAAGGTTTAATGTGTTTAGGAATGCCTCGGATGCGTTTTTATGTTTTTTGTGGGAGTATAAGTTCTTATAGTAATTCTCGAAGTTTTTAAGAATATCCTGAATTCTGAATTTTATTTCCTTTGATACTGGGTCTCTGATTTTGTAGATTGCTCTTTCTGTTTGATGTTTCCTCAATTTATAGGCTAGCAATTTTGCCGATTTACTGCCTGCTTCATAGTATTTTTGTTTCAGAAATGTAAGTTTCTTCTGGATTTCTATTGTGTAGATCTCATTTATTTGGTTTTTAATTTCCTTAATCTTGAGCGAGTCAGTAGAATGAGTGTTGCCTTTGTGTTCTTTTTCTAGGTTCCTAAGTTCTGACTCTAATGTGGATAGTTTTTCTTGTCTTAGTTTCTTTTGGGTTGCCAGTTTTGCAATAATCTTTCCTCTTATTACAGCTTTACATGCATCCCACAGTATTAAAGGGGATACTTCTCCATTATCGTTATCTTCCAAATATCTGAGAATATCTGATTCCAATTCATCTTTCAATGGTCCTTTCAGGACATTTGAATTTAACCTCCAAGAAAATGTATTATTTGTGTATTTTTGGATATTTAAGTCCATGTAGATCGGACTGTGGTCGGAGAGATCCATCAGTCCTATTTTACATGTTTTTACTCTTCCAATGTCTCTATTAAACATAAAAAAATAGTCAATCCTTGAGTAAGATGAATGTGGAGTTGAGTAAAATGTATAGTCTTTTACACTGGGGTTGAGTTCCCTCCACACGTCACAGATTCCCAATTCTTTTAGTAGCATCCGAGTTTTCCTGTTTTGGGTGTTATTTTGATGTGGGGAATTACCAGAAGCATCCCAGTATGGATTCAGTCTAAGATTGAAGTCCCCACCACATATCACTAAACCTTGAGCTTTAGTTATCATTAGGTCGAATACATTTTTATAAAATTTCCAGTTAGCCCCTGGGGGAGCATACACATTCAGCAGGGTGATATCTTCTCCCTCTAGCCGCCCAGTTACCAAACTGTATCTCCCTTCTTTATCTTTGTGTTCTGATTTTTTTTCAAATGTAATTTTGGTTGATATCAATGTCGCTACTCCCCTCCTCCTCCCTGATTTATATGAAGATGAAGAGATCATTTTAAACCCTTGTCTACTGAGTTTATTGTGTTCCACGTCTGTTAGGTGGGTTTCTTGTAAAAGTATTATTCCTGCTTTGTCTTTTTTCATTTTGCCTAGAATCTTGGATCTTTTAACTGGATTCAGGATTCCTTTTACATTATATGAAATTATTTTGGTTACACCCTGTTTCTCCATTGTGTTGTTTTGTTTAGTATAACTGTGTGGTGGCCCTCTTTTGTGCTACTCAGAAACTGAAAGAACATTAAAAACAAGAAAAACATTAAGAACATAGTGTAAAAAACTTTAAAACAAAAAGCTGTCATAAGAACTTCCTGAGCTGAGGTCTTTTTAAAGACCCTGTAAGAACCTTGATGGAGTGAAGGCTCTGAGGGAAATTCCTCAAACTCTGTTACGTGTTGAGGGCCCTCTCTTACCACTGAAAGTAGTCCCATGCTTTTAACGTGAGTTTCAGAACCCAATCCAAACTTGTAATGATTTTTTTTTTTTTTTCCTTTTATGCCTAATCCCTGTGAAATTGTGTGCACCCTCCCACCCCCATCACATCAAACATTCACGCAAAAACAGTATTTGTTAGTATGAGGAGAACATGTGGATTATTGTCACATTTCTATTTTAACAAGTTTTTTTTTTTTTTTTATTACAAAGACTTATTTGTTTCAAATAATATGATTGTTCCATGAAATGTTTTACCACATGCTGAATATGCATCTCCTTTAATGTTTGTTACCTTGTATGAGGGGGGTTGGATGTGCGGATTGATTCAAGAGAAAAGAAAAAAAAAAAGAAAAAAAAAAGGGTCGCTATTCCAACCTGAAAACGGATAGTTTATCCGCGACGCTCTGGTGCTGGGTTTCCCGCTGCTGGTCCGTGGATTTTGAAGGTCTTTGTGTTGTCCATGTTTGCGCTTTGATCTTCTCACTCGGGTCTGCGGCGGGTTTAAATACCGTTACCGGGAGGCCTCTTTTCGCCATGTCAGCTGTTGCTTCTTCCGCCGAATTATAGAGACACGTTTCATCGCCGTAGAAGACCCTTAACTTCGCAGGAAATGGTGTCTGAAAGCGCAATTTCTTCTCTCTTAACACCTTTTTCGCGTCATTGTATTCCCTGCGCTTTTTAAGGACCTCCGGGGCGTAATCGTGTTCCACGTAGACTTTTCTCTCCTGGTGCATAAATCCTTTTTTCTGCCAGGCCAGTCTTACAACCTCTTGTTTTATTTTGAAATTGGAAAATCTTACCAACACCGAACGTGGGGGCGCTTCCGCCGCCGGCCTAGCGGCTAATGAACGATGTGCCTTTTCTATCTTCAAGTCAGTGGTTTGTGGAATATCCAATTTCTCTCTTAGTAAGGATTCCACGCATTCTGCCATTGAGTTAAAACCATTTTCGGTTCCTTCTATCAGACCATGAATTCTTATGTTGTCTCTTCTTTGTTTTCCTTCTTGGTCGGTTAGCTTAGCCTCTATAGCTGCTTGTCTTTTGCGTAGGTCTAGCACAGAATCTTCGAGCACTTTTATTCGATCCTCTGTTTCCAAGATTCGGTTCTCGGCCTGGTCCACTCTGCTGTTTGTCCTTTTCAATTCTTCTCTGAATTCCCGAAATTCGGCCGTAACATCTCGGCGAAATCGTCGTAGCTCCTCAAATAGTGATTTCAGGCTAACCCTTTTGTTAGCTATCACCAGTTCCTCGTCTTCTGAACGGAGATCTTCCAGTTCGGATTCTCCAGCCGATACGTGTCCTGGCCTGGAGAATTTCAGTTTCTTCTGTTTTCCTTTAGACATGATGATTTTGTCTTTTGATTTTCACTCCTCCAAAAATCCGTTAAGTTTGATATTCAAGGTGTTATCCTGGATTGGGTCTGAGAACTTCAGTGTTAAGCTGCAGTCGCCATGGCGTCCAGACCGGAAGTCTGAAAATGTCTTTTTAAATGTACAAAAAGGTTATTCTTTGGTCTTCACTTATCGGTGTTCCACAACCATTTTTAGGTGTGGTGATTGAAGTGCTGTTGTAACTCCTGTTTTAGACAAATAAAGCTCATCAACTGCCGTTGAAATCAACATGCTTCATTGAAATGCTTCGCGTCAGCTGACTGTATTAACCCATTCAGATTTCTGTGGCCACACTACAAGCAACTAGTTTAAACATTACCCATCCATCCATCCATATTCTTAATCCTTTTTAGTTTTGCAGGGGGGCTGCAGCCGAAGACAGCACCCTGCGTGTTGCAAAATCTGCTCTACTGAGGGGCAGCAACATGACAGTTCAGCTTATATACAGCAATGAAGCATAATATAATAGTGACATTCCACCACAGACTTTCACCTGTGTAATTCCATAATATATGTAGTGATCCAGCTTTAACGACCATGCCTTTCTGTCTTTCCATCTAGGCAAGACGAAAACAGACAACTCCATCGCTGACCTTACATTAGCGATGGTCAACATGCATGACGAAGAGATGCGGCTCTTGGAACGGCAACATGACCAGCGGCAAGAATCAGGAGTACATGCAGCATTTGCGACAGGTGGCCGCAGATGTGCGGGCAGATGCGCGTGAAGCCCTGGAACAGGACGCTGCGTTATGAAGGGAAGAGCTCGCAGAGATGTCATCACCCAGTCTGTTTTTTTGTTTGTAAATTTTGCTTCGGGAATAAAATTGTATTGTTTGCATCAAAAGTCTGGTTTATCTGTTATGACACCGTATGAGAAAAGCCAATAATTACATACACATTCCATTCTCTGTTCACTCCACATGCTGCTGTTCATCAGGTCAGGTGTATAGCCTTCTGATGGTAATTTAATTTTTAACAACACAACGAAACGTAATGTCTTGGTAGGTTTTTTTTTTTTTTATTTTAAACATTTGCAATGCGGAATCCATTTCTCTTGAACGGGTACATTTTTTAGGTTATAAGCAGTTGTACAGGTGTGCTTGAACTTGTAGACACTGATAAAGGTAAGTACATGTAAGTTGAATGTTGCATCGCCAGTCCAAATTTAATAAATTAAGAAGGAATCTAGCAAAAATTTGGCACTAATAACAGTAGACAAATCGGACAAGGATAACTGTGTTTTTGTTGCACACAACTGTTGTTACCAACAAGTGCAAAATTTATATTCCCTTTTCCCAAAAATTAAAAATCAATTTGTAAGTAAAAGTGGGAGACCTTTACATGGGAAAATATGACGTGTATCAGCACATGATTTATAGTTCAATTTGCATTTCCACCTAAGCAAAAGTGGCTTGTCGAGCTGGATTTTTGTGAAGATGGCCTGTGCGGTGTTTCTGCATGTAATTACATACCTGTCAAGTGATATGGTTTCGCCGTATTTTAATACGGGGAAAATGCAATTTTTGCAAATACGGGCGTATTGCCATTTCTGTATGCCAAAGAGAAAAATATACGGGAAAAAAAATTGAGAGTGTGGGGAGGAACACGTCGTGTGTGACCCCCACAGCGTACGGGGCTGTCAGAGCGCTCAGCGTGAGCAATTATCACAACAGTGAGAAGTGTGGACTCATCATTAGGCTGATGGCTTTGCACCTTCTTAACAGATAAGCGTTATGAACAAGAGGACAGGTAGATGGACCATGCACAACATTTTATTTACAAAAAACATTTTTGAAATATGTATGCACATAAATGTGGACAAAATAGACAAGTATTGCATTACGTATTATATTGTAACGTGCAGCTTGACATGGTGACGTCCCACCAGGAGGTTTGAACTCACACCTCCCGCTCCGAGGTCCCACACTCTACCTGTGTCACCAACAGGGTCAACCCACTTGTCAAGCCAAGTAGGGTGCTTATATTGAGTTCGCTACAATATCACCACCCTGCTCCTCTGCTCTCTGTGCCGCTGCCACCACTGGTTCATCTACTGCATCATCCAATGTAGTGTCAAACGTCTCTCCATGACTCTCACACAGATTGTGCAGAGCACAACAAGTCAGCACCATAGATTTAACCAGTTTCATGTCACAGTCATTCCTCCTTCCTTCTCTCCTCGTCATCAGCCATGTTTGTTGTGGAGGATTCAGTCGCGTGTGTTTCACATCACGAGGGTGTGGCGCCGCCTGCTGTTCAACAAATCCCACCCACAGCAGGTGTGCCAGCAGGTGCGCCAGCAGTAGTTGAAAAGCAACTGAGGCCGAACCGAACCGAAGTGAGTAGAGCCAGGTTTTCAAACCGGGGCTGAGTGGGGCTAGTGGAAAAGGGCCTTAAGCAGCTGCTTGGGGCCCCCGTAGGCAATTAATTTTTAAAATTATTCTTTCATTATTTTTTTGCACATGTGAATGATGATTAACACATTATCGAAGGTATATTATCGCACAAAAACATATTATGTTAGCAACAGAGTACTGCTGGTGTAGTGATTCCACTCTAAGCTCAGCTCAGAGCTCCATTGCTCAAGTGTGCATTCAACCATACAGAGCGCACTGCGCATCTAAGGAGCAGCAGGCAAACAACAATGTCACAAGAAAGGACATATCCTTCAAGGGCAGAGAAAAGAAAGAGGAAGACGAGAAAAACAACAAGATAAAGGTAAGTCTCCTCAAGATAGGAAAGTCCCTGAATATCCTTGACATTTTGATTAAATTGGTAGCGTGCAGTCGCCTATAATTAGCAAATTAGCTACCTAGTTCAAAATAAAATTCTCTTAACTGCTAGGTTAGACAGATTTCTAGTCAAGCTAATGTTTTTGTGCTGGTGTAATACTGCGCTTTAACTGTGATTAAGTTGATTCTCAATACTCCGGGTTGCTTTTTGGCATCAAAACATTTGATAGCAAACGTTTAGTAACAACTAATTACAAACGTCATGGCTTTTGCTACCAAACATGTTTGCTTAAGTTAATGTATTTTTGCATGAATGAAGTAGTATTAGTTTGAGACATTCATTCATTCATCTTCTTCCGCTTAATCCTTTTCGGGTCGCGGGGGGGCTGGAGCCTATCCCAGAATCTCTGGGCGAGAGGCAGGGTCCACCCTGGACAGATCACCAGTCCATCACAGGGCCAACACAGAGAGACAGACATCCATTCACTCCCACAGTCATACCTAAGGACAATTTAGTCTGAGACATGTTTCCACAAACTGTTTGCTGCAGCAGAACATAGCAATTTCTGTGAGTAGAATGAACATAGGCAACTGTTAGTCCACCTCCTCAGGCTCAGCCCAGGCTAATGCATCAGGTGAGGGAAAACTGTCACCATATACATTTAATTTCCAATCAAATGATCTCATTAAGATTTAATGTACGATATGCTCATATGACAAGGGGCTTGTTTTTAGACAAATGCTTATTATTTCAAAAATTCTCAAGCAACTTTCAATTGTTCCACTGGCAGATTTTTTTTCTTATTGCAAGCAAAAATACATTGCAGTAAAAGTTTTCCTAATTTTCAAGTGTAATATGACATCTAACATGGCTAGCTTTTGTTGTTTTCATCTTAGGTCCATCTCCATCCTCTGCAGAGCACTGTCTCTCATCCCCATCCACTGTTCCCACCGTCCCCTCCATGTGTGCTCTAACCTCAGCTGATGTACCCGGTAAGTTAACAACAAAAAAGCCTTTGTAAATTGCTCAGTGTACAGCAGGGATGGGCAACTTTGGTGGAAGTGAGGGACACAATTTTTTTTTTCCTCACCTCCCAAAGGCCAGATTTACATGTAAACCTTTTATTTATTTATTTTTTATTTTATTTTATTTTATTTTTTTTTGGGGGGGGGGGGTCTTCAAAGTCAAAAGTTTTACAATTGATAAAATTATATCATGACCTAAATTTAAAACTCTCCATCAAAATGATGAGCAAAGACAAATTCCTGACAGTATTTAACAAAAAAGCCAAGAAGAAAAGGAAATGTGATGATGGAAAAACAATGTTTTTAAAATATTAGAAGAAAATGATCAAAGTAAAAAATAGTTTTTTTGATAAATATGCTACATTTCTGGTTTAAATTAGCCATTGTTTTGCAAATCTATATTTTATTTTGGTATTAGATGTGCAAGCTTCTTCTGACAGATTTGCATCATTTATTTAAAAATTTGTAACTTTTTAGTTGTACTGGGATTTTTTCTAAATCACTGAGTTTTTCTGTCGTAAATATGCCTTTCAGTTTGAAACCTGTAAATACTCCTTGGTGAGGAGATGTAGCATTTATTGTTCGTTAAAAGCAGCCTACTCTGTACATTTACTACTGTTCACAGCCTATTAATGCGGTCTCAGCATGCAACACGTATACCTTAAAAGACATACTCCAGGGCACACTGCTCCCGCTATCTCTGCTGGCACACGGCACAGAATGCAGTTCCAAATGGGATATAAATAAATAATTGATTTTTGGAAATGGACTGCCAGGCCGCAGTGGATGACGTCAGGAGCCGCATATGGCCCACGGCCCGGCAGTTGCCCATCTTCAGTGTATACTGAGCAGTTGTAGCTAAATTTGTAGTACTTGAATTTACTAGTATTTCAAATTAAAAACCATAGATGGGTGAAAACATGCCAGCCTGACAATAAGATGATGTAAACAACACTGCTGCAGCTGTGCAGGGGGGAGCTGCTGACTTCGCCAAATACTGAAAGATTTTTCGACAAGTTTGCTTCCATGACCTTCATCACTGTGGATTACAATCTCCCAACAAAAAGTTCTCACAGCTAGTTTTACAAGTGTATTCGTAATGACATATCAGAAAATTAAATAAATTTACAGTTGATGTGTAAATGGTCATTAATCAGTATTATTGGCAGTAACGGGGGCCCCAAAATCAAATTTCGCTGAGGGCCCCAGAGGCTTCGGCCGGCCCTGTGTGAAATGAGGACAGACCTGAGTGGAAATGTAGAGAGCACACTTTTATTGACTCTGAGATGTCATCAAGATGAATTTTTTTGCATCTTACTGCAGACATCTAGGTCATCCGACCTGTCCTTGTTAGCTCGTTCATCTGTTCTCCCTCCTTTCGCTTCCAAGCACAGAATTGGTAGAAAGACATGATGTTGGTTCATTTCTTTTTTGTGCACTGGTCATGGGAGCTGCTACTGCAGCAACTACACAACAATACTGAATCCTTTATGATTTTAGGAAGGACACACAAGCCAAAAAAATGAAACAAAAACAACAAAAACCCGCTTCAATAGCTCCTCCTCTGTCTGTGGTGCTACATGCTGCAGGTGCTGCGCCTACTGTCCCAACATGGTGGACTGATCCCACAATTCATTACACCGGTGACATCAGTGGGCATTCTCGAATATGCTTTTTTGAGTTGCCCCTTTATTTTAGTGGGTTATTGTTGAGAGAGTGACATATGGTGAAAACCTTCTGGCCTGACATGAATTACAGTGGATATAAAAGTCTACACACCCCAGTTCAAATGCCAGGTTTTTGTGATGTAAAAAATGAGACCAAGATAAATCATTTAAAAACTTTTTCCACCATTAATGTGACCTATAACCTGTACAAACTTACTGAAAAACAAACTGAAATCTTTTAAGGGAAAAAAATAAAAAAAAACTTAGAATAACCTGTTTGCATAAACATGCACACCCTGTTACGACTGGGGATGTGGCTGTGTTCAGAATTAACCAATCACATTCAAACTCATGTTAACTGGGAGTCAACACACACCTGCCGCCATTTAAAATGCCTCTGATTAACTCCAAATAAAGTTCAGCTGTTCTAGTAGCTTTTCCTGACATTTTTATAGTCGCATCTTACAGTACAAGCCATGGTCTGCAGAGAGCTTCCAAAGCGTCAGAGAGACCTCATTGTTCAAAGGTATCAGTCAGGAGAAGGGCACAAAAGAATTTCCAAGGCATTAAATATACCGTGGAACACTGAAGACAGTCAACATTAAGTGGAGAAAATATGGCACAACAGTGACATTACCAAGAACTGGACGTCCCTCCAAAACTGATGAAAACTGGTCAGGGAGGCTTCCAAGAGGCCGACAGCAACATTAAAGGAGCTGCAGGAATTTCTGGCAAGTCCTGGCTGTTTAGTACATGTGACAATCTCCCGTCTTCTTCCTATGTCTGGGCTATGGGGTAGGGTGGCAAGACGGAAGCCTTATTTTAGGAAGAAAAACATCCACGCCAGTGTTTCCTCTGGCTTCGGGGGGGGGGGGGGGTGTGTGACACTATTGTAAACGGACTATGTTAATTTTATACTATACATTTCTTTTTTTTAAATTTTGCACAATAACTGTGCATATGGAACTTACTATTGTAAGCATTGTACAACCGAGGCTTGAATGTTGGAATACTGGGCCAGTTGGGGTCCCATCCAGACGTCCTGTGTTTGGACTTTTTACTGGTGTCATTCTTCTCTCCTCCCTTTGCTATCACCTCTCCTGGACCCTCTGCCTGAACACTTTCCTCTCCTTGGCTCCTCTCTTCTGTCTCATCTTTCCCTCTCTGAGCCCTTTCTAATTCAGGTTCTCTCTCTGTCTATGATGGTATACAAACTGGTTAGAAAATATCAAGTGTCTTGTTTTGTCCTGCAGGATTTTTTTTTTGTCATGGTTTTCATAAATGTCAAAAAATGTGCATTTTTTGGGGGTATTTTTATTCTAGTGTTTATTCATAACAGTAATTTACTCATGCATACTGAAATGATATGATCAGACGTGGGTATAGTAGCCAGAAATTCCACTCATGTAAAAGCAGTGCTTTGAAATTAATAATTATAAGTAGACAACCAAAACTTTCTAGTTTTTAGGGTACAAAGAGCACCCACTTAAAAACTTGAGTAATGACTTCAGTAGGGCTGAAACGATTAGTTGACGTTGTTGATAACGTCAACAATAAAACTTACTTTTAAGCATTTCTTGACAAATACTTTTATTGTCGACAACTCATTTAATTATAAAGTTTATATGCATGCCACGGTAATGTTCTAACTGCAATGCACGACCGGAACTGCTGCAGGCAGTAGCGCCTCTGTTGTCCGGCATGCGTGAACAATTTCCAGCAAAGAAGAAGAGGAGCACATTATGGCTCTGTGTATGGCGAATGTTGAAGTGGATATCTACCCAGAACGGGGAAGACAACACTTTGGGGAACTGACGCATGAAGACGACGAAGAGTTCAGCAGCAGCAGTGGGGAGAGAGTTAGACAGTGAGGTCAGGACGGTGAGCAGGGCTGTCAGCAGAAGGAAGGAAGGAGGCTGTGTTCTGCACGTCGACTGTGTTCTCTGAGAGAGAAGGGGAGAGGTTCACAGAGTTGTTTGCCGGTTGTGTATAATCTGATCTGTGACTAGATTAAGCATGATACGGAATAGTGGTGAGGAAGGGGGGAGTGATATGGATTCAACGGAGTGGAGAAAAGTGCAGAAAAAGAAGCAAGTTAGGGGACAGGAGTAGCAGCAGCTCAGATGGGATAGAAGGGTACAGACTGGTAAGGAGGAGAATCGCTGAGGATGAAGGATTCAAAGCAATTTTGACATTCAACGAAGGGCAGGATATAAGGAAGAATAGTTCCGTGGCGTTGACTAGTGGGCTGAAGGATAAAATTGGTGACATTTTGTTGGTGAAGGTGCTGGGAGATGGTAGCCTATTAATTAAATGCAAAGATGAAGAACAAAGAGAGAAAGCGATGAAATTAAACAGAGTATGTAACAAAGCAGTGGGCAAAGTCAGGAAGGCAGGTGTCACACCCTTTCAGAGGGGGGTGATATATGGAATCCCTGTAGGAGAAAATTTGGAGAATTTGAAGGCAAATATAAGAGAAAGTGAAGTTCTTGGAATTACGCGGTTGCAAGCAAGAAGGGGTGGTGAGAGGGTTGACAGTCTGTCAGTGCTGTTAGACTTTCAAGAGAGGGTGCTGCCTGATAACAGTGAAAGTGGGATACTTGTGCTATAATGCAAGAGCCTATATTCTGCCACCTTTGAGATGCTACAAGTGCCAAAAATATGGACATACTGCAACAGCATGTTGAGGAAAACAAAAGTGTGGAAGGTGTGGAGGTGAACATGAGTATGGGAAGTGTGAGGAGGGAGCGGAGGTGAAATGCGCCAATTGTGGAGGAGGGCACGGTGTGGCATATGGTGGCTGTGAGATCAGGAAAAAAGCCGTACAAGTACAGAAATTAAGAATGAATAGAGACATATCATATGCAGAGAAGGTAATTCAGAGGGAGAGGAGAGAGGGAGAAACAGAAGAGAAGAAACAATCGAATGAACGACAGGAGACTCAGTCAGATAAACAAGGATGATGTGTGTATGGTAAAGAAGGTCAAGTTAGTACATTTCATTGCAGAAGGAATTAACTGCACCTACCAAGCTAAGAGAAAGTCTGAGAAGATGAAATAATTGTAAAGTGTGCAGTAAGGCATTTGCACATTCAAGGATTTGTTTAGTGTCAAATGGTCAAGAATTTAAGGGCGTTGTTAAGGATCTAACATGTAAACCTGATGTAATTTGTATAGTAGAGACATGGCTTAGGCCTAATTTGGATTTTGTGATAGATAGATATTTATGTATTAGAAGGGACAGAGAAGGAGATGTATACTGCTGCATCTCTCTCATTAAAAAGACGTGGCAAAGTGAGTGGAATAATGAATGTACAAGAAGATACTTATTTAAAAATATGCCGTTAGTCGGAACTGAGGCAAGATCAGCAGGACGTGAGAGATTTGAAGAAAGAGTGATAACAAGATTAAGGAAAACACCCAAGTGGAAACTGTGATTATTGTGGAGTAGAGGAAACAGTAGATCATGTGTTAATGCACTGTCAGAGGTATCAACAGGAACCAAACAGGTTGCAAAATAAGTTAAACAGGATTGGGTTAAATAGTGTTAGAAATATATTGCAGAAATCATCTGATGACAAGTGCTGGAATCTCCTTCTACAGCAGGGGTCACCAACACGGTGTCTGCGGGCACCAGTTCACCCGCAGGAACCACATGCGTCGCCCGTGAGCCGGTTCTGAAAATAGCACTCGTTACCAATGGGCTTCGTCTTAAATTTCTTAAATTGTGTTACCATTATTTTTGAATCACACTTGCAATGATGTAGATTTTAAAATGAAAATATAAAAACAATTAAAAATAAAAATGTTTAGTATTCATACACTCTGATTTACTGTGGTTCAAAGGTCAGTGTAGTGCGCATGACAAATTTCAGCATTTGGTGAGATAAGCTAGTGTCATCAACGACCCTTTCAGGGCAGAAATAAGGTCACCACTCACCAGCTGTGAGTTTGCACATTTAATAATAAAGAACACAAATAAACCACCAAGGGTAACTACAGGTAATGATGAACAGAAATAATAACCATGAGGAGTAACTTACAGAGTATCAGGCAAAGCTGAATACTGAGGCAGCGAATAAAAGATGGAGCACACACAGGAGTAAAGTCCTAAACATGGAATCCACGTCAGGAGGAGAATGTAGGCTGCAGCGCTGAACTGCGGAGCAGGCAGCCTTATAAAGGGTAAGGGAATTAACCAAATCATAACCAGGTGTGGGTACAACAGCAACGACGATTAACCTAAATAACAACAGCTGGAGACAACCATCAAACTAAGCTGGTAACACAGGAAGTAAACAAAGGTGACTGTCAAAATCAAAGCACAAACCATAATGAATGGAAAAACAAGAACACATACATGAACCAAAATATACAAAAGGAGAAAACTGTGGAAGGCTAATAATACCCAATAACTCAAGAAGAAGAAATACCGAAAATAACCAGCAAAACCTTGAGACCTGAGCATGGCTCTGACCCGCGCTCAGAATCATGACAGCTAGTGGGGGATGTGACGATGAGGAGTTAAATGTGAATTCTACCTCCAAAAACATGGTAGAAAAAAGAAAGAAAACTTATTATTTTCATAGCAAATGTGAAGAAGACTTCTTTTTTACTATGGTGAAAGAAAAATGTGTTTCTCATTTACAGGGTGACTGTGGCAACAGCAAAGTGACACAACGCTGAAAGACACTTCAGTACATGTCATGAAAGCTACCATGCTGACTACCCACCGGGCAGCGCACTGCGGCAGAGAAAGTCCATGAGTAAAATTCAACTTTGGGCAAACAGCAGTTTTTTTTTTCCCACAAGGCCACTGAAAAATTCCCAAAAAACAACCAAAGCCTCATCTGGAGCTACACAGTTTTTGATAAAGAAGAAGGCCTTTATAAGCAATGATGATAGTTGCAAACACTGTATTTAAAGACGCAAAGAATGCAGTGTTTCCTCTGGCTGAAACAACTTGGCGCAGTGGCAACATATTTTTCCGATGGAATTTACCATTTTAAGTATTGTACATACTGGAATACTGGGGGTCCCACCCAGACGTCCTGTGTTTAGAATTTTTAGTGGTGTTATCCTTCTCTCCTTCCTCTGCCTGAACACTTTCCTCTCCTTGGCTCCTCTCTTCTGTCTCATCTTGCCCTCTCTGAGCTCTGTCTAATTCAGGTTCTCTCTCTGTCTATGGTGGTATACAAACAAGTTTGAAAATATCAAGTGTCATGTTTTGTCTTGAGAGATATTTTTGTCATGGTTTACATAAATGACAAAAATATGTGTATTTATTTTGTATTTTTATTCTAGTGTTTCTTTTTTCCCATTGCCAGAGTAGGGAAGGGGAAAAAAAACATTCCTAATAGAAATGTACTCATGCATACTTAAAATTATAAGATCAGGTGGGTATAGTAACCAGAAATTCTACTCATGTAGAAGCAGTGCTTTGAAATTAATAATTAAAAGTAGACAACCAGAAATTTCTAGTTAAGGGCACAAAGAGCACCCACTTAAAAACTTGAGTAATGAATGAATGAATCTTTATTTCAGATAGATTAGATCAAAAGAAAGGAACAGAATAATATAACAAGGGGGAAAAAAAATCCAACAAGATCAAATTAAACAATAACTCCTCGGATTATACAATTCAACATGTTATCCGAAATGGGTGATGGCTTATATTGCCCACCCATATTCCATCTAAGAATTCAAAAATAAAATAAAAGTGATTACAAATCAGAACAAAGCTAAGACAAAACGTGACAAAACAAAACTAAGCAACAGCACAACACAGACTGGGTATGACAATCCTTATGTGACTTTACATGTCGTTTTGTATATATGTTTGGAGTATTTCTTCCTTTAGTTTTTGTTTAAATTGTCCAAGCGTTGTACATGATTTTAATTCAGGTCCAAAATTGTTCCACAATCTGACTCCTTGCACTGAAACACAGTGTTGCTTGGTGGTAGTTCTCACTGAAGGTTTTTGAAATATACATGTTCCTCTGAAATGATATTGTTTCTCCCTTATTTGGAACAACTTTTGGATATTTGCGGGCAGTGATAGATTCTTCACTTTAAACATTATTACTGCAGTTTTAAAGTCAACCAGATCTTTCAACTTGAGAGCTTTTAAGAAAAAGTGGGTTTGTTGGTTCCCTGTAAGCAGCTTTGTTTATTATTCTAATAGCTCTCTTCTGAAGCATAAAGACTGGATATATGTTTATTTTATATGTATTTCCCTATACTTCAGTACAATATGCCATGCATGGGAGTATTAAAGTCCTCGGACGGTGACATTTTTTTATTGAACCAATAAACTGATTGTATGAAAATATTCCATTCTGGCCATTCCCGTGATTTAAAATGTGTCACCAGCCTCCATAAATGACTTTATTTGTTAATAGCCCATATTTCACTTAGTGATGCTGCAGTACCGCCATCTCTCGATAGGGGCGTGCAGCAGTGACGTCAGGTCAGGGAGAAACAGGAAATGGCTGCAGGAAATGGATGATCACCTGCCTGCAGAAATGGCTGAACGACAGCAGAGTGATTCGGACAGTGATTATTTTATCGAGTATGACGACCGCAATATAAGTGATGATATTGAAACTGACGAATCTGATGATGAAGTAGTTTTGGGTGGTGCTGATGGGGTTGTTCAGCTGTATTTGTTCGAGCCCGCGGGTGCGGCGGAAGACGCGGACGAAACAGCGACCCGAGCAGAACGAGAGGACGAGAGGCAAGAACGAGAGGCTCGCCAATTTATATTGGTAAAATATGCTTTGAAATTTTTTTTTTAGGCGATATGCATGGTCACACACTTAATTATCAAAATAAAACTGCCAATTTTTCCCTCGCTGCCTTACTTGGCGACTTATAAACATTAGAAACATTTAGAAACATTATCATTGGAAATAAAAGGATAATGTATGTGAGGGATGTGTACTTTACGAGCTTGTTAGGAGATGTTAATCATCATCATGTTTATCCTAGTCTCAAAAGCGACATAATTCTCTTAGGAGATTGATGGATCAACATGATCCATCATGGATCATGATTACTGTGATTCATTATTGTTTTCCTATAACTTCTCTTTCTGGTCAAAATTTTTTTACATGTTTTAAATATTTTCTAATCAAACTTCATAGACCAATTTATATAGCACTCCCACGAGTGTAAAATTCGTGTGCAATTTTTAAAAGCACATTTCTCTAAAAATCTTAGGCTTATATTTTTTTGTCTTAGCAAAATATGTTGCTTCCCTAACAACTGAAAGCTGAACTTTCATTGCTAATTGGAAATTTATTCTACTTTTACATGTTTGACTTTGAAAATCTAGATACATGTTGCTCAACAGCATCAGCTTTGATGGGACGCTGAAATTTGGCACTCAATGTTGCTGGAACTCTGGCTTGTACAGAGTGCCACTGCTCCAATAAGTGGGTTGGATCAACCAAGGTTTTGTCGAAAAGAGTATTCATCAGATCATCCACATATTCTGAAATAAAATTAATTTAATAAAAATTAGAAATCGAAAGCTCCTTGTAAGTGGTCGTGGAAATTCCAACGATACCGGCTGCATTTAGAACTCTGAGGACCTTGACATATGACGCACCAGTGAAGAGAATGGCGGATGAAAGCTGTATGTTACCAGCTGGGATGTCCCTGATCATCGGCTGGCTGTGCCAGGATCGATCCTCAACACAATGTGGACAATGTTGTTTGATCACCAACAGAGAGCCTTTAGTGTGACTTGTTACCTCACATGGATGACTGCAATGAGGACAATTGCTGAATAATCAAATTCAAAAAAAAAAATCCACAGTATTTGAAGGTTGAGTGACAGTGGATAACATCTGCAAAAACAGTAGATCAACATAATTTCATTCCAGAGGTGTCAAATTGGATTACATATATAGAAATATAACTTGAGCAAACAGGCACAACCACCTCCCTATACAGCACTGAATATTTCATATTTGATTAGTATGAATACCCTAAAATTCTAATATTTGATAAGTTGTTAAGGCAATGAAATTCATTGCTTGTAAATAATTTTAGTAAATATTGGCAGTGAATATTTAAAAAAGAAAACTTACCCTGTTTACTTCTCTTTCTGACAGCAGATCGCATCGGTAGATCACCCTTGCTTTTCACGCCACTGTCACTGACACTTGTCTGAGAGTGGGACTTTGAAATGAACGGATATATAGTTGGAACAGCCGATTTTTTTATCAGCAATGTTTTTGCTAATTTCATTTCAAATTGCATCTTATTCTCAAAATCGCTGTCAACAAAATGTCTAATGCACATGTTGGGTGATTTTGCGACATAATTCCAATTTTTTCGCGTTTTCTGAACGAAATTCACCCATGCGGTTCTGATTTTCCCAGGCAGGGGAAATTCATAAACACTCACTGCGCGCTCCTCAGCGTGCTCCTCCTCCTACTCAGGTCGCTCCCTGACCTGACGTCACACAGCCAGTGGCCATTTTAGCCGCTGATCGCTTGGCAGACAGACAGCTCTCAAGGAAATCATACTTCAATAGCGCATTGTCACCTTATGCGACATTTGTTGACACCAAAACATGTGCGGTTCAAATTAGCTCGTCTCACACACAAATTTAAGATATGATTTAGCGATATTGAAATTTCGTCCGGCCGACGCCTTTAATGAATGATACAAAGTATATAGTGTGGGTTGATTCAGCAAATTTTTCACTCTGTGTAGTATTGCAATTGATTTGGATATTTTACCTTTAATATAATTAATGTGATTTCAAACACAGTTTATTATCAATTATTACTCCAAGACATTTAATTTTGGATACCCTTTCAATCTCTGCACCATTTACACTGAGTTTAGATACTAAGTTGTTGTGATGGTTGTTGAAAATTATAAATTTTGTCTTACTTAAATTTAGTGTTAATTTGTTTGAATCAAACCACAGTTTAAGCTTTCCTAATTCCTTTCCAAGTGTATCCAAAAGTTGTTCCAAATTGCTTCCACTGGTGAGGTGAAAGATATCAAAGCCAGCCAGACACATGGGTTACTAACAGCTCAAACTGGGGAGCATGCACATGTTGAAACTTAATATCTGAATTATGGTACTACACATACCACAGTGGAATCCGAGGAGTCTTATAGCAAATGGACAAGAACTCAAGAAGTATCTTTACGAACTGCTAGTTGTTCCAGAGGTAGTGTGTGTACAGGAGACATGGCTTCAACCTCACTTAGATTTTGTTATTCCACGATACAGTTCAGACAGGATAGAAGTAACAGTGTAAATGGAGGAGGATGTGCCACTTTCATTCAAGATTGCCTGGAATATAGGGTGATTCCCTCCCCTGAGGATATAGAGTGCAATATTATTGAAATATGTAGGCCAAATGGACAAGGAAATATTAAGCTGATCAATTATTACAACCCATGTAGGAAGTTAACAGCAGATACTTTCAGTGTTATGGCAGGGGAAGGCCATATGAAAGAGGTATGGTGTGGAGACTTTAATGCTCATAACAGCTTGTGGGGAAGCACACATACAGATAATGGAAATGTTGTGGAAGAGATGTTAGATGAAAGATCATTAATTTGTCTCAACAGTGGTGTAGGTACCAGGGTGGATGTGCATAGGGGCACATCATCATGTATTGACCTGACTCTGGTATCTGATTCTTTAGTGAGCGCCTATGAATGGACGGTTATGAACAGTACAACTATGGGAAGTGATCACTTACCAATACTTACAGTCATTAAAAATGAAGTATGTATACAAGACGGAAGGTGTTTTACAAGATGGTGTTTTGACAAGGCAGACTGGGGAAAATTTAGGCAATACTGTGTACAATCATGTCATTTGGTAACATTTGAAGGTGGCATAGAAGAGTGTTCAATTCAGGTATCCAATCATATTCTGAATGCTGCAATAGCAAGTATACCTAAGAAAACTACACGGAGTAGGAAGAAGGTTGTACCCTGTTGGAATGAGGAATGTAGTATTGCAGTAAAGGAGCGAAACAAGGCATTCAGAGAGCTGAGGAAGAACATGAATAGTGAAAATTTAAGATTATAAAAAGAAAAGGGCAGTAGCTCGAAGGATTATTAAAAACAAGAAAAGGTCAACATGGAGAGAATTTTGTTCCACCCTTGGTAGGAAAACAGAAATAGGTGATGTCTGGAGTAAAAATAAAAGTAAAAGTAAAAATTCACCATTCCCAAAATCTTTTTTCCCCCACCCCTACTTGATATTTGATGAAATTTAGAGTTAAAATTAAGAATTTAGCCTTACGATTTGGGAGTGGGTTAGGTTAAAAAGGTAGTAAATCGATATTAATTCAAGTTTTGAAACATAAATGCCTCCAATTTCTGTACCTGTAGTCTGCTGCTTTGAAGATATGCATTAGTAGAGCATACTGGCCAATCAGATTTGAGCCGTATCTGTAGCAGGAATTCTGTGGGTACTTACAGTAGTAGATGTAAAGTTTTCAAGCTTGTTCTTCAGATTTGTCGTGCTGAAAGATAAAGTTCCTCTTCATCTTCAGCTTTCTAGCAGAAGCCTGAAGGTTTTGTGCCAACACTGACTGGTATTGGGAACTGTTCATAACTCCCTCCACCTTGCCTAAGGCCCCAGTTCCAGCTTAAGAAAAACAGCCTCAAAGCATGATGCTGCCACCACCATGCTTTACTGTAAGTATGGTGTTCTTTTGGTGATGAACAGTGTTGTTTGTGCCAAATATACCATTTTGAATTATAGCCAAAAAGTTCACCCTTGGTTTCATCGGACCATAACACATTTTCCCATATGTGTTTGGGAGAATTCAAATGGCTTGCAGGTTTCCTCTGGTAACATTTCCAGGTGGCGGCCCTCCACGCTTGAATTTATTCTGCCACTGTATGAGGAAATGTAAATTTAAGAAAAAAATATGAAGGAATGACGGTCCGGAAGCACGCATACAAACAACGTGCGTGACTGTCATCCGTGTGGAGTTCAGAAGCGCCGCACCCACGTGACCGCTCCAGTCACCAGGCAGAGTGTCTCGCTAGTGTCACTGTCCGAGAGAAACATGAGCTTATTAAAGTACTTTAAACGTGAAAAAAAGAAGAAGAGGTATGTAACATGAAGGCCCTGGAGATCAACACAGAACGCTGGGAGGACCTTGCAACGGACCGCTCCAAATGGAGAGGCACCCTGACCAGACAGCTCAAGGTGGGTAAAGAGAGACTGACTGCTGCAGCAGATGAAAAAAGGACCCGCAGAAAGAACCGCCACAGACCCAGCAGCACGGAGACCACCCACAAGTGCGACCTGTGTGACGGGGATTGCCATTCGCGCATTGGCCTGTTCAGCCACAGGCGGTGCTGTTCCAGCAGAGTAAACGTTTAGGATTCTCTTCCATGGTCATCATAGACCGACGGAGGCCGACGACCAATGGGAGCAGTAATGGAAGAGTTGCTTAGCTAACAGGTGTGGTTAATAGCTCGAGTTGTTTCATTTTGTCTTTTTTGTAATTATTAGTTTTGTTTTCTTATTTCAGACGAGAATAAAACAGATGTTTTTACCTTTACTTTAGTTAATATTAACTAATTTATGTTCATTATTATGTACCTGGCAAGTCGAGATGACTGCAATTCACCAAGTCAATGACTTTAATCCATCAGCAGCCTTCAGACAAACTAAATGTGCCAACATTTGGATTTCAAAATAAGGGAGGGTTTTCCTGCTGTCTGGGTGGTGAGGAGATTTCTAAAAAAACAAAAAACAAACTATAAATATATAGAAATATTATAACAGAAATAACTGCATCTTTGGTCATTTAAGTTAATTTATTTCTTTAAATACAATTTTATTAATATTTTTTTTCTTTGTAATCAGAGTTAAATTATTGTTCTGTTCTGGCTCCACAAAATTATTGTCAAAAATTGTTATAAGGAAGAAGTTAAAAAAAAAAATTACCACAGTCTCTTTCAAATTTATTAAAAAAACAGTAATTCTATTTAAAAAGAATAGGCAAAAATTAGCCATAAAATAAAACACAAATTTATAATAAAGTCTGAAACGTACAAGAAAAGTCAATTTTACAAGGGGAAAGTACAAATTTGAGGAAAATTTGCTCCTTGCTGAGGAGGTGCAAGGATAATTATAGGAGGAAGGTGGAAGAGAAACTCAGGCAAAACAACACTAAAGATGTGTGGAAGGGAATGAAACAAATACAGTGGGGCAAAAAAGTATTTAGTCAGCCACCAATTGTGCAAGTTCTCCCACTTAAAAGATGAGAGAGGTCTCCAATTTTCATCATAGGTATACCTCAACTATGAGAGACAAAATGAGAAAAAAAAATCCAGAAAATCACATTGTCTGATTTTTAAAGAATTTATTTGCAAATTATGGTGGAAAATAAGTATTTGGTCACCTACAAACAAGCAAGATTTCTGGCTCTCACAGACCTGTAACTTTTTCTTTAAAGGTGACGGACATTGACATTTTTTTATTGAACCAATCAACTGATTGTATGAAAATATTCCATTCTTCCCATTCCCCTGATTTAATATGTGTCACCATCCTACATAAATGAAATTATTTAGTCATAGTCCATCTTTCACTCAGTGATGCTGCAGTACCGCCATCTGCCGATAGGTGCGTGCAGCCTTCACGTCAATTCGGTATGAAAAAAAAATTGCAGAACGAGAGCAAAGTGATTCGGACAGCGATTATTTTCTAGAGTTTGACGACCTCAATATAAATGATTACAAATGATTACATTGACAATGAAGACGTTTTGGGTGGTGTGTGGCCTGTCAGCCTTATTTGTTCGAGGGAGAGGAGGAAGACGCAACACGGACGGGAAAAGAACACGTTTACGATCGGCTGTAAGATATTTCTAGGTAAAAGATGCTTACAAATATTTTTCTTTGGCGACATGCATGGTCACACACTTAATTTTAAAAATAAAACTACCCTTGGAACATAAAATGAAAAGTCTTCAGGAAAAAGTGTATGCAGGAAGTGATCCAAGGTTGGAGAATGAATTACTGATTTTGAGAGCTGAATACGACAAAAAATCAGCGAATAGAGCTGCCTCGAGTCTTCTAAGATTGAAACAATCTTTTTATGAACAAGGTGAAAAATCAGGAAAATTATTGGCATGGCAGATTAAACAATTAGAAATTAAAACACCAATTACTAGTATTATAAGTAACGGACAGGTAGTTATAGATCCTTTAGAAATTAACAGAGCCTTTAGAGATTACTATGAAAAATTATATGATACTAAAAATGAATTTGATTTAACAAAACTAAATGGGTTTTTGAACGAACTATCTATACCGTGTATTCCAAATGAAAACAGGGAGATATTGGAGTCTAAAATTAGTCAAGAAGAAGTTGGGCTAGCCATTGATAATATGAAATCAGGAAAAAGTGCAGGACTAGATGGTCTTCCAGTTGACCTTTATAAGAAATTTAAGAATAAATTAATAAAACCTTTTTTGGAAATGGTTTTAGAAGCATTTCAAAATAATAATTTACCATCATACATAAATAATGCCTTAATTATACTGCTTCCAAAACCAGGTAAGCCCTCTAATAAATGTGAAAATATGAGACCAATAAGCCTATTAAACGCCGACCTTAAGATAATCTGTAAAATTTTAGCAAGACGAATACAAGAAATTTTACCAAATATTATTAATCGAGATCAGAATGGCTTTATAAAGGGAAGACAAGGCTTCCATAATGTAAGAAGACTATTTAATATTATTTATTTTAATAAAGAAGCACCGGATACAGCTCTCCTATCACTGGACGCCGAAAAGGCCTTTGATAGAGTTGAATGGCCCTTTCTTTTTGAAGTCCTACAAAGGTTTGGACTTGGAAATAATTTCATAAAATGGGTTCAAATAATATACAATAATGCTACAGCAGAAATCCTAACAAATAACAATATTTCAAAACCAATAAAAATCAATAGAGGATGTCGACAAGGCTGTCCACTTTCACCTTTACTGTTTACTATGGCAATTGAACCTTTAGCGATAGCGATACGTTTACATTCACAAATATATGGAATTAAAGTTGGACCAACAGAACATAAAATCTCCCTGTACGCCGATGACATAACTTTGTTTATGTCGAATCTAAAAAAATCAATTCCAACCTTGTTGAATTTAATAAAGAATTTTGGGGAAATATCAGGATATAAAATAAATAAAACTAAATCTTCAATATTTAATGCTAAATGAGACCCAGAGAAATTACCCAGCCCCTGAGGTAAATCAATTCAATGTTGTAAATCAGTTTAAATATTTAGGAATCCAAATTGTGCCTAAGCTAGAATCAGTCGCCAGTGTCAACTATGAAGCCTTAATGACAGATATCAATGAGTTAACTCAGAGATGGATGTCACTACCAATGTCGATGATCGGCAGAATCAATATACTTAAAAGTAATATTTTACCTAAAATACTTTATTTATTTCAATACATTCCCTTATCACCACCTTTAGATTTATTCTCAAGAATAAAAAAAAAGTTAGTGGAATTTATATGGAACAACAGGAGGGCTAGATTACGTCTGTCTTTATTATATTTACCATTTGATCGTGGAGGTCTGAAATGTCCAAATTTTATGTTGTATTATTGGTCGGCACAACTGAGGTCTATGACATATTATTTTTCATCAAATGATCTCCCTTACTGGACTGAAATGGAATCATACAATTTACCTTTACCTCTTCCCATATTCATATACTCAGATTCGGCAAAAAAATTACAAAAACAAGTTAAAAATCCATTTGTAAAGCATATGATCAAAATATGGTGTGAAGCTAAAAACTATTTAAAAGAACCACAGTTACTGTCACAATTTAGTCCAATATGGGGTAATCAATATTTTAAACCAGGGAGAGCGGACGCTGTATTTAAAGTATGGAATTTAAAAGGGATACAAAAGATTCAGGATTTATATTTGCCATGTGCAGATAACATAATGTCTTTTGAAGAGCTGAGGATCAAATTTAATCTCAATAGAACACATTTTTTTAAATATCTTCAACTTAGAAACTTTATTCGATCAAATCAAAATAAAGCTCTCACTCGACCTATTTATTCATCCTTGGAAAAAATGATGATGAAAGATAGTAAAAGAAAGGGTATTATTTCAGAGTTTTATAACTCATTGACACTATCTTCAAGTGAAAATTCACTGAAAAGATTAAACTACTGGAAAGAAGATCTGCAAACTGAAATTTCAGAGGAACAATGGGAATTGGCTTGTACAGAAGCTCAAACCAAATCAATAAATGTACGCCTTAAATTGATACATTTCAAATGGTTAATGCGGATGTATGTTTCACCGGAGGAGTTAAATAAATATAACAAAAATATACCAGATAAATGCACAAAATGCATGGAAAGTAAAGGAACTCTATTTCATTGTGTATGGGAAAGTAGATTAATAAGAATGTTTTGGGAAGAGGTGAGGGTAACAATTGAAAAAATAATCTCAAAACAAATCATATTGAATCCTAAATTGTTTTTGTTGGGTCTGTACCCAGAAAAGCATAATTTTAATAAAAGTGAAAGAACATTCATAGACCTCAGTTTGCTTAATGCCAAAAAATGTATTGCACTATTATGGAAAAAGACTCATAGACCAGATGTGACTCAGTGGTTAAGACAGATGTTAACAAACCTTCCATTAGAAAGAATAACATATATACTGAAATCAAAGGAAATTGTGTTTGAGAATATATGGAGACCTTTTATTGATTATGTAAAAAATTTAAACATAACTTTTGAAGAAGAAGGTGAATGATGTGTGTGGACCTTGTAAATTCCAAACTGGTGAACATAATATGTATACTTATGTATTGGATTGTCTAGACAAAACAGAGGAGCATTGTTGAAGATTTGATTTTGCTGGTGGTTGTTGGTGTTTTTAGTGCATCCTTTTTTTTTTTTTTTTTTTTTTGTAGTACTTTAGTGTTAGTGTTTGATTGTTTGTATCATGTTTGTTAAAAAAAAAAAAAAAGTTCAATAAAGATATTGTGGAAAAAAAAACAAAAAAAAAACTACCCATTGGTCACTCGCTGCATCTTCTCAGCCGCTGATTAGCACCTGCTGGTCTGTGCACAGCTGGAGCTGATGAGACAGATGAAGCGGCCGTCATCGTCCACACGAGTGAGTTTATAAACAATATTTATTCATTTGATTTAATTTCCCAGATGAATTATGAAGAAACCATTCAATACATTCAATAATCAATGCAAACGGAATAATCAATGCCAACCCCATATTTTTCAGGCGATACAGATTCATAGTGTTGGGGATTTTTTTGGAGAAGTGAGGGTTCTGTTGCCTGCCTGTGCGGTGAGCCTCATCAGAGAAACATTCCCATCTCATCACTACAAGGGATTTTGCCTACCAAGATTAGATTTGTGAACAATGTTATTTAAATAAAGTTTTGTAAAATCATATATTGAGTTATTATTAGTATATTGAGTTTATGAAATATAAATTGATCAAACAGGCACAACCACCTCCCAATACAGCACTGAATATTTCATATTTGATGAGTATGAACACCCTAATATGCTAATATTTGATAAGTTGGTAAGGCAATGCAAACCAATGGCTTGGAATTCATTTAAGATGTTTAGTAAACATTTGCAGTGAATATTAAAAATAAAAAACTTACCCTGTTTCCTTCTCGTGTTCTGACAGTTGATCGCCACTAGCACTGACCCCGTTCTCAGAGTCACACTTGGAAATCGAGGCATATATAGTTGCAATAGCTGTTTTCTTTATCAGAAATCTTTTGGCAAATTTCATTTCAAATTGACATAATGTCTGGCCCAGGAAACACGCACGCAGGCTCAGGATAGATTTAACAGCTTTATTCAACAAGCAGGTGTGTGTGAATGGATGTATGGGGATGTGCTGACGAGGGGCAGGTGTGCGTGCAGCTGAAGCCGCTGAGGAGCGGCGAGTCGTGACACAAATTGCATCTTATTCTCGAAATCGCTGTCAACGAAATCTCTACTGCACATTTTTGGTGTTTTACCAACATAAGTCCATTTTTTTTTTGCGTTTTCTGAACGAATTTCACCCATGCCGTTCTGATTTTCACAGGGACGGGACATTCAAAAACACTCACAGCATGCTCCTCTGGTATAACGTCGCACCCGTACACAACACAACGACAAACCATAATTAATTCGATTCCTGAAATCCTAATGTTAATAAATAATCTATTTGTAATCCAAAAGTATTCCGAGAAATGTCCATAATCGCCGATTTTAAAATGTAAACATCAAATAAAAAAAAGCAATGTCCGCCGACTGTGTGCCACACCGAAATGACGTCACACAGTCAGTGGCCATTTTAGACGCTGATCTTGGCTGGGTCAGACAGCTCTCCACAACAGCGTACTTCAAGAGCGCATTGTCACCTTATGCGACATACGTTCACACCAAAACATGTGGGGTTCCAATTAGCTCGTCTCAGACAACAATTTGAGATATGATTTAGCGATTTTGAGTTTTCGTCTGTCCGTCACCTTTAAGAGGTGCCTCTGTCCTCCACTCCTTACCTGTATTAATGGCACCTGTTTGAACTCGTTATCAGTATAAAAGACACCTGTCCACAACCTCAAACAGTCAGACTCCAAACTCCACTATGGCCAAGACCAAAGAGCTGTCAAACGACACCAGAAACCAAGTTGTAGACCTGCACCAGGCTGGGAAGACTGAATCTGCAATAGGTAAGCAGCTTGGTGTGAAGAAATCAACTGTGGGAGCAATTATTAGAAAATGGAAGACATACAAGACCACTGATAATCTCCCTCGATCTGGAGCTCCACACAAGATCTCACCCCGTGGGGTCAAAATGATCACGAGAACGGTGAGCAAAAATCCCAGAACCACACGGGGGGGACCTAGTGAATGACCTGCAGAGAGCTGGGACCAAAGTAACAAAGGCTACCATCAGTAACACACTACGCCGCCAGGGACTCAAATCCTGCAGTGCCAGACGTGTCCCCATGCTTAAAAAGAACTCCGATTATATTGGCATGTTAGCTCTATATGCTTTATTTTTATGTTAGTAACATAACTATAATATAATTTTTTTGAAAATAATTCCCAGTTTTATATATTTTTAAAAAACTTTATTACGATGTAAATCGCCATTTTTGTTTACGTCGCAATGCATTCTGGGTAGTGACGTAGAATGGTTGCAGCCATTTTTCTGTCTTATGCAAGCCAAGAGGCGAAGCTACCAACTACTGCCATTTGTCAGTGAAAATGCCCCATTGCGCGGCTTTTGGATGTAATTTCCAATCAAAGGGAAATAAAGAGAGCGGGGTGAGCCTCCATAGCTTTCCTAAAGAGGGAAAGTGGAGGAAAAAGTGGGGCGGCAGCGGCTCAGCAGGTAGAGCAGGTCGTCTAATAACCCGATGGTTGGCGGTTCGCATCACACTCTCCCCAGATATCCTGCCATTGTGTCCCTGGGCAAGACACTTCACCCGCATTGCCTCCAGTGCCCATAACACTTGGTATGAATGTGTAAAAATGTTTAAATGCTCGGTGGTGGCCGGAGAGGCTGTTGGCGTGGATTGGCAGCCACATTTCCCTCACTCTGTCTGTGATCACGCGCTGTAGCGCATGCCTGATAAAACTGACATATGTATTAATCACGCTGTGATAATAGCACAATAACGCTCAAAGCGCACGCATGAGACATGTCTGTGATCGCACGCTTGTGTTGACCGTTGCTGCCTTTCGTCTCCTAACCGTGGTTTTGGGACGCAGGGGAGATGCATCTTCCTCCGCGCTCAATTCCCGAGGAAAATTCACTCTTGTGGTACACAGAAGCACCTCTGGTGTGCTCTGACAGCTCTTCGGTCTTGGCCATAGTGGAGTTTGGAGTCTGACTGTTTGAGGTTGTGGACAGATGTCTTTTATACTGATAACGAGTTCAAACAGGTGCAATTAATACAGGTAACGAGTGGAGGACAGAGGAGAGTCTTAAAGAAGAAGTTACAGGTCTGTGAGAGCCAGAAATCTGGCTTGTTTGTAGGTGACCAAATACTTATTTTCCACCATAATTTGCAAATAAATTCTTTAAAAATCAGACAATGTGATTTTCTGGATTTTTTTTCCCTCATTTTGTCTCTCATAGTTGAGGTATACCTATGATGAAAATTGGAGACCTCTCTCATCTTTTAAGTGGGAGAACTTGCACAATTGGTGGCTGACTAAATACTTTTTTGCCCCACTGTATATCAGGTGTCCCTTTGAGCATGTTTATGGAAGAAGTGAAAAACAAGATCCAAGGAGGAAAGGTGAAGGATGTGAAAAGGCTAAAGAGCAAAAGAGAAGGTTCACTGAAGGATACATTGTCACATTATCATTACTGTAATGATCCAGTTTGAGGAAACACTTCCTAAATCAGCCCAAATAGGATACCTGTATTACAGTGTCAGAGAATATGTCCCAAAGCCACTCAGGTGCTACAAATGTCAAAGGATGGGTCACAATGCTCAGCAATGTAAGGGACAATTAAGATGTGCTAGACGTGGAGGGGAGCACGAATATGGTAAATGTGAAAAGGACGCCAACGTGTTGCAACTGTGGGGGTGACCACAGTGCTGCATATGGAGGATATGTTGTGCAGAGGGAAGCTAGACAAGCCCAGGAAATCAGAATAAGTAAGAAAATCTTGTATGCGTAAGCTCTAAAAACAGTTAGAGAGGCAGGAATGGTCAGAAACATAACAGGCCTTTCTCAAAGAAGTTCAGCTCAAAGGGAAGAACAGCCATCAACAAATCCCACACAAGCACAAGATCATGCCGCTGCAAGGAATTGTTGTGTTCACAAATGCAAAATGGATGATGACACATTGATAGTTAAGAGGACAAACTTTGTTGCCTTTATCTGCCACACCATTAATGTTGCAGCACAGCTACAGAAGAAAAGTGACAGAATCAAAACCATTGTGGAAGCAGCAGGAAGATTCCTGGAGGTGAACGATATCAAAGCCAACCAGACACATGGGTTACTAACAGCTCAAACTGGGGAGCATGCACATGTTGAAACTTAATATCTGAATTATGGTACTACACATACCACAGTGGAATCCGAGGAGTCTTATAGCAAATGGACAAGAACTCAAAAAGTATCTTTACGAACTGCTAGTTGTTCCAGAGGTAGTGTGTGTACAGGAGACATGGCTTCAACCTCACTTAGATTTTGTTATTCCACGATACAGTTCAGACAGGATAGAAGTAACAGTGTAAATGGAGGAGGATGTGCCACTTTCATTAAAGATGGCCTGGAATATAGGGTGATTCCCTCCCCTGAGGATATAGAGTGCAATATTATTGAAATATGTAGGCCAAATGGACAAGGAAATATTAAGCTGATCAATTATTACAACCCATGTAGGAAGTTAACAGCAGATACTTTCAATGTTATGGCAGGGGAAGGCCATATGAAAGAGGTATGGTGTGGAGACTTTAATGCTCATAACAGCTTGTGGGGAAGCACACATACAGATAATGGAAATGTTGTGGAAGAGATGTTAGATGAAAGATCATTAATTTGTCTCAACAGTGGTGTAGGTACCAGGGTGGATGTGCATAGGGGCACATCATCATGACTCTGACTCTGGTATCTGATTCTTTAGTGAGCGCCTATGAATGGACGGTTATGAACAGTACAACTATGGGAAGTGATCACTTCCCAATACTTACAGTCATTAAAAATGAAGTATGTATACAAGACGGAAGGTGTTTTACAAGATGGTGTTTTGACAAGGCAGACTGGGGAAAATTTAGGCAATACTATGTACAATCATGTCATTTGGTAACATTTGAAGGTGGCATAGAAAAGTGTTCAAGTCAGGTATCCAATCATATTCTGAATGCTGCAATAGCAAGTATACCTAAGAAAACTACACGGAGTAGGAAGAAGGTTGTACCCTGGTGGAATGAGGAATGTAGTATAAGATAAGAAGATAAGATAAGATAAGATAAGATAAGCCTTTATTAGTCCCACAACAGGGAAATTCCAGGATTGCAACAGCACAGGGATAGTAACACTCAGAGCAACAATCAGAAGGCAAGAAAAAAACAAACAAACAAGCAAGCAAGAGCAGCTAATATACATATGTACATATTACTATAAAATATATATATACACACACACAGACACACCGTGCAGAGCATTGTAGCTGGATGGAATAAATATATGAATATATAAACACACAGTGCGGAGCATTGTAGCTAGATGGAATAAATATGTAAATATATAAACACCCACAGTACGGAGCATTGCAGCTAGGTGGAATAAATATGTAAATATATAAACACACACAGTGCGGCGCAATGTAGCTAGATGGAATAATATGTAGATATATAAACACACAGTGCAGAGCATTGTAGCTAGATGGAATAAATATATAGATATATAAATATAAACACACCCAGTGCGGAGCATTGTAGCTAGATGGAATAAATATGTAAATATATAAACACACACAGTGCAGAGCATTGTTGCTAGATGGGATGAAACAGCACAACCGTCTACTTAGTTATCCTACATGGTATGATTATGTGCCCATACATATTCTCACTCTCCATAGCGACCGGTATTTTCCTAGTTGTATGCCGGAGGGGACCATTGTGTAAGTCTATTGCATCTTTTGCATTCAAAAAACTATTAGTTTGTTACGTCTTTTTGCTATCTCTGCGAGCAGCCCTGCTTAGGTTGTACAGTCTGACAGCCGTTGGTAGGAAGGACCTGCGAAACCTCTCGGTTGTGCACCTGGGATGATGTAGTCTGCTGCTAAATGAGCTCCTCAGTGCATTCAGTATGTCCTGCATAGGGTGGAACTCGGACTCCAGCAGAGATGACAGTTTAGCCATCGTCCTTCTCTCTCCTATCTCCTCCACTGGATCAAGGCGCTGCCCCAGGACAGAGCTAGCTTTCTTGATCAGTTTGTTCAGTCTCTTCCTATCGGCTGCAGTAATGCCACTGCCCCAGCAGACCACTCCAAAAGTGATGGCTGATGCCACCACCGTGTCATAGAATGTCTTCAGCAGCGCCCCTTGTACACCAAAAGACCTGAGTCTCCTCAGCAGTAAAGTATTGCAGTAAAGGAGCGAAACAAGGCATTCAGAGAGCTGAGGAAGAACATGAATAGTGAAAATTTAATAGATTATAAAAAGAAAAGGGCAGGAGCTCGAAGGATTATTAAAAACAAGAAAAGGTCAACATGGACAGAATTTTGTTCCACCCTTGGTAGGAAAACAGAAATAGGTGATGTCTGGAGTATGTTTAAAAAAAATGAGTGGGAAGAGGGTGTCAGTTAAAAGTCCCAGCTCTTGTGGATGGGGACAAGATTGCTGTATCAGACAAAGGAAAGGCAGAAGTCTGAGATAGAGCATTTGCTGCAGTGCACAGAGGAGAACATCTTGGTGAGAGTCATAGACAGCAAAAGGAGCATAAGCTCAGAGAAAATGCAAACTTAAAAAAGTAAGTGAAAGAAGATATGACTGTGTTAGACCTCAAGCTCACAATGTCGGCACTTAAAGGGCCTATATCATGCTATTTTAAGCCTTTCAGAGTAAACTATATGCATGTACAGTATGTGATAGTATATTACCTGTGGTACACTGGAGAATGAATTTCTTATGAAATATGAGTTATTTTCGCGAGCTACTTTTCCAACCCGGAAGTAAGATGCCTCGATCTCTGAGGCTCTGCCTCTCCTTCTTGTGGCTGCCGCCCATTTCATGATGTAACCCCTGAGCCGGCTGCTGCAGCGTGTCGCTGGGTTCCGCCCACAAAAACTCAGAAGACATTGTCTTACGTAAAAAAGCAAACAGTTGTTGTCACTGAGCAGATTAGGTGCGAGAGGAACTACTTCTTCACAGCGTCAATGCTAAAGTGAAAGAGTTTTGCCGATCACCACTCCGTTAGCTGCGAGGAGAAAGTGGGTGTGTGCGTTAGTCTGGGGGCGATGCTGGCAGCACAGGCACTTCCTGGAGTGGGCGGCTCATCCAAGTTCATACGTATGAACGTGGGGACCCAGTCATTATCAGGGACAGGGCGGAGCAGCAGCTCAGAGAGCAGGGTTGAGGAGGAATACTCAGAGATGCGTGAATGGAGCAAACTACCACTTTGGGGGTGTTTTTAGATTAGATTAGATTATCATTACACATGTATGAATACAAGGTAACGAAACACAGTTTAGCATCCAATCAGAAGTGCAAAGGACAGCAGTGCAGTATATACGGTAATTAACAGTATGTGCAATTTAAGCAAATATATGCAGCAGTGCAGAAAGTTAAGAGTACTGTTATGTGCAAATAATGTGCAATAAGTTAGATGTAGTTATGTAGTTATGCAGTTATGTACAGGTGAGGATGGTAAGAGAGTCAGCGGGGAACTAAGTTCAATAACGTGACAGCTGTTGGAAAGAAACTGTTCCTAAACCTGCTGGTTCTAGTCCGAAGGCTTCTGAAACGTCTTCTGGAGGGGAGAAGCTGGAACAGTCCATGAGCAGGATGGTTGGAGTCCCTAAGAATGCTGCGTGCCCGGCGCAGACATCTTTTCCTGTAGACGTCCTCTATAACTGGAAGTGGAGTCCCTGTGATGCGTTGGGCGGTTTTCACCACCCGCTGCAGCGCCTTGCGGTCAGCGACAGAGCAGCTCCCATACCAGACTGTGATACAGTTGGTCAGGGTGCTCTCTATCACGCAGCGGTAGAAGTTGCCCAGGATGTCAGTTGACAGATGGTTCTTCTTCAGTGTCCTCAAGAAGAAGAGGCGCTGATGGGCCTTCTTGATCAGGCTGGTGGTGTTAACTGACCAGGACAGGTCCTCCGAGATGTGGGTCCCCAAGAATTTGAAGCTGGGGACACGTTCAACAGCTATGCCATTGATATGGATGGGGTCATGTGTCTCTTCCCTCTCCTTCCTGTAGTCCACTATGAGCTCCTTGGTTTTGATGGTGTTAAGGAGCAGGTTATTGTCAGCGCACCAAGTAGCCAAGTGCTCAACCTCTGCCCTGTAATCTGACTCGTCGTTGTCCCTGATGAGTCCAATCACCGTGGTGTCATCTGCGAACTTTATGATGGAATTGGATCCATACATAGGCCTGCAGTCATGGGTGTAGAGGGAGTAGAGGAATGGGCTGAGCACACAGCCCTGTGGTACACCAGTGTTGAGTGTGATGACGGAAGAACGGTTGGGGCCTGACCTAACATGCTGGGGTCTGTTGGTCAGAAAATCCATGATCCAGTGGCAGGTGGAGGTACTGATTCCCAGGTCCCCAAGTTTAGTGAGCAACTTGGAGGGGATAACTGTGTTGAATGCTGAGCTGAAGTCAACAAACAGCATTCTTGCGTAGGTGTTCTTGTCATCCAGGTGTGAGAGTACATAGTGCAGCGCTGTAGAAACCGCATCCTCTGTACTCCTGTTGCTCCGGTAGGCGAACTGATGAGGGTCCAGTGTAGAGGGCAGGCCTTTTTTGAGCTGTGCCAAGACCAGTCGCTCAAAGCACTTCATGACTATGGGCGTCAGTGCCACAGGGCGATAGTCATTTAGGCACGATGGTGTTGAATGTTTCGGCACTGGTACTATTGAAGTGGTCTTGAAGCACGCTGGTACCACGGCCTGGGCCAGGGACAGATTGAAGATGTCTGTGAAGACCCCTGCCAGCTGCTCAGCGCATGCCCTCAGCACACGCCCAGGAATGCCATCAGGGCCAGCAGCCTTACGTACGTTGACATGACTCAGTGCGTTATGGACGTCGGTGTGGGTGAGTGTGAGGTGGTGGAGGTCATCAGAGGGTGGGAAATTGATGTTCTTTTCCTTGTTGTCCTTGTCAAAACGAGCATAGAAGTCATTTAGCTCATTGAGAAAGGGCACAGTCATGGCTATAGGTATGGAGTTGCTGGGCTTATAATCAGAGATAGCTTGAATGCCCTGCCACATACGTCGGGGGTCAGAGTCCCCAAAATGTTCCTCCACCTTCAGCCTGTAGCTGTGCTTGGCCTTCTTGATGCCTCTCTTCAGATCTGCCCTGGATGAACTGTAGGCCTGTGCCTACAGTTTTTGGTGAGGAATTAACATTATAACATGCTTAAAAGCTCAAAAAAGTCGATTTTGCATGATATGGAGTTTTTGCGTATGACGTAAGGGGGCGTGCCGCACTGGCCCAGCCAGAGTGTGCCGCCATATTGGATGGCAAGAAACAACAGCAGCAGCAGGGTGAAACAAACCACATAGCTCACGTGTACCTACAAACTCGGCAAAATGGTGTACTCCTGTGCTGCCCATGGATGTACCAACAGATACGGCCAACCAGGACTGGAAAATGTGTCATTCTACAGGTTCCCAGCAGATGAAAATCGCAGAAATGATTGGCTTGGAAACATGCAGAGATCCATCTTGCTGCCTTCTCAATGCTGCAAGGATGAGGGGAAAGTTGTCATTAATGATAAGGGGATAAGTGGGGAATTAAATGGCCGGTGTGAAATGCAGAAAAAAAAAAAAGTTGGATTTTTGAATATCTACCTTCACTGACGTAATCTCTCGCTTTCTCATAACTTTCTGAGTCGGGTCTGGTTTGGGGGCGCCTCTCTGCTTGCTACAAAGGACAATGCACACATGAAAAGGGAGAAAACTATTGTAAATGTGCATAAAATCAGGTACGTTTTAACGCGGCGCGCCGTGGAGAGCCTTTAAAAAAAAAACACCACGCAGCGCGCTTCACTCACCTCCGAGTCCGACGAGCTGCTGTTGTTTTCCGACTCGTTCACCAGCGAGGACTTCACATCATCCACATCCCTTTCCGCTGACACGTTTTCCGATATCTTTTCCTCCTGCTCCCCTTCGTCTTTGAAAGATATCATCTCATCGTTTGCCCCCATATCATCCCCGCCACCTCCGTTCAACTGAGGCATTTTGGCACACCAGAGGAGCGCACGGGAGCGAGATTAAAAACAAACGCGAAAACAATCGACCTTTTTTTTTTTGTTGTCTGATCGGTGTTGTCCAGATGTGCTGCTGCTGTCCTGGGCTGGAAAAGGAAACAGACTACTACAGGGAAACGTCCACGATTCAAAACTCCTGTTTCATCCTCTGATCGTGATCCCGTCCATATCGGGCGCTGCGTAATTAATCCACATTTAAATTTTGCTCTGCAGTGTGCTAAACAACTAAGGATTTTGGTCCTGAACTTTAAAAAAAAAAAAAAGATGTGGCAACCCTATCATGAGCAATGAGAGGCAGAAGGGAGCAGGAAAGCCGGAAAGAAGCTGCAGCAGGACTACTGGACTTGTCTGCTGTTATGACTGCTGACAATGACTCCACTGAATCTGACACAGACATCGCAGACACAGTGTCAGAGGCCACAGTGTCAGTTGCTGAAGAGGATGATAGGGATGTTATTATGTCAGACTGTGACTGTGTGTTCTCCTCACTCATTCTGATCGCTAAACAGTACAAGTTACGCCTGGGTTGTCACAGTGCAACTGCTGCTCTTGCCATCCAAGATGGCGGCACCTATGGCGTGTTTGTTTACCCCCCGCGAGTCACGTGAATTTTATGGCCCTATGCAAAAACTCCACAGGCCCTTTAAGAGAGCTTTGCATGACAGTGGATACACAGTTCCAGGATATGATCAGTTAAGCTATGCTATGTTTAGGCAGTTGCCTATGCAATCAATGGAACTGGTGCTGAAATTGTTTAACAGAATATGGAAGGAGGGGGTTATTCCAAGTGGGTGGAAAAAGGCTGTAATTTTACCTTTTAATAAGCCAGGGAAAGATCCAGCTCATCCAGGTAACTACAGGCCAATAGCATTAACGTCACACTTGGCGAAATGGATGAAGAAGGTGTTAGTTTACAGACTCTCATATGTACTAGAGCAAAGACAATTAATAAACAACTATCAGAATGGTTTTAGAAGAGGAAGATCCACAGTGGATGCTCTAGTTAGGGTAAGTAATGATATTGAAAAGACTCAAAATGAAAGAAGTAATGGTTACAGTTTATCTGGATACTGAAAAAGCTTATGACTCACTGTGGAGGGATGGACTTCTTATCAAACTGAATAAATTGGGCATTGGTGGTAGGATGTATAATTGGATAATGGATTTTTTAACACAGAACAATTAGGGTTAAAGTAGGATCAGAAGTTTCTAATGACTTGGAAATTGAAAATGGTGTTCCTCAGGGGAGTGTGATAAGCCCAGTTTTATTCAACATAATGATTAATGACATGTTTGAGGATCAAGAGGGATCCATCAAAACAGTACTATATGCAGATGATGGAGCCATATGGACGAGGGGAAGAAATGAGACATTTGTGTTCAAAAACATCAGGAAAGCAATGGAAAAAGTGGAAAAGTGGTCATATGAGTGGGGATTTAAATTTTCAAACAGTAAAACCTGCTATATGATTTTCACAAAAAAAAAACCAACAACACAGAACTGATACAGAACCATTAACATTATATAATCAACCAATAGAGAAAGTGAGTGAGTTCAAATATCTAGGATTAGATTAGGATTAGAAAATATCTCTTCTTCCGGCTGTCAGAGAGAGCAGACGCATTTCTTCTCCTCTCCTCTCTCCTCTCCTCCCTTCACTGATCCCAGCTTGCTGTGTCCTGTCTGTGTCTCGCTCTTCTTCTCGCTGCATCTCGATCCAAACGGAAATTATGGAATTGGTGAGCTGGGCTTTAAATGCAATTGACACCACTTTTTCAAACAGAAAATCGGGCCCGGGGGAGCCCAAGTGTCCTGCAGGCACTTCGGCTGCGGGTTATGTGAGAGACCCATGGGACAATTGGAAACTCATGAGTCTGTGTGATCTTTCGATTGAAGATGTGGAAGACATCTACCTGTTTGGCTTCATGACCACAGGATTTATGCTGTTTGGCTTTGGAGTTTTCCTGGTGTATCGGAAAATAAAGAAGTTGGAAAGAGCTAGTCAAAATGCGAACCCGGCGAAGCTCCTTCAACAATTCGACCAGTTGGGGAGGGCACTGATAGCGGCTAATGGCGAACTGAATCGGAAGGTGGGAAACATCTCGGAATCACTGGGTGCTCTCCAGGGAATGATTTTTAAGCCTGTGAATGTAAATGCAAATTGTGATGCACAGAATCGCATGAGAGGTGAAAATTCTATGCTCTATGTGAACTGTGCTTATCAGGCCTTGATTCGGCATCCTTGGGAGAACTCATTCCTCCAGGAGAAAAGATACGGCAGAAGGGAGTTTTGGCTTTTCTCTAACCCAAACATTCTGATGTGCAGCAAACTGAACTCTCTATGGATGTCATCGTGTGACTAGCATGGAATTTTACCATCTGACATGCACTGAAGAGAGATGAACTCTTGTGGACATGTTATCTATGTTTAGGATACCATGGACATAACATCAAGTCGTTGCTTAGGGGAGGAATTTTGTTGTTCACCAGTAACTGACATCTCACACTGCATCCATGAATATCACATGACTGACACACACACACTGGTCTCTCTCAACTTGCTCTGTTAATGTGTGGAACTGTAACTTGTCTGCTATGTGTGCAATTAGAGGGTTTTTTTCTATGTGATCATAATCTTGCTCACTTGAGCTCTATTTTGATAACTATGCTTTTTTCTCTGCCCAATGTGTCACCCCCTCCCCCTCTTTACCCCCACTGTATGAGGCGCCTGTCGGCTGCCGCATCATTAGGGAGCGCTTAACATGAGCACACCTTAATGTCAAGTAAAATTCCTTGTATGTGTAAAAGCATGCTTGGCAATAAAGTTCATTCTGATTCTGATTCTGATTGATAGTGGATACACATGGAGAGTTCATGTTGAAAATCTGGAGATAAAGTGCCAAAAAGTCAATCTCATAAAAGCTGTAGCTGGACATGAATGGCGTGCAGATAAACAGGCATTAATTGACATTTACAGAGCACTAATGAGATCGACAATAGACTATGGATGCATGATTTATAGAGCAGCAGCAAAGACGACTCTGGAAAAAAACAGACAGAATGCAGAATAGAGCGTTTCGCCTGTGCATTGGCACAGACAAAACAACAAACAATGCAGTTTTAATAGAAGCAGGAGAAATGCCACTGGATTTGAGAAGAGATAAACTCGCATTATCATACTGAGTCAAGCTGAAAGGAAGTGAGGAAGCGAATATTTCAAAAACAACACTACAAGACTGCTGGGAATATTCTAACTTCTAGGGACACGGGTTTGGGTGGACAATTGGAAGTAAAGCCAGAATGTATGGACTACACACTACTGAGCTTGCTAACACCAGTGCAGTGAGTAATGTTCCCCCTTGGCTGTTTCCGGGAAAAGAGGTAGACATTAGTCAGCTAATGAGGAAAAAGATTGGCATATGGGGAGATAAGGATAAGGACCTGTACTTATATAGCGCTTTTCTAGTCATACGAGTGAACTGTCATATTCATATATACATATCTCATATGTTCTTGTCATATGAGTGAAGTTGGTGTTAAAACAAGCATTTACCTCAGGAACAATTACTATAACTACTTACAGCTCTATACTGACGGTTCAAAGAACAACGAGAGCTCTGTTGGAGTTGGAGTATACATTCCAGAGTTTAAAGTGACCATCTCAAAAAGATTCTCCAACAATACATCCTTGTTTACAGCAGACATGGTGGCAATAATTATTGGTTTGCAGTGGGTGGAGGTGGTCAGACCGGACCGGGTGGTGGTGTGCACAGATTCACTTGCAATCTACGAGGGAAGACTTGGTGATTAAGCTATATCACAGTTTATTTAGGGTTCACAGGGGTGATTAGGGATGTGATTTGGGGTTGGGGAAATTATATGAAAATTTAGCAGGGGGTCTGGGGGACGCAGTCCCTCAGCGGGGTCCGGTGCAGAGCCCCGGTGGGGGGGGCAAGGGGGGCTCCTGGGTTTTTATGATTTTTAAGTACCAGAACTATGCTTAAATGACATAAAACAAACAGCTGAATGTCACTTATTACTGTATAATATTGACTTATGTTCCAAGAAGATGGCATTCCTAAAATATTCCAACAAGCATTATCCATCACGTGTGGCGTTAAAAATATTTTTGAAATAAAGTCCAAAACATCTTCAGCAGGCAAGATGAAGAAAAGTGAAAAGTGAACTCCTGTGGCAGATAGAAAGGTCTACATTTAACCATGAGAAACTCCAGGTTAGCTGAGCAGTGTCTCCCAACAGTGAGAGTTTGTGCACCAAGCCTTGTTAATATAAATGCATACTCCCCCACCTCTAGTCTTACCGGAGTCATCAGCTGCTCTGTCTGCCCGCAGAGTGTGCCGTCCAGCCAGCTCAACAGCACTGTCAAGTACTCCACTATGTAGCCATGTTTTTGTGAAAATCATGATGTTGCAGTTCATAAGTTTCTTATTGCTGGTGATCCGAAGCCGTAGCTCATCCATTCTGTTCGCCACTGACCGTACATTAGCAAGGAAAATGCTGGGTAGAGGAAGCCGGTGCGGTGTTAGCTTTAGCTTAGCTCTTAGCCCTCCGCGCTTCCCCTGCCTTTGTTTACGGTCTCTACGCCGCCTGCGAGCACTTCCGGTCGGCCGGGTAGCTTACCTAGCGTCGGGTGTTCTCCAGAGCTCAGAGATGAAACGTAGGTTGCTGATAAAAAGGTCGTTATTTTGTAATCCAATGTTGCAGTTCATAAATTTCTTATTGTTGGTGATCCGAAGCCGTAGCTCATCCATTCTGTTCGCCACTGACCGTACAACACACTGGATCACTGTTACACCACAGTGAAAGACGCGTATCGCGCTGTTCCCCGCGCTGCGCTCGGACTATCTGATGACGTGATGGTCCACCTCATTCCCACATACAGACAGAGATTGAAGCTCACTAAACCTGTTGTGAGCACTACGAAGAAATGGACCAGTGAAGCTGAGGAGAAGCTGGAAACGTGCATGGAAATAACTGACTGGGGCATGTTTAAAGGAGCCACGCATGATCTGGATGAGTACACGGACACTGTGAACTCATATATCCACGTTTGTGAGGAGAGCATTCTTCCATCGCGCACCAGGGTGAGGTACTCTAATGATAAGCCCTGGTTCACTGCTAAGCTCAGACAGATCAGGAAGGAGAAGGAAGCAGCGCTGAAAAGTGGAGACAGGGGCTGCTACAGGGAGGTGAAATATCGGTTTAACAGAGAGCTGAGGAGAGCTAAATCTGTGTATTCTGAGAGACTCCGGCAGCAGTTCACTGCTAATGACTCGGCTTCTGTGTGGAGAGGACTGAGGCAAATCACCAATTATCGGCCTCAGGCTCCTAAAGGTCAGGATGACAAAGCCCTTTGTCAAAGACTGTCCCAACACTATGCCCGTTTTGACACCTCGTCATCTGTGTCCAACTCCCCCCCTCCCTCCAGCTCCTCAGCCTCCACGATCCCTACTTCATCAAAGGCGCCCCCCCTCCTCCCCCCCTGCCCTTGTCATCAGTGAGCAGGACGTGCTCAAACAGTTCTCCAGACTGAACCCGGGCAAGGCCCCCGGGCAAGGCCCCCGGGCAAGGCCCCCGGGCAAGGCCCCCGGTCCGGACGGCGTGTCTCCCTCCACCCTGAGACACTGTGCGAAAGAGCTGGCTCCTGTCTTCACAGACATTTTTAACACCTCCCTTAAGCTATGCCACGTGCCGTCCTGCCTCAAATCCTCCACCATCATCCCTGTCCCCAAGAAGCCACGGATCACTGGACTTAACGACTACAGACCTGTAGCACTCACCTCTGTAGTCATGAAGTCCTTTGACCGCCTGGTCCTGCCCCACCTCAAGTCCATCACCACCACCCTCCTGGGCCCGCTGCAGTTTGCCTACCGAGCCAACAGGTCTGTAGACGACGCAGTCAACCTGGCCCTCCACTCCATCCTGCAGCACCTGGACTCCCCGGGAACTTACGCCAGGATCCTGTTTGTGGACTTCAGCTCCGCATTCAACACCATCCGCTCCGCTCTGCTCCGGGACAAGCTGTCCCTGCTCAACGTGCCTGACTCCCTCTGCAAGTGGATTACCGACTTCCTGATGGACCGGAGGCAACATGTGCGGCTGGGAAAGACTGTCTCAGACTCTGCTAGCATCAGCACCGGATCACCCCAGGGCTGTGTACTTTCCCCCCTACTCTTCTCCCTTTATACCAACTCCTGCACCTCCAGCCACCAGTCTGTCAAGTTGATCAAGTTTGCGGACGACACCACCCTCATCGGGCTCATCTCCAACGGCGACGAGTCTGCCTACAGGAGAGAGGTGGCCCAGCTGGCGTCCTGGTGCAACAACAACAACCTGCAGCTGAACGCTCTGAAGACAGTGGAGATGATTGTGGACTTCAGGAAAGTCACAACCCCTCTGCCCCCCCTCACCCTCACAGGCTCTCCCATCACCAATGCTGATTCCTTCCACTTCCTAGGCACCACCATCACCAGGGACCTCAAGTGGGAGCCGACCATCAGCTCCCTCATCAAAAAGGCCCAGCAGAGGATGTTCTTCCTGCGGCAGCTGAGGAAGCTCAAGCTACCCACCAAGATGTTAGTGCAGTTCTACACAGCCATCATCGAGTCCATCCTCACCACCTCCATAACCGTGTGGTACGCAGGAGCCACTGCCAGGGACAGACTAAGGCTGCAGCGCGTCGTGCGCACTGCTGAGAAGGTGATCGGCTGCAAGCTCCCATCTCTCCAGGATCTGTACATCTCCAGGACCCGGAGACGTGCTGGCCGGATCATAGCCGATCCCTCACACCCTGGTCACGTACTGTTTGCCCCTCTCCCCTCAGGTAGAAGACTTCAGTCCATCCAGACTAAAACCTCCCGTCACATGAACAGCTTCTTCCCCTCTGCCATCAGACTGCTGAACACTAAGTGACTTATTGACTCTTGTGCACTATGTACAGCAGCTCAACCAGACTCATGTCAATCATCACTGTTTTCTTCCTGCATTACCGACTGCACTATATGGTTCTCCACATTATCTGCTGCTCGCTAATATATTTAAACTGCTGACTAGTATTACTCACTCTTATTCTACACTTTATTGCATGTATAGTTTATTTCTTTTATTTTATCATGTTTAATGTTGCAGCATTGCACCGAGACAAATTCCTAGTTTGTGTACTACATGAACAATGGCAATAAATCTGATTCTGATTCTGATTAGCGAGGAAAATGCTGGGTAGAGAAAGCCAGTGCGGTGTTAGCTTTAGCTTAGCTCTTAGCCCTCCATGCTTCCCCCACCTTTGTTTACGGTCTCTACGCCGCCTGCGAGCACTTCCGGTCGGCCGGGTAGCTTACCTAGCGTCGGGTGTTCTCTAGAGCTCAGGGATGAAACATAGGTTGCTGATAAAAAGGTTGTTATTTTGTAATCCAATGTCCAAAAGTTCATTTCGGGTGTAGGATGTAAAAGCGAAGCTGTTCTGAACGAACAGACCCGAAATGAGCAGAAATATTGCTGCTAATCCACAAAATCTGAAGAGACGCTGAGCCTAGCGTTGTGCATGCGCCGCCATTTGGTCTGAAAATTTTTGGAAGATAAAAAAGCGGAATTCCGCGAATTAGCGGAAAAAATCACATCCCTAGGTGATGGAGAAGTTCAGTTTTGTTGGGTTCCTGCACATGAAGGGTTGAAAGGGAATGACTGTGCAGACAAATTAGCAAAAAGTGCAACTGGGAAAGAAATAACTATACCGTTGCCTCTTGAAAAAGGTGAACGGAAAGTAGTAATCCAGAAAAAAGGAACTGAGCTATGGCAAAAAAGATGGGATGAAGATCTTAAAGGTAGATCATATGACAAAATACAAAAATCTATTGCAATAAAGAATTATAAAACAACAAACAGGAGGGAAGACATCATTATGGCAAGACTCAAGACTGGATCATACAGGTTTAAATGGCACTTTATTCACCATGGGGAAAAGCCAAAGTAACAAATGTAGAGAATGTGGAGAAAAAGAAAATGTCGAGCACATCTTATTATCATGTCACAAGTATGGAAATGAAAGAGAGAGAATGAAAAATGAAATTCGAGAGGCCGGTAGGGAATGGGATTTAACCGGGATTCTGGGAACAGATGGAGAGGCACTAAGAATCACGAGAAGGGCTCTCTTCTTGTTTTTAAATAGCACAGGATTAAGTCAAAGACTTTAGGGGTAGGGCTCAGATGACATAATGTTACACTCTCTTGTACAGTAGGTGGCGGTATGCACATTTCAGTTGTTTGCTATCCACCAGTAACCGAGAGAAGAAGAAGTCGTCAACTCTGCACGGTGGGCTGCACGGTGGCGCAGTGGTTAGCACCACGGCAGCACAGTTTACCCTCGGCCGGGGGATCGCGGGGATCATGAGATCGTGGGTTTGATCCCTGCCCCCGGCCAACAGTGATCTGTGTGGAGTTTGCATGTTCTCCCCGTGTTTGCGTGGGTTTACTCCGGGATTTCTCCAGTTTCCTCCCACATGCTAAAAACATGCAGGTTAGGGAGTTAAGGGGCGCTTGCGCACGCAGCGACCGGCAGCTGGTGGCTTGTCACCAGACTGCAGAACAAATCTACCTATGGGTACAAAATAAGTCAAAAAAAAAAAAAAACCTCGGGAACTATGAGAGAAACGGAGGAGAATTCAGCTTTCTCCCATTAGTAGAGCTGACGTGGCGCCTTCCTTGGGGTACTCCGACCATTTTGTAATAGGTTTGTAGAAATAATTGACTAATAATATTGTTGAAAAGTTTGTGATGCTCTCTGGAAATTTTCACAGATTCATAAGCTCCCTGTTCTGATCAACACACACACACAGAGCTAAACAAATGTATTTGTTTGTCTAACGCAGTGCTTCTCAATTATTTCCTGCTATGCCCCCTCTAGGAGGACAAAAACATTTCGCGCCCCCCCACTCTCCGCCGCGACTATAAGTAGTATCATTTGTCTATAAAATTGTTATAAGTACACCCCTGCATAACACTGTATCCTTATTAACATTAAAGAAAACAAAAAAAGGAAAAAGAAAGAAATTGCTTCAGTCAGGAAGCAGTCCAGCATTTTGAATAGCTCTTCAGCTGTGGCTCTGTCTCTGACATGTTTACAAAAAAGTAGATCCTCACACAGGGAGTTTGTCATGTCAAAACGTACATAAGCAATAAACAAACAATCTTTGTTGCAGTCAGTTGCTTCATCAAATTATAAGGCAAAACGTTTGTCTTTGAGTTTATCTACCAGCTGTTCTTTAAGATCGTTAGCAATGTCATTTATACGTCTGGCAACAGTGTCACTGGACAGAGGGATAGTTTTTATTTTTGCAGCACTTGCGTCATCCAACATGACAGAGACCATGTCTAATGCTGCAGGCAGTATCAGCTCCTCTGCTATGGTGTGGGGTTTTATGCACTGAGCTATTTGGTATGCCACCTTATATGATGCTAACTGTGCTCGCTGGTTTACTGAAGTAGCGTTCACAAAGCGGGATGATTGTTGGCAATATTCGGCACGTTTTCACTGAAAAAACTCAAGCGGCTTATCAGCGTGACTGGGGTGTAATTTCTTCTTCTTCTTTTAGATTTGATTGGCGATTTTAAGTGACGCCTTAAAGCGTACCTGTGGTGGTCGTGAAAAAAAAGATATTATATTGAGCCCCTGTCTCACGTTCTAGTTCAAGTTTAAGTTGAAATTCAAGTTCAAAGCAATGTGATATAAATTCATTGCTGATGTGCTGGTTCAGCTATGTCAGCAAAACATGGGTGCAGCCATACTAGCAGCTACATGGCCTGCCAGGACGCTTCCTGTGACGTAATTTCGTTGACACCGCGATCTGGATCAATATTGGCTGAGCCTGGAGTGCCCGGATGAGCAGCGGCTTTCGGGATATTCAAATTCAAACATTTATTTCAAACTCAGGGTTCATATTAAATGCAGAACTAAAGCGAGTAGAAAATAAATAAATAAATGCTTAAATTCAGCGGGTCGTCTCGTCTGATCTGAGGTCGTAACGGCCGCCAGACGGCAGATGATTCGGCTCCTCCCTCACCACTATACAGAGCAGCAGACACTCGGCGCTCTTGTAACAACAAAAACATACAATGCAATATGGATATCGCAACATGGCGGAATGTAAAGCCTTTCGATGTCTCAATAATAAGCGAAAAAACAAAGATAAACACTTCTTTTGTGTACCCAAACCCAGCTCACCTTGTCAGAAGATCGTAGCGGAAAAGTGATTGCGCAATCTCGGAACAGGGCACAGACGAATCTTTTCAGACGAAATTGCGTTTTGTGTGAGGACCACTTCGTCACTTTCACCCTCAGAAGACCTTTCTGGCTCAAACCTGTAGCCATGTTGGACGAATTCTTCTTCAGAGTCCGACAATTCAGCCATAATAGAATAAAAACACTCACAACAGCACCCTAGTCTCTCATACAGGCAGAGTATTGACTGTTCAGTATCAACGAAGTGACGTCACATCCGCATGTGTCATGGCTGCGCGCAGAGTTTTCATTGGCTGGCCATGCCTGCGGTCGTATTTGCATATTTCTCTGGTGGTATATGGCTGGCAAAAATTATTTAACCAAATAATGAATACTTTGCCTAATGTTTTCAAGTTGAATGCATTTAGACGACCACCACAGGTACGCTTTAACTTATTTGGCTTCATGCTGTCTGCTGCCAACATTTTTAGACACAGTAAACACCGGTCTTTCCTCGTCTCCTACCGTAATCACAGTGAAGCCAAGCGCGACATACGATTCGTCATATTTCCTCGTCTTAGCTTTCGGGAGACTTTCGTTTGTCTCATTATCTCAGTCTCTCTCCACCTTTCTTTTCATCACTGTTAAATATTTTTCCCATGCTGTCTCTTGAGGGTTTGTTCACTGCACTTCATATCTCCAGCTCTGTGCTGTGTGTGCGCATGCACAGTGCAAAAAAACCTTCACCACAGAGCTAATACTCCCTGCGCACACTCTGACAATGAGCGCCACTGCCACCTACTGTAGTGGATGTGCAATTACACTTTATTCTAGTACGGCAAAAAAGCATGTTCCCCGGGGTCACACATGCCCCCCCTCCCCCCCCCGGGCATTGCGCGCCCCACTATTTGAGAAGGACTGGTCTAATGGGACCTATCGGGGATCCGAGCCAACTAAAATGTCACACTTTCAAGCTACGGGATATGACTATCCAAATCACTATTTAGCCCTCCTTGCCAAGTTCTTATCTTTGACTGCAGTCTGAAAAATCAGCTGTGTCCACACAGGCGAGACAGAAAATGTCTCCTTCCACTCAGCTACGCAGATGCTTCTAATGATTCCGGCTGATGAAACCTCCATACGGACCACACCTGGATCCTACTCACCTCCTGTTTCCTTTCCGATGAAAAAAGGCTCCAAAGAGGAGAAAAACGCAACTTTATTCTTGAGGCTGCTGGCAGGAAACCAGCAAAGCCGGACACTCTGTGCTGGAACAAGTTAGCTGCTAAAGGTAAAGCCAACTTTATCGTCATTCAATCCATACAGCCAATCATATACAGTAGAACAAAATTACATTTCTACAATGTTAATCCTATCGAGAATCAGAAGGGTCGCTGCCATGCAAGGCGCCACCACAAATTTCCCTCCTCCATTCCATTACGGCTGAGCACCAAGCTGGACGGCAGGAAGTTCCATTTTTATATCATCTTTGGCATGACCTGGCCGGGATTTGAACCCAGGCCTCCCAGTGTGGGGTAGGTGCTCTACTAACTAGGCTACCACTCCAGTAAAGCTAACCTTAGGTGGAGTTGAGGCTTTTTGATAACGACGCTGAGATCCAGACTTCACCAGCATTCAAGAGTGTCACTCGCTTGGGAAGTCTTAATTGTTCTTTAAAACATCTGAAGAAAATGACGGAGTAGTAACCCAAGGTTTGTTGTTCAGATGCCAAAATGTCAGAACACTGGCTAATTAGCCTGTGGCTTTGAGGATTATTACAAGTTGCCAGGAGTCTACAAATCAGCTGCTTATTGTTATCAATATGGGATAACAAGAGACACCAAAATGGTAAATGGTATTCACTTACACTACCGTTCAAAAGTTTGGGGTCACTTAGAAATTTCCTTATTTTTGAAAGAAAAGCACTTTTTTTCAATGAAGATAACTTTAAACTAATCAGAAATACACTCTATACATTGCTAATGTGGTAAATGACTATTCTAGCTGCAAATGTCTGGTTTTTGGTGCAGTATCTACATAGGTGTATAGAGGCCCATTTCCAGCAACTATTACTCCAGTGTTCTAATGGTACAGTGTGTTTGCTCATTGCGTCAGAAGGCTAATGGATGATTAGAAAGCCCTTGTGCAATCATGTTAGGTCTGCAATGCTGTAATTGCTGCAAATGGAGGATTCTTTGATGAAAGCAAAGTTTGAAGGAAAAAATTATCCATCCATCCATCCATCTTCTACCGCTTTTCCGGAGGTCCGGGTCGCGGAGGCAGCAGTTCAAGCAGAGAAGCCCAGACTTCCCTCTCCCCAGCCACCTGCTCCAGCTCTTCAGAGGGGATACCAAGGCGTTCCCAGACTAGCTGGGAGACATAGTCTCTCCACCGAGTCCTGGGTCTGCCCCGGGGTCTCCTCCCAGTGGGACGTGCCTGAAACACCTCAAGTGGGAGGCGTCCAGGAGGCATCCTAATCAGATGCCCATACCACCTCAACTGACTCCTTTCAATGTGGAGGAGCAGCGGTTCTACTCTGAGCCTCTCCCGGATGACTGAGCTCCTCACCCTATCTCTGAGGGTGAGTCCAGCAATCCTACGGAGAAAGCTCATTTCAGCCGCTTGTATCCGCGATCTCGTTCTTTCGGTCATTACCCAAAGCTCGTGACCATAGGTGAGAGTAGGAACGTAGATTGACTGGTAAATCGACAGCTTTGCCTTAGAACTAAGCTCCCTCTTCACCACAACAGACCGGTACAACGTCCGCATCACTGCAGATGCTGCTCCAATCCGTCTGTCGATCTCTCGCTCCATTTTCCCCTCACTCGTGAACAAGACCCCAAGATACTTAAACTCCTCCACTTGGGGCAGGAGCCTGTCCCCAACCCGGAGAGGACAATCCACCTTTTTCCGGCTGAGGACCATGGACTCGGACTTGGAGGTGCTGATTCTCATCCCAGCCGCTTCACACTCAGCGGAAAACCGTCCCAGCAAGAGCTGTAGGTCATTGCTGGATGAAGCCAACAGGACAACATCATCTGCAAACAACAGAGATGAGATCCTGTGGTCACCAAGCATGACACCCTCCATTCCCTGGCTGCGCCTAGAAATCCTGTCCATAAAAATTATGAACAGGACCGGTGACAAAGGGCAGCCCTGGCGGAGTCCAACTCTCACTGGGAATGACTCCGACCGAGTGTTGGCAATGCGAACTAAACTCTCACAACGGTCGTACAGAGACCGAATAGCTCGTAACAACAAGCCCGATACCCCATACTCCCGAAGCACCCCACACAAAAATCCACGAGGGACGCGGTCAAATGCCTTCTCCAAGTCCACAAAACACATGTAAACTGGTTGGGCAAACTCCCACGAACCCTCAAGAATTCTCGAGAGGGTAAAGAGCTGGTCCGATGTGCCACGGCCAGGACGAAAACCACATTGCTCCTCCTGAATCCGAGGTTCGACCAACGGCCGGACTCTCCTCTCCAGTACCTTGGCATAGACCTTCCCAGGGAGGCTGAGGAGTGTGATCCCTCTAAAGTTGGAGCACACCCTCCGGTCCCCTTTTTTGAAGAGAGGAACCACCACCCCGGTTTGCCATGCCAAAGGCACTGCCCCCGACCTCCACGCAATGTTGCAGAGGCGTGTCAACCATGACAACCCAACAACATCCAGGGCCTTGAGGTACTCGGGGCGAATCTCGTCCACCCCCGGGGCCCGGCCACCAAGGAGATTTTTAACCACCTTGGCGACCTCAGCCCCTGTGATAGGCGAGTCATCCCCCTCGTCCCCAAACCCTGCTTCCTCTGTGGAAGGCGTATCAGTGGGATTGAGGAGATCCTCGAAGTATTCCTTCCACCGCCCGACGATATCCCCAGTTGAAGTCAACAGTGTCCCATCCGCACCATACACAGTGTGGACGGGGAGCTGCTTTCCCCTCCTGAGCCGCCGAACAGTTTGCCAGAATCTCTTTGAAGCCGACCGAAAGTCTTGTTCCATGGCCTCACCGAACTCCTCCTCCTTTGCGTGCCCCAGTGATCCCAGGAGCTATGTTGTCCGGGGCAATTTGCCTCTGATAGGGTCTCCCAAGACAAACTGGTCCTGGGTGAAGGGCCAGACGAAGAACGATCCAACAGACTCTCATGATAAATTGTATATCAAGGATTCAGTGTACCCCGCCCGGTATGGGGTTACCGGGGCCCCACCCTGGAGCCAGGCCTGGGGGAGGGGCTCGAAGGCTAGCGTCTGGTGGCCGGGTTTCCACCCATGGGACCCGGCCGGGCTCAGCCCGAAGGAGTTACATGGGTCCGCCCTCCAGTAGGTTCACCACCTGCAGGAGGGATCATGGAAGTCCGGTGCTATGTGGATTAGGTGGCAGTCAAAGGCGGAGACCTTGGCGGACTGATCCCAAGCTTTCTAAACTGGCTTTTGGAAAAAATTATTTCAAATACAAATCATTATTTCTAACCTTGTCAATGTCTTGACTATATTTTCTATTCATTTTACAACTCATGGTGGTAAATAAAAGTGTGACTTTTCACGGAAAACACAAAATTGTCTGAGGTGACCCCAAACTTTTGAACGGTAGTGTATATAGCGCTTTTATTCTCATCTCTTGATGACTAAGCGCTTTACAGATCCTGCTATCCACCCATTCACACGCTGATGGCGGCATGCTACCAAACAAGGCGCTTCCAGACCCATCAGGAGCAGTTGGGGGTGAAGTGTCTTGCCCAGGGACACAACGGCAGGATATCCGGGGAGAGCGGGATTCGAACCGCCAACCATGCGGTTATTGGACGACCTGCTCTACCTCCTGAGCCGCTGCCGCCCCCGCTGAAGTTAGAACAATGTCTAACTTCATCTGAAAGGACCTGGACAGTTGAGTGTGCTGAATGAAGCCAGCCTTTAGCTAATGCTAAATCAAATTAGATCACATATCAAAAAAAAAAAAAAAACAGAAAAAACAAACAGGAGAAATTAAGTTGAGGGCTCTGTAAATAATTATGAGCTTATGTGAATAAACACGCATGATAAGTGTTATGAAGATCAAGACATGTCTGAATCGGTGCCACTTCTCTGTCCCTTTTGGACAGTTTTGCTTTGGAATGAGATAGGGAGCCTGCTTCTCAATTAAAACTAATTTGTCATCAAACCGCTGGCTGTCACTATCAAAAGTATCATAATAAATTTTGGACGTTTTCACCTTACTTTGTTCCATTTTACTACGTGATTACCCCCCTCCCAAAAAATAATGTCCGGTGAAAACGATGACTAGGAATAAAGCTTCCGTATCCATAGCCACTGCATATTTGAAATCTCTTGTACATTTACAATGAAGTCTTGAACGTAACTAGTCTCCAACATCAACTGGGATTAATGACTGAAAATTAAACAATGAAATTCCGGTGAAACAGTGATCTGTGACGAACATACTACACGTGTTTCCACTTGTTCTTACCTGTTCTCTGTGATTTTCTTTCTTCGGTCGTTTCTTCAAACTCTGATATTTCTTCAGCAGCAGTTTGTGGCTCTTTTAGAAACTCACTCAGATGCTGAACTAGAGACATTTTTTACTTCAAAAGATAGAAAGAACACTGATCAGTAGAAACACTACCCAAACATCCTCAGCACAGTGTAGCTAAAGGTAAGCAACAAGCCACTTCTGGGTGTTACACTGTAAAGTTCCGGAGGAGGAAGCAGCTTGAGTCTAATGTTCCGTTTGGGTATTCCATTTTCTATATCAACTTGGAGACATTAAATAAGCCGGTTTTTTGTTTTAATTTAATACTTTAAAAGGTTAAAGAACAAATACCTCTGTCAACACTTTTGTTCTATTTTCAAAGTTTTCTTTAGATCCATACTGTAACGTCGGGGCCATGTTAAGGGGGCAGGGATTTCCCAGCATGCTTTGCCAGTTCCTCCTCATGGATCGTCACCTTATCGTGGTGGGGGGGTTGCGTGCCCCAGTGATCCCAGGAGCTATGTTGTCCAGGGGGCAATTTGCCTCTGATAGGGTCTCCCAAAACAAACTGGTCCTGGGTGAAGGGCCAGACTAAGAACGATCCAACAGACTCTCATGATAAATTGTATATCAAGGATTCAGTGTACCCCGCTCGGTATGGGGTTACCGGGGCCCCACCCTGGAGCCAGGCCTGGGGGAGGGGCTCGAAGGCTAGCGTCTGGTGGCCGGGTTTCCACCCATGGGACCCAGCCGGGCTCAGCCCGAAGGAGTTACATGGGTCCGCCGTCCAGTGGGTTCACCACCTGCGGGAGGGATCATGGGGGTCCGGTGCTATGTGGATTAGGTGGCGGTCAAAGGCGGAGACCTTGGCGGACTGATCCCAAGCTTTCTAAACTGGCTTTTGGTACGTGGAATGTCACCTCTCTGGTGGGGAAGGAGCCTGAGCTGGTGTACGAGGTTGAGCGATACCGGCTAGATATAGTCGGCCTCACCTCAACACACAGCTCCGGTTCCGGAACCAGTCTCCTGGAGAGGGGCTGGAGCTTGGCCTTTTCTGGAGTTGCCCCGGGCGAGAGGCGACGAGCAGGGGTGGGTATTCTTGTATCGCCCCACCTTGCTGCCTCTATATTGGAGTTTTCCCCGGTGGACGAAAGGGTTGCTTCCCTGCGCCTTCAGGTTGGGAAACGGGTCCTGACCATCATTTGTGCCTATGCACCAAATGATGTTTCAGAGTACCCACCCTTTTTGGAGTCTGTGACTGGGGTGCTGGAGGGTACTCCTCCTGGAGACTCCATTGTCCTACTGGGGGACTTCAATGCGCACGTGGGCAATGACAGTGAAACCTGGAGGGGGGTGATTGGGAGGAACGGCCTGCCCGATCTGAACCCGAGTGGTGTTCAGTTATTGGACTTCTGTGCTAACCACAGTCTGTCCATAACGAACACCATGTTCAAGCATAAGGGTGTCCATATGTGCACCTGGCACCAGGACACCCTAGGTCGCAGGTCGATGATCGATTTTGTTATCGTATCATCAGACCTGCGACCGTATGTCTTGGACACCCGAGTAAAGAGAGGTGCAGAGCTGTCAACTGATCACCACCTGGTGGTGAGTTGGATCCGATGGCAGGGGAGGAAGCCATTCAGACCTGGTAGACCCAAACGTATAGTGAGGGTGTGCTGGGAGCATCTGGCTGAGGCCCCTGTCCAGGAGGTCTTCAACTCCCACCTCCGGAAGAACTTCAACCACATTCCGAGGGAGTCTGGAGACATGGAGTCTGAATGGGCCATGTTCTCCACCTCTGTTGTTGAAGCGGCGGCCCAGAGCTGCGGCCGCAAGGTGGTCGGTGCATCTCGTGGTGGCAACCCCCGAACCAAGTGGTGGACACCAGTGGTGAGGGGGGCCATTAAGCTGAAGAAGGAGTCCTATCAGGCTTGGTTGGCTTGTGGGACTCCCGAAGCAGCTGAGGTGTACCGGCAGGCCAAGCGGAGTGCAGCTCGGGTGGTTGCTGAAGCAAAAACGCGGGTATGGGAGGAGTTCGGTGAGGCCATGGAACAAGACTTTCGGTCGGCTTCAAAGAGATTCTGGCAAACTGTTCGGCGGCTCAGGAGGGGAAAGCAGCTCCCCGTCCACACTGTGTATGGTGCGGATGGGACACTGTTGACTTCAACTGGGGATATTGTCGGGCGGTGGAAGGAATACTTTGAGGATCTCCTCAATCCCACTGATACGCCTTCCACAGAGGAAGCAGGGTTTGGGGACGAGGGGGATGACTCGCCTATCACAGGGGCTGAGGTCGCCAAGGTGGTTAAAAATCTCCTTGGTGGCCGGGCCCCGGGGGTGGACGAGATTCGCCCTGAGTACCTCAAGGCCCTGGATGTTGTTGGGTTGTCATGGTTGACACGCCTCTGCAACATTGCGTGGAGGTCGGGGGCAGTGCCTTTGGCATGGCAAACCGGGGTGGTGGTTCCTCTCTTCAAAAAAGGGGACCGGAGGGTGTGCTCCAACTTTAGAGGGATCACACTCCTCAGCCTCCCTGGGAAGGTCTATGCCAAGGTACTGGAGAGGAGAGTCCGGCCATTGGTCGAACCTCGGATTCAGGAGGAGCAATGTGGTTTTCGTCCTGGCCGTGGCACATCGGACCAGCTCTTTACCCTCTCGAGAATTCTTGAGGGTTCGTGGTAGTTTGCCCAACTAGTTTACATGTGTTTTGTGGACTTGGAGAAGGCATTTGACCGCGTCCCTCGTGGATTTTTGTGTGGGGTGCTTCGGGAGTATGGGGTATCGGGCTTGTTGTTACGAGCTATTTGGTCTCTGTACGACCGTTGTAAGAGTTTGGTTCGTATTGCCAACACTCGGTCGGAGTCATTCCCAGTGAGAGTTGGACTCCGCCAGGGCTGCCCTTTGTCACCGATCCTGTTCATAATTTTTATGGACAGGATTTCTAGGCTCAGCCAGGGAATGGAGGGTGTCATGCTTGGTGACCACAGGATCTCATCTCTGTTGTTTGCAGATGATGTTGTCCTGTTGGCTTCATCCAGCAATGACCTACAGCTCTTGCTGGGACGGTTTTCCGCTGAGTGTGAAGCGGCTGGGATGAGAATCAGCACCTCCAAGTCCGAGTCCATGGTCCTCAGCCGGAAAAAGGTGGATTGTCCTCTCCGGGTTGGGGACAGGCTCCTGCCCCAAGTGGAGGAGTTTAAGTATCTTGGGGTCTTGTTCACGAGTGAGGGGAAAATGGAGCGAGAGATCAAGGATCTGCAGTGATGCGGACGTTGTACCGGTCTGTTGTGGTGAAGAGGGAGCTTAGTTCTAAGGCAAAGCTGTCGATTTACCAGTCAATCTACGTTCCTACTCTCACCTATGGTCACGAGCTTTGGGTAATGACCGAAAGAACGAGATCGCGGATACAAGCGGCGGAAATGAGCTTTCTCCGTAGGATTGCTGGACTCACCCTCAGAAATAGGGTGAGGAGCTCAGTCATCCGGGAGAGGCTCAGAGTAGAACCGCTGCTCCTCCACATTGAAAGGAGTCAGTTGAGGTGGTATGGGCATCTGATTAGGATGCCTCCTGGACGCCTCCCACTTGAGGTGTTTCAGGTACGTCCCACTGGGAGGAGACCCCGGGGCAGACCCAGGACTCGGTGGAGAGACTATGTCTCCCAGCTGGTCTGGGAACGCCTTGGTATCCCCTCTGAAGAGCTGGAGCAGGTGGCTGGGGAGAGGGAAGTCTGGGCTTCTCTGCTTGAACTGCTGCCTCCGCGACCCGGACCTCCGGAAAAGCGGTAGAAGATGGATGGATGGATGGATGGCTTTGCCAGTTGAAAACGTTACTGTGTGTGTGTATTAAATGTGTTATTACTGAGTTATACTGCTGTGTCATTATAACTGCGTTATAATGACCCAGCAGTGTTTAGCAGGATTAGGGCAAGATGTATCATGTGTGTGTAACCATGATTCAAACAGGGGTCTGGGAGAATGACCTCCCCTCCTCTCTGTGCTCAGAAGTAGGTTGGGGGTCGGGGTGTGTAAAATAAATCCCGTTGATCACAACCATCTGCTCCATTGTCTTTGTGTGAACCTTGCAAACGTCACACTGGTGTCAGGAGTGGGATATGGAGCAAGATGAGGATCCAGGCGGAGGTCCAGTGGCTGGAGCGGTTCATCGCTCAGCCGGGAACGGAGTGTAGAACTGAGACGCCGGCCCCTGGAGAGCTTCGCCGCGATGGACGGAGCAGAACAAACCAGCCCCGTTTCCCGCCCTTTTCAGGGCAGGACGGGCTGGCGATTCCAGAGCGATTAGGAGCGGCAATCGACCGGGAGATGACCGTCCCATCCATCCAGCAGCGGGCCAAGATTCCCCGTTACAACGGCGAGAACCTGTTGGATGACCACCTGGCCCAGGTCGAGTTGGCTGCCGCGCTGATCATCGGAGGAAACCACCGTGCTGAGAGCGAGTGGAGGAGGAGCTACGGCAGATCACAGCAGCGCGTGCACGAAGGAGACAGCCGTGGCGACGCGAGGAAGGGCGGCTTCCGCTGCACAAAGCCAGGGTACATGGCATGGTACTGCCCCGCACACAGCGCACGACAAACTGGCCCCTCGCCGACGTTAAATTAGAGCGAGGTGACATGGACGGGGAAAAAGCCGCCTCCTGCAGATGCTTCCCCCGGCAGGTGACGTCACAGAGGCCTTTGGAGCGCAGCAGCAGTGGAGCGAGCAGGACAGATCCGGTCTTTTCTCGGGATCGGCAGGGGCTGGACGCCTGGACGCGGGCCAGCGGCCGACTGGGAGGTCCTGGCAGCGGTGGGAGTCATGGGACTCCCGCTGCCAGAGGAGGAACTGTGCGTAGTCCTACCGCCACCTGCAGATGCTTTCCCTTTCGGTGACGTCACGGAGGCCCTCGGCGCAGCAGATGTGCAGCAGCGGAGCGAGCAGGACGAAGATCCGTCCATTTTCCAGGCGCGGCAAGGGCTGGACGCATGGACGCGGGCCAGCGGCTGCCTGGGAGACCTGGCAGTGGTGGGAGTCGGCCGGAGCAGGCCTGGGACTCCCGCTGCCAGGGAAGGGACTGTGCGTGGTCCTACAGAGGCTGTCAGATGTGTCCATCCGCCCGCTGGTGGCCAAACCGGAACCCTACCCCAACCAGATACTCCGACCGAGACTCAGATGGCCTGTGCATGCCGCCCTGGCACCGGGCTGACTCGCATTGGATTTCTGAAAGTGGACTTTGAATTTTCTGGGGACAGAAACCAGTCCGGGGGGGGGGGGGCAGTGTAACGTCGGGGCCATGTTAAGGGGGGCAGGGATTTCCCAGCATGCTTTGCCAGTTGAAAACGTTACTGTGTGTGTGTATTAAGTGTGTTATTACTGAGTTATACTGCTGTGTCATTATAACTGCGTTATAATGACCCAGCAGTGTTTAGCAGGATTAGGGCAAGATGTATCATGTGTGTGTAACCATGATTCAAACAGGGGTCTGGGAGAATGACCTCCCCTCCTCTCTGTGCTCAGAAGTAGGTTGGGGGTCGGGGTGTGTAAAATAAATCCCGTTGATCACAACCATCTGCTCCATTGTCTTTGTGTGAACCTTGCAAACGTCACAATACTGTAACGTAGGGGCCATGTTAAGGGGGGCAGGGATTTCCCAGCATGCTTTGCCAGTTGAAAACGTTACTGTGTGTGTGTGTGTGTGTATTAAATGTGCTATTACTGAGTTATACTGCTGTGTCATTATAACTGTGTTATAATGACCCAGCAGTGTTTAGCAGGATTAGGGCAAGATGTATCATGTGTGTGTAACCATGATTGAAACGGAGGTCTGGGAAAATGACCTCCCCTCCTCTCTGTGCTCAGAAGTAGTTGGGGTTGGTGGCGTGTGAATAAAGCCTGTTCATAACAACCATCTTGCTCCTCTTTCTTTGTGTGAATCCTGCAAACATCACACTGGTGTCAGGAGTGGGGATGGAGCAAGATGAGGATCCAGGCGGAGGTCCAGCGGCCGGTGCGGTTCATCGCTCAGCTGGGAACGGAGCGTAGAGTTGAGACGCCGGCCCCCGGAGAGGTTCGCCGCGATGGACGGAGCAGCGGACCCGACGGGCCGAGCAGAGCAAACCAGCCCCGTTTCCCACCCTTTTCAGGGCAGGACGGGCTGGCGATTCCAGAGCAATTAGATAGATAGATAGATAGATAGATAGATAGATAGATAGTTTATTTCGAACACAAAAATATAACAAAAAACAAGCAAATGGCAAATGCAATAAAGCTACAGTATACACTGTTCGAAAGGGAGAAGGAAGAAGTGAACACTTATTAATTCCAACTCCTTTTTTCCATCGATACACCCATGTGAATTTTATACAAATTACCACCTTTAAGACCCCAAGTAAACAATTTACTGTATTTTTTACAGATCAACATTAACACCCATCCATTCTAACATACAATGAAGTCCATATATCAAAACCAGTCTCAAGGACTTCCGGTCTGAACGCCATGGTGATAGCAACTTAACGCTGAAGCTCCCAGACCCAATCCAAGGAAAATATCTTCAAAATCAGACTTAACGGATTTTTGGAAGAATAAAAATCAAAAGACAAAAACACCATACCTAACCAAAAACAGAAGAAACTGACATTCCCCAGGCCAGGACGCGCAGCGGCCGCAGAATCTGAACCGGAGGACCTCTGTTCAGAAGACGAGGAGGTGAACCTAGCTAACAAGAAGGTTAGCTTGAAATCGCTATTTGATGAATTACGATGATTTCGGGCCGAATTTCATGAATTCAGAGAGGAATTAAAAAGGACGAACAGCAGAATGGACCAGGCCGAAAACCGAATCTTGGAAGCTGAAGAAAGAATAAAAGAGCTTGAAGATTCTATGCTGGATTTACACAAAAAACAGTCAAGGCTGGAGGCTAAGCTAACCGACCAAGAAGGAAGACAGAGACGAGACAACATCAGAATTCACGGTCTGAAAGAAGGAGCTGAAGATAGTTTCAACACAATGGCGGAATGCGTGGAATCCTTATTGAGAGAGAAGTTGGATATTCCACAAACCACCGATTTGAAGATAGAAAAGGCCCATCGTACATTAGCCGCAAAGCCAGCGGCAGAAGCGCCCCCACGTTCGGTGGTGGTAAGATTCTCCAATTTCAAAATAAAACAAGAGGTTGTAAGACGGGTTTGGCAGAAAAAAGGATTTATGCATCAAGAGAGAAAAGTCTTCGTGGAGCACGATTACGCCCCGGAGGTTCTTAAAAAGCGACGGGAATATAACAACGCCAAAAAGGTTCTACGGGAACAGAATCTACGCTTTCAGACGCCATTTCCTGCGAAGTTAAGGGTCTTTTACGGTGAAGAGTCATGTCTCTATAATTCGGCGGAAGAAGCAACAATTCACATCGCGAGAAGAGGGCTCCCGGTATCGGTGTTTAAACCCGCAGCGGACCTGAGCGAGAGGATCAGGGCTCAAACGTGGTCCACTCAGAGACCTTCAAAATCCACGGGCCAGCAGCGGGAAACCCAGCCCCAGAGCTACAAAGATAAGCTTTCCAGTTCCAGGAAGGAATAGCGACCTTTTTGTTTTTTTTCTTTTCAGTCATTCTGCACTTCCATCCCCCCTCCTACAAGGTAACAAACATTAAAGGAGATGCAGAATCAGCATGTGGTAAAACCTTTCATGGAGCAGTTATAGCATTAGAAACAAATGTCTTCTTAATTTAAAGGAAAAAAAAAATCTTGTTAAAATAGAAATGTGACAATGACCCACATGTTCTCCCCACACTAACAAATACTGTATTAGAGTGAATGTTTGCTGTGATGGGGGTGGGAGGGTGCACACAATCTCATAGGGTATAGGCATAAAAAAAAAAAAAAAAATCATTACAAATTCGGATTGGGATCTGAAATTCACGTTAAAAACATGGGACAACTTACAGGGGTAAGAGAGGGCCCTCAACACGTAACAGAGTTTGAGGAATTTCCCTCAGAGCCTACACTCCATCAGGGCTCTTACAGGGTCTTTAAAGAGACCCCAGCTCAGGAAGTTTTTTGTTTTAAAGTTTCGTACACTATGTTCTTAATGTTTTTTATGTTCTTAATGTTCTTTCAGTTTCTGAGTAGCAAAAAAGAGGGCCACCACACTGTTATACTAAATAAGAAAATACAATGGAGAAACAGGGTGTAACCAAAATAGCCTCATATAATGTAAAAGGGATCCTGAATCCAGTTAAAAGATCCAAGATTCTACGCAAAATGAAAAAAGACAAAGCAGAAATAATATTTTTACAAGAAACCCACATAACAGACGTGGAACACACTAAACTCAATAGACAAGGGTTTAAAATGATCTCTTCATCTTCATATAAGTCAGGGAGGAGGAGGGGAGTAGCAACATTGATATCAACCAAAATTACATTTGAAAAAAAATCAGAACACAAAGATAAAGAAGGGAGGTACAGTTTGGTAACTGGGCGACTAGAGGGAGAAGATATCACCCTGCTGAATGTATATGCACCACCAGGGGCTAAATGGAAATTTTATAAAAATGTATTCGACCTAATGATAACTAAAGCCCAAGGTTTAGTGATATGTGGTGGAGACTTCAATCTAAGACTGAATCCATACTGGGATGCAACAGGTAATTCTTCACATCAAAATAACACTCAAAGTAGGAAAACTCGGATGCTATTAAAAGAAATGGGAATCTGTGACGTATGGAGGGAATTCAACCCCAATGTAAAAGATTATACTTTTTTTTCAACGCCACATTCATCTTACTCAAGGATTGATTACTTTTTTATGTTTAATAGAGACATTGGAAGAGTAAAAACATGTAAAGTAGGACTGATGGATCTCTCTGACCACAGTCCGATCTATATGGACTTAAACATCCAAAAATACACAAATAATACATTTTCCTGGAGGTTGAATTCAAATGTCCTGAAAGGACCACTGAAAGATGAATTGGAATCAGATATTCTCAGATATTTGGAAGAAAACGATAATGGAGAAGTATCCCCTTTAATACTGTGGGATGCGTGCAAAGCTGTAATAAGGGGAAAAATTATTGCAAAACTGGCAACCCAAAAGAAACCGAGACAAGAAAAACTAATCACACTAGAGTCAGAACTCAAGAACCTAGAAAAAGAACACAAAGACAACACTCATTCTAATGGCTCGCTCAAGATTAAAGAAATTAAAAATCAAATAAATGAGATCTACACAATAGAAATCCAGAAGAAACTTACATTTCTGAAACAAAAACACTATGAAGCAGGCAGTAAATTGGCAAAATTACTAGCCTATAAATTGAGGAAACAACAAACAGAAAGAGCAGTCTACAAAATCAGAGACCCAGTATCAAAGGAAATAAAATTTAGAATTCAGGATATTCTTAAAAGCTTCGAGAATTACTATAAGAACTTATACTCCCACAAAAAATATAAAAACGCATCCGAGACATTCCTAAACACATTAAACCTTCCCCAACTTACGGAATCACAAAATAAAACACTACTGTCAGAAATACATCCTAAAGAATTGGAAAAAGCAATTATGAAACTTAAAGCTAACAAATCCCCAGGAGCAGATGGCTATACAGCAGAATGGTACAAAACCTTTAAACAGCAACTATCTCCTCTCCTCCTGAAAACATTTAACTATGTCCTCCACACAGGGGAAATCCCCCCCTCCTGGAGAGAAGGGGTCATTGCAGTTATACCTAAACCTGAAAAGGATAAACTAGAATGCTCCAACTACAGACCAATCAGTGTACTAAATCAGGACTATAAGCTTTTTACCATTATCCTTGCCAGAAGGTTAGAAAACATACTGACAGACTTAATTCACTTAGACCAAACAGGTTTTATAAGACAAAGACAGACACAAGACAACATTAGACGCACTTTACACATAATTCATCATATAAAAAAATATAACTTAAATGCAGTCATATTGGGATTAGATGCTGAAAAAGCATTCGATTCGGTTGATTGGTCTTTCCTATATAGAATCTTATCCAGTTTCAATTTTCATAACAACTTCATTAGAACTATACAGGCATTATATAAAAAACCCAACAGCTAAAATAAGGATTAACGGTAATTTATCATCATCTTTTGAGCTGGAAAGAGGATGTCATCAGGGCTGGCCCCTGTCTCCACTGCTCTTTGCAATCTTCATAGAACCTCTGAGCCAATGGATAAGACAAAATCAAGAAATTCAAGGTATTACACTTGGTCAGAAGGAACACAAAATAGCACTCTTTGCTGATGACATTTTAATATACCTAGGGCAGCCGGACACTTCTTTACCAGAACTAATCTCAGTTTTTTCAGACTATGGAGATTTATCGGGGTACAAATTAAACATGCATAAAACCCAAGTTTTAACATTCAACTATGACCCAAATCATTATTGACTAAGTGAACTCAAAACTAACTGGGAGTTGGAATCTATGAAATATCTGGGGGTCAATATCCCGAAACAACTCAACAAAATTATAACACTAAACTATGATCCACTGGTGACAAAAATAAAATCTGACCTAGCAAGATGGAATATGATACCATTCTTAGGTACTGCACAAAGAATTGAAGCAGTCAAAATGAATATACTTCCACGTCTTCTATACCTTTTCCAAACAATACCGGTAGAACCTCCCAAAAAAACATGGCAGGAGCTAGACAGAAGGATCTCAAGATTCATATGGCAGGGCAAGAGACCTAGAATCAGATATAGAACCTTACAGCTAAACAAAGACAAAGGTGGGCTCACGCTGCCAAATATCAGGGACTATTTTAAAGCCGCACAAATTAAAACTTTAATAGAGATATGTAACCCAGTCTACACTGCACAATGGAAGGAGATCGAATGCCAAATAACAAGTGACATCCCCTTACAGGCGATAATAGGGAACAATGCCTTACCTAAACTCTTGAATAACACTAACCCGTGGATAGAGACCCCGCTAAAAGTTTGGTTTAAGATAGTCAGAGAGAATCAAGCTAAAGAGCCCTATCGACTTCTGCAATGGATTGCCTATGATCAAGACTTTACCCCCAATAAAACAGACACTAGATTTAAAGAGTGGAAAGAGAAAGGGCTGATAAAATATTATGATTTTTTTAAGGGGCAAACTTTAAGAAGTTTTGAAGATTTGAAAAAACAAGGTCTAATAAATCAAGATCTTTACAGGTTCTTTCAGCTTAGACACCACATAAACAATATACTTAAAAAGGAGAATTTGGAAAGGGCCCAGTCAGGTGTTCTGAAGGTCTTCTTAATGGCATATAAAGGGATCCCAGGGATCAGATAGATTTCTAAAATATACCAAGGTCTTCAAGACTTAAAAGGAGACAACACATCATATATAAAAGAGAGATGGGAAAAAGAGGGGAATTTCACTTTACAATTGGAAATATGGGAAAAGCTAAATAAACAGCAATGGAAAAGTACCTCATCCCTGCAGTGGAGAGAATTTGGATGGAAAAATTTGGTAAGATTTTTCAGAACACCTGCACAAAACAAATTTACCCATAAGGGGTTGAACTGTTGGCGCTTGTGTGGTGAAAAGACTGCAAATCATTTTCATGTGTTTTGGTCATGCCCAGTTATCCACCAATATTGGACCAATGTACAGACAATATTGGGGAAAATATTCAAAATAACAGTTCCCTTTTCTTTTGTAACTTTGTATTTGGGTTTACTACCGGACTCACTGGAAAGACGAGGAGATAAATACTTATTCAATGTTTTAATATTGGCAAGTAAAAAAGCCCTAACTAAGAAATGGATGCTGAAGGACTGTCCTACACCTGAAGATTGGATTAACGTGATTCAAGACATTTACTCGATGGAAAAGTTGACATTCGCACTGAGACAGGACATGGATGGTTTCATGAACTTTTGGCAACCCTGGATTGCATAAGTGTCTTCCATTAGATCTAATCTTTGACAAATACCATTTCAATAATGGTCCCGCTCTTTGTTCCAATGCTACTCAGTTGCTCTTTTACTTTTAATTACTTAATTTTCTGTTTGTTTGTTTTTTGCTGTTCTCTTTGTTTGTTTGTTCGTTTTTTTATTTTATTCTCTTTAATTTCACTTTTTCTTTCACTTTAAAAAAAAAAGGGGGTATTGTAATAATTATCCTACCAATGTTGTCAAATAGCAAAAAATAAGGGAACATGTGATGAAAATGTAAACAATGCAATGCTGTAATGACCTGTATACCCTTTACAAAAACTTAAATTAAAAAAAAAAAAAAAAACAGTCTCAAAGGACACAGATATACACAGTGCTGTCCCACCCACCATTCGATAGTGTCCCATAATGTCCCAGAGTGAACATAATGAATCGTACATATAAATTCTACCCTTCTAACATATATCCTTTCAGCAAATGGTGCTTATTGTAGGGAGCTCGAAATGAAGAAGCGATGTGATTTTATAAATCAAGGTTTATTATCAGCTTCACCTCCCTAACATGTCTCATCTCAATGCAGAAGCAGAATAAAGAGGTCGAGCGCAGTCAGACCTTCATACTTATACCCACACTCAACAAAAGACATTGCATATCAAAGCTGACATCATGCATTAACGTAATCCCCCTCCATTGTCCTGTATCTCTTCCACCTGACCCTGGGTGGTCAGGAAGTTCGATCCGGTCTCCACCGCTGCGACTCAGTCTGTTCTTTGATCTTCGCCGGTGGTCGAGACCTCTTGTCCTGTTCTGAGGCGTGAGGTCATTCCACATATGTAATCACTAAACATTCTAATATGTCTATACATATGTAGGTATGGAATATATGATTAATATAAGCCACAGCCCCCCCCCCCAAAAGACTAAGAAAAGGACAATCAAATTAAGTTTACAGTTTAAGATAATCTCCATGACATATTATACTGTTAAACATCTTGACAGGGAAAACAAGGAAAAAACCTTTCCAGCAGTCATGTTACCCCTCAGGTTATGCAGCATGATCCTGTTAAAAATTCAGTGGTAACAACAACAGTATAGTAATGTCACAAATCAGCCTTAAAACTGTCACGGCACAATCTGACAACATAGTTAACAACTCTTTGTCAATTTTGCATCAGTCCCTGTGCCGTCTGGGTTTTAATCTTCTCCCGAACCTGCTGTAGGTCCGCTTTGGCGTCCTGGTGGGACCATCCTGTAAGGAATCTGCAGTTTGGGGAGGAGAGTGGTTATTTGTTCCCTGCAGGGGGGCTGCGTCTTTTCTCTTGGGGGATCTACCCCGCCGAGGTGCTCTCGCCACCCGTGCAGGCTTGTTGCTCAACAAGAAGGCAGGTTTGAGTCTGTCAATGCTGACTGTTTCTTTTCTGTCCCCTAAATCAAGCACAAAATGCTTATCACCAGGTTCCAGCACTCTGAAGGGTCCATCGTATAGTGGACGGAGGGTTGATTTTAAAGCTTCGTGTCTAACAAAAACGAACTCGGCGTTTTTCAAAGCTTGGGGGACAAAAACCCATGGAAAAGAGTGATGTGCAGGTCCGGGGAGCGTGTCCGGTCCGGTGCTGCTTAAGGGTCTCAGGGCTGGAAGATGTCCAGGCTCTGGATTTTCTGGTAAAAACTCACCTGGGAGTCTGAGAGGTTGTGCAAAAACTAATTCTGCTGGAGAGGCGTCTAGATCCTCTTTAGGCGCAGAACGCAACCCTAATAAAACCCAGGGAAGTTTATTCACCCAATCTGTATCCTTTAGTGAGGCCCTGAGGGCGGCCTTTAAAGATCTGTGAAAACGCTCGCATAACCCATTAGCCTGAGGGTGGTATGCGGTGGTGCGGTGAATTGTCACTCCTAAGCTGCTGGCCATGGCTGACCACAGCTCTGAGACAAATTGAGGCCCCCTATCGGACGTGATGTCCGATGGGACGCCGAAACGTGCCACCCAGTTTGTTAAAAAAACGCGAGCGACTTCCGCGGCTGTGATTGACGCCAAAGGGACCGCCTCCAGCCAGCGGGTAGTACGGTCTATCATTGTTAACAGGTGTGTGAACCCTTGAGACGAAGGTAGTGGTCCCACGAGGTCAACATGAACGTGGTCAAACCTCCTGGCTGGGATTTGAAAAGGCTCTAGAGGAGCTTTTGTGTGTTTGTGTATTTTGGCGCGTTGGCAAGACATGCAAGTCTTTGCCCATTCCTTTACATTTTTGCGCAGGCCCGGCCAAACAAACTTTTCCGCGACCATTTTAACCGAGGCGCGCACCCCTGGGTGCACGAGGGAGTGAACCGAGTCGAAAATGCGGCGGCGCCATGCAGCTGGAACTACCGGGCGAGTTCGGCCGGTTGACACGTCGCAGATTAGGGGGGGTACACCGTCACGTAAACCCCTTTCCTCCAGTCTTAACCCTGTTGGTCCAGACAGGAGCGTGCGCACGTCCGCGTCAATGCTTTGTTCCTCTGCCATGGCTGCGTAATCTATCCCTACGTGAATTGGGGCCGTGTACGCGTCCGCGTTGGCGAAGAGTTCTGCGGCTGAGGTAGTATAATCTGTCTCCTCGTGCTCTGGCGATGTCACAGCGCGAGAGAGGCAGTCTGCTACCACGTTAAGTTTGCCTGCCACATGTCGAATGTCTGTGGTGAACTCTGAAATTGCAGCTAGCGGTCTTTGTTGCCTGCCTGACCATGGTTCTGAAATTTTAGCCATCGCAAAAGTGAGTGGTTTGTGGTCTACAAAAGCTGTGAAACGCCGCCCTTCCAGCCAGAACTGGAAGTGGAGGATGGATAAATGAAGCGCTAGCAGCTCCCTGTCAAAAGTGCTGTATTTGCGCTCGGTTTGGTTCAAAGATTTGCTAAAAAAGGCTAACGGTTGCCAGGTTCCGCCAACATGTTGTTCCACAACTGCCCCTATGGCCAGGTCTGAAGCGTCTGTGGTTAGCGCTATGCGGGCCGAGGGATCAGGGTGAACCAACAATGTGGCATTCGCTAGAGCACTCTTTACTTCCGTGAAGGCACTTTCGCGCTCCGGGGTCCATTCGACCGCGTTGGAAGGCTTTTGTTTTCTGACCGCAGCATACAGGGGCTGCATGAGTTGAGCTGCGCGGGGGAGGAAACGGTTGTAAAAATTCACCATTCCCAAAAATTCTTGCAGCGATCTGACCGTTTGTGGTCGTGGAAAATTTTTTACCGCGCGGACTTTGTCTGGCAATGGGACTGCCCCCCTTGGTGAAACTCTGTGTCCCAAAAAATCAATTTGTGACACGCCGAATCGGCATTTTGCTGGGTTGATTATTAACCCGTGCTCTTCTAGTCTCTGAAAAACTGTAGTGAGGTGTTGTTCGTGTTCCTCCTCTGACGGGCTGGCTACCAGCATATCGTCGAGGTAGACGAACACGAAGGGGAGGTCGCGTAATACCGTGTCCATCATACGCTGAAAGGTTTGAGCAGTGCCTTTGAGGCCGAACGGCATTCGCAAAAATTCAAAAAGACCAAAAGGGGTTATTACAGCCATTTTAGGAATGTCTTCCGCTCGAACGGGGACTTGGTGATAGCCGCGGACCAGGTCTATTTTAGAAAAAATGCGCGCACCCGCCAGATGTAGTGAAAAATCTTGGATGTGAGGAATTGGGTAGTGGTCATGCGCTGTCGCATTGTTTAATCTGCGGTAATCGCTGCAAAGTCTCCAAGAACCGTCGGTTTTCGGGACCATGTGTAGTGGTGATGCCCAAGGGCTTTTTGAGCGCCTAATAATGCCTAATTTTTCCAGGCTGGCAAACTCGTCACGTGCTATGGCGAGCTTGGTCGCGTCTAAGCGCCGAGCTTTGGCAAACACGGGTGGGCCTGTTGTGGGGATGAAGTGTTCAACCCCGTGTTTCGCTGCTGTTGCTGAAAATTTTGGAACTGTGAGTGCTGGAAATTGGGTGAGGAGTTAGTCAAACTTACCTCCTGCTGTAGTGACGCTGGCCTGCATGGGTGGTGGAGAAACTCGAGCTGAGCAGGGGATAGAAGAAAATGACATGAAAATTTGCAAGATCGACTAACAACCCATGTGCACACAAAAAATCAGCGCCCAACAAGTTAAAACTCACCGCCGCTACAATAAATGTCCATCTATAGTTGCGGCTGTGAATGCAAAGAGGCAGGTTCCTTTCACCGAAGGTGTCGATGGTCGAGCCGTTGGCTGCCATCGCTCCGTTTCGCCGGGGTCCCATGGCCCGGTCTGCATTGGAAGGGGTGATGAAGCTCACCTGAGCTCCGGTGTCGATGAGGAACTGTCTCCCGGTGTGTCCGTCAGTCACATAAAGCAGCTTATTCGTCTTGCCGAGAGCCGCAGCTGTTAACGGTTTTCCGGCTTTGGCGTTTCCCGAGTTTTTGAAATTGCAGGGGGGCACGCATTTGTACGCCCTCTCGGCGAAACGATGGTGATAATAGCAGAGGTCGTTCCACCTGCTGCGCCTTGGCTGTGTCGCTGCCATGGTGGGCGGGTTCTGCTCTGTTGTCTGCGGTTCTCCGCTGCTCTGGGCTTCCGCGCTGAGATCTGCAGATGCTGCTGTGGCCATCTGTTCGCCGCAGGCGTTGATGAGCCGCTGCGCTTCTCGGGCCAGCGCGCGGAAGTCCTGCTGGGTGTTGCACCGCATGTTGGCCAGTGTCCCTCTCATGTGTGGTGGCAGAGTGCTGAGGAAGATATGTTGGAAAAGGAAGTTGTCGTTGTCTGCTTCCTTAAGCTGCAGCATGTCCCCCATGAGGGCCTTTGGTCTGCATCCTCTGTGGCCGTAGATTGCCAGAATCTTCTCCGCTCTCTCCTCGGCTGAGAGGACGAAGTTCTCGATGATGGTCGCCTTTAGTTCTCTGTATTTGTCGTGGGGGGGCGGTTGTTGAATTACGCTCCGCACGCATCTTGACGTGGCGGCGTCGAGTTTGGCGACGATGTGGTAAAATTTCGTCTCGTCCGCCGTTATGCTCGCCAGTGCAAACTGAGCCTCAGCTTGCTGGAACCATGAGCTCGGGTCGTTTTGCCAGAACTCTGGCAGCTTGACGGTGACGGCGCTTGTGTGGGCCATCTCTGATGTGTCAGCCGGGTGAGAACGCCTTTCTTCTGTCCTCACAGCGGAGCTGGGGATGGTGCTCGGTTGAGCCCTCTCTGTGGATTCTGCCGTGGGGGAACGTCTTCTATCCGTTCCCTTGTCTGCATGGGCGACGGCGCTTGCCTGGGTCGCCTCCGATGAGTTCGTCGCGGGAGAACGTCTCTGTTCCATCCTCATGTCTGGTCACCAGTGTAGGGAGCTCGAAATGAAGAAGCGATGTGATTTTATAAATCAAGGTTTATTATCAGCTTCACCTCCCTAACATGTCTCATCTCGATGCAGAAGCAGAATAAAGAGGTCGAGCGCAGTCAGACCTTCATACTTATACCCACACTCAACAAAATACATTGCATATCAAAGCTGACATCATGCATTAACGTAACCCCCCTCCATTGTCCTGTATCTCTTCCACCTGACCCTGGGTGGTCAGGAAGTTCGATCCGGTCTCCACCGCTGCGACTCAGTCTGTCCTTTGATCTTCGCCGGTGGTCGAGACCTCTTGTCCTGTTCTGAGGCATGAGGTCATTCCACATATGTAATCACTAAACATTCTAATATGTCTATACATATGTAGGTATGGAATATATGATTAATATAAGCCACACTTATACCTCTTTTTGAATTGATTTCTGTTTGTACATAGTTTCAGTTCCGGCTCCAGACTGTTCCACAAATCCACCCCACAGACAGATATGCACATACTTTTCTTGGTTGTACATATCTTGGGTTTTGTAAAATTTAAGTCTCCTCTCAAATTATGATCATTGTCTCTTTTTTTTTTAAATATTATTTGTATATTAGTTGGCAGTTGATTGTTAATTGCCCTGTATGTTACTTGTGCTGTCTTAAATTTAACTAAATCGATGAACTTTATGACATGTGACTTCAAGAACAACGAATTGGTATGGTCTCTATATCCTGCATTGTTTATTATCCTTATAGCTCTTTTTTGTGATGTGCATATTGCTTGTAGGTTGGTCTTCAAAATCAAATCAAATCAAATCAAATCAAACTTTATTGTCATATTGCTGTACATACAACTGTAGTGCAGGCAAGATGAAATTGCGTTTCTCTCGGCATCCATATAAGAAGCAGCATGATTAAGACACACTCCCACATAGCTCCCACCCCGCCATCCATTCACACATCCCTGAGACATACTTGGGGAAAAAGAATAACTAACTATAATATACAAAATGTCCATAGGTGCAGTAGTGTGTATGTGAGATTCCGGGTCAGCTGTTCAGCATCCTGACAACTTGTGGGAGGAAGCTGTTGATCAGTCTGGTGGTTCTGCCTCTGATGCTCCGGAATCGTTTACCAGATGGAAGAAGTTCAAAGTGTTTATGCAGAGGGTGAGAACGGTCCTTGACAATGTTCAGTGCCCTGCTCCTACAACGGTTCTGAAAAAGTTCTTGGACAGAGGGGAGGGAGACTCCAATTACCCTCTCCGCCCCCTTGACTATCCTCTGCAGGGCTTTTTTGTCTGACATACTGCAGCTGGAGTACCATGTAGCAATGCAGTATGTCAGAACACTCTCCACCACACCTCTGTAGAAGGTCCTGAGGATGCAGATGGGGAGAGAGGCCTGTTTGAGTTTCCTCAAGAAGTGTAGTCTCTGCTGAGCTTGCTTCCTGATCTCCAAGGAATTCTTGCTCCAGGTCAGGTCCTGCGAGATCTGCACTCCGAGGAACTTGATGTTCTCTACTCTCTCCACTAAACGGCCGCCGATGCTGAGGGGGACGTGCTCAGGCTGTGACCGCCGGAAGTCGATAATCATCTCCTTTGTTTTGTCCACGTTGAGCACCAGATTGTTCTCCCTGCACCAGCCCTCCAGGTCTCTCACTTCTTCCCTGTACATTGATTCCTCATCCCTCTGAATAAGTCCCACCACCGTGGTGTCATCTGCAAACTTAATAATCTGGTTCCCCTCGTGTTTGGATACACAGTCATGTGTTAGAAGTGTAAACAACAGTGGACTGAGTACACAGCCTTGAGGGGTTCCGGTACTCAGCGTGACAGAGTTGGAGATGTTGTTTCCAACCCGGACAGACTGAGGTCTCTCAGTCAGGAAATCCAGGATCCAGAGACATGTGGCGGTGTTCAGACCGAGAAGGAGTAATTTCTCTATCAGTCTCTGGGGAATAATGGTGTTGAATGCTGAACTGAAATCAATGTACAGGAGTCTGGCGTAGGTGTCTTTCTGGTCCAGGTGGGTGATGACAGAGTGTAGGGTGGTGACTATAGCATCCTCCGTGGAGTGGTTTGAACGATATGCAAACTGGAGTGGGTCATGTGATGCAGGGAGGCAGGCTGTGATGTGTGGTTTGACAAGCCGTTCAAAACACTTCATCACAATTGGTGTAAGTGCAACAGGACGATAGTCATTCAAACATGACACCACTGGTTTCTTTGCCACCGGTACAATGATAGAGGTCTTGAAGCATCTGGGAACGATGGCCTGACTCAGGGAGATGTTATAAATGTCAGTCAGGACATCCGTCAACTCGCTCGCACAGTCTCGGAGCACACGTCCTGGAATGTTGTCTGGACCTGCAGCCTTGCGTGGGTTGATTCTGGATAGGGTCCTCCGTGTGTCTGCTGTGTTAATGGTAAAAGCTGGTCCGACCGATGGTGGGAGTGGGCCGGCCCTCCCTCTGATTGTCGAGTTTGATGCTTCAAAACGTGCAAAGAAGTCGTTAAGCCTGTCTGGAAGTGAAGCATCATCATCATCGACCCCCTGCCTAGACTTAAAGCCCGTCAGTGTCCGAACTCCCTGCCACATCTGCTTGGTGTTCCTAGTGTCACAGAGGTGTCCCTGGATTTTCTCCGCATAGGCGCGCTTTGCCACCTTAATTCCCTTTGAAAGCGCAGACCTGGCTGAGCGGAGGGCAATCCTGTCCTTCGCTCTGAACGCTGCATCTCTGGCTTTAAGCAGCGAGCGCACCTCTGCAGTCATCCAGGGCTTATGATTACCCCGCATAGTGATGGTCTTCACTGTAGTGACATCCTCTGTGCACTTCGCGATGTAGCTGGTGACCGAATCAGCATGTCTTGTAGGTGTTTCCCCAGACTTCTACACAGTAGTTAAGATAAGGTAAAAACAGTGAATTGTACAATAAGACCAATGATTTATAGTCCAAGATGTGTCTTGTCTTCCCCAGTATGCCTATACATTTTGCTAATTTAGCCCGGATGTGACTGATGTGAGGTTTCCAGCAGATTTTATTGTCTAGAGTCACCCCCAGAAACTTATTTTCCTGTACTGTTTCTATTCTGGTATCATCTATCGTTACCATTATTTCATGATTTATTTTATAATTTCCAAACACCATAATCTTTGTTTTTTTTAGATTTAGAGATAATTTATTTTTGTTGAACCACTGCGTTAATTTTTCCATTTCAGTTGTGACCACCTCTAAAACCTGCTGCAAATTCTCACCAGTGCAAAGGATATTTGTGTCATCCGCAAACAAAATAAATTTCAGAATTTTTTATACTTGGCATATGTCATTTATATACAAGATAAAGAGTTTGGGTCCCAAAACTGACCCCTGGGGCACACCACAAGTGATGTCCATGAAGGGTGATTTGTGCTCTCCAATTTGTACCAATTGTTGTCTGTTACTTAAATAACTTTCCACTCAACTCAGTCCTACCCCTCTTATCCCATACCTTTCCAGTTTCCTTAGTAGTATTCTGTGGTCAATGGTGTCAAAAGCTTTCTTTAAATCTATAAATACTCCTACAGCAACCTTTTTTTTAATCTATACAACCAGTAATTTCTTCTATAAGTTCGATCAGTGCCAAAGATGTAGATTTATCTGCTCTAAAACCATACTGGCTATCTGTAAGGAGGTTGTGTTTTTCAATGAAATCATCCAGTCTCTTAGTGAATATTTTTTCAAGTATTTTGGAGAATTGTGAGAGTAAAGAGACTGGCCTGTAATTTGTGAAGCGATGACTGTCTCCTGTTTTGTATAGAGGTATTACTTTTGCTATTTTCATTTTGTCTGGAAATGTACCAGTTTGAAATGACAGGTTACAGATGTGGATGAGTGGCTTAACAATTCCCTCAATTACTTTTTTCACTATTGTCATGTCAATTTCATTCCAGTCCGTTGATTTTTTGTTCTTAAATTTGCTCACAGTCTCGATAATTTCCTTTTCAGTAACTGCACCCAATAAGATTGTGTTTGGGTTTCTATCCTCTATTTCATTCACAGAACCACTGTGGTTTGTTTCCGGTGTCACTATTGATTTTGCTAATTCAGGACCAACATTTACAAAAAATTTATTGAAACCACTGACCGCATCTTCCATATTATTAATCAAACTGCCATTTTCGATAAAATATTCTGGATAATTTGCATACTTAGGACGATTACTAATAATCCCATTGAGTACTTGCCATATTTCTCTTATGTTATTTTTGTTATCCTCTAGTATTCTGTTGTAATATTCTTTCTTACAGGTCCTCATTATAGTAGTAAGCTTATTTTTATATCTTTTATATTTGATCTCAGCTTCCACCGTTCTGCATTGTTTATATAATGTATTCTTCTTTTTACATGCATTTATTAACCCCTTGGTGATCCAAGGAATATTTTTTGTTGTTGTCTGTCACTGTATTGTTTTATAGGACAGTATTTATACAATGATTGAAATATTTGTAAATATTTATCATATGCTCTATTTATGTCATTTTCATCATAAACTATCTTCCAATCTTGTATTAATAATTCCTTTGTCAGTAAATACATTGATTCTTTGGTTCTTATTCTTTTATATTTAATATTTTTGGTATACTTTTTCTTCCTATAATCACATTGGCTGGAGGTGAAGCTAGGGAGATTTACATCCAGCTCCCGAAAAATTACTACTGGCGCCCCCCAAGGATGTGTCCTTTCCCCACTGCTCTTCTCCCTCTACTCCAACGACTGCACCTCAGAGGACCCTTCGGTGAAGCTCCTGAAGTTTGCGGACGACACCACAGTCATCGGTTTGATCCGGGATGATGATGAGTCTGCATACAGGCGGGAGGTGGAGCAGCTGATCCTCTGGTGCAGCCAGAACCATCTTGAACTTAACCCAGCCAAAACGGTGGAGATGACTGTGGATTTCAGGCGACACCCCCCTTCATTCCCCCCACTCACCATCCTCAACAGCACAGTGTCCACTGTGGACTCCTTCAAGTTTCTGGGTACCACAATCTCCCGGAACCTGAAGTGGTCCTCCCATATTGACACTGTCCGGAAAAAGGCCCAGCAGAGGTTGTTTTTTCTGCGTCAGCTCAAGAAGTTTGATTTGCCTCAGGAGCTGCTGGTTGTCTTCTACACCGCCATCATCCAATCTGTCCTCTGCTTTTCCATCACAGTCTGGTTTGGATCTGCCACTAAACAGGACAAGACCAGACTGCAGCGGATCATTAAGTCTGCGGAGAGGATCATTGGTACCGACCTACCCTCCATTGAGAACTTATATCGGTCCATAACCAGGAAACGGGCGGGAAACATCTGTGCTGACCCATCACACCCCGGCCACAAACTGTTTGAACTTCTATCTTCTGGTCGTCGTTACAGATCACTGAAGGTCAAAACCACCCGTCACAGGAACAGTTTCTTTCCTCAAGCCATCACTCTGATGAACTCCTAACATTCACCTAGTCCTACCTGTTTGCTGTACTCATGACTTTTCATCCATTATTACATTGCACATAACTCTCACACTGCTTTTTACTTCATTCACATTATATCACTGAATCTGAGTCCACATTGAAATACTGTGTGATTGTATATTTTTTCATATATTTCTGCAAAGTGTGGTTAGTCCGAGTAAATAACTGCATATATTCCTGTATATATTTGCATCCTTTTATAGAAACGTGGACAGACTGTAATTTACTGTACATACTCTGGTTGTCATTGAATCCTTATTTAAATCCTTCACCTGAACAACGAGAGCAAGTTTTTAGCCAAAGTCAAATTCCTTGTATGTGTTGTGCATACTTGGCCAATAAAGCTGATTCTGATTCTGATTCTGATTCTGATTCTGATTGATAGACAACAAAAATCGGCAGGTGGTCGCTGATATCATTCAATAAAAGCCCGCTCTTGATATTATTTCCCATAATGTTTGTGAATATGTTATCTATTAGTGTGGCACTGTGTGACGTGATTCTGCTAGGTCCTGTAATTGTTGGATGTAAGCCCATGCTGTACATTGTGTTGATAAATTCTTCTGTCAATCTATGTTGTTTTGAGTTCATCAGATCTATATTGAAATCCCCACAGATGAACATAACTTTATGAGTAAGTTTTGCGTACATTTTTTCAATCCAGTCCTTAAATAAGTCAATGTTTGATTCAGGTGTTCTATATACACAGCTCACTACTACATTCTTCAAATTGTCCAGACAGATTTCTATTGTAATACATTCAAATAAATCATCCACAGTTACTGACAGATTTTCAACAACCTTGTATTTCAAGCTCTTGTCAACATAAATTGCAACTCCTCCTCCTTTTTTCACTTTTCTATTTATATAATTTAATTCATAGCCATCCATGGTAAAATCCACTCCTTTCTCTTCACTGAGCCACGTCTCTGATATTGCCACAATATTGAGTGGCTCTTTAAACTGATTTAAATAATCTTTAATGTTATTAAAGTTGGCATAGAGACTCCTGCTGTTGAAGTGGATCATAGAAATATTGAAATCAGTTGTGATCATTGTGTTGAACTGTTCATCTGTGTAATAATTACAGTCATTATTGATTGAGTTAAAAAGATTATTATCAGGGTCTATGTCATATTCTACGTCCTGTGGGTTGTGCTCTGTGTATTCAAAAATTTTCAGTTCCTGTTGTTCCTGTTTGTTGATTTTTTGATTCATGCTGTTGAATGTTTTGTTGCAGATGAGTAAAATCCTTCAGTGTCCTATAGTTGTCTGAATTGTTGCTGTGCCTCCAGTTCATAATATTCATTGATATTTGTCCAGTTCCATAATGTTACGGATGTTAATGACCTTGGCTTCTTCAGGCGATTCGTTTAATTTGATGAATATTTTACAGTTTGATGTCCAGGTGTTTTGAATTTTTTTCTGCTTTTTCATGTATCTTGCTTTCCTGGCTATTTGACGGTCGACGGTCACGATCGACGGTCACGGTCGATCGAGCGGCGATCGACCGTGACCGTGACCGTCCCATCCATCCGACAGCGGGCCAAGATTCCCCGCTACAACGGCGAGAACCTGTTGGATGACCACCTGGCCCAGGTCGAGTTGGCTGCCGCGCTGAACGACTGGTCATTGGAGGAAACCACCGTGCTGAGAGCGAGTGGGAGGAGGAGCTACGGCAGACCACGGCAGCGCGGAGGAGACAGCCGCGGCAACACGAGGTAGGGGGGCTTCCGCTGCACAGAGCCAGGGTACTTCACAGGGTACTGCCCCGCACACAGCGCACGACAAACTGGCCCCTCGCCAACGTTAAATTAGAGCGAGGTGGCATGGACGGGTAAAGGCCGCCTCCTGCAGATGCTTCCCCGGCAGTGACATCACAGAGGCCTTCGGAGCGCAGCAGTAGCGGAGTGAGCAGGACGAAGATGCGGCCATTTCCTGGGAGCGGCAAGGGCTGGACGCATGGACACGGGCCAGCGGCCGCCTGGGACACCTGGCAGCGGTGGGAGTTGGCCGGAGCGGGCATGGGACTCCCGCTGCCAGAGGAGGAACTGTGCGTGGTCCTACAGAGGCTGTCAGATGTGTCCATCTGCCCGCTGGTGGCCAAACCGGAACCCTACCCCAACCAGATACTCCAACCGAGACTCATATGGACACTGGATGGCCCGTGCGTGCCGCCCCAGCACCGGGCTGACTCGCGTTGGATTTTTGAAAGTGGACTTTGAATTTTCTGGGGACAGAAACCAGTCCAGGGGAGGGCAGTGTAACGTCAGGGCCATGTTAAGGGGGGCAGGGATTTCCCAGCATGCTTTGCCATTTGAAAATGTTACTGTGTGTTTGTATTAAATGTGTTATTACTGCGTTATAATGACCCAGCAGTGTTTAGCAGGATTAGGACAAGATGCATCATGTGTGTGTAACCATGATTGAAACGGAGGTCTGGGAGAATGACCTCCCCTCCTCTCTGTGCTCAGAAGTAGTTGGGGTTGGTGGTGTGTGAATAAAGCCTGTTCGTAACAACCATCTTGCTCCTCTTTCTTTGTGTGAATCCCGCAAACGTCACAATACTATATTCTATTCACTCCATGCACTTTAGGGGTTCACACTGTACTCTTCCACTAAATTTTCTTTTAAATCAGATTAATAGTGTTTCCACACTAATAGACAGACAAATGATACCCAAGACACATGATCTTTGTCAGAAGAAACTTGTTATACTACACCATTTTTAAAACCCCACTGTTACACTATGCACCTTTTCCACATGTTGCCACAGCTCCCAGAGGTATTTGGTGAATATCTGTGACATGATTTTGGCAAAACACTTCATGGTTTCATTATTGCAGAACCATTTCCCACAAAGATAAGGGAACCATCCTCAGAATAGTCTGTTTAATGACATCTACCCCACCCGCAGAACCATCAACATTGCAGGTGATACCTCCCACCCCTCACACTCCTATCGTCATCATCAGGCCATCAGGACCCTGAACTCTGTCCACCCCCACCCCCGGACTGTAGTGCACTGACCCGCACAATAACTACCGTAAAACGGGGCTATAAGGGACGGCGGGGTAATAAGGGACACTTTTCTGGGAAATGTTTTTTTTTTTTTTTTTTATTTAAGTTTTTGTAAAGGGTATACAGGTCGTTACAGCAATGCAGTGTTTACATTTTCATCACATGTTCCCTTATTTTCTGATATCTGACAACATTGGAAGATTAATTCTTACAACACCCCTTATTTTTTTTTTTTTAAAGTGAAAGAAAAAGTGAAATTAAAGAGAAAAAACAAAAACAAAAAACAAATAAAAAAAACAAACAAACCAGTAAAAAACAAACAAAAAGAAAAAGTAAGTAAATAAAGATAAAAGAGCATCTGAGTAGTGTTGGAACAAAGAGCGGAACCATTATTGAAATGGTATTTGTCAAAGATTAGATCTAATGGAAGACACATATGCGGTCCAGGGTTGCCAAAAGTTCATGAACCCATCCATGTCCTGTCTCAGTGCGAATGTCAACTTTTCCATCGAGTAAATGTCTTGGATCACGTTAGTCCAATCTTCAGGTGTAGGACAGTCCTTCAACATCCATTTTTTAGTTAGAGCTTTTTTGCTTGCCAATATTAAAACATTGAATAAGTATTTTTCTCCTCGTCTTTCCAGTGAGTCCGGTAGTAAACCCAAATACAAAGTTACAAAAGAAAAGGGAACTGTCATTTTGAATATTTTCCCCAATATTGTCTGTACATTGATCCAATATTGGTGGATAACTGGGCATGACCAAAACACATGAAAATGATTTGCAGTCTTTTCACCACACAAGCGCCAACAGTTCAATCCCTTATGGGTAAATTTGTTTTGTGCAGGTGTTCTGAAAAATCTTGCCAAGTTTTTCCATCCAAATTCTCTCCACTGCAGGGATGAGGTACTTTTCCATTGCTGTTTATTTAGCTTTTCCCATATTTCCAGATGTAAAGTGAAATTCCCCTCTTTTTCCCATCTCTCTTTTATATAAGATGTGTTGTCTCCTTTTAAGTCTTGAAGACCTTGGTATATTTTAGAAATGTATCTGATCCCTGGGATCCCTTTATATGCCATTAAGAAGACCTTCAGAACACCTGACTGGGCCCTTTCCAAAACCTCCTTTTTAAGTATATTGTTTATGTGGTGTCTAAGCTGGAAGAACCTGTAAAGGTCTTGATTTATTAGGCCTTGTTTTTTCCAAATCTTCAAAACTTCTTAAGATTTGCCCTTTAAAAAAATCGTAATATTTTATCAGCCCCTTCTCCTTCCACTTTTTAAATCTGGTGTCTGTTTTATTAGGAGTAAAGTCCTGATCATAGGCGATCCATTGCAGAAGTCGATAGGGCTCTTTAGTTTGATTCTCTCTGACTATCTTAAACCAAATTTTTAGCGGGGTCTCTATCCACGGGTTAGTGTTATTCAAAAGCTTAGGTAAGACATTGTTCCCTATTATCGCCTGTAGGGGGATGTCACTTGTTATTTGGCATTCGATCTCCTTCCATTGTGCAGTGTAGACTGGGTTACATATCTCTACTAAAGTTTTAATTTGTGCGGCTTTAAAGTAGTCCCTGATATTTGGCAGCGCGAGCCCACCTTTGTCTTTGTTTAGCTGTAGGGTTCTATATCTGATTCTAGGTCTCTTGCCCTGCCATATGAATCTTGAGATCCTTCTGTCCAGCTCCTGCCATGTTTTTTTGGGAGGTTCTACCGGTATTGTTTGGAAAAGGTATAGAAGACGTGGAAGTATATTCATTTTGACTGCTTCAATTCTTTGTGCAATACCCAAGAATGGTATCATATTCCATCTTGCTAGGTCAGATTTTATTTTTGTCACCAGTGGATCATAGTTTAGTGATATAATTTTGTTGAGTTGTTTCGGGATATTGACCCCCAGATATTTCATAGATTCCGACTCCCAGTTAGTTTTGAGTTTGCTTAGTGAATAATGATTTGGGTCATAGTTGAATGTTAAAACCTGGGTTTTATGCATATTTAATTTGTACCCCGATAAATCTCCATACTCTGAAAAAACTGAGGTTAGTTCTGGTAAAGAAGTGTCCGGCTGCCCTAGGTATATTAAAATGTCATCAGCAAAGAGTGCTATTTTATGTTCCTTCTGACCAAGTGTAATACCTTGAATTTTTTGGTTTTGTCTTATCCATTGGCTCAGAGGTTCTATGAAGATTGCAAAGAGCAGTGGAGACAGGGGGCAGCCCTGACGACATCCTCTTTCCAGTTCAAAAGATGATGATAAATTACCGTTAATCCTTATTTTAGCTGTTGGTTTTTTATATAATGCCTGTATAGTTCTAATGAAGTTGTTATGAAAATTGAAACTGGATAAGATTCTGTATAGAAAAGACCAGTCAACCGAATCGAATGCTTTTTCAGCATCTAATCCTAATATGACTGCATTTAAGTTATATTTTTTTATATGATGAATTATGTGTAAAGTGCGTCGAATGTTGTCTTGTGTCTGTCTTTGTCTTATAAAACCTGTTTGGTCTAAATGAATTAGGTCTGTCAGTATATTCTCTAACCTTTTGGCAAGGATAATGGTAAAAAGCTTATAGTCCTGATTTAGTACACTGATTGGTCTGTAGTTGGAGCACTCTAGTTTATCCTTTTCAGGTTTAGGTATAACTGCAATGACCCCTTCTCTCCAGGAGGGGGGGATTTCCCCTGTGTGGAGGACATAATTAAATGTTTTCAGGAGGAGAGGAGATAGTTGCTGTTTAAAGGTTTTGTACCACTCTGCTGTATAGCCATCAGCTCCTGGGGATTTGTTAGCTTTAAGTTTCATAATTGCTTTTTCCAATTCTTTAGGATGTATTTCTGACAGTAGTGTTTTATTTTGTGACTCCGTAAGTTGGGGAAGGTTTAATGTGTTTAGGAATGCCTCGGATGCGTTTTTATGTTTTTTGTGGGGGTATAAGTTCTTATAGTAATTCTCGAAGTTTTTAAGAATATCCTGAATTCTGAATTTTAGTTCCTTTGATACTGGGTCTCTGATTTTGTAGATTGCTCTTTCTGTTTGATGTTTCCTCAATTTATAGGCTAGCAATTTTGCCGATTTACTGCCTGCTTCATAGTATTTTTGTTTCAGAAATGTAAGTTTCTTCTGGATTTCTATTGTGTAGATCTCATTTATTTGGTTTTTAATTTCCTTAATCTTGAGCGAGTCAGTAGAATGAGTGTTGCCTTTGTGTTCTTTTTCTAGGTTCCTAAGTTCTGACTCTAATGTGGATAGTTTTTCTTGTCTTAGTTTCTTTTGGGTTGCCAGTTTTGCAATAATCTTTCCTCTTATTACAGCTTTACATGCATCCCACAGTATTAAAGGGGATACTTCTCCATTATCGTTATCTTCCAAATATCTGAGAATATCTGACTCCAATTCATCTTTCAATGGTCCTTTCAGGACATTTGAATTTAACCTCCAAGAAAATGTATTATTTGTGTATTTTTGGATATTTAAGTCCATGTAGATCGGACTGTGGTCGGAGAGATCCATCAGTCCTATTTTACATGTTTTTACTCTACCAATGTCTCTATTAAACATAAAAAAATAGTCAATCCTTGAGTAAGATGAATGTGGAGTTGAGTAAAATGTATAGTCTTTTACACTGGGGTTGAGTTCCCTCCACACGTCACAGACTCCCAATTCTTTTAGTAGCATCCGAGTCTTCCTGTTTTGGGTGTTATTTTGATGTGGGGAATTACCAGAAGCATCCCAGTATGGATTCAGTCTAAGATTGAAGTCCCCACCACATATCACTAAACCTTGAGCTTTAGTTATCATTAGGTCGAATACATTTTTATAAAATTTCCAGTTAGCCCCTGGGGGAGCATACACATTCAGCAGGGTGATATCTTCTCCCTCTAGCCGCCCAGTTACCAAACTGTATCTCCCTTCTTTATCTTTGTGTTCTGATTTTTTTTCAAATGTAATTTTGGTTGATATCAATGTCGCTACTCCCCTCCTCCTCCCTGATTTATATGAAGATGAAGAGATCATTTTAAACCCTTGTCTACTGAGTTTATTGTGTTCCACGTCTGTTAGGTGGGTTTCTTGTAAAAGTATTATTCCTGCTTTGTCTTTTTTCATTTTGCCTAGAATCTTGGATCTTTTAACTGGATTCAGGATTCCTTTTACATTATATGAAATTATTTTGGTTACACCCTGTTTCTCCATTGTGTTGTTTTGTTTAGTATAACTGTGTGGTGGCCCTCTTTTGTGCTACTCAGAAACTGAAAGAACATTAAAAACAAGAAAAACATTAAGAACATAGTATAAAAAACTTTAAAACAAAAAGCTGTCGTAAGAACTTCCTGAGCTGAGGTCTTTTTAAAGACCCTGTAAGAGCCTTGATGGAGTGAAGGCTCTGAGGGAAATTCCTCAAACTCTGTTACGTGTTGAGGGCCCTCTCTTACCACTGAAAGTAGTCCCATGCTTTTAACGTGAGTTTCAGAACCCAATCCAAACTTGTAATGATTTTTTTTTTTTTTTCCTTTTATGCCTAAACCCTGTGAAATTGTGTGCACCCTCCCACCCCCATCACATCAAACATTCACGCAAAAACAGTATTTGTTAGTATGAGGAGAACATGTGGATTATTGTCACATTTCTATTTTAACAAGTTTTTTTTTTTTTTTTTTTTTTTTTATTACAAAGACTTATTTGTTTCAAATAATATAATTGTTCCATGAAATGTTTTACCACATGCTGAATATGCATCTCCTTTAATGTTTGTTACCTTGTATGAGGGGCGTTGGATGTGCGGATTGATTCAAGAGGAAAAAAAAAAAAAAAAAAAGGTCGCTATTCCAACCTGAAAACGGATAGTTTATCCGCGACGCTCTGGTGCTGGGTTTCCCGCTGCTGGTCCGTGGATTTTGAGGGTCTTTGTGTTGTCCATGTTTGCGCTTTGATCTTCACACTCGGGTCTGCCGCGGGTTTAAATACCGTTACCGGGAGCCCTCTTTTCGCCATGTCAGCTGTTGCTTCTTCCGCCGAATTATAGAGACACGTTTCATCGCCGTAGAAGACCCTTAACTTCGCAGGAAATGGTGTCTGAAAGCGCAATTTCTTCTCTCTTAACACCTTTTTCGCGTCATTGTATTCCCTGCGCTTTTTAAGGACCTCCGGGGCGTAATCGTGTTCCACGTAGACTTTTCTCTCCTGGTGCATAAATCCTTTTTTCTGCCAGGCCAGTCTTACAACCTCTTGTTTTATTTTGAAATTGGAAAATCTTACCAACACCGAACGTGGGGGCGCTTCCGCCGCCGGCCTAGCGGCTAATGAACGATGTGCCTTTTCTATCTTCAAGTCGGTGGTTTGTGGAATATCCAATTTCTCTCTTAGTAAGGATTCCACGCATTCTGCCATTGAGTTAAAACCATTTTCGGTTCCTTCTATCAGACCATGAATTCTTATGTTGTCTCTTCTTTGTTTTCCTTCTTGGTCGGTTAGCTTAGCCTCTATAGCTGCTTGTCTTTTGCGTAGGTCCAGCACAGAATCTTCGAGCACTTTTATTCGATCCTCTGTTTCCAAGATTCGGTTCTCGGCCTGGTCCACTCTGCTGTTTGTCCTTTTCAATTCTTCTCTGAATTCCCGAAATTCGGCCGTAACATCTCGGCGAAATTGTCGTAGTTCCTCAAATAGTGATTTCAGGCTAACCCTTTTGTTAGCTATCACCAGCTCCTCGTCTTCTGAACGGGGATCTTCCAGTTCAGATTCTCCGGCCGATACGTGTCCTGGCCTGGAGAATTTCAGTTTCTTCTGTTTTCCTTTAGACATGATGATTTTGTCTTTTGATTTTCACTCCTCCAAAAATCCGTTAAGTTTGATTTTCAAGGTGTTATCCTGGATTGAGTCTGAGAGCTTCAGTGTTAAGCTGCAGTCGCCATGGCGTCCAGACCGGAAGTCTTCTGGGAAATGTTTTAAATGTAATTCTGCTTTTTTTATTTTGAGCAGGACGCTGAGTTGTGTTGTTATTGTCTTTCCTGTAGATAGATATTAGTTTTAAGAAATTTGTCGCCGTTATATTTAAGGAAAATTCAAAAAAAAAAAAGTGTCCCTTATTACCCCGCCATCCCTTATAGCCCCGTTTTACGGTACCTCAGATGTTGGCACACCAACAGTAATACAGTGCTTCCAGAAAGTATTCACGGTGCTTCACTTTTTCCACATTTTGTCAAGTGACAGTCTTATTCCAAAATGGATTAAATTCATTTTTTCCCTCAAAATTGTACACACAATACCCCATATAATGACAATGTGAAAACAAGTTGTTGGGTTGTTTTTTTTAGATTTTTGCAAATTTATTAAAAATAAACTAAGAAATCACATGTCCAAAAATATTCACAGCCTTTGCCATGAAGCTCAAAATTGAGCTCAGGTGCATCCTGTTTCCACTGATCATCTTTGAGATGTTTCTACAGCTTAATTGGAGTCCACCTGTGGTGAATTCAGTAGCTTGGACATGATTTGGAAAGGCACACACCTGTCTATATAAGGTCCCACAGTTGACAGTGCATATCAGAGCACAAACCAAGCATGAAATCAAAGGAATTGTCTGTAGACCTCCGAGACGGGATTGTCTCGCGGCACAAATCTGGGGAAGGGTACAGAAAATTTCTGCTGCTTTGAAGGTCCCAATGAGCCTTCATCATCCATAAATGGAAGAAGTTCAGAACCTACAGGACTCTTCCTAGAGCTGGCCAGCTGTCGAAACGGAGCAATCAGGGCCTTAGGGCCTTAGTCAGGGCCTTAGTCAGGGAGGTGACCAAGAACGCGATGGTCACTCTGTCATTGTTCCTAGCGTTCCTCTGTGGAGAGAGGAGAACCTTCCAGAAGGACAACCATCTCTGCAGCAATCCACCAATCAGGCCTGTATGGTAGAGTGGCTAGATGGAAGCCACTCCTTAGTAAAAGGCACATGGTAGCCCGCCTGGAGTTAACCAAAAGGCACCTGAAGGACTCTCAGACCATGAGAAAAAAAATTCTCTGATCTGATGAGACAAAGATTTAACTCTTTGGCGTGAATGCCAGGCATCATATGGAGGAAACCAGGCACCGCTCATAACCATGCCAATGGTGGTGGCAGCATCATGCTATGGGGATGTTTTTCAGTGGCAGGAACTGGGTGACTAGTCATGATAGAGAGAAAGATGAATGGAGCAATGTACAGAGACACCCTGGATGAAAACCTGCTCTAGAGTGCTCTTGACCTCAGACTGCAGTGACGGTTCATCTTTCAGCAGGACAATGACCTTAAGCACACAGCCAAGATATCAAAGGAGTGGCTTCAGGACAACTCTGTGAATGTCCTTGAGTGGCCCAACCAGAGCCCAGACTTGAATCCAATTGAACATCTCTGGAGAGATCTGTAAATGGCTGTGCACCAACGCTTTCTATTCAACCTGATGGAGCTTAAGAGGTGCTGCAAAGAGGAATGGGTGAAACTGCCCAAAGATAGGTGTGCCAAGCTTGTGGCATCATATTCAAAAAGACTTGAGGCTGTAATTGCTGCCAAAGGTGCATCAACAAAGTATTGAGGAAAAGGCTGTGAATACTTATGTACATGTGATTTCTTAGTTTATTTTTAATAAATTTGCAAAAATCTAAAAAAAAAACCTTTCATTTTGTCATTATGGGGTATTATGTGTAGAATTTTGAGGACAAAAATGAATTTAATCCCTTCTGGAATAAGGTAACATAAAAAGTGGAAAAAGTGAGGTGCCGGGATTACTTTCCGAATGCACTGTACATTTGCTGCTATATGTCTCTGCACTTTACTGCAACCATTTGCACAAAGGCCATATCTGCTGCTGTCTCTTATTACAATACTGATCACTCTCTGCACCTACACTTCCCCATTGAACTTGCAACTATGAGTATTACTGCTCTACCTGTATATATAGAATTGCTGGGTCTCATTATTTATCGTTTATCTTTATTTACACTATGGGAGGTCCAGGTCTATCTTTTGTCGCCATTTGCACTACAGGTAGCATTACTGTACATAGACTGCTGTTGTTTTTTCCAGCCCTATTCTTTTTCTTTTATATTGTGCACACCACTGAAGAGAGAAAGAAACACCATTTCAATTCTCCTGTATGCTCTGTACATATAGTAGTATTGACAAATAAAATCTTTCAATCTTGAATCTTTGCTTTAAATGCTAATGAGCCCCAGTTCACCTAACCCTTCCGCTGTTGCCATTTACAACATCAGTTATTAGTAGCGACGCTGTATTTGAGATTAATGTTGGGTGGTTAACTTTAGTTGTCAGTGTAACCAAAATCAATCCATCCATCCATCCATCCATCTTCTACTGCTTTTCCAGAGGTCTGGGTCACGGAGGCAGCAGTTCAAGCAGAGAAGCCCAGATTTCCCTCTCCCCAGCCACCTGCTCCAGCTCTTCAGAGAGGATACCAAGGCATTCCCAAACCAGTTGGGAGACAGTCTCTCCAGCGAGTCCTGGGTCTGCCCCGGGGTCTCCTCCCAGAGGCACGTGCCCGAAACACCTCAAGTGGGAGACGTCCAGGAGGCATCCTGATCAGATGCCCATACCACCTCAACTGGCTCCTTTCAATGTGGAGGAGCAGCGGTTCTACTCTGAGCCTCTCTCAGATGACTGAGCTCCTCACCCCATCTCTGAGGGTGAGTCCAGCAATCCTATGAAGAAAGCTCATTTCAGCCGCTTGTATCCGCGATCTCATTTTTTCGGCCATTACTGAAAGCTCATGACCATAGGTGAGGGTAGGAACATAGATTGACTGGTAAATCGACAGCTTTGCCTTAGAGCTTAGCTCTCTCTTCACCACAACAGACCGGTACAACATCCGCATCACTGCAGATGCTGCTCCGATCCGTCTGTCAATCTCTCGCTCCATTCTCCCCTCACTCGTGAATAAGACCCCAAGATACTTAAACTCCTCCACTTGGGGCAGGAGCTCGTCCCCAACCCGGAGAGGACAATCCACCTTTTTCAGCTGAGGACCATGGACTTGGACTAGGAGGTACTGATTCTCATCCCAGCTGCTTCACACTCAGCGGCAAACCGTCCCAGTAAGACCTGTAGGTCACTGCTGGATGAAGCCTGCAGGACAACATCATATGCAAACAACAGAGATGAAATCCTGTGGTCACCAAGCATGACACCCTCCGTTCCCTGGCTGCGCCTAGAAATCCTGTCCATAAAAATTATGAAGAGGATTGGTGACAAAGGGCAGCCCTGGTGGAGTCCAATTCTCACTGGGAATGAGTCTGACCGAGTGTTGGCAATATGAACCAAGCTCTCACAACAGTCATACAGAGACCGAATAGCTCGTAACAACAAGCCCGATATCCCATACTCCCAAAGGACCCCCCACAAAAAAACACGAGGGACGTGGTCAAATACATTCTCCAAGTCCACAAAACACATGTAAACTGGTTGGGCAAACTCCCACGAACCCTCGAGGATTCTCTAGAGGGTAAAGAGCTGGTCCGACGTGCCATGGCCAGGACGAAAACCACATTGCTCCTCCTGAATCTGAGGTTCGACCAACGGCTGGACTCTCCCCTCCAGTACCTTGGCATAGACCTTCCCAGGGAGGCTGAGGAGTGTGATCCCTCTAAAGTTGGAGAACACCCTCCGGTCCACTTTTTTGAAGGGAAGAATCACCACCCCAGTTTGCCATGCCAAAGGCACTGCCCCCAACCTCCACTCAATGTTGCAGAGGCGTGTCAACCATGACAGTCCTACAACAGCCAGGGCCTTGAGGTACTTAGGGCGAATCTCATCCACCTCCAGGGCCTGGCCACCAAAGGGATTTTTAACCACCTTGGCGACCTCAGCCCCTGTGATAGGCGAGTCGTCCCCCTCATCCACAAGCCCTGCTTCCTCTGTGGAAGGCGTGTCAGTGAGATTGAGGAGATCCTCGAAATATTCCTTTCACCGCCCTACGATATCCCCATTAGACGTCAGCAGTGCCCCATCCACACCATACACAGTGTGGACAGGGAGCTGCTTCCCCCTCCTGAGCCGCCGGACAGTTTGCCAGAATCTCTTCGAGGCCGACCAAAAGTCTTGTTCCATGGCCTCACCGAACTCCTCCCATACCCAAGTTTTTGCTTCAGCAACCACCCGAGCTGCACTCTGCTTGGCCTGCTGGTACACCTCAGCTGCTTCGGGAGTCCCACAAGCCAGCCAAGCTTGATAGGACTCCTTCTTCAGCTTAATGGCCCCCCTCACCACTGGTGTCCACCACTTGGTTCGGGGGTTGCCACCACGAGATGCCCCGACAACCTTGTGGCCGCAGGTCTGGGCAGCTGCTTCAACATTGGAGGTGGAGGACAGGGCCCATTCAGACTCCATGCCTCCAGACTCCCTCGGAATGTGGTTGAAGTTCTTCCGGAGGTGGGAGTTGAAGACCTCCCGGACAGGGGCCTCAGCCAGACGTTCCCAGCACACCCTCACTATATGTGTGGGTCTACAAGGTCTGAATGACATCCTCCCCTGCCACTGGATCCAGCTCACCACCCAGTGGTGAGTTGGATCCGATAACTAAAATACCAAAATACCGTAACCAAAATACCAACTAAAATTCGGTGAATATCGGAATGTAAAAGCCCAAATTAAGCAAGCAGTAAGGGGATGAGCCTATTGAAAGGGGGAACCATGTGGCTCTTTTTCCACAGCATCAACTATGGATTAATGACAGAGGTGAGAACATGGATGTCTAGTGAGGTAACTCGACTTTACTAGCAGTGCATCTAGAATTGTATTTCTCACCTCAAATGTTTCATGGAAGAAAGTTAACTGTCCATCTTTGACACAGGCAAAGATCTTAAACAGATGGCCCAACATTTACAGACGTTGACCAACGAGGTACAGCTATTTTATTTAGCCAAGCAGCACACACACGTCAATCATTTGTTGTGGCTCTGGTGGTTACGCCCCCTTCACGATTCTACTGCATGGCTCCAAGATGCAGAGGCACCACATGCCCTAGCATGAAGACACCTCGGTGAACATGTACTGCAGACGTCGGCTGCAACAAACTTGTGCGTAACTTCCAAACAACCATTTGTTGGTTTGTGTAAAACAGGAGCGGGTTAGTGAGCTAGTATATAATAAATTTCCCACCTCAAATATTGTTATTATTTATTGATTTTATATACTTTACTAATCCCCAGAGGGAAATTACAGGGCATCCACTTGGATGGATGAGGCAGCCATGGTACAGCGCCAATCCCTTCACTATTCACACACACACTTTCACACCAAGGGCCACTTTAAAGTCTCCAATTAACCAAACTTGCAGGTTTTTGGATACATACAGGATAGGATAGTACAGGATGTGACTGGAGAGTCATTAATCATTTCATCCACCAAGCATGTGATATTCAGAAGTTTTCTCATCAATCAAAAACACCACAGTGAACAAAGACAATCCAAGCTCATGAGTTTCTTCATTTGCTTTATTTTTTCAATTGATATGATAACAATGAAGAGAACATGATTGAGAAAATGTATAAAAAGTTAAAGGGCAAAATAGCAATTACTTGCAACTTTTTTGACAGGTAACTAAATCTGAGAGCTTTTCTTACTCATTCTTAAACATCTTGTGAAAACAGCTTTTGTAATAAAATAGAGAACACAGTAAAGTCAGTAAATTCATAGAAAGTTAAACTAAGTTGCTAATTTTACAGTGCATAAATTTTGTTTATTAAAAAATGAATAGCTAAATTCAACACTCACATAAAATTACAAACTCTTTGAAAGGGAAAAACTCAGAACGCATCGATCAATATATCAGCTTAACATCAGTATCGGTAGATATTTACCTTGGTGACTGATTTTGGCTTTCACAAATATGATACTGGCAGTGGCGTCATTTTCTGCCCTGAAACAGACAACAGTAGACTTCAGCTGCACAAGGTAGAAGGTGGAAAGTACCATTTCTTTGGTCTTTGAGATGACCTGGCTGGGGTTTGAACCCACAACCTCCCAGCTGCAGGGCAGATTCTCTACCACTACAGTTTCAGTAGACTACAGCTGCAAATTTCGAAAACATCAGAGACGACCATTTTAAAGGACTGCAGTTCAGTTTCTTCACAATGCAAATTTCTTAGCCGATACCAAAACAATCAAAAATAATACATTGGCAAATCTATTATTTTTGACATCAGCTGATACAGGAACAGCATCCTCCAAGACTATTAAAATGAGGAAGTTTACACTTCTGTTGAACATGTCACTAAAAACTACCATGTATTTTCATATTAAGTTGAGGTAGTTGTCTGACTTCCCTCAGGGAATGTGTCTATATGCCAGTTAATCATCACTGTAAGACAAAAGAGATGTAAACAGGTGGGGAAATTATGTGCATTAACAATATACTGTAGAATCACCACCAATCAGCAAAACTATTTTCAAAATAAGGTATATTGGTTATTGTGAATAAAATAATTAAATGCTATATCATGCATCCCCAGGCTAAACCTCTGGCTTTGAAGTTTTGACACTGTGAGCACGAACTCTGTTGTGTGTTAAAACTGTGTTTGGGAGGACGACCAGTCTCAAAGAGTGTGTCATGAAATAAATTCCTATGACCATCAGAGACTTTTAATTAGAAATGTACTTTTGACCTGTATGAATTTCTGCAGCCTTTTTTGATTATAATTTTGGGTTAAATAATTATTGATTTCAATCATTATTTTACAACAACAACAACAACAACAAAAATCACATAAGATTTCAAACATCTCATGTGAGACTGCAAATGATTCCACTGTTTAAAACCTTTTCCACATTTATTACTGAGGGTGGCAACAACACTTAATTCAAATGCCAAATATACTGTCTGGGTACCTAGAAATATTCTGCAAGGTAATTTAACAAACCAAAATGCTGTTTATTCCATCTAGCTGCAATGCTCCTACACTATGTATATATCTGTGTACATATGTATATTCAGCTACTGCTTTAGCTAACCAGTTCTTATTATCTTATTAACTATTGCTCTGAGTGCTGCTATCCCTTTGCTGCTGTAATCCTGGAATTTCCCCATTGTGGGACTGATAAAGGCTTATCTTATCCGATTATAAAGAAGTGGCCTCTCATGTGAGTGTTCTCACGTGATTTTAATTTTCCACACGTTATACAAGAAAATGGCTTCTCACTTGTATAATTCTTCATGTGTGGCGACATGGGATAATAAGCGGCGAACTGAGGAGTTTAAAGTGCCTTTATTAAATCACATCGCCAACATGAGCTCACTCTGGTGCTGTGCAGAGCAGCCCAGATCGAGCCCTGAGGGCTTTCTCAGTAGCGTGAAGACAGGTGCAGTCAGTTGAGCAGTAGCAGAGAGAATATGAGTTACAGGATATGTGCGGTATTTATACCAGTTACAGACAATGCATGAAAGAGCATGGGCATTTGCATATGAGAGAGACATACATATCAAATAGGCAGATTGCCAGCCCCTGCTCCAGCTTGCAGGACAAAGAGGTGACAAGTCACATCTACATATTGATCTGTCTCTAGGTCACAGTGAGGACAGGACGTGTGAACACAAAGCATGAATGGCACATTAACATCACACTAGTGCTGTGGAAAATAACCAGGAGTAGCGAGCTGTCTGTCCTTAGTCTGTGGGGGTTGTCCCACACTGCTCCCCCCCAGAGGGCTCGGCTGGGGGCCGAGACCTCGATAGTGCAGCATGGCAGCGAGCAGGGAAGGCTCTGTGCCGGTGAAGGTGGAGGGGGGTGGGGGTTGCCGGGGACAGTGAAATCGTCCAGGCCGCGCAAAAATTGCTTGTTGATCCGCGATGTCGAGGGGCTGTCCCGTTGAGTGTGTGGAGATAACAATAAGAAAAATTAGTCTCTGGCTCCTCTCGTGGCCATGAAGAAAAGCAGGGGCGGCTGTGAGGGAAAAAACAACAGCAGAGGGCCGTGGCGTGTTACTTTAGGTGCGGGCGCAGCCCTAAAGTCCTCGGGAATTGCAAAACAGCTGAATTCTCTATGTGTGCATTGGCTGAGACCATTAACAAATCCTTCGAGCATGCTGCATGTGTGCCTCAGGTGAGCGAGCAACCCTGAAGGGCAGCGGCGAAGGAGGAAGGCAGTCTGTGGAGCCGTATGTGTCCCGTGCGTGGTGCGCCGTCCCCGTGACTCCCCGGTGCGTGTGCCGGGGTCCCGTGCGTGGGTGGGCCGCTGGAGAGGAGAACCAGGGTCAGGGAGCTTGCTGGAGATCATCCCTGTTGTCTGTTGCGTCGTTCGGTCGTGGTGCGTTGGAGCGGTGCGAGGAAGTAGACGATCTCTGTCCCTCGGGCTCGTGGAGATGCGTTGGAGCGGTGCGAGGCAGTAGACGATCTTTGTGCCTCGGGCTCGTGCGGACATGGTGCGTTCAGGTCCACGCGCTGCGCTCTCCGTCGGCCCTGGAGGTTGCCGTTGTTGAGAGAGGACGGAGGAGGAGCTGTGAGAGCGGCCAGTCCAGCGTGGATGTGCAGATCTCAGGCGTGCAGATCTCACCGTGAAGCGTGATGCGGTCACCAGTGTCGCGGTCCAGACCAGAAGGTTGCTTTGCACAAAACGTGTGCATGTTCGGGGTCACCAGTGTGGCGACATGGGATAATAAGCGGCGAACTGAGGAGTTTAAAGTGCCTTTATTAAATCACATCGCCAACACGAGCTCACTCTGGTGCCGTGCAGAGCGGCCCAGAGCGAGCCCTGAGGGCTTTCTCAGTAGCGTGAAGACAGGTGCAGTCAGTTGAGCAGTAGCAGAGAGAATGAGTTACAGGATATGTGCGGTATTTATACCAGTTACAGACAATGCATGAAAGAGCATGGGCATTTGCATATGAGAGAGACATACATATCAAATAGGCAGATTGCCAGCCCCTGCTCCAGCTTGCAGGACAAAGAGGTGACAAGTCACATCTACATATTGATCTGTCTCTAGGTCACAGTGTAATGTAAATGTAATGTACTTTATTTATATAGCCCTTTAAAACAACCCGTAGGTGACCAAAGTGCTTTACAAAAAATAAACAGCATTAAAAACACACAGAGCATTAAAAACAAATAACATAAACAAAAACAACCTAAAAATAAAATAAAAACAAATGCCAAGACAAATATCACCACTACTGGGTATTAAAAGCCATCCTAAACAAATATGTCTTAAGTTCAGATTTAAAAAGGGTCAGGTCAGAGATAGCACGTAGGTCAGGGGGGAGATTATTCCAGAGCCTGGGGGCAGCAACAGAAAAGGCTCGGTCACCCCAATGTTTATACCTTGACCTAGGCACATCCAGCAAAAGCTGATTGGATGACCTCAAAGCTCTGCCTTGGTCACGGACAGTCAAAACCTCAGACATGTAAACCGGAGCAAGGCCATTAAGAGCTTTAAAAACAAAAAGCAAAAGTTTAAAATTAATTCTAAAATGGACTGGAAGCCAATGAAGTGAAAAAAGGATCGGAGTAATGTGCTCTCGCCTAGGTGTGTTGGTCAAAAGACGGGCCACTGCATTTTGCACAAGTTGAAGGCGGCCAAGAGAAGACTGAGAGATGCCAACATAAAGTGCATTGCAGTAATCAAGTCGAGACGTGACTAAAGCATGGATGGCTATCTCAAGATCATGACGGCTCAGGAAAGGTTTGGCTTTGGATAACAAACGTAATTGATAAAAGCTCATTTTGACTACATTGTCAATCTGTTTATCAAATTTTAAATGGCTGTCAAAAATCACCCCCAAATTTCTGACAGCTGAACTGAGCCTTAAAGAGAGGGTACCAAAGCCAGCCGTTACAGTATCCCCAAACACAATACATTCTGTTTTTTCTTCATTTAAGTGGAGAAAATTTTGGCTTAACCACAACTTAATATCAATGACGCAATCCAATAGAACACTTTGTGAGTTTGTTTGTTCTGGGTTCAAAGGTAAATAAAGCTGCAAATCGTCTGCATAACAGTGGAAAGACATGTTATGCCTGGCTATTATTGACCCGAGTGGCAGCATATATAATGAAAACAGAGTAGGGCCAAGAATAGAGCCCTGTGGAACCCCACAGGAGAGAGAGGCACTAGAAGAGGACAGGAGTGAGGACAGGACGTGTGAACACGAAGCATGAAAGGCACATTAACATCACACTAGTGCTGCGGAAAATAACCAGGAGTAGCGAGCTGTCTGTCCTTAGTCTGTGGGGGTTGTCCCACACATGTGACATTTCAAGTGACTACAGTCATTGACATTTTCTCACCATTTCACAAGGTAAAAGGCTTCTCAACTATGTGAATTTTCATATGAATTTTTAAAGTTTTTTTCTGGCTGAAATATTTTCCACGTTTTACAAGAAAACGGCTTCTGCTATACTGTACCTTTGCTGCTGCAATCCTCTAATTTCCCCATTGTGGGACTAATAAAGGTTTATCTTATACAACAGCTAGTTCCGGCCAAGCAATTTGATTGGACAATAAGGATTCCAGGAGTTTCTAAAATCCATGATAACTGCACACCAACATTTTACTGTATATGTATCACTCTGCTTCAAAGGTGTTCATGTAACTGTTAATAACTAACACTAATTTACTGTCAACTAACTCTCAGTGACAACTGCAATACTGTGCTGAACACCCTAATTTCCACAGTGAGGCGCTGTTTGAAAAGATTTCTTATCTGACCCAGAAGCACCACTCTTTTTTTTTTTTTTTTTATTTAAGTTTTTGTAAAGGGTATACAGGTCGTTACAGCAATGCAGTGTTTACATTTTCATCACATGTTCCCTTATTTTCTGATATCTGACAACATTGGAAGATTAATTCTTACAACACCCCTTTTTTTTTTTTTTAAAGTGAAAGAAAAAGTGAAATTAAAGAGAAAAAAAAAACAAAAAACAAATAAAAAAACAAACAAACCAGTAAAAAACAAACAAAAAGAAAAAGTAAGTAAATAAAGATAAAAGAGCATCTGAGTAGAGTTGGAACAAAGAGCGGAACCATTATTGAAATGGTATTTGTCAAAGATTAGATCTAATGGAAGACACATATGCGGTCCAGGGTTGCCAAAAGTTCATGAACCCATCCATGTCCTGTCTCAGTGCGAATGTCAACTTTTCCATCGAGTAAATGTCTTGGATCACGTTAGTCCAATCTTCAGGTGTAGGACAGTCCTTCAACATCCATTTTTTAGTTAGAGCTTTTTTGCTTGCCAATATTAAAACATTGAATAAGTATTTTTCTCCTCGTCTTTCCAGTGAGTCCGGTAGTAAACCCAAATACAAAGTTACAAAAGAAAAGGGAACTGTAATTTTGAATATTTTCCCCAATATTGTCTGTACATTGGTCCAATATTGGTGGATAACTGGGCATGACCAAAACACATGAAAATGATTTGCAGTCTTTTCACCACACAAGCGCCAACAGTTCAATCCCTTATGGGTAAATTTGTTTTGTGCAGGTGTTCTGAAAAATCTTGCCAAGTTTTTCCATCCAAATTCTCTCCACTGCAGGGATGAGGTACTTTTCCATTGCTGTTTATTTAGCTTTTCCCATATTTCCAGATGTAAAGTGAAATTCCCCTCTTTTTCCCATCTCTCTTTTATATAAGATGTGTTGTCTCCTTTTAAGTCTTGAAGACCTTGGTATATTTTAGAAATGTATCTGATCCCTGGGATCCCTTTATATGCCATTAAGAAGACCTTCAGAACACCTGACTGGGCCCTTTCCAAAACCTCCTTTTTAAGTATATTGTTTATGTGGTGTCTAAGCTGGAAGAACCTGTAAAGGTCTTGATTTATTAGGCCTTGTTTTTTCAAATCTTCAAAACTTCTTAAGATTTGCCCTTTAAAAAAATCGTAATATTTTATCAGCCCCTTCTCCTTCCACTTTTTAAATCTGGTGTCTGTTTTATTAGGAGTAAAGTCCTGATCATAGGCGATCCATTGCAGAAGTCGATAGGGCTCTTTAGTTTGATTCTCTCTGACTATCTTAAACCAAATTTTTAGCGGGGTCTCTATCCACGGGTTAGTGTTATTCAAAAGCTTAGGTAAGACATTGTTCCCTATTATCGCCTGTAGGGGGATGTCACTTGTTATTTGGCATTCGATCTCCTTCCATTGTGCAGAGTAGACTGGGTTACATATCTCTACTAAAGTTTTAATTTGTGCGGCTTTAAAGTAGTCCCTGATATTTGGCAGCGCGAGCCCACCTTTGTCTTTGTTTAGCTGTAGGGTTCTATATCTGATTCTAGGTCTCTTGCCCTGCCATATGAATCTTGAGATCCTTCTGTCCAGCTCCTGCCATGTTTTTTTGGGAGGTTCTACCGGTATTGTTTGGAAAAGGTATAGAAGACGTGGAAGTATATTCATTTTGACTGCTTCAATTCTTTGTGCAATACCCAAGAATGGTATCATATTCCATCTTGCTAGGTCAGATTTTATTTTTGTCACCAGTGGATCATAGTTTAGTGATATAATTTTGTTGAGTTGTTTCGGGATATTGACCCCCAGATATTTCATAGATTCCGACTCCCAGTTAGTTTTGAGTTTGCTTAGTGAATAATGATTTGGGTCATAGTTGAATGTTAAAACTTGGGTTTTATGCATATTTAATTTGTACCCCGATAAATCTCCATACTCTGAAAAAACTGAGGTTAGTTCTGGTAAAGAAGTGTCCGGCTGCCCTAGGTATATTAAAATGTCATCAGCAAAGAGTGCTATTTTATGTTCCTTCTGACCAAGTGTAATACCTTGAATTTTTTGGTTTTGTCTTATCCATTGGCTCAGAGGTTCTATGAAGATTGCAAAGAGCAGTGGAGACAGGGGGCAGCCCTGACGACATCCTCTTTCCAGTTCAAAAGATGATGATAAATTACCGTTAATCCTTATTTTAGCTGTTGGTTTTTTATATAATGCCTGTATAGTTCTAATGAAGTTGTTATGAAAATTGAAACTGGATAAGATTCTGTATAGAAAAGACCAGTCAACCGAATCGAATGCTTTTTCAGCATCTAATCCTAATATGACTGCATTTAAGTTATATTTTTTTATATGATGAATTATGTGTAAAGTGCGTCGAATGTTGTCTTGTGTCTGTCTTTGTCTTATAAAACCTGTTTGGTCTAAATGAATTAGGTCTGTCAGTATATTCTCTAACCTTTTGGCAAGGATAATGGTAAAAAGCTTATAGTCCTGATTTAGTACACTGATTGGTCTGTAGTTGGAGCACTCTAGTTTATCCTTTTCAGGTTTAGGTATAACTGCAATGACCCCTTCTCTCCAGGAGGGGGGGATTTCCCCTGTGTGGAGGACATAATTAAATGTTTTCAGGAGGAGAGGAGATAGTTGCTGTTTAAAGGTTTTGTACCACTCTGCTGTATAGCCATCAGCTCCTGGGGATTTGTTAGCTTTAAGTTTCATAATTGCTTTTTCCAATTCTTTAGGATGTATTTCTGACAGTAGTGTTTTATTTTGTGACTCCGTAAGTTGGGGAAGGTTTAATGTGTTTAGGAATGCCTCGGATGCGTTTTTATGTTTTTTGTGGGAGTATAAGTTCTTATAGTAATTCTCGAAGTTTTTAAGAATATCCTGAATTCTGAATTTTATTTCCTTTGATACTGGGTCTCTGATTTTGTAGATTGCTCTTTCTGTTTGATGTTTCCTCAATTTATAGGCTAGCAATTTTGCCGATTTACTGCCTGCTTCATAGTATTTTTGTTTCAGAAATGTAAGTTTCTTCTGGATTTCTATTGTGTAGATCTCATTTATTTGGTTTTTAATTTCCTTAATCTTGAGCGAGTCAGTAGAATGAGTGTTGCCTTTGTGTTCTTTTTCTAGGTTCCTAAGTTCTGACTCTAATGTGGATAGTTTTTCTTGTCTTAGTTTCTTTTGGGTTGCCAGTTTTGCAATAATCTTTCCTCTTATTACAGCTTTACATGCATCCCACAGTATTAAAGGGGATACTTCTCCATTATCGTTATCTTCCAAATATCTGAGAATATCTGACTCCAATTCATCTTTCAATGGTCCTTTCAGGACATTTGAATTTAACCTCCAAGAAAATGTATTATTTGTGTATTTTTGGATATTTAAGTCCATGTAGATCGGACTGTGGTCGGAGAGATCCATCAGTCCTATTTTACATGTTTTTACTCTACCAATGTCTCTATTAAACATAAAAAAATAGTCAATCCTTGAGTAAGATGAATGTGGAGTTGAGTAAAATGTATAGTCTTTTACACTGGGGTTGAGTTCCCTCCACACGTCACAGACTCCCAATTCTTTTAGTAGCATCCGAGTCTTCCTGTTTTGGGTGTTATTTTGATGTGGGGAATTACCAGAAGCATCCCAGTATGGATTCAGTCTAAGATTGAAGTCCCCACCACATATCACTAAACCTTGAGCTTTAGTTATCATTAGGTCGAGTACATTTTTATAAAATTTCCAGTTAGCCCCTGGGGGAGCATACACATTCAGCAGGGTGATATCTTCTCCCTCTAGCCGCCCAGTTACCAAACTGTATCTCCCTTCTTTATCTTTGTGTTCTGATTTTTTTTCAAATGTAATTTTGGTTGATATCAATGTCGCTACTCCCCTCCTCCTCCCTGATTTATATGAAGATGAAGAGATCATTTTAAACCCTTGTCTACTGAGTTTATTGTGTTCCACGTCTGTTAGGTGGGTTTCTTGTAAAAGTATTATTCCTGCTTTGTCTTTTTTCATTTTGCCTAGAATCTTGGATCTTTTAACTGGATTCAGGATTCCTTTTACATTATATGAAATTATTTTGGTTACACCCTGTTTCTCCATTGTGTTGTTTTGTTTAGTATAACTGTGTGGTGGCCCTCTTTTGTGCTACTCAGAAACTGAAAGAACATTAAAAACAAGAAAAACATTAAGAACATAGTGTAAAAAACTTTAAAACAAAAAGCTGTCAAAAGAACTTCCTGAGCTGAGGTCTTTTTAAAGACCCTGTAAGAGCCTTGATGGAGTGAAGGCTCTGAGGGAGATTCCTCAAACTCTGTTACGTGTTGAGGGCCCTCTCTTACCACTGAAAGTAGTCCCATGCTTTTAACGTGAGTTTCAGAACCCAATCCAAACTTGTAATGATTTTTTTTTTTTTCCTTTTATGCCTAAACCCTGTGAAATTGTGTGCACCCTCCCACCCCCATCACATCAAACATTCACGCAAAAACAGTATTTGTTAGTATGAGGAGAACGTGGATTATTGTCACATTTCTATTTTAACAAGTTTTTTTTTTTTTTATTACAAAGACTTATTTGTTTCAAATAATATAATTGTTCCATGAAATGTTTTACCACATGCTGAATATGCATCTCCTTTAATGTTTGTTACCTTGTGTGAGGGGCGTTGGATGTGCGGATTGATTCAAGAGGAAAAAAAAAAAAAAAAAAAAAAAAAAAAGGTCGCTATTCCAACCTGAAAACGGATAGTTTATCCGCGACGCTCTGGTGCTGGGTTTCCCGCTGCTGGTCCGTGGATTTTGAGGGTCTTTGTGTTGTCCATGTTTGTGCTTTGATCTTCACACTCGGGTCTGCCGCGGGTTTAAATACCGTTACCGGGAGCCCTCTTTTCGCCATGTCAGCTGTTGCTTCTTCCGCCGAATTATAGAGACACGTTTCATCGCCGTAGAAGACCCTTAACTTCGCAGGAAATGGAGTCTGAAAGCGCAATTTCTTCTCTCTTAACACCTTTTTCGCGTCATTGTATTCCCTGCGCTTTTTAAGGACCTCCGGGGCGTAATCATGTTCCACGTAGACTTTTCTCTCCTGGTGCATAAATCCTTTTTTCTGCCAGGCCAGTCTTACAACCTCTTGTTTTATTTTGAAATTGGAAAATCTTACCAACACCGAACGTGGGGGCGCTTCCGCCGCCGGCCTAGCGGCTAATGAACGATGTGCCTTTTCTATCTTCAAGTCGGTGGTTTGTGGAATATCCAATTTCTCTCTTAGTAAGGATTCCACGCATTCTGCCATTGAGTTAAAACCATTTTCGGTTCCTTCTATCAGACCATGAATTCTTATGTTGTCTCTTCTTTGTTTTCCTTCTTGGTCGGTTAGCTTAGCCTCTATAGCTGCTTGTCTTTTGCGTAGGTCCAGCACAGAATCTTCGAGCACTTTTATTCGATCCTCTGTTTCCAAGATTCGGTTCTCGGCCTGGTCCACTCTGCTGTTTGTCCTTTTCAATTCTTCTCTGAATTCCCGAAATTCGGCCGTAACATCTCGGCGAAATCGTCGTAGTTCCTCAAATAGTGATTTCAGGCTAACCCTTTTGTTAGCTATCACCAGCTCCTCGTCTTCTGAACGGGGATCTTCCAGTTCAGATTCTCCGGCCGATACGTGTCCTGGCCTGGAGAATTTCAGTTTCTTCTGTTTTCCTTTAGACATGATGATTTTGTCTTTTGATTTTCACTCCTCCAAAAATCCGTTAAGTTTGATTTTCAAGGTGTTATCCTGGATTGAGTCTGAGAGCTTCAGTGTTAAGCTGCAGTCGCCATGGCGTCCAGACCGGAAGTCCAGAAGCACCACTCTTTTGAAAAAGAAAAGCTATATTTAATTTACAGTCTGCCCTTGTGTTAACACTGTGAAGCTATTTCTGTCATGCGGTGGCCCTCGCGAGCCACCTATGAGACGCACACAAGTCCACCAGTGAGTTTTTAGTGAGTTTTATTACGGTGAAAAGGTGTTTACACAAGCTGCTGAGCTAATGACAGAGTCCTTGCAGAACAGGAAGCATAGGGCAATTAAGCACACTACAGGTCCAGGGCAGGAGACAGTCACACACAGACAGGCTAGGTAATAAATGCACTCGGACTGCTAAAGCAGGGACTTACAGCACAAATTACACCGGAGGGAATAAGGCTAATACAGCTCACTTACTAGTGCCGGTGAAAAGACGGTCAAGCCCTTAAGCAGCCGAGGTGAATATAGTCCAGGCATCCGTGACGATGAGTGAACAGAATAACGATCAGTTTAACGATCCATGCGATCAGACACTGCTGCGTCTTAATGACGCCAGCGCTCAGCTTAAATAACAAGGTACTAATGACAAATGACATACAGCTGACCGACCGTTGACAGGCGGAAACCCCTCCGAGCACTTTCACAATAAGAGCCCGGAGAGGCCAGAATACCGCCCGCAGCTGTCAAGGCCGGCAGCGAGACATAACTTTAACCCAAGCGCGATCAGAACCGACGCTCGGGTCATAACAGTACCCTCCCTCCACGGGCGGACTCCGGACGCCCCAAGGAACCACCCTGCCCCCCCCGCCCCCCCCCCAGGGTGGGAGGTAGGGGGACAGGTATGGAGGGAGAGAAACCAACCAAAAAACAAGACAAAGACCAAAACAAGAAATACATACAAGAAATACATGACTCTGGGGAAAAAAAAACAAAGAAAAGAAAATACATGACTAAACAAGGCTAAGACAAGACTGAGACTCACAAGGGAAAAAAAAACAAGAGACAAAAAATGCTCTAACTTGACTAAGACAAAGATTCACAAGGTAACAAGAGGCAATCACAAATTGCTCGGACTTGACAAAGACAATGACTTACAAGGTAACAAAATGCTCAAACTTGACTAAGACAATGACTTACAAGAAAACAAGAAGTAATCAAAAAATGGCTCGGACTTAACTAAGACTATGACATACAAGGAAACAAGAAAAAACAAGAGGCAATCTAAAATTGCTCAGACCTGACTAAGACTATGACTTTGGAAACAAGAGAAAACAAGAGGCAATCTAAAATTGCTCAGACCTGACTAAGACTAAGGCTTGAATACACAACAAAAATTGCTAGACGTACACGACATGATTTGGCACCATATGGGCCCACAGAAAATCCCACAGTACATGAACAGTCAGGTGGCCTGCCCCAGTCCCATGCCCCCAGGAATACGTCCTCTGGTGGCCGAACCAGGTCACCCCGTAACACACACAGTTCATTGGGTGGCCAACCCAAGATGCCGAACGCTCTAAGCAGTTCCTCGGGTGGCCGACCCGCATCCCACAGCCAGCAGGACCGTGGAGGGATTGCATGCAGCCGCTCACCTGAAAACAACAAAACAGGAGAGCGCCGATCTGCCAAACAAAACCCACTAATGGCCCCCAGCTGGTGGCTCCTGAGAGGGGGACAACCAAAACCCTGGGCCCCCTCGAATCCTGATTGGGTCGCAGCCGCACCTGCGCTGGACCCCCACTGGACCTCGTCGGACCCCGATTGGGTCAGGACGGACCCAGATAGGGTCACCGCTGCACCCACGTTGGACCCCGACTGGGTCACCTCGGCCCAAGCGTCGGACCCCGACTGGGTCAGGACGGACCCAGATTGGGTCACCGCTGCACCCACGTTGGACCCCGACTGGGTCACCTCGGCCCAAGCGTCGGACCCCGACTGGGTCAGGACGGACCCAGATTGGGTCACCGCTGCACCCACGTTGGACCCCGACTGGGTCACCTTGGCCCATACGTCGGACCCCGACTGGGTCAGGACGGGCCCAGATTGGGTCACCGCTGCACCCACGTTGGACCCCGACTGGGTCTCTTCGGACCACGCGTCGGACCCCGACCGGGTCACCACGGCCCACACGTCGGACCCCGACTGGGTCAGGACTGCTCCGGCGACGACCTCCTTCTCCGAACCTGGAACCCCTGGTCCCGTGACCTTGACTGGCTCCAGACCGGCAACGCTGTGGAGGTGCTCAGAACACAAAGGAGAACCAGGATCAGTTCCACCGGCAGCGCCAGAGCTCAGTGAGACGAGCTCGGGTGCAGCGGCCGGCTGCCCCTCACTCGCCTCCCCATGAGGCAGGCAAAAATGCTCTAACACACCATACAGGAAAACAAGAAAGAGCACTTGCCTGCACTCGGGCTCTGGAGCCGTCCAGGACTTCGCTGATCCAGGTTCAGGAAGACGCTCGTCGTCGGGCTCCCACTCGGCTGTGTCGGGTTCCACAACCGGCCTGATGGTCTCTGCAGCTGGATCCTCATGTGCAGATGTCCATGCCAATAACCCGTATGGCGTGGAGGCAGAGGACCCTGGACCTGCTGACTCGGGCTGCATCCCTGAAGAACCTTGGGGACGCTCTCTCGTCGGCTCTGGCTCCTCACTGCAGTCCATTCTCCTCCTCTGTCCAAAACAAGGCTGCAAGACCGGGATATCTCCTAGAGCTGCAGGCCTCCCCCTCGTTCGCCGGCGTGGGACTGACGCCGAGGACCGCTCCGCAGGAGGAGACACAGAGGCAGCAGGTTTAAAATAACTGGCTACAGCTGGGGAAAGAAACTCAGGGAGCTGCGAACCCTGAGCTTCACCCTCAGGAGTCAGACAAGACAGATCACTATTATTACTGGAAAAGTGAACTTGGACTTGCCTGTCTCCCGGGGGGGAGGATGTTGTCAGCTGTAGCGGGCGTTGCTCCTTCCCTCGCTCGCTGGACGGAACAGGATCCAAGGACGGAGCCCACCGGCAAAGGACTCAGCTCACTCTCAGCAGCTGGCTGGTTGAGGGGGTCATCCCGGCGGCCCGGAACTGGATCCGGAGCTGGAGCTTGCCGAAGATGCGCCCGGCCGTGACGCCGACGCCTTCGCCGGCCCCCAGATGGTGCGAACTCCCGAAATGGATCCCTAGGCGAAGAGCAGGTGTGCCTCTTCACCTGCTCCATGCCGCGTTCCTCCTCCATCATCAGGAATAGTTCGCGTTGGGCGGCGATGTCCTCCCTCCTAGCGTCGACTTCCAGGTGGTTGGCGAAGCAGGGAGAGAGATTACGGAGCACATCTTCGGCGGCGTCCAGGTACCAATGTCTGCCGTGGTCGTAGTCCAACATGGAAGCGGAGATGAGTAACTCATCTACCGCTTCCAAAACACACGTCAGCACGTGACTCTTCGGTGACGGCATTCCTCACATACACAGGTCCCAGACAGGGAAAACAACGTCCAAAACTCAACACACTGGTGAAAAAGCGTCTCAAAATGGCGTCACCGTAAAACGCCGTTTGGGCAGCAGTGTACTGTCATGCGGTGGCCCTCGCGAGCCACCTATGAGACGCACACAAGTCCACCAGTGAGTTTTTAGTGAGTTTTATTACGGTGAAAAGGTGTTTACACAAGCTGCTGAGCTAATGACAGAGTCCTTGCAGAACAGGAAGCATAGGGCAATTAAGCACACTACAGGTCCAGAGCAGGAGACAGTCACACACAGACAGGCTAGGTAATAAATGCACTCGGACTGCTAAAGCAGGGACTTACAGCACAAATTACACCGGAGGGAATAAGGCTAATACAGCTCACTTACTAGTGCCGGTGAAAAAACGGTCAAGCCCTTAAGCAGCCGAGGTGAATATAGTCCAGGCATCCGTGACGATGAGTGAACAGAATAACGATCAGTTTAATGATCCATGCGATCAGACACTGCTGCGTCTTAATGACGCCAGCACTCAGCTTAAATAACAAGGTACTAATGACAAATGACATACAGCTGACCGACCGTTGACAGGCGGAAACCCCTCCGAGCACTTTCACAATAAGAGCCCGGAGAGGCCAGAATACCGCCCGCAGCTGTCAAGGCCGGCAGCGAGACATAACTTTAACCCGAGCGCGATCAGAACCGACGCTCGGGTCATAACAGTTTCACGTCTGTTTAAAAATATAGGCAGTGCTAGAGTTGGCTTCATTGTATCGATTTACAAACTGCAATACTTTTGTGGTAATGGACTCTTTGCTTCATCTGAAAATGGGAAGAAAAGCGAGCAAAGTGTGCCAAATCGCAAGCATGCTAGCTACTAGCAGCCAGCTAGCTACCAGCATTGGCTATGTTTGGATCTCGGGTCTTCTGCAGTACTAACTAAACAGGTATATGTTGTTGTGTTCGTGTTCGTTGAGGAGAGAAGAGACTTGCAGTTGAACCAACGTAACTTTATTTTTTAGCGGCAGCTCACACAGACACTTTCACATCGGCTCCCATGTTGGCCGTTTCTTATTCTACTGGGTGCATCATTCCAACAAGCGGTAACAAGGTAGCAGCGACGCCTAGTGGTAAACACTGATCATTACATCCCCCTTTCTTTGAGGTGAATAAACATTAATAAACATTGATGCAAAACAGTGTATATGTATTCAGTATGAATGGACTAATACAAAACACAAATTTCAGTTCTCCCTGAATCAACATGCCCAAAGAAATTAACATCTGTTACATTTTTCTTATTCTTTGCTTTTTGCTTTTTTTTTTTTTCTTATAAGTCCAACCTATCTGGTTTCTTTATTTCTCGTTTTGATCTTCTCGGTTCATCTTTGTCAGGTGGAACATTTGCTTCACAGTTCATAAGAGGTGTGGTTGTGGGAGATTCTGGGTGAGCATTATTGGGCCCACCAGGTGCTTGTGGAGTCTTGAGGAGACTGCGGCGATTGCGCCTGAGCACCTGTCCATCCTCGGTTCTCACTGTGAATGATCTTGGAGCAACTTCCTGTAATACAACTCCTTTAGTGTTCCAGCCAGATGCATCCTCCATCCTAACTGGGTCGTTGTTGGCCAGTGGAGAGAGTGGTTTGGCTGAAGTGTCAAAGAATGTCTTTTGTTTCAGTTTCTGCTTCTCAAGCTTGTTTCTGAGTTTTGTATCTTTCCTTTGTGAAGTAGCATTTGGGTAGCTGGGAAGCGTTGTACGCAGCTTTCTGTTCATTAGTAGCTCAGCAGGTGACAGTCCGCACTGAAGTGGAGAGGCGCGGTAACTGAGTAGAGCCAAGTATGGATCCGAGTTGCTGTCTGCAGCTTTCTTAAGCAGTTGCTTCAGAATGTGGACGCCTTTTTCTGCTTGTCCATTTGATTGTGCATAGTGTGGGCTTGACGTCACATGCCGAAATTCATACTGTTCTGCAAACTGCTGCCATTCCCTGCTACTGAAACATGGTCCATTATCTGTCACCACAAGGTGTGGGATGCCATGCCGAGCAAATGTGGATTTGGTATGAGTGATCACACAGGCTGATGTAGTGCTTGAGAGTAGTGCCATTTCTGGAAAGTTGGAAAAGTAGTCCATGACTACTAAGTAGTCTTTGCCTTTAAGGTGAAACAGGTCTATCCCTACTTTGTGCCAAGGGGATGCAGGACTTTCAGATATCACCATTGGCTCTTTGCTTTGTTTACTTTGGTGTTTCTGGCACGTTTCACAACTACTCACAAGCGTCTCGATGTCTTTGTTTAGTCCAGGCCAGTACACTGACTCCCTTGCTCTCCTTTTACATTTTTCAATCCCAAGGTGTCCTTCATGTATCCTGTTTAACAAATCTGGTCTTAGAGCCTCAGGGATGACTATTCTTCCTTTCTTCAGTAATAGTCCATCAACAAAACTGAGATCTCCTCTGACATGGTAATAGCGAGGGCAAGATCCTGCAGGCCATCCCTCGTCCATGTTCTGAATGACACGCTGTAGCTCGGTGTCCTGTGATGTCACCTCAGCTATTTGTTTCGACTTTGTGTCAGATACTGGCAGAGCACACGACACCATGTTGATGTGATTTTCAATATCCTCATCTGTGGAACTCAGACACTTTTCAGCAGGTGCCCTGGACAAAGCATCTGCGAGTATCAGGTGCTTTCCCGGTGTATAAACCAGTTCAAAATCGTACCTTTGCATTTTCATCATTAGGCGTTGGATCCGTGGGGACATTTCGTTAAGATTCTTCTTGATAATGGAGACGAGTGGGCGGTGGTCAGTTTCCACAGTAAAAGACGGCAGTCCATAGACATAACTGTGAAACCGCTCCAGCCCGTAGGAAACGCCTAAACACTCCTTTTCAATCTGGGCATATTTGCATTCAGACTTTGTCATAGCCCTTGATGCATAGGCTACTGGTTTCCAGTACTCTCCTTCTGCCTGTAGGAGCACTGCTCCGATGCCATCTTTGGACGAGTCAGTTGACACTTTGAGCTTTTTCCGGTGGTCATAGTAGGCTAATGCTGGTGCTCTGGTAAGAGTTTGCTTAAGTCTTTGCCACTCTTGCTCATGTTTTTCGGCCCATTTAAAGTCACAGTCGTTGTGTAAGAGCTCTCGGATGCATGACGTCTTTGCTGTGAGGTTGGGAATAAATTTGCCTATGAAATTTACCATTCCCATGATGCGTAACACGCCCGTTTTGTCTGTTGGTCTTGGCATGTTCAGTATTGCTTTCACTTTATCGCCATCTGGTTGTATGCCTTGAGCTGTGAGTTTGTCTCCGAGGAAGAGAATCTCTTGTACTGCAAACTCACACTTGGCTCTATTGAGTTTCAGCCCGTACTTCTGAATGCGCTCCATCACTTTGTTAAGTCTCTGGTTGTGCTCTTGGAGAGTCGAGCCCCATACAATAATGTCATCTATGTAAACTCTGACTCCCTCTAGGCCTTCAATGATCTGTTCCATCGCTCTGTGGAATATTTCTGGTGCAGATTTTATTCCAAATGGCAGCCTAAGAAAACAGTATCTACCGAAAGGTGTGTTAAAAGTACAGTACTTAGTGCTGCTCTCATCCAGTTTTAACTGCCAGAAACCCTGAGAAGCGTCGAGCTTTGTGAAGTAGTTAGCTCCTGCCATCTCACTGACTATTTCCTCACGTGTGGGGATTTGGTAGTACTCGCGCTTAATGTTCTCATTTAGATCTTTTGGGTCCATGCACATTCTCAACTCACCATTCTTTTTCTTTGTGACGACAATCGAGTTGACCCAGTCTGTGGGCTCCTGCACCTTTTTGATCACGCCCATGTTGGTCATCCTGTCCAGTTCTCGTTTGAGGGCTTCACGCAGTGGAGCTGGGACCCTACGTGGTGCGTGCACAACTGGTTGGGCGCCTTCTTTTAGCTGGACTTTATATGTAAAGGGCAGTGTGCCAAAACCTTTGAACACATCAGAAAAGTTTTGCACAATAGCGTTAGTGTCACACTTGGAATCTGATTCAATGCAGTACACTCTTTTCACTAACCCTAGCTCTTCACAGCTTTTATCACCCAACAGTGATTCACATTTCTTATTCACAACAGAAAAGTTTACATTGTGCACTTTACCTTTAACAACAACATTCAGTTTACAGGTACCAAAACACTGTATGGGTTGCCCATTGTAATCTTTCAACCCTGATTTCTTTCTGTATATGTGTGGCTTAACCTGCATTTCCTTTACATCAGACATGCTAATGAGGTTAGCTTTTGCACCAGTGTCCAGTCTCATAGTGACGATAGTCCCGTTAACCAGCAGAGGAGTGGTCCACTTGTCCTCATTGGTAATGCTGTTGACTTTTTCTTCTTCATTTTCACAGTCAACGATGCCCACAAAGAAAGTGTCACTTAAGTCTGTGTCTTCGACTACATTCACGTTTTTGCCTTTCTTTCCTTCCTTTCTTTTGGTGAAGCATTGCTTGGCAAAATGATTCTTTCCATGGCAGTTAGAGCATACTTTACCAAACGCTGGACATTGCTTTGGCTTGTGCTGTAATCCGCAACGCTTGCAGAAGAACGTGGGATCCTCGGTCCGCTGTGCAGTCCCGGCCCATGAGCGATGCCTCCCGCTCTGAGATGACACGGCGCCGACCGCTGCTCCTTCACTCGGAGGTGTGGCGCCTGGCATGCCGCAGAATGTTTTCATGTGCTTCTGGGACAGTTCGCTTGCCTGGCAGAGTTTAACAGCCATCTCCAGCGTCAACTCCGTCTCACGAAGCAGTCTCTCTCGTAACTTTTTGTCCTCAACACCAAACACAATTTGATCTCTGATCATTGAGTCCTTCAATGTCCCAAAATCGCAGGATTGTGCTTTCAAACGGAGAGCTGTCAAAAAACTGTCAAAGGGCTCACTCTGTTGCTGCATACGAGATCTAAACATGTATCTTTCATATGTCTCATTTTTCTTAGGAGTGCAGTGAGCATCAAACTTAGCGAGCACGACATCCAGCTTATTTGGGTCTTCACCCGTTCCGAACACGAACGTGTTGTACACTTCAATGGCCTGTGGCCCCGCTAAGTTCAGCAAAAGTGCTACCTTTCTCAAGTCCGGCTTCGTGTCCAGTCCCATGGCCGTGACATACAAGTTGAACTGCTGCTTGAATGCCCGCCATTTTTCATCCACGTTACCTGCCAATTTCAGGTTTTCCGGCGGCTTCAACTCCATGACGACTTCTCACGTGGTCGCTCAGTTCATGCAGTTTACTCCTGGTACCATGTTGTGTTCGTGTTCGTTGAGGAGAGAAGAGACTTGCAGTTGAACCAACGTAACTTTATTTTTTAGCGGCAGCTCACACAGACACTTTCACATCGGCTCCCATGTTGGCCGTTTCTTATTCTACTGGGTGCATCATTCCAACAAGCGGTAACAAGGTAGCAGCGACGCCTAGTGGTAAACACTGATCATTACATATGTGTTCTAAAAGCTTTATTACTTTTGCACTTGACAATATTTAATTTGTTTTCATGTAAGTGAAATGACAATAGACGTCTTCATGCTGATTGAGATGCTTAGCAACAGTTACTGGCTACATTTAAAAGGGACTATTTTTTTCCTCAGCTGCACAAAATAACTGGTTAAACAAACAAATCATAATATTTTGTCCATTGCTGTCATTTCACAAATAGTGGTTGCGGAACTGTTGCATAAAAGCAAAATTACACTTGAGGTCGTTATGGTATTATGAAAATAGTAACTGCGGGTGTCATATTGATCACACTCGGAGTTGCTATATTTACTGATACCGCATTCCCTCTTGTGTAATGTTTCATTATATTCTCATCAGTATGAGTTAACGTGAAAATTCAGACTACTCTTCTGTCTGTAACATTTTCCACATGTTTCACAAGAAAAGGGTTTCTCACTGTTTTATTTATTTATCTCTCATTTCATTACAAGTGTAATGGGCCCCAACCAGGGGTCTATGGTTACACTTTAAATCACAAAGCTTTATATCCGAGGGCTCTCTTCAAGATAGAGACTGTTCCTCTTAATGCTGAGATCTGTATTTCACAGATGCTAGGACAGCCGGGTATCGCCTGTAGATATTTTTTTTAGGTTTTTCTTCACCATCCCAGTTGCTCCCACCACCACAGGTATTATTTCTGCTTCCTGCAGATTCCAGGTGCTCCTTAGGTCATTTTTCAGGTCTTGATATTTTGTTATTTTTTCTCTTTCTGCTCTGTTGAGGCCGTAGTCGTTTGATATGGTTACATCTATTATTTTGGCAGTTTTGTCCTTTTTGTTCAAGATAACTATGTCCGGTTTTATTGCTCCTCCTTCAATGTGTCTTCCAGTTGGGATTTCCTTGTCATAATAGATGGTGGTATCTCCGTTGGCACTGACTGGCTCTGGATCGTGTTCCCATACTGGTCCTTTTACTTCTATTTTTAACGCTTTGCATATTTTCCAGTGTATGTAACGAGAAAATCTTGTTGTGGCGAGCAGTGTAGTGTCCATCGGCCATGAGGACCTGGCAACCGGAGAGTAGGTGGCTTGCACTCTCCACCGCTACATGACAGAATCGACATTTGTCACTCTGTGACAATCCTGCCATTTTTTTAAATCCATTGGTTAGAAGTCCCTGGTCTTGTGCTCCAACCACTAGTCTCTTCTCGTCGTACCCCAGATCTCCATTCCTGATCCAGCGCAATGTCTCTTCCCTATCAATATAATCCCTGTTGAGTTCCTCCTGGAAACGTCCTGCTCGTTTATGTTGTTTCCATCTTTCTTTTCTTTCCTCCTGTGTCCTTCTGCTGTATTTTTCTCTCGTCTTTCTAGCTATTTTTGTTGCTGGGTTTTGTTGACTGGCTTTCATGCTATCTAATAAATCTCCTGCAAAGGACTCGGCTTGTTTAGTTATGGATGTGTTAATACTGAGGGTTTCATGATGTTGGGTGACCTTTTCCACCGTCTCATCATTGGCGCTTTTTAGGTATTGACCAATGCTTATTATTGTTGCCCTGTAGGCCTGGTTTATTTCAATTAGGCCCAGTCCTCCCTCTTTACGTAGCATATATATCCTATCTAGGCATTGGTTTCTGTATGTTACCTTATGAAGGGTTAGGGTCTTCCTGGTCCGAACATCCAACTTGTCCAGTTCCCCCTGTGGCCAGTCTATCACCCCAAATCCATATGTGGCAACTGGTACTGCCAACTGGTTTATTGCAGTGATTTTATTTTTAGGTGTTAAATTTGATTTACAGATTTTCTTTAGGCGATGTTGATATTCTTTTTTGACCATTTCCCTCATTTTTCTGTGTTCAATAGTTGTGTTTTCTTCTATGCCCAGATATTTATACGCTGATTCCCCTGCCAGGTCTTTGATGTGCTTATTGTCTTCTATTTGGATGTTCTCTGATGCTGTTTTCTTTCCTTTTTTTATTGTACATTTTGCACACTTGTCAAGTCCAAATTCCATGCAGATGTCTTTTGAAAACATGTGAACGATACTGACAAGTTGATTTAGTTTCTGTTCAGATTCTGCGCAGAGCTTGAGGTCGTCCATGTAGAGCAGATGATTCACTCTCTTCCCTTTTCTTGTTCTGCCTTTGCTTAAATCATATCCGATGTCAAGGTCTGATAAGATTTTGCTTAAGGGGTCAATACACAGACAGAAGAGCAGTGGCGAGAGGCTGTCCCCCTGGAATATTCCTCGCTGGATCCTGATGTCTGGGATTGTTATTTGTCCTTCTTTGTGGTTAAGCATAATTGTGGTTTTCCACTTAGCCATCTGGACCTCCAGAAAAGTTTTAATCTCTGGGCTGATGTTATACAGCTCCAGACAGCGTATTATCCAGGAGTGGGGGATGCTGTCGAATGCCTTTTTGTAGTCGATCCACGCCATGCTTAAGTTTCTCTCACGCCTCTTGCAGTCTTCCAGGATGGTTTTATTAATGAGTAGTTGTTCTTTGGCTCCCAGCTTATTTCTTATACAGCCTTTTTGCTGTGGTTGCAGGTAGTTTTCTGCGTCCAGATGTTCATAAATGGCCTCAGTAATGATTCCTGTCAGCCATTTGTATGTGGTCGGGAGGCAACAGATGGGTCTGTATTTATTGACTTGTTGGGTTTCAAGACTCTTGGGCAGGAGTATGGTGTTTCCATATGTGAGCCACTCTGGTGTTTCTTCCTCTCCCCTAACAAGTCGGTTAAATGCCTCTGCGTAGTGTTTGTGTAGTGCTGTTATCTTTTTGAGCCAGAAGTTAGGTATTTTATCTATTCCAGGAGATTTGAAGTTAAGGTATTTCCTGATTTTTTCTTGAGCTGTTTCTTCTGTGATTTTTAATGAGGGCATCTGTTGTTTTCCTTTATTTTTCTCAGCAATGGTTTGAATCCAATTATTATTTTTATGTTGAACTGGGTCCTCAAACAGATTTCTCCAGAACGTTTCCAGTTGGGTTTTTTCAGGAGGTACCTCTACTTCGATAGTTTCATCTATAAACCTCCTGTAGACTTGTTTTGGGTTCTGTGCAAATAATTTATTTATCAGTTTTGAGTTCTCTCGCCGTTGCCTGTTCCTGATTTGAGCTGCTAGGGCCTTGACTTGCGCCTGGTACTCTACTATTTTTCCTATTATTTGCTCTTTCCTAATGTTATATTTTTCTTGGATTCTGTTGATTACTCTCAGTAATTTAGTATTGCAGTTTCTCACCAGTATGTGTTGTCATGTGACGTTTCAAACCACTACCTTTACTGAAACATTGTCCACGTTTTACAAGAAAAAGGCTTCTCTCCTGTGTGAGTTCTCATATATTTTAAACTACATCGCTGGTTGAAACATTTTCCACAAGTTTCACATGAAAAGGGTTTCTCACTGTTTTATTTATTTGCATCTCATTTCCTTACAAGTGCAATGGGCCCCAACCAGGGGTCTATGATTACACTTTAAATTAAAAAGCTTTGTATCCAAGGGCTCTCTTTAAGATAGAGACTGTTCCTCTGATTGCTGAGATCTGTATTTCACAGATGCTAGGGCAGCCGGGTATTGCTTGTAGATATTTTTTCAAGTTCTTCTTAACCATCCCAGTTGCTCCCACCACCACAGGTATAATATCTGCATCCTGCAGATTCCAGGTGCTCCTTAGGTCGTTTTTGAGGTCTTGATATTTTGTTATTTTTTCTCTTTCTGCTCTGTTGAGGCCGTAGTCGTTTGGTATAGTTACATCGATTAATTTGGCAGTTTTGTCCTTTTTGTTCAAGATAACTAGGTCCGGTTTTATTGCTCCTCCTTCAATGTGTTTTCCAGTTGGGATTTCCTTGTCATAAAAGATGGTAATATCTCCTTTGGAGCTAACTGGCTCTGGATCGTGCTCCCATACTGGTCCTTTTACTTCTATTTTGAATTCTTTGCATATTTTCCAGTGTATATAACGGCAGATCTTATTGTGGCGAGCAGTGTAGTGTCCATCGGCCATGAGGACCTGGCATCCGGAGAGTAGGTGGCTTACACTCTCCACCGCTACATGACAGAATCGACATTTGTCACTCTGTGACAATCCTGCCATTTTTTTAAAACCATTGGTTAGAAGTCCCTGGTCTTGTGCTCCAACCACTAGTCTTTCCTCGTCGTACCCCAGATCTCCATTCCTGATCCAGCGCAATGTCTCTTCCTTATCAATATAATCCCTATTGAGTTCCTCCTGGAAACGTCCTGCTCGCTTATGTTGTTTCTATCTTTCTTTTCTTTCCTCCTGTGTCCTTTTGCTGTATTTTTCTCTCGTCTTTCTAGCTATTTTTGTTGCTGGGCTTTGCTGACTGGCTTTCATGTTATCTAATAAATCTGCTGCAAAGGTCTCGGCTTGTTTAGTTATGGATGTGTTAATACTGAGGGTTTCATGATGTTGGGTGACCTTTTCCACTGTCTCATCATTAGCGCTTTTTAGGTATTGACCAATGCTTATTATTGTTGCCCTGTAGGCCTGGTTCATTTCAATTAGGCCCAGCCCTCCCTCTTTACGTGGCATATATATCCTATCTAGGCATTGGTTTCTGTATGTTACCTTATGAAGGGTTAGGGTCTTCCTGGTCCGAACATCCAACTTGTCCAGTTCCCCCTGTGGCCAGTCTATCACCCCAAATCCATATGTGGCAACTGGTACTGCCAACTGGTTTATTGCAGTGATCTTATTTTTAGGTGTTAAATTTGATTTACAGATTTTCTTTAGGCGATGTTGGTATTCTTTTTTGACCATTTCCCTCATTTTTCTGTGTTCAATAGTTGTGTTTTCTTCTATGCCCAGATATTTATATGCCGATTCCCCTGCCAGGTCTTTGATATGCTTATTGTCTTCTATTTGGATGTTTTCTGATGCTGTTTTCTTTCCTTTTTTTATTGTACATTTTGCACACTTGTCAAGTCCAAATTCCATGCAGATGTCTTTTGAAAACATGTGAACGGTACTGACAAGTTGATTCAGTTTCTGTTCAGATTCTGCGTAGAGCTTGAGGTCGTCCATGTAGAGCAGATGATTCACTCTCTTGCTCCCTTTTCTTGTTCTGCCTTTGCTTAAGTCATACCCGATATCAAGGTCTGATAAGATTTTGCTTAAGGGGTCAATACACAGACAGAAGAGCAGTGGCGAAAGGCTGTCCCCCTGGAATATTCCTCGCTGGATCCTGATGTCTGGGATTGTTATTTGTCCTTCTTTGTGGTTAAGCGTAATTGTGGTTTTCCACTTAGCCATCTGGACCTCCAGAAAAGTTTTAACCTCTGGGCTGATGTTATACAGCTCCAGACAGCGTATTATCTGACATAACGCACGGCTCAGGAGACACGCACACACAGGCTTAGAGTAGTTCAAATAGTTTATTAACAGCAGGGGTGAATGAGTGTGTGTCTGCGGGATGCAGATGTGTTGGTGGTGGCGTCTGCTTCAGGCACAGAGGCAGATGACCGTTCGGCTGAGCAACCCTATGGAGAGAGCACAGGGAGAGGGTGACGGGCATACACCAACACAGGATGAATTATGGCAAGAGAAGATCTTACTTGAGTTGTCAGGATAGCTGGCACAGCAAGGGGAACGTAGCCCGGGAGACAGCCACCTGGAGAGCTCCGTGCAGCAGCGAAGGATGGGCGATGGAACGGAGAGGTCCGCCGCCGGGGAATCCACCTGTGCACAGGGGAGCAGACTGGAAAAGGAGGTAAGGGTTCTTACCCAGAATAGCGATGCTGAAGAAAGGAATGCTCACGGCGGTGAGGGAACGAAGTCTGACGGCTTCAGGCCGAGCCTCCGGGCGAGGCGGCTTTTATCCTTCGCCGCTGATGAGGATCAGGTGTGTGAGCAGGTGGCGCCGCTGATGAACGGCGCGGCGTGACAGTACTCCCCCCTCTAGCAGCGCCTCCTGGCGATGGCTTATCCGGGTGCGCTCGGTGGAAGTCCGCGATGAGCGATGGGTCCAACACAAACGACGGGGGCACCCATTGTCGATGCTCGGGCCCATAGCCCTCCCAGTCCACCAAGTATTGCAACCCACGACCCCGGCGCCGGGAGTCCAGGATGGAGGAGACGGACCAGGCCGGGTGGCCACCAATCATCCGGGGCGCGGGTTGCGCTGCAGGAGGAGGGCAAAGGGGGTCGGTGACTGCCAGCTTCACCTTTGATACGTGGAAGGTGGGATGGATGCGGAGGGAGGGGGGAATAGCCACGCGCACAGCCACCGGGTTGATGATCCGGGTGATGGGGAAGGGACCCATGAAGCGCTGTGCCAGCTTTCTCCTCTCGCCTTTTAGGGTGACGTCCTGGGTGGAAACGTAGACAAGTTGCCCAACTCTGTACGCCGGGGCAGGTCTTCTACGTCGGTCCGCCACGGTCTTGTTGCGCTCCGCTGTGCGTAAAAGCGCATGACGCGCGGCGGCCCAGGTGGAGCGGAACTGCCTCACGTGTGCCCTAACTGACGGAACAGTTACCTCGCTCTCCTGCGCTGGAAGCAGCGGGGGGTTGTAACCCAGGGACGCCTTGAAGGGGGACATCCCCGTTGCAGAAGAGTGGGCGGTGTTGTGGGCGTACTCCACCCAGGCGAGATGGTTGCTCCATGATGTCGGCTTGGATCTTGCAACACAGCGGAGCGCAGCCTCCAGCTCCTGATTGGTCCTCTCACACTGCCCGTTAGACTGGGGGTGATGGCCGGAGGAGAGGCTCACCTTGGCTCCGATGGCGTTGCAAAAGGATTTCCAAACCTCGGATGAAAATTGGGGGCCCCGGTCCGAGACCACGTCCACCGGGATCCCATGCAGCCTGACCACGTGTTGGACGAGGAAGCCCGCCGTCTCCAGGGCGGTAGGGAGACCTTGCAGGGGGATGAAGTGTGCCGCCTTGGAGAAACGGTCCACGACGGTCAGGATGGTGTCGAATGAGTTGGAAGCTGGGAGCCCGGTGACGAAATCCAGTGCGATGTGCGACCATGGCCTGCCAGGGACGGGCAGAGGCTGGAGCAGACCCGCTGGAGGGGCGTTTCCCGACTTGCTGGTGGCACAAATTGGACAAGCCCGGGCGTAGCGGGCTGCATCCCTCCGCAGGCCCGGCCACCAAAAGGACCGTTGGAGCAGGCTGATCATCCGAGAGGTGCCGGGATGACAGGTGAGCCGGGAGGTGTGGAGCCAGTGGATGACCTCTCCTCGGACCGCAGACGGAACGAACAGTCTTCCCTCCGGTCCGCCGCCAGGATCAGGTTCCACCTCCTGTGCCTTCCGGATCTTGTCCACAATGTCCCAAGAGATAGCTCCCACGACGCACGACCTGGGCAGGATAGTGTGGGGCGTCTCCTCAGCCCCCGCGGGGGTGAACTGTCTAGAGAGGGCGTCAGGCAGGCCGTTCTTGGAGCCTGGCCTGAAGGTGATAGAGAACCGGAACCTGGCGAAGAACAGAGACCAGCGCGCCTGGCGGGCATTCAGGCGCTTGGCGGATCGTAGATACTCTAAATTCTTATGGTCCGTCAAGACCACAAACGGCAGGTCCGCCCCCTCTAACCAGTGGCGCCACTCCTGTAGGGCGAGTTTAATGGCCAGGAGCTCTCTGTCCCCCACATCATAGTTCCTCTCCGCCGGGGACAGGCGCCGGGAGAAGAAGGCGCACGGTCGCTTGGCGCCATCATCCGGTGATTGCTGGGATAACACTGCTCCCACTCCCGTGTCCGATGCGTCCACCTCCACAATGCACTGCAGCGCGGGGTCGACCTGGCGAAGGACCCGGGGGGAGGAGAACTCCGCCTTCAGCGCCTTAAAGGCAGCATCGACCTCTTCGGTCCACCGGAACGGGACCTTCGGGGACGTGAGGCGGGTCAGTGGTCCGACGATCAGAATCAGAATCAGAATCAGAATAAACTTTATTGCCAAGCATGTAAAAAAACACACGAGGAACTTGACTTGACATTGGTGCGCATGCGCGCGACACAACGACACGGCAGCCATAAAGGCGCCTCATCAAACAGAGATAGATAAGAAAGGGAGGGGAAGGGAGGGAACGACACAAGGGGGGAGGAGAAAAAAAACTTCGTTATCAAAATACAGCTTATTTTTAAGCAGATTGTGATTACAATGAAAAAAAATCTCTCAATAGCACAGAGCAACAACTCAGAATTCACGAGACACAAGAGAGCAGTGTACAGTATATCTTTAATCAGTTCATGAATCAATGTGTGTGCGGTGTTGAGCAGTGTTGATGATAATAAGAGAGACCCAAGGACCCTTGGCAGAAGATGTTTTGTCTGTCTGGCGCCCAGTCTTATCTGGCGCTGCAGCTGGCTGTCCAAGGCCTTGTGCTCATGATTTTGAAAAAAAACACAGTCTGCAGACAGCCAGGAGGAATATTCATGGGGAATAATAATGCCAAATAGGACTGATCACAGAGAAGACTTGTATTTCTTCTGTAGATTCAGTACATTAATCCTTCATTGCGCAGCTTTGAACTCGTCGTGGAAAGACCTGAGCGAACCCATGATGTAATCCACCTTACGAGACAGTTCTCCAGTAGTCGCTATCAGGGTCTTCTCCAGTTTCTCAATTTGTTGGATGCACCTCGCCTGGCCAGCATTTTGATAGGTTGAATCCATCTTCAGCAATTTGCGGTAAACCAAGACAATTCCCGTCCCAATCAGAATTATCCCAATCACCAAGATTACGAAGATAAACAAATCTTCAATATCTTCGATAGAGAGATTAGAGAGACACAGCATTTTCCAAATACCTGTCCAGCTGAAATTCGGGACAAAACGGCGGTAAAAATTGGCGAAGCCAACAAACTGTTGCACCTGCTTCCGAGATGCGGGAGTAGGCCACTCCACCACCGCCTTCACCTTCTCTGGGTCCGGGAGCACCTGGTCTTGGGCGATGATGAATCCCAGGAAGGATGTGGTCCTAGCGTAAAACTCGCACTTCTCAGCCTTCACGTACAAACGATTCTCCAGCAGTCTTTGAAGGACCCGCCTCACATGGATCCGGTGCTCGTCTCTGGACTGAGAGAAGATCAGAATGTCGTCCAGGTAGACGAACACGAAGAGGCCGATGAAATCCCGGAGGACGTCATTGATGAGGCGCTGAAAGACGGCAGGAGCGTTGGTCAGCCCGAACGGCATGACGAGATACTCAAAGTGGCCGTTCGGGGTACGGAAGGCTGTTTTCCATTCATCTCCCTCCCGGATCTGGACGAGGTGGTAAGCGCTGCGGAGGTCCAGCTTGGTAAACCAGGTCGCCCCCTGGAGGGAGTGGAAGGCAGTGTCCATGAGGGGCAGGGTGTAACGGTCCCTCTCAGTGATGTCATTAAGTGCTCGGTAGTCAATACAGGGACGGAGGGAACCGTCCTTCTTCCCTACAAAGAAAAACCCCGCCCCCACGGGTGATGACGATGGGCGGATAATCCCAGCGCTCAGTGATTCCTTCAGGTACGTATTCATAGTCTCCTTCTCCGGTGCCGACAGGCTGTAGAGCCGACCAGATGGCAGGGGGGCCCCCTGGCGGAGATTGATGGCACAGTCATATGGTCGATGCGGGGGAAGAGACATAGCTTTTGACTTGCTGAATACCATACCCAGGTCGTGAAAATCTGGGGGCACCAGTGACAGGTCCGGGGGTGCTGTATCCGCCACAGGAGGAGCCGCGGACGGGGAGCAGGCAGCGGACTGAAGGCAGGTGCCCATGCAGAAGGTACTCCACGCCGACACCCCAGCTGACCTCCAGTCCAGGACAGGATTGTGGAGGCGTAGCCAGGGATACCCCAGGATGACGGGCGACACAGAGTTGGGCAGGACGTAGAAAACCATTTCCTTCAGGTGTGCTGGCAATGGAGTAGGTGTGTGCGTTGCTGGCTCCTGCTATATTTTTTTCTTTACTTTTTAAACCCTATTTTGCTGTAAGCTGTTAATGTTTTGGACATTTAATACGTGCAGAATCTGTTTTGAAATATGTCCAAAACAAGAAAGCAGACTGAAAAGGAGGCAGCAGGGAACAATATTAACACCAGCTTAGCTGAGGATGCTAGTATCAGCCTTAACCCTGCACTTGTTGCCTTGCTTGAGCAACACAGAATGTCCATAGCTGCTGACTTCAAAGCTTCATTTGAACTTATTAATGGTAAGCTGGACAAAATTCAAGCAGATGTGGCGAACCAGGAGCAACGCATTGGCGACCTTGAAAACAACGCGGAGGACGTCAGTCAGCGCCTAGCGGCGCTTGAAGTTACATGCGAGTCAATACAGGAGGAGAACAAACTTTTGAAAAACAAACTTTCTGACCTGGAGGGAAGAAGCAGGAGGCTGAATATTCGTCTGGTGGGTCTGCCGGAGTCCTTTGATGTGGGTCCACGGCCATCTGAATTTTTTTCTCGGCTGTTGGTGGACGTCTTTGGCACACAAACTTTGCCATCTCCCCCAGAGCTGGATAGAGCCCACCGCAGCCTCATGTCCAAGCCGAGTCCGAAGGGGAAGCCGCGCACTGTCATTATTTGTTTCCACCGGTTTCGGACCAAAGACTTGGTGATGAGAGAAGCGCGGAGACGCCGTGGGACTTTGGAATATCGTGGACATAAACTTCAGTTCTACGAGGATTATAACGCCAACGTTCAGAAGCAACGAGCCGAATATAAGGAGGTTATGTCCGAGTTGTACAAGAGAGGTTTTCGTCCTTCTCTTCTTTTCCCCGCCAGGCTCCGGATAACTCTTCCAGACGGCAAAAACCAGTGGCTGGCGTCCGTCTCGGAGGCCACCTGCTTCATGCAAACTATGGAGAGAAACCAGCAATTTTCGCCTTGAACTGGACATTTCTGGGTTGACCAGCTGCCGCGCTGGGCTGCTTGTTACTTCATTGAAGCTGCACTGACTGGACATTGATGCATTTTCAGATGTTTAAAAACAAGGTAAAATTGGCTCCCTATACGTTGTTGTTTACTTAATTCTTTTTTTTAATTTTATCTTATTAATTTTTTTTTTTTTTAGGGTAAAACGTTCATATTATGCAGGATTGAAGCCAGTTGTATGGGAGCATTCTGTTAGGATGAAAATAGAGCTGGAGATGGAGCGGTTGCTGTTTTTTTGCAACCGGCTGGAGTGTTGTTATAGGTTTGGTTGTTGGATTTTTTTATTTTTTTATTTTTTTATTTTTTTTTTTATTTTTTTTTTTTTATTTATTTATTTTTGTTTTGTTTTTTTGTTATGGTTTTATTTACACCCCCCTTACCCCTTCCTTTTTTTTTTTTTTTTTTTACCCGTACCTCACTTTATTCTTCTTTGGGCTACACAACATAATATATAAATTTTACTCTTTGAATGAATAGTAATCTTACTTTGGTAAGCTGGAATGTGAAGGGGTTGAACCATCCAATTAAACGAAAGAGAGTCATGTCACGTCTAAAGCAATTTAAGCCTGGGGTACTGTTTTTGCAGGAAACCCATTTGCAGGATTCCGACCACTTGCGTTTGTCAAAATGTTGGTCAGGACAATTTTTTCATTCAAATTTTAAAGCTAAGGCCAGGGGCGCTGCTATTCTTATTGATCGAAATATCCCATTTATTCCCTCTAATGTTGTATCAGATAAAAATGGACGATTTGTAATAGTATCAGGTAAACTTGGCGATAAACATGTCACTTTGGCTAATCTGTATGCACCGAATTTTGATGATGTGCACTTTTTTCGCAACCTTTTTTCGCAACTTCTAGATTTAAATACTCACTCTCTAATTCTTGGGGGTGACTTTAATTTGTATATGGATCCGATCTTAGATCGCTCATCTTCAAAACCTGCTAGTCTTAATAAATCTGCAACTTATGTTAAGTCTTTTCTTGAGGAATATAGCCTTACAGATCCTTGGCGTTTTTTACATCCTAACGGCAGGGACTATTCTTTTTTCTCTCACGTACACCATACTTATACCAGAATAGATTATTTTTTTGTTGACAATTTATTAATTAATAACCTTTGCTCTTGCAGTTATGATAGCATCTCGGTTTCTGATCATGCCCCTCTTGTACTTAAAATGATCCTCCATGGATGTGACTCCATGAGAAAGCATTGGAGATTGGATCCATTATTACTTACAGATGAAAAATTGGTTACGAATATTTCTTCTAAAATTAATTTTTTTTTGAAAGAAAATAAAACTCCTGGTATGTCAAATAAAACGATATGGGAGGCCATGAAGGCATTTCTTAGGGGGGAATTTATTTCATTGGCAGCATTTAAAAGACGATCCTTAATACAGGAACAGAAGGCTATTTTAGATCAAATCCTGGACATTGACAGACAATATGCTCAATCTCCATCACCCGCTCTGTACAAGGAACGTATGACATTACAAACTAAACTTAATTTACTTTCTACTCGACAAATTGAAGGTTGTTTAATAAGGAACAAGAGTGAATTTTATGAACATGGCGAAAAAACCAGTAAACTTCTAGCTAATCAACTACGTGGTATTAGAGCTAAGCAATTTATTACTGGAGTTAGGACAGATAAAGGAGAGGTGACATCTGACCAACAAGCGATTAATGATATTTTCAGGTCATTTTATTCCAAATTATATACCTCAGAATATACAACAAACTTAAAGGATTTGGAAATTTTTTTTGATTCTATTGATATTCCTTCGATTTCTTCAGAATCTCGGCAAATTTTAGAAGCTCCCATCACAAAAGAAGAAATTCAGCTGGCAATATCATCCATGCATTCAGGAAAATCTCCAGGACCTGATGGGTTTTCCGCTGATTTTTTCAAAAAATTCTCTGATGACCTCGCCCCTTTCCTTTGTCAAGTTTTTACAGAGTCGCTTGACTCTGGTACACTTCCTCCTTCATGCTATCAGGCCTGTATCACTGTGTTGCTTAAAAAGGATAAGGATCCTGTTGATTGTGCTTCTTACAGGCCTATTTCCTTGTTAAATACCGATGTTAAAATTTTGTCAAAGTTGTTAGCTTCAAGGTTGGAAAAGATTCTTCCTTTTATAATTTCACAGGACCAAACCGGTTTCATTAAAAATCGCCATTCTTTTTTTAACTTGCGGCGGTTGTTTAATATTATTTATACTCCTCACCACAACATACCTGAATGTCTTATTAGTTTGGACGCTGAAAAGGCATTCGATAGGGTTGAGTGGGAGTATTTGTTTTTTACTTTGGAGAGGTTCGGTTTTGGTCCTTCCTTCTGTTCCTGGATTAAACTTCTCTATGCTAGTCCTTTAGCTTCAGTGTTAACTAATTGTCGCTATTCTGACTATTTTAGACTTTACCGTGGTACGAGGCAAGGCTGTCCTTTGAGCCCGTTGCTCTTTGCCTTGGCAGTTGAGCCGTTAGCTATTGCAATCCGTGGGAGCCGGGACTTTCTAGGCATTCGTAGGGGTGGCATTGAGCATAGGGTTTCACTCTATGCTGATGATCTTTTATTATTTCTCTCCAACCCATTTACTTCATTACCCGCTATACTTAATATTTTGGATAGTTTTAGTAGGTTTTCTGGTTATAAAATTAATCTTAATAAGAGTGAACTGTTTCTGATTAATGAAAAGATTCAAGTTCAGGATTTTGAAAATTTTCCTTTCAAGGTTGTTATTGATCATTTTAATTATCTTGGGATATGTGTCACTAAACAATTTAATTACTTGTTTAAAAATAATTTTCTCCCCTTACTTGACCAGTGCAAGTTAATACTTTCCAAATGGTCCCCATTATCCTTGTCTTTAATTGGCAGAATCAATTCTGTAAAAATGATGTTACTTCCAAAGTTTTTATATTTGTTTCAATGTCTCCCCATTCTTATTCCTAAATCCTTTTTTAAGTCTTTGGACTCTCTGATTACCTCATTTATTTGGAATGGTAAACATCCGAGATTGAGGAAAGTTTTTCTTCAAAGACCCAAATCAGTAGGTGGCATGGCTCTGCCTAACTTTCAATATTACTACTGGGCAGCAAATATCAGGTGCATGTTATATTGGAAACATTTTTATCTGGAACCCAAATCACCTATTTGGATCCTTATGGAGTCACATGTGGACAGTCAAACTTCCCTACCGGCAATTTTAGGTTCACCACTTCCCCTTGCTTTGTCTACACTGGGTAATAATAAAGTAGTTCGTCAGTCTCTTAGAATTTGGTCTCAATTCAGGAAAAATTTCGGTCTTCAGTTTTTTTCCATTAGAAGTCCAATTGCCGCAAATCATTTATTTACCCCATCAACTATTGATAGTGCATTTCATATATGGCACAGAAAAGGTTTAAAATCTTTTGCGGATTTATATTTTGATGGTCAATTTGCAAGTTTTTCTCAACTTTCCACCAAATTCGACATCACTTCTACACATTTTTTCCGCTTCCTCCAGGTCAGACATTATGTGCAAACCATGACAAAACAATTCCCTCAAAAACCTTCTGATAATCCTCTAGATGATTTTTTATTAGTTAAACCAACTTCTAAGGGGGAAATGTCAGTTTTATATAATTTAATTTCAAATTTACAATCTTCTTCTCTGGCCGCTATCAAATTGAACTGGGAACAAGATCTTAATTTTACTTTTACTGATGAACTGTGGGACTCTATTCTTGGCCAGGTTCACACTGTATCAATGTGTGCTCGTCACGCTCTTATTCAATTTAAGATTGTACACCGGATGCACCTGTCCAAGGTTAAGTTAGCACGTATTTACTCGGATATAGACCCAACTTGTGAAAAGTGTGGTAGCGCTCCTGGCACTTTGCTTCACATGTATTGGTCCTGCCCTGCATTGATGAATTTTTGGCATTCTGTTTTTATCACTATGTCTGTAGTCCTGCAATATCAAATTAAACCTGATCCATTATGCGCCATTTTTGGTGTGGCTCCAGAACTTGTCTTGCCAAGTTCCAAATTAAAAGTATTCAAATTTTCATTATTATTGGCCAGACGTGCTGTATTACTGAAGTGGAAAGACTCTTCGCCCCCTTCACATTTACAGTGGATAAAAGATATAATGTCCTGTTTGGATTTAGAAAAAATCAGATATACAGTCTGTGGCTCTGAAAACAAATTCTATAAATTATGGCGCCCGTTTCTTGATTTCTTTGAAAGACCCACGATTATAGTTTCTGAGTAGCTCATATCCCCTTTACCCCACCCCCACTACACACACACAATTTTTCTTTGTATTTTTTTTTTTTTTTATTGTTTATTTAAAGGTTTTTGTGCTTTGAAGCATTTACATTTGTTGGCTTTAAGTTCTAGTTTTTTACTGTTTGGTTGAAACAAAAATGAAAATTTCTAATACTTTGTATTGTATTGATACTTCAATTAATAATAATAAAAAGACCTTTGAAAGAAAGAAAACCATTTCCTCCCGGTGGTTCCCTGAGATGATGACTGGGACAGGAATGGTTTGATGGGTAACTCTCCCAAGGGAGGCACGGGAGAGATGGACCAGGGAGATGGGGTGTTTGAGCGCCTGACAGCGGATGCCCAATCGGGTTGCCAGGCCTTGTGAAATGAAGCTGCCCTCTGCGCCCGAATCCACCAGTGCGTGGGTGAGGTGCCCAGTGGAATTGTGGCAAAAACGGATGGGCAGCTTTAATTGAGTGAGGGGACTTTGCCGATTGACGTCCGCGAGGCCCCCTACAGTGACTCGCGGACCCCACCGTTTGGCTTTTGTGGGCAGAGCTCTACCGTGTGTTGATTGTCTCCGCAATACATGCAGAGACCCAACTCACGGCGGCGCTGTCTCTCTGCCAAGGAGAGCTTTGCCCAGCCCGTCACCATCGGCTCCGACTCCTCGGGGCACGATGGTGGCGGCGTCGCCAGGGGGCGAGCTTGGGGCAGGCGTAGCGGAACTCCTCGAGGGCGAGAAGCAGACGGCTTCCGTCCTGAGGAGCGCTCGCGCAGCCTGTTGTCCAAGCTGATCGCTAATGAGGTTAGCTCCGCTAACGTTCCGGGGATATCCCGTCCAGCCAGTTCATCCCTCAGATCACTATTGAGGCTGCGGAGAAACAGGCCGCAGAGGGAGCGCTCCTCCCAGCCCAGTTCTTCCGCCGCTACCCGGTATTCGATGGCATAATCCGCGGCCGACCGGCTTCCCTGCTGGAGAGCGAGAAGCCGATCGACCTGGACCGCCTCGGAACGGGAGTGGTCAAACACCTCCAGGAAGCGCCTCACGAACTCGGCATAGGTGAGGGTGGCATAACTGGGTCTCGCCATAATAGCATAGGCCCAAGTTAAAGCACGCCCCTCCAGGAGGTTCCCTATGTAGCCGATCCGGCTGTGATCTGAGGGAAAGTCTCCGGGCACACGGTCAAACACGGACTCGCACTGCATCACAAACCCCCGCGCTCCGCCGAGCTTTCCGCTAAAGCGGGCGGGGGTCGGAATTGGTGTGAGTCGGGCCGGTGCCACTGGAGCTGGCTGGACGGCCACCGGAACAGCAGGAGCTGCGCCACCCTGAGGAGCCGGGGGGAACGGCTGCTGGGGGTCCAGGCGGTCCAATCGGCCAGTGATAGTTATCAATTGATTCAGGATAACCTGCTGTTGATAAGCAATTTGATCCACTCTAGCCTCGAGAGTGGTAAGCCGGTGTGCGAGCCCGCCGTCCGCCGAGCCGCTCTGCTGAAGCCGTACTGACATAACGCACGGCTCAGGAGACACGCACACACAGGCTTAGAGTAGTTCAAATAGTTTATTAACAGCAGGGGTGAATGAGTGTGTGTCTGCGGGATGCAGATGTGTTGGTGGTGGCGTCTGCTTCAGGCACAGAGGCAGATGACCGTTCGGCCGAGCAACCCTATGGAGAGAGCACAGGGAGAGGGTGACGGGCATACACCAACACAGGATGAATTATGGCAAGAGAAGATCTTACTTGAGTTGTCAGGATAGCTGGCACAGCAAGGGGAACGTAGCCCGGGAGACAGCCACCTGGAGAGCTCCGTGCAGCAGCGAAGGATGGGCGATGGAACGGAGAGGTCCGCCGCCGGGGAATCCACCTGTGCACAGGGGAGCAGACTGGAAAAGGAGGTAAGGGTTCTTACCCAGAATAGCGATGCTGAAGAAAGGAATGCTCACGGCGGTGAGGGAACGAAGTCTGACGGCTTCAGGCCGAGCCTCCGGGCGAGGCGGCTTTTATCCTTCGCCGCTGATGAGGATCAGGTGTGTGAGCAGGTGGCGCCACTGATGAACGGCGCGGCGTGACATTATCCAGGAGTGGGGGATGCTGTCGAATGCCTTTTTGTAGTCGATCCACGCCATGCTTAAATTTCTCTCACGCCTCTTGCAGTCTTCCAGGATGGTTTTATTAATGAGTAGTTGTTCTTTGGCTCCCAGCTTATTTCTTATACAGCCTTTTTGCTGTGGTTGCAAGTAGTTTTCTGCATCCAGATGTTCATAAATGGCCTCAGTAATGATTCCTGTCAGCCATTTGTATCTGGTCGGGAGGCAACAGATGGGTCTGTATTTATTGACTTGTTGGGTTTCAAGACTCTTGGGCAGGAGTATGGTGTTTCCTTATGTGAGCCACTCTGGTGCTTCTTCCTCTCCCCTAACAAGTCACCAGTTTCTCACTGTTTTATTTATTTGCATCTCATTTCCTTACAAGTGCAATGGGCCCCAACCAGGGGTCTATGATTACACTTTAAATCAAAAAGCTTTGTATCCAAGGGCTCTCTTTAAGATAGAGACTGTTCCTCTGATTGCTGAGATCTGTATTTCACAGATGCTAGGGCAGCCGGGTATTGCTTGTAGATATTTTTTCAAGTTCTTCTTAACCATCCCAGTTGCTCCCACCACCACAGGTATAATATCTGCATCCTGCAGAATCCAGGTGCTCCTTAGGTCGTTTTTGAGGTCTTGATATTTTGTTATTTTTTCTCTTTCTGCTCTGTTGAGGCCGTAGTCGTTTGGTATGGTTACATCGATTAATTGGGCAGTTTTGCCCTTTTTGTTCAAGATAACTATGTCCGGTTTTATTGCTCCTCCTTCAATGTGTCTTCCAGTTGGGATTTCCTTGTCATAAAAGATGGTAATATCTCCGTTGGAGCTAACTGGCTCTGGATCGTGCTCCCATACTGGTCCTTTTACTTCTATTTTGAATTCTTTGCATATTTTCCAGTGTATATAACGGCAGATCTTATTGTGGCGAGCAGTGTAGTGTCCATCGGCCATGAGGACCTGGCAGCCGGAGAGCAGGTGGCTTACACTCTCCACCGCTACATGACAGAATCGACATTTGTCACTGTGTGACAATCCTGCCATTTTTTTAAAACCATTGGTTAGAAGTCCCTGGTCTTGTGCTCCAACCACTAGTCTCTCCTCGTCGTACCCCAGATCTCCATTCCTGATCCAGCGCAATGTCTCTTCCCTATCAATATAATCCCTATTGAGTTCCTCCTGGAAACGTCCTGCTCGCTTATGTTGTTTCCATCTTTCTTTTCTTTCCTCCTGTGTCCTTTTGCTGTATTTTTCTCTCGTCTTTCTAGCTATTTTTGTTGCTGGGTTTTGCTGACTGGCTTTCATGTTATCTAATAAATCTGCTGCAAAGGTCTCGGCTTGTTTAGTTATAGATGTGTTAATACTGAGGGTTTCATGATGTTGGGTGACCTTTTCCATCGTCTCATCATTGGCGCTTTTTAGGTATTGACCAATGCTTATTATTGTTGCCCTGTAGGCCTGATTCATTTCAATTAGGCCCAGCCCTCCCTCTTTACGTGGCATATATATCCTATCTAGGCATTGGTTTCTGTATGTTACCTTATGAAGGGTTAGGGTCTTCCTGGTCCGAACATCCAACTTATCCAGTTCCCCCTGTGGCCAGTCTATCACCCCAAATCCATATGTGGCAACTGGTACTGCCAACTGGTTTATTGCAGTGATCTTATTTTTAGGTGTTAAATTTGATTTACAGATTTTCTTTAGGCGATGTTGGTATTCTTTTTTGACCATTTCCCTCATTTTTCTGTGTTCAATAGTTGTGTTTTCTTCTATGCCCAGATATTTATATGCCGATTCCCCTGCCAGGTCTTTGATATGCTTATTGTCTTCTATTTGGATATTTTCTGATGCCGTTTTCTTTCCTTTTTTTATTGTACATTTTGCACACTTGTCAAGTCCAAATTCCATGGAGATGTCTTTTGAAAACATGTGAACGGTACTGACAAGTTGATTCAGTTTCTGTTCAGATTCTGCATAGAGCTTGAGGTCGTCCATGTAGAGCAGATGATTCACTCTCTTGCTCCCTTTTCTTGTTCTGCCTTTGCTTAAGTCATACCCGATGTCAAGGTCTAATAAGATTTTGCTTAAGGGGTCAATACACAGACAGAAGAGCAGTGGCGAAAGGCTGTCCCCCTGGAATATTCCTCGCTGGATCCTGATGTCTGGAATTGTTATTTGTCCTTCTTTGTGGTTAAGCGTAATTGTAGTTTTCCACTTAGCCATCTGGACCTCCAGAAAAGTTATAATCTCTGGGCTGATGTTATACAGCTCCAGACAGCGTATTGTCCAGGAGTGGGGGATGCTGTCGAATGCCTTTTTGTAGTCGATCCACGCCATGCTTAAGTTTCTCTCACGCCTCTTGCAGTCTTCCAGGATGGTTTTATTAATGAGTAGTTGTTCTTTGGCTCCCAGCTTATTTCTTATACAGCCTTTTTGCTGTGGTTGCAAGTAGTTTTCTGAGTCCAGATGTTCATAAATTGCCTCAGTAATGATTCCTGTCAGCCATTTGTATGTGGTCGGGAGGCAACAGATGGGTCTGTATTTATTAACTTGTTGGGTTTCAAGACTCTTGGGCAGGAGTATGGTGTTTCCATATGTGAGCCACTCTGGTGCTTCTTCCTCTCCCCCAACAAGTCGGTTAAATGCCTCTGCGTAATGTTTGTGTAGTGCTGTTATCTTTTTGAGCCAGAAGTTTGGTATTTTATCTATTCCAGGGGATTTGAAGTTAAGGTATTTCCTGATTTTTTCTTGAGCTGTTTCTTCTGTGATTTTTAATGAGGGCATCTGTTGTTTTCCTTTATTTTTCTCAGCAATGGTTTGAGTCCAATTATTATTTTTTATGTTGAACTGGGTCCTCAAACAGATTTCCCCAGAATGTTTCCAGTTGGGTTTTCTCAGGAGGTACCTCTACTTCAATAGTTTCATCCATCAACCTCCTGTAGACTTGCTTTGGGTTCTGTGCAAATAATTTATTTATCAGTTTTGAGTTCTCTCTCCGTTGCCTGTTTCTGATTTGCGCTGCTAGGGCCTTGACTTGCGCCTGGTGCTCTGCTATTTTTCCTATTATTTGCTCTTTCCTAATGTTGTATTTTTTTTGGATTCTGTTGATTACTCTCAGTAATTTAGTATTGCAGTTTTGGTTCTGTATGTAATAAGTCATTTGAGAAATTTCTGCCCTAAATTGATTAATTTTTCCTTGAAGTTTATTTTTCCAAATGGGTGTGGAGATTTTTGTTTTGATTTGACGTTCAGTTTTTTCTTTATGCTGTGGAGCTAGCTTACTCTGCACATACCACGCTGCACCAAAGTTTATGCAGTTAAGCTCTGTCAAACTGACCCCCTGAGGTACAAGGTCACATAGGCCTCTGTTGACCTTTTGCAGTAGTAATTTGAATTCTTTATTGTCTTTAAACTTAATTAATTTAGGACGTTCTTTCATTGTCATTTTTTTTGTTTCTTCTATTTTGCTGGCAAGTTCCTTTTCCATTTCTAATTGATCTTGGCTCTTTTCGATTTGGGGGTTGATCTGTTTCCTTCTTGGATCCTGGTCTACACTCCCCCTTGTTGCTTCATCAGGATGTTCTGATTCTCACCAGTATGTGCTTTCATGTGATTAATCAAACCACTACCCCGACTGAAACATTTTCCACATATTTTACAAGAAAAAGGCCTTTCACCTGTGTGACTTCTCATGTGCTCTACAAGTAGTGATGTACATCTCGTTTTTTTCCCACAGGTGTTGCAGTGAAGGGATTCCTTATGTATGTGACTTTTTTCATGGGCCAATAAATATCTTCTTTCACAAAATCTCTTCCCACAAGTGTTGCTGGCAAATGGCTTTACCACTGTGTTTGGAGAAGATTTTGAGTCGACATGATTGTTTCCTTCTTGATTAGTGTTCTTGGATAAAGGAACGCTGTAAGAGTGGTCATGTCCCTTATATGTAGCCATCATCACAGAGGGATCAGTCTCCTGATTCAGGTGAACCTCCTCCATTTGCCCACTGGTGCCATATTCATCATCTTCCTCTTTAAACTGTGGTGGAGGTGGTTTCTTCTGGTCCAGACTGGTGCTCCTCTCCTGGTGACAGAGCTCCATGTTAGAAGAAATCTTCTTCTTGCAGACATGCGGTGCGGGGGCTATCCAAGTAGTCAGCGATTCTCGATGAGCACACAGAACAGTCCTGAGTGACGTGACGGTTAGACAGGGAAGACGACCCTCCAACTCGTACAATAATCCAGCGGCGTTGGTCTAGCAAAGAGCTGCTTTAGTACAAACACCGCTGGCGTGGCAAATTAGGAACACCTGGGCGAGCGCGGGAAAGATGATTACGGTTCACTCCCTGGCGCACCCAGGGGTGCACGCGTCAGTCAAAATGGTGGGCACAAAGTTTGTCTGGCCGAGCTTGTGCAAACAGGTGAAAGAGTGGGCCGCAGCCTGCGTAGCGTGCCAACGAGCCAAGGTGCACAGGCACATGAAGGCCCCTTTGGAGCTGTTCCGTATCCCGGCTAAGAGGTTTGCCCACGTTCACGTGGACCTCTTGGGCCCCCTCCCACCATCGCAGGGGTTTCATGCACCTCCTGACAGTGGTGGACTGCATGACGCGCTGGCCCGAAGCAGTCCCGCTAGCTTCAACCGCGTCTGCAGATGTGGCACGCGCTTTTTTGACAACATGGGTGGCACATTTCGGCGCTCCTTCGGACATCACGTCCGATCGGGGCCCGCAGTTTGTTTCCAGCCTTTGGTCCACCATGGCCCGGAGCCTGGGTGTCTCAGTTCATCACACGACCGTGTACAACCCACAGGCCAGTGGGTTATGCGAGTGTTTCCATAGGTCACTTAAAGCAGCGCTCAGAGCTTTGCTTACGGATGCAAATTGGGTGGACCGGTTGCCGTGAGTTCTATTAGGGTTGTGTTCCGCACTGAAGGAGGATTTGACAGCCTCCCCAGCAGAGCTGTTTTTTCCCAGCCGCTGCGGCTCCCCGGGGAATTTTTGCCGGATAACCCCGCGCCGAACACCGATCCATCCCCGCGTTCAAGACATAGCGCAGAGGCAGGGACTCTGCCCGTCCCGGTCCACCACTGTTTTCCACGCGCTTTTGTGCCAAAAATCTTGAAGGACGCGTCGTTCGTATTTGTCAGGCACGATGCCCACCGGACCCCATTGCGCTCGCCTTACGATGGCCCGTTCAGAGTGCTGGAACCCGGGGACAAACATTTTGTGTTAGACTTGGGGGGTCGCCAGGAGACAATATGTATAGACAAGCTTAAGCCCTCCTTTGTTTTAGCAGACGAGCAGGTGGTGTTGGCCCGAGCTCCTCAGCACAGAAGACCCCCACGGAGAACTCCCCAGGTAAATGAATCATCAGATCAGTCACACGAACATGCTGAAGGTGTTTCCCCCCTCCCCATTGTCCTCCCACAGACAGGCACACCCCCAGGAACCCCCCACTGGCATAGCAGTGCCTCGGAGCCAAAGACCCCCCATTACAGCAGCTATGGACGGAGGCTGAAGCCCAAAGGACATGGGGGTTAACACTCAGTCTGAGACTCTGAGGTGGGGGCGGTGTGGGGAACCCATTCAGTAGTTACTCAGTAGTTTTCCCTCAGACTGAAGTGGCAGATCAAAGGTGGGGAGTGTGGGGAGTGATACAGTATGTTAATGCAGCACTCCAGGTAGCAGAGAAGTGTTAGTGCTGTGATATAAAAGAGAGTGCCTGCAACCTGGTGGGGAGTTGTCTGATTCTGGTGAATGTGAGAGAGCGTGGAATAAAGCTTCATCTGCTCGGAAAAGTTCGGGCTGGTTATTCTCTCCACACCGTGACAGAATTTGTGGATCCAGATGTTCGAACACACTCCTGTCTCCCTGAACCACTCTGCACCACTCGCCTGGTTGAGATACCCCTGTAGCTTCTGTGTCAGCAACATTTGGGGAGCTCTTTGCACTGACTTCATCGGCATAGGCAAAGTTGTGCAACACTATGCAGGCTTTCACAGTCTTCAAAGAATTCCAGTGATCAGCCAAGGATTCTCCAGTGCGCCACAAGGATCCCAAACGTATTGTCAATGACACGTCTGGCTCTGGAGCGGTGGTAGTTGTAGATGCTTTTGTCACCCCGTTAGGCAAAAAGGAAAGCACACACAGAGAAAACATCAATAATCAGACACACAGATACACGTGTTTATACTTTTGTATCGACACATGTAAGGCAGACAAATCACAAAACAGATGGCTGATTCATTACGTCACAACAGAAGTCATGGTAGTAAAAGTCAGTTAAGTAAATAGTGTGGTATTAACTTCTGCAGTTAAAAAAAGAGGGCATGTGTATGATGTCACCAATCAGAACTGATGACAGTTACAAAACAGAGTGGCAAAAATGAGTGGCAGTAAAACACAAAAAATACACACAGTATTCAGTCACAGCAGTAGAGTACCTGTTTGCATTGTAGAGAGCTAATCTTATCATTCCATCTTGTAATAATTGACAAAAAAAATAGCTAAATAAATATTTAAAGGCTCAGAACCAGTTCTTCACATGTGCTCTTACCCACACATTACAATCAAGTAAACAGTGTGATATTAACATCTAGAGTTAAAAAGGGAACTCTGTGTACTACTGTGACTAAATGTTTTGTGTGATTTTATGTTTTGCTGCATGCAAACTAAAGCTGCCTCATGTGTCTGTCATTCAGTTTTGGGTAACTATGGTAACTGCCCTGCAACTGCCAAGAATTCTTTTCCAATGCATCCCCTCTAGCCATGCTGTGTACCACTGTCAGTGACATACTGTACCTGGAAACGGTGGCATCAGATTGCTGTGTAGGGGAAAGGCTGCATCACCAACGGTCACATGTGGATCTGTGACTGTTGTCCCAGGAAGATTGGCTGGTGGAGGTAAATTCAGTTTGTGTTCCAACAGCATCGATCCAAATTGGCTCTCTCTGAAGATGCCCCTGTTTCTTCATCTACAGTATGTGTCTGAGTGGCTGGATTAGCATGGACAATTCACCCTGTGTCTGTCTCTGTCGGTTCAGCGCTCGCATAGACCATCTCCTCCGCCTTCTCTGCTTTCTGCATTGCATTGCTTGTAGTAGAATGAGCTGTTGTTCAATGTTCATAAGGGCCATCTGCATCAAAATTTGTTTGTGTGCGGTCACCATCACTTGCGCTGACAAAAGCAGGAAAACAAGGAGAAGACAGGAAGCACTCTGCATGTCTGCTGAGACCCCACAACCACCTACCATTTGGGCGGTGAATTGCAGACCAACGGTGACAAACTGGTGCAGAAGTAAATTTTGCTGAGGACTGCGTAGGCAACGGCTGCTGGCAATGGTGTTGACATGATGTGGCTGTATAATTCAGCCTTAACACATACTGTATGTTTCTTATACTAGCCGTTTCTGCTAAACTAGCCATGTGGGTAAATGTTCTAAGCTTTTTCAAGGGGGGAGTAAATGTAATGTATGTGAAATGACGCGACGCACTGCGCAATGGAGGCACACACGCACAGGTGACATCTGAGCACCTTAGGGTATATTAAGAATGGGTGCGTGATGTCACCAGATGGAAAAACCACAAGGAATTGTGGGAAAAGTGTTCAGCCTGTCTGTGCTTAGTAGTGAGAAATGAATGCAGTTAAGCTGAAGTTTTTGAGAGGGTTGCTTCACTCTGTTATTTATTTATTTGGATGAAAATAACACTTGTAAAAATTAATTTTGGGTTGTTTGCAGAATCTTTTCAGTTAACCAACCAATAATCACAAGAAATATTATTTCTCATCTTATCTTTTATTGAATCATGCAGGGAGTCAGTGAACACGGCCGTGGGTCCTTCCCAGCCCCACTCTGGTGAAAAGACCCAGAACAACGCTCTCCCCCCTACATAAAGCTTCTGAGCTGTTGGGAGGTCCCAGCAGCCGTCCAACAATATGTGTCCATTGTCCAAACTGGTTAGAACCGGTCCTTTCAGTGTCCAAATGGCTTCAGATGTCATCTCAGCTCTTTATGACTTCCATCCTGTTGGCTCCTGTCTCTCCAGATGTCTCCTCTTTAGTCCTACACGACCCCCATGCCCATATATGGAAACAGGAACAGAGACTTTCCTGTGGAACATTTATGTGTGTGTGCGTGTGTGTATGTAAAGCTTGTGGGTGTGGATGGTGTATATGTAATTAACGTGTGTGTGGTGTATATGTAATTAACATGTGTGTGAGAGAGAGAGAGAGAGAGAGAGCGAGCGAGAGAGAGAGAGAGAGAAAGAGAGAGAGAGAGAGAGAGAGAGAGAGATTTTGATTTTGATTTTTCAACACACCTTTATTGTCACAAATTCAACAGAAAAACACAACAACTAAAACAACTAAAAGAAGCAATGTAAAAGAAAAATGTCTCACTGACAAGAAATCAAAGACACAAGTAACCAAATAAGGAAAACTAAAACAAAAAACTTGCTTCTTACATCAGGATTATACCATAGGTAATTTTCCCCTCCTTAACACAACACAGGATGTGCTTAAAGCACCACATAGCCTCAAAGGTTTCAACATTCTGCATCAGATGATAGTAATTGTAATCAATCATTATTCGAGCCTTAATCATGCCAACCAGCATGTCTTTTACATTACAATCCAGTATTTGTTCAATTTTTCTTTTTCTACTAACATAAATAGCCATTTTAGCCTGACCCAGGATGAAATTTAAAAGTTCACTCTTTTTCTTAGTTCTCTGCCTATATGGAAAACCCAAGATAAAAATCTGCAGGGAAAATACTTCTCCAAACAGATAAAACAGTTTCCCCAAAAAAACAAACAACAAATGCAGTCTGTTACAGTCCAGAAAACAATGAAACACAGTCTCTTTCTAAGGACAAAAAGGACAAACCTCAACAACATTTGGGTTTAAAATGGAGATAAAAGCATTTACAGCCACAGCACCATGTAAAACTCGCCATTGTAGGTCTCCAACCTTCTTAGTTAATGGTGGTTTATAGAGTGCTCTCCAGGCAGGCCTCACCTCTGAACCCAAGCCCAAGTGTTTCCTCCATGGTGTATCAGCTCGACCTTTTAACTTATTTACATTTAAAACTTTCACCAAGAGTCCATACATTTTTTTACCCGGAGAGTCACAAATGTTAATGTGTTCAGAGTTTAAAAACACACCAGTGCCATCTTTAAAATCAGGAGATAAAACACTAAAAGGAAAAGGATCATCAGAAGTTCGCACAGAGTTTTTGCAGTGTAAAACAATAGCAGAGTGTTCTTCTGCAGACAGGCAGTCTCTCCAATCTTTCAGCAAATTCACTATAGTTCTGACTGAAGAAACGCCAAGAGCAGAGCACAGGGCAACAGCATTGTCCAAGTTAGGACCACATAAATTTACCAAGTGTCCCAGCGTTGTGACCTTTGCAGAAATGAACTTTTTTAAAACAGAAAGTCCTAAAGCATTGCCCACATCAAAACGGGTCCCGAACACAAGTGGTTCCTTTAAAAGCCAGAAAGGTGACAAGGAAGCCTGGGGAGAGTTCTTTTTAAAAAGTCCCCAGATTTTAAAAGCACTTTGGTAAAACTGGGGAAATTCTGGGAGTTTTTGGCTCCTTAAGTCCATTAAAAACAGCGACTCCTCTAGTCCAAGCCCTCCACAGCGAGCCAGGATAGCCCTGGCAATAGGTCTCCACACAAGGTCAAGGGGGCCACTCAGCAGTCGCTGAATGAACTGCAGGTGAAAGACAGCCCCCCTGCTGGCCAGATGGATGAGCCCTTGACCACCTTCTTCCCTCGGTAAAAACAGGATGCTCTGTGGAACCCAGTGAAGACGGTCCCAGAAAAAGTCCACGACTATAGACTGCACTCTGGCCAGCAAATTGGGTGGAGGGTCCAGACAAGACAGTCGATGCCACAGCATTGAAGCAATCAAATTGTTGATGATTAAAACACGACCTCTGAAGGACAAGTTTGGCAGAATCCATTTCCATTTTTTCAGTCTTCCTTCAACTTTTTCTAAAAAACACTCCCAATTTTTCCCAGTAAAAGTCTGATTCCCTAAGAACACACCAAGATACTTAAAACCACCTTGTGTCCACGAGAGGCCACCAGGTAGGGCAATTTTTTGTGGTCTCCCCCCCACCACAACAGCTTCACTCTTACCCCAATTCACTCTCGCTGAGGAGCATTCACCAAAAAGATTGACAGTTCTTAAAAGGTAGTCTACATCATTTTGATTTCTTGTAAAAACAACAACGCCATCAGCATAGGCAGACACTTTAAAAACAGAGTCAGAGTTGGGGACTTTAAAACCAGTGAGGCCTTGCCTTAGTTTACAAAGGAGGGGCTCAATGGCAAGAGAGTACAGCATACCTGAGAGGGGGCAGCCCTGTCGGACACCCCTCTCAACTTTGAAAGGAGCACTCAAACCACCATTAATCTTAAGAATACTCTCAATGTCTCTATACAAAGCCTGGATCATGGCGATGAACCCTGAGCTGAAACCAAAGGCCTCTAATGTCTGCCAAAGGTATGGATGTTCAACTCGGTCAAACGCCTTTTCTTGGTCTATTGAAATAAGACCAAGTTCTTTGACCAATGAGCTGGAGAGGTCCAAAACATCACGAATTTAAAAAATGTTGCCTGTAACCAACCTACCAGGTACACAGTAGGTCTGGTCTACATGTATGACCTGCTCCATCGCCTTCCTCAGTCTGGTAGCCAACACTTTGGAGAGAATTTTGTAGTCAGTACAGAGGAGGGCCACCGGACGCCAGTTCTTAATGTCTTTCAAGTCGCCTTTTTTTGGAAGGAGGGTGAGGACTGCTCTCCTACAACTTAGGGGCAGGTGACCCTTCCGCAGACTGTCAGACAGTACTTCCAGCAAGTCCTCACAGATCTCAGACCAGAACGCCTTGTAGAACTCCGCTGGTAGGCCATCTATCCCTGGGGCTTTTCCACACTGAAGAGACTGGACAGCCACTGCCAGTTCTTGCGGAGTGATCCCACTCTCCAGCTCCGCATTCACGCTAGCCATCACCTTTGGCAAGTCCGTCAAAAAATGACTCAGTGCATGTGGATTCTCAACAAATTCTTTCTTAAAGAGATCCTTGTAGAAAGCAACTGCAAAGCGACGGATCTCCGCAGACTCGTGGATCCGCCGCCCGTCCTCGGAGCTAAGAGAGTGGATCATCCTCCTCTGACCATTCTTCCTCTCCAGACCAAAGAAAAAATGAGATGGAGCGTCCTTTAGTGCGATGTTCTGGAACCTACTGCGTACCACAGCGCCCCTGGCAGCCACACCCAGTAGGTCAGTTAAAACAGACTTTTTGCCATTGAGGGCCTCAAAATGTCCTCTTTCTCCTGTGGAGCCTGCCAAAGACTGCAGCTCCACTACTTCTCTCTCCAGGTCCCTGACAGACCTGGCCAAGTCTCCAGAGACATTGTGAGTATACTGTAGGCACATGTTCTTTATTTGGCTCTTCCGTACATCCCACCACTGCTGCAAAGAACTAAAATTTGATTTTGTTAATTTAAAATTACTCCAAAAAAACATAAAAGCAGTTTTAAAACTGTTATCCGATAAAAGTGACGTGTTAAAATGCCAGTATGCACTACTGCACTTTATATTCTTGATAAAAACACAACACTGAACCAGGGAATGATCTGTGAAGCCAACAGGGACTATAAAAGCACTTTTAAAAATGCTAAAATGGTGCTTAAAACTGTAAACCCTATCCAGTCTAGCTAAGGACAGAATATTGTCCTTTCTATGGCTCCATGTGTGCTGTCTAGCCTTGCCATGAAAATTTCTCCACACATCACACAGATCATGAGCTTCTATGAGACCTTTTAAAACTCTTTTGGATGCAGCATGTGGCTCTGGGTGATTCCTATCCATAAGAGGATTTTCTGTACAATTAAAATCACCTCCCACAAATAAAAAGTCATCATTACTGCAATTTTTGATCGTGTCATCTAAAATATTTAAAAAGGCCAATCTTTCTGTGCCTACGGTTGGAGCATACACATTTATAAAAACAACTTTCACATTCTCAAAAACAGCTCGAACTTTTAAAATGTGGCCTGCAATTATCTCATCAATGTCATAAGAAAGTGGAATAAAATCTCGAGAAAATAAAATACCCACTCCACCACTACTGCTGTTTTTATGACTAAGAATAATTTCATCCCGAAATTCCCTCCTCCAGTCAGCAGCATTGTCCTCAGAACTATGAGTCTCCTGAACAAACAGAACATTAATTTTCTTGCATTCTGCAAGAGTAAAAACACTCGCTCGCTTGGACATTTCTCTTGCTCCATTGATGTTGAGTGTGCCAAAATTAAAACTGCACATGCATATAAAAGGGTAAAACCAATACAAAAACAGAAAAGAAAGAATGAGCGATAAAAGACTAATCATCCTGGGCAATTTGGTTCTTAACTTTTAGCACAAGCTTTTTTAGTCTGTAGATCTCCTGATCAGTGAAACTTTCCTGCTCAAGCTCTCCCCTATTTTTCATGTAGGCCCGAGCAGAGTCAACAAAACGTTTTAGATCAGGGAAGAAGCTTTCAACTTTGACCATTCTGGACCCCTTAGTGTCCTGCAAAAACTTCTGTATTTTTGTGAAGAGGTAACCACCTCCACTGGCCACATCATCACTGCTTTCACCATCACTCTCTATCTCAGACCCAGCATAAGAATCTGGTTGAGATAGAGAAACCTCAGAACTGTCTTTGACAACCTTTTTTACTTTGCTCTTCTGCTGTTTGGTTTCCAAATTCTTTCGCTTGATTGAGATTTTACATAATTCTTCATCCATTTCAATGTCATCCTCATCCTCCAACACTGACTCAGCCACCCTGGTAGCTGTCTCTTCCTGTCTTTCGCTCACCCTGTGCTGTGATTTTATATTCATCTTTCTGGTCCCACCATCTACCTGGGCCTCATTTGGCTCATCTGTCTGACCCTCAGCGTGATCCCTCTCGGTAATCTCACCCTTGTCTGCAATGTTGGTCTGTGCAGCAGCCCCGCGATGTGCTTTAACTTTCGCTGCTGTTTCAGTTATGAACGACAGGCCGGCTGCGGAGGGCGGCGAAGCCGCCCCGCCGCCAGACGGCCCCGCGGCTCCGGCCGAAACGCCCGACGGCGCGGCAGTGCCGTCAGCCTCGGAGGACGGCGAAGCCGCTCCGCCACCAGACGGCCCCGAGGCCGCACTAGCGGCCTCTCCCGAGTGATCACCCCCCACTCCCTGAGGGCATGATCGATTCAAATGTCCCTCCATTCCGCAGCCGAAACACTTCATATTATCGGAGGTGACGTGGATGGTATAATCAAAGCCGTCAATCCGGTATTTAAATACGAGGTTGAGGCTTTCCTCGCTATTCTTTAAAATCATGAGCACCTGCCGCCTAAAAGACATGACATGTTTTAAACGCGGGGACTTACAACCGAGAGGGATGTGCTTAATCGGGGACAAAAGCTGCCCGTGTCTCGACAGCTCCTTCTCCAACAGCTCATTCTTTAAAAATGGTGGGACATTTGAGATGGTAATTCTCTTCGCGGGATTCACCAGAGACAGAACAGGAACCAGTGTGTCTTTAATCACAACCCCGCTCTCCACTACCCAGTTAACTTTTTCCACACTATCGAGGAAAATCACCACGGCACTATTCATTCTCGAAGCTGATCTAACGCTTTCATAACCGACCAGCTCCCCCACAGCCAGACTACATTCCTCCACTGAGCAGCTGACAGCCGGTGTCAGTTTGACAGCATGCCGGCATGTCAGCTGCTCAAAACCGGAGTCTCGCTCCAAAACCATGCTGACCAGCAGAGCTGGCAGCAGAAACCCCCCTCCCAAAACGCCTACCCCACCCCAGCTACAGGAAACAACAAAAATTAAGATTATTTAGCAGAAAAAAAAACCCTTTAACACAAAAAGACAGAGAAAATTTTTTTTTGTAACTTAAGATTTTTATTCATTTTTCATTATATATATTGCATTCAGATCACAGTCTACATTTAAAAAAAACAAAGGGGCTAGAGTAAAAAAGAAAAAGGAGAAAAAAAAAAAAAAGGGGGGGGGACAAATGTTGGAGCATCAAGTTTTTAGTTTCCATCTCTTAATTCTTCTGGTTTTTCCAGCGTCTTTGGTTATTCTTTCAATATCTGTCTCGTTGTTGCACTTTGTAGTGTGTCCATTTCCGCCATTTTTTTTCCCATAGTCCTTCTTGCATTCTTTGTCGATATGTTAGTTTTTCCATCATACGTATGTCCTCAACAATGTCAGTCCATTGCTCTTGGTCAGGAAGAACTTCTGATCGCCATTTTTTTGTGATTGTTTTTTTACATGCAATCAACAAGATTTTAACTAGATATCTGTCCTCAGCCTGTATAACATTGTCTCTTTTAAGATCACATAGGTACATCAAGTTACAGTTCATTGGTATATTATATCCTAATATCCTCTGTATTGTCACATGTATAGATTTCCAGAATGATGAGATTTTGCAGCATTTCCAAAACATATGCGAGTGGTCTGCATTTTGAGCCCCACATCCCCTCCAGCATATAGATTGGGTATTTGTATACTTTCCTTGAATCTGTGGTGTAATGAAAAAGCGAATCAGGTTTTTCCATCCAAATTCCCTCCATGTTCTTGAATTTGTTGACGTGTGTTGTGTTTTCCATATTTCCTGCCAGCTTTCTTCTGTTATGTTTAAATTGAGCTCTTTCTCCCATTTCTCCTTTATATAGTTACTTGAATGATTGTTTGCCATAAGTTTCTGATATAGCTTTGAAATAATTCTTGTTTTATTTCCTGTATATGAGCTTAAAATGAATTGTATAATCTCGCTCACATCTGTTTGGAGGTTATGCCTAATCTTCTTCATATAATAGTCTCTCATCTGCAGATATCTGAAGAATTCCGATCTTTCTAGTTTAAATTTTCTCCTGATGTTTACAAAGCTCCCGAGATCTTTTTTTCCGATATTGCCCCATGCTGTGATTCCCTTGTTCACCAGATTTTTGTATCCCCTATCTTGTTTTGCCAGTTCAAACTGACTGTCAAATGCTACCCATTTCAATAGTTTTATGTCTTCCTTTATATTATACTTTTGTACTATTTTATACCACAGTTCTAAAGTAAATTTAGTGATTGGGTCTATTTGTTTGATTTGCTTATACTGTATGCATCTTTATCTCCTATTATGCTTTGTACTGGGAGTCCCTCAATTTCCTTTTCCATTTCTTTCCATTTTGCCTCATATCCCTCGTCGCACCAACATATGATATATCTTATTTGTGCTGAGTAGTAATATTCCTTTAGACTCGGTAGGCCCATGCCTCCTTTCTCTTTTGGTAACTGGAGAGTTTTATATTTCACTCTTGGTTTTTTACCTCCCCAAACAAATCTCGATATCATCCTGTCCCACTTTGAGAATTGGGCATCTGGAATCTCTGTTGGTATAGCCTGGAAGAGGTAAAGCAGTCTAGGTTGTATGCTGATTTTGACTGTCTCAATTTTTGAATTCAGATCCATATTTAAGATTGACCATCTATCAATATCTTTTTTTATTTCTTGTTCCAACCTATCATAGTTTGCTTTATAGATTTTGCTTAGATCTTTAGGTATGTTCACTCCAAGGTATTTTATTTCTTTTTGTTTCCAGTTTAGTTTGATCTTATCAGTTATCTGGTTTAGAGGGTTATAGTGGAATGTCAGTATTTGTGTTTTTGTTATGTTTATCTTGTATCCTGATAATTTTCCAAAATTTTCTATCAAGTTCATCATTTCCATTATTGATTCATCTGGTTGTTCAAGGTAAACTATAATATCGTCTGCAAATAGCCCAATCTTGTGTTCCGCCCCCTTTATTGTTACACCTTTTAATTTCTTATTTTGTCGTATCGCTTGAGCCAGTGGCTCTATGAACAGAGCAAACAAGGTGGGCGATAAGCAGCATCCCTGCCTAGTTGATCTTTGTATATTTACTTTGTCTGTTAAGCTACCGTTTATCTTGATTCTTGCCACAGGTTCTTGATACAGCGTCCTTATGCATTGTACTGATTGAGAAAAATTTGAGATAAATCACTCACGCTGTCACACGCTCTCAGCTCGCACTCACGACCACACCCACTCAGAGAGAGAGAGAGAGAGAATGACTGTGAAAAAGCCTTTATTGCACACTTCAAAAAAAAGTAAGCACACCAACATCATTCCTCCAAGTGTGTCACATTGGAAAAAGTGCAAACTGAAATGTCCCCCCCCCCACACACAACACAGAGCAGTCCCTGCAGTCCACCTATTCAAAGATCCAGTTCTGTGACAGTCAATTACAGTCAATTAAACGTCATATACCAGTCTGTTCAAACATCCATCCATCCATCCATCTTCTACCGCTTTTCCGGAGGTCCGGGTCGCGGAGGCAGCAGTTCAAGCAGAGAAGCCCAGACTTCCCTCTCCCCAGCCACCTGCTCCAGCTCTTCAGAGGGGATACCAAGGCGTTCCCAGACTAGCTGGGAGACATAGTCTCTCCACCGAGTCCTGGGTCTGCCCCGGGGTCTCCTCCCAGTGGGACGTGCCTGAAACACCTCAAGTGGGAGGCGTCCAGGAGGCATCCTAATCAGATGCCCATACCACCTCAACTGACTCCTTTCAATGTGGAGGAGCAGCGGTTCTACTCTGAGCCTCTCCCGGATGACTGAGCTCCTCACCCTATCTCTGAGGGTGAGTCCAGCAATCCTACGGAGAAAGCTCATTTCAGCCGCTTGTATCCGCGATCTCGTTCTTTCGGTCATTACCCAAAGCTCGTGACCATAGGTGAGAGTAGGAACGTAGATTGACTGGTAAATCGAGAGCTTTGCCTTAGAACTAAGCTCCCTCTTCACCACAACAGACCGGTACAACGTCCGCATCACTGCAGATGCTGCTCCAATCCGTCTGTCGATCTCTCGGTCCATTTTCCCCTCACTCGTGAACAAGACCCCAAGATACTTAAACTCCTCCACTTGGGGCAGGAGCCTGTCCCCAACCCGGAGAGGACAATCCACCTTTTTCCGGCTGAGGACCATGGACTCGGACTTGGAGGTGCTGATTCTCATCCCAGCCGCTTCACACTCAGCGGCAAACCGTCCCAGCAAGAGCTGTAGGTCATTGCTGGATGAAACCAACAGGACAACATCATCTGCAAACAACAGAGATGAGATCCTGTGGTCACCAAGCATGACACCCTCCATTCCCTGGCTGCGCCTAGAAATCCTGTCCATAAAAATTATGAACAGGACCGGTGACAAAGGGCAGCCCTGGCGGAGTCCAACTCTCACTGGGAATGACTCCGACCGAGTGTTGGCAATACGAACTAAACTCTCACAATGGTCGTACAGAGACCGAATAGCTCGTAACAACAAGCCCGATACCCCATACTCCCGAAGCACCCCCCACAAAAATCCACGAGGGACGCGGTCAAATGCCTTCTCCAAGTCCACAAAACACATGTAAACTGGTTGGGCAAACTCCCACGAACCCTCAAGAATTCTCGAGAGGGTAAAGAGCTGGTCCGATGTGCCACGGCCAGGACGAAAACCACATTGCTCCTCCTGAATCCGAGGTTCGACCAACGGCCGGACTCTCCTCTCCAGTACCTTGGCATAGACCTTCCCAGGGAGGCTGAGGAGTGTGATCCCTCTAAAGTTGGAGCACACCCTCCGGTCCCCTTTTTTGAAGAGAGGAACCACCACCCCGGTTTGCCATGCCAAAGGCACTGCCCCCGACCTCCACGCAATGTTGCAGAGGCGTGTCAACCATGACAACCCAACAACATCCAGGGCCTTGAGGTACTCGAGGCGAATCTCGTCCACCCCTGGGGCCCGGCCACCAAGGAGATTTTTAACCACCTTGGCGACCTCAGCCCCTGTGATAGGCGAGTCATCCCCCTTGTCCCCAAACCCTGCTTCCTCTGTGGAAGGCGTATCAGTGGGATTGAGGAGATCCTCGAAGTATTCCTTCCACCGCCCGACGATATCCCCAGTTGAAGTCAACAGTGTCCCATCCGCACCATACACAGTGTGGACGGGGAGCTGCTTTCCCCTCCTGAGCCGCCGAACAGTTTGCCAGAATCTCTTTGAAGCCGACCGAAAGTCTTGTTCCATGGCCTCACCGAACTCCTCCCATACCCGGGTTTTTGCTTCAGCAACCACCCGAGCTGCACTCCGCTTGGCCTGCCGGTACACCTCAGCTGCTTCGGGAGTCCCACAAGCCAACCAAGCTTGATAGGACTCCTTCTTCAGCTTAATGGCCCCCCTCACCACTGGTGTCCACCACTTGGTTCGGGGGTTGCCACCACGAGATGCACCGACCACCTTGCGGCCGCAGCTCTGGGCTGCCGCTTCAACAACAGAGGTGGAGAACATGGCCCATTCAGACTCCATGTCTCCAGACTCCCTCGGAATGTGGTTGAAGTTCTTCCGGAGGTGGGAGTTGAAGACCTCCCGGACAGGGGCCTCAGCCAGACGCTCCCAGCACACCCTCACTATACGTTTGGGTCTACCAGGTCTGAATGGCTTCCTCCCCTGCCATCGGATCCAACTCACCACCAGGTGGTGATCAGTTGACAGCTCTGCACCTCTCTTTACTCGGGTGTCCAAGACATACGGTCGCAGGTCTGATGATACGATAACAAAATCGATCATCGACCTGCGGCCTAGGGTGTCCTGGTGCCAGGTGCACATATGGACACCCTTATGCTTGAACATGGTGTTCATTATGGACAGACTGTGGTTAGCACAGAAGTCCAATAACTGAACACCACTCGGGTTTAGATCGGGCAGGCCGTTCCTCCCAATCACCCCCCTCCAGGTTTCACTGTCGTTGCCCACGTGCGCATTGAAGTCCCCCAGTAGGACAATGGAGTCTCCAAGAGGAGCACCCTCCAGCACCCCAGTCACAGACTCCAAAAAGGGTGGGTACTCTGAAACATCATTTGGTGCATAGGCACAAATGATGGTCAGGACCCGTTTCCCAACCCGAAGGCGCAGGGAAGCAACCCTTTCGTCCACCGGGGAAAACTCCAATATAGAGGCAGCAAGGTGGGGCGATACAAGAATACCTACCCCTGCTCGTCGCCTCTCGCCCGGGGCAACTCCAGAAAAGGCCAAGCTCCAGCCCCTCTCCAGGAGACTGGTTCCGGAACCGGAGCTGTGTGTTGAGGTGAGGCCGACTATATCTAGCCGGTATCGCTCAATCTCGTACACCAGCTCAGGCTCCTTCCCCACCAGAGAGGTGACATTCCACGTACCAAAAGCCAGTTTAGAAAGCTTGGGATCAGTCCGCCAAGGTCTCCGCCTTTGACTGCCACCTAATCCACATAGCACCGGACTTCCATGATCCCTCCTGCAGGTGGTGAACCTACTGGAGGGCGGACCCATGTAACTCCCTCGGGCCGAGCCCGGCCGGGTCCCATGGGTGGAAACCCGGCCACCAGACGCTAGCCTTCGAGCCCCTCCCCCAGGCCCGGCTCCAGGGTGGGGCCCCGGCAACCCCACACCGGGCGGGGCACACTGAATCCCTGATATACAATTCATGAGAGTCTGTTGGATCGTTCTTAGTCTGGCCCTTCACCCAGGACCAGTTTGTCTTGGGTGAAGACAAACTGGTCTGTTCAAACAATATCCCAAAAATGGGTAAAACAGGCAGAGGAACGACCGCCATTCAGTCCTCCTGCCGGGCGCGCTTGACCATCGTTCCCCCTGCTGCTTTACGCAGGGCTGTCAGGTGTTTCTTGAGGCGATACGCTTCCTTTCATCCAGGAGGTCCAGACCAACCTGCCTTCTTAGCACATCCACAGACTCAATGAATTTATTAGTGTCACTGAAGTAGTCGGCGACCCTAATGGCTTTGTTATAGGTTGCGTCCAGGAATGCATTTATTTCTTCCAGTGAATACAAACTCGTGTTTGTATTGCATTTTGCCTCAATAGACTCAGCATTAGACACAGTGTCGTTCTCAGATTCCATTTCCTCGGCAGCACAACTCAGCTGACTGCTTGGTTCTCCCGGGCCGGTGGATTTATCATGGGCCACATTTTCCTGGACGCCACCCTCAGCAGGTGACTGTCGCTGATCCATCCCCCGCTGTGTAACGGTAGCAGCCTCTGGAAGCACAGCTGCTGATGTCACACAGCGAGATGGTTGTGGACACACCATCAGGTCGGTGCTCCGTCTCCTCGTCCGAAGCTGGTAGCAGCTGCCCGCAGCACAGCTGTTGACGTCACACAGCGAGATGATTGTGACGCACCATCAGTGACCTTCTTGGCGACATCGCCATCCACGCTCCCGACCGCAAGCTGGGCCACGTGCGGCGCAGCCGGGTCGTCCGCAGACACAGCGGCAGGCTCCGGAGCTGGGGGTAGCGGGAGCGGAGGCCGCGCCGCCGTCCGCAGCTGCGGCGTGAGTGGAGGGCTCGCCGCCGGCACCATCACGGCGCCATCAGGGCCCTCTGCCCGCTGCCTGTGCGGACAAGCGAACCGTTTATGGCCCACGTCTCCACATTCAAAACATTTCATCTGTCCCGAGCTCGCATACGCCATGTAAGATCCGTCCCCGTGCTTGACCCTGAAGGAGACTTCCAGAGTCTGAGTGGGCGAGTCAAGAAAACATGAACACCTGTCGCCTGAGCGATTTCACATGTTTGAACTTGGCGGCCTTGCATCCCAAAGGCAGAGTCGTAAACGGGCCCGCAAACTTCCCAAATCTGCGGAGCTCCGTCGCCAGCTGCTCGTCAGTGATGAAGGTGGAACACTGAGACGGTGATTCTCGTTGATAGGACAGATAAGGGGGACACCTGTACATACGTTTCCCCGATAACCACACCGCTTACAATCAGGGTGTGAAACATCGTCTTCAAGCGCCAGAAACACAACCACAGCTCTATTCATTCGGGAAGCAACGCAGACCGCATCAGGGCCCATTGCTCGGCCACAGCCTCCAGGACCTCTTCCACAGTAACTTTGCTGTCCGGGGGAACGATTCTCACCCCCTGGTGGATAGATGGAGGTGGCTTTCCAAAGGCCGCCATCCACACCAAAAAAACAAAAACTTTTTAAAGCGGCCAGCAGTAGAAAACTGTAAAAAAAGTCCAACAAGCCACGGAGTTCTCTATTTCCACCCTCTCCTTCGGCTGCCGGAGAGAGAGAGAGAGAGAGAGAGAGGAGGAGAGAGACGAGAGAGAGAAGAGAGAGAGAGAGAAGAGAGAGAGAGAGAGAGAGAGAGATTTTTTTGATTTTTCAACACACCTTTATTGTCACAAATTCAACAGAAAAAACACAACTAAAACAACTAAAAGAAGCAATGGAAAGAAAAATGTCTCACTGACAAGAAATCAAAGACACAAGTAACCAAACAAGGAAAACTAAAACAAAAAACTTGCTTCTTACATCAGGATTATACCCATAGGTAATTTTTCCCCTCCTTAACACAACACAGGATGTGCTTAAAGCACCACATAGCCTCAAAGGTTTCAACATTCTGCATCAGATGATAGTAATTGTAATCAATCATATTCGAGCCTTAATCATGCCAACAGTATGTCTTTTACATTACAATCCAGCAGTTGTTCAATTTTTCTTTTTCCTACTAACATAAATAGCCATTTTAGCCTGACCCAGGATGAAATTTAAGAGTTCACTCTTTTTCTTAGTTCCTCAGTCCTATATGGAAAGCCCCAGATAAAAATCTGCAGGGAAAAGACTTCTCCAAACAGATAAAACAGTTTCCCCAAAAAAACAAACAACGAATGCAGTCTGTTACAGTCCAGAAAAACAAATGAACACAGTTCTTTCTGAGGACAAAAGGACAAACCTAACAAACATTTGGGTTTAAAAGAGAGATAAAAGCATTTACAGCCACGCACCATGTAAAACTCGCCATTGTAGGTCTCCAACCTTCTTAGTTAATGGTGGTTTATAGAGTGCTCTCCAGGCAGGCCTCACCTCTGGACCCAGCCCAAGTGTTTCCTCCATGGTGTAATCAGCTCGACCTTTTAACTTACTTCAATTTTAGAACTTTCACCAAGAGTCCATACATTTTTTTACCCGGAGAGTCACAAATGTTAATGTGTTCAGAGTTTAAAAACACACCAGTGCCATCTTTAAAATCAGGAGATAAAACATAAAAGGAAAAGGATCATCAGATGTTGCTACAGAGTTTTTGCAGTGTAAAACAATAGCAGAGTGTTCTTCTGCAGACAGGCAGTCTCTCCAATCTTTCAACAAGTTCCTTATAACTCTGACCTGAAGAAGACGCCAAGAGCAGAGCACAGGGCAACAGCATTGTCAAGTTAGGACCACATAAATTTACCAAGTGTCCAGCGTTGTGACCTTTGCAAAATAAACTTTTTTAAAACAGAAGGTCTAAATCATTGCCCACATCAAAACGGGTCCGAACACAAGTGGTTCCTTTAAAAGCAAGAAAGGCGGCAAGGAGCCTGGGGAAGAGTTCTTTTAAAAGTCCCCAGATTTTAAAAAGCACTTTGGTAAAACTGGGGAAGATTCTGGGGATTTTTGGCCCCTTAAGTCCATTAAAAGCAGCGACTCCTCTAGTCCAAGCCCTCCACAGCGAGCCAGGACAGCCCCTGGCAATAGGTCTCCACACAAGGTCAAGGGGGCCACTCAGCAGTCGCTGAATGAACTGCAGGCTGAAAGACAGCCCCCCTGCTGGCCAGATGGATGAGCCCCTTGACCACCTTCTTCCCTCGGTTAAAAACAGGATGCTCTGTGGAACCCAGTGAAGACGGTCCCAGAAAAAGTCCACGACTATAGATTGCACTCTGGCCAGCAATTGGGTGGAGGGTCCAGACAAGACAGTCGATGCCACAGCATTGAAGCAATCAGATTGTTGATGATTAAAACACGACCTCTGAAGGACAAGTTTGGCAGAATCCATTTCCATTTTTTTCAGTCTTCCTTCAACTTTTTCTAAAAAACACTCCCAATTTTTCCCAGTAAAAGTCTGATTCCCTAAGAACACACCAAGATACTTAAAACCACCTTGTGTCCACGAGAGGCCACCAGGTAGGGCAATTTTTTGTGGTCTCCCCCCCACCACAACAGCTTCACTCTTACCCCAATTCACTCTCGCTGAGGAGCATTCACCAAAAAGATTGACAGTTCTTAAAAGGTAGTCTAACATCATTTTGATTTCTTGTAAAAACAACAACGCCATCAGCATAGGCAGGACACTTTAAAAACAGAGTCAGAGTTGGGGACTTTAAAACCAGTGAGGCCTTGCCTTAGTTTACAAAGGAGGGGCTCAATGGCAAGAGAGTACAGCATACCTGAGAGGGGGCAGCCCTGTCGGACACCCCTCTCAACTTTGAAAGGAGCACTCAAACCACCATTAATCTTAAGAATACTCTCAATGTCTCTATACAAAGCCTGGATCATGGCGATGAACCCTGAGCTGAAACCAAAGGCCTCTATGTCTGCCAAAGGTATGGATGTTCAACTCGGTCAAACGCCTTTTCTTGGTCTATTGAAATAAGACCAAGTTCTTTGACCAATGAGCTGGAGAGGTCCAAAAACATCACGAATTTAAAAAATGTTGCCTGTAACCAACCTACCAGGTACACAGTAGGTCTGGTCTACATGTATGACCTGCTCCATCGCCTTCCTCAGTCTGGTAGCCAACACTTTGGAGAGAATTTTGTAGTCAGTACAGAGGAGGGCCACCGGACGCCAGTTCTTAATGTCTTTCAAGTCGCCTTTTTTTGGAAGGAGGGTGAGGACTGCTCTCCTACAACTTAGGGGCAGGTGACCCTTCCGCAGACTGTCAGACAGTACTTCCAGCAAGTCCTCACAGATCTCAGACCAGAACGCCTTGTAGAACTCCGCTGGTAGGCCATCTATCCCTGGGGCTTTTCCACACTGAAGAGACTGGACAGCCACTGCCAGTTCTTGCGGAGTGATCCCACTCTCCAGCTCCGCATTCACGCTAGCCATCACCTTTGGCAAGTCCGTCAAAAAATGACTCAGTGCATGTGGATTCTCAACAAATTCTTTCTTAAAGAGATCCTTGTAGAAAGCAACTGCAAAGCGACGGATCTCCGCAGACTCGTGGATCCGCCGCCCGTCCTCGGAGCTAAGAGAGTGGATCATCCTCCTCTGACCATTCTTCCTCTCCAGACCAAAGAAAAAATGAGATGGAGCGTCCTTTAGTGCGATGTTCTGGAACCTACTGCGTACCACAGCGCCCCTGGCAGCCACACCCAGTAGGTCAGTTAAAACAGACTTTTTGCCATTGAGGGCCTCAAAATGTCCTCTTTCTCCTGTGGAGCCTGCCAAAGACTGCAGCTCCACTACTTCTCTCTCCAGGTCCCTGACAGACCTGGCCAAGTCTCCAGAGACATTGTGAGTATACTGTAGGCACATGTTCTTTATTTGGCTCTTCCGTACATCCCACCACTGCTGCAAAGAACTAAAATTTGATTTTGTTAATTTAAAATTACTCCAAAAAAACATAAAAGCAGTTTTAAAACTGTTATCCGATAAAAGTGACGTGTTAAAATGCCAGTATGCACTACTGCACTTTATATTCTTGATAAAAACACAACACTGAACCAGGGAATGATCTGTGAAGCCAACAGGGACTATAAAAGCACTTTTAAAAATGCTAAAATGGTGCTTAAAACTGTAAACCCTATCCAGTCTAGCTAAGGACAGAATATTGTCCTTTCTATGGCTCCATGTGTGCTGTCTAGCCTTGCCATGAAAATTTCTCCACACATCACACAGATCATGAGCTTCTATGAGACCTTTTAAAACTCTTTTGGATGCAGCATGTGGCTCTGGGTGATTCCTATCCATAAGAGGATTTTCTGTACAATTAAAATCACCTCCCACAAATAAAAAGTCATCATTACTGCAATTTTTGATCGTGTCATCTAAAATATTTAAAAAGGCCAATCTTTCTGTGCCTACGGTTGGAGCATACACATTTATAAAAACAACTTTCACATTCTCAAAAACAGCTCGAACTTTTAAAATGTGGCCTGCAATTATCTCATCAATGTCATAAGAAAGTGGAATAAAATCTCGAGAAAATAAAATACCCACTCCACCACTACTGCTGTTTTTATGACTAAGAATAATTTCATCCCGAAATTCCCTCCTCCAGTCAGCAGCATTGTCCTCAGAACTATGAGTCTCCTGAACAAACAGAACATTAATTTTCTTGCATTCTGCAAGAGTAAAAACACTCGCTCGCTTGGACATTTCTCTTGCTCCATTGATGTTGAGTGTGCCAAAATTAAAACTGCACATGCATATAAAAGGGTAAAACCAATACAAAAACAGAAAAGAAAGAATGAGCGATAAAAGACTAATCATCCTGGGCAATTTGGTTCTTAACTTTTAGCACAAGCTTTTTTAGTCTGTAGATCTCCTGATCAGTGAAACTTTCCTGCTCAAGCTCTCCCCTATTTTTCATGTAGGCCCGAGCAGAGTCAACAAAACGTTTTAGATCAGGGAAGAAGCTTTCAACTTTGACCATTCTGGACCCCTTAGTGTCCTGCAAAAACTTCTGTATTTTTGTGAAGAGGTAACCACCTCCACTGGCCACATCATCACTGCTTTCACCATCACTCTCTATCTCAGACCCAGCATAAGAATCTGGTTGAGATAGAGAAACCTCAGAACTGTCTTTGACAACCTTTTTTACTTTGCTCTTCTGCTGTTTGGTTTCCAAATTCTTTCGCTTGATTGAGATTTTACATAATTCTTCATCCATTTCAATGTCATCCTCATCCTCCAACACTGACTCAGCCACCCTGGTAGCTGTCTCTTCCTGTCTTTCGCTCACCCTGTGCTGTGATTTTATATTCATCTTTCTGGTCCCACCATCTACCTGGGCCTCATTTGGCTCATCTGTCTGACCCTCAGCGTGATCCCTCTCGGTAATCTCACCCTTGTCTGCAATGTTGGTCTGTGCAGCAGCCCCGCGATGTGCTTTAACTTTCGCTGCTGTTTCAGTTATGAACGACAGGCCGGCTGCGGAGGGCGGCGAAGCCGCCCCGCCGCCAGACGGCCCCGCGGCTCCGGCCGAAACGCCCGACGGCGCGGCAGTGCCGTCAGCCTCGGAGGACGGCGAAGCCGCTCCGCCACCAGACGGCCCCGAGGCCGCACTAGCGGCCTCTCCCGAGTGATCACCCCCCCACTCCCTGAGGGCATGATCGATTCAAATGTCCCTCCATTCCGCAGCCGAAACACTTCATATTATCGGAGGTGACGTGGATGGTATAATCAAAGCCGTCAATCCGGTATTTAAATACGAGGTTGAGGCTTTCCTCGCTATTCTTTAAAATCATGAGCACCTGCCGCCTAAAAGACATGACATGTTTTAAACGCGGGGACTTACAACCGAGAGGGATGTGCTTAATCGGGGACAAAAGCTGCCCGTGTCTCGACAGCTCCTTCTCCAACAGCTCATTCTTTAAAAATGGTGGGACATTTGAGATGGTAATTCTCTTCGCGGGATTCACCAGAGACAGAACAGGAACCAGTGTGTCTTTAATCACAACCCCGCTCTCCACTACCCAGTTAACTTTTTCCACACTATCGAGGAAAATCACCACGGCACTATTCATTCTCGAAGCTGATCTAACGCTTTCATAACCGACCAGCTCCCCCACAGCCAGACTACATTCCTCCACTGAGCAGCTGACAGCCGGTGTCAGTTTGACAGCATGCCGGCATGTCAGCTGCTCAAAACCGGAGTCTCGCTCCAAAACCATGCTGACCAGCAGAGCTGGCAGCAGAAACCCCCCTCCCAAAACGCCTACCCCACCCCAGCTACAGGAAACAACAAAAATTAAGATTATTTAGCAGAAAAAAAAAACCCTTTAACACAAAAAGACAGAGAAAATTTTTTTTTGTAACTTAAGATTTTTATTCATTTTTCATTATATATATTGCATTCAGATCACAGTCTACATTTAAAAAAAACAAAGGGGCTAGAGTAAAAAAGAAAAAGGAGAAAAAAAAAAAAAAGGGGGGGGGACAAATGTTGGAGCATCAAGTTTTTAGTTTCCATCTCTTAATTCTTCTGGTTTTTCCAGCGTCTTTGGTTATTCTTTCAATATCTGTCTCGTTGTTGCACTTTGTAGTGTGTCCATTTCCGCCATTTTTTTTCCCATAGTCCTTCTTGCATTCTTTGTCGATATGTTAGTTTTTCCATCATACGTATGTCCTCAACAATGTCAGTCCATTGCTCTTGGTCAGGAAGAACTTCTGATCGCCATTTTTTTGTGATTGTTTTTTTTACATGCAATCAACAAGATTTTAACTAGATATCTGTCCTCAGCCTGTATAACATTGTCTCTTTTAAGATCACATAGGTACATCAAGTTACAGTTCATTGGTATATTATATCCTAATATCCTCTGTATTGTCACATGTATAGATTTCCAGAATGATGAGATTTTGCAGCATTTCCAAAACATATGCGAGTGGTCTGCATTTTGAGCCCCACATCCCCTCCAGCATATAGATTGGGTATTTGTATACTTTCCTTGAATCTGTGGTGTAATGAAAAAGCGAATCAGGTTTTTCCATCCAAATTCCCTCCATGTTCTTGAATTTGTTGACGTGTGTTGTGTTTTCCATATTTCCTGCCAGCTTTCTTCTGTTATGTTTAAATTGAGCTCTTTCTCCCATTTCTCCTTTATATAGTTACTTGAATGATTGTTTGCCATAAGTTTCTGATATAGCTTTGAAATAATTCTTGTTTTATTTCCTGTATATGAGCTTAAAATGAATTGTATAATCTCGCTCACATCTGTTTGGAGGTTATGCCTAATCTTCTTCATATAATAGTCTCTCATCTGCAGATATCTGAAGAATTCCGATCTTTCTAGTTTAAATTTTCTCCTGATGTTTACAAAGCTCCCGAGATCTTTTTTTCCGATATTGCCCCATGCTGTGATTCCCTTGTTCACCAGATTTTTGTATCCCCTATCTTGTTTTGCCAGTTCAAACTGACTGTCAAATGCTACCCATTTCAATAGTTTTATGTCTTCCTTTATATTATACTTTTGTACTATTTTATACCACAGTTCTAAAGTAAATTTAGTGATTGGGTCTATTTGTTTGATTTGCTTATACTGTATGCATCTTTATCTCCTATTATGCTTTGTACTGGGAGTCCCTCAATTTCCTTTTCCATTTCTTTCCATTTTGCCTCATATCCCTCGTCGCACCAACATATGATATATCTTATTTGTGCTGAGTAGTAATATTCCTTTAGACTCGGTAGGCCCATGCCTCCTTTCTCTTTTGGTAACTGGAGAGTTTTATATTTCACTCTTGGTTTTTTACCTCCCCAAACAAATCTCGATATCATCCTGTCCCACTTTGAGAATTGGGCATCTGGAATCTCTGTTGGTATAGCCTGGAAGAGGTAAAGCAGTCTAGGTTGTATGCTGATTTTGACTGTCTCAATTTTTGAATTCAGATCCATATTTAAGATTGACCATCTATCAATATCTTTTTTTATTTCTTGTTCCAACCTATCATAGTTTGCTTTATAGATTTTGCTTAGATCTTTAGGTATGTTCACTCCAAGGTATTTTATTTCTTTTTGTTTCCAGTTTAGTTTGATCTTATCAGTTATCTGGTTTAGAGGGTTATAGTGGAATGTCAGTATTTGTGTTTTTGTTATGTTTATCTTGTATCCTGATAATTTTCCAAAATTTTCTATCAAGTTCATCATTTCCATTATTGATTCATCTGGTTGTTCAAGGTAAACTATAATATCGTCTGCAAATAGCCCAATCTTGTGTTCCGCCCCCTTTATTGTTACACCTTTTAATTTCTTATTTTGTCGTATCGCTTGAGCCAGTGGCTCTATGAACAGAGCAAACAAGGTGGGCGATAAGCAGCATCCCTGCCTAGTTGATCTTTGTATATTTACTTTGTCTGTTAAGCTACCGTTTATCTTGATTCTTGCCACAGGTTCTTGATACAGCGTCCTTATGCATTGTACTGATTGAGAAAAATTTGAGATAAATCACTCACGCTGTCACACGCTCTCAGCTCGCACTCACGACCACACCCACTCAGAGAGAGAGAGAGAGAGAATGACTGTGAAAAAGCCTTTATTGCACACTTCAAAAAAAAGTAAGCACACCAACATCATTCCTCCAAGTGTGTCACATTGGAAAAAGTGCAAACTGAAATGTCCCCCCCCCACACACAACACAGAGCAGTCCCTGCAGTCCACCTATTCAAAGATCCAGTTCTGTGACAGTCAATTACAGTCAATTAAACGTCATATACCAGTCTGTTCAAACATCCATCCATCCATCCATCTTCTACCGCTTTTCCGGAGGTCCGGGTCGCGGAGGCAGCAGTTCAAGCAGAGAAGCCCAGACTTCCCTCTCCCCAGCCACCTGCTCCAGCTCTTCAGAGGGGATACCAAGGCGTTCCCAGACTAGCTGGGAGACATAGTCTCTCCACCGAGTCCTGGGTCTGCCCCGGGGTCTCCTCCCAGTGGGACGTGCCTGAAACACCTCAAGTGGGAGGCGTCCAGGAGGCATCCTAATCAGATGCCCATACCACCTCAACTGACTCCTTTCAATGTGGAGGAGCAGCGGTTCTACTCTGAGCCTCTCCCGGATGACTGAGCTCCTCACCCTATCTCTGAGGGTGAGTCCAGCAATCCTACGGAGAAAGCTCATTTCAGCCGCTTGTATCCGCGATCTCGTTCTTTCGGTCATTACCCAAAGCTCGTGACCATAGGTGAGAGTAGGAACGTAGATTGACTGGTAAATCGAGAGCTTTGCCTTAGAACTAAGCTCCCTCTTCACCACAACAGACCGGTACAACGTCCGCATCACTGCAGATGCTGCTCCAATCCGTCTGTCGATCTCTCGGTCCATTTTCCCCTCACTCGTGAACAAGACCCCAAGATACTTAAACTCCTCCACTTGGGGCAGGAGCCTGTCCCCAACCCGGAGAGGACAATCCACCTTTTTCCGGCTGAGGACCATGGACTCGGACTTGGAGGTGCTGATTCTCATCCCAGCCGCTTCACACTCAGCGGCAAACCGTCCCAGCAAGAGCTGTAGGTCATTGCTGGATGAAACCAACAGGACAACATCATCTGCAAACAACAGAGATGAGATCCTGTGGTCACCAAGCATGACACCCTCCATTCCCTGGCTGCGCCTAGAAATCCTGTCCATAAAAATTATGAACAGGACCGGTGACAAAGGGCAGCCCTGGCGGAGTCCAACTCTCACTGGGAATGACTCCGACCGAGTGTTGGCAATACGAACTAAACTCTCACAATGGTCGTACAGAGACCGAATAGCTCGTAACAACAAGCCCGATACCCCATACTCCCGAAGCACCCCCCACAAAAATCCACGAGGGACGCGGTCAAATGCCTTCTCCAAGTCCACAAAACACATGTAAACTGGTTGGGCAAACTCCCACGAACCCTCAAGAATTCTCGAGAGGGTAAAGAGCTGGTCCGATGTGCCACGGCCAGGACGAAAACCACATTGCTCCTCCTGAATCCGAGGTTCGACCAACGGCCGGACTCTCCTCTCCAGTACCTTGGCATAGACCTTCCCAGGGAGGCTGAGGAGTGTGATCCCTCTAAAGTTGGAGCACACCCTCCGGTCCCCTTTTTTGAAGAGAGGAACCACCACCCCGGTTTGCCATGCCAAAGGCACTGCCCCCGACCTCCACGCAATGTTGCAGAGGCGTGTCAACCATGACAACCCAACAACATCCAGGGCCTTGAGGTACTCGAGGCGAATCTCGTCCACCCCTGGGGCCCGGCCACCAAGGAGATTTTTAACCACCTTGGCGACCTCAGCCCCTGTGATAGGCGAGTCATCCCCCTTGTCCCCAAACCCTGCTTCCTCTGTGGAAGGCGTATCAGTGGGATTGAGGAGATCCTCGAAGTATTCCTTCCACCGCCCGACGATATCCCCAGTTGAAGTCAACAGTGTCCCATCCGCACCATACACAGTGTGGACGGGGAGCTGCTTTCCCCTCCTGAGCCGCCGAACAGTTTGCCAGAATCTCTTTGAAGCCGACCGAAAGTCTTGTTCCATGGCCTCACCGAACTCCTCCCATACCCGGGTTTTTGCTTCAGCAACCACCCGAGCTGCACTCCGCTTGGCCTGCCGGTACACCTCAGCTGCTTCGGGAGTCCCACAAGCCAACCAAGCTTGATAGGACTCCTTCTTCAGCTTAATGGCCCCCCTCACCACTGGTGTCCACCACTTGGTTCGGGGGTTGCCACCACGAGATGCACCGACCACCTTGCGGCCGCAGCTCTGGGCCGCCGCTTCAACAACAGAGGTGGAGAACATGGCCCATTCAGACTCCATGTCTCCAGACTCCCTCGGAATGTGGTTGAAGTTCTTCCGGAGGTGGGAGTTGAAGACCTCCCGGACAGGGGCCTCAGCCAGACGCTCCCAGCACACCCTCACTATACGTTTGGGTCTACCAGGTCTGAATGGCTTCCTCCCCTGCCATCGGATCCAACTCACCACCAGGTGGTGATCAGTTGACAGCTCTGCACCTCTCTTTACTCGGGTGTCCAAGACATACGGTCGCAGGTCTGATGATACGATAACAAAATCGATCATCGACCTGCGGCCTAGGGTGTCCTGGTGCCAGGTGCACATATGGACACCCTTATGCTTGAACGTGGTGTTCATTATGGACAGACTGTGGTTAGCACAGAAGTCCAATAACTGAACACCACTCGGGTTTAGATCGGGCAGGCCGTTCCTCCCAATCACCCCCCTCCAGGTTTCACTGTCGTTGCCCACGTGCGCATTGAAGTCCCCCAGTAGGACAATGGAGTCTCCAAGAGGAGCACCCTCCAGCACCCCAGTCACAGACTCCAAAAAGGGTGGGTACTCTGAAACATCATTTGGTGCATAGGCACAAATGATGGTCAGGACCCGTTTCCCAACCCGAAGGCGCAGGGAAGCAACCCTTTCGTCCACCGGGGAAAACTCCAATATAGAGGCAGCAAGGTGGGGCGATACAAGAATACCTACCCCTGCTCGTCGCCTCTCGCCCGGGGCAACTCCAGAAAAGGCCAAGCTCCAGCCCCTCTCCAGGAGACTGGTTCCGGAACCGGAGCTGTGTGTTGAGGTGAGGCCGACTATATCTAGCCGGTATCGCTCAATCTCGTACACCAGCTCAGGCTCCTTCCCCACCAGAGAGGTGACATTCCACGTACCAAAAGCCAGTTTAGAAAGCTTGGGATCAGTCCGCCAAGGTCTCCGCCTTTGACTGCCACCTAATCCACATAGCACCGGACTTCCATGATCCCTCCTGCAGGTGGTGAACCTACTGGAGGGCGGACCCATGTAACTCCCTCGGGCCGAGCCCGGCCGGGTCCCATGGGTGGAAACCCGGCCACCAGACGCTAGCCTTCGAGCCCCTCCCCCAGGCCCGGCTCCAGGGTGGGGCCCCGGCAACCCCACACCGGGCGGGGCACACTGAATCCCTGATATACAATTCATGAGAGTCTGTTGGATCGTTCTTAGTCTGGCCCTTCACCCAGGACCAGTTTGTCTTGGGTGAAGACAAACTGGTCTGTTCAAACAATATCCCAAAAATGGGTAAAACAGGCAGAGGAACGACCGCCATTCAGTCCTCCTGCCGGGCGCGCTTGACCATCGTTCCCCCTGCTGCTTTACGCAGGGCTGTCAGGTGTTTCTTGAGGCGATAACGCTTCCTTTCATCCAGGAGGTCCAGACCAACCTGCCTTCTTAGCACATCCACAGACTCAATGAATTTATTAGTGTCACTGAAGTAGTCGGCGACCCTAATGGCTTTGTTATAGGTTGCGTCCAGGAATGCATTTATTTCTTCCAGTGAATACAAACTCGTGTTTGTATTGCATTTTGCCTCAATAGACTCAGCATTAGACACAGTGTCGTTCTCAGATTCCATTTCCTCGGCAGCACAACTCAGCTGACTGCTTGGTTCTCCCGGGCCGGTGGATTTATCATGGGCCACATTTTCCTGGACGCCACCCTCAGCAGGTGACTGTCGCTGATCCATCCCCCGCTGTGTAACGGTAGCAGCCTCTGGAAGCACAGCTGCTGATGTCACACAGCGAGATGGTTGTGACACACCATCAGGTCGGTGCTCCGTCTCCTCGTCCGAAGCGGTAGCAGCTGCCCGCAGCACAGCTGTTGACGTCACACAGCGAGATGATTGTGACGCACCATCAGTGACCTTCTTGGCGACATCGCCATCCACGCTCCCGACCGCAAGCTGGGCCACGTGCGGCGCAGCCGGGTCGTCCGCAGACACAGCGGCAGGCTCCGGAGCTGGGGTAGCGGGAGCGGAGGCCGCGCCGCCGTCCGCAGCTGCGGCGTGAGTGGAGGGCTCGCCGCCGGCACCATCCACGGCGCCATCAGGGCCCTCTGCCCGCTGCCTGTGCGGACAAGCGAACCGTTTATGGCCCACGTCTCCACATTCAAAACATTTCATCTGTCCCGAGCTCGCATACGCCATGTAAGATCCGTCCCCGTGCTTGACCCTGAAGGAGACTTCCAGAGTCTGAGTGGGCGAGTCAAGAAACATGAACACCTGTCGCCTGAGCGATTTCACATGTTTGAACTTGGCGGCCTTGCATCCCAAAGGCAGAGTCGTAAACGGGCCCGCAAACTTCCCAAATCTGCGGAGCTCCGTCGCCAGCTGCTCGTCAGTGATGAAAGGTGGAACACCTGAGACGGTGATTCTCGTTGATAGGACAGATAAGGGGGACACCTGTACATACGTTTCCCCGATAACCACACCGCTTACAATCAGGGTGTGAACATCGTCTTCAGCCGCCAGAAACACAACCACAGCTCTATTCATTCGGGAAGCAACGCAGACCGCATCAGGGCCCATCTGCTCGGCCACAGCCTCCAGGACCTCTTCCACAGTAACTTTGCTGTCCGGGGGAACGATTCTCACCCCCTGGTGGATAGATGGAGGTGGCTTTCCAAAGGCCGCCATCCTCCACCAAAAAAACAAAAACTTTTAAAGCGGCCAGCAGTAGAAAACTGTAAAAAAAAGTCCAAACAAGCCACGGAGTTCTCTATTTCCACCCTCCTCCTTCGGCTGCCGGAGAGAGAGAGAGAGAGAGAGAGAGAGAGAGAGAGAGAGAGAGAGAGAGAGAGAGAGAGAGAGAGAGAGAGATTTTTTTGATTTTTCAACACACCTTTATTGTCACAAATTCAACAGAAAAACACAACTAAAACAACTAAAAGAAGCAATGGAAAAGAAAAATGTCTCACTGACAAGAAATCAAAGACACAAGTAACCAAACAAGGAAAACTAAAACAAAAAACTTGCTTCTTACATCAGGATTATACCATAGGTAATTTTCCCCTCCTTAACACAACACAGGATGTGCTTAAAGCACCACATAGCCTCAAAGGTTTCAACATTCTGCATCAGATGATAGTAATTGTAATCAATCACTATTCGAGCCTTAATCATGCCAACCAGTATGTCTTTTACATTACAATCCAGCAGTTGTTCAATTTTTCTTTTCCTACTAACATAAATAGCCATTTTAGCCTGACCCAGGATGAAATTTAAGAGTTCACTCTTTTTCTTAGTCCTCAGTCTATATGGAAAGCCCAAGATAAAAATCTGCTGGGAAAAGACTTCTCCAAACAGATAAAACAGTTTCCCCAAAAAAACAAACAACGATTGCAGTCTGTTACAGTCCAGAAAACAATGGAACACAGTTTCTTTCTGAGGACAAAATGGACAAACCTCAACAACATTTGGGTTTAAAAGAGAGATAAAAGCATTTACAGCCACAGCACCATGTAAAACTCGCCATTGTAGGTCTCCAACCTTCTTAGTTAATGGTGGTTTATAGAGTGCTCTCCAGGCAGGCCTCACCTCTGGACCCAGACCCAAGTGTTTCCTCCATGGTGTATCAGCTCGACCTTTTAACTTATTCACATTTAGAATTTTCACCAAAAGTCCATACATTTTTTTACCAGGAGAGTCACAAATGTTAATGTGTTCAGAGTTTAAAAACACACCAGTGCCATCTTTAAAATCAGGAGATAAAATACTAAAAGGAAAAGGTTCATCAGCAGTTTGTACAGAGTTTTCGCAGTGTAAAACAATAGCAGAGTGTTCTTCTGCAGACAGGCAGTCTCTCCAATCTTTCAACAAGTTCATTATAACTCTGACTGAAGAGACGCCAAGAGCCGAGCACAGGGCAACAGCATTGTCCAAGTTAGGACCACATAAATTTACCAAGTGTCCCAGCGTTGTGACCTTTGCAAAAATAAACTTTTTTAAAACAGAAGGTCCTAAAACATTGCCCACATCAAAACGGGTCCCGAACACAAGTGGTTCCTTTAAAAGCCAGAAAGGCGGCAAGGAAGCCTGGGGAGAGTTCTTTTTAAAAAGTCCCCAGATTTTAAAAGCACTTTGGTAAAACTGGGGAAGTTCTGGGAGTTTTTGGCCCCTTAAATCCATTAAAAGCAGCGACTCCTCTAGTCCAAGCCCTCCACAGCGAGCCAGGACAGCCCTGGCAATAGGTCTCCACACAAGGTCAAGGGGGCCACTCAGCAGTCGCTGAATGAACTGCAGGCGAAAGACAGCCCCCCTGCTGGCCAGATGGATGAGCCCTTGACCACCTTCTTCCCTCGGTAAAAACAGGATACCCTGTGGAACCCAGTGAAGACGGTCCCAGAAAAAGTCCACGACTATAGATTGCACTCTGGCCAGCAAATTGGGTGGAGGGTCCAGACAAGAAAGTCGATGCCACAGCATTGAAGCAATCAAGTTGTTGATAATTAAAACACGACCTCTGAAGGACAAGTTTGGCAGAATCCATTTCCATTTTTTTAGTCTTCCTTCAGTTTTTTCTAAAAAAACACTCCCAATTTTTCTCAGTAAAAGTCTGATTTCCTAAAAACACACCAAGATATTTAAAACCACCTTGTGTCCACGAGAGGCCACCAGGTAGGGCAATTTTTTGTGGTCTCCCCCCCACCACAACAGCTTCACTCTTACCCCAATTCACTCTCGCTGAGGAGCACTCACCAAAAAGATTGACAGTTCTTAAAAGGTAGTCTACATCATTTTGATTTCTTGTAAAAACAACAACGTCATCAGCATAGGCAGACACTTTAAAAACAGAGTCAGAGTTGGGGACTTTAAAACCAGTGAGGCCTTGCCTTAGTTTACAAAGGAGGGGCTCAATGGCAAGAGAGTACAGCATATCTGAGAGGGGGCAGCCCTGTCGGACACCCCTCTCAACTTTGAAAGGAGCACTCAAACCACCATTAATCTTAAGAATACTCTCAATGTCTCTATACAAAGCCTGGATCATGGCGATGAACCCTGAGCTGAAACCAAAGGCCTCTAATGTCTGCCAAAGGTATGGATGTTCAACTCGGTCAAACGCCTTTTCTTGGTCTATTGAAATAAGACCAAGTTCTTTGACCAATGAGCTGGAGAGGTCCAAAACATCACGAATTAAAAAAAATGTTGTCTGTAACCAACCTACCAGGTACACAGTAGGTCTGGTCTACATGTATGACCTGCTCCATCGCCTTCCTCAGTCTGGTAGCCAACACTTTGGAGAGAATTTTGTAGTCAGTACAGAGGAGGGCCACCGGACGCCAGTTCTTAATGTCTTTCAAGTCGCCTTTTTTTGGAAGGAGGGTGAGGACTGCTCTCCTACAACTTAGGGGCAGGTGACCCTTCCGCAGACTGTCAGACAGTACTTCCAGCAAGTCCTCACAGATCTCAGACCAGAACGCCTTGTAGAACTCCGCTGGTAGGCCATCTATCCCTGGGGCTTTTCCACACTGAAGAGACTGGACAGCCACTGCCAGTTCTTGCAGAGTGATCCCGCTCTCCAGCTCCGCATTCACGCTAGCCATCACCTTTGGCAAGTCCGTCAAAAAATGACTCAGTGCATGTGGATTCTCAACAAATTCTTTCTTAAAGAGATCCTTGTAGAAAGCAACTGCAAAGCGACGGATCTCCGCAGACTCATGGATCGGCCGCCCGTCCTTGGAGCTGAGAGAGTGGATCATCCTCCTCTGACCATTCTTCCTCTCCAGACCAAAGAAAAAATGAGATGGAGCGTCCATTAGTGCGATGTTCTGGAACCTACTGCGTACCACAGCGCCCCTGGCAGCCACTCCCAGTAGGTCAGTTAAAACAGACTTTTTGCCATTGAGGGCCTCAAAATGTCCTCTTTCTCCTGTGGAGCCTGCCAAAGACTGCAGCTCCACTACTTCTCTCTCCAGGTCCCTGACAGACCTGGCCAAGTCTCCAGAGACATTGCGAGTATACTGTAGGCACAGATTCTTTATTTGGCTCTTCCCTACATCCCACCACTGCTGCAAAGAACTAAAATTTGATTTTGTTAATTTAAAATTACTCCAAAAAAACATAAAAGCAGTTTTAAAACTGTTATCCGATAAAAGTGACGTGTTAAAATGCCAGTATGCACTACTGCACTTTATATTCTTGATAAAAACACAACACTGAACCAGGGAATGATCTGTGAAGCCAACAGGGACTATAAAAGCACTTTTAAAAATGCTAAAATGGTGCTTAAAACTGTAAACCCTATCTAGTCTAGCTAAGGACAAAATATTGTCCTTTCTATGGCTCCATGTGTACTGTCTAGCCTTGCCATGAAAATTCCTCCACACATCACACAGATCATGAGCTTCTATGAGACCTTTTAAAACTCTGTTGGATGCAGCATGTGGCTCTGGGTGATTCCTATCCATAAGAGGATTTCCTGTACAATTAAAATCACCTCCCACAAATAAAAAGTCATCATTACTGCAATTTTTGATCGTGTCATCTAAAATATTTAAAAAGGCCAATCTTTCTGTGCCTACGGTTGGAGCATACACATTTATAAAAACAACTTTCACATTCTCAAAAACAGCTCGAACTTTTAAAATGTGGCCTGCAATTATCTCATCAATGTCATAAGAAAGTGGAATAAAATCTCGAGAAAATAAAATACCCACTCCACCACATTTGCTGCTTCTATGACTAAGAATAATTTCACCCCAAAATTCCCTCCTCCAGTCAGCAGCATTGTCCTCAGAACTATGAGTCTCCTGAACAAACAGAACATTAATTTTCTTGCATTCTGCAAGAGTAAAAACACTCGCTCGCTTGGACATTTCTCTTGCCCCATTGATGTTGAGTGTGCCAAAATTAAAACTACACATGTATATAAGAGGGCAAAGCCAATATAAAAACAGAAAAGAAAGAATGAGCGATAAAAGACTAATCATCCTGGGCAATTTGGTTCTTAACTTTTAGCACAAGCTTTTTTAGTCTGTAGATCTCCTGATCAGTAAAACTTTCCTGCTCAAGCTCTCCCCTATTTTTCATGTAGACCCGAGCAGAGTCAACAAAACGTTTTAGATCAGGGAAGAAGCTTTCAACTTTAACCATTCTGACCCCCTTAGTGTCCTGCAAAAACTTCTGTATTTTTGTGAAGGGGTAACCGCCTCCACTGGCCACATCATCACTGCTTTCACCATCACTCTCTATCTCAGACCCAGCATAAGAATCTGGCTGAGATAGAGAAACCTCAGAACTGTCTTTAACAACCCTTTTTACTTTGATCCTCTGCTGTTTGGTTTCCAAATTCTTCCGCTTGATGGAGGTTTTACATAACTCCTCATCTAATTCGATGTCATCCTCATCCTCCAACACTGACTCAGCCACCCTGGTAGCTGTCTCTTCCTGTCTTTCGCTCACCCTGTGCTGTGCTTTTATATTCATCTTTCTGGTCCCACCATCTACCTGGGCCTCATTCGGCTCCTCTGTCTGACCCTCAGCGTCATCCCTCTCGGTAATATCACCCTTGTCTGCAATGTTGGTCTGTGCAGCAGCCCCGCGATGTGCTTTAACTTTTGTTGCTGTTTCAGTTATGATCGACAGGCCGGCTGCGGAGGGCGGCGAAGCCGCCCCGCCGCCAGACGGCCCCGCGGCTCTGGCCGAAACGCCCGACGGCGCGGTAGCGCCGTCAGCCTCGGAGGGCGGCAAAGCCGCTCCGCCGCCAGACGGCCCCGAGGCCGCACTAGCGGCCCCCCCCGAGTGATCACCCCCCACTCCCTGAGGGCATGATCGAATCAAGTGTCCCTCCATTCCGCAGCCGAAACACTTCATATTATCGGAGGTGACGTGGATGGTATAATCAAAGCCGTCAATCCGGTATTTAAACACGAGGTTGAGGCTTTCCTCGCTATTCTTTAAAATCATGAGCACCTGTCGCCTAAAAGACATGACATGCTTTAAACGCGGGGACTTACAACCGAGAGGGATGTGCTTAATCGGGGACAAAAGCTGCCCGTGTCTCGACAGCTCCTTCTCCAACAGCTCGTTCTTTAAAAATGGTGGGACATTTGAGATGGTAATTCTCTTCGCGGGATTTACCAGAGACAGAACAGGAACCAGTGTGTCTTTAATCACAACCCCGCTCTCCACTACCCGGTTAACTTTTTCCACACTATCGAGGAAAATCACCACGGCACTATTCATTCTCGAAGCTGATCTAACGCTTTCATAACCGACCAGCTCCCCCACAGCCAGACTACACTCCTCCACTGAGCAGCTGACAGCCGGTGTCAGTTTGACAGCATGCCGGCGTGTCAGCGTCTCGAATCCGGAGCCTCGCTCCAAAACCATGCTGACCAGCAGAGCTGGCAGCAGAAACCCCCCTCCCAAAACGCCTACCCCACCCCAGCTACAGAAAACAACAAAACTTAAGATTATTTAACAAAAAAAAAACACCTTAAACACGAAAAGATAGAGAAAAAGTTGAAAATAATTCACTCACGCTGTCACACGCTCTCAGCTCGCACTCACGACCACACCCACTCAGAGAGAGAGAGAGAGAGAGAGAGACTTGACTTTTAAAAAGGCTTTATTGCACATTCTGAAATTGCAAAAAGACCAATATCACTTGTCCAAGTGTGTCACACCTCAAAAGTGCAAACAAAACTCATCCCCCTGACCCACTGAACACAAAACATTCCCTACAGCCCATCTATTGATGAATGCCTCCAAACTGTCCACCATTTGATAGTAAGAGAACTCCACCCGGAGTCTGACTTTTAACAAGACTTTGAAAGTGGACACAGGATCCACATTGCCAGCATTGCTTGCCCGATTTTTCCTCGTCAGCCAGATGGCAAGCTTAGCAGTACCAGATAGGAAGTTCATCAAAGTGTGGGCAGCCTTCCTTGCCACTTCATACTTCGGACCGTAAATGAACAGACCAAAAGTGAAACGTTCACCCAAAGCCCGAAACCACTCGCGCAAAATCTCAAAAAGTCCAGATAAACGAAGACAGTGGACAAACAAATGGTCGAGCGTCTCAACTTGGGAACAAAACAAACATTCCCCCCCCACAGTCGGATCAAGGTGTGCCCTGTATTTATTCGTGGCTATTGCCCCATGCACAATCCTCCACTGGAGATCTGCTGTGCGTTTCTCAATAGGTTGCTTGTACATGCACCGCCAGCTGCCTTTTGGGGAGACCCCTGGCCCCAAACAACCCGCCCACCTCGACTCCGTGACATCCTTCAGAGAGCGCAGATTCAGAACCTTCACACAGATGTGATACACTGCCCTTGTCCCGACAAACTGGAACTTGCCCAGGCGAGGAATCCTGAAGGTCAGTAGGTGATCCTCTCCTCCCTGTCACTCCCCCACATCTGGAGTTATGGAAATTGCAGGAAAGGTGGATGCAGTGCCGTCATCCCATTGATTGGAAAGAGTGCGGTTTGTTGCAAACACTCGAAGCGGTTGTGGCAGGGCGGCGCACACGTCCTCCACCACCCTTTGCAGCAGTCTGACAGATGTAATATTGGCACTCCGCCTCAGTGTATCCATCGATGTGGTCGACATCCTCATAAGATGACCAAGCTTGGTACAGCGTGCCTCCCGCAAACAACTCCGCAGACTGACAGACTGCAGCACCTCAGCGTCCATGAATCGATTGAAAAACAGTGGTTCCTCGAACAGCCACATGCCCGGCGTCTCGTCACGGAAGCGGGCCACGTTGAAGACTCGCCATGCATGCAAAACGGACGTGTAAAAAGCAGATAGTCCAGTAAGGTCCACCTCCCCAGATGTCACGAGGAAGAGCTGCTTATCATAGCCCAAGCGACCAACTCTCCTCAAGAGCAGTTTAGCAGTGTCCATCCAGCAGGGTCCGCATCCGTAAAGGAGTCGTTGTGCAGTTCGAAGCCTGAAGCTGGCAATCTTGGAATGTATGTCCACCAGGCCCTGTCCCCCCTCGGCCACAGGCAGGTAGAGAACTGGCGCACGGACCCAGTGGTGACCAGACCAAAAGAAGTCCACGATGATCTTCTGAATCTCCTCCACGAGGCTCCTGGGCGGTGTCAAAGCCACCAGCCTATGCCAGAGAGCCGAGGCAACCAGATTATTCGCGACCAGAACCCTGCCCCTATATGACAGCTGCGGTAGCAACCATTTCCATTTAGAAAAGCGAGCACACACCTTGTCCTTAACACCCTCCCAGTTCTTTCGTTCAAAAGCCTCCGTACCCAGAAAAACCCCCAACACTTTGAGACCGGCCGTCCCCCACTGAAGGCCGCCAGGAAGGCGAGGGACGCCTTGACGCGACCAATGGCCCACCAATAGACCCTCACTCTTGGCCCAATTAACCTGTGCAGAAGATGCCCTTTCATAAACTGTCAAAGTGTCCACCAAACGCTGCACATCCCCGTGGGAGGTGATGAAAACGTTGACGTCATCCGCATAAGCAGACAAGACAATCGGGCGGCCACAGCTTGATGGCCCCAGCAGAACCAGACCACCCAGCCGAGTGCGCAACCTGCACAGCAAAGGCTCAATAGCCAAGCTGTACAGCTGACCCGAGAGTGGACACCCCTGGCGTATTCCCCGGTGTACAGGGATTGGCCGACTCAGGCCCGCCCCCACCTTCACCAAACACTCAGCTCCAGTGTATAGCAGATTGACCCACCTCAAAAACATATTTCCAAAACCAAACCCCCTCAGGGTAGAAAACAAATAGGAATGGTCAACCCTATCAAAGGCCGTTTCCTGGTCCAAAGACACAATTCCAAACTGTAAGTCATGACATTTACTGAGCTGGAGAACATCACGTATGAGGAAAACATTGTCCATAATGTTCCGGTCAGGAATACATTATGTTTGATCCTGATCCACGATCAAACCCAAGACAGTGTTCAGTCTGTTTGCCAGGGCCTTGGAAAGCACCTTGTAGTCTGTGCAAAGAAGAGCCACAGGCCTCCAGTTTTTCAGCAGGGCCAAGTCCCCCTACTTTGGCAACGGAGACAGCACTGCACGGCGGCAGGAGACAGGTAACGTTCCTTCCCTGTAACAGGCAGTCAGAACGTCATAGACGTCTGGTCCAATAACATTCCAAAAATGCTTAAAAAATTCTGAAGAAAGGCCATCAAGTCCAGGCGCGCGTCCCAGCGCCATCTGATTCACAGCCACAGTCAACTCATCCAAAGTCAGGGCACAGTCCAGAGTGGCCCTGTCGTCCTGGCCGAGCACCGGAAGGGCCTCGAAGAGCTGATTTTGAGATTCTTTGCAACACGTTCCCGCAGCAAACAGGGCCCCGTAGTAATCCACTGCATGGCGGCGCATCTCGGATGGGTTCGTAGTCAGGCGACCATCTGGGAGTGTCAAGCAAGCCATCAACTTCTTTTTCGCAGTCGTCTTTTCCAAATTGAAGAAGAAGGACGTTGGTGCATCCATGTCCTGCAGGCGAGTGAAGCGCGACCTCACTAGCGCCCCCTCCACTCTGCCCTGCATGAATGTGCACAGGGCCGATCTCTTCTCCTGCAGCAAAGGACCAGCGGTAGCATCCCGACCCGTAACCAAGCTGGCCTCCAGCCTCTTGACATCGTCCTCTAGTTCACTGACCTTGGCGTTGATGATGGCAGTTGAGTACGCAGCGTATCGTTGGCAAAAAAGGCGAATTTGCACTTTGCCAACGTCCCACCACTGTTCGAGGGAACCAAAACAACCTTTTGTGGTCCTCCAGTGTTCCCAGAAGCACACAAAATACTGACAAAAGGCATTGTCCTGTAGGAGCTTGTTATTGAAGTGCCAATATGATTTTGCCCGTTTCTCTGGTGAGTTCAGTAACACCGCAGTAGCCAGGTGATGATCCGAGAATCCGACGGGACTTATGTTACTGTGAAAGAGGCCGGGGCTACAGGTTCTAGAAACATATATCCTGTCCAATCTAGCAGCACTGACAACACCGTCAGTGACCCTGACCCAGGTGTACCATCTCGCATTTGCATATTTAGACCTCCACGTGTCCACTAAGTCAAACTGCACAGTGAAATTTTCCAAGATTCTAGAAGACTGCAGATGAGGTTCTGCATTAGTGCGATCTACAGTGAAGTCCAAGGTACAGTTGAAATCACCAGCAACAACAAGTTGGTCTTGGTGATAGCGCTGCAATTCAGTAGTCATTATATTGAAAAAAGCAACCCTTTCTGCGCCGTTGTTTGGTGCGTAAACATTAACCAGGCAAAACACGGAGTCCCCTACTTGCGCCCTAACGAGAAGCAACCTGCCCCTCACTATCTCCACCACCGATAAAATTTGTGCGTTTGCTGATTCCCCAAACAAAATGCCCACTCCTGCACTTAGATTGGTGCCGTGACTGAGTGAAAATGGGCCTTTCCACCACAAGCCCCAGTCGACTTCATTCGCTGAAGTGGTATGAGTTTCCTGCAAAAACAAAATGTTGAGACCTTTCCGTTTGAACAGGTCACTAACGAATCCCCTCTTATGATTACCCCTCCCACCATTGATGTTTAAGGTCCCTAATTGTATTTTCTGCATTATGGCGATATTTGTGAGGAGCACCGTGCTTTGCCATGGAAATCATTCCATCTTTGCGCGTTTGGCCTTTTGTCCCCCTGCTGATTTACGCAGGGCTGCGAGGTGCTTCTTCAGGTGATAACGCTTCCTTTTATCCAGGAGGTCAAGACCAACCTGCCTTCTTAGCACATCCACAGACTCAATGAATTTATCAGTGTCACTGAAGTCCGTGGCTTGTTTGGACTTTTTTTAACGGTTTTCTACTGCTGGCCGCTTTAAAAGTTTTTGTTTTTTTGGGTGGAGGATGGCGGCCTTTGGAAAGCCACCTCCATCTATCCACCAGGGGGTGAGAATCGTTCCCCCGGACAGTGAAGTTACTGTGGAAGAGGTCCTGGAGGCTGTGGCCGAGCAGGTGGGCCCTGACGCGGTCTGCGTTGCTTCCCGAATGAATAGAGCTGTGGTTGTGTTTCTGGCGGCTGAAGACGATGTTCACACCCTGATTGTAAGCGGTGTGGTGATCCGGGAAATGTATGTACAGGTGTCCCCCTTATCTGTCCCATCAACGAGAATCACCGTCTCAGGTGTTCCACCTGTCATCACTGACGAGCAGCTGGCGACGGAGCTCCGCAGATTTGGGAAGTTTGCGGGCCCATTTACGACTCTGCCTTTGGGATGCAAGGCCGCCAAGTTCAAACATGTGAAATCGCTCAGGCGACAGGTGTTCATGTTTCTCGACTCGCCCACTCAGACTCTGGAAGTCTCCTTCAGGGTCAAACACGGGGACGGATCTTACATGGTGTATGCGAGCTCGGGACAGATGAAATGTTTTGAATGTGGAGACGTGGGCCATAAACGGTTCGCTTGTCCGCACAGGCAGCGGGCGGAGGGCCCTGATGGCGCCGCGGATGGTGCCGGCGGCGAGCCCTCCACTCACGCCGCAGCTGCGGACGGCGGCGCGGCCTCCGCTCCCGCTACCCCAGCTCCGGAGCCTGCCGCTGTGTCTGCAGACGACCCGGCTGCGCCGCACGCGACCCAGCTTGCGGTCGGGAGCGTGGATGGCGATGTCGCCAAGAAGGTCACTGATGGTGCGTCACAATCATCTCACTATGTGACGTCAACAGCTGTGCCGCAGGCAGCTGCTCCCGCTTCGGAGGAGGGGACGGAGCACCGACCTGATGGTGCGTCACAATCATCTCGCTGTGTGACGTCAGCAGCTGTGCCTCTGCCAGCTGCTGCCGCATCGGAGGAGGGGAAGGAGCACCGACCTGATGGTGCGTCAGAATCTCGCTGTGTGACATCAGCGGCTGTGCTTCCAGAGGCTGCTACCGTTACACGGCAGGGGATGGATCAGCGACAGTCACCTGCTGAGGGTGGCGTCCAGGAAAATGTGGCCCATGATAAATCCACTGGCCCAGGAGAACCAAGCAGTCAGCTGAGTTGTGCTGCCGAGGAAATGGAATCTGAGAAGAGAGAGAGAGAGAGAGAGAGAGACTTTGACTTTTAAAAAAAGGCTTTATTGCACATTTCAAAATTGCAGAAAGACCAATATCAGTTGTCCAAGTGTGTCACATCTCAAAAGTGCAAACATAACTCATCCCCCTGACCCACTGAACACAAAACATTCCCTACAGCCCATCTATTGATGAACGCCTCCAGATTGTCTACCATTTGATAGTAAGAGAACTCCACCCGGAGTCTGACTGTCAACAAGACCTTGAAAGCGGACACAGGATCCACATTGCCAGCATTGCTTGCCCGATTTTTCCTCGTCAGCCAGATGGCAAGCTTAGCAGTCCCAGATAGGAAGTTCATCAAAGTGTGGGCAGCCTTCCTTGCCACTTTATACTTCAGACCGTAAATGAACAGACCAAAAGAGAATCGTTCACCCAAAGCCCGAAACCACTCGCGCAAAATGCCACAAAGTCCAGATAAACGAAAACAGTGGACAAACAAATGGTCGAGGGTCAGCGCTATCACCAAGACCAACTTGTTGTGGCTGGTGATTTCAACTGTACTTTGGACTTCACTGTAGATCGCACTAATGCAGAACCTCATCTGCAGTCTTCTAGATGCTTGGAAAATTTCACTGTGCAGTTAGACTTAGTGGACACGTGGAGGTTGAAAAATGCCAATGCGAGACGGTATACCTGGGTCAGGGTCACTGACGGGATTGTCAGTGCTGCTAGATTAGACAGGATATATGTTTCTAGAACCTGTAGCCCCGGCCTCCTTCACAGTAACATAAGTCCCGTTGGTTTCACGGATCATCACCTGGCTACTGCGGTGTTACTGAACTCACCAGGGAAACGGGCAAAGTCATATTGGCACTTCAATAACAAGCTCCTACAGGACAATGCCTTTTGTCAGTATTTTGTGTGCTTCTGGGAACACTGGAGGACCATGAAAGCTCGTTTTGGTTCAGAGAGAGAGAGAGAGAGAGAGAGAGAGAGAGAGAGAGAAGGGGAAGGGAGGATTCTCTTTATTGATGGGTCGGGAGAGTGGGATACAAAATAGATACAGTATGATATGTACAGTAAGGTGTGTGTTTTAGTCTGTGTGTGTGTGAGAGAGAGAGAGAGAGAGAGAGATTTTGATTTTTCAACACACCTTTATTGTCACAAGTTCAACAGAAAAACACAACAACTAAAACAACTAAAAGAAGCAATGGAAAAGTAAAATGACTCACTGACAAGAAATCAAAGACATAAGTAACCAAACCAGGAAAACTAAAACAAAAACTTGCTTCTTACATCAGGACCATACCATAGGTAATTTTCCCCTCCTTAACACAACACAGGATGTGCTTAAAGCACCACATAGCCTCAAAAGTTTCAACATTTTGCATCAGATGATAGTAATTGTAATCAATCACTATTCGAGCCTTGATCATGTCAACCAGCATGTCTTTTACATTACAATCCAGCAGTTGTTCAATTTTTCTTTTCCTACTAACATAAATAGCCGTTTTAGCCTGACCCAGGATGAAATTTAAAAGTTCACTCTTTTTCTTAGTCCTCTGTCTATATGGAAAGCCCAAGATAAAAGTCTGCAGGGAAAAGACTTCTCCAAACAGATAAAACAGCTTTCCCAAAAAAACAAACAACAATTGCAGTCTGTTACAGTCCAGAAAACAATGGAACACAGTTTCTTTCTGAGGACAAAATGGACAAACCTCAACAACATTTGGGTTTAAAAGAGAGATAAAAGCATTTACAGCCACGGCACCATGTAAAACTCGCCATTGTAGGTCTCCAACCTTCTTAGTTAATGGTGGTTTATAGAGTGCTCTCCAGGCAGGCCTCACCTCTGGACCCAGACCCAAGTGTTTCCTCCATGGTGTATCAGCTCGACCTTTTAACTTATTCACATTTAGAATTTTCACCAAAAGTCCATACATTTTTTTTACCAGGAGAGTCACAAATGTTAATGTGTTCAGAATTTAAAAACACACCAGTGCCATCTTTAAAATCAGGAGATAAAACACTAAAAGGAAAAGGTTCATCAGCAGTTTGCACAGAGTTTTCGCAGTGTAAAACGATAGCAGAGTGTTCTTCTGCGGACAGGCAGTCTCTCCAATCTTTCAACAAGTTCATTATAACTCTGACTGAAGAAACGCCAAGAGCCGAGCACAGGGCAACAGCATTGTCCAAGTTAGGACCACATAAATTCACCAAATGTCCCAGCGTTGTAACCTTTGCAGAAATGAACTTTTTTAAAACAGAAGGTCCTAAAACATTGCCCACATCAAAACGGGTCCCGAACACAAGTGGTTCCTTTAAAAGCCAGAAAGGCGATAAGGAAGCCTGGGGAGAGTTCTTTTTAAAAAGTCCCCAGATTTTAAAAGCACTTTGGTAAAACTGGGGAAGTTCTGGGAGTTTTTGGCCCCTTAAATCCATTAAAAGCAGCGACTCCTCTAGTCCAAGCCCTCCACAGCGAGCCAGGACAGCCCTGGCAATAGGTCTCCACACAAGGTCGAGGGGGCCACTCAGCAGTCGCTGAATGAACTGCAGGTGAAAGACAGCCCCCCTGCTGGCAAGATGGATGAGCCCTTGACCACCTTCTTCCCTCGGTAAAAACAGGATGCTCTGTGGAACCCAGTGAAGACAGTCCCAGAAAAAGTCCACGACTATAGATTGCGCTCTGGCCAGCAAATTGGGTGGAGGGTCCAGACAAGACAGTCGATGCCACAGCATTGAAGCAATCAAGTTGTTGATGATTAAAACACGACCTCTGAAGGACAAGTTTGGCAGAATCCATTTCCATTTTTTTAGTCTTCCTTCAATTTTTTCTAAAAAACACTCACAATTTTTCTCAGTAAAAGTCTGATTTCCTAAAAACACACCAAGATATTTAAAACCACCTTGTGTCCACGAAAGGCCACCAGGTAGGGCAATTTTTTGTGGTCTCCCCCCCCACCACAACAGCTTCACTCTTACCCCAATTCACTCTCGCTGAGGAGCACTCACCAAAAAGATTAACAGTTCTTAAAAGGTAGTCTACATCATTTTGATTTCTTGTAAAAACAACAACATCATCAGCATAGGCAGACACTTTAAAAACAGAGTCAGAGTTGGGGACTTTAAAACCAGTGAGGCCTTGCCTTAGTTTATAAAGGAGGGGCTCGATGGCAAGACAGTACAGCATACCTGAGAGGGGGCAGCCCTGTCGGACACCCCTCTCAACTTTGAAAGGAGCACTCAAACCACCATTAATCTTAAGAATACTCTCAATGTCTCTATACAAAGCCTGGATCTTGGCGATGAACCCTGAGCTGAAACCAAAGGCCTCTAGTGTCTGCCACAGGTATGGATGTTCAACTCGGTCAAACGCCTTTTCTTGGTCTATTGAAATAAGACCAAGTTCCTTGACCAATGAGCTGGAGAGGTCCAAAACATCACGAATTAAAAAAATGTTGTCTGTAACCAACCTACCAGGTACACAGTAGGTCTGGTCTACATGTATGACCTACTCCATCACCTTCCTCAGTCTGGTAGCCAACACTTTGGAGAGAACTTTATAGTCAGTACAGAGGAGGGCCACCGGACGCCAGTTTTTAATGTCTTTCAAGTCGCCTTTCTTGGGAAGGAGGGTGAGGACTGCTCTCCTACAACTTAGGGGCAGGTGACCCTTCCGCAGACTGTCAGACAGTACTTCCAGCAAGTCCTCACAGATCTCAGACCAGAACGCCTTGTAGAACTCCGATGGTAGACCATCTATCCCTGGGGCTTTTCCACACTGAAGAGACTGGACAGCTACTGCTAGTTCCTGCAGAGTGATCCCGCTCTCCAGCTCCGCATTCATGCTAGCCATCACTTTTGGCAAGTCCGTCAAAAAATGACTCAGCACATGTGGATTCTCAACAAATTCTTTCTTAAAGAGATCTTTGTAGAAAGCAGCTGCAAAGCGACGGATCTTCGCAGACTCATGGATTAGCCGCCCGTCCTTGGAGCTGAGAGAGTGGATCATCCTCCTCTGACCATTCTTCCTCTCCAAACCAAAGAAAAAATGAGATGGAGCGTCCATTAGTGCGATGTTCTGGAACCTACTGCGTACTACAGCGCCCCTGGCGGCCACACCTAGTAGGTCAGTTAAAACAGACTTTTTGCCATTGAGGGCCTCAAAATGTCCTCTTTCTCCTGTGGAGCCTGCCAAAGACTGCAGCTCCACTACTTCTCTCTCCAGGTCCCTGACAGACCTGGCCAAGTCTCCAGAGACATTGCGAGTATACTGTAGACACAGATTCTTTATTTGGCTCTTCCCTACATCCCACCACTGCTGCAAAGAACTAAAACTTGATTTTGTTAATTTAAAATTACTCCAAAAAACATAAAAGCAGTTTTAAAACTGTTATCCGATAAAAGTGATGTGTTAAAATGCCAGTATGCACTACTGCACTTTATATTCTTGATAAAAACACAACACTGAACCAGAGAGTGATCTGTAAAGCCAACAGGGACTATAAAAGCACTTTTAAAAATGCTAAAATGGTGCTTAAAACTGTAAACCCTATCCAGTCTAGCTAAGGACAGAATATTGTCCTTTCTATGGCTCCACGTGTACTGTCTAGCCTTGCCATGAAAATTCCTCCACACATCACACAGATCATGAGCTTCTATGAGACCTTTTAAACTTCTCTTGGATGCAGCATGTGGCTCTGGGTGATTCCTATCCATAAGAGGATTTTCTGTGCAATTAAAATCACCTCCCACAAATAAAAAGTCATCATTACTGCAATTTTTGATCGTGTCATCTAAAATATTTAAAAAGGCCAATCTTTCTGTGCCTACAGTTGGAGCATACACATTTATAAAAACAACTTTCACATTCTCAAAAACAGCTCGAACTTTTAAAAGTTTGTGGCCTGCAATTACCTCATCAATGTCATAAGAAAGTGGAATAAAATCTCGAGAAAATAAAATACCCACTCCACCACTGCTGCTGCTTTTATGACTAAGAATAATTTCCCCTTGAAATTCCCTCCTCCAGTCAGCAGCATTGTCCTCAGAGCTATGAGTCTCCTGAACAAACAGAACATTAATTTTCTTGCATTTTGCAAGAGTAAAAACACACGCTCGCTTGGACATTTCTCTTGCTCCATTGATGTTGAGTGTGCCAAAATTAAAACTGCACATGCATATAAAAGGGTAAAACTAATACAAAAACAAAAAAGAAAGAATGAGCAATAAAAGACTAATCATCCTGGGCAATTTGGTTCTTAACTTTTAGCACAAGCTTTTTTAGTCTGTAGACCTCCTGATCAGTAAAACTTTCCTGCTCAAGCTCTCCCCTATTTTTCATGTAGGCCCAAGCAGAGTCAACAAAATGTTTTAGATCGGGGAAGAAGTTTTCAACTTTAACCATTCTGGATCCCTTAGTGTCCTGCAAAAACTTCTGTATTTTTGTGAAGGGGTAACCACCTCCACTGGCCACATCATCACTGCTTTCACCATCACTCTCTATCTCAGACCCAGCATAAGAATCTGGTTGAGATAGAGAAACCTCAGAACTGTCTTTGACAACCCTTTTTACTTTGCTCCTCTGCTGTTTGGTTTCCAAGTTCTTTCGCTTGATTGAGATTTTACATAACTCTTCATCTATTTCGATGTCATCCTCATCCTCCAACACTGACTCAGCCACCCTGGTAGCTGTCTCTTCTTGTTTTTCGCTCACCCTGTGCTGTGATTTTATATTCATCTTTCTGGTCCCACCATCTACCTGGGCCTCATTTGGCTCATCTGTCTGACCCTCAGCGTGATCCCTCTCGGTAATCTCACCCTTGTCCACAATGTTGGTCTGTGCAGCAGCCCCGCGATGTGCTTTAACTTTTGTTGCTGTTTCATTTATGATCGACAGGTTGGCTGTGGAGGGCGGTGAAGCCGCCCCGCCGCCAGACGGCCTCGCAGCCTCGGCCGAAGCTCCGCCGCCAGACGGCCCCGCGGCCTCGGCCGAAGCGCCCGATGGCGCGGCAGCGCCATCAGCCTCGGAGGGCGGCAGAGCCGCTCCGTCGCCAGACGGCCCCGAGGCCACACTAGCGGCCTCCCCCGAGTGATCACCCCCCACTCCCTGAGGGCACGATCAAATCAAGTGTCCCTCCATTCCGCAGCCGAAACACTTCATATTATCAGAGGTGACGTGGATGGTGTAATCAAAGCCGTCAATCTGGTATTTAAATACGAGGTTGAGGCTTTCCTCGCTATTAGCGCTATTAGCCCATTAGGTGTCATCACTGTAATGTTTTAAAAAAATACAACCTATTGAGTTTTGAGAGTTTCATTGACCTCTGTTTTCTGAAATTAACGTTCAAATGTCTCCATAAATCAGCACCCGAGCCACTTGCTGGTTTCATCCAAAGACAGGACAGCAGCAGAGCCACCAGGAGTTCTGTTAACAATAACTGTAAAATATTCCACCGCAGAACCACATTTGGACAAACAGCATTCTCTATAAAGGGCAGTCACATCTGGAACACAATGCCAAATGAAATTAAAATAATAACGGACTTTAAAACATTCACTAAAAAGGTTAAAAACTGGCTGAAAAATAAACAAGAATGTACTCATGTATGAATTGATTGTCTACAAGGTGAGAGTGAATGAAGGGAAGGAATGAATGTGTTTGTTTATAGTGAGTGACGAAGGGAGGGAGGCCTGAAATAGGCAAATGTGAGTCAGGTTGTTATATTTGTGTATTTATAATATTTATAATACTTATAATTGTGTATTTATAGTATTTATAATATTTATAATTGTATATTTATAATCTTTTTGCATTGATGTATGTGGTTATTGTGTATTTTCTTTATTTCTTTTCTTTTCTTTACTTGATTCTCTTTTCTAAAGCCCATCCAGGGACAAGAGTTGCAAATTAGCTAATAGCTATACACTCCATGTGCAACACATCAGATTGATTGTCATTGATTAATTGTCTATGTTTATTGCACTGTCCCTGTCAAATAAACTAATCTATCTATCTATTCTTTAAAATCATGAGCACCTGTCGCCTAAAAGACATAACATGCTTTAAACGCGGGGACTTACAACCGAGAGGGATGTGCTTAATAGGGGACAAAAGCTGCCCGTGTCTCGACAGCTCCTTCTCCAACAGCTCATTCTTTAAAAATGGTGGTGAGGCGGATGATGAAATAAAGGCAGCGTTGGAGTTTTAAGTTGGTTAATTCAATCATACCGCCTTCATTGGAACACCTCCCAGCCCCCGTGTGAGCGGGCTGGCTGGTGCTCCTCCGGCTCCCGGCAAACAGGCAGATCTTTCAGTCAGATGAGCAGTGAGAATATTAAGAGAGTGAATTACAGAATGGGACAGCATTTATACTCAACTCACACAATAGATCAAAAGACCTTCACAGCAGTCAATCTGGCATTTGCATATCAGAGGAACAGACAGGATGCATGAACACAATGCATGGATGACACATTAACATCAAATCAGTGAAATGCATAACTGGCAGATTACATCTCAGCATGCAGTGGAAACAACCAGACTGTGAGGTGACTGTCTTTAGTCTGTGTGGGGGTTAAACCAATCCGCCACACTGCTCCCCCCCAGAGGGCACGGCAGGGGGCCGTGACCTCGATGTTGCAGTTTGGGCAGCGAGCAGGGAAAAGCTCTGTGCAGGTGGAGGGGGAGGGGGGTAGTAAGTGCTGACCGGGTGCGGTGAAATCGTTCGAACCGCGCCAAAAATTGCTTGCTGCTCCGCAATGTCGAGGGTTTGTCCTGTTGAACTTGCAGAGATCAGAAGCAGAAAAGAAAGAAAGAAAGAAGAAAAAAAAATAGTCTCTGACTCCTCTCGTGGCCATGCAGACAAACAGGAGCGGCGAGGTTGCGCAAACAAAAGCAGGGGAACTCGGCGTGTTGACTTTAGGCGTGGGCGCAGCTCTAAAGCCCTCGGGAAAAGCAGACGGCTGAATCCCTCGTGTGCCGTGGCCAAGACCGTCAGTGAATCCTGTGGGTGCGCTGCGCGCGTCCTTGCTTCAGGTGAGTGCAGCCTTGAAGGTTCTGCGTGCAGCTGCGCAGGACGATGGCAGTCTCTGAAGCCATTCTTGATCCGTGCGTGTTGCGCCGTCCTCGTCACCCCTGGTGCGTGTCCCGGGGCTCCTTGCGTGGACGGGCCCGCTGGAGAGGAAACCAGGGTCGGAAACTTGGTGGCGATCGGCGCGGTCGGCGCCGAAATCATCTATAATGAGCTGTGGCTGCAGATTAGTCATGGTGCATTGGAGCGTTGAGGGGAGATAGACGATCTTTGACCCTCAGGCTGTCCCGCATGGCCACCCCAATCTCGGCGAGGGTCGCGCCATGACGTTTACTGCCGTTTACCCGGTCTCGGGCAATGTCCTGAGAGTAGCTCGCCTGCCGTGTGCTCTGCACTGAGGTCTCCCCGAAGCCGCAGGGAGAGCAGATCAGTCAGGCAGCTTTCACTCGTCGGCGGAGCATCACTGCTGGGTGCTGCGTTCGCCGGCAGCTCGTTTTCTTCAGCGTTGGGTCGCCAGCGTGGCTGTCCAGACCAGAAGGTTGCGTTTGCACAAAACGTGTGCATTCACGGGGTCACCAGTGAGGGGGATGATGAAATAAAGGCAGCATTGGAGTTTTAAGTTGGTTTATTCAATCATACCGCCTTCATTGGAACACCTCCCAGCCCCTGTGTGAGCGGGCTGGCTGGTGCTCCTCCGGCTCCCGGCAAACAGGCAGATCTTGCAGTCAGATGAGCAGTGAGAATATTAAGAGAGTGAATTACAGAATGGGACAGCATTTATACTCAACTCACACAATAGATCAAAAGACCTTCACAGCAGTCAATCTGGCATTTGCATATCAGAGGAACAGACAGGATGCATGAACACAATGCATGGATGACACATTAACATCAAAGCAGTGAAATGCATAACTGGCAGATTACATCTCAGCATGCAGTGGAAACAACCAGACTGTGAGGTGTCTGTCTTTAGTCCGTGTGGGGGTTAAACCAATCCGCCACAGTGGGACATTTGAGATCGTAATTCTCTTTGCGGGATTTACCAGAGATAGAACAGGAACCAGTGTGTCTTTAATCACAACCCCGCTCTCCACTACCTGGTTAACTTTTTCAATGCTATCTAGGAAGATTACCACGGCACTATTCATTCTAGAAGCCGATCTGACGCTTTCATAACCGACCAGCTCCCCCACAGCCAGACTACATTCTTCCACTGAGCAGCTGGCAGCCGGAGTCAGTTTGACAGCATGCCGGCGTGTCAGCTTCTCGAACCCGGAGCCTCGCTCCAAAACCATGCTGACCAGCAGAGCTGGCAGCAGAAACCCCCCTCCCAAAACGCCTACCCCACCCCAGCTACAGAAAACAACAAAACTTAAGATTATTTAGCAAAAAAACACCTTAAACACAACAAGATAGAGAAAAGTTTGAGATAATTCACTCACGCTGTCACACGCTCTCAGCTCGCACTCACGACCATGCCCACTCAGAGAGAGAGAGAGACTGAAAAAGCCTTTATTGCACACTTCAAAAAAATGTAAGCACACCAACATCATTCCTCCAAGTGTGTCACATTGGAAAAAGTGCAAACTGAAATGTCCCCCCGCCACACACACACAGCACAGAGCAGTCCCTGCAGTCCACCTATTCAAAGATCCAGTTCTGTGACAGTCAATTACAGTCAATTAAACGTCATATACCAGTCTGTTCAAACAATATCCCAAAAATGGGTAAAACAGGCAGAGGAACGACCGCCATTCAGTCCCCCTGCCGGGCGCGCTTGACCGGCGTTCCCCCTGCTGCTTTACGCAGGGCTGTCAGGTGTTTCTTGAGGCGATAACGCTTCCTTTCATCCAGGAGGTCCAGACCAACCTGCCTTCTTAGCACATCCACAGACTCAATTAATTTGTCAGTGTCACTGAAGTAGTCGGCGACCCTAATGGCTTTGTTATAGGTTGCGTCCAGGAATGCCTTTATTTCTTCCAGTGAATACAAACTTGTGTTTGTATTGCATTTTGCCTCAATAGACTCAGCATTAGACACAGTGTCGTTCTCAGATTCCATTTCCACGGCAGCACAACTCAGCTGACTGCTTGGTTCTCCCGGGCCAGTGGATTTATCATGGGCCACATTTTCCTGGACGCCACCCTCAGCAGGTGACTGTCGCTGATCCATCCCCCGCTGTGTAACGGTAGCAGCCTCTGGAAGCACAGCTGCTGATGTCACACAGCGAGATTCTGATGCACCATCAGGTCGGTGCTCCTTCCCCTCCTCCGATGCGGCAGCAGCTGTGCCTCCGCCAGCTGATCAGAGAGAGAGAGAGAGAGAGAGAGAGAGAGAGAGAGAGAGAGAGAGAGACTTTGACTTTTTAAAAAAAAGGCTTTATTGCACATTTCAAAATTGCAGAAAGACCAATATCAGTTGTCCAAGTGTGTCACATCTCAAAAGTGCAAACATAACTCATCCCCCTGACCCACTGATTTTTGCACTCCGCCTCAGTGTATCCATTGATGTGGTCGACATCCTCATAAGATGACCCAGCTTGGTACAGCGTGCCTCCCGCAAACAACTCCGCAGACTGGCAGACTGCAGCACCTCTGCTGCGATAAATCGATTGAAAAACAGTGGTTCGTCGAACAGCCACATGCCCGGCGCCACGTTGAAGACTCGCCATGCATGCAAAACGGACGTGTAAAAAGCAGATAGTCCTGTAAGGTCCACCTCCCCAGATGTCACGAGGAAGAGCTGCTTATCATAGCCCAAGCGACCAACTCTCCTCAAGAGCAGCTTAGCAGTGTCCATCCAGCAGGGTCCGCATCCGTAAAGGAGTCGTTGTGCAGTTCGAAGCCTGAAGCTGGCGATCTTGGAATGTATGTCCACCAGGCCCTGTCCCCCCTCGGCCACAGGCAGGTAGAGAACTGGCGTGCGGACCCAGTGGCGACCAGACCAAAAGAAGTCCACGATTGTCTTCTGAATCTCCTCCACGAGGCTCCTTGGCGGTGTCAAAGCCACCAGCCTATGCCAGAGAGCCGAGGCAACCAGATTATTCACGACCAGAACCCTGCCCCTATATGACAGCTGTGGTAGCAACCATTTCCATTTAGAAATGCGAGCACACACCTTGTCCTTAACACCCTCCCAGTTCTTTCGTTCAAAAGCCTCCGTACCCAGAAAACCCCCCAACACTTTGAGACCGGCCGTCCCCCACTGAAGGCCGCCGGGCAGGCGAGGGACGGCTTGACGCGACCAGTGGCCCACCAATAGACCCTCACTCTTGGCCCAATTAACCCGTGCAGAAAATGCCCTTTCATAAACTGTCAAAGTGTCCACCAGACGCTGCACATCCCTGTGGGAGGTGATGAAAACTTCAACGTCATCCGCATAAGCAGACAAGACAATCGGGCGGACACAGCTTGATGGCCCCGTTGTGACTGAGGGAGCTTCCCGGGGGCCACTTACAGCACTAGATACCTCAATATCTATAGATAAAGGTACATGATCAGAACTCACATAGTCATACAGAGCTTTGATATTGGACACGTTATCATGGCCTAAGGATGTAGTCACACAGTGATCAAGCCATGATGTAGAGCCATGAGCCATGCTAACATGAGTAAAGGTATCACCTGGTAAGATAATCCTGTCCAAGATGTGTAAGGAATAACTCTCACAGAAAGACACCAGTTCGTCTCCAAAACAACTTGAGCGTGCTGTGTTGGCGTTGAAGTCGCCAATTGTGAACACATATGGAGTGGGAAAATCCTCAGTGATACGTTTAACAAGACTCAGGCAGTGCAGGTATTCATCCAAGTTTTCAACGTTGTCACTGGGGAAATACATACACAATATAAGACAGTGAAAGTCACCCAGGTTGACTTCAGAATCAGAATCAGAATCAGATTTATTGCCATTATTCGTGTAGTACACAAACTAGGAATTTGTCTCGGTGCAATGCTGCAACATTAAAACATTGCATCCTGAAATTCTTACGCACTCGTAGGTTTTCACAACACAACTGCTTGCAAGAGACTTCCGCCATAGGATACTGACGCAACCATAGGGGCGACCTAAGATAACACGTTCTTCCGTGTCCATAAAAGAGACACCTTGTCATTATCATCATGTAATCTGCTCAGAATAGATAATTCGTTTTCGAACAACCAGTGTTCCTGCAACAACACAATGTCGTGGTTATCACATAAGCTGGAGATCTCATTAGTTGAAGTTTTTGCATTCTGGCAGTTGAATGAACATATTCTAAGGTTGGTCTTAATACTGAATGAATAAATGACAAACACAATAGTGACAAAATTACATGCAGATCATTTCCTCTCAAAGAACTGTCGAAGGTATAGACCAGATGGCCACACATTTTTTTCAAGCAACTTCTTGCTGCAGCTGGCAGGACATGTAATCTTGAAGGAGGCATAACCGTTGTACTTGGTTTCTAGTTGCTCAATCTTGAGGTCGTCTTTTAGTTTAACGTGAGTATTGATATGGGAGCGTACATGGTGGGGTCTGGTGGTGGGGTCGAGTCGACTGATGAAGACGTGGTGCTTCTTCTGACCTTGACCTTGACCCTGAAGACCGCCAGCCCTCCTACCAGACTTCGGTACAACGCGTAACTGTGAGTGGGGGCGTGTCTTGTTGACGACCTGTAACTGGTACGCGGTCTGCTTGGTAGTCGGTTGTTTGTCCGATGATTGGAGTGCATCAGCGTAGGACCTCTTCATCTTCTTCATCTTCTTGGCACGGCGACTCTCAACTTCCTTGAACTCCAGCTCAGGTTCTTCAGCATTTGCAGTAACTATGGTAGCTTTGGCGCCCCCAGAAGGGCTGCTGCTGACAGCGTCTTCAGAACAGGCCTCTGTGGGGATGGTGGCCACGTCCGCATTCACACTGTCGGCCATGACAGTAGGAGGAGGACCACAGGCTGCGTTGGAGACCGAGGCGTGGACGACAACTGGTACCACGGTCTCATCTTCGTTGGAGATGTTGACAGCACTCTGAGTACTGCCGGCCTCTTCATCATCTTCCTCGTCCTCACCTTCCTCGACCAGGACGTCAGCTGGAGGGGGTGTGTCTCCGAGTTTGGACAATATTGCCGTCACGTTGGTCTGGATAGCGGATGTTGTTTTGAACACGATGACAAAGCTCTCTCCGAGGGACATCACACGGCGCACATCATTGGACAGCTTGACAAGGTCAAACGACTCCAACGAGGCTGGTGGCAAGGCCTTGAGGTTCTGGGCAACGTATTGTGGCGCCAGCTGACCAGCCTTATTCAGCTTGTTGTAGATGTCGGAGATGTTGCTTTTCTTCCGATTTGGGCCGGACCTCCTTATCATCCGCGAAGTTCCCACTGGGCACTGCTCGAACAGCAGTTTCTTTGCACTTTCAACCTGGCTGTCGTCATAGAAGTCGCCAACCCATTTCGCAAGATAGTCCAACGAGGCATTACTCATGTAGTTCTGCATAAAGCACAGCAGCTCACAGACTGGCATCTGACGTGGGAGTGCTGTAGTTGGCCCATGCTGGGGATGGTCATCACCATGGTTGACTCCAGCCCTCTCTGACTTTAGTCCATTTCGTCTCTTTCGTCCAGGAGACATTTCTGACTGTTATCTGACAGGATACTAACCTGTATATAGCGCACCGACTTAGGTTTATCAAGATAGCTTTAAGCCAACAGGAGTGTCGTTCAGCGAGGCTGATCGTTAGATTGGCAAACTCATTTCAAATAATTCGGTCCAAAAATGAATCTTCTCATCACTTCAAACATACATGTATATTCCCATTCAACCTATCAAACGCCTTTTCAGCGTCCATTGAGACAATGGCCCCAGGAGTCTGATGAAAATTAAGATAGTGAATAATGTTGAAAAGCCGTCTTGTGTTATAGTATGAGTTCGGACCTTTGATAAAGCCCGTCTGATCGGAATTCACAGTGGAAGGTAGAATCTGCTCTAATCTAGTAGCCAGTATCTTAGACAGTATTTTATTGTTCATGCCCAGGAGACTAATGGGTCTATAAAAAGAGCATAATTCTGGGATCTTACCTTTTTTTTTCTATTAATATTATATTTGCTCTATACATAGACTTTGGAAGTTCGGATCCCTCAAATGACTTATTAAAAACCCTGAGTAAAATATTACTGATTGTCCCTTTCATCACTTTAAAGTACTCAACAGGAAAGCCGTCTGCTCCTGGACATTTCCCTGACTGAAGTGCTGAGATAGCCATATCTGTCTCAAGTTGGGATGTCGGTGATTTAACTTTGTCCTCTACTGACTGCGGGAAACTTAAATTATTTAAAAAGAACCCTGTTCTGAGCCCCTCCTCATCAGCCTGTGATCTATATAAATTAGTGTAAAATTCTTTGAAGCTCTCATTGATTTGACGATTACTTACTTGTTTTTGATTATTACCTCCGCCAGGCCGAAAAGGCCAGGAGGAGGTTATGTTTTTGCCAGGGTTTGTGTGTTTGTCTGTCTGTCTGTCTGTCTGTTTGTCTGTCTGTCTGTTTGTCTGTTGGTTAGCAAGATAACTCAAAAAGTCTTGGACGGATTTCCATGAAACTTTCAGGCGTTGTTGGAAATGGTACAAGGAAGAACTGATTAAATTTTGGGGATGATCCGCATCACCGTCTGCATACAGGAATTTTTTAAAGCATTTTTCCACACTGTGACATATGGCCATTTTCAACATGTGCGCAGGCGCAATGGACGGCGCTGGGCGTCGTGTCTGACCAACACAAACTCCGCCTTCTTCAACGTTTTACCCACAAAAGCATGCGGAAAACACTGGTGGCCTGGGCCCGCCAGCCATAGGCGCTGCGCACATTGCGCTGGTCGTCGTGTCTGACCAGCACAAACTCCGCGTTCTTCAACGTTTTAGGCACAAAAGCACGCGGAAAACACTGCTGCCCTGGGCCCGCCAGCGTGCGTGTTTTTGCGCCACGCTGCAAAACCTGACACAGCCACCTGTCCGCCGCCCGATTATTTGCCACAAATTCCCCGCCCAGCTATAGGCGCTGCGTAAAAACGACCTCTCTGCCGGGGAAAATTCGAAATTCTGTTTTGCCGCGGAGCGCAACCCCAATAATTTATAATTTCTGATTTCATGAGTTTGTTTTTTTTAAATAATTCTGTTGAACCACAATATAATATAAAACCCACGGCAACCTGTCTAACCAATCTGCATCCGTCAGTGGAGGAGATGGACACACCAACACTTCAGCTTATTACCTCCGCCAAGGAGGCAATGCTTTTACTACCGTAAAACGGGGCTATAAGGGACGGCGGGGTAATATGGGACACTTTTCTAAATGTAATTCTGCTTTTTTAATTTTGCTTCCGCCTAGATTTGATGAAGGATTCATGGATATTTCACAATAACAACACAACTCAGCGTCCTGCTCAAAATAAAAAAAACAGAATTACATTTAAAACATTTCCCAGAAAAGTGTCCCTTATCAACCCGCCGTCCCTTATAGCCCCGTTTTACACTACTGAACCACTAATCCTATCACTATCACATTGATTGTCATTCATTAATTGTCTGTTTATTGCACTGTCCATGTCAAATAAACAAATAATCATTGTGAATCCAATTGCTAGTCATATCTTTTCATGCTCAGGGAATCTGAAAACATACACACAAACACTGTATGGGGGGAACTGTGCCGCTTGGCGGAGGTCTGCGCTCTCCGAGTGCTTTTCTAGTTCTCATTTAATATAGTTGGAATAAAAGATTTCCCTGGAGCATTCTTTGCCAGCGTACTTTGACTTTTTTAAAAATTAAATTGAACTCTGGTGTCCAGATAGGCGGTGCTAGTACACTGTAACAGCGGGTGTAAACCGTGAAGAAGCTGGACAACAAGAATAATAATTTGCATAAAGACTCTTGGTCACCTACAAATGATTTTAATTATTTTAGTATTCGTGACTATAGTTATATAAATCAGTGGGTGGTGTAGGGAGCTTGAAATGATGAAGCGATGTGATTTTATAAATCAAAGTTTAATATCAGCTTCACTTCCCTAACAAGTCTCATCTCGGTGCAGAAGCAGAATAAGAGGTCGAGCACAGTCAGACCTTCATACTTATACCCACACTCAACAAAAGACATTGTATATCAAAGCCGACAAGAACCGACGATTTTCGGGACCATGTGGAGTGGCGATGCCCAGGGGCTTTTCGAGCGTCTAATAATGCCTAATTTTTCAAGGGTGGCAAACTCATCCCGTGCTATGGCGAGCTTGGTCGCGTCTAAGTGCCGAGCTTTGGTGAACACGGGTGGGCCTGTTGTGGGAATGAAGTGTTCAACCCCGTGTTTCGCTACTGTTGCTGAAAATTTTGGAACTGTGAGTGCTGGAAATTGGGTGAGGAGTTGGCCAAACTTACCTCCTGCTGTTGTGACGTTGGCCTGCACGGGTGGTGGAGAAACTCGAGCTGAGCAGGGAATAGAAGAAAATGACAGTGCATTAACCAAGCGCCTATTTGCTAGATCGACTAACAACCCATGTGCACACAAAAAATCAGCGCCCAACAAGTTAAAGCTCACCGCCGCTACAATAAATGTCCATCTATAGTTGCGGCCGTGGATGCAAAGAGGCAGGTTCCTTTCACCGAAGGTGTCGATGATCGAGCCATTGGCTGCTATCGCTCCATTTCCCCGGGGACCCATGGCCCGGTCTGCGTGGGAAGGGGTGATAAAACTCAGCTGAGCTCCGGTGTCGATCAGGAACTGTCTCCCGGTGTGTGTGTCCGTCAGTCACATACAGTAGTTTATTTTTCTCGCCGAGAGCCGCAGCTGTTAACGGTCTCTCGGCTTTGGCGTTTCCCGAACTTTTGAATTTGCAGGGGGGCACGCATTTGTACGCTCTCTCGGCGAAACGGTGGTGGTAATAGCAGAGGTCGTTCCGCCTGCTGCGTCTTGGTCGTGTTGCCGCCATGGTGGGCGGGCTCTGCTCGGTTGTCTGTGGTTCTCTGCTGCTCTGGGCTTCCGCGCTGAGATCTGCGGATGCTGCCGTGGCCATCTGTTCCCCGCAGGCGTTGGTGAGCCACTGCGCCTCTCGGGCCAGCGCGCGGAAGTCCTGCTGGGTGTTGCACCGCATGTTGACCAGCGTCCCTCTCATGTGTGGCGGCAGAGTGCTGAGGAAGATATATCGGAAAAGGAAGTTGTCGTTGTCCTCTTCCTTAAGCTGCAGCATGTCCTCCATGAGGGCCTTGGGTCTGCATCCTCTGTGGCCGTAGATCGCCAGGATTTTCTCTGCTCCCTCCTCGGCTGAGGGGACGAAATTCTCCTCAATGGTCGCCTTAAGCTCTCTGTATTTGTCATGGGCGGGCGGCCGTTGGATTATGCTCCGCGCACATCTTGACGTGGCAGCGTCGAGTTTGGCGACGATGTGATAAAATTTCGTGTCGTCTGCCGTTATGCCCGCCAGTGCAAACTGAGCCTCAGCTTGCTGGAACCACGAGCTCGGGTCTTCCCGCCAGAAGTCTGGCAGCTTGACGGTGACGGCGCTTGTGTAGGCCGTCCCTGATGTGTCCGCCGGGTGAGAGCGCCTTTCTTCCGCTCTCACGGCGGGGCTGGTGCTCGGTTGAGCCCTCTCTGTAGCTTCTGCCGTGGGGGAACGTCGTCCATCTGTTCCCCTGTCTGCATGGGCGCCGGCGCTTGCCTGGGTCGCCTCTGATGAGTCAATCGCGGGAGAACATCTCTGTTCCATCCTTGCGTCAGGGTCACCAGTGTAGAGGAGCTTGGAATAACGAGGCGATGTGATTTATAAACCAAAGTTTAATATCAGCTTCGCTCCTCTAACAAGTCTCATCTCAGTGCAGAAGCAGAATAAGAGGTCGAACACATTCAGACCTTCATACTTATACTTACACACAACAAAAGACATAGCATATCAAAGCTGACATCCCGCATTAACTTAATCCTCCCTCCTTTGTCTTCCGTCTCTTCCACCTGACCCAGGGAGGTCAGGGCGATCGATCTCCTCCATTGTCCTCTGTCTCCTCCACCTGACCTTGGGAAGTCAGGGAGATCGATCTGCTCTCCACTGCTGCCACTCCGTATGCTCTTTGATCTTCGCTGGCGGTCGAGACCTCTTGTCCTGTTCTGAGGTGTGAGGTCATTGCACATATGTAATCACTAAACATTCTAATATGCTTATACATATGTAGGTATGGGATATATGATTAATGTAAACTCAAAGACAAACGTTTTGCCTTATAATTTGATGAAGCAACTGACTGCAACAAAGATTGTTTGTTTATTGCTTATGTACATTTTGACATGACAAACTCCCTGTGTGAGGATCTACTTTTTTGTAAACATGTCAGAGACAGAGCCACAGCTGAAGAGCTATTCAAAATGCTGGACTGCTTTCTGACTGAAGCAATTTCTTTCTTTTTCCTTTTTTTGTTTTCTTTAATGTTAATAAGGATACAGTGTTATGCAGAGGTGTACTTATAACAATTTTATAGACAAATGATACTATTTATAGTCGCGGCGGAGAGTGGGGGGGCTGCGAAATGTTTTCGTCCTCCTAGAGGGGGCATAACAGGAAATAATTGAGAAGCACTGCGTTAGACAAACAAATACATTTGTTTAGCTCTCTGTGTGTGTGTTGATCAGAACAGGGAGCTTATGAATCTGTGAAAATGTCCAGAGAGCATCACAAACTTTTCAACAATATTATTAGTCAATTATTTCTACAAACCTATTACAAAATGGTCAGAGTACCCCAAGGAAGGTGCCACGTCAGCTCTACTAATGGGAGAAAGCTGAATTCTCCTCCGTTTCTCTCATAGTTCCCGAGTTGACGACTTCTTCTCTCGGTTACTGGTGGATAGCAAACAACTGAAATGTGCATCGAGATGTGAGATCGATCCGGTCTCCACTGCTGCGACTCCGTCTGCTCTTTGATCCTCGCTGGGGGTTGAGACCTCTTGTCCTGTTCTGAGGCGTGAGGTCATTCCACATATGTAATCACTAAACATTCTAATATGTCTATGTAGGTATGGAATATATGATTAATATAAGCCACAGCCCCCCCCCCACAAACGACTAAGAAAAGGACAATCAAATTAATTTAACAGTTTAAGATAATCTCTATGACATATTATACTGTTAAACCTCTTGACAGGGAAAACAAGGAAAAATCTTTCCAGCAGGCATGCTCCTGTAGAGAATTCAGTGGTAACCACAACAGTATAGTAATATCACAAATCAGCCTTAAAACTGTCACGGCACAATCTGATAACATAGTTAACAACCCTTGGTCAATTTGCATCAGTCCCTGTGCCGTCTGGGTTTTAATCTTCTCCCGAATCTGCTGTAGGTCCGCTTTGGCGTCCTGGTGGGACCCTCCTGTACGCATTCTTACGCCCTCTCGGTGAAACGGTGGTGGTAATAGCAGAGGTCGTTCCACCTGCTGCGCCTTGGTCGTGTTGCCGCCATGGTGGGCGGGCTCTGCTCGGTTGTCTGTGGTTCTCCACTGCTCTGGGCTTCCGCGCTGAGATCTGCGGATGCTGTTGTGGCCATCTGTTTGCCGCAGGCGTTGATGAGCCGCTGTGCCTCTCGGGCCAGCGCGCGGAAGTCCTGCTGGGTGCTGCACCGCATGTTGACCAGCGTCCCTCTCATGTGTGGCAGCAGAGTGCTGAGGAAGATATGTTGGAAGAGGAAATTGTCGTTGTCCTCTTCCTTAAGCTGCAGCATGTCCTCCATGAGGGCCTTGGGTCTGCATCCTCTGTAGCCGTAGATCGCCAGGATCTTCTCTGCTCTCTCCTCGGCTGAGGGGACGAAGTTCTTGACGATGGTCGCCTTAAGTTCTCTGTATTTGTCATGGGCGGGCGGCTGTTGGATTATGCTCCGCGCACATCTTGACGTGGCAGCATCGAGTTTGGCGACGATGTGATAAAATTTCGTCTCGTCCGCCGTTATGCCCGCCAGTGCAAACTGAGCCTCAGCTTGCTGGAACCACGAGCTCGGGTCTTCTTGCCAGAATTCTGGCAGCTTGACGGTGACACCGCTTGTGTGGGCCATCCCTGATGTGTCCGCCGGGTGAGAGCGCCTTTCTTCTGCCCTCACGGCGGGGCTGGGGATGGTGCTCGGTTGAGCCCTCTCTGTAGCTTCTGCCGTGGGGGAACGTCTTCCATCCGTTCCCCTGTCTGCATGGGTGCCAGGGCTTGCCTGGGTCGCCTCCAATGAGTTAATCGCGGGAGAACGTCTCTGTTCCATCCTCACGTCTGGTCACCAGTGTAGGGAGTTAGAAATGAAGAAGCGATATGATTTTATAAACCAAAGTTTAATATCAGCTTCACCTTCCTAACATGTCTCATCTCGGTGCAGAAGCAGAATAAGAGGTCGATCGCAGTCAGACCTTCATACTTATACCCACAACAAAAGACATTGCATATCAAAGCTGACATCCCGCATTAACATAATCCCCCCTCCATTGTCCTCCGTCTCCTCCACCTGACCCTGGGTGGTCAGGGAGATCGATCCGGTCTCCACCGCTGCGACTCCGTCTGCTCTTTGATCCTCGCTGGCGGTTGAGACCTCTTGTCCTGTTCTGAGGCGTGAGGTCATTCCACATATGTAATCACTAAACATTCTAATATGTCTGTGTAGGTATGGAATATATGATTAATATAAGCCACAAGCTTGACATTTTCTTTTTCTCCACATTCTCTACATTTGTCACTTTCGCTTTTCCCCATGGTGAATAAAGTGCCATTTAAACCTGTATGATCCAGTCTGAGTCTTGCCATAATGATGTCTTCCCTCCTGTTTGTTGTTTTATAATTCTTTATTGCAATAGATTTTTGTATTTTGTAATATGATCTACCTTTAAGATCTTCATCCCATGTTTTTTGCCATAGCTCAGTTCCTTTTTTCTTGATTACTGCTTTCCGTTCACCTTTTCCAAGAGGCAACGGTATAGTTATTTCTTTCCCAGTTGCACTTTTTGCTAATTTGTCTGCACAGTCATTCCCTTTCAACCCTTCATGTGCAGGAACCCAACAAAACTGAACTTCTCCATCACCTAGGGATGTGATTTTTCCGCTAATTCGCGGAATTCCGCTTTTTTATCTTCCAAAAATTTTCAGGCCAAATGGCAGCGCGTGCACAACGCTAGGTTCAGCGTCTCTTCAGATTTTGTGGATTAGCAGCAATATTTCTGCTCATTTCGGGTCTGTTCGTTCAGAACAGCTTCGCTTTTACATCCTACGCCCGAAATGAACTTTTGGACATTGGATTACAAAATAACGACCTTTTTATCAGCAACCTACATTTCATCCCTGAGCTCTAGAGAACACCCGACACTAGGTAAGCTACCCGGCCGACCAGAAGTGCTCGCAGGTGGCGTAGAGACCGTAAACAAAGGCGGGGGAAGCACGGAGGGCTAAGAGCTAAGCTAAAGCTAACACCGCACCGGCTTTCTCTACCCAGCATTTTCCTCGCTAATGTACGGTCAGTGGCGTACAGAATGGATGAGCTACGGCTTCGGATCACCAACAATAAGAAACTTATGAACTGCAACATTGGATTGCTTTTACTTTTGACTTTTATCATAGCAGCAGTGAATTTCAATATGTTAGGGGCTGATTTTCTGTGCTCACATGGGTTGTTGGTTGATCTTGCTAACAGGCGCCTGGTTAATTCACTCTCTTTTTATTCTATTCCCTGTACAGCTCGAGTGGCCCCGCCAACAGCACAAGCCAACGTCACAGCTGCAAGTGGTAAGTTCCACACACTGCTCACTCAGTTCCCAGCACTCACGGTCCCAACGTTTTCGGCGGCCATGGCTAAACACGGGGTGGAACATTTTATTACTACCACCGGACAACAGCTCAACCAGACTCATGTCAATCATCACTGTTTTCTTCCTGCATTACCGACTGCACTATATGGTTCTCCACAGTATCTGCTGCTCGCTAATATATTTTAACTGCTGACCAGTATCACTTACTCTTACTCTTATTCTACACTTTATTGCATGTATAGTTTATTTCTTTTATTTTATCATGTTTAATGTTGCAGCATTGCACCGAGACAAATTCCTAGTTTGTGTACTACATGAACAATGGCAATAAATCTGATTCTGATTGTGATTCTGATTCTGATTCTGGACCGCCCGTTTTTGCAAAAGCCCGGCGCTTGGATTCAGCTAAACTGACCATAGCGCGCGAGGAGTTCACCAACCTGGAAAAGTTGGGCATCATCAGGCGTTCGAAAAGCCCATGGGCTTCACCGCTTCACATGGTCCCGAAAGCTGATGGCTTGTGGCGACCTTGCGGTGATTTTCGCAGGTTAAACAACGCTACAGCGCACGACCGCTACCCAATCCCACATATCCAAGATTTTTCAGTTCATTTGGCGGGGGCGCGTGTTTTTTCTAAGATAGACTTGGTACGCGGTTACCACCAGGTCCCAGTGTGCGCTGAGGACATACCCAAAACAGCGGTAATAACTCCGTTCGGGCTATTCAAGTTTTTGCGCATGCCGTTTGGGCTTAAAGGCGCGGCGCAGACGTTCCAACGCATGATGGACGCGGTGTTGCGCGATCTCCCCTTCGTGTTCGTCTACCTGGACGACATATTGGTAGCCAGTGCGTCCAAAGACGAACACGAAAACCACCTCACAGCAGTTTTCCGGAGGTTGGGAGAGCACAGGTTAATAATCAACCCAGCGAAGTGTCAGTTCGGGGTGACGCAGATTGATTTTTTGGGGCATCGCGTCTCCCCAGAAGGAGCGGTTCCGCTGCCTGACAAAGTGCGCGCAGTAACAAATTTTCCCCAGCCACAAATGGTCAAAGCGTTAAAGGAGTTTTGGGGAATGGTGAATTTTTATAACCGTTTCCTCCCCCGTGCAGCGCAGCTCATGCAACCATTGTATGCTGCACTAAAAAAACAAAAACCCACAAATAAAATAGAATGGTCTCCAGAGCGACAGCGCGCATTCTCGGAAGTCAAAACAGCCCTGGCAAACGCTGCGTTGTTAGCACATCCAGTCCCAACGGCCCGCATAGCGCTCACTACTGACGCATCAGACGTGGCCATTGGGGCGGTCGTGGAGCAGCATGTAGCTGGGGCTTGGCAACTGCTCGCCTTTTTCAGCAGGACTTTGCGCGATAGTGAACGAAAATACAGCGCATTCGACAGGGAGTTGTTAGCTCTCCACTTGGCCATTCGCCACTTCCAGTTCTGGCTGGAGGGACGCCGTTTCACCGCGTTTGTTGACCACAAGCCGCTGACTTTCGCGATGGCCAAGATTTCAGAACCGTGGTCGGGCCGGCAGCAGAGACAGCTGGCCGCGATCTCAGAGTTTACTACCGATATCCAGCATGTGGCGGGTAAACTTAATGTAGTGGCAGACTGCTTCTCGCGCGCCGTGGTGGCTCCAGCCTGCGTAGGAGTAGATTTTGCAGCCATGGCCGCGGATCAGGTTAGCGACGCGGACGTGCGCGCGCTCCAGTCTGGACCAACAAGGTTAAGGCTGGAGAACAGGGTGCTGCAAGACGGTATGCCCTCCCTAATCTGCGATGTCTCCACTGGGCGACCGCGTCCTGTGGTACCGGCCGCGTGGCACCGCCGCGTTTTTGACTTGATCCATTCTCTGGCGCACCCGGGAGTGCGCACGTCGGTCAAAATGGTGGGAGAGAAATTTGTATGGCTGAGCCTGTGCAAACAAGTTACAGAGTGGGCAGCAGTCTGCATGGCTTGTCAACGAGCCAAGGTACACAGACACACGAGAGCTCCCTTGGAGCCGTTTCACATCCCGGCTAAGAGGTTTGATCATGTTCACGTGGACCTTGTAGGCCCCCTCCCGCCCTCACAGGGGTGCACACATCTCCTGACAATGGTTGACCGCACCACACGCTCGCCGGAAGTGATCCCACTGTCGTCAACCACAGCTGAGGAGGTGGCGCGCGCGTTTTTACGGCATGGGTAGCGCGTTTTGGAGTCCTGTCGGACATTACGTCCGACAGAGGCCCTCAATTTGTTTCCGAACTTTGGTCAGCGATGGCCCGCAGCCTGGGGGCAACGATCCACCGCACAACCGCGTACAATCCGCAGGCTAACGGGTTATGCGAACGTTTTCACAGGTCATTGAAGGCGGCTCTCAGAGCGTCGCTTACGGATGCAAATTGGGTGGACAGGCTACCATGGGTTTTATTGGGGTTGCGTTCTGCATCTAAAGAGGATTTAGAAGCCTCCCCGGCTGAGCTAGTTTTTGCACAGCCGCTTCGGCTGCCCGGGGAATTTCTCCCAGACAATCCTGCGCCAGAGTGCTCCCCAGCTCAGCGGTTGCAGAGTAGCACGGAATCGAGCACACTGCCTGGCCCTGTTCACCACAGTTTTCTGCGTGTTTTTGTGCCTAAGGCTTTAAAAAATGCGGAGTTTGTTTTTGTCAGACACGATGCCCATCGCCCATCGTTGCGACCACCTTATGATGGACCATTTAGAGTGCTGGAAACAGGGGACAAACATTTTTTGCTAGATTTGGGGGGCAGGAAAGAAAAGATTGGCATAAACAGGCTCAAACCCGCTTTTGTGGTGGCTGACGAAGGTGTGCTGTTGGCCAGGGCTCCTCGGCGCGGCAGACCCCTAGGGAGCATTCCCCAGAGCACCCACAGGGATTGACTAACAGTTCTCATCCTCAGACAGCAGCTCCCCAGCAGGATGGCGCCGCGGAGGTGGTAAAGCCCGTTTACAGCAGATACGGGAGAAGACTGAGGCCCAAGCAGCATGTGGACTGATGTGTAGTGATGTTATCATGACATGCAGACTGTTATTAAGTTGTTCCATCTTAGACGTTTTTGGGGGGGGGGGGTCATGTGGGACACATGTGAGTTTCATATGCTTCATATGTATATCATATCACTGTATGTTCACTGTGTGCTTCACGTCTCAGATGAACAAAGGACTGAGCCTCCTGGGAGATGACAGGAGGATGTGAAATGTGGTCTTTGGTAGGCAAAGAGATGGCCATGGGGGGATTTCCTGGCTGCCACTGACTTTGAGTGGAGGTGATAAGACCTGGAAGGAAGACGCATTGTTACTTGGGATTAAATACAATGTTACTGTGTGCTTTGATGTCCTGGGGTATAAAAGGACGAATGTCTGGGGGTTTCTTTCTTTTTCTGTTTTTGATGATGTTGGAGAATGTGAATAAACCTGACTCGTGAGATAAACTCAGCCTCGTCATTTCCTCATTCTCCACAGTCCAGTGAAAACGATGACTAGGAATAAAGCTTCCGTATCCATAGCCACTGCATATTTGAAATCTCTTGTACATTTACAATGAAGTCTTGAACGTAACTAGCCTCTAACATCAACTGGGATTAATGACTGAAAATTAAACAATGAAATTCCGATGAAACAGTGATCTGTGACGAACATACTACACGTGTTTCCACTTGTTCTTACCTGTTCTCTGTGATTTTCTTTTTTTGGTCGTTTCTTCAAACTCTGATATTTCTTCAGCAGCAGCAGTTTGTGGCTCTTTTAGAAACTCACTCAGATGCTGAACTAGACACATTTTTTACTTCAAAAGCTAGAAAGAACACTGATCAGTAGAAACTAGTGATGGGTCCGGCAACACCGATGCGTCGGCGCATGCGTCGAGCTCATAGAGCGAAACCCAGTTTCGGTGCGTGTCGGTGTGTCTCGCTTTAAGAGACGCTAGCGCGTCAAAACACTGACGCGCCTGCGTTTATAAGGAAGCACATCTGTCAACAGGGATGCGTTTGCCCAAAGACTCGTATGTGTTGCGGACGGTCCTTGTACAAATTTATCACGAATTATGGAGCACGAGCAGCAGCGTCAAGGCAAAAGAAAGGTTTCCGCCGTGTGGGACCATTTTGATCTGATATCAGAAAATAAGGTATTTCCAAAAAAAAATAGCATTTTTAAAATACTATTTTCTTTGTTTTAATTTCCTTGTTGTTTCATCCTGTTCCTCTCAGAGTTTCCACTTGATCTATCTGAATTCAAATTCATTTCAAAGTGACTCTTAGTTTACTCTTCATATTTTCTGCAGGCTAAATGTCGCATTTGTTCGACAGAGCTGTCGTATTTCAACAAGAGCGCCTCCTCAATGCTGAGGCATTATAGGGCCAGGCATGAACATGAAGTCCCGGATACACCCAGGATAGACGCAGGTATACAGCCCTACTACTACTTACTCACAGTTGCTTTATTGATAATTAATTCCTATTAATTTATTCTTTACTTCATTTTTAACCATCAAGCTTCCAGGAAGCAGATGCTGGATGAAGCTGTGCTCAATTTCATCGTGAAGGACTGCCAGCCCCTCAGCATTGTGGAGAGTGAAGGGTTCAGGGAACTGATTCAGGCCCTTCAGCCCTCATATGTTTTGCCAACCAGAAAGGTTTGTGGAAATTATCTAAAGTAGTAGTTGATATATCCAATTTATTTAATCTGTAATTTAAATATATGGATTTGCTTTTGGTTTGACTTGGTGTAATTTTCAGACCATCAAACAAATGCTGGCGAAAAAGTACGAGGAGGAACGGGAACGAGTGAAAAAGGAAGTACAACAAGCTGTGGCAGTGAGTATAACAGCTGACATGTGGACATCTGTGAACATGGAGGCTTACTTGGCTCTTACCTGTCACTACATTAATGAGAATTTGCAGTTGTGCACGTCTGCGTTGGGAGTGCAGTACTTTCCACAAAGTCACACTGCTGACAATTTGGCCCAAGTCAAAAGGGGCATGATGGAGGACTGGGCCATAACCAATAAAGTAAAGTGTCTTGTGACCGACGCAGCACCAAACATGATTGCATCCACTAGACAGCTCCAAATTCGGCACTCAATTTGCATTGCACATAGTCTAAATTTATTAGTTAGTAAATCATGTGATCAGATCCCCACACTTACACCCATCAGACACAAAGCTAGGCACATTGTGACATACTTCAGATCAAGCACTACAGCCAAGGAGAAGCTCGCTCAAGTGCAGCAACAGATGGGACAACCAAGCCTGAAACTTATCAATGAGGCGCCAACACGCTGGAACAGCACATATGAAATGTTGTCAAGGCTACATGATGAGAGGGAACCAGTGTGGGTATCTCTGGCCTCTCTAAAAACAGATTTGACTCCACTTACAGCTGATGAGTATACCATCATAGGAGAAACACTTCTTGTGCTTGCTCCTTTCCATCAAGCTACAGTGGAGTTGTCTGAAGAGAGGCGAGTGTCAGGGTCAAAGGTCATCCCGATGATGAAAATGCTCTATCTTACACTAGAGCATAATGCTTCAACCTTGCACACACAGGCAGCCATACACCTACATGAACACCTGAAGCGTCGAGTCACAGACACTGCTTCCAATCTGGAGTCATTAAGTGTGTTGACCCTAGCCACACTTCTAGACCCCAGATTTAAATCACTCGGGTTCCACAGTTCCTCCAAGTGCAATGACGCCATCAGTAGACTGCGGGCAGAATGTGCGTCTGTAATCGGACGCACAAATGAGCCCCAGCCGGGACCGTCTTCACAACAGCTGTCTGCACCCACTTCAGGCATGTTGTTCAGCATAATTAGTTGTTGTTTGGAAATCATGTACTAAAATGCCATTTTTTTTTTTTTAGATAACCTTTGGACATCGAAGGGAGCAGGCAGACCAAAAACGCCACAGCTGATGCCATCCAGGAGGTGCAGAGGTACCTGGCAGAGGGCAATATTGCCAGGTCCCAGGATCCTCTGAGATACTGGGACAATCAAAAGGCCAACTATCCCAACCTCTTCCAGCTGGTGTTAGAATTTCTCTGCACTCCAGCCTCATCTGTGCCATGTGAGCATGTATTTTCAACAGCTGGAGAAGTTGTCCAAAAAGCACAACCGCCTGAATTTTAAAACTTTGGAAAAACTTTTTTTGAATAAAAATTTGTAAAAAGAATTTTTTGTAAAAAAAAAAAAATTAAAAAAATAGATCAATAAAAAGAAATCACAGTCCACAAGCATTCTCATTCACAACATGTTCACTTAGATTTTCACGTTATGATACATGTTCACATTATTTAAGATAAGATAAGCCTTTATTAGTCCCACAATGGGGAAATTTCAGGATTGCAACAGCACAGAGATAGCAACAATCAGAAGGCAAGAAAAAACAAGAACAGCTAGTATACATATGTACATATTACTATAAATATATATGTGTAGAAGAGCTTGGAATAATGAGGCGATGTGACTTATAAACCAAAGTTTATTATCAGCTTCGCTCCTCTAACAAGTCTCATCTAGTGCAGCAGCAGAAGAAGTAAGAGAGCGAACACATTCGGCTCTACGTACTTATACTCACACATAACAAAAGACATGCATATCAAAGCTGACATCCCTCATTATCTTAATCCCCCTCCTTTGTCTTCGTACCCCTCCACCTGGCCCTGGGAGGTCAGGGCAACCTAACTGGTCTCCACCGCAGCGCCTCGGATGCTCTTTGATCTTCACTGGCGGTTGAGACCTTTTGTCCTGTTCTGAGGTGTGAAGTCGCTTTACATATGTAATCACCAAACATTCTCACATGCTTATACATATGTAGGTTATGGGATATATGATTAATATAGACCACAGCCCCCCCCCCAAACGACTAAGAAAAGGACAATAGAAAAATTCACAGTTTAAGATAATTATTATGACATACTAACTGCTACACCCCTTGACAAAGAAGAAACTTTCCAGCAGCTATGCTCCTGTAGAGAATTCAGTGGTAATCATAACAGCATAGTAATATCACAAGTCAGTCCTAAACTGTTACAGCACAATTAGCGAACAACTTTTGAGTAGTTTGCATCAGTCCCTGTGCCGTCTGGGTTTTAATCTTCTCCCGAATCTGCTGTGGGTCCGCTTGGGCGTCCTGGTGGGACCTTCCTGTAAGGAATCTGCAGCTTGGGAAGGAGAGTGATTATTTGTTCCCTGCGGGGGGGCTGAGTCTCTTCTCTTGGGGGGTCTACCCCGCCGAGGTGCTCTCGCCAACCGTGCAGGCTCGTCTCTCAACAAGAAGGCAGGTTTAAGTCTGTCAATGCTGACTGTTTCTTTTCTGTCCCCAAAATCAAGCACAAAATGCTTATCACCAGGTTCCAGCACTCTGAATGGTCCATCGTACGGTGGGCAGAAGGTTGGTTTTAAAGCTTCATGCCTAACAAAAACGAATTCAGCGTTTTTTAAAGCTTGGGGGACAAAAACCCGTGGAAAAGAGTGATGTGCCGGTCGGGGGAGAGAGTCCAGTCTGTTGCTGCCTAAAAACCTCGGGGCTGGAAGATGCCCTGGCTCTGGGTTCTCTGGTAAAAATTCACCTGGGAGCCTGAGAGGTTGTGCAAAAACTAATTCTGCTGGGGAGGCGTCTAGATCCTCTTTAGGTGCAGCATGCAACCCCAATAAAACCCAAGGAAGTTTATTTACCCAATTTGTATCCGTTAGTGAGGCTCTGAGGGCGTCCTTTAAAGATCTGTGAAAACGCTCGCATAACCCATTAGCCTGAGGGTGATAAGCGGTGGTGCGGTGAATTGTCGCTTCTAAGCTGCTGGACATGGCTGACCAAAGCTCCGAGACAAATTGAGGCCCCCTATCGGACGTGATGTCCGATGGGATGCCGAAACGTGCCACCCAGTTTGTCAAAAAAACGCGAGCGACTTCCTCCGCTGTGGTTGACGCCAGAGGGACCGCCTCAGGCCAGCGCGTAGTACGGTCTATCATTGTTAACAGATGTGTGAAACCTTGGGAGGAAGGTAGTGGTCCCACGAGGTCAGAATCAGAATCAGAATCAGAATCAGGTTTATTGCCATTGTTCATGTAGTACACAAACTAGGAATTTGTCTCGGTACAATGCTGCAACATTAAACATGATAAGATAAGAGAAATAAACTATACATGTAATAAAGTGTAGGATAAGATTAAGTGATACTGGTCAACAGTTAAAATATATATTAGCCAGCAGCAGATACTGTGGAGAACTATATAGTGCAGTCGGTAATGCAGGAAGAAAACAGTGATGATTGACATGAGTCTGGTTGAGCTGCTGTACATGGTGCACGAGAGTCACTTAGTGTTCAGCAGTCTAATGGCAGAGGGGAAGAAGCTGTTCATGTGACGGGAGGTTTTAGTCTGGATGGACCGAAGTCTTCTACCAGAGGGGAGGGGGGCAAACAGTACGTGACCAGGGTGTGAGGGATCGGCTATGATCCGGCCAGCACACCTCCGGGTCCTGGAGATGTACAGATCCTGGAGAGATGGGAGCTTGCAGCCGATCACCTTCTCAGCAGTGCGCACGACGCGCTGCAGCCTTAGTCTGTCCCTGGCAGTGGCTCCTGCGTACCACACGGTTATGGAAGTGGTGAGGATGGACTCGATGATGGCTGTGTAGAACTGCACTAACATCTTGGTGGGTAGCTTGAGCTTCCTCAGCTGCCGCAGGAAGAACATCCTCTGCTGGGCTTTTTTGATGAGTGAGCTGATGGTCAGCTCCCATTTGAGGTCCCTGGTGATGGTAGTGCCTAGGAAGCGGAAGGAATCAGCAGTGGTGATGGGAGAGCCTGAGAGGGTGAGGGGGGGCAGAGGAGTAGTGACTTTCCTGAAGTCTACAATCATCTCCACTGTCTTCAGAGCATTCAGCTGCAGGTTGTTATTGCTGCACCAGGACGCCAGCTGGGCCACCTCTCTCCTGTAGGCGGACTCGTCGCCGTTGGAGATGAGCCCGATGAGGGTGGTGTCGTCCGCAAACTTGATCAACTTGACAGACTGGTGGCTGGAGGTGCAGGAGTTGGTGTAAAGGGAGAAGAGTAGGGGGGAAAGTACACAGCCCTGGGGTGATCCGGTGCTGATGCTAGTATAGTCTGAGACAGTCTTTCCCAGCCGCACATGCTGCCTCCGGTCCGTCAGGAAGTCGATGATCCACCTGCAGAGGGAGTCAGGCACGTTGAGCAGGGACAGCTTGTCCCGGAGCAGAGCGGGGCGGATGGTGTTGAATGCGGAGCTGAAGTCCACAAACAGGATCCTGGCGTAGGTTCCCGGGGAGTCCAGGTGCTGCAGGATGGAGTGGAGGGCCAGGTTGACTGCATCGTCTACAGACCTGTTGGCTCGGTAGGCAAACTGCAGCGGGTCCAGGAGAGGGGTGGTGATGGACTTGAGGTGGGACAGGACCAGGCGCTCAAAGGACTTCATGACTACAGAGGTGAGCGCTACAGGTCTGTAGTCATTAAGTCCAGTGATCCGTGGCTTCTTGGGGACAGGGATGATGGTGGAGGATTTGAGGCAGGATGGCACGTGGCATAACTTAAGGGAGGTGTTAAAAATGTCTGTGAATACAGGAGCCAGCTGTTTCGCACAGAGTCTCAGGGTGGAGGGAGACACGCCGTCTGGGCCGGGGGCCTTGCGCGGGTTCAGTCTGGAGAACTGTTTGAGCACATCCTGCTCACTGATGATAAGGGGAGGGGGGAGGAGGGGGGGGTGCCTTAAATGAAGTAGGGAATGTGGAGGCTGTGGAGCTGGAGGGAGGGGGGGAGTTGGACACAGATGACGAGGTGTCAAAACGGGCATAGTGTTGGGACAGTCTCTGACAAAGGGCTTTGTCATCCTGACCTTTAGGAGCCTTAGGTCGATAGTTGGTGATTTGCCTCAGTCCTCTCCACACGGAAGCCGAATCATTAGCAGTGAACTGCTGCTGGAGTCTCTCTGAGTATAGAGATTTAGCCCTCTTCAGCTCTCTGTTAAACCGGTATTTAACCTCCCTGTAGCAGTCCCTGTCTCCACTTTTCAGTGCTGCTTCCTTCTCCTTCCTGATCTGTCTGAGCTTAGCTGTGAACCAGGGTTTGTCATTAGAGTAACTCACCCTGGTGCGTGATGGAAGAATGTTCTCTTCACAAAAGTGGATATATGAGTTCACAGTGTCCGTGTACTCATCCAGATCATGCGTGGCTCCTTTAAGCATGCCCCAGTCAGATATTTCCATGCACGTTTCCAGCTTCTCCTCAGCATCACTGGTCCGTATCTTCGTAGTGCTCACAACAGGTTTAGTGAGCTTCAATCTCTGTCTGTATGTGGGAATGAGGTGAACCATCACGTGATCAGATAATCCCAGCGCAGCTCGAGGGACAGCGCGATATGCGTCTTTCACTGTGGTGTAACAGTGATCCAGTGTGTTTAATCCTCTGGTGGGGCATTTAATAAACTGTTTGTAGCGGGGGAGATCGTGGCTCAGATTGCACTGATTAAAGTCGCCAGCCACAATAATCAGCGAGTCTGGAAAACTCCGCTCTGTGTGTTGAATGTGATCCGCGAGCACGCGCTGAGCTTCGCGCGTGTCCGCGTCGGGAGGGGCGTACACAGCGATCATTATGAAAGAAGCAAACTCCCGCGGGGAATAGAAGGGCTTGCAATTGATAACAAGAAATTCCAAGGCAGGAGAACAGTGTTTGGAAATTACCGTTACATCAGAGCACCAGCTGCAGTTGATGTAGAAGCAGACTCCGCCTCCTGTGGTCTTGCCGGAAAGCTCTGTGTCACGATCAGCACGGAAGAGCTGGAAGCCATCGAGGCGCAGCGCGCTGTCCGGTATATTTTCCCGGAGCCAGGTCTCAGTAAAGCAGAGGACAGCTGAGGAGGCGAGGTCCTTAAAACGCATCAGCAGTCTCAGTTCATCTACCTTGTTAGAGAGAGAGTTGGTATTGGACAGAAATATGCCAGGCAGCGCCGTTCGCGAGCCTCTCCTGCGAAGTCGCACGAGAGCGCCCGCTCGTCTTCCTCTCTTCCGCCGTCTCACTTTCCGAGCCAAACAATAAACCAGATCGGCGGCAGGGGCTAGAAAAACTGGGAGGAGGTCCGTGGGGGTGAAAGTCCTGATATTTAAAAGTTCTTCACGGGTATAAGTGCAAGCAGACACACAATTGACAAACAAAAACAAACAAAGAGCGCAGCGAAGCACCATGTCGACCGCTGTGGGCGCCATCTTGGATCGAGGTCGACATGAACGTGGTTGAACCTTCTAGCAGGGATTCGAAAAGGCTCTAGAGGGGCTTTTGTGTGTTTGTGTATTTTGGCGCGCTGACAAGAAATGCAAGTCTTTGCCCATTCTTTTACGTTTTTGCGCAGGCCAGGCCACACAAACTTTTCGGCAACCAATTTAACCGAAGCGCGCACACCTTGGTGCGCGAGGAAGTGAATTGAGTCGAAAATACGGCGGCGCCATGCAGCTGGGACTACCGGGTGAGGTCGGCCAGTTGAGATGTCGCATATTAGGGGGGGCACACCGTCGCGTAAACCCCTTTCCTCCAGCCTTAACCCTGTTGGTCCAGACAGGAGTGCGCGCACGTCCGCGTCACTACTTTGCTCCTCCGCCATGGCTGCATAATCTATCCCTACGTGGATTGGGGCTGCGTATGTGTCCGCGTTGGCGAAGAGTTCTGCGGCTGAGGTAGTATAATCTGTCTCCTCGCGCTCTGGCGATGTCACAGCGCGAGAGAGGCAGTCTGCTACCACGTTAAGTTTGCCTGCCACATGTCGAATGTCTGTGGTGAACTCTGAAATAGCAGCTAGCTGTCTTTGTTGTCTGCCTGACCACGGTTCAGAAATTTTAGCCATCGCAAAGGTGAGCGGTTTGTGGTCTACAAAAGCCGTGAAACGCCGCCCCTCCAACCAGAACTGGAAGTGGCGGATGGATAAATGAAGCGCTAGCAGCTCCCTGTCAAAAGTGCTGTATTTACGCTCAGTTTGGTTTAGCGATTTGCTGAAAAATGCCAAAGGTTGCCAGGTTCCGCCTACGTGTTGTTCTACAACCGCCCCTATGGCCAGGTCTGAAGCGTCTGTGGTTAGCGCAATGCGGGCCGAGGGATCAGGGTGAACCAACAATGTGGCATTAGCTAGGGCAGTTTTTACTTCCGCGAAGGCGCGTTCGCGCTCCGGGGTCCATTCGACCGCGTTGGAAGGTTTTTGTTTTCTGAGCGCGTCATATAGGGGCTGCATGAGCTGAGCTGCGCGGGGGAGGAAACGGTTGTAAAAATTAACCATTCCCAAAAATTCTTGCAGCGCGTTGACCGTTTGTGGCCGTGGGAAACTTTTTACTGCGTGAACTTTGTCTGGCAGTGGGACTGCCCCCTTCGGTGAAACTCTGTGTCCCAAAAAATCAATTTGTGACACGCCGAGTTTGCATTTGGCTGGATTGATTATTAACCCGTGCTCTTCTAGTCTCTGAAAAACCATAGTGAGATGCTGTTCGTGTTCTTCCTCAGACGAGCTGGCTACCAGCATATCGTCGAGGTAGACGAACACGAAAGGGAGGTCGCGTAATACTGCGTCCATCATCCGCTGAAAGGTTTGAGCAGCGCCTTTGAGGCCAAAAGGCATCCGCAAAAATTCAAAAAGACCGAAGGGGGTTATTACAGCTGTTTTAGGAATGTCTTCTGCTCGAACGGGGACTTGATGATAGCCGTGGACCAGGTCTATTTTTGAAAAAATGCGCGCACCCGCCAGATGTAGTGAAAAATCTTGGATGTGAGGAATTGGGTAGCGGTCATGCGCTGTCGCATTGTTTAATCTGCGGTAATCGCCGCACGGTCTCCAAGAACCGTCGGATTTCGGGACCATGTGAAGCGGTGATGCCCAGGGGCTTTTTGAGTGCCTGATAATGCCTAGTTTTTCAAGGGTGGTAAACTCGTCCCGATTTATGGCGAGCTTGGTCGCGTCTAAGCACCGAGCTTTGGCGAATACGGGTGGGCCCGTTGTGGGAATAAAGTGTTCGACCCCGTGCTTAGCCACTGTAGCTGAGAATTTGGGAATTGTGAGTGCTGGAAATTGGGTGAGGAGTTGATCAAACTTACCTTCTGCTGTAGTGACGCTGGCCTGCACGGGTGGTGGAGAAACTCGAGCTGAGCAGGGAATAGAAGCAAAGGACAATGCATTAACCAAGCGCCTGTTCGCTAGATCGACTAATAACCCATGTGCACACAAAAAATCTGCGCCCAACAAGTTAAAACTCACTGCCGCTACAACAAATGTCCATCTGTAGTTGCGGCCATGGATGCGGAGGGGCAGGTCCCTTTCGCCAAAAGTGTCGATGATGGAGCCGTTGGCTGCCACCGCTCCATTGCCCCGGGGGCCCATGGCCCGGTCTGCTTGGGAGGGCATGATAAAACTCAGTTGAGCTCCCATGTCAATGAGGAACTGCTTGCCGGTGTGTCCGTCCGTCACATATAGAAGCTTGCTTTTATCGCCGAGAACCGCCGCTGTCAACGGTTCTCGGCTTTGGCGTTTCCCGAAATCGTGAATTTGCAGGGGGGAACGCATTTGTAAGCCTTCTCGGCGAAGCGGTGGTGGTAATAACAGACGTCGCTCCGTCTGTTATGTCTTGGCCGTGTCGCTGTCACGGCGGGCGGATTCTGCTCAGTGGTTTGTGGCTCCCCGTGGCTCCGGACATCAGCGTTGAGGTCTGCGGATGCTGCTGTGGGTGTCTGTTCCTTGTAGGCGTTGACGAGTCGCTGCGCTTCGTGAGCCAGCATGCGGAAGTCTTGCTGGGTGCTGCATCGCATGTTGGCAAGCGTCCCTCTCATGTGTGGCGGCTGAGGAATATAAATTGGAAGAGGAAGTTGTCATTGTCCTCTTCTTTAAGTTGCAGCAAGTCCTGCATGAGGGCCTTGGGTCTGCCTCCTCTGTGGCCGTAGACTGCCAGGATCCTCTTGGCTCTCTCCTCGGCAGAGGGGACGAAATTCGTCACGATGGTCGCTTTCAGTTCTCTATATTTGTCCTGGGCCAGCGGCCGCTGGATTATGCTCCGCGCACATCTCGAAGTGGCGGCGTCGAGTTTGGCGACGATGTGATAGAACTTTGTATCATCAGCTGTGATGCCCGCAAGTGCAAACTGGGCTTCAGCTTGCTGAAACCACGAGGCGGGGTCTTCCTGCCAGAAGTCCGGCAGCTTGACGGTGACGGCGTTTGTGTGGACCGTCACTGATGTGTCCGCAGGGTGAGAGTGCCTTCCTTCGGCTCTCGCAGCGGCGCTGGTGCTCGGTTGAGCCCTCTCTATCACTTCTGCCATGGGGGAACGTCGTCCATCTGTTCCCCTGTCTGCATGGGCGCCGGCGTCTGCCTGGGTCGCCACAGATGAGTCGATCGCGGGGGAATGCCTCTGGTCCATCCTCACATCAGGGTCACCAGTGTAGAAGAGCTTGGAATAACGAGGCGATGTGACTTATAAACCAAAGTTTATTATCAGCTTCGCTCCTCTAACAAGTCTCACCTAGTGCAGCAGCAGAAGAAGTAAGAGAGCGAACACATTCGGCTCTACGTACTTATACTCACACATAACAAAAGACATGCATATCAAAGCTGACATCCCTCATTATCTTAATCCCCCTCCTTTGTCTTCGTACCCCTCCACCTGGCCCTGGGAGGTCAGGGCGACCTAACTGGTCTCCACCGCAGCGCCTTGGATGCTCTTTGATCTTCACTGGCGGTTGAGACCTTTTGTCCTGTTCTGAGGTGTGAAGTCGCTTTACATATGTAATCACCAAACATTCTCACATGCTTATACATATGTAGGTTATGGGATATATGATTAATATAGACCACAATATGTATATATATAGACACACAGTGCGGAGCATTGTGGTTGGTGGATGTGCAGCAGAAAGTCTAAGCTCTCTCTCCACGGATGCGTCAGGCCAGCTGGATGTCTTTGGGCATGATGGTGACCCTCTTGGCGTGGATAGCGCACAGGTTGGTGTCCTCGAAGAGACCCACCAGGTAGGCCTCGCTGGCTTCCTGAAGAGCCATGACGGCGGAGCTCTGGAAGCGCAGGTCGGTCTTGAAGTCCTGAGCGATCTCCCTCACCAGGCGCTGGAAGGGCAGCTTACGGATGAGCAGCTCCGTGGATTTCTGGTAGCGACGGATCTCTCTCAGAGCCACGGTACCGGGCCTGTAACGGTGATACAAATTTATTGACTGTATCTAAAAATATCAATGATATTTGAAGTTAAAATGAAGATATGAAATAATACAACATAAAATACAATGACTTAAATTATATACTGGTCCAAAAAATAAAGGGAACACTAAATAACACATCCTAGATTTGAATGAAATATTAAAATACTTTGTTCTTTACGTAGTTGAATGTGCTGACAACAAAATCACACAACAGCATGTGAAATTGATTGTCAGTGTTGCTTCCTAAGTGGACAGTTTTATTTTTTTTAGCAGTATATTATTGTATATACTAGGTCATCAAATCAGTGTCAGTTGAGTCTGTCAACTAGATTGCCTGTAGGGATTTTTAAGGTCCAGCAGGTGTCAGTATTCAGCAACACAGTATCAACACAGTATCAATACAGTTTTGCAATGTGTCGAAACGCATCATGACGCCTCATGGACCCATCACTAGTAGAAACACTACCCAAACATCCTCAGCACAGCGAAGCTAAAGGTAAGCAACAAGCCACTTCTGGGTGTTACACTGTAAAGTTCCGGAGGAGGAAGCAGCTTGAGTCCAAAGTTCCGTGTGGGTATTGCATTTTCTTTATCAACTTGGGAGACACTAAATAAGCCGTTTTTTTGTTGTTGTTTTTTTAAATTTAATGCTTTAAAAGGTTAAAGAACAAATACCTCTGTCAACACTTTTGTTCTATTTTCAAAGTTTTCTTTACATCCATACTATATTCTATTCACTCCATGCACTTCAGGGGTTCACACTGTACTCTTCCACTAAATTTTCTTTTAAATCAGATTAATAGTTTTTTCCACACTAATAGACAGACAAATGATACCCAAGACATATGATCTTTGTCAGAAGAAACTTGTTATACTACACCATTTTTAAAACCCCACTGTTACACTATGCACCTTTTCCACATGTTGCCACAGCTCCCAGAGGTGTTCGGTGAATATCTGTGACATGATTTTGGCAAAACACTTCATGGTTTCATTACTGCAGAACCATTTCCCACAAAGATAAGGGAACCATCCTCAGAATAGTCTGTTTAATGGCATCTACCTCACCCACAGAACCATCAACATTGCAGGTGATACCTCCCACCCCTCACACTCTTATCATCATCATCAGGCCATCAGGACCCTGAACTCTGTCTCCCCCCCCCCCCCCACCCGGACTGTAGTGCACTGACCCACACAATAACTACCTCAGCTGTTGGCACACCAACAGTAATACAGTGCTTCCAGAAAGTATTCATGGTGCTTCACTTTTTCCACATTTTGTCATGTGACAGTCTTATTCCAAAATGGATTAAATTCATTTTTTCCCTCAAAATTGTACACACAATACCCCATATAATGACAATGTGAAAAAGGTTGTTTTGTTTTGGTTTTTTTTAGATTTTTGCAAATTTATTAAAAATAAACTAAGAAATCACATGTCCAAAAATATTCACAGCCTTTGCCATGAAGCTCAAAATTGAGCTCAGGTGCATCCTGTTTCCACTGATCATCTTTGAGATGTTTCTACAGCTTAACTGGAGTCCACCTGTGGTGAATTCAGTAGCTTGGACATGATTTGGAAAGGCACACACCTGTCTATATAAGGTCCCACAGTTGACAGTGCATATCAGAGCACAAACCAAGCATGAAATCAAAGGAATTGTCTGTAGACCTCTGAGACGGGATTGTCTCGCGGCACAAATCTGGGGAAGGGTACAGAAAATTTCTGCTGCTTTGAAGGTCCCAATGAGCCTTCATCATCCATAAATGGAAGAAGTTCAGAACCACCAGGACTCTTCCTAGAGCTGGCCAGCTGTCGAAACGGAGCAATCAGGGCCTTAGGGCCTTAGTCAGGGAGGTGACAAAGAACGCGATGGTCACTCTGTCATTGTTCCTAGCGTTCCTCTGTGGAGAGAGGAGAACCTTCCAGAAGTACAACCATCTCTGCAGCAATCCACCAATCAGGCCTGTATGGTAGAGTGGCTAGATGGAAGCCACTCCTTAGTAAAAGGCACATGGTAGACCACCTGGAGTTAACCAAAAGGCACCTGAAGGACTCTCAGACCAAGAGAAAAAAAATTCTCTGGTCTGATGAGACAAAGATTGAACTTTTTGGCGTGAATGCCAGGCATCATGTGGAGGAAACCAGGCACCGCTCATAACCATGCCAATGGTGGTGGCAGCATCATGCTATGGGGATGTTTTTCAGTGGCAGGAACTGGGTGACTAGTCATGATAGAGAGAAAGATGAATGGAGCAATGTACAGAGACACCCTGGATGAAAACCTGCTCTAGAGTGCTCTTGACCTCAGACTGCAGTGATGGTTCATCTTTCAGCAGACAATGACCTTAAGCACACAGCCAAAGATATCAAAGGAGTGGCTTCAGGACAACTCTGTGAATGTCCTTGAGTGGCCCAACCAGAGCCCAGACTTGAATCCAATTGAACATCTCTGGAGAGATCTGTAAATAGCTGTGCACCAACGCTTTCTATCCAACCTGATGGAGCTTAAGAGGTGCTGCAAAGAGGAATGGGTGAAACTGCCCAAAGATAGGTGTGCCAAGCTTGTGGCATCATATTCAAAAAGACTTGAGGCTGTAATTGCTGCCAAAGGTGCATCAACAAAGTATTGAGCAAAGGCTGTGAATACTTATGTACATGTGATTTCTTAGTTTATTTTTAATAAATTTGCAAAAATCTAAAAAAAAAAAAAACTTTTTCATTTTATCATTATGGGGTATTGTGTGTAGAATTTTGAGGATAAAAATGAATTTAATCCCTTCTGGAATAAGGTAACATAAAAAGTGGAAAAAGTGAGGTGTCGGAATTACTTTCCGAATGCACTGTACATTTGCTGCTGTATGTCTCTGCACTTTACTGCAACCATTTGCACAAAGGCCATATCTGCTGCTGTCTCTTATTACAATACTGATCACTCTCTGCACCTACACTTCCCCATTGAACTTGCAACTATGAGTATTACTGCTCTACCTGTATATATAGGATTGCTGGGTCTCATTATTTATCGTTTATCTTTATTTACACTATGGGAGGTCCAGGTCTATCTTTTGTCGCCATTTGCACTACAGGTAGCATTACTGTACATAGACTGCTGTTGTTTTTTCCAGCCCTATTCTTTTTCTTTTATATTGTGCACACCACTGAAGAGAGAGAGAAACACCATTTCAATTCTCCTGTATGCTCTGTACATATAGTAGTATTGATAAATAAAATCTTTCAATCTTGAATCTTTGCTTCAAATGCTAATGAGCCCCAGTTCACCTAACCCTTCCGCTGTTGCCATTTACAACATCAGTTATTAGTAGCGACGCTGTATTTGAGAACTAATGTTGGGTGGTTAACTTTAGTTTTCAGTGTAACCAAAATCAATCCATCCATCTATCTTCTACCGCTTTTCCGGAGGTCTGGGTCACGGAGGCAGCAGTTCAAGCAGAGAAGCCCAGACTTCCCTCTCCCCAGCCACCTGCTCCAGCTCTTCAGAGAGGATACCAAGGCGTTCCCAAACCAGTTGGGAGACAGTCTCTCCAGCGAGTCCTGGGTCTGCCCCGGGGTCTCCTCCCAGAGGCACGTGCCCGAAACACCTCAAGTGGGAGGCGTCCAGGAGGAATCCTGATCAGATGCCCATACCACCTCAACTGGCTCCTTTCAATGTGGAGGAGCAACGGTTCTACTCTGAGCCTCTCTCAGATGACTGAGCTCCTCACCCTATCTCTGAGGGTGAGTCCAGCAATCCTATGAAGAAAGCTCATTTCAGCCGCTTGTATCCGCGATCTCATTTTTTCGGCCATTACTGAAAGCTCATGACCATAGGTGAGGGTAGGAACATAGATTGACTGGTAAATCGACAGCTTTGCCTTAGAGCTTAGCTCTCTCTTCACCACAACAGACCGGTACAACATCCGCATCACTGCAGATGCTGCTCTGAGCCGTCTGTCAATTTCTCGCTCCATTCTCCCCTCACTAGTGAATAAGACCCCAAGATACTTAAACTCCTCCACTTGGGGCAGGAGCCTGTCCCCAACCCGGAGAGGACAATCCACCTTTTTCAGCTGAGGACCATGGACTTGGACTAGGAGGTACTGATTCTCATCCCAGCTGCTTCACACTCAGCGGCAAACCGTCCCAGTAAGACCTGTAGGTCACTGCTGGATGAAGCCTGCAGGAAAACATCATATGCAAACAACAGAGATAACATCCTGTGGTCACCAAGCATGACACCCTCCGTTCCCTGGCTGCGCCTAGAAATCCTGTCCATAAAAATTATGAACAGGTTCGGTGACAAAGGGCAGCCCTGGCGGAGTCCAACTCTCACTGGGAATGAGTCTGACGGAGTGTTGGCAATATGAACCAAGCTCTCACAACAGTCATACAGAGACCGAATAGCTCGTAACAACAAGCCTGTTACCCCATACTCCCAAAGGACCCCCCACAAAAAAACACGAGGGACGTGGTCAAATACATTCTCCAAGTCCACAAAGCACATGTAAGCTGGTTGGGCAAACTCCCACGAACCCTCGAGGATTCTCTAGAGGGTAAAGAGCTGGTCCGATGTGCCACGGCCAGGACGAAAACCACATTGCTCCTCCTGAATCCGAGGTTCGACCAACGGCTGGACTCTCCTCTCCAGTACCTTGGCATAGACCTTCCCAGGGAGGCTGAGGAGTGTGATCCCTCTAAAGTTGGAGCACACCCTCTGGTCCACTTTTTTGAAGGGAGGAACCACCACCCCAGTTTGCCATGCCAAAGGCACTGCCCCCAAACTCCACGCAATGTTGCAGAGGCGTGTCAACCATGACAGTCCTACAACAGCCAGGGCCTTGAGGTACATAGGGCCAATCTCATCCACCTCCAGGGCCCGGCCACCAAAGGGATTTTTAACCACCTTGGCGACCTCAGCCCCTGTGATAGGCGAGCCATCCCCCTCATCCACAAGCCCTGCTTCCTCTGTGGAAGGCGTGTCAGTGAGATTGAAGAGATCCTCGAAATATTCCTTTCGCCGCCCTACGATATCCCCATTAGACGTCAGCAGTGCCCCATCCACACCATACACAGTGTGGACAGGAAGCTGCTTCCCCCTCCTGAGCCGCCGGACAGTTTGCCAGAATCTCTTCGAGGCTGACCAAAAGTCTTGTTCCATGGCCTCACCGAACTCCTCCCATAACCAAGTTTTTGCTTCAGCAACCACCCGAGCTGCACTCTGCTTGGCCTGCTGGTACACCTCAGCTGCTTCGGGAGTCCCACAAGCCAACCAAGCTTGATAGGACTCCTTCTTTAGCTTAATGGCCCCCCTCGCCACTGGTGTCCACCACTTGGTTCGGGGGTTGCCACCGTGAGATACCCCGATGACCATGCGGCCGCAGCTCTGGGCAGCTGCTTCAACATTGGAGGTGGAGGACAGGGCCCATTCAGACTCCATGCCTCCAGACTCCCTCGGAATGTGGTTGAAGTTCTTCCAGAGGTGGGAGTTGAAGACCTCCCGGACAGGGGCCTCAGCCAGACGTTCCCAGCACACCCTCACTATATGTTTGGGTCTACAAGGTCTGAATGACATCCTCCCCTGCCACTGGATCCAGCTCACCACCCAGTGGTGAGTTGGATCCGATAACTAAAATACCAAAATACTGTAACCAAAATACCAACTAAAATTCGGTGAATATCGGAATGTAAAAACCCAAATAAAGCAAGCAGTAAGGGGATGAGCCTATTGAAAGGGGGAACCATGTGGCTCTTTTTCCACAGTATCAACTATGGATTAATGACAGAGGTGAGAACATGGATGTCTAGTGAGGTAACTCGACTTTACTAGCAGTGCGTCTAGAATTGTATTTCTCACCTCAAATGTTTCATGGAAGAAAGTTAACTGTCCATCTTTGACACAGGCAAAGATTTTAAACAGATGGCCCAACATTTACAGACGTTGACCAACGAGGTACAGCTAGCTTATTTAGCCAAGCAGCACACACACGTCAATCATTTGTTGTGGCTCTGGTGGTTACGCCGCCTTCACGATTCTACTGCATGGCTCCAAGATGCAGAGGCACCACATGCCCTAGCATGAAGACACCTCGGTGAACATGTACTGCAGACGTCGGCTGCAACAAACTTGTGTGTAACTTCCAAACAACCATTTGTTGGTTGGTGTAAAACAGGAGCAGGTTAGTGAGCTTGTATATAATAAATTTCCCACCTCAAATATTGTTATTTATTTATTTTATATACTTTACTAATCCCCAGAGGGAAATTACAGGGCATCCACTTGGATGGATGAGGCAGCCATGGTACAGCGCCAATCCCTTCACTATTCACACACACACTTTCACACCAAGGGCCACTTTAAAGTCTCCAATTAACCAAACTTGCAGGTTTTTGGATACATACAGGATAGGATAGTACAGGATGTGACTGGAGAGTCATTAATCATTTCATCCACCAAGCATGTGATATTCAGAAGTTTTCTCATCAATCAAAAACACCACAGTGAACAAAGACAATCCAAGCTCATGAGTTTCTTCATTTGCTTTATTTTTTCAATTGATATGATAACAATGAAGAGAACATGATTGAGAAAATGTATAAAAAGTTAAAGGGAAAAATAGCAATTACTTGCAACTTTTTTGACAGGTAACTAAATCTGAGAGCTTTTCTTACTCATTCTTAAACATCTTGTGAAAACAGCTTTTGTAATAAAATAGAGAACACAGTAAAGTCAGTAAATTCATAGAAAGTTAAACTAAGTTGCTAATTTTACAGTGCATAAATTTTGTTTATTAAAAAATGAATAGCTAAATTCAACACTCAAATAAAATTACAAACTCTTTGAAAGGGAAAAACTCAGGACGTATCGATCAATATATCGGCTTAACATCAGTATCGGTAGATATTTACCTTGGTGACTGATTTAGGCTTTCACAAATATGATACTGGCAGTGGCATCATTTTCTGCCCTGAAACAGACAACAGTAGACTTCAGCTGCACAAGGTAGAAGGTGGAAAGTACCATTTCTTTGGTCTTTGAGATGACCTGGCTGGGGCTTGAACCCACAACCTCCCAGCTGCAGGGCAGATTCTCTACCACTACAGTTTCAGTAGACTACAGCTGCAAATTTCGAAAACATCAGAGACGACCATTTTAAAGGACTGCAGTTCAGTTTCTTCACAATGCAAATTTCTTGGCCGATACCAAAACAATCAAAAATAATACATTGGCAAATCTATTATTTTTGACATCAGCTGATACAGGAACAGTATCCTCCAAGACTATTAAAATGAGGAAGTTTACAGTTCTGTTGAACATGTCACTAAAAACTACCATGTATTTTCATATTAAGTTGAGGTAGTTGTCTGACTTCCCTCAGGGAATGTGTCTATATGCCAGTTAATCATCACTGTAAGACAAAAGAGATGTAAACAGGTGGAGAAATTATGTGCATTAACAATATACTGTAGAATTACCACCAATCAGCAAAACTATTTTCAAAATAAGGTATATTGGTTATTGTGAATAAAATAATTAAATGCTATATCATGCATCCCCAGGCTAAACCTCTGGCTTTGAAGTTTTGACACTGTGAGCACGAACTCTGTTGTGTGTTAAAACTGTGTTTGGGAGGACGACCAGTCTCAAAGAGTGTGTCATGAAATAAATTCATATGACCATCAGAGACTTTTAATTAGAAATGTACTTTTGACCTGTATGAATTTCTGCAGCCTTTTTTGATTATAATTTTGGGTTAAATAATTATTGATTTCAATCATTATTTTACAACAACAACAACAACAAAAATCACATAAGATTTCAAACATCTCATGTGAGACTGCAAATGATTCCACTGTTTAAAACCTTTTCCACATTTATTACTGAGGGTGGCAACAACACTTAATTCAAATGCCAAATATACTGTCTGGGTACCTATTCATATTCTGCAAGGTAATTTAACAAACCAAAATGCTGTTTATTCCATCTAGCACATCTATGTATACATGTATATCTGTGTACATATGTATATTCAGCTACTGCTTTAGCTAACCAGTTCTTATTATCTTATTAACTATTGCTCTGAGTGCTGCTATCCCTTTGCTGATGTAATCCTGGAATTTCCCCATTGTGGGACTGATAAAGGCTTATCTTATCCGATTATTAAGAAGTGGCCTCTCATGTGAGTGTTCTCACGTGATTTTAATTTTCCACACGTTATAAAAGAAAATGACTTCTCACTTGTATAATTCTTCATGTGACATTTCAAGTGACTACAGTCATTGACATTTTCTCACCATTTCACAAGGTAAAAGGTTTCTCAACTATGAATTTTTAAAGTTTTTTTCTGGCTGAAATATTTTCCACGTTTTACAAGAATATGGCTTCTGCTTTACTGTACCTTTGCTGCTGCAATCCTCTAATTTCCCCATTGTGGGACTAATAAAGGTTTATCTTATACAACAGCTGGTTCCGACCAAGCAATTTGATTGGACAATAAGGATTCCAGGAGTTTCTAAAATCCATGATAACTGCACACCAACATTTTACTGTATATGTATCACTCTGCTTCAAAGGTGTTCATGTAACTGTTAATAACTAACACTAATTTACTGTCAACTAACTCTCAGTGACAACTGCAATACTGTGCTGAACACCCTAATTTCCACAGTGAGGCGCTGTTTGAAAAGATTTCTTATCTGACCCAGAAGCACCACTCTTTTGAAAAAGAAAAGCTATATTTAATTTACAGTCTGCCCTTGTGTAAACACTGTGAAGCTATTTCACGTCTGTTTAAAAATATAGGCAGTGCTAGAGTTGGCTTCATTGTATCGATTTACAAACCGCAATACTTTTGTGGTAATGGACTCTTTGTTTCATCTGAAAATGGGAAGAAAAGCGAGCAAAGTCTGCCAAATCGCAAGCATGCTAGCTACTAGCAGCCAGCTAGCTACCAGCATTGGCTACGTTTGGATCTCGGGTCTTCTGCAGTACTAACTAAACAGGTATATGTGTTCTAAAAGCTTTATTACTTTTGCACTTGACAATATTTAATTTGATTTCATGTATGTGAAATGACAATAAGACGTCTTCATGCTGATTGAAATGTTTAGCAACAGTTACTGGCTACATTTAGAAGGGACTATTTTTTTCCTCAGCTGCACAAAATAACTGGTTAAACAAACAAATCATAATATTTTGTCCATTGCTGTCATTTCACAAATAGTGCTTGCGGAACTGTTGCATAAAAGCAAAATTACACTTGAGGTCGTAATGGTATCATGAAAATAGTAACTGCGGGTGTCATATTGATCACACTCGGAGTTGCTATATTTACTGATACCGCATTCCCTCTTGTGTAATGTTTCATTATATTCTCATCAGTATGAGTTAACATGTGAAAATTCAGACTACTCTTCTGTCTGTAACATTTTCCACATGTTTCACAAGAAAAGGGTTTCTCACCTGTATGTGTTGTCATGTGAAGATTCAAACCACTAACTTTACTGAAACATTTTCCACATGTTTTACAAGAAAAAGGCTTCTCTCCTGTGTGAGTTCTCATATGATATTTCAAACGACTTCGCTGGGGGAAACATTTTCCACATGTTTCACAAGAAAAGGGTTTCTCACCAGTATGTGTTGTCATGTGAAGATTCAAACCACTAACTTTACTGAAACATTGTCCACATATTTTACAAGAAAAAGGCTTCTCTCCTGTGTGAGTTCTCATATGATATTTTAAACTACATCGCTGGTTGAAGCATTTTCCACAAGTTTCACATGAAAAGGGTTTCTCACCAGTATGTACTTTCATGTGATTACTCAAACCACTACCCTGACTGAAACATTTTCCACATATTTTACAAGAAAAAGGCTTTACACCTGTGTGACTTCTCATGTGCAATAGAAGTAGTGATGTACATTTCATTTTTTTCCCACAGGTGTTGCAGCGAAGGGATTCCTTATGTATGTGACTTTTTTCATGGGACAATAAATATCTTCTTTCACGAAATCTCTTCCCACAAGTGTTGCTGGCAAATGGCTTTACCACTGTGTTTGGAGAAGATTTTGAGCCGACATGATTGTTTCCTTCTTGATTAGTGTTCTTGGATAAAGGAACGCTGTAAGAGTGGTCATGTCTTTTATATATAGCCATCATCACAGAGGGATCAGTCTCCTGATTCAGGTGAACCTCCTCCATTTGCCCACTGGTGCCATATTCATCATCTTCCTCTTTAAACTGTGGTGGAGGTGGTTTCTTCTGGTCCAGACTGGTGCTCCTCTCCTGGTGACAGAGCTCCATGTTAGAAGAAATCTTCTTCTCGCAGACATGCTTAAGAGAGATATCTGGATAGGGAAGAGAAAAACTACATCAACTTCCACTGCTATGCAGATGACACTCAATTATGTTTATCAATGAAACCAAATGATCTTAACCAAAAATTGGATGATGTCAAACTTCCTATTGCTAAATTCGGATAAAATCGAACTTATTGTATTTGGGCCCAAAAATGCAAGCAACGCATTTTCTCAAGAAGTAGTCAAACTAGATGATGTTGTTCTGGCCCCGAGTGACATTGCAAGGAACCTAGGTGTGGTTTTTGACCAGGATTTGTCCTTTAATACACATTTAAGACAAAGCTCTAGGACTGCCCACTTTCACTTGCACAACATTGCTAAAATTAGGCCAATCCTGTCTTTAAATGATGCAGAGAAATTAATTCATGCTTTTGTTACTTCCAGGTTGGATTATTGCAACTCTCTTTTATCAAGTTGTCCTTATAAGTCCATAAACTCTTCAGCTCATTCAGAATGCTGCTGCATGTGTACCGACCAGGATTAATTTAAGAGAACACATTTCTCCCATTTTGGTTTTTCTGCATTGGCTTCCCATAGAATATAGAATTGACTTTAGGCTACCAAGGATGGATAATTTTTTCCACACGTAAGGAGTTGTTCAGAACTCCTTATACAAAGATATACAGGTACAGTACATCTCAAAAAATTAGAATATCATGAAAAAGTAATTTTTTTGTCACTCATTTCAGAAAGTGAAACCCATATATTAGATGGATTCATTACACAGTGATATATTTCAAGTGTTTATTTTATTTTTGATGATTATGGCTTATAGCCCATGAAAACCCCAAATTCAGTTTCTCAAAAAATTAGAATATTACATAAAAATAATTTAATTTTTTTTTTTTTTTTTAATAGAAATGTTGGCCGACTGAAAAGTATGTCCATGTACACACTCAATACTTGGTTAGGGCTCTTTTTGGATTAATTACTGTATCAATGGGGCGTGGCATGGAGGTCATCAGCCTGTGGCACTGCTGAGATGTTATGAAGGTCCAAGTTACTTTGATAGTGACCTTCAGCTCATCTGCATTGTTGGGTCTGGTGTCTCTCATCTTCCTCTTAACAATACTCCATAGATTTTCTGTGGGGTTTAGGTCAGGAGAGTTTGCTGGCCAATCAAACACAATGATGCCATAGTCATTCAACCAGGTTTTGATACTTTTGGGAGTATGTGTGTGTGTGTGTGGTGGTGGTGGTGGTGGGTGCTAAGTCTTGCTCGAAAATGAAATCAGCTTCTCCATAAAGCTTGTCAGCAGAGGGAAGCATGAAGTGCTCTAAAATTTCCTGGCAGATTACTGTGCTGACTTTGGTCTTGATAAAACACAGTGGACAAACACCAGCAGATGACCTCTGTTCAGACAAAAGTAAATTTTGCATTTCATTTGGAAATCAAAGTCCCAGAGTCTGGAGAAAGAGTGGAGAGGCACAGAATCTAAGTTGCTTGAGGTTTAGTGGGAAGTTTCCACAGTCAGTGATAATTTGAGTTATCATGTCCTCTGCTGGTGTTAGTCCACTGGGTCTTATCAAGACCAAAGTCAGCGCAGTCATCTACCGGGAAATTTTAGAGCACTTCATGCTTCCCTGTGCTGACAAGCTTTATGGAGATGCTGATTTCAACAGACAGCTTTTTTGAGATTAATGACTTTTTTGTACTTTGTCTCCAGATTTTCAACATGAACTCTCCATGTGTATGCACTATCAAGCCACAATCCTAGATATTTGAACTCACTCACTTTCTCTATCGGTTGATTATATAATGTTAATGGTTCAGTACCAGTTCTGTGTTTTTTTGTGAAAATCATACAACAGGTTTTACTGTTTGAAAATTTAAATCCCCACTCATGTGACCACTTTTCCACTGCTTTTCTGATATTTTTGAAAACAAATTTCTCATTTCTTCCCCTCGTCCATTTGGCTCATTTGCATATAGTACTGTTTTGGTGGATCCCTCTTGATCCCCAGACATGTCATTAATCATTATGTCGAATAAACCTGGGCTTATCACACTCCCCTGAGGAGCATCATTTTCTATTTCAGTCATGAGAAACTTCTCAGCCGGAAAAAGGTGGACTGTCCTCTCTGGGGTGGGGACAGGCTTCTGCCCCAAGTGGAGGAGTTTAAGTATCTTGGGGTCTTATTCACGAGTGAGGGGAGAATGGAGCGAGAGATTGACAGACGGATCGGAGCAGCATCTGCAGTGATGCGGACGTTGTACCGGTCTGTTGTGGTGAAGAGGGAGCTGAGATCTAAGGCAAAGCTGTCGATTTACCAGTCAATCTACGTTCCTACTCTCACCTATGGTCACGAGCTTTGGGTAATGACCGAAAGAACAAGATCGCGGATACAAGCGGCTGAAATGAGCTTTCTCCGTAGGATTGCTGGACTCACCCTCAGAGATAGGGTGAGGCACTCAGTCATCCGGGAGAGGCTCAGAGTTGAACTGCTGCTCCTCCACATTGAAAGGAGTCAGTTGAGGTGGTATGGGCATCTGATTAGGATGCCTCCTGGATGCCTCCCACTTGAGATGTTTCGGGCACATCCCACTGGGAGGAGACCCCGGGGCAGACCCAGGACTCGGTGGAGAGACTACGTCTCCCAGCTGGTCTGGGAATGCCTTGGTATCCTCTCTGAAGAGCTGGAGCAGGTGGCGGGGAAGAGGGAAGTCTGGGCTTCTCTGCTTGAACTGCTGCCTCCGCGACCCGGACCTCCGGAAAAGTGGCAGAAGATGGATGGATGGATGGAGAAACTTCTGATCCTACTTTAACCCCAATTGTCCTATGTGTTAAAAAAAAAATCCATTATCCAATTATACATCCTATCACCAATGCCCATTTTATTCAGTTTGATAAGAAGTCCATCCCTCCACAGTGAGTCATAAACCTTTTCAACTATCACCATTACTTCTTTCATTTTGAGAGTCTTTTCAACATCACTACTTACCCTAACTAGAGCATCCACTGTGGATCTTCCTCTTCTAAAACCATTCTGATAGTTGTTTATTAATCGTCTTTGCTCTAGTACATGAGAGTCTGTAAACTAACACCTTCTCCATCCATTCTCCATCCAAGATCATAGGACTCACTATGACATCATTAAAAAAAACAAAGGCAGGCATCACTGAACGAGTGGTGACCTCAAAGATCAAAGTCAGGCATCAGTCCAATGACGACATCAAAGATCAAAGGCAGGTTTCACCATGATTACTGTTGCTATGGTGACAGTAACTACGGGCATGCAGAAATGCTTGCTTATACTTGGTTTCTATTGGCATGCACAGGTATGTACTAGTTGTTTTAACCCTTTCCAATTCTGTGGCGCTCCATTGCGCCGTCAGCCTCCACCCTCTCTCGTGGGGTGCATATGTATTATGAAAGCCGGAATTTTAAAGGGTTAGCGTGAAACAGTTTTTATCTGGTGGTCCTACAAATGAACACGGACATACAGTACATTAGACCTTGTTCTTTCACACTTTGTGTTTAACTTGGAGATCTCTGACAATGTGTTCTCTGATCATATATCGAGATTATGTGATGCTGCCTTCTCCTGTACCAAAGCTGAAACCTGCGCTCCTACTTGGCTTTGTCGCACTTTTAACCCTTCCACTGCTGGTCATTTTTCCGTTGCTTTTACTCAGGTCTGTGCTCCCCCTGACATGCTCTCTGATACAGAGGAGGTTAATTCCTGGTTTTATTCCTCTTGCCAAGCCATCCTGGACTCTGTGGCTCCATTAAAAATTACACAGCCCAGAGCCAAGCTCGAGCCAGGGTTTAATAACAGAACGTGGGCAGTCAGAAGGGAGTGCTGCAAAGCTGAGCCAAGTGGAAAAGACAAACAAAGATTGTAATGAAAAAATTAGGTGCAAAAAGAAAACTGGACCAAGAAAAGCACACATGCATGTAAACAGTGTGAAGCTCATTCATAGGCTGGCATCAGCTTCATGAATGGGAGTCACTCCAAATTGATGCCATGGGTCCTCTTTTTCTACTGTACAGGTAAAGACTTTATCCTATTTACAGTGGTGTGAATAACTGTTTGCCCCCTTCCTGATTTCTCATTTTTTGTAGTTTGTCACACTTAAATCTTTCAGATCATAAACAAATTTAAATATTAGACAAAAATGACAAGTAAACATAAAATGCAGTTTTTAAATGAAGGCGTTCATTATTAATAGGGAAAAAATCCATACCTACAGTGGGGCAAAAAAGTATTTAGTCAGCCACCAATTGTGCAAGTTCTCCCACTTAAAAGATGAGAGAGGTCTCCAATTTTCATCATAGGTATACTTCAACTATGAGAGACAAAATGAGAAAAAAAATCCAGAAAATCACACTGAAAGATTTTTAATGAATTAATGGGTAAATTCCTCGGTAAAATAAATATTTGGTCACCTACAAACAAGCAAGATTTCTGGCTCTCACAGACCTGTAACTTCTTCTTTAAGAGGCTCCTCTGTCCTCCACTCATTACCTGTATTAACCCCTTGCACTCCGGGCAATTTTCCTAAAAATGCCAAAAAATAATGTGCCCAAAGTAAATCGAAAGCGGTTATTCAACCCTTTGCAGCATCTTCATGGGGTTGGTCTCATTTAAAAGAAAACACTTTGAATTTTTTGGCAAAAAAAACATGATCTCTCTAAGTGCTCCGGCCACTGAGTTACAGTCATCTAAACATAGTGAACTTGAAGAAAACAAATTTGGCCTGGGTGTTTTGGTGGATACAAATGCTTGCAAATAACACACAGCTTCAGATCCGGGCTGGAAAATGCAACAGAAATGTAGAACCAAGTGTTATCCAGCTGAGGTCCAAATTTTGTAACAATACCACAAAAAATGAATATTTTACACAGCTTTGTTCTCAGGCTGTTCCCAGGCGTTTTCGAACTGTGCCAAATTGTGCCAAATGGCACAGTTTGGAAAAACGTCTGTAACTTTTGAATGATTCAACATAGAAGCTTCATCTTGGGCTCAAATGAAAGGTTACATTCAGGGTTGTGTCTGTGTGTTTCGGGGGGGGGGGGGGCTACAGAGGAAAGAGATCCGCCCTCGCTACATAACGGATTACACTCGGATAAGGCATGTTTCCACAGCACCGCTGTCACCACGGCTCCCCCCCCCCCCCCGTGGCAGAATTGTAGCGGTGGGTGGGGCGTTCACGGTCCGGAGGCCACGAACAAACCGTGTAACGCGGCGCACGCACTTGACATCGTGCGCCGCGCAGTTGTAATTTACCGATCGGTCAAAAGTCATTTTTGATTACAATTTTCAGGGATAGAAAATAATTTGGCTTATAACACCTTACCGCTTCACAGCCACATTGTCCTGGCCAACTTCTCTTCCTCATTGTCAGACGAACCGACGCTGGTCCGCTCTGGTTCTGGTCTCGCGACCCGATCAAAACATAATTCCATGATTGCGGTTTTGGCGAATGATTTACGACCTTCGTCGTCGGCCTCCGTCGGTCTATGATGACCAAATAAGAGAATCCTAAACACTCTGCTGGAATTAAAAAAAAAAATAAATAAAGCACTGCCTGTGGCTGCTGAAGCAGTCTCTCTTCACCCAGCTTTAGACAACAGCTCAGCGAACTTCTGTGCTTCAATTGGCTCGCAGCCGTTGGGAGGCGGGTCCTTCTGGCTAGATTTTCATTCATTGGCTCTTCATGGTTTCAGAAACCCAATTCAAGGCTCTTATTAGTCGAATGACAGGTCAATCAGATGAACTAATCTGTTCGCGGATGTGTCTGCAGCTTTTATTTTCAGTGCGCGCTTGGACGCCATCACCATCTCCATCTCCACCATGAGGATCATGCGTTGAGAGCGCACGAGGGCACTAGGACGCAGAGACTTGCCTGTCCGCGGTACAACGGAGCGCAAGAGGTTAATGGCACCTGTTTGAACTCGTTATCAGTATAAAAGACACCTGTCCACAACCTCAAACAGTCAGACTCCAAACTCCACTATGGTCAAGACCAAAGAGCTGTCAAAGGACACCAGAAACAAAATTGTAGACCTGCACCTGGCTGGGAAGACTGAATCTGCAATAGGTAAGCAGCTTGGTGTAAAGAAATCAACTGTGGGAGCAATTATTAGAAAATGGAAGACATACAAGACCACTGACAATCTCCATCGATCTGGAGCTCCACGCAAGATCTCACCCCATGGGGTCAAAATTATCATGAGAACGGTGAGCAAAAATCCCAGAACCACATGGGGGGACCTAGTGAATGACCTGCAGAGAGCTGGGACCAAAGTAACAAAGGCTACATCAGAAACACACTACGCCGCCAGGGACTCAAATCCTGCAGTGCCAGACGTGTCCCCATGCTTAAGCCAGTACATGTCCAGGCCCGTCTGAAGTTTGCTAGAAAGCATTTGGATGATCCAGAAGAGGATTGGTAGAATGTCATATGGTCAGATGAAACCAAAATAGAACTTTTTGGTAAAAACTCAACTTGTCGTGTTTGGAGGAGAAAGAACACCATACCTACTGTGAAGCATGGGGGTGGAAACATCATACTTTGGGGCTCTTTTTCTGCAAAGGGACCAGGACGACTGACCCGTGTAAAGGAAAGAATGAATGGGGCCATGTTTCGTGAGATTTTGAGTGAAAACCTCCTTCCACCAGCATGGGCATTGAAGATGAAACGTGGCTGGGTCTTTCAGCATGACAATGATCCCAAACACACCACCCGGGCAACGAAGGAGTGGCTTCATACGAAGCATTTCAAGGTCCTGGAGTGGCCTAGCCAGTCTCCAGATCTCAACCCAATAGAAAATCTTTGGAGGGAGTTGAAAGTCTGTGTTGCCCAGCGACAGCCCCAAAACATCACTGCTCTAGAGGAGATCTGCATGGAGGAATGGGCCAAAATATCAGCAACAGTGTGTGAAAACCTTGTGAAAACCTTGGGAGAACGTGCACAATTGGTGGCTGACTAAATACTTTTTTACCCCACTGTACATGGCCCTGTGTGAAGAAGTGATTCCCCCCTAAACCTAATTACTGGCTGGGCCACCCTTAGCAGCAACAACTGCAATCAAGCGTTTGCGATAACTGGCAATGAGTCTTTTACAGCGCTGTGGAGGAATTTTGGCCCACTCATCTTTGCAGAATTGTTGTAATTAAGCCACATTGGAGGGTTTTCAAGCATGAACCACTTTTTTAAGATCATGCCACACCATCTCAATTGGATTCAGGTTAGGACTTTGACTAGGCCACTCCAAAGTCTTCATTTTGTTTTTCTTAAGCCATTCAGAGGTGGACTTGCTGGTGTATTTTGGATCATTGTCCTGCTGCAGAACCCAAGTGCGCTTCAGCTTGAGGTCACAAACAGATGGCCGGACATTCTCCTTCAGGATTTTTTGGTAGACAGCAGAATTCATGGTTCCATTTACCACAGCAAGTCTTCCAGGTCCTGAAGCAGCAAAACAGCCCCAGACCATCACACTACCACCACCATATTTTACTGTTGGTATGATGTTCCATTTCTGAAATGCTGTGTTACTTTTATGCCAGATGTAATGGGGCACACACCTTCCAAAAAGTTCAACTTTTGTCCCGTCAGTCCACAGAGTATTTTCCCAAAAGTCTTGGGGATCATCAATATGTTTTCTGAAAAAACTGAGATGAACCTTTATGTTGTTTTTGCTCAGCAGTGGTTTTCGTCTTGGAACTCTGCCATGCAGGCCATTTTTGCCCAGTCTCTTTCTTACGGTTGAGTCATGAACACTGACCTTAACTGAGGCAAGTGAGGCCTGCAGTTCTTTGGATGTTGTTGTGGGGTCTTTTGTGACCTCTTGGATGAGTCATCGCTGCGCTCTTAGGATAATTTTGGTCGGCCAGCCATTCCTGGGAAGGTTCATCACTGTTCCATGTTTTCGCCATTTGTGGATAATGGCCCTCACTGTGGTTCGCTGGAGTCCCCAAGCTTTAGAAATGCCTTTATAAGCTTTTCCAGACTGACAGATCTCAATTACTTTGTTTCTCATTGGTTCCTGAATTTCCTTGGATCGCAGCATGATTTCTAGCTTTAGAGGATCTTTTGGTCTACGTCACTTCTTCTTCTTTTAGATTTGAATGGAGGTTGGCAATCAGCTTACAGGTGCATTACCGCAACGTACTTCATTCTCAATACTTTGGAGTTCTTCGTCTACATCACTTTGTCAGGCAGGTCCTATTTAAGTGACTTCTTGATTGAGAACAGGTGTGGAAGTAATCAGGCCTGGGTGGGGCTAGAGAAAGATGTAATAAACCACAGTTAATTTATGTTTTAACGGGGAGGGGGGGCAATCACCTTTTCCACACAGGGCCATGTAGGTTTGGATTTTTCTTTACCCTTAATAATAAACACCTTCATTAAAAAACTGCATTTTGTGTTTACATATGTTATCTTTGTCAGATATTTAAATTTGTTTGATGATCTGAAACATTTAACCGTGACAAACATACAAAAAAAATGAGAAATCAGGAAGGGCAAACACTTTTTCACACCACTGTATTATTTTATTTAGAATTCATTATATTCATATTTTAGCCACACTGGCTCCCACAGCTGAGTGAGCCAATAGCCTCAGTATTCACTCCATGGGCTCTGTGGACTTGACTGCCCACCTCCCTAATCCCAGGCATTGGGAGATAAATGTAGTGGGTTTAGGCATTGCTCATCTGTTGTCACAGAAGTTCCAAACAACCTTTTTCTTATGTTTGTAAGCTAAGGTGAGTAATCAGTGCTAGTGACTGCTTATGGTGGAACCTAGCTGTTGCTCATTGTAAAACTGTAGTTATGCTAACGTCGTGTGCTAACATGTATACAATGCACACATAGCCTTAGCGCTGGCTAACGTGTGATTGATATGTGAACGACTGATCTATTACCGGTACTACATTGTAGTAAAGTGCACTTTATCAAGGAATTGCTTGTATTTCTTTATTGCAAAAAAGCTATGGTGCATGGATCATAACAGAAATATATGAGTATAATTATGGATCTAAGGGACCCCCTCCCCTACCGCTTTACATTGGAATTTATCTTATCGTGAGTTGTAATTCATTGTAACTAGTGTATACCAGTGCATGCTCGTAGAAAGCAAGTGTAAGCAAGTATTTCTGCATGCCCATAGAAAGCAGGTGTAAACAAACATTTCTGCATGCCCATAGAAAGTTACTGTTACCATGGCAACAGTAACCATGGTGATGCTTGCCTTTGATCTCTGACATGGTTAAGCAAGTATTTCTGGATGCCCGTAGAACGCAAGTGTAAGCAAGCATTTCTGCATGCCCGTAGAAAGTGTTCTGACCTCACGGTGTGCCTGTGATGTCTGTATGACATCATAGGAGGAGTTGTTCAAAGGAGTTGTTCAGAACTCCTTATATGGTCATGTGACATCATAGGAACACAGTGCGCGTCTGTGATGTCACAGCTATGAACGCCCACAGCGCCCCGATGGATCCCATATTGTTCATTAAAGATTCCCCTCCTAAACTTCCACATATCCGGGGAGGCTGAAATTCGAGGATGCACACACTCGTAACCTCAGCACAGCACGTATCAAATCTGAGGCCAGTTCGATGAATGGTTCGGGAAATATGTGCGGAACACACTGACTGAGACACACAGACAGACAAACTGACAGATTTCTTGAACTATATATAGAGTGCTGTAGACTTCATAGTGAAGACTCTGCTGAAACTGTAACTGAGCCAATAGAAAAACACAGTTTGGAGAGGAGACACTGACTGCAATGGAGGAAGGGCATTGTTGTGTATTAACATATTAACAACAGCAGATGGCACGGATGTGACATCAGCACGCCCTGCCTATTTGAGGGGACTCGGCAGGAGTTGTCCTCTTTGGCACTCTGCCTCTACAGTAACACCAGCCTGGATCTCTGCACCCAGCTAACATTAGCTTATATGTATGTTCCCCGTGCTGTTAGCCATTTCTTCAATGAACCATCGTTCAGTTCAGTCACTGCCTCCATCCATGGTCACTCATTTCCGGACTTCGGTGTTTTGTTCGCGCAAATACTTAACACAAAGCAAGCGTGAATCAGCAGTGGGCAGCCAGATAGCTATTAGCAGGCTAGCCATCGTCGGTAACAAACATTAGCCATAGTATAACAACCTTCCTATTGATTAAAAAAATATTAAGCTTGCTACCGAAGGGATAAATTGGCGTTAACACGCGCAATATCAAAATAACACTCACCGTCCACGTTTTCCAATGGAGTGACTGCGGCCGTGTCGACACCGAGGTGTCTGCCATTGCTTGCAGGCCTATGTCCATAGATCGCATCCATCTGGTCGAACCACCTCCACTCCTTACGATTCGATCCACTACGAGCGTTGTGATCCTTCACTGCTCGGTAATTGCTTTTCATTTTCTTGAGTTTCTCACAACACTGCTTCGGAGTACGAAGGTGTCCTTGTAAACCCATGCGCTCTGAGACCTGCTGATATATTTTCTTGTTTCTTGTAGCTCCGTCCAACTCCCGCTGGATGCGATCATCAGCTAATATCGACAGAAAACAGCGCACCTCATCGTTTGACCAGGGGATACCCTTACGACACGACATTTTTTATTGAAAATACTAAAGCCGCCTACTGTGTGTTTACTGGCTGAAGGACTTCAGAAAAATGGCGGTGGCGTTGATCCAGCGGAAAAGGTCGCTTTTTTCATGACGTTACGGCCTGACCAATCAACGGCGACCAGTCTGTTGACGTAACATCACAGCCCCGGGCCGGCCGAGCCGGGGCCGTGAGGGACCCTGCCCTTGATCAGGTACGAAAATAGCGCCGGCTAAACGGTGCTAGGGCTACTGGAAAATGCTCAAACACAGGGACGGTGGTGCGGTGCTGGGGAGAGCTGGGCCCGTGGAAAAGTGCCTTAGGTCCCCCCATGTGGTTCTGGGATTTTTGCTCACCGTTGATGATAATTTTGACCCCACGGGGTGAGATCTTGCGTGGAGTCCCGGATCGAGGGAGATTATCAGTGGTCTTGTATTCTTCCATTTTCTAATAATTGCTCCCACAGTTGATTTCTTCACACCAAGCTGCTTACCTATTGCAGATTCAGTAGTAGTAGTAGATTAGTTTATTTGACAGGGACAGTGCAATAAACATAGACAATTAATCAAAGACAATCTTCCCAGCCTGGTGCAGGTCTACAATTTGGTTTCTGGTGTCCTTTGACAGCTCTTTGGCCTTGGCCATAGTGGAGTTTGGAGTCTGACTGTTTGAGGTTGTGGACAGGTGTCTTTCATACTGATAACGAGTTCAAACAGGTGCCATTAATACAGGTAACGAGTGGAGGACAGAGGAGCCTCTTAAAGAAGAAGTTACAAGTCTGTGAGAGCCAGAAATCTTGCTTGTTTGTAGGTGACCAAATACTTATTTTACTGAGGAATTTACCAATTAATTCAGTAAAAATCCTTCAATGTGATTTTCTGGATTTTTTTTCTCATTTTGTCTCTCACAGTTGAGGTATACCTATGATGAAAATTGGAGACCTCTCATCTTTTAAGTGGGAGAACTTGCACAATTGGTGGCTGACGAAATACTTTTTTGCCCTACTGTGTGTGTGCGCACGCGCCAATAAGGATGGACAATGGAAGAATGGCATAAAAAAGAGATTTTGTTTGTAAAAATCCTTCTATTTCCAACTTAGGAGGGGATGTTTGAAGCTGCAGCTTCTAACCGGCCTTGGGGGATGTCTCCTTACAGGCTGTGAAGGGATCTTCCTGTTTCAGTCCCAGCAGAAAGTGGCTTCAGCCTCTGATTATATTTGGTTTGGTTTAACAGCCCACTCCTATTTTTGTTCTCATATTTCAAATCAAGAGTGCCTCAAAATGGACTTATTAGTCAATGTTGAACACTGGAATGAATGACCAAGACTGGGGACTTATTATCTGAATATTGTCATGTGATTTTCTTGTCCATGTGCGGTAACATCCATCGACAAAACATTATTCAGGCCTGAGGCTGTACTCACATTAGGCAATCTGTACAGTGTCCAAGCACCTCCTGACCTCATTCTTACATTCAATCAGACCTTTATAGTTTCACTTACCTGTTCTGTGCCATTCTGGTTCTGGTTTCATGTTGACATCCAGCAGTCTGTGCTGACAGTTGTTACCATCTTCATTATACCATACGATAACTTTTTGGATATCTTCAGATATTTCTTTGGATGGTGACTGAATTATCTTGATGTTATCAGAATCATGAGGGTGAAGTGTGTCATTATTTGGCTCTGGTTTATGACTTCCCTCATTTCTATGAGTGACCATAAAACCAGCAGACTCCTGCTTCAGGAAAAGATGATCTTCCTCCTGGACGATGTAGTGTTCCTCCTCTTCTTCTTTAATCTGTTTAACCTGAAGAAGTTTTCGCTCTTCCTGTTCCTGTTTTACCTGCTGCAATTTGGGTTCCTCCTGTTTCACTTTAAACTGAAGATTTTTTGGTTCTTCTTGTTCCCCCTTAATCTGTTTAATATGAAGTTTAGACTGCTCCTGTTCCTCTTTAATCTCTAGAGTGTCTGGGTTTTCCTGCTTCAAACTGGAGATCCTGTCCTGATTACAGAGCTGCTGGTCAGCAGAAACCATGTTCTCACTGGCATTTTGCTCTATGAGATCTAGAAGGAGAAAGGACACAAAAAACTGTTGATTAATCCTCAAGCAACCAACTTATTTTAGTACAAAATGACTAAGTGTGGTCATTTATGACCCCATCATATTTCAGGCCAGAATACTTTCTCTTAATGGTTCTGTCAAAGAGCCTCTATAGAGAACGGCACTCTGATATCACTTCCTGTTGTGGCCGCCATGTTGGGAGAGTAGCACTGTGTTTGCGTTTCACTGGTGCAGTAAACATGTCAAAAGTGTTATGAATTATTTGTCTTTGTGTTTTTTTTCCCCATAACAGATGTTAGCAAATCGAGCTGTAATAATAGCACTGCATTAAAAAAAAAAAAAAATTCATTCCTAATTTTGGCCATAGAGACAAGTCCATTTATTTTTAGATTAAAATTTTCTGAGATTCACTGGCAATCTAAATGGAACACCCAAGAGATACTAGATTAGTGATTGACCGCGGATAACCATGTGCAGCCGTAGTCCAAGGACTGATAATTTTTTCATACATAAGGAGTTGTTCAGAACTTCTTATAAGAACTGCTTATACAAAGATATAGAGTTATGATAATCAAGTCAGTGGCGGTAATGCACCTGTAAGCTGGTTGCCAACCGCCAGTCAAATCTAAAAGAAGAAGAAGAGATACCAGGTTACATTTGTGATCTGGTGTAATTAACGTGAGGTGAAATCTGAGCCGGCCCAAGGCATAAGCAAACTAAGCAGCTGCTTGGGGCCCCCGTGGGCAATTAATTTTTAAAATTATTCTTTCATTATTTTTTTGCACATGTGAATGATGATTAACACATTATCGAAAGTATATTATCGCACAAAAACATATTATGTTAGCAACAGAGTACTGCTGGTGTAGTGATTCCACTCTAAGCTCAGCTCAGAGCTCCATTGCTCAAGTGTGCATTCAACCATACAGAGCGCACTGCGCATCTAAGGAGCAGCAGGCAAACAACAATGTCACAAGAAAGGACATATCCTTCAAGGGCAGAGAAAAGAAAGAGGAAGACGAGAAAAACAGCAAGATAAAGGTATGTCTCCTCAAGATAGGAAAGTCCCTGAATATCCTTGACATTTTGATTAAATTGGTAGCGTGCAGTCGCCTATAATTAGCAAATTAGCTACCTAGTTCAAAATAAAATTCTCTTAACTGCTAGGTTAGACAGATTTCTAGTCAAGCTAATGTTTTTGTGCTGGTGTAATACTGCGCTTTAACTGTGATTAAGTTGATTCTCAATACTCCGGGTTGCTTTTTGGCATCAAAACATTTGATGGCAAATGTTTAGTAACAACTAATTACAAACGTCACGGCTTTTGCTAGCAAACATGTTTGCTTAAGTTAATGTATTTTTGCATGAATGAAGTAGTATTAGTTTGAGACATTCATTCATTCATCTTCTTCCACTTAATCCTTTTCGGGTCGCGGGGGGGGCTGGAGCCTATCCCAGAATCTCTGGGCGAGAGGCAGGGTCCACCCTGGACAGATCACCAGTCCATCACAGGGCCAACACAGAGAGACAGACAACCATTCACTCCCACAGTCATACCTAAGGACAATTTAGTCTGAGACATGTTTCCACAAACTGTTTGCTGCAGCAGAACATAGCAATTTCTGTGAGTAGAATGAACATAGGCAACCGTTAGTCCACCTCCTCAGGCTCAGCCCAGGCTAATGCATCAGGTGAGGGAAAACTGTCACCATATACATTTAATTTCCAATCAAATGATCTCATTAAGATTTAATGTACGATATGCTCATATGACAAGGGGCTTGTTTTTAGACAAACGCTTATTTCAAAAATTCTCAAGAAACTTTCAATTGTTCCACTGGCAGATTTTTTTTCCTATTGCAAGCAAAAATACATTGGAGTAAAAGTTTTCCTAATTTTCAAGTGTAATATGACATCTAACATGGCTAGCTTTTGTTGTTTTCATCTTAGGTCCATCTCCATCCTCTGCAGAGCACTGTCTCTCATCCCCATCCACTGTTCCCACCGTCCCCTCCATGTGTGCTCTAACCTCAGCTGATGTACCCGGTAAGTTAACAACAAAAAAGCCTTTGTAAATTGCTCAGTGTACAGCAGGGATGGGCAACTTTGGTGGAAGTGAGGGACACAATTTTTTTTTTCCTCACCTCCCAAAGGCCAGATTTACATGTAAACCTTTTATTTATTTTTTTTATTTTATTTTATTTTATTTTTTTTGGGGGGGGGGGGTCTTCAAAGTCAAAAGTTTTACAATTGATAAAATTATATCATGACCTAAATTTAAAACTCTCCATCAAAATGATGAGCAAAGACAAATTCCTGAGGGTATTTAACAAAAAAGCCAAGAAGAAAAGGAAATGTGATGATGAAAAACAATGTTTTTAAAATACTAGAAGAAAATGATTAAAGTAAAAAAAATAGTTTTTTTTTTTGATAAATATGCTACATTTCTGGTTTAAATTAGTCATTGTTTTGCAAACCTATATTTTATTTTGGTATTAGATGTGCAAGCTTCTTCTGACAGATTTGCATCATTTATTTAAAAATTTGTAACTTTTTAGTTGTACTGGGATTTTTTCTAAATTACTGAGTTTTTCTGTCGTAAATATGCCTTTCAGTTTGAAACCTGTAAATACTCCTTGGTGAGGAGCTGTAGCATTTATTGTTCGTTAAAAGCAGCCTACTCTGTACATTTACTACTGTTCACAGCCTATTAATGCGGTCTCAGCATGCAACACGTATACCTTAAAAGACATACTCCAGGGCACACTGCTCCCGCTATCTCTGCTGGCACACGGCACAGAATGCAGTTCCAAATGGGATATAAATAAATAATTGATTTTTGGAAATGGACTGCCAGGCCGCAGTGGATGACGTCAGGAGCCGCATATGGCCCACGGCCCGGCAGTTGCCCATCTTCAGTGTAAACTGAGCAGTTGTAGTTAAATTTGTAGTACTTGTATTTACTAGTATTTCAAATTAAAAACCATAGATGGGTGAAAACATGCCAGCCTGACAATAAGATGATGTAAACAACACTGCTGCAGCTGTGCAGGGGGGAGCTGCTGACTTCGCCAAATACTGAAAGATTTTTCGACGAGTTTGCTTCCATGACCTTCATCACTGTGGATTACAATCTCACAACAAAGTTCTCACAGCTAGTTTTACAAGTGTATTCGTAATGACATATCAGAAAATTAAATAAATTTACAATTGATGTGTGAATGGTCATTAATCAGTATTACTGGCAGTAACGGGGGCCCCCAAATCAAATTTCGCTGAGGGCCCCAGAGGCTTCGGCCGGCCCTGTGTGAAATGAGGACAGACCTGAGTGGAAATGTAGAGAGCACACTTTTATTGACTCTGAGATGTCATCAAGATGAATTTTTTGCATCTTACTGCAGACATCTAGGTCATCCGACCTGTCCTTGTTAGCTCGTTCATCTGTTCTCCCTTCTTTCGCTTCCAAGCACAGAATTGGTAGAAAGACATGATGTTGGTTCATTTCTTTTTTGTGCACTGGTCATGGGAGCTGCTACTGCAGCAACTACACAACAATACTGAATCCTTTATGATTTTAGGAAGGACACAAAAGCCAAAAAAATGAAACAAAAACAACAAAAACCCGCTTCAATAGCTCCTCCTCTGTCTGTGGTGCTACATGCTGCAGGTGCTGCGCCTACTGTCCCAACATGGTGGACTGATCCCACAATTCATTACACTGGTGACATCAGTGGGCATTCTCAAATATGCTTTTTTGAGTTGCCCCTTTATTTTAGTGGGTTATTCAATTCAATTCAATTTTATTTATATAGCGCCATTTCACAACAACAGTCATCTCAAAGCACTATCAACTGTAGGGAGGACCCCCACAGTTGCAGAAAGACCCCAGCAATCAGGCGATCCCCTGTGAGCAAGCACTTGGCGACGGTGGAGAGGAAAAACTCCCTTTTAACAGGAAGAAACCTCCAGCAGAACCAGGCTCAGGGAGGGGCAGTCATCTGCTGCGACTGGCTGGGGGGTGAGGGGATAGAGAAGAAGAAAAGAACAGACATGTAGAGAGCAAACAGCACGATGGGGACTCAATCTATGGGAGAGAACAAACAAATGTTAATGACCAGCAAAAAAAAAATATTTCATAGAGAGTGAGGAAAGGAGTGAGGCCCAGTGCATTACTGGAGGTCCCCCGGCTGACTAAACCTATTAGCAGCATAACTAAGGGAGGGTTCAGAAAACACATGATCCCTCCCTAATTGTAGGCTATATCAAAAAGGTAGATTTTAGCCCTATTCTTAAAAACAGAGATCGAGTCTGACTCTCGAATCCAGATTGGCAGCTGATTCCACAGGAGAGGAGCTTGATAACTGAAGGCTCTGCCTCCCATTGTACTTTTGGAGATTCTAGGTATTACAAGTAAACCTGCATTTTGGGAGCGTAGTGCTCTGTTAGGATGATACGGTAGTATCAGATCTTTTAAATAAAAAGGAGCCTGATTGTTTAGAGCTTTGTAAGTAAGAAGAAGGATTTTAAACTTAATTCTAAACTCTATGGGAAGCCAATGAAGGGAGGCCAGAACCGGAGAGATATGATCTCTCTTTCTAGTACCTGTTAAAACTCTTGCTGCAGCATTTTGGATCAGCTGAAGACTTTTTAAAGATGTTTTAGGACAACCTGATAATAAAGAATTACAATAATCTAATCTCGAGCTAACAAAAGCGTGGATCAGCTTCTCAGCATCACTCTGAGACAAGATGCTCCTAATCTTGGCAATATTACGCAAATGATAGAAGGCAGTCTTAGAAACAAATTTAATATGTGAATTGAAGGACAAATCCTCATCAAAAATAACTCCAAGGTTCCTCACAGAGCTATTAAGAGAAAGAGTAACTGCATCCAAACTGAAAGTTTGATTTGGAAAGGAATTTCTAAGGTTTTTTGGACCAACAAGAATGACTTCAGTCTTATCTGAATTTAATAGCAGGAAATTACAAGTCATCCAAACTTTGATTTCCTTAAGACAGGCTTCTAACTTGGCTAATTGATTAGTATCATCTGGCTTCATTGACAGGTATAATTGTGTGTCATCTGCATAACAGTGAAAATGTATACAGTGCTTTCTAATAATGTTGCCTAACGGAAGCATATACAAACTAAAAAGAGTAGGGCCAAGCACAGATCCCTGTGGAACTCCATGACTAAGCTTTGAGCTGAGAGAAAACTCATCATTTACATGAACAAACTGGAACCTATCAGATAAATAAGATCTAAACCACTGCAACGAAGTTCCATTAAGTCCAACATAGTGTTCTAATCTATCAAGTAGAATATTATGATCAATAGTATCAAAAGCTGCACTAAGATCTAAAAGGACAAGTACAGAAACTAGTCCATTATCAGATGCAATGAGGAGGTCGTTAGTGACCTTCGCTAAGGCTGTTTCAGTGCTATGATGGATTCTAAACCCAGATTGAAACTCCTCAAATAAACCATTTCCCTGCAGGTGGTCAAATAATTGCATAGCAACAACTCTTTCTAAGATTTTTGAAATGAAAGGGAGATTAGAGATTGGTCTATAGTTAGCTAAAGCTCCTGGATCTAGCGTTGGCTTTTTGAGTAAGGGTTTAATTACAGCCGTTTTAAAAGCCTGCGGTACATGGCCTAAAGTTAATGAAGAATTGATTATATGAAGAATAAAGCTACCAATAAGTGGGAAGACTTCTTTAAATAACCTGGTAGGAATAGGGTCTAAAAGACAAGTTGAAGGTTTGGATGAGGAAACTATTTTGTCTAACTCACAAAGGTCGATTGGAGTAAACTCATCAAGACAGACATCAATAGAAGGAGTTGTAGTAGTTACAGTATTTAAGTTAACTGTGGGAAGAATCTGATTGATTTTATCTCTGATGGATGACATTTTATTATTGAAAAAGTTCATAAAGTCCTGACTAGTAAGCTCTAAGGGGATGCTAGGATTGACAGAGTCCTGACTCTTTGTCAACCTGGCTACAGTACTGAAAAGAAACCTGGGATTATTCTTGTTCTCTTCTATTAATGCAGAGTAATAACTCGTTCTAGCTTTTCTAAGAGATTTTTTATAAATTAAAAGATGATTTCTCCAAGCTAAATAGATTGAGATTATTGTTGAGAAAGTGACATATGGTGAAAACCTTCTGGCCTGACATGAATTACAGTGGATATAAAAGTCTACACACCCCAGTTCAAATGCAAGGTTTTTGTGATGTAAAAAATGAGACCAAGATAAATCATTTAAAAACTTTTTCCACCATTAATGTGACCTATAACCTGTACAAACTTATTGAAAAACAAACTGAAATCTTTTAAGGGAAAAAAATAAAAAAAAACTTAGAATAACCTGTTTGCATAAACATGCACACCCTGTTACGACTGGGGATGTGGCTGTGTTCAGAATTAACCAATCACATTCAAACTCATGTTAACTGGGAGTCAACACACACCTGCCGCCATTTAAAATGCCTCTGATTAACTCCAAATAAAGTTCAGCTGTTCTAGTAGCTTTTCCTGACATTTTTATAGTCGCATCTTACAGTACAAGCCATGGTCCGCAGAGAGCTTCCAAAGCGTCAGAGAGACCTCATTGTTCAAAGGTATCAGTCAGGAGAAGGGCACAAAAGAATTTCCAAGGCATTAAATATACCGTGGAACACTGAAGACAGTCAACATTAAGTGGAGAAAATATGGCACAACAGTGACATTACCAAGAACTGGACGTCCCTCCAAAACTGATGAAAACTGGTCAGGGAGGCTTCCAAGAGGCCGACAGCAACATTAAAGGAGCTGCAGGAATTTCTGGCAAGTCCTGGCTGTTTAGTACATGTGACAATCTCCCGTCTTCTTCCTATGTCTGGGCTATGGGGTAGGGTGGCAAGACGGAAGCCTTATTTTAGGAAGAAAAACATCCACGCCAGTGTTTCCTCTGGCTTCGGGGGGGGGGGGGGTGACACTATTGTAAACGGACTATGTTAATTTTATACTATACATTTCTTTTTTTAAAATTTTGCACAATAACTGTGCATATGGAACTTACTATTGGAAGCATTGTACAACCAAGGCTTGAATGTTGGAATACTGGGCCAGTTGGGGTCCCATCCAGACGTCCTGTGTTTGGACTTTTTACTGGTGTCATTCTTCTCTCCTCCCTTTGCTATCACCTCTCCTGGACCCTCTGCCTGAACACTTTCCTCTCCTTGGCTCCTCTCTTCTGTCTCATCTTTCCCTCTCTGAGCCCTTTCTAATTCAGGTTCTCTCTCTGTCTATGATGGTATACAAACTGGTTAGAAAATATCAAGTGTCTTGTTTTGTCCTGCAGGATTTTTTTTGTCATGGTTTTCATAAATGTCAAAAAATGTGCATTTTTGGGGGGTATTTTTATTCTAGTGTTTATTCATAACAGTAATTTACTCATGCATACTGAAATGATATGATCAGACGTGGGTATAGTAGCCAGAAATTCCACTCATGTAAAAGCAGTGCTTTGAAATTAATAATTATAAGTAGACAACCAAAACTTTCTAGTTTTTAGGGTACAAAGAGCACCCACTTAAAAACTTGAGTAATAACTTCAGTAGGGCTGAAATGATTAGTTGACGTTGTTGATAACGTCAACAATAAAACTTACTTTTAAGCATTTCTTGACAAATACTTTTATTGTCGACAACTCATTTAATTATAAAGTTTATATGCATGCCACGGTAATGTTCTAACTGCAATGCACGACCGGAACTGCTGCAGGCAGTAGCGCCTCTGTTGTCCGGCATGCGTGAACAATTTCCAGCAAAGAAGAAGAGGAGCACATTATGGCTCTGTGTATGGCGAATGTTGAAGTGGATATCTACCCAGAACGGGGAAGACAACACTTTGGGGAACTGACGCATGAAGACGACGAAGAGTTCAGGAGCAGCAGTGGGGAGAGAGTTAGACAGTGAGGTCAGGACGGTGAGCAGGGCTGTCAGCAGAAGGAAGGAAGGAGGCTGTGTTCTGCACGTCGACTGTGTTCTCAGAGAGAAGGAGAGAGGTTCACAGAGTTGTTTGCCGGTTGTGTATAATCTGATCTGTGACTAGATTAAGCATGATACGGAATAGTGGTGAGGAAGGGGGGAGTGATATGGATTCAACGGAGTGGAGAAAAGTGCAGAAAAAGAAGCAAGTTAGGGGACAGGAGTAGCAGCAGCTCAGATGGGATAGAAGGGTACAGACTGGTAAGGAGGAGAATCGCTGAGGATGAAGGATTCAAAGCAATTTTGACATTCAAGGAAGGGCAGGATATAAGGAAGAATAGTCCCGTGGCGTTGACTAGTGGGCTGAAGGATAAAATTGGTGACATTTTGTTGGTGAAGGTGCTGGGAGAGTAGCCTATTAATTAAATGCAAAGATGAAGAACAAAGAGAGAAAGCGATGAAATTAAACAGAGTATGTAACAAAGCAGTGGGCAAAGTCAGGAAGACAGGTGTCACACCCTTTCAGAGGGGGGTGATATATGGAATCCCTGTAGGAGAAAATTTGGAGAATTTGAAGGCAAATATAAGAGGAAGTGAAGTTCTTGGAATGAATAGAGACATATCATATGCAGATGCAGTGAAGGTAATTCAGAGGGAGAGGAGAGAGGGAGAAACAGAAGAGAAGAAACAATCAAATGAACGACAGGAGACTCAGTCAGATAAACAAGGATGATGTGTGTATGGTAAAGAAGGTCAAGTTAGTACATTTCATTGCAGAAGGAATTAACTGCACCTACCACGCTAAGAGAAAGTCTGAGAAGATGAAATAATTGTAAAGTGTGCAGTAAGGCATTTGCACATTCAAGGATTTGTTTAGTGTCAAATGGTCAAGAATTTAAGGGCGTTGTTAAGGACCTAACATGTAAACCTGATGTAATTTGTATAGTAGAGACATGGCTTAGGCCTAATTTGGATTTTGTGATAGATAGATATTTATGTATTAGAAGGGACAGAGAAGGAGATGTATACTGCTGCATCTCTCTCATTAAAAAGACGTGGCAAAGTGAGTGGAATAATGAACGTACAAGAAGATACTTATTTAAAAATATGCCGTTAGTCGGAACTGAGGCAAGATCAGCAGGACGTGAGAGATTTGAAGAAAGCGTGATAACAAGATTAAGGAAAACACCCAAGTGGAAACTGTGATTATTGTGGAGTAGAGGAAACAGTAGATCATGTGTTAATGCACTGTCAGAGGTATCAACAGGAACCAAACAGGTTGCAAAATAAGTTAAACAGGATTGGGTTAAATAGTGTTAGAAATATATTGCAGAAATCATCTGATGACAAGTGCTGGAATCTCCTTCTACAGCAGGGGTCACCAACACGGTGTCTGCGGGCACCAGTTCACCCGCAGGAACCACATGCGTCGCCCGTGAGCCGGTTCTGAAAATAGCACTCGTTACCAATGGGCTTCGTCTTAAATTTCTTAAATTGTGTTACCATTATTTTTGAATCACACTTGCAATGATGTAGATTTTAAAATGAAAATATAAAAACAATTAAAAATAAAAATGTTTAGTATTCATACACTCTGATTTACCGTGGTTCAAAGGTCAGTGTAGTGCGCATGACAAATTTCAGCATTTGGTGAGATAAGCTAGTATCATCAACGACCCTTTCAGGGCAGAAATAAGGTCACCACTCACCAGCTGTGAGTTTGCACATTTAATAATAAAGAACACAAATAAACCACCAAGGGTAACTACAGGTAATGACAAACAGAAATAATAACCATGAGGGGTAACTTACAGAGTATCAGGCAAAGCTGAATACTGAGGCAGCGAATAAAAGATGGAGCACACACAGGAGTAAAGTCCTAAACATGGAATCCACGTCAGGAGGAGAATGTAGGCTGCAGCGCTGAACTGCGGAGCAGGCAGCCTTATAAAGGGTAAGGGAATTAACCAAATCATAACCAGGTGTGGGTACAACAGCAACGACGATTAACCTAAATAACAACAGCTGGAGACAACCATCAAACTAAGCTGGTAACACAGGAAGTAAGCAAATGTGGTTGTCAAAATAAAAGCACAAACCATAATGAATGGAAAAACAAGAACACATACATGAACCAAAATATACAAAAGGAGAAAACTGTGGAAGGCTAATAATACCCAATAACTCAAGAAGAAGAAATACCGAAAATAACCAGCAAAACCTTGAGACCTGAGCATGGCTCTCACCCGCGCTCAGAATCATGACAGCTAGTGGGGGATGTGACGATGAGGAGTTAAATGTGAATTCTACCTCCAAAAACATGGTAGAAAAAAGAAAGAAAACTTATTATTTTCATAGCAAATGTGAAGAAGACTTCTTTTTTACTATGGTGAAAGAAAAATGTGTTTCTCATTTACGGGGTGACTGTGGCAACAGCAAAGTGACACAACGCTGAAAGACACTTCAGTACATGTCATGAAAGCTACCATGCTGACTACCCACCGGGCAGCGCACTGCGGCAGAGAAAGTCCATGAGTAAAAATCAACTTTGGGCAAACAGCAGTTTTTTTTTTCCCCACAAGGCCACTGAAAAATTCCCAAAAAACAACCAAAGCCTCATCTGGAGCTACACAGTTTTTGATAAAGAAGAAGGCCTTTATAAGCAATGATGATAGTTGCAAACACTGTATTTAAAGACGCAAAGAATGCAGTGTTTCCTCTGGCTGAAACAACTTGGCGCAGTGGCAACATATTTTTCCGATGGAATTTACCATTTTAAGTATTGTACATACTGGAATACTGGGGGTCCCACCCAGACGTCCTGTGTTTAGAATTTTTAGTGGTGTTATTCTTCTCTCCTTCCTCTGCCTGAACACTTTCCTCTCCTTGGCTCCTCTCTTCTGTCTCATCTTGCCCTCTCTGAGCTCTGTCTAATTCAGGTTCTCTCTCTGTCTATGGTGGTATACAAACAAGTTTGAAAATATCAAGTGTCATGTTTTGTCTTGAGAGATTTTTTTTGTCATGGTTTACATAAATGACAAAAATATGTGTATTTATTTTGTATTTTTATTCTAGTGTTTCTTTTTTCCCATTGCCAGAGTAGGGAAGGGAAAAAAAACATTCCTAATAGAAATGTACTCATGCATACTTAAATTATAAGATCAGGTGGGTATAGTAACCAGAAATTCTACTCATGTAGAAGCAGTGCTTTGAAATTAATAATTAAAAGTAGACAACCAGAAATTTCTAGTTAAGGGCACAAAGAGCACCCACTTAAAAACTTGAGTAATGAATGAATGAATCTTTATTTCAGATAGATTAGATCAAAAGAAAGGAACAGAATAATATAACAAGGGGGAAAAAAATCCAACAAGATCAAATTAAACAATAACTCCTCGGATTATACAATTCAACATGTTATCCGAAATGGGTGATGGCTTATATTGCCCACCCATATTCCATCTAAGAATTCAAAAATAAAATAAAAGTGATTACAAATCAGAACAAAGCTAAGACAAAACGTGACAAAACAAAACTAAGCAACAGCACAACACAGACTGGGTATGACAATCCTTATGTGACTTTACATGTCGTTTTGTATATATGTTTGGAGTATTTCTTCCTTTAGTTTTTGTTTAAATTGTCCAAGCGTTGTACATGATTTTAATTCAGGTCCAAAATTGTTCCACAATCTGACTCCTTGCACTGAAACACAGTGTTGCTTGGTGGTAGTTCTCACTGAAGGTTTTTGAAATATACATGTTCCTCTGAAATGATATTGTTTCTCCCTTATTTGGAACAACTTTTGGATATTTGCGGGCAGTGATAGATTCTTCACTTTAAACATTATTACTGCAGTTTTAAAGTCAACCAGATCTTTCAACTTGAGAGCTTTTAAGAAAAAGTGGGTTTGTTGGTTCCCTGTAAGCAGCTTTGTTTATTATTCTAATAGCTCTCTTCTGAAGCATAAAGACTGGATATATGTTTATTTTATATGTATTTCCCTATACTTCAGTACAATATGCCATGCATGGGAGTATTAAAGTCCTCGGACGGTGACATTTTTTTATTGAACCAATAAACTGATTGTATGAAAATATTCCATTCTGGCCATTCCCGTGATTTAAAATGTGTCACCAGCCTCCATAAATGACTTTATTTGTTAATAGCCCATATTTCACTTAGTGATGCTGCAGTACCGCCATCTCTCGATAGGGGCGTGCAGCAGTGACGTCAGGTCAGGGAGAAACAGGAAATGGCTGCAGGAAATGGATGATCACCTGCCTGCAGAAATGGCTGAACGACAGCAGAGTGATTCGGACAGTGATTATTTTATCGAGTATGACGACCGCAATATAAGTGATGATATTGAAACTGACGAATCTGATGATGAAGTAGTTTTGGGTGGTGCTGATGGGGTTATTCAGCCGTATTTGTTCGAGCCCGCGGGTGCGGCGGAAGACGCGGACGAAACAGCGACCCGAGCAGAACTAGAGGACGAGAGGCAAGAACGAGAGGCTCGCCGATTTATATTGGTAAAATATGCTTTGAAATTTTTTTTTAGGCGATATGCATGGTCACACACTTAATTATCAAAATAAAACTGCCAATTTTTCCCTCGCTGCCTTACTTGGCGACTTATAAACATTAGAAACATTTAGAAACATTATCATTGGAAATAAAAGGATAATGTATGTGAGGGATGTGTACTTTACGAGCTTGTTAGGAGATGTTAATCATCATCATGTTTATCCTAGTCTCAAAAGCTACATAATTCTCTTAGGAGATTGATGGATCAACATGATCCATCATGGATCATGATTACTGTGATTCATTATTGTTTTCCTATAACTTCTCTTTCTGGTCAAAATTTTTTTACATGTTTAAATATTTTCTAATCAAACTTCATAGACCAATTTATATAGCACTCCCACGAGCCATTAGTTTATTATAAGCATCTGATTATCCCATTTTTTTTAACAGGTGCACTTGTGAGAAATGCAACATTATGCCAACATCAACTGAATCTCGGTGCTGCCAGGAGGTATTGAAGGTGAAGAAGTGAGGGTGATAGTGCCTGCCTGTGCTGTGAGCCTCATCAGAGAAACATTCCCATCTGATCACTACAAGGGATTTTGCCTACCAAGATTAGATTTGTGATCAATGTTATTTAAATAAAGTTTTTTAAAATCATATATTGAGTTTATTAATGTGCATGCCAATTTTATAATTCTAATATTTCAGCATTCATCAAAGTCGGATCTCATATACATTAGAGTAATTTTTCTACCATTTTATGGTGTAAAATTCGTGTGCAATTTTTAAAAGCACATTTCTCTAAAAATCTTAGGCTTATATTTTTTTGTCTTAGCAAAATATGTTGCTTCCCTAACAATTGAAAGCTGAACTTTCATTGCTAATTGGAAATTTATTCTACTTTTACATGTTTGATTTTGAAAATCTAGATACATGTTGCTCAACAGCATCAGCTTTGATGGGACGCTGAAATTTGGCACTCAATGTTGCTGGAACTCTGGCTTGTACAGAGTGCCACTGCTCCAATAAGTGGGTTGGATCAACCAAGGTTTTGTCGAAAAGAGTATTCATCAGATCATCCACATATTCTGAAATAAAATTAATTTAATAAAAATTAGAAATCGAAAGCTCCTTGTAAGTGGTCGTGGAAATTCCAACGATACCGGCTGCATTTAGAACTCTGAGGACCTTGACATATGACGCACCAGTGAAGAGAATGGCGGATGAAAGCTGTATGTTACCAGCTGGCATGTCCCTGATCATCTGCTGGCTGTGCCAGGATAGATCCTCAACACAATGTGGACAATGTTGTTTGATCACCAACAGAGAGCCTTTAGTGTGACTTGTTACCTCACATGGATGACTGCAATGAGGACAATTGCTGAATAATCAAATTCAAAAAAAAAAATCCACAGTATTTGAAGGTTGAGTGACAGTGGATAACATCTGCAAAAACAGTAGATCAACATAATTTCATTCCAGAGGTGTCAAATTGGATTACATATATAGAAATATAACTTGAGCAAACAGGCACAACCACCTCCCTATACAGCACTGAATATTTCATATTTGATTAGTATGAATACCCTAAAATTCTAATATTTGATAAGTTGTTAAGGCAATGAAATTCATTGCTTGTAAATAATTTTAGTAAATATTGGCAGTGAATATTTAAAAAAGAAAACTTACCCTGTTTACTTCTCTTTCTGACAGCAGATCGCATCGGTAGATCACCCTTGCTTTTCACGCCACTGTCACTGACACTTGTCTGAGAGTGGGACTTTGAAATGAACGGATATATAGTTGGAACAGCCGATTTTTTTATCAGCAATGTTTTTGCTAATTTCATTTCAAATTGCATCTTATTCTCAAAATCGCTGTCAACAAAATGTCTAATGCACATGTTGGGTGATTTTGCGACATAATTCCAATTTTTTTCGCGTTTTCTGAACGAAATTCACCCATGTGGTTCTGATTTTCCCAGGCAGGGGAAATTCATAAACACTCACCGCGTGCTCCTCAGCGTGCTCCTCCTCCTACTCAGGTCGCTCCCTGACCTGACGTCACACAGCCAGTGGCCATTTTAGCCGCTGATCGCTTGGCAGACAGACAGCTCTCAAGGAAATCATACTTCAATAGCGCATTGTCACCTTATGCGACATTTGTTGACACCAAAACATGTGCGGTTCAAATTAGCTCGTCTCACACACAAATTTAAGATATGATTTAGCGATATTGAAATTTCGTCCGGCCGACGCCTTTAATGAATGATACAAAGTATATAGTGTGGGTTGATTCAGCAAATTTTTCACTCTGTGTAGTATTGCAATTGATTTGGATATTTTACCTTTAATATAATTAATGTGATTTCAAACACAGTTTATTATCAATTATTACTCCAAGACATTTAATTTTGGATACCCTTTCAATCTCTGCACCATTTACACTGAGTTTAGATACTAAGATGTTGTGATGGTTGTTGAAAATTATAAATTTTGTCTTACTTAAATTTAGTGTTAATTTGTTGGAATCAAACCACAGTTTAAGCTTTCCTAATTCCTTTCCAAGTGTATCCAAAAGTTGTTCCAAAGTGCTTCCACTGCATAATAAATTAGTGTCATCTGTAAACAATATTAAATCCATTTTTTTCTGAAACTTTACATATATCATTTAAATACATATTGAATAACAATGACCCCAAAACTGAACCCCGTGGGACTCTGCAAGTAACCTTCAGTAACTGCGAGTTTTTGCTACCAACACATACAAACTGATATCTGTTCTTTAAGTAACTACATAACCAGGACAGTGCTACCCCCCCAATACCACAATTTTGTAGTTTCTTTAACAACAATCTATGATCCACTGTATCAAATATTTTTTTAAGATCCAAGAATACCCCAATTGAATACTCTTTATTTTCTACAGCAGTTGATATTTTTTCTATAAATTCCATTAGAGCAAATGCAGTTGTCCTCTTGTGTCTGAACCCATATTGCTGCTCACACGATAAATTATTCTTCATTATAAAGTTCATTGGGCAGCACGGTGGTGGAGTGGTTAGCACTGTGGCAGCACAGCAACTCACCCTTGGCCGGGGGATCCTGGGTTCGATCCCAGCCCCTGACCAACAGTGATCTGTGTGGAGTTTGCATGTTCTCCCCGTGTCTGCGTGGGTTTACTCCGGGATTTCTCCGGTTTCCTCCCACATGCCAAAAACATGCAAGTTAGGTTAATTGGCATCAAACTGGGGATTCTAAATTGTCCTTAGGTATGACTGTGAGAGTGAATGGTTGTCTGTATCTCTGTGTTGGCCCTGCGATGGACTGGCGATCTGTCCAGGGTGGACCCTGCCTCTCGCCCAAAGATGCTGGGATAGGCTCCTGCCCCCCTGCGACCCAAAAAGGATTAAGCGGAAGAAGATGAATGAAATGAATATAAAGTTGTCAATTCTCTCTCAGAATATTTTTTCCGAGTATCTTTGAAAATTGCAGCAATAGCAAAATAGGTCTATAGTTTGAAAATTCCCTTCTGTCACCCATCTTGTATATCGGAATTACTTTGGCTATTTTCATTGCATTGGGAAATATACCTGTTTGGAGAGACAGGTTACAGATATACGTCAATGGCTTCACTAAGCATTCAATGATAGTTTTGACTAAAAGCATGTCAATACCATCACAATCCGTAGATGTTTTACTTTTAAACGATTTAACAATTTCAATGACCTCTCTCATCTGTGTTCTTTATGAAGATGGAGTCTTTTATAGCAGTGTTTTTGCTTATTGTATCACCTGTAGGTGCCGTAATGGGTATTTCTCGTGCCAAATTAGGACCAATGTTAACAAAAAATTTATTAAATTCATCTGCAGGTGAGACTGCATTCACACTCTGAGTCTTTTTTTCTTTGTTGAAAGACTGGTTGGGTAGCTTGCATTTCTGTTTTTATTTCCAAGAATACTGTTAACCCCTTGCACTCCGGACAATTTTCCTAAAAATGCCAAAAAATAACGTGCCCAAAGTAAATCGAAAACTGTTATTCAACCCTTTGCAGCATCTTCATGGGGTTGGTCTCATTTAAAAGAAAACACTTTGAATTTTTTTGCAAAAAAAACAATCTCTCTACGTGCTCTGGCCACTGAGTTACAGTCATCTAAACATACTGAACTTGAAGAAAATAAATTTGGACACGGTGTTTTTTTGGATACAAATGCTTGCAAATAACACACAGCTGTCCGATCCGGCTGGAAAATGCAACAGAAATGTAGAACCAAGTGTTATCAAGCTGAGATCCAAATTTGGTAACAATACCACAAAAAATGAATATTTTACACAGCTTTGTTCTCAGGCTGTTCCCAGGCGTTTTGGAACTGTGCCAAATTGTGCCAAACGGCACAGTTTGGAAAAACGTCTGTAACTTTTGAATAATTCAATGTAGAATCTTCATTTTAGGCTCTAATGAAAGGTCACACTCAGGGCTGTGTCTGTGTGTGTGGGGGGGTCATTCCCCCCCCCCGCTACCAAGGACGGAGTTCAGCCCTCGCTACATGATGGATTACACTGGTTGCATGTTACCACAGCAACGCTATCACAGCGGCTTCCTCTCCCCGCTACTGTGTGTGTGTGTCCCCCCGCTACTGAGGACGGCCATCGCTACATGAAGGAATAGACTCATATGTCTATGTGACGACCGCTGCGCAGTCAGAGCGGCTTCTCCCCGCGGACCGGGGGCGTTCGGACCGTGAACGCCCCCCCCCCGCTCCTCTTCTGCAGCGGGGGGGGGGGGGGGGGGCGCGTTCACGGTCTGAACACGGCAAATGAACCGTTTATCGCGGCGCACGAAGTACGAAGTGCGTGCGCAGTACAGTTGTAATTTACCGATCAGTCAAAAGTCATTTTTGGATTACAGTTTTCAGGGAGAAATAATAATTTAGCTTATAACACCTTACCTCTTCACAGCAGCAGAGTCCTGGCGAACTTCTCCTCCCCATTGTCAGACGAACGCGACGCTGGTCCGCTCGTGGATCCCGATCAAAACATAATTCCAATATTGCGGTTTTGGTGAATGATTTACGACCTTTGTCGTCGGCCTCCGTCGGTCTATGATGACGGAAGAGAATCCTAAACGTCTATTCTGCTGGAATGAGTGCAGGTCCCACTTGTGGGTGTTCTCCATGCTGCGGGGTGAGCCTGGGTCTGTAGCAGATTCGTCCAGCGTCCTTTGTTTTCATCTGCTGCAGCAGTCAGTCTCTCTTCACCCAGCCTGAATTTCTGTGCTTCAATTGGCTCCTGCATTCACAGTAGGCGGGTTTCCTTCCTTCCTTGCAACAAGGAAGGAAGGAAGGAAACTTCCTTCCTTCCTTCCTTGCAACAAAGATGCAGTTATTTCTGTTATAATATTTCTATATATTTATAGTTTGTTTTTTTTTGTTTTTTTTTTAGAAATCTCCTCACCACCCAGACAGCAGGAAAACCCTCCCTTATTTTGAAATCCAAATGTTGGCATGTTTAGTTTGTCTGAAGGCTGCTGATGGATTAAAGTCATCGACTTCGTTAACTGCAGTCATCTCAACTTGCCAGGTACATAATAATGAACATAAATTAGTTAATATTAACTAAAGTAAAGGTAAAAACATCTGTTTTATTCTTGTCTGAAATAAGAAAACAAAACTAATAATTAAAAAAAGACAAAATGAAACAACTCGAGCTATTAACCACACCTGTTGGCTAAGCGACTCTTCCATTACTGCTCCCATTGGTCGTCGGCCTCCGTCGGTCTACGATGACCATGGAAGAGAATCCTAAACGTTTACTCTGCTGGAACAGCACCGCCTGTGGCTGAACAGGCCAATGCGCGAATGGCAATCCCCGTCACACAGGTCGCACTTATGGGTGGTCTCCGTGCTGCTGGGTCTGTGGCGGTTCTTTCTGCGGGTCCTTTTTTCATCTGCTGCAGCAGTCAGTCTCTCTTTACCCGCCTTGAGCTGTCTGGTCAGGGTGCCTCTCCATTTGGAGCGGTCCGTTGCAAGGTCCCCCCAGCGTTCTGTGTTGATCTCCAGGGCCTTCATGTTACATACCTCTTCTGCTTTTTTTCACGTTTAAAGTACTTTAATAAGCTCATGTTTCTCTCGGACAGTGACACTAGCGAGACACTCTGCCTGGTGACTGGAGCGGTCACGTGGGTGCGGCGCTTCTGAACTCCACACGGATGACAGTCAGGCACGTTGTTTGTATGCGTGCTTCCGGACCGTCATTCCTTCATATTTTTTCCTTAAATTTACATTTCCTCATACAGTGGCGGAATAAATTCAAGCATGGAGGGCCGCCACCTGGAAATGTTACCAGAGGAAACCTGCAAGCCATTTGAAATCTCCCAAGCACATATGGGAAAATGTGTTATGGTCCGATAAAACCAAGGGTGAACTTTTTGGCTATAATTCAAAATGGTATATTTGGCACAAACAACACTGTTCATCACCAAAAGAACACCATACTTACAGTAAAGCATGGTGGTGGCAGCATCATGCTTTGAGGCTGTTTTTCTTCAGCTGGAACTGGGGCCTTAGGCAAGGTGGAGGGAATTATGAACAGTTCCCAATACCAGTCAGTGTTGGCACAAAACCTTCAGGCTTCTGCTAGAAAGCTGAAGATGAAGAGGAACTTTATCTTTCAGCACAACAAATCTGAAGAACAAGCTTGAAAACTTTACATCTACTACTGTAAGTACCCACAGAATTCCTGCTACAGATACGGCTCAAATCTGATTGGCCAGTACGTTCTACTAATGCGTATCTTCAAAGCAGCAGACTACAGGTACAGAAATTGGAGGCATTTATGTTTCAAAATTTTAATTAATATCCATTTACTACCTTTTTAACCTAACCCACTCCCAAATCGTAAGGCTAAACTCTTAATTTTAACTTTAGATTTCATCTCATATCAAGTAGGAGTGGGGAAAAAAGATTGATTCAATGATGGATCACGATACTTGGCACTGTGAACAATGCATCGATCCATAAGCACATGGACCGATCTTTTACTAAAAAAAAAATTTTTTAAAAATGTGCACACATATACTTTTGGGTTATCAGTTAATCAATGGCATTTTTTGTCCACTACATGGCACAAAGCAAGCACCCAGTCAAATGAAGTTATAGCTTGTCTCGGAGATTTGCAGCCAACTTTGACAGTTAGGAAGCAATAAGCTCAAAGTTAGCTCAAATGTCAGGCCTTTTTTGGATTTTATAACAAAGATGGAAGGAAAAACCTTGACATGACACAACCTGGAAGAAGCGCTGCACGAAAAAAAAGAAAAAACACTCAGAACATGGCAGGCCTCACACTTCTCAGAGCAGCATTAGCCACAGCTAAACTAAAGAGACACCAGCATGGAGCTTTTGCTCCGATCGCCAAGTTAGTAAAGTTTATTTACGAAGCACTTTTCAGAGACATATAGTGACAAAGTGCTGTACAATAAAAGGGAATAAAAGGAAGTTGATAGATAAAAATCATATTAAAAATATAAAAACAAGTTAAAACACAAGACTGATTTGTTTTTTTTTGTATACTTTATTAATCCCAGAGGAAAATTCAGGGCATCCACATGGATGGATGAGGTAGCCACGGTACGGCACCAATCCCTTCACCATTCACACACACATTCACAACTAGGGCCACTTTAGCGTCTCCGATTAACCTTACTTGCATGTTTTTGGCCTGTGGGAGGAAACCGGAGTACCCTGAATAAACCCACGCAGACACGTGGAGAACATGCAAACTCCACACAGAAGGATCACTGATGGTCAGGGGATAGGATCGAACTCACAATGGTCAGGGGTGGAATCGATCCCGTGACCTTCTTACTGTGCTGCCACAGTGCTAAACACTGCGCCACCTAGCTGCCCCAAAATATCAGCCTTGCCATTAAAAAGCAGTTGAAATTCAATGGAAATCCTTGTTTAACAAAAAAGTTTTCAGCTGCTTTTTGAAAGAGTTGACAGTCAGCTAAACATATTTTGAGTGGGAGTCAATTCCAAACAGCGCTGTTCACCATCCTCCCTGTGTGCAAAGGCCTATCTCTGCAGAAAATGAAGCCCAGAGAATACTTTATTATGTGAAAGAGACGTTAACAGTTTTACTTTAGGACATGATTTGAGGTTGAATAAGGTGAAAAAATTTGAAATATATGGGATCTTGACACTCGATTATCATGATATCGTGATCATCATTGAATTGTGATAGGCTCGAGTTGTGACCCAACTAGCGCAATCCGAATCGAATCCCAAGGTCCCTCTCAATTCCCACCCCTAATATCAAATAAAATGATGTGAGCAAAGTGCTGATAGTAGGATGCAAACTAGCAACCTTCGGATCACAGGCCCACCATACTATCTACCTAAGCCACAGGGTATCAGGACACTCCGTCCCCTTGCCACTCCGTACCCAAATCGCAATGTACCCTAGACACACCGTACCTACTTCCGTATCTGCGTAATTAAATACTTAAACCAAAATGATGATGTTGTGATTTCTGATCACACCATGTACGGCTGCTACTCTTAAGGTGGCTTCACACCAAATGTGAACGGGCAAATTTTTCACACAGCACAAATACATGAAACTCAATGTAAACACACGACATAAATTCACCGTCTGAGTTGCAGACAAGTGAAGTTGCCTTTATAACTTCTGCAGCTGTGTTCAACCTGCTGTGTAAATCCCCAAAATAACATCATGTTTAGGTTTACGTTATCCAACGGGGACTCACCTGGAAAAGTTGTCCCTACCTCCAAAACGTCACAAGATGGGTGTTTACGTTGCTAGCTTGCTAGACTTGTTAGCATGTTTGTGGCAGGAATTCTGGGTAAATAATTCCGACATCCCGATTCAGCTGAAGAGCTCCCGGTCTGTCTGCAAGTGAGTGTCAGTCTCATTTTCAAACTAGTTTACTCGCCAATGTTGATACTTGTATTTAATTACGCAGGTATGGAAGTGGGTACGGAGTGGCTAGGGTACACTGCTATTTGGGTACGTTGAGACTTGGGACGGAGTGGCAAGGGTATGGAGTGTCCAGCAACCAGCCACAGCGGTAGCTGGCTTGGAGTTGATCTGAAAAGGCTTTGTTGGATTGTCAACTCTTCATTAGCAATAGACATTTTGTGTATTCATAGTTTTAAGGTGACGTCACACAGCTGCCAGTCGCTATATGGGCGGCCATATTGGGAGGGAAGCTGCAGGGGGTGACTATTTCATTAAAGCCAAAAATTATGTAAATATAATGCACTACTGTGGAATAATTGGTTGTACAAACAATGGTGGGAAGAAGAAAGGGTTTTTTATCGATTACCTGCAATTATTCTGAACTAGTACATACCCGTCCATGCCCGTAAAAACCAAGTAAAAGCAAGTATTTTTGCATGCCCGCTACTGAAGGGTCTCCTCCTGTCTCAGACGGATGTGTTGTTCACAGTCATGCCTGCAGCGTACTGCTGGAACCGTGCAGCAGTTCTCCTCACTGTATTTCTCTCCATCTGGTGGGTCTTCTTCTTCTTTAGACCACTGGTTGTGGGATAGGCACGTCGTAATTGCAGTTCATGGACAGGATCATGAAAATAGAACTGAGCAAAAAGTGGCTTTCGACCCCGTTCAGAAAGACCCGCGCATGCCCGTAGAAACAAAGAAACTGGAGGACTCAGATAAAATCAGTGCTTTGCTGAGCATTTTACACATTTGTAGTGTAGACTGCCATTCTTCAAGGTTACACATTTTTACTGTGTCAGCCCCTGTTTTAAAACAACATTGCTCAGAAAGAGACGCTTTTGCTTAGTTTCTTCATCTTGAGCAAGAATACGATACGAAGACTGCTTGATCTAGCAACTCTGCTCGCAGCAACGTAGAATTGGCCATGGCTGAAGAAATCTGTTGTGCAGAAAACACAAACGTGCTGTAAAGACTGGCCCTGTGACTTATTCACATTCATGGCAAAGCTGGGTCTTACTGGAAACTGTTTACGTCGCAAGGTGAATGGAAACATGCTGTGAGATGGTGTGAGTGTGATTCGTAAAATCAGGAGAGTGCGTCCAGCATTGACACCAATCACAGATGTTGCAATGAACAGGTGAGGGATGGTCTATATGACATCATAAAGACATCAAGGCAGGCATAGGACATCATGGTTTATATGACTTCATATAGACATGAAGGCACGCATCACTGTATATGACATTATAAAGACATCATCATAGGCTGTCCTATGATGCCCTATGATCGTGACGCACAGACAGACACACAGAGATTTCTTGAATTTATAGAGTGATAGAGTGATGAAAGCGAGTCAACTTGGGGGACAGCATTTTTAGTTTTAGAATGTTGGAGGCACAGCCAAGATATATAGATTGATGATACATATATCGAGTGAAGTAGGAGATCTATCTGAACTACTGGCTGAGGAACCTGTAAGAAGAAGAAGAAGAAGAGGTCTAAAAGAAGAAGAAGGACACTTTTATACAGTTGGGAATTTTAAGACTTAACACTTTTAAGAAGACCAGTTGGACCACTGGGGAGGCGGACAGACTTGATAGGTGGAAGGTTGAGATGGCATTTACGTCTGTGTTCGGTTGGCAGTACGAGTGATTTGTTTGTGCTGTACTCTGACAGCAACATTACGGCATCTAGCTCTGACTGGTTCAATAAAGATGAGATGGGTTGGACACTACCCAGGTATGGGAGGCAGAAAAGAACAGCAAGAGGTAGAAGTGAGTCAGATGAGAGTGATGTGGGAGGAAGTAACAATGCAAAGAAAACATGAACTAGCCAACATGGTTGGCAGTTTGATGATGTCGGGAATGAGTGGAAGGTTGTCACTGAGTTCAGTCAGGGTGGGGGGCACTATGACCCTGTTAAGCTAACAAAAGCAATTGAGAAAGAAATTGGGAGAGTTAAGTTTGCCAAGTTCTTGTATAATAACCTGCTGTTAATTCATGCATCAAGTAAACAACAGCAAGAGAAAATACTGGCAATGACATATCTAAACAGAGAACAAATAAAGGCGCATGTTCCTGGCGCAATGGCAAATTTGAGGGGAGTCACGTATATCAGGTGTCCGTTTGAGCATGTTTATGGAAGAAGTGAAAAACGAGATCCAAGGAGGAAAGGCCAAGGATGTGAAAAGGCTAAAGAGCAAAAGAGAAGGTTCACTGAAGGATACATTGTCACATTATCACTACTGTAATGATCCAGTTTGAGGACTTCCTAAATCAGTCCAAATAGGATACCTGTATCACAGTGTCAGAGAATATGTCCCAAAGCCACTCAGGTGCTACAAATTTCAAAGGATGGGTCACAATGCTCAACAATGTAAGGGAAAATTAAGATGTGCTAGACGTGGAGGGGAGCATGAATATGGTAAATGTGAAAAGGACGCCAACGTGTTGCAACTGTGGGGGTGACCACAGTGCTGGATATGGAGAATATGCTGTGCAGAGGGAAGCTAGACAAGCCCAGGAAATCAGAATAAGTAAGAAAATCTTGTATGCGTAAGCTCTAAAAACAGTTAGAGAGGCAGGAATGGTCAGAAACATAACAGGCCTTTCTCAAAGAAGTTCAGCTCAAAGGGAAGAACAGCCATCAACAAATCCCACACAAGCACAAGATCATGCCGCTGCAAGGAATTGTTGTGTTCACAAATGCAAAATGGATGATGACACATTGATAGTTAAGAGGACAAACTTTGTTGCCTTTACCTGCCACACCATTAATGTTGCAGCACAGCTACAGAAGAAAAGTGACAGAATCAAAACCATTGTGGAAGCAGCAGGAAGATTCCTGGAGGTGAAAGATATCAAAGCCAACCAGACACATGGGTTACTAACAGCTCAAACTGGGGAGCATGCACATGTTGAAACTTAATATCTGAATTATGGTACTACACATACCACAGTGGAATCCGAGGAGTCTTATAGCAAATGGACAAGAACTCAAGAAGTATCTTTACGAACTGCTAGTTGTTCCAGAGGTAGTGTGTGCACAGGAGACATGGCTTCAACCTCACTTAGATTCTGTTATTCCACGATACAGTTCAGACAGGATAGAAGTAACAGTGTAAATGGAGGAGGATGTGCCACTTTCATTAAAGATGGCCTGGAATATAGGGTAATTCCCTCCCCTGAGGATATAGAGTGCAATATTATTGAAATATGTAGGCCAAATGGACAAGGAAATATTAAGCTGATCAATTATTACAACCCATGTAGGAAGTTAACAGCAGATACTTTCAGTGTTATGGCAGGGGAAGGCCATATGAAAGAGGTATGGTGTGGAGACTTTAATGCTCATAACAGCTTGTGGGGAAGTACACATACAGATAATGGAAATGTTGTGGAAGAGATGTTAGATGAAAGATCATTAATTTGTCTCAACAGTGGTGTAGGTACCAGGGTGGATGTGCATAGGGGCACATCATCATGACTCTGACTCTGGTATCTGATTCTTTAGTGAGCGCCTATGAATGGATGGTTATGAACAGTACAGCTATGGGAAGTGATCACTTCCCAATACTTACAGTCATTAAAAATGAAGTATGTATACAAGACGGAAGGTGTTTTACAAGATGGTGTTTTGACAAGGCAGACTGGGGAAAATTTAGGCAATACTATGTACAATCATGTCATTTGGTAACATCTGAAGGTGGCATAGAAGAGAGTTCAAGTCAGGTATCCAATCATATTCTGAATGCTGCAATAGCAAGTATACCTAAGAAAACTACACGGAGTAGGAAGAAGGTTGTACCCTGGTGGAATGAGGAATGTAGTATTGCAGTAAAGGAGCGAAACAAGGCATTCAGAGAGCTGAGGAAGAACATGAATAGTGAAAATTTAATAGATTATAAAAAGAAAATGGCAGTAGCTCGAAGGATTATTAAAAACAAGAAAAGGTCAACATGGACAGAATTTTGTTCCACCCTTGGTAGGAAAAAAGAAATAGGTGATGTCTGGAGTATGTTTAAAAAAAATGAGTGGGAAGAGGGTGTCAGTTAAAAGTCCCAGCTCTTGTGGATGGGGACAAGATTGCTGTATCAGACAAAGGAAAGGCAGAAGTCTGAGATAGAGCATTTGCTGCAGTGCACAGAGGAGAACATCTTGGTGAGAGTCATAGACAGCAAAAGGAGCATAAACTCAGAGAAAATGCAAACTTAAAAAAGGAAATGAAAGAAGATATGACTGTGTTAGACCTCGAGCTCACAATGTCGGCACTTAAAGGGCCTATATCATGCTATTTTAAGCCTTTCAGAGTAAACTATATGCATGTACAGTATGTGATAGTATATTACCTTTGGTACACTGGAGAATGAATTTCTTATGAAATATGAGTTATTTTCGCGAGCTACTTTTCCAACCCGGAAGTAAGATGCCTCGATCTCTGAGGCTCTGCCTCTCCTTCTTGTGGCTGCCGCCCATTTCATGATGAAACCCCTGAGCCGGCTGCTGCAGCGTGTCGCTGGGTTCTGCCCACAAAAACTCAGAAGACATTGTCTTACGTAAAAAAGCAAACAGTTGTTGTCACTGAGCAGATTAGGTGCGAGAGGAACTACTTCTTCACAGCGTCAATGCTAAAGTGAAAGAGTTTTGCCGATCACCACTCCGTTAGTTTGCATGTTCTCCCCGTGTTGTGTGGGTTTACTCCGGGATTTCTCCGGTTTCCTCCCACATGCCAAAAACATGCATGTTAGGTTAATTGGCTGTTCTAAATTGTCCCTAGATATTTGTTTCCTATCTTCGTCGGCCTCCGTCGGTCTATGATGACCATGGAAGAGAATCCTAAAACGTCTACTCTGCTGGAACAGCACCGCCTGTGGCTGAACAGGCCGATGCGCGAATGACAGTCCCTGTCACACAGGTCACACTTGTGGGTGGTCTCCGTGCTGCTGGGTCTGTGGCGGTTCTTCCTGCGGGTCCTTTTTTCATCTGCTGCAGCAGTCAGTCTCTCTTCACCCGCCTTGAGCTGTCTGGTCAGGGTGCCTCTCCATTTGGAGCGGTCCGTTGCAAGGTCCTCCCAGCGCTCTGTGTTGATATCCAGGGCCTTCATGTCTCTCTTGCAGACGTCTCTAAAGCGCAGCTGTGGGCGGCCAACGTCTCTCCTGCCAGTTGCCAGTTCTCCATAGAGGACGTCTTTGGGGATTCTGCCATCCTCCATACGGTGAACGTGGCCTAGCCAGCGGAGCCTGCGCTGCCTGAGTAGAGTGAACATGGAGGGAAGGCCGGCGCGGGACAGAACTTCTGTGTTGGGCACTTTGTCCTGCCAGGATATGTCCAGGATGTGGCGAATGCAGCGCAAGTGGAAGGAGTTCAGTCTCTTTTCCTGCCGGGCGTATGTTGTCCACGTCTCACTCCCATAGAGCAGTGTGCTGATGACGCAGGCGTTGTACACTGCCATCTTCGTCTTGACAGAGAGTTTGGGACTCTCCCACACTCGTGTGGTGAGGCGAGCGAGTGTGAAGGCTGATTTTCCAATCCTCTTGTTGATCTCTGTATCAAGGGAGAGGTTGTTGCTGATCGTGGACCCCAGGTACGTGAACTGATTCACGACCTCCAGCTTGTAGTCATCAATGATGATGGTTGGTGGTGCTTCCGTGCCTTGCGCCAAGACGTTAGTCTTCTTCAGGCTGATGGTAAGCCCGAAGTCCTTGCATGCCTGGGAGAAGCGGTCCATCAGGGTCTGAAGCTCCTGCTGTGTGTGGGTTGCGACTGCAGCGTCGTCTGCGAACAGCATGTCTCTGATTAGAGCCTCGCGTACTTTGGTTCTGGCTTTCAGGCGGGCGAGGTTGAAAAGCCTGCCGTCAGATCTTGTGTGCAGGTAGATTCCCTCTGTTGCTGTGCTGAAGGCATGCCTCAGGAGCATAGCAAAGAAAATCCCAAAGAGGGTTGGCGCAAGTACACAGCCCTGTTTCACTCCGCTGCGTATGTTGAATGGCTCTGAGACGTTGCCATCGTGCTGCACTATCCCCTGCATGTTGGTGTGAAACGATTCGATGAGGCTTTGCAACTTTGGTGGGCATCCTATCTTTGGCAGGATCTTGAAAAGGCCCTCTCTGCTGACCAGATCGAACGCTTTGGTGAGGTCGATGAAGGCGACGTACAGAGGCATGTTCTGTTCTCTGCATTTCTCCTGGAGTTGGCGGATGGAGAATATCATGTCTACCGTCGATCGCTCAGCGCGGAAGCCACACTGAGACTCGGGGTAGACACGTTCGGCAAGCTTCTGTAGACGAACGAGAACAACTCGTGCGTAGACTTTGCCAACAACGCTGAGGAGGGAAATGCCCCTGTAGTTGTTGCAGTCGCTTCTCTCCCCTTTGTTTTTGTAGAGGGTGATGATCTTGGCATCCCTCATGTCCTGTGGTACGGCACCTTCCTTCCAGCACTGGCAGAGGACGTCATGCAATGGCAGCAGTAGGGCGGTCTTGCAGTGCTTGATCAGGTCAGGGGGTATGCCGTCATTGCCGGGTGCCTTGCCAGCGGCCAAGCTATCAATGGCCTTACTGAGTTCGTCGATGGTTGGCTCGGCGTCAAGTTCGTCCATGGATGGCAGGCAGTCGATGGCATCAAGGGCTGACGGTGTCACGGTGTTCTGTCTAGAGTAGAGGTCGGAGTAGTGTTCCACCCATCTCTCCATCTGCTTGTTCTTCTCTGTGATCATCTCCCCAGTGGAAGATTTGAGGGGGGCCATCTTGCTCTGAGCCGGACCAAGTGCTTTCTTGATGCCATCGTACATACCACGGATGTTCCCTGTTATGGCAGCGGTTTGAATGTCTTGGCTGAGCTGAGTCCAGTACTCGTTGGCACAGCGCCGAGCAGTCTGCTGAACTTTGCTTCTCGCAGCCCTGAGAATCTGGAGATTCTTCTCGTTTGGGTACTTCTTGTACTCAGCAAGTGCTGAGCGCTTGGCTTCAATGACGGGGGTCATCTCGGTCAACTTGGCATCAAACCAGTCCTGTGACTTCGAGGTCTTCCTCCCAAAGGTAGCCAAGGCTGTGCGGTAGATGGTGTTTCGCAGCTCTTCCCACTTCTGCTTTGCAGATTCTCCTCCTTGTGGTACACCAAGTTCCTTCTCAAAGGTGGAGGCAAACTGCTCAACAAGTTCTGGTTGGGCCATCTTGCTGGTGTCAATCCGTGCCTTTCCAGGTTGTCTAGCACGATGGAATTTCTTCAGCTGCAGCTTGACCTTGCAACACACCAATGAATGGTCTGTGTCGCAATCTGCACTCTGGAACGAACGGGTGATTAGCACATTCTTCAGTGAGGTGCGCCTGGTCAGGATCAAGTCTAGCTGGTGCCAGTGCTTTGAGCGCGGATGTTGCCAGAAAACCTTGTGTTGGGGCTTGGTCTTGAAGAACGAGTTTGTGATGCACAGATCGTGATATGTGCAGAACTCGAGCAGCCGCTGTCCGTTGTCGTTCATTCTGCCCACGCCAAAAGGTCCAAGACAGGAGGGCCAGGAGTCGTGGTCAGCACCCACTCTGGCATTGAAGTCTCCAAGGAGAATGAGTTGTTCAGAGTTGGGGATGATCCTGACAGTTGTTGCGAGATTCTCGTAGAACTCGTCTTTTGCCTCTGGTGTGGCTGTCTGTGTTGGGGCATACACACTGACGAGGGTGACTGGGCCTTGAGTGGTGTTCAGGCGGAGGGTGAGGAGTCGTGCAGAGCCAGTGCTGCCCAGTTCCACCATCTTCAGCAAAGTGTTCTTCACTGCGAAACCCACTCCGTGTTCCCTGTGTTCGTCACTGCCCTTTCCCTGCCAGTAGAACGTGTAGTCCTTCTCTCTCAGTGTGCCTGCATCAGCTAACCGTGTTTCCTGGAGAGTGGCGATATCCACTCCCAGTCTCTTCAGCTCATTATTGATGATGGCAGTCTTCCTGGTGTCGTTGATGTCCTTGAGGTTAGCAGCGAGTCCTGTCATCATAGTGCGGACGTTCCAAGTTCCCAGTTTTAGAGTTGGTCTCTTTTGTTTTATTGTCTTGCCTGATGCAAAGGTTCTCAGCCTGCTATTTGGATTTCTCCTTATCCCCATGCACCCAATGAGGAAAGCAAGCTGTGGCGGGACAACACCTTATTGGCTGGGGGCTGCCCAGCTTGAGGCGGGCGGTAGCTGTCCAGTGAGATCTGATGATCCCTCCCACCGTCGGGAACAACCCCTGGCGCCACGCTCTACGCCAATTGAGCAGTGGCTTATAACCGGTAACTGTCATTCCCCGTGTTTTGTCTACGCCAAAGGCGAAGCTGGAGTGTCCTCTCCAGTGATCCGGTGTTCTACCTTCCAGCGTTGGGCGTTGGTAGGATTCAAGCCTGGGCAGGAAGATATGGAGGACAAGATGTTGCCCATGCAGCATGTCCCCCCTCTCCACGTCACTGATGAATCCAAAGGAACAGCAGGGCTGCTACAGTTTGGCACCAGCGCTGTTGCAGGAGCTGCCAGAACGATGTTGAGCACAACATAGAACTGCCTTAGGGGCTCCGACTCCGGATTTTTCCTCAGGGTTGACTCCCGAAGCCTTTCCGTGACCGGGTATGCCGCAAGGCAGCAGAGGTTTGAAATCAGGGTTTACCTTCCCCTAGATGGGCTACCTTCCCAGGTTGACGAGCCACCATCTACCCGAAGCATCTGGTTTTAAGGCGCCAGAGATCCGCCCTCGCCCCTTCTCCTATTAGTAAAAGCAGTTCCGCCGGGCTTAGAGACTAAACCACACGGGCAGGCTAGGAGTTGGACTTAGTTGTCAGAGGCTTTCCGAGACGCACGCCATAAGGAGCATTTTATGAGCACTGGGAGCTTAACCCCAGTGCCGCTCCTGGCTATGACAACCTTGGAACCTTGTTTCCTATAGGCCCTTAGAATAGAGGGTTAGTATTAATGAAAGCGCTTTGAGTGGTCTTTGTGACTAGAAAAGCGCTATATAAGTGCAGGTTAGTTAGTTAGTTAGTTAGTTAGCTGCAAGGAGAAAGTGGATGTGTGCGTTAGTCTGGGGGCGGTGCTGGCAGCACAGGCACTTCCTGGAGTGGGCGGCTCATCCAAGTTCATACGTATGAACGTGGGGACCCAGTCATTATCAGGGACAGGGCGGAGCAGCAGCTCAGAGAGCAGGGTTGAGGAGGAATACTCAGAGATGCATGAATGGAGCAAAATACCACTTTGGGGGTGTTTTTGGTGAGGAATTAACATTATAACATGTTTAAAAGCTCAAAAAAGTCGATTTTGCATGATATGGAGTTTTTGCGTATGACGTAAGGGGGCGTGCCGCACTGGCCCAGCCAGAGTGTGCCGCCATATTGGATGGCAAGAAACAACAGCAGCAGCAGGGTGAAACAAACCACATAGCTCACGTGTACCTACAAACTCGGCAAAATGGTGTACTCCTGTGCTGCCCATGGATGTACCAACAGATACGGCCAACCAGGACTGGAAAATGTGTCATTCTACAGGTTCCCAGCAGATGAAAATCGCAGAAATGATTGGCTTGGAAACATGCAGAGATCCATCTTGCTGCCTTCTCAATGCTGCAAGGATGAGGGGAAAGTTGTCATTAATGATAAGGGGATAAGCGGGGAATTAAATGGCCGGTGTGAAATGCAAAAAAAAAAAAGTTGGATTTTTGAATAACTACCTTCACTGACGTAATCTCTCGCTTTCTCATAACTTTCTTAGTCGGGTCTGGTTTGGGGGCGCCTCTCTGCTTGCTACAAAGGACAATGCACACATGAAAGGGGAAAAACTATTGTAAATGTGCATAAAATCAGGTACGTTTTAACGTGGCACGCCGTGGAGAGCCTTTAAAAAAAAAAAAAAACCACGCAGCGTGCTTCACTCACCTCCGAGTCCGACGAGCTGCTGTTGTTTTCCGACTCGTTCACCAGCGAGGACTTCACATCATCCACATCCCTTTCCGCTGACACGTTTTCCGATATCTTTTCCTCCTGCTCCCCTTTGTCTTTGAAAGATATCATCTCATCGTTTGCCCCCATATCATCCCCGCCACCTCTGTTCAACTGAGGCATTTCGGCACACCAGAGGAGCGCACGGGAGCAAGATTAAAAACTAACGCGAAAACAATCGACCTTTTTTTTTTTGTTGTTGTCTGATCGGTGTTGTCCAGATGTGCTGCTGCTGTCCTGGGCTGGAAAAGGAAACAGACTACTACAGGGAAACGTTCACGATTCAAAACTCCTGTTTCATCCTCTGATCGTGATCCCGTCCATGTTGGGCGCTGCGTAATTAATCCACATTTAAATTTTGCTCTGCAGTGTGCTAAACGACTAAGGATTTTGGTCCTGAACTTTAAAAAAAAAAAAAAAAAAAGATGTGGCAACCCTATCATGAGCAATGAGAGGCAGAAGGGAGCAGGAAAGCCGGAAAGAAGCCGCAGCAGGACTACTGGACTTGTCTGCTGTTATGACTGCTGACAATGACTCCACTGAATCTGACACAGACATCGCAGACACAGTGTCAGAGGCCACAGTGTCAGTTGTTGAAGAGGATGATAGGGATGTTATTATGTCAGACTGTGACTGTGTGTTCTCCTCACTCATTCTGATCGCTAAACAGTACAAGTTACGCCTGGGTTGTCACAGTGCAACTGCTGCTCTTGCCATCCAAGATGGCGGCACCTACGGCGTGTTTGTTTACCCCCCGCGAGTCACGTGAATTTTATGGCCCTATGCAAAAACTCCATAGGCCCTTTAAGAGAGCTTTGCATGACAGTGGATACACAGTTCCAGGATATGATCAGTTAAGCTATGCTATGTTTAGGCAGTTGCCTATGCAATCAATGGAACTGGTGCTGAAATTGTTTAACAGAATATGGAAGGAGGGGGTTATTCCAAGTGGGTGGAAAAAGGCTGTAATTTTACCTTTTAATAAGCCAGGGAAAGATCCAGCTCATCCAGGTAACTACAGGCCAATAGCATTAACGTCACACTTGGCGAAATGGATGAAGAAGGTGTTAGTTTACAGACTCTCATATGTAATAGAGCAAAGACGATTAATAAACAATTATCAGAATGGTTTTAGAAGAGGAAGATCCACAGTGGATGCTCTAGTTAGGGTAAGTAATGATATTGAAAAGACTCAAAATGAAAGAAGTAATGGTTACAGTTTATCTGGATACTAGGGATGGGCATTCGGTGAAATTTTCTTCACCGATCGTCGGGAGAATTAATGATTAATAATCGGTTAATCATTAACATTTTTAGGTACGTAACAAGGCAGGTAGACTACATTAGAACATCAGGAATCAGCACGGAGAGCCCTCTCTCTCTGTTTTCGTGGTGGCTCGGCTCGGGAATCTCGCAAGCTGATTGGCCGAGACGTTTCACCCCGCAAGCTGATTGGCCGAGACGTTTTACCCAGCTCTGTCCCTGCCGAGCGGCCACCCAACAAACGAAGACCGCATTCATTGCTCTATCGCTCGTGTTACTTAGTCTAGCCGCGCAGAACTTTTTGCTGTTCTCTTGTGCCATTTTGTGCGAAATAGTCTTCCCGTCGAGCCACTACGCCGCCTCCTGCAGCTTCCTTCGACGTGTGTACACCGAATCTTCATGACCTTCTCAATAAAGTTTCTGAAAAAAAAAAAAAAAAAGAATCTTCACGACCGCCATTACTCAGCGCGCAACCACTGTTGGCGGTTTCTTCGCGTAATAAGGGTGTTCCATGGATCCTGTCGATGAGGTATATTTGTATGCTGCATTGCAGTGATTGCAGTACACCTGGTCATTTTTAAAATTGAAATGGTCCCACGCAACACTTCGCCGTAACCGCTTCATGATTTGGCGATTGCCCTACGGAAGCCCGCATGTATCAACTGAGGCACGCCAGGGTACGGCGATGGTGTAATGTTGCCCCCTGGTGCCCAAATTTTGCCATTGCATTGTTTGAGGACGACCGTGCACTAGGCCTAATAACCTCGGATTGTTTAAAAAAAAAAAAAAAACGGTTTGTCGACGAAAATGAACTTCCTCGGTGAAATTCTTAATGATCAATTATCGGTTAATCGGTAAATTATGCCCATCCCTACTGGATACTGAAAAAGCTTATGACTCACTGTGGAGGGATGGACTTCTTATCAAACTGAATAAATTGGGCATTGGTGGTAGGATGTATAATTGGATAATGGATTTTTTAACACAGGACAATTAGGGTTAAAGTAGGATCAGAAGTTTCTAATGACTTTGAAATTGAAAATGGTGTTCCTCAGGGGAGTGTGATAAGCCCAGTTTTATTCAACATAATGATTAATGACATGTTTGAGGATCAAGAGGGATCCATCAAAACAGTACTATATGCAGATGATGGAGCCATATGGACGAGGGGAAGAAATGAGACATTTGTGTTCAAAAACATCAGGAAAGCAACGGAAAAAGTGGAAAAGTGGTCATATGAGTGGGGATTTAAATTTTCAAACAGTAAAACCTGCTATATGATTTTCACAAAAAAAAAAAAAAAAAAACCAACAACACAGAACTGATACAGAACCATTAACATTATATAATCAACCAATAGAGAAAGTGAGTGAGTTCAAATATCTAGGATTAGATTAGGATTAGAAAATATCTCTTCTTCCGGCTGTCAGAGAGAGCAGACGCATTTCTTCTCCTCTCCTCCCTTCACTGATCCCAGCTTGCTGTGTCCTGTCTGTGTCTCGCTCTTCTTCTCGCTGCATCTCGATCCAAACGGAAATTATGGAATTGGTGAGCTGGGCTTTAAATGCAATTGACACCACTTTTTCAAACAGAAAATCGGGCCTGGGGGAGCCCAAGTGTCCTGCAGGCACTTCGGCTGCGGGTTATGTGAGAGACCCATGGGACAATTGGAAACTCATGTGTCTGTGTGATCTTTCGATTGAAGATGTGGAAGACATCTACCTGTTTGGCTTCATGACCACAGGATTTCTGCTGTTTGGCTTTGGAGTTTTCCTGGTGTATCGGAAACTAAAGAAGTTGGAAAGAGCTAGTCAAAAGTCAAAATGCGGACTCGGCGAAGCTCCTTCAACAATTCGACCAGTTGGGGAGGGCACTGATAGCGGCTAATGGCGAACTGAATCGGAAGGTGGGAAACATCTCGGAATCACTGGGTGCTCTCCAGGGAATGATTTTAAAGCCTGTGAATGTAAATGCAAATTGTGATGCACAGAATCGCATGAGAGGTGAAAATTCTATGCTCTATGTGAACTGTGCTTATCAGGCCTTGATTCGGCGTCTTTGGGAGAACTCATTCCTCCAGGAGAAAAGATAAGGCAGAAGGGAGTTTTGGCTTTTCTCTAACCCAAACATTCTGATGTGCAGCAAACTGAACTCTTTATGGACGTCATCATGCGACTAGCATGGAATTTTACCATCTGACATGCACTGAAGAGAGATGAACTCTTGCGGACACGTTATCTATGTTTAGGATACCATGGACATAACATCTAGTCGTTGCTTAGGGGAGGAATTTTGTTGTTCACCAGTAACTGACACCTCACACTGCATCACTGAATATCACATGACTGACACACACACACTGGTCTCTCTCAACTTGTTCTGTTAATGTGTGGAACTGTAACTTGTCTGCTATGTGTGCAATTAGAGGGGTTTTTTCTATGTGATCATAATCTTGCTCACTTGAGCTCTATTTTGATAACTATGCTTTTTTCTCTGCCCAATGTGTCACCCCCTCCCCCTCTTTACCCCCACTGTATGAGGCGCCTGTCGGCTGCCGCGTCATTAGGGAGCGCTTAACATGAGCGCACCTTAATGTCAAGTAAAATTCCTTGTATGTGTAAAAGCATGCTTGGCAATAAAGTTCATTCTGATTCTGATTGATAGTGGATACACATGGAGAGTTCATGTTGAAAATCTGGAGATAAAGTGCCAAAAAGTCAATCTCATAAAAGCTGTAGCTGGACATGAATGGCGTGCAGATAAACAGGCATTAACTGACATTTACAGAGCACTAATGAGATCGACAATAGACTATGGATGCATGATTTATAGAGCAGCAGCAAAGACGACTCTGGAAAAAAACAGACAGAATGCAGAATAGAGCGCTTCGCCTGTGCATTGGCACAGACAAAACAACAAACAATGCAGTTTTAATAGAAGCAGGAGAAATGCCACTGGATTTGAGAAGAGATAGACTCGCATTATCATACTGAGTCAAGCTGAAAGGAAGTGAGGAAGCGAATATTTCAAAAACAACACTACAAGACTGCTGGGAATATTCTAACTTCCAGGGACACGGGTTTGGGTGGACAATTGGAAGTAAAGCCAGAATGTATGGACTACACACTACTGAGCTTGCTAACACCAGTGCAGTGAGTAATGTTCCCCCTTGGCTGTTTCCGGGAAAAGAGGCAGACATTAGTCAGCTAATGAGGAAAAAGATTGGCATATGGGGAGATAAGGATAAGGACCTGTACTTATATAGCGCTTTTCTAGTCATACGAGTGAAGTTGGTGTTAAAACAAGCATTTACCTCAGGAACAATTACTATAACTACTTACAGCTCTATACTGATGGTTCAAAGAACAACGAGAGCTCTGTTGGAGTTGGAGTATACATTCCAGAGTTTAAAGTGACCATCTCAAAAAGATTCTCCAACAATACATCCGTATTTACAGCAGAGATGGTGGTAATAATTATTGGTTTGCAGTGGGTGGAGGTGGTCAGACCGGACCGGGTGGTGGTGTGCACAGATTCACTTGCAATCTACAAGGGAAGACTTGGTGATTAAGCTATATCACAGTTTATTTAGGGTTCACAGGGGTGATTAGGGATGTGATTTGGGGTTGGGGAAATTATCTGAAAATTTAGCAGGGGGTCTGGGGGACGCAGTCCCTAAGCGGGGTCCGGTGCAGAGCCCCGGTGGGGGGGCAAGGGGGGCTCCTGGGTTTTTATGATTTTTAAGTACCAGAACTGTGCTTAAATGACATAAAACAAACAGCTGAATGTCACTTATTACTGTATAATATTGACTTATGTTCCAAGAAGATGGCATTCCTAAAATATTCCAACAAGCATTATCTATCACGTGTGGCGTTAAAAATATTTTTTATATAAAGTCCAAAACATCTTCAGCAGGCAAGATGAAGAAAAGTGAAAAGTGAACTCCTGTGGCAGATAGAAAGGTCTACATTTAACCATGAGAAACTCCAGGTTAGCTGAGCAGTGTCTCCCAACAGTGACAGAGATCGTGCACCAAGCCTCGTTAATATAAATGCATACTCCCCCACCTCTAGTCTTACCGAAGTCATCAGCTGCTCTGTCTGCCCGCAGAGTGTGCCGTCCGGCCAGCTCAACAGCACTGTCAAGTACTCCACTATGTAGCCATGTTTTCGTGAAAATCATGATGTTGCAGTTCATAAGTTTCTTATTGCTGGTGATCCGAAGCCGTAGCTCATCCATTCTGTTCGCCAATGACCGTACATTAGGGAGGAAAATGCTGGGTAGAGAAAGCTGGTGCGGTGTTAGCTTTAGCTTAGCTCTTAGCCCTCCGCGCTTCCCCCGCCTTTGTTTACGGTCTCTACGCCGCCTGCGAGCACTTCCGGTCGGCCGGGTAGCTTACCTAGCGTCGGGTGTTCTCCAGAGCTCAGAGATGAAACGTAGGTTGCTGATAAAAAGGTTGTTATTTTGTAATCCAATGTTGCAGTTCATAAGTTTCTTATTGTTGGTGATCCGAAGCCGTAGCTCATCCATTCTGTTCGCCACTGACCGTACATTAGGGAGGAAAATGCTGGGTAGAGAAAGCTGGTGTGGTGTTAGCTTTAGCTTAGCTCTTAGCCCTCCGCGCTTCCCCCGCCTTTGTTTACGGTCTCTACGCCGCCTGCGAGCACTTCCGGTCGGCCGGGTAGCTTACCTAGCGTCGGGTGTTCTCCAGAGCTCAGAGATGAAACGTAGGTTGCTGATAAAAAGGTTGTTATTTTGTAATCCAATGTTGCAGTTCATAAGTTTCTTATTGTTGGTGATCCGAAGCCGTAGCTCATCCATTCTGTTCGCCACTGACCGTACATTAGCGAGGAAAATGCTGGGTAGAGAAAGCCAGTGCGGTGTTAGCTTTAGCTTAGCTCTTAGCCCTCCGTGTTTCCCCCACCTTTGTTTACGGTCTCTACGCCGCCTGCGAGCACTTCCGGTCGGCCGGGTAGCTTACCTAGCGTCGGGTGTTCTCTAGAGCTCAGGGATGAAACATAGGTTGCTGATAAAAAGGTTGTTATTTTGTAATCCAATGTCCAAAAGTTCATTTCGGGTGTAGGATGTAAAAGCAAAGCTGTTCTGAACGAACAGACCCGAAATGAGCAGAAATATTGCTGCTAATCCACAAAATCTGAAGAGACGCTGAGCCTAGCGTTGTGCATGCGCCGCCATTTGGTCTGAAAATTTTTGGAAGATAAAAAAGCGGAATTCCGCGAATTAGCGGAAAAAATCACATCCCTAGGTGATGGAGAAGTTCAGTTTTGTTGGGTTCCTGCACATGAAGGGTTGAAAGGGAATGACTGTGCAGACAAATTAGCAAAAAGTGCAACTGGGAAAGAAATAACTATACCGTTGCCTCTTGAAAAAGGTGAACGGAAAGCAGTAATCCAGACAAAAGGAACTGAGCTATGGCAAAAAAGATGGGATGAAGATCCTAAAGGTAGATCATATTACAAAATACAAAAATCTACTGCAATAAAGAATCATAAAACAACAAACAGGAGGGAAGACATCATTATGGCAAGACTCAGACTGGATCATACAGGTTTAAATGGCACTTTATCCACCATGGGGAAAAGCGAAAGTAACAAATGTAGAGAATGTGGAGAAAAAGAAAATGTCGAGCATATCTTATTACCATATCACAAGTATGGAAATGAAAGAGAGAGAATGAAAAATGAAGTTCGAGAGGCCGGTAGGGAATGGGATTTAACTGGGATTCTGGGAACAGATGGAGAGGCACGAAGAATGACGAGAAGGGCTCTCTTCTTGTTTTTAAATAGCACAGGATTAAGTCATAGACTTTAGAGGTAGGGCTCAGATGACATAATGTTACCCTCTCTTGTACAGTAGGTGGCGGTATGCACATTTCAGTTGTTTGCTATCCACCAGTAACCGAGAGAAGAAGAAGTCGTCAACTCTGCCCGGTGGGCTGCACGGTGGCGCAGTGTTTAGCACCACAGCAGCACAGTTTACCCTCGGCCGGGGGATCGCGGGGATCATGAGATCGTGGGTTCGATCCCTGCCCCCGGCCAACAGTGATCTGTGTGGAGTTTGCATGTTCTCCCCGTGTTTGCGTGGGTTTACTCCGGGATTTCTCCTGTTTCCTCCCACATGCTAAAAACATGGAGGTTAGGGAGTTAAGGGGCGCTTGCGCACGCAGCGACTGGCAGCTGGTGGCTTGTCACCAGACTGCAGAACAAATCTACCTATGGGTACAAAATAAGTCCAACCCCCCCCCCCCCCCCAAAAAAAAAACCTCGGGAACTATGAGAGAAACGGAGGAGAATTCAGCTTTCTCCCATAAGTAGAGCTGATGTGGCGCCTTCCTTGGGGTACTCCAACCATTTTGTAATAGGTTGTAGAAATAATTGACTAATAATATTGTTGAAAAGTTTGTGATGCTCTCTGGACATTTTCACAGATTCATAAGCTCCCTGTTCTGATCAACACACACACACAGAGCTAAACAAATGTATTTGTTTGTCTAACACAGTGCTTCTCAATTATTTCCTGTTATGCCCCCTCTAGGAGAACGAAAACATTTCGCGCCCCCCCACTCTCCGCTGCGACTATAAATAGTATCATTTGTCTATAAAACTGTTATAAGTACACCTCTGCATAACACTGCATCCTTATTAACATTAAAGAAAACAAAAAAAGGAAAAAGAAAGAAATTGCTTCAGTCAGGAAGCAGTCCAGCATTTTGAATAGCTCTTCAGCTGTGGCTCTGTCTCTGACATGTTTACAAAAAAGTAGATCCTCACACAGGGAGCTTGTCATGTCAAAACGTACATAAGCAATAAACAAACAAACAAACAATCTTTGTTGCTGTCAGTTGCTTCATCAAATTATAAGGCAAAACGTTTGTCTTTGAGTTTATCTACCAGCTGTTCTATAAGATTGTTAGCAATGTCATTTATACGTCTGGCAACAGTGTCACTGGACAGAGGGATAGTTTTTATTTTTGCAGCACTTGCGTCATCCAACATGACAGAGACCATGTCTAATGCTGCAGGCAGTATCAGCTCCTCTGCTATGGTGTGGGGTTTTTTGCACTGAGCTATTTGGTACGCCACCTTATATGATGCTAACTGTGCTCGCTGGTTTACTGAAGTAGCGTTCACAAAGCGGGATGATTGGTGGCAATATTCGGCACGTTTTCACTGAAAAAACTCAAGCGGCTTATCAGCGTGACTGGGGTGTAATTTCTTCTTCTTCTTTTAGATTTGATTGGCGATTTTAAGTGACGCCTTAAAGCGTACCTGTGGTGGTCGTGAAAAAAAAGATATTATATTGAGCCCCTGTCTCACGTTCTAGTTCAAGTTTAAGTTGAAATTCAAGTTCAAAGCAATGTGATATAAATTCATTGCTGATGTGCTGGTTCAGCTATGTCAGCAAAACATGGGTGCAGCCATACTAGCGGCTACATGGCCTGCCAGGACGCTTCTTGTGACGTAATTTCGTTGACACCGCGATCTGGATCAATATTGGCTGAGCCTGGAGTGCCCGGATGAGCAGCGGCTTTCGGGATATTCAAATTCAAACGTTTATTTCAAACTCAGGGTTCATATTAAATGCAGAACTAAAACGAGGAGAAAATAAATAAATAAATGCTTAAATTCAGCGGGTCGTCTCGTCTGATCTGAGGTCGTAATGGCCGCCAGACGGCAGATGATTCGGCTCCTCCCTCGCCACTATACAGAGCAGCAGACACTCGGCGCTCTTGTAACAACAAAAACATACAGTACAATGCAATATGGATATCGCAACATGGCGGAATGTAAAGCCTTTGGATGTCTCAATAATAAGCGAAAAAACAAAGATAAACACTTCTTTTGTGTACCCAAACCCAGCTCACCTTGTCAGAAGATCGTAGCGGAAAAGTGATTGCACAATCTCAGAACAGGGCACAGCCGAATCTTTTCAGACGAAATTGCGTTGTGTGTGAGGACCACTTCGTCACTTTCACCCTCAGAAGACCTTTCTGGCTCAAACCTGTAGCCATGTTGGACGAATTCTTCCTCAGAGTCCGACAATTCAGCCATAATAGAATAAAAACACTCACAACAGCACCCTAGTCTCTCATACAGGCGGAGTATTGACTGTTCAGTATCAACGAAGTGACGTCACATCCGCATGTATCATGGCTGCACGGAGAGTTTTCATTGGCTGGCCATGCCTGCGGTCGTATTTGCATATTTCTCCGGTGGTATATGGCTGGCAAAAATTATTATTATTATTTTTTTATTTTTTGTTACTTATTTGTACCCGTAGGTAGACTTGGTTTGCAGTCTGGTGACAAGCCACCGGCTGCTGGTCGCTGCGTGCGCGAGCGCCCTAAACCTACATGTTTTTGGTGTGCGGGAGGAAACTGGAGAAATCCCGGAGTAAACCCGCGCAACACACGGAGAACATGCAAACTCCACACAGCTCACTGTTGGTCGGGGGCTGGGATCGAACCCACGATCTCATGATCCCCGCGGTCCCCCGGCCGAGGGTAAAACTGTGCTGCCACAGTGCTAAACCACTGCGCCACCGTGCAGCCTGGCAAACATTATTTAACCAAATAACGAATACTTTGCCTAATGTTTTCAAGTTGAATGCGTTTAGACGACCACCACAGGTACGCTTTAACTTATTTGGCTTCATGCTGTCTGCTGTCAACATTTTTAGACACAGTAAACACCGGTCTTTCCTCGTCTCCTACCGTAATCATAGTGAAGCCAAGCGCGACATACGCTTCGTCATATTTCCTCGTCTTAGCTTTCGGGAGACTTTCGTTTGTCTCATTATCTCAGTCTCTCTCCACCTTTCTTTTCATCACTGTTAAATATTTTTCCCATGCTGTCTCTTGAGAGTTTGTTCATTGCACTTCATATCTCCAGCTCTGTGCTGTGTGTGCACATGCACAGTGCAAAAAAACCTTTACCACAGAGCTAATACTCCCTGCGCACACTCTGACAATGAGCGCCACTGCCACCTACTGTAGTGGATGTGCAATTACACTTTATTCTAGTACGGCAAAAAAAGTATGTTCCCCGGGGTCACACGTGCCCCCCCCCGGCATTGCGCACCCCACTATTTGAGAAGGACTGGTCTAACGGGACCTATCGGGGATCCGAGCCAACTAAAATGTCACACTTTCAAGCTACGGGATATGACTATCCAAATCACTATTTAGCCCTCCTTGCCAAGTTCTTATCTTTGACTGCAGTCTGAAAAATCAGCTGTGTCCACACAGGCGAGACAGAAAATGTCTCCTTCCACTCAGCTACGCAGATGCTTCTAATGATTCCGGCTGATGAAACCTCCATACGGACCACACCTGGATCCTACTCACCTCCTGTTTCCTTTCCGATGAAAGAAGGCTCCAAAGAGGAGAAAAACGCAACTTTATTCTTGAGGCTGCTGGCAGGAAACCAGCAAAGCCGGACACTCTGTGCTGGAACAAGTTAGCTGCTAAAGGTAAAGCCAACTTTATCGTCATTCAATCCATACAGCCAATCATATACAGTAGAACAAAATTACATTTCTCTTATCTACAATGTTAATCCCATCGAGAATCAGAAGGGTCGCTGCCATGCAAGGCGCCACCACAAATTTCCCTCCTCCATTCCATTACTGCTGAGCACCAAGCTGGACGGCAGGAAGTTCCATTTTTATATCGTCTTTGGCATGACCTGGCCGGGATTTGAACCCAGGCCTCCCAGTGTGGGGTAGGTGCTCTACTAACTAGGTTACCACTCCAGTAAAGCTAACCTTAGGTGGAGCTGAGGCTTTTTGATAACGACGCTGAGATCCAGACTTCACCAGCATTCAAGAGTGTCACTCGCTTGGGAAGTCTTAATTGTTCTTTAAATTCAATTCAATTCAATTCAATTCAATTCAACTTTATTTATATAGCGCCATTTCACAACAACAGTCATCTCATAGCACTATCAACTGTAGGGAGGACCCCCACAGCTGCAGAAAGACCCCAGCAATCAGGCGATCCCCTGTGAGCAAGCACTTGGCGACGGTGGAGAGGAAAAACTCCCTTTTAACAGGAAGAAACCTCCAGCAGAACCAGGCTCAGGGAGGGGCAGTCATCTGCTGCGACTGGCTGGGGGGTGAGGGGATAGAGAAGAAGAAAAGAACAGACATGTAGAGAGCAAACAGCACGATGGGGACTCAATCTATGGGAGAGAACAAACAAATGTTAATGACCAGCAAAAAAAAAAAAAATATTTCATCTGAAGAAAATGACGGAGTAGTAACCCAAGGTTTGTTGTTCAGATGCCAAAATGTCAGAACACTGGCTAATTAGCCTGTGGCTTTGAGGATTATTACAAGTTGCCAGGAGTCTACAAATCAGCTGCTTATTGTTATCAATATGGGATAACAAGAGACACCAAAATGGTAAATGGTATTCACTTACACTACCGTTCAAAAGTTTGGGGTCACTTAGAAATTTCCTTATTTTTGAAAGAAAAGCACTTTTTTTTCAATGAAGATAACTTTAAACTAATCAGAAATACACTCTATATACACCCCCTTAATCTCTCGGCGCCACACCAGTCGGCTGCCTTTTGCAACAGCGGCTCGATTCCGAGTTTTTTTTCCCTTCCTCTCTCTTTTGATCACTTTTTTTTTCACCCCACTTATATCACGGACACACAGATCGTCCCAAATGTCTCCTGAGCCGGTGGACGGAGCCACTGTTTATAGCAGGATTCGATACAACAGGGAAGAGCTGCTAGCATTTAACCGCCACCCGGTCCCACTGGAAAAACTCGACATACCGAGAGAACTGAGGCGAAAACGCCGCGGCTGCCGGGCTGGAGTAAGGCGGAGGACAAAAAATATAAGGTACAGACCCTCCCTTCCATCTGTTGTCATGGGAAATGTACGGTCGATACTGGGAAAGTTAGATGAGCTAGCGGCTATCTCCCGTTATGATAGCACTTACCGGGAGTGCTCTCTCCTTTTGTTTACTGAGACGTGGCTAACTGAACTAGCAGCAGATGCTAACATTGAGCTGGAGGGTTTTCACATGATACGAGCTGACCGAACACCAGAGTGGCAAAACTAGGGGCGGTGGAGTGATAATGTATGTTAACAACAACTGGTGTAGACCGGGACATATCACTGTTAAACAACGACACTGCAGCAAAGACATTGAGTTGCTAGCTGTTAGCATGAGGCCTACATATCTCCCGAGAGAACACTCACACGTGATCTGCATTGTTGTTTATGCAAATCCGACGGCGAACGCTGGGACAGCGCGTGACGTCATCCATTCAGTAACCAGCAGGCTGCAGACAGAACACCCAGATGCTCTTCTCCTCATCTCAGGCGATTTCAACCACGTTTCACTGTCTCCCATTCTGCCCACTTTCACCCAGTATGTCACATGCCACACTAGAGACAATAAAACACTGGATTTGTTCTACGCAAACACTAAGGAGGCGTACACCTCATCACAACTCCCCCCACTTGGGAGATCGGATCACAACTTGGTTCATCTCCGACCGGTGTACAAACCCCTAGTGCACAGACAACCTCCGGCCATGCACACTGTGGAGTTATGGTCTGAGGAGACAATGGACACTCTAAAGGACTGTTTTGAAGCCACTGCCTGGAAGCAGCTCTGCGATCCACATGGTGAGGACATCGATGGCCTCATTCACACCTTCACGGGCTACCTCAGCTTCTGTGTGGACAAATCCGTTCCCACCAAGACCATACGGCGTCACTCAAACAACAAACCCTGGATCAACCCTGAGATAAAAACACTTCTGAGAGAGAAGAAGAGGATCTTCAGGTCGGGGAACAGGGAGATGCTGAAGTCCGTACAGAGGGAGCTGAGGAGAAAGATCAGAGAAGGCAAGGACAGCTTCAGGAAGAAGATGGAGGACAAGCTGCAACAGAGCGACATCAGCGGGGTCTGGAGAAACCTCAAAACCATCTCGGGGCTCCAGAATACCTCCCCCCAGGCCACGGGGGGCAGGGAGTGGGCGAACAACCTGAATCTGTTTTTCAATAGATTTGACCAACCGCCCTCCCCCCTGTCTGCACAACAACCACTGCTGCCTCTAAGAAATCAAGTCCTGCTACCCACTCCCCACTCCACCGACACCCCCCCCACTCCCAACACACAGCCCCCCATCCTGACCCTGACCAAGACCCAGGTGAGGACGGAGCTGAGGAAGATCAAGGCGAGGAAGGCGTCGGGACCGGACGGCATCAGCGCAAAGCTCCTCAAGTCCTGTGCAGACCAGCTGTGTGGGATTGTGACGTATATCTTCAACATGAGCCTGAAACTGGGGAGGGTACCACAGCTGTGGAAAACATCTTGTGTGGTACCTGTACCAAAAACTTCCCACCCCAAAGACCTGAATAGCTTCAGACCGGTGGCCTTGACGTCCCACTTGATGAAGACCCTGGAGAGACTGCTCCTTGCTCATCTCCGCCCCCTGGTGGAACCAGCGATGGATCCACTCCAGTTCGCCTACCAGCATGGCATTGGGGTGGAGGATGCGGTGATCTTCCTCCTTCACCGTTCTCTGTCCCACCTGGAGAAGCCCGGGAATATGGTGAGGATCATGTTCTTTGACTTCTCCAGTGCTTTCAACACCATCCAACCGATGATCCTGAAGGACAAGCTGCTGCGCGCAGGGGTGGACCAGCACCTGTCATCATGGATCCTGGACTACCTCACGAACCGGCCTCAGTTTGTGAGAACCCGGGACTGTGTTTCCGACACGATCATCAGTAGCACGGGGGCCCCCCAGGGAACGGTGCTGGCTCCCTTCCTGTTCACTCTTTATACTGCGGACTTCTCACACAACACAACACATTGCCATCTACAGAAGTTCTCTGATGACTCTGCGATCGTTGGTCTCATCTCCAGCGGAGATGAAGCTGAGTACAGAGGGCTTATCCAGGACTTTGTGGACTGGTGCCATCGGAACTGCCTCCAGATCAACGCGAGGAAAACTAAGGAGCTGGTGGTGGACTGCCGCAGGCATGGGCAGCCCCTCACAGCACCAGTAAATATACAGGGAACAGACATCGAGATGGTGACATCCTACAAGTACCTGGGTATTCATCTGAACAATAAACTAGACTGGTCACACAATACTGACGCACTCTACAAGAAGGGACAGCGCAGGCTGTTCCTGCTGAGGAGACTCAGGTCTTTTGGTGTACAAGGGGCGCTGCTGAAGTCATTCTATGACACGGTGGTGGCATCAGCCATCACTTTTGGAGTGGTCTGCTGGGGCAGTGGCATTACTGCAGCCGATAGGAAGAGACTGAACAAACTGATTAAGAAAGCTAGCTCTGTCCTGGGGCAACGCCTTGATCCGATGGAGGAGATAGGAGAGAGAAGGACGGTGGCTAAACTGTCATCTCTGCTGGAGTCCGAGTTCCACCCTATGCAGGACATACTGGATACACTGAGGAGCTCATTTAGCAGCAGACTACATCATCCCAGGTGCACAACCGAGAGGTTTCGTAGGTCCTTCCTACCAACGGCTGTCAGACTGTACAACCTAAGCAGGGCTGCTCGCAGAGATAGCAAAAAGACGTAACAAACTAATAGTTTTTTTTGAATGCAAAAGATGCAATAGACTTACACAATGGTCCTCTCCGGCATACAACTAGGAACATACCGGTCGCTATGGAGGGTGAGAATATGTATGGGCACATAATCATACCATGTAGGATAACTAAATAGACGGTTATGCTGTTTCATCCCACCTAGCAACAATGCTCTGCACTGTGTGTGTTTATATATTTACATATTTATTCCATCTAGCTACAATGCTCTGCACTGTGTGTTCATATATTCATATATTTATTCCATCCAGCTACAATGCTCTGCACTGTGTGTCTGTGTGTGTATATATATATTTTATAGTAATATGTACATATGTATATTAGCTGCTCTTGCTTGCTTGTTTTTTTTTTTCTTGCCTTCTGATTGTTGCTCTGAGTGTTGCTATCCCTGTGCTGTTGCAATCCTGGAATTTCCCCGTTGTGGGACTAATAAAGGCTTATCTTATCTTATCTTATATATTGCTAATGTGGTAAATGACTATTCTAGCTGCAAATGTCTGGTTTTTGGTGCAATATCTACATAGGTGTATAGAGGCCCATTTCCAGCAACTATTACTCCAGTGTTCTAATGGTACAATGTGTTTGCTCATTGCGTCAGAAGGCTAATGGATGATTAGAAAACCCTTGTGCAATCATGTTAGGTCTGCAATGCTATAATTGCTGCAAATGGAGGATTCTTTGACGAAAGCAAAGTTTGAAGGAAAAAATTATTTCAAATACAAATCATTATTTCTAACCTTGTCAATGTCTTGACTATATTTTCTATTCATTTTACAACTCATGGTGGTAAATAAAAGTGTGACTTTTCATGGAAAACACAAAATTGTCTGAGGTGACCCCAAACTTTTGAACGGTAGTGTATATAGCGCTTTTATTCTCATCTCTTGATGACTAAGCGCTTTACAGATCCTGCTATCCACCCATTCACACGCACATTCACACGCTGATGGCGGCATGCTACCAAACATGGCGCTTCCAGACCCATCAGGAGCAGTTGGGGGTGAAGTGTCTTGCCCAGGGACACAACGGCAGGATATCCGGGGAGAGCGGGATTCGAACCGCCAACCATGCGGTTATTGGACAACCTGCTCTACCTCCTGAGCCGCTGCCACCCCCGCTGAAGTTAGAACAATGTCTAACTTCATCTGAAAGCACCTGGACAGTTGAGTGTGCTGAATGAAGCCAGCCTTTAGCTAATGCTAAATCAAATTAGATCACATATAAAAAAAAAAACAGAAAAAACAAACAGGAGAAATTAACTTGAGGGCTCTGTAAATAATTTATGAGCTTATGTGAATAAACACGCATGATAAGTGTTATGAAGATCAAGACATGTCTGAATCGGTGCCACTTCTCTGTCCCTTTTGGACAGTTTTGGTTTGGAATGAGATAGGGAGCCTGCTTCTCATTTAAAACTAATTTGTCATCAAACCGCTGGCTGTCACTATCAAAAGTATCATAATAAATTTAGGACGTTTTCACCTTACTTTGTTCCATTTTACTACGTGATTACCCCCCTCCCAAAAAATAATGTCCGGTGAAAACGATGACTAGGAATAAAGCTTCCGTATCCATAGCCACTGCATATTTGAAATCTCTTGTACATTTACAATGAAGTCTTGAACGTAACTAGTCTCCAACATCAACTGGGATTAATGACTGAAAATTAAACAATGAAATTCCGGTGAAACAGTGATCTGTGACGAACATACTACACGTGTTTCCACTTGTTCTTACCTGTTCTCTGTGATTTTCTTTCTTCGGTCGTTTCTTCAAACTCTGATATTTCTTCAGCAGCAGTTTGTGGCTCTTTTAGAAACTCACTCAGATGCTGAACTAGAGACATTTTTTACTTCAAAAGCTAGAAAGAACACTGATCAATAGAAACACTACCCAAACATCCTCAGAACAGCGAAGCTAAAGGTAAGCAACAAGTCACTTCTGGGTGTTACACTGTAAAGTTCCGGAGGAGGAAGCAGCTTGAGTCTAGTGTTCCGTTTGGGTATTCCATTTTCAACATGGAGACATTAAATAAGCCGGGTTTTTTTTCTTAATTTAATACTTTAAAAGGTTAAAGAACAAATACCTCTGTCAGCACTTTTGTTCTATTTTCAAAGTTTTCTTTAGATCCATACTGTAACGTCGGGGCCATGTTAAGGGGGGCAGGGATTTCCCAGCATGCTTTGCCAGTTGAAAACGTTACTGTGTGTGTGTGTGTATTAAATGTGTTATTACTGAGTTATACTGCTGTGTCATTATAACTGTGTTTTAATGACCCAGCAGTGTTTAGCAGGATTAGGGCAAGATGTATCATGTGTGTAACCGTGATTGAAACGGAGGTCTGGGAGAATGACCTCCCCTCCTCTCTGTGCTCAGAAGTAGTTGGGGTTGGTGGCGTGTGAATAAAGCCTGTTCCTAACAACCATCTTGCTCCTCTTTCTTTGTGTGAATCCTGCAAACATCACACTGGTGTCAGGAGTGGGGATGGAGCAAGATGAGGATCCAGGCGGAGGTCCAGCGGCCAGAGTGGTTCATCGCTCAGCTGGGAACGGAGCGTAGAGTTGAGACGCCGGCCCCCGGAGAGGTTCGCCGCAATGGACGGAGCAGCGGACCCGACGGGCTGAGCAGAGCAAACCAGCCCCGTTTCCCACCCTTTTCAGGGCAGGATGGGCTGGCGATTCCAGAGCAAATAGATAGATAGTTTATTTCGAAGACAAAAATATAACAAAAAACAAGCAAATGGCAAATGCAATAAAGTTACAGTATACACTGTTCGAAAGGGAGAAGGAAAAAGTGAACACTTATTAATTCCAACTCCTTTTTTTCCATAGATACACCCATGTGAATTTTATACAAATTACCACCTTTAAGACCCCAAGTAAACAATTTACTGTATTTTTTACAGATCAACATTAACACCCATCCATTCTAACATACAATGAAGACCATATATCAAAACCAGTCTCAAACGACACAGATATACACAGTGCTGTCCCACCCACCATTCCATAGTGTCCCATAATGTCCCAGAGTGAACATAATGAATCGTACATATAAATTCTACCCTTCTAACATATATCCTTTCAGCAAATGGTGCTTATTGTAGGGAGCTCGAAATGAAGAAGCGATGTGATTTTATAAATCAAGGTTTATTATCAGCTTCACCTCCCTAACATGTCTCATCTCGATGCAGAAGCAGAATAAAGAGGTCGAGCGCAGTCAGACCTTCATACTTATACCCACACTCAACAAAAGACATTGCATATCAAAGCTGACATCATGCATTAACGTAGTCCCCCTCCATTTTCCTGTATCTCCTCCACCTGACCCTGGGTGGTCAGGAAGTTCGATCCGGTCTCCACCACTGCGACTCAGTCTGTTCTTTGATCTTCGCCGGTGGTCAAGACCTCTTGTCCTGTTCTGAGGCGTGAGGTCATTCCACATATGTAATCACTAAACATTCTAATATGTCTATACATATGTAGGTATGGAATATATGATTAATATAAGCCACACTTATACCTCTTTGTGAATTGATTTCTGTTTGTACATAGTTTCAGTTCCGGCTCCAGACTGTTCCACAAATCCACCCCACAGACAGATATGCACATACTTTTCTTGGTTGTACATATCTTGGGTTTTGTAAAATTTAAGTCTCCTCTCAAATTATGATCATTGTCTCTTTTTTTAAATATTATTTGTATATTAGTTGGCAGTTGATTGTTAATTGCCCTGTACATTACTTGGGCTGTCTTAAATTTAACTAAATCAATGAACTTTATGACATGTGACTTCAAGAACAACGAACTGGTATGGTCTCTATATCCTGCATGGTTTATTATCCTTATAGCTCTTTTTTGTAATGTGCATATTGCTTGTAGGTTGGTCTTGTAGGTGTTTCCCCAGACTTCTACACAGTAGTTAAGATAAGGTAAAAACAGTGAATTGTACAATAAGACCAATGATTTATAGTCCAAGATGTGTCTTGTCTTCCCCAGTATGCCTATACATTTTGCTAATTTAGCCCGGATGTGACTGATGTGAGGTTTCCAGCAGATTTTATTGTCTAGAGTCACCCCCAGAAACTTTTTTTCCTGTACTGTTTCTATTCTGGTATCATCTATTGTTACCATTATTTCATGATTTATTTTATAATTTCCAAACACCATAATCTTTGTTTTTTTTAGATTTAGAGATAATTTATTTTTGTTGAACCACTGCGTTAATTTTTCCATTTCAGTTGTGACCACGTCTAAAACCTGCTGCAAATTCTCACCAGTGCAAAGGATATTTGTGTCATCCGCAAACAAAATAAATTTCAGAATTTTTGATACTTGGCATATGTCATTTATATACAAGATAAAGAGTTTGGGTCCCAAAACTGACCCCTGGGGCACACCACAAGTGATGTCCATGAAGGGTGATTTGTGCTCTCCAATTTGTACCAATTGTTGTCTGTTACTTAAATAACTTTCCACCCAACTCAGTCCTACCCCTCTTATCCCATACCTTTCCAGTTTCCTTAGTAGTATTCTGTGGTCAATGGTGTCAAAAGCTTTCTTTAAATCTATAAATACTCCTACAGCAACCTTTTTTTTTATCTATACAACTAGTAATTTCTTCTATAAGTTCGATCAGTGCCAAAGATGTAGATTTATCTGCTCTAAAACCATACTGGCTATCTGTAAGGAGGTTGTGTTTTTCAATGAAATCATCCAGTCTCTTAGTGAATATTTTTTCAAGTATTTTGGAGAATTGTGAGAGTAAAGAGACTGGCCTGTAATTTGTGAAGCGATGACTGTCTCCTGTTTTGTATAGAGGTATTACTTTTGCTATTTTCATTTTGTCTGGAAATGTACCAGTTTGAAATGACAGGTTACAGATGTGGATGAGTGGCTTAACAATTCCCTCAATTACTTTTTTCACTATTGTCATGTCAATTTCATTCCAGTCCGTTGATTTTTTTGTTCTTAAATTTGCTCACAGTCTCGATAATTTCCTTTTCAGTAACTGCACCCAATAAGATTGTGTTTGGGTTTCTATCCTCTATTTCATTCACAGAACCACTGTGGTTTGTTTCCGGTGTCACTATTGATTTTGCTAATTCAGGACCAACGTTTACAAACAATTTATTGAAACCACTGACCACATCTTCCATATTATTAATCAAACTGCCATTTTCGATAAAATATTCTGGATAATTTGCATACTTAGGACGATTACTAATAATCCCATTGAGTACTTGCCATATTCCTCTTATGTTATTTTTGTTATCCTCTAGTATTCTGTTGTAATATTCTTTCTTACAGGTCCTCATTATAGTAGTAAGCTTATTTTTATATCTTTTATATTTGATCTCAGCTTCCACTGTTCTGCATTTAATGAATTGTTTATATAATGTATTCTTCTTTTTACATGCATTTATTAACCCCTTGTGATCCAAGGAATTTTTTTTTTTTTGTTGTCTGTCACTGTATTGTTTTATAGGACAGTATTTATTGTACAATGATTGAAATATTTGTAAAAATTTATCATATGCTCTATTTATGTCATTTTCATCATAAAATATCTTCCAATCTTGTATTAATAATTCCTTTGTCAGTAAATACATTGATTCTTTGGTTCTTATTCTTTTATATTTAATATTTTTGGTATACTTTTTCTTCCTATAATCACATTGATAGACAACAAAAATCGGCAGGTGGTCGCTGATATCATTCAATAAAAGCCTGCTCTTGATATTATTTTCCATAATGTTTGTGAATATGTTATCTATTAGTGTGGCACTGTGTGACGTGATTCTGCTAGGTCCTGTAATTGTTGGATGTAAGCCCATGCTGTACATTGTGTTGATAAATTCTTCTGTCAAACTATGTTGTTTTGAGTTCATCAGATCTATATTGAAATCCCCACAGATGAACATAACTTTATGAATTAGGTTTGCATACATTTTTTCCATCCAGTCCTTAAATAAGTCAATGTTTGATCCAGGTGTTCTATATACACAGCTCACTACTACATTCTTCACGTTGTCCAGACAGATTTCTATTGTAATACATTCAAATAAATCATCCACAGTTACTGACAGATTTTCAACAACCTTGTATTTCAGGCTCTTGTCAACATAAATTGCAACTCCTCCTTTTTTCACTTTTCTATTTATATAATTTAATTCATAGCCATCCATGGTAAAATCCACTCCTTTCTCTTCACTGAGCCACGTCTCTGATATTGCCACAATATTGAATGGCTCTTTAAACTGATTTAAATAATCTTTAATGTTATTAAAGTTTGCATAGAGACTCCTGCTGTTGAAGTGGGTCATAGAGATATTGAAATCAGTTGTGATCATTGTGTTGAACTGTTCATCTGTGTAATAATTACAGTCATTATTGACTGAGTTAAAAAGATTATTATCAGGGTCTATGTCATATTCTACGTCCTGTGGGTTGTGCTCTGTGTATTCAAAAACTTTCAGTTCCTGTTGTTCCTGTTTGTTGATTTTTTGATTCATGCTGTTGAATGTTTTGTTGCAGATGAGTAAAATCCTTCAGTGTCCTATAGTTGTCTGAATTGTTGCTGTGCCTCCAGTTCATAATATTCATTGATATTTGTCCAGTTCCATAATGTTACGGATGTTAATGACCTTGGCTTCTTCAGGCGATCCGTTTAATTTGATGAATATTTTACAGTTTGATGTCCAGGTGTTTTGAATTTTTTTCTGCTTTTTCATGTATCTTGCTTTCCTGGCTATTTGACGGTCGACGGTCACGATCGTCGGTCACGATCGACGGTCACGGTCGATCAAGCGGCGATCGACCGTGACCGTGACCGTCCCATCCATCCGGCAGTGGGCCAAGATTCCCCGCTACAACGGCGAGAACCTGTTGGATGACCACCTGGCCCAGGTCGAGTTGGCTGCCGCGCTGAACGACTGGTCATCGGAGGAAACCACCGTGCTGAGAGCAAGTGGGAGGAGGAGCTACGGCAGACCACGGCAGCGCGGAGGAGACAGCCACGGCGACACGAGGTAGGGGGGCTTCCGCTGCACAGAGCCAGGGTACTTCACACGGTACTGCCCCGCACGCAGCGCACGACAAACTGGCCCCTCACCAACGTTAAATTAGAGCGAGGTGGCATGGACGGGTAAAGGCCGCCTCCTGCAGATGCTTCCCCGGCGGTGACATCACAGAGGCCTTCGGAGCGCAGCAGTAGCGGAGTGAGCAGGACGAAGATGTGGCCATTTCCTGGGAGCGGCAAGGGCTGGACGCATGGACGCGGGCCAGCGGCCGCCTGGGACATCTGGCAGCGGTGGGAGTCGGGCATGGGACTCCCGCTGCCAGAGGAGGAACTGTGCGTGGTCCTACAGAGGCTGTCAGATGTGTCCATCCGCCCGCTGGTGGCCAAACCGGAACCCTACCCCAACCAGATACTCCGACCGAGACTCAGATGGACACTGGATGGCCCGTGCGTGCCGCCCCAGCACCGGGCTGACTCGCGTGGGATTTCTGAAAGTGGACTTTGAATTTTCTGGGGACAGAAACCAGTCCAGGGGAGGGCAGTGTAACGTCGGGGCCATGTTAAGGGGGGCAGGGATTTCCCAGCATGCTTTGCCATTTGAAAATGTTACTGTGTGTGTGTATTAAATGTGTTATTACTGAGTTATTATACTGCTGTGTCATTATAACTGCGTTATAATGACCCAGCAGTGTTTAGCAGGATTAGGGCAAGATGCATCATGTGTGTGTAACCGTGATTGAAACGGAGGTCTGGGAGAATGACCTCCCCTCCTCTCTGTGCTCAGAAGTAGTTGGGGTTGGTGGTGTGTGAATAAAGCCTGTTCGTAACAACCATCTTGCTCCTCTTTCTTTGTGTGAATCCCGCAAACGTCACAATACTATATTCTATTCACTCCATGCACTTTAGGGGTTCACACTGTACTCTTCCACTAAATTTTCTTTTAAATCAGATTAATAGTGTTTCCACACTAATAGACAGACAAATGATACCCAAGACACATGATCTTTGTCAGAAGAAACTTGTTATACTACACCATTTTTAAAACCCCACTGTTACACTATGCACCTTTTCCACATGTTGCCACAGCTCCCAGAGGTGTTTGGTGAATATCTGTGACATGATTTTGGCAAAACACTTCATGGTTTCATTACTGCAGAACCATTTCCCACAAAGATAAGGGAACCATCCTCAGAATAGTCTGTTTAATGACATCTACCCCACCCGCAGAACCATCAACATTGCAGGTGCTACCTCCCACCCCTCACACTCCTATCGTCATCATCAGGCCATCAGGACCCTGAACTCTGTTCACACACACCCCGGACTGTAGTGCACTGACCCGCACAATAACTACCTCAGTTGTTGGCACACCAACAGTAATACAGTGCTTCCAGAAAGTATTCACGGTGCTTCACTTTTTCCACATTTTGTCAAGTGACAGTCTTATTCCAAAATGGATTAAATTCATTTTTTCCCTCAAAATTGTACACACAATACCCCATATAATGACAATGTGAAAAAAAGTTGTTGGTTTTTTTTTTTTTTAGATTTTTGCAAATTTATTAAAAATAAACTAAGAAATCACATGTCCAAAAATATTCACAGCCTTTGCCATGAAGCTCAAAATTGAGCTCAGGTGCATCCTGTTTCCACTGATCATCTTTGAGATGTTTCTACAGCTTAATTGGAGTCCACCCGTGGTGAATTCAGTAGCTTGGACATGATTTGGAAAGGCACACACCTGTCTATATAAGGTCCCACAGTTGACAGTGCATATCAGAGCACAAACCAAGCATGAAATCAAAGGAATTGTCTGTAGACCTCCGAGACGGGATTGTCTCACGGCACAAATCTGGGGAAGGGTACAGAAAATTTCTGCTGCTTTGAAGGTCCCAATGAGCCTTCATCATCCATAAATGGAAGAAGTTCAGAACCACCAGGACTCTTCCTAGAGCTGGCCAGCTGTCGAAACGGAGCAATCAGGGCCTTAGGGCCTTAGTCAGGGCCTTAGTCAGGGAGGTGACCAAGAACGCAATGGTCACTCTGTCATTGTTCCTAGCGTTCCTCTGTGGAGAGAGGAGAACCTTCCAGAAGGACAACCATCTCTGCAGCAATCCACCAATCAGGCCTGTATGGTAGAGTGGCTAGATGGAAGCCACTCCTTAGTAAAAGGCACATGGTAGCCCGCCTGGAGTTAAGCAAAAGGCACCTGAAGGACTCTCAGACCATGAGAAAAAAAATTCTCTGGTCTGATGAGACAAAGATTTAACTCTTTGGCGTGAATGCCAGGCATCATGTGGAGGAAACCAGGCACCACTCATAACCATGCCAATGGTGGTGGCAGCATCATGCTATGGGGATGTTTTTCAGTGGCAGGAACTGGGTGACTAGTCATGATAGAGAGAAAGATGAATGGAGCAATGTACAGAGACACCCTGGATGAAAACCTGCTCTAGAGTGCTCTTGACCTCAGACTGCGGTGACGGTTCATCTTTCAGCAGGACAATGACCTTAAGCACACAGCCAAGATATCAAAGGAGTGGCTTCAGGACAACTTTTTGAATGTCCTTGAGTGGCCCAACCAGAGACCAGACTTGAATCCAATTGAACATCTCTGGAGAGATCTGTAAATAGCTGTGCACCAACGCTTTCTATCCAACCTGATGGAGCTTAAGAGGTGCTGCAAAGAGGAATGGGTGAAACTGCCCAAAGATAGGTGTGCCAAGCTTGTGGCATCATATTCAAAAAGACTTGAGGCTGTAATTGCTGCCAAAGGTGCATCAACAAAGTATTGAGGAAAAGGCTGTGAATACTTATGTACATGTGATTTCTTAGTTTATTTTTAATAAATTTGCAAAAATCTAAAAAAAAAAAACTTTCATTTTGTCATTATGGGGTATTGTGTGTAGAATTTTGAGGACAAAAATGAATTTAATCCCTTCTGGAATAAGGTAACATAAAAAGTGGAAAAAGTGAGGTGCCGGGATTACTTTCCGAATGCACTGTACATTTGCTGCTATATGTCTCTGCACTTTACTGCAACCATTTGCACAAAGGCCATATCTGCTGCTGTCTCTTATTACAATACTGATCACTCTCTGCACCTACACTTCCCCATTGAACTTGCAACTATGAGTATTACTGCTCTACCTGTATATATAGGATTGCTGGGTCTCATTATTTATCGTTTATCTTTATTTACACTATGGGAGGTCCAGGTCTATCTTTTGTCGCCATTTGCACTACAGGTAGCATTACTGTACATAGACTGCTGTTGTTTTTTTCCAGCCCTATTCTTTTTCTTTTATATTGTGCACACCACTGAAGAGAGAGAGAAACACCATTTCAATTCTCCTGTATGCTCTGTACATATAGTAGTATTGACAAATAAAATCTTTCAATCTTGAATCTTTGCTTTAAATGCTAATGAGCCCCAGTTCACCTAACCCTTCCGCTGTTGCCATTTACAACATCAGTTATTAGTAGCGACGCTGTATTTGTGATTAATGTTGGGTGGTTAACTTTAGTTGTCAGTGTAACCAAAATCAATCCATCCATCCATCCATCTTCTACCACTTTTCCGGAGGTCTGGTTCACGGAGGCAGCAGTTCAAGCAGAGAAGCCCAGACTTCCCTCTCCCCAGCCACCTGCTCCAGCTCTTCAGAGAGGATACCAAGGCATTCCCAAACCAGTTGGGAGACAGTCTCTCCAGCGAGTCCTGGGTCTGCCCCGGGGTCTCCTCCCAGAGGCACGTGCCCGAAACACCTCAAGTGGGAGGTGTCCAGGAGGCATCCTGATCAGATGCCCATACCACCTCAACTGGCTCCTTTCAATGTGGAGGAGCAGCGGTTCTACTCTGAGCCTCTCTCAGATGACTGAGCTCCTCACCCCATCTCTGAGGGTGAGTCCAGCAATCCTATGAAGAAAGCTCATTTCAGCCGCTTGTATCCGCAATCTCATTTTTTCGGCCATTACTGAAAGCTCATGACCATAGGTGAGGGTAGGAACATAGATTGACTGGTAAATCGACAGCTTTGCCTTAGAGCTTAGCTCTCTCTTCACCACAACAGACCGGTACAACATCTGCATCACTGCAGATGCTGCTCCAATCCATCTGTCAATCTCTCGCTCCATTCTCCCCTCACTCGTGAATAAGACCCCAAGATACTTAAACTCCTCCACTTGGGGCAGGAGCTTGTCCCCAACCCGGAGAGGACAATCCACCTTTTTCAGCTGAGGACCATGGACTTGGACTAGGAGGTACTGATTCTCATCCCAGCTGCTTCACACTCAGCGGCAAACCGTCCCAGTAAGACCTGTAGGTCACTGCTGGATGAAGCCTGCAGGACAACATCATATGCAAACAACAGAGATGAAATCCTGTGGTCACCAAGCATGACACCCTCTGTTCCCTGGCTGCGCCTAGAAATCCTGTCCATAAAAATTATGAAGAGGATTGGTGACAAAGGGCAGCCCTGGTGGAGTCCAACTCTCACTGGGAATGAGTCTGACCGAGTGTTGGCAATATGAACCAAGCTCTCACAACAGTCATACAGAGACCGAATAGCTCGTAACAACAAGCCCGATACCCCATACTCCCAAAGGACCCCCCACAAAAAAACACGAGGGACATGGTCAAATACATTCTCCAAGTCCACAAAACACATGTAAACTGGTTGGGCAAACTCCCACGAACCCTCGAGGATTCTCTAGAGGGTAAAGAGCTGGTCCGATGTGCCACGGCCAGGACAAAAACAACATTGCTCCTCCTGAATCCGAGGTTCGACCAACGGCTGGACTCTCCCCTCCAGTACCTTGGCATAGACCTTCCCAGGGAGGCTGAGGAGTGTGATCCCTCTAAAGTTGGAGAACACCCTCCGGTCCCCTTTTTTGAAGGGAGGAACCACCACCCCAGTTTGCCATGCCAAAGGCACTGCCCCCAACCTCCACGCAATGTTGCAGAGGCGTGACAACCATGACAGTCCTACAACAGCCAGGGCCTTGAGGTACTTAGGGCGAATCTCATCCACCTCCAGGGCCTGGCCACCAAAGGGATTTTTAACCACCTTGGTGACCTCAGCCCCTGTGATAGGCGAGTCGTCCCCCTCATCCACAAGCCCTGCTTCCTCTGTGGAAGGCGTGTCAGTGAGATTGAGGAGATCCTCGAAATATTCCTTTCACCGCCCTACGATATCCCCATTAGACGTCAGCAGTGCCCCATCCACACCATACACAGTGTGGACAGGGAGCTGCTTCCCCCTCCTGAGCCGCTGGACAGTTTGCCAGAATCTCTTCGAGGCCGACCAAAAGTCTTGTTCCATGGCCTCACCGAACTCCTCCCAAACCCAAGTTTTTGCTTCAGCAACCACCCGAGCTGCACTCTGCTTGGCCTGCTGGTACACCTCAGCTGCTTCGGGAGTCCCACAAGCCAACCAAGCTTGATAAGACTCCTTCTTCAGCTTAATGGCCCCCCTCACCACTGGTGTCCACCACTTGGTTTGGGGGTTGCCACTGTGAGATGCCCCGACAACCTTGTGGCCGCAGCTCTGGGCAGCTGCTTCAACATTGGAGGTGGAGGACAGGGCCCATTCAGACTCCATGCCTCCAGACTCCCTCGGAATGTGGTTGAAGTTCTTCCGGAGGTGGGAGTTGAAGACCTCCCGGACAGGGGCCTCAGCCAGACGTTCCCAGCACACCCTCACTATATGTGTGGGTCTACAAGGTCTGAATGACATCCTCCCCTGCCACTGGATCCAGCTCACCACCCAGTGGTGAGTTGGATCCGATAACTAAAATACCAAAATACCGTAACCAAAATACCAACTAAAATTCGGTGAATATCGGAATGTAAAAGCCCAAATAAAGCAAGCAGTAAGGGGATGAGCCTATTGAAAGGGGGAACCATGTGGCTCTTTTTCCACACTATCAACTATGGATTAATGACAGAGGTGAGAACATGGATGTCTAGTGAGGTAACTCGACTTTACTAGCAGTGCATCTAGAATTGTGAGTATTTCTCACCTCAAATGTTTCATGGAAGAAAGTTAACTGTCCATCTTTGACACAGGCAAAGATCTTAAACAGATGGCCCAACATTTACAGACGTTGACCAACGAGGTACAGCTAGTTTATTTAGCCAAGCAGCACACACACGTCAATCATTTGTTGTGGCTCTGGTGGTTACGCCGCCTTCACGATTCTACTGCATGGCTCCAAGATGCAGAGGCACCACATGCCCTAGCATGAAGACACCTCGGTGAACATGTACTGCAGACGTCGTCTGCAACAAACTTGTGCGTAACTTCCAAACAACCATTTGTTGGTTTGTGTAAAACAGGAGCGGGTTAGTGAGCTAGTATATAATAAATTTCCCACCTCAAATATTGTTATTATTTATTTATTTTATATACTTTACTAATCCCCAGAGGGAAATTACAGGGCATCCACTTGGATGGATGAGGCAGCCATGGTACAGCGCCAATCCCTTCACTATTCACACACACACTTTCACACCAAGGGCCACTTTAAAGTCTCCAGTTAACCAAACTTGCAGGTTTTTGGATACATACAGGATAGGATAGGACAGGATGTGACTGGAGAGTCATTAATCATTTCATCCACCAAGCATGTGATATTCAGAAGTTTTCTCATCAATCAAAAACACCACAGTGAACAAAGACAATCCAAGCTCATGAGTTTCTTCATTTGCTTTATTTTTTCAATTGATATGATAACAATGAAGAGAACATGATTGAGAAAATGTATAAAAAGTTAAAGGGAAAAATAGCAATTACTTGCAACTTTTTTGACAGGTAACTAAATCTGAGAGCTTTTCTTACTCATTCTTAAACATCTTGTGAAAACAGCTTTTGTAATAAAATAGAGAACACAGTAAAGTCAGTAAATTCATAGAAAGTTAAACTAAGTTGCTAATTTTACAGTGCATAAATTTTGTTTATTAAAAAATGAATAGCTAAATTCAACACTCACATAAAATTACAAACTCTTTGAAAGGGAAAAACTCAGGACGTATCGATCAATATATCGCCTTAACATCAGTATCGGTAGATATTTACCTTGGTGACTGATTTAGGCTTTCACAAATATGATACTGGCAGTGGCATCATTTTCTGCCCTGAAACAGACAACAGTAGACTTCAGCTGCACAAGGTAGAAGGTGGAAAGTACCATTTCTTTGGTCTTTGAGATGACCTGGCTGGGGCTTGAACCCACAACCTCCCAGCTGCAGGGCAGATTCTCTACCACTACAGTTTCAGTAGACTACAGCTGCAAATTTCGAAAACATCAGAGACGACCATTTTAAAGGACTGCAGTTCAGTTTCTTCACAATGCAAATTTCTTGGCCGATACCAAAACAATCAAAAATAATACATTGGCAAATCTATTATTTTTGACATCAGCTGATACAGGAACAGTATCCTCCAAGACTATTAAAATGAGGAAGTTTACAGTTCTGTTGAACATGTCACTAAAAACTACCATGTATTTTCATATTAAGTTGAGGTAGTTGTCTGACTTCCCTCAGGGAATGTGTCTATATGCCAGTTAATCATCATTGTAAGACAAAAGAGATGTAAATAGGTGGGGAAATTATGTGCATTAACAATATACTGTAGAATCACCACCAATCAGCAAAACTATTTTCAAAATAAGGTATATTGGTTATTGTGAATAAAATAATTAAATGCTATATCATGCATCCCCAGGCTAAACCTCTGGCTTTGAAGTTTTGACACTGTGAGCACGAACTCTGTTGTGTGTTAAAACTGTGTTTGGGAGGACGACCAGTCTCAAAGAGTGTGTCATGAAATAAATTCATATGACCATCAGAGACTTTTAATTAGAAATGTACTTTTGACCTGTATGAATTTCTGCAGCCTTTTTTGATTATAATTTTGGGGGGTTTTTTTTGTTTTGGTTTTTTTTTTGTTACTTATTTGTACCCGTAGGTAGATTTGGTTTGCAGTCTGGTGACAAGCCACCGGCTGCTGGTCGCTGCGTGCGCAAGCGCCCTAAACCTACATGTTTTTTTTTTTTGGTATGCGGGAGGAAACCGGAGAAATCCCGGAGTAAACCCACGCAACACGGGGAGAACATGCAAACTCCACACAGCTCACTGTTGGTCGGGGGCTGGAATCGAACCCACGATCTCATGATCCCCGCGATCCCCCGGCCGAGGGTAAAACTGTGCTGCTACAGTGCTAAACCACTGCGCCACCGTGCAGCCCAGGGTTAAATAATTATTGATTTCAATCATTATTTTACAACAACAACAAAAAAAATCACATAAGATTTCAAACATCTCATGTGAGACTGCAAATGATTCCACTGTTTAAAACCTTTTCCACATTTATTACTGAGGGTGGCAACAACACTTAATTCAAATGCCAAATATACTGTCTGGGTACCTAGAAATACTCTGCAAGGTAATTTAACAAACCAAAATGCTGTTTATTCCATCTAGCTGCAATGCTCCTGCACTATGTATATATCTGTGTACATATGTATATTCAGCTACTGCTTTAGCTAACCAGTTCTTATTATCTTATTAACTATTGCTCTGAGTGCTGCTATCCCTTTGCTGCTGTAATCCTGGAATTTCCCCATTGTGGGACTGATAAAGGTTTATCTTATCCGATTATAAAGAAGTGGCCTCTAATGTGAGTGTTCTCACGTGATTTTAATTTTCCACACGTTATAAAAGAAAATGACTTCTCACTTGTATAATTCTTCATGTGACATTTCAAGTGACTACAGTCATTGACATTTTCTCACCATTTCACAAGGTAAAAGGCTTCTCAACTATGAATTTTTAAAGTTTTTTTTCTGGCTGAAATATTTTCCACGTTTTACAAGAATACGGCTTCTGCTTTACTGTACCTTTGCTGCTGCAATCCTGTAATTTCCCCATTGTGGGACTAATAAAGGTTTATCTTATACAACAGCTGGTTCCGACCGAGCAATTTGATTGGACAATAAGGATTCCAGGAGTTTCTAAAATCCATGATAACTGCACACCAACATTTTAGTGTATATGTATCACTCTGCTTCAAAGGTGTTCATGTAACTGTTAATAACTAACACTAATTTACTGTCAACTAACTCTCAGTGACAACTGCAATACTGTGCTGAACACCCTAATTTCCACAGTGAGGCGCTGTTTGAAAAGATTTCTTATCTGACCCAGAAGCACCACTCTTTTGAAAAAGAAAAGCTATATTTAATTTACAGTCTGCCCTTGTGTAAACACTGTGAAGCTATTTCACGTCTGTTTAAAAATATAGGCAGTGCTACAGTTGGCTTCATTGTATCGATTTACAAACTGCAATACTTTTGTGGTAATGGACTCTTTGTTTCATCTGAAAATGGGAAGGAAAGGGAGCAAAGTCTGCCAAATCGCAAGCATGCTAGCTACTAGCAGCCAGCTAGCTACCAGCATTGGCTACGTTTGGATCTCGGGTCTTCTGCAGTACTAACTAAACAGGTATATGTGTTCTAAAAGCTTTATTACTTTTGCACTTGACAATATTTAATTTGATTTCATGTATGTGAAATGACAATAGACGTCTTCATGCTGATTGAAATGCTTAGCAACAGTTACTGGCTACATTTAGAAGGGACTATTTTTTTCCTCAGCTGCACAAAATAACTGGTTAAACAAACAAATCATAATATTTTGTCCATTGCTGTCATTTCACAAATAGTGCTTGCGGAACTGTTGCATAAAAGCAAAATTACACTTGAGGTCGTAATGGTATCATGAAAATAGTAACTGCGGGTGTCATATTGATCACACTCGGAGTTGCTATATTTACTGATACCGCATTCCCTCTTGTGTAATGTTGTTTCATTATATTCTCATCAGTATGAGTTAACATGTGAAAATTCAGACTACTCTTCTGTCTGTAACATTTTCCACATGTTTCACAAGAAAAGGGTTTCTCACCTGTATGTGTTGTCATGTGAAGATTCAAACCACTAACTTTACTGAAACATTTTCCACATGTTTTACAAGAAAAAGGCTTCTCTCTGTTTTATTTATTTGCATCTCATTTCCTTACAAGTGCAATGGGCCCCAGCCAGGGGTCTATGATTACACTTTAAATTAAAAAGCTTTGTATCCAAGGGCTCTCTTTAAGATAGAGACTGTTCCTCTGATTGCTGAGATCTGTATTTCACAGATGCTAGGGCAGCCGGGTATTGCTTGTAGATATTTTTTCAAGTTCTTCTTAACCATCCCAGTTGCTCCCACCACCACAGGTATAATATCTGCATCCTGCAGATTCCAGGTGCTCCTTAGGTCGTTTCTGAGGTCTTGATATTTTGTTATTTTTTCTCTTTCTGCTCTGTTGAGGCCGTAGTCGTTTGGTATGGTTACATCGATTAATTGGGCAGTTTTGCCCTTTTTGTTCAAGATAACTATGTCCGGTTTTATTGCTCCTCCTTCAATGTGTCTTCCAGTTGGGATTTCCTTGTCATAAAAGATGGTAATATCTCCGTTGGAGCTAACTGGCTCTGGATCGTGCTCCCATACTGGTCCTTTTACTTCTATTTTGAATTCTTTGCATATTTTCCAGTGTATATAACGGCAGATCTTGTTGTGGCGAGCAGTGTAGTGTCCATCGGCCATGAGGACCTGGCAGCCGGAGAGCAGGTGGCTTACACTCTCCACCGCTACATGACAGAATCGACATTTGTCACTCTGTGTCAATCCTGCCATTTTTTTAAAACCATTGGTTAGAAGTCCCTGGTCTTGTGCTCCAACCACTAGTCTCTCCTCGTCGTACCCCAGATCTCCATTCCTGATCCAGCGCAATGTCTCTTCCCTATCAATATAATCCCTATTGAGTTCCTCCTGGAAACGTCCTGCTCGCTTATGTTGTTTCCATCTTTCTTTTCTTTCCTCCTGTGTCCTTTTGCTGTATTTTTCTCTCGTCTTTCTAGCTATTTTTGTTGCTGGGTTTTGCTGACTGGCTTTCATGTTATCTAATAAATCTGCTGCAAAGGTCTCGGCTTGTTTAGTTATAGATGTGTTAATACTGAGGGTTTCGTGATGTTGGGTGACCTTTTCCATCGTCTCATCATTAGCGCTTTTTAGGTATTGACCAATGCTTATTATTGTTGCCCTGTAGGCCTGGTTCATTTCAATTAGGCCCAGCCCTCCCTCTTTACGTGGCATATATATCCTATCTAGGCATTGGTTTCTGTATGTTACCTTATGAAGGGTTAGGGTCTTCCTGGTCCGAACATCCAACTTATCCAGTTCCGCTTGTAACCAGTCTATCACCCCAAATCCATATGTGGCAACTGGTACTGCCAACTGGTTTATTGCAGTGATCTTATTTTTAGGTGTTAAATTTGATTTACAGATTTTCTTTAGGCCATGTTGGTATTCTTTTTTGACCATTTCCCTCATTTTTCTGTGTTCAATAGTTGTGTTTTCTTCTATGCCCAGATATTTATATGCCGATTCCCCTGCCAGGTCTTTGATATGCTTATTGTCTTCTATTTGGATATTTTCTGATGCTGTTTTCTTTCCTTTTTTTATTGTACATTTTGCACACTTGTCAAGTCCAAATTCCATGGAGATGTCTTTTGAAAACATGTGAACGGTACTGACAAGTTGATTCAATTTCTGTTCCTTCTCTCCTGTGTGAGTTCTCATATATTTCAAACGACTTCGCTGGGGGAAACATTTTCCACATGTTTCACAAGAAAAGGGTTTCTCACCAGTATGTGTTGTCCTGTGAAGATTCAAACCACTAACTTTACTGAAACATTGTCCACATATTTTACAAGAAAAAGGCTTCTCTCCTGTGTGAGTTCTCATATGATATTTTAAACTACATCGCTGGTTGAAGCATTTTCCACAAGTTTCACATGAAAAGGGTTTCTCACCAGTATGTACTTTCATGTGATTACTCAAACCACTACCCTGACTGAAACATTTTCCACATATTTTACAAGAAAAAGGCTTTACACCTATGACTTCTCATGTGCAATAGAAGTAGTGATGTACATTTCATTTTTTTCCCCACAGGCGTTGCAGCGAAGGGATTCCTTATGTATGTGACTTTTTTCATGGGACAATAAATATCTTCTTTCACGAAATCTCTTCCCACAAGTGTTGCTGGCAAATGGCTTTACCACTGTGTTTGGAGAAGATTTTGAGTCGACATGATTGTTTCCTTCTTGATTAGTGTTCTTGGATAAAGGAACGCTGTAAGAGTGGTCATGTCTTTTATATGTAGCCATCATCACAGAGGGATCAGTCTCCTGATTCAGGTGAACCTCCTCCATTTGCCCACTGGTGCCATATTCATCATCTTCCTCTTTAAACTGTGGTGGAGGTGGTTTCTTCTGGTCCAGACTGGTGCTCCTCTCCTGGTGACAGAGCTCCATGTTAGAAGAAATCTTCTTCTCGCAGACATGCTTAAGAGAGATATCTGGATAGGGAAGAGAAAAACTACATCAACTTCCACTGCTATGCAGATGACACTCAATTATGTTTATCAATAAAACCAAATGATCTTAACCAAAAATTGGATGATGTCAAACTTCCTATTGCTAAATACGGATAAAATCGAACTTATTGTATTTGGGCCCAAAAATGCAAGTAATGCATTTTCTCAAGAAGTAGTCAAACTAGATGATGTTGTTCTGGCCCCTAGTGACATTGCAAGGAACCTAGGTGTGGTTTTTGACCAGGATTTGTCCTTTAATACACATTTAAGACAAAGCTCTAGGACTGCCCACTTTCACTTGCACAACATTGCTAAAATTAGGCCAATCCTGTCTTTAAATGATGCAGAGAAATTAATTCATGCTTTTGTTACTTCCAGGTTGGATTATTGCAACTCTCTTTTATCAAGTTGTCCTTATAAGTCCATAAACTCTTCAGCTCATTCAGAATGCTGCTGCATGTGTACCGACCAGGATTAATTTAAGAGAACACATTTCTCCCATTTTGGTTTTTCTGCATTGGCTTCCCATAGAATATAGAATTGACTTTAGGCTACCAAGGATGGATAATTTTTTCCACACGTAAGGAGTTGTTCAGAACTCCTTATACAAAGATATACAGGTACAGTACATCTCAAAAAATTAGAATATCATGAAAAAGTTTAATTTTTTTGTCACTCATATCAGAAAGTGAAACCCATATATTATATGGATTCATTACACAGTGATATATTTCAAGTGTTTATTTTATTTTTGATGATTATGGCTTATAGCCCATGAAAACCCCAAATTCAGTTTCTCAAAAAATTACAATATTACATAAAAATAATTAATTTTTTTTTTTTTTTTTTTTTTTTTTTTTTAATAGAAATGTTGGCCGACTGAAAAGTATGTCCATGTACACACTCAATACTTGGTTAGGGCTCTTTTTGGCTTTTTGGATTAATTACTGTATCAATGGGGCGTGGCATGGAGGTCATCAGCCTGTGGCACTGCTGAGATGTTATGAAGGTCCAAGTTACTTTGATAGTGACCTTCAGCTCATCTGCATTGTTGGGTCTGGTGTCTCTCATCTTCCTCTTAACAATACTCCATAGATTTTCTGTGGGGTTTAGGTCAGGAGAGTTTGCTGGCCAATCAAACACAGTGATGCCATAGTCATTCAACCAGGTTTTGATACTTTTGGGAGTATGTGTGTGTGTGGTGGTGGTGGTGGTGGTGGTGGGTGCTAAGTCTTGCTCGAAAATGAAATCAGCTTCTCCATAAAGCTTGTCAGCAGGGGGAAGCATGAAGTGCTCTAAAATTTCCTGGCAGATGACTGTGCTGACTTTGGTCTTGATAAAACACAGTGGACAAACACCAGCAGATGACCTCTGTTCAGACAAAAGTAAATTTTGCATTTCATTTGGAAATCAAAGTCCCAGAGTCTGGAGAAAGAGTGGAGAGGCACAGAATCTAAGTTGCTTGAGGTTTAGTGTGAAGTTTCCACAGTCAGTGATAATTTGAGGAATCATGTCCTCTGCTGGTGTTAGTCCACTGGGTCTTATCAAGACCAAAGTCAGCGCAGTCATCTACCGGGAAATTTTAGAGCACTTCATGCTTCCCTGTGCTGACAAGCTTTATGGAGATGCTGATTTCAACAGACAGCTTTTTTGAGATTAATGACTTTTTTTGTACTTTGTCTCCAGATTTTCAGCATGAACTCTCCATGTGTATGCACTATCAAGCCACAATCCTAGATATTTGAACTCACTCACTTTCTCCATCGGTTGATTATATAATGTTAATGGTTCTGTACCAGTTCTGTGTTTTTTTGTGAAAATCATTGAACAGGTTTTACTGTTTGAAAATTTAAATCCCCACTCGTGACCACTTTTCCACTTTCTCCATTGCTTTTCTGATATTTTTGAAAACAAATTTCTCATTTCTTCCCCTCGTCCATTTGGCTCCATCATTTGGTTATAGTACTGTTTTGGTGGATCCCTCTTGATCCCCAGACATGTCATTAATCATTATGTCGAATAAACCTGGGCTTATCACACTCCCCTGAGGAGCATCATTTTCTATTTCAGTCATGAGAAACTTCTCAGCCGGAAAAAGGTGGACTGTCCTCTCTGGGGTGGGGACAGGCTTCTGCCCCAAATGGAGGAGTTTAAGTATCTTGGGGTCTTATTCACGAGTGAGGGGAGAATGGAGCGAGAGATTGACAGACGGATCGGAGCAGCATCTGCAGTGATGCGGACGTTGTACCGGTCTGTTGTGGTGAAGAGGGAGCTGAGATCTAAGGCAAAGCTGTCGATTTACCAGTCAATCTACGTTCCTACTCTCACCTATGGTCACGAGCTTTGGGTAATGACCGAAAGAACAAGATCACGGATACAAGCGGCTGAAATGAGCTTTCTCCGTAGGATTGCTGGACTCACCCTCAGAGATAGGGTGAGGAGCTCAGTCATCTGGGAGAGGCTCAGAGTTGAACCGCTGCTCCTCCACATTGAAAGGAGTCAGTTGAGGTGGTATGGGCATCTGATTAGGATGCCTCCTGGATGCCTCCCACTTGAGATGTTTCGGGCACGTCCCACTGGGAGGAGACCCCGGGGCAGACCCAGGACTCGGTGGAGAGACTACGTCTCCCAGCTGGTCTGGGAATGCCTTGGTATCCTCTCTGAAGAGCTGGAGCAGGTGGCGGGGGAGAGGGAAGTCTGGGCTTCTCTGCTTGAACTGCTGCCTCCGCGACCCGGACCTCTGGAAAAGTGGCAGAAGATGGATGGATGGATGGATGGATGGAGAAACTTCTGATCCTACTTTAACCCCAATTGTCCTATGTGTTAAAAAAAAAAAAATCCATTATAAGATAAGATAAGCCTTTATTAGTCCCACAACGGGGAAATTCCAGGATTGCAACAGCACAGGGATAGCAACACTCAGAGCAACAATCAGAAGGCAAGAAAAAACAAGCAAGCAAGAGCAGCTAATATACATATGTACATATTACTATAAAATATATATATACACACACACACACACACACAGACACACAGTGCAGAGCATTGTAGCTGGATGGAATAAATATATGAATATATGAACACACAGTGCAGAGCATTGTAGCTAGATGGAATAAATATGTAAATATATAAACACCCACAGTATGGAGCATTGCAGCTAGGTGGAATAAATATGCAAGTATATAAACACACACAGTGCGGAGCAATGTAGCTAGATGGAATAATATGTAGATATATAAAAACACAGTGCGGAGCATTGTAGCTAGATGGAATAAATATATAGATATATAAATATAAACACACCCAGTGCAGAGCATTGTAGCTAGATGGAATAAATATGTAAATATATAAACACACACAGTGCAGAGCATTGTTGCTAGGTGGGATGAAACAGCATAACCGTCTATTTAGTTATCCTACATGGTATGATTATGTGCCCATACATATTCTCACCCTCCATAGCGACCGGTATGTTCCTAGTTGTATGCCGGAGAGGACCATTGTGTAAGTCTATTGCATCTTTTGCATTCAAAAAAAAAACAAAAAAAACAAAAAAAAAAACTATTAGTTTGTTACGTCTTTTTGCTATCTCTGCGAGCAGCCCTGCTTAGGTTGTACAGTCTGACAGCCGTTGGTAGGAAGGACCTACGAAACCTCTCGGTTGTGCACCTGGGATGATGTAGTCTGCTGCTAAATGAGCTCCTCAGTGCATCCAGTATGTCCTGCATAGGGTGGAACTCGGACTCCAGCAGAGATGACAGTTTAGCCACCGTCCTTCTCTCTCCTATCTCCTCCATCGGATCAAGGCGTTGCCCCAGGACAGAGCTAGCTTTCTTAATCAGTTTGTTCAGTCTCTTCCTATCGGCTGCAGTAATGCCACTGCCCCAGCAGACCACTCCAAAAGTGATGGCTGATGCCACCACCGTGTCATAGAATGACTTCAGCAGCGCCCCTTGTACACCAAAAGACCTGAGTCTCCTCAGCAGGAACAGCCTGCGCTGTCCCTTCTTGTAGAGTGCGTCAGTATTGTGTGACCAGTCTAGTTTATTGTTCAGATGAATACCCAGGTACTTGTAGGATGTCACCATCTCGATGTCTGTTCCCTGTATATTTACTGGTGCTGTGAGGGGCTGCCCATGCCTGCGGCAGTCCACCACCAGCTCCTTAGTTTTCCTCGCGTTGATCTGGAGGCAGTTCCGATGGCACCAGTCCACAAAGTCCTGGATAAGCCCTCTGTACTCAGCTTCATCTCCGCTGGAGATGAGACCAACGATCGCAGAGTCATCAGAGAACTTCTGTAGATGGCAATGTGTTGTGTTGTGTGAGAAGTCCGCAGTATAAAGAGTGAACAGGAAGGGAGCCAGCACCGTTCCCTGGGGGGCCCCCGTGCTACTGATGATCGTGTCGGAAACACAGTCCCGGGTTCTCACAAACTGAGGCCGGTTCGTGAGGTAGTCCAGGATCCATGATGACAGGTGCTGGTCCACCCCTGCGCGCAGCAGCTTGTCCTTCAGGATCATCGGTTGGATGGTGTTGAAAGCACTGGAGAAGTCAAAGAACATGATCCTCACCATATTCCCGGGCTTCTCCAGGTGGGACAGAGAACGGTGAAGGAGGAAGATCACCGCATCCTCCACCCCAATGCCATGCTGGTAGGCGAACTGGAGTGGATCCATCGCTGGTTCCACCAGGGGGCGGAGATGAGCAAGGAGCAGTCTCTCCAGGGTCTTCATCAAGTGGGACGTCAAGGCCACCGGTCTGAAGCTGTTCAGGTCTTTGGGGTGGGAAGTTTTTGGTACAGGTACCACACAAGATGTTTTCCACAGCTGTGGTACCCTCCCCAGTTTCAGGCTCATGTTGAAGATATACGTCACAATCCCACACAGCTGGTCTGCACAGGACTTGAGGAGCTTTGCGCTGATGCCGTCCGGTCCCGACGCCTTCCTCGCCTTGATCTTCCTCAGCTCCGTCCTCACCTGGGTCTTGGTCAGGGTCAGGATGGGGGGCTGTGTGTTGGGAGTGGGGGGGGGTGTCGGTGGAGTGGGGAGTGGGTAGCAGGACTTGATTTCTTAGAGGCAGCAGTGGTTGTTGTGCAGACAGGGGGGAGGGCGGTTGGTCAAATCTATTGAAAAACAGATTCAGGTTGTTCGCCCACTCCCTGCCCCCCGTGGCCTGGGGGGAGGTATTCTGGAGCCCCGAGATGGTTTTGAGGTTTCTCCAGACCCCGCTGATGTCGCTCTGTTGCAGCTTGTCCTCCATCTTCTTCCTGAAGCTGTCCTTGCCTTCTCTGATCTTTCTCCTCAGCTCCCTCTGTACGGACTTCAGCATCTCCCTGTTCCCCGACCTGAAGATCCTCTTCTTCTCTCTCAGAAGTGTTTTTATCTCAGGGTTGATCCAGGGTTTGTTGTTTGAGTGACGCCGTATGGTCTTGGTGGGAACGGATTTGTCCACACAGAAGCTGAGGTAGCCCGTGAAGGTGTGAATGAGGCCATCGATGTCCTCACCATGTGGATCGCAGAGCTGCTTCCAGGCAGTGGCTTCAAAACAGTCCTTTAGAGTGTCCATTGTCTCCTCAGACCATAACTCCACAGTGTGCATGGCCGGAGGTTGTCTGTGCACTAGGGGTTTGTACACCGGTCGGAGATGAACCAAGTTGTGATCCGATCTCCCAAGTGGGGGGAGTTGTGATGAGGTGTACGCCTCCTTAGTGTTTGCGTAGAACAAATCCAGTGTTTTATTGTCTCTAGTGTGGAATGTGACATACTGGGTGAAAGTGGGCAGAATGGGAGACAGTGAAACGTGGTTGAAATCGCCTGAGATGAGGAGAAGAGCATCTGGGTGTTCTGTCTGCAGCCTGCTGGTTACTGAATGGATGACGTCACGCGCTGTCCCAGCGTTCGCCGTCGGATTTGCATAAACAACAATGCAGATCACGTGTGAGTGTTCTCTCGGGAGATATGTAGGCCTCATGCTAACAGCTAGCAACTCAATGTCTTTGCTGCAGTGTCGTTGTTTAACAGTGATATGTCCCGGTCTGCACCAGTTGTTGTTAACATACATGATCACTCCACCGCCCCTAGTTTTGCCACTCTCTGGTGTTCGGTCAGCTCGTATCGTGTGAAAACCCTCCAGCTCAATGTTAGCATCTGCTGCTAGTTCAGTTAGCCACGTCTCAGTAAACAAAAGGAGAGAGCACTCCCGGTAAGTGCTATCATAACGGGAGATAGCCGCTAGCTCATCTAACTTTCCCAGTATCGACCGTACATTTCCCATGACAACAGATGGAAGGGAGGGTCTGTACCTTATATTTTTTGTCCTCCGCCTTACTCCAGCCCGGCAGCCGCGGCGTTTTCGCCTCAGTTCTCTCGGTATGTCGAGTTTTTCCAGTGGGACCGGGTGGCGGTTAAATGCTAGCAGCTCTTCCCTGTTATATCGTATCCTGCTATAAACAGTGGCTCCGTCCACCGGCTCAGGAGACATTTGGGATGATCTGTGTGTCCGTGATATAAGTGGGGTGAAAAAAAAAAGTGATCAAAAGAGAGAGGAAGGGAAAAAAAACTCGGAATCGAGCCGCTGTTGCAAAAGGCAGCCGACTGGTGTGGCGCCGAGAGGAGAAAAACCAATTATCCAATTATACATCCTATCACCAATGCCCATTTTATTCAATTTGATAAGAAGTCCATCCCTCCACAGTGAGTCATAAACCTTTTCAACTATCACCATTACTTCTTTCATTTTGAGAGTCTTTTCAACATCACTACTTACCCTAACTAGAGCATCCACTGTGGATCTTCCTCTTCTAAAACCATTCTGATAGTTGTTTATTAATCGTCTTTGCTCTAGTACATGAGAGTCTGTAAACTAACACCTTCTCCATCCATTTCTCCATCCATTCTCCATCCAAGATCATAGGACTCACTATGACATCATTAAAAAAAACAAAGGCAGGCATCACTGAACGAGTGGTGACCTCAAAGATCAAAGTCAGGCATCAGTCCAATGACGACATCAAAGATCAAAGGCAGGTTTCACCATGATTACTGTTGCTATGGTAACAGTAACTATGGGCATGCAGAAATGCTTGCTTATACTTGGTTTCTATTGGCATGCACAGGTATGTACTAGTTGCTTTAACCCTTTCCAATTCTGTGGCGCTCCATTGCGCCGTCAGCCTCCACCCTCTCTCGTGGGGTGCATATGTATTATGAAAGCCGGAATTTTAAAGGGTTAGTGTGAAATAGTTTTTATCTGGTGGTCCTACAAATGAACACGGACATACATTAGACCTTGTTCTTTCACACTTTGTGTTTAACTTGGAGATCTCTGACAATGTGTTCTCTGATCATATATCGAGATTATTTGATGCTGCCTTCTCCTGTACCAAAGCTGAAACCTGCGGTCCTACTTGGCTTTGTCACACTTTTAACCCTTCCACTGCTGGTCATTTTTCCGTTGCTTTTACTCAGGTCTGTGCTCCCCCTGACATGCTCTCTGATACAGAGGAGTTTAATTCCTGGTTTTATTCCTCTTGCCAAGCCATCCTGGACTCTGTGGCTCCATTAAAAATTACACAGCCCAGAGCCAAGCTCGAGCCAGGGTTTAATATCAGAACGTGGGCAGTCAGAAGGGAGTGCTGCAAAGCTGAGCCAAGTGGAAAAGACAAAGATTGTAATGAAAAAATTAGGTGCAAAAAGAAAACTGGTCCAAGAAAAGCACACACGCATGTAAACAGTGTGAAGCTCATTCATAGGCTGGCATCAGCTTCATGAATGGGAGTCACTCCAAATTGATGCCATGGGTCCTCTTTTTCTACTGTACAGGTAAAGACTTTATCCTATTTACAGTGGTGTGAATAACTGTTTGCCCCCTTCCTGATTTCTCATTTTTTGTACGTTTGTCACACTTAAATCTTTCAGATCATAAACAAATTTAAATATTAGACAAAAATGACAAGTAAACATACAATGCAGTTTTTAAATGAAGGCGTTCATTATTAATAGGGAAAAAATCCATACCTACAGTGGGGCAAAAAAGTATTTAGTCAGCCACCAATTGTGCAAGTTCTCCCACTTAAAAGATGAGAGAGGTCTCCAATTTTCATCATAGGTATACTTCAACTATGAGAGACAAAATGAGAAAAAAAATCCAGAAAATCACATTGAAAGATTTTTAATGAATTAATGGGTAAATTCCTCGGTAAAATAAATATTTGGTCACCTACAAACAAGCAAGATTTCTGGCTCTCACAGACCTGTAACAACTTCTTTAAGAGGCTCCTCTGTCCTCCACTCATTACCTGTATTAACCCCTTGCACTCTGGGCAATTTTCCTAAAAATGCCAAAAAATAATGTGCCCAAAGTAAATCGAAAGCGGTTATTCAACCCTTTGCAGCATCTTCATGGGGTTGGTCTCATTTAAAAGAAAACACTTTGAATTTTTTGGCAAAAAAAACATGCTCTCTAAGTGCTCCGGCCACTGAGTTACAGTCATCTAAACATAGTGAACTTGAAGAAAACAAATTTGGCCTGGGTGTTTTGGTGGATACAAATGCTTGCAAATAACACACAGCTTCAGATCCGGGCTGGAAAATGCAACAGAAATGTAGAACCAAGTGTTATCCAGCTGAGGTCCACATTTTGTAACAATACCACAAAAAATGAATATTTTACACAGCTTTGTTCTCAGGCTGTTCCCAGGCGTTTTGGAACTGTGCCAAATGGCACAGTTTGGAAAAACGTCTAACTTTTGAATGATTCAACATAGAAGCTTCATCTTGGGCTCTAATGAAAGGTTACATTCAGGGCTGTGTCTGTGTGTTTTGGGGGGGGGGGGTTGTCCCCCGCCCTCGCTACATAATGGATTACACTCGGATAAGGCATGTTTCCACAGCACCGCTGTCACCACGGCTCCCCCCCCCCGCGACAGAATTGTAGTGGCGGGGGGGGGGGGGCATTCACGGTCCAAAGGCCACCAACGAACTGTGTAACGCGGCGCACGCACTTCGGACATCGTGCGCCGCGCAGTTGTAATTTACCGATCAGTCAAAAGTCATTTTTGATTACAATTTTCAGGGATAGAAAATAATTTGGCTTATAACACCTTACCGCTTCACACCCACATTGTCCTGGCCAACTTCTCTTCCTCATTGTCAGACGAACCGACGCTGGTCCGCTCTGGTTCTGGTCTCGCGACCCGATCAAAACATAATTCCATGATTGCGGTTTTGGCGAATGATTTACTACCTTCGTCGTCGGCCTCCGTCGGTCTATGATGACCAAATAAGAGAATCCTAAACACTCTGCTGGAATTAAAAAAAAAAAATAAAGCACTGCCTGTGGCTGCTGAAGCAGTCTCTCTTCACCCAGCTTTAGACAACAGCTCAGCGAACTTCTGTGCTTCAATTGGCTCGCAGCCGTTGGGAGGCGGGTCCTTCTGGCTAGATTTTCATTCATTGGCTCTTCATGGTTTCAGAAACCCAATTCAAGGCTCTTATTAGTCGAATGACAGGTCAATCAGATGAACTAATCTGTTCGCGGATGTGTCTGCAGCTTTTATTTTCAGTGCGCGCTTGGACGCCATCACCATCTCCATCTCCACCATGAGGATCATGTGTTGAGAGCGCACGAGGGCACTAGGACGCAGAGACTTGCCTGTCCGCGGTACAACGGAGCGCCAAGAGGTTAATGGCACCTGTTTGAACTCGTTATCAGTATAAAAGACACCTGCCCACAACCTCAAACAGTCAGACTCCAAACTCCACTATGGTCAAGACCAAAGAGCTGTCAAAGGACACCAGAAACAAAATTGTAGACCTGCACCAGGCTGGGAAGACTGAATCTGCAATAGGTAAGCAGCTTGGTGTAAAGAAATCAACTGTGGGAACAATTATTAGAAAATGGAAGACATACAAGACCACTGACAATCTCCATCGATCTGGAGCTCCACGCAAGATCTCACCCCATGGGGTCAAAATTATCATGAGAACGGTGAGCAAAAATCCCAGAACCACATGGGGGGACCTAGTGAATGACTTGCAGAGAGCTGGGACCAAAGTAACAAAGGCTACATCAGAAACACACTACGCGCCAGGGACTCAAATCCTGCAGTGCCAGACGTGTCCCCATGCTTAAGCCAGTACATGTCCAGGCCCGTCTGAAGTTTGCTAGAGAGCATTTGGATGATCCAGAAGAGGATTGGGAGAATGTCATATGGTCAGATGAAACTAAAATAGAACTTTTTGGTAAAAACTCAACTTGTCGTGTTTGGAGGAGAAAGAACACCATACCTACTGTGAAGCATGGGGGTGGAAACATCATACTTTGGGGCTCTTTTTCTGCAAAGGGACCAGGACGACTGATCCGTGTAAAGGAAAGAATGAATGGGGCCATGTATCGTGAGATTTTGAGTGAAAACCTCCTTCCACCAGCATGGGCATTGAAGATGAAACGTGGCTGGGTCTTTCAGCATGACAATGATCCCAAACACACCACCCGGGCAACGAAGGAGTGGCTTCATACGAAGCATTTCAAGGTCCTGGAGTGGCCTAGCCAGTCTCCAGATCTCAACCCCATAGAAAATCTTTGGGAGTTGAAAGTCTGTGTTGCCCAGCGACAGCCCCAAAACATCACTGCTCTAGAGGAGATCTGCATGGAGGAATGGGCCAAAATATCAGCAACAGTGTGTGAAAACCTTGTGAAAACTTACAAAAAATGTTTGGCCTCTGTCATTGCCAACAAAGGGTATATAACAAAGTACTGAGATGAACTTTTGTTATTGACCAAATACTTATTTTACCAAGGAATTTACCAATTAATTCATTAAAAATCCTTCAGTGTGATTTTCTGGATTTTTTTTTTCTTATTTTGTCTCTCATAGTTGAGGTATACCTATGATGAAAATTGGAGACCTCTCTCATCTTTTAAGTGGGAGAACATGCACAATTGGTGGCTGACTAAATACTTTTTTACCCCACTGTACATGGCCCTGTGTGAAGAAGCGATTCCCCCCTAAACCCAATTACTGGCTGGGCCACCCTTAGCAGCAACAACTGCAATCAAGCGTTTGCGATAACTGGCAATGAGTCTTTTACAGCGCTGTGGAGGAATTTTGGCCCACTCATCTTTGCAGAATTGTTGTAATTAAGCCACATTGGAGGGTTTTCAAGCATGAACCACTTTTTTAAGATCATGCCACACCATCTCAATTGGATTCAGGTTAGGACTTTGACTAGGCCACTCCAAAGTCTTCATTTTGTTTTTCTTAAGCCATTCAGAGGTGGACTTGCTGGTGTATTTTGGATCATTGTCCTGCTGCAGAACCCAAGTGCGCTTCAGCTTGAGGTCACAAACAGATGGCCGGACATTCTCCTTCAGGATTTTTTGGTAGACAGCAGAATTCATGGTTCCATTTACCACAGCAAGTCTTCCAGGTCCTGAAGCAGCAAAACAGCCCCAGACCATCACACTACCACCACCATATTTTACTGTTGGTATGATGTTCCATTTCTGAAATGCTGTGTTACTTTTATGCCAGATGTAATGGGGCACACACCTTCCAAAAAGTTCAACTTTTGTCCCGTCAGTCCACAGAGTATTTTCCCATAAGTCTTGGGGATCATCAATATGTTTTCTGAAAAAACTGAGATGAACCTTTACGTTGTTTTTGCTCAGCAGTGGTTTCCGTCTTGGAACTCTGCCATGCAGGCCATTTTTGCCCAGTCTCTTTCTCACGGTTGAGTCATGAACACTGACCTTAACTGAGGCAAGTGAGGCCTGCAGTTCTTTGGATGTTGTTGTGGGGTCTTTTGTGACCTCTTGGATGAGTCATCGCTGCGCTCTTAGGATAATTTTGGTTGGCCAGCCATTCCTGGGAAGGTTCATCACTGTTCCATGTTTTCGCCATTTGTGGATAATGGCCCTCACTGTGGTTCGCTGGAGTCCCCAAGCTTTAGAAATGCCTTTATAAGCTTTTCCAGACTGACAGATCTCAATTACTTTGTTTCTCATTGGTTCCTGAATTTCCTTGGATCGCAGCATGATTTCTAGCTTTAGAGGATCTTTTGGTCTACGTCACTTCTTCTTCTTTTAGATTTGAATGGAGGTTGGCAATCAGCTTACAGGTGCATTACCGCAACGTACTTCATTCTCAATACTTTGGAGTTCTTCGTCTACATCACTTTGTCAGGCAGGTCCTATTTAAGTGACTTCTTGATTGAGAACAGGTGTGGAAGTAATCAGGCCTGGGTGGGGCTAGAGAAAGATGTAATAAACCACAGTTAATTTATGTTTTAACAGGGAGGGGGGGCAATCACCTTTTCCACACAGGGCCATGTAGGTTTGGATTTTTCTTTACCCTTAATAATAAACACCTTCATTGAAAAACTGCATTTTGTGTTTACATATGTTATCTTTGTCAAATATTTATATTTGTTTGATGATCTGAAACATTTAAGCGTGACAAACATACAAAAAAATGAGAAATCAGGAAGGGCAAACACTTTTTCACACCAGTGTATTATTTTATTTAGAATTCATTATATTCATATTTTAGCCACACTGGCTCCCACAGCTGAGTGAGCCAATAGCCTCAGTATTCACTCCATGGGCTCTGTGGACTTGGCTGCCCACCTCCCTAATCCCAGGCATTGGGAGATAAATGTAGTGGGTTTAGGCATTGCTCATCTCTTGTCATAGAAGTTCCAAACAACCTTTTTCTTATGTTTGTAAGCTAAGGTGAGTAATCAGTGCTAGTGACTGCTTATGCTGAAACCTAGCTGTTGCTCATTGTAAAACTGTAGTTATGCTAACGTCGTGTGCTAACATGTATACAATGCACACATAGCCTTAGCTCTGGCTAACGTGTGATTGATATGTGAACGACTGATCTATTACCGGTACTACATTGTAGTAAAGTGCACTTTATCAAGGAATTGCTTGTATTTCTTTATTGCAAAAAAGCTATGGTGCATGGATCATAACAGAAATATATGAGTATAATTATGGATCTAAGGGACCCCCCTCCCCTACCGCTTTACATTGGAGTTTATCTTATCGTGAGTTGTAATTCATTGTAACTAGTGTATACCAGTGCATGCTCGTAGAAAGCAAGTGTAAGCAAATATTTCTGCATGCCCATAGAAAGCAGGTGTAAACAAACATTTCTGCATGCCCACAGAAAGTTACTGTTACCATGGCAACAGTAACCATGGTGATGCTTGCCTTTGATCTCTGACATGGTTAAGCAAGTATTTCTGGATGCCCGTAGAACGCAAGTGTAAGCAAGGATTTCTGCATGCCCGTAGAAAGTGTTCTGACCTCACAGTGTGCCTGTGATGTCTGTATGACATCATAGGAGGAGTTGTTCAAAGGAGTTGTTCAGAACTCCTTATATGGTCATGTGACATCATAGGAACACAGTGCGCGTCTGTGATGTCACAGCTATGAACGCCCACAGCGCCCCGATGGATCCCATATTGTTCATCAACACCAGAAGTCCCAGAGAGGGGCCATTTGGCCTTTTTACCTAGAAAACCCATAAGGGGACCAACAAGTGGCCACAAGAGGGCCAACTTCTGATTCCCCTCCTAAACTTCCACATATCCGGGGAGGCTGAAATTCGAGGATGCACACACTCGTAACCTCAGCACAGCACGTATCAAATCTGAGGCCAGTTCGATGAATGGTTCGGGAAATATGTGCGGAACACACTGACTGAGACACACAGACAGACAAACTGACAGATTTCTTGAACTATATATAGAGTGGTGTAGACTTCATAGTGAAGACTCTGCTGAAACTGTAACTGAGCCAATAGAAAAACACGGTTTGGAGAGGAGACACTGACTGCAATGGAGGAAGGGCATTGTTGTGTATTAACATATTAACAACAGCAGATGGCACGGATGTGACATCAGCACGCCCTGCCTATTTGAGGGGACTCGGCAGGAGTTGTCCTCTTTGGCACTCTGCCTCTACAGTAACACCAGCCTGGATCTCTGCACCCAGCTAACATTAGCTTATATGTATGTTCCCCGTGCTGTTAGCCATTTCTTCAATGAACCATCGTTCAGTTCAGTCACTGCCTCCATCCATGGTCACTCATTTCCGGACATAACAGGTATGCTTTTATATTGTTCCAAATGTAACATTTTTCTGTATTTAAAACTTTGTCTTTACTGTGGACAAGCCTAAATCTTGTTGGGGAAGAGAGGTCATGGGCCACCAACAGCTGCAACAAAGACAGTAATAGGGCTTGGAATCAGTGGCATCACCCGAGTAGCACTGTGAGATGTGTTAGCCAGTGTGGGGTGACTGCAACATAGGCAAACCGTGTAGTGTACTGGATAAGATGAGTGGACAATAAAAGTACAAATTTAGTGTATACATCATAATGTAAATAACTATAACAAGTCTAGAATACGCAATTATTTGACCACTTGCAGGGAAATGGTTTATTTGAAGAGTTTCAATCTGGGTTTAGAATCCATCATAGTACTGAAACAGCCTTAGCGAAGGTCACTAATGACCTCCTTATCACATCTGATAAAGGACTTGTTTCTGCACTTGTCCTTTTAGACCTTAGTGCACTTTTGATAGTGATGATGGAGTCTTGCGTCGCTGGCGATGCATGAGTATCTTGCGAAGTATAGTTCACTGGTGTCTTCTGGTGGGAGATGAGTCCAATCTTGGACAGACAAACTCTGTTGCAGACACTGCAAATGAGAGTTGTGTTACTGCTGGAAGATGGCATAGCTGAAGCCTTCCTTCGAGCTCTCTTCTCGATTAAGTGTGTGGTCCTGGACTGTTCAAAGTGCTTGACGCCCTGCGTACACAAATGGTGCCATGCGAGTCGATCTTGGGCATTATGTTGCCAAGAGTTGATGTCCATGTCACAGGATTTAAGGGTAGCATTGAAGATGTCTAACAGAGACGGGGTCTGCCGACTGACCTCTTTCCTTGCTGCAGTTGGCTGAAGAACATTGGCTTTGGGATCCTAATGTCCTCCATCCTGGCCAGATGTCCAGTCCAACGTAGCTGGGCAACTTGCATTTGTCCAATACCTCTGTATTGGTCACTCGATCCTGCCACTCAGGCATCGCTGTTGGAACTGTTCAAGAAGCTTGATATGTCGGTGATAAGGTGTCCACGTCTCACAACCATACAGGAGGGAGGCAAGAATGACAGCCTTGAACATTTTAATCTTGGTGTGGAGCTTGATACCACGTTCATCCCACAACCTCCTTCTAAGCATGCCAAAGGAACCACTTGACATTGACTAGTCGCTGGTTGATCTCTTCGTCAAGGGTTGCAGAGTAAGAGAGGGTGCTTCCGAGGTAACAAAACTTCTCTACGGACTTGAGCGGGCTGTTGTTGATAGTTACCACAGGGTGAACATGGCATTTTCCGGGGGCTGGCTGGTACATGACCTCCGTCTTCTTAATACTGATGGTAAAACCATATTTCTCTGACGCCGTGGCAAATTTGTAAGTGATGAGCTGAATATCTTCCAGTGTGTGTGCAACTAAGGCACAGTCATCAGCGAATAGAAGGTCTCTGACTACAAGCTCGGACGAAGACAATGTCAATGCTAAACGTCTCAGATCGAATAGGCCACCATCTGTTCTAAACTGAATGTGCACTCCTTTATCCAGGTCACGAAAAGCCTCCATGAGCATGAAAGAAAAGGCAATGGAGAAGAGTGTTGGGGCCAGGACACAGCCTTGCTTGGTACCATTTGTCACTGGAAATGGGTCAGAAGTATCTCCATTCCCTTGGACTTTTGCTTGCATTCCCTCATGGAAAGACCTTATGATGAGATGGAAATGAACTTGTCAGGGCAACCAACTTTGTGAAGTATCTTCCACAGGCCAGGTCTATTAACCGTGTTGAATGCCTTGGTGAGATCAACAAACACCATGTAGAGGTCCATGTTCTGTTCCCTACTTTTCTCCTGTATCTGTCGCATTGCGAAGATCATGTCCACTGTAGTACCTCTTCCAGGTCTGAATCCACATTGAGACTCTGGGTAGACCGTAGCAGTGAGACAGCATATCATCCTGTTGAGGACAATGCGTGCCAGTATTTTCCCGGCAACAGACAAGAGGGAAATACCTCTGTGGTTATCACAGACAGAGCGGTCTCCTTTACGCTTGTAGAGATGTACAATAGAAGCATCCTTAAACTCTTGTGGGACTGTGCCATGCTGCCAGATGAGTATAAATAACTGTAGGAGTTTGTTCTGCAGATGCACGCCGCCATTTTTGAAAATCTCAGCAGGGATGCCATCGGCACCTGGAGACTTTCCCGCAGATGTCTGTTTTATGGCACGCTTGACTTCATCCAGTGAAGAAGAGAGGTCCAGCTCGTCCAGTATCTGCCTCTGGGGGATGGCGTCCAGGGTTTCCTCACACATTGATGATGGCCTATTGAGCAGGGTGTTGAAGTGTTCAGCCCAGCATTGTAGTATTTCCGATTTGTCAGTATAGAGGTCATTTCTGTCAGACGATCGGATGGGTGCGCTACCAGTGGACTTAGGACCATACACCACCCTCAGCCCTTCATGGAAGAGCTTACTGTTATGCTTATCAGCCGCTTCCTGAAGCTCTCTGGCTTTACTGTCCCACCATGACTCCATCTGGCGGAGTTTTCTCTGCAAGGTGTGCCTTGCGTTCAAGTAGGTCTCTCTTTTAGCTGGTGATGATTTGTTGTCAGTGTAGCTCCTGTGAGCTTTGTGCATCGTGTGCAGAAGCTGTGAGATTTCCGGGTCATTTTCATCAAACCAATCCTGGTGTTAGCGTTTGACGAATCCAAGGACATCTGCACGAGCAGAGTAGGTGGCATCCTTGAACTGCTTCCAGGCTGCCTCGACCTCCATACCCTCGAAATTTTCAGGTACGTTGATTCCCTGAAGTTTCCTCTGCAGATCCTCTTGGATATGGGAGTCCTTAATGCAGGAGACTTGAAGTTTGGGTGGTGGTTTTACTCTCCTGGTTTGTATCTTGGGCCTCATGTGGAGTGCCATCTTGCTTCTGACCAGCCTGTGGTCAGACCAGCATTCGGCTCCACGCATGGCTCTGGTAAGCTTGACATCTCTGGCATCTCTCTGTCTGACGATGATGTAGTCTATGAGATGCCACAGCTTTGAGCGAGGGTGCATCCAGGTTGTCTTATACTTGTTGGCCTGCTGGAAGAGGGTGTTAGTGATTGTGAGTTGGTGCTCACTGCACTTTTCCAAAAGGAGCTGGCCATTTGAGTTAAGCTTCCCTATACCATGTTTGCCAATAACACCTTTCCAGGCGTCATAGTCGCAGCCTACCCGGGCGTTGAAGTCTCCAAGGACTACGAGCTTATCGCTAGAGGGAATTGACCTGATGGCTTGGTCAAGGTCACTGTAGAAACCTTCCTTCTCCTTGTCGCTGTATGTCATGGTGGGAGCATATACACTGAGAATGGTCAAGTGGCGTCCCTTGTGGAGACCAATATGCATGCACATAATTCTGTCACTGATGGCAATAGGTAGTCTGTCGAGCTTCTGAGCAATAGATGTTCGTATTGCAAAGCCCACACCTCCAGTTCTGGGTTCTCCCTCTGGCTTGCCTCTCCAGTAGAAGGTGTAGCCTGTACCAACCTCCTCCAGACTAGATTCACCAGCGAGTTTGGTCTCACTGAGAGCTTCAATATCAATGCAATGCTGTACTGCCCCAGCATCTTTGCCAGTATTGCAGTACGGCACGCTGGTCTGTTGTTGCAGTCTAGAAGGGTTCTGACATTCCATGAGGCAAAGATCATTTGGTGTTTTCGTGTTGGTCTTCGGCCGCAGTATTGGATGACCAGTCAGGTGCGGCTGCCTGACAGGTTCTTAGTGGAGTAAGCAATGTTTAGGATCCCTTTTCAGTACCTTTCCCCATCTGGGGAGAGCAGTGCTGTCCCTGAAGAAGGCTGCTCTGTCACTCATGCAGGATACGAGTGCCGCATCCTCGTACTATCGTACTATCGATCATAATATTCTACTTGATAGATTAGAACACTATGTTGGACTTAATGGACCTTTGTTGCAGTGGTTTAGATCTTATTTTTCTGGTAAGTTCCAGTTTGCTCATGTCAATGAGTTTTCTTCCAACTCAAAGCTCAATCATGGAGTTCCACAGGGATCTGTGCTAGGCCCTACTCTTTTTAGTTTATATATGCTTCCGTTAGGCAACATTATTAGAAAGCACTGAATACATTTTCATTGTTATGCAGATGACACAATTATACCTGTCAGTGAAGCCAGATGATAGTAATCAATTAGCCAAGTTGGAAGCCTGTCTTCAGGAAATCAAAGCTTGGATGATTAATTTTCTGCTATTAAATTAAGAAAAGACTGAAGTCATTCTAGTTGGTCCAAAAAACCCCTTAGAAATACCATTCAAAATCAAACTCTTAGTTTGGATGTGGTTTCTCTCTCTTAATAGTTCTGTGAGGAACCTTGGAGTTATTTTTGATCAAGATCTGTTTTTCAATTCACATATTAAATTTGTTTCTAAGACTGCTTTCTATCATTTGCATAATACTGCCAAGATTAGGAGTATCTTGTCTCAGAGTGATGCTGAGAAACTAATCCACGCTTTTGTTAGCTCTAGATTAGACTATTGAAAATCTTTATTATCAGGTTGTCCTACAACATCTTTAAAAAGTCTTCAGTTGATTGAAAATGCTGCAGCAAGAGTTTTAACAGGTACTAGAAAGAGAGATCATATCTCTCTGGTTCTGGCCTCCCTTCATTGGCTTCCCATAGAGTTTAGAATTAAGTTTAAAATCCTTCTTCTAACTTACAAAGCTCTAAACAATTAGGCCCCTTTTTATTTAAAAGATCTGATACTACCGTATTATCCTAACAGAGCACTACGCTCCCAAAATGCTGGATTACTTGTAATACCTAGAATCTCCAAAAGTACAATAGGAGGCAGAGCCTTCAGTTATCAAGCTCCTCTCCTGTGGAACCAGCTGCCAATCTGGATTTGGGAGTCAGACTCTATCTCTGTTTTTAAGTAAAGGGTTAAACCCTTCCTTTTTGATATTGCCTACAATTAGGGAGGGATTGTGTGTCTCTGAACCCTCCCTTAGTTATGCTGCTAATATGTTTAGACAGCCGGGGGACCTCCAATCATGCACTGGGCTTCACTCCTTTCTTCACTCTCAATGAAAATTTTTGCTGGTCATTAACATCTCTTTGTTCTCTCGCATAGATTGAGTCCCCATCGTGCTGTTTCCTCTCTATACGTCTGTTCTTTTCGTCTTCTCTATCCCCTCACCCCCCAGCCAGTCACAGCAGATGACTGCCCTCCCCGAGTCTGGTTCTGCTGGAAGATTCTTCCTGTTAAAATGGAGTTTTTCCTCTCCACTGTCGCCAAGCGCTTGCTCACAGGGGATCACCTGATTGCTGGGGTCTTTCTGCAATTGTGGGGGTTTCCTCTACAGTTGAAAGTGCTATGAGATGACTGTTGTGAAATGGCGCTATATAAATAAAGTTGAATTCAATTGAATTCAATAGAATCACATGCAATAACATTTCATTTGTCCAGATTGAGGCTTCTCGGGACCTCAGACCTGCTTTTATGTTAGTGTGTAGCAGTCGACAATGGAGTTGTGGAGCGGTCACAGAGCGACTGAGCCAAAGTAATCTATTTTCATTATCATTAGTAAAAGATATAAATTTACAGCAGCACCTACTGATGGCATGCCCTACTCATTCCATTTCCCCGTGGCAGAAAACACAGACATGAATGATTTTACAGTGAAGTGTATGGCTGTGTTGTGAGACATGTATATGTTGGACACTGCATATGTGATTTAACCATGATGAAGGAGAGCCAGCCCCCTGCGGTGCGGAGCCACAGAGCCTGGACCCCCTGCGGAGGACAGGGGACAGAAGACTTCCTGACCACTGAGGCTCGAGAAGAGAGAAGGGGGAGTTATGTAAATAAAAGGCTAATGAATGTGAATAAAGAGATTTTGAGAGAGATGTGTGATTTCCCCCGCGAGGGAAATGGTTTGATGTCAGAATGTTTAAATGAGAGAACTTTGGTGTGTTCACTCTTTTTGTTCGCTGCTCAGGAATGAGAGCAGACAGTGGAATGATTACTTGAATAAACTGGAATGAAAGACAATTCGGTTTCGTTATTCAAGTCTCCCCACATTGGTGACTGACGACGTTGAGAATGAACGAAGAAATTCTCAGGGTCCCGGACTCACAGCGCTCAGAGCTGGCGAGCGCAGTGGCCGTTAAGCTGCCTGATTTCTGGCAGGATAACCCACGGTCGTGGTTTCTGCAAGCAGAGTCGCAGTTCGCGCTCGCAGGAGTAACGGTGGATGACACTAAGTTCCACCATGTCATCGCTAAACTGGACAACAGCACAGCTCGGTGCGTGCAAAGCTTGGTGGAGCAGCCACCCGCGACCGACAGGTACGGCAAGCTGAAATCCACCCTCATCAAGTTTTTCACCCCCTCGGCTGAAGTGAGGGCGAGGAGGATCCTGTCTTTGCTAGACCAAGGTGGACACAGGCCGAGCGCCCTGATGGAGGAGATGATACAGCTGAGAGGGTTGGACAACGATGATTTCATTTTTCAGTTCATCTTCCGCTCCAACCTCCCGGCGCATGCGAGAAGCACGCTGGCCGGCAAAAAGTGTCACACCCTGGAGGAGTTCCGGGAGCTGGCCCAGGAGGCAGATGGGATCCTGGACGCCTGCGGCGGGCAAGCAACCACAGCAGCGACCCGAGACAGCGGGGAGCCAGAGGCGGCAGAACCAGACTGGCCGACGACGGCGGCAACACGGCCGCAACGAGGTGGAGCCAATAGCCCGGCGGCAGAGGCGCGGGCACGACACAGCGGAGGAGAAGATCTCTGCTTTTACCATCGGAGGTTCGCAGAGAAGGCACGCAGGTGTGTGCCGCCCTGCATCTTCAGGAGTTCGGGAAACGGCAAGACCGGGGGTCGCTAGCAGCTTCGACCCTCGGAGAACGCAACAAGCTGCTCTACATCACGGATGCGCGCTCCGGACGAGAGTTCCTCATCGACACCGGAGCACAAGTGAGCTTCATCACCCCAACATACGCGGACCGGGTGGCTGGACCCCACGGTAGCGGAGCTACAGCGGCAAATGGCTCGAACATCAACACCTACGGGAGAAGGACCTTGCCTTTATGCTTACATGGCCGCACATATGAATGGACTTTTGTGATAGCGGCGGTGAGTTTCAACATGTTGGGCGCGGATTTTTTGTGTTCACACAATCTGTTAGTTGATCTTGCTAATAGACGGCTGGTAAATGCACTCTCTTTTTACTGTCTCCCCTGTTCAGCTCGAGTGTCCCTGCCACCAGTACAGACCCACGTCGCTACAGCAGGTGGTAAGTTTCACACACTCCTCACCCAATTTCCAGCGCTCACTGTGCCCACTTTTTCAGCGACGGTCGCGAAGCACGGGGTGAAACACTTTATCCCCACTTCTGGTCCTCCCGTGTTTGCAAAAGCTCGGCGCTTGGATGCAGTTAAGCTCGCCATTGCGCGCGAGGAGTTCGCCAGCCTGGAGAGGCTGGGCATCGTTCGTAGGTCGAAGAGCCCGTGGGCTTCGCCGCTGCACATGGTACCGAAAGCCGATGGCTCCTGGAGACCGTGCGGGGATTACCGCAGGCTAAACAACGCTACGGCGCACGATCGTTATCCCATCCCGCACATTCAGGATTTTTCGGTGCACCTGGTGGGGGCGCGCATTTTTTCAAAGATTGATCTAGTTCGCGGCTATCACCAAGTCCCGGTCCAACCGGAGGACATTCCTAAAACAGCGGTAATAACCCCGTTCGGACTTTTCGAATTTTTACGCATGCCGTTTGGTCTCAAAGGGGCGGCGCAAACATTTCAGCGGATGATGGATGCCGTGTTACGCGATCTCCCTTTCGTGTTTGTGTACCTCGACGACATTTTGGTCGCGAGTACTTCAGAGGACGAACACGAAACGCACCTCACAGCAGTTTTTAGGAGGCTGGGAGAGCACGGCTTAATAGTTAACCCAGCCAAGTGCCAGTTCGGCGTCGAGCGGATCGATTTTTTGGGTCACCGCGTCTCCCCGGAGGGAGCGGTTCCGTTACCAGAGAAAGTATGCGCGGTAGCGGATTTTCCCCGTCCACAAACGGTCAAATCACTACAGGAATTCTTGGGGATGGTGAATTTTTATAACCGATTCCTGCCCCACGCAGCTCAAATCATGCAACCGTTATATGCCGCGCTCAAAAAACAAAAACCGACCCAGGCGGTCGAATGGTCCCCGGAGCGGGAGCGCGCGTTCACAGAGGTTAAAAAAGCCTTGGCTGACGCTGCGCTCCTGGCCCACCCAGACCCTGCAGCACGTATCGCGCTGACGACAGACGCTTCAGATTTAGCCATAGGGGCCGTTATTGAGCAACAGGTAGCCGGAGTTTGGCAGCCTTTGGCTTTCTTTAGCAAATCTTTAAGCGCGGCTGAACGAAAATACAGCGCGTTTGACAGAGAACTGTTGGCGCTGCATTTGGCTATTCGTCATTTCCAGTTCTGGCTGGAAGGACGGTGCTTCACCGCTTATGTGGACCACAAGCCGCTCACATATGCCATGGCCAAAATTTCAGACCCGTGGTCCGGCAGGCAGCAGAGGCAGCTGGCCGCAATCTCGGAATTTACCACTGACATTAGGCACGTCGCGGGCAAATTCAATGTAGTAGCGGATTGTCTCTCACGCGCGTTCACGACCCCAACACGCGCAGAGGCAGAACGGGCCACCGTGACCGCGCCGCAGGAGAGCGGCACGGTGGCGCGCGCAGCCCCGGTGCACGTGGGTATAGATTACGCAGCCATGGCAGCGGACCAGGGAGCGGACGCAGACGTGCGCGCGCTCCAGTCCGGACCAACAGGGTTGAGGCTGGAGAGCAAGTGTTTACAAACCGGTATGCCCCCCCTGATCTGCGACATGTCGACGGGGCGCCCGCGTCCGGTGGTTCCGGCCACGTGGCGCCGCCGTGTTTTTGACTCGGTCCACTCACTGGCGCACCCGGGGGTGCGCGCGTCGGTGAAACTAGTGGCGGAAAAGGTTGTTTGGCCGTGCCTGCGCAAGCACGTGAAGGAATGGGCAAAAACCTGCATTTCCTGTCAACGGGCCAAAATTCACAGGCACACAAGAGCCCCGTTAGAACCGTTCCGCATTCCGGCCAGAAGGTTCGACCATGTGCACGTCGACCTTGTGGGCCCCCTACCGGCATCACAGGGGTTCATGTATCTTTTGACAATGGTGGACCGCACCACACATTGGCCGGAAGTGGTCCCACTTGCGACGACCACGGCCGCGGAGGTGGCTCGCGTTTTTTTAACGGCTTGGGTGGTGCGCTTCGGGGTTCTGTCGGACATTACGTCCGATAGAGGACCGCAATTCATCTCTGAGCTGTGGTCAGCGATGGCCAACGGCTTAGGAGCCAAAATTCACCGCACTACGGCTTACCACCCTCAGGCCAATGGCTTATGCGAGCGTTTTCATAGGTCTTTGAAGGTAGCACTCAGAGCGTCGCTCACGGATGCAGATTGGGTGAATAAACTTCCATGGGTTTTATTAGGGTTGCGTTCTGCGCCTAAAGAGGACTTAGACGCCTCCCCAGCGGAGCTGGTATTCGCACAAACTCTGAGGCTGCCGGGCGAGTTTTTACCAGAGCACCCAGAGCCCCCACCTCTCTCGGCTCTGGGACCGTTAGTCGGCACGGGGGCAGACACGCTCCCGGGTCCGGTTCATCACGCTTTTCCACGAGTTTTCATCCCCAAGGCTTTGAAAAATGCCGATTTCGTTTTTGTCAGGCGCGAAGCCCTAAAAGCAACGCTCAAACCACCTTACGAAGGGCCATTTCGAGTGCTGGAGGCAGGTGATAAGCAATTTGTGCTAGATTTTGGAGACAGAAAAGAGACAGTCAGTATTGACAGACTAAAACCTGCTTTTGTCATGAAGGACGTGTCTGTACCGGTCGCAGTGGCGCCTCGACGAGGCAGGCCCCCGCAGGGGGCAGTTAATCACTCTCTCCCTCAGTCAACAGACCCGAAGCAGAAACGCACCGCAGGCAAGGCGGGGCCAACGCACAGCAGATTCGGCAGACGGCTGAAGCCCAAGCGGCGCACAGACTGAATGTTGGTGTTGATTATTCAGTAGTGAGTAAGGTGCTATTTAATTTTAGGAATTAGTCTGTTCTTCATCGTTTGGGGGGGGTTATATGGCTGTGTTGTGAGACATGTATATGTTGGACACTGCATATGTGATTTAACCACGATGAAGGAGAGCCAGCCCCCTGCGGTGCGGAGCCACAGAGCCTGGACCCCCTGCGGAGGACAGGGGACAGAAGACTTCCTGACCACTGAGGCTCGAGAAGAGAGAAGGGGGAGTTATGTAAATAAAAGGCTAATGAATGTGAATAAAGAGATTTTGAGAGAGATGTGTGATTTCCCCCGCGAGGGAAATGGTTTGATGTCAGAATGTTTAAATGAGAGAACTTTGGTGTGTTCACTCTCTTTGTTCGCTGCTCAGGAATGAGAGCAGACAGTGGAATGATTACTTGAATAAACTGGAATGAAAGACAATTCGGTTTCGTTATTCAAGTCTCCCCACAAAGTGCATCTTTACCTGGCTATAGTCTGAGGAAGCTTTGGTGCAAATACAAAAATTATTGAATTAGAAGTATGGATCCACACCACAGAGCCCTAAAATAGATAGTGTTACTGGACCTGTCTGCTGCTGTTCATTGAAAGAAGAAAGCACAAGTGTGTGTGTGTGTGGGGGGGGGTTCACAAAATTCAGCTGATCCTTATGATAGCACTGACGTTTCCTCAGCCTGGTAGGATGTTGTGCAGTGTTCTTCCATTGTCCATCCTTATTAGCGCACACACACACACACACACACACACTATAAAAGTCTGCACACCCCTGTTCAAATGCCAGGTTTTTGTGATGTACAGTGCATCCGGAAAGTACTCACAGCACTTCACTTTTTCCACATTTTGTTATGTCACAACCTTTTTCCAAAAGGGATTAAATTCATTTTTGTTCTCAAAATTCTACACACAATACCCCATAATGACAATGTGAATAAAGTTTTGAGATTTTTGCAAATTTATTAAAGATAAAAAACTAAGAAAGAATTCACAGCCTTTGCTCAATACTTTGTTGATGCACCTTGGCAGCAATTACAGCCTCAAGTCTTTTTGAATATGATGCCACAAGCTTGGCATACCTATCTTTGGGCAGTTTCACCCATTCCTCTTTGCAGCACCTCTCAAGCTCCATCAGGTTGGATGGAAAGCGTCGGTGCACAGCCATTTTTCGATCTCTCCAGAGGTGTTCAATTGGATTCAAGTCTAGGCTCTGGCTGGGCCACACAAGGACATTCACAGAGTTGTCCTGAAGCCACTCCTTTTATATCTTTTTAAATTAAATCACCCTTTATTGTCAACCAATCATGTACAGTAGAACGAAATTGTGCTTTTCCCATCTACAGTGTTAATCACACACACCCCATGTGTAGAATCAGAGGGCCACTGCCATGCAAGGCGCCGCCACAGATTTCCCTCCTCCATTCTATTATTGCTGAGCACCAAGCTGGACGGCAGGAAGTTCCGCTTTTATATGGTCTTCGGCATGACCCGGCCGAGACTTGAACACCTGCCTCCCGGGTGTGGGGCGGATGCTCTACCAACTGAGCCACCACACCGGTGGCTGTCTTGGCTGTGTGCTTAAGGTCATTGTCCTGCTGAAAGATGAACCGTCACCCCAGTCTGAGGTCAAGAGCGCTCTGGAGCAGGTTTTCATCCAGGATGTCTCTGTACCATTCATCTTTCTCTCTATCATGACTAGTCTCCCAGTTCCTGCCACTGAAAAACATCCCCACAGCATGGTGCTGCCACCACCATTGGCGTGGTTATGAGCGGTGCCTAGTTTCCTCCAAACATGACACCTGGCATTCACGCCAAAAAGTTCAATCTTTGTCTCATCAGTCCAGAGAATTTTGTCTCTCCTGGTCTCAGAGTCCTTCAGGTGCCTTTTGGCAAACTCCAGGTGGGCTGCCATGTGCCTTTTACTAAGGAGTGGCTTCCATCTGGCCACGCTACCATACAGGCCTGATTGGTGGATTGCTGCAGAGATGGTTGTCTTGGAAGGTTTTCCTCTCTCCACAGGGGAACGCTAGGAACTCTGACAGAGTGACCATCAGGTTCTTGGTCACCTTCCTGACCAAGGCCCTTCTCCCCCGATCGCTCAGTTTAGACGGCCGGCCATCTCTAGGAAGAGTCCTGGTGGTTCTGAACTTCTTCCATTTATGGATGATGGAGGTCACTGTGCTCATTGGGACCTTCAAAGCAGCAGCAATTTTTCTGTACCCTTCACCAGATTTGTGCCTCGAGACAATCCCGTCTCGGAGGTCTACAGACAATTCCTTTGACTTCTTGCTTGGTTTGTGCTCTGACATGCACCGTCAACTGTGGGACCTTATATAGACAGGTGTGTGCCTTTCCAAATCATCTCCAATCAACTGAATTCACCACAGGTGGACTCCAATTAAGCTGCAGAAACATCTCAAAGATGATCAGTGGAAACAGGATGCACCTGAGCTCAATTTTGAACTTCATACCAAAGGCTGAGAATATACACTACCGTTCAAAAGTTTGGGGTCACCCAGACAATTATTTTGTGTTTTCCATGAAAAGTCACTTATTTACCACCATGATTGCACAAGGGTTTTCGAATCATCCATTAGCCTTCTGACGCAATGAGCAAACACATTGTACCATTAGAACACTGGAGTGATAGTTGCTGGAAATGAGCCTCTATACACCTATGTAGATATTGCACCAAAAACCAGACATTTGCAGCTAGAATAGTCATTTACCACATTAGCAATGTATAGAGTGTATTTCTTATCAGTTTAAAGTTATCTTCATTGAAAAAAAAAAAAAAAAAGTTTTTCTTTCAAAAATATGGAAATTTCTAAGTGACCCCAAACTTTTGAACGGTAGTGTATATATATTTTTTTTTGGTCCTGTCAGGCAGCTAGGCAAAAAGAACAGGGATCTGTCACCCTTATTGTGCCAAAACAGATTTACTTTGCCAAGAGGAGCTTATACAGTACCTAACTGTGTACTGTTGTAAACTCCTCCTGTAATAACTTAATTCTTTATTTTAATTGTTTTATCCATGGAAGACCCAACAGGATGGGGAAGAGGGAAAGGAAGTGTGTGAAGGGGGAAAAGAAAAGGGAACAGAAAAAATAAAAAAGACAAACAAACAAACCAACAACTAAAACAAACAAGACAAACTGCTTCTTCCACCGAAGATGTCTCAACACAAATCTGATTTCCGCACCTGTTAAAGGAGAGACACTTGTGCGTGTATGTCTGTGTGCCTATATATGAGAACGCGTGCAAAATAAGTGTGTGCATATGAGTGGTTTGTCAGGAAACATACGAGCGGAGGGCCGGTCGCAGCAGCTCTCCCCCCGGGAACCCCGAGCAGGCAAGGCAGCGCCACCAACCCCCAGCAATCCTATGAAGAAAGCTCATTTCAGCCGCATGTATCCGCAATCTCATTCTTTCGGTCATTACCCAAAGCTCATGACCATAGGTGAGGGTAGGAACATAGATTGACCGGTAAATTGACAGCTTTGCCTTAGAGCTTAGCTCCCGCTTTACCACAACAGACCGGTAACAACGTCTGAATCACTGCAGATGCTGCTCCGATCCATTTGTCAATCTCTCGCTCCATTCTCCCCTCACTCGTGAATAAGACCCCGAGATACTTAAACTCCTCCACTTGGGGCAGGAGCTTGTCCCCAACCCGGAGAGGACAATCCACTTTTTTTTCCAGCTGAGGACCATGGACTCAGACTTGGAGCATATATACAGTGGGGTAAAAAAGTATTTAGTCAGCCACCAATTGTGCAAGTTCTCCCACTTAAAAGCTGAGAGAGGTCTCCAATTTTCATCATAGGTATACCTCAACTATGAGAGACAAAATAAGAAAAAAAAAAAAAAAAAAAAATCCAGAAAATCACATTGAAGGATTTTTAATGAATCAATTGGTAAATTCCTCGGTAAAATAAGTATTTGGTCAATAACAAAAGTTCATCTCAGTACTTTGTTATATACCCTTTGTTGGCAATGACAGAGGTCAAATGTTTTCTGTAAGTTTTCACAAGGTTTTCACACACTGTTGCTGGTATTTTGGCCCATTCCTCCATGCAGATCTTCTCTAGAGCAGTGATGTTTTGGGGCTGTCGCTGGACAACACGGACCTTCAACTCCCTCCAAGGATTTTCTATGGGGTTGAGATCTGGAGACTGGCTAGGCCACTCCAGGACCTTGAAATGCTTCTTACGAAGCCACTCCTTCGTTGCCCGGGTGGTGTGTTTGGGATCATTGTCATGCTGAAAGACCCAGCCACGTTTCATCTTCAATGCCCTTGCTGGTGGAAGGAGGTTTTCACTCAAAATCTCACGAAACATGGCCCCATTCATTCTTTCCTTTACACGGATCAGTCATCCTGGTCCCTTTGCAGAAAAAAAGCCCCAAAGTATGATGTTTCCACCCCCATGCTTCACAGTAGGTATGGTGTTCTTTCTCCTCCAAACACGACAAGCTGAGGTTTACCAAAAAGTTCTATTTTGGTTTCATCTGACCTTCTCCCAGTCCTCTTCTGGATCATCCAAATGCTCTCTAGCAAACTTCAGATGGGCCTGGACATGTACTGGCTTAAGCAGGGGGACACGTCTGGCACTGCAGGATTTGAGTCCCTGGCGGCGTAGTGTGTTTCTGATGTAGCCTTTGTTACTTTGGTCCCAGCTCTCTGCAGGTCATTTACTAGGTCCCCCCCATGTGGTTCTGGGATTTTTGCTCACCGTTCTCATGATAATTTTGACCCCACGGGGTGAGATCTTGCGTGGAGTCCCGGATTGTGGGAGATTATCAGTGGTCTTGTATTCTTCCATTTTCTAATAATTGCTCCCACAGTTGATTTCTTCACACCAAGCTGCTTACCTATTGCAGATTCAGTCTTCCTAGCCTGGTGCAGGTCTACAATTTTGTTTCTGGTGTCCTTTGACAGCTCTTTGGTCTTGGCCACAGTGGAGTTTGGAGTCTGACTGTTTGAAGTTGTGGACAGGTGTCTTTTATACTGATAACGAGTTCAAACAGGTGCCATTAATACAGGTAACGAGTGGAGGACAGAGGAGCCTCTTAAAGAAGAAGTTACAGGTCTGTGAGAGCCAGAAATCTTGCTTGTTTGTAGGTGACCAAATACTTATTTTACTGAGGAATTTACCAATTAATTCAGTAAAAATCCTTCAATGTGATTTTCTGGATTTTTTTTTTCCTCATTTTGTCTCAGTTGAGGTATACCTATGATGAAAATTGGAGACCTCTCTCATCTTTTAAGTGGGAGAACTTGCACAATTGGTGGCTGACGAAATACTTTTTTGCCCCACTGTGTGTGTGCGCGCGCGCGTGCGCCAATAAGGATGGACAATGGAAGAATGGCATAAAAAAGAGATTTTGCTTGTAAAAATCCTTCTATTTCCAACTTGGGATGGGATGTTTGAAGTTGCAGCTTCTAACCGGCCTTGGGGGATGTCTCCTTACAGGCTGTGAAGGGATCTTCCTGTTTCAGTCCCAGCAGAAAGTGGCTTCAGCCTCTGATTATATTTGGTTTGGTTTAACAGCCCACTCCTATTTTTGTTCTCATATTTCAAATCAAGAGTGCCTCAAAATGGACTTATTAGTCAATGTTGAACACTGGAATGAATGACCAAGATTGGGGACTTATTATATGAATATTGTCATGTGATTTTCTTGTCCATGTGCGGTAGCATCCATCGACAAAACATTATTCAGGCCTGAGGCTGTACTCACATTAGGCAATCTGTACGGTGTCCAAGCACCTCCTGACCTCATTCTTACATTCAATCAGACCTTTATAGTTTCACTTACCTGTTCTGTGCCATTCTGGTTCTGGTTTCATGTCGACATCCAGCAGTCTGTGCTGACAGTTGTTACCATCTTCATTATACCATACGATAACTTTTTGGATATCTTCAGATATTTCTTTGGATGGTGACTGAATTATCTTGATGTTATCAGAATCATGAGGGTGAAGTGTGTCATTATTTGGCTCTGGTTTATGACTTCCCTCATTTCTATGAGTGACCATAAAACCAGCAGACTCCTGCTTCAGGAAAAGATGATCTTCCTCCTGGACGATGTAGTGTTCCTCCTCTTCTTCTTTAATCTGTTTAACCTGAAGAAGTTTTCGCTCTTCCTGTTCCTGTTTTACCTGCTGCAATTCTGGTTCCTCCTGTTTCACTTTAAACTGAAGATTTTTTGGTTCTTCTTGTTGCCCCTTAATCTGTTTAATATGAAGTTTTGACTGCTCCTGTTCCTCTTTAATCTCTAGAGTGTGTGGGTTTTCCTGCTTCAAACTGGAGATCCTGTCCTGATTACAGAGCTGCTGGTCAGCAGAAACCATGTTCTCACTGGCATTTTGCTCTATGAGATCTAGAAGGAGAAAGGACACAAAAAACTGTTGATTAATCCTCAAGCAACCAACTTATTTTAGTACAAAATGACTAAGTGTGGTCATTTATGACCCCGTCATATTTCAGGCCAGAATACTTTCTCTTAATGGTTCTGTCAAAGAGCCTCTATAGAGAACGGCACTCTGATATCACTTCCTGTTGTGGCCGCCATGTTGGGAGAGTAGCACTGTGTTTGCGTTTCGTCGTCGGCCTCCGTCGGTCTATGATGACCATGGAAGAGAATCCTAAACGTCTACTCTGCTGGAACAGCACCGCCTGTGGCTGAACAGGCCGATGCACACCGGTGTTCTACCTTCCAGCGTTGGGCGTTGGTAGGATTCAAGCCTGGGCAGGAAGATATCGAGGACAAGATGTTACCCATGCAGCATGTCCCCCCTCTCCACGTCACTGATGGATCCAAAGGAACAGCAGGGCTGCTATAGTTTGGCACCAGCGCCGTCGCAGGAGCTGCCAGAACGATGTTGAGCACAACAGAGAACTGCCTTAGGGGCTCCGACTCCGGATTTTTCCTCAGGGTTGACTCCCAAAGCCTTTCCCGTGATTGGGTGTGCCGCAAGGCAGCGGAGGTTTGAAATCAGGGTTTACCTTCCCCTAGATGGGCTACCTTCCCAGGTTGACGAGCCACCATCTACCCGAAGAATCTGGTTTTAAGGCGCCAGAGATCCGCCCTCGCCCCTTCTCCTATTAGTAAAAGCAGTTCCGCCGGACTTAGAGACTAAACCACACGGGCAGGCTAGGAGTTGGACTTAGTTGTCGGAGGCTTTTTGAGACGCACGCCATAAGGAGCATTTTATGAGCACTGGGAGCTTAACCCCAGTGCCGCTCCTGGCTATGACAACCTTGGAACCTTGCGTTTCACTGGTGCAGTAAACATGTCAAAAGTGTTATGAATCATTTGTCTTTGTGTTTTTTTTCCCATAACAGATGTTAGCAAATCGAGCTGTAATAATAGCACTGCATTAAAAAAATAAATAAAAATAATAATTCATTACTAATTTTGGCCATAGAGACAAGTCCATTTTTTTTTTTAGATTAAAGTTTTCTGAGATTCACTGGCAATCTAAATGGAACACCCAAGAGATACTAGGTTAGTGATCGACCGCGGATGACCATGTGTAGCCTTAGTCCAAGGACTGATAACTTTCACACATAAGGAGTTGTTCAGAACTTCTTATAAGAACTGCTTATACAAAGATATAGAGTTATGATAATTAAGTCAGTGGCGGTAATGCACCTGTAAGCTGGTTGCCAACCGCCAGTCAAATCTAAGAGAAGAGATACCAGGTTACATTTGTGATCTGGTGTAATTAACGTGAGGTGAAATCTGAGCCGGCCCAAGGCATAAGCAAACTAAGCAGCTGCTTGAGGCCCCCGTGGGCAATTAATTTTTAAAATTATTCTTTCATTATTTTTTTGCACATGTGAATGATGATTAACACATTATCGAAGGTATATTATCGCACAAAAACATATTATGTTAGCAACAGAGTACTGCTGGTGTAGTGATTCCACTCTAAGCTCAGCTCAGAGCTCCATTGCTCAAGTGTGCATTCAACCATACAGAGCGCACTGCGCATCTAAGGAGCAGCAGGCAAACAACAATGTCACAAGAAAGGACATATCCTTCAAGGGCAGAGAAAAGAAAGAGGAAGACGAGAAAAAAAGCAAGATAAAGGTAAGTCTCCTCAAGATAGGAAAGTCCCTGAATATCCTTGACATTTTGATTAAATTGGTAGCGTGCAGTCACCTATAATTAGCAAATTAGCTACCTAGTTCAAAATAAAATTCTCTTTACTGCTAGGTTAGACAGATTTCTAGTCAAGCCAATGTTTTTGTGCTGGTGTAATACTGCGCTTTAACTGTGATTAAGTTGATTCTCAATACTCCGGGTTGCTTTTTGGCATCAAAACATTTGATGGCAAACGTTTAGTAACAACTAATTACAAACGTCATGGCTTTTTTTTTTTCCACAATATCTTTATTGAACCTTTTTTTTTTTTTTTAACAAACATGATACAAACAATCAAACACTAACACTAAAGTACTACAAAAAAAAAAAAAAAAATGCACTAAAAACACCAACAACCACCAACAAAATCAAGTCTTCAACAATGCTCCTCTGTTTAGTCTAGACAATCCAATACATAAGTATACATATTATGTTCACCAGTTTGGAATTTACAAGGTCCACACACATCATTCACCTTCTTCTTCAAGAGTTATGTTTAAATTTTTTACATAATCAATAAAAGGTCTCCATATATTCTCAAACACAATTTCCTTTGATTTTAGTATATATGTTATTCTTTCTAATGGAAGGTTTGTTAACATCTGTCTTAACCACTGAGTCACATCTGGTCTATGAGTCTTTTTCCATAATAGTGCAATACATTTTTTGGCATTAAGCAAACTGAGGTCTATGAATGTTCTTTCACTTTTATTAAAATTATGCTTTTCTGGGTACAGACCCAACAAAAACAGTTTAGGATTCAATATGATTTGTTTTGAGATTATTTTTTCAATTGTTACCCTCACCTCTTCCCAAAACATTCTTATTAATCTACATTCCCATAAACAATGAAATAGGGTTCCTTTACTTTCCATGCATTTTGTGCATGTATCTGGTATATTTTTGTTATATCTATTTAACTCCTCCGGTGTAACATACATCCGCATTAACCATTTGAAATGTATCAATTTAAGGCGTGCATTTATTGATTTGGTTTGAGCTTCTGTACAAGCCAATTCCCATTGTTCCTCTGAAATTTCAATTTGCAGATCTTCTTTCCAGTAGTTTAATCTTTTCAGTGAATTTTCACTTGAAGATAGTGTCAATGAGTTATAAAACTCTGAAATAATACCCTCTCTTTTACTATCTTTCATCATTTTTTCCAAGGATGAATAAATAGGTCGAGTGAGAGCTTTATTTTGATTTGATCGAATAAAGTTTCTAAGTTGAAGATATTTAAAAAAATGTGTTCTATTGAGATTAAATTTGATCCTCAGCTCTTCAAAAGACATTATGTTGTCTGCACATGGCAAATATAAATCCTGAATCTTTTGTATCCCTTTTAAATTCCATACTTTAAATACAGCGTCCGCTCTCCCTGGTTTAAAATATTGATTACCCCATATTGGACTAAATTGTGACAATAACTGTGGTTCTTTTAAATAGTTTTTAGCTTCACACCATATTTTGATCATATGCTTTACAAATGGATTTTTAACTTGTTTTTGTAATTTTTTTGCCGAATCTGAGTATATGAATATGGGAAGAGGTAAAGGTAAATTGTATGATTCCATTTCAGTCCAGTGAGGGAGATCATTTGATGAAAAATAATATGTCATAGACCTCAGTTGTGCCGACCAATAATACAACATAAAATTTGGACATTTCAGACCTCCACGATCAAATGGTAAATATAATAAAGACAAACGTAATCTAGCCCTCCTGTTGTTCCATATAAATTCCACTAACTTTTTTTTTTATTCTTGAGAATAGATCTAAAGGTGGTGATAAGGGAATGTATTGAAATAAATAAAGTATTTTAGGTAAAATATTACTTTTAAGTATATTGATTCTCCCGATCATCGACATTGGTAGTGACATCCATCTCTGAGTTAACTCACTGATATCTGACATTAAGGCTTCATAGTTGACACTGGCGACTGATTCTAGCTTAGGCATAATTTGGATTCCTAAATATTTAAACTGATTTACAACATTGAATTGATTTACCTCAGGGGCTGGGTAATTTCTCTGGGTCTCATTTAGCATTAATATTGAAGATTTAGTTTTATTTATTTTATATCCTGATATTTCCCCAAAATTCTTTATTAAATTCAACAAGGTTGGAATTGATTTTTTTAGATTCGACATAAACAAAATTATATCATCGGCGTACAGGGAGATTTTATGTTCTGTTGGTCCAACTTTAATTCCATATATTTGTGAATGTAAACGTATCGCTATAGGTTCAATTGCCATAGTAAACAGTAAAGGTGAAAGTGGACAGCCTTGTCGACATCCTCTATTGATTTTTATTGGTTTTGAAATATTGTTATTTGTTAGGATTTCTGCTGTAGCATTATTGTATATTATTTGAACCCATTTTATGAAATTATTTCCAAGTCCAAACCTTTGTAGGACTTCAAAAAGAAAGGGCCATTCAACTCTATCAAAGGCCTTTTCGGCGTCCAATGATAGGAGAGCTGTATCCGGTGCTTCTTTATTAAAATAAATAATATTAAATAGTCTTCTTACATTATGGAAGCCTTGTCTACCCTTTATAAAGCCATTCTGATCTCGATTAATAATATTTGGTAAAATTTCTTGTATTCGTCTTGCTAAAATTTTACAGATTATCTTAAGGTCGGCGTTTAATAGGCTTATTGGTCTCATATTTTCACATTTATTAGAGGGCTTACCTGGTTTTGGCAGCAGTATAATTAAGGCATTATTTATGTATGATGGTAAATTATTATTTTGAAATGCTTCTAAAACCATTTCCAAAAAAGGTTTTATTAATTTATTCTTAAATTTTTTATAAAGGTCAACTGGAAGACCATCTGGTCCTGCACTTTTTCCTGATTTCATATTATCAATGGCTAGCCCAACTTCTTCTTGACTAATTTTAGACTCCAATATCTCCCTGTTTTCATTTGGAATACACGGTATAGATAGTTCGTTCAAAAACCCATTTAGTTTTGTTAAATCAGGTTCATTTTTGGTATCATATAATTTTTCATAGTAATCTCTAAAGGCTCTATTAATTTCTAAAGGATCTATAACTACCTGTCCGTTACTTATAATACTGGTAATTGGTGTTTTAATTTCCAATTGTTTAATCTGCCATGCTAATAATTTTCCTGATTTTTCACCTTGTTCATAAAAAGATTGTTTCAATCTTAGAAGACTCGAGGCAGCTCTATTCGCTGATTTTTTGTCGTATTCAGCTCTCAAAATCAGTAATTCATTCTCCAACCTTGGGTCACTTCCTGCATACACTTTTTCCTGAAGATTTTTTATTTTATGTTCCAATTTAGCTCTCTCCTCTCGAGTCTTCTTAGATTTTGATCCTGTATAACTAATAATATGTCCCCTAATAAAAGCTTTGAAAGCCTCCCACTTTACACATGCTGATGTTTGTGTAGTATTGATGTCAAAGAACTCGTCTGTTTTTCTATATACTTGACAAATTCCTCATCCTGAAGCCATTTATGCTGAAATTGCCATCTACCTGATTCCTTTGTCAATTTTTTATCTACATATATTAGACAACAGGGTGCATGATCAGAGATCACGATGTTATCATAAAAGCAGTTTTGAATCTTGGACCTTAATTCTGTGGAAATCAAAAAATAATCAATACGTGAGAATGTCTTGTAGGTACTGGAATAACAAGAATAGGCTTTAACTTGTGGTTTCATTTCTCTCCATATATCTAACAATCTCAATTCTTTCATAAAATGATTAATAGTCATCCTACATCCAATGTGCGTACAATCCAGTCCTGTTGATCTATCCACACCTGGATTCAATGTACAATTAAAATCCCCTGCTATTACATGTTGCCCTGTAAGTGATGATAAGATGAGAAATAAATTAGCAAAGAACTTCTGATCATCTATATTGGGACCATATAAGTTCACAAGATTTATATTTTCTAATAGCAAAGAACCTTGAATGATTACATATCTTCCAAATTTGTCTCCAATTACATTTTTCACTTGAAAAGGAACTGATTTATGTATGAGAGTCATAACTCCCCTGGCTTGGGATGAAAATGAAGAGGTGAATACACTTCCCTGCCATCTACTCCTAATTCTTTTAACATCCTCCTCTATCAGATGAGTTTCTTGTAAAAACACAATTCTTGAACCCATGTCCTTTATTTTATTCATAACTTGTTTAAGTTTTTTTAAATTTTGTAGACCTCTGCAATTCCATGAAGTTAAATTAAGATTAACACTTTGGTCCATGATCAATAGAGAGTTTGGGATTACCTTGCAGTGTAAACATGCTCATACAGAGAAGCAAAAACATGAGTGGTTGAACATTCATCCTACAAACTACACACAAACAAATTTCCCCTTCCCACACTTGTGGCAAACCCCCCAAAATCAAAAGAAAAATTCTGTCTCCCGATATAGCCATCGACCGTTCCACACCCACGGGGAACAGCCTAAGCCACTCCTTCTTCATCCTCCCAATCACCCTAACTCTACTGCTTTTAATGACGTAACATTAACTCTCCTCTGTAGTTTTCCAACTTAACTCCAAAATTTTTAACAACTTTGTACATCATAGTTTTTTTTTTGTTTGTTTGTTTTGTTTTTGTTTTGTTTTTTTAATATATAATACAATCTATATTTTGTAAACTTACTATTTACTTCAAGTCAGTCAGATGCCTGTGCAAATGCTTAATTATTCTACCTTATATTTTGTTCATGCTTAGCTCCCACCAGTCTCTTCTTCTTCTTTGATCTTCTTGATGAACTCCTGCGCCTCCTCTGGGGTCTTGAAGATGTGGGTTCTGCCCTCATACGTGGTCAGCAGTCTCGCAGGATAGATTACACCATGACGAATCCCAAGGTTGCGCAGCTCCTTACGTACGGGATCAAACTGCTTCCTCAATTGCTGGATTCCTGTGGCCAAATCTGGGTAGAACCGCACCTGCTGGTCCTGGTGTTTAATCTCTCCTTTAGCACGTGCAGCGTTGAAGATCTTCATCCTGTCTCTGTTGCTAAGAAACTTCATAATTAAGGTCCTCGGCGGTCCCTTATCTCTCCGTGGGCCAATACGATGTGCTTTTTCCAGAACCACTGCTGATTGCAACTCCTCGCTGCCCAGCACCTCCGGAATCCACTTTTCCAGAAAGGAACATACGTCCCGACCTTCTGATTCCTCTGGAAGACCCACCAGCCTCAAATTATTCTGTCTCGACCGAGATTCCAAATCCAAAATATTATCTTCCAGAGATTTATTTTTTTTTTCCAAAGTGCGCACCTTTAAATGAAGACGGGTGACGTCATCTTCAGCACTAGCGAGACGGAGCTCCATCTGCGCCGTTCGTTCTACACAGTCACCCAATTCCTTTCTTATTCCTTCCAACGCTGTCATAATCCCATCAAATCTAGAGGAAAAGTCCGCTCTCATTGAACTCATGGCAGCCATCAGCGCATCTGCGCCATTCCCCGCAGAAATCGCACCGTTGCCAGCCTCCTCCGCCATATATGGAGTTTTGTTTGCTGCGTCACAGACCTGAAAGTCCGTTAATTTGGACTGTTTCGGCGGCTCGCTTTTTCCTTTTCCTGGTTTTCCAGCCTTAGGCTTCGCCGACATATCCTCGCCCAAATGCTGGGATACGTTCTGTCCCAAATGAGAGAGTTATTTGCCGATTTTTTTCTCCAGGAGCAGAGCAGAGCGAGACACGTCCGTACTACGTGGCAGCCATAACCGGAAGTGACGTCACGGCTTTTGCTAGCAAACATGTTTGCTTAAGTTAATGTATTTTTGCATGAATGAAGTAGTTTTAGTTTGAGACATTCATTCATCTTCTTCTTCCGCTTAATCCTTTTCGGGTCGCGGGGGGGCTGGAGCCTATCCCAGAATCTCTGGGCGAGAGGCAGGGTCCACCCTGGACAGATCACCAGTCCATCACAGGGCCAACACAGAGAGACAGACATCCATTCACTCCCACAGTCATACCTAAGGACAATTTAGTCTGAGACATGTTTCCACAAACTGTTTGCTGCAGCAGAACATAGCAATTTCTGTGAGTAGAATGAACATAGGCAACTGTTAGTCCACCTCCTCAGGCTCAGCCCAGGCTAATGCATCAGGTGAGGGAAAACTGTCACCATATACATTTAATTTCCAATCAAATGATCTCATTAAGATTTAATGTACGATATGCTCATATGACAAGGGGCTTGTTTTTAGACAAATGCTTATTATTTCAAAAATTCTCAAGCAACTTTCAATTGTTCCACTGGCAGATTTTTTTTCTTATTGCAAGCAAAAATACATTGCAGTAAAAGTTTTCCTAATTTTCAAGTGTAATATGACATCTAACATGGCTAGCTTTTGTTGTTTTCATCTTAGGTCCATCTCCATCCTCTGCAGAGCACTGTCTCTCATCCCCATCCACTGTTCCCACCGTCCCCTCCATGTGTGCTCTAACCTCAGCTGATGTACCCGGTAAGTTAACAAAAAAGCCTTTGTAAATTGCTCAGTGTACAGCAGGGATGGGCAACTTTGGTGGAAGTGAGGGACACAATTTTTTTTTTCCCCTCACCTCCCAAAGGCCAGATTTACATGTAAACCTTTTTATTTATTTTATTTTATTTTTGTTGGGGGGGGGAGGTCTTCAAAGTCAAAAGTTTTACAATTGATAAAATTAAATCATGACCTAAATTTAAAACTCTCCATCAAAATGATGAGCAAAGACAAATTCCTGACGGTATTTAACAAAAAAGCCAAGAAGAAAAGGAAATGTGATGATGAAAAACAATGTTTTTAAAATATTAGAAGAAAATGATCAAAGTAAAAAATAGTTTTTTTGATAAATATGCTACATTTCTGGTTTAAATTAGCCATTGTTTTGCAAATCTATATTTTATTTTGGTATTAGATGTGCAAGCTTCTTCTAACAGATTTGCATCATTTATTTAAAAATTTGTAACTTTTTAGTTGTACTGGGATTTTTTCTAAATTACTGAGTTTTTCTGTCGTAAATATGCCTTTCAGTTTGAAACATGTAAATACTCCTTGGTGAGGAGCTGTAGCATTTATTGTTCGTTAAAAGCAGCCTACTCTGTACATTTACTACTGTTCACAGCCTATTAATGTGGTCTCAGCATGCAACACGTATACCTTAAAAGACATACTCCAGGGCACACTGCTCCCGCTATCTCTGCTGGCACACGGCACAGAATGCAGTTCCAAATGGGATATAAATAAATAATTGATTTTTGGAAATGGACTGCCAGGCCGCAGTGGATGACGTCAGGAGCCGCATATGGCCCACGGCCCGGCAGTTGCCCATCTTCAGTGTAAACTGAGCAGATGTAGTTAAATTTGTAGTTCTTGAATTTACTAGTATTTCAAATTAAAAACCATAGATGGGTGAAAACATGCCAGCCTGACAATAAGATGATGTAAACAACACTGCTGCAGCTGTGCAGGGGGGAGCTGCTGACTTCGCCAAATACTGAAAGATTTTGACGAGTTTGCTTCCATGACCTTCATCACAATCTCACAACAAAAAGTTCTCACAGCTAGTTTTACAAGTGTATTCGTAATGACATATCAGAAAATTAAATAAATTTACAATTGATGTGTGAATGGTCATTAATCAGTATTATTGGCAGTAACGGGGGCCCCAAAATCAAATTTCGCTGAGGGCCCCAGAGGCTTCAGCCGGCCCTGTGTGAAATGAGGACAGACCTGAGTGGAAATGTAGAGAGCACACTTGACTCTGAGATGTCATCAAGATGAATTTTTTGCATCTTACTGCAGACATCTAGGTCATCCGACCTGTCCTTGTTAGCTCGTTCATCTGTTCTCCTTCCTTTTGCTTCCAAGCACAGAATTGGTAGAAAGACATGATGTTGGTTCATTTCTTTTTTGTGCACTGGTCATGGGAGCTGCTACTGCAGCAACTACACAACAATACTGAATCCTTTATTTTAGGAAGGACACACAAGCCAAAAAAATGAAACAAAAACAACAAAAACCCGCTTCAATAGCTCCTCCTCTGTCTGTGGTGCTACATGCTGCAGGTGCTGCGCCTACTGTCCCAACATGGTGGACTGATCCCACAATTCGTTGCACCGGTGACATCAGTGGGCATTCTCGAATATGCTTTTTTGAGTTGCCCCTTTATTTTAGTGGGTTATTGTTGAGAGAGTGACATATGGTGAAAACCTTCTGGCCTTACATGAATTACAGTGGATATAAAAGTCTACACACCCCAGTTCAAATGCCAGGTTTTTGTGATGTAAAAAATGAGACCAAGATAAATCATTTAAAAACTTTTTCCACCATTAATGTGACCTATAACCTGTACAAACTTATTGAAAAACAAACTGAAATCTTTTAAGGGAAAAAAAAAAAAAAAAAATTAGAATAACCTGTTTGCATAAACATGCACACCCTGTTACGACTGGGGATGTGGCTGTGTTCAGAATTAACCAATCACATTCAAACTCATGTTAACTGGGAGTCACACACCTGCCGCCATTTAAAATGCCTCTGATTAACTCCAAATAAAGTTCAGCTGTTTTAGTAGCTTTTCCTGACATTTTTATAGTTGCATCTTACAGTACAAGCCATGGTCCGCAGAGAGCTTCCAAAGCGTCAGAGAGACCTCATTGTTCAAAGGTATCAGTCAGGAGAAGGGTACAAAAGAATTTCCAAGGCATTAAGTATACCGTGGAACACTGAAGACAGTCACCATTAAGTGGAGAAAATATGGCACAACAGTGACATTACCAAGAACTGGACGTCCCTCCAAAACTGATGAAAACTGGTCAGGGAGGCTGCCAAGAGGCCGACCGCAACATTGAAGGAGCTGCAGGAATTTCTGGCAAGTCCTGGCTGTTTAGTACATGTGACAATCTCCCGTCTTCTTCCTATGTCTGGGCTATGGGGTAGGGTGGCAAGACGGAAGCCTTATTTTACGAAGAAAAACATCCACGCCAGCGTTTCCTCTGGCTTAAAGACCCTTGCGCGGTGGCAACATTTTTTTCGGGGGGGTGTGGTGTGACACTATTGTAAACGGACTATGTTAATTTTATACTATACATTTCTTTTTTAAAATTTTGCACAATAACTGTGCATATGGAACTTACTATTGGAAGCATTGTATAACCGAGGCTTGAATGTTGGAATACTGGGCCAGTTGGGGTCCCATCCAGACGTCCTGTGTTTGGACTTTTTACTGGTGTCATTCTTCTCTCCTCCCTCTGCTATCACCTCTCCGGGACCCTCTGCCTGAACACTTTCCTCTCCTTGGCTCCTCTCTTCTGTCTCATCTTTCCCTCTCTGAGCCCTTTCTAATTCAGGTTCTCTCTGTCTATGATGGTATACAAACAGGTTAGAAAATATCAAGTGTCTTGTTTTGTCCTGCAGGATTTTTTTTTGTCATGGTTTTCATAAATGTCAAAAAATGTGCATTTTTTTGGTATTTTTATTCTAGTGTTTATTCATAACAGTAATTTACTCATGCATACTGAAATGATATGATCAGACGTGGGTATAGTAGCCAGAAATTCCACTCATGTAAAAGCAGTGCTTTGAAATTAATAATTATAAGTAGACAACCAAAACTTTCTAGTTTTTAGGGTACAAAGAGAACCCACTTAAAAACTTGAGTAATGACTTCAGTAGGGCTGAAACGATTAGTTGACGTTGTTGATAACGTCAACAATAATACTTTCTTTTCAGCATTTCTTGACAAATACTTTTATTGTCGACAACTCATTTAATTATAAAGTTTATATGCATGCCACGGTAATGTTCTAACTGCAATGCACGACCAGAACTGCTGCAGGCAGTAGCGCCTCTGTTGTCCGGCATGCGTGAACAATTTCCAGCAAAGAAGAAGAGGAGCTCATTATGGCTCTGTGTATGGCGAATGTTGAAGTGGATATCTACCCAGAACGGGGAAGACAACACTTTGGGGAACTGACGCATGAAGACGACGAAGAGTTCAGCAGCAGCAGTGGGGAGAGAGTTAGACAGTGAGGTCAGGACGGTGAGCAGGGCTGTCAGCAGAAGGAAGGAGGCTGTGTTCTGCACGTCGACTGTGTTCTCTGAGAGAGAAGGAGAGAGGTTCACAGAGTTGTTTGCCGGTTGTGTATAATCTGATCTGTGACTAGATTAAGCATGATATGGAATAGTGGTGAGGAAGGGGGGAGTGATATGGATTCAACGGAGTGGAGAAAAGTGCAGAAAAAGAAGCAAGTTAGGGGACAGGAGTAGCAGCAGCTCAGATGGGATAGAAGGGTACAGAATGGTAAGGAGGAGAATCGCTGAGGATGAAGGATTCAAAGAAATTTTGACATTCAAGGAAGGGCAGGATATAAGGAAGAATAGTCCCGTGGCGTTGACTAGTGGGCTGAAGGATAAAATTGGTGACATTTTGTTGGTGAAGGTGCTGGGAGATGGTAGCCTGTTAATTAAACGCAAAGATGAAGAACAAAGAGAGAAAGCGATGAAATTAAACAGAGTATGTAACAAAGCAGTGGGCAAAGTCAGGAAGACAGGTGTCACACCCTTTCAGAGGGGGGTGATATATGGAATCCCTGTAGGAGAAAATTTGGAGAATTTGAAGGCAAATATAAGGAAGTGAAGTTCTTGGAATTACGCGGTTGCAAGCAAGAAGGGGTGGTGAGAGGGTTGACAGTCTGTCAGTGCTGTTAGACTTTCAAGAGAGGGTGCTGCCTGATAACAGTGAAAGTGGGATACTTGTGCTATAATGCAAGAGCCTATATTCTGCCACCTTTGAGATGCTACAAGTGCCAAAAATATGGACATACTGCAACAGCATGTTGAGGAAAACAAAAGTGTGGAAGGTGTGGAGGTGAACATGAGTATGGGAAGTGTGAGGAGGGAGCGGAGATGAAATGCGCCAATTGTGGAGGAGGGCACGGTGTGGCATATGGTGGCTGAGAGATCAGGAAAAAAGCCGTACAAGTACAGAAATTAAGAATGAATAGAGACATATCATATGCAGAGAAGGTAATTCAGAGGGAGAGGAGAGAGGGAGAAACAGAAGAGAAGAAACAATTGAATGAACGACAGGAGACTCAGTCAGATAAACAAGGATGATGTGTGTATGGTAAAGAAGGTCAAGTTAGTACATTTCACTGCAGAAGGAATTAACTGCACCTACCAAGCTAAGAGAAAGTCTGAGAAGATGAAATAATTGTAAAGTGTGCAGTAAGGCATTTGCACATTCAAGGATTTGTTTAGTGTCAAATGGTCAAGAATTTAAGGGCGTTGTTAAGGATCTAACATGTAAACCTGATGTAATTTGTATAGTAAAGACATGGCTTAGGCCTAATTTGGATTTTGTGATGATATTTATGTATTAGAAGGGACAGAGAAGGAGATGTATACTGCTGCATCTCTCTCATTAAAAAGACGTGGCAAAGTGAGTGGAATAATGAATGTACAAGAAGATACTTATTTAAAAATATGCCGTTAGTCGATACTGAGGCAAGATCAGCAGGACGTGAGATTTGAAGAAAGCGTGATAACAAGATTAAGGAAAACACCCAAGTGGAAACTGTGATTATTATGGAGTAGAGGAAACAGTAGATCATGTGTTAATGCACTGTCAGAGGTATCAACAGGAACCAAACAGGTTGCAAAATAAGTTAAACAGGATTGGGTTAAATAGTGTTAGAAATATATTGCAGAAATCATCTGATGACAAGTGCTGGAATCTCCTTCTACAGCAGGGGTCACCAACACGGTGTCTGCGGGCACCAGGGACCACATGCGTCGCCCGTGAGCCGGTTCTGAAAATAGCACTCGTTACCAATGAGCTTCGTCTTAAATTTCTTAAATTGTGTTACCATTATTTTTGAATCACACTTGCAATGATGTAGATTTTAAAATGAAAATATAAAAACAATCAAAAACAAGAATGTTTAGTATTCATACACTCTGATTTACCGTGGTTCAAAGGTCAGTGTAGTGCACATGACAAATTTCAGCATTTGGTGAGATAAGCTAGTGTCATCAACGACCCTTTCAGGGCAGAAATAAGGTCACCACTCACCAGCTGTGAGTTTGCACATTTAATAATAAAGAACACAAATAAACCACCAAGGGTAACTACAGGTAATGACGAACAGAAATAATAACCATGAGGGGTAACTTACAGAGTATCAGGCAAAGCTGAATACTGAGGCAGCGAATAAAAGATGGAGCACACACAGGAGTAAAGTCCTAAACATGGAATCCACGTCAGGAGGAGAATGTAGGCTGCAGCGCTGAACTTCTTCTTCTTCTTCTTCTTATGATGTTTTATGGCGGTTGGCAAACAGCTTGTAGGTGCATTACCGCCAACTTCTGGAATGGAGTGTGATTCAGAATGGCATTACTCTCCTATATCCTTGAAATTAGTCCTGTTGTCCTCATAAACCTAAAAACTGCCTTATAGACCGCATCCCCTGAACTTCTCTGCAAAATGTCTTTTATACTGAGCTGGGTTTTGTTCCTGTATAGACTGTCCACCAATGCTAACCGTGCAACTTCATACTTTGGACAGTGCTTAAATACATGTTCAACTGTTTCATCATTTCCACAATAATCACATTTTCCATTTGGGTGTTTTTCCATGATAACTAATGTACTATTCAGCCCTGTGTGACCTAATCTTAACCTGGATATGATGTCCTCCTCCTTTCTGCTCCTTTGTCCTTCTCTAGCTCCCCCTACTTTCTTTTGTATGCCATACAGGCTTCGTCCTTTACTTCCTTTGTCCCAGTCTTCCTGCCACTTCTTTTTAATTTGCCTTTTGATAATGCTCTTGACCTCTGCTTTGCTATGTTTCACATTCCAACTAACTTGACTCATCCTAGTTGCCCTTTTTGCATATTTATCTGCTAATTCATTCCCCTCCACTCCAATGTGCGCCGGGATCCAAATGAATCTGATGTTCACTCCTGCCTTTGAGATTCTCCCTACTGAATGTACAATTTCCATCACCAAATCCTGTCTTGACTCTGAATGCATTTGCCCAATACTCTCCATTGCGCTGCTAGAGTCAGACCCTATCAAAACCTTTCTGGGTTTTACTTCTTCCACCCAGCCCAATGCCAAGCAGATTGCCAGAAGCTCCCCAGTATACACAGCCAGGTCATCACTAACCCTTTCCTTCTTCATGAGATCTAATTCTGGAATGATGAATGCTATTCCCACAATGTTTTTTGTCGATTTAGATGCATCCGTATAAATCTTTATAAAGTCAGGATAGCTACCGTCTAAATAGTTATTGACCTCCTTCTTGTTTATCCTCCCTCTTATGTCATTTGTTAAAAGTCTAAAATCCACCTTTACTTCTTCCAGACTCCATGGTGTTTCTGCAGAGAGAGGGACTGTTGGACATACTACTTTATGAGCAACCCTTAGCTCCCTGACTTTATTCTTTATTGTCCATCCAAAGCTTCTCATTTGTCTCTTTTCCTTCTCTTGGCAAGGTTTCAGCACACTGTGCACTGGGTGACTGTCACTGAATCCTCTGATGTTGGCCCAGTATGTGGCTGCTATTTGGGTTCTTCTTAACTCCAGAGGCATTTCACCCATCTCCACCTGGAGTGCTGTTACTGGAGTAGTTTTTATGGCCCCACAGCATAGCCTCAGAGCTTGGTATTGAATTATATCCAATTTTTTCAATAATGTTTCTGAAGCTGATCCATATATAACACACCCATAATCAAACACTGACCTAACTAATGCTGCGTATAATGTTTTTAAAGCACCTCTACTTGCTCCCCATTCTCTTCCCCTCAAACATCTAATAATATTTAAGACCTTCTTAGATTTTGCCACAATTTTTTCAACGTGAATCTTCCAAGAACAACCCTTATCAAACCACACTCCCAAATACTTGAAACACTCCACACTTTCTATGTTTTGATCATATATTTTAAGATTTACTTGATTGTTTGTTCTCTTCCTTGTGAAGACCATAGCCTTTGTTTTTCCCACCGAAAACCTAAATCCCCATTCCACTGCCCAAGCCTCAATTTCGTTAATCGCTTGCTGCAACTTTTTAACAATAAATGATAGATTTTTCCCTCTTGTCCACATAGCACCATCATCTGCAAACAAAGAGACACCAACAAAACTCCTAACTCTAGAAAAAATGTCATTGATCATGACTGAAAACAAAATGGGACTAATACTACTGCCTTGTGGGGTTCCATTTTCTATTATTTGGCTTGAGCTATGCTGCTTCCCTATTCTTACCGAAATTTTTCGGTCACTCAAAAAATTTTTAATCCATCTTTTCATTCTCCCTCTAATGCCTAGCTTATGTAGTTTGATAATCAGCCCCTCCTTCCACATCATGTCATATGCCTTCTCAACATCCAAAAACACCGCTACCACACTTTCCTTATTCACTTGGGCCTTCCTAATCTCATGTTCCAAACAGACAGCAGAATCAGTAGTACTTCTCCCTTTTCTAAATCCGCTTTGGTAATTCTTTAATGCCTCTCTAGACTCCAGATAGTATGTTAACCTTTTATTAATCATTCTTTCCATAGTTTTACCAACATGGGATGTTAGAGCGATCGGTCTGTAACTCTCACCTAAACCTGGATTTTTACCTGGCTTGCATATTGGGACAACAACCGCTTCTTTCCATGAAGTAGGCAATATCCCTTCTTCCCAAACCTTGTTGTACAACTTTAATAATGTCTTTTTACCAGCTTCACTCAGGTTTTTAATCATTTTATACGTCACTTGATCTTTCCCTGGAGTTGTCTTACATATTTTCCTTAACGTATGATTTAATTCAGCCATTGAAAACTCCCGATTTAGCCCATTCTCAAATTCTCCCTCAGCTTGCAACGCTTCCGCATTATTTAATTTTGTCTGCTCTCTTCCATTTTTTTCCTCAAAGCTCAAATTTTCTGCACTACTTATTTTACTGAAGATTTTAACTAAATGCTCTGCCTTTTCATTGTCGTCCACTATCAAACTGTCCCCGTTCTCCATAATTGGATACTTTAGCTCCCTCCTTATCCCAGACATCCTTTTAATTGTTCCCCATACCTTCTCCAAGGGGGTACTTCTTCCCAATGATTCACAGTATTTCCTCCAAAACTCTTTTTTGGTCTGTTTAATTATTCTCCGCACTTTAGCCTGCTCCTGTTTATAACTGATCAAGTTATCCATACTCAATACATTTTTTAAAACTTTAAAAGCTTTGTTCCGATTTTTAACTGCTTTAGAACACTCTGGAGTCCACCAAGGAACTAGTTTTTTCCTTTTTCCCCAACCTCTTCTTGGGATAGTTTCCTTTGCTGCTTTAATGATTGCTGTTGTGATTCCTGCATTCATCTCTTCCACTGTCTGGTTTACTTTTATTTCCTTCAGTTTCCTCTCACTTAAAATTGAAAATTTTCCCCAATCTGCCTTATCAAATGCCCACCTCTTGTCTCTTCCTTCTTGGTCAATATCATTTCCTACTCCAATATCAACCACTATTGGGAAGTGATCACTTCCTATAGTGCTTTCCCTTATTACCCTCCACCTGCACCTGCCAGCCAAGCTTTGTGAGATCAAGGTGAGATCTATAGCAGATTCTGTCCCCCTCGCCAAATTCACCCTAGTGCCTGAACCATCATTCAAACACACTAACTCCTTGTCCTCCATGATCTCTTCTATAACCTCTCCGCTAGTGTCATCTTGTTTCCCCCATAATGTACTATGCGCATTGAAATCCCCGCACCAGACCACTCTCCCCCTCCAGTCCTGGAGAATTGTCTCCAACTCACTTTTGACTAGTTGCTTACATGGATTGTAGAAACTGATTATTTTCATACTGCCCTCTTTAGTCCATATCTCGATGACAATTACTTCCAGCTCTTGTACTGTGATCAGTTGCCTATACTTCACCCCTTGTCTAACGAAAATTGCACAACCCCCACCTCCCCCATCCTTCCTATCTTTACGTATTCCAGAATATCCCTTAATTGTGAAATCTAGTGATGGTTTAAGCCATGTCTCCTGCACACAAATAATATCTGGTTTTGTTGTCAGTTCCTGGAGAAATCCTTTAAATTCCTGCCCATTTGCAATCAGACTCCTTGCGTTCCACTGGAGGATGGTTGTCATGGGTTAACCTGTTGGCCCCCCTCTACAGCTCCCTCTCCTTGACTCAGTTCTGTATGGATTTTTTCCCAGGATAGATCCTTGGTATTAAAGAATTTTGTTGCCGCTTTCACAATGATCTTTATCTTCTCAGTTCTAGTCTTAGCCTGCTCCGAGCAGTTGATGACATAGGCTAGAAAAAGAACAAGCTTATCTGTTGTGATATTAGTCTGGCAATTTGGTGGTTCTACTTCCTTGTTATTGACAGTGTGTTCTTCTTTCTCCTGTTGATTCACGACCCTTGCTGCTTCTGCGTATGTCAACTTCTTCTCTACTCTTGCTTGCTGGATTTCTACTGCCTGTTTTCTCATTACACAGCCTCCATAAGCTGCTGTGTGATTCCCTCCACAATTACAGCATTTAATTATGCTGTTACTTCCACATTCTCCATAACTGTGCTCACCACCACATCTTCCACACCTCTGCTTTCCTTTGCACACACTAGCTATATGCCCATATCTCTGACATTTATAACACCTGAGAGGAGGGGGGATATAAGCCCTAACAGGAAAACTCAAGTATCCAATCAGCACTTTTTCTGGCAAGGTCTTGTCTCTAAATTCCAGCATTACAGATGGGCTATCCACCTTTTCCCCATTCCTGACTGCTTGTAGGCGTCTAATCCCCACAACTGTTCCTCCTTTAACCATTTTTTTTAGTTCTTCCAAGTTTTCCCCCACTGGGATTCCAGATATCACCCCCCTAACACCATCAAACCCTGTGACTTCTTTCCTTTCTACAATCTCTTTCTTGCACACTCTCTGCAGCTGGAGTGCTTTGTTCTTTTGTTCTGCATTCTTACATTTCACTAGGAGATTTCCATCTCTTAACACTTTGGCCATTTCTATGTCTCCTATAGCACTTCTTAATCCATTGGTTAGAGCTAGTGGGCTCACAGCTGTAATTTCTTGTCCTGGTTTAAACCTCAAGATAATTTTAAATCCTTCCGCTACTATTTTCCTCCTCACCTCGCGTCTTTCCTCGTCACCTGATAGCTGCCGCTTGCCATTCTGCTTTACGTCTCCTTCATTCTTGCTCTTTCCTACTTTACTCTTCCTACTCCTTACTGAATTCCATCCCATCTCCATATCTTCGTCATCAGTCAGACCCCCGCTACTACTACATGCCATTCTGAATCAGTCTCAATCCAAAAATATGCCAGTACCACTTTCTGTCGATTCGTTCTTCCACTCAGTCTGGTCCGTTCCGACGTCCGTCCAAACAAAATGCCCAAACCCAAATGCCTCAATCAATGCCAACAGCAGGAGCTCCTGAACGCATAAACTTTTCTTCTGTCGCACGTAAGCAAACCAGTGTTGCCAGGTCTCACGAGAGAAACAAGTCCCCAAAAAAGCCCAACAGGCAACCTCCTACATTGTGTAAAAACTGCAGCGCTGAACTGCGGAGCAGGCAGCCTTATAAAGGGTAAGGGAATTAACCAAATCATAACCAGGTGTGGGTACAAGAGCAATGACGATTAACCTAAATAACAACAGCTGGAGACAACCATGAAACTAAGCTGGTAACACAGGAAGTAAACAAATGTGGCTGTCAAAATAAAAGCACAAACCATAATGAATGGAAAAACAAGAACACATACATGAACCAAAAAATACAAAAGGAGAAAACTGAGGAAGGCTAATAATACCCAATAACTCAAGAAGAAGAAATACCGAAAATAACCAGCAAAACCTTGAGACCTGAGCATGGCTCTCACCCGCGCTCAGAATCATGACAGCTAGTGGGGGATGTGACGATGAGGAGTTAAATGTGAATTCTACCTCCAAAAACATGGTAGAAAAAAGAAAGAAAACTTATTATTTTCATAGCAAATGTGAAGAAGACTTCTTTTTTACTACGGTGAAAGAAAAATGTGTTTCTCATTTACGGGGTGACTGTGGCAACAGCAAAGTGACACAACGCTGAAAGACACTTCAGTACATGTCATGAAAGCTACCATGCTGACTACCCACCGGGCAGCGCACTGTGGCAGAGAAAGTCCATGAGTAAAAATCAACTTTAGGCAAACAGCAGTTTTTTTTTTTTTTTTTCCCACAAGGCCACTGAAAAATTCCCAAAAAACAACCGAAGCCTCATCTGGAGCTACACAGTTTTTGATAAAGAAGAAGGCCTTTATAAGCAATGATGATAGTTGCAAACACTGTATTTAAAGACGCAAAGAATGCAGTGTTTCCTCTGGCTGAAACACCTTGGCGCAGTGGCAACATATTTTTCCGATGGAATTTACCATTTTAAGTATTGTACATGCTGGAATATTGGGCCAGTTGGGGTCCCACCCAGACGTCCTGTGTTTAGAATTTTTAGTGGTGTTATCCTTCTCTCCTTCCTCTGCCTGAACACTTTCCTCTCCTTGGCTCCTCTCTTCTGTCTCATCTTGCCCTCTCTGAGCTCTGTCTAATTCAGGTTCTCACTCCGTCTATGGTGGTATACAAACAAGTTTGAAAATATCAAGTGTCATGTTTTGTCTTGAGAGATTTTTTTGTCATGGTTTACATAAATGACAAAAATATGTGTATTTATTTTGTATTTTTATTCTAGTGTTTCTTTTTTCCCACTGCGAGAGTAGGGAAGGGAAAAAAAACATTCCTAATAGAAATGTACTAAGATCAGGTGGGTATAGTAACCAGAAATTCTACTCATGTAAAAGCAGTGCTTTGAAATTAATAATTAAAAGTAGACAACCAAAAATTTCTAGTTAAGGGCACAAAGAGCACCCACTTAAAAACTTGAGTAATGAATGAATGAATCTTTATTTCAGATAGATTAGATCAAAAGAAAGGAACAGAATAATATAACAAGGGGAAAAAAAATCCAACAAGATCAAATTAAACAATAACTCCTCGGATTATACAATTCAACATGTTATCCGAAATGGGTGATGGCTTATATTGCCCACCCATATTCCATCTAAGAATTCAAAAATAAAATAAAAGTGATTACAAATCAGAACAAAGCTAAGACAAAACGTGACAAAACAAAAATAAGCAACAGCACAACACAGACTGGATATGATAATCCTTATGTGATTTTACACGTCATCTTGTATATATGTTTGGAGTATTTCTTCCTTTAGTTTTTGTTTAAATTGTCCAAGCGTTGTACATGATTTTAATTCAGGTCCAAAAGCGTTCCACAATCTGACTCCTTGCACTGAAACACAGTGTTGCTTGGTGGTAGTTCTCACTGAAGGTTTTTGAAATATACATGTTCCTCTGAAATGATATTGTTTCTCCCTTATTTGGAACAACTTTTGGATATTTGCGGGCAGTGATAGATTCTTCACTTTAAACATTATTACTGCAGTTTTAAAGTCAACCAGATCTTTCATCTTGAGAGCTTTTAAGAAAAAGTGTGTTGGTTCCCTGTAAGCAGCTTTATTTATTATTCTAATAGCTCTCTTCTGAAGCATAAAGACTGGATATATGTTTATTTTATATGTATTTCCCCATACTTCAGTACAATATGCCATGCATGGGAGTATTAATGAATGATACAAAGTATATAGTGTGGGTTGATTCAGCAAATTTTTCACTCTGTGTAGTATTGCAATTGATTTGGATATTTTACCTTTAATATAATTAATGTGATTTCAAACACAGTTTATTATCAAATATTACCCCAAGACATTTAATTTTGGATACCCTTTCAATCTCTGCACCATTTACACTGAGTTTAGATACTAAGTTGTTGTGATGGTTGTTGAAAATTATAAATTTTGTCTTACTTAAATTTAGTGTTAATTTGTTTGAATCAAACCACAGTTTAAGCTTTCCTAATTCCTTTCCAAGTGTATCCAAAAGTTGTTCCAAATTGCTTCCACTGCATAATAAATTAGTGTCATCTGTAAACAATATTAAATCCATTTTTTCCCGAAACTTTACATATATCATTTAAATACATATTGAATAACAATGGCCCCAAAACTGAACCCCGTGGGACTCTGCAAGTAACCTTCAGTAACTGCGAGTTTTTGCTACCAACACATACAAACTGATATCTGTTCTTTAAGTAACTACATAACCAGGACAGTGCTACCCCCCAATACCACAATTTTGTAGTTTCTTTAACAACAATCTATGAGCTACCAACTACTGCCATTTGTCAGTGAAAATGCCACATTGCGCGGCTTTTGGATGTAATTTCCAATCAAAGGGAAATAAAGAGAGCGGGGTGAGCCTCCATAGCTTTCCTAAAGAGGGAAAGTGGAGGAAAAAGTGGGGCGGCAGCGGCTCAGCAGGTAGAGCAGGTCGTCTAATAACCCGATGGTTGGCGGTTCGCATCACACTCTCCCCAGATATCCTGCCATTGTGTCCCTGGGCAAGACACTTCACCTGCATTGCCTCCAGTGCCCATAACACTTGGAATGAATTTGTAAAAATGTTTAAATGCTCAGTGGTGGCCGGAGAGGTTGTTGGCGTGGATTGGCAGCCACATTTCCCTCACTCTGTCTGTGATCCCGCGCTGTAGCGCATGCCTGATAAAACTGACATATGTATTAATCACGCTGTGATAATAGCACAATATCGCTCAAAGCGCACGCATGAGACATGTCTGTGATCGCACGCTTGTGTTGACCGTTCCTGCCTTTCGTCTCCTAACCGTGGTTTTGGGACGCAGGGGAGATGCATCTTCCTCCGCGCTCAATTCCCGAGGAAAATTCACTCTTGTGGTACACAGAAGCAGCTCTGGTGTCCTCTGACAGCTCTTCGGTCTTGGCCATAGTGGAGTTTGGAGTCTGACTGTTTGAGGTTGTGGACAGATGTCTTTTATACTGATAACGAGTTCAAACAGGTGCAATTAATACAGGTAACGAGTGGAGGACAGAGGAGCATCTTAAAGAAGAAGTTACAGGTCTGTGAGAGCCAGAAATCTGGCTTGTTTGTAGGTGACCAAATACTTATTTTTCACCATAATTTGGAAATAAATTCTTTGAAAATCAGACAATGTGATTTTCTGGATTTTTTTTCCCTCATTTTGTCTCTCATAGTTGAGGTATACCTATGATGAAAATTGGAGACCTCTCTCATCTTGTAAGTGGGAGAACTTGCACAATTGGTGGCTGACTAAATACTTTTTTGCCCCACTGTATATCAGGTGTCCCTTTGAGCATGTTTATGGAAGAAGTGAAAAACGAGATCCAAGGAGGAAAGGTGAAGGATGTGAAAAGGCTAAAGAGCAAAAGAGAAGGTTCACTGAAGGATACATTGTCACATTATCATTACTGTAATGATCCAGTTTGAGGAAACACTTCCTAAATCAGCCCAAATAGGATACCTGTATTACAGTGTCAGAGAATATGTCCCAAAGCCACTCAGGTGCTACAAATGTCAAAGGATGGGTCACAATGCTCAGCAATGTAAGGGAAAATTAAGATGTGCTTGACGTGGAGGGGAGCACGAATATGGTAAATGTGAAAAGGACGCCAACGTGTTGCAACTGTAGGGGTGACCACAGTGCTGCATATGGAGGATATGTTGTGCAGAGGGAAGCTAGACAAGCCCAGGAAATCAGAATAAGTAAGAAAATCTTGTATGCGTAAGCTCTAAAAACAGTTAGAGAGGCAGGAATGGTCAGAAACATAACAGGCCTTTCTCAAAGAAGATCAGCTCAAAGGGAAGAACAGCCATCAACAAATCCCACACAAGCACAAGATCATGCCACTGCAAGGAATTGTTGTGTTCACAAATGCAAAATGGATGATGACACATTGATAGTTAAGAGGACAAACTTTGTTGCCTTTATCTGCCACACCATTAATGTTGCAGCACAGCTACAGAAGAAAAGTGACAGAATCAAAACCATTGTGGAAGCAGCAGGAAGATTCCTGGAGGTGAAAGATATCAAAGCCAACCAGACACATGGGTTACTAACAGCTCAAACTGGGGAGCATGCACATGTTGAAACTTAATATCTGAATTATGGTACTACACATACCACAGTGGAATCCGAGGAGTCTTATAGCAAATGGACAAGAACTCAAGAAGTATCTTTACGAACTGCTAGTTGTTCCAGAGGTAGTGTGTGTACAGGAGACATGGCTTCAACCTCACTTAGATTTTGTTATTCCACGATACAGTTCAGACAGGATAGAAGTAACAGTGTAAATGGAGGAGGATGTAGATAGATTTGTTTATTTGACAGGGACAGTGCAATAAACATAGACAATTAATCAATGACAATCAATCTGATGTGTTGCACAGAGTGTATAGCTATAAGCTAATTTGCAACTCTTGTCCCTGGACAATAGTTGTGCCCCTCCTTGTGCCACTTTCATTAAAGATGGCCTGGAATATAGGGTGATTCCCTCCCCTGAGGATATAGAGTGCAATATTATTGAAATATGTAGGCCAAATGGACAAGGAAATATTAAGCTGATCAATTATTACAACCCATGTAGGAAGTTAACAGCAGATACTTTCAGTGTTATGGCAGGGGAAGGCCATATGAAAGAGGTATGGTGTGGAGACTTTAATGCTCATGACAGCTTGTGGGGAAGCACACATACAGATAATGGAAATGTTGTGGAAGAGATGTTAGATGAAAGATCATTAATTTGTCTCAACAGTGGTGTAGGTACCAGGGTGGATGTGCATAGGGGCACATCATCATGACTCTGACTCTGGTATCTGATTCTTTAGTGAGCGCCTATGAATGGACGGTTATGAATAGTACAACTATGGGAAGTGATCACTTCCCAATACTTACAGTCATTAAAAATGAAGTATGTATACAAGACGGAAGGTGTTTTACAAGATGGTGTTTTGACAAGGCAGACTGGGGAAAATTTAGGCAATACTATGTACAATCATGTCATTTGGTAACATTTGAAGGTGGCATAGAAGAGTGTTCAAGTCAGGTATCCAATCATATTCTGAATGCTGCAATAGCAAGTATACCTAAGAAAACTACACGGAGTAGGAAGAATGTTGTACCCTGGTGGAATGAGGAATGTAGTATTGCAGTAAAGGAGCGAAACAAGGCATTCAGAGAGCTGAGGAAGAACATGAATAGTGAAAATTTAATAGATTATAAAAAGAAAAGGGCAGTAGCTCGAAGGATTATTAAAAACAAGAAAAGGTCAACATGGACAGAATTTTGTTCCGCCCTTGGTAGGAAAACAGAAATAGGTGATGTCTGGAGTATGTTTAAAAAAAATGAGTGGGAAGAGGGTGTCAGTTAAAAGTCCCAGCTCTTGTGGATGGGGACAAGATTGCTGTATCAGACAAAGGAAAGGCAGAAGTCTGAGATAGAGCATTTGCTGCAGTGCACAGAGGAGAACATCTTGGTGAGAGTCATAGACAGCAAAAGGAGCATAAACTCAGAGAAAATGCAAACTTAAAAAAGGAAGTGAAAGAAGATATGACTGTGTTAGACCTCGAGCTCACAATGTCGGCACTTAAAGGGCCTATATCATGCTATTTTAAGCCTTTCAGAGTAAACTATATGCATGTACAGTATGTGATAGTATATTACCTGTGGTACACTGGAGAATGAATTTCTTATGAAATATGAGTTATTTTCGCGAGCTACTTTTCCAACCCGGAAGTAAGATGCCTCGATCTCTGAGGCTCTGCCTCTCCTTCTTGTGGCTGCCGCCCATTTCATGATGTAACCCCTGAGACGGCTGCTGCAGCGTGTCGCTGGGTTCCGCCCACAAAAACTCAGAAGACATTGTCTTACGTAAAAAAGCAAACAGCGTCAATGCTAAAGTGAAAGAGTTCTGCCGATCACCACTCCGTTAGCTGCGAGGAGAAAGTGATTGTGTGCGTTAGTCTGGGGGCGGTGCTGGCAGCACAGGCACTTCCTGGAGTGGGCGGCTCATCCAAGTTCATACGTATGAACGTGGGGACCCAGTCATTATCAGGGACAGGGCGGAGCAGCAGCTCAGAGAGCAGGGTTGAGGAGGAATACTCAGAGATGCGTGAATGGAGCAAAATACCACTTTGGGGGTGTTTTTAGATTAGATTAGATTCAACTTTATTGTCATTACACATGTATGAATACAAGGTAACGAAACACAGTTTAGCATCCAATCAGAAGTGCAAAGGACAGCAGTGCAGTATATACAGTAATTAACAGTATGTGCAATTTAAGCAAATATATGCAAATATATGCAGCAGTGCAGAAAGTTAAGAGTACTGTTATGTGCAAATAATGTGCAATAAGTTAGATGTAGTTATGTAGTTATGCAGTTATGTACAGGTGAGGATGGTAAGAGATGATGGTAAGAGAGTCAGCGGGGAACTAAGTTCAATAACGTGACAGCTGTTGGAAAGAAACTGTTCCTAAACCTGCTGGTTCTAGTCCGAAGGCTTCTGAAACGTCTTCTGGAGGGGAGAAGCTGGAACAGTCCATGAGCAGGATGGTTGGAGTCCCTAAGAATGCTGCGTGCCCGGCGCAGACATCTTTTCCTGTAGACGTCCTCTATAACTGGAAGTGGAGTCCCTGTGATGCGTTGGGCGGTTTTCACCACCCCCTGCAGCGCCTTGCGGTCAGCGACAGAGCAGCTCCCATACCAGACTGTGATACAGTTGGTCAGGGTGCTCTCTATCACGCAGCGGTAGAAGTTGCCCAGGATGTCAGTTGACAGATGGTTCTTCTTCAGTGTCCTCAAGAAGAAGAGGCGCTGATGGGCCTTCTTGATCAGGCTGGTGGTGTTAACTGACCAGGACAGGTCCTCCGAGATGTGGGTCCCCAGGAATTTGAAGCTGGGGACACGTTCAGCAGCTATGCCATTAATATGGATGGGGTCATGTGTCTCTTCCCTCTCCTTCCTGTAGTCCACTATGAGCTCCTTGGTTTTACTGGTGTTAAGGAGCAGGTTATTGTCAGTGCACCAAGTAGCCAAGTGCTCAACCTCTGCCCTGTAATGTGACTCGTCGTTGTCCCTGATGAGTCCAATCACCGTGGTGTCATCTGCGAACTTTATGATGGAATTGGATCCATACATAGGCCTGCAGTCATGGGTGTAGAGGGAGTAGAGGAATGGGCTGAGCACACAGCCCTGTGGTACACCAGTGTTGAGTGTGATGACGGAAGAACGGTTGGGGCCTGACCTAACATGCTGGGGTCTGTTGGTCAGAAAATCCATGATCCAGTTGCAGGTGGAGGTACTGATTCCCAGGTCCCCAAGTTTAGTGAGCAACTTGGAGGGGATAACTGTGTTGAATGCTGAGCTGAAGTCAACAAACAGCATTCTTGCGTAGGTGTTCTTGTCATCCAGGTGTGAGAGTACATAGTGCAGCGCTGTAGAAACCGCATCCTCTGTACTCCTGTTGCTCCGGTAGGCGAACTGATGAGGGTCCAGTGTAGGGGGCAGGCCTTTTTTGAGCTGTGCCAAGACCAGTTGCTCAAAGCACTTCATGACTATGGGCGTCAGTGCGACAGGGCGATAGTCATTTAGGCACGATGGTGTTGAATGTTTCGGCACTGGTACTATTGAAGTGGTCTTGAAGCACGCTGGTACCACGGCCTGGGCCAGGGACAGATTGAAGATGTCTGTGAAGACCCCTGCCAGCTGCTCAGCGCATGCCCTCAGCACACGCCCAGGAATGCCATCAGGGCCAGCAGCCTTACGTACGTTGACATGACTCAGTGCGTTACGGACGTCGGTGTGGGTGAGTGTGAGGTGGTGGAGGTCATCAGAGGGTGGGAAATTGATGTTCTTTTCCTTGTTGTCCTTGTCAAAACGAGCATAGAAGTCATTTAGCTCATTGAGAAAGGGCACAGTCATGGCTATAGGTATGGAGTTGCTGGGCTTATAATCAGAGATAGCTTGAATGCCCTGCCACATACGTCGGGGGTCAGAGTCCCCAAAATGTTCCTCCACCTTCAGCTTGTAGCTGTGCTTGGCCTTCTTGATGCCCCTCTTCAGATCTGCCCTGGATGAACTGTAGGCCTGTGCCTACAGTTTTTGGTGAGGAATTAACATTATAACATGCTTAAAAGCTCAAAAAAGTCGATTTTGCATGATATGGAGTTTTTGCATATGACGTAAGGGGGCGTGCCGCACTGGCCCAGCCAGAGTGTGCCGCCATATTGGATGGCAAGAAACAACAGCAGCAGCAGGGTGAAACAAACCACATAGCTCACGTGTACCTACAAACTCGGCAAAATGGTGTACTCCTGTGCTGCCCATGGATGTACCAACAGATACGGCCAACCAGGACTGGAAAATGTGTCATTCTACAGGTTCCCAGCAGATGAAAATCGCAGAAATGATTGGCTTGGAAACATGCAGAGATCCATCTTGCTGCCTTCTCAATGCTGCAAGGATGAGGGGAAAGTTGTCATTAATGATAAGGGGATAAGCGGGGAATTAAATGGCTGGTGTGAAATGCAAAAAAAAAAAAAAGTTGGATTTTTGAATATCTACCTTCACTGACGTAATCTCTCGCTTTCTCATAACTTTCTGAGTCGGGTCTGGTTTGGGGGCGCCTCTCTGCTTGCTACAAAGGACAATGCACACATGAAAGGGGAAAAACTATTGTAAATGTGCATAAAGTCAGGTACGTTTTAACGCGGCGCGCCGTGGAGAGCCTTTAAAAAAAAAAAACCACGCAGCGCGCTTCACTCACCTCCGAGTCCGACGAGCTGCTGTTGTTTTCCGACTCGTTCACCAGCGAGGACTTCACATCATCCACATCCCTTTCTGCTGACACGTTTTCCGATATCTTTTCCTCCTGCTCCCCTTCGTCTTTGAAAGATATCATCTCATCGTTTGCCCCCATATCATCCCCGCCACCTCCGTTCAACTGAGGCATTTCGGCACACCAGAGGAGCGCACGGGAGCAAGATTAAAAACAAACGCGAAAACAATCAACCTTTTTTTTTTGTTGTTGTTGTCTGATCGGTGTTGTCCAGATGTGCTGCTACTGTCCTGGGTTGGAAAAGGAAACAGACTACTACAGGGAAACGTCCACGATTCAAAACTCCTGTTTCATCCTCTGATCGTGATCCCGTCCATGTCGGGCGCTGCGTAATTAATCCACATTTAAATTTTGCTCTGCAGTGTGCTAAACGACTAAGGATTTTGGTCCTGAACTTTAAAAAAAAAAAAAAAGATGTGGCAACCCTATCATGAGCAATGAGAGGCAGAAGGGAGCAGGAAAGCCGGAAAGAAGCTGCAGCAGGACTACTGGACTTGTCTGCTGTTATGACTGCTGACAATGACTCCACTGAATCTGACACAGACATCGCAGACACAGTGTCAGAGGCCACAGTGTCAGTTGTTGAAGAGGATGATAGGGATGTTATTATGTCAGACTGTGACAGTGTGTTCTCCTCACTCATTCTGATCGCTAAACAGTACAAGTTACGCCTGGGTTGTCACAGTGCAACTGCTGCTCTTGCCATCCAAGATGGCGGCACCTACGGCGTGTTTGTTTACCCCCCACGAGTCACGTGAATTTTATGGCCCTATGCAAAAACTCCATAGGCCCGTTAAGAGAGCTTTGCATGACAGTGGATACACAGTTCCAGGATATGATCAGTTAAGCTATGCTATGTTTAGGCAGTTGCCTATGCAATCAATGGAACTGGTGCTGAAACTGTTTAACAGAATATGGAAGGAGGGGGTTATTCCAAGTGGGTGGAAAAAGGCTGTAATTTTACCTTTTAATAAGCCAGGGAAAGATCCAGCTCATCCAGGTAACTACAGGCCAATAGCATTAACGTCACACTTGGCGAAATGGATGAAGAAGGTGTTAGTTTACAGACTCTCATATGTACTAGAGCAAAGACGATTAATAAACAACTATCAGAATGGTTTTAGAAGAGGAAGATCCACAGTGGATGCTCTAGTTAGGGTAAGTAATGATACTGAAAAGACTCAAAATGAAAGAAGTAATGGTTACAGTTTATCTGGAAACTGAAAAAGCTTATGACTCACTGTGGAGGGATGGACTTCTTATCAAACTGAATAAATTGGGCATTGGTGGTAGGATGTATAATTGGATAATGGATTTTTTAACACAGGACAATTAGGGTTAAAGTAGGATCAGAAGTTTCTAATGACTTTGAAATTGAAAATGGTGTTCCTCAGGGGAGTGTGATAAGCCCAGTTTTATTCAACATAATGATTAATGACATGTTTGAGGATCAAGAGGGATCCATCAAAACAGTACTATATGCAGATGATGGAGCCATATGGACGAGGGGAAGAAATGAGACATTTGTGTTCAAAAACATCAGGAAAGCAATGGAAAAAGTGGAAAAGTGGTCATAAGAGTGGGGATTTAAATTTTCAAACAGTAAAACCTGCTATATGATTTTCACAAAAAAAAAACACCCAACAACACAGAACTGATACAGAACCATTAACATTATATAATCACCCAATAGAGAAAGTGAGTGAGTTCAAATATCTAGGATTAGATTAGGATTAGAAAATATCTCTTCTTCCGGCTGTCAGAGACAGCAGACGCATTTCTTCTCCTCTCCTCTCCTCCCTTCACTGATCCCAGCTTGCTGTGTCCTGTCTGTGTCTCGCTCTTCTTCTCGCTGCATCTCGATCCAAACGGAAATTATGGAATTGGTGAGCTGGGCTTTAAATGCAATTGACACCACTTTTTCAAACAGAAAATCGGGCCCGGGGGAGCTCAAGTGTCCTGCAGGCACTTCGGCTGCGGGTTATGTGAGAGACCCATGGGACACTTGGAAACTCATGTGTCTGTGTGATCTTTCGATTGAAGATGTGGAAGACATCTACCTGTTTGGCTTCATGACCACAGGATTTCTGCTGTTTGGCTTTGGAGTTTTCCTGGTGTATCGGAAACTAAAGAAGTTGGAAAGGGCGAGTCAAAATGCGGACCCGGCGAAGCTCCTTCAACAATTCGACCAGTTGGGGAGGGCACTGATAGCGGCTAATGGCGAACTGAATCGGAAGGTGGGAAACATCTCGGAATCACTGGGTGCTCTCCAGGGAATGATTTTAAAGCCTGTGAATGTAAATGCAAATTGTGATGCACAGAATCGCATGAGAGGTGAAAATTCTATGCTCTATGTGAACTGTGCTTATCAGGCCTTGATTCGGCGTCCTTGGGAGAACTCATTCTTCCAGGAGCAAAGATAAGGCAGAAGGGAGTTTTGGCTTTTCTCTAACCCAAACATTCTGATGTGCAGCAAACTGAACTCTCTATGGACGTCATCATGTGACTAGCATGGAATTTTACCATCTGACATGCACTGAAGAGAGATGAACTCTTGTGGACACGTTATCTATGTTTAGGATACCATGGACATAACATCTAGTTGTTGCTTAGGGGAGAAATTTTGTTGTTCACCAGTAACTGACACCTCACACTGCATCCATGAATATCACATGACTGACACACACACACTGGTCTCTCTCAACTTGCTCTGTTAATGTGTGGAACTGTAACTTGTCTGCTATGTGTGCAATTAGAGGGTTTTTTTTCTATGTGATCATAATCTTGCTCACTTGAGCTCTATTTTGATAACTATGCTTTTTTCTCTGCCCAATGTGTCACCCCCTCCCCCTCTTTACCCCCACTGTATGAGGCGCCTGTCGGCTGCCGCGTCATTAGGGAGCGCTTAACATGAGCGCACCTTAATGTCAAGTAAAATTCCTTGTATGTGTAAAAGCATGCTTGGCAATAAAGTTCATTCTTTTTTTCCACAATATCTTTATTGAACCTTTTTTTTTTTTTTTTTAACAAACATGATACAAACAATCAAACACTAACACTAAAGTACTACAAAAAAAAAAAAATGCACTAAAAACACCAACAACCACCAACAAAATCAAATCTTCAACAATGCTCCTCTGTTTAGTCTAGACAATCCAATACATAAGTATACATATTATGTTCACCAGTTTGGAATTTACAAGGTCCACACACATCATTCACCTTCTTCTTCAAGAGTTATGTTTAAATTTTTTACATAATCAATAAAAGGTCTCCATATATTCTCAAACACAATTTCCTTTGATTTTAGTATATATGTTATTCTTTCTAATGGAAGGTTTGTTAACATCTGTCTTAACCACTGAGTCACATCTGGTCTATGAGTCTTTTTCCATAATAGTGCAATACATTTTTTGGCATTAAGCAAACTGAGGTCTATGAATGTTCTTTCACTTTTATTAAAATTATGCTTTTCTGGGTACAGACCCAACAAAAACAGTTTAGGATTCAATATGATTTGTTTTGAGATTATTTTTTCAATTGTTACCCTCACCTCTTCCCAAAACATTCTTATTAATCTACATTCCCATAAACAATGAAATAGGGTTCCTTTACTTTCCATGCATTTTGTGCATGTATCTGATATATTTTTGTTATATCTATTTAACTCCTCCGGTGTAACATACATCCGCATTAACCATTTGAAATGTATCAATTTAAGGCGTGCATTTATTGATTTGGTTTGAGCTTCTGTACAAGCCAATTCCCATTGTTCCTCTGAAATTTCAATTTGCAGATCTTCTTTCCAGTAGTTTAATCTTTTCAGTGAATTTTCACTTGAAGATAGTGTCAATGAGTTATAAAACTCTGAAATAATACCCTTTCTTTTACTATCTTTCATCATCATTTTTTCCAAGGATGAATAAATAGGTCGAGTGAGAGCTTTATTTTGATTTGATCGAATAAAGTTTCTAAGTTGAAGATATTTAAAAAAATGTGTTCTATTGAGATTAAATTTGATCCTCAGCTCTTCAAAAGACATTATGTTGTCTGCACATGGCAAATATAAATCCTGAATCTTTTGTATCCCTTTTAAATTCCATACTTTAAATACAGCGTCCGCTCTCCCTGGTTTAAAATATTGATTACCCCATATTGGACTAAATTGTGACAATAACTGTGGTTCTTTTAAATAGTTTTTAGCTTCACACCATATTTTGATCATATGCTTTACAAATGGATTTTTAACTTGTTTTTGTAATTTTTTTGCCGAATCTGAGTATATGAATATGGGAAGAGGTAAAGGTAAATTGTATGATTCCATTTCAGTCCAGTGAGGGAGATCATTTGATGAAAAATAATATGTCATAGACCTCAGCTGTGCCGACCAACAATACAACACAAAACTTGGACATTTCAGACCTCCACGATCAAATGGTAAATACAACAAAGACAAACGCAATCCAGCCCTCCTGTTGTTCCATACAAACTCCACTAACCTTTCCTTTATTCTTGAGAATAGATCTAAAGGTGGTGACAAGGGAATGTATTGAAACAAATAAAGCACTCTAGGTAAAATATCACTTCTAAGTACATTGATTCTCCCGACCATCGACATTGGTAGTGACATCCATCTCTGAGCCAACTCACCGATATCTGACATTAAGGCTTCATAGTTGACACTGGCGACCGATCCCAGCCTAGGCACAATTTGGATTCCTAAATATTCAAACTGACTTACAACATTGAACTGATTCACCTCAGGGGCTGGGCAATTTCTCTGGGTCTCATCTAGCATTAATATTGAAGATTTAGTTCCATTTATTTTATATCCTGATATTTCCCCAAAATTCTTTATTAAATTCAACAAGGTTGGAATTGATTTTTTTAGATTCGACATAAACAAAATTATATCATCGGCGTACAGGGAGATTTCATGCTCTGTTGGTCCAACTTTAATTCCATACATTTGTGAATGCAAACGTATCGCCATCGCCAAAGGTTCAATTGCCATAGTAAACAGCAAAGGTGAAAGTGGACAGCCCTGTCGACATCCCCCACTGATTTTCACTGGCCTTGAAACATTGTTATCTGCCAGGATTTCTGCTGTAGCACTACCGTACATTATCTGAACCCATTCCATGAAATTATTTCCAAGTCCAAACCTTTGTAGGACTTCAAAAAGAAAGGGCCATTCAACTCTATCAAAGGCCTCCCCGGCGTCCAACGATAGGAGAGCTGTATCCGGTGCTTCCCTATTAAAATAAATAATATTAAATAGTCTTCTTACACTATGGAAGCCCTGTCCACCCCCCACAAAGCCACTCTGATCTCGATTAACAATACTTGGCAAAATTTCTTGTATTCGTCTTGCCAAAATTCTACAGATTATCTTAAGGTCGGCGTTTAACAGGCTTATTGGTCTCATATTTTCACACTTACCAGAGGGCTCACCTGGCCCTGGCAGCAGCACAATCAAGGCACTACCCATGTACGATGGTAAACTATTATTCTGAAATGCTTCCAAAACCATTTCCAAAAAAGGCCCCATTAATTTATTCCCAAATTTTTTATAAAGGTCAACTGGAAGACCACCTGGTCCCGCACTTCCTCCCGATCTCACACCATCAATGGCTAGCCCAACCTCTTCCTGACCAATTCTAGACTCCAACATCTCCCTGCCCTCATCTGGAACACACGGTACAGACAGCTCGCTCAAAAACCCATTTAGTCTTGCCAAATCAGGTTCATTTTTGGTATCATACAATTTTTCATAGCAATCCCCAAAGGCTCTACCAATTTCCAAAGGACCTATAACCACCTGTCCGTTACTCACAATACTGGTAATTGGCGTTTCAATTTCCAACCGTTTAATCTGCCATGCTAACAATTTTCCTGATTTTTCACCTTGTTCATAAAAAGATTGTTTCAATCTTAGAAGACTCGAGGCAGCTCTATTCGCTGATTTTTTGTCGTATTCAGCTCTCAAAATCAGTAATTCATTCTCCAACCTTGGGTCACTTCCTGCATACACTTTTTCCTGAAGATTTTTTATTTTATGTTCCAATTTAGCTCTCTCCTCTCGAGTCTTCTTAGATTTTGATCCTGTATAACTAATAATATGTCCCCTAATAAAAGCTTTGAAAGCCTCCCACTTTACACATGCTGATGTTTGTGTAGTATTGATGTCAAAGAACTCATCTATCTGTTTTTCTATATACTTGACAAATTCCTCATCCTGAAGCCATTTATGCTGAAATTGCCATCTACCTGATTCCTTTGTCAATTTTTTATCTACATATATTAGACAACAGGGTGCATGATCAGAGATCACGATGTTATCATAAAAGCAGTTTTGAATCTTGGACCTTAATTCTGTGGAAATCAAAAAATAATCAATACGTGAGAATGTCTTGTAGGTACTGGAATAACAAGAATAGGCTTTAACTTGTGGTTTCATTTCTCTCCATATATCTAACAATCTCAATTCTTTCATAAAATGATTAATAGTCATCCTACATCCAATGTGCGTACAATCCAGTCCTGTTGATCTATCCACACCTGGATTCAATGTACAATTAAAATCCCCTGCTATTATATGTTGCCCTGTAAGTGATGATAAGATGAGAAATAAATTAGCAAAGAACTTCTGATCATCTATATTGGGACCATATAAGTTCACAAGATTTATATTTTCTAATAGCAAAGAACCTTGAATGATTACATATCTTCCAAATTTGTCTCCAATTACATTTTTCACTTGAAAAGGAACTGATTTATGTATGAGAGTCATAACTCCCCTGGCTCGGGATGAAAATGAAGAGGTGAATACACTTCCCTGCCATCTACTCCTAATTCTTTTAACATCCTCCTCTATCAGATGAGTTTCTTGTAAAAACACAATTCTTGAACCCATGTCCTTTATTTTATTCATAACTTGTTTAAGTTTTTTTAAATTTTGTAGACCTCTGCAATTCCATGAAGTTAAATTAAGATTAACACTTTGGTCCATGATCAATAGAGAGTTTGGGATTACCTTGCAGTGTAAACATGCTCATACAGAGAAGCAAAAACATGAGTGGTTGAACATTCATCCTACAAACTACACACAAACAAATTTCCCCTTCCCACACTTGTGGCAAACCCCCCAAAATCAAAAGAAAAATTCTGTCTCCCGATATAGCCATCGACCGTTCCACACCCACGGGGAACAGCCTAAGCCACTCCTTCTTCATCCTCCCAATCACCCTAACTCTACTGCTTTTAATGACATAACATTAACTCTCCTCTGTAGTTTTCCAACTTAACTCCAAAATTTTTAACAACTTTGTACATCATAGTTTTTTTTTTTGTTTGTTTGTTTTGTTTTTGTTTTGTTTTTTAATATATAATACAATCTATATTTTGTAAACTTACTATTTACTTCAAGTCAGTCAGATGCCTGTGCAAATGCTTAATTATTCTACCTTATATTTTGTTCATGCTTAGCTCCCACCAGTCTCTTCTTCTTCTTTGATCTTCTTGATGAACTCCTGCGCCTCCTCTGGGGTCTTGAAGATGTGGGTTCTGCCCTCATACGTGGTCAGCAGTCTCGCAGGATAGATTACACCATGACGAATCCCAAGGTTGCGCAGCTCCTTACGTACGGGATCAAACTGCTTCCTCAATTGTTGGATTCCTGTGGCCAAATCTGGGTAGAACCGCACCTGCTGGTCCTGGTGTTTAATCTCTCCTTTAGCACGTGCAGCGTTGAAGATCTTCATCCTGTCTCTGTTGCTAAGAAACTTCATAATTAAGGTCCTCGGCGGTCCCTTATCTCTCCGTGGGCCAATACGATGTGCTTTTTCCAGAACCACTGCTGATTGCAACTCCTCGCTGCCCAGCACCTCCGGAATCCACTTTTCCAGAAAGGAACATACGTCCCGACCTTCTGATTCCTCTGGAAGACCCACCAGCCTCAAATTATTCTGTCTCGACCGAGATTCCAAATCCAAAATATTATCTTCCAGAGATTTATTTTTTTTTTCCAAAGTGCGCACCTTTAATTGAAGACGGGTGACGTCATCTTCAGCACTAGCGAGACGGAGCTCCATCTGCGCCGTTCGTTCTACACAGTCACCCAATTCCTTTCTTATTCCTTCCAACGCTGTCATAATCCCATCAAATCTAGAGGAAAAGTCCGCTCTCATTGAACTCATGGCTGCCATCAGCGCATCTGCGCCATTCCCCGCAGAAATCGCAGCGTTGCCAGCCTCCTCCGCCATATATGGAGTTTTGTTTGCTGCGTCACAGACCTGAAAGTCCGTTAATTTGGACTGTTTCGGCGGCTCGCTTTTTCCTTTTCCTGGTTTTCCAGCCTTAGGCTTCGCCGACATATCCTCGCCCAAATGCTGGGATACGTTCTGTCCCAAATGAGAGAGTTATTTGCCGATTTTTTTTTTCCAGGAGCAGAGCAGAGCGAGACACGTCCGTCCTACGTGGCAGCCATAACCGGAAGTCCAATAAAGTTCATTCTGATTCTGATTCTGATTGATAGTGGATACACATGGAGAGTTCATGTTGAAAATCTGGAGATAAAGTGCCAAAAAGTCAATCTCATAAAAGCTGTACCTGGACATGAATGGCGTGCAGATAAACAGGCATTAATTGACATTTACAGAGCACTAATGAGATCGGCAATAGACTATGGATGCATGATTTATAGAGCAGCAGCAAAGATGACTCTGGAAAAAAACAGACAGAATGAAGAATAGAGCGCTTCGCCTGTGCATTGGCACAGACAAAACAACAAACAATGCAGTTTTAATAGAAGCAGGAGAAATGCCACTGGATTTGAGAAGAGATAAACTCGCATTATCATACTGAGTCAAGCTGAAAGGAAGTGAGGAAGCGAATATTTCAAAAACAACACTACAAAACTGCTGGGAATATTCTAACTTCTAGGGACACGGGTTTGGGTGGACAATTGGAAGTAAAGCCAGAATGTATGGACTACACACTACTGAGCTTGCTAACACCAGTGCAGTGAGCAATGTTCCCCCTTGGCTGTTTCCGGGAAAAGAGGCAGACATTAGTCAGCTAATGAGGAAAAAGATTGGCATATGGGGAGATAAGGATAAGGACCTGTACTTATATAGCGCTTTTCTAGTCATACGAGTGAATTGTCATATTCATATATACATATCTCATATGTTCTTGTCATATGAGTGAAGTTGGTGTTAAAACAAGCATTTACCTCAGGAACAATTACTATAACTACTTACAGCTCTATACTGACGGTTCAAAGAACAACGAGAGCTCTGTTGGAGTTGGAGTATACATTCCAGAGTTTAAAGTGACCATCTCAAAAAGATTCTCCAACAATACATCCTTGTTTACAGCAGAGATGGTGGCAATAATTACTGGTTTGCAGTGGGTGGAGGTGGTCAGACCGGACCGGGTGGTGGTGTGCACAGATTCACTTGCAATCTACAAGGGAAGACTTGGTGATTAAGCTATATCACAGTTTATTTAGGGTTCACAGGGGTGATTAGGGATGTGATTTGGGGTTGGGGAAATTATCTGAAAATTTAGCAGGGGGTCTGGGGGACGCAGTCCCTCAGCGGGGTCCGGTGCAGAGCCCCGGTGGGGGGGGCAAGGGGGGCTCCTGGGTTTTTATGATTTTTAAGTACCAGAACTGTGCTTAAATGACATAAAACAAACAGCTGAATGTCACTTATTACTGTATAATATTGACTTATGTTCCAAGAAGATGGCATTCCTAAAATATTCCAACAAGCATTATCCATCACGTGTGGCGTTAAAAATATTTTTTAAATAAAGTCCAAAACATCTTCAGCAGGCAAGATGAAGAAAAGTGAAAAGTGAACTCCTGTGGCAGATAGAAAGGTCTACATTTAACCATGAGAAACTCCAGGTTAGCTGAGCAGTGTCTCCCAACAGTGACAGAGTTCGTGCACCAAGCCTTGTTAATATAAATGCATACTCCCCCACCTCTAGTCTTACCGGAGTCATCAGCTGCTCTGTCTGCCCGCAGAGTGTGCCGTCCGGCCAGCTCAACAGCACTGTCAAGTACTCCACTATGTAGCCATGTTTTCGTGAAAATCATGATGTTGCAGTTCATAAGTTTCTTATTGCTGGTGATCCGAAGCCGTAGCTCATCCATTCTGTTCGCCACTGAAAAAGGCCCAGCAGAGGTTGTTTTTTCTGCGTCAGCTCAAGAAGTTTGATTTGCCTCAGGAGCTGCTGGTTGTCTTCTACACTGCCATCATCCAATCTGTCCTCTGCTTTTCCATCACTTTTCCATCACAGGCTCCTTTTTATTTAAAAGATCTGATACTACCGTATCATCCTAACAGAGCACTACGCTCCCAAAATGCAGGTTTACTTGTAATACCTAGAATCTCCAAAAGTACAATGGGAGGCAGAGCCTTCAGTTATCAAGCTCCTCTCCTGTGGAATCAGCTGCCAATCTGGATTCGGGAGTCAGACTCGATCTCTGTTTTTAAGAATAGGGCTAAAACCTACCTTTTTGATATAGCCTACAATTAGGGAGGGATCATGTGTTTCTGAACCCTCCCTTAGTTATGCTGCTAATAGGTTTAGTCAGCCGGGGGACCTCCAGTAATGCACTGGGCCTCACTCCTTTCCTCACTCTCTATGAAATATTTTTTTTTTTTTTGCTGGTCATTAACATTTGTTTGTTCTCTCCCATAGATTGAGTCCCCATCGTGCTGTTTGCTCTCTACATGTCTGTTCTTTTCTTCTTCTCTGTCCCCTCACCCCCCAGCCAGTCGCAGCAGATGACTGCCCCTCCCTGAGCCTGGTTCTGCTGGAGGTTTCTTCCTGTTAAAAGGGAGTTTTTCCTCTCCACCGTCGCCAAGTGCTTGCTCACAGGGGATCGCCTGATTGCTGGGGTCTTTCTGCAACTGTGGGGGTCCTCCCTACAGTTGATAGTGCTATGAGATGACTGTTGTTGTGAAATGGCGCTATATAAATAAAGTTGAATTGAATTGAATTGAATCACTGTCTGGTTTGGATCTGCCACTAAACAGGACAAGACCAGACTGCAGCGGATCATTAAGTCTGCGGAGAGGATCATTGGTACTGACCTACCCTCCATTGAGAACTTATATCGGTCCATAACCAGGAAACGGGCGGGAAACATCTGTGCTGACCCATCACACCCCGGCCACAAACTGTTTGAACTTCTATCTTCTGGTCATCGTTACAGATCACTGAAGGTCAAAACCACCCGTCACAGGAACAGTTTCTTTCCTCAAGCCATCACTCTGATGAACTCCTAACATTCACCTAGTCCTACCTGTTGCTGTACTCATGACTTTTCATCCATTATTACATTGCACATAACTCTCACACTGCTTTTTACTTAATTCACATTATATCACTGAATCTGAGTTCACATTGAAATACTGTGTGACTGTATATTTTTTCATATATTTCTGCAAAGTGTGGTTAGTCTGAGTAAATAACTGCATATATCCCTGTATATATTTGCATCCTTTTATAGAAACGTGGACAGACTGTAATTTACTGTACATACTCTGTTGTCATTGAATCCTTATTTAAATCCTCCACCTGAACAATGAGAGCAAGTTTTTAGCCAAAGTCAAATTCCTTGTATGTGTTGTGCATACTTGGCCAATAAAGCTGATTCTGATTCTGATTCTGATTCTGATAATAACAGAAATGATATGGGCCTAGCCACTGTTTTCACCGTTGGTGATGGACTGGTTAACTCAGCCACTTCCATGAACATGAACTATAACAGCTGCGAGACTAGCACCCCAGCTGCCCTGATCCAGACACCACTCCAACCATGCACAGTGTCACCATTTACCCCACACAGACCCCAGCATGTGGGACGGAGTCCGGAAATGGAGGCCCTGGGCTGCGACTGCATCACCCCAAGCCCTATGTCACCACCATGGAATACAAAAACTCAACCGTGTGGCTGCCACCAGTATAACCAGAGGAAGGCTGGCTGTACACCACGTAGCTGCTCATCACATCTAGTACACTACGACGGTGCTGCAGATGACAGTGACGATGAACCTCGTGGACGACAGGAGAGGATTCCTACACTGCAGCCAGGTCAGTTTGACGGATCTGGTGCACGGAAGGATTTCCTTTATCATTTTGAAAACTGTGCACAAGCTAACTGCTGGTCAGAGAGAACAATGGTGGTGCAGCTCAGGTTCAGTTTGACTGGAGCAGCAGGGGCAATCGTCCATAAGAATCCAAGATCTGGCAGGTGGAGCTATCAGCAGATCGTGGATGAGATAGAGGCTGCCTACGGGCCATGCTCCGAGCATGCAGCAGCTGTGGGGATTGAACTGTGACAAAGAGTCAGGCGGCCCGGTGAAACCTTGCATTCTCTGAGGGACGACATCTATGAGAAGGTTTCTATCGTGTATGCCAACCATACAGAGCGAGAGCAAGATGCTATCAGAGTAGAGACTTTTACTAACGCCCTAGCTGATGCAGAGGTGGTGCAAAGGCTCTTAGAGGAGAAACCACGCACACTGGCCAGCGCCTACAACATCGCTCACAGGTATGAGACAACAAAAAGGGCTGCAAAGACTGTTACACGACTGATGCAGGCAGGTGTGCTCAGTGCAGGGGAGAGGAGAGCTAGAGTAGCCACAGTGCGGGACAGCACCGGGTTGGAACCAACAGGAGTAGCTGTGAGGCCTGTCAGTGCACCAGAGGGAGAGCCGAAGCTCCATCAGCATTGGCAGCCCAAGGGAGATAATGGACCGGGGAAGAGGAGCTTCAGGGAGCTGGTCTGCCACAATTGCTCGGGCGTTGGACATATTCAGCGGAACTGCCCCTCCCCCCGTTCTCTGAAGCCACGTGCCACAAGTGCGGCGCAGACAGCAACAACGGGCCCTGGCACAGTGGTCATCTGCACTAAGGGTCAGGAGGACAAGTCGTGTGTACAGGTGACAATGCACGGCCTGGAGATTCGTGCTCTGTTGGACTCTGGTGCCCGCCGGAGTGTACTACCCCTCCACCACTATAATGCTATTCCTGCCCAAGCCAGACCCCCCATACAGCCATCCATTGCCAGAACACTGCAGGGCGTCGGACCAGATAGTTTACCAGTTTTAGGGGAGGTTGACGTCCCACTGCACATTGGGAGCCGTGTCTGCAGTGTGAACTTTGTTGTGGCAGACATCACTGAGAACACAGAGGTCATCTTGGGACACCCTTTTCTGCTACAAGCACGAGCTTGTTTGGACTACGGCCGGGGAGAGATAATCCTCTTTGGCGAAAAGGTGCCCCGCTGCAATACAGACTCAGGGCCGGAGGTGCACCTTGTCAGGGTGGCTCGTTGCACCGTGCTGAGGCCAGGCTGCGAGTACATAGTGCCTGGCACTGTACGCCGCCAACCTGTTGTTGATGGAGATCTGCTGTTAAGCCCCACCAAATGCTTCGTCGAGAGACACCGAGTCCTAGTGGTGCGGGTTGTTGTGCGAACACCACAGTCCACCGATATCCCCATCAGAGTTTTTAACCCTGGTGCAGCTCCTGTCACCTTGAAGAAGGGAGCGGTGACGGGAGAGCTCCAGTCAGCCGTAGTGCTGGGAGAGGCGGAGCTTCAGTCTCGTGATGTCTCGACTGTCCCAGAGCGTGTTGACTAGGCCACTACTCCTGTGCCCTCCCACCTGCAGGCCTTGTATGCAGAGAGCTGCACCAACCTACCAAAGCACGACCAGAGTAGGCTGGCTGGCCTATTGCAGTCCTACAGTGATGTGTTCTCCATGGGGCCCACCGACCTTGGCCGCACCAGCCTTGTGCAACATGACATTCTAACTACTCCTGGGCCGCCTGTTAAACAGCCACCCCGCAGAATGGCTAAGGATAAGCAGATTGCAGCTGACCAGCAGGTGCAGCAGAGCCTGGAGCTGGGCGTAGCTCAGCCCAGTAACAGCAGTTGGGCTGCACTGATTGTGATGGTGAGAAAGAAGGACCAGAGCCCGCGCCTTTGTGTGGATTATCGCCCCTTAAATGAACGAACTATTAAAGATGCCTATCCCCTGCCCGTATTCAGGATACTTTGGACACTCTGTCTTCTGCCACGTGCTTTAGCACACTGGATTTGACATCTGGCTACTGGCAGGTGGAAATGACCCCAAGAGCCCGCAAGGCTGCTGCTTTCTGCACCCGGAAGGGGCTTTTTGAGTGGAGCGTGATGCCTTTCGGACTCTGCAACGCACCTGCGACGTTCCAGCGGCTCATGGACCGTGTTCTAGTTGGTCTGCAGTGGGAGACATGCTTAGTGTATCTCGACGACATCATAGTCCTGGGGCGGGACACCACACAAATGTTGGAGCAGCTTGGCCAAGTGTTCACTAGGCTGCGTGAAGCCAACCTCAAACTGAAACCATCCAAGTGCTATTTGTTCCGGGAGCAGGTCCCCTACTTGGGGCATATTGTCTCAGCCAAAGGTGTTGCTACCGACCCTGAGAAAATAAAAAAGGTGGTGGAATGGCCCATCCCCCGCAATGTCTCAGAGGTGCGCCAGTTTGTGGGCTTGGCGTCATATTATCGGCGGTTTGTTGAAGATTTCGCCTCAATCGCCAAACCACTTCATGAACTCACAAAGAAGTATGCACATTTTAATTGGACAGCTGACTGCCAGGAGGCATTTGAGGAACTGAAAGTCCGGTGGACGTCAGCACCTGTGCTCGCCTACCCTCTTGATGATGGTGACCTCTTCCTGGACACCGATGCTAGTGACTGGGGAATTGGAGCGGTCCTCTCCCAAATGCAAGGAGGTGAGGAGAGAGTGCTGGCATACGGGAGCAGGAGACTTTCCTCCACGGAGCAAAACTACTGTACCACTAGGCGAGAACTCCTAGCAGTGGTGGAGTTCACCTCCCATTTTAGACAATCCCTGCTCGGGAGGTCCTTCGTTGTCCGAACCGACCACAGCAGCCTGCGCTGGCTAACAAAGCTGAGACAGCCAGAGGGACAACTTGCTCGCTGGTTGGAGAAACTAGCCGAATATGACTTCCAGGTGATCCACCGGGGGGGAAAGTTCCACCAAAACGCCGACGCTTTGTCCAGGAGGCCGTGTAGAAGCTCTTGTCCCTGCACCATACCCGAGCCGGACTCTAGCGGCAGCCTGCGTCAAAGTAAGGGGGTGCAGTGCAGCCTTGCCAACAGTTTCCTGGAAGATGCTCCGCTAGCAGCATCCCCTGAGCAAGCTCTAGTGGGGGTAGTCAGTGTTACCAACAATAGCGGTGACCATCCTCTCTCTCATCCAGATATCACCAGGGTGAGCGAGCCATCTCAGACTGAACTGTTCAGCGGTTGGACCCAGGAGCAGTTAAAAGGAGCACAAATGACTGACATGGACATAGCACCTTTGTGCATGTGGTTTGAGAAGGGGGAGGGACGGCCTGCGTGGGCTGATGTGGCATCATGCAGTCCCGCCACCAAAGCCTACTGGGTACAGTGGAAGCGACTCTATCAGAGGGATGGGGTTGTACTTAGAAAGTTTTACTGCACAGAGGGAAAGGTGTTTTACCCCCAGATTCTCCTGCCGAGCTCGTACCGCACATCTGTAATGGCATAGATGCATGAGGGGCCGGTGGGGGGCCATTTTGGTGCAGAGAAGACCCTTTCTCGCCTTAAGACCCGGTACTTTTGGTACGATATGAAAACTGATGTCACTCTTTGGTGCCGCACCTGCACCAGCTGCGCAGCCAAGGCTCGCCCCAAGAAAACTCCACAGGCGGCCATGGGCTCTGTAAAAGTAGGCAGCCCCATGGAACGGATTGCTGTTGATCTCATGGGTCCGTTAAACGAGACTGAGCGGCACAATCGCTATATAGTGGTTGTTCAGGACTATTTTAGCAAGTGGGTTGAAGCTTATCCAGTTCCTGATGAGCAAGCGACGACAGTAGCTGAGAAGATTGCCTCGGAGTGGGTGTGTAGACACGGAGCGCCCCACTCCCTCCACAGTGATCAGGGCACAAACTTTGAGTCAGCTGTGTTTCAGGGAATGTGTGCCCTACTGGGAATTGAAAAGACCCGTACCAACCCATTTCACCCCCAGTCCGACGGCCAGGTGGAGCGGTTTAATGCCACCCTGCAAAAGATCCTGGCTACAACTGCTGAGAGATGTCACTGGGATTGGGATGTGATGATTCCTTATGCACTGATGGCTTATAGGGCAACTAAGCACAGCTCCACAGGGTTGTCACCCAACATGATGCTTTATGGTCGAGAGGTCACGGAACCAGTTGACTTGGTGGCTGGTATGCCCCCCGACTACACCCATAGCAGCTCACTTCCCTTATATGTGATGCAGCTCAGAGAACGACTGGAGCTTTCCCACCAGCTGGCACGGGAAACCTTAGGGAGAGCTGCTGAGCGTGCAAAACGGCAGTATGATAAAAACATTCACCAAATCCACTACAAGGTTGGAGATGCAGTATGGCACTTGGTCAAGGGCACCAAGAGGGTGAAAAACAAAATACGGAAGTTTTTGCCCTCCTACGAGGGTCCCTATATCGTCGTGGGCCAGCTGGACGACATGGTTTACCGTATCCAGAAAAGCCAAAGGGCTAAAGTCAAGGTGGTGCACCATGACAAACTCAAACCTTACTACTCCAGAACCCCTCTGGACAACAGCTGGGCGTTCCAGGGCACCAAAGAATGGTCAGCGGTGGAGGTTCCTCCGCCGGTGTGGGACGACAGTGCAGACAACGCAGACATCGGCCCTCTGGACCTGTGGGACAACTCGCCAGAGATGGAGGCTGCTGCGGCAGGGGCCCTTCCGGACCCCCACTCTTCACAGACAATTCAACCAGACTGCGACCATCCTTCTGAGAGTTCTTCTCGCCCTCGATTGGATGAGGCCGGAGCTAAGGATTCGAGTGAGGGACGCGACCGATGTCGTCTTCCTGTTGTCGCACCACTTCAGAGGCCACAGAGGACCCGCAGAGCTCCTGACAGGTTTGGTGACTGGGTTGCACACTGAACAATAAGAATTGAATAGACTTGCCTTAGTTATTTAGTGGTGAGATCATTGTTCCAGGTAAGGGCAAGAATGCGCCCTGATCTCATCGGGAGTAACGGTAGTCTACCCGGAACTCCCTAGTTTCAGTTAAAAAAAAAGGGGGGGGAATTACGTTTCTAAGTGTTCACTTTGTAAGAAATAAGAGTTCTATTTTTGTAGTTGCACTCAGCAGCTGGCTGTTTGAGGGGCTGTACAGACTTTGGAGCACACTGAAGATGCTTTAACCACTATGTGTATGTGACAGTTGGCATTTGATATCTCAGTCGTTGTGGCCGCATCTTATGATATTAGCACTTTTGCATGTAGAACCCTAGGGGTAAGCTGAAGTCTTTGGTTTAAGATGCTTATAGATGTCTAAATTTGTTTCTCCTCCTACGAACTCTTGTGCACAGAACGAAGGCTTTATCACACATATTTTGGTGTCACCGCAATGTGAATGAATGATTTTTGTGTTACATTAGTGTGAGGACATGCAATAGGCATTAACGGACATTCTTTGGACATTTCTTTCCCTTTTGCCTTCAGTCACCTTTTACAGGTGGAGGACTCATTTGTGGACTGTTGGAGATGTTCAGTTGTATGATGTCTGTATTTCTCTCGCCATGATATGTAATGACGTGTGCTGGAGTGATGTCAAAGATTGATCATCATCCAGAGTGGGGGTAGTGTTGCAGGCCAAGCCTGTTTTCCTTTAACCTGGACAGGTTGTGGTGTGTATGTGTGTGTGTGTGTGCGTATGTGTGGAGGAGAAGTGACGTAAGGGGGCCCATGGCAGCGTTGTTGTGGCTGAGACGGGAGTTGTGATGGAGGTGTAACGAGCTGTACGTAGTGATATGAAGACTGTAAGAAAGCCAGTGTGCTCCGGAGGAGCAGTATGTGTGGACAGTTGCTGCAGTTTTAAATAAAGTGCCTCGTTCTTCCCACTTGAAAAGTCTGTTGGATTGTGTATTGGCTGTTACCACCAACGAGCCGCGCTAGCATAAACTGGGCTAGCGCTACCCGGGGCTGCCCAACTACGGTTCGGCGGCCGGCAGAATAGGGGGTCGGTAACACTACAGAGCGCCACCTCTAGTGTAGAAACGCTACTGCTTTCATTGACAGTTCATATCTAAACAGTGCATATTCATTCCTTTAGTCACATTCCCTATAAATGCTCCCATTTACTATTAATCATTAAATTATAGTCTCTTAGGTACATTTATTAAGAATATTTATATTTGCCATTAGCATCTAATCCACACTGTTTTCTGAGGGTTTACTAAAGATTGTCCAAAATTGACGTTTTCCTACAATATATATGGGCAAACAACGAATTGATATAAGGTGGAGGGAAAAGAACCACCAAACATTGGAACAAGAAAGGAGTGAGCCACAAAAATCACAGATCACCCCCCCCCCCCCGCACACCCCAACAGTCTCACAGACATAATCAGAAACCCCGGGAAGAGTGCAGTTCTGACCCAGGGGGGCGGAGGCAGAAAGTTCGGGGGGGGGGGGCGACCGGCAACAAGAGGCCACAAAACAGGCAGGGGGAGAAAGAACAGTTCGGGCGGCCTACCCCGGTCCCATGCTCGGAAGCAGAGAGTCTCAGGCGGCCGGACCAGGTCGCCACACAGGGAGTCCAAAATGTCGGGAGGCTGACCCAGAGAGCCAAATTGGCGAGACAGTCTTTCGGGCGGCCGACCCGCATCGCTAGCCCACCAGAACCATTGGGTCAAAGCAGCCGGCGGTCTCGCTGAAAAGGGGAGAGATGAGGGAGAACCGGGCGAAGCAATCGGAACCCCAACGGCCCCAGGTGAAGATGGGCAGCGCTCCTCAGGGAGACGAGGAGGATGACGATGGAGATGAGGGTGAAGAGGGGAATGAGTCTGTCTAGCATCCGGTGGCCGGGGATCTGCAGCTCCCTCACCGAATCCAGGACCTGCTGGTGCTGCACCCACGTCGGGCCCCGATTGGGCCTCTGGAACCGAACCCACGGTGGACCCCGATTGGGCCTCCGGAACCAAACCCAAGGCGGACCCCGATTGGGCCTCCGGAACCGAACCCGCGACGGACCCCGACTGGGTCGGCGTGGCACCAGACTCGACCTCCAACCCCGAACCCGGAACCTCTGGCGCAGCAGGCGAGAGCAGCCCCTCGCCGGCGACCCTGGGAGAAGGCTCAAGAGAGAGAGAAAACCCGGGATCAGGATCACCGGCAGCGCCAGAACCCGGCGAGATAAGCTCGGATGCAGCGGGCGGCTGCACCCGGCTCATCTCCCCTTGAGACAGGCAAAAGTGCTCTAAGAGGTGAAAAAGAAAGACAAAACAGAGCACTTGCCTGAGCTCGGGTTCTGACGCCGTCCAGGACTGCGAAGATCCGGGCTCAGATGTCAGGAGGTTGTCCTCAGGCTCCCACTCAGCCGCGTCGGGCTCCGCAGCTGGCGTGATGGTGTGCGCAGCTTGAGAGTCCTCTGGCACCGATGTCCACGCCGATGGCCCGCACGGCGTGGTGGCAGGAGAACCTCGACCCACTGGACCGGACCACTCCTCAGTGGAACCCCGGGGACGCTTCCTCATTGGCGAAGGCTCCACGCTGCAGTCCGCTCTCCTCCTCCGCCTACGGCGTGGCTGCGGAACCGGAATCAGGCTCTCCAGAACTGCAGGCCCCCTCCTCATCCAGCGACGTTGGCCTGGCGTCGAGGACCGCTCAGCGGAGGGAGACACAGAGGAAGCAGGGTTAATTCTTTCATCCACAGCAGGTGGAGGGAGCTCGGGGGGGCTGCATACCCCGAACTCCACCCCCAGGAGTCAGACAAGGCAAAACAATATCGAGATGAGAGAAATTATCATGCACTTGCCTTTCTCCTGAGGTTGAGATGGTTCCTGCTGTGGGGGACGTCGTTCCTCCCTTTCCCCGCTGGATGGTGACAGAGGGCCCTCTGGGAAGACGAGGTGAGGCCACTCGAGATGGTTCCGGGATGGGACTCGCCGAAACGGAGCCCCCGAGACACACAGCAGCCGGGATAGGCGAAGAGGAGGAGGGGGCGACAGCCGAGGGTAGCCGGGCATGGAGCGCTGACGGGACAGCAGGCGAAGGCCCGGGGAAAGATGAGGCTGCGGGGATTCCCCTCTGACGAGACGCAGAAGTGGCAGCTGTGTGGGGGGTTGAGCCCTTGCGGCGACCCGGAACTGGATCCAGACGGGGTTCTAGCCGAGGTTGGGAGCCGGTGTGACGACGGTTCCTTGTAGGGGGTGAGGTGAAGGTGAGATTCAGAAATCGCCGTTCCTGAGCAGAAACAGAGGCGAGCAGGTCGGCAAACTCAGGAAACTCACACAACTCTGAACTCCTCTCCACCAGTCTAACCGCCGCCTCCACATGCTTCATAATTGCTGCTGGATGCACAGCGGAGCGAGCAGCAGTCACCCGGTCCCAGATCTTGACTGCTGTCAGCTGCAGCTTCTCTGGGGGAATCCCGAGTGACGACATGCCTGATGGGGAAAGACCTCCGGATGGTGCGAACTCCCGTGCCGGAACGGAGGCAGGAGCGGGATCCCGAAGCGAGGGGCGACGTCTCCTCCACTTTGGCTTCCTGCCGGGATTTCCCTCCAGCCCTCGGAGTATCTCGCGCTGTGCAGCAAGTTCCTCCTACCTCGCTGTCACCTCCGGGTGATCGTCAAACTCGAGGGGGAGATTGAGCAGAAACTCCTCGGTGTAGTCCAAATGTCTATGAATGTCGCTGGGAGCGTCCAACAGCGTAGCGGTAAAGATGGTGCTGTCCACATTCTCCAGAGCCTCCGCTAGCTGCCTGCCCAGGCGCCGACAACGGCCCCTGGATGACGTCATACTCCCAGCTGCAGACACTCAGACAGGTAGGAACAGACAGTCCAGTACTGCAAACTGCACGGTGAATGGCGTCTCAATACAACGCCTCCTCTCTGGGCGTTTGGCGGCAGTCTACTGTCACGATGGCCCTCACGGACCATCACAAGACGCCTCAGTCACCAGTGAGTTTGCAGTGATGTTTATTTACAGTGCAGGTTAGGCAGGTATAGGAATACACACAAGGAATGGGCACGTCTGAGCCGGGTAGCGCCCGATGCGCCAGACGAATAACAATGAAGGTTAGTCACATTGAACGTACCTTACAAACAGGACCGTAAACAGGAATTAACAGGAACATAACAGAGCATAACAGGAACACAACAGAGATTAACAGAGACTGCCGCATCGGGGAACATTCAGCACCTGCTTTTATCTCTGGCAGCTAATGGCCCCAATGCAGCACAGCTGCTCACAATGACAGCAGCGGAGCAGCTGACTTTGACAGCAGGGAGCTCCCCCGGGCGCCTTCACAATAAGAGCCCGGGGAGCTAGAAGGAATCCTCTGCTGCCAAAGCCAGGGAAATATGATATGAGACCCGAGTGTGGACGGAACCAACACTCGGGCTATGACAAGGTCATTCCACATATGTAATCACTAAACACTCTAATAAGTCTATACATATGTAGGTATGGAATATATGATTAATATAAGCCACAGCCCCCTCCCCAAACGACTAAGAAAAGGACAATCAAATTAAGTTTACAGTTTAAGATAATCTCTATGACATATTATACTGTTAACCTCTTGACAGGGAAAACGAGGAAAAATCGTTCCAGCAGTCATGCTCTTGTAGAGAATTCAGTGGTAATAGCAGATGTCGTTCCGCTTGCTGCGCCTTGGTTGTGTTGCCGCCATGGTGGGCGGGCTCTGCTCGGTTGCCTGTGGTTCTCCGCTGCTCTGGGCTTCCGCGCTGAGATCTGCGGATGCTGCTGTGGCCATCTGTTCCCCGCAGGTGTTGATGAGCCGCTGCGCTTCTCGGGCAAGCGCGCGGAAGCCTTGCTGGGTGCTGCACCGCATGTTGACCAGCGTCCCTCTCATGTGTGGCGGCAGAGTGGTGAGGAAGATGTGTTGGAAGAGGAAGTTGTCATTGTCCTCTTCCTTGAGCTGCAGCATGTCCTCCATGAGGGCCTTGGGTCTGCATCCTCTGTGGCCGTAGATCGCCAGGATCTTCTCTGCTCTCTCCTTGGCTGAGGGGACGAAGTTCTCAACGATGGTCGCCTTAAGTTCCCTGTATTTGTCATGGGCGGGCAGCTGTTGGATTATGCTCCGCGCACATCTTGACGTGGCAGCGTCGAGTTTGGCGACGATGTGGTAGAACTTCGTCTCGTCCGTCATTATGCCCGCCAGTGCAAACTGAGCCTCAGCTTGCTGGAACCACGAGCTCGGGTCTTCTTGCCAGAATTCTGGCAGCTTGACGGTGACGGCGCTTGTGTGGGCCGTCCCTGATGTGTCCGCCAGGTGAGAGCACCTTTCTTTTGCTCTCACGGCGGGGCTGGGGATGATGCTCGGTTGAGCCCTCTCTGTAGCTTCTGCCGTGGGGGAACGTCTTCCATCCGTTCCCCTGTCTGCATGGGCGCCGGCGCTTGCCTGGGTCGCCTCTGATGAGTTAATCGCGGGAGAACGTCTCTGTTCCATCCTCACGTCTGGTCACCAGTGTAGGGAGTTAGAAATGAAGAAGCGATATGGCTTTATAAATCAAAGTTTAATATCAGCTTCACCTCCCTAACATCTCATCTCAGTGCAGAAGCGCAATAAGAGGTCGAACGCAGTCAGACCTTCATACTTTTACCCACACTCAACAAAAGACATTGCATATCAAAGCTGACATCCTGCATTAACATAATTCCCCCTCCATTGTCCTCCGTCTCCTCCACCTGACCCTGGGTGGTCAGGGAGATCGATCCGGTCTCCACCGCTGCGACTCTGTCTGCTCTTTGATCCTCGCTGGCGGTTGAGACCTCTTGTCCTGTTCATAGGCGTTAGGTCATTCCACATATGTAATCACTAAACACTCTAATAAGTCTATACATATGTAGGTATGGAATATATGATTAATATAAGCCACAACCCTCTCTGTTTTTTTCCTTGCCTCAATGGCCTTTTTGCAATCATTGTTGAACCATGGGTTGGACCTACGATGTGGCTTTGCTGATGTTTTTGGAACAGTCTTATCTGCAATTGTAATTAAAGTTTGGGTAAAGCTATGAACAGAGTGACAATGTGGTTGAGGTTTTTGCCTGAATTTCTCTTTGCACAGAGAGACAAAGGAAGGCCAGTTTGCTCTTTTAAGTTGCCATTGCGGAATTCTTGATTGCACATCCACTTCCGTAGACGTCAATATTAGTGGAAAGTGGTCACTTCCACAAAGATCATCCAAGACCCGCCACGAGAATTCCAGCACTAGCTCAGGATCACATATAGATAGGTCAATTGCAGTATAGGTTCCATGTCCTGGGTGGAGGTATGTGTGAGACCCATCATTCCAAAAACATAGATAATTTTTAGCAATAAAATCCCCCAGTATCTTGCCTTTTGCATTTGAGCGAATTCCTCCCCACAGAGAATTATGTCCATTAAAATCACCCATAAGGATGTATGGGGATGGCAACTGATTATGAAGGTCATCGAGATTTTCCGGTGTCACAATCATATCTGGTGGTATATAGACAGAGCATAAGGTTATTGCTTTATGCAAAGTTAGATGAACTGCCTAAAGCTGAAGGTTAAGTCGCCGGCTGTAATGGTCAGCTTCATTAATTTTAGCTTCCTACTGGGTGACTTTTTTCCTCCATGAGCATGCACTGTTTTTGAAGTGCAGTATTCATTTTTTTTAGGTCTGCAACTTCTTTATGGCAAAACTCAAGTGATTTTTTTCAGTTTGGACCGTGTTGTCATGGACAGCCTGATCAGTCTGGCCGGCTCTTTCATTAATCTGAGCAATTATAGTGTTTTGTAGTCCAGCCAAGGATGGGTCTTCACTCGGGGCTCGGAAAGACGCTCCTGCCCATATAGAGTGATTCAGTAATCAGGGGCAGTAGAGCTCCTGACCAGATAGAGAGATGATATAGAGGGAAGTACGTGGCGGGAATGCACCTGCAAGCTGGTTGCCAACCACCAATCACATCTAGAAGAAGAAGAAGAAGAAGAATATTTTCAGCATACAATGTTACGATCACATACGGAAGGTAAGCGATGCGCATGCGTATAACAGGAAAAGGGATGGACGCTGCACCGTGAATGGCTGATCCAAAAATGTGGTGCGATTTTGCAGCGTTATCTGTCTACGGTCTATTTCTGACGGAAGGTAAGCTGTTAGTGCTATATTTGCAGCGCAGCTTTTATATAATAACTGGTCTCTCAGATCATAACATGGTTCTTGCTGTCAGAAAGCTTACTAAAAAGCGACTGCAGTATTTTGGGGGAGTCGATATTGACAAATTAAATTTTATTATTCCCAAATCAAAAAATGAGGAGTTTGAACATTACTTAGAGAATCAAAATTGGGAGCAGCTCATGCCAATATATGAAGTAGATGATTGTTGTAATTTTATAACTGCAACAATTACAAAGTCTATAGAAAAATTTACAAAGCAAATTAAAAGTAGACAACAGAAGATTAACCTACCATGGTTAAATAATGAAATAAGAAAACTTATGAAGAGGCGAGACTCTGCATTGAAAACATCATTAACCTCTAAACTACAAAATGATCACCTTGTGTACAAAAGTTTAAGAAATAAAGTGGTACAAGAGCTGCAAAAATCAAAAGTATCTTATTACAATAAACTGATAGATCATGCAAAGGGTAACAACAGTTCCCTATGGAGGCATTTAAATAACTTAACTAATAAAAAAAATGTTCAGAAGGGGGTAAAGGAACTTAGAATCAATGGCAAGACCATCAGTGACAAGGCTACATTGGCAAATGAATTTAATTCATATTTTGTGGGCTCTGTGGAAGACTTAACAAAAAACTTAAATGTGCTCAACAACACAAAATCAATACTTTCAACAGATTCTTTTCACATCGATGAGGTAAATGAGGAGTTAATTGCTGGTATTGTTAAAACACTGTCAAATTCAAAAACTAATGATATCTACAATATGAGCACTTCCTTTCTCAAAATGCACAGCAAAATATTAATCAAACCACTGACTCATCTCATTAATCTCTCCATTAGGTCTAGTACATTTCCATCTGGTTGGAAAAAAGCTGTCGTCATACCAGTTCATAAATCAGGCAGTAAAGACGATATATGCAATTACCGCCCAATCTCTATTTTACCAGTCCTGTCTAAGGTTCTTGAAAAAGTTGTAGCTACACAGCTGATAGACTATTTACAAGACAGTCAACTTCTTCATCCACATCAATTTGGTTTTAGACCAGGATACTCAACAGAAACAGCAAATTGTTGCCTTATTGAAAATGTCAAACAGTCCTTGGACAGGGGTAATGTGGTAGGAGCTGTTTTTCTAGATCTCAAAAAGGCTTTTGATACTGTAAACCACAGTTTGCTTTTATCCAAAATGGTATCTTTTAACTTCTCTCCAGATACATTAGAATGGTTTGCATCTTATCTCCAGAATAGAGAACAGTGTGTAAAAGTTCACCAGGATAAATCCTCATTTTTAAACAACCGTATGGGTATCCCACAAGGGTCCATTCTTGGTCCCTTACTTTTCAGCATTTTTATTAATGACATGCCGCTACACTGCTCAGCTGCAACTTGTCATCTTTATGCAGATGATGCATTTACACAGCTGCCAATACTCCAGCACAGGCTGCAGATGTACTGTCCACAAGTATGCTTGATGTCCAAGAGTGGTTCTTCCAGAACCATCTACTGCTGAACCTTCAGAAAACAGTTTCTATGTTCTTTTCAATCAAAAAATGTAACCTGCAACGTTTTAAAGTTAATATACATGATCAAGACATCAGTTTAGTTACAGAATTCAAATACCTTGGCATTGTACTAGATCCTCAACTCAAATTTAATCTTCATATAAAGAAAATTTCAAAAACCGTAAAAAAAAAAATCTGAACTGCTTTAAATTAATTAGATATTACATACCATACGAAGCAGCTGCACTGTATATGCATTCTATGGTTTTTTTCTCTTATATCATACTGTTTGACAGTCTGGGCTCAAGCAGCCCCTTCTACAATAAGACATATACTGTAGGTTCATTATATAATCAAACTCTAAAAATCTTGGACAAAAAGCCTATTAGGTGGCATCACTGTTATATTTTTAAAAAAATACAACCTATTGAGTTTTGAGAGTTTCATTGACCTCTGCTTTCTGAAATTAATTTTCAAATGTTTCCATAAATCAGCGCCTGAGCCACTTGCTGGTTTCATCCAAAGACAGGACAGCAGCAGAGTCACCAGGAGTTCTGTTAACAATAACTGTAAAATATTCCACCGCAGAACTACATTTGGACAAACAGCTTTATCTATAAAGGGCAGTCACATCTGGAACACAATGCCAAATGAAATTAAAATAATAACGGACTTTAAAACATTCACTAAAAAGGTTAAAAACTGGCTGAAAAATACACAAGAATGTACCCATGCATGAAATGATTGTCTGCAGGGTGAGTGTGAATGAAGGGAAGGAATGAATGTGTTTGTTTATAGTGAGTGACGAAGGGAGGGAGGCCTGAAATAGGCAAATGTGAGTCAGGTTGTTATATTGTGTATTTGTAATATTTATAATTTGTGTATTTATAATGTATTTATAATCTTTTTGCATTGGTGTATGTGGTTATTATTTATTCTGTTTTCATTTTTTTCTTCTCCTTCTCCTTCTCCTTTTTTCTTTTTACTTGTTTCTCCTTTCTAAAGCCCATCCAGGGACAAGAGTTGCAAATTAGCAAATAGCTATACACTCTTTGTGCAACACATCAGATTGATTGTCATTTGATTAATTGTCTGTGTTTATTGCACTGTCCCTGTCAAATAAACAAATAATCTAATCTACATATGGTGAATATACAAAGTACTAATATATAAACTCGGACATGGTTATCTCTTGGCAAATCACTAAAATTTATCCTAAATCATTAGTCAAAGGTTGTTTTCATATATATCCAAAGACGATCACACGCTGAGGTCTCATCCCCGTCTCTCCCTTCAGTAAACTGAGCATCCGTTCATATGATGCTGTCTCCGCCATCGCATCTGTCCATTCTCTCACTGTTGGAACTTCCATTGTTCTCCAGTGTCTCAATATAATTTTTGATGCCGTGATTAAACCAACCATGAAAACTGAAAAGTCCAATTTTGAAATATTTAACACGTGTGATCTGTCCCCCAGCAAACAAAGAGCAGGAGTCGTAGGAATTCTTGAACCAAACCATCCAGACATAATTGATAGTATTCTAACCCATAATGGCCTTATCTGAGAACAATCCCAAAGACAGTACAGAAATGTTCCCACTGTCGTCTGACATTTCCAACATAAATTATGTTTTGCCAGTTTCATTCTGTACAATCTCAATGGGGTATGGTAATACTTATACAATATTTTATACTGAGTAAACTTCCCTTTAGCTTCTTTCACAAATTTTCCACATTCTTCCACAATTCTACACCATCTGTCATCATTAATTTCCTCTCCTAAAGCTTTCTGCCAAAGCCATCCATCCATCCATCCATCTTCTACCGCTTTTCCGGAGGTCCGGGTTGCAAAGGCAGCAGATCAAGCAGAGAAGCCCAGACTTCCCTCTCCACAGCCACCTGCTCCAGCTCTTCAGAGAGGATACCAAGGCGTTCCCAGACCGAGTCCTGGGTCTGCCCCGGGGTCTCCTCCCAGTGGGACGTGCCTGAAACACCTCAAGTGGGAGGCATCCACCCCCCCCCCCCTGCATGGATCGTCACCTTATCGTGGTGGGGGGGTTTGCGTGCCCCAGTGATCCCAGGAGCTATGTTGTCCGGGGCAATTTGCCTCTGATAGGGTCACCCAAGACAAACTTGTCCTGGGTGAAGGGCCAGACTAAGAATGATCCAACAGACTCTCATGATAAATTCTATATCAAGGATTCAGTGTACCGCGCCCGGTATGGGGTTACCGGGGCCCCACCCTGGAGCCAGGCCTGGGGGAGGGGCTCGAAGGCTAGCATCTGGTGGCCGGGTTTCTGCCTATGGGACCCAGCCGGGCTCAGCCCAAAGGAGTTACATGGGTCTGCCCTCCAGTGGGCTCACCACCTGCAGGAGGGATAATGGGGGTCCGGTGCTATGTGGATTAGGTGGCGGTCAAAGGCGGAGACCCTAGCGGACTGATCGGAAGCTTTCTGCCAAAGCCTTTTCATATACAGTGGGGTAAAAAAGTATTTAGTCAGCCACCAATTGTGCAAGTTCTCCCACTTAAAAGATGAGAGAGGTCTCCAATTTTCATCATAGGTATACCTCAACTATAAGAGATAAAATAATAAAAAAAAAAATCCAGAAAATCACATTGAAGGATTTTTAATGAATTAATTGGTAAATTCCTCGGTAAAATAAGTATTTGGTCATTAACAAAAGTTCATCTCAATACTTTGTTATATACCCTTTGTTGGCAATGACAGAGGTCAACCGTTTTCTGTAAGTCTTCACAAGGTTTTCACACACTGTTGCTGGTATTTTGGCCCATTCCTCCATGCAGATCTCCTCTAGAACAGTGATGTTTTGGGGCTGTCGCTGGGCAACACAGACTTTCAACTCCCTCCAAAGATTTTCTATGGGGTTGAGATCTGGAGACTGGCTAGGCCACTCCAGGACCTTGGAATGCTTCTTACAAAGCCCCTCCTTCGTTACCCGGGCGGTGTGTTTGGGATCATTGTCAAGCTGAAAGACCCAGCCACGTTTCATCTTCAATGCCCTTGCTGGTGGAAGGAGGTTTTCACTCAAAATCTCACGATACATGGCCCCATTCATTCTTTCCTTTACACGGATCAGTCGTCCTGGTCCCTTTGCAGAAAAACAGCCCCAAAGTATGATGTTTCCACCCCCATGCTTCACAGTAGGTATGGTGTTCTTTCTCCTCCAAACACGACAAGTTGAGTTTTTACCAAAAAGTTCTATTTTGGTTTCATCTGACCATATGACATTCTCCCAGTCCTCTTCTGGATCATCCAAATGCTCTCTAGCAAACTTCAGATGGGCCTGGACATGTACTGGCTTAAGCAGGGGGACACGTCTGGCACTGCAGGATTTGAGTCCCTGGCGGCGTAGTGTGTTTCTGATGTAGCCTTTGTTACTTTGGTCCCAGCTCTCTGCAGGTCATTCATTAGGTCCCCCCATGTGGTTCTGGGATTTTTGCTCACTGTTCTCGTGATAATTTTGACCCCACGGGGTGAGATCTTGCGTGGAGCCCCAGATCGAGGGAGATTATCAGTGGTCTTGTATGTCTTCCATTTTCTAATAATTGCTCCCACAGTTGATTTCTTCACACCAAGCTGCTTACCTATTGCAGATTCAGTCTTCCCAGCCTGGTGCAGGTCTACAATTTTGTTTCTGGTGTCCTTTGACAGCTCTTTGGTCTTGGCCATAGTGGAGTTTGGAGTCTGACTGTTTGAGGTTGTGGACAGGTGTCTTTTATACTGATAAAGAGTTCAAACAGGTGCCATTAATACAGGTAACGAGTGAAGGACAGAGGAGCCTCTTAAAGAAGAAGTTACAGGTCTGTGAGAGCCAGAAATCTTGCTTGTTTGTAGGTGACCAAATACTTATTTTACTGAGGAATTTACCAATTAATTCATTAAAAATCCTTCAATGTGATTTTCTGGATTTTTTTTTCTCGTTTTGTCTCTCATAGTTGAGGTATAACTATGATGAAAATTGGAGACCTCTCTCATCTTTTAAATGGGAGAACTTGCACAATTGGTGGCTGACTAAATACTTTTTTGCCCCACTGTATATACAATCATTACTTATAAAATTATTAGTGATTTTATAGAACTGTGAAGCTGTGCGGTGTTTCAGTGGCAGGTCGAAAAAGGAGCTAAAACTGTTATCAACCTTTTTGAAAACAGACATCACACAATTTCTTATCTGTAGGTACTTTCAGAATTGATAAATACGTCTGCCACTGGAACGCCACTGCTTCCAGTTTATAGTCGTCTTCCCAGTACAGATTGCAGGATTATTCCACAGTGATGAATACTTCTGAACATACATTGACAACTTATACATTCTATGACATTTATCCCAGACATCTCTTGCATGACTAAGGATGGGATTTTTTTATATTTCCTGGAATTTGAGAGAATATTTCAAAGACACTGAATGGGGAACACAGTTCTGACTCCATCTTTACCCAACCCGTTCTGTCCACAGACTTCCAGTGTTTTGCCAGTTTAGCTCATTCAAATGATAAAGAATCCAGTCTAGGGTTGGGCAGGCCTAACCCTCCTTTCTCCTTAGCAGCAGACAATTTACTGACCTAATTCTTGGTCTTTTCCCCTCCCACAAAAAATGTTTAACTATATTTTCATACTTTTGAAAAATTATATCTGGTATTTTAATTGATAACATTGTGACAATATAGTTAAACTGAGGGGCGATCACCATCTTTATAATATTTATTTTGCCCCATAGGCTAAGTTTAATCTTTTCCCACTTACTTAACTTTATTTTCATTTTTTGCAACAAAGGATTAAAATTTAACTGAGATCTCCCCTCCAAGTCCTGACTCAGTTTTGTCCCTAGATACTTCATTCCTTCTGGAATCCACTCGAAGTTAAATTTCTTTAACATATTAGAGGAACGACTTTTTGAAATTGGCATAGCCTCTGACTTATTCCAGTTAATTGTATAACCTGATAATTTTGAAAAAGATTGTTTAGTGTCCATTAAATGCAGCAGAGAGGTCAATGGGTTTGTTATTGGAGCCAAAATATCATCTGCATAAAGCAGTAGTTTATGTTCTGGACCACCTCCCTCAACCCCTTGAATATGTGGATTAGTCCTAATGGCTACTGCTAATATTTCCAAAAAATGATCAACAGCAGAGGCTTAAAAAACAACCTTGTCGTGTCCCTCTAGAAAGCGTAAAAAAGGAAGATGTTCCTCCATTTGTCATCACTGCAGCTTTTGGCTCTTTCTACAATGCTCTCAGCCATTTAATAAAACCAGGTCCTGTTCCAAAGTGTGACAAAAGTGAAAAAAAAAATTCCCGTTCCACCTTATGGAAAGCCTTCTCAGCGTCTAAAGAAACAGCAGCTATAGGGACGTCTTTAGATTGACTCTGCCATATCAGATGTAAAATGTTCTGATATTGTCAGAAGATGATCTATTTTTCACAAAACCCACTTGGTTAGGATGAATAATACTTGGTAAAACCTTTTGTAATCTTAAAGCTAAAATTTTTGTCAGTATTTTACAATCAACATTTAGCAAACTTATAGGTCTATAGTTTGAGGGATCAGTTACATCCTGATCCACTTTAGGAATTAACGTTATCAAAGCCTCATTAAATGTTGGAGGCAACCTTCCCTTGGAAAATATTTCTTCAAACACTTTCTTTAATATTGGGGAGAGAATATCTATGAATTCCTTATAGTATTCTACTGGAAGGCATCATTTCCAGCTGATTTCCCATTCTTCATATGTAAAATTGCCATTTTTATCTCCTTCTCCGTGATTGGGGATTCCAACCCTTCAGCCATCTCAGCCTGAAACTTAGATGCCTCTACATTAGTCAGAAACTTTATTAATTCCTCCTGCTCTACATTTATAAATACAGTTGAACTGCACAATTTTTTATAGTACCGATAAAAAACCTCATTAATATTTTTACTGGATGAAATAAGTTCATCCCCCTGTTTAATTATTGGAATCATATTAGAATTACATTTTTCTTTCAATTGCTTAGCGAACAATTTACCTATTTTTTCACCCCTTTCGTAAAAACTGGACTTAATCGGTACAGCGCAAACTCTGCCTCCTTATTATAAAAATCATAGAGCTGGAATTTAAGCTTACAAAGTTCTTGATACATTGAGTCTGAAAAAACTTCTGATAACTTAATTTCCTTCATTTTAATTTCTTTTTCCAGTTCTTGAATCTTGTTTAACTTCTCCCTCTTCTTTTTAGCTGCTTGAACAGTCAGTTTTCCTCCCACAGCTGCCTTGGAGGCTTCCCACACCACTGAAATGTCTTCTGTGCTGCCCACACTGACCTCAAAAAATGACTCAAGGTCCTCTTCTAACCTTTTTTTAAGAACTTGAGCTTGCAATAAAAATGTATTCGTTCTCCATCTTCCTTTCCTTTCAGCATCACAATCTATCCTGATCCTCAGTTCAACTGTGGCCTGATCTGTGAGGGCAATTCTATTGATGTTACACTTTACAACCTGATTTAAAAGGGGGATGTTATCAAAAAAAAAAATCAGTTCTAGAGTGGGATTTATGACGATGTGAGAAAAAAGTATATTCTCTATTATTAGGATTAGTCAACCTCCATATATCTATAAGGCCCATATCTCTAATTAACATATGAATTGCCTCTCTGTCTGGGGTCATTATAGGACCACTAAGTTTACTTCTATCAACCACTGGGTCCATCACTTCATTAAAATCCCCCCAAAATAATCTGACCTTCCATATTCCCTAATATACTATTTACCTGATGGAAAAACTGAGGGTTTGACATATTGGGGGCATAAATATTCCATAACACCATCTGGTAGCCTTCTATCATTGCCTGCATACAGATTATCCTTCCCTCTTTATCTTTTGTCTGTTTTTGTAAGAGAAAACTTATATTTTTATTAACTAATATCAGAACTCCATTACGTTTACTATTGAATGAACTATAGAAAATATGACCCACCTGTGGCGGGTTTGGGAAAACCCCCACAACTGACTAAGGACAGACAGCTCGCTACTCCTGGTTTTTTCCACTGCACTGCTGCGATGTAATGTGCCATTCATGCATTGTGATGTTAATGTGCCATTCATGCATTGTATTCATGCGTCCTGTCCTTACTGTGACTTAGAGACATGCCCATACCAACTGCTGTGAAATGCTCTTTCATGTATTGTTGTAACTGGGTATATATGCTGCACGACTCTGTAACTCATTCTCTCTCTCTTCAACTGCTGCTGCTGGACACACACACTCTGTGTCCCCTCACGAGAGCCTGAGGATCCCGCTCCGGTCTGCTCACACTTGGGTCGGAGCGGGGATCCCGTGACGGCGGTGTGATTTAATAAACCTGCTTAAAACCTTCACCAATGCTGCTTTATTTCATGCCGCCGCACACCCATCCTTTTTTAAATTTTATAACTTCCTCCCCCTCCAAATGTGTTTCCTGAATAAAAATTATATCTGCCTGATTATGTTTTAAATAGGAAAGTATTGTAACTTCGGGACCATGTTAAGGGGGGCAGGGATTTCCCAACATGCTTTTCCAGTTGAAAACGTTACTGTGTGTGTATTAAATGCGTTATGTGGCGTAACATTATGTAGCTCACGTATTCCTTGGCAGAGACCCAGACATGAGGGAACTTGGAGCTAGCAGTGTGTATTGACATCACGCCTCAAACAGACATTGATTCTGGACCCCCTGCAGACTAGAGACGAAGTGAGAAGATCTGAGAGTGGACCTGAAGAGACTGTCTGACTCCTAGGGTCAGACAGAGAAGCCGAGAGGACAATAGGAGGATTAGATATGAATGGAATTCTGTGTTTGATGTGAATGTGATTTGTGTCTGGTGTAACAGTATAAAGGTATGTGGTTTATCTCAGCTCACCCTCTTCATTCCCTGACTGAGAGAGGAGCTGTAGGACTTGAGATGGAATAAACCTATACTGAAAAATCATTCAGTCTCTTCATTTCGAGTTTCCTACAATTACTGAGTTATACTGCTGGGTCATTATAACTGCGTTATAATGACCCAGCAGTGTTTAGCAGGATTAGGGCAAGATGTATCATGTGTGTGTAACCATGATTGAAACGGAGGTCTGGGAGAATGACCTCCCCTCCTCTCTGTGCTCAGAAGTAGGTTGGGGGTCGGTGGTGTGTAAATAAAGCCTGTTCATCACAACCATCTTGCTCCTCTTTCTTTGTGTGAATCCCGCAAACGTCACAGTATTCTTCTCCTCTTAACTGGATTTCCACATCCATTAATATTCCATGTCATAAATTTAACACATTTTCCACCATATTTAACTTATATTCATATTACACTGCAATCCCCTGTCCAGTAGATCCTAATTATAATTATTTAGGGGAAACCCCCGACCGCTTTTAACAACCAGTCCAGATTCCTTCCTAATAAAACCCTGAACTCTAAACACAAACATCCTAATAAACTCCCAGAACAAGAGAAAAGAAAAAAAAAAAAGAAAAACAAACTTAAAGAAAGAAATTTCAGGCTGGACCGTCACAGCCATTGGAACAACTTTCAAAAAAATAAAATAAAAAAATGGTTCCGTCCGTGGGTTCCGCAGACACTCTGCCCGCTACTGTCCTTCCATCCTTCGGCTCTGTAGCCCAGGTCCAAACCCACAAGTCCACAGTTCTCGATACATTTTGGTTCCTGCATTTAATGTTCTCAAAGCTCACCTTGCTCCATATTGAATGAAGCTCCACCTCCAGCCCGACATCTCTCACTGACAAACTTCTCTGCAGCTGCTGCTGTGCTGAAGCTTCATTCTTCATCCCATCTGAGATGCAGTGTTGCTGGAAACGCCAGCGTGTAGCTCACATTGAGCTCCGGAAGTTTCCCCTTCACACATGGAAATGTCTTCCTCCTCTCCACCAGCTCCTTGGTCATGTCCAGAAACAAGGAGAGTAGCATCCCTCCCATTCAGTGCCGCGTTTTGCCTTAGCAGCGTTTATCACTTTATCTCTTGCCGACTGCCTCAGGAAGCGGATCAGCACCGCTCTGGGTGGCCTGTCTGCATTAGGCACAGGTACCAGAGTCCGATCCTCCTGTTCAGTCTCCAGTTCATCGCTGTTTTCAATACCAAGAGATGCAGATATGATTTTTTGCTCACAACTCAGCAACGTCCCATTCTTCCCATGCATTTCTTTTAGCCCATTAAACGTACGTTATTCCTCTTGCTGTAATTTTCCAGAGCTGCATTCGTCTCTGAATGCCCTCCATCAGTCTGGCCTGGTTTCTCCATCACTCACCAGCCTGTCAGAGGTTTACTCCTCCTGGGCAATGCGCGCCTCGGCTTCATCCAATCTCACCTGTGAGGCGCTGCTGCCGTCTTCAACTCCGACACCGTTTCTTTAATGGTCAATGCGTCCATCGCTACGCCTCGCAAAGTAACATTCATTTTAGTAATTTCTTCAAATACTTTGTCGAGGCTGGCCATCTGAGTGGGTGAATCTGATGGGGGGCCATCATTCAATGGATCCTCCTCCTCCTGTGCAGGGCTTCTCCTGCTCGCAGCGGCCTGGAGTCTTGAAGGATTTTGACGTAGCCATTGAATTTAAGTTGTCCTTTTCAGCGCTCTGACAAGAGAAATACGTCTAACTACAGTGCTGGAGCTTAAAATGATTGAAGTAGGAACCGTAAAATTATCACATTTAATGCGTTTACTTTGTGGGCTTGTTGGAGATCAGCTAGAGAGCCGCCATTACGTCCAGTGCCCCAAGTCTAGTTATTTTGTAGTTTTCTGTAGTTATTTCTCTAAGTGCAGCAAGGTCCTGAGAGCTTATTTTGGGGGGGGGGGGGGCTAAAAAGTTGATAGTGGTCAAATTTGACCAAATGTGGTTTATTTTTCAGCATAGTCTCCCCTTCGGTCCACACACTGCTTCCGTCGGTGTTGCAGTGCTTGGATCCCTACGGTTGAACAATAAACCACATTTGGTCAAATTTGACCACTATCAACTTTTCAGCCCCCCCCCCCAAGATGCTAACCATATTGTTTTATTTAATGCTAGCACCCGCCACTCCATCTTAATGTAATATAGCCTAAATGCTCTGGTATATCTTTTTGTCCTTATGTTAGGCTGTATTAGAGTCAGACAACTTCATCCAGCGTGTTTTAAAAATGATGTTTTATCATTTTTTAAAACATTTGTAGTGTGTCTCCACAACCATGGAAAAAAGTGGCAGAAGTGTTATATCTTTCACCCGTTACGTTACTCGATATAACAATTAATAACTCGGACTCTTCAACGTATCGTTAACGGTTTATTAGCGAGCAGCCACTCATAGCACACAGCCTACGACAACACACTCAACATACACTACATTACCCATAATGCATTTAGCAAAGGCACTGCGACGGGTGCCGTAGTAAACCAAAATACATGACATCTCCTCCCCTCTTACAATAGATGTCCTACAGGAGATATCAAGTGTCTGCTGCAATTCTTATGTCTTTGTTTGTCTCTTTTTTTTTCTTTAATTATTATGCTACCTTAGGACTGAGGGTAGACTACCTCATCCCATAACTGTACCCCTGGGGATTATTCTGCCCCATAAATGAGGGTCAGTTGCTATCTAGTCTAATAACTCAGACGGACAGGAGGTCGTCGCTCCCTGGTAGGGTATCGGCGCTCTGCAGGAACATGAGTCTGAGTTCTTTCTAATGTGGAGGTTGCTTCTGGTGCTGATGCAGAAGAAGATGTCACATCTCCAGCTGGAACTCCGGTCTCTGAAGTGGTTGAGTTCTGCACTGGTGTAGGTGGATCGTTAGAATATCCAAGAGACGGTTCTGCAGGCGCTGGTGGTGTCTGCAGGAGTTGATCCACGTGCCTTTTCCAAACACTGTCAGTGGTTTGAACTGTATATGAGACTGGTCCAGTTTGTGCGATAACAGTTGCAGGAACCCACTTAGGTTCACCTCTGTAGTTCCTGGCCAGCACAGATTCTCCTGACGTGAACGCTCTGTCCTTTGCCCGATGTCCTCTGTGCATAATTTGTTTCTCTTGTTGCTTTTGCACAGTGTCCTTTAGAGGAGCCAATGGTGGGTTGTTCCGTACCTTGTGACACGATGAACAACTTTTGGCTATTTCTTCAATCTGCTTGTCAATGTTTGGTCACCAAAAATAGCTTCTCGCTATTTCTTTCATTCTCACGATTCCACTATGTCCTGCGTGAAGTTGCTGTAACACTTTTGCTCGACATGACAGGGGAATAATCACTCTCCTCCCCCACAGCAAACAACCCGACTGAACAGACAATTCTGTCCACTTCCCAAGGAAGGGCTTCAAGGTTGTGTCATCACCCGCAGGTTGTCCTTTAATGACCAAGTCCATGACTGCAGACAACACAGGGTCATTTCTAGTCCCCTTTTTCACCTGCACAGCTGAAACAGGTGCGTTTTCTACCTCTGTGAAGTAGAAGATGTCCACAGTGCTTGACTCTGGCTTCATGACACAAAGTGGTAATCTGGATAACCCATCTGCATTACCATGACAGTCTGACTTTCGATACCTGATGTCATAGGAGTGTCCTGACAACAGCAACGCCCACCTCTGCAGTCGGGACGCTGCAAGAGATGGTATTCCTGTGTATGGTCCAAGGATGGTTGTGAGAGGTCGGTGGTCAGTAAAAAGTGTAAACTTCCGTCCATACAAGTACTGGTGGAATTTTCTCACACCAAACACAATGCTCAGAGCCTCTCTTTCTAGTTGAGCATAGTTAGCTTCTGCCTTGTTTAATGTCCTTGACGCAAAAGCGATTGGCTTTTCCTCACCGTCTGGCATTACGTGGGAAATCACCGCCCCTACGCCATAAGGAGAGGCGTCGCAGGCAAGCTGGATCGGAAGTGATGGGTTGAAGTGAGTCAGAACCTCTGATGCAGTCAGCGCATCCTTTGCCTTCTGAAAAGCTTCCTGACAGCTTGCTGTCCACCTCCATGCTTCCTCTTTGCGCAGCAGGTTATGCAGTGGTTTTAATAGTGATGCCAAGTTTGGTATGAACCGTCCATAATAGTTCAGCAGTCCTAGGAAAGACTTCAGCTGACTGACATTTTGGGGTGGAGGTGCATCCACAATGGCTGTGATTTTCGATGGTGCAGTGTGTAGTCCCTTAGCATCGATCACATGACCTAAGTATTCCACGGATGACTGGAAAAACTCGCATTTATCCTTGCGGATTCTCAATCCATACTCCTCCAGTCTCGTGAGAGTTGCATCCAAGTTGCGCAGATGCTCTTCATCATCTGCTCCTGTACACAGGATATCATCCAGGTAGCACTGCACTCCTGGTAATCCACTCAGGATTTGATCCATAGCTCGCTGAAAAAGTGCTGGAGCAGATGTGATGCCAAAAGGCAGTCGCCTGTATCTGAAGAGTCCTTTATGGGTGTTGATAGTCAGCATTTCACGTGACTGCCCGTCTACATGCATTTGTAAATAAGCCTGGTTGACATCTATTTTGCTGAACTTTTGTCCCCCACTCAGCCCCGCAAATAAGTCATCAATCAGTGGAAGGGGATACTGCTCTGCTGTTAGTACAGGGTTTACTGTTACCTTAAAGTCTCCACAGGTTCGGATTCCTCGGTCCTTTTTGGGTACTGGAACTATGGGCGTGGCCCACTCACTGATTGTCACAGGCTCCAGAACTCCATTCTTGACCAGAGCATCCAAGTCAGCCTCCACCTTTGGTCTGATGGCGTACGGCACTGGTCTGGCTTTCATGAACACTGGCTTACTGTCAGGTTTGACATGCAGCTTCACTATAATTTTTTTCATACTGCCTAGCTCATCACGAAAAACTTTTTTGTGCCTTTCCAGTATGGCCTGCAGCTGAGTGGAACTGTGTGACAGCTTCCTTACTTCTTGCCAGTCAAGTTGGATTTTCTTTAGCCACACACGCCCTATTATAGCTGGACAGTTGTTCTTGGTAACATAAACTGGAAGCTCAGCAGTTTGGCCATTGTACTGAACAGTTACCTCTGTCATCCCTTTCATGGGCACTCGGTGTCCAGTATACGCCCTGAAGACGGTGTCTGAAGGTCGGAGTGGAAGATGTTTCAGAAACTTCTTGTAAATGCCATGCGACACAAGTGATGCCTTTGATCCGGTGTCTATCTGCATTTTAATAAAATGTCCCTCCACTTTTGGTTTAGTCCAAAAGCCTTCTGAGCCTTCATTCACATTCATAATCCGGACAGTATTTATTGCAGTTGACACCTCTTCCTCTGAGGAGTCGCTCACTCTGTCCTCGCCATGTTTAACTGTGTGAACATTTCTTTTCTTTTTGTATTTTACCATGTCACTTTTATTCCTAGTCTTTGGGCCTTTGTCTTTGCTCCTTTTGCTTCTACATGCCCGCTCCACGTGGCCTTTTTTTCCACAGATGTTACAGTCCATCTCTTTGTACCAACAGTCATTAGGAAGGTGTCCCACCTTGCCACAGTGGAAACATGGACCTGTTGCATTGGCTTTACCACTGTTGAGCTTATATACTCTGCCTGTAGCATGCAGTTGGTGGGCTTCTTTGGAAGCCATCTCCATCATCACACTAATGTTAATGGCTCTTTCAAGCGTCAAATCACTTTCTGTGAGTAACTTCTTCTGTGCTGCTTCATTTCGTAGTCCACACACAAGCCTGTCTCTTAATGTGTCATTTAAAACATCTTTAAATTCACAGTGTTCGGCTAACTTGCGTAGTGCTGCAACAAACATGTTAACAGACTCACCCTCTTCTTGGTTACGTCTGTGAAACCTGTATCTTTCTGCAATCACTAGAGGCTTGGGTGAGAAGTGGTGGGTCAGTGTGTCCACCAGTTCTTTGTAGGTTTTAGAGCCTGGCTTTACTGGCTGTAGGAGGTTACGTAGTAGGTTAAATGTCTTGGGACCCATCACACTCAGAAAAGTGGGCACTAACTTTTCATCCGTTATTCCATTGGCCATGACGAAATATTCAAAGCGCTCTGCATAGGAGCTCCATTGCTCCGCGCTTTCATTAAAGGGCCCGATAGAGCCAATGACTCCAGCCATTTTAACACTCTTGGTTGAATGTCGCTCTTTCCCTCGCGGCTCCTTCTTGTAACGTCGTTTCTTCCCTCCGGCGTTACTCACGGAGTTTTTTTTTTTTCCTTAACGGTTTCCACTGCTCCGCTCCTCCCCGTTTAGCAGACAGCTCTCAGCATCCACCTCAGCACAGTGGCGCGGTGTATCACCCTGTCAGCACGGAGTAGCGGCGGGAGAAAAAAAAAAACGACAAAACTCTCCTCCGTCGCGGACTGCAGCGTCGGTCCAGACGTCCTCGTCGCCACTTTTTGTTATATCTTTCACTCGTTACGTTACTCGATATAACAATTAATAACTCGGACTCTTCAACGTATCGTTAACGGTTTATTAGCGAGCAGCCACTCATAGCACACAGTCTACGACAACACACTCAACATACACTACATTACCCATAATGCATTTAGCAAAGGCACTGCGACGGGTGCCGTAGTAAACCAAAATACATGACAAGAAGATTTTCAGTTTCCTTTCCAAGGGGTCAAACCTGCCAGAGCTGAATTACGGACAGAGGCAAACCCTTAGAAAATACTCTTCTAAATTCAGCATTCATGGTCAGTATTTAATGTTCAGAATTAATTACTATGATGTTGACAATGCTATTTGTATATTAATATTTTGATGATCACCCTAACCCTAAGATGGTGAACTATTCTTCAAGGCCCAACGAAGAGCAATAAAGTCAAAGGAGGAGGCCCTGAATCTTTGGAAGGAATTTCATGCCTCACCAACTGGAGACACACTGGTGTCCTGAAAACAAGAACTGCCATGTCTTTAAGGTTTTCCTGGTATGGCCTGACAGCAGATATAGAAAAATGGGTATATGCAGTTGTTTGTATATCATTAAGCATAAATGTACATATCTCTGTATGAAACCAAACACTGTTATTTTCAAGGTGTCTGAATGTGACCTGTGCCAAAGGGTGGGACCACCGCTGAGTGCAGTTAAAAAGCTGGAATGCATCAAGGTGAGCAACTATTGCAATGCACTCTATTAATTCACTGTAGTGTTAGCTCAGGGTCATTAAATATTACTGTAGATCACTGGCAGGTATCTGCTGTTTGGGAGCTGGTTGGAATTGACCTCACAGGTCCATTTCCAAAGACATCCTCTGGGTTTCAATACATTTTAACAGTCACAGATGTGGGGAGACTTGAATAACGAAACCGAATTGCCTTTAATTTCAGTTTATTTCAAGTAACCATTCCACTGTCTGCTCTCATTCCTGAGCAGCGAACAAAGAGAGTGAACACACCAAAGTTCTCTCATTTAAACATTCTCACATCAAACCATTTCCCTCGCGGGGGAAATCACACATCTATCTCAAAATCTCTTTATTCACATTCATTAGCCTTTTATTTACATAACTCCCCCTTCTCTCCTCTCGAGCCTCAGTGGTCAGGAAGTCTTCTGTCCCCTGTCCTCCGCAGGGGGTCCAGGCTCTGTGGCTCCGCACCGCAGGGGGCTGGCTCTCCTTCATCGTGGTTAAATCACATATGCAGTGTCCAACATATACATGTCTCACAACACAGCCATATAACCCCCCCCAAACGATGAAGAACAGACTAATTCCTAAAATTTAATAGCACCTTACTCACTACTGAATAATCAACACCAACATTCAGTCTGTGCGCCGCTTGGGCTTCAGCCGTCTGCCGAATCTGCTGTGAGTTGGCCCCGCCTTGCCTGCGGTGCTTTTCTGCTTCGGCTCTGTTGACTGAGGAAGAGAGTGATTAATTGCCCCCTGCGGGGGCCTGCCTCATCGAGGCGCCACTGCGACCGGTACAGACACGTCCTTCATGACAAAAGCAGGTTTTAGTCTGTCAATACTGACTGTCTCTTTTCTGTCTCCAAAATCTAGCACAAATTGCTTATCATCTGCCTCCAGCACTCGAAATGGCCCTTCGTAAGGTGGTTTGAGCGTTGCTTTAAGGGCTTCGCGCCTGACAAAAACGAAATCGGCATTTTTCAAAGCCTTGGGGACGAAAACTCGTGGAAAAGCGTGATGAACCGGACCCGGGAGCGTGTCTGCCCCCGTGCCGACTAACGGTCCCAGAGCCGAGAGAGGTGGGGGCTCTGGGGGCTCTGGTAAAAACTCGCCCGGCAGCCTCAGAGTTTGTGCGAATACCAGCTCCGCTGGGGAGGCGTCTAAGTCCTCTTTAGGCGCAGAACGCAACCCTAATAAAACCCATGGCAGTTTATTTACCCAATCTGCATCCGTGAGCGACGCTCTGAGTGCTGCCTTCAAAGACCTATGAAAACGCTCGCATAAACCATTGGCCTGAGGGTGGTAAGCCGTAGTGCGGTGAATTTTGGCTCCTAAGCCGTTGGCCATCGCTGACCACAGCTCAGAGATGAATTGCGGTCCTCTATCGGACGTAATGTCCGACGGAACCCCGAAGCGCGCCACCCAAGCCGTTAAAAAAAACGCGAGCCACCTCCGCGGCCGTGGTCGTCGCAAGTGGGACCACTTCTGGCCAACGTGTGGTGCGGTCCATCATTGTCAAAAGATACGTGAACCCCTGTGATGCCGGTAGGGGGCCCACAAGGTCGACGTGCACATGGTCGAACCTTCTGGCCGGAATGCGGAACGGTTCTAACGGGGCTCTTGTGTGCCTGTGAATTTTGGCCCGTTGACAGGAAATGCAGGTTTTTGCCCATTCCTTCACGTGCTTGCGCAGGCACGGCCAAACAAACTTTTCCGCCACTAGTTTCACCGACGCGCGCACCCCCGGGTGCGCCAGTGAGTGGGCGAGTCAAAAACACGGCGGCGCCACGTGGCCGGAACCACCGGACGCGGGCGCCCCGTCGACATGTCGCAGATCAGGGGGGGCATACCGGTTTGTAAACACTTGCTCTCCAGCCTCAACCCTGTTGGTCCAGACTGGAGCGCGCGCACGTCTGCGTCCGCCCCCTGGTCCGCTGCCATGGCTGCGTAATCTATACCCACGTGCACCGGGGCTGCGCGCGCCACCGTGCCGCTCTCCTGCGGCGCGGTCACGGTGGCCCGTTCTGCCTCTGCGCGTGTTGGGGTCGTGAATGCGCGTGAGAGACAATCCGCTACTACATTGAATTTGCCCGCGACGTGCCTAATGTCAGTGGTAAATTCCGAGATTGCGGCCAGCTGCCTCTGCTGCCTGCCGGACCACGGATCTGAAATTTTGGCCATGGCGTATGTGAGCGGCTTGTGGTCCACATAAGCGGTGAAGCACCGTCCTTCCAGCCAGAACTGGAAATGACGAATAGCCAAATGCAGCGCCAACAGTTCTCTGTCAAACGCGCTGTATTTTCGTTCAGCCGCGCTTAAAGATTTGCTAAAGAAAGCCAAAGGCTGCCAAACTCCGGCTACCTGTTGCTCAATAACGGCCCCTATGGCTAAATCTGAAGCGTCTGTCGTCAGCGCGATACGTGCTGCAGGGTCTGGGTGGGCCAGGAGCGCAGCGTCAGCCAAGGCTTTTTTAACCTCTGCGAACGCGCGCTCCCGCTCCGGGGACCATTCGACCGCCTGGGTCGGTTTTTGTTTTTTGAGCGCGGCATATAACGGTTGCATGATTTGAGCTGCGTGGGGCAGGAATCGGTTATAAAAATTCACCATCCCCAAGAATTCCTGTAGTGATTTGACCGTTTGTGGACGGGGAAAATCCGCTACCGCCACGTACTTTCTCTGGTAACGGAACCGCTCCCTCCGAGGAGACGCGGTGACCCAAAAAATCGATCCGCTCGACGCCGAACTGGCACTTGGCTGGGTTAACTATTAAGCCGTGCTCTCCCAGCCTCCTAAAAACTGCTGTGAGGTGCGTTTCGTGTTCGTCCTCTGAAGTACTCGCGACCAAAATGTCGTCGAGGTACACAAACACGAAAGGGAGATCGCGTAACACGGCATCCATCATCCGCTGAAATGTTTGCGCCGCCCCTTTGAGACCAAACGGCATGCGTAAAAATTCGAAAAGTCCGAACGGGGTTATTACCGCTGTTTTAGGAATGTCCTCCGGTTGGACCGGGACTTGGTGATAGCCGCGAACTAGATCAATCTTTGAAAAAATGCGCGCCCCCGCCAGGTGCACCGAAAAATCCTGAATGTGCGGGATGGGGTAACGATCATGCGCCGTAGCGTTGTTTAGCCTGCGGTAATCCCCGCACGGTCTCCAGGAGCCATCGGCTTTCGGTACCATGTGCAGCGGCGAAGCCCACGGGCTCTTCGACCTACGAACGATGCCCAGCCTCTCCAGGCTGGCGAACTCCTCGCGTGCAATGGCGAGCTTAACTGCATCCAAGTGCCGAGCTTTTGCAAACACGGGAGGACCAGACGTGGGGATAAAGTGTTTCACCCCGTGCTTCGCGACCGTCGCTGAAAAAGTGGGCACAGTGAGCGCTGGAAATTGGGTGAGGAGTGTGTGAAACTTACCACCTGCTGTAGCGACGTGGGTCTGTACTGGTGGCGGGGACACTCGAGCTGAACAGGGGAGAGAGTAAAAAGAGAGTGCATTTACCAGCCGTCTATTAGCAAGATCAACTAACAGATTGTGTGAACACAAAAAATCCGCGCCCAACATGTTGAAACTCACCGCCGCTATTACAAAAGTCCATTCATATGTGCGGCCATGTAAGCACAAAGGCAAGGTCCTTCTCCCGTAGGTGTTGATGTTCGAGCCATTTGCCGCTGTAGCTCCGCTACCGTGGGGTCCAGCCACCCGGTCCGCGTATGTTGGGGTGATGAAGCTCACTTGTGCTCCGGTGTCGATGAGGAACTCTCGTCCGGAGCGCGCATCCGTGATGTAGAGCAGCTTGTTGCGTTCTCCGAGGGTCGAAGCTGCTAGCGACCCCCGGTCTTGCCGTTTCCCGAACTCCTGAAGATGCAGGGCGGCACACACCTGCGTGCCTTCTCTGCGAACCTCCGATGGTAAAAGCAGAGATCTTCTCCTCCGCTGTGTCGTGCCCGCGCCTCTGCCGCCGGGCTATTGGCTCCACCTCGTCGCGGCCGTGTTGCCGCCGTCGTCGGCCAGTCTGGTTCTGCCGCCTCTGGCTCCCCGCTGTCTCGGGTCGCCGCTGTGGTTGCTTGCCCGCCGCAGGCGTCCAGGATCCCATCTGCCTCCTGGGCCAGCTCCCGGAACTCCTCCAGGGTGTGACACTTTTTGCCGGCCAGCGTGCTTCTCGCATGCGCCGGGAGGTTGGAGAGGAAGATGAACTGAAAAATGAAATCATCGTTGTCCAACCCTCTCAGCTGTATCATCTCCTCCATCAGGGCGCTCGGCCTGTGTCCACCTTGGTCTAGCAAAGACAGGATCCTCCTCGCCCTCACTTCAGCCGAGGGGGGTGAAAAACTTGATGAGGGTGGATTTCAGCTTGCCGTACCTGTCGGTCGCGGGTGGCTGCTCCACCAAGCTTTGCACGCACCGAGCTGTGCTGTTGTCCAGTTTAGCGATGACATGGTGGAACTTAGTGTCATCCACCGTTACTCCTGCGAGCGCGAACTGCGACTCTGCTTGCAGAAACCACGACCGTGGGTTATCCTGCCAGAAATCAGGCAGCTTAACGGCCACTGCGCTCGCCAGCTCTGAGCGCTGTGAGTCCGGGACCCTGAGAATTTCTTCGTTCATTCTCAACGTCGTCAGTCACCAATGTGGGGGGACTTGAATAACGAAACCAAATTGCCTTTAATTTCAGTTTATTTCAAGTAACCATTCCACTGTCTGCTCTCATTCCTGAGCAGCGAACAAAGAGAGTGAACACACCAAAGTTCTCTCATTTAAACATTCTCACATCAAACCATTTCCCTCGCGGGGGAAATCACACATCTATCTCAAAATCTCTTTATTCACATTCATTAACCTTTTATTTACATAACTCCCCCTTCTCTCCTCTCGAGCCTCAGTGGTCAGGAAGTCTTCTGTCCCCTGTCCTCCGCAGGGGGTCCAGGCTCTGTGGCTCCGCACCGCAGGGGGCTGGCTCTCCTTCATCTGGTTAAATCACATATGCAGTGTCCAACATATACATGTCTCACAACACAGCCATAACAGATTACTTTTCCAAGTGGGTGGAGGCCTTCCCTCTACAGACAAAGACTGCAGTGGAAGTGGTGAAAAACCTCTGCAAACTTATTTCCAGACATGGCTGTTCCCAGCGCTTTCTCTCAGACCAAGGGCGGGAGTTTGTAAATCAGGTAAGCTGTGCTGGATACATGTTGGAATAGTTACGAGAAGTCTGTTGTGACATCTTGACTTTATGCAGAATGGAACTGTAATGTGCTGATTTGTTCATTCAGATTAACAGCAAGCTCTGAGAACTGCTCTCCATTGAGAGAAGTGGAACTGCTGCCCCCCGCCCACAGACAAACAGTCTTGATGAGAAGACCAACGACATTATCAAACGGTCAGAATCAGATGGTATCTGTTGTGTTCTGAAGGAATGAAAAACTACTTGTAGTATAGTTTAGTTTTTTATTGAGCTCTCACAGCGAACATAATGTACAGCCTCAACATTTGTTTGTGATAATTGTGTAACATCAGATTATGTTAAATTTGGGGAGTTTTTGTCTTGAAATACACTCATCTCCATTAAAAGTAGAACTTTGTGTGTCCATACATGATGAGAATGAATCTATTTTTAATAGAGTTGCTCCAATTTCCCATATTATGAATGCAAAGCCATGGTCTGCACGGTGGCGCAGTGGTTTAGCACTGTAGCAGCACAGTTTTACCCTCGGCCGGGGGATCGCGGGGATCATGAGATCGTGGGTTCGATCCCAGCCCCCGACCAACAGTGAGCTGTGTGGAGTTTGCATGTTCTCCCCGTGTTGCGTGGGTTTACTCCGGGATTTCTCCGGTTTCCTCCCACACACCAAAAAAACATGTAGGTTTAGGGCGCTCGCGCACGCAGCGACCAGCAGCCGGTGGCTTGTCACCAAACTGCAAACCAAGTCTACCTACGGGTACAAATAAGTAACAAAAAAAAAAAAAAAGCCATTTTAAATTATTCTTCCTAGAGCACTTCAGAAGCTGGTGAACAGGCAGCAGGATGATTGGACAAATACCTTGATGCAACACTTTTTTCACTCCTCTCAAAAGTTCACACCACCACAAAATTCTCTCCATTTTTCTTGATGTATGGAAGAGAGGCAAGGTTGCCCTCAGAAGTGCCTGTTGAAATGCCAGTGAGTGTTCCTCTCTCTGGCTGTTTCTCTTAAAACAAAGGGGGAAAAATCTAATTTTGACTGAGCAACATACTAGTGTATGATTTATATATTGGTGTTCAGCCTAAAAAGTAATGTGGTTTTGCTCATATCACCCAGCCCTATTTGAAGTGTAAAGTTAACTGGGTATTGTATGGACCTTCACAGGTATGTTTCTGTATGTAATGTTGTATAATGGTGCCTGCTGTCATGGTCTGGTGAGCGCTCGCCCCCTCCTTTCCTGCAATCAACTCACCTGGGAGAGTGGACGCTCCTGCTGCCTCTCATCAGCCAGCGCTGATTAGGATCACGTCGTCAGTGCCTCAGTGCTGGCTCGTCTGGGTATACTGCCTCGCAGTAGACACGGTACAATTATTCTAAAGTTTTGGTGACATTTTCGTACTCACCGTATTTGTGCTCTTTTGTTCTCAGGTTGCTGCCATCGGTGCGGGTGCGTCTTCAGGGACTGCGTACGCTCACCTGCCCCTCCATCCACATTCTACGGCAACAGTTCTCCACCCAGTCAGGCACCACTGGTTCATTCCTCTCCACGACCCGCTTCATCCTGCTGGTTCATCTCTCCCTGCTGGGGTCCCTGCCGGTTCTCTTGTTCTACCCATATAAGTGGTAACTTGGCTAGCCAACTCCCTGTGTTCCATTTCTCCTCTCACTGCTCTCATTTCTCTCTCCGTGGGACACTTCTTCTGGCGAGTGACGTTTTTCTGTAGCAGTGTTTGAGTTTATCTTGAAATTTAATAAACTTCCTCAAACATGTACTCTGGTGTGGTTGTTTTGTTGTTTTTGTTAAGACTTCTGCTGTTGAAGTGTATTATTGATAGTTTACCATCTAGTTGCACTTGACTTCTGAATTGCTTTTCAGTGTAATATTCACAATGGTTATGAATATTATTGAAAAAGTGGTTATCAGGATCAATATCGTTCTCCATCTCTTGTAGTTCATGTTCAGCATAATGGCATATTTTCAGAGTTTGAGTTTCCTCACTCTGTGTCAAATGACTTCCTCCAACTGGGGATAATTGATGTCTACTCAAGTCAGTCATAAGTTGTTTTGTTTAGTTTTTTCTTTTTTTTTAAAAGTACATTGACATGGTATGTCAAAAGAACTATTCTTGCCGTGTGTGTGGATATGGATTATCATAGTCCCTTAATTTTATTAATCAGTGTTCATCTCCACAATATCTGCTGCTTTCTCCACAATATTTGCTGCTTGTCTCCACAATATCTGCTGCTTGTTAATATATTTAAAAATTGCATAGATTAGTATTACTTATTCATATTCTACCTTTTATTGCATGCATAGTTTTTTATCTGTAGTGCTACTCCATGTTTAACCCCTTGCACTCCGGTCAATTTCCCTAAAAATGCAAAAAATTAACGTGCCCAAATTAAATCAAAAGCTGTTCTTCAACCCTTTGCAGCATCTTCATGAGGTTGGTCTCATTTAAAAGAAAATACTTTGAATTTTTTGGTAAAATAGTCATAATCTCTCTAAGTGCTCCGGCCACTGAGTTACAGTCATCTAAACATAGTGAACTTGAAGAAAATAAATTTGGCCTGGGTGTTTTTTTGGATACAAATGCTTGCAAATAACACACAGCTTCAGATCCGGGCTGGAAAATGCAACAGAAATGTAGAACCAAGTGTTATCCAGCTGAGGTCAAAATTTTGTAACAATACCACAAAAAATGAATATATTACACAGCTTTTTACTCAGGTAGTTCCCAGGCGCTTTGGAACTGTGCCAAATTGTGCCAAATGGCACAGTTTGGAAAAATGTCTAACTTTTGAATGCTTCAATGTAGAAGCTTCATTTTGGGCTCTAATGAAAGGTGACACTCAGGGCTGTCTGTGTGTGTGTGTGGGGGGGGGGTTGTCCCCCCCCCCTCGCTACAGAGGATGGACATCGGCCATCGCTACACAATGGATTAGCCTCATGTGGCGATGTGGGACAGCAGCGCAGTCATCGCGGCTTTCCCCCCCCCTCGTTACAGAAGAATAGCGGTGGTGGGGGGGGCATTGCACATTGTAATTTACCGATCGGTCAAAAGTCATTTTGGATTACAGTTTTCAGGGGTAAATAATAATTTAGCTTATAACACCTTACCTCTTCACAGCAGCAGAGTCCTGGCGAACTTCTCTTCCTCCCTGTCAGACGAACACGACGCTGGTCCGCTCGTGGTTCTGGTCTCGCGACCCGATCAAAACATAATTCCATTATTGCGGTTTTGTGTTTCCATGATTGCGGTTTTTGGCGAACGATTTTTCAAAACAAATAACAGTAGTATTAAAAAAAGACTGGCGAAGGCGTGTGTGTCACTCAGCTTTTGTCGTCAGCCTCCGTTGGTCTATGACCATGGAAGAAATCATAACGTCTACTCTGCTGGAACCAAAACAAAATAAGCACCGCCTGTGGTTGAACATGCCGATGTGCGAATGGCACTCCCTGTCACACAGGTTGCATTTGTGGATGGTCTCCGTGCTGCTGGGTCTGTGGGGTTCTTCCTGTGGGTCCTTTTTTGATCCGCTGCAGCAGCCAGTCTTCACCCAGCCTTAAAAAAAAACAGCTCGCGAACTTCTCTGCTTCAATTGGCTCACTGCATTCACAGCGTTGGGAGGCGGGTCCTTCTGGCTAGGTTTTCAGTCATTGGTTCTTCAAGGTTTCAGAAACCCAATTCAAGGCTGTTATTAGTCGAATGAGAGGTCAATCAGATGAACTAATCTGTTCGCGGCTGTGTCTGCAGCTTTTATTTTCAGTGCGCGCTTGGACGCCATACACCACCTACATCACAATCTCCATCATGCGTCCTAGAGCGCACGAGAGCGCCCTCGTGCGCTCTAGGACGCAGAGACTTGCCCGTCCGTGGTACAACGGAGCGCAAGAGGTTAATGTTGCAGCTTTGCACCGAGACAAATTCCTAGTTTGTGTACTACATGAACAATGGCAATAAATCTCATTCTGATTCTGCTTCTGATCTATATTTATTTAAGTCAGTAACATCTCTGATTATTATACTCTTTGCTTCCTCAGGTGTTCCATTTAGTTTGATCCAAACTCTACAATTTCTTGTCCATGTTGCCTGTATCTTATTTTGTCTTTTCAGCATCCGTGCTTGCCGTGCTATTTCAGCATTAGTTTCAGTTAGATGTTCATTTAGGTAAACTTCTGTTCCCCGTAGCTTTCTGGCCTGCCTCAGTATGCCATTCTTTACCCTTCTGTTCACAAAACACATCACAAATCTTCACCTACACAGAAAATGTTTGTGTCATCTGCAAAAAGTACCAGTTTTAATAGTTTAGACACATTACAAAAGTCATTGGTGTATACAGACATGGACAAAATTGTTGGTACCCCTCTGTTAATGAAAGAAAAACCCACAATGGTCACAGAAATAACTTGAATCTGACAAGTGGTAAATAAAAATTCTATGAAAATTAACCAATGAAAATCAGACAATGCTTTTGAATTGTGGTTCAACAGAATTATTTTAAAAAACAAACTCATGAAACAGGCCTGGACAAAAATGATGGTACCCCTAGAAAAGATGGGTCCTCTAATTAACATCACAGATGTCTACAAACTTGTGTAATCAGTCAGTCGGGCTATTTAAAGAGTGACAAGTAGTCACTGTGCTGTTTGGTAACATGGTGTGTACCACACTAAACATGGAACGGAGGAAGCAAAGGAGAGAGTTGTCTCAGGAGATTAGAATGAAAATTATAGACAAGCATGTTAAAGGTAAAGGCTATAAGACCATCTCCAAGCAGCTTGATGTTCCTGTGACTACAGTTGCACATATTATTCAGAAATTTAAGATCCACAGGACTGTAGCCAACCTCCCTGGACGTGGCCGCTGGAGGACACTTGATGAAAAATGGAAGAGAGGGATAATACGAATGGTAACAAAAGAGCCCAGAACAACCTCTAAACACATTCATGGGGAACTCCAAGGTCAAGGTACATCAGTGTCAGATCGCATCATCCGTCGTTGTTTGAGCCAAAGTGGACTTCATGGGATACGACCAAGGAGGACACCACTGTTGAAAACAAATCAAAAAAAAGCCAGACTGGAATTTGCCAAACTGCATGTTGACAAGCCACAAAGCTTCTGGGAGAATGTCCTATGGACAGACGAGACAAAACTGGAACTTTTTGGCAAGGCACATCAGTGCTATGTTCACAGATGCAAAAATGAAGCAAACCAAGAAAAGAATACTGTCCCTACTGTGAAACATGGAGGAGGTTCTGTCATGTTCTGGGGCTGCTTTGCTGCATCTGGCACAGGGTGTCTTGAAAGTGTGCAGGGTACAATGAAATCTCAAGACTATCTAGGTATTCTAGAGAGAAATGTGCTGCCCAGTGTCAGACAGCTTGGTCTCAGTCGCAGGTCATGGGTCTTGCAACAGGATAATGACCCAAAACACACAGCTAAAAACACCCAAGAATGGCTAAGAGCAAAACATTGGACTATTCTAAAGTGGCCTTCTATGAGCCCTGATCTAAATCCTATTGAACATCTGTGAAAGGAGCTGAAACATGCCGTCTGGAGAACACCCTTCAAACCTGAGACAACTGGAGCAGTTTGCTCATGAGGAGTGGGCCAAAATACCTGCTGAGAGGTGCAGAAGTCTCATTGACAGTTACAGAAATTGTTTGATTGCTGTGATTGCCTCAAAAGGTTGTGCAACAAAACATTAAGTTAAGGGTACCATCATTTTTGTCCAGGCCTGTTTCATGAGCTTGTTTTTTAAAATAATTCTGTTGAACCACAATTCAAAAGGATTGTCTGATTTTCATTGGTTAATTTTCATAGAATTTTTATTTACAACTTTTGTCAGATTCAAGTTATTTGTGTTTTTTTCTTTCATTAACAGAGGGGTACCAACAACTTTGTCCACGTCTGTACGTCAGTCTCTGTAGGACCATGCACGGTCCCAACCAGTGTCTCGCCAGCTTTGGTGATGGTCCCTTTTTAAAATTAAGAGTTCACAGATATTTACACTGTATGATGACCAGCATGCTGATTAAATTAATTTATTCAGCATGCTGGTCATCATATTTTGCTAATTAGATCAGGCCTAGGCACTTAATAGCAAGATTAAAGCGCTGCATGATATTGTAGTTTACTCATATAGGACTATCATTAGAACTATTATTATGACCACACGCCTAAACACACTTACTACATGGATTACTCACAGAACTACTCTCCTTGGCTAAACCTTTCTGATTATCCAGCCGTCCCACTGCCACTAAACATAATATCAAGTGGATTTCTAGAGTTCACCGGCTGCACAAGATTATCAGCTGTGTCTCCACATCAAGAAATTCAAAATCCGTTCAGTCTTTGGGAAGTTAGAGGTAAAAGTGGCTCTGTTTACTACTAAACCAATTCATCCTCCTTTGACTGGCTGAGTGGTTTGGGTGTACCAATATGGCGGCCACAGAGTTTCCGGTTGCTTCATTTCTGCCTGCCAGTGAGCGATCCAGGTATTTTATTGAGATTTTTTTTTTTAAAATTTTGAATACTTTATTGATCCCCAGAGATTATTGGTTACTCTCCAGTGGGTAAGAGGTCCACTGTGACTGTTTTGAACATTTTTAACTTTTTAATTTGTGACACTATTTCATGAAAATTTCTCACATTTTTCTTAGATTTTCAACTTTTTTCTTGTTTCATGTAAATATTCAGACTTCTTACATGAATTTTAGACTGTTTTTTAATAAATTTCAGATTAATTTTGTGTAAACTTTCATCTTCTCTCACATGAATTTCGAAGTTTTTAATATAATTTTTCCTTCCAAATTGTGGGGAGACTTGAATAACGAAACCGAATTGCCTTTCATTCCAGTTTATTCAAGTAATCATTCCACTGTCTGCTCTCATTCTTGAGCAGCGAACAAAGAGAGTGAACACACCAAAGTTCTCCCTTTTAAACATTCTCACATCAACCCATTTCCCTCATAGGGGAATTCACACATCTATATCAAAATTCTTTTATTCACATTCGTTAACTTTCTATTTACATAACTCCCCCTTCTCTCCTCTCGAGCCTCAGTGGTCAGGAAGTCTTCTGTCCCCTGTTCTCCGCAGGGGGTCCAGTCTCTGTGGCTCCGCACCGCAGGGGGCTGCAGCTCTGTGGTTCTCCTTCATCGTGAGATTAAATCACATATGCAGTGTCCAACATATACATGTCTAACAACACAGCCATACAAATGTCAAATGTAGTCAGTGTGAAATGTTAAAGTCGTCATCTTATCTGGTGATTTTCTACTGGTCTGAACTCAGGTTGAAGCTCCATTCTGGTCCATTCAGTGCTGGTGTTGGTTGAGGCTGCTTGGATGAACTGGGAAACTGCAGCTGAATTGACCTTTGACATCAGTAAAGTGGTGTGAATGAGAAAACAGCTGAATGAGTCTGATTTAAACACGCAGATGCAGTGAAGTGTTGTTCAGCCTGTTCAGCCACAGAGAGATCGTCATCAGAACAAACCAAGAACCAGACTAACCTGTGATAGCACACACACCTGCACAGGTATGTGTGTGTGTTGGTCACATGATTTCCTGTAAATGGAGGGGGGCAGCCATGATCAGGTGATGCAGGTAGAACAGAAGAAGAAGGAGCAAAGTGTGGACTCATGTCAGAGCTGAGAGCAGAAGGCTGGAAACTGAGTCAGGGTGAGTGTTGCCATGGTGATAATTTTCCTGTCAGCAGCTGTTTGTTGTTGAGAACTTCTCTGATGGCATCAGCTAGAATGAAGAACTAAATCAAAGTTGTGATGTAGATGTGACCTTCATGGTGAGTGGTAGGAGTGTTTTCTGATTTGATTCTCTCTTTAGTTCATGTGAGTCTCTTCACCTTTTCTGTGTTCAGTTACTCTGAGTCAGTCCCTCCGGGATTTCACGGGATTTTTTTTTCCTATTGTTGCGGTAAATTGCGGGGCTCTCCTTGGGGATTTGCCTGAATCGCGCATTGGCTCATGTCCAGCCCGGAGAGTCCCAACTTTAAAACTCACTGACAAGATGTAGTAGTGACTTTTACCTCTAAAGACGTATCAACTGTTCCAACACTTGCCGTAATATTAGAGCAGTGCTTCTCAATTATTTTTTGCAAAGCCCCCCCCTAGGAAAGAGAAAATATTTCACCCCCCCCACTCGCCGCGGTGACTATAAATAAGATCATTATCTATAAAAATTGTATAAATATACCTAAAATTTTATCCTTTTTAACATTAACAAAAGAAAAAAGCAATATAAATAAACTTTCAACAAATATTAACTTTATTTTGCCACACAGAAACCCTTATAGTCTAAAACAGAAAAAAAAAAACAACTTAAAGTGTATCAAAGTGCCTTAAATAAAAAATATGTCAATTGTAGCGGTTTGAATTCAACCCCCACAACACAGAGACAGAACACAGAGACAGTCAGCTCGCACTCCTGGGTTTTTTCCGCTGCATGCTGCGTTTACAGCTGTGAGGTTAAAGTGTCATCCATGCATTGTGTTCATGCATCCTGTCTGTACCTCTGATATGCAAATGCCCAAACTGACTGCTGTGAATATCTTTGATCTATTGTTTGAGTTGAGTATATATGCTGCACTGTGCTGTAAATCTGCCTCTCATTCTCTCACTTCAACCACTGCTGCAGGACACAGACATTGTGTCTCTGAGAGCCTGAGAACATCACCTCAGCCTGCAGCACGAGGGCTGGGGAGATGTTCCGATGAAGGCGGGTGATAATAAAGCTATTTAAAAATCCAACGCTGCCTTTATTTTATCATCCACTTCATCAATCCTTATTTAAACTAGAAACATTTTTGACCAACTGAACCATTTGATGCTGAGAAAAACAATTCAATCAATAAATAATATTAAATGTAAATTGATCTGGAACATTAACACAGGAGCACCAATATAGTGTAACGTCGGGGCCATTTTAAGGGGGGCAGGGATTTCCCAGCATGCTTTGCCAGTTGAAAACGTTACTGTGTGTGTGTATTAAATGTGTTATTACTGAGTTATACTGCTGAGTATAACAAAATCCGCAACTCCCTAAGGAGGTTGTTAGGTGTACCACGAAGGTCGAGTGCAAGCATGATGTTTGTGTCTGTGAACATTCCGTCCTTTGGCGAATTGATACGCAAGAATGTTTACAGTTTTATGAGAAGGTTGCTGGCATGTAACAATCATCTTATATCAGCAATTGTCAACTCATCGCTCACACTTCACTCCAGCATTTGGAAGTGGTGGCGCTCCATTTTATACTGAGCCCATTACTGTATGTTACTGTTGTTACAAGAGCGCCGAGTGTCTGCTGATCTGTGTATTCTTTTATTTATTTGTATATACTTTTTTTTTTGTCTCGTTGTGGTTTTGCTCTTGATATGAACCCTGAGTTTGAGATAAACCTTTGAATTTTGAATTTGAATTTATACCTCCACATCAAACACAGAATCACATTCACATTTAATCCCTCAATTGTCCTCTCGGCTCCTCTGTCTGACCCCAGGAGGTCAGACAGTCCTTTCAGGTTCACTCTCCAGATCTTCTCACTTCTTCCCCAGTTCGCAGGTGGTCCAGACTCATTGTCCATTTGAGGCGTGATGTCAATACACACCAAGAGTTCAAAGTTCTTTTATGTTTGGGTCTCTGCCAAGGAATATGTGAGCTACATAATGTTACGCCACATCACTCCCCCCGAAACGCCCAAGAATGGACATACACCAACATTACTCTAACAGTTATACACATTATGTCAAGAATGGACAGTCATACACATTATGTCAAGAATGGACACACACACCAACATCACTCTAAGAGCTGTACCATTGTGTCACCCCCCCCCCCCCCCCTTTGCAGGATCTACAGCACAATCTACACGGGTTGATCAAAATACACATCACTCTGCCCGTTGCCTAGGCTTCAACTTCCTCCCGAATCTGCTGAACGCAGGCTTCGCAGCCTGTGTTGCGCCGTCCTGCGGCGCACCTGTGGAATGAGGGGGAGAAGGGTTATTTGTCCCCTGCGGGGAAGCCAGGGACCATTCCCTGGGAGGTCTGCCGCGTCGAGGCGCCCCCGCCGGTCGTACAGGTTCGTCACGTAACACAAAAGCAGGCTTTAATCTGTCAACACTGATTGTTTCTTTCCTGCCCCCCAAATCTAGCACAAAACATTTCTCCCCGGTTTCCAACACTTGGAATGGACCGTCGTAAGGTGGGTGGAGGCTGTGACGCTGGGCGTCGTGCCTGACAAAAACAAACTCTGCGTTTTGCAAAGCCTTGGGAACAAAAACCCGCGGAAAAGTGTGATGAGCGGGGCCCGGGAGTATTTCTGCTCCCGTGCCACTTAGAGGTCCCCGCACCGGGGGGCGCTCTGGTGCCGCATGGGCTGGCAGGAATTCTCCTGGCAGCCTGAGAGACTGAGTAAAAACTAATTCAGCAGGTGAGGCATCTAAATCCTCTTTGGGTGCCGAACGCAACCCCAATAAAACCCATGGTAGTTTGTTTACCCAATCTGTATCCGTGAGCGACGCTCTGAGGGCTGCCTTCAACGACCTGTGAAAACGCTCGCATAAACCGTTGGCCTGTGGGTGATAAGCGGTGGTGCGATGGGCTGTCGCTCCTAAGCCGCTGGCCATTGCTGACCACAGCTCCGACACGAATTGCGGACCCCTATCGGACGTAATGTCTGATGGGACTCCGAACCGCGCTACCCAGGCTGTTAAAAAAGCGCGAGTCACCTCTGCTGCTGTGGTCGACTGCAATGGGACTACTTCTGGCCAACGCGTGGTCCGGTCCACCATTGTCAGGACATGTGTGAACCCTTGCGACGGCGGCAGGGGTCCCGCTAGATCTACGTGCACATGATCGAACCTCTTAGCCGGAATGTGGAAAGGTTCTAAAGGAGCCTTTGTGTGCCTGTGAACTTTGGCCCGCTGGCAAGCCATGCAGGCTTTCCCCCACTCCTTCACGTGCTTGCGCAGGCTCGGCCAAACAAACTTCTCCGCTACCATTTTCACCGAAGCGCGTACTCCCGGGTGCGCTAGGGAGTGCACCACGTTAAAAACGCGACGGCGCCACGTGGCCGGTACCACTGGGCGTGGTCGCCCGGTGGATACATCGCAGATTAGCGGGGGTGAACCGGTTTGTAAACTTTATGTTCTCCAGCCTTAACCCTGTTGGTCCAGACAGGAGCGCGCGCACGTCTGTGTCTTCGCTCTGATCCGCTGCCATGGCCGCGTAATCTATCCCCACGTGCACCGGAGCCGCGTGCGCGTCCACGCTGTTACCTCGCTCCACGTCTGTGGCATTACAGTCCCCATCCGCGCGGACAAGCGCTGTTACCGCTCGCGAGAGGCAGTCTGCTACTACATTGAAGTTTACCAGCTATGTGCTGTATATCGGTGGTGAATTCTGAAATTGCGGCCAGCTGCCTCTGCTGTCAGCCTGACCATGGTTCTGAGATTTTGGACACTGCAAAAGTGAGCGGTTTGTGGTCGACAAACGCGGTGAAACGCCGCCCTTCCAACCAGAACTGAAAATGGCGAATGGCCAGGTGGAGCGCTAGCAGTTCCCTGTCAAACGCGCTATATTTCCGCTCCGAATCGCGTAGGGACCTGCTGAAAAAAGCGAGTGGCTGCCAAGCCCCGGCGACCTGCTGTTCTACAACGGCTCCTATGGCCACATCTGACGCGTCTGTGGTTAGCACTATTCGGGCTGCTGGGTCTGGGTGAGCCAGCAGTGCTGCGTCTGCCAGTGCTTTTTTTTTTTTAATTTAAGTTTTTGTAAAGGGTATACAGGTCATTACAGCATTGCATTGTTTACATTTTCATCGCACGTTCCCTTACTTTTTGCTATTTGACAACATTGGTAGGATAGTTATTACAACACCCCCTTTTTTTTTTAAAGTGAAAGAAAAAGTGAAATTAAAGAGAATTAAAAAAAACGAATAAACAAACAAACAGAACAGCAAAAAACAAACAAACAGAAAATTAAGTAATTAAAAGTAAAAGAGCATCTGAGTAGCGTTGGAACAAAGAGCGGGACCATCACTGAAATGGTATTTGTCAAAGATTAGATCTAATGGAAGACACATATGCGATCCAGGGTTGCCAAAAGTTCATGAACCCATCCATGTCCTGTCTCAGTGCGAATGTCAACTTTTCCATCGAGTAAATGTCTTGAATCACGTTAATCCAATCTTCAGGTGTAGGACAGTCCTTCAGCATCTATTTTTTAGTTAGGGCTTTTTTACTTGCCAATATTAAAACATTGAATAAGTATTTTTCTCCTCGTCTTTCCAGTGAGTCCGGTAGTAAACCCAAATACAAAGTTATAAAAGAAAAGGGAACTGTTATTTTGAATATTTTCCCCAATATTGTCTGTACATTGGTCCAATATTGGTGGATAGCTGGGCATGACCAAAACACATGAAAATGATTTGCAGTCTTTTCACCACACAAGCGCCAACAGTTCAACCCCTTATGGGTAAATTTGTTTTGTGCAGGTGTTCTGAAAAATCTTACCAAATTTTTCCATCCAAATTCTCTCCAATGCAGGGATGAGGTACTTTTCCATTGCTGTCTATTTAGCTTTTCCCATATTTCCAATTGTAAAGTGAAATTCCCCTCTTTTTCCCATCTCTCTTTTATATATGATGTGTTGTCTCCTTTTAAGTCTTGAAGACCTTGGTATATTTTAGAAATGTATCTGATCCCTGGGATCCCTTTATATGCCATTAAGAAGACCTTCAGAACACCTGACTGGGCCCTTTCCAAATCCTCCTTTTTAAGTATATTGTTTATGTGGTGTCTAAGCTGAAAGAACCTGTAAAGATCTTGATTTATTAGACCTTGTTTTTTCAAATCTTCAAAACTTCTTAAAGTTTGCCCCTTAAAAAAATCGTAATATTTTATCAGCCCTTTCTCTTTCCACTCTTTAAATCTAGTGTCTGTTTTATTGGGGGTAAAGTCTTGATCATAGGCAATCCATTGCAGAAGTCGATAGGGCTCTTTAGCTTGATTCTCTCTGACTATCTTAAACCAAATTTTTAGCGGGGTCTCTATCCACGGGTTAGTGTTATTCAAGAGTTTAGGTAAGGCATTGTTCCCTATTATCGCCTGTAGGGGGATGTCACTTGTTATTTGGCATTCCATCTCCTTCCATTGTGCAGTGTAGACTGGGTTACATATCTCTACTAAAGTTTTAATTTGTGCAGCTACAAAATAGTCCCTGATATTTGGCAGCGCGAGCCCACCTTTGTCTTTGTTTAGCTGTAGGGTTCTATATCTGATTCTAGGTCTCTTGCCCTGCCATATGAATCTTGAGATCCTTCTGTCTAGCTCCTGCCATGTTTTTTTGGGAGGTTCTACCGGTATTGTTTGGAAAAGGTATCGAAGACGTGGAAGTATATTCATTTTGACTGCTTCAATTCTTTGTGCAGTACCTAAGAATGGTATCATATTCCATCTTGCTAGGTCAGATTTTATTTTTGTCACCAGTGGATCATAGTTTAGTGTTATAATTTTGTCGAGTTGTTTCGGGATATTGACCCCCAGATATTTCATAGATTCCAACTCCCAGTTAGTTTTGAGTTCACTTAGTGAATAATGATTTGGGTCATAGTTGAATGTTAAAACTTGGGTTTTATGCATGTTTAATTTGTACCCCGATAAATCTCCATAGTCTGAAAAAACTGAGATTAGTTCTGGTAAAGAAGTGTCTGGTTGCCCTAGGTATATTAAAATGTCATCAGCAAAGAGTGCTATTTTATGTTCCTTCTGACCAAGTGTAATACCTTGAATTTTTTGATTTTGTCTTATCCATTGGCTCAGAGGTTCTATGAAGATTGCAAAGAGCAGTGGAGACAGGGGGCAGCCCTGACGACATCCTCTTTCCAGTTCAAAAGATGATGATAAATTACCGTTAATCCTTATTTTAGCTGTTGGTTTTTTATATAATGCCTGTATAGTTCTAATGAAGTTGTTATGAAAATTGAAACTGGATAAGATTCTATATAGGAAAGACCAGTCAACCGAATCGCACTCTTTTTCAGCATCTAATCCCAATATGACTGCATTTAAGTTATATTTTTTTATATGATGAATTATGTGTAAAGTGCGTCGAATGTTGTCTTGTGTCTGTCTTTGTCTTATAAAACCTGTTTGGTCTAAGTGAATTAAGTCTGTCAGTATGTTTTCTAACCTTTTGGCAAGGATAATGGTAAAAAGCTTATAGTCCCGATTTAATACACTGATTGGTCTGTAGTTGGAGCATTCTAGTTTATCCTTTTCAGGTTTAGGTATAACTGCAATGACCCCTTCTCTCCAGGAGGGGAGGATTTCCCCTGTGTGGAGGACATAGTTAAATGTTTTCAAGAGGAGAGGAGATAGTTGCTGTTTAAAGGTTTTGTACCATTCTGCTGTATAGCCATTTGCTCCTGGGGATTTGTTAGCTTTAAGTTTCATAATTGCTTTTTCCAATTCTTTAGGTTGTATTTCTGACAGTAGTGTTTTATTTTGTGATTCCGTAAGTTGGGGAAGGTGTAATGTGTTTAGGAATGTCTCGGATGCGTTTTTATGTTTTTTGTGGGAGTATAAGTTCTTGTAGTAATTCTCGAAGCTTTTAAGAATATCCTGAATTCTGAATTTTATTTCCTTTGATACTGGGTCTCTGATTTTGTAGATTGCTCTTTCTGTTTGTTGTTTCCTCAATTTATAGGCTAGTAATTTTGCCGATTTACTGCCTGCTTCATAGTGTTTTTGTTTCAGAAATGTAAGTTTCTTCTGGATTTCTATTGTGTAGATCTCATTTATTTGATTTTTAATTTCTTTAATCTTGAGTGAGCCATTAGAATGAGTGTTGTCTTTGTGTTCTTTTTCTAGGTTCTTGAGTTCTGACTCTAGTGTGATTAGTTTTTCTTGTCTCAGTTTCTTTTGGGTTGCCAGTTTTGCAATAATTTTCCCCCTTATTACAGCTTTGCACGCATCCCACAGTATTAAAGGGGATACTTCTCCATTATCGTTTTCTTCCAAATATCTGAAAATATCTGATTCCAATTCATCTTTCAGTGGTCCTTTCAGGACATTTGAATTCAACCTCCAGGAAAATGTATTATTTGTGTATTTTTGGATGTTTAAGTCCATATAGATCGGACTGTGGTCAGAGAGATCCATCAGTCCTATTTTACATGTTTTTACTCTTCCAATGTCTCTATTAAACATAAAAAAGTAATCAATCCTTGAGTAAGATGAATGTGGCGTTGAATTAAAAGTATAATCTTTTACATTGGGGTTGAATTCCCTCCATACGTCACAGATTCCCATTTCTTTTAGTAGCATCCAAGTTTTCCTATTTTGAGTGTTATTTTGATGTGAAGAATTACCTTTTGCGTCCCAGTATGGATTCAGTCTTAGATTGAAGTCTCCACCACATATCACTAAACCTTGGGCTTTAGTTATCATTAGGTCGAATACATTTTTATAAAATTTCCATTTAGCCCCTGGTGGTGCATATACATTCAGCAGGGTGATATCTTCTCCCTCTAGCTGCCCAATTACCAAACTGTACCTCCCTTCTTTATCTTTGTGTTCTGATTTTTTTTCCAAATGTAATTTTGGTTGATATCAATGTCGCTACTCCCCTCCTCCTCCCTGATTTATATGAAGATGAAGAGATCATTTTAAACCCTTGTCTATTGAGTTTAGTGTGTTCCACGTCTGTTAGGTGGGTTTCTTGTAAAAATATTATTTCTGCTTTGTCTTTTTTCATTTTGCGTAGAATCTTGGATCTTTTAACTGGATTCAAGATCCCTTTTACACTATATGAGGCTATTTTGATTACACCCTGTTTCTCCATTGTATTTTCTTATTTAGTATAACAGTGTGGTGGCCCTCTTTTTTGCTACTCAGAAACTGAAAGAACATTAAGAACATAAAAAACATTAAGAACATAGTGTACGAGACTTTACAACAAAAAACTGTCAAAAAAACTTCCTGAGCTAGGGTCTCTTTAAAGACCCTGTAAGAGCCCTGATGGAGTGTAGGCTCTGAGGGAAATTCCTCAAACTCTGTTACGTGTTGAGGGCCCTCTCTTACCCCTGTAAGTTGTCCCATGTTTTTAACGTGAATTTCAGATCCCAATCCGAATTTGTAATGATTTTTTTTTTTTTATGCCTATACCCTATGAGATTGTGTGCACCCTCCCACCCCCATCACAGCAAACATTCACTCTAATACAGTATTTGTTAGTGTGGAGAGAACACGTGGGTCATTGTTACATTTCTATTTTAACAAGTTGTTTTTTTTCCCCCTTTAAATTAAGAAGACATTTGTTTCTAATGCTATAACTGCTCCATGAAAGGTTTTACCACATGCTGATTCTGCATCTCCTTTAATGTTTGTTACCTTGTAGGAGGGGGGATGGAAGTGCAGAATGACTGAAAAAAAAACAAAAACAAAAAGGTCGCTATTCCTTCCTGGAACTGGAAAGCTTATCTTTGTAGCTCTGGTGCTGGGTTTCCCGCTGCTGGCCCGTGGATTTAGAAGGTCTTTGAGTGGACCACGTTTGAGCTCTGATCTTCTCGCTCAGATTCGCTGCGGGTTTAAACACCGTTACCGGGAGCCCTCTTCTTGCTATGTCAATTGTTGCTTCTTCCGCTGAATTGTAGAGACATGACTCTTCACCGTAAAAGACCCTTAACTTCGCCGGAAATGGCGTCTGAAAGCGTAGATTCTTTTCCCGTAGAACCTTTTTGGCGTCGTTATATTCCCGTCGCTTTTTAAGAACCTCAGGGGCGTAATCGTGCTCCACAAAGACTTTTCTTTCTTGATGCATAAATCCTTTTTTCTGCCAAGCCCGTCTTACAACCTCTTGTTTTATTTTGAAATCGGAGAATCTTACCACCACTGAACGCGGGGGCACCTCTGCCGCTGGCTTTGTGGCTAATGTACGATGGGCCTTTTCTATTTTCAAATCGGTGGTTTGTGGAATATCCAACTTCTCTCTCAATAAGGATTCCACGCATTCCTCCACTGTGTTGAAACTATCTTCAGCTCCTTCTTTGAGACCGTGAATTCTGATGTTATCTCGTCTCTGTCTTCCTTCTTGGTCGGTTAGCTTAGCCTCCAGCCTTGACTGTTTTCTGTGTAAATCTAGCATAGAATCTTCAAGCACTTTTATTCTTTCTTCAGCTTCCAAGATTCGGTTTTCGGCCTGGTCCATTCTGCTGTTCGTCCTTTTTAGTTCCTCTCTGAATTCATGAAATTCGGCCCGAAATTGTCGTAATTCATCAAATAGCGATTTCAAGCTAACCTTTTTGTTAGCTAGGCCCAGCTCTTTGTTTCCTGAATGGAGGTCCTCCGGTTCGGATTCTGCGGCCGCTGCGCGTCCTGACCTGGGGAATGTCAGTTTCTTCTGTTTTTGGTTAGGCATGGTGTTTTTGTCTTTTGATTTTTATTCTTCCAAAAATCCGTTAAGTCTGATTTTGAAGATGTTTTCCTTGGATTGGATCTGGGAGGTTCAGCGTTAAGTTGCTATCACCATGGCGTCCAGACCGCAAGTCCTGCCAGTGCTTTTTTAACCTCAGTGAATGCGCGCTCCTGCTCTGGGGACCACTCAATCACACTGGAGGGCTTCTGTTTTTTTAGCGCGGCGTACAACGGTTGCATGAGCTGCGCCGCATGGGGTATGAAACGGTTGTAAAAATTTACCATACCTAAAAATTCTTGCAACGCTTTTACTGTTTGTGGCTGGGGAAACTCAGCCACTGTGCGTACTTTGGACGGCAGCGGGACTGCTCCCTCTGGGGAGACGCGGTGCCCTAAAAAATCAATCTGCGCTGTGCCAAAATGGCACTTGGCCGGGTTGATTATCAACCCATGCGCTTCCAACCTCTGAAAAACTGTCATGAGGTGGCTTTCGTGTTCCTCCTCAGAGGTGCTGGTGACCAAAATATCGTCTAAGTAGACAAAAACAAAAGGGAGGTCGCGCAACACGGCATCCATCATGCGTTGGAAGGTTTGCGCGGCGCCTTTAAGGCCAAAAGGCATGCGTAAAAACTCAAAAAGCCCGAACGGGCTTATTACCGCTGTCTTGGGAATGTCCTCTGGTCGGATCAGGACCTGATGATAACCGCGGACCAGGTCTATTTTAGAAAAAATGTGCGCCTTGGCCAAATGCACCGAAAAATCTTGGATATGCGGAATTGGGTAGCGGTCCTGCGCTGTGGCATTGTTTAACCTGCGATAATCACCACAAGGTCTCCACGAGCCGTCAGCCTTAGGCACCATATGCAGGGGGGAAGCCCAGGTGCTCTTCGAGCGGTGAATTATGCCCAACCTTTCCAGGTTGGCGAACTCCTCACGCGCAATGGAGAGCTTAGCTGCATCCAAGCGCCGAGCCTTCGCAAAAACTGGAGGGCCACTTGTGGTTATAAAGTGCTCCACCCCGTGCTTCGCCACCTTAGCTGAAAACGTGGGAACTGTGAGTGCTGGAAACTGGTTTAGGAGAGCGTGAAACTTACCTCCTGCTGTGGCGACGTTGGTCTCTACTGGCGGCGGGGACACTCGCGCTGCACAAGGGTTTGAACAAAAACAGAGTGCATTAACCAAGCGTCTATTAACCAGATCTACCAACAAGCCATGTGAGCACAAGAAGTCAGCGCCTAACATGTTGAAACTCACCGCCGCTACTATGAAGGTCCATTCATAGATGTGGCCGTGCAAGGACAGGCACAGAGTCCTTTCGCCAAAAGTCTTGATCGACGAGCCATTTTTTTTTTTTTTTTTTTTTTTGTTACTTATTTGTACCCGTAGGTAGACTTGGTTTGCAGTCTGGTGACAAGCCACCGGCTGTTGGTCGCTGCGTGCGCGAGCGCTCTAAACCTACATGTTTGCGGCCGTTGCCCCGTCTCCGCGGGGGCCGGCCACCCGGTCCGCGTAGGTTGCGGTGATGAAACTCCTCTGCGCTCCGGTGTCAACGAGGAATTGCCGTCCGGAGCTCACGTCTGTCAGGTACAGCAGCTTGTTCTGTTCACCGAGGGTCGAAGCGGCTAACGACCCCCGGCTCGTGCGTTTCCCTGCTTCTTAAAGCTGCATGGTGGGATGCATCTGTGTGCCTTGTGCACGAAGCGTCGATGGTAGAAACAGAGCTCGTCCCCTCCTCTGCTTCGGGACCGCACCGCTGCTGTCGTCGCTGGGGTTGCTTCTGCTGCCACTGGTTCTCCACCGCCCTCGGCTGCTGCGCCGAGGTCTGCTGCTGCCACGGAAGTCTCCTGCTCACCGCAGGCGTCGAGGAGCCGCTCCGCTTCCATGGCCAGCGCACGGAAATCCTGCTGGTTCACACACCGCATGCTGGACAGGAGACCCCTCATGTGTGCTGGAAGGGTCCTTAAGAAGATGTGTTTAAATAGAAACGCATCGTTGTCTGCCCCGATCATCTGAAGCATGTCCTCCATGAGGACGGTCGGCCTGCGTCCTCCTCTGTCGCGCAGGTCCAAAAGTGTTCTGGCCCTCACCTCGGCTGATGGCACAAAACTCCGAATGAGGACGGCTTTCAGGGCGTCGTATTTGCCAGCAGCGGGAGGCTGCTGCACCAGGCTCCGCACACACCGGGCTGTGCGGCTGTCGAGTCTTGCGATGACATTATGGAACTTAATGTCATCCGCTGATACCCCGTTGAGCACGAACTGCGACTCCACGTGTTGGAACCACGAGTGCGGGTCATCTTGCCAGAACTCAGGGAGTTTAATTGAGTTTACGCCTGTGCGGGCGGTCTCCGGTGAATCCGGGTCGGAGAGACGCTCTCCAAGCCTTTCCATATGTCTCACGTGTGGGTCACCAATGTAGGAATCATGAAATGAAGAGATTGAATGATTTCTCAGTATTGGTTTATTCCATCTCACGTCCTACAGCTCCTTCTCTCAGTCAGGGAAATAAGAGGACGAGCTGTGGTAAACCACATACATTTATACCTCCACATCAAACACAGAATCACATTCACATTTAATCCCTCAATTGTCCTCTCGGCTCCTCTGTCTGACCCAGGAGGTCAGACAGTCCTTTCAGGTTCACTCTCCAGATCTTCTCATTTCTTCCCCAGTTCGCAGGTGGTCCAGACTCATTGTCCATTTGAGGCGTGATGTCAATACACACTGCAAGTTCAAAATTCTTTTATGTTTGGGTCTCTGCCAAGGAATATGTGAGCTACATAATGTTACGCCACAGTACAAAGGATAAAATAAAATAGTAAGGGTAGTAAATAATAATAAGATAAAGTAAATGAAAGCATAATAGAGTAGACAGAGAGAGAAAAGGGGGGGGGGGGGTTCTTTTCAGTCCAGAGTGTCCAGAGCACTAGGGGTTTTCCATGAGTTTCCGATCATTGACCAAACAGTGGAGTTTCACAGCATTCCGCTTCTTCATGTGTTTCAGTGATGAGAAAAAAAGGCAGAGTTCTTTATGAAATACATTAAAATTTGGCTTGCATTTTAAAAATCTATTTTTGTGTACATAAAATTTTCCCAAGATTACAAGGGTGTTAATAGACATATCATGCAATGAGTTCTTAATAATAAAGCCATACAAAATATTCTGATATAAGATAAGATAAGATAAGATAAGCCTTTATTAGTCCCACAACGGGGAAATTCCAGGATTGCAACAGCACAGGGATAGCAACACTCAGAGCAACAATCAGAAGGCAAGAAAAAAAAAAAAAAACAAGCAAGCAAGAGCAGCTAATATACATATGTACATATTACTATAAAATATATATATACACACACACACACACAGACACACAGTGCAGAGCATATGCATATGTGGGGAGCACGGAATAAAGAGACTGAATTGTCTTTTAATTCAGATTTATTCAAGTGTTCATATCTCCAGCTTCTCTCCAACCAGCAAAAGAGAGAGTGAGCTGCATCCCAGGTTCACATTTATACATTTCTCACAAAGGCTTTTCACACAAGGATTCACACAAAAGGAAGAATCACATATCACTGTCAAAACCTCTTATTGACATTTCATCCCCCTTTCCAGACCTTCAGTCCTCCACCTGCCCCCAGGAGGTCAGAAGTCCTTTCCGTCCTCTTGTCGTCCTCTGCAGGTGGTCCAGACTTATTGTCCCCTTCGGTCGTGAGGTCAAACACCATATGTAATCTCAGCATCCTTTTATGCTTACACATATGCAGGCAAAAATATGTAGGCCCACGGGCTACATGACAGTTAAAAACAGGGGTTGGTACATGTTTGGATAACCAGTGATGAAAATCATCCCAAAATGCATTAGTGTACATACAGGAAAAGAAAATGTGATCTGTACTTTCTATATGTTCATTACAAAAGGAACAGTTATTGTTCTCAAAGCCAAAACGTTTACTTAGAAACTCAGCAGAAGGATAAATTCCATTTAAAACTTTATAGTGGATCTCTTTTGCTTTTGGTGAAATAGGAAATTTAAAGAATTTAGATCTTAGAATTTGAGCTTCTTTTTTGGTGAAAAAATTAAGAATAGCAGCTCTAGATACTGTTACTGGGAAGATTTCTTTATTAAATATTTTTCTAATCGTTAAATTGTTTAATTTTGAGTCATCTAGGCGGAAACCATTTACCAAAAGCAAAGGGAGGTTTGGGCAAAAGCCAAATCTATTTAAAGTTGAGGCCATTAGTATAATTGTCTGAGGTATTGCCTCAATTACTTGGTTATATTCTCGTTTATCGTTTATGTTATATTTAGCACAGAAATTTTCAAAAGTTAAAATGTTCCCTGTGCCGTCTAATAAGTGTAGTACAGACCAAATGCCCTTATTTTTCCAGTTTTGTAGGAATATTGATTTGTGTTTATATAGTACATATCTACAATTCCACAGAGGGGTCATATGAGGGCTAAAATTATGTTTATAGATCAATCTCCAAAATAGTAAGACCTGTTGATGAAATGAGGAGAGTTTATAGGGGAGCTTTTTTGGCTCATAGTCGCATCTGAGCAGGAATTCAATGCCCCCAAATTTAGCAAAAACTTCATTGGGAATATGAAACCAGAAATGTTTGGGTTGTTTAATAAATTGTCTCAGCCAGTTAATTTTGATGGTGCCATTAATGCATTCAAAGTCTATTGCTTTAACACCACCTTCCTCATATTCTTGAATCATCGTACCTTTTTTAATATAATGCGTTTTCCCTTTCCAGATATAACTGAAAATGGTTTGATTGATGGCTTTAACGGCATCTTTGGGCATTGGCAATGAATGGGTTGGATAAATAAATCGGGAGATGCATTCCGTTTTTGTCAGAAATGTTCTTCCTATGATGGAAATATCTCTTTGAGACCAGGAGTTGAGATAAGTTTTTGATTTCTCCAAGCAGTTCCATATATTGAGCTTGACTAATTGAGCAACATCTTTAGTGATATGCATGCCCAAATATTTCACTGTTTGTTTGACGGGAATGGTATGAATGGCTGATAGACTGCAATCATGAATAGGTAATAATTCACATTTACCTAGATTCAGTTTAAGCCCAGAGGCTTTAGAGAAAACATCTATATAATTGAGAATTTTAGGGACTTGATCAGAGTTGTGCATGAATATGGCTGTGTCGTCAGCCAGTTGGCTGATTGTTAGTTGTTTTCCAAATACTGTTAATTTATCAAACTCAGAGTTTTTTATAAAAATTGAGAGCATTTCAGCTGCTGCAATGAACAACAGAGGCGAAATCGGGCAGCCTTGTTTAATTCCTTTGCCTATTGAAAATCTAGGGGAGGTACCATGTGGTAATAGAACTGAGCTGTTGGTATCCGTGTAGATTAGTTTTATAAAGTCTAAAAAGTGCTCCCCAAAACCAAAAAGCTCTAAGGTCCTAAACATAAATTTGTGTTCAATCATATCAAAAGCTTTAAAAAAATCCAAAAATAAAATAAACCCCTCGTCAATTAGGTCCCTATAGTCAAGTAAATCCAATACCAGGCGTATATTGCTGTGTATTGAGCGCCCTTTAATAAAACCTGATTGTGTCTCTGAGATAATATCAGTGATGCCAGTTTTGAGTCTGTTGGCATAACTATGTGTTAAAATTTTGTAATCATTATTAAGTAAAGTAATTGGTCTGAGATTATTAATCAATTTTGGGTCCTTGCCAGGTTTGGGAATTAATGTGATGACTCCTTGTTTCATAGTATTTGGTAAAACTGATGTAGCACGGATTTCCTTTAACATATTAAAAAATAAATCTTTTAGGTTAATCCAGAAGTGCCTGTAAAAATTGGCTGTCAAGCCATCTGAGCCAGGTGATTTGTCTAGAGCTAAGGATTTTAGAGCGTTTTCTACTTCCTCCATCTGGATCTCTGCGTCACATGATTTTCTAAAATATTCATCAATTTTCGGTATCTGTCCTGAAATGGACTCAAAGAAACCCTCTGCATTAGTGTGTGAGTAAGAGGAGGAGTATAATTCACTGTAAAATTTAAATATTTCTTTAGAGATCCTCACAGAATCAGTACATTCCTTGCCATCAATTATAAGAGACTTAATGGCATTTCGTTCTTGTCTTCTTTTCTCAAGCCTACAGAAGGATGTTGAGCTTCTCTCTCCCTCCTCTATCCATTTTGCTCTCGACCTAATATATGCTCCTTTGGCTTTATTAATATAGATGTTATCTAGAGAAGAGTGCAATAAAATCAGTTTTTGTTTGTCCTCTTCACATAAGGAATGTTTGTTGCATATTAAATGGATCTCATTTACAATATCCATTTCTTTTTGTTTATTGGCTCGGCTTATGACTTTGCTGTAAGAAATGGAAATCTTGACGGATTTTAAATTTAAGAAATTCCCATTTCTCCCTGTAAGTTGACAATAATGTATCTTTGGTTATACTGTCAATTGTCCTTTTAACATCCTGACAGAAAGGGTCATGTTTTAGAAGATTTGAGTTAAATTTCCAGTAGCCTTTGTTTCTTCTGACTGCGCTAGTGGGAGTTATGGTTAACTTGATCATACAATGATCTGTAAGTGGAGCTGCAGAAATTGAGGTATTTATATCTATATCAGGTTGGAATTCAGAAATAAGCCAGTAGTCTAATCGTGATTTAATGGTGCCATCAGGTTTAAACCAAGTAAAGGTTTGAGTATCTGGATTTAGCGCACGCCATATGTCACTAAGCTGAAACGTGTTACAAAAATCTAGTAAAGTGGTATTATACTGATGATTAGGAAATCTTGAGGGTTGCCTGTCAAGCCATTCATCCATAACCATATTGTAGTCGCCACCCAACACAAAAACAGGATTGATATATATTTGAGATAATTCCTTCAATATTTTAGTCACATCTGTAAATAATTGTTTGTTCTGGTTGCGGTTAATAAATCCATAAATGTTAACAAGAATCAAGAATTGTTTGTGTATTTCAAAAACGCAAATTATCCAGTGTCCTGTGTCATCTCTTTTGGTTGCAATATGGCGCATATTTAGGGCGCATATATTGTATTCATATCCCCCGCATTCACCTAGTAGGCATGATGGTGCATATTCTAGAAACTTCACGTCTTAAGGAACAAAGAGGACTTGACCCTGTGAGGACCTACAGGAGGTGTGAAGTTGGCCTTGCAGGAGATGTGAAGTTGGAGAGAATGCCCCAGCAGGAACCCCAGATGCTAGAGGGCCAAGAGACAATGGAGACGCCAAGGAGCCTCGGGCACTGGATGTTTACCTAAAGACTGTGGGTTGGGGGCGTGTGATTTGACGTTGGGGGATTTGTGTCTTGGGAGACTATAAGAGCTTTGTTAGATGATTGCTCTCCCTCTTTTCTGAGATTCTGTTCTTGCTAGAGGATGTGACCTCGCAATAAACCAACCCTGAGAAATAAACTCAGTCTCGTTTGTGTAAGGCATCCTCTACACTGGTGACCTACGACAAACCATGGCCGGTGGCGATGGTCTTTCCGCACCGGACTCTTCAGGGGCCAACCGGGTTAACGCAGCTACCACACTACAGCTGCCCGATTTCTGGCAACATAACCCGCGCTCCTGGTTTACCACTGTGGAGGCGCAGTTCCACCTTCGGGGAATCTCAGCGGACACAACGAGGTTCTACCATGTCGTCGCGAAGCTGGACAGCCTCACCGTGCAGCGGGTGGAGAGCCTGACCAACCACCCGCCCTAAGACGACAAGTATGGCACACTGAAAGCCGCCCTCATTCGAGCTTTCACTCCCTCGCTGGGAGAGCGAGCAGAGAAGCTTCTGGCGCTAACAGAAGGGGAAGCAGACAGGCCGGCAGATCTGATGGCGAAGATGATGAACCTGAGAGGCGAAGAGGATGACAGCTTTATCTTCACCCACCTCTTTCTCAGAATGCTACCGCCAGCAGTGAGAGTCGCCCTGGCCAGCTCACAGCTACTCAACAACCGTGACTACCACGAGCTGGGCCAGGAGGCGCAGCGGCTTGTCGATGCCCATAGACGACACGCAGCCACGACGGCGGCAGCAGAGCTGAACGCACCCCCGCGAGACGAGGAGAGACCAGAGGCTGCAGCACCGGACCCACTGACATCAGCAGCGGTGGAGGCCAGGAGAAGCGGAGCTGACAGCATCCTCTGTTTCTACCATCGACGCTTCGCCGAGAGGGCGCGCAGATGCATCCCACCGTGCCGATACAAGCACCAGGGAAACGCAGAGACTGAGAGTCGGTAGCAGCTGCGGCTCTCGGTGCGAAGAACAAGCTGCTTTTCGTGACAGACGCAAATTCAGGGAAGGAATTCCTGGTGGACACAGGCTCCCAGCTGAGTTTTGTCAAGCCTTCCTACGCGGACCTGCTGACGCCTTCCAGCGGACCCCTGGTGCTAGCGGCAAATGGCTCAACGATCAAAACCTATGGGGAGAAGACGCTCCTCCTATCCCTCCACGGCCGCACCTTCGAATGGACCTTCGTTGCAGCTGCAGTTAGCAACAACATGCTAGGTGCTGACTTTTTATGCTCAAACAGTTTATTAGTTGATCTTACTAACAGACGTATTGTAAATGCACTGTCTTTCCACTCTATCTCCTGTACAGCTCGGGTGGCCCTGCCTTCTGCACATCCCAATGTCACAGTTGCGGGTGATAAGTTTCATGCACTACTCAATCAGTTTCCAGCACTCACGGTCCCAACATTTTCAGCGTCAGTAGCCAAACACGGGGTCGAGCATTTCATAACTACCTCTGGGCCCCCTGTTTTTGCAAAAGCTCGGCGCTTGGACCCAGCTGAACTGGCCATCGCGCGCGAGGAATTCGCCAACTTGGAAAAACTGGGCATTGTTAGACGCTCTAACAGCCCTTGGTCATCACCTCTGCAAATGGGTCCCCAAGGCTGACGGCTCGTTGCGCCCTTGCGGTGATTTCTGCAGATTAAATAATGCTTCAGCACATGACCGCTACCCGATTCCGCACATCCAGGATTTCCGAAGTCAAACACGAACGCCACCTCACAGCAGTTTTTCAGAGGCTGACAGAGCACGGGCTGATAATTAACCCAGCGAAATGCCAATTCGGGGTAGCACAAATCGATTTTTTGGGGCACTGCGTGTCTCCAGAAGGCGCGGTCCCGCTGCCTGATAAAGTGCGCGCGATAACGGAGTTCCCCCAACCGCAGACAGTTAAAGCATTGCAAGAATTTTGGGGGATGGTCAATTTTTATAACCGCTTCCTCCCCAACGCGGCACAGCTCATGCACCCACTGTACGCGGCACTAAAGAAGCAAAAACCTGCAACTAAGGTCGAGTGGTCCCCGGACCGGGAGCGCGCTTTCTCCCAGGTCAAGTCGGCCCTCGCGAATGCTGCGTTGTTGGCACACCCGGTGCCAGCAGCTCGCATGGTGCTAACCACGGACGCTTCCGACGTAGCAGTTGGGGCGGTTGTCGGGCAACTGGTAGCAGGGAGCTGGCAACCACTTGCGTTTTTCAGCAAAACATTGTGCGATAACGAGCGTAAATACAGCGCGTTCGATAGGGAGCTTTTAGCCCTGCATTTGGCCATCCGCCACTTCCAGTTCTGGCTGAAAGGGCGCCGTTTCACCGCGTTTGTAGACCACAAACCATTAACATTTGCAATGGCTAAAATTTCAGAGCCTTGGTCGGGCCGACAACAGAGATAGCTGGCCGCGATTTCGGAGTTTACCACCGACATTCAACACGTGGCGGACAAACACAATGTAGTGGCAGATTGTCTCTCGCGCGCAGTTGCAATGCCAGGCCCCCAGGGGGCAGACTCGGTGGCTGTAGACACGGGCCAGGCTTTCGGCGCGGAAGTGCTCGCAGCCCCGGTCTGCATTGGGTTAGATTACGCAGCCATGGCCGCCGAGCAGGTTAACGATGCGGATGTGCGCGCGCTCCAGTCTGGGCCAACAGGGCTAAGGCTGGAGCACAGGGTGCATCAGATAGGTATGCCCCCTCTAATCTGCGATATCTCCACGGGGCGCCCCCGCCCCTTGGTCCCAGCTGCGTGGCGTCGCCGCGTTTTTGACTTAATACATTCGCTGGCACATCCGGGCGTTTGCGCATCGATCAAAATGGTGGGAGAGAAATTTGTTTGGCCGGGGCTCCGTAAACAGGTCAAAGAATGGGCCGCAGCCTGCGCAGCGTGTCAAAGAGCAAAGGTACACAAGCACACGCGGGCCCCTCTAGAACCTTTTCACATCCCGGCTAAATGCTTCGACCACGTGCATATCGACCTGGTGGGACCCTTCCCGCTGTCACAGGGGTTCACACACCTTCTAACTATGGTGGACCGCACCACGCGCTGGCCAGAAGCGGTCCCCCTGGCGTCAACCACAGCAGCAGACGTTGCACGTGCGTTTTTAACGGCTTGGGTTGCGCGCTTTGGAGTCCCGTCGGACATAACTTCTGACAGGGGACCCCAATTTGTTTCCGAGCTCTGGTCATCCATGGCACTCAGCCTTGGGGTGAAAATTCATCGCACGACTGCGTATAACCCCCACGCCAACGGTTTGTGTGAACGCTTTCACCGGTCATTGAAAGCAGCTCTCAGAGCGGCTCTCACGGACACAAATTGGGTTGATAAACTTCCATGGGTTTTATTAGGGTTGCGTTCAGCACCTAAGGAAGATTTGCAAACCTCTCCGGCCAAGCTAGTCTTCGCCCAACCTCTCCGGTTACCGGGAGAGTTCCTTCCAGAGAACCCCGCACCAGATCGCCCCCCTGCTCAGCTGCTGCAGAGCGACGCAGGATCAAACACCCTCCCCGGCCCAGTTCATCACAGTTTCCCACGCGTTTTTGTGCCTAAAGCCTTAAAGAATGCAGAATTCGTCTTTGTTAGACACGACGCACAGAGGTTAGGTTTAAGACCACCTTATGATGGACCGTTCAGAGTGTTAGAAACAGGGGAAAAACATTTTTTGCTCGATTTGGGAGACAGGAGGGAATTAGTCTGCATTAACAGACTCAAACCTGCTTTTGTATTGGCTGATGAACAAGTGCAGTTAGCCAGGGCCCCCCGCCGCGGCAGGCCGCCGGGGAGACACTCTTCTAAGCTTTCACAAGGATGTGCTAACGGCTCTAATTCACAGATGCAAGAAGCGGCTACAGGAAGGTCGAAACCGGCTTACAGCAGATATGGCAGGCGATTGAAGCCCAAGCAGCCGAAGTGTGATGTGTTGTGCCTTTTTTTGCTGTTCTGTGTATTATGATATGATGCTATACATATTGGGGTGCACTTTGTCCTTATTTAGACGTTTGGGGGGGTTATATGGCGCATATTTAGGGCGCATATATTGTATTCATATCCCCCGCATTCACCTAGTAGGCATGACGGTGCATATTCTAGAAACTTCACGTCTTAAGGAACAAAGAGGACCTGACCCTGTGAGGACCTACGGGAGGTGTGAAGTTGGCATTGCAGGAGATGTGAAGTTGGAGAGAATGCCCCAGCAGGAACCCCAGACGCTAGAGGGTCAAGAGACAATGGAGACGCCAAGGAGCCTCGGGCGCTGGATGTTTACCTAAAGACTGTGGGTTGGGGGTGTGTGATTTGATGTTGGGGGATTTGTGTCTTGGGAGACTATAAGAGCTTTGTTAGATGATTGCTCTCCCTCTTTTCTGAGATTCTGTTCTTGCTAGAGGATGTGACCTCGCAATAAACCAACCCTGAGAAATAAACTCAGTCTCGTTTGTGTAAGGCATCCTCTACAGCAACGACTTTCCCAGGAAAGTTATTTAGGAGTATGGCGACCCCTGCTGACCTATTTGTGCCATGACTATAGTATATTTTTTCTCCCCATTGGTTTGTCCACATTTTTTCATCTGTATCGTTGCTGTGAGTCTCCTGAATAAGATAACAATGTGCTTTTTCATTTTTAAGGAATAGAAATGTAGCCTCTCTTTTTATAGAGTCTCGTAAACCCCTAGCATTAAGTGATGCAAAAGAAAAGGTTGTAATAAAAGACATAAAGGATGAAAGAGAATAAGGAAAAAATTAAAATAATAAAATAAAAATAACAAGTAGATAAACGGTTTAGGTTGTTACTTTGGACCAAGTACACTGAAGAAAGCCCCTGATTAAATTGCTAAATATATGTTTTAACTCATAACTTTTTTTCCCCCTTTTTCCCTTTTTTTCCTTCCCTTTTTTCCTTTTTCTTCCTCTTTTTTCCTTCCCCTTCTTTTCCCTTTTTTCCCCTTTTCCTTCCTCCTTTTTCCCCAAGCTGCACGCTTGTTATGACAGAATCCAAAAACCTAATCTATAAAATTATCGAAAATATGTAATGCAAATTATCAAAATGACATCGAAAAAGATCTGCCTTATAAAGCTACCCTTTAAAAAAAAGATGCAGGAACCTGAGTAAAAGTAGCATGTAAACATTTCCAAATGACAGCTGCCAGGAACACAGCGTACTTCAAAAGGGGACTATGAAATGACTCCCTATAAAGTAAACATTGAAGTAGGTTAGCAACATGTACAGAACATTAAAGAGTCAAAGTGCTTGTTCAGCCATAGTTGTGAACCAGACCCTTAGATGCTGACTCTTCTACCGTCGATGTATCCCACATGGCCTTTGTACCAGATGTTCTTCCCAGCTGCATGGGCTTGCTCCATCTGTGGCCATGCTGCTGCGCGGGCATCCCTGTCGGCTTTACAGAAATCTCGCTTGAATCAGATCCCAGCTACTCTGCAGAATTTGGAGTTTTTGGTCAGCCTCCAAATTTCTTCACAGTGGTATCTCATAACAAACTGGAGAATAACCTGGCGGTTTCTTCCATTTTCACGTTTTCCCAGGCGGTGGACATTATCAACAATAGTGCCCATGGTCGTTGCCCACTGCGGTGCAATTTCTGACAGAATGTGGATTACCTCCTCACAGATCATTTCGTTATCCTTTTCTTTGATCCTGTGTATTTTAAGGTTCCAGCGCCTCTTGTACCTCTCCAGCTCAGTAATCCTTTCCTTTAGCTCTTCGTTTTCTTGTATAAGCTTGGGGATGTCTCTTTCAAAGCTCTGTAGTTTGGTCTGGCAATGTTTGATGTCAGCAGTATTAATTTCAACAAGACGGGTGATGCTGGCTACCATTGTGGCGGTCTCCCTTAACTGCGCTCCAAAATCATCAACTTTGGTGGTTAGCTTTGTGATAGCATCTACCAAGTTGTCGTAAGATTGCTCTTGGGCGGTTTTCATCTTGGAAAGTGGCGGAGCAGAGGACTTTGTTGGAGTGACGGGAGAACTTTTTCTCTTACCAGGACCGCTACTAACAGAGGTTTCCATCGGGGTGTAGTCATGGTAAGTAGTAGTTGTTGTTAGCTTAACGTTCGTTTTCCCGCCGGACATGTTCGTTGGATTTGATTAGTTTCCTGTGACAGAAACTTGCGTTCAAAGTCACCAAACAAACTTACTTGCTTTAAAGCTGTCAGCTCTGAAAATGTTTTCAGTCTGAATATGAGTTATTGTCCAACTTTTGGGGCTGGAGAGTGCGGGTTTAGAAGAGCGAACTGGTCAGGATCGCCATCTTCCGGAAGTTCACAAAATTCAAATTATGTAGGTGTTGTGTCCATAGTTGGGTGAAAGCAAACACACTGTTAATGTAGTTTACGGAGCTTTATTACAAAGTGCATCATATACATAAAAAGGCTTACGGCACTCGCCTGCATGCCAGGTGGCTCCATGACGAAAGAGGCAGAGCCTCCTCCGCCCACCTCCTTTATACCTCGAGTGGCGTCACCACCGGAAGCCGGTAGTTAGCCACCCCAGTCTAGCCCATGTCCAACCCTGCCGCCATCTTGGTAATACAGCCTATTTACATCCACAACATTTCCCTAACCCTAACCCAGACGGCCCTCCCCAATTTGCTTCCCGACTCACACACTAAAACAAAACAGTTACAGAAACAAATAAACTACCGATTCATGCACACAACTAGGCTGGGGGGCCAGGTAGACTACCAGCACCCCCACACGGCTGGAAGGATTATTCTGCCGCCAAAAATGCAAAGCAAAGCTGTGTGGAAGATGTGTTCAATGACGAGACTTGAGTGTATTTCTCAGGTTCGGCTTTATTGCAGAGCACAATCATCCAACATTCTCAAAAAGCAAGAAGAGGGAATGAGAGGGTGTGTTACAGAACCTGTGCAGTATTTATACCAAACTCAAACAATACATCAAAGGAGATTCACAGCAGTTGGTCTGCTCAAAGGGACTGCAGAACAGGCATGAGACATTTGCATTTGTAAGACCTACATAACAATAGGCAGATGCAGCCTCTGCTCTGGCTTGCAGGACAAAGAGGTTACCAGGCACATCTACATATTGAACTGTCTCTAGGTCACAGTAAGGACAGGACGCATGAACACTATACATGAATGGCACATTACATCACAATACATGCATGGCACATTGCATCACAATACATGCACGGCACATTGCATCACAACACATGCATGGCACATTGCATCACAATACATGCGTGGCACATTGCATCACGATACATGCATGGCACACTGCATCACAATACATGAATGGCACATTACATCTCAGTAGTGCAGTGGAAAAAACCAAGGAGTGCGAGCTGACTGTCTCTGTGTTCTGTCTCTGTGTTGTGGGGGGTTGAATCAACCCGCTACACTGCTCCCTCCCAGAGGGCACGGTAGGGGACCGTGGCCTCGATGTTGCAGTTTGGGCAGCGAGCAGGGAAAAGCTCTGTGCAGGAGGTGGGGGAGGGGGGGTAGCAAATGCTGACTGGGCGCGGGAAAACCGTTCGAGTCGCGCCAAAAGTGTTTGCTGCTCCGCGATGTCCCGTCTGAACATGCGGAGATCAGAAGAAGAAAAATTTGTCTCTGACTCCTCCCGTGGCCATGAAGAAAAGCAGGAGCGGCTGTAAGAAAAAACAAAAGAAACAAAAGCAGAGGGACTGGCGTGTTGGCTTTAGGTGCAGGAGCAACCCCAAAGCCCCCCGGGAACAGCTGACGGCTGAATTCCCCTTGTGTGCCGTGGCTAAGACCATAAAATCCAGTGAACAAACTGCGGGCCTCAGGTGTACCAGCAAGCCTGAAGGGCCAGTGTGCAGCAGAAGGAAGGCGGTCAGTGAAGCCATTATTGCCCCGTGCGTGGTGTGCCGTCCTCGTAACTCCCCGGTGCACGCGCGGGGGTTCCGTGCTTGGGTGGGCCGCTGGAGTGACGAGTCAGGGTGCAGAATCTTGGTGGAGATCGGCGCAGACGGCGCCGATAAAATCCAGGTTGAGCTGTGGCTGCAGATTGGCCATGGTGCGTTGGAGCGGTGAGAGGAAATAGATGATCTTTTGTCCCTCAGGCTCGTGCAGATGCGTTGGAGCGGTGGGAGGGAATAGACGATCTTTGTTCCTCAGGCTCGGTTAGATGAGTAGGATTGCTGAGAGGGAGGAGTAGCGGTGAGAGGGGGAAAAGGTTCTGTGCCCCTCGGCTGGTCCAGCGTGGACGTCCCGATCTCAGGCGAGGGTCGCGCCATGACGTTTTCTGCAGTTTTCCCGGTCGTGGGTGATGTCCGGAGAACGGCTCGCCTGTGTTGGCTCCGCGTCGAGGTCTCCCTGAAGCCGAAGGGAGAGCGGCTCGTTTGCGTCAGGCTGCTGTGTTCGCTGGCAGCGTGGTTTTTTCAGTGTCGGTTCGCCAGCGTGGCCGTCCAAATCAGAAGGCTGCGTCGCACAAAGCGTGTGCGTCTTCAAGGGGTCACCAGTGCAGCGGATGATAAAAAATAATAAGCAGCGATGCTGTAGGTTTTAAGTAGAGTTTATTATCATACCGCCGTCACGGGCTCCGCTCCCGGTGCCGTGCATGCGTGCCGGGAGCGAGCCCAAACGGCTCTCAGAGAAGAGGGACACAAAGTCTGTGTCCTGCAGCAGCAGTTGCAGAAGTGGGAATGAGAGGGTGTGTTACAGAACCTGTGCAGCATTTATACCAAACTCAAACAATACATCAAAGCAGATTCACAGCAGTTGGTCTGCTCAAAGGGACTGCAGAACAGGTATGAGACATTTGCATTTGTAAGACCTACATAACAATAGGCAGATGCAGCCTCTGCTCTGGCTTGCAGGACAAAGAGGTTACAAGGCACATCTACATATTGAACTGTCTCTAGGTCACAGTAAGGACAGGACGCATGAACACTATACATGAATGGCACATTACATCACAATACATGCATGGCACATTGCATCACAACACATGCATGGCACATTGCATCACAACACATGCATGGCACATTGCATCACAACACATGCGTGGCACATTGCATCACAATACATGCGTGGCACATTACATCTCAGTAGTGCAGCAGAAAAAACCAAGGAGTGCGAGCTGACTGTCTCTGTGTTCTGTCTCTGTGTTGTGGGGGGTTGAATCAACCCGCTACAGCTGTGCATCTAAAATAATCCTGGAACAGCTCCACATAAAAGGCATACAAAACTACAAAATACATAACAACTACTGGCGCCCCCCCAACACTCACCCTCTCAATGGGTACATCTTATTACACTTCAACCGTTGGGTATGTAAGACGGACAGACGAAAAGTTGGTCCCGCAGTCAGATCTTAGCTGTTTAGCAGGGCCTCTGATGGCGAAGAATCTTCGAAGAGCATTGATAAAACTTGAAGAGCTGAGTGTTTCGATTACTTCGATGTGAATGGCTCTTGTAGACATGCACGTGAACAGAACCGCCCATCTTTTGCTGTTGACTTGACCACCTCTAGTGCGTCGCATTGTAACCTCCCACGGTCCAAATACATCTAGGCCAACATAAGAAAATGGGGGATCAGTTTGCAAACGTTCAGCGGGTAGATCTGCCATGATTTGCTGCTCTGTCTTGCCTCGAAGCTTTCTACAGGTTACACATTTGTGGATGACACTGCTGATGGATCTCTTGGCACCCACTAACCACACGCCGCTTGCTCTCTCTGCACCCTCAGTGAAATGTCTTCCTTGATGCTTAACAGCCTCATGGTGATGTCGGATGAGCAATGTAGCGATGTGATGCTTTGCTGGGAGTAGAAGAGGATTGACTTCATGACTGGGCAGCTTTGACTCTGACAGACGTCCTCCTACTCGGAGTAAACCATTGTCGTTGATAATCGGATTGAGCTTGTAAAGGGAACTGTTCCGTGCTATTTCTCGTTTTGTCTTGATGCACCTGATTTCCTCTGCATACACTTCATGTTGGACACATCTGATGATTGTGTACTCTGCTTGTTTTAAGGCTTCTTCTGTGAGACTTGTTTTACAGAGATGCCAGCTTCTACATCTGTTACCTCCTTTGGACTTGAAACCGTGAGCAATATGACGTAGGTAAGCTACTGCTTTGACAAGGGAGGTCCACTTTGAGAAACGTTCAAAACGTGATGAACCCAAGGCTTTGAGGTTAGCTTTTGTCACAAGCGTTGTCACGTTCTGTCTAATTTCAACATCTGACTCTGGATCGATGAGCTCAAATGGGCCTTTTTCAGGAGCGACAGTCTGTTTGTCGAGCAGGAAGGTTGGATCATACCACCATGTAGTACTGGAGATTTTCCCTGCTGGTAGAGAGCGAGATCCATGATCAGCAGGATTGTGCTCTGTTGGGACATACTTCCACTGGCCAGGCAGAAACGATTGCTTGATTCTTTGGACACGATTGTTCACATATACATGAAATCTTCTGTGTTGATTGTAGATGTATCCTAACACCACTTTGCTGTCAGTGTAAAATGTGGTCCTGTCAATTTTCATCTTTAGTTCTTCTCTGCGAAGCTCAGACATTTCCACAGCGAGCACTGCAGCACACAGTTCTAGCCTCGGAACGGTGAGCTCTGGCACAGGAGCTAGTTTGGCCTTACCCATGACAAACCCAACCTCGTTATGGTTGTCTTCGTGTGTGACTCTCAAGTAGGCAACTGCAGCTATAGCTTTAACTGAAGCATCTGAGAACACACAGAGTTCAGTGACCTTGGCTTGTGAGATGAAGAATGAAACATAGGTACGGGGAATGTTCAGTGTCTTGAGATGCTGCAGAGAATCATGCCATTTTCTCCAACCGTCATACATGTCTTGAGGCAAGGGGCTGTCCCACTCAAGATTGCTGCTGGAGAGCTCTCTGAGAAGAAGTCTACCTTTGATGGTTACAGGTGCTAGCAGCCCGAGAGGGTCGAACAGACTGTTAACAGCTGACAGCACACCACGTCGAGTAAAGGGCTTTTGCTCTTGTGGAACATCAAATGTGAACGTGTCTGATGTGGTGTCCCAAATCACACCCAAACTGCGTTGGGCTGGGAGCTCGTCTGTAGACAGATCAAGGTCTTGGTTCTTTGGCCCTGTCTTCAGGTGGGAAAGCGTTCACTACTTCTACTTTGTTGGAGGCAATCTTGTGGAGACGTAGATTAGAAAGTGCAGGCATTTTCTGGGCTCTTTCTAGAACGTCGATAGCCTCAGCTTTTGTCGAGAAAGACTTTAATGCATCGTCCACATAGAAATCTTGTTCTATGAAGTTTCGAGCGTCAGTTCCATATTCACCTTCTGCTTCCTTTGCTGCCATCCTCAACCCATAGATCGCCACCGCAGGGGAGGGACTATTACCGAAAACATGCACCCTCATGCGATAGTCTACCACTTCTTTGATCAGGTCGTTGTTTTCGTACCACAAGAAGCGAAGGTAATCTCTGTGATCTTCTTGGACAACAAAGCAGTAAAACATCTGCTCGATGTCAGCTGTGACAGCGACAGGCTCTTTTCTGAAGCGGAGGAGCACACCTACGAGTGTGTTGTTTAGGTCAGGCCCTGACAGCAGTACATCATTGAGTGAAACTCCATCAAACTGCGCACTGGAATCGAACACCACACGGATCTTCCCAGGCTTCTGTGGGTGGTATACACCGAAAATGGGGAGATACCAGGCCTCTTTGTCTCTATCACGAGGTGGCGCTGGCTCTGCGTGTTTGTTGTCGAGCATCTTCTGCATGAACTCAACAAAGTGTGCTTTCATGTCTGGCTTCTTGTCAAGCATACGTCGCAGAGACATGAGCCGCTTGTAGGCGTAGCACCTGTTGTCAGGGAGTAGGCGTCTGGGGTTACGAAACGGAAGTGGTGCCACCCAACTGTTTGTGTCATCTTTGAAGGACCTTTCCATCTTTTTCAGAAAGATTGTGTCTTCAACAGAGTGTGCGAGGTGATTGTCTTCATTAGTGCGACAGAAGACTGCTTCACCTAGATTCTCAACCGTGGGCTTTGCATGTGGGTTTGAAAATGGCAGTAGGTTGGAGACAGCTTTCGGTTGGCTCACTGTGAAGCTCTCTTTTACATTGAAGCGATTGTCGCAGGGAGTGAGATAGCTTGGGCGTCCGTTGTCCAACACATGTGTTTTGAGAGCGTTTACCTCACTTGGCTTGTGGGCGGTGCCCAGACATACATCACCAATGATAACCCAGCCCAGGTCAAGCTTCTGTGCAAATGGATCGTTGTGCCTGCCACTGATTTGCTTTCTCACCTTGTGTACTCTGAGAAGGTTGCATCCTATCAGCAGCAGTATGTCAGCGTCTGGTTCGAGGGGTGGTATTTCAGCAGCTATTGCTTTCAGATGGGGGTGATGCGAGGCAGCTTCTGCAGTGGGTATTTCTTCCCTATTGTTGGGGATAGCATTGCACTCTATGAGCGTGGGGAGAGGAAAACTCATTTTTCCATCCAATGATTGAACTATGTAGTTGCAGGCTCTTCTACCATTTACTTGTGTTGTGCCAGTACACGTCTTCAGTGTGTAAGGTGTGGCTGTGCCTTGAATATTGAATGTTTCAAAAAACTTTGATCATCTATTATTGCATACATCTTTTTCATGTTGTGTGGCTCACCTTTCGGGTAGACTTGCACCAAACAGATCTTGGAGCAGGATTTTCCTGTGATTTGATTTCCACATACCTCGGTACATGTGGCTGTAACATCTAAGTCTTGTGTGAGCTCTTGCTCCCCGCCGTTCTCTTTAGGGGATGAGGGAGGCTTAGATGCTGTTGGAGCCGGGCCTGGGTGGAGAGCTGCCAGGTGTTTGTCGCTGTTGCATTCTCCACACTTGATTGTTACTTGACAGTCCCTGGCTTGGTGGGTAGTGGAAGCAAGGCAGCGATAGCAGATTTTGTTGTCTCTGAGTACCTTTTTTCTGTCCTCAAGCAACATAGCTCTAAAACCCCTGCATCCTTTTAGTGGGTGTGGTTTGTGATGTATGGGACATTGTCTTTTAATGTCTTCGCCTCCTTCTTTTGTCTCCACTCCGACTGACACGTCTGTTTTGTGTACCGTAACTGATTGTTTCTGCATGTAGTGACTTTGTGATTTTCCTTTTTTGTAACTAATTGTAGAATTGGCAGGTGAGCTATAAGTCGTGTTGAAGCTTGGGTCATTCCTTGCCTTGGCTTGACCTTTTACAAATTCAACAAAGAATGAGAAAGGTGGGAAACTTACATGATGGTCTTCTTTATACTTTGACCCTACCATTGTCCACTTCTCCTGAAGGTGAAAGGGCAACTTTTCCACGATTGGACTTACACCTCTTGCTGTGTCTAAGTAGCTCAAGCCTGGCAGATATCCATCCAGCTTTGCTGCTTCCAGTTCACAGAGTAGATCTGATAGATTGCGAAGCTTGTGTGGCTCTTTGCTCATGAGCTTTGGAAAATTTTGGATTCTTTCAAACATGGACTTTTCTATTGCCTCTGGTGAGCCGTAGCATTCTTCCAGTCTCGCCCAGACCATGTTCAGACCAGCAGGTGGATGCCTGATATTGACTGCTTTTAATCTTTTAGCATGTTCAGAAGACTCAGGGCCGAGCCACTTAATGAGGAGGTTTAGTTCTTCACTGGCTGTAAGACCGAGGTCTCTGATGGTACTCTGGAATGTGGCTTTCCAGCTAAGATAACTCTCTGGCTTGTCATCATATTTTGTCAGTCCTCCTGTTAATAGTTGGCTTCTGGCTAAGAACCTGGCAAGGTCGCTGGTAGTGTTGTTTGCATCATTTGAACTTGATATCTGTTGTGATTGCAACACACTTTGAGAATTTTGGTGAATTGCATCTCTTTGTGGTGGTCGCTTGGCGCCCTCTTGTGGCTGAATTGGGCAATGAGCTGTTTCTTGTTTGGCATGGAGATGTGAATAAATCAGTGTGGAATGTTGTTCCTGATGTGTACTGTCCTGTTGAAAAGTTTCTTTCTTTTGAGATGAATCAGTACAACTATGCCTCTTTATGTATTCACTCACTTTTTGTTCTGCATTTTGTTCTGGAGACAAGAAGCTCAATTCTTCGCTGTGTTCTGGGTTAATGAGCCGAGCTACAGCAGACTCCATCACTTCTGCTTTAACCCTGGCTGCATCTGCTTCCCTTTGTAGGTTAAGTAGATCTAGAGTTGCCTCTAACCGTGCCTTTTCCATTTTAATGCTCATCTCTCTCTCAGCATATGCTAGTCTGTCTTTTGCTGCTTGAGCTTCTGCTCGGGCATGTGCTGCTGCCATACTGGCTTGACTTGAAGCTGATGACCTCCTAGATCCTGCAGCTGATCGGGGAGTCAGTTTCCCGGAATGTACAGAAGACCTGGATGAGTGGGAGGAGCGTGACCTTGAGGAGCGTGACCCTTTTTCGCTCCGTGCTTCTTCACTGTTATGGCTTTCAGCCTGTGTTTGCTCCATCTTGACGACTGGATAGGACCGCTGATGTTAAATGTACATTAAATTCCACCCACCTTCACTGTGGTCCCTCACCGAGTGCTATGATTTCACTCGGCAATATGATTTCACTGTACTGTTGCACCCAATGTGACTCGTGTCCTATATTGAGATTCACAGCCAGCTAAACTCTCTCTTGCATCACTTCCTCCAAGGAACAGGCAGGTGTCGTTTTGGACTAGGATTTAATACAGAGAGTGTGAAACTGAAAAATACAGACACAAAGAAATATTTACAAATTAGGAAATAAAGACGATATTTACAAGCGGTACATTTAAAAAGTCAACACTAGCTAAACAACGTCATCACACGGACTTGGATACGGCTCCGCTATCATAAACACATCGCCAATTAGCGTCTATAAAACTATAAAACTTATTCTAATAATCAACTATAATTTATCTACTCATCACAACAAACTACAAACTTACTCATATTGCCACTCAAAGGGCTGGAAGTGAACGGATGGCTTTAGAAGGAACAGCGACGCAGACTCCTGTTCCTGTTGACATTCAGTATGCTAGGTCTCTTCTTCTCGTCACCTACTGGCAAGCTTAAAGCTACTACAGAGCCTAGCGCCCTCTAGAGGACTGGACAAACAAATATATTTAAACTGTAACAACACACCCCCAACTATATGATGTTCGGACGTGAAATAAATGAGCCTGTGGACTTTGTAGCCGGTCTGCCCCCGGACTCTGACCATGCACCTTCAGCCCCAGAGTATGTGCAACAAAAGCGTGAGCGGCTGGAGCTGGCTCACAACATTACTCGAGAAGCCCTGGGTGAGTCAGTCACACGTGCAAAAAGACAATATGACAAAAACGCTTGCCACACACAGTACAAAGTCGGAGACGCAGTGTGGTACCTCATCAAAGGAACACGGCATGTCAAAAACAGAGTCAAAAAGTTCCTCCCCTCCTACGAAGGACCCTTCTTTGTTATGGGACAGCTGGATGATCTATTCTACCAGATCCAAAAGAGCCCCAGAGCCAAAGTCAAAGTCGTCCATCATGACCAACTGAAACATTACCGCAGCCGTAAGCAGCTGGACAACACTTGGGTCCTGGACCAAGCCCAGAACTGGACACCTTCTGAGATCTTGCCTCCAGCTGTGGAAGGGGACCCGGCAGACCAGGACCTCAGCCTGTACAACCTGTTTGCTACTGCCTCCAGTGATGGCCCCAGCAGTTCCCGGCCGTCCACTCCACCTGCTAATGCCCCCAATGTGATCGGGTCTCTTCCACCCACTCCTTCCCATGTGATATTTGGCCATGGTGGGGGTGCGGTGGGAGAACCACGCCATCAGGCTCAGCACGTGTCACGGCCCAAACGTCGGCGCAGAGGACCGGACCGTTACGGGGACTGGGTTACTGAGTGAGCCAACTGTGGTAGTTCATGTTTGCACTAGATACTCTCCAGTTTACATTTTAGACTCTAGTCTAGTTGTAATGTTCTATACGTTTGTTTTTTTAAAAAAGAAAAGCTGAAGTAACAATGCTTTCATATACCACATGCACTTGATTCCATTTGAATGTATTGTATTCTGATTCAGTCGGTCAGTATTACTCCTGGTCGCCAAAGAATAGGTTTCAAAGTATAATGTACTCTTTGTTTAATTAGAGACAAATGCATTTCATTGTTTTTTTTTACTCGTGTTCACTGCTAAATGAGCTAATTTTTATATTGTATGGACACTTGTCATTATATTATAAACTACCTATTTGAATACCAGTTTTTTATTATTTAGATGGAATGGAATTAATATTAATTGCCAGTCCATGGTGGGGGTAATGTTGTAAGATGTCTCTTTTATGTATTTAGATAGGACAGCTCAGTGCATGAACGTGAGTGAGTGAGTGCGTGCGCGCAACCGAGGCGCGCCCGCAGGTGTGTGGAATGGCCCCGACGAGTGAACGGTGTGTATGATCTTGGCGCGGATGAGAGACAGAGAGCGAGGCGACCGGAGCAGGTAGATATCATTGCTATCAACAGTGCAGTCTATAAATAAAGCCCCAACGCTTCAGCAATACGGCCTGTGCCTCTGTGTACCACAATATCCTGTTTAACAAGAGTGAGGTTTTACTCGGGAGTTGACCCCGGAGGGAAAAAAGCGCCTCCGGCCCTGGAGAAGACGGATCTCCCCTGCGTCCCCCAACCACGGTTAGGAGACGAGAGGCAGGAACGGTTAACAGATGATTTTCAAAATCAAACCTGTAAAAGTAGAAGAAATTACCAATTACCAATGACAGTTCAGCTTTCAATTTTTAGGGAAGCAACATATTTGCTAAGAAAAACAAATATAAGCCTAAGATTGTAAGAGAAATGTGCTTTTAAAAATGGAACCCCAATTTTCTACCATAAAATGGTGCCCATTATAACTGTGAAATGTTATTTATTGGAATATAATAATTGCTATATCTGGAAACTAGTTATTTTCTTAATCTGTAGTGATACTCCATTGATTTTTGTATTTCTTTGTATATTTCTGCTGTGTTTTCAAACATTCATACAAAGGTGGTATAGTATGTAATATTTCTTTTCAAATTGAGAAGAATTTAGTGTGTTCAAATTATTCAAATGTATATGACATGCGACTTTGATGAATGCTGAACTATGAGAATTATAACATTGACATGAACATTAATAAACTCAATATATGATTTTACAAAACTTTATTTAAATATCATTGTTCACAAATCTAATCTTGGTAGGCAAAATCCCTTGTAGTGATCAGATGGGAATGTTTCTCTGATGAGGCTCACTGCACAGGCAGGCAACATAACCCTCACTTCTTTCCCACAAATAAGGCTGAATACCCCCTCCGCACCACCCAAAACTACTTCATCATCCGATTCCTCATTTTCAATGTCATCATTTATATTGTGGTCGTCAAACTCGACAAAATAATCGCTGTCCGAATCACTTTGCTCTCGTTCTGCCATTTTCTTTGTATTGCTGTGGTGACGTCACTAATGCCCGCACCTATCGAGAGATGGCGGTACTGCAGCCTCACTAAGTGAAGGCTGGCCTATGAGCAAATAAGGTCATTTATGGAAGCTGGTGACACATATTAAATCGTGGGAATAGACAGAATAGAATATTTTCATACAATCAGTTGATTGGTTCAATAAAAATATGTCACTGTCCGTCTGCTTTAACACAAATAAACATCTTAAACAGAGTAAACACACCCCACCACCCTAAACTCGGGCATAAAATTAGCACATTAGTAAAATTCAATTTCAATATATCCATTAAATTACTGTCATTGAGCCTATAAGATCCCACATTCACAATTCAGGCCCCTTAAAACAAAAGTTAACTCCCAGGTGTCACAAAACACTCTACTTCTTACTCTTCATTTTCTCCTTTCTCCTCTGTTTTTCTTTCTTTTTTTTTTTCTTTTTTTTTTAATTTAGATCAGGGTACCATACCAGCAGTAAAACAACACATACAGGACTAGGGTAAACACCGTAAACACACAAAACCAAAAAACCCTCAGTCCTTGGGTGGATCCCTCTCTGGGCATCTCCGTAGTAGTAGTAGATTAGTTTATTTGACAGGGACAGTGCAATAAACATAGACAATTAATCAAAGACAATCAATCTGATGTGTTGCACATAGAGTGTATAGCTATTAGCTAATTTGCAACTCTTGTCCCTGGATGGGCTTTAGAAAAAAGAATCAAGATAAAAATATACACAATAACCACATACATCAATGCAGAAAAATTATAAATACACAATTATAAATATTATAAATACACAAATATAACAGCCTGACTCACATTTATCACATATAACATAACTCACATTTGCCTATTTCAGGCCTTCCTCCCTTCGTCACTCACTATAAACAAACACATTTATTCCTTCCCTTCATTCACTCTCACTTTGCAGACAATTAATTCATACATGAGTACATTCTTGTTTATTTTTCAGCCAGTTTTTAACATTTTTAGTGAATGTTTTAAAGTCCGTTATTATTTTAATTTCATTTGGCATTGTGTTCCAGATGTGACTGCCCTTTATAGAGAAAGCTGTTTGTCCAAATGTGGTTCTGCGGTGGAATATTTTACAGTTATTGTTAACAGAACTCCTGGTGGCTCTGCTGCTGTCCTGTCTTTGGACGAAACCAGCAAGTGGCTCGGGTGCTGATTTATGGAAACATTTGAACGTTAATTTCAGAAGACAGAGGTCAATGAAGCTCTCAAAACTCAATAGGTTGTATTTTTTTAAAACATTACAGTGATGCCACCTAATGGGCTTTTTGTCCAAGATTTTTAGGGTTTGATTATATAATGAACCTATATGTCTTATTGTGGAAGGGGCTGCTTGAGCCCAGACTGTCAAACAGTATGATATATGAGAAAAAACCATAGAATGCATATACAGTGCAGCTGCTTCGTAAGGTATGTAATATCTAATTAATTTAAAGCAGTTCAGATTTTTTTTTACTGTTTTTGAAATTTTCTTTATATGAAGATTAAATTTGAGTTGAGGATCTAGTACAATGCCAAGGTATTTGAATTCTGTAGCTAAACTGATGTCATGATCATGTATATTAACTTTAAAATGTTGCAGGTTACATTTTTTGATTGAAAAGCACATTGAGACTGTTTTCTGAAGGTTCAGCAATAGATGGTTCTTGAGGAGCCACTCTTGGACATCAACCATACTTGTAGACAGTACATCTGCAGCCTGTGCTGGAGTCTTGGCAGCTGTGTAAATAACTGCATCATCTGCATAAAGTTGGCATGTTGCAGCTGAGCAGTGTAACGGCAAGTCATTAATAAAAATGCTGAAAAGTAAAGGACCAAGAATGGACCCTTGTGGGATACCCATGCGGTTGTTTAAAAATGAGGATTTATCCTGGTGAACTTGTGTGTAAACACTGTTCTCTATTCTGGAGATAAGATGCAAACCATTCTAATGTATTTGGGGAGAAGTTAAAAGATACCATTTTGGATAAAAGCAAACTGTGGTTTACAGTATCGAAAGCCTTTTTGAGATCTAGAAAAACAGCTCCTACCACATTACCCCTGTCCAAGGACTGTTTGACGTTTTCAATAAGGCAACAATTTGCTGTTTCTGTTGAGTATCCTGGTCTAAAACCAAATTGATGTGGATGAAGAAGTTGACTGTCTTGTAAGTAGTCTATCAGCTGTGTAGCTACAACTTTTTCAAGAACCTTAGATAGGACTGGTAAGATAGAGATTGGGCGGTAATTGCATATATCGTCTTTACTGCCTGATTTATGAACTGGTATGACGACAGCTTTTTTCCAGCCAGATGGAAATGTACTAGACCTAATGGAGAGATTAATGAGATGAGTCAGTGGTTTGATTAATATTTTGCTGTGCATTTTGAGAAAGGAGGTGCTCATATTGTAGATATCACTAGTTTTTGAGTTTGACAGTGTTTTAACAATACCAGCAATTAACTTCTCATTTACCTCATCGATGTGAAAAGTATCTGTTGGAAGTATGGAATTTGTGTTGTTGAGCACATTTGGCAGCACAAAAATTTTTGTTAAGTCTTCCACAGAGCCCACAAAGTGTGAATTAAATTCATTTGCCAAAGTAGCCTTGTCACTGACGGTCTTGCCATTGATTCTAAGTTCCTTTACCCCCTTCTGATCGTTTTTTTTATTAGTTAAGTTATTTAAATGCCTCCATAGGGAACTGTTGTTACCCTTTGCATGATCTATCAGTTTATTGTAATAAGATATTTTTGATTTTCGCAGCTCATGTACCACTTTATTTCTTAAACTTTTGTACACAAGGTGATCATTTTGTAGTTTGGAGGTTAGTGATGTTTTCAGTGCATAGTCTCGCCTCTTCATAAGTTTTCTTATTTCATTATTTAACCATGGTAGGCTAATCTTCTGTTGTCTACTTTTAATTTGCTTTGAAAATTTTTCTATAGACTTTGTGATTGTTGCAGTTATAAAATTACAACAATCATCTACTTCACATGTTGCCATGAGCTGCTCCCAATTTTGATTCTCTAAGTAATGTTCAAACTCCTCATTTTTTGATTTGGGGATAATAAAATTTGATTTGTCAATATCGACTCCCCCAAAATACTGTAGTCGCTTTTTAGTAAGTTTCCTGACAGCAAGAACCATGTTATGATCTGAGAGACCAGTTACAAGATTATAGGTTCTGGTTATTCGTTCTGGTTTATTAGTAAATACCATGTCAATAAGTGTTCTGGATTGTTTGGTTATCCTGGTGGGTCCTTTGATGATTTGCTGGTAATTAAATTTAGTCATGAGGCTTTTCAGTTTTTGTTTGTCTTTTTTATCAGACCAGTTGATATTAAAGTCACCATGAATTATTGTTTCTCTGTTCTTCTCAAGTTGTTTAACCAGATCACTTAATTCATTATAAAAGGAAGAGTTGTGTGACGGTGGGTTGTACACTACTGCAATGTTGAAATTCATTACCGGAGAGAGACATACATTAACAGCTAATGTCTGTTCACCTCAGGGCTCCTGCTGCGCCAACAACTGCAAACCTGCCAGTAACATAAACAAGCTGCTCTATGTGACAGACTCACGCTCGGGGAGACAGTTCCTTGTGGACTCTGGCTCCCAAAAGAGCCTCATCCTTCCGTCCTACGCAGACCGGCTGGCAGGAAGTAGTGGCCCCGAGCTGGCGGCTGCAAACGGCTCAGACATTAAGACTTTTGGTGAGAGGACATGGACTATATCCTTGCACGGCCGTACATACCAATGGACATTCGTCATATAACTTCCCCATTTTGGGCCCAGATTTTTTTGTGTGCACACAGACTATTAGTCAGTGTGGCTAACAGACGCCTGATTAATGCAATGTCTTTTGATTCTTGGCCCTGTACATCTAGAGGAGCCGGGTCCACAACACTAGCCAACATCACAGCCCCAGGGGGGAAGTTCCACACACTACTCACCCAGTTCCCAGCGCTCACGGTTCCAACGTTTTCAGCGGCCGTCACTAAACACTGGGTGGAGCACTTCATTACCACCATGGGGCCACCCGTTTTCGCACAACCTCGGCGCCCCCATGGGCATCCCTGCTACATATGGTGCCTAAAGCCGAGGGATCGTGGCGACCATGTGGAGATTTCTGCAGATTAAACAACGCCACAGTGCACGATCGCTACCCAATCCCCCATATTAAGGATTTTTCCATCCACCTCACCGGGGCATGCATTTTTTCCAAGATAGATGTAGTCCGCGATTACCACCAGGTCCCGGTGCGCGCGGCAGACATACCTAAAACGGCAGTAATAACCCCGTTTTGTCTTTTTGAGTTCTTATGCATGCCTTTTGGGTTAAAAGGTGTGGGGCAGACATTCCAACGCATGGTGGATGCGGTGCTGCGTGATCTGCCATTGGTGTTTGTCTACCCGGGCGACATCCTTGTGGCCAGAGCGTCCGAGGACAAACACGTAGCTCACCTCAGGACGGCTTTCCAGAGGTTGGAGGAGCACAGGTTAATAATCAACCTGGCGAAGTGCCAGTTTGGAGTTACGGGAATTGATTTTTTTGGGCCACCGCATCTCACCAGAGGGCACAATACCCTTACCGGACAAAGTGTGCACAGTGGCAGATTTTCCCCGGCCTCAGATGGTCAGGGCACTGCAGGAGTTTTGGGGGATGGTTAACTTCTACAACAGTTTCCTCCCCCGCGCAGCCCAGCTCATGCAGCCATTGTATGCTGCGCTTAAGAAACAGAAACCAGTGGACAGAGTCGACTGGACTCCTGAGCGAGAGCAAGCGTTTTCCGAGGCCAAAACAGTTCTAGCGAACGACACACTACTGGCGCACCCGGGCACGGCGGCTCGGATAGCGCTCACTACCGACGCATCAGACATGGCCATAGGGGCCATCGTGGAGCAGTGCATCGCCGGTTCTTGGCAGCCGCTTGCCTTTTTTAGCAGGTCTTTGCACGACAATGAGCGTAAATACAGTGCGTTCGACGAGGAGTTACTGGCTCTCCACCTGCCCATACGCCACTTCCTGTTCTGGCTGGAAGGGTGCACCTTCACTGCGTTTGTGGACCACAAGCCGCTAACGTACGCTATGGCCAAGGTTTCAGAACCATGGTCGGCCCGGCAGTAGAGACAGCTGGCCGTGATCTCGGAGTTTACGAGCAACATTAAGCATGTGGCCGGTATGCTCAACGTGGTGGCAGACTGTTTCTCACGAGCATTCGTGGCCCTAGTCTATGTAGGGATAGATTACAAGGCCATGGCCACTGAGCAGATTGGCGATGCAGACGTTTGCGCGCTCCAGTCTGGACCAACAGGGTTAAGGCTGGAGAGCAGAGTACTGCAAGACGGGCCCCTCCCCAATCTGTGTCGTCTCCACAGGCCGCCCGTACCTGGTGGTCCCACAGGCTCGGTGCCGCCGCGTTTTTGAGTCGGTTCCCTTCCTGGCGCACCCAGGAGTGCATGCATCAGTCAAAATGGTGGGAGCAAAGTTTGTCTGGCCGAGCCTGCGCAAACAGGTGAAAGAGTGGGCTGGAGCCTGCATAGCATGCCAAGGTGCACAGGCACACAAAGGCCCCCCTTGAACCATTCCATGTCCCGGCTAAGAGGTTCAACCACGTTCACATGGGCCCCCTCCCGCCATCGCAGGGGTTCACGCACCTCCTGACAGTGGTGGACCCGACCACGTGCTGGCCCGAGGCTTTCCCACCAGCTTCCACCGCGTCCGCAGAAGTTGCACGTGCTTTTTTGACGACATGGGTGGCACGCTTCGGTGCCCCTTCGGATATTGTGTCCGACAGGGGTCAGCATTTCGTTTCCGACCTCTGGTCCACGATGGCCCAGAGCCTGGGCGTCACAATTCATTGCATGACTGAGTACAAGCCCCAGGCCAATGGGTTATGCGAGCGTTTCCATACGTCACTTAAAGCAGCGCTCAGGACTTCACTTACGGATGCAAATTGGGTGGACCGGTTGCCGTGGGTTCTATTAGGGTTGCGTTCAGCACCAAAGGAGGATTTGGCAGCCTCCCCAGCAGAGCTGTTTTTTTCCCAGCCACTGTGGCTCCCCGGAAAATTTTTGCCGGACAACCCCACACCGAACACGATCCATCCCTGCCTTCACTACATGGCGCAGAGGCAGGGACGGTACTCGACCAGGCCCACCACTGTTTTCTCCACGCTTTTGTGCCAAGGACCTTGAAGGACGCATCGTTTGTGTTGGTCAGGCACGATGCCCACCGGACCCCATTGTGCCCGCCCTACGACGGCCCGTTCAGAGTGCTGGAACCTAGGGAGAAACATTTTGTGTTAGACTTGGGGGAACAGGTATGTTCAGGTTCAGGTTTGGGTTACTTTATTTGTACCAGTAGGTAGATTTGTTTTGCAGTCTGGTGACATCCATATTTACAAACCACATTTACAATCAACATAAACACAAACACAGGCACACATGAAGCTGACTATAAACATGATAAAAATACTTAAAAATACTTAAGGCTCCATCAGTCAGGGTATAAAGACAAAGAGATGAGAGAATGGAGTTAATAAATAGGTACCTAAATTATGTGCAACAACTTGTTACAACTTGTTCAACTCTTTGACAGCAGCAGGAACAAAGCTGTTTTTGTAGCGCTGGGTTTTGCTTTTTGGGACAGCAAGGTATGTGTCAACATACCTGCACGGGTATGTGCATGTTGGTCACATGATTTCCTGTAAATAGGGGGGGGGGGTCATAATCAGGCGATCCAGGTAGAACAGTAGAAGAAGGAGCAAAGCGTGGACTCATGTCAGAGCTGAGAGCAGAAGGCTGGAAACTGAGTCAGGGTGAGTTACCACAACATGGTGATGATTTTCCTGTCAGAGTCTCTGAGTCTCTTTGGTCCCTGTGGACTGGAAAGGGAAGAAGAAGAGTCCCAAGTCAACACTTTGATTGTCTTCAGGAGGCTTTGACTTTCCTAGACAGCTGCTAAGAAGAAGAATTTGTTCTATTATCATTTTGTCTGGGTAGATAAAGTGGTAAATTGAAAAGAAAATTCTAGGGTGGGTAGAAAATGATCATTTAAAAGCTGCAGTTTTGTTTTAGACTACATCATCCTAGGTGCGCGACTGAGAGGTTTCGCAGGTCCTTCCTATCTACAGCTGTCAGACTTTATAACCTAAGCAGGGCTGCGTGCAGAGATAGCAAAAAGACGTGACAACCTAATAATATTGAATACAAAAGACGCAACAGACTTGCACAAATGGTCCCCTCCAGTATACAACTAGGACAAAATCAGTCGCTATGGAGGGTGACAATATGTATGGGTACATATTCATACTATGTGGGGTAACTAAATAGACGGTTATGCTGTTTATTCCATCTAGCTGCAATGCTGCGCACTGTGTATATATATTTATATAATAATAATAATAATAATGCATCGGTTTTATATAGCGCTTTATCATATATACTCAAAGACGCTTTACAATTAGGTACATTATTCATTCACTCCAGACAGACAATGGTAGTGGCATGCTACTTCTGCAGCCACAGCTGCCCTGGGGCTATATATTATGTGTACATATGTACAGTATATTCACTGCTCTTATTTTCTTATCTTCTAAATTATTGTTCTGACTGTTGCTATCCCTGTGCTGTTGCAATCCTGGAACTTCCCCATTGTGGGACTAATAAAGGCTTATTTTATCTTAATACTTGACTAATTAAAATGATTAGAAAGCAAATAAATTACATTAAGAGCCAACTTGCTCAGGCGGTTGGCCATCCCTGGCCTGTTTGCCCAATATGCTGCTGTGAAAACACGGAGCATAAGCTCCACAGAGGGGCTTCAATCAGGCTTTACCTGCTGTCCACCCGGCTGCTGTCTGGTCTGGGTACGCACCATTCCTCCAGCACCATACACGTCTGTTTCCCCGTCCGACAACACTCCACAGTGAGTGTATTACAGAGAGTAAGCAGTGCAGTCTGTCTCCGTTTCCCCGTCTGACAACAGTCCAGTTGTCAGTGAAGAGAGAGCAGCGTTGTGCTGAGATTGGACCTGGGGTGCGCTTGATTCCTCGCATGGCGTACACCTCTGGGGGTTATATGAGCTGATTAATAAAGAAAATGAATATCAGTAAATGTAAATGTCGTTTTGGTGTCCCAGCACCCAATGGTAACCTGTACCTATGTCACCCCATGAGTCCACAGCGCCTGTATTCTGGAGAGAGACCCGTGGATCTGAAACTCCACTGACCGTGTTGGGTGTGCGTGATTCTTTCTTTACCTCCACTGGTAAAGGTCAGTTATAAAAGGTCACCTTTGACCTCTTTTATGGTCAAGTGGTCAGTGAAACCATGTCAGGTTCACTCTTCAGGTATTGTGGCATCACCATGCAAGAGATGAGAGGCTGCGGTCAAGTGGCTTCTGAGTTACATACATACATACATCCCCACACTGCATAATCTCTTTTATAGATACATAGATGTATGTATGTAACTAACTAAATATGTGACCTTCATGTTGAGTGGTAGGAGTGTTTCCTGATTTGATTCTCTTTAGTTCATGTGAGTCTCTTCACCTTTTCTGTGTCCAGTTACTCTGAGATGTCAAATGTCTGATTATAAACCTGTTTGAGGCATAAAAATCAGTCTAAATCACCTTATTATTGACCCTGGTCTAGGAGAGTTTCTGATTAATTGTTTCCAATCAGGTCTGAATGATTTGACAAAAATGTGGAATTACCATGATGGCCAAAATCTGGTTTTGATGATTTCTGTCTTTAATGATGGTTTCAGGAGTCGACTTGCTTTGTTCTCAGTGAAAATGGAGAATCAACTGGTCATTTTAAAATATTTATTTCTCCACTCAGATATTAAGGTGCATAAAAATACAGAAATCTAAGTTTGTACAGTTCTGTTTACAGAATAATATTTATACTGTTTAAATCTCAACTGCGGTATTTTATGAATTTTCATAACTGCAGACAGTGACATTGTGATATGATGTTTCAAACAGAAATATTCATCAGTCTGCTCATGTAAACTCAATGTTTAATTAATTTATTAGTCATTTGTGGAATATTTAAGTCCCAACAGCTCAGAGAAGAATTCCACCTTAACCCAGCAGTGATGTTCAGTTTATTAATGAGGTTTTAGTTTGTTTTCTCCTGAGAGGTGTTTCTGATGTTTTAGTGTCCATGTAGCAACCATGAGAACATCAGAAGCACATGGAACACAGTCCAGAAGAAGAACACTAACTGAGGATTTGTGATTTATTTCTCAGACTGACTGACATCATCAAGATGGAGGAAGAGGAGGACAGAGCAGAGTCTGGAGGATCCACAGGTCTGTCTATGAGGAGTGATCGGTCCAGACACCATCCTCCACCCTTCAGTGATGAACCTGGACCTTCAGACTCAAAGTGAGAATCAGTTTCTACTTTAACTGAGCTGCTGAAATATTAGTAGATGAATGTGAACTTGAACTTTCCTCCTCCAACTGTCAGGCTGCAGCACTGAGCCACAATTGCTAGAAGTGAATTTTTCTGGTTAAAGGAGCTCAGTAACTTCAGTAAACCTTTGTTAGAGTCAGACTTTAGTTAAATGAGCATTTATCTGGACTTGACCAAACTACTGCTACATGGTCCGTGCTGCCTGTAATCTGATTCCAGAGAGATAATAAATGGAGTAAAGTTGTGAGTTCCTTCTATCAGTCAGCAGGAGAACACGCCTCACTCTCCACGCAGTCACATCCCAGAAAAACTCTTCTGATGTGCCGATGGGTTTCAGCAGCAGAATTTGCTGACTCTCCTTTGATCAGTTGGTGTCTCTGCTGCTGACTGATGTTCAGACCCCTCCACCACCCCAGCATCCACCTGCAGGCTCCAGAGGGGAAGTTGACTGAATGTGTCTGAGCTGATAGAACAGAGGGAGAACATTTTCTGGACTGTCAGTGATGTCAGTCAGAAGGTTCATGTTAGTATCGTTGGACCTCACTGCTTCCTTCAACTCTGTTACCTTCATCTCACAAACTAACTCTGACAAACTGCTTCATGCTTTCATCATCTGTCAGCTTAGATTATAGCAGCAGCTCATTTACAGGATGGTTTTAGGTTCATCAGCCAGAGTTCTTCCATGCTCACAGATATTAATCCACTACTGAAATCACTTCACTGACTCCTGCTACAACACAGAGTTCCTGTCAAAAACCATCAGTCTCTCACTGGTGTGGCCCCTCACTACACATCTGTCCCCCAACTGTTGGTAACCCAGTCAGGTTTTCAGTCTTTTAGCTCAACTCAGGATTAAATGACACTTCATGAACATTCTATCAGTTGTTGCTGTTATTTCTCTAGAACACCAGTGTCCAATGTTTTATTCCTGAGGTTTGTTTTGGTTTTTTTTTTACCTGTTCTGCAGACAGTGCATCTCCTCATACTGGGACCAGTCTGCTTCATCAGGATCCTCCTCCTGTCCCCAGTGTGGACAAAGATCCAAAACTGGTGAGAGTGTAAAAATCTTCAGATTTCTGGACACACAGTCTTGGAACAGAATCTTTCTCCATAGTTTAGATGTTCAGATGTTTCTGTGTCTCTGTGACTTTGGTTGTTTTCTCAGCAGATGTTGGTCTGCAGGAGGTTTTAGATGAACATAAGATCAGTCTGAGGAGAAGATGTGAACATGTGACTGAAGGAAGTGATGAAACAGGAAGTGGAACCCTCCTCAACAGGATCTACACTGAGCTCTACATCACAGAGGGACAGAGTGAAGAGGTTCAGACCCAACATGAGGTGAGGCAGCTGGAGACGGCTTCCAAGATGGACTCCCTCCATGACACTCCAATCAGGTGCTACGACATCTTTAAAGCCTTCCCTGACCAACAGAGACCCATCAGAGTGGTTCTGACCAGCGGCGTGGCTGGTGTTGGAAAAACCTTCTCAGTGCTGAAGTTCACTCTGGACTGGGCAGAAGGCTTGGAGAACCAACATGTCAGTGTGGTGATTGTGCTTCCATTCAGGGAGCTGAACCTGATCAGAGATGAGCAGTACAGTCTTCTGGAGCTGCTCCATGTTTTCTATCCAACATTACAGAAGGTCACAGCAGAGAAGCTCGCCGTCTGCAAACTTTTATTCATCTTTGATGGCCTGGATGAAAGCAGACTTTCATTGGATTTCACCAACAGGAAACTCATGTGTGATGTCACACAGAGGTCATCAGTCAGAGAGGTGCTGACAAACCTCATCCAGGGGAATCTGCTTCCCTCAGCTCTCATCTGGATAACTTCCAGACCTGCAGCAGCCAATCAGATCCCTCCTACATGTGTGGACAGGATGACAGAAGTACGAGGCTTCACTGATGACCAGAAGGAGGAGTACTTCAGGAGGAGATTCAGTGAAGAAGAGCTGTCCAGCAGAATCATCTCCCACATGAAGACATCCAGGAGCCTCCACATCATGTGTAGAATCCCAGTCTTCTGCTGGATCACTGCTACAGTTCTGGAGCACATGTTGACCACAGAGCAGAGAGGAGAGCTGCCCAAGACCCTGACTGACATGTACTCACACTTCCTGCTGGTCCAGACAAAGAGGAAGAAGAAGAAATACCATGAGGGACATGAGACAAGTCCACAGGAGCTGACAGAAGCTGACAGGGAAGTTCTTCTGAAGCTGGGGAGGCTGGCATTTGAACATCTGGAGAAAGGAAACATTGTGTTCTATCAAGAAGACCTGAAGCAGTGTGGTCTGGATGTCACAGAGGCCTCGGTGTACTCAGGAGTTTGTACACAGATCTTCAGAAGAGAGTGTGTGATGTTCCAGAAACCAGTCTACTGCTTTGTTCATCTGAGCATTCAGGAGTTTCTGGCTGCAGTCTACATGGTCAACTGTTTCACCACCAAGAAGACTGAGGTGATGAAAGAGAGCTTTACTGAAAAGTCGAAGGAAGTGAAGAGAAAGATTTCCAAGTTTTTCAACATTAAGCAACATCATTCTCCATCCCTCAAGAATGTGATGAAACAAGTTTACACCTCTGGATCACCTCTAGATGATTTCCTAAAGACAGTCATGGAGAAATCCCTTGATTGTAAAAGTGGCCACCTGGACCTCTTTGTTCGCTTCCTTCATGGCCTCTCTCTGGAGTCCAACCAGAGACTGTTAGGAGGCCTGCTGGGTCAGACAGAGAACCGTCCAGAAACCATCCAGAGAGTCATCAACAACCTGAAGAAGATGAACAGTGATGAAATCTCTCCTGACAGAAGCATCAACATCTTCCACTGTCTGATGGAGATGAATGGCCTCTCACTTCGGGAGATCCAACAGTTCCTGAAGTCAGAGAAGAAACTCTCTGTGTTCCACTGTTCAGCTCTGGCCTACATGCTGCAGATGTCAGAGGAGGTTCTGGATGAGTTCAACCTGAGCGAATACAACACATTATATCAGGGGAAACAGAGACTGATTCCAGCTGTGAGGAACTGCAGGAAGGCTCGGTGAGTCCAGATGTGATTAACATTATAAATCAGTGTAGATTAGTAGATCCACACAGGATTAAATTATCATCAGATTTCTTCAGTTGGCTGATTGTTCCTGCTGACTTCATGAAACTGGGATTTGATTTACTTTTTAACATGTTTTACTTGAGCTTCATACTGGGTGTCCACGAGTCTTTAAAAAGTCTTCAATTCATTTATCCAAAAATATGTCCTCCATTATCCTTAAAAATCAGAATTCAACCTTAAATCTACTTTCAATATCCCACAGATATGATAAAGGTGAGAACTCTGTTTTCTTTGGGCTGAAATGCTCAGAATTGGTTTTGCTCATTTGGAGTCACTCATTTTACATCAGTGGAACTGAAAAGAAGTCAGTGGAATTTGTCACAATTTACAGGTTCTTGTAAATTTTTCTTGTAACCTTGTGACATTTTCTCTTAATTTTGACTATTATTTCTCATAAATTTTCAGCTTTTTTCTGAGTTTTTTTTTTCTTGTGAATTTGCAGCTTTTTCTTCCATTTAATCTTCTCTCAAAAATGTGACAATTTCTTATTAAATTTGTGTCTTTTTCCCATCAGGCTGTAACATGTGGTTGTAGTTAGGGTATAGTTTCAAATGTTTTACAATATATTTCACTTTTTCATTGATTTTCAACATTGTTATTGTCAATTTGACTCTTAAATTTTCACTTTTCTTCTTCCAGAATTCTTTCAAATTTGTGACTTTTTTTCTGGTAAATGTTTGACTTTTTCCCCATTAAGTTTTGACTTTTAGTTGTGTGGTAGGTGCTAGTTTCAGGAACTTTACATGAAATAATAAGTTAAAAAGTTTGTGGATGGGGAGCCGTGGTGGGAGACTGTAATTCTGAAGATTTTAAATGACAAACCTCTTCTGTGACAAAGTCTTCTGTCCACTAATCTGTCATGGTTGAGTCATCATATCTCATCCTCATTTCTCATGTCCGTTTGTGCTCCCATGTCCTGATTAATGAAGAAACACACTCAGCTGGTGTTTTCTGTTAAATGAGCACAGTTGGATACGAACTGTTTGAAGACACAACAGGGGTTTTCACTGCACAGAGGAAAAAACCAACAGTTCCTGGGTTTATGATCTAGTCCTCTTTTTAATTTAACTACCAGACCGCTGTGGTCCGGTAGAGAAGACAGAGAAAAGGTGGCAGGTCCCCACAAAACTGACATAAGATAAGATAAGATAAGCCTTTATTAGTCCCACAACGGGGAAATTCCAGAATTGCAACAGCACAGGGATAGCAACACTCAGAGCAACAATCAGAAGGCAATAAAAAAAAAAAAAAAAAAAAAAAAAAAGCAAGCAAGAGCAGCTAATATACATATGTACATATTACTATAAATAAGTATATATACACACAGACACACAGTGTAGAGCATTGTAGCTGGATGGGATAAATGACATTCATCATTATCTAATGAGAACCTCCTTCACTGTCATTCTTTTAACAGAATGATTCAAAATGAAATTATCCCAACAGCTGTTTTGAATTTAAACAACAGTTTTGCATTCAGCAAAGCAGATTAACTCTTGAGGCACCTTGGGGCCTAAACATGTACTTCCTGGGCCACGCAGCAGTGGCTCAGGAGGTAGAGCGGGTTGTCCAATAACTGGAGGGTTGGAGGTTCAAATCCCGCCCATGCCTGGTGGTTTCGAGCTCTTGGTGCCGCCGCATTTTTGAGTCAGTCCACTCCCTTTCACATTCTGGCGTGTACGCCCCAGTTAAACTGGTGGGGGCGGAATTTGTCTGGCGTCACTTACGCAGGGACGTGAAAGAGTGGGCTGCAGTGTGCGTCACGTGCCAGCAGGCCAAAGTGCACAAGCACACCATAGATTCAAGGTTCAAAGGCTTTATTATCATGTGCACAGTTAAGAAATGCTACATTTCCTGAGCAATGAAATTCTTACTTTGCTGTCTGAACGAATGCCAAGTTAAAGGTACAGAACCAACAATTCTAATAGGTCATGACACACTAGCACAGTAACTCAATCCTAATACTATTGGATGCTAAGACACATACACCAACACACAGTTAGGCAGTAGAGGAATGAAAATGAAAGTCCCCCTCGAGCTCGAGCCCCCCTCAAGCTGTTTCAGATTCTGGCCAGGAGGTTAGACCACGTTCATGTGGATTTGGTGGGCCCCGTCCCGCCGTCGTCACAAGATTCCACGCATCTTTTGACAATCGTGGACCGCACTACGCGTTGGCCTGAAGTGGTCCCGCTGGCTTCCACCACGTCCGCAGAAGTGGCTCTCTGCTTTTTTGTCAGCTTGGGTTGCACGGTTCAGATCCCCGTCGGACATCACTTCCGACAGGGGTCTGCAATTCTTTTCAGAACTCTGGTCTGCGATGGCCCAGAGCCTGGGGTCAAAATCCACCACACCACTGCTTACAACCCCCAGGCTAACAGGTTATGCAAATGTTTTCATAGGTCACTTAAAGCAGCGCTCAGAACTTCACTCATGGATGCAAATTGGGTCAACCGCCTGCCCTGGGTCCTATGAGGGTTGCGCTCCATGCCTAAGGAGGATCTGGCAGCCTCCCCAGCAGAACTTGTTTTTTCTTAGCCACTGCGGCTCCCTGGGGAATTTTTACCAGAAAACCCTGCACCCAGGACCAACCCACCCATGCAATTTTTTTATAGTACAGGGGCTGCTAACATGTCGGGCCCAGCCCACCATTGTTTTTCCCAAACCTTCGTCCCAAAGAGCTTACAGAGTGCCAAGTTCGTTTTTGTCAGGCACAATGCACACAGAACCCTGCTGCGTCCATCGTACGATAGCCCATCCAGAGTGCTGGAAACAAGGGCAAAACACTTTGTGTTAGACTTGGGGTGGGGGGGGGGGGGCGGTAAGGAAGCCGTCTGCATAGACAGGCCAACACATAACCAGGCTTAAGCCTGGTTATATGTTGGCAGACGAACAGGTGGTGTCGGCTCAAGCTCCCCGGCACGGACGCCCACCTACAGTGGCTCCGCAAGTTGGTGTTCCCCCTGCAGAGAACTGTTGGCAGCAGGCTAGGTCTTTCCCCTCCCCACCCTTCCCTCCTCCACAGGACTGCACGACAGAGACAGAGTTTATCTCCTGCCGACCTCAAAAGCAAGATACTTTGGCCGGTCCAGCGACTCCACGTTACAGTCGTTACGGGCGGCAGCTAAAGCCCAAAGTGCCAGAGGGTTAGGGCCCCTTCTGGGTGTTTGGAGGGTGGGGGCTGTGTGGTGGACACAGTACACATGGCACTCCACCCAGGACAAGGAGGTTGGTGGGGGAGAAGATAGTTAGAGATGCTAATGGAGAAAGGTGAGAGGAGCCAAACAAACAAAGATGTGCCTTTCGCTCCTGCCACGCCAGGTTCATACCTGAGGACGCAGGGGTGTGAATGTATTGTAGCAAGACCTGCTGTGTGACGTGTGTGTCAATGTTATGTTAATGTGTGGACATGTCTTTCAGTCTGTATGTTAATGTTTTACCCTGTGTGCTGGAGGTGGGAATACAAGTGTATAAAGGAGTTTGCTCAAGCGCTCAAGGGAGTCAGTTTTCTGTGTTTTATGTTGGAAGGTGAATAAAGTTCACGTGTCGTCCAGCTCGCTGTCTTGTCTGCTCATCTCCCTCATTCCTTCAAAATAGGCCCTGGGATGGTGTGTGATTTTAAATGTACACAGCTGGACAAGCCAGGTCGGATGCTAGGTGGTGCCCCTTGGCTGTGTGTGTGTGTGTGTGTGTGTGGGGGGGGGGTCACTGTGGTGTTTCAGGTTTGTGCACATTTGGTTCCATCCGTGATTGCTCTGAGTGTTTTCACCTTCCCTGATTGCTCCACCTGCAGGCAGTTACTCCAGCCTATTTCTGCAGCTCCAGGACTCCTCTTCACAGGAGTGTCAGATCTTCATGGTCTCAGTTCTGCTCGAGCTCTTCACCCATGCACACCTGAACTCTCGTGCCCTCTGTCCTATGTGGGATTTCATGTAAGCCTAAAATCTATTTCTAACCTCTCCTCTCATCAGCCCAGGATTCTTTCCTATTTGGTGGAGTGGATATCTTTCTTGGCGGAACTGAACTCTCAGCTTCCCCTACAAGTTAGTGCTCTTACCTACTCTTTCACTACAAAGTCCCCGGTGTCAGGGCAGACATCTCCCCAGTTCAGTTCAACTCCACACAATCTCAACCCGAAGATCAGGGGCACCTCCAGAAATTTTTCATCCTGAAAATCTTGGGGTGGCACGTCAAAATCAATTTAAAATGTAATCACGCTGCACGCCCGTTCACGTTTGGTCTGAACGCACCTTGACAGTGTGATCTGTCCTACTTTGCTGTATTTTGTTAATATTTGTTAATAATATACAGCACACAACAATTATTCTTAAACATCTACGACATGTAAAATATGACACAGAAAAACAAGTTATAAAATGATGTTAGACTGTCCAGTGGCAGGGACCAGGGGTAGCCACTGGGGGGGCCTAAGTGATGGCAGAGGGGGCATGGTCCAACAAATGTACCTACAGGTACAAATAAAGTAACCTGAACCTGAACCTGAAAGTAGGACAGATCACACTGTCAAGGTGCATTCAGACCAAACATGAATGGGCGTGCAGTGTCATTACATTTTAAATTGATTTTGATGTGCCGCCCCAAGATTTTCAGTGGCCCCCATGTGGGCCCCCCTATCAAAAATCTCTGGAGGCATCCCTGAAGCAAACGACAGTACAGCAAGAAAATATCTGGCCACTTCAGCAGCACCAGAGATGCACGTTCCCTCTGGCGTGGCATACAGACCCTCACCAACTACAAACCTCCACCTCAGACCTGTGCAAGTGACATCACACTGCTGAACAACCTAAATGACTTCACTGGCCGCTTTGAAGCACAAAACAGCACATTAGCACAGAAGACCAGTCCTCCTCCAGATGAGCAGGCTACAAGTCTGGATCCGGCTAGCATGAAGAGGACCCTCTCAGGGATCAACCCACGCAAGGCAGCTGGACCAGACAACATACCGGGTTGTGTTCTGAAGGACTGTACAGAGGAGCTCAAGAATGTCCCGATGACCTCTTCAACATCTCCTCAAGTCAAGCTGTTGTTCCCACATGTTTCAAAACTGCAACCATCATACCAGTCCCAAAGAAGCCCGTCCCATCCAGCTACAACGATTACTGGCCCGTTGCACTGACCCCCATCATAATGAAGTGCTTCGAGCGGCTGGTCAGGCAGAACATCAAGTTCATCCTCCCTCCTTCCCATGACCCATCTCAGTTTGCATACAGGTCAAACAGATCCATAGAAGATGCCATCACTGCTGCTCTCCAGCCATCCTTCACCCTCCTGGACTCAGAGAACTCCTATGTGTGAATGCTGTTCTTGGACTTCAGTTCATCATTCAACACAATTATCCCCCAGCACCTAATACAAAAACTCAGACACTTGGGTCTCAAAACCTCTATCTGTAACTGGGTGCTGGACTTTCTCACAGGGAGGCCACAGAATGTGTGGGTTGGCAGCAACACATCCAAGACCATCACACTGAGCACAGGGGCCCCACAGGGCCCCACAAGGATGTGTGCTCAGCCCCACTGCTTTTCACTTTGCTGACCCATGACTGTGTACCAGCCTACAGCACCAACCACATCATCAAGTTTGCAGACGGTTTACGGTGGTTGGCCTCATCACCAACAACAAGGAGACCAACTACAGAAATGAGGTGAGCCAACTGGTCCAGTGGTGTAAAGACAATCATCTCATCCTGAACGTGGGGAAAAACCAAGGAGATTGTGGTCAACTTCAGGAGGGGACACACACAGCATCCCCCGCCGATCATCGATGGAGCAGCTGTGGAGAGGGTGAGCACTGAGCAGCACCAAGTTCCTGGGGGTGGATATCTCTGAGGACCTCTCCTGGTCCAACAACACCACATAAGTGGCCAAGAAGTCACCTCCATTTCCTCCACAAACTGAGGAGAGCACAAGTCTCACCCCCCATCATGTGCTCATTCTACCAGGGCACCACTGAGAGCATCCTCACCAGCTGCATCACGGTGTGGTATGGAAGCTGCACCGCCTCCTGCTGGAAGACACTACAACACACAGTGAAAGCAGCCAGCAAGATCATGGGTGCTCCTCTGCCCCCGCTCTCTGACACCTACCTCACCAGCCTCACCCGCAGAGCCATCAACATTGCAGGACACACCTCCCACACTCCGTCTTCAGCCCTCTGCCCTCAGGAAAAGGGTATCGGAGCCTCCAGGCCTGCACCACAACACTGCTAAATAGCTTTGTTCATCAGGCCATCAGGATCCTGAACTCTCTACCCCCCACCCCCCCACCCCCACCCCCGCGGACAGTAACACACTCACCAGCAAAATAACTACCTCAGCTGCTGGCACAGAAAGACTGGCACACCAACAATAATACATCTGCTGCTGTAAGTCTCTGCACCTTACTGCAACCATTTGCACAAATGTCATATCTGCTGCTGTCTGTCATTGCAATACTGATCGTGTGCAGTCATATCTGTCACTGTCTGCACCTCCACTACTGCACTGAACATGCAACTACAAGTATTGCTGCTCTACTTTGCTGTATATAGGATTGCTGGGTTTTATCGTTTATCTTTACTGCACTATGGGTCGTCTGGGTCTCTTTTGTCGCTATTTGCACTACGGATAGCATGACTGTACATATGTGAGGGACTTAAAATAAGACACCCCCCACCACCACCACCAAATCATTTTTTGGTTGTATGTTTGTGTCTGCAGATTGTAGTTGGTTTCCAGTCAGGCATGCATGTTGTTGCACTGATTACCCACAAGGTGGCGTTTTGGCTATGACTGAGCACTGAGGACAATGGGCCTTGCCACAGGGAATTGTGGGAGTTGTAGTAAAAAAGTGAAGTTGACGTGTGTAAAAACGAGTGCAGCACAGAAGACATGGAAAAGTGTAATGCATGAGAAGAATCCTTCATTAAAGAAGCAAGGAACCCACAAACAGTGGACAGAGTGGATTATTCAGCCGTGCAACAAAACTGGTGTCAGACGTGGGATAAGCTGTGCCACAAAAAGAAAAAAAAGTAAGTGGAAGAAGTTAGCTTGGACAAATGTACCATGGAGCTAGAGCTAATGCAGGATCGGCTAAGCGAGGCCTTGGTACAGTTAAAGCTGGATCAGCTCCAAGAGATGTGTTTTGGCTAACACAGAGAATGGCTAGTCAGAGGCCCGAAAGACGGTCATCACCACCAAGAGCTGTGCCATCACTGGGCCAGGCAGGAGAGGTCACTATCCGCAGGGAGCTCAGAATTAACGGCCAAATCGGGGAAAGGGGTGAGAAAGACAATCTGTCATATTCTGATCTCATTCACCAAATTGAAATGGGACTGAAGAAAAACCACCGTGAAGCTGAGATTATTGAGGCTGTGGTGAGAGCAATAAGTCTGGGTTTAAGCCTTTGCAGCATGTTGGAGATTAAACAAGACTTCACCCTACTTCAACTCAGGACAATTTTGAAGGGACATTATAAGGAGGAGAGCTCCACTGATTTGTATCATCGACTAATAAGCATCACTCAGGAAAGTAATGAATCCCCACAAAATTTCCTGTTTCGAGCAATAGAGCTAAAAGACAGGCTCCTCGCTGCATCTTGAGAGCCTGGCACAGATGAGCAGTACAGCCCAGAACTGATCCAGAGGAAGTTTCTGAGAGCCATTGGTACTGGACTGATAAGCGACAATGTAAAATACCAGCTCAAGAACTATCTGGAGAACCCAACTGTCACAGATGACATGCTGATTGCAAAAACAAATGAGGCAGCCAGTCTTGAATGGGAAAGGCAACAAAAATTCAAGAAAAATAATAAAGACATTAAAGTATGAGAACTCCGGGCAGAAACATAGCCGGTTCCTGAGGCAGTAGTGGGTGCAGTTGGGGGGCCAGATCGATCATCCTCCATGTTCACAAAGGGAAAGCCTGTGAAATCTCAACCAGTAGCAACTCCCAAAGAATCTGAGCTTCTGGAGGTAATCAGAGCTAAAAAAAAAAAAAATGAACTGAAGGAGATAAAAAATGTTATCCAGGAGTCTCCCAGATCTTCAGCACCACAGAGAACGAGCAGAAAACGTGGATGCAGATCCTGTCAAGAGAGAGGCCAAGGAGAACAGTGTGACCATTGCTTTAAATGTGGAGAGGGTGGTCATCTGTCCAGGGGGTGTAGAAAGCCAAGGAGGACTGTTAATGTAGTAACCTCCTTCCCGGTGACATCACTTGAAAATGATGTGCAAAATGATCATTTGGGAAACACAGACAAATCCACCCCTGGTAATATCCAGCCATCACAGACAAAAACCCCTGATAAGACACAGAACAGAGTGTTACAGGAGAATGTCACAATCAGACTTCTTTCCCCAAAGCAAAATCCCCAGCTGCTTAACCTGATTGGAAAGAAATCTATGATTACCTGCCTCTTAGATGACGTTGAAACAAAAGCTCTGTGGGACACAGGATCTCAGGTCTGCCTCATAATGAAAAATGGAGACAGCACAACCTCCCGCACACCACAGTGAGGAGCTTATCAGAGATATTAGGCCCTGGTGTTTTAGATGGGAGGGCAGTGAACCATACGCCAATTCCTTTCTCTGGGTGAGTTGAAGTTATATTCAAGTTGCCCTCAAACAGCATCACTCCTCTCAAACTTGTAGTCTCTGTTTTGGTCTCTAATGGAGAAGAGGTGGCAGAGGAACCAATCATTGGCTTCAATGTAATTGAGCAGGTCTTAAAAAGTGCCAGAGAGCCCCCAAGTGTTGTCGCAGAGGCGGTGAGTTCAGCCTTGTCCTTTGATTGCAAAAGAGACAGAGTGTTTGAGAAAATAATGAAGGATGGGAAAGATGGAGTTGGGGAGGGCCTGGTAAACGTGGGCAGAGAAGCAATAACAATCCCAGCAGGTCAGATGACATCTGTGAGATGCAGCATGAGAACAGGCCCACTTCCCATAGGTCATGATGCCCTTTTTGAGCCCATTCCAAACCCACAGTTACCCGAAGGGTTAATGATTAAAGAAAGTGTAGTGCGCCTACAGAGAGTGTCCTGGTCACGCCTTACCATACCAGTCACAAACAACACTGCTCATGACCTTCAGCTCCTGCCAAAAGCAGTGTTGAGTCAAACTGAAATGATCAAAACGATGTATCCAGCACCCACCAGGCCAGTAGGTGTAGAGGCAGCAGAAGCATCCATCCACAGCTTCCAACGAGTTACCACATCTCCTAACAAGCAAGAACAAGGGAGTAACCAAACAGAGAAAATGAATGAGAAACCATGGGTTCCTCCAGTTCCCCTTGACCACCTACCACCATCCCAGCGGCAGCAGGTCAAACAGGTACTGCGAGAGGAGTGCAAAGCATTTGCACACGATGATAAGGATGTAGGAAGCAAACCCTTGCTGCAGCTAAAGATTCGCCTCAGTGACCCCACACCAGTTAGGCGTACATATACCTCAGTGACCAAACCACTTCATAAGGAGGGGAGAGAGTACCTGGAAGACTTGTTAAACAGAGGCTGGATAACCAAATCAGAATCCTGCTATTCAAGCCCCATTGTGTGTGTGTGTGTGAAAAAAGGAAGAAGTCTCCACCTCTGTTGTGATTATCGGGAGCTAAACAGAAAATCTATTCCTGATCGTCACCCAATACCACACATACAGGACATGCTAAATAGCCTGCAGGGAAGCTCTTGGTTTTCTGTCCTTGACCAAGGAAAGGCATATCACCAGGGTTTTTTAGAGGAGTCAAGCCGGACTCTCACTGCATTTATTACACCCTGGGGTTTGTATGAATGGGTGAGAATCCCCTTTGGTTTGTCATCTGCTCCTGCAGAATTCCAGAGGTCGATGGAGGAATGTTTGGCGGGTCTGCGAGATGAAGTATGTTTACCCTACTTGGATGATAACCTGGTTCACTCTCGCACATTTGAGGACCACCTCAAAGACCTAAGAAGTATTTTACAGTGCTACCAAAGCCATGGAGTCAAGTTAACACCAAGGAAATGTGAAGTTTTTAAGAACCAGGTCAGATTTTAAGGGCGGCTGGTCACAAAAGAAGGCGAGCCCATGGATCCTACAGATATTCCCCCAGTTCAAGCACTAAAAAACAGAAAACCCACCACCACTATCGGAGAAGTGAGGAAACTACTTGGATTCATTTCCTATTATCGTAGTTGTATCCCTAATTTCTCATGCATTGCAAAGCCTCTTTCTGACCTGCTCTCTTGTGACAAAACAGTCGGGGGAAAATGCAAACAAACAAGGCCTGAACATGGGAAACAAAACAGGGGAGGTCAGTTGTCATCATGCCATCCAGTCACTTGGACTTCCAAACACCAGCAGGTACTGTGTCAGCTACTGGACTTTCTTTCTCGGCCCCCAGTGTTGGGCTACCCTGACTTTGAACAGCCCTTTATCCTGCATTGTGATGCATCCCAAGAGGGGCTCGGAGCAGTACTTTACCAGAGACAAAATGGCAGACTCGTGGTGATTGCCTATGGATCCAGGACTCTAACCAAACCCCAGAAAAACTACCATCTGCACCCCAGGAAGTTAGAATTCTTGGCATTAAAGTGGGCTATATGTGAAAGGTTCAGGGACTACCTTTACTACTCTCCACCATTTGTAGTATACACTGACAACAATCCTCTCACATGTGTGCTAACCACAGCAAAACTGAATGCAACCACACACAGATGGGTAGCTGAACTGTCTGACTTTCAGTTCTCCATAAAGTATCGTCCTGGTAAAACAAGCAAGGATGCAGATGGTCTCTCCCACGTGCCTCTAAATATGGAAGAGTACATGCAAACATGCACCAGTGTAGCAAAGAGTGAAATGGTGAACAATGACCCAGGCTGTAATAACCCTGTCTAAAGAAAATATGCCATGGCTTTGCCCTGTGATAATTTCCACAGCACTTATGGAAGAGGAAAGTGAGGGGAGATCGCCAGTGGAAAAAATCCCCAACCTGGAATTGACAAAAGCTCAAAGAGAGGACCCTGTCATTGGGAAGATACTTGAGTGCATGAGATTAAAACAGTGGCCAAGAAGTGGGAAACAGAGATGCAGTAAAAGGGCAGCTGCCCTGGTAAGGGAAAAAACAAAACTGCAAATTGCTGAAGATGGGTTGCTGTATCGTAAAACTGTCAGCCGACTCCAGCTAGTCCTGCCTACTCAGTTCCACAAGTTGATTTTTAAAGAACTACATGAAGAGATGGGCCACCTTGGAATAGAGAGAACTTTAAATCTGATCAGATCTGATCATTGGCCCCACATGGAAAAAGATGTTGAACACTACATCACGAATGTGTGCATCTGTTTAAAAAGCAAACGTCCCAATAAGCCCACAAGAGCTCCCCTCACCAACATTGTAACCACCTCCCCATTTGAACTGGTTTCCATCGATTTCTTACACCTGGAAAAGTGTCAGGGAGGGTATGAATATATACTTGTTACAATGGGCCATTTTACCCGGTTTGCCCAGGCCTACCCCAGTCATAACAAAGCTGCCAAAAAACTATTTGGTGACTTCATGCTGAAGTTTGACTTTCCCACAAAACTCCACCACGACCAGGGTAAGAAGTCTGACAATAAACTTTTTGCAAAGCTGGAGGAATACAGTGGAGTCAGAGGGTCCAGGACCACACCATACCACCCCCAGGGAAACGGTCAGGTGGAAAAGTTCAATCGGACATTGCTGGCTATGCTCCAGAACCTACCAGGAACAGCAAAGGCAGACTGGAAAGCTTCTCTTACAAAGGTGGTCCATGCTTATAACTCTACACGTATTGAAGCCACTGGTTATGCTCCCCAGTTCCTCTTGTTTGGCCGTGACCCCAGACTTCCAGTTGGCCTCGTGTTTGACCTCACAGCCAGGGACCAGAGCCAATCTCATCATGAATACACTGAGAAATGGAGAGCCCGAATGGCAGAAGCGTACCAAATAGCCTCTCAGATGGCTTCAAAGGAAAGAATGAGAGGTAAAGCTTTGTATGATAAAAAGACCCATGGTGCAAAGCAGTACCCAGGAAACAGGGTCCTGGTCCGAAATCTGAATGAAAAGGGAGGTCCAGGAAAACTGAGATCATTTTGGGAAGAGCAAGTGTCCGTGATAACACAGAGGAAATATGGCGACAGTCCAGTGTATGAACTGTAACCAGAAAATGACAACGGCAGAACCAGAGTTCTGCACAGGAATCTTCTACTGCCATGTGATTATCTCCCTGTAGAGACACCAGATTCACCTGCAGCAGTAAAGGAAAAAAGGGCAGTCAGCCATAAGAGACGGAAAAAACAAGGGAAAGAATACAGCTCAGAAGATGAAGAAGACTGGAGAGGCACCAGAGGACTACAAGCAGGTGAAGTCAGCAAAAGAGTTGAGAGTCACTTGAATCCAGAGGCTCCAGAATTCCACATGGACAACAGAACAACAGCTGATGAAGGTTCAAATGTGGGGGAGGACAGAAGAGCACAGGGAGCACAAGAAAAGGGCACACAGCTGCCCAGGAGGAAAACCTAGTGACATTGGAGACTGAAATAGAGTCCTCTGAGCCTGAAGACAGCGACCAAGAGGCTATTCACCAGTCACCTACCAGACAGAAAAAGTTTCCTTGAAGAATAAGAAAACCCAGAAAGATATTTACTTCTAACACATTAGGTCAGCCTGCATTTACAGAGGAGTGAATTAACATTATTTGTACATTGGTAAATGTAGTTAAAAGATTACACGAGAGTTCAGCTGATGTTAAAAAATGTTCAAGTTAGGTAAAATGAGTAAAGTTATAATTGTGGTTGTGTTCTAAAAAGTATTCACTACAGCCAATAGTTTTACACTCTTTGACACCGAAGTGAGCCTTCAGCATTACCACATGTCTATTATATAGAAGGTTGTGGAAATGTGTAAATGACGAGGCAGGTTTGTCTCACGGTATTTTTATTACACATTCACCATCATCAAGCAAAGTTGAAAAAGAGGAACTCTCAGACAAACTCGTTCCTTATATATCCAGGCTTTCACAGCTCACAATTCACATGCATTGCCATTACCAGTCACAATGTATTTCCCTTTTAATCCTTCAGCATCCCTCTGTCCGTCCTTGGCCAACAAAGGGTCCTCTACACAGTCTCTAGGCACACAAAGGATCCTCCCAAGGCCATCTCCTGCATAACAAGGACTACACTTTCACATCCTCCTGTTATCTCCAAGGAGACTCAGTTCTTTGTTCTTATCTGAGATGTGAGGCATACAGTAATACACATGTGTGGCCACACGACCCCCCCAAACATCTAAGATCGAACAACAGAATAACAGTCTACATGTCACGATAAAATTACACATCAGCCCACGTGCTGCTTGGGCCTCAGTCTTCTCCCGTATCTGCTGTAACCAGGATTCACCACCTCCGCGGCGCCGTCATGCTGGGGAGCTGCTGTCTGGGGGTGCAAACCTTTTGTCAGTCCCTGTGGGTGTTCTGGGGAATCTCCCTGAGGGGGTCTACTGTGCCGAGGAGCCCTGGCCAACAGCACTTGCTTGTCCACCACCACAAAAGCGGGTTTGAGTCTGTTTATGCCAACCTTTTCCCTCCTGCCCCCCAAATCTAGCAAAAAATGCTTGTTCCCTGTTTCCAGCACTCTGAACGGTCCATCATAAGGGGGTTGCAGCGAGGAGCGATGAGCATCATGTCTGACAAAAACGAACTCCGCGTTTTTCAAAGTTTTAGGTACAAAAATGCGCGGAAAACTGTGGTGAACGGGGCCGGGCAGCGTGCTCGATTCTATGCTACGCTGCAACAGCTGAGACGGGGAGCTGTCCGGCGCAGGATTATCTGGGAGAAACTCCCCGGGCAGCCGGAGTGGCTGCGCAAAAACGAGCTCAGCTGGGGAGGCTTCTAAGTCCTCTTTAGGGGCAGAACGCAACCCCAATAAAACCCATGGTAGCTTTTCTACCCAATTTGCATCCGTCCGTGATGCCCTGAGAGCCGCTGTCAATGACTTATGAAAACGTTTACATAACCCGTAAGCCTGCGGATTGTACGCGGTTGTGCGGTGAATCGTTACCCCCAGGCTGCGGGCCATTGCTGACCAAAGTTCGGAAACAAATTGAGGGCCTCTGTCGGAGGTAATGTCCGACGGGACTCCAAAGCGCGCCACCCATGCCGTTAAAAAAGCGCGCGCCACCTCCTCGGCTGTGGTTGACGCCAGTGGAACCACTTCCGGCCAGCGCGTGGTGCATTCCACCATTGTCAGAAGGTGTGTGCACCCCTGTGACGGCGGGAGGGGGCCCACGAGGTCCACGTGAACATGATCGAACCTCTTAGCCGGGATGTGAAACGGCTCCAAAGGAGCCCTCGTGTGTCTGTGTACCTTGGCACGATGACACGCCATGCAGGCTGCTGCCCACTCCTTAACTTGTTTGCGAAGGTTTGGCCACACAAATTTCTCTCCTACCATTTTGACCGACGCGCGCACTCCCGGGTGTGCCAAAGAATGAATCGAGTCAAAAATGCGGCGGTGCCACACGGCCGGTACCACAGGACGCAGTCGCCCCATGGAGACATCGCAGATTAGGGGGGATACCGTCTTGCAGCACCTTGTTCTCCAGCCTTAACCCTGTTGGTCCAGACTGGAACGCGCACACATCCGCGTCACTAACCTGCTCCGCGGCCATGGCTGAGTAATCTATCCCCACACTGACTGGGGCCTCCACAGCGCACGAGAGGCAGTCTGCCACTACATTTAGCTTACCCGCCACATACTGAATATCAGTAGTAAACTCTGAGATGGCGGCCAGCTGTCTCTGCTGCCGGCCTGACCACGGTTCAGAAACCTTGGCCATCGCGAATGTTAGCGGCTTGTGGTCAACGAACGCGGTGAAACAGCGTCCTTCCAGCCAGAACTGGAAGTGGCGAATGGCTAAGTGGAGAGCTAACAACTCCCTGTCGAACACACTGCATTTACGTTCACTATCGTGCAAAGTCCTGCTGAAAAAGGCGAGCGGTTGCCAAGCCCCGGCTACATGCTGCTCCACGACCGCCCCTATGGCCACATCTGACACGTCAGTAGTGAGCGCTATGCGGGCCGTTGGGTCTGGATGCGCCAATAACGCAGCCTTTGCTAGGGCTGCTTTGACCTCCGAGAATGCTCGCTCTCGCTCCGGGGACCATTCAGTCTTATTCGCGGGTTTTTGTTTTTTGAGCGCGGCATACAATGGTTGCATGAGCTGTGCTGTGCGGGTGAGGAAATGGTTATAAAAATTCACCATTCCCAAAAACTCCTGTAACACCCTGACCGTTTGTGGTCGGGGAAAATCTGCTACCACACGCATCTTGTCAGGTAGTGGAACCGCTCCTTCGGGAGAGACGCGATGCCCCAAAAAATCAATCTGCGTCACCCCGAACTGACACTTTGCTGGGTTGATTATTAAACCGTGCTCTCCCAACCTCCGGAAAACTGCCGCGAGGTGGTTTTCGTGTTCATCTTCGGATGCGCTGGCTACCAAAATATCGTCCAAGTAGACGAACACGAAAGGGAGATCGCGCAGCACCGCGTCCATCATGCGTTGGAACGTTTGCGCAGCCCCTTTAAGCCCGAATGGCATGCGTAAAAACTCGAATAGGCCAAATGGAGTTATCACGGCTGTTTTGGGTATGTCTTCAGCGCGCACTGGGACTTGGTGGTAACCGTGGACCAAGTCTATTTTAGAAAAAACGCGCGCCCCTGCTAAATGAACGGAAAAATCTTGGATATGTGGGATTTGGTAGCGGTCATGCGCTGTGGCGTTGTTCAACCTGCGGAAATCCCTGCAAGGTCGCCACGAGCCATCAGCTTTAGGGACCATGTGTAGCCGGGAAGCCCATGGGCTGTTCGAACGCCTGATGATGCCCAACCGCTCCAGGTTGGCGAATTCCTCGCGCGCTATGGCCAGCTTAGCTGCGTCCAAGCGCCGAGCTTTTGCAAAAACTGGCAGCCCGGTGGTGGTAATAAAATGCTCCACCCCGTGTTTAGCGACGGCTGCCGAGAATGTGGAGACCGTGAGTGCTGGGAACTGAGTGAGCAGTGTGTGGAACTTACCACTTGCAGCTGTGACGTTGGCTTGTGCTGTTGGCCGGGTCACTCGAGCTGTACAGGGAATAGAGTCAAAAGAAAGTGCATTAACCAGGCGCCTGTTAGTGAGATCAACCAACAAACTATGTGAGCACAAAAAATCCGCACCCAACATATTGAAATTCACTGCTGCTATGACAAATGTCCACTCAAATGTACGACCGTGTAGGGACAGGAGTAGAGTCCTCTCACCAAAGGTCTTAATCTCCGAGCCGTTCGCTGCTGCCACCCCGGGACCTCTGGAACCTGCCAGCCGGTCAGCGTAAGAAGGTGTGATGAAACTCAACTGGGAGCCTGTGTCCACTAGGAAATGCCTCCCAGAGCGTGCGTCCTTCAAGTAGAGCAGCTTGTTCTCCTCCCCGAGGGTCGCAGCTGCTACCGACCCCCGGTCTTGACGTTTTCCCGAGCGCTTGAACTGGCACTGTGGTATACATTTGCGTGCCCTTTCTGCAAAGCGGTGATGGTAGAAACAAAGGGTGACTCCTCCGCGTTCCTTGGCCCCCGCCGCTGTAGTCAGTGGATCTGCTACCGCCGTCCCTGGTTCCCTGCCATCTCCGGCCGTCGCGCTGAACTCCGTCACTGCCGCGGTGGCTGCGCGCTGTTTGCTGGCATTGAGAATCCGATGCGCCTCTTGGGCCAGCGCGCGGAAGTCCCGCTGGGCCAACAACAGCGAACTGGCCAGGGCCGCCCTCGTGGTTGACGATAGGGTCCTGAGGAAAATGTGGGTGAAAATGAAGTCATCATCGTCTGAGCCCTTCAACCTCAGCATCTTCTCCATCAGGCCAATGGGCATGCAGTCTCCCAAGTCGGTCAGCTCCAGGAGTCTCTCTGCTCTCTCCTCGACCGAGAGAGTGAAGAGTTGGATGAGTGCAGCCTTCAACGCGCCTTATTTGTCGCTGGCTGGCGGCTGCTCCAGGAGGCTTTCAACATGCTGAGCCGTGTGGTTATCAAGCTTTGCAACCACATGGTAGAATTTCGTGTCATCTACCGTTATCCTCCGGAGGGCGAACTGTGCCTCAACCAAGTGGAACCAGGAGCGCGGATTGCTCTGCCGAAAGTCCGGTAGCTGGATGGTAATGGCAGAAACTTGGCTGGGAGCTCCTGATGAGTCTGGCCCCGGGGAAATCTCTTCTTGCTGCATGCTACGTCTTGGGTCACCAGTGTGGAAATGTGGAAATGACGAGGCAGGTTTGTCTCACGGTATTTTTATTACACATTCACCATCATCAAGCAAAGTTGAAAAATAGGAACTCTCAGACAAACTCGTTCCTTATATATCCAGGCTTTCACAGCTCACAATTCACATGCATTACCATTACCAGTCACAATGTATTTCCCTTTTAATCCTTCAGCATCCCCCTCTCCGTCCTTGGCCAAAGGGTCCTCTACACAGTCTCTAGGCACACAAAGGATCCTCCCAAGGCCGTCTCCTGCATAACAAGGACTACACTTTCACATCCTCCTGTTATCTCCAAGGAGACTCAGTTCTTTGTTCTTATCTGAGATGTGAGGCATACAGTAATACACATGTGTGGCCACAAGGTTATCACTATATGTAAGTAATTTACTGTCAGAAAAGATGCAGATATCCATGCTGAAAGCATCAGTGGCAGTAGATTGTTATGGTGCACAATAACGTCTGTTGCAAACGTGGGACATTAAGAGGAGATAAATGTCCTTTTGTTTACTGGTCACAGTACAGCATCTATTAGAAACCTGACTCCTACTAAAGTGTGAACCTCTTGTAACCTCTAATATGGACTGAATAATTTGCAGAATGTCGGGTCGCCATTACATTTTGGAGGGGAGAGTGTGAGGGACTTAAAATAAGAACCCCCCCCCCCCCAAAAAAAAAAAAATAATCATTTTTTGATTGTATGTTTATGTCTGCAGATTGTAGTTGGTTTCCAGGCAGGCATGCATGTTGTTGCAGCGATTACCCACAAGGTGGCGTTTTGGCTATGACTGAGCACTGAGGACAATGGGCCTTGCCACAGGGAATTGTGGGAGTTGTAGTATAAAAGTGAAGTTGACGTGTGTAAAAACGAGTGCAGCACAGAAGACATGGAAAAGTGTAATGCATGAGAAGAATCCTTCATTAAAGGAGCAAGGAACCCACAAACGGTGGACAGAGTGGATTATTCAGCCGTGCAGCACATAGACTGATGTTGATGTTTTTCCAGCCTTATGCCTTTTTTTTATATTGTGCACCACTGAAGAGAGAGAAACGTGATTTCACTTCTCCTGTATGTCCTGTACGTATAGTAGTATAGACAAATAAAATCTTGAATCTTGACAATAGAATGATGACAGAAGTTTTAGTCAAGGTCAAGCCGTTCTGGAGATATTTGCAAAAACATAAAAGTGTTTATTATTGCACCACCTTGTATGCAGTGCCTTGATTTTTGGTCTGAGTAGTGGGGAGAGTTTCTGATCACACTGTAAAATTTCAAGTTTCTACATATTAGTGTTTTTGCTCCCCGTGCACTTTTAGTGAAGAAGAACAGGTTTGCTGCAGCACTGCTGCTTGGAAACCTAATGATCAAGAACTTCCACTGACATTTCTGCCCCTGTGTCCTATAGACATAAAATCTGACTGTTTTTATTGAACAGATGAGTGAACAATATAATCATGTGTCTCTTCTGTAAGTTGTCGGCATGGTGGTTCAGTGGTTAGCACTGTTGCCTCACAGCTAGAAGGTTCCTGGTTTGATCCTCCTGCTTGACAGGGCTCTTTCTGTGTGGACTTTGAATGTTCTCACTGAGCCTGTGTGGGTTTACTCCAGATGCTCAGGTTTCCTCCCACAGTCCAAAGACATGCATGTCAGGTTCCCTGGTGATTCTCCATTGGCTGTAGGTGTCTGTCTGTCTGAAGGCCACAGAATAGAGGCTGAATATGACTAGCAGTTAAAACACTGAGTGGTAACTAAGATTAGAAAAGCTCTCTATGAATCCAGGTCCATCACTGACAGACTGGGGACATTATGGAAGCCTAGATGGAACATTTTCCCTCCTCCGTCTGCAGATTAAAGCCAAACACAGATTGTCATTAAAGTCTGCAGGTGTGAGAGAGACTGAAGAGAATCATTGTGTCACGTCACCACAGTAAGATGAGATGAACTGAAGCTCAGATGAGAAGATCAGATGTTCATCACATCATGATGTCACTCTGGTTTGAATCACATTCACTCTGTGTTCAGATTGTCTGGAGGGACCCATGAAATCCAGTCTGATTTTAACTGATTACTTTTTAATCTGCTGACAGATTCCATTTTCCCATTTTGATTTTTAAAATGAATTCTGTGTTTTCATGATAAGTTAGAAGTAATGAAGTAGAAAACTTCTAGGTGATGAAGTAATGATGGTAAATGGTGGACAGGTGTATCACACAGCAGAGATGGAAGAGACGTCACAGTTAAATGTAGCCACAAAAACAGCAGCCTCTGACTGCTCACATTTATCACTGATAAGCTGAGGAAAAAGAACAAAATCACCTGAACTAGACAGACCTGGCAACCCACCTGAGTCAGAGAAACAGGTCCACCCAGACAGACCTCAGAGATGCTCCATGTTCATTGTTAGATTCTGTGGTTCCTCTGTGTTCTCCACATCACTGACATCATAGGGTCCTGGTTCTGTTTTATAAGAACACTTTGATATTTTCTCTCATCACAGACTGGAGAACTGTGGACTCTCAGAGACTCACTGTGAAGTTGTGGCCTCAGCTCTTAAGTCTAACCCGTCACATCTGACACAGTTGGACATGAGTGAAAACGACCTGAAGGATTCAGGAGTGAAGGTTCTGTGTTCTGGACTGGAGAGTCCAAACTGTCGACTGGAGGTTCTGAGGTCAGTTCACTGATGGAGCTGTTGATGTTTTTCTCTTTTTCGCATCTTTGATTGATGCTACAAACTCTTTTTTCATCAATATTGAGGATTTTTCTGAGCACAAATCAGATGCAGCTTCAGTGTTTTCAGAAATGTTGGATCTTTGCAAACAGCTGAACAAGAGTTTTTGCTTTTGGCTCCAAATAGAAGCGAAAGACTTGATGAGGGTTGATTAAAGACTGACAGAAGTGGAGTCATGATGGAGATGTTTGACAGGACAGTTGTTCAGCCTCCACAGGTTCATGTTGTGGCGTCCATCAGTCAGTGAAGATGAAGTCAGGACTGATGAGGCTGGAGAGTGTGTGAGGGGTGTGAATGAGGCTGTTGAAGATCTGATGGTAGCAGAGAAAAACAGGCTGCAGACACTTTGAGCTTCTGTGGAACTAGAGAGAGACGCTGAGAGGAAGAAAAGACAGAGCTGAATGTCAAAGCTGATGAAGGTGAAGTGAGGAAGTGTGGTGATGATGATGGTGGTGTGAGAAGCTGATCTGGCTGCTCCAGAGACGAGCCGCCCAGCTGCTGTGCTGAGGTGTGTGTTAAAGCAGAGGAAGAAAGAGCAGCCTGACACAGGCCCCGAGCTGACAAGAGAGCAGCATTCAGGGTCTGTGGAGCAGTTAGACAGCAGCTGGACAAGAGACGCCACTCTGATGGACGAGGACACACACAGGACATGGATCCTGGAACCAGGAGAGATTCAGAGGAACAGAGTGGATATTATCAGGATAACACCCCCACAAATTAGCAAGAAAAGTCACGACATTTCTGAGAACAAAGTAGAAGTTTGGTTACAAAAATGGCACAAATGGATGTGAAATAGGCAGACTTTTGAACCTGAAAAAGGACAAATTTACATAAAATAAGACAAATTTATGACAAAACTCTGAAAATTTATCCCCAAACAATATTTTTTTTTCCAAAAATGTTGTTTTAGACTAAAAACAGCCTCGGAATTTTGAACCAAAAATGTAAAATTTCAGTTTTACATGAAAAACTGTCAGAAATTGATGTGAAAATGTTGGCAAATTTAGCTGTAAAAGGTAACAACTGTGGAAAGGAAAATGTGACAAATTGAATCAAAATTGAGAAAATGTCTGCCAACAATCTCAGATATTTTGGAGAAAAGTTCCAATTTAATGAGGAAAAGCTGCCCACAAACTGGCAACCAAAAATTCCCCCAAGCTTCAAAAATGTGCAATTTCCTGGACAAAGTTTGATTTTGGTGCTAAAAGGAAGGCAGTTTTGTGCTGTTTGACTTTAGTTTGCAGCTTGAGATTTTTCTGCCTCCATGCAGGTTTGTTTTGGACCAGAACCCCTCAGTCTGGCTCTGTGTGGAGTTCAGGTTCCTGAGCTGTGCTGGAGAACACGGCTCTCCAACATGTGGCCCTTTGAGCCCATCCAGTGGCTCCATGTGGATGTGATGAAAATGTAGTGGAGGAAATGTAACTAGTTGCTGATGTGTGACTCCTTCATGCAACCACAGGAAGGCAGAAGAATGCTGGTTGGAGGTCAAAGGTCATTCTAAAGCAAGCTTGAGTGGTGTAAATGTGGTTTTTGGAGGTTTCTAGATGGAGTCCAGTGATAGGCTGCATGTCTTTGTGCATGTTTGGACTCTGTCTTCAAGCTGCATTTGTCCATCAAGTCAAAGAAAGACGGAGACTCAGCAGCTGAATTGACTTTTGTCTGATGCATCTGCTAGTTTTTTGAAATGAATTTGGCTTCTTTGTAAACATGTGTGGCTTTTCTGCTTTATTTTCCACTTTTTCAATCATCAATTTGTGACTCTTTAAATCTGCTTTTAAAGATTTGTTTCAAAGTCTCATCAATCCATTTAAACAACTATTTGCTCCTTTATTCTCATGAATTTTCAAAATGTGTAACTTTATTAAACTGGTGTATTCCCAGCTTTTCTCACATGTGTGACATTAATAACATTAAAAACTATTTTTTCATCAATATGTGACTTGGACAAAAGATGAAAAAATGTCAAAATGAAAAACTTTACAATTTTAAGTGAAACAATTTCTGAAAGAAAAAGTAAATTTTTTCTTGAACAATTTCAAAAATGTGAGGAAAAAGTTGTCAGATTGAAAAGTCTAAAAACAGGCTGAAAGTTGAGAGAAAAGAGCAGAAATGTTTGAGAAAAACCCTTGAAGAACTTGGGTTTTTGTGAGCAAAGCTGTGATGTTTCAGCTGCAGAGTTTCAGAGCTGAAGTGTGTCCGTCTTCATTGAAGCAGCAGCATGTTGTCATTCACATTAATGAGTCTTTTTCTCTTCTTCTCTTGGACTCTTTGAAGCTGCATCCTGTTGGCTTCAGCTGCTTGGAGTTTCCAGGTTCTAAACTTCTACATTCTGAACCTTCTTCAGCTCTGAACACATGATGAAACACTGAAGGATTTCAAGATGAAACTTTGTCTGATAAACTCACATCTTTTATTCTTTATTCAGGTTGTGGAGCTGCAGTTTGTCAGAGATCAGCTGTGATTATCTGGTCTCAGCTCTGAAGTCCAACCCCTCCTATCTCAGAGATCTGGACCTGGGTCTCAACCAGCTGCAGGATTCAGGAGTGAAGCAGCTGTGTGGTTTTCTGGAGAGTCCACATTGTAGACTTGAAGCTCTGAGGTCAGACTCCTCATTTTTGTTGTGTCCATGTGTGTTGTGTGTTCAGGGCTCTGCAACCTGCAGCTCATGTCCACATGTGTCTTTGTTGTCCAGAACCAGCGTCTCCCTCTGACTTGGACAGAAACTAGAAAAATGATCACAAATTCATGAACAATAGTGTCTATTTAAGAGGAGAAAATTCGTAAATTTACTACAGAAATAGTCACATTTCCAAGGACAAAAGCAGGAAATTGCTGTGACATAAATGAAAAATTACTTAAACATCAAATTTTTACGAATAAAATTAGTACATCTACAAAAAATTCCCAGTAAAATTTAAAAAATAATAAGAACCAGGTCTAAAATGCTGAGAAAAGCTCTGATTTTATGGGAGAAAATGACCAATTTCGGTTAAAATGAAGGTTTATGTTTTTTTTAGATTAAATTATTTGTTTATTTGACAGGGACAGTGCAATAAACATAGACAATTAATCAATGACAATCAATCTGATGTGTTGCACAAAGAGTGTATAGCTATTAGCTAATTTGCAACTCTTGTCCCTGGATGGGCTTTAGAAAAGAGAAACAAGTAAAAAGAAAAAAGGAAAGGAAAAGATAAAAAAAATGAAAACAGAATACACAATAACCACATCCATCAATGCAAAAAAGATTGTAAATACATTATAAATACACAATTATAAATATTATAAATATTATAAATATTATAAATACACAGACATAACAACCTGACTCACATTTGCCTATTTCAGGCCTCCCTCCCTTCTTCACTCACTATAAACAAACACATTCATTCCTTCCCTTCATTCACTCTCACCCTGCAGACAAACATTTCATACATGGGTACATTCTTGTTTATTTTTCAGCCAGTTTTTAACCTTTGTAGTGAATGTTTTTTTTTTGTAACTTAGATTTTTATTCATTTTTCATCATATATAATGCATTCAGATCACATTCTACATTTAAAAAAACAAAGGGGTTAGGGTAGGGAAAAATAAAATAAAAAAAAAAAAAAAAAAAAAGGGGGGGGGGACAAATGTTGGAGCATCAAGTTTTTAGTTTCCATCTCTTAATTCTTCTGTTTTTTTCAGTGTCTTTGGTTATTCTTTCAATTTCTGCCTCGTTGTTGCACTTTGTAGTGTGTCCATTTCCGCCATTTTTTCTCCCATATTCCTTCTTGCATTCTTCGTCGATATGTTAGTTTTTCCATCATACGTATGTCCTCAACAATGTCAGTCCATTGTTCTTGGTCAGGAAGAACTTCTGATCGCCATTTTTTTGTGATAGTTTTTTTACATGCAATCAACAAGATTTTAACTAGATATCTGTCCTCAGCCTGTATAACATTGTCTTTTTTAAGATCACATAAGTACATCAGGTTACAGTTCATTGGTATATTATATCCTAATATCCTCTGTATTGTCACATGTATAGATTTCCAAAATGATGATATTTTGTAGCATTTCCAAAACATATGTGAGTGGTCTGCATTTTGAGCCCCACATCCCCTCCAGCATAAAGATTGGGTATTTGTATATTTTCCTTGAATCTGTGGTGTAATGAAAAAGCGAATCAGGTTTTTCCATCCAAATTCCCTCCATGCCCTTGAATTTGTTGATGTGTGTTGTGTTTTCCATATTTCCTGCCAGCTTTCTTCTGTTATGTTTAAATTGAGCTCTTTCTCCCATTTCTCCTTTATATAGTTACTTGTATGATTGTTTGTCATAAGTTTCTGATATAGTTTTGAAATAATTCTTATTTTATTTCCTGCATATGAGCTTAAAATAAGTTGTATAATCTCGTTCACATCTGTTTGGAGGTTATGCCTAATCTTCTTCATATAGTAATCTCTCATCTGCAGATATCTGAAAAATTCCGATCTTTCTAATTTAAATTTTCTCCTGATATTTACAAAGCTCCCGAGATCTTTTTTTCCGATATTGCCCCATGCTGTGATTCCCTTGTTCACCAGATTTTTGTATCCCCTATCTTGTTTTGCCGGTTCAAACTGACTGTCAAATGCTACCCATTTCAATAGTTTTATGTCTTCCCTTATATTATATTTTTGTACTATTTTATACCACAGTTCTAAAGTAAATTTAGTGATTGGGTCTATTTGTTTGATTTGTTTATATGCATCTTTATCCCCTATTATGCTTTGTACTGGGAGTCCCTCAATTTCCTTTTCCATTTCTTTCCATTTTGCCTCATATCCCTCGTCGCACCAACATATGATATATCTTATTTGTGCTGAGTAGTAATATTCCTTTAGACTCGGTAGGCCCATGCCTCCTTTCTCTTTTGGTAATTGGAGGGTTTTATATTTCACTCTTGGTTTTTTACCTCCCCAAACAAATCTCGATATCATCCTGTCCCACTTTGAGAATTGGGCATCTGGAATCTCTGTTGGTATAGCCTGGAAGAGGTAAAGTAATCTAGGTTGTATGCTGATTTTGACTGTCTCAATTTTTGAATTCAGGTCCATATTTAAGATTGACCATCTATCAATATCTTTTTTTATTTCTTGTTCCAACCTATCATAGTTTGCTTTATATATTTTGCTTAGGTCTTTAGGTATGTTCACTCCAAGGTATTTTATTTCTTTTTGGTTCCAGTTTAGTTTGATCTTATCAGTTATCTGGTTTAGAGGGTTATAGTGGAATGTCAGTATTTGTGTTTTTGTTATGTTTATCTTGTATCCTGATAATTTTCCAAAATTTTCTATCAAGTTCATCATTTCCATTATTGATTTATCTGGTTGTTCAAGGTAAACTATAATATCGTCTGCAAATAGCCCAATCTTGTGTTCCGCCCCCTTTATTGTTACACCTTTTAATTTCTTATTTTGTCGTATCGCTTGAGCCAATGGTTCTATGAACAGAGCAAACAAGGTGGGCGATAAGCAGCATCCCTGCCTAGTTGATCTTTGTATATTTACTTTGTCTGTTAAGCTACCGTTTATCTTGATTCTTGCCACAGGTTCTTGATACAGCGTCCTTATGCATTGTACTGATTTTTCGTTAAATCCAAAGCGTTCCAGCACACTATATAGGAATTTCCAGTTAACCCTGTCAAATGCTTTTTCTGCGTCTAAACTCATTATTACTGCGCTTTTCTTTTCTTTATGTATTTGGTTAATTATATGTATTGTTCTCCTGATATTGTCATGTGTTTGGCGTCCCTCTATGAATCCAGTTTGATCATCTTCTATCAATTCCGTCAAGAATGTCTTTATTCGTTTACATATAATTGTTGTGTATATTTTATAATCTACATTTAATAAAGAGATTGGTCTATAGTTTCCGCATTGTTCTTTATCTTTCCCTGGTTTTAAAATAACTGAAATGATTGCTTCGTTCCATGATGGAGGTATTTTGTTGTTGTTCAGCGTCCAATTAAATGACTTTAGGAGTTGTGGCGTGAGTTCTTCTATAAACAGTTTATAAAACTCAGATGGGTATCCATCACTACCTGGTGATTTACCGTTTTTAAGTGACTTAATCACATCTCTGATCTCTTGTGTTGTTATTTCTGCTGTTAGTTTTTCATTTTGTTGATTTCCTATTGATGGCAAGTCCAATGTGTCTAGAAATTTTTTGATATCTTTAGTATTTGTTTCTTCAGGTTGCGAGTATAGTTCTTGGTAGAAATTATGGAAAATTTCTTCGATGTTTTCTGGGTTAACTGTGGTTTTATTTGTGGTGGGGTCTTTAATCTTGTATACATTATTCATTGTTTGTTGTTTTCTTAACCGTTTTGCCAGCAGTTTTGTGGCTTTTGGCCCCGTTTCATAATATTTTTGCTTTAGTTATCTATTTTTCCTTTCAATTTCATCCATTTGTGTTTCTTTTATCTTTGTTTTTTCTTCTTTAATTTCTTGATATATTTTTGGATCATTTGTGCTTTGATGTTTACGTTCTAATTCCCTCAGTCTCTCACATCTTTGTTCATACGCTTCCAGTTTAGTCTTATTTGCTTTTCCTGTTTCAACAATTAATTTACCCCTTAACACGGCTTTTAGTGCGTCCCATAGTATTGTTGGGTCCACTTCTTCATTGTCATTCTCTTGGATATATTCGTTTATGTTTATTTTTATTCTCTCTTTCATTTTCTCATCATTTAACAGTCCTACATTAAGTTTCCATGTTGTTTGTCGTTTTCTATTGTTTAAATATATTTCCATGTATATAGGATTATGATCTGATATTTCTGCCCCTCCAATCCAACAATTTCTCACTCTGTGTCTGTCACCTTCATTCATAAGGAAGTAATCTATTCTAGAGTGTACTTTATGGGCTGCTGAATAATGTGTATAGTCTTTTTCGAGTGGGTGTAGGTCCCTCCATATGTCTACCATACCCATTTCTGCCAGTGAGGTTCTTATGAACTTTGTTACATGTTTTTTTGTCTTCTTAACACTTGTTGTGTCAACTTCATGATCCATGACAGCATTTAAGTCTCCTCCACAAATTAGGACTCCTTCACTGTGTGTTGCTATGAGATCAAACAGATGTTGAAAAAAACCCTTGTCACTTTCTGGTGGGGCATAGATGTTCACTAATGTAATCTGCATACCATCTATTCTTCCCTTTATTATTACATACCTGCCTTCTTTATCCTGGATTTCCTGTTCACTTTCATATTGTATTTTGTTTGAGATTAGTATCATAACCCCCCTTTTTGCTCCTCCCTTAAATGAACTGTAGTAGGAGTTCTTATAGCCAAATCTCTTTAGTTTCACATGTTCTGTCTTGCTCAAATGTGTCTCTTGCATAAATATAATTTCAGCTTTTTCCTTCTTGAATTTTCTTATTATTCTTTCCCTTTTAACAGGTGAGTTCAGACCATTCACGTTTAGTGTCATTATCTTAAGATTTTTACCCATATTCATGTTTTTCCATTTTTTTAACTTGTGCTCCTAGCCCCTTTAACAACAAAAATAACACATATTTATATAAAAACACATTAAAAAATCTCGACCTCCGTACTTTGGGCCTTTCTTCTGCCCACTGGTCCCTGTTGGTGGGTGGGGGGTTTGTCTTCACAGAGTGAAGGGCCCTCCCTAGACTTCTAATTACTATCAAAGTAATAGTCATAAGTCTAGAAATGTCCAACAAATATCACTTAAACCTCTCCTAGCCGTCTGTTTCTCTTTTACCTTGTCTTCTTGGCCTTCATTTCTTCTGTGCCTTTCTTAATCTTTGTTATGATCTAGGCTTTCAGTTGAAAGCCTTGTAGCTGTCCTGGGCCTGCTGCTCCACGTCTCTCCCCCTTCTTCCGCCGTTCACTCGTCTCCACTCCGTCTGTCGTGGTGCGTTCAGGGCCGCCGCTGCTCCAGCCGTCTCCTTCGGCACGCTCACCTCAAGGCCCCGCTCCATCATATCCCGCGCTGCCTCTTCGGCCGTGTTGTAGGTTCTTGTGCCTTCCTCCCAATGAATCCTCATTTTCGTTAGCGGCGTTTGGAATCTAATTTTTTTCTCTTTCAGCGTTTTTTTAATATTGGCATATTTCTTCCGCTGCTGCACGATTTCTGTCGGGTAGTCATGGTCAAAAAATACCTGTTTGTCGCCGATTCGTATCTTTTTTTTCCATGCTTGCGTCAGGATTCTTTCCTTTATGTCATATTTCACAAAGTTTACCACAACTGACCTGGGTGGAGAGTTTGTTTTCGGGTTCTGTGCCGGTGTTCTGTGCGCCCGTTGAATCTGCAGATCCGTTTCTCCGGGTATTTCCAGTTCTTTTTTTAAGAACTGATCCATGAATTTTGTCATCGAGTTGCCTTCAATGCCCTCCGGAATTCCAAAGATGCGCATATTGCTTCGTCGGGATCTGCTCTCCAAGTCGTTTATTTTCTCCTGCATCCTCTGCGTTTGCGTCGTCAGGGTCTGTAGTTGTTCGTTTGCCTCGCTTTTCCAATCTTCTAGTTCCGAAATTCGGGTCTGCGCTTCTGTCATACACGCCCGCTGGGAGCGCAGCTCCTCCATGTTTTCCGTTAATTTACGCTCCATTTCTCTTCGGAGGTCCATGATTTCCTCCTTAATTTCTTTTTTCAGTTCCTCCTTAAGAGCCGCTAAATCCTGTTGTAGCTGTCGCTTGAATTCTCTCAACTCTTCACCCAAACTGGCGATGCCAGCGTTCATGTTGTCGAGTCTGGCGTCCTCCATTTTCTCTGCTGTAGACACCTCGTTTTTTTGGGCTTTGCGTACAGCGGTTTTTCCTGCGTTGTTGGAGAGGAATTCTTCAATTTTACCCTGTTTTTGTCCTTGTGCCCGGTTCCTTCGTGTTTTCATCCCTTAGTTTATTGATTCGTTTATGTCGAGTTGGCCATTTACCGATGATTTTTAATCCGGCTAGGGAGAGCTCTTTGTTTAAGTGTTATGTCTCTCCGCCATCTTCCCGGAAGTCTCTGTAGTGAATGTTTTAAAGTCCGTTATTATTTTAATTTCATTTGGCATTGTGTTCCAGATGTGACTGCCCTTTATAGAGAAAGCTGTTTGTCCAAATGTGGTTCTGCGGTGGAATATTTTACAGTTATTGTTAACAGAACTCCTGGTGGCTCTGCTGCTGTCCTGTCTTTGGATGAAACCAGCAAGTGGCTCGGGTGCTGATTTATGGAGACATTTGAAAATTAATTTCGGAAAACAGAGGTCAATGAAACTCTCAAAACTCAATGTGAAAGAAGTTTGTAATTTTCTGAGAGAAATGTGACTTATTTCAGAGCAGAAAAAGTTGTGGATGTTGACAGGCCAGTTTTTTCTGTCACTGATTTAATTTTCCAGCTTTAATAGAATTCACTGCTCTCTACATGCAGAAGTTTTTTGGGCCCAAATGCCTCCAGAGCCACTTTTTCAGGCCAGATGTTGCAGCTGGTTGTAGAGGTTTGTGAGCCTGGACTAAGTGAAGATGTGCTCCAAGCAGAGCATTGAGGAGGTGGAGAGCTGCCAGAAGTGTGGAGAGGAGAGTGGGTCAGCGTTAAAGAAGAAGCTGGAGAAGACATTGATGCTGCTGCAGTCCACTGAGGAGAAGAAAGAGAATCCAGAATCTTCTGATCTTCACTCTGGATTGCTGCTGAATGAAGAGTGCCAACACTGGTCTGAGGACAGCCCTACACATTTACAAGCTTTAAGCAGGGAGGTTCAAGCTGTGGCCTGTGGAGCACATTTGGTTTGTGAGCTGTTAAAGAGAGTTAGTTGTGGATTGTAAATGGTTGTGTCCTGAAGTGAGAACTGGGAGTCAGAATGGTTGCCAGTTAATAGGGGTCCCCTCTCTGTGATCAAGGAAAGGTCAGGAGGTCAGTCAGCAGCCTGTGGTGGACCAGATGTGCTCCATGGACCCTAGGTTGGATGTGACTGATTAAAGGTCTTCAACCTGCAGGCCTGTCCACAGCAGCAGTTTTGGGGCTTTAAATCTTCAATATAATCCAGAGTGAAGATCAGAAGATTCTGTTCTTGTCCTTCTCCCTCAGTGGACTGCATCAGCATCAATGTCTGATCACAAGTTGGTCACTTTCAGCTGAAAGTTGAGACTTTTTCATGCAAAACTTTCATTCAATCTTTTGACCAAATGTTTTTCCTTGTAAAATATCAGCTTTTTCTTTCACTTCAGTTTTTTCTTTCATCAAATTTTCTTTCTAAAAGTCACTTTCTTGTCAGTTTGTGACATTTATTTGTAAATTTATTGATTTCTACTCATAAAGTTGCATTTAAGTCACTTATTTAAAATAAATTGACAAACTTACTATAAAAAGTTCCAGTTTTATATTAAAAAACACAACAAATTCATGTGAGAAATGCTGCAATTTTACCCACGAAACACAATAAAATTATAGAAAGAAATATGTCAAATTTATGAGGAAAAGAGAAAATTTCTGTCAAAATATTCAACATAAATTAGCATCAAACAGCCAAAAATTAGAAAGAAAAGTGACAAAATTTCTGATGACAAAGAAAGTTGAAGTTTTATTGTAAAAAGTCACAAATGTGTGAAATCTGCAGCCTTTTTTATATGAAAAGGTTAAAAAATTACAACAGAAAAATATATTCCAAAATGAGACAATTTTTGCCCAAACTATCAAACATTTTTCTAAAAAAATTATTTTAGACCAAATAAAAACCAGCCTCACAAATATGAAAGAAACTATTCAAAAATTTACTGGAAAATGAGTTTTACATAAAAAACTGTCAGAAATTGATGTGAAAATGTCTGAAAATTTAGCTGTAAAAGGTAATGATTGTGGAAAGGAAAATGTGGCAAATTTAATCAAAGTTGAGAAAATGTCTGCCAACAATCTCAGATATTTTGGAGAAAAGTTGCAATTTAATGAGGAAAAGCTGCCCACAAACTGGCAACCCAAAATTCCCCCAAGCTGCAAAAATGTGCAATTTGCTGGACAAAGTTTGATTTTGGTGCTAAAAGGAAGGCAGTTCTGTGCTGTTTGACTTTAGTTTGCAGCTTGAGATTTTTCTGCCTCCATGCAGGTTTGTTTTGGACCAGAACCCCTCAGTCTGGCTCTGTGTGGAGTTCAGGTTCCTGAGCTGTGCTGGAGAACACGGCTCTCCAACATGTGGCCCTTTGAGCACATCCAGTGTCTCCATGTGGATGTGATGAAAATGTAGTGGAGGAAATGTAACTAGTTGCTGATGTGTGACTCCTTCATGCAACCACAGGAAGGCAGAAGAATGCTGGTTGGAGGTCAAAGGTCATTCTAAAGCAAGCTTGAGTGGTGTAAATGTGGTTTTTGGAGGTTTCTAGATGGAGTCCAGTGATAGGCTGCGTGTCTTTGTGCATGTTTGGACTCTGTCTTCAAGCTGCATTTGTCCATCAAGTCAAAGAAAGACGGAGACTCAGCAGCTGTGGGCAGCAAAACAACTTCAGTGACACATGAACACATGATTGTGACATTTAGACATGAATGCAGCAGGTTTCACATCCAGCCACTATCAAGCTGCAGCAATCAGCCTCCGTGCACGTTTCTCTGTCTACAGCTGGGAAACGTGCACCATGATGCTGTGACTCCAAAGTGTGGAATGACTCCAAGAGAACCAGACTGCTGACCCAGAAACCTTTAGAAATGATAGAAACCTTTAGAACTGATGTGCTGAATCCAAAATCCATGATGGCCACATGTTGTTTTAGACGTTTTTGTTTACATGTACGGGGATTTTCACTTTATATGATGCAAAATTCTTTTTTATGTCTTGAAATTCTCTGAATTGTGAACAATGATGACGTAACATTCAATTTGCATCTACTGACCTTTATATAAAGGTCAGTAGATGCACAGGACTAAGTCAGTCCAGGTTTTTACTGAGCACCTGATGGAGAGAAACGGATGTTATTTTCAGATTCAGTGGTGCAAAATTGTCTTAAATCAGTTGAAAAAACACAGACAACTTACAAAAAAAATATTTTGTAACCCTGTGTAATTTATCAAATTTTTGTCACAAATTTGTAGTTTTTTTTGTCAATTTACTTTGGTCTGATGCATATGACAGATTTCTTTAATAAGTTTGCGGGTATTGTAAAGATTTGAGGGTTTTCTTGTGAATTTTCAACTTTTTCACTCATAAATTTGTGACTTTTTCAACATGCATTTTAAGATTTGTTTAAATGTCTCATAAATTCAAACAACTTTGCTGATACGTTTTTACTTTAAATTTGTTTTTTGAAACACTGAAGGATTTCAAGATGAAACTTTGTCTGATAAACTCACATCTTTTATTCTTTATTCAGGTTGGAGAACTGCAGGTTGTCAGAGATCAGCTGTGATTATCTGGTCTCAGCTCTGAAGTCCAACCCCTCCTATCTCAGACATCTGGACCTGAGTAAGAACTGGGACCTGCAGGATTCAGGAGTGAAGCAGCTGTGTGGTTTTCTGGAGAGTCCACATTGTAGACTTGAAGCTCTGAGGTGAGACTCCTCATTGTTGTTGTGTCCATGTGTGTTGTGTGTTCAGGGCTCTGCAACCTGCAGCTCATGTCCACATGTGTCTTTGTTGTCCAGAACCAGCGTCTCCCTCTGACTTGGACAGAAACTAGAAAAATGATCACAAATTCATGAACAATAGTGTCTATTTAAGAGGAGAAAATTGATAAATTTACTACAAAAATAGTCACATTTCCAAGGACAAAAGCAGGAAATCGCTGTGACATAAATGAAAAATTACTTAAACATTAAATTTTTATGAATAAAATTAGAACATCTACAAAAAATTATCAGTAAAATTTAAAAAAATAATAAGAACCAGGTCTAAAATGATGAGAAAAGCTCTGATTTTATGGGAGAAAATGACCAATTTCAGTTAAAATGAAGGTTTATGTGAAAGAAGTTTGTAATTTTCTGAGAGAAATGTGACTTATTTCAGAGCAGAAAAAGTTGTGGATGTTGACAGGCCAGTTTTTTCTGTCACTGATTTAATTTTCCAGCTTTAATAGAATTCACTGCTCTCTACATGCAGAAGTTTTTTGGGCCCAAATGCCTCCAGAGCCACTTTTTCAGGCCAAATGTTGCAGCTGGTTGTAGAGGTTTGTGAGCCTGGACTAAGTGAAGATGTGCTCCAAGCAGAGCATTGAGGAGGTGGAGAGCTGCCAGAAGTGTGGAGAGGAGAGTGGGTCAGCGTTAAAGAAGAAGCTGGAGAAGACATTGATGCTGCTGCAGTCCACTGAGGAGAAGAAAGAGAATCCAGAATCTTCTGATCTTCACTCTGGATTGCTGCTGAATGAAGAGTGCCAACACTGGTCTGAGGACAGCCCTACACATTTACAAGCTTTAAGCAGGGAGGTTCAAGCTGTGGCCCGTGGAGCACATTTGGTTTGTGAGCTGTTAAAGAGAGTTAGTTGTGGATTGTAAATGGTTGTGTCCTGAAGTGAGAACTGGGAGTCAGAATGGTTGCCAGTTAATAGGGGTCCCCTCTCTGTGATCAAGGAAAGGTCAGGAGGTCAGTCAGCAGCCTGTGGTGGACCAGATGTGCTCCATGGACCCTAGGTTGGATGTGACTGATTAAAGGTCTTCAACCTGCAGGCCTGTCCACAGCAGCAGTTTTGGGGCTTTAAATCTTCAATATAATCCAGAGTGAAGATCAGAAGATTCTGTTCTTGTCCTTCTCCCTCAGTGGACTGCATCAGCATCAATGTCTGATCACAAGTTGGTCACTTTCAGCTGAAAGTTGAGACTTTTTCATGCAAAACTTTCATTCAATCTTTTGACCAAATGTTTTTCCTTGTAAAATATCAGCTTTTTCTTTCACTTCAGTTTTTTCTCTCATCAAATTTTCTTTCTAAAAGTCACTTTCTTGTCAGTTTCTGACATTTATTTGTAAATTTATTGATTTCTACTCATAAAGTTTCATTTAAAAGTCACTTATTTAAAATAAATTGACAAACTTACTATAAAAAGTTCCAGTTTTATATTAAAAAACACAACAAATTCATGTGAGAAATGCTGCAATTTTACCCACAAAACACAACAAAATGATAGAAAGAAATATGTCAAATTTATGAGGAAAAGAGATAATTTCTGTCAAAATATTCAACATAAATTAGCATCAAACAGCCAAAAATTAGAAAGAAAAGAGACAAAATTTCTGATGACAAAGAAAGTTGAAGTTTTATTGTAAAAAGTCACAAATGTGTGAAATCTGCAGCCTTTTTTACATGAAAAGGTTAAAAAATTACAACAGAAAAATATATTCCAAAATGAGAAAATTTTTGCCCAAACTATCAAACATTTTTCTAAAAAAATTATTTTAGACCAAATAAAAACCAGCCTCACAAATATGAAAGAAACTAATCAAAAATTTACTGGAAAATGAGTTTTACATGAAAAACTGTCAGAAATTGATGTGAAAATGTCTACAAATTTAGCTGTAAAAGGTAACAACTGTGGAAAGGAAAATGTGGCAAATTTAATCAAAGTTGAGAAAATGTCTGCCAACAATCTCAGATATTTTGGAGAAAAGTTCCAGTTTAATGAGGAAAAGCTGCCCACAAACTGGCAACTCAAAATTCCCCAAGCTGCAAAAATGTGCAATTTGCTGGGCAAAGTTTGATTTTGGTGCTAAAAGGAAGGCAGTTCTGTGCTGTTTGACTTTAGTTTGCAGCTTGAGGTTTTTCTGCCTCCATGCAGGTTTGTTTTGGACCAGAACCCCTCAGTCTGGCTCTGTGTGGAGTTCAGGTTCCTGAGCTGTGCTGGAGAACACGGCTCTCCAACATGTGGCCCTTTGAGCACATCCAGTGGCTCCATGTGGATGTGATGAAAATGTAGTGGAGGAAATGTAACTAGTTGCTGATGTGTGACTCCTTCATGCAACCACAGGAAGGCAGAAGAATGCTGGTTGGAGGTCAAAGGTCATTCTAAAGCAAGCTTGAGTGGTGTAAATGTGGTTTTTGGAGGTTTCTAGATGGAGTCCAGTGATAGGCTGCGTGTCTTTGTGCATGTTTGGACTCTGTCTTCAAGCTGCATTTGTCCATCAAGTCAAAGAAAGACGGAGACTCAGCAGCTGTGGGCAGCAAAACAACTTCAGTGACACATGAACACATGATTGTGACATTTAGACATGAATGCAGCAGGTTTCACATCCAGCCACTATCAAGCTGCAGCAATCAGCCTCCGTGCACGTTTCTCTGTCTACAGCTGGGAAACGTGCACCATGATGCTGTGACTCCAAAGTGTGGAATGACTCCAAGAGAACCAGACTGCTGACCCAGAAACCTTTAGAAATGATAGAAACCTTTAGAACTGATGTGCTGAATCCAAAATCCATGATGGCCACATGTTGTTTTAGACGTTTTTGTTCACATGTACGGGGATTTTCACTTTATATGGTGCAAAATTCTTTTTTATGTCTTGAAATTCTCTGAATTGTGAACAATGATAAGATAAGATAAGATAAGATAAGCCTTTATTAGTCCCACAACGGGGAAATTCCAGGATTGCAACAGCACAGGGATAGCAACACTCAGAGCAACAATCAGAAGGCAAGAAAAAAACAAGCAAGCAAGAGCAGCTAATATACATATGTACGTATTACTATAAAATATATATATATACACACACACACACAGACACACAGTGCAGAGCATTGTAGCTGGATGGAATAAATATATGAATATATGAACACACAGTGCAGAGCATTGTAGCTAGATGGAATAAATATGTAAATATATAAACACCCACAGTACGGAGCATTGCAGCTAGGTGGAATAAATATGCAAGTATATAAACACACACAGTGCGGAGCAATGTAGCTAGATGGAATAATATGTAGATATATAAATATATAAACACACCCAGTGCTGAGCATTGTAGCTAGATGGAATAAATATGTAAATATATAAACACACACAGTGCAGAGCATTGTTGCTAGATGGAATGAAACAGCATAACCGTCTACTTAGTTATCCTACATGGTATGATTATGTGCCCATACATATTCTCACCCTCCATAGCGACCGGTATGTTCCTAGTTGTATGCCGGAGGGGACCATTGTGTAAGTCTATTGCATCTTTTGCATTCAAAAAACTATTAGTTTGTTACGTCTTTTTGCTATCTCTGCGAGCAGCCCTGCTTAGGTTGTACAGTCTGACAGCCGTTGGTAGGAAGGACCTACGAAACCTCTCGGTTGTGCACCTGGGATGATGTAGTCTGCTGCTAAATGAGCTCCTCAGTGCATTCAGTATGTCCTGCATAGGGTGGAACTCGGACTCCAGCAGAGATGACAGTTTAGCCACCGTCCTTCTCTCTCCTATCTCCTCCATCGGATCAAGGCGCTGCCCCAGGACAGAGCTAGCTTTCTTAATCAGTTTGTTCAGTCTCTTCCTATCGGCTGCAGTAATGCCACTGCCCCAGCAGACCACTCCAAAAGTGATGGCTGATGCCACCACCGTGTCATAGAATGACTTCAGCAGCGCCCCTTGTACACCAAAAGACCTGAGTCTCCTCAGCAGGAACAGCCTGCGCTGTCCCTTCTTGTAGAGTGCATCAGTATTGTGTGACCAGTCTAGTTTATTGTTCAGATGAATACCCAGGTACTTATAGGATGTCACCATCTCGATGTCTGTTCCCTGTATATTTACTGGTACTGTGAGGGGCTGCCCATGCCTGCGGCAGTCCACCACCAGCTCCTTAGTTTTCCTCGCGTTGATCTGGAGGCAGTTCCGATGGCACCAGTCCACGAAGTCCTGGATAAGCCCTCTGTACTCAGCTTCATCTCCATTGGAGATGAGGCCAACGATCGCAGAGTCATCAGAGAACTTCTGTAGATGGCAGTGTGTTGTGTTGTGTGAGAAGTCCGCAGTATAAAGAGTGAACAGGAAGGGAGCCAGCACCGTTCCCTGGGGGGCCCCCGTGCTACTGATGATCGTGTCGGACACACAGTCCCGGGTTCTCACAAACTGAGGCCGGTTCGTGAGGTAGTCCAGGATCCATGATGACAGGTGCTGGTCCACCCCTGCGCGCAGCAGCTTGTCCTTCAGGATCATCGGTTGGATGGTGTTGAAAGCACTGGAGAAGTCAAAGAACATGATCCTCACCATATTCCCGGGCTTCTCCAGGTGGGACAGAGAACGGTGAAGGAGGAAGATCACCGCATCCTCCACCCCAATGCCATGCTGGTAGGCGAACTGGAGTGGATCCATCGCTGGTTCCACCAGGGGGCGGAGGTGAGCAAGGAGCAGTCTCTCCAGGGTCTTCATCAAGTGGGACGTCAAGGCCACCGGTCTGTAGCTGTTCAGGTCTTTGGGGTGGGAAGTTTTTGGTACAGGTACCACACAAGATGTTTTCCACAGCTGTGGTACCCTCCCCAGTTTCAGGCTCATGTTGAAGATATACGTCACAATCCCACACAGCTGGTCTGCACATGACTTGAGGAGCTTTGCGCTGATGCCGTCCGGTCCCGGCGCCTTCCTCGCCTTGATCTTCCTCAGCTCCGTCCTCACCTGGGTCCTGGTCAGGGTCAGGATGGGGGGCTGTGTGTTGGGAGTGGGGGGGTGTTGGTGGAGTGGGGAGTGGGCAGCAGGACTTGATTTCTTTAGAGGCAGCAGTGGTTGTTGTGCAGTCAGGGGGGAGGGCGGTTGGTCAAATCTATTGAAAAACAGATTCAGGTTGTTCGCCCACTCCCTGCCCCCTGTGGCCTGGGGGGAGGTATTCTGGAGCCCCGAGATGGTTTTGAGGTTTCTCCAGACCCCGCTGATGTCGCTCTGTTGCAGCTTGTCCTCCATCTTCTTCCTGAAGCTGTCCTTGCCTTCTCTGATCTTTCTCCTCAGCTCCCTCTGTACGGACTTCAGCATCTCCCTGTTCCCTGACCTGAAGATCCTCTTCTTCTCTCTCAGAAGTGTTTTTATCTCAGGGTTGATCCAGGGTTTGTTGTTTGAGTGACGCCGTATGGTCTTGGTGGGAACGGATTTGTCCACACAGAAGCTGAGGTAGCCCGTGAAGGTGTGAATGAGGCCATCGATGTCCTCACCATGTGGATCGCAGAGCTGCTTCCAGGCGGTGGCTTCAAAACAGCCCTTTAGGGTGTCCATTGTCTCCTCAGACCATAACTCCACAGTGTGCATGGCCGGAGGTTGTCTGTGCACTAGGGGTTTGTACACCGGCCGGAGATGAACCAAGTTGTGATCCGATCTCCCGAGTGGGGGGAGTTGTGATGAGGTGTACGCCTCCTTAGTGTTTGCGTAGAATAAATCCAGTGTTTTATTGTCTCTAGTGTGGCATGTGACATACTGGGTGAACGTGGGTAGAATGGGAGACAGTGAAACATGGTTGAAATCGCCTGAGATGAGGAGAAGAGCATCTGGGTGTTCTGTCTGCAGCCTGCTGGTTACTGAATGGATGACGTCACGTGCTGTCCCAGCGTTCGCCGTCGGATTTGCATAAACAACAATGCAGATCACGTGTGAGTGTTCTCTCGGGAGATATGTAGGCCTCATGCTAACAGCTAGCAACTCAATGTCTTTGCTGCAGTGTCGTTGTTTAACAGTGATATGTCCCGGTCTGCACCAGTTGTTGTTAACATACATTATCACTCCACCGCCCCTAGCCTTGCCACTGTCTGGTGTTCGGTCAGCTCGTATCATGTGAAAACCCTCCAGCTCAATGTTAGCATCTGCTGCTAGTTCAGTTAGCCACGTCTCAGTAAACAAAAGGAGAGAGCACTCCCGGTATGTGCTATCATAACGGGAGATAGCCGCTAGCTCATCTAACTTTCCCAGTATCGACCGTACATTTCCCATGACAACAGATGGAAGGGAGGGTCTGTACCTTATATTTTTTGTCCTCCGCCTTACTCCAGCCCGGCAGCCGCGGCGTTTTCGCCTCAGTTCTCTCGGTATGTCGAGTCTTTCCAATGGGACCGGGTGGCGGTTGAATGCTAGCAGCTGTTCTCTGCTGTATCGTATCCTGCTATAAACAGTGGCTCCGTCCACCGGCTCAGGAGACATTTAGGACGATCTGTGTGTCCGTGATATAAGTGGGGTGAAAAAAAAAGACGGATCAAAAGAGAGAGGAAGGGAAAAAGACTCGGAATCGAGCCGCTGTTGCAAAAGGCAGCCTACTCGTGTGGCGCCGAGAGAAAAAAAAAAAAAAAAAAAAAAAAAAAAAAACATTCATGACATGAATGTCAAACATGACATAACATTCAATTTGCATCTACTGACCTTTATATAAAGGTCAGTAGATGCACAGGACTAAGTCAGTCCAGGTTTTTACTGAACACCTGATGGAGAGAAACGGATGTTATTTTCAGATTCAGTGGTGCAAAATTGTCTTAAATCAGTTGAAAAAACACAGACAACTTACAAAAACATTATTTTGTAACCCTGTGTAATTTATCAAATTTTTGTCACAAATTTGTAGTTTTTCTTGTCAATTTACTTTGGTCTGATGCATATGACAGATTTCTTTAATAAGTTTGAGGGTATTGTAAAGATTTGAGGGTTTTCTTGTGAATTTTCAACTTTTTCACTCATAAATTTGTGACTTTTTCAACATGCATTTTAAGATTTGTTTAAATGTCTCATAAATTCAAACAACTTTGCTGATAAGTTTTTACTTTAAATTTGTTTTTTGAAACACTGAAGGATTTCAAGATGAAACTTTGTCTGATAAACTCACATCTTTTATTCTTTATTCAGGTTGTGGAGCTGCAGTTTGTCAGAGATCAGCTGTGATTATCTGGTCTCAGCTCTGAAGTCCAACCCCTCCTATCTCAGACATCTGGACCTGGATATCAACCAGCTGCAGGATTCAGGAGTGAAGCAGCTGTGTGGTTTTCTGGAGAGTCCACATTGTAGACTTGAAGCTCTGAGGTGAGACTCCTCATTGTTGTTGTGTCCATGTGTGTTGTGTGTTCAGGGCTCTGCAACCTGCAGCTCATGTCCACATGTGTCTTTGTTGTCCAGAACCAGCGTCTCCCTCTGACTTGGACAGAAACTAGAAAAATGATCACAAATTCATGAACAATAGTGTCTATTTAAGAGGAGAAAATTGATAAATTTACTACAAAAATAGCCACATTTCCAAGGACAAAAGCAGGAAATTGCTGTGACATAAATGAAAAATTACTTAAACATTAAATTTTTATGAATAAAATTAGAACATCTACAAAAAATTATCAGTAAAATTTAAATAATAAGAACCAGGTCTAAAATGATGAGAAAAGCTCTGATTTTATGGGAGAAAATGACCAATTTCAGTTAAAATGAAGGTTTATGTGAAAGAAGTTTGTAATTTTCTGAGAGAAATGTGACTTATTTCAGAGCAGAAAAAGTTGTGGATGTTGACAGGCCAGTTTTTTCTGTCATTGATTTAATTTTCCAGCTTTAATAGAATTCACTGCTCTCTACATGCAGAAGTTTTTTTGGCCCAAATGCCTCCAGAGCCACTTTTTCAGGCCAAATGTTGCAGCTGGTTGTAGAGGTTTGTGAGCCTGGACTAAGTGAAGATGTGCTCCAAGCAGAGCATTGAGGAGGTGGAGAGCTGCCAGAAGTGTGGAGAGGAGAGTGGGTCAGCGTTAAAGAAGAAGCTGGAGAAGACATTGATGCTGCTGCAGTCCACTGAGGAGAAGAAAGAGAATCCAGAATCTTCTGATCTTCACTCTGGATTGCTGCTGAATGAAGAGTGCCAACACTGGTCTGAGGACAGCCCTACACATTTACAAGCTTTAAGCAGGGAGGTTCAAGCTGTGGCCCGTGGAGCACATTTGGTTTGTGAGCTGTTAAAGAGAGTTAGTTGTGGATTGTAAATGGTTGTGTCCTGAAGTGAGAACTGGGAGTCAGAATGGTTGCCAGTTAATAGGGGTCCCCTCTCTGTGATCAAGGAAAGGTCAGGAGGTCAGTCAGCAGCCTGTGGTGGACCAGATGTGCTCCATGGACCCTAGGTTGGATGTGACTGATTAAAGGTCTTCAACCTGCAGGCCTGTCCACAGCAGCAGTTTTGGGGCTTTAAATCTTCAATATAATCCAGAGTGAAGATCAGAAGATTCTGTTCTTGTCCTTCTCCCTCAGTGGACTGCATCAGCATCAATGTCTGATCACAAGTTGGTCACTTTCAGCTGAAAGTTGAGACTTTTTCATGCAAAACTTTCATTCAATCTTTTGACCAAATGTTTTTCCTTGTAAAATATCAGCTTTTTCTTTCACTTCAGTTTTTTCTCTCATCAAATTTTTTTTTCAAAAAGTCACTTTCTTGTCAGTTTGTGACATTTATTTGTAAATTTATTGATTTCTACTCATAAAGTTGCATTTAAAAGTCACTTATTTAAAATAAAATTGACAAACTTACTATAAAAAGTTCCAGTTTTATATTAAAAAAACACAACAAATTCATGTGAGAAATGCTGCAATTTTACCCACGAAACACAACAAAATGATAGAAAGAAATATGTCAAATTTATGAGGAAAAGAGAAAATTTCTGTCAAAATATTCAACATGGGACTTCCGGTCTGGACGCCATGGCGACTGCAGCTTAACACTGAAGCTCTCAGACCCAATCCAGGATAACACCTTGAAAATCAAACTTAACGGATTTTTGGAGGAGTGAAAATCAAAAGACAAAATCATCATGTCTAAAGGAAAACAGAAGAAACTGAAATTCTCCAGGCCAGGACACGTATCTGCCGGAGAATCTGAACTGGAAGATCTCCGTTCAGAAGACGAGGAACTGGTGATAGCTAACAAAAAGGTTAGCCTGAAATCACTATTTGAGGAGCTACGACGATTTCGCCGAGAAGTTACGGCCGAATTTCAGGAATTCAGAGAAGAATTGAAAAGGACAAACAGCAGAGTGGACCAGGCCGAGAACCGAATCTTGGAAACAGAGGAACGAATAAAAGTGCTCGAAGATTCTGTGCTGGACCTACGCAAAAGACAAGCATCTATAGAGGCTAAGCTAGCCAACCAAGAAGGAAGACAAAGAAGAGACAACATAAGAATTCATGGTCTGATAGAAGGAGCCGAAAACGGTTTTAACTCAATGGCAGAATGCGTGGAATCCTTACTAAGAGAGAAATTGGATATTCCACAAACCACCGACTTGAAGATAGAAAAGGCACATCGTTCATTAGCCGCTAGGCCGGCGGCGGAAGCGCCCCCACGTTCGGTGTTGGTAAGATTTTCCAATTCCAAAATAAAACAAGAGGTTGTAAGACTGGCCTGGCAGAAAAAAGGATTTATGCACCAGGAGAGAAGTCTACGTGGAACACGATTACACCCCGGAGGTCCTTAAAAAGCGCAGGGAATACAATGACGCGAAAAAGGTGTTAAGAGAGAAGAAATTGCGCTTTCAGACTCCATTTCCTGCGAAGTTAAGGGTCTTCTACGGCGATGAAACGTGTCTCTATAATTCGGCGGAAGAAGCAACAGCTGACATGGCGAAAAGAGGGCTCCCGGTAACGGTATTTAAACCCGCAGCAGACCCGAGTGAGAAGATCAAAGCGCAAACATGGACAACACAAAGACCTTCAAAATCCACGGACCAGCAGCGGGAAACCCAGCACCAGAGCGTCGCGGATAAACTATCCGTTTTCAGGTTGGAATAGCGACCTTTTTTTTTTTTTTTCTCTTGAATCAATCTGCACATCCAACCCCCCTCATACAAGGTAACAAACATTAAAGGAGATGCGTATTCAGCATGTGGTAAAACATTTCATGGAACAGTCATAATATTTGAAACAAATAAGTCTTTGTAAAAAAAAAAAAAAACAAAAAAAAAAACTTGTTAAAATAGAAATGTGACAATAATCCACATGTTCTCCTCATACTAACAAATACTGTTTTTGCGTGAATGTTTGATGTGATGGGGGTGGGAGGGTGCACACAATTTCACAGGGTTTAGGCATAAAAGGAAAAAAAAAAATCATTACAAGTTTGGATTGGGTTCTGAAACTCACGTTAAAAGCATGGGGCAGCTTACAGGGGTAAGAGAGGGCCCTCAACACGTAACAGAGTTTGAGGAATTTCCCTCAGGGCCTTCACTCCATCAAGGCTCTTCCAGGGTCTTTAAAAAGACCTCAGCTCAGGAAGTTCTTCTGACAGCTTTTTGTTTTAAAGTTTTATAAGATAAGATAAGATAAGATAAGCCTTTATTAGTCCCACAATGGGGAAATTCCAGGATTGCAACAGCACAGGGATAGCAACACTCAGAGCAATAATCAGAAGGCAAGAAAAAACAACATCTACTAAACATATGTCCATATTACTATAAATATATATATATAGACACACAGTGCAGAGCATTATGGTTGGTTGGTGAATGTGCAGCAGAAAGTCTAAGCTCTCTCTTCGCGGATGCAGCGGGCCAGCTGGAAGTCTTTGGGCATGATGGTGACCCCCTTAGCGAAGAAGAGACCACCAGGTGGGCCTCGCTGGTCTCCTGCAGAGCCATGACGGCGAAGCTCAGGAAACGCGGGACGGTCTTGAAGTCCTGAGCGATCTCCCTCACCAGGCGCTGGACGGGCAGCTTACGGATGAGCAGCTCCGTGGATTTCTGGCAGCGACGGATCTCTCTCAGAGCACGGGCCTGTGACGGTGGCTAGCTGCATCCTGGGGGGCTTCTTCCTCCAGTAGATTTTACGGGCGGTCTGCTTGGTTCTTGGTTCTTCTTATACACTATGTTCTTAATGTTTTTCTTGTTTTTAATGTTCTTTCAGTTTCTGAGTAGCACAAATGAGGGCCACCACACAGTTATACTAAACAAAACAACACAATGGAGAAACAGGGTGTAACCAAAATAATTTCATATAATGTAAAAGGAATCCTGAATCCAGTTAAAAGATCCAAGATTCTAGGCAAAATGAAAAAAGACAAAGCAGGAATAATATTTTTACAAGAAACCCACCTAACAGACGTGGAACACAATAAACTCAGTAGACAAGGGTTTAAAATGATCTCTTCATCTTCATATAAGTCAGGGAGGAGGAGGGGAGTAGCGACATTGATATCAACCAAAATTACATTTGAAAAAAAATCAGAACACAAAGATAAAGAAGGGAGATACAGTTTGGTAACTGGGCGGCTAGAGGGAGAAGATATCACCCTGCTGAATGTGTATGCTCCCCCAGGGGCTAACTGGAAATTTTATAAAAATGTATTCGACCTAATGATAACTAAAGCTCAAGGTTTAGTGACATGTGGTGGGGACTTCAATCTTAGACTGAATCCATACTGGGATGCTTCTGGTAATTCTCCACATCAAAATAACACCCAAAACAGGAAGACTCGGATGCTACTAAAAGAAATGGGAATCTGTGACGTGTGGAGGGAACTCAACCCCAGTGTAAAAGACTATACATTTTACTCAACTCCACATTCATCTTACTCAAGAATTGACTATTTTTTTATGTTTAATAGAGACATTGGAAGAGTAAAAACATGTAAAATAGGACTGATGGATCTCTCTGACCACAGTCCGATCTACATGGACTTAAATATCCAAAAATACACAAATAATACATTTTCTTGGAGGTTAAATTCAAATGTCCTGAAAGGACCATTGAAAGATGAATTGGAATCAGATATTCTCAGATATTTGGAAGATAACGATAATGGAGAAGTATCCCCTTTAATACTGTGGGATGCATGCAAAGCTGTAATAAGAGGAAAGATTATTGCAAAACTGGCAACCCAAAAGAAACTAAGACAAGAAAAACTATCCACATTAGAGTCAGAACTTAGGAACCTAGAAAAAGAACACAAAGGCAACACTCATTCTACTGACTCGCTCAAGATTAAGGAAATTAAAAACCAAATAAATGAGATCTACACAATAGAAATCCAGAAGAAACTTACATTTCTGAAACAAAAATACTATGAAGCAGGCAGTAAATCGGCAAAATTGCTAGCCTATAAATTGAGGAAACATCAAACAGAAAGAGCAATCTACAAAATCAGAGACCCAGTATCAAAGGAAATAAAATTCAGAATTCAGGATATTCTTAAAAGCTTCGAGAATTACTATAAGAACTTATACTCCCACAAAAAACATAAAAACGCATCCGAGGCATTCCTAAACACATTAAACCTTCCCCAACTTACGGAGCCACAAAATAAAACACTACTGTCAGAAATACATCCTAAAGAATTGGAAAAAGCAATTATGAAACTTAAAGCTAACAAATCCCCAGGAGCTGATGGCTATACAGCAGAGTGGTACAAAACCTTTAAACAGCAACTATCTCCTCTCCTCCTGAAAACATTTAATTATGTCTTCCACACAGGGGAAATCCCCCCCTCCTGGAGAGAAGGGGTCATTGCAGTTATACCTAAACCTGAAAAGGATAAACTAGAGTGCTCCAACTACAGACCAATCAGTGTACTAAATCAGGACTATAAGCTTTTTACCATTATCCTTGCCAAAAGGTTAGAAAATATACTGACAGACCTAATTCATTTAGACCAAACAGGTTTTATAAGACAAAGACAGACACAAGACAACATTCGACGCACTTTACACATAATTCATCATATAAAAAAATATAACTTAAATGCAGTCATATTGGGATTAGATGCTGAAAAAGCATTCGATTCGGTTGACTGGTCTTTTCTATATAGAATCTTATCCAGTTTCAATTTTCATAACAACTTCATTAGAACTATACAGGCATTATATAAAAAACCAACAGCTAAAATAAGGATTAACGGTAATTTATCATCATCTTTTGAACTGGAAAGAGGATGTCGTCAGGGCTGCCCCCTGTCTCCACTGCTCTTTGCAATCTTCATAGAACCTCTGAGCCAATGGATAAGACAAAACCAAAAAATTCAAGGTATTACACTTGGTCAGAAGGAACATAAAATAGCACTCTTTGCTGATGACATTTTAATATACCTAGGGCAGCCGGACACTTCTTTACCAGAACTAACCTCAGTTTTTTCAGAGTATGGAGATTTATCGGGGTACAAATTAAACATGCATAAAACCCAAGTTTTAACATTCAACTATGACCCAAATCATTATTCACTAAGCAAACTCAAAATTAACTGGGAGTCGGAATCTATGAAATATCTGGGGGTCAATATCCCGAAACAACTCAACAAAATTATATCACTAAACTATGATCCACTGGTGACAAAAATAAAATCTGACCTAGCAAGATGGAATATGATACCATTCTTGAGTACTGCACAAAGAATTGAAGCAGTCAAAATGAATATACTTCCACGTCTTCTATACCTTTTCCAAACAATACCGGTAGAACCTCCCAAAAAAACATGGCAGGAGCTGGACAGAAGGATCTCAAGATTCATATGGCAGGGCAAGAGACCTAGAATCAGATATAGAACCCTACAGCTAAACAAAGACAAAGGTGGGCTTGCGCTGCCAAATATCAGGGATTACTTTAAAGCCGCACAAATTAAAACTTTAGTAGAGATATGTAACCCAGTCTACACTGCACAATGGAAGGAGATCGAATGCCAAATAACAAGTGACATCCCCCTACAGGCGATAATAGGGAACAATGCCTTACCTAAGCTTTTGAATAACACTAACCCATGGATAGAGACCCCGCTAAAAATTTGGTTTAAGATAGTCAGAGAGAATCAAACTAAAGAGCCCTATCGACTTCTGCAATGGATTGCCTATGATCAGGACTTTACTCCTAATAAAACAGACACCAGATTTAAAAAGTGGAAGGAGAAAGGGCTGATAAAATATTACGATTTTTTTAAAGGGCAAATCTTAAGAAGTTTTGAAGATTTGAAAAAACAAGGCCTAATAAATCAAGACCTTTACAGGTTCTTCCAGCTTAGACACCACATAAACAATATACTTAAAAAGGAGGTTTTGGAAAGGGCCCAGTCAGGTGTTCTGAAGGTCTTCTTAATGGCATATAAAGGGATCCCAGGGATCAGATACATTTCTAAAATATACCAAGGTCTTCAAGACTTAAAAGGAGACAACACATCTTATATAAAAGAGAGATGGGAAAAAAGAGGGGAATTTCACTTTACAACTGGAAATATGGGAAAAGCTAAATAAACAGCAATGGAAAAGTACCTCATCCCTGCAGTGGAGAGAATTTGGATGGAAAAAACTTGGTAAGATTTTTCAGAACACCTGCACAAAACAAATTTACCCATAAGGGATTGAACTGTTGGCGCTTGTGTGGTGAAAAGACTGCAAATCATTTTCATGTGTTTTGGTCATGCCCAGTTATCCACCAATATTGGACCATGTACAGACAATATTGGGAAATATTCAAAATAACAGTTCCCTTTTCTTTTGTAACTTTGTATTTGGGTTTACTACCGGACTCACTGGAAAGACGAGGAGAAAAATACTTATTCAGTGTTTTAATATTGGCAAGCAAAAAAGCTCTAACTAAAAATGGATGTTGAAGGACTGTCCTACACCTGAAGATTGGACTAACGTGATCCAAGACATTTACTCGATGGAAAAGTTGACATTCGCACTGAGACAAGACATGGATGGGTTCTTGAACTTTTGGCAACCCTGGACCGCATATGTGTCTTCCATTAGATCTAATCTTTGACAAATACCATTTCAATAATGGTTCCGCTCTTTGTTCCAACACTACTCAGATGCTCTTTTATCTTTATTTACTTACTTTTTCTTTTTGTTTGTTTTTTGCTGGTTTGTTTGTTTTTTTTGTTTTTTGTTTTTTGTTTTTTGTTTTTTTTTTCTCTTTAATTTCACTTTTTCTTTCACTTTAAAAAAAGAAAAAAAGGGGTGTTGTAAGAATTAATCTTCAATGTTGTCAGATATCAGAAAATAAGGGAACATGTGATGAAAATGTAAACACTGCATTGCTGTAACGACCTGTATACCCTTTACAAAAACTTAAATAAAAAAAAAAAAAAATATTCAACATAAATTAGCATCAAACAGCCAAAAATTAGAAAGAAAAGTGACTAAATTTCTGATGACAAAGAAAGTTGAAGTTTTATTGTAAAAAGTCACAAATGTGTGAAATCTGCAGCCTTTTATACATGAAAAGGTTAAAAATTACAAGAGAAAAATATATTAGTGATGTGATTTTTCCGCTAATTCACGGAATTCCTGCTTTTTTTTTTATCTTCCAGGAAGATAAAGTACGTTAAGTACGTTAAGTACGTTAGCGGCTTGTGGTTTATGAACGCAGTGAAGCTGCGCCCTTTCAGCCAGAACAGGAAGTGGCGTATGGCCAGGTGGAGAGCCAGTAACTCTCTGTCCAACACGCTGTATTTACGCTCACTGTCGTGCAAAGACCTGCTAAAAAAGGTGAGCTGCTGCCAAGAACCGGCGACGCATTGCTCCACGACGGACGCTATGCCCATGTCCGAGGCGTCGGTAGTGAGCGCTATCCGAGCCGCCGGGTCTGGGTGCGCCAGTAGTTCAGCGTTTGCCAGAGCTGTTTTAACCTCAGAGAACGCCTGCTCCCACTCAGGAGTCCAGTCCACTCTGTCCACCGGTTTCCGTTTCTTGAGTGCGGCGTTCAACGGCTGTATGAGCTGAGCTGCGCGGGGGAGGAAACGGTTATAAAAGTTAACCATCCCCCAAAACTCCCGCAGCGCCCTGACATTGATGTTGAGGAGAAAAAATAGCAAAACAATTTAGTTAGATTACTTTTATGATTCCAAACAGTCTGAAATTGACAGTGAACAGTGGACACTGACTCATAACTTTTGAATATTTCTAAGACTTGGCTGCATCAGTGATTGTGCAAAATGAACTGCTGAAGACTCAATGGAGATTGAAACTGGTGATCTGAAATGAATGCTGGAATTATAAAAAGTAATGGTATGTTGGAATTTTATTTCTATTATGGAACAGATAAAGTTAACTGATTTTGATTTGATCAGGTGTTAAAGCATGTGATGGATAATGCTTGTTGGAATATTTTAGGAATGCTGTCTTCTTGGAACATAAGTCAATATTATACAGTAATAAGTGGCATTCAGCTGTTTGTTTTATGTCATTTAAGCACAGTTCTGGTACTTAAAAATCATAAAAACCCAGGAGCTTCGGGGGGCTTCGCCCCCCCTTGCCCCCCCACCAGGGCTCTGCCCCAGACCCCCTGCTGAATTTTCAGATAATTTCCCCAACCCCAAATCACATCCCTAATATATTCCAAAATGAGAACATTTTTGCCCAAACTATCAAACATTTTTGTAAAAAAATGATTGTAGACCAAATAAAAACCAGCCTCACAAATATGAAAGAAACTATTCAAAAATTTACTGGAAAAACTTTGAGTTTTACATGAAAAACTGTCAGAAATTGATGTGAAAATGTCTGCAAATTTAGCTGTAAAAGGTAACAATTGTGGAAAGGAAAATGTGACAAATTTAATCAAAGTTGAGAAAATGTCTGCCAACAATCTCAGATATTTTGGAGAAAAGTTGCAATTTAATGAGGAAAAGCTGCCCACAAACTGGCAACCAAAAATTCCTCCAAGCTGCAAAAATGTGCAATTTCCTGGACAAAGTTTGATTTTGGTGCTAAAAGGAAGGCAGTTTTGTGCTGTTTGACTTTAGTTTGCAGCTTGAGATTTTTCTGCCTCCATGCAGGTTTGTTTTGGACCAGAACCCCTCAGTCTGGCTCTGTGTGGAGTTCAGGTTCCTGAGCTGTGCTGGAGAACACGGCTCTCCAACATGTGGCCCTTGGAGCACATGCAGTGGCTCCATGTGGATGTGATGAAAATGTAGTGGAGGAAATGTAACTAGTTGCTGATGTGTGACTCCTTCATGCAACCACAGGAAGGCAGAAGAATGCTGGTTGGAGGTCAAAGGTCATTCTAAAGCAAGCTTGAGTGGTGTAAATGTGGTTTTTGGAGGTTTCTAGATGGAGTCCAGTGATAGGCTGCATGTCTTTGTGCATGTTTGGACTCTGTCTTCAAGCTGCATTTGTCCATCAAGTCAAAGAAAGACGGAGACTCAGCAGCTGTGGGCAGCAAAACAACTTCAGTGACACATGAACACATGATTGTGACATTTAGACATGAATGCAGCAGGTTTCACATCCAGCCACTATCAAGCTGCAGCAATCAGCCTCCGTGCACGTTTCTCTGTCTACAGCTGGGAAACGTGCACCATGATGCTGTGACTCCAAAGTGTGGAATGACTCCAAGAGAACCAGACTGCTGACCCAGAAACCTTTAGAAATGATAGAAACCTTTAGAACTGATGTGCTGAATCCAAAATCCATGATGGCCACATGTTGTTTTAGACGTTTTTGTTTACATGTACGGGGATTTTCACTTTATATGATGCAAAATTCTTTTTTATGTCTTGAAATTCTCTGAATTGTGAACAATGATGACGTAACATTCAATTTACATCTACTGACCTTTATATAAAGGTCAGTAGATGCACAGGACTAAGTCAGTCCAGGTTTTTACTGAGCACCTGATGGAGAGAAACGGATGTTATTTTCAGATTCAGTGGTGCAAAATTGTCTTAAATCAGTTGAAAAAACACAGACAACTTACAAAAAAATTATTTTGTAACCCTGTGTAATTTATCAAATTTTTGTCACAAATTTGTAGTTTTTCTTGTCAGTTTACTTTGGTCTGATGCATATGACAGATTTCTTTAATAAGTTTGGGGGTATTGTAAAGATTTGAGGGTTTTCTTGTGAATTTTCAACTTTTTCACTCATAAATTTGTGACTTTTTCAACATGCATTTTAAGATTTGTTTAAATGTCTCATAAATTCAAACAACTTTGCTGATAAGTTTTTACTTTAAATTTGTTTTTTGAAACACTGAAGGATTTCAAGATGAAACTTTGTCTGATAAACTCACATCTTTTATTCTTTATTCAGGTTGTGGAGCTGCAGTTTGTCAGAGATCAGCTGTGATTATCTGGTCTCAGCTCTGAAGTCCAACCCCTCCTATCTCAGACATCTGGACCTGGGTTGGAACCAGCTGCAGGATTCAGGAGTGAAGCAGCTGTGTGGTTTTCTGGAGAGTCCACATTGTAGACTTGAAGCTCTGAGGTCAGACTCCTCATTGTTGTTGTGTCCATGTGTGTTGTGTGTTCAGGGCTCTGCAACCTGCAGCTCATGTCCACATGTGTCTTTGTTGTCCAGAACCAGCGTCTCCCTCTGACTTGGACAGAAACTAGAAAAATGATCACAAATTCATGAAAAATAGTGTCTATTTAAGAGGAGAAAATTGATAAATTTACTACAAAAATAGTCACATTTCCAAGGACAAAAGCAGGAAATTGCTGTGACATAAATGAAAAATTACTTAAACATTAAATTTTTATGAATAAAATTAGAACATCTACAAAAAATTATCAGTAAAATTTAAAAAATAATAAGAACCAGGTCTAAAATGATGAGAAAAGCTCTGATTTTATGGGAGAAAATGACCAATTTCTGTTAAAATGAAGGTTTATGTGAAAGAAGTTTGTAATTTTCTGAGAGAAATGTGACTTATTTCAGAGCAGAAAAAGTTGTGGATGTTGACAGGCCAGTTTTTTCTGTCATTGATTTAATTTTCCAGCTTTAATAGAATTCACTGCTCTCTACATGCAGAAGTTTTTTGGGCCCAAATGCCTCCAGAGCCACTTTTTCAGGCCAAATGTTGCAGCTGGTTGTAGAGGTTTGTGAGCCTGGACTAAGTGAAGATGTGCTCCAAGCAGAGCATTGAGGAGGTGGAGAGCTGCCAGAAGTGTGGAGAGGAGAGTGGGTCAGCGTTAAAGAAGAAGCTGGAGAAGACATTGATGCTGATGCAGTCCACTGAGGAGAAGAAAGAGAATCCAGAATCTTCTGATCTTCACTCTGGATTGCTGCTGAATGAAGAGTGCCAACACTGGTGTGAGGACAGCCCTACACATTTACAAGCTTTAAGCAGTGAGGTTCAAGCTGTGGCCCGTGGAGCACATTTGGTTTGTGAGCTGTTAAAGAGAGTTAGTTGTGGATTGTAAATGGTTGTGTCCTGAAGTGAGAACTGGGAGTCAGAATGGTTGCCAGTTAATAGGGGTCCCCTCTCTCTGATCAAGGAAAGGTCAGGAGGTCAGTCAGCAGCCTGTGGTGGACCAGATGTGCTCCATGGACCCTAGGTTGGATGTGACTGATTAAAGGTCTTCAACCTGCAGGCCTGTCCACAACAGCAGTTTTGGGGCTTTAAATCTTCAATATAATCCAGAGTGAAGATCAGAAGATTCTGTTCTTGTCCTTCTCCCTCAGTGGACTGCATCAGCATCAATGTCTGATCACAAGTTGGTCACTTTCAGCTGAAAGTTGAGACTTTTTCATGCAAAACTTTCATTCAATCTTTTGACCAAATGTTTTTCCTTGTAAAATATCAGCTTTTTCTTTCACTTCAGTTTTTTCTCTCATCAAATTTTCTTTCAAAAAGTCACTTTCTTGTCAGTTTGTGACATTTATTTGTAAATTTATTGATTTCTACTCATAAAGTTTCATTTAAAAGTCACCTATTTAAAATAAAATTGACAAATTTACTGGAAAAAGTTCCAGTTTTATATTAAAAAACACAACAAATTCATGTGAGAAATGCTGCAATTTTACCCACGAAACATAACAAAATTATAGAAAGAAATATGTCAAATTTATGAGGAAAAGAGAAAATTTCTGTCAAAATATTCAACATAAATTAGCATCAAACAGCCAAAAATTAGAAAGAAAAGTGACAAAATTTCTGATGACAAAGAAAGTTGAAGTTTTATTTTAAAAAGTCACAAATGTGTGAAATCTGCAGCCTTTTTTACATGAAAAGGTTAAAAATTACAACAGAAAAATATATTCCAAAATGAGAAAATTTTTGCCCAAACTATCAAACATTTTTGTAAAAAAATTATTGTAGACCAAATAAAAACCAGCCTCACAAATATGAAAGAAACTATTCAAAAATTTACTGGAAAAACTTTGAGTTTTACATGAAAAACTGTCAGAAATTGATGTGAAAATGTCTGCAAATTTAGCTGTAAAAGGTAACAATTGTGGAAAGGAAAATGTGACAAATTGAATCCAAACTGAGAAAATGTCTGCCAACAATCTCAGATATTTTGGAGAAAAGTTGCAATTTAATGAGGAAAAGCTGCCCACAAACTGGCAACCAAAAATTCCTCCAAGCTGCAAAAATGTGCAATTTCCTGGACAAAGTTTGATTTTGGTGCTAAAAGGAAGGCAGTTTTGTGCTGTTTGACTTTAGTTTGCAGCTTGAGATTTTTCTGCCTCCATGCAGGTTTGTTTTGGACCAGAACCCCTCAGTCTGGCTCTGTGTGGAGTTCAGGTTCCTGAGCTGTGCTGGAGAACACGGCTCTCCAACATGTGGCCCTTTGAGCACATCCAGTGGCTCCATGTGGATGTGATGAAAATGTAGTGGAGGAAATGTAACTAGTTGCTGATGTGTGACTCCTTCATGCAACCACAGGAAGGCAGAAGAATGCTGGTTGGAGGTCAAAGGTCATTCTAAAGCAAGCTTGAGTGGTGTAAATGTGGTTTTTGGAGGTTTCTAGATGGAGTCCAGTGATAGGCTGCATGTCTTTGTGCATGTTTGGACTCTGTCTTCAAGCTGCATTTGTCCATCAAGTCAAAGAAAGACGGAGACTCAGCAGCTGTGGGCAGCAAAACAACTTCAGTGACACATGAACACATGATTGTGACATTTAGACATGAATGCAGCAGGTTTCACATCCAGCCACTATCAAGCTGCAGCAATCAGCCTCCGTGCACGTTTCTCTGTCTAAAGCTGGGAAACGTGCACCATGATGCTCTGACTCCAAAGTGTGGAATGACTCCAAGAGAACCAGACTGCTGACCCAGAAACCTTTAGAAATGATAGAAACCTTTAGAACTGATGTGCTGAATCCAAAATCCATGATGGCCACATGTTGTTTTAGACGTTTTTGTTTACATGTACGGGGATTTTCACTTTATATGATGCAAAATTCTTTTTTATGTCTTGAAATTCTCTGAATTGTGAACAATGATGACGTAACATTCAATTTACATCTACTGACCTTTATATAAAGGTCAGTAGATGCACAGGACTAAGTCAGTCCAGGTTTTTACTGAGCACCTGATGGAGAGAAACGGATGTTATTTTCAGATTCAGTGGTGCAAAATTGTCTTAAATCAGTTGAAAAAACACAGACAACTTACAAAAAAATTATTTTGTAACCCTGTGTAATTTATCAAATTTTTGTCACAAATTTGTAGTTTTTCTTGTCAGTTTACTTTGGTCTGATGCATATGACAGATTTCTTTAATAAGTTTGGGGGTATTGTAAAGATTTGAGGGTTTTCTTGTGAATTTTCAACTTTTTCACTCATAAATTTGTGACTTTTTCAACATGCATTTTAAGATTTGTTTAAATGTCTCATAAATTCAAACAACTTTGCTGATAAGTTTTTACTTTAAATTTGTTTTTTGAAACACTGAAGGATTTCAAGATGAAACTTTGTCTGATAAACTCACATCTTTTATTCTTTATTCAGGTTGAGGAGCTGCAGTTTGTCAGAGATCAGCTGTGATTATCTGGTCTCAGCTCTGAAGTCCAACCCCTCCTATCTCAGACATCTGGACCTGGGTCAGAACCAGCTGCAGGATTCAGGAGTGAAGCAGCTGTGTGGTTTTCTGGAGAGTCCACATTGTAGACTTGAAGCTCTGAGGTCAGACTCCTCATTGTTGTTGTGTCCATGTGTGTTGTGTGTTCAGGGCTCTGCAACCTGCAGCTCATGTCCACATGTGTCTTTGTTGTCCAGAACCAGCGTCTCCCTCTGACTTGGACAGAAACTAGAAAAATGATCACAAATTCATGAAAAATAGTGTCTATTTAAGAGGAGAAAATTCATAAATTTACTACAAAAATAGTCACATTTCCAAGGACAAAAGCAGGAAATTGCTGTGACATAAATGAAAAATTACTTAAACATTAAATTTTTATGAATAAAATTAGAACATCTACAAGAAATTCTCAATAAAATTTAAAAAATAATAAGAACCAGGTCTAAAATGATGAGAAAAGCTCTGATTTTATGAGACAAAATGACCAATTTCGGTTAAAATGAAGGTTTATGTGAAAGAAGTTTGTAATTTTCTGAGAGAAATGTGACTTATTTCAGAGCAGAAAAAGTTGTGGATGTTGACAGGCCAGTTTTTTCTGTCATTGATTTAATTTTCCAGCTTTAATAGAATTCACTGCTCTCTACATGCAGAAGTTTTTTGGGCCCAAATGCCTCCAGAGCCACTTTTTCAGGCCAAATGTTGCAGCTGGTTGTAGAGGTTTGTGAGCCTGGACTAAGTGAAGATGTGCTCCAAGCAGAGCATTGAGGAGGTGGAGAGCTGCCAGAAGTGTGGAGAGGAGAGTGGGTCAGCGTTAAAGAAGAAGCTGGAGAAGACATTGATGCTGATGCAGTCCACTGAGGAGAAGAAAGAGAATCCAGAATCTTCTGATCTTCACTCTGGATTGCTGCTGAATGAAGAGTGCCAACACTGGTGTGAGGACAGCCCTACACATTTACAAGCTTTAAGCAGTGAGGTTCAAGCTGTGGCCCGTGGAGCACATTTGGTTTGTGAGCTGTTAAAGAGAGTTAGTTGTGGATTGTAAATGGTTGTGTCCTGAAGTGAGAACTGGGAGTCAGAATGGTTGCCAGTTAATAGGGGTCCCCTCTCTCTGATCAAGGAAAGGTCAGGAGGTCAGTCAGCAGCCTGTGGTGGACCAGATGTGCTCCATGGACCCTAGGTTGGATGTGACTGATTAAAGGTCTTCAACCTGCAGGCCTGTCCACAACAGCAGTTTTGGGGCTTTAAATCTTCAATATAATCCAGAGTGAAGATCAGAAGATTCTGTTCTTGTCCTTCTCCCTCAGTGGACTGCATCAGCATCAATGTCTGATCACAAGTTGGTCACTTTCAGCTGAAATTTGAGACTTTTTCATGCAAAACTTTCATTCAATCTTTTGACCAAATGTTTTTCCTTGTAAAATATCAGCTTTTTCTTTCACTTCAGTTTTTTCTCTCATCAAATTTTCTTTCTAAAAGTCACTTTCTTGTCAGTTTGTGACATTTATTTGTAAATTTATTGATTTCTACTCATAAAGATTCATTTAAAAGTCACCTATTTAAAATAAAATTGACAAACTTACTAGAAAAAGTTCCAGTTTTATATTAAAAAACACAACAAATTCATGTCAGAAATGCTGCAATTTTACCCACGAAACATAACAAAATTATAGAAAGAAATATGTCAAATTTATGAGGAAAAGAGAAAATTTCTGTCAAAATATTCAACATAAATTAGCATCAAACAGCCAAAAATTAGAAAGAAAAGTGACAAAATTTCTGATGACAAAGAAAGTTGAAGTTTTATTTTAAAAAGTCACAAATGTGTGAAATCTGCAGCCTTTTTTACATGAAAAGGTTAAAAAATTACAACAGAAAAATATATTCCAAAATGAGAAAATTTTTGCCCAAACTATCAAACATTTTTGTAAAAAAAAATTATTGTAGATCAAATAAAAACCAGCCTCACAAATATGAAAGAAACTATTCAAAAATTTACTGGAAAAACTGAGTTTTACAGGAAAAACTGTCAGAAATTGATGTGAAAATGTCTGCAAATTTAGCTGTAAAAGGTAACAATTGTGGAAAGGAAAATGTGACAAATTTAATGAAAATTGAGAAAATGTCTGCCAACAATCTCAGATATTTTGGAGAGAAGTTCCAATTTAATGAGGAAAAGCTGCCCACAAACTGGCAACCAAAAATTCCCCCAAGCTGCAAAAATGTGCAATTTCCTGGACAAAGTTTGATTTTGGTGCTAAAAGGAAGGCAGTTTTGTGCTGTTTGACTTTAGTTTGCAGCTTGAGATTTTTCTGCCTCCATGCAGGTTTGTTTTGGACCAGAACCCCTCAGTCTGGCTCTGTGTGGAGTTCAGGTTCCTGAGCTGTGCTGGAGAACATGGCTCTCCAACATGTGACCCTTTGAGCACATGCAGTGGCTCCATGTGGATGTGATGAAAATGTAGTGGAGGAAATGTAACTAGTTGCTGATGTGTGACTCCTTCATGCAACCACAGGAAGGCAGAAGAATGCTGGTTGGAGGTCAAAGGTCATTCTAAAGCAAGCTTGAGTGGTGTAAATGTGGTTTTTGGAGGTTTCTAGATGGAGTCCAGTGATAGGCTGCATGTCTTTGTGCATGTTTGGACTCCGTCTTCAAGCTGCATTTGTCCATCAAGTCAAAGAAAGATGGAGACTCGGCAGCTGTGGGCAGCAAAACAACTTCAGTGACACATGAACACATGATTGTGACATTTAGACATGAATGCAGCAGGTTTCACATCCAGCCACTATCAAGCTGCAGCAATCAGCCTCCGTGCACGTTTCTCTGTCTAAAGCTGGGAAACGTGCACCATGATGCTGTGACTCCAAAGTGTGGAATGACTCCAAGAGAACCAGACTGCTGACCCAGAAACCTTTAGAAATGATAGAAACCTTTAGAACTGATGTGCTGAATCCAAAATCCATGATGGCCACATGTTGTTTTAAGAGATAAGATAAGATAAGCCTTTATTAGTCCCACAACGGGGAAATTCCAGGATTGCAACAGCACAGGGATAGCAAACACTCAGAGCAACAATCAGAAGGCAAGAAAAAAAACAAGCAAGCAAGAGCAGCTAATATACATATGTACATATTACTATAACTATATATATACACACACACACACACACAGACACACAGTGCAGAGCATTGTAGCTGGATGGAATAAATATATGAATATATGAACACACAGTGCAGAGCATTGTAGCTAGATGGAATAAATATGTAAATATATAAACACCCACAGTACGGAGCATTGCAGCTAGGTGGAATAAATATGCAAGTATATAAACACACACAGTGCGGGAGCAATGTGCTAGATGAATAATATGTAGATATATAAAAACACAGTGCGGAGCATTGTAGCTAGATGGAATAAATATATAGATATATAATATAAACACACCCAGTGCTGAGCATTGTAGCTAGATGGAATAAATATATAGATATATAAATATAAACACACCCAGTGCAGAGCATTGTAGCTAGATGGAATAAATATGTAAATATATAAACACACCCAGTGCAGAGCATTGTTGCTAGGTGGGATGAAACAGCATAACCGTCTATTTAGTTATCCTACATGGTATGATTATGTGCCCATACATATTCTCACCCTCCATAGCGACCGGTATGTTCCTAGCTGTATGCCGGAGAGGACCATTGTGTAAGTCTATTGCATCTTTTGCATTCAAAAAACTATTAGTTTGTTACGTCTTTTTGCTATCTCTGCGAGCAGCCCTGCTTAGGTTGTACAGTCTGACCAGCCGTTGGTAGGAAGGACCTACGAAACCTCTCGGTTGTGCACCTGGGATGATGTAGTCTGCTGCTAAATGAGCTCCTCAGTGCATCCAGTATGTCCTGCATAGGGTGGAACTCGGACTCCAGCAGAGATGACAGTTTAGCCACCGTCCTTCTCTCTCCTATCTCCTCCATCGGATCAAGGCGCTGCCCCAGGACAGAGCTAGCTTTCTTAATCAGTTTGTTCAGTCTCTTCCTATCGGCTGCAGTAATGCCACTGCCCCAGCAGACCACTCCAAAAGTGATGGCTGATGCCACCACCGTGTCATAGAATGACTTCAGCAGCGCCCCCTTGTACACCAAAAGACCTGAGTCTCCTCAGCAGGAACAGCCTGCGCTGTCCCTTCTTGTAGAGTGCGTCAGTATTGTGTGACCAGTCTAGTTTATTGTTCAGATGAATACCCAGGTACTTATAGGATGTCACCATCTCGATGTCTGTTCCCTGTATATTTACTGGTGCTGTGAGGGGCTGCCCATGCCTGCGGCAGTCCACCACCAGCTCCTTAGTTTTCCTCGCGTTGATCTGGAGGCAGTTCCGATGGCACCAGTCCACAAAGTCCTGGATAAGCCCTCTGTACTCAGCTTCATCTCCGCTGGAGATGAGACCAACGATCGCAGAGTCATCAGAGAACTTCTGTAGATGGCAATGTGTTGTGTTGTGTGAGAAGTCCGCAGTATAAAGATGTGAACAGGAAGGGAGCCAGCACCGTTCCCTGGGGGGCCCCCGTGCTACTGATGATCGTGTCGGACACACAGTCCCGGGTTCTCACAAACTGAGGCCGGTTCGTGAGGTAGTCCAGGATCCATGATGACAGGTGCTGGTCCACCCCTGCGCGCAGCAGCTTGTCCTTCAGGATCATCGGTTGGATGGTGTTGAAAGCACTGGAGAAGTCAAAGAACATGATCCTCACCATATTCCCGGGCTTCTCCAGGTGGACAGAGAACGGTGAAGGAGGAAGATCACCGCATCCTCCACCCCAATGCCATGCTGGTAGGCGAACTGGAGTGGATCCATCGCTGGTTCCACCAGGGGGCGGAGGTGAGCAAGGAGCAGTCTCTCCAGGGTCTTCATCAAGTGGGACGTCAAGGCCACCGGTCTGTAGCTGTTCAGGTCTTTGGGGTGGGAAGTTTTTGGTACAGGTACCACACAAGATGTTTTCCACAGCTGTGGTACCCTCCCCAGTTTCAGGCTCATGTTGAAGATATACGTCACAATCCCACACAGCTGGTCTGCACAGGACTTGAGGAGCTTTGCGCTGATGCCGTCCGGTCCCGGCGCCTTCCTCGCCTTGATCTTCCTCAGCTCCGTCCTCACCTGGGTCCTGGTCAGGGTCAGGATGGGGGGCTGTGTGTTGGGAGTGGGGGGGTGTTGGTGGAGTGGGGAGTGGGCAGCAGGACTTGATTTCTTTAGAGGCAGCAGTGGTTGTTGTGCAGTCAGGGGGGAGGGCGGTTGGTCAAATCTATTGAAAAACAGATTCAGGTTGTTCGCCCACTCCCTGCCCCCTGTGGCCTGGGGGGAGGTATTCTGGAGCCCCGAGATGGTTTTGAGGTTTCTCCAGACCCCGCTGATGTCGCTCTGTTGCAGCTTGTCCTCCATCTTCTTCCTGAAGCTGTCCTTGCCTTCTCTGATCTTTCTCCTCAGCTCCCTCTGTACGGACTTCAGCATCTCCCTGTTCCCTGACCTGAAGATCCTCTTCTTCTCTCTCAGAAGTGTTTTTATCTCAGGGTTGATCCAGGGTTTGTTGTTTGAGTGACGCCGTATGGTCTTGGTGGGAACGGATTTGTCCACACAGAAGCTGAGGTAGCCCGTGAAGGTGTGAATGAGGCCATCGATGTCCTCACCATGTGGATCGCAGAGCTGCTTCCAGGCGGTGGCTTCAAAACAGCCCTTTAGGGTGTCCATTGTCTCCTCAGACCATAACTCCACAGTGTGCATGGCCGGAGGTTGTCTGTGCACTAGGGGTTTGTACACCGGCCGGAGATGAACCAAGTTGTGATCCGATCTCCCGAGTGGGGGGAGTTGTGATGAGGTGTACGCCTCCTTAGTGTATGCGTAGAATAAATCCAGTGTTTTATTGTCTCTAGTGTGGCATGTGACATACTGGGTGAACGTGGGTAGAATGGGAGACAGTGAAACATGGTTGAAATCGCCAGAGATGAGGAGAAGAGCATCTGGGTGTTCTGTCTGCAGCCTGCTGGTTACTGAATGGATGACGTCACGTGCTGTCCCAGCGTTCGCCGTCGGATTTGCATAAACAACAATGCAGATCACGTGTGAGTGTTCTCTCGGGAGATATGTAGGCCTCATGCTAACAGCTAGCAACTCAATGTCTTTGCTGCAGTGTCGTTGTTTAACAGTGATATGTCCCGGTCTGCACCAGTTGTTGTTAACATACATTATCACTCCACCGCCCCTAGCCTTGCCACTGTCTGGTGTTCGGTCAGCTCGTATCATGTGAAAACCCTCCAGCTCAATGTTAGCATCTGCTGCTAGTTCAGTTAGCCACGTCTCAGTAAACAAAAGGAGAGAGCACTCCCGGTATGTGCTATCATAACGGGAGATAGCCGCTAGCTCATCTAACTTTCCCAGTATCGACCGTACATTTCCCATGACAACAGATGGAAGGGAGGGTCTGTACCTTATATTTTTTGTCCTCCGCCTTACTCCAGCCCGGCAGCCGCGGCGTTTTCGCCTCAGTTCTCTCGGTATGTCGAGTTTTTCCAATGGGACCGGGTGGCGGTTGAATGCTAGCAGCTGTTCTCATGCTGTATCGTATCCTGCTATAACAGTGGCTCCGTCCACCGGCTCAGGAGACATTTAGGACGATCTGTGTGTCCGTGATATAAGTGGGGTGAAAAAAAAAAGACGGATCAAAAGAGAGAGGAAGGGAAAAAGACTCGGAATCGAGCCGCTGTTGCAAAGGCAGGCCTACTCGTGTGGCGCCGAGAGAAAAAGAAAAAAAAAAAAAAAAAAAAAAAAAAAAACATTCAGGACATGAATGTCAAACATGACATAACTTTCAATTGGCATCTACTGACCGTTTTTTTTTTATTATAAAGTCAGTAGATGCACTGGACTAAGTCCATCCATGTTTTTACTGAACACCTGATGAGAGAAACGATGTTATTTTCAGATTCAGTGGTGCAAAATTGTCTGAAATCAGTTGAAAAAACACAGACAACTTACAAAAAAATTATTTTGTAACCCTGTGTAATTTATCAAATTTTTGTCACAAATTTGTAGTTTTTCTTGTCAGTTTACTTTGGTCTGATGCATATGACAGATTTCTTTAATAAGTTTGGGGGTATTGTAAAGATTTGAGGGTTTTCTTGTCAATTTTCAACTTTTTCACTCATAAATTTGTAACTTTTTCAACATGCATTTTAAGATTTGTTTAAATGTCTCATAAATTCAAACAACTTTGCTGATAAGTTTTTACTTTAAATTTGTTTTTTGAAACACTGAAGGATTTCAAGATGAAACTTTGTCTGATAAACTCACATCTTTTATTCTTTATTCAGGTTGTGGAGCTGCAGTTTGTCAGAGATCAGCTGTGATTATCTGGTCTCAGCTCTGAAGTCCAACCCCTCCTATCTCAGACATCTGGACCTGGGTACCAACCAGCTGCAGGATTCAGGAGTGAAGCAGCTGTGTGGTTTTCTGGAGAGTCCACATTGTAGACTTGAAGCTCTGAGGTCAGACTCCTCATTTTTGTTGTGTCCATGTGTGTTGTGTGTTCAGGGCTCTGCAACCTGCAGCTCATGTCCACATGTGTCTTTGTTGTCCAGAACCAGCGTCTCCCTCTGACTTGGACAGAAACTAGAAAAATGATCACAAATTCATGAAAAATAGTGTCTATTTAAGAGGAGAAAATTCATAAATTTACTACAAAAATAGTCACATTTCCAAGGACAAAAGCAGGAAATTGCTGTGACATAAATGAAAAATTACTTAAACATTAAATTTTTATGAATAAAATTAGAACATCTACAAAAAATTCTCAGTAAAATTTAAAAATAATAAGAACCAGGTCTAAAATAATGAGAAAAGCTCTGATTTTATGGGAAAAAATGATGAATTTCGGTTAAAATGAAGGTTTATGTGAAAGAAGTTTGTAATTTTCTGAGAGAAATGTGACTTATTTCAGAGCAGAAAAAGTTGTGGATGTTGACAGGCCAGTTTTTTTCTGTCATTGATTTAATTTTCCAGCTTTAATAGAATTCACTGCTCTCTACATGCAGAAGTTTTTTTGGGCCCAAATGCCTCCAGAGCCACTTTTTCAGGCCAAATGTTGCAGCTGGTTGTAGAGGTTTGTGAGCCTGGACTAAGTGAAGATGTGCTCCAAGCAGAGCATTGAGGAGGTGGAGAGCTGCCAGAAGTGTGGAGAGGAGAGTGGGTCAGCGTTAAAGAAGAAGCTGGAGAAGACATTGATGCTGCTGCAGTCCACTGAGGAGAAGAAAGAGAATCCAGAATCTTCTGATCTTCACTCTGGATTGCTGCTGAATGAAGAGTGCCAACACTGGTCTGAGGACAGCCCTACACATTTACAAGCTTTAAGCAGGGAGGTTCAAGCTGTGGCCCGTGGAGCACATTTGGTTTGTGAGCTGTTAAAGAGAGTTAGTTGTGGATTGTAAATGGTTGTGTCCTGAAGTGAGAACTGGGAGTCAGAATGGTTGCCAGTTAATAGGGGTCCCCTCTCTGTGATCAAGGAAAGGTCAGGAGGTCAGTCAGCAGCCTGTGGTGGACCAGATGTGCTCCATGGACCCTAGGTTGGATGTGACTGATTAAAGGTCTTCAACCTGCAGGCCTGTCCACAGCAGCAGTTTTGGGGCTTTAAATCTTCAATATAATCCAGAGTGAAGATCAGAAGATTCTGTTCTTGTCCTTCTCCCTCAGTGGACTGCATCAGCATCAATGTCTGATCACAAGTTGGTCACTTTCAGCTGAAAGTTGAGACTTTTTCATGCAAAACTTTCATTCAATCTTTTGACCAAATGTTTTTCCTTGTAAAATATCAGCTTTTTCTTTCACTTCAGTTTTTCTCTCATCAAATTTTTCTTTCAAAAAGTCACTTTCTTGTCAGTTTGTGACATTTATTTGTAAATTTATTGATTTCTACTCATAAAGTTGCATTTAAAAGTCACTTATTTAAAATAAAATTGACAAACTTTACTATAAAAAGTTCCAGTTTTATATTAAAAAAACACAACAAATTCATGTGAGAAATGCTGCAATTTTACCCACGAAACACAACAAAATGATAGAAAGAAATATGTCAAATTTATGAGGAAAAGAGAAAATTTCTGTCAAAATATTCAACATGGGACTTCCGGTCTGGACGCCATGGCGACTGCAGCTTAACACTGAAGCTCTCAGACCCAATCCAGGATAACACCTTGAAAATCAAACTTAACGGATTTTTGGAGGAGTGAAAATCAAAAGACAAAATCATCATGTCTAAAGGAAAACAGAAGAAACTGAAATTCTCCAGGCCAGGACACGTATCTGCCGGAGAATCTGAACTGGAAGATCTCCGTTCAGAAGACGAGGAACTGGTGATAGCTAACAAAAAGGTTAGCCTGAAATCACTATTTGAGGAGCTACGACGATTTCGCCGAGAAGTTACGGCCGAATTTCAGGAATTCAGAGAAGAATTGAAAAGGACAAACAGCAGAGTGGACCAGGCCGAGAACCGAATCTTGGAAACAGAGGAACGAATAAAAGTGCTCGAAGATTCTGTGCTGGACCTACGCAAAAGACAAGCATCTATAGAGGCTAAGCTAGCCAACCAAGAAGGAAGACAAAGAAGAGACAACATAAGAATTCATGGTCTGATAGAAGGAGCCGAAAACGGTTTTAACTCAATGGCAGAATGCGTGGAATCCTTACTAAGAGAGAAATTGGATATTCCACAAACCACCGACTTGAAGATAGAAAAGGCACATCGTTCATTAGCCGCTAGGCCGGCGGCGGAAGCGCCCCCACGTTCGGTGTTGGTAAGATTTTCCAATTCCAAAATAAAACAAGAGGTTGTAAGACTGGCCTGGCAGAAAAAAGGATTTATGCACCAGGAGAGAAGTCTACGTGGAACACGATTACACCCCGGAGGTCCTTAAAAAGCGCAGGGAATACAATGACGCGAAAAAGGTGTTAAGAGAGAAGAAATTGCGCTTTCAGACTCCATTTCCTGCGAAGTTAAGGGTCTTCTACGGCGATGAAACGTGTCTCTATAATTCGGCGGAAGAAGCAACAGCTGACATGGCGAAAAGAGGGCTCCCGGTAACGGTATTTAAACCCGCAGCAGACCCGAGTGAGAAGATCAAAGCGCAAACATGGACAACACAAAGACCTTCAAAATCCACGGACCAGCAGCGGGAAACCCAGCACCAGAGCGTCGCGGATAAACTATCCGTTTTCAGGTTGGAATAGCGACCTTTTTTTTTTTTTTCTCTTGAATCAATCTGCACATCCAACCCCCCTCATACAAGGTAACAAACATTAAAGGAGATGCGTATTCAGCATGTGGTAAAACATTTCATGGAACAGTCATAATATTTGAAACAAATAAGTCTTTGTAAAAAAAAAAAAAAAACAAAAAAAAAAACTTGTTAAAATAGAAATGTGACAATAATCCACATGTTCTCCTCATACTAACAAATACTGTTTTTGCGTGAATGTTTGATGTGATGGGGGTGGGAGGGTGCACACAATTTCACAGGGTTTAGGCATAAAAGGAAAAAAAAAAATCATTACAAGTTTGGATTGGGTTCTGAAACTCACGTTAAAAGCATGGGGCAGCTTACAGGGGTAAGAGAGGGCCCTCAACACGTAACAGAGTTTGAGGAATTTCCCTCAGGGCCTTCACTCCATCAAGGCTCTTCCAGGGTCTTTAAAAAGACCTCAGCTCAGGAAGTTCTTCTGACAGCTTTTTGTTTTAAAGTTTTATAAGATAAGATAAGATAAGATAAGCCTTTATTAGTCCCACAATGGGGAAATTCCAGGATTGCAACAGCACAGGGATAGCAACACTCAGAGCAATAATCAGAAGGCAAGAAAAAACAACATCTACTAAACATATGTCCATATTACTATAAATATATATATATAGACACACAGTGCAGAGCATTATGGTTGGTTGGTGAATGTGCAGCAGAAAGTCTAAGCTCTCTCTTCGCGGATGCAGCGGGCCAGCTGGAAGTCTTTGGGCATGATGGTGACCCCCTTAGCGAAGAAGAGACCACCAGGTGGGCCTCGCTGGTCTCCTGCAGAGCCATGACGGCGAAGCTCAGGAAACGCGGGACGGTCTTGAAGTCCTGAGCGATCTCCCTCACCAGGCGCTGGACGGGCAGCTTACGGATGAGCAGCTCCGTGGATTTCTGGCAGCGACGGATCTCTCTCAGAGCACGGGCCTGTGACGGTGGCTAGCTGCATCCTGGGGGGCTTCTTCCTCCAGTAGATTTTACGGGCGGTCTGCTTGGTTCTTGGTTCTTCTTATACACTATGTTCTTAATGTTTTTCTTGTTTTTAATGTTCTTTCAGTTTCTGAGTAGCACAAATGAGGGCCACCACACAGTTATACTAAACAAAACAACACAATGGAGAAACAGGGTGTAACCAAAATAATTTCATATAATGTAAAAGGAATCCTGAATCCAGTTAAAAGATCCAAGATTCTAGGCAAAATGAAAAAAGACAAAGCAGGAATAATATTTTTACAAGAAACCCACCTAACAGACGTGGAACACAATAAACTCAGTAGACAAGGGTTTAAAATGATCTCTTCATCTTCATATAAGTCAGGGAGGAGGAGGGGAGTAGCGACATTGATATCAACCAAAATTACATTTGAAAAAAAATCAGAACACAAAGATAAAGAAGGGAGATACAGTTTGGTAACTGGGCGGCTAGAGGGAGAAGATATCACCCTGCTGAATGTGTATGCTCCCCCAGGGGCTAACTGGAAATTTTATAAAAATGTATTCGACCTAATGATAACTAAAGCTCAAGGTTTAGTGACATGTGGTGGGGACTTCAATCTTAGACTGAATCCATACTGGGATGCTTCTGGTAATTCTCCACATCAAAATAACACCCAAAACAGGAAGACTCGGATGCTACTAAAAGAAATGGGAATCTGTGACGTGTGGAGGGAACTCAACCCCAGTGTAAAAGACTATACATTTTACTCAACTCCACATTCATCTTACTCAAGAATTGACTATTTTTTTATGTTTAATAGAGACATTGGAAGAGTAAAAACATGTAAAATAGGACTGATGGATCTCTCTGACCACAGTCCGATCTACATGGACTTAAATATCCAAAATACACAAATAATACATTTTCTTGGAGGTTAAATTCAAATGTCCTGAAAGGACCATTGAAAGATGAATTGGAATCAGATATTCTCAGATATTTGGAAGATAACGATAATGGAGAAGTATCCCCTTTAATACTGTGGGATGCATGCAAAGCTGTAATAAGAGGAAAGATTATTGCAAAACTGGCAACCCAAAAGAAACTAAGACAAGAAAAACTATCCACATTAGAGTCAGAACTTAGGAACCTAGAAAAAGAACACAAAGGCAACACTCATTCTACTGACTCGCTCAAGATTAAGGAAATTAAAAACCAAATAAATGAGATCTACACAATAGAAATCCAGAAGAAACTTACATTTCTGAAACAAAAATACTATGAAGCAGGCAGTAAATCGGCAAAATTGCTAGCCTATAAATTGAGGAAACATCAAACAGAAAGAGCAATCTACAAAATCAGAGACCCAGTATCAAAGGAAATAAAATTCAGAATTCAGGATATTCTTAAAAGCTTCGAGAATTACTATAAGAACTTATACTCCCACAAAAAACATAAAAACGCATCCGAGGCATTCCTAAACACATTAAACCTTCCCCAACTTACGGAGCCACAAAATAAAACACTACTGTCAGAAATACATCCTAAAGAATTGGAAAAAGCAATTATGAAACTTAAAGCTAACAAATCCCCAGGAGCTGATGGCTATACAGCAGAGTGGTACAAAACCTTTAAACAGCAACTATCTCCTCTCCTCCTGAAAACATTTAATTATGTCTTCCACACAGGGGAAATCCCCCCCTCCTGGAGAGAAGGGGTCATTGCAGTTATACCTAAACCTGAAAAGGATAAACTAGAGTGCTCCAACTACAGACCAATCAGTGTACTAAATCAGGACTATAAGCTTTTTACCATTATCCTTGCCAAAAGGTTAGAAAATATACTGACAGACCTAATTCATTTAGACCAAACAGGTTTTATAAGACAAAGACAGACACAAGACAACATTCGACGCACTTTACACATAATTCATCATATAAAAAAATATAACTTAAATGCAGTCATATTGGGATTAGATGCTGAAAAAGCATTCGATTCGGTTGACTGGTCTTTTCTATATAGAATCTTATCCAGTTTCAATTTTCATAACAACTTCATTAGAACTATACAGGCATTATATAAAAAACCAACAGCTAAAATAAGGATTAACGGTAATTTATCATCATCTTTTGAACTGGAAAGAGGATGTCGTCAGGGCTGCCCCCTGTCTCCACTGCTCTTTGCAATCTTCATAGAACCTCTGAGCCAATGGATAAGACAAAACCAAAAAATTCAAGGTATTACACTTGGTCAGAAGGAACATAAAATAGCACTCTTTGCTGATGACATTTTAATATACCTAGGGCAGCCGGACACTTCTTTACCAGAACTAACCTCAGTTTTTTCAGAGTATGGAGATTTATCGGGGTACAAATTAAACATGCATAAAACCCAAGTTTTAACATTCAACTATGACCCAAATCATTATTCACTAAGCAAACTCAAAATTAACTGGGAGTCGGAATCTATGAAATATCTGGGGGTCAATATCCCGAAACAACTCAACAAAATTATATCACTAAACTATGATCCACTGGTGACAAAAATAAAATCTGACCTAGCAAGATGGAATATGATACCATTCTTGAGTACTGCACAAAGAATTGAAGCAGTCAAAATGAATATACTTCCACGTCTTCTATACCTTTTCCAAACAATACCGGTAGAACCTCCCAAAAAAACATGGCAGGAGCTGGACAGAAGGATCTCAAGATTCATATGGCAGGGCAAGAGACCTAGAATCAGATATAGAACCCTACAGCTAAACAAAGACAAAGGTGGGCTTGCGCTGCCAAATATCAGGGATTACTTTAAAGCCGCACAAATTAAAACTTTAGTAGAGATATGTAACCCAGTCTACACTGCACAATGGAAGGAGATCGAATGCCAAATAACAAGTGACATCCCCCTACAGGCGATAATAGGGAACAATGCCTTACCTAAGCTTTTGAATAACACTAACCCATGGATAGAGACCCCGCTAAAAATTTGGTTTAAGATAGTCAGAGAGAATCAAACTAAAGAGCCCTATCGACTTCTGCAATGGATTGCCTATGATCAGGACTTTACTCCTAATAAAACAGACACCAGATTTAAAAAGTGGAAGGAGAAAGGGCTGATAAAATATTACGATTTTTTTAAAGGGCAAATCTTAAGAAGTTTTGAAGATTTGAAAAAACAAGGCCTAATAAATCAAGACCTTTACAGGTTCTTCCAGCTTAGACACCACATAAACAATATACTTAAAAAGGAGGTTTTGGAAAGGGCCCAGTCAGGTGTTCTGAAGGTCTTCTTAATGGCATATAAAGGGATCCCAGGGATCAGATACATTTCTAAAATATACCAAGGTCTTCAAGACTTAAAAGGAGACAACACATCTTATATAAAAGAGAGATGGGAAAAAGAGGGGAATTTCACTTTACAACTGGAAATATGGGAAAAGCTAAATAAACAGCAATGGAAAAGTACCTCATCCCTGCAGTGGAGAGAATTTGGATGGAAAAACTTGGTAAGATTTTTCAGAACACCTGCACAAAACAAATTTACCCATAAGGGATTGAACTGTTGGCGCTTGTGTGGTGAAAAGACTGCAAATCATTTTCATGTGTTTTGGTCATGCCCAGTTATCCACCAATATTGGACCAATGTACAGACAATATTGGGGAAAATATTCAAAATAACAGTTCCCTTTTCTTTTGTAACTTTGTATTTGGGTTTACTACCGGACTCACTGGAAAGACGAGGAGAAAAATACTTATTCAGTGTTTTAATATTGGCAAGCAAAAAAGCTCTAACTAAAAAATGGATGTTGAAGGACTGTCCTACACCTGAAGATTGGACTAACGTGATCCAAGACATTTACTCGATGGAAAAGTTGACATTCGCACTGAGACAAGACATGGATGGGTTCTTGAACTTTTGGCAACCCTGGACCGCATATGTGTCTTCCATTAGATCTAATCTTTGACAAATACCATTTCAATAATGGTTCCGCTCTTTGTTCCAACACTACTCAGATGCTCTTTTATCTTTATTTACTTACTTTTTCTTTTTGTTTGTTTTTTGCTGGTTTGTTTGTTTTTTTTGTTTTTTGTTTTTTGTTTTTTGTTTTTTTTTTCTCTTTAATTTCACTTTTTCTTTCACTTTAAAAAAAGAAAAAAAAGGGGTGTTGTAAGAATTAATCTTCCAATGTTGTCAGATATCAGAAAATAAGGGAACATGTGATGAAAATGTAAACACTGCATTGCTGTAACGACCTGTATACCCTTTACAAAAACTTAAATAAAAAAAAAAAAAAATATTCAACATAAATTAGCATCAAACAGCCAAAAATTAGAAAGAAAAGTGACAAAATTTCTGATGACAAAGAAAGTTGAAGTTTTATTGTAAAAAGTCACAAATGTGTGAAATCTGCAGCCTTTTATACATGAAAAGGTTAAAAATTACAACAGAAAAATATATTAGGGATGTGATTTTTCCGCTAATTCGCGGAATTCCGCTTTTTTTTTTATCTTCCAGGAAGATAAAGTACGTTAAGTACGTTAAGTACGTTTGCGGCTTGTGGTTTATGAACGCAGTGAAGCTGCGCCCTTTCAGCCAGAACAGGAAGTGGCGTATGGCCAGGTGGAGAGCCAGTAACTCTCTGTCCAACACGCTGTATTTACGCTCACTGTCATGCAAAGACCTGCTAAAAAAGGTGAGCTACTGCCAAGAACCTGCGACGCATTGCTCCACGACGGACGCTATGCCCATGTCCGAGGCGTCGGTAGTGAGCGCTATCCGAGCCGCCGGGTCTGGGTGCGCCAGTAGTTCAGCGTTTGCCAGAGCTGTTTTAACCTCAGAGAACGCCTGCTCCCGCTCAGGAGTCCAGTCCACTCTGTCCACCGGTTTCCGTTTCTTGAGTGCGGCGTTCAACGGCTGTATGAGCTGAGCTGCGCGGGGGAGGAAACGGTTATAAAAGTTAACCATCCCCCAAAACTCCCGCAGCGCCCTGACATTGATGTTGAGGAGAAAAAATAGCAAAACAATTTAGTTAGATTACTTTTATGATTCCAAACAGTCTGAAATTGACAGTGCACAGTGGACATTGACTCATAACTTTTGAATATTTCTAAGACTTGGCTGCATCAGTTATTGTGCAAAATGAACTGCTCAAGACTCAATGGAGATTGAAGCTGGTGATCTGAAATGAATGCTGGAATTATAAAAAGTAATGGTATGTTGGAATTTTATTTCTATTATGGAACAGACAAAGTTAACTGATTTTGATTTGATCAGGTGTTAAAGCATGTGATGGATAATGCTTGTTGGAATATTTTAGGAATGCTATCTTCTTGGAACATAAGTCAATATTATACAGTAATAAGTGGCATTCAGCTGTTTGTTTTATGTCATTTAAGCACAGTTCTGGTACTTAAAAATCATAAAAACCCAGGAGCTTCGGGGGGCTTCGCCCCCCCTGCCCCCCCACCAAGGCTCTGCCCCAGACCCCCTGCTGAATTTTCAGATAATTTCCCCAACCCCAAATCACATCCCTAATATATTCCAAAATGAGAAAATTTTTGCCCAAACTATCAAACATTTTTGTAAAAAAAATGATTGTAGACCAAATAAAAACCAGCCTCACAAATATGAAAGAAACTATTCAAAAATTTACTGGAAAAACTTTGAGTTTTACATGAAAAAATGTGAGAAATCGATGTGAAAATGGCTGCAAATTTAGCCATAAAAGGTAACAATTGTGAAAAGGAAAATGTGGCAAATTTAATCAAAGTTGAGAAAATGTCTGCCAACAATCTCAGATATTTTGGAGAAAAGTTGCAATTTAATGAGGAAAAGCTGCCCACAAACTGGCAACCAAAAATTCCCCAAAGCTGCAAAATGTGCAATTTCCTGGGCAAAGTTTGATTTTGGTGCTAAAAGGAAGGCAGTTTTGTGCTGTTTGACTTTAGTTTGCAGCTTGAGATTTTTCTGCCTCCATGCAGGTTTGTTTTGGACCAGAACCCCTCAGTCTGGCTCTGTGTGGAGTTCAGGTTCCTGAGCTGTGCTGGAGAACACGGCTCTCCAACATGTGGCCCTTTGAGCACATCCAGTGTCTCCATGTGGATGTGATGAAAATGTAGTGGAGGAAATGTAACTAGTTGCTGATGTGTGACTCCTTCATGCAACCACAGGAAGGCAGAAGAATGCTGGTTGGAGGTCAAAGGTCATTCTAAAGCAAGCTTGAGTGGTGTAAATGTGGTTTTTGGAGGTTTCTAGATGGAGTCCAGTGATAGGCTGCGTGTCTTTGTGCATGTTTGGACTCTGTCTTCAAGCTGCATTTGTCCATCAAGTCAAAGAAAGACGGAGACTCAGCAGCTGTGGGCAGCAAAACAACTTCAGTGACACATGAACACATGATTGTGACATTTAGACATGAATGCAGCAGGTTTCACATCCAGCCACTATCAAGCTGCAGCAATCAGCCTCCGTGCACGTTTCTCTGTCTACAGCTGGGAAACGTGCACCATGATGCTGTGACTCCAAAGTGTGGAATGACTCCAAGAGAACCAGACTGCTGACCCAGAAACCTTTAGAAATGATAGAAACCTTTAGAACTGATGTGCTGAATCCAAAATCCATGATGGCCACATGTTGTTTTAGACGTTTTTGTTTACATGTACGGGGATTTTCACTTTATATGATGCAAAATTCTTTTTTATGTCCTGAAATTCTCTGAATTGTGAACAATGATGACGTAACATTCAATTTGCATCTACTGACCTTTATATAAAGGTCAGTAGATGCACAGGACTAAGTCAGTCCAGGTTTTTACTGAGCACCTGATGGAGAGAAACGGATGTTATTTTCAGATTCAGCGGTGCAAAATTGTCTTAAATCAGTTGAAAAAACACAGACAACTTACAAAAACATTATTTTGTAACCCTGTGTAATTTATCAAATTTTTGTCACAAATTTGTAGTTTTTTTTGTCAATTTACTTTGGTCTGATGCATATGACAGATTTCTTTAATAAGTTTGGGGGTATTGTAAAGATTTGAGGGTTTTCTTGTGAATTTTCAACTTTTTCACTCATAAATTTGTGACTTTTTCAACATGCATTTTAAGATTTGTTTAAATGTCTCATAAATTCAAACAACTTTGCTGATAAGTTTTTACTTTAAATTTGTTTTTTGAAACACTGAAGGATTTCAAGATGAAACTTTGTCTGATAAACTCACATCTTTTATTCTTTATTCAGGTTGGAGGACTGCAGTTTGTCAGAGATCAGCTGTGATTATCTGGTCTCAGCTCTGAAGTCCAACCCCTCCTATCTCAGACATCTGGACCTGGGTTGGAACCAGCTGCAGGATTCAGGAGTGAAGCAGCTGTGTGGTTTTCTGGAGAGTCCACATTGTAGACTTGAAGCTCTGAGGTGAGACTCCTCATTGTTGTTGTGTCCATGTGTGTTGTGTGTTCAGGGCTCTGCAACCTGCAGCTCATGTCCACATGTGTCTTTGTTGTCCAGAACCAGCGTCTCCCTCTGACTTGGACAGAAACTAGAAAAATGATCACAAATTCATGAACAATAGTGTCTATTTAAGAGGAGAAAATTGATAAATTTACTACAAAAATAGCCACATTTCCAAGGACAAAAGCAGGAAATTGCTGTGACATAAATGAAAAATTACTTAAACATTAAATTTTTATGAATAAAATTAGAACATCTACAAAAAATTATCAGTAAAATTTAAATAATAAGAACCAGGTCTAAAATGATGAGAAACGCTCTGATTTTATGAGACAAAATGACCAATTTCGGTTAAAATGAAGGTTTATGTGAAAGAAGTTTGTAATTTTCAGAGAGAAATGTGACTTATTTCAGAGCAGAAAAAGTTGTGGATGTTGACAGGCCAGTTTTTTCTGTCATTGATTTAATTTTCCAGCTTTAATAGAATTCACTGCTCTCTACATGCAGAAGTTTTTTTGGCCCAAATGCCTCCAGAGCCACTTTTTCAGGCCAAATGTTGCAGCTGGTTGTAGAGGTTTGTGAGCCTGGACTAAGTGAAGATGTGCTCCAAGCAGAGCATTGAGGAGGTGGAGAGCTGCCAGAAGTGTGGAGAGGAGAGTGGGTCAGCGTTAAAGAAGAAGCTGGAGAAGACATTGATGCTGCTGCAGTCCACTGAGGAGAAGAAAGAGAATCCAGAATCTTCTGATCTTCACTCTGGATTGCTGCTGAATGAAGAGTGCCAACACTGGTCTGAGGACAGCCCTACACATTTACAAGCTTTAAGCAGGGAGGTTCAAGCTGTGGCCCGTGGAGCACATTTGGTTTGTGAGCTGTTAAAGAGAGTTAGTTGTGGATTGTAAATGGTTGTGTCCTGAAGTGAGAACTGGGAGTCAGAATGGTTGCCAGTTAATAGGGGTCCCCTCTCTGTGATCAAGGAAAGGTCAGGAGGTCAGTCAGCAGCCTGTGGTGGACCAGATGTGCTCCATGGACCCTAGGTTGGATGTGACTGATTAAAGGTCTTCAACCTGCAGGCCTGTCCACAGCAGCAGTTTTGGGGCTTTAAATCTTCAATATAATCCAGAGTGAAGATCAGAAGATTCTGTTCTTGTCCTTCTCCCTCAGTGGACTGCATCAGCATCAATGTCTGATCACAAGTTGGTCACTTTCAGCTGAAAGTTGAGACTTTTTCATGCAAAACTTTCATTCAATCTTTTGACCAAATGTTTTTCCTTGTAAAATATCAGCTTTTTCTTTCACTTCAGTTTTTTCTCTCATCAAATTTTCTTTCAAAAAGTCACTTTCTTGTCAGTTTGTGACATTTATTTGAAAATTTATTGATTTCTACTCATAAAGTTTCATTTAAAAGTCACTTATTTAAAATAAAATTGACAAACTTACTATAAAAAGTTCCAGTTTGTTGTGTATTAAAAAACACAACAAATTCATGTGAGAAATGCTGCAATTTTACCCACGAAACATCACAAAATTATAGAAAGAAATATGTCAAATTTATGAGGAAAAGAGAAAATTTCTGTCAAAATATTCAACATAAATTAGCATCAAACAGCCAAAAATTAGAAAGAAAAGTGACAAAATTTCTGATGACAAAGAAAGTTGAAGTTTTATTTTAAAAAGTCACAAATGTGTGAAATCTGCAGCCTTTTTTACATGAAAAGGTTAAAAATTACAACAGAAAAATATATTCCAAAATGAGACAATTTTTGCCCAAACTATCAAACATTTTTGTAAAAAATTATTTTTAAATAAAATAAAAACCAGCCTCACAAATATGAAAGAAACTATTCAAAAATTTACTGGAAAAACTTTTGATTTTACATGAAAAACTGTCAAAAACTCATGTGAAAATGTCTACAAATTTAGCTGTAAAAGGTAACAATTGTGAAAAGGAAAATGTGACAAATTTAATCAAAGTTGAGAAAATGTCTGCCAACAATCTCAGATATTTTGGAGAAAAGTTCCAGTTTAATGAGGAAAAGCTGCCCACAAACTGGCAACTCAAAATTCCCCAAGCTGCAAAAATGTGCAATTTCCTGGGCAAAGTTTGATTTTGGTGCTAAAAGGAAGGCAGTTCTGTGCTGTTTGACTTTAGTTTGCAGCTTGAGGTTTTTCTGCCTCCATGCAGGTTTGTTTTGGACCAGAACCCCTCAGTCTGGCTCTGTGTGGAGTTCAGGTTCCTGAGCTGTGCTGGAGAACACGGCTCTCCAACATGTGGCCCTTTGAGCACATCCAGTGGCTCCATGTGGATGTGATGAAAATGTAGTGGAGGAAATGTAACTAGTTGCTGATGTGTGACTCTTTCATGCAACCACAGGAAGGCAGAAGAATGCTGGTTGGAGGTCAAAGGTCATTCTAAAGCAAGCTTGAGTGGTGTAAATGTGGTTTTTGGAGGTTTCTAGATGGAGTCCAGTGATAGGCTGCGTGTCTTTGTGCATGTTTGGACTCTGTCTTCAAGCTGCATTTGTCCATCAAGTCAAAGAAAGACGGAGACTCAGCAGCTGTGGGCAGCAAAACAACTTCAGTGACACATGAACACATGATTGTGACATTTAGACATGAATGCAGCAGGTTTCACATCCAGCCACTATCAAGCTGCAGCAATCAGCCTCCGTGCACGTTTCTCTGTCTACAGCTGGGAAACGTGCACCATGATGCTGTGACTCCAAAGTGTGGAATGACTCCAAGAGAACCAGACTGCTGACCCAGAAACCTTTAGAAATGATAGAAACCTTTAGAACTGATGTGCTGAATCCAAAATCCATGATGGCCACATGTTGTTTTAGACGTTTTTGTTTACATGTACGGGGATTTTCACTTTATATGATGCAAAATTCTTTTTTATGTCTTGAACTTCTCTGAATTGTGAACAATGATGACGTAACATTCAATTTGCATCTACTGACCTTTATATAAAGGTCAGTAGATGCACAGGACTAAGTCAGTCCAGGTTTTTACTGAGCACCTGATGGAGAGAAACGGATGTTATTTTCAGATTCAGTGGTGCAAAATTGTCTTAAATCAGTTGAAAAAACACAGACAACTTGCAAAAACATTATTTTGTAACCCTGTGTAATTTATCAAATTTTTGTCACAAATTTGTAGTTTTTCTTGTCAATTTACTTTGGTCTGATGCATATGACAGATTTCTTTAATAAGTTTGGGGGTATTGTAAAGATTTGAGGGTTTTCTTGTGAATTTTCAACTTTTTCACTTATAAATTTGTGACTTTTTCAACATGCATTTTCAGATTTGTTTAAATGTCTCATAAATTCAAACAACTTTGCTGATAAGTTTTTACTTTAAATTTGTTTTTTGAAACACTGAAGGATTTCAAGATGAAACTTTGTCTGATAAACTCACATCTTTTATTCTTTATTCAGGTTGGAGTGGTGCAGGTTGTCAGAGATCAGCTGTGATTATCTGGTCTCAGCTCTGAAGTCCAACCCCTCCTATCTCAGAGAGCTGCACCTGTGGGGAAACAACCTGGAGGATCCAGATGTTCAGCAGCTGTGTGACCTTCAGCAGAGTCCAGACTACAGACTGGAGGATCTGAGGTCAGTAGAGGGTTGGAGTCAGTCTGTGCTGCTTTCAGCAGGATTGTCCTAAAGCCAGTTGGTGTGAAAGCAAAGATCCAGTGTTGCTGTAAAGCTGCAGCTTCTCAGTGCTGCTTTCCTCAGTGAAGCTGTGAGAGGAGAATGGTGACAGGCTTCAGGATTGGACAGAAACACAGAGAGAGCAGTGGTGGAGCGAGACTTTGATCCATGGGGGAGCCGGAGGGTGGGCAAGACTTTATCAGGGGGGCCATAGACTAAGAAAGGAAATGATTGTGCTGCTCTCTCTAACACACACACTCACGTGCACTACTGAGCTGCTGTGATCACTGTGGTCACATCAGAGAAGCATGGAAGGTCAAATATCTGGACATTAATAATCTGGGTCACCAAGTGGAAATATTTTCAACAAGGAAAACTCAAGCAGGAGATTTTTGTGTGAAATACTTTGCAGGGTTTATTGAACACAGTTTGTGTTCCACAAATGAACAGAATTTTATGCTTATAGTGGCTTCATTCTCTTAATCTTGGTTGTTTTCTCTGAAGGATCAGTGGGATCGTGGTCAGACGTTCTGCAGATAAAACCTGTGAGTACTGATGCTAAAAAACAGAAAAGTGATATAATTAGCTTCATGGTTCAGCACAGAAATGGTCAGAAATTGTTTGTTTTTTATGGTTCGGGCTTAAATTTATCAGCTAGGAGGCATTTCAGATGTTTTTAAATGTCCCTGTTTACACATTTTAACTTCACGTGTCAGAAAATTCAGTCTGAGGATGAAAGTCCAAACCTGCTAAAATTCCTCTGTTCCAAAATCTTTTCAGTGGGTGTGAAGGCGGCGCTGGAGGAAGATGATGTGAGCCCAGAGAAACCGTCATCACCAGGTGAAGGTGGGAGACTTTCTCTGGATGATTTTATTTAGCATTTCTACTAATATGTTTGTTAAAGCTGCTGTCATTAAATTCTGAGCTTCTAACCACAAAAGACTTGAAGTGAAATTTGGCCCCTCCCCCTAAAGCTCGGCTCCACTGGACCTGATCTAGCGCTGTTGGTGCTTTTGGATCCTCCTCCCTCAACAAGAATTTGGTGTTTTTCTGACATCCACATCACTGCAGTCACATGGTGGTACAGAGGCGATGTTGGAGGAGGACCATCCAGACTCGGTGATGTGAAGCGGTGATCCCTGAAGCTCAGCATCACGTTTCTGAACCAGAACCATGTGGCTGCAGCGGTGGAGTCTGACTGCAGCAGCTCCAAACAGCTGCAGTCTCCATGTTCTGGAGCGTGGTGAGGCTAGATCTATTTTTGGTGCTGTAGCGCCCCTAAAGCTCTGATCCTAGACTCGCTCCTGTTCTGGAGCCTTCCAAAGCACCGTCAGATAATCATGATGGTCCACAGCAGCAAGAGCATGCACATGTGCAGAAATAGAAAAGCAGGGGTGTCTAAGAGGAAGTGGAGACCTGAAGCTGCTGCAGTGGGATTCTGAACCAGATCTAATGGAGACTTTTTCTCTGTCTTCTCCTGTCAGCAGCATCTGACGTTAAACTGAACCTGAAGTCACCAGAGCCAGAGTCCGACTGCTCCAAGGAGGACACAGAGCTGATGAAGGTGATCCTGAGCTTCACACATTTAAGGTCTCCAACCATCAAAGGTCCTGAAAATATGTTGAAGAAATCAGAGCTGGAGCAGGAGCTTCAGCACAGAAACTTGATCTGCTCTCAAAAGTTTGTCATAGTCAGGCTTCAGCTTTCTGCCCATCCTTGTGTTCTGATCAGTGTACAGACTGTCTTCCTCCTGACCATGTGGTCACTGATGACTTCTGCTCCGCTGCTCTGAACATGTGGATCATTTGTTCCTTTTTGAATTTCAGCCTCCATCCATCTTCACACCTGAGGTTCAGATGGAGTCTGCTCAGATCCACTACAGGTAATCCCACCATCACAGCCCAGCTGCCTTCACTCACAAACTCTGCATTTCCATCTCTGTCGTCATCAGACAGGACAGAGCTGCCGCATGTTCTGCTGCCTGTAGTCATCACTGTTCCAGCCACCAGCATCATGAGAGCTTCTGCTGTTGGCTTGAAACTAAATATCAAACAGCTGCAGGAGGCCTGTAGAAGGTCCTACCAGCTGCTTCTTCAGAACTTTTCCTGTCAGGGGTGTGCTGGTCCAGACTACAGGGTGGAATCTGACATCAGGTGCGTCCACCATCTCACATGTCCAGGTCTAACAACAGCTGTGTGTCCTTTAAAACCTGCAGGTTTGACTGTTTCTGCCTTTGGATGAGGATTCAAGAACCTCATTACAAAGCAGAACATCCACCGTCACAAACTACAGAGCTGAACGTCCACTGATATTTTTTTTTTGATTTTGTATACTTTACTGATCCCCAGAGGGGAAATTGAGGACATCCACCTGGATGGATGAAGCAGCCACGGTACGGCGCTATCCCTTAACCATTCACACACACATTCACACCTAGGGCCACTTTAGAGTCTCCAGTTAACCAAACCTGCATGTTTTTGGCCTGTGGGAGGAAACCGGAGAAATCCTGGAGTAAACCCATGCAGACACGGGGAGAACATGCAAACTCCACACAGATCACTGTTGGTCAGGGGCTGTGATCGAACCAGGGATCTCATGGCCAAGGGTGAGTTGCTGTGCTGGTGCAGTGCTAACCACTGCGGTGCGGTGGTGAAGGTGGTGTTTGGTCGGCTTCACAGGTCATCCCTGGGCGTGAAGAGAAGAAGGTGCTCTGGAGTTGAACCGTCTGATGGTTTTCTGGGGGCTGGCTCCTCTACTGGGGCAGACTGATGTTTGGGGTGATATGTCTATTGCATGGTGTTGATATGAATGATAATTGGTTATTGTAGTTTGTTGCTGAAAAGAAACCTATTTGTATATATGTTCTGCAAAGAGGATTGTTTGGGATTATTTATTTTAGGAGCATAGCAATTTTATGTTAAAGGACTGTGTTTTAGCAGAGACAACAGAATCATCCGTCTAGTTGTGTGGGCTGGGACGGTAGCCCACCTGTTCCCCCCTAGACTTAGTTGTTTTGTGTGAATGTTGTAGGCCCTGATATATTTCTGTTTACTTTAGTGCATGATTTGGGTTCTAAACGGTCCTGATTGTATGTGTGGGTTTTGAACCTTTTTTTTGGGGGGGGGGGGGGTGATGTTGTTCATAGGACATATTATTGTGTGACACAGGTGGTGGCTCCACCTTTCCGTTTGTATCACCACCTGGGGTATAAGCGGCTGTGGGGAAGAGGGGCGGTCTCTTTTACCTCTCTGCCTGACGGGAGCGTCTGTATTACTTGTGTGAGTCCGCAATAAAGTCATGTTCAGTTCCACCTTAAGTCTCGTCATTCACCCTCAGTTACGGACATAACAGTCTCATCATCATATTACGGATGCAGGGAAAAACACAAGAAAAAAACAGAACTATTTCCACAAAAATCACTAACAGGTTCATGATGAGACCTCTCCATGAAGAGAACAACCAACTTAACGAGGTATGTTCAACAGTGGCATTGTCTTTGGCTATGGTAGCCTTCAAAGCAGTCAAATTCGGTATGGCTGAAGCAGTCACGTGACCATCTGCATCATTTTCAGGTATAAAGGTACAACAATAATCCCCCACAATTGCACACACACACCCTCGGGCAGCTGTTATTTGATCAAGAACCATTCTATTTTGCATCAACATAAGTCTAAGAACTGTGAACTCCTCATTTATACCAGAAAAAGCAGGCAAGGAAAAATTCACAAATGATTGTAATCTATAGGTAGTTGATTCAATCCATAAGGTGTTCTTTGCCACTCCCACCCAAGGAATTAAGTAGATAACCTTCTGCACAGCAGTTTCTAACTTCAATTCTTTCTGCACATCTGTGCCCCAGATGGGATCATGTGGTGAAAAAGAGACATCTCTCTTTACCCTGCCTGTCTTGCCGACAATATGATGGTATGGCCAGTCACCACCACGGGGGCACACATCCCTCCCCAATTCATGGGCAGGTGTGAGTAGGCACAATGGCCACACAGCCACCAACCCCCTGTCACCATATATGTGCCGTACTTGTGGGAATCACAAATTATGGTGCTACAGAGCTCCTGCAAGGTGACATCGTGTTCCAGACTGACAATAAAGATCTTCAGGACAGCTTTTGCCCACTACGTTGGTCCAGTAGGTAGCAGTAAAGGGGCAAGATGCACTATGTACCATTGCAAACCTGGAAAATGATAAACTGCCCAAAGAGACATTTCCACACCCTTTTAGACTAAAGGAAAAACTCACCAGTGAGGTTAATCTTGCCTTCACCGAGTACGGGGTGTCATTGTGTCTCCGGTCAGTGGAGTCATAGACAATGTGGCAAGTGTGGTTTAAGTTAATACTTGCTGTACTATTTCCATATATAGCCCTGTGCAAGAAACAAACAGCTTCTGACAGTTCAATTGGTTTAGCAGTAACAGATATTGATCAGCTGAGAGTGGGAGCAAGGAACACACATAACAATTTGAATGATTAGCTGTTTTGGCTGTGTGGTTAGGATACTTCCACCACACATTACTAGCATGTGATAATGTGTGATAACATACCTAGCCCTGCAATAAATAGGTAATGATGCTTCTAAGAATGACAAAATCAAAGTGTCATCACAAGAATGATGATGAAAAAACAAGTGTACCATTCACAACCTTCTGCTGCCAACCTTCTCTCTCGTGCATTTTGTCTCTCCATGATAAACAACAGTTGTTTTGCTATACAAGCCATTGCTGGGCACCACGAGGGCACTGTCAGACAAACACTTGGATAGAAAACAATGACTTGCTTGTATAGTTAAACAGTTAAACGGTCTCTTGCTGAGGGTTTTGAGCGGGGTAAAGTTTGCAATGTGTGCCCTAAATAGTTGGCCTCCTTTTTCCACAACTGTAATTTTTCCTTATTTACTTTGTGACCTTTCCTCCAGTGGGCTCACCACCTGCAGGAGGGATCATGGGGGTCTGGTGCTATGTGGATCAGGTGGCAGTCAAAGGCGGAGACCTTGATGGTCTGATCCCAAGCTTCCAAAACTGGCTTTTGGGACGTGGAATGTCACCTCTCTGGTGGGGAAGGAGCTTGAGCTGGTATATGAGGTTGAGAGATACTGGCTAGATATACATGTAGTCGGCCTCACCTAAACACACAGCTTCGGTTTGGGAACCAGTGTCCTATAGAGGGGCTGGAGCTTGTCCTACTCTGGAGTTGCCCCAGGTGAGAGGTGACGAGCAGGGGTGGGTATTCTTGTATCCCCCCCACCTTGCTGGCTCTATATTGGAGTTTTCCCTGGTGGGTGAAAGAGTTGTTTCCCTGGGCCTTTGGGTTGGGAAGTGGGTCCTGACCATCATTTGTGCCTATGCACCAAATGATGGTTCAGAGTACACACCCTTTTTGGAGTCTCTGACTGGGTTGCTGGAGAGTGCTGCTCTTGGAGACTCTATTGTCCTACTGGGGACTTCAATGTACATGTGGGCAATGGCAGCGAAACCTGGAAGGGGTGATTGGGAGGAACGGCCTGCCCAATCTGAACCCGAGTGGTGTTCAGTTATTGGACTTCTGTGCTAACCACAGTTTGTCCAGAACAAACACCATGTTCAAGCGAAAGGGTGTCCATATGTGCACCTGGCACCAGGACACCCTAGGTCACAGGTCGATGATCGATTTTGTTATTGTGTCATCAGATCTGTGACTTTATGTCTTGGACACTCAGGTAAAGAAAGGTGCAGAGCTGTCAACTGATCACTACCTGGTGGTGAGTTGGATCCAATGGCAGGGGAGGAAGCCATTCAGACCCGGTAGACCCAAAGTAGGCAGAGTGAGGGTGTGTTGGAAATGTCTGGCTGAGGCCCCTGTCTAGGAGGTCTTCAACTCCCACCTCCGGAAGAACTTCGTCCACATTCCGAGGGAGTCTGAAGACATGGAGTTTGAATGGGCCATGTTCTCCACCTCCATTGTTGAAGCGGCTAACCAGAGCTGCAGTCACAAGGTCATCAGGGCATCTCGTGGTGGCAACCCCCAAACCAAGTGGTGGACACCAGTTGTGAGGGGGGCCATTAAGCTGAAGAAGATAAATCAAGGTTGGTTGGCTTGTGGGACTCCTGAAGCAGCTGAGGTGTACCGGCAGGCCAAGCGGAGTGGAGCTCAGGTGGTTGCTGAAGCAAAAACTCGGGTATGGGAGGAGTTCGGTGAGGCAATGAAACAAGACTTTCGGTCAGCCTCGAAGAGATTCTGGCAAACTGTCCTGTGGCTCAGGAGAAAGCAGCTCCCTGTCCACACTGTGTATGGTGCGGATGGGGTGCTGTTGACTTCCACTGGGGATATCGTTGGGCAGTGGAAGGAATATTTCGAGGAGCTCCTCAATCCCACTAATACGTCTTCCACAGAGGAAGCAGGGCTTGTGGACGAGGGGGACGACTTGCCTATCACAGGGGCTGATGTCGCCAAGGTGGTTAAAAATCTCCTTGGTGGTCGGGCCCTGGGGGTGGACAAGATTCACCCTGAGTATCTCAAAGCCCTGGATGTTGTAGGGCTGTCATGGTTGTCATGCCTCTGCAAACATTGCATGGAGGTCGTGGGCAGTGCCTTTGGCATGGCAAACCAGGGTGGTGGTTCCTCTCTTCAAAAAAGGGGGCCGGAGGGTGTGCTCCAACTTTAGAGGGATCACACTCCTCAGCCTCCCTGGGAAGGTGTATACCAAGGTACTGGAGAGGAGAGTCCAGCCGTTAGTTGAACCTCGGATTCAGGAGGAACAATGTGGTTTTCATCCTGGCCGTGGCACGTCAGACCAGCTCTAAGAGGGTAACTCTTAAGAATCCTGGAGTGTTCGTGGGAGTTTGCCCAACCAGTTTATATGTTTTTTTGTGGACTTGGAGAAGGTATTCAACCGTGTCCCTTATGGTTTTTTTGTGGGGGTGCTTCGGGACTATAGGGTATCGGGCTTGCTGTTACAAGCTATTTGGTCTCTGTACGACCGTTGTGAGAGTTTGGTTCGTATTACCAACACTGCCTCTGTCTCATTCCCAATGAGAGTTTGACTCTGCCAGGGCTGCCCTTTGTCACCGATCCGGTTCATAATTTTTATGGACAGAATTTCTAGGCACAGCCAGGAAATGGAGGGTGTCATGCTTTGTGACCACAGGATCTCATCTCTGTTATTTGCAGATGATGTTCTCCTGCTGGCTTCATCCAGCAATGACCTACTGTTCCTACTGGGATGGTTTGCTGCTGAGTGTGAAGCGGCTGGGATGAGAATCAGCCCCTCCAAGTCTGAGTCCATGGTCCTCAGCCAGTAAAAGGTGGCTTGTCCTCTCCGGGTTGGGGACAGGCTCCTTCCCCAAGTGGAGGAGTTTAAGTGTCTTTGGGTCTTATTCACAAGTGATGGGAGAATGGAGCGAGAGATTGACAGATGGATTGGAGCAGCATCTGCAGTGATGCGAATGTTGTACCGGTTTGTTGTGGTGAATAGGGAGCTGAGCTCTAAGGCAATGCTGGCGATTTACCAGCCAATTTATGTTCCTACCCTCACCTTTGGTCACGAGCTTTGGGTAATGACCAAAAGAATGATATTGTGGATACAGGCAACTGAAATTAGCTTTCTTTGTAGGATCGCTGGACTCACCCTTAGAGATAGGGTGAGGAGCTCAGTCATCCAGGAGAGGCTCAGTATAGAACCGCTGCTCCTCCACATTGAAAGGAGCCAGTTGAGGTGGTATGGGCATCTGATCAGGATGCCTCCTGGCTGCCTCCCACTTGAGGTGTTTCGGGCACATCCCACTGGGAGGAGACCCCGGGGCAGACCCAGGACTCGCTGGAGAGACTATGTCTCCCAGCTAGTCTGGGAACGCCTTGGTATCTTCTCTGAAGAGCTGGAGCAGGTGGTTGGGGAGAGGCAAGTCTTGGCTTCTCTGCTTGAACTGCTGCGTTCGTGACCCGGACTTCCAGAAAAGCGGTAGAAGATGGATTGATGGTTTGATGGACTTTGTGACCTTGTTCTGCTAAAAATCGCAGTGAGGCATTGGTGTTTTGTTTGCATGTTTCTTCATCAGGTGATGCCAGTAAGATATTGTCAATATAAAGGAGCAGCTGGCTCCTATTAGGAGGAATAAAATGTGCCAAATTTGCTGACATTGCCTGAAAAAAAAAAAAAAAAAGCTGGTGATTCATAGTAACCTTGTGGTAACCTGGTGAATGTGTACCTTTTGTTTTCAAATGTGAATGCAAACCAAACCAGATGATCTGGATGTATTGGGATGGTGAAAAAAGTGTTGCTGATTTCTATCACTGGGAAATATTGCATGTATGGTTGTTGGTCATTTACAGTGCATCCGGAAAGTATTCACAACGTTTCACTTTTTCCACATTTTATGTTACAACCTTATTCCAAAAGAGATTAAATTAATTTTTCCTCAAAATTCTACACATAATACCCTATAATGACAATGTGAAAAAGTTTTTTTTTTAGATTTTTGCAAATTTATTAAAAATAAAAAACTAAGAAATCACATGTACATAATAATAATAATAATAATAATAATAATAATAATAATAATTTTATTTATAGAGCACTTTTCACAGACAGAGTCACAAAGTGCTTAACATGGTAAAAAAACAAAATAAAAACACAGGCACATAAAACAGTAAAAAAAAAAAAAAAAAACAAAGTAGACAGTAAAAGCACATAAAAATACAATCAGCACATAGTTAATTAAAAAGCCAGGCTAAAAAGGTGGGTCTTTAGTTGCTCCTTAAAAACACCAATGGAAGGTACAGATCTAAGTTCAAAAGATAAGGAGTTCCACAGTCTGGGAGCAACAGCAGCAAAGGCTCTATCACCTTTGATTCTGAGTCTAGTGCTAGGGACTACCAATAGATTCTGATGAGAAGACCTGAGAGACCTGCTGGGCAGGTGTAGAAAGAGCAGGTCACTAATATAAAAAGGCGCCTCTTCATGAATGGCTTTGTAAGTAAGAACAAGAACTTGAAAATCAATTCTATAATTTACAGGAAGCCAGTGCAAGGAGGCCAAAACAGGAGTGATATGACAGAATCTACTGGACCTAGTTAGTAATCTTGCAGCAGTGTTCTGGACTTAACTATAGGCGGTGTAAAGAGGATTTGCTAAGACATGTGAAAAGAGCATTACAGTAGTTCAAACGTGAAGAAACAAAGGCATGAATAATGATTTCTAACTGACTAGGAAACCAATGACCTAATTTTGGATATATTCCTAAGGTGGAAAAAAACAACTCCAGGTCAGAGATTTGACATGCTTATCAAAACTCATCGATTGATCAAAAATGACACCAAGATTTTTTAGATTAGACCATACGTTAGAGCTTAATGAACCAATGCTATTAACTAACTTAGGAATTAGATTATCAGGTGCTACAATAAGGACTTCAGTTTTATCAGCATTAAGTTGCAAAAAGTTACTAGACATCCAGTCCTTAATTGCAGACAGACAATCATGAATAATTTTTAAATTGTCAACATGGTCAGGCTTAAAAGAGAAAAGTAGCTGTAAATTGTCAGCGTAGCAGTGATAAGACACACCTTTAAATTTGCTGATAATAGAACCAAGTGGCAGCATATATAGGGCAAATAAAAGTGGACCCAGAATAGAACCCTGAGGCACCCCACAGGTTAAAGGAGCAGAGTCAGATGAATAAGAGCCAACAGCCACGGAAAAACTCCTACCAGAAAGGTAGGAGAAAAACCAATCCAGAGCTTTTCCAGAAATACCTACCCAATCTCTAAGCCTTTGTAACAAAATACAATGATCAATAGTATCATATGCTGCAGTAAGATCTAATAACACTAAAACAGAGCATTTGCCAGAGTCTGATGACAGTAAAATATCATTTGACACCCTGAGAAGAACGGTCTCTGTCGAGTGTTTCTGACAAAAACCTGACTGAAATTTGTCGAAAATATTGTGTTCAATCAGAAAGTCAGTGAGCTGCTTGGCAACAACATAAGTATTCACAGTCTTTGCCATGAAGCTCAAAATTGAGCGCAGGTTCATCCTGTTTCCTCTGGTCATCCTTGAGATGTTTCTACAGCTTAATTGGAGTCCACCTGTGGTAAATTCAGTTCACTGGACAGGATTTGGAAAGGCACACACCTGTCTATATAAGGTCCCACAGTTGTCAATGCATGTCAGAGCACAAACCAAGCATGAAGTCAAAGGAATTGTCTGTAGACTTTCGAGACAGGATTATCACGAGGCACAAATCTGGGGAAGGGTACAGAAAAATTTCTGCTGCCTTGAAGGTCCCAATGAGCACAGTGGCCTCCATCATCCATAAATGGAAGAAGTTCAGAACCACCAGTACTCTTCCTAGAGCTTGTCGGCCGTCTTAACTGAGCAATCGGGGAGAAGGGCCTTAGTCAGGGAGGTGACCAAGAACCCAATGGTCACTCTGTCAGAGCTCCAGTGTTGTTCTGTGAAGAGAGAAGAACCTTCCAGAAGGACAACCATCTCTGCAGCAATCCACCAATCAGGCCTGTATGGTAGATTGGCAAGACAGAAGCCACTCCTTAGTAAAAGGCACATGGCAGCCCACCTGGAGTTTGCCAAAAGGCACCTAAAGGACTACCAAGGATTACCATTAGAAACAAAGTTCTCTGGTCTGATGAGACAAAGATTGAACTCTTTGGCGAGAATAAGAGTTGGAATTGGAGAATTGGAAAATGGCGGCGCACATAGACGCAGCGGCCCCTCTTGGCATCAGCAAGTGTGAGAGTTTTGAGTATTTTGATCATCCCAGACGTACATTCTGTAAAACTTACAACCGTGAGACCTTAATAAACATCAAGGTACTGCACGCTGCAAGAATTGCAGCGCTCAGTTGTGACTTGGACATTCTATGCCAGCATGGAATTCTGTCGGAGTCCCTGCTGGAGGCTACACGGGAGAGGAGGAAGCGTAAGCGGAGTGAACGCAAGCAAAAGCATGGAAAAAGGGTTGGGATTCATGCTAGGCTAAAGGCTAACCCCTCCAGATCAGCAGTACCGTCCCTCCTTCTCTCTAACGTCCGCTCCCTCGACAACAAGCTGGACGGGCTGCGTCTGCTGAGAGAAAACCGGAGAGAGTGGAGGGACTGCTGTGTGCTTGCGTTCACGGAGACATGGCTCCACGACAACATCCCTGACGAGGCCATTCAACTGGAAGGTATGACGCGTTCTGGGCAGATAGAGAAATGGCAAGCTCCGGTAAGAGCCGGGGGGGGGGGGGGGGGCTATGCATCTATGTTAACAAGAACTGGTGCGTTAACACCATGTTAGTATCTAAACACTGCTGTCCATTGGCGGAGTTCCTTATTGTAAATTGCCGGCCATATTATTTGCTGAGGGAATTCAGCAACGTGTTTGTAGCTGCTGTTTACATAGTGCCATGCGCTAACGCTAGAGCTAATGCTAAGGAGGCACTCGGGGAACTGCACAATACTATTAGTGAAATCCAAACTTCACACCCAGACAGTTTTGTGGTGGTTGCGGGGGATTTTAACCACACCAGCTTTAAAGACTGTGCTCCCCAAGTTTAAACAATGTGTAGACTTTAAGACCAGAGGAGAGAATATGTTGGACTTGGTGTACACAAACACAGATGCTTATAAGGCAATACCCCGCCCCCACCTCGGCCTTTCTGACCACATATCCGTGATGCTGGTGCCTGCCTACAAACCTTTACTGAAGCACAGCACACCAGTAGTGAAACAAATCAGGATTTGGCCAGAGAGTGCAACCTCTGCACTGAAAAACTGTTTTCTGCACACAGACTGGGAGGTCTTCAAAACAGCAGCCTCCCAGGAAGACAAGACAGATGTGGAGGAGTATGCTGAAACGGTCACCAGCTACATCGCGAAGTGCACAGAGGATGTCACTACAGTGAAGACCATCACTGTACGGGGAAACCATAAGCCCTGGATGACCACAGAGGTGCGCTCGCTGCTTACAGCCAGAGATGCAGCCTTCAGAGCGAAGGGCAGGATCACCCTCCGCTCAGCCAGGTCTGTGCTCTCAAAGGGAATTAATACGGCGCAGTGCGCCTATGCGGAGAAAATCCAGGGACACCTCTGTGACACTAGGAACACCAAATAGATGTGGCAGGGAGTTCGTACACTGACGGGCTATAAGTCTAGGCAGGGGGTCGATGATGATGACGTTTTGCTTCCAGAAAGGCTCAATGACTTCTTTGCATGTTTTGAAGCATCAAACCCAACAATCAGAGGGAGGGCTGGCCCATCCCCACCATCGGTCGGACCAGCTTTCACCATCTACACAGCGGACACACGGAGGACCCTAACCAAGGTCAACCCACATAAAGCTGCAGGTCCAGCCAACATCCCGGGACGTGTGCTCCGAGACTGCGCGAGCAAGTTGGCGGATGTCCTGACTGACATTTATAACATCTCCCTGAGTCAGGCCATCGTTACCAGATGCTTCAAGACCTCTATCATAGTACCGGTGGCAAAGAAACCAGTTGTGTCCTGTCTGAACAACTATCGTCCTGTTGCACTGACACCAATTGTGATGAAGTGTTTTGAACGGCTTGTCAAACCACACATTACAGCCTGCCTCCCTGCATCACATGACCCGCTCCAGTTTGCATATCTTTCAAACCGCTCCACGGAGGATGCTGTAGTCACCACCCTGCACTCTGTCATCACCCACCTGGATCAGAAAGACACCTACGCCAGACTCCTGTACATTGATTTCAGTTCAGCATTCAACACCATTATTCCCCAGAGACTGATGGAGAAATTACTCCTTCTTGGTCTGAACACCGCCACATGTCTCTGGATCCTGGATTTCCTGACTGAGAGACCTCAGTCTGTCCGGGTTGGAAACAACATCTCCAACTCTGTCACGCTGAGCACCGGATCCCCTCAAGGCTGTGTACTCAGTCCACTGCTGTTTACACTTCTAACACATGAATGTACAGGGAAGAAGTGAGAGACCTGGAGGGCTGGTGCAGGGAGAACAATCTGGTGCTCAACGTGGACAAAACGAAGGAGAAGATGATCGACTTCCGGCGGTCACAGCCTGAACACATCCCCCTCAGCATCGGCGGCCATTTAGTGAAGAGAGTGGAGAACATCAAGTTCCTCGGAGTGCAGATCTTGCAGGACCTGACCTGGAGCAAGAATTCCTTGGGGATCAGGAAGCGGGGCCAGCAGAGACTGCACTTCTTGAGGAAACTCAAACATGCCTCTCTCCCCATCTGCATCCTCAGGACCTTCTACAGAGGTGTGGTGGAAAGTGTTCTGACGTACTGCATTGCTACATGGTACTCCAGCTGCAGTATGTCAGACAAAAATGCCCTGCAGAGGATAGTTAAGGGAACTGAGAGGGTAACTGGAGTCTCCCTCCCCTCTGTCCAAGAACTTTTTCAGAACCGTTGTAGGAGCAGGGTACTGAACATTGTCAAGGACCGTTCACACCCTCTGCATAAACACTTTGAACTTCTGCCATCTGGCAAACGATTCCGGAGCATCAGAGGCAGAACCACCAGACTGATTAACAGCTTCCTTCCACAAGCTGTTAGGATGCTGAACAGTTGATCCGGAATCTCTCATACATACTACTGCACCTTAGGACATTATGTATATTATTTGTATATTATAGTTCTGGTTAGTTTTTTTCAAGTATGTCTCAGGGATGTGTGAATGGCTGTGGTGGGGTGGGGGGTGAGCATATGTGTGAGTGTGTCTTAAATCATGTTGTTTTACTTATATGGGTGCCAAGAGAAACACAATTTCATCTTGCCTGCACTACAGTTGTATGTACAGCAATATGACAATAAAGGTTGATTTGATTTGATTTGAATGCCAGGCGCCATGTTTGGAGGAAACCAGACACCATTCATAACCACACCAATGTTGGTGGCAGCATCATGCTGTGGGGATGTTTTTCAGCGGCACGAGCTGTGAGACTAGTCAGGATAGAGGGAAAGATTAATGCAGCAATGTACAGAGACATCCTGGATGAAAACCTGCTCCAGAGCGCTCTTGACCTCAGACTGGGGCCACGGTTCATCTTTCAGCAGGACAACGACCCGAAGCCCACAGCCAAGATATCAAAGGAGTGGCTTCAGGAAAACTCTATGAATGTCCTTGAGTGGCCCAGCCAGAACCCAGACTTGAATCCAATTGAACATCTCTGGAGAGATGTGAAAATGGCTGTGCACTGACTCTTCCCATCCAATGTGATGGAGCTTGAGAGGTTCTGCAAAGAGGGATGGGCCAAACTGCCCAAAGATAGGTGTGCCAAGCTTGTGGCATCATATTCAGAAAGACTTGAGGCTGTAATTGCTGCCAAAGGTGCATCAACAAAGTATTGAGCAAAGGCTGTGAATACTGATGTACATGTGATTTCTTAGTTTTTTATTTTTAATAAATTTGCAAAAATTTCAAAAAAACTTTTTTCACATTGTCATTATGGGGTATTGTATGTAGAAATTTGAGGAAAAAATGAATTGAATCCCTTTTGGAATAAGGCTGTAACATAACAAAATGTGGAAAAAGTGAAGCGCTGTTAATTCTTTCCGGATGTACTGTAACAAAGTGTGTGGGTCTAGGACAGAAGCTGCTCTTGGAATGACTGCCTTGTTTACTTCTTGAAGGTGCTGTACTATCCTCCAACCAGAAGAAGGAGGAGCCTTGTTTGCAGGAAACAAAGGTGTGTTACATGGAGAATTTGGACATGGTACAATAACACCTGCTTATTTCAGTTCCTCTATTACTGGTTTAATGCCCTCTTGGGCCTCAGGACATAGAGGATACTGATTTTTGTATGGTCTATAATGTGATTTTGCATTTATTTTGACCAACTCTTCATTTTTTTTACTAACCCTACATCTGCCTTCCTTGTCGACCACAGTGGATTTGGAATTTGTGCGAGTGTAGGTTCCTCCTGTCGTGTTAATGTGAAAAGTGATCACATGGGTGAGGTGAGAACATCAGTTTGGACCTTTTTTTGCACTGTGGTCACCCAGTTCAAAGGCAGTGAGTAGGTATCAAATTTAGAGGAATATTGATGAACCTTTGGGCTGGAGGTTTGCTTCCAAGACTGACCACATTCCTCTTCTGTGGTCACAAACCGGCATACAACCTTCCAGTCCATGTGTTTGGGTTTCGCCAATGAGATGTGGGGTGCCTCCCAGTGTTTAAAGTGCCTACTATCCTCAGCAGACAACACAACAGAAGCTCCCACATACCCCTTGGCGACCAGTGCAGACTTTTAATGACCAATCTGGAGGACGGATTTCAAGGAATGTTTTTTTCATAATTTGGGTCTGGGCCACTCAAATGTCTGTCATACATGTTGCAACGATATTGATCTGTGGCCTGCTGTGTAGTGGGGATTTTGGACTCAAAATATTACATAGCTTTTGTGTGCAGGTCTGATGTCACTGAGTGTGGTCCATCCGAAACCAAACGCAGTGAATAGGAGTATCTGGGCACACTGAAATCCTGTGATACATTTATTACTTCCACATGTGAGAAATGTGATGCTCTCATACCATTATCTGTTGGGATTATGGCAATATTGAGGGGTAAGGAGACCCCTTTCCAGAAGGTTGACAGGGCATGCTTCAGACAATATGAAACAACCTTCTGCTATGTCACCTGGTGACAGGGTCTTTTACCTTGACATTTTTTGAAAGGTGCTTGATTTTTAACTTACCGTTTGCGGCTTTTACAGTTTTTTTTTTTCATCTGATTTTGTAAAATTGTGAATGTCTATGCCTGTTATTACCAATCCGCATGCTCCTGTGTCACATAGAAACTTTATTGGAACGTCCTGAACCTGCAGCATCACTTCAGGTAAACACTGCATTGTCAACATTAAATCAAAGTCAGGTAAATAGAAAATGTCTATGTCAGTGTTAGCATCAATAATTGCACTTATCTTTGGTGCGATCAGTCAGGCAGTCAGCTCAGGAGGTCCTCCATCCCCTCCCCACTGCTGCTGGTGTTCAGGATATTGCATCCACCAATGGTCCCTTTGTCCACATTGATGACAAACATCATGTTACCTTCCCGTGGCCAGCCTGCCCCACACCTCCTTCTGTCTCCCCTCCATCACTGAGGTCTTGCTCCTGTGCCACCCTGAAAGATAGAATCGGGGGAAGCTCTTGCCCCCCCCCATGTTTTAGGAGTCTTTTGTAAAATCTCCTTCTCACGTTCTGTTTTTCTTTCTTCGATTGGTGAAGGAAGTGGATTGGATTGTCACTTCCTTGTGGTAACGTATCGTCACTTCCTGTTTTGCTGTCTGCCTGTGTGGTTTGCTTTGTGGTTTGCTCTCTAGCCACTAGCTATGGCTACTAGCTCTCTTTCCTCTCCTCCTCTGGTGTGCTCTCTCTGTCAGATGTTTAGCTACACCTCTGCCTCTTTTAGCGATAATGGTAAATGTAATAAATGTTGTCTTTTTGAGGCGCTCGAGGCGAGGTTGTCTGATTTGGAATCCCGGCTCCGCTGCATTGAAACACCGTCTGCGCCAGTTAATCTTGACAGACGCCCATTAGCTGCAGCGGAGCTAGCTAGCTTAGGTCCCACTGTCAGCGGTCCCTCGGCTCTCCTCAGCAGCGAGGAGACTGGGTGGGTGACGGTGAGAAGGAAGCCTAGTCGCAAAGCCCCGGTACACCACCAACCTGTTCACGTTTCTAATCGTTTTTCCCCGCTCAGCGACACACCCGCTGAGGAAAAAACTCTGATCATTGGCGACTCTGTAGTCAGAAACGTGAACCTAGAGACTCCAGCGGCCATAGTCCAATGCATTCCTGGGGCCAGAGCAGGCGACATCGAGTCAAATTTGAAAATGCTGGCTAAAAGTAACTGTAAATACTCCACAATTGTTATTCACGCCGGCATTAATGACATCCGTCTCCGGCAGTCGGAAGTCACGAAACTTAATATAGAATCGGTGTGTGAGTTTGCAAAAACGATGTCTGCCACTGTAGTATTCTCTGGGCCCCTCCCCAATCTGACCAGTGATGACATGTTTAGCCGCTCGTCATCCTTGAATCGCTGGCTGTCTGTGTGGTGTCCTAAAAATGACGTGGGCTACATTGACAATTGGAGATCTTTTTGGGGAAAACCTGGTCTTACGAGACGAGACAGCATTCATCCCACTTTGGATGGTGCTTCTCATTTATCTAACAATCTGGCATCTTTTTTATCCAAATTTCCAAAACCATGACTACTCAGAGTTGGGACCAGGAAGCAGAGTCGCAGTCTTACATGCCTCTCTGCAGCTCCTCTTCATCCGCCACCCCTCAGCTTAGCCCCTGTCTTCCCCATCAGAGAATCGTTGTCTGCTCCCTCCAAAGTGAATAAAAATATAATGTATAAGCATCCCAAAGTGATAAAGCAAAATACTGGTAAAACTCAAATTAAACATAAAGCCTCTGAATTGAATGATTTGGCCTCTGTTCCTCCTCATAATTTAAAAATTAAATGTGGTTTATTAAATATTAGGTCTCTAACTCCCAAGTCTCTGTTAGTCCATGATTTGTTAATTGATCATCAGATTGATTTAATTTCCCTTACAGAGACTTGGTTAGGACAAGAGGATTATGTTGGTTTAAATGAATCAACTCCCTCTGGTTATTTAAACTGTCAAAATCCCAGAAGTTCTGGTCGTGGAGGAGGAGTAGCAACAATTTACCATTCCAAATTACTAGTTAATGTAAAGCAAAAAACATGTTATAATTCCTTTGAGGGCCTGGTCCTCAGTATTGGGCACTTTAGCAATTTTAGGTTAAACCCAATTTTATTTGCCATGGTTTATCGTCCCCCACCAACCTACTCAGAATTTTTATCCGAATTTGCTGATTTCATAGCTGATTTAGTGCTGAAATCTGATAGAATAATTATAGTAGGGGACTTTAATATACATGTGGATGTAGATAGTGACTGTCTTAATGTGGCATTTAATTCAATATTAGACTCGATTGGGTTTTCTCAGAAAGTAGGAAATTCTACTCATTACCTCCACCATACATTGGGCCTTGTTCTGACATATGGCATAGAAATAGAAAATCTTGTAGTGTCTCCTCATAACCCTGTACTGTCAGACCATTGTCTGTTAACCTTGATTTTACTATTTCTGATTATTTGGCTCCTAAAGAAAAAATATTATTACAGTAGATGCCTCTCAGATGATGCTGTTTCCAAATTTATGCAGATTGTTTCCTCTATGCCATGTGTCAACACAACGGAAATAAGCTATAGACAGCTTGCTCCTTCTGTAATTGATAACATGGTGGATAGTGTTTCAGCTTCTCTGCATCAGACTCTAGACTTGGTGGCCCCCTTAAAAAAGAAAAAGTCTAATCAGAGATTTCTAACTCCTTGGTTCAACACAGAAACTCGTACCTTAAAACAGAAGACTCGTCAATTAGAAAGAAAATGGCGCTCTACTAATTTAGATGAAATCTATTTAGCTTGGAGAAATCATCTTTTAATTTATAAAAAATCTCTTAGAAAAGCTAGAACGAGTTATTACTCTGCATTAATAGAAGAGAACAAGAATAATCCCAGGTTTCTTTTCAGTACTGTAGCCAGGTTGACAGAGAGTCAGGACTCTGTCAATCCTAGCATTCCCTTAGAGCTTACTAGTCAGGACTTTATGAACTTTTTCAATAATAAAATTTCATCCATCAGAGATAAAATCAATCAGATTCTTCCCACAGTTAACTTAAATACTGTAACTACTACAACTCCTTCTATTGATGTCTGTCTTGATGAGTTTACTCCAATCGACCTTTGTGAGTTAGATAAAATAGTTTCCTCATCCAAACCTTCAACTTGTCTTTTAGACCCTATTCCTACCAGGTTATTTAAAGAAGTCTTCCCACTTATTGGTAGCTTTATTCTTCATATAATCAATTCTTCATTAACTTTAGGCCATGTACCGCAGGCTTTTAAAACGGCTGTAATTAAACCCTTACTCAAAAAGCCAACGCTAGATCCAGGAGCTTTAGCTAACTATAGACCAATCTCTAATCTCCCTTTCATTTCAAAAATCTTAGAGTTGTTGCTACGCAATTATTTGACCACCTGCAGGGAAATGGTTTACTTGAAGAGTTTCAATCTGGGTTTAGAATCCATCATAGTACTGAAACAGCCTTAGCGAAGGTCACTAACGACCTCCTCATTGCATTTGATAATGGACTAGTTTCTGTACTTGTCCTTTTAGACCTTAGTGCAGCTTTTGATACTATCGATCATAATATTCTACTTGATAGATTAGAACACTATGTTGGACTTAATGGAACTTCGTTGCAATGGTTTAGATCTTATTTATCTTATAGGTTCCAGTTTGTTCATGTAAATAATGAGTTTTCTTTCAACTCAAAGCTTAGTCATGGAGTTCCACAGGGATCTGTGCTAGGCCCTACTGTTTTTAGTTTATATATGCTTCCGTTAGGCAACATTATTAGAAAGCACTGTATACATTTTCATTGTTATGCAGACGACACACAATTATACCTGTCAGTGAAGCCAGATGATAGTAATCAATTAGCCAAGTTAGAAGCTTGTCTTAAGGAAATCAAGGCTTGGATGACTTGTAATTTCCTGCTATTAAATTCAGATAAGACTGAAGTCATTCTTGTTGGTCCAGAAAACCTTAGAAATTCCTTTCCAAATCAAACTTTCAGTTTGAATGCGGTTACTCTTTCTCTTAATAGCTCTGTGAGGAACCTTGGAGTTATTTTTGATCAGGATTTGTCCTTCAATTCACATATTAAATTTGTTTCTAAGACTGCCTTCTATCATTTGCGTAATATTGCCAAGATTAGGAGCATCTTGTCTCAAGAGTGATGCTGAGAAACTGATCCACGTTTTTGTTAGCTCGAGATTAGATTATTGTAATTCTTTATTATCAGGCTGTCCTAAAATATCTTTAAAAAGTCTTCAGCTGATCCAAAATGCTGCAGCAAGAGTTTTAACAGGTACTAGAAAGAGAGATCATATCTCTCCGGTTCTGGCCTCCCTTCATTGGCTTCCCATAGAGTTTAGAATTAAGTTTAAAATCCTTCTTCTTACTTACAAAGCTCTAAACAATCAGGCTCCTTTTTATTTAAAAGATCTGATACTACCGTATTATCCTAACAGAGCACTACGCTCCCAAAATGCAGGATTACTTGTAATACCTAGAATCTCCAAAAGTACAATGGGAGGCAGAGCCTTCAGTTATCAAGCTCCTCTCCTGTGGAATCAGCTGCCAATCTGGATTCGGGAGTCAGACTCCATCTCTGTTTTTAAGAATAGGGCTAAAACCTACCTTTTTGATATAGCCTTCAATTAGGGAGGGATCATGTGTTTCTGAACCCTCCCTTAGTTATGCTGCTAATAGGTTTAGTCAGCCGGGGGACCTCCAGTAATGCACTGGGCCTCACTCCTTTCCTCACTCTCTATGAAATATTTTTTTTTGCTGGTCATTAACATCTGTTTGTTCTCTCCCATAGATTGAGTCCCCATTGTGCTGTTTGCTCTCTACATGTCTGTTCTTTTCTTCTTCTCTATCCCCTCACCCCCCAGCCAGTCGCAGCAGATGACTGCCCCTCCCTGAGCCTGGTTCTGCTGGAGGTTTCTTCCTGTTAAAAGGGAGTTTTTCCTCTCCACCGTCACCAAGTGCTTGCTCACAGGGGATCGCCTGATTGCTGGGGTCTTTCTGCAACTGTGGGGGTTCCCCCCTACAGTTGATAGTGCTATGAGATGACTGTTGTTGTGAAATGGCGCTATATAAATAAAGTTGAATTGAATTGAATGTCAGTAATTACATAAACAAAATAGTTTTTTCTTTGTTTTTTGTTCTCCTTCTCTTTCCTTTCCTCTTCTATTTTCTCTGCATGTTTTACATGGGTTAACACATCACCAAATGCACAGGTGCGGTATGTGACCAAATGTTTGCGGACGTAATCAGCCAGGTATTGGTGCATATTTTGCAAAAAGACACTTTTCAAACGCTGCCAATAAGGCTCTACACCTGAATCATTCTCAGCCTTTGTTAAACCAGAATGGCTATCAAAAACCTCTTGTAACCTGGTTCTTTAGGCCTCAGCACTTTCATCCTTCCTTTATGTTGTGGTTTGAATTCTGGTCCAGTCATGCTTTACATGCCATTTATTTTGAATGCAATCATTTAACTCTCTTACACGATGTTGTAAGTCTGTACTTTTTGGAGGAAGGATTCTACCAGCGGCATCTCTTGCTCCAATTACCCGACACTGTACACCAATCAACTTTCAAAACCTTTCTGTAAGCTCGTTCTGTCTGATGACCATTTAATTTAAAGCTGTCAAGGAGATTTGCTATTCCTTCAAAAAACTCTGTGGGTTTTTCTTTTGGATGTGAAATTTCTTTCACTGCTTTAGAGAAATCCACATCAGTCCATGGTCTATAGACCAGAACTGTGGGTTGAAACTGTGGTGCACCTGGGCTAGCCTCACTTACTCCCAGTGGTCCTACATAAGCTGGATTTGAAAGTTCAATCATGGGATATTGTTCAGTGACATCATATGTTTCATAATTTTCAGGCTTAATAGGTCAAATTGATAGAGACTGTGGATAACGGTGTGCATATTTATTTAACTCTTTGGCACCACTTGGTCGCTGATCCTGGGTACCCCGGTCCCTCTTCTGCTTTTTGGTTTGACGTCAGCGGGCAGAGGGGTGTAGACGAGCGGAGGCGGGGTGACGTAAGCCACAGCCTCTCCAGCCTGGAGTTCTGAGAGGTCGGGGTAGATGGGCACAACAGTGGGTGGAGACAGAGGAGGAAGAGCCAAAACACGGTCCTTTGCCCCCATGTCAGGCTCCTCAGCACCAAAGAAGAAACACAACACATATTAGTCAGATCCTTTTTTTTTTTTTTAACCATGGTCATTTTTTTTTTCAGATTTATCATCAGATTTAGACTTTACCATCACAAGGTCCAGGTCAGCCTGTTTTTTGTTGTTTTTTTTTGCCATCTCAAGCCACTGCTGTGCCTCAACTAAGCCATATTTCAGCTGTTTTCTCCTACTGTCATCTGATACCCATTTTATTTGAGAAACGACATTTTCGCAGTCCGCCACTTTCAACCGTCTGGAGAAGCCAAAACGGTTCCGCCATTTTGCTAAATACAGAGAACTATCTTTATCTTTCCTGTGCATATATTTGCCATCCCCCGTTAAAACAAAAATTTCATTCTCATCCTCTCGCGTTCCACAACAGCAAGACACACATCCTGTTTCCCTGCCACATTGCAAGATCTCGTTCTCTTCCTGCCTCTTGCGAACTCACCCTCTGCTACAACAGTTTCCCATTCTTTCATCAAAGTAACCTGTAAAACATTATTTATTAAAACACAGACGAACGACCAGACAAACTGCAGTTATTTATTGTAATTTATTATTTTATCTTAGTCTAAAGGCTGTTTTATTCGATTTTAAGCTTACTTTGAGTTGTATCTGATGGTACTTTAGTTATTGTCATTCTATTAAGGTTATTCCTTATTATATTAAGACTATTTCTTATTATAACTATTTTCTTGTATTATTTTTTCTATATATATTTTTCTAGTTTATTTTGGCCATTAATATCACTTTGCGAGTACTATACCTTCCACCGCTGCTGTAACCTTCTGTGCTGACATCGCTCCACGATGTGCACTCCACTCCAGTGTCACTCCGCGGGTATTGTTCCATCCACCGCTGATACCACTCCGCAGTCTGCGCTCCACACCAGTATCACTCCGCGTACTATGTATCCTTCCGCACGCCTATTTCCCAATTTTAGACTCGACCTAAAATCCAGTGAAAATGCATTTATTACTGAGCAGCAACTCACCCTTGGCCGGGGAATCCTGGGTTTTATCCCAGCCCCCGACCAACAGTGATCTGTGAGGAGTTTGCATGTTCTCCCCATGTCTGCGTGGGTTCACCCTGGGATTTCTCCTGTTTCCTCCCACATGCCTAAAACATATAGGTTAGGTTAATTGGCATCAAACTGGGGATTCTAACTTGTCCTTAGGTATGACTGTGTGAGTGAATGATTGTCTGTCTGTCTGTGTTGGCCCTGCGATGGACTGGCGATCTGTCCAGGGTGGACCCTGCCTCTCGCCCAAAGATGCTGGGATAGGCTCCAGCACCCCCCCCTTCCCCCCCCGCGACCTGAAAAGGATTAAGCGGAAGAAGATGGATGGACAGTTCTGTTAAACCACGGTACTTTTCCTGACTGGACTAGAAACCGTCTTTTCCAAATTCTACACGTAATTCCACGACCGGACTGAAACCGTCGCACCAGATGTCTAAATAATTAAATTTATTTATTATTTAGATGTTATTATTTAAATTTAATTGTCTGTTTATTTAATAATTAAATTTGCTCACTTCAATCCGCCTCGGTTCTCTTGGTCACTGTTCTCTGCGCCGGTGCTCCACACTGCCTCTTGTTGTCGCCTCACTTCAGCCAACCACTTCCAGCGGGGAGGCAGGTGGGAGGTCTTTTCCAGCAGGCCCGTCCACTGGCAGAGAGAATGGTCCAAAGCACCGCAAGTCTGGAGAAAAGATGACTGGAGGTCACTTTTCGGTGTGCCAGTTATGTTGGAAAAATTCTCTTCAACCAGTACTCAAAGAATCAGGCATGATTAAAGTTTCAGTAAATTTCATTTGCACTGATCAGTGGACAATAATAAATGATACACTCAGAGTCGGCTCCGGAAATTGTTCTGAATCACATACACAACTTTCAGTCTTTAAGCATCCTGTTATCTAAACACTGTCCATGAGAGCATATCTGGTTCAGGCTGGTTCTTCCAAACTGTCTCCCTTCTCAGACACAATCATAATAGCACAAAACGTTCACCTAAGAACAAGCAGAACAGTCCAGCTGGTTATCCTTGTACATTTTCACCCAGACTCTGAGGTACCAAAGATAAAGAATAAACACAAAATTTTTCCATCAAGGTCCATTCATCTTTTCTTCTCTGTCTTTTGGTCCATCCATCTGTCCATCTCTGTCTCATGGTCCACCCATCAGTCATCTCTGTCTACCCACATTGATGGGAATCACTACTCCTCCTAGGCAGTTGCCCTGGTGCTCACCAAACACGCTGGGTCTGACTCTGCATCCAGGTTTCGCTCAGTGTGAGTTTGTAAAGACAGGTTAAGTCCCTTTGTTTTCTTGGGGTGATTTCATTGAGACAGAAGGAACTACTCCATCACTGATGATCTGATTTTTGTGCTCAATCATCATTCATGGATCAGAATCTGATGTAGGACCTCAGGAACATTGTCCTCATTCATGCCCTCTGTCTCCTACAGGTTCAGGTGTCCTGGTCCAGGTGTGTTCCAGTGTACTCTGACTAGGCTGATGTTTGTTGTGACTCAGGAGGTGGAGCTTCATTACTGGACCGTCCAATGGAACAAGAGACTTCTTCAGCCAACAGGAAAGATGGCTGCAGGGCCACTGTTCAACATCAAGAGCTGTGAGGATGCAGTGTGTGAGCTCCATCTGCCTCACTGTGAAACCAAGGAAGGTGAGCACTGTGGTCCTGTTAGAGAAAAAACATCATGATGAAGGGTAGAACAAGAGAACTTAATCTAAATGAACTGGTGAAACATGAGGCAGATGTTGACAGCTCTTCTTTGATAGCGTTGTTTTTGGATGCCGTGCTGTCTGTGGTCCACATCTCTGATGAAGAGATAAGCATCCTGGAGCCTCTGAAAATCACAGACTCTCACGTGGTGGTGAAGGTCCCTCACCTGTCTGTCTTTGGACTGGTGTGGGATCCGCTGAAAAGGTTTTTGGGTCTGCCTCTGCCTGTGATGGCCCAAGTCCTGCTGTTCCACAGGCCTCCACGTAGAGGACCTCCAGCACTTGAAGTGTTTCTGCTGCCAAAAAACATTCCTCCATCAGAGGTACTGATTCACTTTGTTCATCAGCTGATATTTCAAAATGGCTTCTAGGAACAGACTTATGAACAACTTGAAAACATATCATTGAAGGTTGAGAATCAACACAAACGTTCTGAACATCTTATGACTTACAACTGTGACCTGATGAAGGATCAGAGATACAGTCTCCTCTGTGAACATGAAGGTCTAGAAATACAGCCGGAGGTGGGTCACGAATCCAAACGATGCCGGCGATGAAGTTCTGGATGATCACTTTACCTGAATATGACGTTTTTTTGTTCGTTTCAGGATGAAAGATTTTGCTGTGACTTTCCACAATCTTACCCCCCAACATTTGAAGTCTTTCTGCATACAGAACCAGAGAGGATGACGTTGAGGTTCACAGACCAGGACAGGACAGAGGTGTGGAGGCGTTCCATTTACCTGCCAGGTGAGGAGTGAGAACAGCTGAAGTAAATGAAGACTTCAGCAGCAGGGAAGTTTCTCTTTTAGATTAAATTTACCTTAAGTTTATTTTCTCAACAATTTTTTATGTTGTTCATATGTTTTCTTGTAAGGAGGGGCCGCCACCTCAAGAAGAGAATCTAGAACTTTTGTGGAAGGTGCCAGGCGTCCAGCAGATGAGAGTCTGTCTTCAGTTCGACCAGAGTTTATTCAGAGAGTCACCGAACCTACTCTATACCAACTTCTGGACACACTCCTTCAGCGTCGGGTCATAAATGATGAAGAGAGGCAGACAGTCAGAATTAACCCCACCACAGCTGAAAAAGCTCGTTATCTGATTGACATGGTCATAAGGAAGGGACCTGAAGCCAGCTCAGTTCTGATTGAAGCTTTGCGTGAGAAGGATGAGTACCTTTCCACAGAGCTGGGCTTAAGGTGACCAAGCTGTGGAGCTGTGACCACAAAACTCTCTGGCTGTGTTTAGACTGACATCACTGTGATCTTTAAAGGACTAAAAGAGTGGTTCGTACCTTCCAAAGATCTCTACCTACAGAGGATGGTAAGCAGAAATTTGGCTTTGCCACCATCCAAAAGCATGTAGCACAGGAATCTGTACTAGGTCCTATTCTTTTTAGTTTGTATATGCTTCCGCTAGGTAACATTATTAGAAAGCACTGTATACATTTTCATTGTTATGCAGATGACACACAGTTATACTTGTAAATGAAGCCAGATGACAGTAATCAATTAGCCAAATTCGAGGCTTGTCTTAAGGAAAGCAAAGCTTGGATGACTTGTAATTTCCTGCTATTAAATTCAGAAAAGACTGAAGTCATTCTAGTTGTTCCAGAAAACCTTGGAAATACCTTCCCAAGTCAAACGTAGTTTGGATGCAGTTACTCTTTCTCTTAAAAGGAACTCCGATTATATTGGCATGTTAGCTCTATATGCTTTATTTTGATGTTAGTAATATAACTATAATATAATTTTTTTGAAAATAATTCCCAGTTGTATATATTTTTAAAAAACTTTATTACACTGTAAATCGCCATTTTTGTTTACGTCGCAATGCATTCTGGGTAGTGACGTAGATTGGTTGTGGCCGGTATCAGCAGCGGTCTGTAAACAGCCTTTTCATTTCGAACCAGTGCGAAGCCAAAGCAATAAAGACAATGACGAAGACACACAAAGTGAAAATGGACTTGAGAATGAAGACAGCAGTGAGGAAGCTAGAGCTGGTCATGTTGGATGGTGTTTTTGTGGCAAATGTTCGCCAATGCCAACAGAGAAGTAGAGCATCTGTTGGAAAGAGCTCCACTTCATTTCTGCCGCTGTCCATGCTACCTGATGCTATAAATGTATCTTGTTCAGTCACTTGTTGAAGTGGTGGAACAGGATGCATGCCTGCTTTACAGATCTGTCCTGTATCACAGCACATCAAAGCTTTGATGCCGTTTGCATTAAGCCGTCGTTTGTAGCCAGACACACCTGTGAGCTCTTTCATGAGCTGGGGGCGACGAAAATCCTCAAAATCCTCAAAATCCTCAGGGCTAAAGTGATGAGAGCACAGCCGCGGGTCTTTGGGAAGTTGGACTCTTCCAACCGCATCCTCCCACTTTTAATAATAATAATAATAATGCATCAGATTTATATAGCGCTGTAACGTCGGAGCTGTATTAAGGGGGGGGGGCAGGGATTTCCCCACCATGCTTTGCAACAGAGGACGTTATTTTTTGTGTATGCTTAAATGTTGTACTGAGTTATTATACTGCTGTTTCATTATAATGACCCAGCAGTGTTATAGGCAGGATTAGGGCAAGATTCAATTCAATTCAATTCAACTTTATTTATATAGCGCCATTTCACAACAACAGTCATCTCATAGCACGATCAACTGTAGGGGGAACCCCCACAGTTGCAGAAAGACCCCAGCAATCAGGCGATCCCCTGTGAGCAGCACTTGGCGACGGTGGAGAGGAAAAACTCCCTTTTAACAGGAAGAAACCTCCAGCAGAACCAGGCTCAGGGAGGGGCAGTCATCTGCTGTGACTGGCTGGGGGGTGAGGGGATAGAGAAGAAGAAAAGAACAGACATGTAGAGAGCAAACAGCACGATGGGGACTCAATCTATGGGAGAGAACAAACAGATGTTAATGACCAGCAAAAAAAATATTTCATTGAGAGTGAAGAAAGGAGTGAGGCCCAGTGCATTATTGGAGGTCCCCCAGCTAACTAAACCTATTAGCAGCATAACTAATGGAGGGTTCAGAAACACATGATCCCTCCCTAATTGTAGGCTATATCAAACAGGAAGGTTTTAGCCCTATTCTTAAAAACAGAGATCGAGTCTGACTCCCGAATCCAGATTGGCAGCTGGTTCCACAGGAGACGAGCTTGATAACTTAAGGCTCTGCCTCCCATTGTACTTTTGGAGATTCTAGGTATTACAAGTAATCCTGCATTTTGGGAGCATAGTGCTTTGTTAGGATAATACGGTAGTATCAGATCTTTTAAATAAAAAGGAGCCTGATAATATCAGATATTATCAGATAAAAAGGAGCCTGAGCCTGAGAAATTACTCCTTCTCGGTCTGAGCACCGCCACATATCTCTGGATCCTGGATTTCCTGACTGAGAGACCTCAGTCTGTCCGGGTTGGAAACAACATCTCCAACTCTGTCACGTTGAGTACCGGATCCCCTCAAGGCTGTGTACTCAGTCCACTGTTGTTTACACTTCTAACACGTGACTGTGTATCCAGACACGAGGGGAACCAGATTATTAAGTTTGCAGATGATACCGGTGGTGGGACTTATTCAGAGGGATGAGGAATCAATGTACAGGGAAGAAGTGAGAGACCTGGAGGGCTGGTGCAGGGAGAACAATCTGGTGCTCAACGTGGACAAAACGAAGGAGATGATTATCGACTTCCGGCAGTCACAGCCTGAGCACGTCCCCCTCAGCATTGGCGGCCGTTTAGTGGAGAGAGTAGAGAACATCAAGTTCCTCGGAGTGCAGATCTCGCAGGACCTGACCTGGAGCAAGAATTCCTTGGAGATCAGGAAGCGGACTCAGCAGAGACTACACTTCTTGAGGAAACTCAAAAAGGCCTCTCTCCCCATCTGCATCCTCAGGACCTTCTACAGAGGTGTGGTGGAGAGTGTTCTGACGTACTGCATTGCTACATGGTACTCCAGCTGCAGTATGTCAGACAAAAAAGCCCTGCAGAGGATAGTCAAGGGGGCGGAGAGGGTAATTGGAGTCTCCCTCCCCTCTGTCCAAGAACTTTTTCAGAACCGTTGTAGGAGCAGGGCACTGAACATTGTCAAGGACTGTTCTCACCCTCTGCATAAACACTTTGAACTTCTTCCATCTGGTAAACGATTCCGGAGCATCAGAGGCAGAACCACCAGACTGATCAACAGCTTCCTTCCACAAGCTGTCAGGATGCTGAACAGTTGACCCAGAATCTCTCATACACACTACTGCACCTACGGACATTTTGTATATTATAGTTAGTTATTCTTTTTCCCCAAGTATGTCTCAGGGATGTGTGAATGGATGGGGGGTGGGGGGGTGGAGCTATGTGGGAGTGTGTCTTAAATCATGCTGCTTCTTATATGGATGCCGAGAGAAATGCAATTTCATCTTGCCTGCACTACAGTTGTATGTACAGCAATATGACAATAAAGTTTGATTTGATTTGATTTGATTGTTTAGAGCTTTGTAAGTAAGAAGAAGGATTTTAAACTTAATTCTAAACTCTATGGGAAGCCAATGAAGGGAGGCCAGAACCAGAGAGATATGATCTCTCTTTCTAGTACCTGTTAAAACTCTTGCTGCAGCATTTTGGATCAGCTGAAGACTTTTTAAAGATGTTTTAGGACAGCCTGATAATAAAGAATTACAATAATCTAATCTCGAGCTAACAAAAGCGTGGATCAGTTTCTCAGCATCACTCTGAGACAAGATGCTCCTAATCTTAGCAATATTACGCACATGATAGAAGGCAGTCTTAGAAACAAATTTAATATGTGAATTGAAGAACAGATCTTGATCAAAAATAATTCCAAGGTTCCTCACAGAGCTATTAAGAGAAAGAGTAACCACATCCAAACTGAAAGTTTGATTTGGAAAGGTATTTCTAAGGTTTTCTGGACCAACAAGAATGACTTCAGTCTTATCTGAATTTAATAGCAGGAAATTACAAGTCATCCAAGCTTTGCTTTCCTTAAGACAAGCCTCGAATTTGGCTAATTGATTACTGTCATCTGGCTTCATTGACAGGTATAATTGTGTGTCATCAGCATAACAATGAAAATGTATACAGTGCTTTCTAATAATGTTGCCTAACGGAAGCATATATAAACTAAAAAGAGTAGGGCCTAGCACAGATCCCTGTGGAACTCCATGACTAAGCTTTGCGTTGAAAGAAAACTCATTATTTACATGAACAAACTGGAACCAATCAGATAAATAAGAACTAAACCACTGCAATGAAGTTCTATTAAGTCCAACATAGTGTTCTAATCTATCAAGTAGAATATTATGATCGATAGTATCAAAAGCTGCACTAAGGTCTAAAAGGACAAGTACAGAAACCAGTCCATTATCAGATGCGATGAGGAGGTCGTTAGTGACCTTCACTAAGGCTGTTTCAGTACTATGATGGATTCTAAACCCAGATTGAAACTCTTCAAGTAAACCCTTTCGCTGCAGGTGGTCAAATAATTGCGTAGCAACAACTCTTTCTAAGATTTTTGAAATGAAAGGGAGATTAGAGATTGGTCTATAGTTAGCTAAAGCTCCTGGATCTAGCGTTGGCTTTTTGAGTAAGGGTTTAATTACAGCCGTTTTAAAAGCCTGTGGTACATGGCCTAAAGTTAATGAAGAATTGATTATATGAAGAATAAAGCTACCAATAAGTGGGAAGACTTCTTTAAATAACCGGGTAGGAATAGGGTCTAAAAGACAAGTTGAAGGTTTGGATGAGGAAACTATTTTGTCTAACTCACAAAGGTCGATTGGAGCAAACTCATTAAGACAGACATCAATAGAAGGAGTTGTAGTAGTTACAGTATTTAAGTTAACTGTGGGAAGAATCTGATTGATTTTATCTCTGATGGATGAAATTTTATTATTGAAAAAGTTCATAAAGTCCTGACTAGTAAGCTCTAAGGGAATGCTAGGATTGACAGAGTCCTGACTCTTTGTCCACCTGACTACAGTGTTGAAAAGAAACCTGGGATTATTCTTGTTCTCTTCTATTAATGCAGAGTAATAACTTGTTCTAGCTTTTCTAAGAGATTTTTTATAAATTAAAAGATGATTTCTCCAAGCTAAATAGATTTCATCTAAATTAGTGGAGCGCCATTTTCTTTCTAATTGACGAGTCTTCTGTTTTAAGCTACGAGTTTCTGTGTTGAACCAAGGAGTTAGAAATCTCTGATTAGACTTTTTCTTTTTTAAGGGGGCCACCAAGTCTAGAGTCTGATGCAGAGAAGCTGTAACACTATCCACCATGTTATCAATTACAGAAGGAGCAAGCTGTCTATAGCTTATTTCCGTTGTGTTGACACATGGCATAGAGGAAACAATCTGCATAAATTTGGTAACAGCATCATCTGAGAGGTATCTACTGTAATAATATTTTTCTTTAGGAGCCAAATAGTCAGAAATAGTAAAATCAAAGGTTAACAGACAATGGTCTGACAGTACAGAGTTATGAGGAGACACTACAAGATTTTCTATTTCTATGCCATATGTCAGAACAAGGTCCAATGTATGGTGGAGATAATGAGTAGAATTTCCTACTTTCTGAGAAAACCCAATCGAGTCTAATATTGAATTAAATGCCACATTAAGACAGTCACTATCTACATCCACATGTATATTAAAGTCCCCTACTATAATTATTCTATCAGATTTCAGCACTAAATCAGCTAAGAAATCAGCAAATTCGGATAAAAATTGTGAGTAGGTTGATGGAGGACGATAAACTATGGCAAATAAAATTGGGTTTAACCTGAAATTGCTAAAGTGCCCAATACTGAGGACCAGGCCCTCAAAGGAATGATAACATGTTTTTTGCTTTACATTTATTAGTAATTTGGAATGGTAAATTGTTGCTACTCCTCCTCCACGACCAGAACTTCTGGGATTTTGACAGTTTAAATAACCAGAGGGAGTAGTAGTAGTAGTAGTAGTAGATTAGTTTATTTGACAGGGACAGTGCAATAAACATAGACAATTAATCAAAGACAATCAATCTGATGTGTTGCACATAGAGTGTATAGCTATTAGCTAATTTGCAACTCTTGTCCCTGGATGGGCTTTAGAAAAAAGAATCAAGTAAAGATGGGAAAAAAAAAAATATACACAATAACCACATACATCAATGCAGAAAAATTATAAATACACAATTATAAATATTATAAATATTATAAATACACAAATATAACAGCCTGACTCACACTTAACATAAATATTATAAATATTATAAATACACAAATATAACAGCCTGACTCACATTTAACACATATAACACAACTCACATTTGCCTATTTCAGGCCTTCCTCCCTCCGTCACTCACTATAAACAAACACATTTATTCCTTCCCTTCATTCACTCTCACTTTGCAGACAATTAATTCATACATGAGTACATTCTTGTTTATTTTTCAGCCAGTTTTTAACATTTTTAGTGAATGTTTTAAAGTCCGTTATTATTTTAAATTTCATTTGGCATTGTGTTCCAGATGTGACTGCCCTTTATAGAGAAAGCTGTTTGTCCAAATGTGGTTCTGCGGTGGAATATTTTACAGTTATTGTTAACAGAACTCCTGGTGGCTCTGCTGCTGTCCTGTCTTTGGACGAAACCAGCAAGTGGCTCGGGTGCTGATTTATGGAAACATTTGAACGTTAATTTCAGAAGACAGAGGTCAATGAAGCTCTCAAAACTCAATAGGTTGTATTTTTTTAAAACATTACAGTGATGCCACCTAATGGGCTTTTTGTCCAAGATTTTTAGGGTTTGATTATATAATGAACCTATATGTCTTATTGTGGAAGGGGCTGCTTGAGCCCAGACTGTCAAACAGTATGATATATGAGAAAAAACCATAGAATGCATATACAGTGCAGCTGCTTCGTAAGGTATGTAATGTAGCATCATCTCACTTTGGCTCAGCAACAATTATTTTTCTGCTTAAAGACATTTTTGTTTCATCCAGGAATAATGCAAAGAAATGGATTTTCTTCCCCCAGGCCACAGCTGAAATCCCCTTCTTTTGTTAAAACCAGCCTAAGGAATTTCCCCCAATGTCCAGCTTCACTTTTATTGCCCCCATAAAACCTACACAGATCCACAACTCAGTTAATTTCCTTAAACTGTGGACATGCTGGATTTAAACAACTTTAAAGTACATTATTACAAACTCAATTCTAAACCTTCATTCTTTTCAGAACTATGAAAATGCAGATGGACTCTGATGTGTTTGATGTGGAAAATCAATAATATGTGTGAAATGCATTAATCTGTGATTTTATATATATATGCATGTTGATGTTAAATGAATGTTTATTCCTGCATGTTGATTTAGAAGCACTGCTTATAAGATACACTAAGGTTAGTTTAGTTATACATAAGTTTGTAACAGTACATTCCAATGCATTTAAAACTGTGTATTCCTGTGGACTGATATCATGTGTCACCAGTCTTCATAGAACCCCAGCTTCTTCATCCTATTGGTCTCTCACAGACGAGGCCTGTTATTGGACTAAAGGTTCATCGAGCCCGCCCACGAAGGACGCTCATTGGCTGAGATTCCGGTCAGGCCGGAATCCCGCAAAACTCAACAGAGCTTATAAAAAGGAGAGAGACTCTTTTCCCAGCCTCTTTCTGCTCCGGATTCTCTTTTCGCCTGCTCCCTTCTTTCTGATCTCCTCCATTGTCTACACACAGCAAGGGAGAACAAAGGACCACATGGCGCTTTTCTGAACACAGCAGATAATTTGTTTATGTAACTTTGTATTTTCTTCTTCTCTTAAATGCCTAGGAATTCCTTTTTCTTTGAGCTCAATTCTTAATCGGAGTCAAACTCCAATTCTTAATTTATCACTTTTTGTTAAACTTTCTGTAAAACCGCCGTTTGTTTAATTTTAAGGTAAACTTTAATCTTGACTTTATTTTTATAATATTTTTCTTGACCAAGCACCTCCCAAAACTATTTTTATCTAAAGTCCGAAAGTTTCTTTTCTAATTTGAAATCGGATTAGATATCTCTTAATTATTACCGAAGACCTCTTGAAGAAAGACGCAGCTCCCACATAACGTGCAGCTGTAGGATCAACACACAGCTGTCCCACATCACTCTGAAGAGACGTCAGCACCATCTGGCTAAGACCCGTTTCAACTGTGGGTCATGCAGCCCAGAATCCAGCCTCCTTCGACCGCTTGAATCTAAAGGTCGAGCTGTGAACCCTTGAAGTATCTGCTGGCAGATATTTCCCTCACATCCACAAAGTCTTGGGCTGAAAAAGGACGACAGAACTGCCATCACTGAGGATCACGTGAGCTGAAAAAACTTTAATTCATCTGCTGAATTAAACTTGAGGTTCGGTACTAATTTATATATCTAATCAGATGCAAATTAAGAAGCCCTTAACATAACTCTCCTTTTCATTAAAATTCCGTTTTTATTTTCTTAAGATTAATTTAGGACTTTTTCATAATTAGCAAACTTTCTCCATAAATTTGCGTTGTTTTTGATAATCTGTTAACTCAAACTGATAGAAATTCGTTTCTCAGTTTAACCCTGGTTCCGAAAATATTGACATTGTTAATCTATCATTTACAAGATTGATTTTATGATTAATGAAATTATTTCGATGTCTATTAATCATTTCGTTTAATAAATATTTAAAAATGAGAAGTTGTTGGGAATTTATTTCATTCTGAGTCTGTTTCAAGCCCAGGTATCGAATTCACAGAAAATTTTTGAGACTGATTATTGATTAATTTATTGAGTGATCAAACAGGTATAAGGTGAAATTAAAGATCAAATTGCTTCTTAAAGATAGAAGCTGGTGCCCCTTACGAGTGTTATTAGCTTTTCTGATGTATATGAAATGAGATTTGAGCTCAGATTCCAATACATCAATATAAATTAAATAATTCATACCTGATCATATTTATTATTTATTAATATTCCCACATTTCACGTTACAGTAATATCTAATTAATTTAAAGCAGTTCAGATTTTTTTTTACTGTTTTTGAAATTTTCTTTATATGAAGATTAAATTTGAGTTGAGGATCTAGTACAATGCCAAGGTATTTGAATTCTGTAGCTAAACTGATGTCATGATCATGTATATTAACTTTAAAATGTTGCAGGTTACATTTTTTGATTGAAAAGCACATTGAGACTGTTTTCTGAAGGTTCAGCAATAGATGGTTCTTGAGGAGCCACTCTTGGACATCAACCATACTTGTAGACAGTACATCTGCAGCCTGTGCTGGAGTCTTGGCAGCTGTGTAAATAACTGCATCATCTGCATAAAGTTGGCATGTTGCAGCTGAGCAGTGTAACGGCAAGTCATTAATAAAAATGCTGAAAAGTAAAGGACCAAGAATGGACCCTTGTGGGATACCCATGCGGTTGTTTAAAAATGAGGATTTATCCTGGTGAACTTTTACACACTGTTCTCTATTCTGGAGATAAGATGCAAACCATTCTAATGTATTTGGGGAGAAGTTAAAAGATACCATTTTGGATAAAAGCGAACTGTGGTTTACAGTATCGAAAGCCTTTTTGAGATCTAGAAAAACAGCTCCTACCACATTACCCCTGTCCAAGGACTGTTTGACGTTTTCAATAAGGCAACAATTTGCTGTTTCTGTTGAGTATCCTGGTCTAAAACCAAATTGATGTGGATGAAGAAGTTGACTGTCTTGTAAGTAGTCTATCAGCTGTGTAGCTACAACTTTTTCAAGAACCTTAGATAGGACTGGTAAGATAGAGATTGGGTGGTAATTGCATATATCGTCTTTACTGCCTGATTTATGAACTGGTATGACGACAGCTTTTTTCCAGCCAGATGGAAATGTACTAGACCTAATGGAGAGATTAATGAGATGGGTCAGTGGTTTGATTAATATTTTGCTGTGCATTTTGAGAAAGGAGGTGCTCATATTGTAGATATCATTAGTTTTTGAGTTTGACAGTGTTTTAACAATACCAGCAATTAACTTCTCATTTACCTCATTGATGTGAAAAGTATCTGTTGGAAGTATGGAATTTGTGTTGTTGAGCACATTTGGCAGCACAAAAATTTTTGTTAAGTCTTCCACAGAGCCCACAAAGTGTGAATTAAATTCATTTGCCAAAGTAGCCTTGTCACTGACGGTCTTGCCATTGATTCTAAGTTCCTTTACCCCCTTCTGATCGTTTTTTTTATTAGTTAAGTTATTTAAATGCCTCCATAGGGAACTGTTGTTACCCTTTGCATGATCTATCAGTTTATTGTAATAAGATATTTTTGATTTTCGCAGCTCATGTACCACTTTATTTCTTAAACTTTTGTACACAAGGTGATCATTTTGTAGTTTGGAGGTTAGTGATGTTTTCAGTGCATAGTCTCGCCTCTTCATAAGTTTTCTTATTTCATTATTTAACCATGGTAGGCTAATCTTCTGTTGTCTACTTTTAATTTGCTTTGAAAATTTTTCTATAGACTTTGTGATTGTTGCAGTTATAAAATTACAACAATCATCTACTTCACATGTTGACATGAGCTGCTCCCAATTTTGATTCTCTAAGTAATGTTCAAACTCCTCATTTTTTGATTTGGGGATAATAAAATTTGATTTGTCAATATCGACTCCCCCAAAATACTGTAGTCGCTTTTTAGTAAGTTTCCTGACAGCAAGAACCATGTTATGATCTGAGAGACCAGTTACAAGATTATAGGTTCTGGTTATTCGTTCTGGTTTATTAGTAAATACCATGTCAATAAGTGTTCTGGATTGTTTGGTTATCCTGGTGGGTCCTTTGATGATTTGCTGGTAATTAAATTTAGTCATGAGGCTTTTCAGTTTTTGTTTGTCTTTTTTATCAGACCAGTTGATATTAAAGTCACCATGAATTATTGTTTCTCTGTTCTTCTCAAGTTGTTTAACCAGATCACTTAATTCATTATAAAAGGAAGAGTTGTGTGACGGTGGGTTGTACACTACTGCAATGTTGAAATTCATTACCGGAGAGAGACATACATTAACAGCTAAACATTCAAGTGAAGTATTCAAATCAACCAGTTGACATTTATATTTCTCTTTGATGTAAATTAAAACACCTCCTCCCCTCCCTCCCTGCCTGTCTTTTCTAAAACACTGGTAGCCCACAATATCGATCATATTAGTGTCTATGTTCCTGTGTAGCCAGCTTTCTGAGAGACAAAGGTAGTCCAGATTTGAGTCCAACAGCAACACCGAAATCTCATCTCTTTTGGGGATTATGCTCCGTATGTTTAAATGACCGCCAAGGATCCCCTTTGGTTTAGCCTTGGTGTCCCAAAGAACTCGTGCATGATTAACAGTTTGGAAAAATAAATGTTGTTTTTGCTTTTGTACAGCTCGGTTTTGTGCTAACCCAGTGGTCTGCTGTTTAATAGTGGCAGGTCCAGGGTTAAGGTGAATATCTCCTGCCAGAAGTAGCAGAACTAACAGAACTTTAATTGTATATCCTCTGCCATATTGTGATTTTTGCTTAACAGCCATGTTTGCCTTAATTTGGAAGTTTTTGCTCAGGGCTTTTAAAGACCACATAGAGTGTAGGGTGAGATGTTCAAGCCCAAATCCATACAGATAAAACTTTTTAACTTCACCTTTGGTTGAGTTTGTCGGAAAATCCTTCTTGTTGCAGGTCCAGACACACAAAGACAAAATGAAGAGGAAGTAGAGAAGTAGAGAAGGCTTATTAGTGGTGCCCATCAGCCCACTTTTTAATCCGGTGGCAGCCATCTTCAGTCTTTCTTGGAAAGAAGGAAAAAGAAAATCTGTGGATAGTAAAATAAATTCTGCTTATATCGCCAGAATCTGATCCGATCGTCCTCGAATCCAGCTGGGCCTCAGCTAGCCAACTAGCCCCTTCCGTTGCTGGTCTCGTTGCTCATAGCCGCCGTAACTGGTCTCCCGTCCCGCTCCTCCAACCGAGTCTCGTCGCACACCGCCGCTGCCACCGAGCTCCGCTGAGGTCACGGTAAGTCCTCCGCTAGGCACCGCCACCTACCGTCGTCTGCCTGGGTGAAATCTCTGCTGAGCCCCGTCAACAAATAGCCGCTTGCCTGGTAGTATCTCCGCTGGGCCTCGCAGCTGGGCTTCGATTCAGGCTGGTGTAAGGTGGAATGACTGGTGCCAGCATTAAGCTAACTAGCGTTAGCTTAGCAATCGCTTCGGGTAGTCTCGTCGCACACCGCCGCTGCAGTCACGGTAAGTCCTCCGCTGGGCACCGCCGCCTACCGCCGTCTGCCTGGGTGAAATCTCTGCTGAGCCCCGTCAACAAATAGCCGCCTGCCTGGTAGTATCTCCGCTGGGCCTCGCAGCTGGGCTTTGATTCAGGCTGGTGTTAGGTGGAATGGCTGGCGCCAGCATTAAGCTAACTAGCATTAGCTTTGCAATCGCTTCAGGTAGGGCACATCAGTGAATCACAAGGAAGCGCTGGACTCGCTGGTCAGTTTACTCACAGTGGCCGGATAAAGGCGATCAAAGGGGTAATCCACCGGAGGTATATCCGATCGCTGTAGGTTAGTTATTTAGAGACTGGCACCAGCATTAAGCTAACTAGTGTTAGCTTAGCAATCGCTTCAGGTAGCATTAAGCTAACTAGTGTTAGCTTAGCAATCGCTTCAGGAAGGCGCATCAGTGAACCACAAAGAAATGCTGGTCGCTGGAGAAAGGCGATTAAAGGGCAATCCAACGGAGGTGGCAATTCAGCCCATGCGTGTTCGCCACGAGTGCCGATCGCTGCAGGCCAGCCACTTTTAATGGCAAAATCAGTGACTTTGTCTCAGCACTGAAAAAGTGTGACCATCCCGGTCGCCATCTTGAAGTCAAGTCGAGTTGATTCATTCAAACCAACATAATCCTCTTGCTCTAACCAAGTCTCTGTAAGGGATATTAAATCAATCTGATGATCAATTAACAGATCATGAACTAACAGAGACTTGGAAGTTAGAGACCTAATATTTAATAAACCACATTTAATTTTTAAATTATGAGGAGGAACAGAGGCCAAATCATTCAATTTAAAGGCTTTATGTTTAATTTGAGTTTTACCAATAATTTGCTTAATCACTTTGGGATGCTTATATATTATATTTTTATTTACTTTGGAGGGAGCAGACAATGATTCTCTGATGGGGAAGACAGGGGCTAAGTTGAGGGGTGGCGGATGAAGAGGAGCTGCAGAGAGGCGTGTTAGACTGTGACTCTGCTTTCTGGTCCCAACTCTGAGTAGTCAAGGTTTTGGAAATTTGGATAAAAAAGATGCCAGATTGTTAGATAAATGAGAAGCACCATCCAAAGTGGGATGAATGCTGTCTCGTCTCATAAGACCAGGTTTTCCCCAAAATGAGCTCCAATTGTCAATGTAGCCCACGTCATTTGCAGGACACCACACAGATTCATTATGTGTTGTATAACCATGATTTAAACGGAGGTCTGGGAGAATGACCTCCCCTCCTGTCTGTGCTCAGAGGTGTTTTTGAATAAAGCCTGTTGTCGAAACCATCTGCTCCTCTTCTTTGTGTGAACCTCGCCTACGTCACAGCGCTTTATCATAGACACTCAAAGATGCTTTACAAGTAGATACATTATTCATTCACTCCAGACAGACAATGGTAGTGGCAAGCTACTACTGTAGCCACAGCTGCCCTGGGGAAGGCTGACAGAAATGTGGCTGCCAATTCACGCCACGTTCCAATCCAGTGTGGAGGAACGAATAAGGGTCACCAGTGTGGTGGATAAAATAAGTGCAGGCGGACACGGCGAACTGAAGTTTAAAAGGGTGCTTTATGCATCCTCCATCACGAGGCTCACCCAGCGCTGTGGCAGCGCGCTGGAGTGAGCCCTGCATCTCTAGGTGTCAGAATGCGAGTTGTCAAAGAAAGAGAGAGCAAGAGAGCACAAGAGGGAGAGAGGCATATGCAGTCAGCTTATATACTCAGCTACAGACAATGCATGTGTAACGGATGCCAACTAGTACTGTTCGGCGTAGAACGTTAGTAAAACCTCCCTCCCAAAGCCTCATACAGTATCGGTAGCGCTGAGCTATCGGTCGGACCTTTAGCTCAGCACGATCGTGCTGTGCGTGTCTCTGACCAGTTAACTGTGAGGTCGCGGGTTCGTGTCCTGTGTAGGGCGAACTGCGCTGATGACCTCAGTTACAAAGTGGTGCTGTGAGCCCCAGATGGTAGCGCTGAGCTACCGGTCGGACCTTTAGCTCAGCGCGATCGTGCTGTGTCTCCCATGCTCGAACTGTGTTAGTTGACTGAGAGGTCGCGAGTTCGTGTCCCGTGTGGGGCGAACTGCGCAGGATGATCTCTGTCACACTGGTGCCGTGAACCCGGCATGGGAGTGAGGTTTAAGGGGGAGAGTGTAACGGATGCCAACTAGTACTGTTCGGCGTAGAACGTTAGTAAAACCTCCCTCCCAAAGCCTCATACAGTATCGGTAGCGCTGAGCTATCGGTCGGACCTTTAGCTCAGCACGATCGTGCTGTGCGTGTCTCTGACCAGTTAACTGTGAGGTCGCGGGTTCGTGTCCTGTGTAGGGCGAACTGCGCTGATGACCTCAGTTACAAAGTGGTGCTGTGAGCCCCAGATGGTAGCGCTGAGCTACCGGTCGGACCTTTAGCTCAGCGCGATCGTGCTGTGTCTCCCATGCTCGAACTGTGTTAGTTGACTGAGAGGTCGCGAGTTCGTGTCCCGTGTGGGGCGAACTGCGCAGGATGATCTCTGTCACACATGCATGGCATGTTAGCATCACAGTATACAGCAGGAAAGCATGGACATTTGCATCAGAGTCACACATATCAGCCGCAGGATTACTGGCACCGGAATTCCTCTCTGCTCCGGAGCTGCAGAACATTTAAACATTTTTACACATTCATACCCAGTGTTATGGGCACTGGAGGCAATGCGGGTGAAGTGTCTTGCCCAGGGACACAACGACAGGATATCTGGGGAGAGCGGATTCGAGCCGCCAACCATGGGGTTATTAGACGACCTGCTCTACCTCCTGAGCCGCTGCCGCCCCACTTTTTCCTCAACTTTCCCTCTTTAGGAAAGCTATGGAGGCTCACCCCGCTCTCTTTGTTTCCCTTTGATTGGAAATTACATCCAAAAGCCGCGCAATGTGGCGTTTTCCCTGACAAATGGCAGTAGTTCGTAGTTTTGCTTCTTGGCTTGTACAAGACAGAAAAAACGGCTGCAACCATTCTACGTCACTACCCAGAATGCATTGCGCACCTGAAAACATGGCGGCTGCCATGTATCGATTTACATTGTAAACAAAAACGATTTTTATAACTACAATAAATGTTTATATAGTTCTAACAATGTATTTTAATAGTGGAGGCCAGTGTTTGTATTTTTAAATCTATAAGTCGTTAAAATCGGAGTTCCTTTTAATAGTTCTGTGAGGAACCTTGTAGTTATTTCTGATGAAGATATATTCTTTTTTTTTTTTTTTTTTTTTTATAACTTAGATTTTTATTCATTTTTCATCATATATAATGCATTCAGATCACATTCTACATTTAAAAAAACAAAGGGGCTAGGGTAAGGAAAAAAAAAAAAGGGGGGGGGGGGACAAATGTTGGAGCATCAAGTTCTTAGTTTCCATCTCTTAATTCTTCTGGTTTTTTCAGTGTCTTTGGTTATTCTTTCAATTTCTGCCTCGTTGTTGCACTTTGTAGTGTGTCCATTTCCGCCATTTTTTTTCCCATAGTCCTTCTTGCATTCTTTGTCGATATGTTAGTTTTTCCATCATACGTATGTCCTCAACAATGTCAGTCCATTGCTCTTGGTCAGGAAGAACTTCTGATCGCCATTTTTTTGTGATTGTTTTTTTACATGCAATCAACAAGATTTTAACTAGATATCTGTCCTCAGCCTGTATAACATTGTCTCTTTTAAGATCACATAAGTACATCAGGTTACAGTTCATTGGTATATTATATCCTAATATCCTCTGTATTGTCACATGTATAGATTTCCAGAATGATGATATTTTGTAGCATTTCCAAAACATATGTGAGTGGTCTGCATTTTGAGCCCCACATCCCCTCCAGCATAAAGTTTGAGTATTTGTACAGTATATTTTCCTTGAATCTGTGGTGTAATGAAAAAGCGAATCAGGTTTTTCCATCCAAATTCCCTCCATGTCCTTGAATTTGTTGATGTGTGTTGTGTTTTCCATATTTCCTGCCAGCTTTCTTCTGTTATGTTTAAATTGAGCTCTTTCTCCCATTTCTCCTTTATATAGTTACTTGTATGATTGTTTGCCATAAGTTTCTGATATAGCTTTGAAATAATTCTTGTTTTATTTCCTGTATATGAGCTTAAAATGAGTTGTATAATCTCGCTCACATCTGTTTGGAGGTTATGCCTAATCTTCCTCATATAATAATCTCTCATCTGCAGATATCTGAAAAATTCCGATCTTTCTAGTTTAAATTTTCTCCTGATGTTTACAAAGCTCCCGAGATCTTTTTTTCCGATATTGCCCCATGCTGTGATTCCCTTGTTCACCAGGTTTTTTAATCCCCTATCTTGTTTTGCCGGTTCAAACTGACTGTCAAATGCTACCCATTTCAATAGTTTTATGTCTTCCTTTATATTATACTTTTGTACTATTTTATACCACAGTTCTAAAGTAAATTTAGTGATTGGGTCCATTTGTTTGATTTGCTTATATGCATCTTTATCTCCTATTATGCTTTGTACTGGGAGTCCCTCAATTTCTTTTTCCATTTCTTTCCATTTTGCCTCATATCCCTCGTCGCACCAACATATGATATATCTTATTTGTGCTGAGTAGTAATATTCCTTTAGACTCGGTAGGCCCATGCCAACTTTCTCTTTTGGTAATTGGAGAGTTTTATATTTCACTCTTGGCTTTTTACCTCCCCAAACAAATCTCGATATCATCCTGTCCCACTTTGAGAATTGGGCATCTGGAATCTCTGTTGGTATAGCCTGGAAGAGGTAAAGTAATCTAGGTTGTATGCTGATTTTGACTGTCTCAATTTTTGAATTCAGATCCATATTTAAGATTGACCATCTATCAATATCTTTTTTTATTTCTTGTTCCAACCTATCATAGTTTGCTTTATATATTTTGCTTAGGTCTTTAGGTATGTTCACTCCAAGGTATTTTATTTCTTTTTGTTTCCAGTTTAGTTTGATAGCATGTCAGTATTTGTGTTTTTGTTATGTTTATCTTGTATCCTGATAATTTTCCAAAATTTTCTATCAAGTTCATCATTTCCATTATTGATTCATCTGGTTGTTCAAGGTAAACTATAATATCGTCTGCAAATAGCCCAATCTTGTGTTCCGCCCCCTTTATTGTTATACCTTTTAATTTCTTATTTTGTCGTATCGCTTGAGCCAGTGGTTCTATGAACAGAGCAAACAAGGTGGGCGATAAGCAGCATCCCTGCCTAGTTGATCTTTGTATATTTACTTTGTCTGTTAAGCTACTGTTTATCTTGATTCTTGCCACAGGTTCTTGATATAGCGTCCTTATGCATTGTACTGATTTTTCGTTAAATCCAAAGCACTCCAGTACACTATATAGGAATTTCCAGTTAACTCTGTCAAATGCTTTTTCTGCGTCTAAACTCATTATTACTGCGCTTTTCTTTTCTTTATGTATTTGGTTAATTATATGTATTGTTCTCCTGATATTGTCATGTGTTTAGCGTCCCTCTACTTGTCAGTATCGTTCACATGTTTTCAAAAGACATCTGCATGGAATTTGGACTTGACAAGTGTGCAAAATGTACAATAAAAAAAAGGAAAGAAAACAGCATCAGAAAATATCCAAATAGAAGACAATAAGCATATCAAAGACCTGGCAGGGGAATCAGCGTATAAATATCTGGGCATAGAAGAAAACACAACTATTGAACACAGAAAAATGAGGGAAATGGTCAAAAAAGAATACCAACACGGCCTAAAGAAAATCTGTAAATCAAATTTAACACCTAGAAATAAAATCACTGCAATAAACCAGTTGGCAGTACCAGTTGCCACATATGGATTTGGGGTGATAGACTGGCCACAGGGGGAATTGGACAAGTTGGATGTTCGGACCAGGAAGACCCTAACCCTTCATAAGGTAACATACAGAAACCAATGCCTAGATAGGATGGATATATATGTCACGTAAAGAGGGAGGGCTGGGCCTAATTGAAATAAACCAGGCCTACAGGGCAACAATAATAAGCATTGGTCAATATCTCAAAAGCGCCAATGATGAGACGGTGGAAAAGGTCACCCAACATCATGAAACCCTCAGTATTAACACATCCATAACTAAACAAGCCGAGACCTTTGCAGGAGATTTATTAGATAGCATGAAAGCCAGTCAACAAAACCCAGCAACAAAAATAGCTAGAAAGATGAGGGAAAAATACAGCAGAAGGACACAGGAGGAAAGAAAAGAAAGATGGAAACAACATAAGCGAGCAGGATGTTTCCAGGAGGAACTCAACAGGGAGTACAACGATAGGGAAGAGACATTGCGCTGGATCAGGAATGGAGATCTGGGGTACGACGAGGAGAGACTAGTGGTTGGAGCACAAGACCAGGGACTTCTTACCAATGGCTTTAAAAAAAATGGCAGGATTGTCACAGAGTGACAAATGTCGATTCTGTCATGTAGCGGTGGAGAGTGTAAGCCACCTACTCTCCGGTTGCCAGGTCCTCATGGCCGATGGACACTACACTGCTCGCCACAACAAGATTTGCCGTTACATGCACTGGAAAATATGCAAAGAGTTAAAAATAGAAGTAAAAGGACCAGTATGGGAACACGATCCAGAGCCAGTCAGTGCCAACGGAGATACCACCATCTATTATGACAAGGAAATCCCAACTGGAAGACACATTGAAGGAGGAGCAATAAAACCGGACATAGTTATCTTGAACAAAAAGGACAAAACTGCCAAAATAATAGATGTAACCATACCAAACGACTACGGCCTCAACAGAGCAGAAAGAGAAAAAATAACAAAATATCAAGACTGTGGGGAGACTTGAATAACGAAACCGAATTGCCTTTCATTCCAGTTTATTCAAGTAATCATTCCACTGTCTGCTCTCATTCCTGAGCAGCGAACAAAGAGAGTGAACATACCAAAGTTCTCTCATTTAAACATTCTGACATCAAACCATTTCCCTCGCGGGGGAAATCACACATCTCTCTCAAAATCTCTTTATTCACATTCATTAGCCTTTTATTTACATAACTCCCCCTTCTCTCCTCTCGAGCCTCAGTGGTCAGGAAGTCTTCTGTCCCCTGTCCTCCGCAGGGGGTCCAGGCTCTGTGGCTCCGCACCGCAGGGGGCTGGCTCTCCTTCATCGTGGTTAAATCACATATGCAGTGTCCAACATATACATGTCTCACAACACAGCCATATAACCCCCCCCAAACAATGAAGAACAGACTAATTCCTAAAATTTAATAGCACCTTACTCACTACTGAATAATCAACACCAACATTCAGTCTGTGCGCCGCTTGGGCTTCAGCCGTCTGCCGAATCTGCTGTGCGTTGGCCCCGCCTTGCCTGCGGTGCGTTTCTGCTTCGGGTCTGTTGACTGAGGAAGAGAGTGATTAATTGCCCCCTGCGGGGGCCTGCCTCGTTGAGGCGCCACTGTGACCGGTACAGACACGTCCTTCATGACAAAAGCAGGTTTTAGTCTGTCAATACTGACTGTCTCTTTTCTGTCTCCAAAATCTAGCACAAATTGCTTATCACCTGCCTCCAGCACTCGAAATGGCCCTTCTTAAGGTGGTTTGAGCGTTGCTTTAAGGGCTTCGCGCCTGACAAAAACGAAATCGGCATTTTTCAAAGCCTTGGGGACGAAAACTCGTGGAAAAGCGTGATGAACCGGACCCGGGAGCGTGTCTGCCCCCGTGCCGACTAACGGTCCCAGAGCCGAGAGAGGTGGGGGCTCTGGGTGCTCTGGTAAAAACTCGCCCGGCAGCCTCAGAGCTTGTGCGAATACCAGCTCCGCTGGTGAGGCGTCTAAGTCCTCTTTAGGCGCAGAACGCAACCCTAATAAAACCCATGGAAGTTTATTCACCCAATCTGCATCCGTGAGCGACGCTCTGAGTGCTGCCTTCAAAGACCTATGAAAACGCTCGCATAAACCATTGGCCTGAGGGCGGTAAGCCGTAGTGCGGTGAATTTTGGCTCCTAAGCCATTGGCCATCGCTGACCACAGCTCAGAGATGAATTGCGGTCCTCTATCGGACGTAATGTCCGACGGAACCCCGAAGCGCGCCACCCAAGCCGTTAAAAAAAACGCGAGCCACCTCCGCGGCCGTGGTCGTCGCAAGTGGGACCACTTCCGGCCAACGTGTGGTGCGGTCCACCATTGTCAAAAGATACGTGAACCCCTGTGATGCCGGTAGGGGGCCCACAAGGTCGACGTGCACATGGTCGAACCTTCTGGCCGGAATGCGGAACGGTTCTAACGGGGCTCTTGTGTGCCTGTGAATTTTGGCCCGTTGACAGGAAATGCAGGTTTTTGCCCATTCCTTCACGTGCTTGCGCAGGCACGGCCAAACAAACTTTTCCGCCACTAGTTTCACCGACGCGCGCACCCCCGGGTGCGCCAGTGAGTGGACCGAGTCAAAAACACGGCGGCGCCACGTGGCCGGAACCACCGGACGCGGGCGCCCCGTCGACATGTCGCAGATCAGGGGGGGCATACCGGTTTGTAAACGCTTGCTCTCCAGCCTCAACCCTGTTGGTCCAGCCTGGAGCGCGCGCACGTCTGCGTCCGCCCCCTGGTCCGCTGCCATGGCTGCGTAATCTATACCCACGTGCACCGGGGCTGCTCGCGCCACCGTGCCGCTCTCCTGCGGCGCGGTCACGGTGGCCCGTTCTGCCTCTGCGCGTGTTGGGGTCGTGAACGCGCATGAGAGACAATCCGCTACTACATTGAATTTGCCCGCGACGTGCCTAATGTCAGTGGTAAATTCCGAGATTGCGGCCAGCTGCCTCTGCTGCCTGCCGGACCACAGGTCTGAAATTTTGGCCATGGCGTATGTGAGCGGCTTGTGATCCACATAAGCGGTGAAGCACCGTCCTTCCAGCCAGAACTGGAAATGACGAATAGCCAAATGCAGCGCCAACAGTTCTCTGTCAAACGCGCTGTATTTTCGTTCAGCCGCGCTTAAAGATTTGCTAAAGAAAGCCGAAGGCTGCCAAACTCCGGCTACCTGTTGCTCAATAACGGCCCCTATGGCTAAATCTGAAGCGTCTGTCGTCAGCGCGATACGTGCTGCAGGGTCTGGGTGGGCCAGGAGCGCAGCGTCAGCCAAGGCTTTTTTAACCTCTGTGAACGCGCGCTCCCGCTCCGGGGACCATTCGACCGCCTGGGTCGGTTTTTGTTTTTTGAGCGCGGCATATAACGGCTGCATGATTTGAGCTGCGTGGGGCAGGAATCGGTTATAAAAATTCACCATCCCCAAGAATTCCTGTAGTGATTTGACCGTTTGTGGACGGGGAAAATCCGCTACCGCGCGTACTTTCTCTGGTAACGGAACCGCTCCCTCCGGGGAGACGCGGGTGACCCAAAAAATCGATCCGCTCGACGCCGAACTGGCACTTGGCTGGGTTAACTATTAAGCCGTGCTCTCCCAGCCTCCTAAAAACTGCTGTGAGGTGCGTTTCGTGTTCGTCCTCTGAAGTACTCGCGACCAAAATGTCGTCGAGGTACACAAACACGAAAGGGAGATCGCGTAACACGGCATCCATCATCCGCTGAAATGTTTGCGCCGCCCCTTTGAGACCAAACGGCATGCGTAAAAATTCGAAAAGTCCGAACGGGGTTATTACCGCTGTTTTAGGAATGTCCTCCGGTTGGACCGGGACTTGGTGATAGCCGCGAACTAGATCAATCTTTGAAAAAATGCGCGCCCCCGCCAGGTGCACCGAAAAATCCTGAATGTGCGGAATGGGATAACGATCGTGCGCCGTAGCGTTGTTTAGCCTGCGGTAATCCCCGCACGGTCTCCAGGAGCCATCGGCTTTCGGTACCATGTGCAGCGGCGAAGCCCACGGGCTCTTCGACCTACGAACGATGCCCAGCCTCTCCAGGCTGGCGAACTCCTCGCGCGCAATGGCGAGCTTAACTGCATCCAAGCGCCGAGCTTTTGCAAACACAGGAGGACCAGAAGTGGGGATAAAGTGTTTCACCCCGTGCTTCGCGACCGTCGCTGAAAAAGTGGGCACAGTGAGCGCTGGAAATTGGGTGAGGAGTGTGTGAAACTTACCACCTGCTGTAGCGACGTGGGTCTGTACTGGTGGCGGGGACACTCGAGCTGAACAGGGGAGAGAGTAAAAATAGAGTGCATTTACCAGCCGTCTATTAGCAAGATCAACTAACAGATTGTGTGAACACAAAAAATCCGCGCCCAACATGTTGAAACTCACCGCCGCTATTACAAAAGTCCATTCATATGTGCGGCCATGTAAGCACAAAGGCAAGGTCCTTCTCCCGTAGGTGTTGATGTTCGAGCCATTTGCCGCTGTAGCTCCGCTACCGTGGGGTCCAGCCACCCGGTCCGCGTATGTTGGGGTGATGAAGCTCACTTGTGCTCCGGTGTCGATGAGGAACTCTCGTCCGGAGCGCGCATCCGTGATGTAGAGCAGCTTGTTGCGTTCTCCGAGGGTCGAAGCTGCTAGCGACCCCCGGTCTTGCCGTTTCCCGAACTCCTGAAGATGCAGGGCGGCACACACCTGCGTGCCTTCTCTGCGAACCTCTGATGGTAAAAGCAGAGATCTTCTCCTCCGCTGTGTCGTGCCCGCGCCTCTGCCGCCGGGCTATTGGCTCCACCTCGTCGCGGCCGTGTTGCCCCCGTCGTCGGCCAGTCTGGTTCTGCCGCCTCTGGCTCCCCGCTGTCTCGGGTCGCTGCTGTGGTTGCTTGCCCACCGCAGGCGTCCAGGATCCCATCTGCCTCCTGGGCCAGCTCCCGGAACTCCTCCAGGGTGTGACACTTTTTGCCGGCCAGCGTGCTTCTCGCATGCGCCGGGAGGTTGGAGAGGAAGATGAACTGAAAAATGAAATCATCGTTGTCCAACCCTCTCAGCTGTATCATCTCCTCCATCAGGGCGCTCGGCCTGTGTCCACCTTGGTCTAGCAAAGACAGGATCCTCCTCGCCCTCACTTCAGCCGAGGGGGTGAAAAACTTGATGAGGGTGGATTTCAGCTTGCCGTACCTGTCGGTCGCGGGTGGCTGCTCCACCAAGCTTTGCACGCACCGAGCTGTGCTGTTGTCCAGTTTAGCGATGACATGGTGGAACTTAGTGTCATCCACCGTTACTCCTGCGAGCGCGAACTGCGACTCTGCTTGCAGAAACCACGACCGTGGGTTATCCTGCCAGAAATCAGGCAGCTTAACGGCCACTGCGCTCGCCAGCTCTGAGCGCTGTGAGTCCGGGACCCTGAGAATTTCTTCGTTCATTCTCAACGTCGTCAGTCACCAATGTGGGGAGACTTGAATAACGAAACCGAATTGCCTTTCATTCCAGTTTATTCAAGTAATCATTCCACTGTCTGCTCTCATTCCTGAGCAGCGAACAAAGAGAGTGAACACACCAAAGTTCTCTCATTTAAACATTCTGACATCAAACCATTTCCCTCGCGGGGGAAATCACACATCTCTCTCAAAATCTCTTTATTCACATTCATTAGCCTTTTATTTACATAACTCCCCCTTCTCTCCTCTCGAGCCTCAGTGGTCAGGAAGTCTTCTGTCCCCTGTCCTCCGCAGGGGGTCCAGGCTCTGTGGCTCCGCACCGCAGGGGGCTGGCTCTCCTTCATCGTGGTTAAATCACATATGCAGTGTCCAACATATACATGTCTCACAACACAGCCATAAAGACCTGAAAAATGACCTAAGGAGCACCTGGAATCTGCAGGAAGCAGACATAATACCTGTGGTGGTGGGAGCAACTGGGATGGTGAAGAAAAACCTAAAAAAATATCTACAGGCGATACCCGGCTGTCCTAGCATCTGTGAAATACAGATCTCAGCATTAAGAGGAACAGTCTCTATCTTGAAGAGAGCCCTCGGATATAAAGCTTTGTGATTTAAAGTGTAACCATAGACCCCTGGTTGGGGCCCATTACACTTGTAATGAAATGAGATATAAATAAATAAAACAGTGAGAAACCCTTTTCTTGTGAAACATGTGGAAAATGTTACAGACAGAAGAGTAGTCTGAATTTTCACGTTAACTCATACTGATGAGAATATAATGAAACAACATTACACAAGAGGGAATGCGGTATCAGTAAATATAGCAACTCCGAGTGTGATCAATATGACACCCGCAGTTACTATTTTCATGATACCATAACGACCTCAAGTGTAATTTTGCTTTTATGCAACAGTTCCACAACCACTATTTGTGAAATGACAGCAATGGACAAAATATTATGATTTGTTTGTTTAACCAGTTATAAAAAAAAAATAGTCCCTTCTAAATGTAGCCAGTAACTGTTGCTAAGCATCTCAATCAGCATGAAGACGTCTATTGTCATTTCACTTACATGAAAACAAATTAAATATTGTCAAGTGCAAAAGTAATAAAGCTTTTAGAACACATATACCTGTTTAGTTAGTACTGCAGAAGACCCGAGAGCCAAACGTAGCCAATGCTGGTAGCTAGCTGGCTGCTAGTAGCTAGCATGCTTGCGATTTGGCACACTTTGCTCGCTTTTCTTCCCATTTTCAGATGAAACAAAGAGTCCATTACCACAAAAGTATTGCAGTTTGTAAATCGATACAATGAAGCCAACTCTAGCACTACCTATATTTTTAAACAGACGTGAAATAGCTTCACAGTGTTTACACAAGGGCAGACTGTAAATTAAATATAGCTTTTCTTTTTCAAAAGAGTGGTGGTAATTAGTGTTAGTTATTAACAGTTACATGAACACCTTTGAAGCAGAGTGATACATATACAGTAAAATGTTGGTGTGCAGTTATCATGGATTTTAGAAACTCCTGGAATCCTTATTGTCCAATCAAATTGCTTGGTCGGAACCAGCTGTTGTATAAGATAAACCTTTATTAGTCCCACAATGGGGAAATTAGAGGATTGCAGCAGCAAAGGTACAGTATAGCAGAAGCCGTTTTCTTGTAAAACGTGGAAAATATTTCAGCCAGAAAAAAACTTTAAAAATTCATATGAAAATTCACATAGTTGAGAAGCCTTTTACCTTGTGAAATGGTGAGAAAATGTCAATGACTGTAGTCACTTGAAATGTCACATGTGTGGGACAACCCCCACAGACTAAGGACAGACAGCTCGCTACTCCTGGTTATTTTCCGCAGCACTAGTGTGATGTTAATGTGCCATTCATGCTTTGTGTTCACACGTCCTGTCCTCACTGTGATCTAGAGACAGATCAATATGTAGATGTGACTTGTCACCTCTTTGTCCTGCAAGCTGGAGCAGGGGCTGGCAATCTGCCTATTTGATATGTATGTCTCTCTCATATGCAAATGCCCATGCTCTTTCATGCATTGTCTGTAACTGGTATAAATACCGCACATATCCTGTAACTCATTCTCTCTGCTACTGCTCAACTGACTGCACCTGTCTTCACGCTACTGAGAAAGCCCTCAGGGCTCGCTCTGGGCCACTCTGCACAGCACCAGAGTGAGCTCATGTTGGCGATGTGATTTAATAAAGGCACTTTAAACTCCTCAGTTCGCCGCTTATTATCCCATGTCGCCACACATGAAGAATTATACAAGTGAGAAGCCATTTTCTTGTATAACGTGTGGAAAATTAAAATCACGTGAGAACACTCACATGAGAGGCCACTTCTTTATAATCAGATAAGATAAGCCTTTATCAGTCCCACAATGGGGAAATTCCAGGATTACAGCAGCAAAGGGATAGCAGCACTCAGAGCAATAGTTAATAAGATAATAAGAACTGGTTAGCTAAAGCAGTAGCTTAATATACATATGTACACAGATATACATATACATAGTGCAGGAGCATTGCAGCTAGATGGAATAAACAGCATTTTGGTTTGTTAAATTACCTTGCAGAATATGAATAGGTACCCAGACAGTATATTTGGCATTTGAATTAAGTGTTGTTGCCACCCTCAGTAATAAATGTGGAAAAGGTTTTAAACAGTGGAATCATTTGCAGTCTCACATGAGATGTTTGAAATCTTATGTGATTTTTGTTGTTGTTGTAAAATAATGATTGAAATCAATAATTATTTAACCCAAAATTATAATCAAAAAAGGCTGCAGAAATTCATACAGGTCAAAAGTACATTTCTAATTAAAAGTCTCTGATGGTCATATGAATTTATTTCACACTCTTTGAGACTGGTCGTCCTCCCAAACACAGTTTTAACACACAACAGAGTTCGTGCTCACAGTGTCAAAACTTCAAAGCCAGAGGTTTAGCCTGGGGATGCATGATATAGCATTTAATTATTTTATTCACAATAACCAATATACCTTATTTTGAAAATAGTTTTGCTGATTGGTGGTGATTCTACAGTATATTTGTCATGGCGGCCTCTGGGCCGTCATTAGTGTCATTAGCCCCAGCTGCGCACAGACCAACAGGTGTGAATCAATGGCTGTTAAAAGCCAGTGTCGCTGACAGCCCGGCTCGGAGTCGTCTGTCTTCCTCAACGGAGAATGAACCTGCACTCTGCTCTCTGGTCTCGTCAAGAATATCTCTTGTCTCGTCTGGAACTTTGTCTGTCTCGTCAAGAACTTTGTCTGTCTCGTCAGGAACTTTGTCTGTCTCGTCTGGAACCTTGTTTGTCTCGTCTGGAACCTCGTTTGTCTCGTCAAGAGCTTCACTTGCTGCATCCAGGAATTCTTCCCAGCGTCAAGCAAGTAAGCGCACCATTTGCTACTCAACGCCAAACCTTTACCCCTGTGCACAGGTGGACCACCTTGGCGGCGGACCTGCGTCCCCAGCTGACGGGGTAACGCCATCACGTCTTCGTAGCGGCTCGCTACCACCACGCCTACCGGTACGTCTTGCTCCTCAATTGCCAGAACTATTATTGTATCAATTACAGGAGTATTGGCCTACGTTATCGGTGGAATCACTGTCATCAGCATCAGCTGTGTCGTCATTGCCACTGTGTGTGGAGTCACTAACCTCGTCTTTGTCTGCATCATCATCTGTATCATCGTCATCCCGGTCTGTGGAGTCACAGCCGGCGTCATCGTCAGGATCATCGTCATCCCGGTCTGTGGAGTCACAGCCGGTGTCATCGTCAGGGCTGTCATTGTCACAGCCGGCGTCATCGTCAGGGCTGTCATTGTCACAGCCGGTGTCATCGTCAGGACTGTCATTGTCACAGCCACGGGAAGTAACCCCAGCACGGTCACGGACGCCTTCACCTCCACGTTGCCCGGCCGCTGGAACTCAGCAGAGCGAAGCCAGTGCTGCTCTCAAGTAAGCCTTGTTATCTGCAGCTTTTTGCTAGTGTGGAGCATTAGTAATTTGTCTCTGCTTGTCTGTTCCAGGGTTGCCGGGTCTCCGTCCAGGTCGCTCAGCTCCAGTGACCAGAACGATATCCTCGCACTCACACTCGCATTACACTCACTCACTATTAAATAAAGATTATTGTCACTATCTGCTCGTGTCAGTGTCTGTCTCCTGGGTCCTGAAACATGTCAGTACGACTCCGTCACGAAGACCCAGCGGACAGTTCACTGTCGCGCCAAATCAACACTCTTAGCGCCCGGGTAGATTTATTTGCACACCAACAGACAGTAATCTTTAATCAGCTATCTGTAATAATTGGTCGGCTGGATCATCTGGAGGGACACCAGACGTTTCCCCCCACCGCAGACAGTTCTGCCCCTGTGGGCTTAGCATCTGGACAAACTAACATCTCCTCGTCTTCTCGCCTCACCCCTATTCCCACCCCTGCCCGGTTCAGCGGAAAACTCGGGAAAGCTCGGGGATTCATATTACAGTGTGAGTCAGTTTTTCTTCGTGTTCCGGGGGACTTTACTCTTGATTCAAGCCGGATTGGCTACATTATAAATTTGTTAGCAGGAAGAGCCTTGGACTGGGCGTATTCCATTAGGGCGAAACCAAGCTATTCCCTGCTCACTTACCAGGAGTTTGTGAATGAATTTTTGTCTGTTTTTGATCATACAGATAGAGGTGAGGTGTTGACAGAACGATTGCTGAGCTTACAACAGGGAAAGAGATCAGCTGCTGATTACGCCATTGACTTCCAGGTCCTGGCTGCAGAGATTGGGTGGGGGGAGCCATCATTATGTGGTATCTTTCTACGTAGTCTTAATGATGAGTTGAAGGATGAGTTAGCGACACGGGACAAACCGGATAATTTACGGGATTTGATTGCCCTAGCGGTTAGTCTTGATAGCAGATTAAGGGAGCGGGCGGCTGAACGGCGTTCTACTTCCCGTTCGGTTAAACCCCACCCTCGCCTCCCCAACTCTCCTCCTCTCGCTCTATCTGCGTCAGAGGAACTTCCGGTTCAGCAAGCTATAATCAGTGGCCGGTCTAAAGTGTCAGCAGCAGAGAAACAACGCCGCAGGGATCAGGGCCTTTGTTTCTACTGTGGGAAAGAGTCACATGGGGTTTTTGAATGTCCCAATAAGTTAAAAGGGAGAGCCCGTGGATCAGAGTAGGGGGATTCACGGGCAATAACTCTAAAGAGCCCCTTACTTGTTGTCGATTACCTCTTAGGCTCATCCATTTACATACAGAACACTCCACATTGGCGTTAGTAGATTCTGGAGCTGAGCAAAATTTTATTTCTAGAGACCTGGCAACCCGGATGGGTCTTAGCTGTCAGACTCTAGATCCCCCTGTCAAACTGATCACCTTGTCTAAAGCGTCGTTGACTACTATTGCTCATCAGACAGTTCCTGTGTCAGTTATTGTATCAGGAAATCACAGGGAGGAAATTCAGTTTTTTGTTCTTCCTGTTTCTTCTTCGCCCGTTATTCTGGGGTACCCCTGGCTGCGCCTACATAACCCCACTATTAAGATAAGATAAGATAAGATAAGCCTTTATTAGTCCCACAATGGGGAAATTCCAGGATTGCAACAGCACAGGGATAGCAACACTCAGAGCAACAATCAGAAGGCAAGAAAAAACAACATCTAGTAAACATATGTCCATATTACTATAAATGTATATATATAGACACACAGTGCAGAGCATTATGGCTGGTGAATGTGCAGCAGAAAGTCTAAGCTCTCTCTCCGCGGATGCAGCGGGCCAGCTGGAAGTCTTTGGGCATGATGGTGACCCCCTTAGCGAAGAAGAGACCCACCAGGTGGGCCTCGCTGGTCTCCTGCAGAGCCATGACGGCGAAGCTCAGGAAACGCAGGACGGTCTTGAAGTCCTGAGCGATCTCCCTCACCAGGCGCTGGACGGGCAGCTTACGGATGAGCAGCTCCGTGGATTTCTGGTAGCGACGGATCTCTCTCAGAGCCACGGACCTGTGACGGCGAGGCCTCTTCACTTTGCCGGTGGCCAGAGCGCCTCTCCGAGCAGCCCTGGTGGCTAGCTGTCTCCTGGGGGGGCTTCTTCCTCCAGTAGATTTTACGGGCGGTCTGCTTGGTTCTTGCCATCGCTCTTTATTATTCTGTCTTATATTTCTTTCACGCCGCCTAAACTCCAGCCCGGCACCCGCGTCCTTTTCGCTACAGCTCCCGGTATGTCGAGTTTCCCATTAGCACCGGGCGGCGGCCAAGTGCTAGCTAGCACTAGCTCCTCCCCGCTGTAACGTCTCCCGCTGCAAACCGTGGCTCCGTCCGCCGACCCGGGAGACCCCCGGGGCGATCTGTGCGTCCGTGATATATATACAGAGTGAAAGGTGTAGAAAGAAGAAGGAAGATAAAAAAAAAAGGCTGTTGCAACAGGCAGCCGACTCGTGTGGCGCCGCCGGTCCGGCGGAACCGGATGTCATTGATTGGCAAGCTGGGAGAATAACGGCATGGAGTACGTTCTGCCTCAGTGCCTGTCTTCAATCGGCGGCATGCGCCCCATCCGTCAAGGTGCCTCTGCCTGATTCATCGCCACCGGACTTGTCCAAGGTGCCAGAGGTCTATCACGATTTGGGGCTAGTATTTAGCAAGTCTCGGGCATTGTCCTTACCCCCTCATCGCCCTTATGACTGCGCGATCAACCTAAAGGCTGGGGCCCCTCTACCTGCTAGCCGCCTGTACAGCCTGTCAGCCCCGGAGCGCGAGGCTATGGACACATATATTAAGGAGTCCTTGGCTTCTGGTATCATCCGCCCGTCGTCTTCGGCAGTAGGTGCTGGATTTTTTTTTGTTGAAAAGAAAGACGGTTCTCTACGCCCCTGTATCGATTTCCGGGGATTGAATGAAATATCTGTGAAAGACAAATATACCCTGCCTTTGATGAACACTGCTTTTGACTCCCTCCAGGGGGCGTCCTGGTTTACTAAATTGGACCTTAGGAATGCCTACCATCTAGTGCGCATAAGGGAAGGAGATGAGTGGAAGACGGCTTTTCGGACCCCCAGCGGACATTTTGAGTACCTGGTAATGCCGTTTGGGTTAACTAACGCTCCAGCCGTGTTCCAACGTCTGATAAATGATGTACTACAGGATTTCCTGAACTCGTTTGTTGTCGTTTTTCTCGACGAAATTCTCATTTTCTCCCGCACACTAGAGGAGCATCGAGTGCATGTGCGCAGGGTACTGCAGCGCCTCCTGGAGAATCAACTGTTCGTGAAGGCTGAAAGATGTGAGTTCCACACTGACCAAACCTCCTTCCTTGGGTTTGTTATAGCTCGGAACCAGGTGATCCCTGACCCGGCCAAGGTCAAGGCAGTTGTGGATTGGCCTGCACCGACCTCCAGAAAGCAGCTTCAGGGGTTCTTGGGGTTTGCTAATTTTTATAGGAGGTTTGTGCCTAATTTTGGCAATATTGCCCGTCCCCTGTCTGCTCTTACTTCCCCTAAGATCCCGTTTTGTTGGAGTAAGGAGGCAGCTGAAGCATTCGAAAGACTTAAGAGGGAGTTCGCCTCGGCCCGAGTCCTTACTCAGGTGGATCCGAAGCTGCAGTGCTTGGTGGAGGTGGACGCTTCTGATTCAGGAGTTGGAGCGGTACTCTCCCAACGGTCTCCCGAGGACGGTAAGATTCGCCCTTGTGCTTATTTCTCTCACCGTCTCACTTCTGCAGAGAGGAATTACTGCATCGGAGACAGGGAGTTACTGGCAGTAAAACTCGCCTTGGAGGAATGGAGACATTAGCTGGAGGGGGCTGCTCAGCCGTTCGTGGTTTGGACGGATCATCGTAACCTGGAGTACCTCAGGACGGCGAAGCGCCTGAATGCACGCCAGGCTCGCTGGTCCCTCTTCTTCAGCCGTTTTAACTTCTCCATCATGTATCGGCCGGGAAGTAAGAACGGTAAGCCGGATGCTCTCTCTCGGCAGTTTGACACTCCATCCTCTGAGGACCAGGAGACCCCTATCCTGCCGCCTTCCTGCGTCGTGGGCGCCCTGTCCTGGGGAATCTGCAAGACGGTTCGCCAGGCTCAGAAGACAGAGCCGGACCCCGGGGGGGGGGGGGGGCCCGGGCCGCTTGTTTGTTCCACGCGCTATCCGGGGCAAGGTGATTGAGTGGGTTCACGCTTCCAAGTGGGCCTGTCATCCTGGAGTGGGTCGGACCGTGGATCTCCTTCAAAGGACCTTCTGGTGGCCAGGGTTACGGAAGGACGTTGTTAATCACATCCGGGCCTGCGCTCAGTGCGCCACCAGGAGGACTACCCAATGTAATATCCAGGTGGCCAACCGGCATAGGAGACCCGCCCCGGACTTTAAGGTGGGTCAGAAGGTCTGGTTGTCAACCCGGAATATTTGTGTACCGACCGAGGAACGGAAGCTCACGAAGCGCTTCATTGGCCCTTACACTATTAATCGTATTATTAACCCTGTGTCTGTGCGCTTGTCTCTCCCCTCTTCGATGCGTATCTGCCCCGTTTTTCATGTCTCCCAGGTCAAACCATACGTCTTGGACCCCCTGTGTCCTGCTCCAGCGGTTCCCGCGCCCCCGAGGATGATCGATGGCCATCCGGCCTGGGGGGTGACTGCTGTCCTTGATGTTCGCAGGCGGGGTCATGGTCTTCAGTATTTGGTGGACTGGGAGGGCTTTGGACCAGAGGATCGCTCTTGGATTCGCCCAGCGTTGATCTTGGATAAACAGCTGATTCGCGATTTTCATCGGGCGAATCCAGGTAGGATTGGGCAGATGCCTGGAGGCACTGCTAGAGGGGGGAGTACTGTCATGGCGGCCTCTGGGCCGTCATTAGTGTCATTAGCCCCAGCTGCGCACAGACCAACAGGTGTGAATCAACGGCTGTTAAAAGCCAGTGTCGCTGACAGACGACCTGCACTCCGCTCTCTGGTCTCGTCAAGAATATCTCTTGTCTCGTCTGGAACTTTGTCTGTCTCGTCAAGAACTTTGTCTGTCTCGTCAGGAACTTTGTCTGTCTCGTCTGGAACCTCGTTTGTCTCGTCTGGAACCTCGTTTGTCTCGTCAAGAGCTTCACTTGCTGCATCCAGGAATTCTTCCCAGCGTCAAGCAAGTAAGCGCACCATTTGCTACTCAACGCCAAACCTTTACCCCTGTGCACAGGTGGACCACCTTGGCGGCGGACCTGCGTCCCCAGCTGACGGGGTAACGCCATCACGTCTTCGTAGTGGCTCGCTACCACCACGCCTACCAGTACGTCTTGCTCCTCAATTGCCAGAACTATTATTGTATCAATTACAGGAGTATTGGCCTACGTTATCGGTGGAATCACTGTCATCAGCATCAGCTGTGTCGTCATTGCCACTGTGTGTGGAGTCACTAACCTCGTCTTTGTCTGCATCATCATCTGTGTCTCGTCATCCCGGTCTGTGGAGTCACAGCCAGCGTCATCGTCAGGATCATCGTCATCCCGGTCTGTGGAGTCACAGCCGGTGTCATCGTCAGGGCTGTCATTGTCACAGCCGGCGTCATCGTCAGGGCTGTCATTGTCACAGCCGGTGTCATCGTCAGGACTGTCATTGTCACAGCCACGGGAAGTAACCCCAGCACGGTCACGGACGCCTTCACCTCCACGTTGCCCGGCCGCTGGAACTCAGCAGAGCGAAGCCAGTGCTGCTCTCAAGTAAGCCTTGTTATCTGCAGCTTTTTGCTAGTGTGGAGCATTAGTAATTTGTCTCTGCTTGTCTGTTCCAGGGTTGCCGGGTCTCCGTCCAGGTCGCTCAGCTCCAGTGACCAGAACGATATCATCGCACTCACACTCGCATTACACTCACTCACTATTAAATAAAGATTATTGTCACTATCTGCTCGTGTCAGTGTCTGTCTCCTGGGTCCTGAAACATGTCAATATTGTTAATGCACATAATTTCCCCACCTATTTACATCTCTTTTGTCTTACAATGATGATTAACTGGCATATAGACACACTCCCTGAGGGAAGTCAGACAACTACCTCAACTTAATATGAAAATACATGGTAGTTTTTAGTGACATGTTCAACAGAAGTGTAAACTTCCTCATTTTAATAGTCTTGGAGGATACTGTTCCTGTATCAGCTGATGTCAAAAATAATAGATTTGCCAATGTATTGTTTTTTATTGTTTTGGTATCGGCCAAGAAATTTGCATTGCGAAGAAACTGAACTGCAGTCCTTTAAAATGGTTGTCTCTGATGTTTTCGAAATTTGCAGCTGTAGTCTACTGAAACTGTAGTGGTAGAGAATCTGCCCTGCAGCTGGGAGGTTGTGGGTTCAAGCCCCAGCCAGGTCATCTCAAAGACCAAAGAAATGGTACTTTCCACCTTCTACCTTGTGCAGCTCAAGTCTACTGTTGTCTTTTTCAGGGCAGAAAATGATGCCACTGCCAGTATCATATTTGTGAAAGCCAAAATCAGTCACCAAGGTAAATATCTACCGATACTGATGTTAAGCTGATATATTAATCGATGCGTCCTGAGTTTTTCCCTTTCAAAGAGTTTGTAATTTTATGTGAGTGTTGAATTTAGCTATTCATTTTTTAATAAACAAAATTTATGCACTGTAAAATTAGCAACTTAGTTTAACCACTTGCACTCCGGGCAATTTTCCTAAAAATGCCAAAAAATAACGTGCCCAAAGTAAATCGAAAGCTGTTCTTCAACCCTTTGCAGCATCTTCATGGGGTTGGTCTCATTTAAAAGAAAACACTTTGAATTTTTTGGCAAAAAAAACCATAATCTCTCTACGTGCTCCGGCCACTGAGTTACAGTCATCTAAACATACTGAACTTGAAGAAAAAAAAATTGGACACAGTGTTTTTTTGGATACAAATGCTTGTAAATAACACACAGCTGTCCGATCCGGCTGGAAAATGCAACAGAAATGTAAAACCAAGTGTTATCCAGCTGAGATCCAAATTTGGTAACAATACCACAAAAAATGAATATTTTACACAGCTTTGTTCTCAGGCTGTTCCCAGGCGTTATGGAACTGTGCCAAATTGTGCCAAATGGCACAGTTTGGAAAAACGTCTGTAACTTTTGAATAATTCAATGTAGAATCTTCATTTTAGGCTCTAATGAAAGGTCACACTCAGGGCTGTGTCTGTGTGTGTGTGTGTGGGCGGGGGGTCGTCCCCCCCCCCCCTGCTACCAAGGACCAAATTCGGCCCTCGCTACATGACGGAATACACTCTTTTTTTTTTTTTTTTTTTCCTTGCATGTTTTCACAGCGGCCCCCCCCCCCTCGCTACTGTGTGTGTGTGGGGGGGGGGACCGTGAACGGACCGTGAACGCCCCCCCCCCTCGCTACAGAAGAGGGCCATCGCTACATGATGGAATAGACTGATATGCTTCCTCCCGCGGACCGGGGAGCGTTCGGACCGTGCCCCCCCCCCCCGCTCCTCTTTTGCAGCGGGGGGGGGGGGGGGCGTTCACAGTCCGAACACGGCAAATGAACCGTTTATCGCGGCGCACGCACTTCGTGCGCAGTACAGCTGTAATTTACCAATCGGTCAAAAGTCATTTTTGGATTACAGTTTTCAGGGATAAATAATAATTTAGCTTATAACACCTTACCTCTTCAAAGCAGCAGAGTCGTGGCGAACAGCTCTTCCCACGCGTCAGACAAACGCGACGCTGCTCTGCTCATGGATCCCGATCAACATAATTCCATTATTGCCGTTTTGGCGAATGATTTATGACTTTTGTCGTCGGCCTCCGTCTATTCTGCTGGAATGAGTGCAGGTCCCACTTGTGGGTGTTTTCCATGCTGCTGGGTGAGCCTGGGTCTGTAGGAGATTCGTACAGAGTCCTTCTGCAGCAGTAAATATCGCTTCACCCAGCCTGAATTTCTGTGCTTCAATTGGCTCCTGCGTTCACAGTAGGCAGGTCCTCCTTCCTAGATTTTCATTCATTGGCTCCTCAAGGTTTCAGAAACCCAATTCAAGGCTCTTATTAGTCGAATGAGAGGTCAATCAGATGAACTAATCTGTTCGCGGCTGTGTTTGCAGATTTTTTTTTCAGTGGCGCTTGGAGGGCACACCACCTACATCATCACCATCAATATCCTTATCATGCGTCATGCGCACGAGGGCGCACGAGCGCGCTCTCGTGCGCCCTCGTGCGTCATAGGACGCAGAGACTTGCCCGCCCGCGGAACAACGGAGCGCAAGTGGTTAACTTTCTATGAATTTACTGACTTTACTGTGTTCTCTATTTTATTACAAAAGCTGTTTTCACAAGATGTTTAAGAATGAGTAAGAAAAGCTCTCAGATTTAGTTACCTGTCAAAAAAGTTGCAAGTAATTGCTATTTTTCCCTTTAACTTTTTATACATTTTCTCAATCATGTTCTCTTCATTGTTATCATATCAATTGAAAAAATAAAGCAAATGAAGAAACTCATGAGCTTGGATTGTCTTTGTTCACTGTGGTGTTTTTGATTGATGAGAAAACTTCTGAATATCACATGCTTGGTGGATGAAATGATTAATGACTCTCCAGTCACATCCTGTACTATCCTATCCTGTATGTATCCAAAAACCTGCAAGTTTGGTTAATTGGAGACTTTAAAGTGGCCCTTGGTGTGAAAGTGTGTGTGTGTGAATAGTGAAGGGATTGGCGCTGTACCATGGCTGCCTCATCCATCCAAGTGGATGACCTGTAATTTCCCTCTGGGGATTAGTAAAGTATATAAAATAAATAAATAATAACAATATTTGAGGTGGGAAATTTATTATATACTAGCTCACTAACCCGCTCCTGTTTTACACCAACCAACAAATGGTTGTTTGGAAGTTACGCACAAGTTTGTTGCAGCCGACGTCTGCAGTACATGTTCACCGAGGTGTCTTCATGCTAGGGCATGTGGTGCCTCTGCATCTTGGAGCCATGCAGTAGAATCGTGAAGGCGGCGTAACCACCAGAGCCACAACAAATGATTGACGTGTGTGTGCTGCTTGGCTAAATAAAATAGCTGTACCTCTTTGGTCAACGTCTGTAAATGTTGGGCCATCTGTTTAAGATCTTTGCCTGTGTCAAAGATGGACAGTTACCTTTCTTCCATGAAACATTTGAGGTGAGAAATACTCACAATTCTAGATGCACTGCTAGTAAAGTCGAGTTACCTCACTAGACATCCATGTTCTCACCTCTGTCATTAATCCATAGTTGATACTGTGGAAAAAGAGCCATATGGTTCCCCCTTTCAATAGGCTCATCCCCTTACTGCTTGCTTTATTTGGGCTTTTACATTCCGATATTCACCGAATTTTAGTTGGTATTTTGGTTACGGTATTTTGGTATTTTAGTTATCAGATCCAACTCACCACTGGGTGGTGAGCTGGATCCAGTGGCAGGGGAGGATGTCATTCAGACCTTGTAGACCCACACATATAGTGAGGGTGTGCTGGGAACGTCTGGCTGAGGCCCCTGTCCGGGAGGTCTTCAACTCCTACCTCCGGAAGAACTTCAACCACATTCCGAGGGAGTCTGGAGGCATGGAGTCTGAATGGGCCCTGTCCTCCACCTCCAATGTTGAAGCAGCTGCCCAGAGCTGCGGCCACAAGGTCGTTGGGGCATCTCGTGGTGGCAACCCCCGAACCAAGTGGTGGACACCAGTGGTGAGGGGGGCCATTAAGCTGAAGAAGGAGTCCTATCAAGCTTGGTTGACTTGTGGGACTCCCGAAGCAGCTGAGGTGTACCAGCAGGCCAAGCAGAGTGCAGCTCGGGTGGTTGCTGAAGCAAAAACTTGGGTATGGGAGGAGATCGGTGAGGCCATGGAACAAGACTTTTGGTCGGCCTCGAAGAGATTCTGGCAAACTGTCCGGCGGCTTAGGAGGGGGAAGCAGCTCCCTGTCCACACTGTGTATGGTGTGGATGGGGCACTGCTGACGTCTAATGGGGATATCGTAGGGCAGTGAAAGGAATATTTCGAGGATCTCCTCAATCTCACTGACACGCCTTCCACAGAGGAAGCAGGGCTTGTGGATGAGGGGGACGACTCGCCTATCACAGGGGCTGAGGTCGACAAGGTGGTTAAAAATCCCTTTGGTGGCCAGGCCCTGGAGGTGGATGAGATTCGCCCTAAGTACCTCAAGGCCCTGGCTGTTGTAGGACTGTCATGGTTGACACGCCTCTGCAACATTGCGTGGAGGTTGGGGGCAGTGCCTTTGGCATGGCAAACTGGGGTGGTGGTTCCTCCCTTCAAAAAAGGGGACCGGAGGGTGTTCTCCAACTTTAGAGGGATCACACTCCTCAGCCTCCCTGGGAAGGTCTATGCCAAGGTACTGGAGGGGAGAGTCCAGTCGTTGGTCGAACCTCGGATTCAGGAGGAGCAATGTGGTTTTTGTCCTGGCCATGGCACATCGGACCAGCTCTTTACCCTCTAGAGAATCCTCAAGGGTTCGTGGGAGTTTGCCCAACCAGTTTACATGTGTTTTGTGGACTTGGAGAATGTATTTGACCACGTCCCTCGTGTTTTTTTGTGGGGGGTCCTTTGGGAGTATGGGGTATCAGGCTTGTTGTTACGAGCTATTCGGTCTCTGTATGACTGTTGTGAGAGCTTGGTTCATATTGTCAACACTCGGTCAGACTCATTCCCAGTGAGAGTTGGACTCCGCCAGGGCTGCCCTTTGTCACCAATCCTCTTCATAATTTTATGGACAGGATTTCTAGGCGCAGCCAGGGAACAGGGGGTGTCATGCTTGGTGACCACAGGATTTCATCTCTGTTGTTTGCATATGATGTTGTCCTGCAGGCTTCATCCAGCAGTGACCTACAGGTCTTACTGGGACGGTTTGCCGCTGAGTGTGAAGCAGCTGGGATGAGAATCAGCACCTCCTAGTCCAAGTCCATGGTCCTCAGCTGAAAAAGGTGGATTGTCCTCTCCGGGTTGGGGACAAGCTCCTGCCCCAAGTGGAGGAGTTTAAGTATCTTGGGGTCTTATTCACGAGTGAGGGGAGAATGGAGCGAGAGATTGACAGGCGGATCGGAGCAGCATCTGCAGTGATGCGGATGTTGTATCGGTCTGTTGTGGTGAAGAGAGAGCTAAGCTCTAAGGCAAAGCTGTCGATTTACCAGTCAATCTATGTTCCTACCCTCACCTATGGTCATGAGCTTTCAGTAATGGCCGAAAAAATGAGATCGCGGATACAAGCGGCTGAAATGAGCTTTCTTCATAGGATTGCTGGACTCACCCTCAGAGATGGGGTGAGGAGCTCAGTCATCTGAGAGAGGCTCAGAGTAGAACCGCTGCTCCTCCACATTGAAAGGAGCCAGTTGAGGTGGTAAGGGCATCTGATCAGGATGCCTCCTGGACGCCTCCCACTTGAGGTGTTTCGGGCACGTGCCTCTGGGAGGAGACCCCGGGGCAGACCCAGGACTTGCTGGAGAGACTGTCTCCCAACTGGTTTGGGAATGCCTTGGTATCCTCTCTGAAGAGCTGGAGCAGGTGGCTGGGGAGAGGGAAGTCTGGGCTTCTCTGCTTGAACTGCTGCCTCCGTGACCCAGACCTCCGGAAAAGTGGTAGAAGATGGATGGATGGATGGATTGATTTTGGTTACACTGACAACTAAAGTTAACCACCCAACATTAATCTCAAATACAGCGTCGCTACTAATAACTGATGTTGTAAATGGCAACAGCGGAAGGGTTAGGTGAACTGGGGCTCATTAGCATTTAAAGCAAAGATTCAAGATTGAAAGATTTTATTTGTCAATGCTACTATATGTACAGATCATACAGGAGAATTGAAATGGTGTTTCTTTCTCTCTTCAGTGGTGTGCACAATATAAAAGAAAAAGAATAGGGCTGGAAAAAAACAACAGCAGTCTATGTACAGTAATGCTACCTGTAGTGCAAATGGCGACAAAAGATAGACCTGGACCTCCCATAGTGTAAATAAAGATAAACGATAAATAATGAGACCCAGCAATCCTATATATACAGGTAGAGCAGTAATACTCATAGTTGCAAGTTCAATGGGGAAGTGTAGGTGCAGAGAGTGATCAGTATTGTAATAAGAGACAGCAGCAGATATGGCCTTTGTGCAAATGGTTGCAGTAAAGTGCAGAGACATATAGCAGCAAATGTACAGTGCATTCGGAAAGTAATCCCGGCACCTCACTTTTTCCACTTTTTATGTTACCTTATTCCAGAAGGGATTAAATTCATTTTTGTCCTCAAAATTCTACACACAATACCCCATAATGACAAAATGAAAGTTTTTTTTTTGAGATTTTTGCAAATTTATTAAAAATAAACTAAGAAATCACATATACATAAGTATTCACAGCCTTTTCCTCAATACTTTGTTGATGCACCTTTGGCAGCAATTACAGCCTCAAGTCTTTTTGAATATGATGCCACAAGCTTGGCACACCTATCTTTGGGCAATTTCACCCATTCCTCTTTGCAGCACCTCTTAAGCTCCATCAGGTTGGATAGAAAGCGTTGGTGCACAGCTATTTACAGATCTCTCCAGAGATGTTCAATTGGATTCAAGTCTGGGCTCTGGTTGGGCCACTCAAGGACATTCACAAAGTTGTCCTGAAGCCACTCCTTTGATATCTTGGCTGTGTGCTTAAGGTCATTGTCCTGCTGAAAGATGAACCGTCACCGCAGTCTGAGGTCAAGAGCACTCTAGAGCAGGTTTTCATCCAGGGTGTCTCTGTACATTGCTCCATTCATCTTTCTCTCTATCATGACTAGTCACCCAGTTCCTGCCACTGAAAAACATCCCTATAGCATGATGCTGCCACCACCATTGGCATGGTTATGAGCGGTGCCTGGTTTCCTCCACATGATGCCTGGCATTCACGCCAAAGAGTTAAATCTTTGTCTCATCAGACCAGAGAATTTTTTTTCTCATGGTCTGAGAGTCCTTCAGGTGCCTTTTGGTTAACTCCAGGCGGGCTACCATGTGCCTTTTACTAAGGAGTGGCTTCCATCTAGCCACTCTACCATACAGGCCTGATTGGTGGATTGCTGCAGAGATGGTTGTCCTTCTGGAAGGTTCTCCTCTCTCCACAGAGGAACGCTAGGAACAATGACAGAGTGACCATTGCGTTCTTGGTCACCTCCCTGACTAAGGCCCTGACTAAGGCCCTAAGGCCCTGATTGCTCCGTTTCGACAGCTGGCCAGCTCTAGGAAGAGTCCTGGTGGTTCTGAACTTCTTCCATTTATGGATGATGAAGGCTCATTGGAACCTTCAAAGCAGCAGAAATTTTCTGTACCCTTCCCCAGATTTGTGCCGCGAGACAATCCCGTCTCGGAGGTCTACAGACAATTCCTTTGATTTCATGCTTGGTTTGTGCTCTGATATGCACTGTCAACTGTGGGACCTTATATAGACAGGTGTGTGCCTTTCCAAATCATGTCCAAGCTACTGAATTCACCACAGGTGGACTCCAATTAAGCTGTAGAAACATCTCAAAGATGATCAGTGGAAACAGGATGCACCTGAGCTCAATTTTGAGCTTCATGGCAAAGGCTGTGAATATTTTTGGACATGTGATTTCTTAGTTTATTTTTAATAAATTTGCAAAAATCTAAAAAAAAACAACCCAACAACTTTTTTTCACTTTTTTTTTTTTTTTTTTTTTTTGTTACTTATTTGTACCCGTAGGTAGATTTGGTTTGCAGTCTGGTGACAAGCCACCGGCTGCCGGTCGCTGCGTGCGCGAGCGCCCTAAACCTACATGTTTTTGGTATGTGGGAGGAAACCGGAGAAATCTCGGAGTAAACCCACGCAACACGGGGAGAACATGCAAACTCCACACAGCTCACTGTTGGTCGGGGGCTGGGATCGAACCCACGATCTCATGATCCCCGCGATCCCCCGGCCGAGGGTAAAACTGTGCTGCCACAGTGCTAAACCACTGCGCCACCGTGCAGCCCGCATTGTCATTATATGGGGTATTGTGTGTACAATTTTGAGGGAAAAAATGAATTTAATCCATTTTGGAATAAGACTGTCACTTGACAAAATGTGGAAAAAGTGAAGCACCGTGAATACTTTCTGGAAGCACTGTATTACTGTTGGTGTGCCAACATCTGAGGTAGTTATTGTGCGGGTCAGTGCACTACAGTTTGGGGGGGGGGGGTGGACAGAGTTCAGGGTCCTGATGGCCTGATTATGACGATAGGAGTGTGAGGGGTGGGAGGTAGCACCTGCATTGTTGATGGTTCTGCGGGTGGGGTAGATGTCATTAAACAGATTATTCTGAGGATGGTTCCCTTATCTTTGTGGGAAATGGTTCTGCAGTAATGAAACCATGAAGTGTTTTGCCAAAATCATGTCACAGATATTCACCAAACACCTCTGGGAGCTGTGGCAACATGTGGAAAAGGTGCATAGTGTAACAGTGGGGTTTTAAAAATGGCGTAGTATAACAAGTTTCTTCTGACAAAGAACATGTGTCTTGGGTATCATTTGTCTGTCTATTAGTGTGGAAACACTATTAATCTGATTTAAAAGAAAATTTAGTGGAAGAGTACAGTGTGAACCCCTAAAGTGCATGGAGTGAATAGAATATAGTATTGTGACGTTTGCGGGATTCACACAAAGAAAGAGGAGCAAGATGGTTGTTACGAACAGGCTTTATTCACACACCACCAACCCCAACTACTTCTGACCACAGAGAGGAGGGGAGGTCATTCTCCCAGACCTCCATTTCAATCATGGTTACACACACATGATGCATCTTGTCCTAATCCTGCTAAACACTGCTGGGTCATTATAACGCAGTTATAATGACACAGCAGTATAATAACTCAGTAATAACACATTTAATACAAACACACAGTAACATTTTCAAATGGCAAAGCAAGCTGGGAAATCTCTGCCCCCCTTAACATGGCCCCGACGTTACACTGCCCTCCCCTGGACTGGTTTCTGTCCCCAGAAAATTCAAAGTCCACTTTCAGAAATCCAACACGAGTCAGCCCGGTGCTGGGGCGGCACACACGGGCCATCCAGTGTCCATCTGAGTCTCGGTCGGAGTATCTGGTTGGGGTAGGGTTCCGGTTTGGCCACCAGCAGGCGGATGGACACATCTGACAGCCTCTGTAGGACCACGCACAGTTCCTCCTCTGGCAGCGGGAGTCCCATGCCCGCTCCGGCCGACTCCCACCGCTGCCAGGTGTCCCAGGCGGCCGCTGGCCCGCGTCCATGCGTCCAGCCCTTGCCGCTCCCAGGAAATGGCCACATCTTCGTCCTGCTCACTCCGCTACTGCTGTGCTCCGAAGGCCTCTGTGATGTCACTGCCGGGGAAGCATCTGCAGGAGGCAGCCTTTACCCGTCCATGCCACCTCGCTCTAATTTAACGTTGGCGAGGGGCCAGTTTGTCGTGCGCTGCGTGCGGGGCAGTACCGTGTGAAGTACCCTGGCTCTGTGCAGCGGAATCCCCCCTTCCTCGTGTCGCCGCGGCTGTCTCCTCCGCGCTGCCGTGGTCTGCCGTAGCTCCTCCTCCCACTCGCTCTCAGCACAGTGGTTTCCTCCGATGACCAGTCGTTCAGCGCGGCAGCCAACTCGACCTGGGCCAGGTGGTCATCCAACAGGTTCTCGCCGTTGTAGCGGGGAATCTTGGCCTGCTGCCGGATGGATGGGACGGTCACGGTCACGGTCGATCGAGCGGCGATCGACCGTGACCGTCGATCGTGAACGACGATCGTGACCGTCGACCGTCAAATAGCCAGGAAAGCAAGATACATGAAAAAGCAGAAAAAAATTCAAAACACCTGGACATCAAACTGTAAAATATTCATCAAATTAAACGGATCACCTGAAGAAGCCAAGGTCATTAACATCCGTAACATTATGGAACTGGACAAATATCAATGAATATTATGAACTGGAGGCACAGCAACAATTCAGACAACTATAGGACACTGAAGGATTTTACTCATCTGCAACAAAACATTCAACAGCATGGATCAAAAAATCAACAAACAGGAACAACAGGAACTGAAAGTTTTTGAATACACAGAGCACAACCCACAGGACGTAGAATATGACATACTGTAGACCCTGATAATAATCTTTTTAACTCAGTCAATAATGACTGTAATTATTACACAGATGAACAGTTCAACACAATGATCACAACTGATTTCAATATTTCTATGATCCACTTCAACAGCAGGAGTCTCTATGCAAACTTTAATAACATTAAAGATTATTTAAATCAGTTTAAAGAGCCATTCAATATTGTGGCAATATCAGAGACGTGGCTCAGTGAAGAGAAAGGAGTGGATTTTACCATGGATGGCTATGAATTAAATTATATAAATAGAAAAGTGAAAAAAGGAGGAGGAATTGCAATTTATGTTGACAAGAGCTTGAAATACAAGGTTGTTGAAAATCTGTCAGTAACTGTGGATGATTTATTTGAATGTATTACAATAGAAATCTGTCTGGACAATGTGAAGAATGTAGTAGTGAGCTGTGTATATAGAACACCTGGATCAAACACTGACTTATTTAAGGACTGGATGGAAAAAATGTACGCAAAACTTACTCATAAAGTTATGTTCATCTGTGGGGATTTCAATATAGATCTGATGAACTCAAAACAACATAGTTTGACAGAAGAATTTATCAACACAATGTACAGCATGGGCTTACATCCAACAATTACAGGACCTGGCAGAATCACGTCACACAGTGCCACACTAATAGATAACATATTCACAAACATTATGGAAAATAATATCAAGAGCGGGCTTTTATTGAATGATATCAGCGACCACCTGCCGATTTTTGTTGTCTATCAATGTGATTATAGGAAGAAAAAGTATACCAAAAATATTAAATATAAAAGATAAGAACCAAAGAATCAATGTATTTACTGACAAAGGAATTATTAATACAAGATTGGAAGATAGTTTATGATGAAAATGACATAAATAGAGCATATGATAAATTTTTACAAATATTTCAATCATTGTACAATAAATACTGTCCTATAAAACAATACAGTGACAGACAACAACAAAAAATATTCCTTGGATCACCAAGGGGTTAATAAATGCATGTAAAAAGAAGAATACATTATATAAACAATTCATTAAATGCAGAACAGTGGAAGCTGAGATCAAATATAAAAGATATAAAAATAAGCTTACTACTATAATGAGGACCTGTAAGAAAGAATATTACAACAGAATACTAGAGGATAACAAAAATAACATAAGAGGAATATGGCAAGTACTCAATGGGATTATTAGTAATCGTCCTAAGTATGCAAATTATCCAGAATATTTTATCGAAAATGGCAGTTTGATTAATAATATGGAAGATGTGGTCAGTGGTTTCAATAAATTTTTTGTAAATGTTGGTCCTGAATTAGCAAAATCAATAGTGACACCGGAAACAAACCACAGTGGTTCTGTGAATGAAATAGAGGATAGAAACCCAAACACAATCTTATTGGGTGCAGTTACTGAAAAGGAAATTATCGAGACTGTGAGCAAATTTAAGAACAAAAAATCAACGGACTGGAATGAAATTGACATGACAATAGTGAAAAAAGTAATTGAGGGAATTGTTAAGCCACTCATCCACATCTGTAACCTGTCATTTCAAACTGGTACATTTCCAGACAAAATGAAAATAGCAAAAGTAATACCTCTATACAAAACAGGAGACAGTCATCGCTTCACAAATTACAGGCCAGTCTCTTTACTCTCACAATTCTCCAAAATACTTGAAAAAATATTCACTAAGAGACTGGATGATTTCATTGAAAAACACAACCTCCTTACAGATAGCCAGTATGGTTTTAGAGCAGATAAATCTACATCTTTGGCACTGATCGAACTTATAGAAGAAATTACTAGTTGTATAGATAAAAAAAAAAGGTTGCTGTAGGAGTATTTATAGATTTAAAGAAAGCTTTTGACACCATTGACCACAGAATACTACTAAGAAAACTGGAAAGGTATGGGATAAGAGGGGTAGGACTGAGTTGGGTGGAAAGTTATTTAAGTAACAGACAACAATTGGTACAAATTGGAGAGCACAAATCACCCTTCATGGACATCACTTGTGGTGTGCCCCAGGGGTCAGTTTTGGGACCCAAACTCTTTATCTTGTATATAAATGACATATGCCAAGTATCAAAAATTCTGAAATTTATTTTGTTTGCGGATGACACAAATATCCTTTGCACTGGTGAGAATTTGCAGCAGGTTTTAGAGGTGGTCACAACTGAAATGGAAAAATTAACGCAGTGGTTCAACAAAAATAAATTATCTCTAAATCTAAAAAAAACAAAGATTATGTTGTTTGGAAATTATGAAATAAATCATGAAATAATGGTAACGATAGATGATACCAGAATAGAAACAGTACAGGAAAATAAGTTTCTGGGGGTGACTTTAGACAATAAAATCTGCTGGAAACCTCACATCAGTCACATCCGGGCTAAATTAGCAAAATGTATAGGCATACTGGGGAAGACAAGACACATCTTGGACTATAAATCATTGGTCTTATTGTACAATTCACTGTTTTTACCTTATCTTAACTACTGTGTAGAAGTCTGGGGAAACACCTACAAGACCAAACTACAAGCAATATGCACATCACAAAAAAGAGCTATAAGGATAATAAACAATGCAGGATATAGAGACCATACCAATTCGTTGTTCTTGAAGTCACATGTCATAAAGTTCATCGATTTAGTTAAATTTAAGACAGCACAAGTAATGTACAGGGCAATTAACAATCAACTGCCAACTAATATACAAATAATATTTAAAAAAAAGAGACAATGATCATAATTTGAGAGGAGACTTAAATTTTACAAAACCCAAGATATGTACAACCAAGAAAAGTATGTGCATATCTGTCTGTGGGGTGGATTTGTGGAACAGTCTGGAGCCGGAACTGAAACTATGTACAAACAGAAATCAATTCAAAAAGAGGTATAAGTGTGGCTTATATTAATCATATATTCCATACCTACATATGTATAGACATATTAGAATGTTTAGTGATTACATATGTGGAATGACCTCACGCCTCAGAACAGGACAAGAGGTCTCGACCACCGGCGAAGATCAAAGAACAGACTGAGTCGCAGCAGTGAAGACCGGATCGAACTTCCTGACCACCCAGGGTCAGGTGGAGGAGATACAGGACAATGGAGGGGGATTACGTTAATGGTAAATGGTAAATGGCACTCACTTATATAGCGCTTTTATTCTCATCTCTTGATGACCAAAGCGCTTTACAGATCCTGCTATCCACCCATTCACACACACATTCACGCAGCTTTGATATGCAATGTCTTTTGTTGAGTGTGGGTATAAGTATGAAGGTCTGACTGCACTCGACCTCTTTATTCTGCTTCTGCATCGAGATGAGACATGTTAGGGAGGTGAAGCTGATAATAAACCTTGATTTATAAAATCACATCGCTTCTTCATTTCGAGCTCCCTACACTGGTGACCAGACGTGAGGATGGAACAGAGACGTTCTCCCGCGACGAACTCATCGGAGGCAACCCAGACAAGTGCCGTCGCCCATGCAGACAAGGGAACGGATAGAAGATGTTCCCCCACGGCAGAATCCACAGAGAGGGCTCAACCGAGCACCATCCCCAGCTCCGCCGTGAGGACAGAAGAAAGGCGTTCTCACCCGGCTGACACATCAGAGATGGCCCACACAAGCACCGTCACCGTCAAGCTGCCAGAGTTCTGGCAAAACGACCCGAGCTCGTGGTTCCAGCAAGTTGAGGCTCAGTTTGCACTGGCGGGCATAACAGCGGACGAGACGAAATTTTACCACATCATCGCCAAACTCGACGCCGCCACGTCAAGATGCGTGTGGAGCATAATTCAACAACCGCCCGCCCACGACAAATACAGAGAACTAAAGGCGACCATCATCGAGAACTTCGTCCCCTCAGCCGAGGAGACAGCAGAGAAGATTCTGGCGATCTACGGCCACAGAGGATGCAGACCAAAGGCCCTCATGGAGGACATGCTGCAGCTTAAGGAAGCAGACAACGACAACTTCCTTTTCCAACATATCTTCCTCAGCACTCTGCCACCACACATGAGAGGGACACTGGCCAACATGCGGTGCAACACCCAGCAGGACTTCCGCGCGCTGGCCCGAGAAGCGCAGCGGCTCATCTACGCCTGCGGCGAACAGATGGCCACAGCAGCATCTGCAGATCTCAGCGCGGAAGCCCAGAGCAGCGGAGAACCGCAGACAACAGAGCAGAGCCCGCCCACCATGGCAGCGACACAGCCAAGGCGCAGCAGGCGGAACGACCTCTGCTATTATCACCATCGTTTCGCTGAGAGGGCGTACAAATGCGTGCCCCCCTGCAATTTCAAAAACTCGGGAAACGCCAAAGCCGGAAAACCGTTAACAGCTGCGGCTCTCGGCGAGACGAATAAGCTGCTTTATGTGACTGACGGACACACCGGGAGACAGTTCCTCATCGACACCGGAGCTCAGGTGAGCTTCATCACCCCTTCCAACGCAGACCGGGCCATGGGACCTCGGGGAAACGGAGCGATGGCAGCCAACGGCTCGACCATCGACACCTTCGGTGAAAGGAACCTGCCTCTTTGCATTCACGGCCGCAACTATAGATGGACATTTATTATAGTGGCGGTGAGTTTTAACTTGTTGGGCGCTGATTTTTTGTGTGCACATGGGTTGTTAGTCGATCTTGCAAATAGACGCTTGGTTAATGCACTGTCATTTTCTTCTATCCCCTGCTCAGCTCGAGTTTCTCCACCACCCATGCAGGTCAGCGTCACTACAGCAGGAGGTAAGTTTGACCAACTCCCCACCCAATTTCCAGCACTCACAGTTCCAAAATTTTCAGCAACAGTAGCGAAACACAGGGTTGAACACTTCATCCCCACAACAGGCCCACCCGTGTTTGCCAAAGCTCGGCGCTTAGACGCGACCAAGCTCGCCATAGCACGTGACGAGTTTGCCAGCCTGGAAAAATTAGGCATTATTAGGCGCTCAAAAAGCCCTTGGGCATCACCACTACACATGGTCCCGAAAACCGACGGTTCTTGGAGACTTTGCGGCGATTACCGCAGATTAAACAATGCGACAGCGCATGACCACTACCCAATTCCTCACATCCAAGATTTTTCACTACATCTGGCGGGTGCGTGCATTTTTTCTAAAATAGACCTGGTCCGCGGCTATCACCAAGTCCCCGTTCGAGCGGAAGACATTCCTAAAACGGCTGTAATAACCCCTTGTGGTCTTTTTGAATTTTTGCGAATGCCGTTCGGCCTCAAAGGCGCTGCTCAAACCTTTCAGCATATGATGGACGCGGTATTACGCGACCTCCCCTTCGTGTTCGTCTACCTCGACGATATGCTGGTAGCCAGCCCGTCAGAAGAGGAACACGAACAACACCTCACTACAGTTTTTCAGAGACTAGAAGAGCACGGGTTAATAATCAACTCAGCAAAATGCCGATTCGGCGTGTCACAAATTGATTTTTTGGGACACAGAGTTTCACCAAGGGGGGCAGTCCCATTGCCAGACAAAGTCCGCGCGGTAAAAAATTTTCCACGACCACAAACAGTCAGATCGCTGCAAGAATTTTTGGGAATGGTGAATTTTTACAACCGTTTCCTCCCCCGCACAGCTCAACTCATGCAGCCCCTGTATGCCGCGCTCAGAAAACAAAAGCCTTCCAACGCGGTCGAATGGACCCCGGAGTGCGAAAGTGCCTTCGCGGAAGTAAAGAGTGCTCTAGCGAATGCCACATTGTTGGTTCACCCTGATCCCTCGGCCCGCATAGCGCTAACCACAGATGCTTCAGACCTGGCCATAGGGGCAGTTGTGGAACAACATGTTGGCGGAACCTGGCAACCGTTAGCATTTTTTAGCAAATCTTTAAACCAAACCGAGCGCAAATACAGCACTTTTGACAGGGAGCTGCTAGCGCTTCATTTATCCATCCGCCACTTCCAGTTCTGGCTGGAAGGGCGGTGTTTCACAGCTTTTGTAGACCACAAACCACTCACTTTTGCGATGGCTAAAATTTCAGAACCATGGTCAGGCAGGCAACAAAGACAGCTAGCTGCAATTTCAGAGTTCACCACAGACATTCGACATGTGGCAGGCAAACTTAACGTGGTAGCAGACTGCCTCTCTCGCGCTGTGACATCGCCAGAGCACAAGGAGACAGATTATACTACCTCAGCCGCAGAACTCTTCGCCAACGCGGACACGTACACAGCCCCAATTCACGTAGGGATAGATTACGCAGCCATGGCAGAGGAACAAACCAGTGACGCGGACGTGCGCGCGCTCCTGTCTGGACCAACAGGGTTAAGACTGGAGGAAAGGGGTTTACGTGACGGTGTACCCCCCCTAATCTGCAACGTGTCAACTGGCTGACCTCGCCCGGGAGTTCCAGCTGCATGGCGCCACCGCATTTTCGACTCGGTTCACTCCCTCGCGCACCCCTGGGTGCGCGCCTCGGTTAAAATGGTCGCGGAAAAGTTTGTTTGGCCGGGCCTGCGCAAAAATGTAAAGGAATGGGCAAAGACTTGCATGTCTTGCCAACGCGCCAAAATACACAAACACACAAAAGCTCCTCTAGAGCCTTTTCGAATCCCAGCCAGGAGGTTTGACCACGTTCATGTTGACCTCGTGGGACCACTACCTTCGTCTCAAGGGTTCACACACCTGTTAACAATGATAGACCGTACTACCCGCTGGCCGGAGGCGGTCCCTTTGGCGTCAACCACAGCCGCGGCAGTCGCTCGCGTTTTTTTTAACAAACTGGGTGGCACGTTTCGGCGTCCCATCGGACATCCCGTCCAATAGGGGGCCTCAATTTGTCTCAGAGCTGTGGTCAGCCATGGCCAGCAGCTTAGGAGCGACAATTCACCGCACCACCGCGTATCACCCTCAGGCTAATGGGTTATGCGAGCGTTTTCACAGATCTTTAAAGGCCGCCCTCAGGGCCTCACTAACGAATACAGACTGGGTGAATAAACTTCCCTGGGTTTTATTAGGGTTGCGTTCTGCGCCTAAAGAGGATCTAGACGCCTCTCCAGCAGAATTGGTTTTTGCACAACCTCTCAAACTCCCAGGTGAGTTTTTACCAGAACATCCAGAGCCTGGACATCTTCCAGCCCTGAGACCCTTAAGCAGCACCGGACCGGACACGCTCCCCGGACCTGCACATCACTCTTTTCCACGGGTTTTTGTCCCCCAACCTTTGAAAAACGCCAAGTTCATTTTTGTTAGACACGAAGCTTTAAAATCAACCCTCCGTCCACTATATGATGGACCATTCAGAGTGCTGGAACCTGGTGATAAGCATTTTGTGCTTGATTTAGGGGACAGAAAAGAAACAGTCAGCATTGACAGACTCAAACCTGCCTTCTTGTTGAGCAACGAGCCTGCACGGGTGGCGAGAGCACCTCAGCGGGGTAGATCCCCCAAGAGAAAAGACGCAGCCCCCCTGCAGGGAACAAATAACCACTCTCCTCCCCAAACTGCAGATTCCTTACAGGATGGTCCCACCAGGACGCCAAAGCGGACCTACAGCAGGTTCGGGAGAAGATTAAAACCCAGACGGCACAGGGACTGATGCAAAATTGACAAAGAGTTGTTAACTATGTTGTCAGATTGTGCCGTGACAGTTTTAAGGCTGATTTGTGACATTACTATACTGTTGTTGTTACCACTGAATTTTTAACAGGATCATGCTGCATAACCTGAGGGGTAACATGACTGCTGGAAAGGTTTTTTCCTTGTTTTCCCTGTCAAGATGTTTAACAGTATAATATGTCATGGAGATTATCTTAAACTGTAAACTTAATTTGATTGTCCTTTTCTTAAGTCGTTTGGGGGGGGGGGCTGTGGCTTATATTAATCATATATTCCATACCTACATATGTATAGACATATTAGAATGTTTAGTGATTACATATGTGGAATGACCTCACGCCTCAGAACAGGACAAGAGGTCTCGACCACCGGCGAAGATCAAAGAACAGACTGAGTCGCAGCGGTGGAGACCGGATCGAACTTCCTGACCACCCAGGGTCAGGTGGAAGAGATACAGGACAATGGAGGGGGATTACGTTAATGCATGATGTCAGCTTTGATATGCAATGTCTTTTGTTGAGTGTGGGTATAAGTATGAAGGTCTGACTGCGCTCGACCTCTTTATTCTGCTTCTGCATTGAGATGAGACATGTTAGGGAGGTGAAGCTGATAATAAACCTTGATTTATAAAATCACATCGCTTCTTCATTTCGAGCTCCCTACAATAAGCACCATTTGCTGAAAGGATATATGTTAGAAGGGTAGAATTTATATGTACGATTCATTATGTTCACTCTGGGACATTATGGGACACTATGGAATGGTGGGTGGGACAGCACTGTGTATATCTGTGTCGTTTGAGACTGTTTTTTTTTTTTAATTTAAGTTTTTGTAAAGGGTATACAGGTCATTACAGCATTGCATTGTTTACATTTTCATCACATGTTCCCTTATTTTTTGCTATTTGACAACATTGGTAGGATAATTATTACAACACCCCTTTTTTTTTTAAAGTGAAAGAAAAAGTGAAATTAAAGAGAATAAAATAAAAAAACAAACAAACAAACAAACAAACAGAACAGCAAAAAACAAACAAACAGAAAATTAAGTAATTAAAAGTAAAAGAGCATCTGAGTAGCGTTGGAACAAAGAGCGGGACCATCACTGAAATGGTATTTGTCAAAGATTAGATCTAATGGAAGACACATATGCGATCCAGGGTTGCCAAAAGTTCATGAACCCATCCATGTCCTGTCTCAGTGCGAATGTCAACTTTTCCATCGAGTAAATGTCTTGAATCACGTTAATCCAATCTTCAGGTGTAGGACAGTCCTTCAGCATCTATTTTTTAGTTAGAGCTTTTTTACTTGCCAATATTAAAACATTGAATAAGTATTTATCTCCTCGTCTTTCCAGTGAGTCCGGTAGTAAACCCAAATACAAAGTTACAAAAGAAAAGGGAACTGTTATTTTGAATATTTTCCCCAATATTGTCTGTACATTGGTCCAATATTGATGGATAACTGGGCATGACCAAAACACATGAAAATGATTTGCAGTCTTTTCACCACACAAGCGCCAACAGTTCAACCCCTTATGGGTAAATTTGTTTTGTGCAGGTGTTCTGAAAAATCTTACCAAATTTTTCCATCCAAATTCTCTCCACTACAGGGATGAGGTACTTTTCCATTGCTGTTTATTTAGCTTTTCCCATATTTCCAATTGTAAAGTGAAATTCCCCTCTTTTTCCCATCTCTCTTTTATATATGATGTGTTGTCTCCTTTTAAGTCTTGAAGACCTTGGTATATTTTAGAAATGTATCTGATCCCTGGGATCCCTTTATATGCCATTAAGAAGACCTTCAGAACACCTGACTGGGTCCTTTCCAAATCCTCCTTTTTAAGTATATTGTTTATGTGGTGTCTAAGCTGAAAGAACCTGTAACGATCTTGATTTATTAGACCTTGTTTTTTCAAATCTTCAAAACTTCTTAAAGTTTGCCCCTTAAAAAAATTGTAATATTTTATCAGCCCTTTCTCTTTCCACTCTTTAAATCTAGTGTCTTTTTTATTGGGGGTAAAGTCTTGATCATAGGCAATCCATTGCAGAAGTCGATAGGGTTCTTTAGCTTGATTCTCTCTGACTATCTTAAACCAAATTTTTAGCGGGGTCTCTATCCACGGGTTAGTGTTATTCAAGAGTTTAGGTAAGGCATTGTTCCCTATTATCGCCTGTAAGGGGATGTCACTTGTTATTTGGCATTCAATCTCCTTCCATTGTGCAGTGTAATCTGGGTTACATATCTCTATTAAAGTTTTAATTTGTGCGGCTTTAAAATAGTCCCTGATATTTGGCAGCGTGAGCCCACCTTTGTCTTTGTTTAGCTGTAAGGTTCTATATCTGATTCTAGGTCTCTTGCCCTGCCATATGAATCTTGAGATCCTTCTGTCCAGCTCCTGCCATGTTTTTTTGGGAGGTTCTACCGGTATTGTTTGGAAAAGGTATAGAAGACGTGGAAGTATATTCATTTTGACTGCTTCAGTTCTTTGTGCAGTACCTAAGAATGGTATCATATTCCATCTTGCTAGGTCAGATTTTATTTTTGTCACCAGTGGATCATAGTTTAGTGTTATAATTTTGTTGAGTTGTTTCGGGATATTGACCCCCAGATATTTCATAGATTCCAACTCCCAGTTAGTTTTGAGTTCACTTAGTGAATAATGATTTGGGTCATAGTTGAATGTTAAAACTTGGGTTTTATGCATGTTTAATTTGTACCCCGATAAATCTCCATAGTCTGAAAAAACTGAGATTAGTTCTGGTAAAGAAGTGGCCCTAGGTATATTAAAATGTCATCAGCAAAGAGTGCTATTTTATGTTCCTTCTGACCAAGTGTAATACCTTGAATTTCTTGATTTTGTCTTATCCATTGGCTCAGAGGTTCTATGAAGATTGCAAAGAGCAGTGGAGACAGGGGGCAGCCCTGACGACATCCTCTTTCCAGCTCAAAAGATGATGATAAATTACCGTTAATCCTTATTTTAGCTGTTGTTTTTTTTATATAATGCCTGTATAGTTCTAATGAAGTTGTTATGAAAATTGAAACTGGATAAGATTCTATATAGGAAAGACCAGTCAACCGAATCGAATGCTTTTTCAGCATCTAATCCCAATATGACTGCATTTAAGTTATATTTTTTTATATGATGAATTATGTGTAAAGTGCGTCTAATGTTGTCTTGTGTCTGTCTTTGTCTTATAAAACCTGTTTGGTCTAAGTGAATTAAGTCTGTCAGTATGTTTTCTAACCTTTTGGCAAGGATAATGGTAAAAAGCTTATAGTCCTGATTTAGTACACTGATTGGTCTGTAGTTGGAGCATTCTAGTTTATCCTTTTCAGGTTTAGGTATAACTGCAATGGCCCCTTCTCTCCAGGAGGGGGGATTTCCCCTGTGTGGAGGACATAGTTAAATGTTTTCAGGAGGAGAGGAGATAGTTGCTGTTTAAAGGTTTTGTACCATTCTGCTGTATAGCCATCTGCTCCTGGGGATTTGTTAGCTTTAAGTTTCATAATTGCTTTTTCCAATTCTTTAGGTTGTATTTCTGACAGTAGTGTTTTATTTTGTGATTCCGTAAGTTGGGGAAGGTTTAATATGTTTAGGAATGTCTCGGATGCGTTTTTATATTTTTTGTGGGAGTATAAGTTCTTATAGTAATTCTCGAAGCATTTAAAAATATCCTGAATTCTGAATTTTATTTCCTTTGATACTGGGTCTCTGATTTTGTAGATTGCTCTTTCTGTTTGTTGTTTCCTCAATTTATAGGCTTGTAATTTTGCCGATTTACTGCCTGCTTCATAGTGTTTTTGTTTCAGAAATGTAAGTTTCTTCTGGATTTCTATTGTGTAGATCTCATTTATTTGATTTTTAATTTCTTTAATCTTGAGCGAGCCATTAGAATGAGTGTTGTCTTTGTGTTCTTTTTCTAGGTTCTTGAGTTCTGACTCTAGTGTGATTAGTTTTTCTTGTCTCAGTTTCTTTTGGGTTGCCAGTTTTGCAATAATTTTTCCCCTTATTACAGCTTTGCACGCATCCCACAGTATTAAAGGGGATACTTCTCCATTATCGTTTTCTTCCAAATATCTGAGAATATCTGATTCCAATTCATCTTTCAGTGGTCCTTTCAGGACATTTGAATTCAACCTCCAGGAAAATGTATTATTTGTGTATTTTTGGATGTTTAAGTCCATATAGATCGGACTGTGGTCAGAGAGATCCATCAGACCTATTTTACATGTTTTTACTCTTCCAATGTCTCTATTAAACATAAAAAAGTAATCAATCCTTGAGTAAGATGAATGTGGCGTTGAAAAAAAAAGTATAATCTTTTACATTGGGGTTGAATTCCCTCCATACGTCACAGATTCCCATTTCTTTTAATAGCATCCGAGTTGTCCTACTTTGAGTGTTATTTTGATGTGAAGAATTACCTGTTGCATCCCAATATGGATTCAGTCTTAGATTGAAGGCTCCACCACATATCACTAAACCTTGGGCTTCAGTTATCATTAGGTCGAATACATTTTTATAAAATTTCCATTTAGCCCCTGGTGGTGCATATACATTCAGCAGGGTGATATCTTCTCCCTCTAGCCGCCCAATTACCAAACTGTACCTCCCTTCTTTATCTTTGTGTTCTGATTTTTTTTCAAATGTAATTTTGGTTGATATCAATGTCGCTACTCCCCTCCTCCTCCCTGACTTATATGAAGATGAAGAGATCATTTTAAACCCTTGTCTATTGAGTTTAGTGTGTTCCACGTCTGTTAGGTGGGTTTCTTGTAAAAATATTATTTCTGCTTTGTCTTTTTTCATTTTGCGTAGAATCTTGGATCTTTTAACCACTTGCACTCTGGGCAATTTTCCTAAAAATGCCAAAAAATAATGTGCCCAAAGTAAATCGAAAGCTGTTATTCAACCCTTTGCAGCATCTTCATGGGGTTGGTCTCATTTAAAAGAAAACACTTTGAATTTTTTGGCAAAAAAAACATAATCTCTCTACGTGCTCCAGCCACTGAGTTACAGTCATCTAAACATACTGAACTTGAAGAAAATAAATTTGGACACGGTGTTTTTTTGGATACAAATGCTTGTAAATAACACACAGCTGTCCAATCCGGCTGGAAAATGCAACAGAAATGTAGAACCAAGTGTTATCAAGCTAAGATCCAAATTTGGTAACAATACCACAAAAAGTGAATATTTTACACAGCTTTGTTCTCAGGTTGTTCCCAGGCGTTTTGGAACTGTGCCAAATTGTGCCAAATGGCACAGTTTGGAAAAACATCTGTAACTTTTGAATAATTCAATGTAGAATCTTCATTTTGGGCTCTAATGAAAGGTCACACTCAGGGCTGTGTCTGGGTGTGTGTGTGTGTGGGGGGGGTTGTCCCCCCCCCCCGCTACAAAAGACGGGAGTTCGGCCCTCGCTACATGATGGATTACACTCCTTGCATGTTTTCACAGCGCCCCCCCCCCCCGCTACTGTGTGTGTGGGGGGGGGTTGTCCCCCCCCCTCGCTACTGTGTGTGTGTGTGGGGGGTTGCCCCCCCCCTCGCTGCAGAAGACGGCCATCACATGAAGGAATAGACTCATATGCTTCCCCCCGTGGACCGGGGGCGTTCGGACCGTGAACGCCCCCCCCCCCGCTCCTCTTCTGCAGCGGGGGGGGCGTTCACGGTCCGAACACGGCAAATGAACCGTTTATCGCGGCGCACGCACTTCGTAATTCGTGCGCAGTACAGTTGTAATTTACCGATCGGTCAAAAGTCATTTTTGGATTACAGTTTTCAGGGATAAATAATAATTTAGCTTATAACACCTTACCTCTTCACAGCAGCAGAGTCGTGGCGAACTTCTCTTCCCCATTGTAAGACGAACGCGACGCTGCTCGGCTCGTGGATCCCGATCAAAACATAATTCCATTATTGCGGTTTTGGTGAATGATTTACGACCTTTGTCGTCGGCCTCCGTCGGTCTATGATGACGGAAGAGAATCCTAAACGTCTATTCTGCTGGAATGAGTGCAGGTCCCACTTGTGGGTGATCTCCATGCTGCGGGGTCTGTAGTAGATTCGTCCAGCGTCCTTTGTTTTCATCTGCTGCAGCAGTAAATCTCTCTTCACCCAGCCTGAATTTCTGTGCTTCAATTGGCTCCTGCATTCACAGTAGGCGGGTCCTCCTTCCTAGGTTTTCATTCATTGGCTCTTCAAGGTTTCAGAAACCCAATTCAAGGCTCTTATTAGTCAAATGAGAGGTCAATCAGATGAACTAATCTGTTCGCGGCTGTGACTGCAGCTTTTTTTTTCAGTGGCGCTTGGAGGCCACACCACCTACATCACCACCATCATGCGTCATGCGTCCAAGCGCGCACGAGGGCGCTCTCGTGCGCCCTAGAACGCAGAGACTTGCCCGCCCGCGGAACAACGGAGTGCAAGTGGTTAACTGGATTCAGGATCCCTTTTACATTATATGAGGCTATTTTGGTTACACCCTGTTTCTCCATTGTATTTTCTTATTTAGTATAACAGTGTGGTGGCCCTCTTTTTTGCTACTCAGAAACTGAAAGAACATTAAGAACATAAAAAACATTAAGAACATAGTGTACGAAACTTTAAAACAAAAAACTGTCAAAAAAACTTCCTGAGCTGGGGTCTCTTTAAAGACCCTGTAAGAGCCCTGATGGAGTGTAGGCTCTGAGGGAAATTCCTCAAACTCTGTTACGTGTTGAGGGCCCTCTCTTACCCCTGTAAGTTGTCCCATGTTTTTAACGTGAATTTCAGATCCCAATCCGAATTTGTAATGATTTTTTTTTTTTTTTTATGCCTATACCCTATGAGATTGTGTGCACCCTCCCACCCCCATCACAGCAAACATTCACTCTAATACAGTATTTGTTAGTGTGGGGAGAACATGTGGGTCATTGTCACATTTCTATTTTAACAAGATTTTTTTTTTCCCCTTTAAATTAAGAAGACATTTGTTTCTAATGCTATAACTGCTCCATGAAAGGTTTTACCACATGCTGATTCTGCATCTCCTTTAATGTTTGTTACCTTGTAGGAGGGGGGATGGAAGTGCAGAATAACTGAAAAGAAAAAAAACAAAAAGGTCGCTATTCCTTCCTGGAACTGGAAAGCTTATCTTTGTAGCTCTGGGGCTGGGTTTCCCGCTGCTGGCCCGTGGATTTTGAAGGTCTCTGAGTGGACCACGTTTGAGCCCTGATCCTCTCGCTCAGGTCCGCTGCGGGTTTAAACACCGATACCGGGAGCCCTCTTCTCGCCATGTCAATTGTTGCTTCTTCCGCCGAATTATAGAGACATGACTCTTCACCGTAAAAGACCCTTAACTTCGCAGGAAATGGCGTCTGAAAGCGTAGATTCTGTTCCCGTAGAACCTTTTTGGCGTCGTTATATTCCCGTCGCTTTTTAAGAACCTCCGGGGCGTAATCGTGCTCCACGAAGACTTTTCTCTCTTGATGCATAAATCCTTTTTTCTGCCAAGCCCGTCTTACAACCTCTTGTTTTATTTTGAAATTGGAGAATCTTACCACCACTGAACGTGGGGGCGCTTCTGCCGCTGGCTTTGCGGCTAATGTACGATGGGCCTTTTCTATCTTGAAATCAGTGGTTTGTGGAATATCCAACTTCTCTCTCAATAAGGATTCCACGCATTCCGCCATTGTGTTGAAACTATCTTCAGCTCCTTCTTTCAGACCGTGAATTCTGATGTTGTCTCGTCTCTGTCTTCCTTCTTGGTCGGTTAGCTTAGCCTCCAGCCTTGACTGTTTTTTGTGTAAATCCAGCATAGAATCTTCAAGCACTTTTATTCTTTCTTCAGCTTCCAAGATTCGGTTTTTAGCTTGGTCCATTCTGCTGTTCGTCCTTTTTAATTCCTCTCTGAATTCATGAAATTCGGCCCGAAATCGTCGTAATTCATCAAATAGCGATTTCAAGCTAACCTTCTTGTTAGCTAGGTTCACCTCCTCATCTTCTGAACGGAGGTCCTCCGGTTCAGATTCTGCGGCCGCTGCGCGTCCTGGCCTGGGGAATGTCAGTTTCTTCTGTTTTTGGTTAGGCATGGTGTTTTTGTCTTTTGATTTTTATTCTTCCAAAAATCCGTTAAGTCTGATTTTGAAGATGTTTTCCTTGGATTGGGTCTGGGAGCTTCAGCGTTAAGTTGCTATCACCATTGCGTCCAGAGCGGAAGTCCTTGAGACTGGTTTTGATATATGGACTTCATTGTATGTTAGAATGGATGGGTGTTAATGTTGATCTGTAAAAAATACAGTAAATTGTTTACTTGGGGTCTTAAAGGTGGTAATTTGTATAAAATTCACATGGGTGTATCGATGGAAAAAAGGAGTTGGAATTAATAAGTGTTCACTTCTTCCTTCTCCCTTTCGAACAGTGTATACTGTAGCTTTATTGCATTTACCATTTGCTTGTTTTTTGTTATATTTTTGTGTTCGAAATAAACTATCTATCTATCTATCTATTTGCTCTGGAATCGCCAGCCCGTCCTGCCCTGAAAAGGGTGGGAAATGGGGCTGGTTTGCTCTGCTCGGCCCGTCGGGTCCGCTGCTCCGTCCATCGCGGCGAACCTCTCCGGGGGCCGGCGTCTCAACTCTACACTCCGTTCCCAGCCAAGCGATGAACCGCACCGGCCGCTAGACCTCCACCTGGATCCTCATCTTGCTCCATCCCCACTCCTGACACCAGTGTGATGTTTGCAGGATTCACACAAAGAAAGAGAAGTAAGATGGTTGTTACGAACAGGCTTTATTCACACGCCACCAACCCCAACTACTTCTGAGCACAGAGAGGAGGGGAGGTCATTCTCCCAGACCTCCGTTTCAATCATGGTTACACACACATGATACATCTTGCCCTAATCCTGCTAAACACTGCTGGGTCATTATAACACAGTTATAATGACACAGCAGTATAACTCAGTAATAACACATTTAATACACACAGTAACGTTTTCAACTGGCAAAGCATGCTGGGAAATCCCTGCCCCCCTTAACATGGCCCCGACGTTACAGTATGGATCTAAAGAAAACTTTGAAAATAGAACAAAAGTGTTGACAGAGGTATTTGTTCTTTAACCTTTTAAAGTATTAAATTAAAACAAAAAACCGGCTTATTTAATGTCTCCAAGTTGATATAGAAAATGGAATACCCAAACGGAACATTAGACTCAAGCTGCTTCCTCCTCCGGAACTTTACAGTGTAACACCCAGAAGTGGCTTGTTGCTTACCTTTAGCTACACTGTGCTGAGGATGTTTGGGTAGTGTTTCTACTGATCAGTGTTCTTTCTATCTTTTGAAGTAAAAAATGTCTCTAGTTCAGCATCTGAGTGAGTTTCTAAAAGAGCCACAAACTGCTGCTGAAGAAATATCAGAGTTTGAAGAAACGACCGAAGAAAGAAAATCACAGAGAACAGGTAAGAACAAGTGGAAACGCGTGTAGTATGTTCGTCACAGATCACTGTTTCACCGGAATTTCATTGTTTAATTTTCAGTCATTAATCCCAGTAGATGTTGGAGACTAGTTACGTTCAAGACTTCATTGTAAATGTACAAGAGATTTCAAATATGCAGTGGCTATGGATACGGAAGCTTTATTCCTAGTCATCGTTTTCACCGGACATTATTTTTTGGGAGGGGGGTAATCACGTAGTAAAATGGAACAAAGTAAGGTGAAAACGTCCTAAATTTATTATGATACTTTTGATAGTGACAGCCAGCGGTTTGATGACAAATTAGTTTTAATTGAGAAGCAGGCTCCCTATCTCATTCCAAAGCAAAACTGTCCAAAAGGGACAGAGAAGTGGCACCGATTCAGACATGTCTTGATCTTCATAACACTTATCATGCGTGTTTATTCACATAAGCTCATAATTATTTACAGAGCCCTCAAGTTAATTTCTCTTGTTTGTTTTTTCTGGGTTTTTTTTTTTGATATGTGATCTAATTTGATTTAGCATTAGCTAAAGGCTGGCTTCATTCAGCACACTCAACTGTCCAGGTGCTTTCAGATGAAGTTAGGCATTATTCTAACTTCAGCGGGGGCGGCAGCGGCTCAGGAGGTAGAGCAGGTCGTCCAATAACCGCATGGTTGGCGGTTCGAATCCCGCTTTCCCCGGATATCCTGCCGTTGTGTCCCTGGGCAAGACACTTCACCCCCAACTGCTCCTGATGGGTCTGGAAGCGCCATGTTTGGTAGCATGCCGCCATCAGCGTGTGAATGTGCGTGTGAATGGGTGGATAGCAGGATCTGTAAAGCGCTTAGTCATCAAGAGATGAGAATAAAAGCGCTATATACACTACCGTTCAAAAGTTTGGGGTCACCTCAGACAATTTTGTGTTTTCCATGAAAAGTCACACTTTTATTTACCACCATGAGTTGTAAAATGAATAGAAAATATAGTCAAGACATTGACAAGGTTAGAAATAATGATTTGTATTTGAAATAATTTTTTCCTTCAAACTTTGCTTTCGTCAAAGAATCCTCCATTTGCAGCAATTACAGCATTGCAGACCTAACATGATTGCACAAGGGTTTTCAAATCATCCATTAGCCTTCTGACGCAATGAGCAAACACACTGTACCATTAGAACACTGGAGTAATAGTTGCTGGAAATGGGCCTCTATACACCTATGTAGATACTGCACCAAAAACCAGACATTTGCAGCTAGAATAGTCATTTACCACATTAGCAATGTATAGAGTGTATTTCTGATTAGTTTAAAGTTATCTTCATTGAAAAAAGTGCTTTTCTTTCAAAAATAAGGAAATTTCTAAGTGACCCCAAACTTTTGAACGGTAGTGTAAGTGAATACCATTTACCATTTTGGTGTCTCTTGTTATCCCATATTGATAACAATAAGCAGCTGATTTGTAGACTCCTGGCAACTTGTAATAATCCTCAAAGCCACAGGCTAATTAGCCAGTGTTCTTACATTTTGGCATCTGAACAACAAACCTTGGGTTACTACTCCGTCATTTTCTTCAGATGTTTTAAAGAACAATTAAGACTTCCCAAGCGAGTGACACTCTTGAATGCTGGTGAAGTCTGGATCTCAGCATCATTATCAAAAAGCTTCAACTCCACCTAAGGTTAGCTTTACTGGAGTGGTAGCCTAGTTAGTAGAGCATCTGCCCCACACTGGGAGGCCTGGGTTCAAATCCCGGCCAGGTCATGCCAAAGACGATATAAAAATGGAACTTCCTGCCGTCCAGCTTGGTGCTCAGCAGTAATGGAATGGAGGAGGGAAATTTGTGGTGGCGCCTTGCATGGCAGCGACCCTTCTGATTCTCGATGGGATTAACATTGTAGATAAGAGAAATGTAATTTTGTTCTACTGTATATGATTGGCTGTATGGATTGAATGACGATAAAGTTGGCTTTACCTTTAGCAGCTAACTTGTTCCAGCACAGAGTGTCCGGCTTTGCTGGTTTCCTGCCAGCAGCCTCAAGAATAAAGTTGCGTTTTTCTCCTCTTTGGAGCCTTTTTTCATCGGAAAGGAAACAGGAGGTGAGTAGGATCCAGGTGTGGTCCGTATGGAGGTTTCATCAGCCGGAATCATTAGAAGCATCTGCGTAGCTGAGTGGAAGGAGACATTTTCTGTCTCGCCTGTGTGGACACAGCTGATTTTTCAGACTGCAGTCAAAGATAAGAACTTGGCAAGGAGGGCTAAATAGTGATTTGGATAGTCATATCCCGTAGCTTGAAAGTGTGACATTTTAGTTGGATCAGATCCCCGATAGGTCCCGTTAGACCAGTCCTTCTCAAATAGTGGGGCGCACAATGCCGGGGGGGGGGCACGTGTGACCCCGGGGAACATGCTTTTTTTGCCGTACTAGAATAAAGTGTAATTGCACATCCACTACAGTAGGTGGCAGTGGCGCTCATTGTCAGAGTGTGCGCAGGGAGTATTAGCTCTGTGGTGAAGGTTTTTTTGCACTGCATGCACACACAGCACAGAGCTGGAGATATGAAGTGCAGTGAACAAACTCTCAAGAGACAGCATGGGAAAAATATTTAACAGTGATGAAAAGAAAGGTGGAGAGAGACTGAGATAATGAGACAAACGAAAGTCTCCCGAAAGCTAAGACGAGGAAATATGACGAAGCGTATGTCGCGCTTGGCTTCACTATGATTACGGTAGGAGACGAGGAAAGACCAGTGTTTACTGTGTCTAAAAATGTTGGCAGCAGACAGCATGAAGCCAAATAAGTTAAAGCGTACCTGTGGTGGTCGTCTAAATGCATTCAACTTGAAAACATTAGGCAAAGTATTTGTTATTTGGTTAAATAATTTTTGCCAGGCTGCACGGTGGCGCAGTGGTTTAGCACTGTGGCAGCACAGTTTTACCCTCGGCCGGGGGACCGCGGGGATCATGAGATCGTGGGTTCGATCCCAGCCCCCGACCAACAGTGAGCTGTGTGGAGTTTGCATGTTCTCCCCGTGTTGCGCGGGTTTACTCTGGGATTTCTCCGGTTTCCTCCCGCACACCAAAAACATGTAGGTTTAGGGCGCTCGCGCACGCAGCGACCAGCAGCCGGTGGCTTGTCACCAGACTGCAAACCAAGTCTACCTACGGGTACAAATAAGTAACAAAAAATAAAAAAATAATAATAATTTTTGCCAGCCATATACCACCAGAGAAATATGCAAATACGACCGCAGGCATGGCCAGCCAATGAAAACTCTGCGCGCAGCCATGACACATGCGTATGTGACGTCACTTCGTTGATACTGAACAGTCAATACTCCGCCTGTATGAGAGACTAGGGTGCTGTTGTGAGTGTTTTTATTCTATTATGGCTGAATTGTCGGACTCTGAGGAAGAATTCGTCCAACATGGCTACAGGTTTGAGCCAGAAAGGTCTTCTGAGGGTGAAAGTGACGAAGTGGTCCTCACACACAACGCAATTTCGTCTGCAAAGATTCGTTTGTGCCCTGTTCTGAGATTGCGCAATCACTTTTCCGCTACGATCTTCTGACAAGGTGAGCTGGGTTTGGGTACACAAAAGAAGTGTTTATCTTTGTTTTTTCGCTTATTATTGAGACATCCAAAGGCTTTACATTCCGCCATGTTGCGATATCCATATTGCATTGTATGTTTTTGTTGTTACAAGAGCGCCGAGTGTCTGCTGCTCTGTATAGTGGCGAGGGAGGAGCCGAATCATCTGCCGTCTGGCGGCCGTTACGACCTCAGATCAGACGAGACGACCCGCTGAATTTAAGCATTTATTTATTTATTTTCTACTCGTTTTAGTTCTGCATTTAATATGAACCCTGAGTTTGAAATAAATGTTTGAATTTGAATATCCCGAAAGCCGCTGCTCATCCGGGCACTCCAGGCTCAGCCAATATTGATCCAGATCGCGGTGTCAACGAAATTACGTCACAGGAAGCGTCCTGGCAGGCCATGTAGCTGCTAGTATGGCTGCACCCATGTTTTGCTGACGTAGCTGAACCAGCACATCAGCAATGAATTTATATCACATTGCTTTGAACTTGAATTTCAACTTAAACTTGAACTAGAACGTGAGACAGGGGCTCAATATAATATCTTTTTTTTCACGACCACCACAGGTACGCTTTAAGGCGTCACTTAAAATCGCCAATCAAATCTAAAAGAAGAAGAAGAAATTACACCCCAGTCACGCTGATAAGCCGCTTGAGTTTTTTCAGCGAAAACGTGCCGAATACTGCCAACAATCATCCCGCTTTGTGAACGCTACTTCAGTAAACCAGCGAGCACAGTTAGCATCATATAAGGTGGCGTACCAAATAGCTCAGTGCAAAAAACCCCACACCATAGCAGAGGAGCTGATACTGCCTGCAGCATTAGACATGGTCTCTGTCATGTTGGATGACGCAAGTGCTGCAAAAATAAAAACTATCCCTCTGTCCAGTGACACTGTTGCCAGACGTATAAATAACATTGCTAACGATCTTAAAGAACAGCTGGTAGATAAACTCAAAGACAAACGTTTTGCCTTATAATTTGATGAAGCAACTGACTGTAACAAAGATTGTTTGTTTGTTTATTGCTTATGTACATTTTGACATGACAAACTCCCTGTGTGAGGATCTACTTTTTTGTAAACATGTCAGAGACAGAGCCACAGCTGAAGAGCTATTCAAAAGCTCTATTCAAAAGCACCGTACACCGCAGGCTGCACGGTGGCGCAGTGGTTTAGCACTGTGGCAGCGCAGTTTTACCCTCGGCCGGGGGACCGCGGGGATCATGAGATCGTGGGTTCGATCCCAGCCCCCGACCAACAGTGAGCTGTGTGGAGTTTGCATGTTCTCCCCGTGTTGCGTGGGTTTACTCCGGGATTTCTCCGGTTTCCTCCCGCACACCAAAAACATGTAGGTTTAGGGTGCTCGCGCACGCAGCGACCAGCAGCCGGTGGCTTGTCACCAGACTGCAAACCAAGTCTACCTACGGGTACAAATAAGTAACAAAAAAAAAAAAAAATGCTGGACTGCTTCCTGACTGAAGCAATTTCTTTCTTTTTCCTTTTTTTGTTTTCTTTAATGTTAATAAGGATACAGTGTTATGCAGAGGTGTACTTATAACAATTTTATAGACAAATGATATTATTTATAGTCGCGGCGGTGAGTGGGGGGGCACGAAATGTTTTCGTCCTCCTAGAGGGGGCATAACAGGAAATAATTGAGAAGCACTGCGTTAGACAAACAAATACATTTGTTTAGCTCTGTGTGTGTGTGTGTTGATCAGAACAGGGAGCTTATGAATCTGTGAAAATGTCCAGAGAGCATCACAAACTTTTCAACAATATTATTAGTCAATTATTTCTACAAACCTATTACAAAATGGTCAGAGTACCCCAAGGAAGGCGCCACGTCAGCTCTACTAATGGGAGAAAGCTGAATTCTCCTCCGTTTCTCTCATAGTTCCCGAGTTGACGACTTCTTCTTCTCTCGGTTACTGGTGGATAGCAAACAACTGAAATGTGCATACTGCCACCTACTGTACAAGAGAGTGTAACATTGTCATCTGAGCCTTACCCCTAAAGTCTATGACTTAATCCTGTGCTATTTAAAAACGAGAAGAGAGCCCTTCTCGTGATTCTTAGTGCCTCTCCATCTGTTCCCAGAATCCCAGTTAAATCCCATTCCCTACCGGCCTCTCGAACTTCATTTTTCATTCTCTCTCTTTCATTTCCATACTTGTGACATGGTAATAAGATGTGCTCGACATTTTCTTTTTCTCCACATTCTCTACATTTGTTACTTTCGCTTTTCCCCATGGTGAATAAAGTGCCATTTAAACCTGTATGATCCAGTCTGAGTCTTGCCATAATGATGTCTTCCCTCCTGTTTGTTGTTTTATAATTCTTTATTGCAATAGATTTTTGTATTTTGTAATATGATCTACCTTTAAGATCTTCATCCCATCTTTTTTGCCATAGCTCAGTTCCTTTTTTCTTGATTACTGCTTTCCATTCACCTTTTCCAAGAGGCAACGGTATAGTTATTTATTTCCCAGTTGCACTTTTTGCTAATTTGTCTGCACAGTCATTCCCTTTCAACCCTTCATGTGCAGGAACCCAACAAAACTGAACTTCTCCATCACCTAGGGATGTGATTTTTCCGCTAATTCGCGGAATTCCGCTTTTTTATCTTCCAAAATTTTTCAGACCAGATGGCGGCGCGTGCACAACACTAGGCTCAGCGTCTCTTCAGATTTTGTGGATTAGCAGCAATATTTCTGCTCATTTCGGGTCTGTTCATTCAGAACAGCTTCGCTTTTACATCCTACACCCGAATTGAACTTTTGGACATTGGATTACAAAATAACAACCTTTTTATCAGCAACCTACGTTTCATCCCTGAGCTCTAGAGAACACCCGACGCTAGGTAAGCTACCCGGCTGACCGGAAGTGCTCGCAGGCGGCGTAGAGACTGTAAACAAAGGCGGGGGAAGCGCGGAGGGCTAAGAGCTAAGCTAAAGCTAACACCGCACCGGCTTTCCCTACCCAGCATTTTCCTCCGTAATGTACGGTCAGTGGCGAACAGAATGGATGAGCTACGGCTTCGGATCACCAGCAATAAGAAACTTATGAACTGCAATATCATGATTTTCACGAAAACATGGCTACATAGTGGAGTACTTGACGGTGCTGTCGAGCTGGCCGGACGGCACACTCTGCGGGCAGACAGAGCAGCTGATGACTCCGGTAAGACTAGAGGTGGGGGAGTATGCATTTATATTAACAAGGCTTGGTGCACGAACTCTGTCACTGTTGGGAGACACTGCTTAGCTAACCTGGAGTTTCTCATGGTTAAATGTAGACCTTTCTATCTGCCACAGCAGTTCACTTTTCACTTTTCTTCATCTTGCCTGCTTAAGATGTTTTGGACTTTATTTAAAAAATATTTTTAACGCCACACGTGATGGATAATGCTTGTTGGAATATTTTAGGAATGCCATCTTCTTGGAACATAAGTCAATATTATACAGTAATAAGTGACATTCAGCTGTTTGTTTTATGTCATTTAAGCACAGTTCTGGTACTTAAAAATCATAAAAACCCAGGAGCTTTGGGGGGCTTTGCCCCCCTTGCCCCCCCACCGGGGCTCTGCCCCAGACCCCGCTGCTAAATTTTCAGATAATTTCCCCAACCCCAAATCACATCCCTGTGACATTTTGGCATCTGAACAACAAACCTTGGGTTACTACTCCGTCATTTTCTTCAGATGTTTTAAAGAACAATTAAGACTTCCCAAGCGAGTGACACTCTTGAATGCTGGTGAAGTCTGGATCTCAGCGTCATTATCAAAAAGCCTCAACTCCACCTAAGGTTAGCTTTTTTTTTGTAACTTAGATTTTTATTCATTTTTCATCATATATAATGCATTCAGATCACATTCTACATTTAAAAAACAAAGGGGTTAGGGTAGGGAAAAATAAAAAAAAATAAACAAAATAAAAATAAAAAATAAAAAAAAATAAAAAATAAAAGGGGGGGGGACAAATGTTGGAGCATCAAGTTTTTAGTTTCCATCTCTTAATTCTTCTGGTTTTTTCAGTGTCTTTGGTTATTCTTTCAATTTCTGCCTCGTTGTTGCACTTTGTAGTGTGTCCATTTCCGCCATTTTTTCTCCCATATTCCTTCTTGCATTCTTCGTCGATATGTTAGTTTTTCCATCATACGTATGTCCTCAACAATGTCAGTCCATTGTTCTTGGTCAGGAAGAACTTCTGATCGCCATTTTTTTGTGATAGTTTTTTTACATGCAATCAACAAGATTTTAACTAGATATCTGTCCTCAGCCTGTATGACACTGTCTTTTTTAAGATCACATAAGTACATCAGGTTACAGTTCATTGGTATATTATATCCTAATATCCTCTGTATTGTCACATGCATAGATTTCCAAAATGATGATATTTTGTAGCATTTCCAAAACATATGTGAGTGGTCTGCATTTTGAGCCCCACATCCCCTCCAGCATAAAGATTGGGTATTTGTATATTTTCCTTGAATCTGTGGTGTAATGAAAAAGCGAATCAGGTTTTTCCATCCAAATTCCCTCCATGCCCTTGAATTTGTTGATGTGTGTTGTGTTTTCCATATTTCCTGCCAGCTTTCTTCTGTTATGTTTAAATTGAGCTCTTTCTCCCATTTCTCCTTTATATAGTTACTTGTATGATTGTTTGTCATAAGTTTCTGATATAGTTTTGAAATAATTCTTATTTTATTTCCTGCATATGAGCTTAAAATAAGTTGTATAATCTCGTTCACATCTGTTTGGAGGTTATGCCTAATCTTCTTCATATAGTAATCTCTCATCTGCAGATATCTGAAAAATTCCGATCTTTCTGATTTAAATTTTCTCCTGATATTTACAAAGCTCCCGAGATCTTTTTTTCCGATATTGCCCCATGCTGTGATTCCCTTGTTCACCAGATTTTTGTATCCCCTATCTTGTTTTGCCGGTTCAAACTGACTGTCAAATGCTACCCATTTCAATAGTTTTATGTCTTCCCTTATATTATATTTTTGTACTATTTTATACCACAGTTCTAAAGTAAATTTAGTGATTGGGTCTATTTGTTTGATTTGCTTATATGCATCTTTATCCCCTATTATGCTTTGTACTGGGAGTCCCTCAATTTCCTTTTCCATTTCTTTCCATTTTGCCTCATATCCCTCGTCGCACCAACATATGATATATCTTATTTGTGCTGAGTAGTAATATTCCTTTAGACTCGGTAGGCCCATGCCTCCTTTCTCTTTTGGTAATTGGAGGGTTTTATATTTCACTCTTGGTTTTTTACCTCCCCAAACAAATCTCGATATCATCCTGTCCCACTTTGAGAATTGGGCATCTGGAATCTCTGTTGGTATAGCCTGGAAGAGGTAAAGTAATCTAGGTTGTATGCTGATTTTGACTGTCTCAATTTTTGAATTCAGATCCATATTTAAGATCGACCATCTATCAATATCTTTTTTTATTTCTTGTTCCAACCTATCATAGTTTGCTTTATATATTTTGCTTAGGTCTTTAGGTATGTTCACTCCAAGGTATTTTATTTCTTTTTGCTTCCAGTTTAGTTTGATCTTATCAGTTATCTGGTTTAGAGGGTTATAGTGGAATGTCAGTACTTGTGTTTTTGTTATGTTTATCTTGTATCCTGATAATTTTCCAAAATTTTCTATCAAGTTCATCATTTCCATTATTGATTTATCTGGTTGTTCAAGGTAAACTATAATATCGTCTGCAAATAGCCCAATCTTGTGTTCCGCCCCCTTTATTGTTACACCTTTTAATTTCTTATTTTGTCGTGTTGCTTGAGCCAATGGTTCTATGAACAGAGCAAACAAGGTGGGCGATAAGCAGCATCCCTGCCTAGTTGATCTTTGTATATTTACTTTGTCTGTTAAGCTACCGTTTATCTTGATTCTTGCCACAGGTTCTTGATATAGCGTCCTTATGCATTGTACTGATTTTTCGTTAAATCCAAAGCGCTCCAGTACACTATATAGGAATTTCCAGTTAACCCTGTCAAATGCTTTTTCTGCGTCTAAACTCATTATTACTGCGCTTTTCTTTTCTTTATGTATTTGGTTAATTATATGTATTGTTCTCCTGATATTGTCATGTGTTTGGCGTCCCTCTATGAATCCAGTTTGATCATCTTCTATCAATTCCGTCAAGAATGTCTTTATTCGTTTACATATAATTGTTGTGTATATTTTATAGTCTACATTTAATAAAGAGATTGGACCGCATTGTTCTTTATCTTTCCCTGGTTTTAAAATAACTGAAATGATTGCTTCGTTCCATGTTGGAGGTATTTTGTTGTTGTTCAGCGTCCAATTAAATGACTTTAGGAGTTGTGGCATGAGTTCTTCTATAAACAGTTTATAAAACTCAGATGGGTATCCATCACTACCTGGTGATTTACCGTTTTTAAGTGACTTAATCACATCTCTGATCTCTTGTGTTGTTATTTCTGCTGTTAGTTTTTCATTTTGTTGATTTCCTATTGATGGCAAGTCCAATGTGTCTAGAAATTTTTTGATATCTTTAGTATTTGTTTCTTCAGGTTGCGAGTATAGTTCTTGGTAGAAATTATGGAAAATTTCTTCGATGTTTTCTGGGTTAACTGTGGTTTTATTTGTGGTGGGGTCTTTAATCTTGTATACATTATTCATTGTTTGTTGTTTTCTTAACCGTTTTGCCAGCAGTTTTGTGGCTTTTGGCCCCGTTTCATAATATTTTTGCTTTAGATATCTATTTTTCCTTTCAATTTCATCCATTTGTGTTTCTTTTATCTTTGTTTTTTCTTCTTTAATTTCTTGATATATTTTTGGATCATTTGTGCTTTGATGTTTACGTTCTAATTCCCTTAGTCTCTCACATCTTTGTTCATACGCTTCCAGCTTAGTCTTATTTGCTTTTCCTTTTTCAACAATTAATTTACCCCTTAACACGGCTTTTAGTGCGTCCCATAGTATTGTTGGGTCCACTTCTTCATTGTCATTCTCTTGGATATATTCGTTTATGTTTATTTTTATTCTTTCTTTCATTTTCTCATCATTTAACAGTCCTATGTTAAGTTTCCATGTTGTTTGTCGTTTTCTATTGTTTAAATATATTTCCATGTATATAGGATTATGATCTGATATTTCTGCCCCTCCAATCCAACAATTTCTCACCCAGTGTCTGTCACCTTCATTCATAAGGAAGTAATCTATTCTAGAGTGTACTTTATGGGCTGCTGAATAATGTGTATAGTCTTTTTCGAGTGGGTGTAGGTCCCTCCATATGTCTACCATACCCATTTCTGCCAGTGAGGTTCTTATGAACTTTGTTACATGTTTTTTTGTCTTCTTAACACTTGTTGTGTCAACTTCATGATCCATGACAGCATTTAAGTCTCCTCCACAAATTAGGACTCCTTCACTGTGTGTTGCTATGAGATCAAACAGATGTTGAAAAAAACCCTTGTCACTTTCTGGTGGGGCATAGATGTTCACTAATGTGATCTGCATACCATCTATTCTTCCCTTTATTATTACATACCTGCCTTCTTTATCCTGGATTTCCTGTTCACTTTCAAATTGTATTTTGTTTGAGATTAGTATCATAACCCCCCTTTTTGCTCCTCCCTTAAATGAACTGTAGTAGGAGTTCTTATAGCCAAATCTCTTTAGTTTCACATGTTCTGCCTTGCTCAAATGTGTCTCTTGCATAAATATAATTTCAGCTTTTTCCTTCTTGAATTTTCTTATTATTCTTTCCCTTTTAACAGGTGAGTTCAGACCATTCACGTTTAGTGTCATTATCTTAAGATTTTTACCCATATTCATGTTTTTCCATTTTTTTAACTTGTGCTCCTAGCCCCTTTAACAACAAAAATAACACATATTTATATAAAAACACATTAAAAAAACTCGACCTCCGTACTTTGGGCCTTTCTTCTGCCCACTGGTCCCTGTTGGTGGGTGGGGGGTTTGTCTTCACAGAGTGAAGGGCCCTCCCTAGACTTCTAATTACTATCAAAGTAATAGTCATAAGTCTAGAAATGTCCAACAAATATCACTTAAACCTCTCCTAGCCGTCTGTTTCTCTTTTACCTTGTCTTCTTGGCCTTCATTTCTTCTGTGCCTTTCTTAATCTTTGTTATGATCTAGGCTTTCAGTTGTAAGCCTTGTAGCTTGTCCTGGGCCCGCTGCTCTACGTCTCTCCCCCTTCTTCCGCCGTTCGCTCGTCTCCACTCCGTCTGTCGTGGTGCGTTCAGGGCCGCCGCTGCTCCAGCCGTCTCCTTCGGCACGCTCACCTCAAGGCCCCGCTCCATCATATCCCGCGCTGCCTCTTCGGCCGTGTTGTAGGTTCTTGTGCCTTCCTCCCAATGAATCCTCATTTTCGTTAGCGGCGTTTGGAATCTAATTTTTTTCTCTTTCAGCGTTTTTTTAATATTGGCATATTTCTTCCGCTGCTGCACGATTTCTGTCGGGTAGTCATGGTCAAAAAATACCTGTTTGTCGCCGATTCGTATCTTTTTTTTCCATGCTTGCGTCAGGATTCTTTCCTTTATGTCATATTTCACAAAGTTTACCACAACTGACCTGGGTGGAGAGTTTGTTTTCGGGTTCTGTGCCGGTGTTCTGTGCGCCCGTTGAATCTGCAGATCCGTTTCTCCGGGTATTTCCAGTTCTTTTTTTAAGAACTGATCCATGAATTTTGTCATCGAGTTGCCTTCAATGCCCTCCGGAATTCCAAAGATGCGCATATTGCTTCGTCGGGATCTGCTCTCCAAGTCGTTTATTTTCTCCTGCATCCTCTGCGTTTGCGTCGTCAGGGTCTGTAGTTGTTCGTTTGCCTCGCTTTTCCAATCTTCTAGTTCCGAAATTCGGGTCTGCGCTTCTGTCATACACGCCCGCTGGGAGCGCAGCTCCTCCATGTTTTCCGTTAATTTACGCTCCATTTCTCTTCGGAGGTCCATGATTTCCTCCTTAATTTCTTTTTTCAGTTCCTCCTTAAGAGCCGCTAAATCCTGTTGTAGCTGTCGCTTGAATTCTCTCAACTCTTCACCCAAACTGGCGATGCCAGCGTTCATGTTGTCGAGTCTGGCGTCCTCCATTTTCACTGCTGTGGACATCTCGTTTTTTTGGGCTTTGCGTACAGCGGTTTTTCCTGCGTTGTTGGAGAGGAATTCTTCAATTTTACCCTGTTTTTGTCCTTGTGCCCGGTTCCTTCGTGTTTTCATCCCTTAGTTTATTGATTCGTTTATGTCGAGTTGGCCATTTACCGATGATTTTTAATCCGGCTAGGGAGAGCTCTTTGTTTAAGTGTTATGTCTCTCCGCCATCTTCCCGGAAGTCCCCACCTAAGGTTAGCTTTACTGGAGTGGTAGCCTAGTTAGTAGAGCATCTGCCCCACACTGGGAGGCCTGGGTTCAAATCCCGGCCAGGTCATGCCAAAGACGATATAAAAATGGAACTTCCTGCCGTCCAGCTTGGTGCTCAGCAGTAATGGAATGGAGGAGGGAAATTTGTGGTGGCGCCTTGCATGGCAGCGACCCTTCTGATTCTCGATGAGATTACCATTGTAGATAAGAGAAATGTAATTTTGTTCTACTGTATATGATTGGCTGTATGGATTGAATGACAATAAAGTTGGCTTTATCTTTAGCAGCTAACTTGTTCCAGCACAGAGTGTCCGGCTTTGCTGGTTTCCTGCCAGCAGCCTTAAGAATAAAACTGTGTTTTTCTCCTCTTTGGAGCCTTCTTTCATCGGAAAGGAAACAGGAGGTGAGTAGGATCCAGGTGTGGTCCGTATGGAGGTTTCATCAGCCGGAATCATTAGAAGCATCTGCGTAGCTGAGTGGAAGGAGACATTTTCTGTCTCGCCTGTGTGGACACAGCTGATTTTTCAGACTGCAGTCAAAGATAAGAACTTGGCAAGGAGGGCTAAATAGTGATTTGGATAGTCATATCCCGTAGCTTGAAAGTGTGACATTTTAGTTGGCTCGGATCCCCGATAGGTCCTGTTAGACCAGCCCTTCTCAAATACTGGGGTGCGCAATGCCGGGGAAGGGGGGGGGCACGTGTGACCCCGGGGAACATGCTTTTTTTGCCGTACTAGAATAAAGTGTAATTGCACATCCACTACAGTAGGTGGCAGTGGCGCTCATTGTCAGAGTGTGCGCAGGGAGTATTAGCTCTGTGGTGAAGGTTTTTTTGCACTGTGCATGCGCACACACAGCACAGAGCTGGAGATATGAAGTGCAGTGAACAAACCCTCAAGAGACAGCATGGGAAAAATATTTAACAGTGATGAAAAGAAAGGTGGAGAGAGACTGAGCTAATGAGACAAACGGAAGTCTCCCGAAAGCTAAGACGAGGAAATATGACGAAGCGTATGTCGCGCTTGGCTTCACTGTCATTACGGAAAGACCGTTGTTTAGTGTGTCTAAAAATGTTGGCAGCAGACAGCATGAAGCCAAGTAAGTTAAGGCGTCACTTAAAATCGCCAATCAAATCTAAGAGAAGAAGAAGAAATTACACCCCAGTCACGCTGATAAGCCGCTTGAGTTTTTTCAGCGAAAATGTGCCGAATATTGCCAACAATCATCCCGCTTTGTGAACGCTACTTCAGTAAACCAGCGAGCACAGTTAGCATCATATAAGGTGGCGTACCAAATAGCTCAGTGCAAAAAACCCCACACCATAGCAGAGGAGCTGATACTGCCTGCAGCATTAGACATGGTCTCTGTCATGTTGGATGACGCAAGTGCTGCAAAAATAAAAACTATCCCTCTGTCCAGTGACTGAAGCAACTGACTGCAACAAAGATTGTTTGTTTATTGCTTATGTACATTTTGACATGACAAACTCCCTGTGTGAGGATCTACTTTTTTGTAAACATATCAGAGACAGAGCCACAGCTGAAGAGCTATTCAAAATGCTGGACTGCTTCCTGACTGAAGCAATTTCTTTCTTTTTCCTTTTTTGTTTTCTTTAATGTTAATAAGGATACAGTGTTATGCAGAGGTGTACTTATAACAATTTTATAGACAAATGATATTATTTATAGTCGCGGCGGTGAGTGGGGGGGCACGAAATGTTTTCGTCCTCCTAGAGGGGGCATAACAGGAAATAATTGAGAAGCACTGTGTTAGACAAACAAATACATTTGTTTAGCTCTGTGTGTGTGTGTTGATCAGAACAGGGAGCTTATGAATCTGTGAAAATGTCCAGAGAGCATCACAAACTTTTCAACAGTATTATTAGTCAATTATTTCTACAAACCCATTACAAAATGGTCAGAGTACCCCAAGGAAGGCGCCACGTCAGCTCTACTAATGGGAGAAAGCTGAATTCTCCTCCGTTTCTCTCATAGTTCCCGAGTTGACGACTTCTTCTTCTCTCGGTTACTGGTGGATAGCAAACAACTGAAATGTGCATACTGCCACCTACTGTACAAGAGAGGGTAACATTGTCATCTGAGCCCTACCCCTAAAGTCTATGACTTAATCCTGTGCTATTTAAAAACAAGAAGAGAGCCCTTCTCGTGATTCTTAGTGCCTCTCCATCTGTTCCCAGAATCCCAGTTAAATCCCATTCCCTACTGGCCTCTCGAACTTCATTTTTCATTCTCTCTCTTTCATTTCCATACTTGTGACATGGTAATAAGATGTGCTCGACATTTTCTTTTTCTCCACATTCTCTACATTTGTTACTTTCGCTTTTCCCCATGGTGAATAAAGTGCCATTTAAACCTGTATGATCCAGTCTGAGTCTTGCCATAATGATGTCTTCCCTTCTGTTTGTTGTTTTATAATTCTTTATTGCAATAGATTTTTGTATTTTGTAATATTATCTACCTTTAAGATCTTCATCCCATCTTTTTTGCCATAGCTCAGTTCCTTTTTTCTTGATTACTGCTTTCCGTTCACCTTTTCCAAGAGGCAACGGTATAGTTATTTATTTCCCAGTTGCACTTTTTGCTAATTTGTCTGCACAGTCATTCCCTTTCAACCCTTCATGTGCAGGAACCCAACAAAACTGAACTTCTCCATCACCTAGGGATGTGATTTTTCCGCTAATTCGCGGAATTCCGCTTTTTTATCTTCCAGAATTTTTCAGACCAGATGGCAGCGCGTGCACAACACTAGGCTCAGCGTCTCTTCAGATTTTGTGGATTAGCAGCAATATTTCTGCTCATTTCGGGTCTGTTCATTCAGAACAGCTTCGCTTTTACATCCTACACCCGAATTGAACTTTTGGACATTGGATTACAAAATAACAACCTTTTTATCAGCAACCTACGTTTCATCCCTGAGCTCTAGAGAACACCCGACGCTAGGTAAGCTACCCGGCCGATCGGAAGTGCTCGCAGGCGGCGTAGAGACCGTAAACAAAGGCGGGGGAAGCGCGGAGGGCTAAGAGCTAAGCTAAAGCTAACACTGCACCGGCTTTCCCTACCCAGCATTTTCCTCCCTAATGTACGGTCAGTGGCGAACAGAATGGATGAGCTACGGCTTCGGATCACCAACAATAAGAAACTTATGAACTGCAACACTGGATTACAAAATAACGACCTTTTTAATCAGCAACCTACGTTTCATCCCTGAGCTCTGGAGAACACCTGACGCTAGGTAAGCTACCCGGCCGACCGGAAGTGCTCGCAGGCGGCGTAGAGACCGTAAACAAAGGCGGGGGAATCGCGGAGGGCTAAGAGCTAAGCTAAAGCTAACACCGCACCGGCTTTCTCTACCCAGCATTTTCCTCCCTAATGTACGGTCAGTGGCGAACAGAATGGATGAGCTACGGCTTCGGATCACCAGCAATAAGAAACTTATGAACAGCAATATCATGATTTTCACGAAAACATGGCTACATAGTGGAGTACTTGACAGTGCTGTCGAGCTGGCCGGACGGCACACTCTGCGGGCAGACAGAGCAGCTGATGACTCCGGTAAGACTAGAGGTGGGGGAGTATGCATTTATATTAACAAGGCTTGGTGCACGAACTCTGTCACTGTTGGGAGACACTGCTTAGCTAACCTGGAGTTTCTCATGGTTAAATGTAGACCTTTCTATCTGCCACAGCAGTTCACTTTTCACTTTTCTTCATCTTGCCTGCTGAAGATGTTTTGGACTTTATTTAAAAAATATTTTTAACGCCACACGTGATGGATAATGCTTGTTGGAATATTTTAGGAATGCCATCTTCTTGGAACATAAGTCAATATTATACAGTAATAAGTGACATTCAGCTGTTTGTTTTATGTCATTTAAGCACAGTTCTGGTACTTAAAAATCATAAAAACCCAGTAGCCCCCCTTGCCCCCCCACCAGGGCTCTGCCCCGGACCCCGCTGGGGGACTGCGTCCCCCACACTCCCTGCTAAATTTTCAGATAATTTCCCCAACCCCAAATCACATCCCTAATTACCCCTGTGAACCCTAAATAAACTGTGATATAGCTTAATCACCAAGTCTTCCTTTGTAGATTGCAAGTGAATCTGTGCACACCACCACCCGGTCCGGTCTGACCACCTCCACCCACTGCAAAACAATAATTATTGCCACCATCTCTGCTGTAAACATGGATGTATTGTTGGAGAGTCTTTTTGAGATGGTCACTTTAAACTTTGGAAAGTATACTCCAACTCCAACAGAGCTCTCGTTGTTCTTTGAACCGTCAGTATAGAGCTGTAAGTAGTTATAGTAATTGTTCCTGAGGTAAATGCTGGTTTTAACACCAACTTCACTCATATGACAAGAACATATGAGATATGTATATATGAATATGACAACTTCAGTCGTATGACTAGAAAAGTGCTATATAAGTACAGGTCCTTATCCTTATCTCCCCATATGCCAATCTTTTTCCTCATTAGCTGACTAATGTCTACCTCTTTTCCCGGAAACAGCCAAGGGGGAACATTACTCACTGCACTGGTGTTAGCAAGCTCAGTAGTGTGTAGTCCATACATTCTGGCTTTACTTCCAATTGTCCACCCAAACCCGTGTCCCTGAAAGTTAGAATATTCCCAGCAGTCTTGTAGTGTTGTTTTTGAAATATTCGCTTCCTCACTTCCTTTCAGCTTGACTCAGTATGATAATGCGAGTTTATCTCTTCTCAAATCCAGTGGCATTTCTCCTGCTTCTATTAAAACTGCATTGTTTGTTGTTTTGTCTGCGCCAATGCACAGGCGAAGCGCTCTATTCTGCATTCTGTCTGTTTTTTTCCAGAGTCGTCTTTGCTGCTGCTCTATAAATCATGCATCCATAGTCTATTGTCGATCTCATTAGTGCTCTGTAAATGTCAACTAATGCCTGTTTATCTGCACGCCATTCATGTCCAGCTACAGCTTTTATGAGATTGACTTTTTGGCACTTTATCTCCAGATTTTCAACATGAACTCTGCATGTGTATCCACTATCAAACCACAATCCTAGATATTTGAACACACTCACTTTCTCTATTGGTTGGTTATACTGTATAATGTTAATGGTTCTGTATCAGTTCTGTGTTGTTGGGTTTTTTTTTTTTTTGTGAAAATCATATAGCAGGTTTTACTGTTTGAAAATTTAAATCCCCACTCATATGACCACTTTTCCACTTTTTCCATTGCTTTCCTGATGTTTTTGAAAACAAATGTCTCATTTCTTCCCCTCGTCCATATGGCTCCATCATCTGCATATAGTGCTGTTTTGATGGATCCCTCTTGATCCTCAAACATGTCATTAATCATTATGTTGAATAAAACTGGGCTTATCACACTCCCCTGAGGAACACCATTTTCAATTTCAAAGTCGTTAGAAACTTCTGATCCTACTTTAACCCTAATTGTCCTGTGTTAAAAAATCCATTATCCAATTATACATCCTACCACCAATGCCTATTTTATTCAGTTTGATAAGAAGTCCATCCCTCCACAGTGAGTCATAAGTTTTTTCAGTATCCAGATAAACTATAACCATTACTTCTTTCATTTAGAGTCTTTTCAATATCATTACTTACCCTAACTAGAGCATCCACTGTGGATCTTCCTCTTCTAAAACCATTTTGATAGTTGTTTATTAATCGTCTTTGCTCTAGTACATATGAGAGTCTGTAAACTAACACCTTCTTCATCCATTTCGCCATGTGTGACGTTAATGCTATTGGCCTGTAGTTACCTGGATGAGCTGGATCTTTCCCTGGCTTATTAAAAGGTAAAATTACAGCCTTTTTCCACCCACTTGGAATAACCCCCTCCTTCCATATTCTGTTAAACAATTTCAGCACCAGTTCCATTGATTGCATAGGCAACTGCCTAAACATAGCATAGCTTAACTGATCATATCCTGGAACTGTGTATCCACTGTCATGCAAAGCTCTCTTAAAGGGCCTACATCATGCAAAATTGACTTTATTGAGCTTTTAAGCATGTTATGTTAATTCCTCACCAAAAACACCCCCAAAGTGGTATTTTGCTCCATTCACGCATCTCTGAGTATTCCTCCTCAACCCTGCTCTCTGAGCAGCTGCTCCGCCCTGTCCCTGATAATGACTGGGTCCCCACGTTCATACGTATGAACTTGGATGAGCCGCCCACTCCAGGAAGTGCCTGTGCTGCCAGCACTGCCCCCAGACTAACGCACACACCCACTTTCTCTGCGCAGCTATCGGAGCGGTGATCGGCAAAACTCTTTCACTTTAGCATTGACGCTGTGAAGAAGTAGTTCCTCTTGCTCCTAATCTGCTCAGTGACAACAACTGTTTGCTTTTTTACGTAAGACAATGTCTTCTAAGTTTTCGTGGGCAGAACCCAGCGACACGCTGCAGCAGCCGGCTCAGGGGTTACGTCATGAAATGGGCGGCAGCCACAAGAAGGATAGGCAGAGCCTCAGAGATCGAGGCATCTTACTTCCGGGTTGGAAAAGTAGCTCGTGAAAATAACTCATATTTCATAAGAAATTCATTCTCCAGTGTACCAAAGGTAATATACTATCACATACTGTACATGCATATAGTTTACTCTGAAAGGCTTAAAATAGCATGATATAGGCCCTTTAAGCGCCGACATTGTGAGCTCGAGGTCTAACACAGTCGTATCTTCTTTCACTTCCTTTTTTAAGTTTGCATTTTCTCTGAGTTTATGCTCCTTTTGCTGTCTATGACTCTCACCAAGATGTTCTCCTCTATGCACTGCAGCAAATGCATACCTGCCAACTACTCCGGTTTTGCCGTAATGGTTCCGGTTTTTAAGACCCCGTTCCGGGTTCTGGTTTTATTATTCAAAATTACGGTTTTCCACTAAAAAATTCTGTCAAAAATTTTAAATCGTAAAAAAAACACGGAAAACACGAAAGCAATTCCAAACACGCTGTCGCTCGGAATCGTATCTAAATTTACAACAAAGGCAATCGGCACTGCTTCATGTTGGTGTATTGCGCATGTGCGAGAGGTCTGAGCCAATTTTCCATGTGCAGTCGCGAGGCAATCAGGTAAGAATTATACGTTTTCATCATGGAGTCTGCCGGAGAAAAATCACTAACGAGCGTGAAACACAAATGAAAATTACAGTCTTTTCGTGAGGAATACAGCAAAGCATTTCCGGGAGTTATTATTCGCTCAAGAAGGGGTGAAAATTACGCAAATTGCACTTTGTGTAGACAAGACTTTTTGATTGGACATGACGGAATCAGCGATGTGAAAGACCACGTAAGAACGAAAAAACACAAGACCAGTGACGCTAGCGGCAAACTTGAAGAACATGTGCTGTGTAATTGCAAGCCTTGTACTGCTTGGTGTATCATGTAAACACATAAAATATCAGAGCGATTTTGCCGTCATTTATGCACGTGTGTCATACAGTGCTAGTATACCCTGCTGATATTTCTAGTCTTCTAGTTACCTCCGCCAAGGAGGTTATGTGATCATCAGCGTTGGTTTGTCTGTTTGTCTGTTTGTTTGTTAGCAAGATAACTCAAAAAGTTATGGACAGATTTTCATGAAGTTTTCACAGATTGTCAGAAATGGGGTATCCTACAGATGATTAGATTTTGGTGGTGATCCGGATCACCGTCTGGATCCAGGAATTTTTTAAAGGATTCTTTTTTTTTTTTTTTTAAACATTGCGAGATAGGGCCATTTTCAATATTTTATTTATGATGTTAAACACTGTATGGGGGAACTGTGGCGCTTGGCGGAGGTCTGCGCTCTCCAAGTGCTTTTCTAGTATTCATAATACATCACATCTGGCCTATTCGAAGTTCTATGCAGTGTTAAGATAGTCTTTTGAATGCAAATTTAATGAATGAATGAATCTTTATTTCGGATAGATTAAAAGTAAAGATTAAAAAGAAACAGAATAATATAACAAAGGGGGAAAGAAAATCCAACAAGGTCAAATTAGACAATAACTCCTCTGATTATACAGTTCAACATAAGTTATTTGAAATGGGTGATGGCTGAAGCCGCAGCTTATATTGCCCACCCATATTCCATCCAAGAATTCAAAAGAAAAAACAAAACAAGAGCGATTACAATTCAGAACAAAGCTAAGACAAAACGTGACAAAAAACTAAGCTACAACACAGACTGGATATGACAATCCTGATATGATTTTACATGTCATCTTGTATATATGTTTGGAGTATTTCTTCCTTTAGTTTTTGTTTAAATTGTCCAAGTGTTGTACATGATTTTAATTCAGGTCCAAAATCGTTCCATAATCTGACTCCTTGCACTGAAACACAGTGTTGCTTGGTGGTTGTTCTCACTGAAGGTTTTTGAAATATACATGTTCCTCTGAAATGATATTGTTTCTCCCTTATTTGGAACAACTTTTGGATATTTGCGGGCAGTGATAGATTCTTCACTTTAAACATTATTACTGCAGTTTTAAAGTCAACCAGATCTTTCAACTTGAGAGCTTTTAATTTAAGAAAAAGTGGGTTTGTTGGTTCCCTGTAAGCAGCTTTGTTTATTATTCTAATAGCTCTCTTCTGAAGCATAAAGACTGGATATATGTTTGTTTTATATGTATTTCCCCATACTTCAGTACAATATGTCATGTATGGGAGTATTAATGAATGATACAAAGTATATAATGTGGGTTGATTTAGCAAATACTTCGCTCTGTGTAGTATTGCAATTGATTTAGATATTTTACCTTTAATATAATTAATATGTGACTTCTATGTCAAATGCTAATATTTGTTTGACACTGCGGCCCCTGGACCCCGGCTAGCTACTAGGCTTTTCAGGTTTGAAAGTTGAAGAAATATGAGGTTGTTAGCTACATTCTAACTTGATTTAATGCTAATATTTGTTTGGCAAATATTAGCATTATTATTATTAGCATTAGCATCGGCCCCTGGACCCCGGCTAGCTACTAGGCTTTTCAGGTTTGAAAAGTTGGCAGGTATGCAAATGCTCTATCTCAGACTTCTGCCTTTCCTTTGTCTGATACAGCGATCTTGTTCCCATCCACAAGAGCTGGGACTTTTAACTGACACCCTCTTCCCACTCATTTTTTTTAAACATACCCCAGACATCACCTATTTCTGTTTTCCTACCACGGGTGGAACAAAATTCTGTCCATGTTGACCTTTTCTTGTTTTTAATAATCCTTCGAGCTACTGCCCTTTTCTTTTTATAATCTATTAAATTTTCATTATTCATGTTCTTCCTCAGCTCTCTGAATGCCTTGTTTCGCTCCTTTACTGCAATACTACATTCCTCATTCCACCAGGGTACAACCTTCTTCCTACTCCGTGTAGTTTTCTTAGGTATACTTGCTATTGCAGCATTCAGAATATGATTGGATACCTGACTTGAACACTCTTCTGTGCCACCTTCAAATGTTACCAAATGACATGATTGTACACAGTATTGCCTAAATTTTCCCCAGTCTGCCTTGTCAAAACACCATCTTGTAAAACACCTTCCCTCTTGTATACATACTTCATTTTTAATGACTGTAAGTATTGGGAAGTGATCACTTCCCATAGTTGTACTGTTCATAACCGTCCATTCATAGGTGCTCACTAAAGAATCAGATACCAGAGTCAGGTCAATACATGATGATGTGCCCCTATGCACATCCACCCTGGTACCTACACCACTGTTGAGACAAATTAACGATCTTTCATCTAACATCTCTTCCACAACATTTCCATTATCTGTATGTGTGCTTCCCCACAAGCTGTTATGAGCATTAAAGTCTCCACACCATACCTCTTTCATATGGCCTTCCCCTGCCATAACACTGAAAGTATCTGCTGTTAACGTCCTACATGGGTTGGAATAATTGATCAGCTTAATATTTCCTTGTCCATTTGGCCTACATATTTCAATAATATTGCACTCTATATCCTCAGGGGAGGGAATCACCCTATATGCCTGCCCATCTTTAATGAAAGTGGCACATCCTCCTCCATCTACACTGTTACTTCTATCCTGTCTGAACTGTATCGTGGAATAACAAAATCTAAGTGAGGTTGAAGCCATGTCTCCTGTACACACACTACCTCTGGAACAACTAGCAGTTCGTAAAGATACTTCTTGAGTTCTTGTCCATTTGCTATAAGACTCCTCGGATTCCACTGTAGTATGTGTTGTACCATAATTCAGATATTAAGTTTCAACATGTGCATGCTCCCCAGTTTGAGCTGTTAGTAACCCATGTATCTGGTTGGCTTTGATATCTTTCACCTCCAGGAATCTTCCTGCTGCTTCCACAATGGTTTTGATTCTGTCACTTTTCTTCTGTAGCTGTGCTGCAACATTAATGGTGTGGCAGATAAAGGCAACAAAGTTTGTCCTCTTAACTATCAATGTGTCATCATCCATTTTGCATTTGTGAACACAACAATTCCTTGCAGCGGCATGATCTTGTGATTGTGTGGGATTTGTTGATGGCTGTTCTTCCCTTTGAGCTGAACTTCTTTGAGAAAGGCCTGTTATGTTTCTGACCATTCCTGCCTCTCTAACTGTTTTTAGAGCTTACGCATACAAGATTTTCTTACTTATTCTGATTTCCTGGGCTTGTCTAGCTTCCCTCTGCACAACATATCCTCCATATGCAGCACTGTGGTCACCCCCACAGTTGAAACACTTTGGGGTCCTTTTCACATTTACCATATTCGTGCTCCCCTCCACGTCTAGCACATCTTAATTTTCCCTTACATTGCTGAGCATTGTGACCCATCCTTTGACATTTGTAGCACCTGAGTGGCTTTGGGACATATTCTCTGACACTGTAATACAGGTATCCTATTTGGACTGATTTAGGAAGTGTTTCCTCAAACTGGATCATTACAGTAATGATAATGTGACAATGTATCCTTCAGTGAACCTTCTCTTTTGCTCTTTAGCCTTTTTACATCCTTCACCTTTCCTCCTTGGATCTCGTTTTTCACTTCTTCCATAAACATGCTCAAAGGGACACCTGATATACAGTGGGGCAAAAAAGTATTTAGTCAGCCACCAATTGTGCAAGTTCTCCCACTTAAAAGATGAGAGAGGTCTCCAATTTTCATCAAAGGTATACCTCAACTATGAGAGACAAAATGAGAAAAAAAAAATCCAGAAAATCACATTGTCTGATTTTTAAAGAATTTATTTGCAAATTATGGTGGAAAATAAGTATTTGGTCACCTGCAAACAAGCAAGATTTCTGGCTCTCACAGACCTGTAACTTCTTCTTTAAGAGGCTCCTCTGTCCTCCACTCGTTACCTGTGTTAATGGCACCTGTTTGAACTCGTTATCAGTATAAAAGACATCTGTCCACAACCTCAAACAGTCAGACTCCAAACTCCACTATGGCCAAGACCAAAGAGCTGTCAGAGGACACCAGAAACCAAATTGTAGACCTGCACCAGGCTGGGAAGACTGAATCTGCAATAGGCAAGCAGCTTGGTGTGAAGAAATCAACTGTGAGAGCAATTATTAGAAAATGGAAGACATACAAGACCACTGATAATCTCCCTCGATCTGGGGCGCCACGCAAGATCTCACCCCATGGGGTCAAAATGATCACGAGAACGGTGAGCAAAAATTCCAGAACCACACGGGGGGACCTAGTGAATGACCTGCAGAGAGCTGGGACCAAAGTAACAAAGGCTACCATCAGTATCACACTACGCCGCCAGGGACTCAAATCCTGCAGTGCCAGACGTGTCCCCCTGCTTAAGCCAGTACATGTCCAGGCCCGTCTGAAGTTTGCTAGAGAGCATTTGGATGATCCAGAAGGGGATTGGGAGAATGTCATATGGTCAGATGAAACCAAAATAGAACTTTTTGGTAAAAACTCAACTTGTCATGTTTGGAGGAGAAAGAATGCTGAGTTGCATCCAAAGAACACCATACCTACTGTGAAGCATGGGGGTGGAAACATCATGCTTTGGGGCTGTTTTTCTGCAAAGGGACCAGGATGACTGATCTGTGTAAAGGAAAGAATGAATGGGGCCATGTATCGTGAGATTTTGAGTGAAAACCTCCTTCCATCAGCAAGGGCATTGAAGATGAAACGTGGCTGGGTCTTTCAGCATGACAATGATCCCAAACACACCGCCCGGGCAACAAAGGAGTGGCTTCGTAAGAAGCATTTGAAGGTCCTGGAGTGGCCTAGCCAGTCTCCAGATCTCAACCCCATAGAAAATCTTTGGAGGGAGTTGAAAGTCCGTGTTGCCCAGCGACAGCTCCAAAACATCACTGCTCTAGAGGAGATCTGCATGGAGGAATGGGCCAAAATACCAGCAACAGTGTGTGAAAACCTTGTGAAGACTTACAGAAAACGTTGGACCTCTGTCATTGCCAACAAAGGATATATAACAAAGTATTGAGATGAACTTTTGTTATTGACCAAATACTTATTTTCCACCATAATTTGCAAATAAATTCTTTAAAAATCAGACGATGTGCTTTTCTGGATTTTTTTTTTCTCATTTTGTCTTTCATAGTTGAGGTATACCTATGATGAAAACTGGAGACCTCTCATCTTTTAAGTGGGAGAACTTGCACAATTGGTGGCTGACTAAATACTTTTTTGCCCCACTGTAACTCCCCTCAAATTTGCCATTGCACCAGGAACATGCACCTTCATTTGTTCTCTGTTTAGACATGTCATTGCCAGTATTTTCTCTTGCTGTTGTTTACTTGATGCATGAATTAACAGCAGGTTATTATACAAGAACTTGGCAAACTTAACTCTCCCAATTTCTTTCTCAATTGCTTTTGTTAGCTTAACAGGGTGATAGTGCCCCCCACCCTGACTGAACTCAGTGACAACCTTCCACTCATTCCCGACATCATCAAACTGCCAACCATGTTGGCTAGTTCGTGTTTTCTTCGCATTGTTACTTCCTCCCACATCACTCTCATCTGACTCACTTCTACCTCTTGCTGTTCTTTTCCGCCTCCCATACCTGGGTAGTGTCCAACCCATCTCATCTTTATTGAACCAGTCAGAGCTAGATGCCATAATGTTGCTGTCAGAGTACAGCACAAACAAATCACTTGTACTGCCAACCGAACACAGACGTAAATGCCATCTCAACCTTCTACCTGTCAAGTCCGTCCGCCTCCCCAGTGGTCCAACTGGTCTTCTTAAAAGTGTTAAGTCTTAAAATTCCCAACTGTGTAAAAGTGTCCTTCTTCTTCTTTTTGACCTGTTCTTCTTCTTACAGGTTCCTCAGCCAGCAGTTCAGATAGATCTCCTACTTCACTCGATATCTGTATCATCAATCTATATATCTTGGCTGTGCCTCCAACATTCTAAAACTAAAAATGCTGTCCCCCAAGTTGACTCGCTTTCATCACTCTATCACTCTATAAATTCAAGAAATCTCTGTGTGTCTGTCTGTGTGTCACGATCATAGGGCATCATAGGACAGCCTATGATGTTCCTATGTCTGCATCATAGGACATCATGCCACCCTTGATGTCTTTATAATGTCATATACAGTGATGCCTGCCTTCATGTCTATATGGAGTCATATAAACCATGATGTCCTATGCCTGCCTTGATGTCTTTATGATGTCATATAGACCATCCCTCACCTGTTCATTGCAACATCTGTGATTGGTGTCAATGCTGGACGCACTCTCCTGATTTTACGAATCACACTCACACCATCTCACAGCATGTTTCCATTCACCTTGCGACGTAAACAGTTTCCAGTAAGACCCAGCTTTGCCATGACTGTGAATAAGTCATAGGGCCACTCTTTACAGCACGTTGGTGTTTTCTGCACAACAGATTTCTTCAGCCATGGCCAATTCTACGTTGCTGCGAGCAGAGTTGCTAATCGAGCAGTCTTCGTATCGTATTCTTGCTCAAGATGAAGAAACTAAGCAAAAGCGTCTGTTTCTGAGCAATGTTGTTTTAAAACAGGGGCTGACACAGTAAAAATGTGTAACCTTGAAGAATGGCAGTCTACACTACAAATGTGTAAAATGCTCAGCAAAGCACTGATTTTATCTGAGTCCTCCAGTTTCTTTGTTTCTGCGGGCATGCGCGGGTCTTTCTGAACAGGGTCGAAAGCCACTTTTTGCTCAGATCTATTTTCATGATCCTGTCCATGAACTGCAATTATGACGTGCCTATCCCACAACCAGTGGTCTAAAGAAGAAGAAGAAGACCCACCAGCTGGAGAGCAATACAGTGAGGAGAACTGCTGCACGGTTCCAGCAGTACGCCGCAGGCATGACTGTGAACAACACATCCGTCTGAGACAGGAGGAGACCCTTCAGCAGCGGGCATGCAGAAATACTTGCTTTTACTTGGTTTTTACGGGCATGGACGGGTATGTACTAGTTCAGAATAATTGCAGGTAATCGATAAAAAACCCTTTCTTCTTCCCACCATTGTTTGTACAACCAATTATTCCACAGTAGTGCATTATATTTACATAATTTTCGGCTTTAATGAAATAGAATCACCCCCTGCAGCTTCCCTCCCAATATGGCCGCCCATATAGCGACTGGCAGCTGTGTGACGTCATCTTAAAACTATGAATACACAAAATGTCTATTGCTAATGAAGAGTTGACAATCCAACAAAGCCTTTTCAGATCAACTCCAAGCCAGCTACCGCTGTGGCTGGTTGCTGGACACTCCGTACCCTTGCCACTCCGTCCTAAGTCTCAACGTACCCAAATAGCAGTGTACCCTAGCCACTCCGTACCCACTTCCATACCTGCGTAATTAAATACAAGTATTAACATTGGCGAGTAAACTAGTTTGAAAATGAGACTGACACTCACTTGCAGACAGACCGGGAGCTCTTCAGCTGAATCGGGATGTCGGAATTATTTACTCAGAATTCCTGCCACAAACATGCTAACAAGTCTAGCAAGCTAGCAACGTAAACACCCATCTTGTGACGTTTTGGAGGTAGGGACAACTTTTTCAGGTGAGTCCCCGTTGGATAACGTAAACCTAAACATGATGTTATTTTGGGGATTTCCACAGCAGGTTGAACACAGCTGCAGAAGTTATAAAGGCAACTTCACCTGTCTGCAACTCACTCAGACGGTGAATTCATGTCGTGTGTTTACATTGAGTTTCATGTATTTGTGCTGTGTGAAAAATTTGCCCGTTCACATTTGGTGTGAAGCCACCTTAAGAGTAGCAGCCGTACATGGTGTGATCAGAAATCACAACATCATCATTTTGGTTTAAGTATTTAATTACGCAGATACGGAAGTAGGTACGGTGTGTCTAGGGTACATTGCGATTTGGGTACGGAGTGGCAAGGGGACGGAGTGTCCTGATACCCTGTGGCTTAGGTAGATAGTATGGTGGGCCTGTGATCCGAAGGTTGCTAGTTTGCATCCTGCTATCAGCACTTTGCTCACACCATTTTATTTGATATTAGGGGTGGGAATTGAGAGGGACCTTGGGATTTGATTTGGATCGCGATAGTTGGGTCACAACTCGATCCTATCACAATTCAATGATGATCATGATATCATGATAATCGAGTGTCATGATCCCATATATTTCAAATTTTTTCACCTTATTCAACCTCAAATCATGTCCTAAAGTAAAACTGTTAACGTCTCTTTCACATAATAAAGTATTCTCTGGGCTTCATTTTCTGCAGAGATAGGCCTTTGCACACAGGGAGGATGGTGAACAGCGCTGTTTGGAATTGACTCCCACTCAAAATATGTTTAGCTGACTGTCAACTCTTTCAAAAAGCAGCTGAAAACTTTTTTGTTAAACAAGGATTTCCGTTGAATTTCAACTGCTTTTTAATGGCAAGGCTGATATTTTGGGGCAGCTAGGTGGCGCAGTGTTTAGCACTGTGGCAGCACAGTAAGAAGGTCACGGGATCGATTCCACCCCTGACCACTGTGAGTTCGATCCTATCCCCTGACCATCAGTGATCCTTCTGTGTGGAGTTTGCATGTTCTCCACGTGTCTGCGTGGGTTTATTCAGGGTACTCCGGTTTCCTCCCACAGGCCAAAAACATGCAAGTTAGGATAATCGGAGACGCTAAAGTGGCCCTAGTTGTGAATGTGTGTGTGAATGGTGAAGGGATTGGTGCCGTACCATGGCTACCTCATCCATCCATGTGGATGCCCTGAATTTCCCTCTGGGATTAATAAAGTATACAAAAAACCAAATCAGTCTTGTGTTTTAACTTGTTTTTATATTTTTAATATGATTTTTATCTATCAACTTCCTTTTATTCCCTTTTATTGTACAGCACTTTGTCACTATATGTCTCTGAAAAGTGCTTCATAAATAAACTTTACTAACTTGGCGATCGGAGCAAAAGCTCCATGCTGGTGTCTCTTTAGTTTAGCTGTGGCTAATGCTGCTCCGAGATGTGTGTGGCCTGCCATGTTCTGAGTGTTTTTTCTTTTTTTCGTGCAGCGCATCTTCCAGGTTGTGTCATGTCAAGGTTTTTTCCTTCCATCTTTGTTATGAAATCCAAAAAAGGCCTGACATTTGAGCTAACTTTGAGCTTATTGCTTCCTGTCAAAATTGGCTGCAAATCTCCGAGACAAGCTATAACTTCATTTGACTGGGTGCTTGCCTTGTGTCATGTAGTGGACGAAAAATGCCATTGATTAACTGATAACCCAAAAGTATATGTGTGCACATTTTTTTTTTTTTTTTTAGTAAAAGATCGGTCCATGTGCTTATGGATTGATGCATTGTTGACAGTGCCAAGTATCGTGATCCATCATTGAATCAATCTTTTTTCCCCACCCCTACTTGATATGAGATGAAATTTAGAGTTAAAATTAAGAGTTTAGCCTTACGATTTGGGAGTGGGTTAGGTTAAAAAGGTAGTAAATGGATATTAATTAAAGTTTTGAAACATAAATGCCTCCAGTTTCTGTACCTGTAGTCTGCTGCTTTGAAGATACGCATTAGTAGAACGTACTGGCCAATCAGATTTGAGCCGTATCTGTAGCAGGAATTCTGTGGGTACTTACAGTAGTAGATGTAAAGTTTTCAAGCTTGTTCTTCAGATTTGTCATGCTGAAAGATAAATTTCCTCTTCATCTTCAGCTTTCTAGCAGAAGCCTGAAGGTTTTGTGCCAACACTGACTGGTATTGGGAACTGTTCATAATTCCCTCCACCTTGCCTAAGGCCCCAGTTCCAGCTGAAGAAAAACAGCCTCAAAGCATGATGCTGTCACCACCATGCTTTACTGTAAGTATGGTGCTCTTTTGGTGATGAACAGTGTTGTGTGTGCCAAACATTACCATTTTGAATTATAGCCAAAAAGTTCACCCTTGGTTTCATCGGACCATAACACATTTTCCCATATGCAGGTTTCCTCTGGTAACATTTCCAGGTGGCGGCCCTCCACGCTTGAATTTATTCCGCCACTGTATGAGGAAATGTAAATTTAAGAAAAAAATAGGAAGGAATGACAGTTCGGAAGCACGCATACAAACAACGTGCGTGACTGTCATCCGTGTGGAGTTCAGAAGCGCCGCACCCACGTGACCGCTCCAGTCACCAGGCAGAGTGTCTCGCTAGTGTCACTGTCCGAGAGAAACATGAGCTTATTAAAGTACTTTAAACGTGAAAAAAAGCAGAAGAGGTATGTAACATGAAGGCCCTGGAGATCAACACAGAACGCTGGGAGGACCTTTCAACGGACCGCTCCAAATGGAGAGGCACCCTGACCAGACAGCTCAAGGCGGGTAAAGAGAGACTGACTGCTGCAGCAGATGAAAAAAGGACCCGCAGAAAGAACCGCCACAGACCCAGCAGCACGGAGACCACCCACAAGTGCGACCTGTGTGACAGGGACTGCCATTCGCGCATTGGCCTGTTCAGCCACAGGCGGTGCTGTTCCAGCAGAGTAGACGTTTAGGATTCTCTTCCATGGTCATCATAGACCGACGGAGGCCGACGACCAATGGGAGCAGTAATGGAAGAGTCGCTTAGCTAACAGGTGTGGTTAATAGCTCGAGTTGTTTCATTTTGTCTTTTTTTTTAATTATTAGTTTTGTTTTCTTATTTCAGACAAGAATAAAACAGATGTTTTTACCTTTACTTTAGTTAATGTTAACTAATTTATGTTCATTATTATGTACCTGGCAAGTCAAGATGACTGCAATTCATGAAGTCAATGACTTTAATCCATCAGCAGCCTTCAGACAAACTAAACGTGCCGACATTTGGATTTCAAAATAAGGGAGGGTTTTCCTGCTGTCTGGGTGATGAGGCGATTTCTAAAAAAAAAAACAAAAAAAAACCCAAACTATAAATACAGTATATAGAAATATTATAACAGAAATAACTGCATCTTTGGTCATTTAAGTTAATTTATTTCTTTAAATACAATTTTATTAATTTTTTTCTTTGTAATCAGAGTTAAATTATTGTTCTGTTCTGGCTCCACAAAATTATGGTCAAAAATTGTTATAAGGAAAAAGTTAAAAAAAAAATTACCAGTCTCTTTCAAATTTATTAAAAAAACAGTAATTCTATTTAAAAAGAATAGACAAAAATTAGCCATAAAATAAAACACAAATTTATAATAAAGTCTGAAACGTACAAGAAAAGTCAATTTTACAAGGGGAAAGTACAAATTTGAGGAAAATTTGCTCCTTGCTGTAGGAGGAAGTTGGAAGAGAAACTCAGGCAAAACAACACTAAAGATGTGTGGAAGGGAATGAAACAAATACAGTGGGGCAAAAAAGTATTTAGTCAGCCACCAATTGTGCAAGTTCTCCCACTTAAAAGATGAGAGAGGTCTCCAATTTTCATCATAGGTATACCTCAACTATGAGAGACAAAATGAGAAAAAAAATCCAGAAAATCACATTGTCTGATTTTTAAAGAATTTATTTGCAAATTATGGTGGAAAATAAGTATTTGGTCACCTACAAACAAGCAAGATTTCTGGCTCTCACAGACCTGTAACTTCTTCTTTAAGAGGCTTCTCTGTCCTCCACTCGTTACCTGTATTAATGGCACCTGTTTGAACTCGTTATCAGTATAAAAGACATCTGTCCACAACCTCAAACAGTCAGACTCCAAACTCCACTATGGCCAAGACCAAAGAGCTGTCAAAGGACACCAGAAACCAAACTGTAGACCTGCACCAGGCTGGGAAGACTGAATCTGCAATAGGTAAGCAGCTTGGTGTGAAGAAATCAACTGTGGGAGCAATTATTAGAAAATGGAAGACATACAAGACCACTGATAATCTCCCTCGATCTGGAGCTCCACACAAGATCTCACCCCATGGGGTCAAAATGATCACGAGAACGGTGAGCAAAAATCCCAGAACCACACGGGGGGACCTAGTGAATGACCTGCAGAGAGCTGGGACACAAAGTAACAAAGGCTACCATCAGTAACACACTACGCCGCCAGGGACTCAAATCCTGCAGTGCCAGACGTGTCCCCATGCTTAAGCCAGTACATGTCCATTCCCGTCTGAAGTGTGCTAGGGAGCATTTGGATGATCCAGAAGAGGATTGGGAGAATGTCATATGGTCAGATGAAACCAAAATAGAACTTTTTGGTAAAAGCTCAACTTGTCGTGTTTGGAGGAGAAAGAACACCATACCTACTGTGAAGCATGGGGGAGGAAACATCATGCTTTGGGGCTGTTTTTCTGCAAAGGGACCAGGATGACTGATCCATGTAAAGGAAAGAATGAATGGGGCCATGTATCGTGAGATTTTGAGTGAAAACCTCCTTCCATCAGCAAGGGCATTGAAGATGAAACGTGGCTGGGTCTTTCAGCATGACAATGATCCCAAACACACCGCCCGGGCAACGAAGGAGTGGCTTCGTAAGAAGCATTTGAAGGTCCTGGAGTGGCCTAGCCAGTCTCCAGATCTCAACCCCATAGAAAATCTTTGGAGGGAGTTGAAAGTCCGTGTTGCCCAGCGACAGCTCCAAAACATCACTGCTCTAGAGGAGATCTGCATGGAGGAATGGGCCAAAATACCAGCAACAGTGTGTGAAAACCTTGTGAAGACTTACAGAAAACGTTGGACCTCTGTCATTGCCAACAAAGGGTATATAACAAAGTATTGAGATGAACTTTTGTTATTCACCAAATACATATTTTCCACCATAATTACCTCCGCCAAGGAGGTTATGTTTTCATTGGCGTTGGTTTGGCTGTCTGTTTGTTTGTTAGCAAGATAACTCCAAAAGTTATTGACAGATTTTCATGAAATTTTCAGAGATTGTCAGAAATGGGGTATCCTACAGATGATTAGATTTTGGTGATGATCTGAAAGTGCATACCTCCACCAGGGGCTTTCTTTGTATTTGTGCAGCAGGATTACACAAAACTACTGCATGGATTTGGATGAAATTTTCACCAGAGGTCGTTCTTGGCCTAGAGAGGAACCCAATACATTTTGGTGATGATCTGAGAATGCATACCTCAGCCAAGGCTATCTTCTCACAGTGTGTTAGCAACAATACTCCAAAACTGATGGACAGACTGATGCAATTTTCACCACAAGTGGCTATAGGCCTACACACAAACCCATTACATTTTGGAGGTGATCCATGAGAAACGGAAAGAGCCTTGGTGGAGGTATGCGCTTTATGAGTGCTTTTCTATTTTGTCTGATTTTTAAAGAATTTATTTGCAATGTGCTTTTCTGGATTTTTTTTTTCTCATTTTGTCTCTCATAGTTGAGGTATACCTATGATGAAAATTGGAGACCTCTCTCATCTTTTAAGTGTGGAAAACTTGCACAATTGGTGGCTGACTAAATACTTTTTTACCCCACTGTAACTGGGTACAAGGGAAGAGTCAGGCAGCCATCGGGGAGCCAGGAGAGCGCTGAGGAACTGAATCTATTTTTTAATAGGTTCAACTTACATTCTGTCACCCGAGCAACACAAACAGACCCCCACGCACCCCTCCCCACCCACGCTCCCGTGCAGAACCTCTCTCCATCTCCCCCCTCCTCCTCCTCAGGGGGCACCAGGACCCTCCCTGACTTCACGGTGACTACAGATCAGGTGGAGAAACAGCTGGAGAGACTCCGTCAGCGGAAGGCTTCGGACCCTGATGGCATCTCCGCAAGGACCCTGAGGACCTGTGCCAACCAACTAGCTCCGGTACTGAAACACCTGTACAACCTGAGCCTGAGTCTGGAGAAAGTACCAGTGCTGTGGAAGACATCCTGCCTGGTTCCTGTCCCCAAGAAGTCATCTCCATCGGATTTGAATGACTACCGACCAGTTGCCCTCACAACTCATGTGGTGAAGGTCCTGGAGAGACTGGTCTTAGCCCACCTGAGGCCGCAGGTGAAGACGTGGCTGGACCCTCTGCAGTTTGCATATCAGCCCCATTTAGGAGTTGAAGATGCTGTCATCTACCTGCTGCAACAAGCCCATCTGCACCTGGATGGTGGAGGAGATACTGTGAGAATCACTTTTTTTGATTTCTCCAGTGCCTTTAACACCATCCAGCCACTGCTGCTGGGTGAGAAGCTGCGGGTGATGGGGGTTGACAGCTCTGTGATCTCCTGGATTACTGACTACCTGACAGGCAGACCACAGTTTGTCAGGCTGGGCAGTGTCTTGTCTGGAGTGGTGGCTAGTGATACGGGAGCGCCACAGGGGACGGTGCTCTCTCCTTTTCTTTTTACCTTATACACCACTGACTTTCAGTACAACACTGAGTCATGCCACCTGCAAAAATTCTCTGATGACTCAGCTGTTGTGGGGTGTATAAGAGGAGGAGAGGAGGGGGAGTACAGGGCACTGGTAGACAGATTTGTGGAGTGGACGGAGCAGAATCACCTGAGGTTGAATGTCAGCAAGACCAGAGAGATGGTGATTGACTTCAGGAAGAGGAAGACGCCTTCTTAGCCACTGCAGATTAGGGGGGAGGATGTGGGAGTGGTTCAATTCAATTCAATTCAACTTTATTTATATAGCGCCATTTCACAACAACAGTCATCTCATAGCACTATCAACTGTAGGGAGGACCCCCACAGTTGCAGAAAGACCCCAGCAATCAGGCGATCCCCTGTGAGCAAGCACTTGGCGACGGTGGAGAGGAAAAACTCCCTTTTAACAGGAAGAAACCTCCAGCAGAACCAGGCTCAGGGAGGGGCAGTCATCTGCTGCGACTGGCTGGGGGGTGAGGGGACAGAGAAGAAGAAAAGAACAGACATGTAGAGAGCAAACAGCACGATGGGGACTCAATCTATGGGAGAGAACAAACAAATGTTAATAACCAGCAAAAAAAAAATATTTCATAGAGAGTGAGGAAAGGAGTGAGGCCCAGTGCATTACTGGAGGTCCCCCGGCTGACTAAACCTATTAGCAGCATAACTAAGGGAGGGTTCAGAAACACATGATCCCTCCCTAATTGTAGGCTATATCAAAAAGGTAGGTTTTAGCCCTATTCTTAAAAACAGAGATCGAGTCTGACTCCCGAATCCAGATTGGCAGCTGATTCCACAGGAGAGGAGCTTGATAACTGAAGGCTCTGCCTCCCATTGTACTTTTGGAGATTCTAGGTATTACAAGTAAACCTGCATTTTGGGAGCGTAGTGCTCTGTTAGGATGATACGGTAGTATCAGATCTTTTAAATAAAAAGGAGCCTGATTGTTTAGAGCTTTGTAAGTAAGAAGAAGGATTTTAAACTTAATTCTAAACTCTATGGGAAGCCAATGAAGGGAGGCCAGAACCGGAGAGATATGATCTCTCTTTCTAGTACCTGTTAAAACTCTTGCTGCAGCATTTTGGATCAGCTGAAGACTTTTTAAAGATGTGTGGTTGAGGACTACAAATATCTGGGTGTCAGGATCAGCAGCGGGTTGGACTGGAGATCCAACACCGATGCTGCACACAAAAAGGGGATGAGCAGACTCTACTTCCTGAGAAAGCTGAGATCCTTCAACGTGTGCAGCAGGATGCTGGAGCTTTTCTACCAGACTGTTGGGGTAGCAGTATCAGGGCCAGAGATACCAACAGACTTGACAAGATTGTCAAGAGGGCTGGCTCTGTAATTGGTCTCAGACTGGAGACATTTGAGACAGTGATGGAGAGGAGAACACTAAATATAAACTGCGATCCATCATGGACAATCCTGATCACCCCCTCCACCACACACTAGATAGACAGCGAAGCACTTTCTCCAGTAGACTACTACAGCATCGTTGTCGAACGGCCAGGTACAGGAAATCTTTCCTGCCACATGCAGTTTCACTGTACAATAACTCACTATGATGTCTATGATGTTGTATTCTGGCATAGCTATGCTGCCACACTGCATCTTGCACACTAACTGGTACCTCACATTTTCACTCTGCTTCTGATAGTCCTTCTTGTGCAGTGGGATGATTCATGTGTTTATACGGGTCATCATATATTAAGTTATGATGTATATAGGTTTTTTTGTTTGTTTTTTTTATAGTCGTGTTAGTTTTACTTTCCATGGGTAATCCCTTTGTCTGTCATGTGTGTGTTTCTGTTGTTTGGTTGTCAACTGTCATGCTGCTGTTACACTGTAATTTCCCAGTTTGGGATCAATAAAGTACATCCATCCATCCATCTATCCATCTAAAATGGTTTCAAATTTAGATAAATTTACAGAGAAAAGTAGAAAACTATAAGAAAATTGTTATAAATTTTGAAGAAAAGCCTCAAATCTTGACGACTGAAGTCTAGGGCTGCAACTAAAGATTATTTTAGTAGTCGACTAATCTAACAACTATTTTTTCCAACTAGTTGACTCATCGCATTTATTTTTCTCATGTCCACCATCTGTGCTTCTTGTTGGGGCTGTAGTCTAGTGCATACTTTACCTCAGCCGCTGTTTAATACCTCTTAACGTTCCGTCTCCCGTGGGCAGGAGGCATTTAAATGCCATTTTGTCTCAGCTGGACACAGTGTAGCTAATATTCAGAATGAGGGCTAATATTAACAAAGATGAAAAAGCAATAGCAACTCCTGTAATTCAGTCATTTACTGCATTCAACACGTTTGTCATGACAGCTCAACCCTCAGCAACCAGAGAGCTTGTTGTCAAACAGGTAAGCTAACATTAACAGCACATACTGACAGTATTGTCATTTTTCTAAAGCTTGAAACAGTTGGCCATTGAAAATAAGCAGCACCTAACTTTCTTTACTCACTAAAACTTACCCTTGCAGACGATAGTGCCGTGGCTCCCGGGTGCCATTGTTTCAGATGCTCATGCATCACTGTAGTGCTGCCGTGGTAAGAGAGGTCTGCCTTGCAAAGTCTGCATTTTTTTTTTTCCCACAATATCTTTATTGAACCTTTTTTTTTTTTTTTAACAAACATGATACAAACAATCAAATACTAACACTAAAGTACTACAAAAAAAAAAAAAAATACCCTAAAAACACCAACAACCACCAACAAAATCAAGTCTTCAACAATGCTCCTCTGTTTAGTCTAGACAATCCAATACATTAGTATACATATTATGTTCACCAGTTTGGAATTTACAAGGTCCACACACATCATTCACCTTCTTCTTCAAGAGTTATGTTTAAATTTTTTACATAATCAATAAAAGGTCTCCATATATTCTCAAACACAATTTCCTTTGATTTCAGTATATATGTTATTCTTTCTAATGGAAGGTTTGTTAACATCTGTCTTAACCACTGAGTCACATCTGGTCTATGAGTCTTTTTCCATAATAGTGCAATACATTTTTTGGCATTAAGCAAACTGAGGTCTATGAATGTTCTTTCACTTTTATTGAAATTATGCTTTTCTGGGTACAGACCCAACAAAAACAGTTTAGGATTCAATATGATTTGTTTTGAGATTATTTTTTCAATTGTTACCCTCACCTCCTCCCAAAACATTCTTATTAATCTACATTCCCATAAACAATGAAATAGGGTTCCTTTACTTTCCATGCATTTTGTGCATGTATCTGGTATATTTTTGTTATATCTATTTAACTCCTCCGGTGTAACATACATCCGCATTAACCATTTGAAATGTATCAATTTAAGGCGTGCATTTATTGATTTGGTTTGAGCTTCTGTACAAGCCAATTCCCATTGTTCCTCTGAAATTTCAATTTGCAGATCTTCTTTCCAGTAGTTTAATCTTTTCAGTGAATTTTCACTTGAAGATAGTGTCAATGAGTTATAAAACTCTGAAATAATACCCTTTCTTTTACTATCTTTCATCATCATTTTTTCCAAGGATGAATAAATAGGTCGAGTGAGAGCTTTATTTTGATTTGATCGAATAAAGTTTCTAAGTTGAAGATATTTAAAAAAATGTGTTCTATTGAGATTAAATTTGATCCTCAGCTCTTCAAAAGACATTATGTTGTCTGCACATGGCAAATATAAATCCTGAATCTTTTGTATCCCTTTTAAATTCCATACTTTAAATACAGTGTCCGCTCTCCCTGGTTTAAAATATTGATTACCCCATATTGGACTAAATTGTGACAATAACTGTGGTTCTTTTAAATAGTTTTTAGCTTCACACCATATTTTGATCATATGCTTTACAAATGGATTTTTAACTTGTTTTTGTAATTTTTTTGCCGAATCTGAGTATATGAATATGGGAAGAGGTAAAGGTAAATTGTATGATTCCATTTCAGTCCAGTGAGGGAGATCATTTGATGAAAAATAATATGTCATAGACCTCAGTTGTGCCGACCAATAATACAACATAAAATTTGGACATTTCAGACCTCCACGATCAAATGGTAAATATAATAAAGACAAACGTAATCTAGCCCTCCTGTTGTTCCATATAAATTCCACTAACTTTTTTTTTATTCTTGAGAATAGATCTAAAGGTGGTGATAAGGGAATGTATTGAAATAAATAAAGTATTTTAGGTAAAATATTACTTTTAAGTATATTGATTCTCCCGATCATCGACATTGGTAGTGACATCCATCTCTGAGTTAACTCATTGATATCTGACATTAAGGCTTCATAGTTGACACTGGCGACTGATTCTAGCTTAGGCATAATTTGGATTCCTAAATATTTAAACTGATTTACAACATTGAATTGATTTACCTCAGGGGCTGGGTAATTTCTCTGGGTCTCATTTAACATTAATATTGAAGATTTAGTTTTATTTATTTTATATCCTGATATTTCCCCAAAATTCTTTATTAAATTCAACAAGGTTGGAATTGATTTTTTTAGATTCGACATAAACAAAATTATATCATCGGCGTACAGGGAGATTTTATGTTCTGTTGGTCCAACTTTAATTCCATATATTTGTGAATGTAAACGTATCGCTATCGCTAAAGGTTCAATTGCCATAGTAAACAGTAAAGGTGAAAGTGGACAGCCTTGTCGACATCCTCTATTGATTTTTATTGGTTTTGAAATATTGTTATTTGTTAGGATTTCTGCTGTAGCATTATTGTATATTATTTGAACCCATTTTATGAAATTATTTCCAAGTCCAAACCTTTGTAGGACTTCAAAAAGAAAGGGCCATTCAACTCTATCAAAGGCCTTTTCGGCGTCCAATGATAGGAGAGCTGTATCCGGTGCTTCTTTATTAAAATAAATAATATTAAATAGTCTTCTTACATTATGGAAGCCTTGTCTACCCTTTATAAAGCCATTCTGATCTCGATTAATAATATTTGGTAAAATTTCTTGTATTCGTCTTGCTAAAATTTTACAGATTATCTTAAGGTCGGCGTTTAATAGGCTTATTGGTCTCATATTTTCACATTTATTAGAGGGCTTACCTGGTTTTGGCAGCAGTATAATTAAGGCATTATTTATGTATGATGGTAAATTATTATTTTGAAATGCTTCTAAAACCATTTCCAAAAAAGGTTTTATTAATTTATTCTTAAATTTTTTATAAAGGTCAACTGGAAGACCATCTGGTCCTGCACTTTTTCCTGATTTCATATTATCAATGGCTAGCCCAACTTCTTCTTGACTAATTTTAGACTCCAATATCTCCCTGTTTTCATTTGGAATACACGGTATAGATAGTTCGTTCAAAAACCCATTTAGTTTTGTTAAATCAGGTTCATTTTTGGTATCATATAATTTTTCATAGTAATCTCTAAAGGCTCTATTAATTTCTAAAGGATCTATAACTACCTGTCCGTTACTTATAATACTGGTAATTGGTGTTTTAATTTCCAATTGTTTAATCTGCCATGCTAATAATTTTCCTGATTTTTCACCTTGTTCATAAAAAGATTGTTTCAATCTTAGAAGACTCGAGGCAGCTCTATTCGCTGATTTTTTGTCGTATTCAGCTCTCAAAATCAGTAATTCATTCTCCAACCTTGGGTCACTTCCTGCATACACTTTTTCCTGAAGACTTTTTATTTTATGTTCCAATTTAGCTCTCTCCACTCGAGTCTTCTTAGATTTTGATCCTGTATAACTAATAATATGTCCCCTAATAAAAGCTTTGAAAGCCTCCCACTTTACACATGCTGATGTTTGTGTAGTATTGATGTCAAAGAACTCGTCTATCTGTTTTTCTATATACTTGACAAATTCCTCATCCTGAAGCCATTTATGCTGAAATTGCCATCTACCTGATTCCTTTGTCAATTTTTTATCTACATATATTAGACAACAGGGTGCATGATCAGAAATCACGATGTTATCATAAAAGCAGTTTTGAATCTTGGACCTTAATTCTGTGGAAATCAAAAAATAATCAATACGTGAGAATGACTTGTAGGTACTGGAATAACAAGAATAGGCTTTAACTTGTGGTTTCATTTCTCTCCATATGTCTAACAATCTCAATTCTTTCATAAAATGATTAATAGTCATCCTACATCCAATGTGCGTACAATCCAGTCCTGTTGATCTATCCACACCTGGATTCAATGTACAATTAAAATCCCCTGCTATTATATGTTGCCCTGTAAGTGATGATAAGATGAGAAATAAATTAGCAAAGAACTTCTGATCATCTATATTGGGACCATATAAGTTCACAAGATTTATATTTTCTAATAGCAAAGAACCTTGAATGATTACATATCTTCCAAATTTGTCTCCAATTACATTTTTCACCTGAAAAGGAACTGATTTATGTATGAGAGTCATAACTCCCCTGGCTCGGGATGAAAATGAAGAGGTGAATACACTTCCCTGCCATCTACTCCTAATTCTTTTAACATCCTCCTCTATCAGATGAGTTTCTTGTAAAAACACAATTCTTGAACCCATGTCCTTTATTTTATTCATAACTTGTTTAAGTTTTTTTAAATTTTGTAGACCTCTGCAATTCCATGAAGTTAAATTAAGATTAACACTTTGGTCCATGATCAATAGAGAGTTTAGGATTACCTTGCAGTGTAAACATGCTCATACAGAGAAGCAAAAACATGAGTGGTTGAACATTCATCCTACAAACTACACACAAACAAATTTCCCCTTCCCACACTTGTGGCAAACCCCCCAAAATCAAAAGAAAAATTCTGTCTCCCGATATAGCCATCGACCGTTCCACACCCACGGGGAACAGCCTAAGCCACTCCTTCTTCATCCTCCCAATCACCCCAACTCTACTGCTTTTAATGACGTAACATTAACTCTCCTCTGTAGTTTTCCAACTTAACTCCAAAATTTTTAACAACTTTGTACATCATAGTTTTTTTTTTTTTGTTTGTTTTGTTTTTGTTTTGTTTTTTTAATATATAATACAATCTATATTTTGTAAACTTACTATTTACTTCAAGTCAGTCAGATGCCTGTGCAAATGTTTAATTATTCTACCTTATATTTTGTTCATGCTTAGCTCCCACCAGTCTCTTCTTCTTCTTTAATCTTCTTGATGAACTCCTGCGCCTCCTCTGGGGTCTTGAAGATGTGGGTTCTGCCCTCATACGTGGTCAGCAGTCTCGCAGGATAGATTACACCATGACGAATCCCAAGGTTGCGCAGCTCCTTACGTATGGGTTCAAACTGCTTCCTCAATTGCTGGATTCCTGTGGCCAAATCTGGGTAGAACCGCACCTGCTGGTCCTGGTGTTTAATCTCTCCTTTAGCACGTGCAGCGTTGAAGATCTTCATCCTGTCTCTGTTGCTAAGAAACTTCATAATTAAGGTCCTCGGCGGTCCCTTATCTCTCCGTGGGCCAATACGATGTGCTTTTTCCAGAACCACTGCTGATTGCAACTCCTCGCTGCCCAGCACCTCCGGAATCCACTTTTCCAGAAAGGAACATACGTCCCGACCTTCTGATTCCTCTGGAAGACCCACCAGCCTCAAATTATTCTGTCTCGACCGAGATTCCAAATCCAAAATATTATCTTCCAGAGATTTTTTTTTTTTTTCCAAAGTGCGCACCTTTAATTGAAGACGGGTGACGTCATCTTCAGCACTAGCGAGACGGAGCTCCATCTGCGCCGTTCGTTCTACACAGTCACCCAATTCCTTTCTTATTCCTTCCAACGCTGTCATAATCCCATCAAATCTAGAGGAAAAGTCCGCTCTCATTGAACTCATGGCAGCCATCAGCGCATCTGCGCCATTCCCCGCAAACATCGCACCGCCGCCAGCCTCCTCCGCCATATATGGAGTTTTGTTTGCTGCGTCACAGACCTGAAAGTCCGTTAATTTGGACTGTTTCGGCGGCTCGCTTTTTCCTTTTCCTGGTTTTCCAGCCTTAGGCTTCGCCGACATATCCTCGCCCAAATGCTGGGATACGTTCTGTCCCAAATGAGAGAGTTATTTGCCGATTTTTTTTCTCCAGGAGCAGAGCAGAGCGAGACACGTCCGTCCTACGTGGCAGCCATAACCGGAAGTCGCAAAGTCTGCATTTTACTTGATTTGTTTTTTTTGTCTTCCATAAAATGTTCCCAAACAACAAAGTTTGGGTCTGCTTTTTTTTTATCCACTTCGACATTCTTCTTCCTCTTTATTGGCGGTTGGCAGTTTGTGGGTGCATTACCGCCACCCTCTGATCTGGAGTGTGGATTTAAGCACTAAAACTACCTAAATGTATATGCTCACACCAGCGTGTACACACATATACTCCTATACTGATTAAAAAAAAAAAAAAACCTATATCCTATACAACAATGTAGTCAATTTTAAATACTCTAGAACAGGGGTCACCAACCTTTTTGAAACTGGGAGCTACTTCAAGGGTACTGAGTACTATGAAGGGCTACCAGTTTGATACACACTTAAGAAAAAAGTTGCACTGTTTAAATTTGTTAATTACTGATATTCATCTATTTGAAGACACTGATCACATTCATAAATTCTTGCAATAACGATTAAAATTATTTAACAAGCTAGGAAACAGATACAAACAGTGCAGCACTTTTTTTTTTCTCTGCAACATCACAGAGAAAATGCTCATTTTGGCTTTAAATGCATTTACAGCACTTAGGTCAGCAACAGTCTTACCTTGGCCTTGCAGCTCACAGCTCAAAAGGTTTAGTTTCATGGTGATGTCCGTTAAAAATGCAAGGTCAAGTATCCACTCAGGGTCGTCCAGCAGTGAGATGTCTTCGTCTTTGGATTGCATGAACTCTTTGATTTCACATAAAAGTGACAAAAAACGCTGATAAACTTGTCCCCTTGCTGAACCATGGGATTTCTGTGTGTAATAAAAGATCACCATATTCAGCTGATAGCTCCTCCAATAGCACCTTGAATATCCTGTGTTGTTTGGGTTTGGAGCAGATGCCATTTATGATTTTCATGACCAGAGTCATCACATGCTCAAATCCAGTCACTTTTGCACATATGGCCTGCTGATGAATGATGCAGTGCAGGTGCGTAGCCAGGAAAGGGAGAAAAAAGAAAAGAAAAATGTAAATCAAGAGCAGGTTTTGAGTAGTTTGCAATGAAAATGTTAAGAAATCTGTAGTTGACGGGGCTGTAGTTGACAGGGGCCTGAAGCTAAAGCTTTGCCCCGGGCGTTCAGAGCAGTGGTGGTGGTTGGGGTTCAGCCCCCACCTTCACAAATTCCTGGCTACACCACTGCAGTGGTAATGCAGGAATGGTGGGAAGTCTGTGTCACCTTTACGGTGTGCTAGGAAACCTGCATGTCGGCCGGTCACAGCAGGAGCCCGTCCATAGTCACTGATACCAGATTTTCCAATGGTACCTTTTTCTCCGCTAAAAACTACTTCACCGCACTATAGCTTTCTACTCCCCTAGTTGTTTTAAGAGGCAGTAGTGTCAGGAGTTCTTGTTTTATGGAGAAATCATCAAACACCATCCGAATGAAGATTATCAGCTGCGCTGTGCTGCCGCTGTTCAGACTCGTTGCACTTCAAGATTCACTTGATGCTTGTGACAGCATCAAGTGTTGGGTATTATTAGCCTTCCTCAGTTTTCTCCTTTTGTGTGTTTTGGTTCATGTATGTGTTCTTGTTTTTTATTCATTACGGTTTGTGCTTTTATTTTGACAGCCACATTTGTTTACTTGATGCTGGTGGTGGTTCACTTGATGCTGAACCACCGGCACTTTGCCAGATCCTGGTCCAGCTGCTTGGTCAAATTCTCAGACATCGCTAACTCTCTTCTAACCATTGTATTTGCCCCCATTTGCACATTGGAGAGTGGAGATGACATCAGTTCCATTCCAGTGTTTCCTCTGGTAACATTTCTGGGTGGCGGCCCGCCTCGCTTGAGGAGGTATGAATTTAAGAAAAATATATGAAGCAATAACTTACCACAAGCGCACACACGAACAACGCATGTGGCTGTCATCCGCACAGAGTTTAGAATCGCCCCGCCCACGCAAGCTTTTAGTCACCAGACAGTGTCTTGCTATCGTGACTGTCCGACAGAAACTTGGGTTTATTAAAGTACTTAAACGTGGAAAAAAATCAGAAGAGGTAAGTAAGCACTGACATTTATCATGGTTTTAACCCGCTGGAAATGGAAGCAATAATGGAAGAGTCGCTAAGCTAAGAGATGTGGTTAGAATTCATATGCAACCAGCTTCATATGAAGGGAAAGGCAAGGGGGACTACTGAATTGCTGAGGATATATTTCACCAGCCACTACAATATTAAGTTATGTTCCCTATTATGTACCTGGCAAGTTAAGATGACCGAAATTCACCAAGTCAGTGACTTTAATCCATCAGCAGCCTTCAGACAAACTAAACGTGCCAGCATTTGGATTTCAAAATAAGGGAGGTTTTTCCTGCTGTCTGGGTGGTGAGATTTCTAAAAAAAATAAATAAATAAATAAATAAATACAGGTACATCTCAAAAAATTAGAATATCATGAAAAACTTCAATATTTTTTGTCACTCATTTCAGAAAGTGAAACCCATATATTATATAGACTCATTACACAGAGAGTGATATATTTCAAGCGTTTATTTTAATTTTGATGATTATGGCTTACAGCCCATGAAAACCCCAAATTCAGTTTCTCAGAAAATTAGAATATTACATAAAATTAATTAAAAAAATAGTTTTTTAATAGAAATGTTGGCCGATTGAAAAGTATGTCCATGTACACACTCGATACTTGGTTAGGGCTCCTTTTGGATTAATTACTGTATCAGTGTGGTGTGGCATGGAGGTGATCAGCCTGTAGCACTGCTGAGGTGTTATGAAGGTCAGGTTGCTTTGATAGTGACCTTCAGCTCGTCTGCATTGTTGGGTCTGGTGTCTCTCATCTTCCTCTTGACACTGCTATGCTTCTCTGTCAGGGTGCTTCTCCGATAATCATCCTGAAAGCTGCCCTGCAGTAGCGCTTCGCCATCTGACCATCTACCAGTCTTTGCACTTATCTATGGCCACACGGGGGCTAATACAGAAAAAACTTTAAAATCTTTCAGATACAAATCACAAAATGCAATCAGTTCTTTTAAAGAAGACCTGCTGAAGCAAGACTGGACAAAAGTCTATGTATCAGATGTAAATGAAGCCTATGACACATTCATGAACATTGTAACCGCTCTTTATGAAAAAAATTGTCCATTAGTAAAGAAAAAGCTAAAACAGAAATTTGACAAGCCATGGTTAACCAAAGGATTACAAAAAGCGTGTAAAAAGAAAAATTCACTATATAAAGCTTTTCTAAAGAAAAGGACAAAAAAAGCAGAGCAGCAGTATAAAACATACAAAAATAAGTTAATATATATAATGACGTGTAGTAAAAGAGACTATTACAGTAAAGAACTGGAGAAAAACAGAGGTAACACTAAAAATATATGGACAATACTTAACAGTATTCTTGGAAATAAAAACAGAAATGCAAGCTACCCAACCAGTCTTTCAACAAAGAAAAAAAGACTCAGAGTGGGAATGCAGTCTCACCTGCAGATGAATTTAATAAATGTTTTGTTAACATTGGTCCTAATTTGGTACGAGAAATACCCATTACGGCACCTACAGGTGATACAATAAGCAAAAACATTGCTATAAAAGACTCCGTCTTCATAAAGAACACAGATGAGAGAGGTCATTGAAATTGTTAAATCGTTTAAAAGTAAAACATCTACGGATTGTGATGGTATTGACATGCTTTTAGTCAAAACTATCATTGAATGCTTAATGAAGCCATTGACGTATATCTGTAACCTGTCTCTCCAAACAGGTATATTTCCCAATGCAATGAAAATAGCCAAAGTAATTCCGATATACAAGATGGGTGACAGAAGGGAATTTTCAAACTATAGACCTATTTTGCTATTGCTGCAATTTTCAAAGATACTCAGAAAAAATATTCTGAGAGAGAATTGACAACTTTATATTCATTTCATTCATTTTCTTCCGCTTAATCCTTTTTGGGTCACGGGGGGGCTGGAGCCTATCCCAGCATCTTTGGGCAAGAGGCAGGGTCCACCCTGGACAGATCGCCAGTCCATCGCAGGGCCAACACAGAGAGACAGACAACCATTCACTCTCACAGTCATACCTAAGGACAATTTAGAATCCCCAGTTTGATGCCAATTAACCTAACTTGCACGTTTTTGGCATGTGGGAGGAAACCGGAGAAATCCCGGAGTAAACCCACGCAGACACGGGGAGAACATGCAAACTCCACACAGATCACTGTTGGTCAGGGGCTGGGATCGAACCCAGGATCCCCTGGCCAAGGGTGAGTTGCTGTGCTGCCGCAGTGCTAACCACTCCGCCACCGTGCTGCCCAATGAACTTTATAATGAAGAATAATTTATTGTGTGAGCAGCAATATGGGTTCAGACACAAGAGGACAACTGCATTTGCTCTAATGGAATTTATAGAAAAAATATCAACTGCTGTAGAAAATAAAGAGTATTCAATTGGGGTATTCCTGGATCTTAAAAAAATATTTGATACAGTGGATCATAGATTGTTGTTAAAGAAACTACAAAATTGTGGTATTGGGGGGTAGCACTGTCCTGGTTATGTAGTTACTTAAAGAACAGATATCAGTTTGTATGTGTTGGTAGCAAAAACTCGCAGTTACTGAAGGTTACTTGCAGAGTCCCACGGGGTTCAGTTTTGGGGCCATTGTTATTCAATATGTATATAAATGATATATGTAAAGTTTCAGAAAAAAATGGATTTAATATTGTTTACAGATGACACTAATTTATTATGCAGTGGAAGCAATTTGGAACAACTTTTGGATACACTTGGAAAGGAATTAGGAAAGCTTAAACTGTGGTTTGATTCAAACAAATTAACACTAAATTTAAGTAAGACAAAATTTATAATTTTCAACAACCATCACAACAACTTAGTATCTAAACTCAGTGTAAATGGTGCAGAGATTGAAAGGGTATCCAAAATTAAATGTCTTGGAGTAATAATTGATAATAAACTGTGTTTGAAATCACATTAATTATATTAAAGGTAAAATATCCAAATCAATTGCAATACTACACAGAGTGAAAAATTTGCTGAATCAACCCACACTATTTACTTTGTATCATTCATTAATACTCCCATGCATGGCATATTGTACTGAAGTATGGGGAAATACATACACATAATACACATAAAATAAACATATATCCAGTCTTTATGCTTCAGAAGAGAGCTATTAGAATAATAAACAAAGCTGCTTACAGGGAACCAACACACTTTTTCTTAAAAGCTCTCAAGTTGAAAGATATAGTTGATTTTAAAACTGCAGTAATGTTTAAAGTAAAGAATCTATCACTGCCCGCAAATATCCAAAAGTTGTTCCAAATAAGGGAGAAACAATATCATTTCAGAGGAACATGTATATTTCAAAAACCTTCAGTGAGAACTACCACCAAGCAACACTGTGTCTCAGTGCAAGGAGTCAGATTATGGAACGATTTTGGACCTTAATTAAAATCATGTATAACGCTTGGACAATTTAAACAAAAACTAAAGGAAGAAATACTCCAAACATATATACAAGATGACGTGTAAAATCACTTAAGGATTGTCATATCCAGTCTGTGTTGTGCTGTTGCTTAGTTTTGTTTTGTCACGTTTTGTCTTAGCTTTGTTCTGATTTGTAATCACTTTTATTTTATTTTTGAATTCTTAGATGGAATATGGGTGGGCAATATAAGCCATCACCCATTTCGGATAACATGTTGAATTGTATAATCCGAGGAGTTATTGTTTAATTTGATCTTGTTGGATTTTTCCCCCCCTTGTTATATTATTCTGTTCCTTTCTTTTGATCTAATCTATCTGAAATAAAGATTCATTCATTCATTACTCAAGTTTTTAAGTGGGTGCTCTTTGTGCCCTTAACTAGAAATTTCTGGTTGTCTACTTTTAATTATTAATTTCAAAGCACTGCTTTTACATGAGTAGAATTTCTGGTTACTATACCCACCTGATCTTATAATTTAAGTATGCATGAGTACATTTCTATTAGAAATGTTTTTTTCCCTTCCCTACTCTCGCAGTGGGAAAAAAGAAACACTAGAATAAAAATACAAAATAAATACACATATTTTTGTCATTTATGTAAACCATGACAAAAAAAATCAAGACAAAACATGACACTTGATATTTTCAAACTTGTTTGTATACCACCATAGACAGAGAGAGAACCTGAATTAGACAGAGCTCAGAGAGGGCAAGATGAGACAGAAGAGAGGAGCCAAGGAGAGGAAAGTGCTCAGGCAGAGGAAGGAGAGAAGGATAACACCACTAAAAATTCTAAACACAGGACGTCTGGGTGGGACCCCAACTGGCCCAATATTCCAGCATGTACAATACTTAAAATGGTAAATTCCATCGGAAAAATATGTTGCCACTGCGCCAAGGTGTTTCAGCCAGAGGAAACACTGCATTCTTTGCGTCTTTAAATACAGTGTTTGCAACTATCATCATTGCTTATAAAGGCCTTCTTCTTTATCAAAAACTGTGTAGCTCCAGATGAGGCTTCGGTTGTTTTTTGGGAATTTTTCAGTGGCCTTGTGGAAAAAAAAACAACAAAAAAAACTGCTGTTTGCCCAAAGTTGATTTTTACTCATGGACTTTCTCTGCCACAGTGCGCTGCCCGGTGGGTAGTCAGCATGGTAGCTTTCATGACATGTACTGAAGTGTCTTTCAGCGTTGTGTCACTTTGCTGTTGCCACAGTCACCCCGTAAATGAGAAACACATTTTTCTTTCACCGTAGTAAAAAAGAAGTCTTCTTCACATTTGCTATGAAAATAATAAGATTTCTTTCTTTTTTCTACCATGTTTTTGGAGGTAGAATTCACATTTAACTCCTCATCGTCACATCCCCCACTAGCTGTCATGATTCTGAGCGCGGGTCAGAGCCATGCTCAGGTCTCAAGGTTTTGCTGGTTATTTTCGGTATTTCTTCTTCTTGAGTTATTGGGTATTATTAGCCTTCCTCAGTTTTCTGCTTTTGTATATTTTGGTTCATGTATGTGTTCTTGTTTTTCCATTCATTATGGTTTGTGCTTTTATTTTGACAGTCACCTTTGTTTACTTCCTGTGTTACCAGCTTAGTTTGATGGTTGTCTCCAGCTGTTGTTATTTAGGTTAATTGTCGTTGCTGTTGTACCCACACCTGGTTATGATTTGGTTAATTCCCTTACCCTTGATAAGGCTGCCTGCTCCGCAGTTCAGCGCTGCAGCCTACATTCTCCTCCTGACGTGGATTCCATGTTTAGGACTTTACTCCTGTGTGCGCTCCATCTTTTATTCGCTGCCTCAGTATTCAGCTTTGCCTGATACTCTGTAAGTTACCCCTCATGGTTATTATTTCTGTTCATCATTACCTGTAGTTACCCTTGGTGGTTTATTTGTGTTCTTTATTATTAAATGTGCAAACTCACAGCTGGTGAGTGGTGACCTTATTTCTGCCCTGAAAGGGTCGTTGATGATACTAGCTTATCTCACCAAATGCTGAAATTTGTCATGTGCACTACACTGACCTTTGAACCACGGTAAATCAGAGTGTATGAATACTAAACATTCTTATTTTTAATTGTTTTTATATTTTCATTTTAAAATCTACATCATTGCAAGTGTGATTCAAAAATAATGGTAACACAATTTAAGAAATTTAAGACGAAGCCCATTGGTAACGAGTGCTATTTTCAGAACCGGCTCACGGGCGACGCATGTGGTTCCTGCGGGCGACCTGGTGCCCGCAGACACCGTGTTGGTGACCCCTGCTCTAGAAGGAGATTCCAGCACTTGTCATCAGATGATTTCTGCAATATATTTCTAACACTATTTAACCCAATCCTGTTTAACTTATTTTGCAACCTGTTTGGTTCCTGTTGATACCTCTGACAGTGCATTAACACATGATCTACTGTTTCCTCTACTCCACAATAATCAGTTTCCACTTGGGTGTTTTCCTTAATCTTGTTATCACTCTTTCTTCAAATCTCTCACATCCTGCTGATCTTGCCTCAGTTCCGACTAACGGCATATTTTTAAATGAGTATCTTCTTGTACATTCATTATTCCACTCACTTTGCCACGTCTTTTTAATGAGAGAGATGCAGCAGTATACATCTCCTTCTCTGTCCCTTCTAATACATAAATATCTATCACAAAATCCAAATTAGGCCTAAGCCATGTCTCTACTATACAAATTACATCAGGTTTACATGTTAGATCCTTAACAACGCCCTTAAATTCTTGACTATTTGACACTAAACAAATCCTTGAATGTGCAAATGCCTTACTGCACACTTTACAATTATTTCATCTTCTCAGACTTTCTCTTAGCTTGGTAGGTGCAGTTAATTCCTTCTGCAATGAAATGTACTAACTTGACCTTCTTTACCATACACACATCATCCTTGTTTATCTGACTGAGTCTCCTGTCGTTCATTCGATTGTTTCTTCTCTTCTGTTTCTCCCTCTCTCCTCTCCCTCTGAATTACCTTCACTGCATCTGCATATGATATGTCTCTATTCATTCTTAATTTCTGTACTTCTACGGCTTTTTTCCTGATCTTACAGCCACCATATGCCACACTGTGCCCTCCTCCACAATTGGCGCACCGCCGCTCCCTCCTCACACTTCCCATACTCATGTTCACCTCCACACCTTCCACACTTTTGTTTTCCTCAACATGCTGTTGCAGTATGTCCATATTTTTGGCACTTGTAGCATCTCAAAGGTGGCAGAATATAGGCTCTTGCATTATAGCACAAGTATCCCACTTTCACTGTTATCAGGCAGCACCCTCTCTTGAAAGTCTTAACAGCACTGACAGACTGTCAACCCTCTCACCACCCCTTCTTGCTTGCAACCGCTTAATTCCAATAACTTCACCTCCTCTTATATTTGCCTTCAAATTCTCCAAATTTTCTCCTACAGGGATTCCATATATCACCCCCCTCTGAAAGGGTGTGACACCTGTCTTCCTGACTTTGCCCACTGCTTTGTTACATACTCTGTTTAATTTCATCGCTTTCTCTCTTTGTTCTTCATCTTTGCATTTAATTAACAGGCTACCATCTCCCAGCACCTTCACCAACAAAATGTCACCAATTTTATCTTTCAGCCCACTAGTCAACGCCACGGGACTATTCTTCCTTATATCCTGCCCTTCGTTGAATGTCAAAATTGCTTTGAATCCTTCATCCTCAGCGATTCTCCTCCTTACCAGTCTGTACCCTTCTATCCCATCTGAGCTGCTGCTACTCCTGTCCCCTAACTTGCTTCTTTTTCTGCACTTTTCTTCACTCCGTTGAATCCATATCACTCCCCCCTTCCTCACCACTATTCCGTATCATGCTTAATCTAGTCACAGATCAGATTATACACAACCGGCAAACAACTCTGTGAATCTCTCTCAGAGAACACAGTCGACGTGCAGAACACAGCCTCCTTCCTTCCTTCTGCTGACAGCCCTGCTCACCGTCCTGACCTCACTGTCTAACTCTCTCCCCACTGCTGCTGCTGAACTCTTCGTCGTCTTCATGCGTCAGTTCCCCAAAGTGTTGTCTTCCCCGTTCTGGGTAGATATCCACTTCAACATTTGCCATACACAGAGCCATAATGAGCTCCTCTTCTTCTTTGCTGGAAATTGTTCACGCATGCCGGACAACAGAGGCGCTACTGCCTGCAGCAGTTCTGGTCGTGCATTGCAGTTAGAACATTACCGTGGCATGCATATAAACTTTATAATTAAATGAGTTGTCGACAATAAAAGTATTTGTCAAGAAATGCTTAAAAGAAAGTATTATTGTTGACGTTATCAACAACGTCAACTAATCGTTTCAGCCCTACTGAAGTCATTACTCAAGTTTTTAAGTGGGTTCTCTTTGTACCCTAAAAACTAGAAAGTTTTGGTTGTCTACTTATAATTATTAATTTCAAAGCACTGCTTTTACATGAGTGGAATTTCTGGCTACTATACCCACGTCTGATCATATCATTTCAGTATGCATGAGTAAATTACTGTTATGAATAAAAATAGCAAAAAAAATTGCACATTTTTTGACATTTATGAAAACCATGACAAAAAAAAATCCTGCAGGACAAAACAAGACACTTGATATTTTCTAACCTGTTTGTATACCATAGACAGAGAGAGAACCTGAATTAGAAAGGGCTCAGAGAGGGAAAGATGAGACAGAAGAGAGGAGCCAAGGAGAGGAAAGTGCTCAGGCAGAGGGTCCAGGAGAGGTGATAGCAGAGGGAGGAGAGAAGAATGACACCAGTAAAAAGTCCAAACACAGGACGTCTGGGTGGGACCCCAACTGGCCCAGTATTCCAACATTCAAGCCTCGGTTGTACAATGCTTCCAATAGTAAGTTCCATATGCACAGTTATTGTGCAAAATTTTAAAAGAAATGTATAGTATAAAATAGTCCGTTTACAATAGTGTCACCCCCCCCCCCCGAAAAAAATGTTGCCACCGCGCAAGGGTCTTTAAGCCAGAGGAAACACTGGCGTGGATGTTTTTCTTCCTAAAATAAGGCTTCCGTCTTGCCACCCTACCCCATAGCCCAGACATAGGAAGAAGACGGGAGATTGTCACATGTACTAAACAGCCAGGACTTGCCAGAAATTCCTGCAGCTCCTTCAATGTTGCTGTCGGCCTCTTGGCAGCCTCCCTGACCAGTTTTCATCAGTTTTGGAGGGACGTCCAGTTCTTGGTAATGTCACTGTTGTGCCATATTTTCTCCACTTAATGTTGACTGTCTTCAGTGTTCCACGGTATATTTAATGCCTTGGAAATTCTTTTGTGCCCTTCTCCTGACTGATACCTTTGAACAATGAGGTCTCTCTGACGCTTTGGAAGCTCTCTGCGGACCATAGCTTGTACTGTAAGATGCGACTATAAAAATGTCAGGAAAAGCTACTAGAACAGCTGAACTTTATTTGGAGTTAATCAGAGGCATTTTAAATGGCGGCAGGTGTGTGACTCCCAGTTAACATGAGTTTGAATGTGATTGGTTAATTCTGAACACAGCCACATCCCCAGTCGTAACAGGGTGTGCATGTTTATGCAAACAGGTTATTCTAAGTTTTTTTTTATTTTTTTCCCTTAAAAGATTTCAGTTTGTTTTTCAATAAGTTTGTACAGGTTATAGGTCACATTAATGGTGGAAAAAGTTTTTAAATGATTTATCTTGGTCTCATTTTTTACATCACAAAAACCTTGCATTTGAACTGGGGTGTGTAGACTTTTATATCCACTGTAATTCATGTCAGGCCAGAAGGTTTTCACCATATGTCACTTTCTCAACAATAACCCACTAAAATAAAGGGGCAACTCGAGAATGCCCACTGATGTCACTGGTGTAATGAATTGTGGGATCAGTCCACCATGTTGGGACAGTAGGCGCAGCACCTGCAGCATGTAGCACCACAGACAGAGGAGGAGCTATTGAAGTGGGTTTTTGTTGTTTTTGTTTCATTTTTTTGGCTTGTGTGTCCTTCCTAAAATCATAAAGGATTCAGTATTGTTGTGTAGTTGCTGCAGTAGCAGCTCCCATGACCAGTGCACAAAAAAGAAATGAACCAACATCATGTCTTTCTACCAATTCTGTGCTTGGAAGCAAAAGGAGGGAGAACAGATGAACGAGCTAACAAGGACAGGTCGGATGACCTAGATGTCTGCAGTAAGATGCAAAAAAATTCATCTTGATGACATCTGAGTCAATAAAAGTGTGCTCTCTACATTTCCACTCAGGTCTGTCCTCATTTCACACAGGGCCGGCCGAAGCCTCTGGGGCCCTCAGCGAAATTTGATTTTGGGGCCCCCGTTACTGCCAATAATACTGATTAATGACCATTCACACATCAACTGTAAATTTATTTAATTTTCTGATATGTCATTACGAATACACTTGTAAAACTAGCTGTGAGAACTTTTTGTTGTGAGATTGTAATCCACAGTGATGAAGGTCATGGAAGCAAACTCGTCGAAAAATCTTTCAGTATTTGGCGAAGTCAGCAGCTCCCCCCTGCACAGCTGCAGCAGTGTTGTTTACATCATCTTATTGTCAGGCTGGCATGTTTTCACCCATCTATGGTTTTTAATTTGAAATACTAGTAAATTCAAATACTACAAATTTAGCTACAACTGCTCAGTATACACTGAAGATGGGCAACTGCCGGGCCGTGGGCCATATGCGGCTCCTGACGTCATCCACTGCGGCCTGGCAGTCCATTTCCAAAAATCAATTATTTATTTATATCCCATTTGGAACTGCATTCTGTGCCGTGTGCCAGCAGAGATAGCGGGAGCAGTGTGCCCTGGAGTATGTCTTTTAAGGTATACGTGTTGCATGCTGAGACCACATTAATAGGCTGTGAACAGTAGTAAATGTACAGAGTAGGCTGCTTTTAACGAACAATAAATGCTACAGCTCCTCACCAAGGAGTATTTACATGTTTCAAACTGAAAGGCATATTTACGACAGAAAAACTCAGTAATTTAGAAAAAATCCCAGTACAACTAAAAAGTTAAATTTTTAAATAAATGATGCAAATCTGTCAGAAGCTTGCACATCTAATACCAAAATAAAATATAGATTTGCAAAACGATGGCTAATTTAAACCAGAAATGTAGCATATTTATCAAAAAAACTATTTTTTACTTTGATCATTTTCTTCTAATATTTTAAAAACATTGTTTTTCATCATCACATTTCCTTTTCTTCTTGGCTTTTTTGTTAAATACCGTCAGGAATTTTTCTTTGCTCATCATTTTGATGGAGTTTTAAATTTAGGTCATGATATAATTTTATCAATTGTAAAACTTTTGACTTTGAAGACCCCCCCCCCCCAAAAAAAAAAAAAAATAAATAAATAAGGTTTGGGGAAATATCAGGATATAAAATAAAACTAAATCTTCAATATTAATGCTAAATGAGACCCAGATAAATTACCCAGCCCCTGAGGTAAATCAATTCAATGTTGTAAATCAGTTTAAATATTTAGGAATCCAAATTGTGCCTAAGCTAGAATCAGTCGCCAGTGTCAACTATGAAGCCTTAATGTCAGATATCAATGAGTTAACTCAGAGATGGATGTCACTACCAATGTCGATGATCGGGAGAATCAATATACTTAAAAGTAATATTTTACCTAAAATACTTTATTTATTTCAATACATTCCCTTATCACCACCTTTAGATCTATTCTCAAGAATAAAAAAAAAAAAAAGTTAGTGGAATTTATATGGAACAACAGGAGGGCTAGATTACGTTTGTCTTTATTATATTTACCATTTGATCGTGGAGGTCTGAAATGTCCAAATTTTATGTTGTATTATTGGTCGGCACAACTGAGGTCTATGACATATTATTTTTCATCAAATGATCTCCCTCACTGGACTGAAATGGAATCATACAATTTACCTTTACCTCTTCCCATATTCATATACTCAGATTCGGCAAAAAAATTACAAAAACAAGTTAAAAATCCATTTGTAAAGCATATGATCAAAATATGGTGTGAAGCTAAAAACTACTTAAAAGAACCACAGTTATTGTCACAATTTAGTCCAATATGGGGTAATCAATATTTTAAACCAGGGAGAGCGGACGCTGTATTTAAAGTATGGAATTTAAAAGGGATACAAAAGATTCAGGATTTATATTTGCCATGTGCAGATAACATAATGTCTTTTGAAGAGCTGAGGATCAAATTTAATCTCAATAGAACACATTTTTTTAAATATCTTCAACTTAGAAACTTTATTCGATCAAATCAAAATAAAGCTCTCACTCGACCTATTTATTCATCCTTGGAAAAAATGATGATGAAAGATAGTAAAAAGGGTATTATTTCAGAGTTTTATAACTCATTGACACTATCTTCAAGTGAAAATTCACTGAAAAGATTAAACTACTGGAAAGAAGATCTGCAAACTGAAATTTCAGAGGAACAATGGGAATTGGCTTGTACAGAAGCTCAAACCAAATCAATAAATGCACGCGTTAAATTGATACATTTCAAATAGTTAATGCGGATGTATGTTACACCGGAGGAGTTAAATAGATATAACAAAAATATACCAGATCCATGCACAAAATGCATGGAAAGTAAAGGAACCCTATTTCATTGTTTATGGGAATGTAGATTAATAAGAATGTTTTGGGAAGAGGTGAGGGTAACAATTGAAAAAATAATCTCAAAACAAATCATATTGAATCCTAAATTGTTTTTGTTGGGTCTGTACCCAGAAAAGCATAATTTTAATAAAAGTGAAAGAACATTCATAGACCTCAGTTTGCTTAATGCCAAAAAATGTATTGCACTATTATGGAAAAAGACTCATAGACCAGATGTGACTCAGTGGTTAAGACAGATGTTAACAAACCTTCCATTAGAAAGAATAACATATATACTGAAATCAAAGGAAATTGTGTTTGAGAATATATGGAGACCTTTTATTGATTATGTAAAAAATTTAAACATAACTCTTGAAGAAGGTGAATGATGTGTGTGGACCTTGTAAATTCCAAACTGGTGAACATAATATGTATACTTATGTATTGGATTGTCTAGACTAAACAGAGGAGCATTGTTGAAGACTTGATTTTGTTGGTGGTTGTTGGTGTTTTTAGTGCATTTTTTTTTTTTTTTTTTTTTTTGTAGTACTTTAGTGTTAGTGTTTGTATCATGTTTGTTAAAAAAAAAAAGGTTCAATAAAGATTGTGGAAAAAATAAATAAAAAGGTTTACATGTAAATCTGGCCATTGGGAGGTGAGGGGAAAAAAAAAAATTGTGTCCCTCACTTCCACCAAAGTTGCCCATCCCTGCTGTACACTGAGCAATTTACAAAGGCTTTTTTGTTGTTAACTTACCGGGTACATCAGCTGAGGTTAGAGCACACATGGAGGGGACGGTGGGAACAGTGGATGGGGATGAGAGACAGTGCTCTGCAGAGGATGGAGATGGACCTAAGATGAAAACAACAAAAGCTAGCCATGTTAGATGTCATATTACACTTGAAAATTAGGAAAACTTTTACTGCAATGTATTTTTGCTCGCAATAAGGAAAAAAAAAAAAAAATCTGCCAGTGGAACAATTGAAAGTTGCTTGAGAATTTTTGAAATAAGCATTTGTCTAAAAACAAGCCCCTTGTCATATGAACATATCGTACATTAAATCTTAATGAGATCATTTGATTGGAAATTAAATGTATATGGTGACAGTTTTCCCTCACCTGATGCATTAGCCTGGGCTGAGCCTGAGGAGGTGGACTAACAGTTGCCTATGTTCATTCTACTCACAGAAATTGCTATGTTCTGCTGCAGCAAACAGTTTGTGGAAACATGTCTCAGACTAAATTGTTCTTAGGTATGACTGTGGGAGTGAATGGATGTCTGTCTCTCTGTGTTGGCCCTGTGATGGACTGGTGATCTGTCCAGGGTGGACCCTGCCTCTCGCCCAGAGATTCTGGGATAGGCTCCAGCCCCCCCGCGACCCGAAAAGGATTAAGCGGAAGAAGATGAATGAATGTCTCAAACTAAAACTACTTCCTTCATGCAAAAATACATTAACTTAAGCAAACATGTTTGCTAGCAAAAGCCGTGACGTTTGTAATTAGTTGTTACTAAACGTTTGCTATCAAATGTTTTGATGCCAAAAAGCAACCCGGAGTATTGAGAATCAACTTAATCACAGTTAAAGCGCAGTATTACACCAGCACAAAAACATTAGCTTGACTAGAAATCTGTCTAACCTAGCAGTTAAGAGAATTTTATTTTGAACTAGGTAGCTAATTTGCTAATTATAGGCGACTGCACGCTACCAATTTAATCAAAATGTCAAGGATATTCAGGGACTTTCCTATCTTGAGGAGACATACCTTTATCTTGCTGTTTTTCTCGTCTTCCTCTTTCTTTTCTCTGCCCTTGAAGGATATGTCCTTTCTTGTGACATTGTTGTTTGCCTGCTGCTCCTTAGATGCGCAGTGCGCTCTGTATGGTTGAATGCACACTTGAGCAATGGAGCTCTGAGCTGAGCTTAGAGTGGAATCACTACACCAGCAGTACTCTGTTGCTAACATATGTTTTTGTGCGATAATATACCTTCGATAATGTGTTAATCATCATTCACATGTGCAAAAAATGAGAGAATTTTAAAAATTAATTGCTCACAGGGGCCCCAAGCAGCTGCTTAGTTTGCTTATGCCTTGGGCCGGCTCAGATTTCACCTCACGTTAATTACACCAGATCACAAATGTAACCTGGTATCTCTTCTTTTAGATTTGACTGGCGGTTGGCAACCAGCTTACAGGTGCATTACCGCCACTGACTTGATTATCATAACTCTATATCTTTGTATAAGCAGTTCTTATAAGAAGTTCTGAACAACTCATGTATGGAAAAAAATTCAGTCCTTGGACTAAGGCTACACATGGTCATCCGCGGTCGATCACTAACCTAGTATCTCTTGGGTGTTCCATTTAGATTGCCAGTGAATCTCAGAAAATTTTAATCTTAAAAAAAAAATGGACTTATCTCTATGGCCAAAATTAGGAATGAATTTTTTTTTTAATGCAGTGCTATTATTACAGCTCGATTTGCTAACATCTGTTATGGGAAAAAACACAGACAAATAATTCATAACACTTTTGACATGTTTACTGCACCAGTGAAACGCAAACACAGTGCTACTCTCCCAACATGGCGGCCACAACAGGAAGTGATATCAGAGTGCCGTTCTCTATAGAGGCTCTTTGACAGAACCATTAAGAGAAAGTATTCTGGCCTGAAATATGACGGGGTCATAAATGACCACACTTAGTCATTTTGTACTAAAATAAGTTGGTTGCTTGAGGATTAATCAACAGTTTTTTGTGTCCTTTCTCCTTCTAGATCTCATAGAGCAAAATGCCAGTGAGAACATGGTTTCTGCTGACCAGCAGCTCTGTAATCAGGACAGGATCTCCAGTTTGAAGCAGGAAAACCCAGACACTCTAGAGATTAAAGAGGAACAGGCGCAATCTAAACTTCATATTAAACAGATTAAGGGGGAACAAGAAGAACCAAAAAATCTTCAGTTTAAAGTGAAACAGGAGGAACCAGAATTGCAGCAGGTAAAACAGGAACAGGAAGAACGAAAACTTCTTCAGGTTAAACAGATTAAAGAAGAAGAGGAGGAACACTACATCGTCCAGGAGGAAGATCATCTTTTCCTGAAGCAGGAGTCTGCTGGTTTTATGGTCACTCTTAGAAATGAGGAAAGTCATAAACCAGAGCCACATAATGACACACTTCACCCTCATGATTCTGATAACAACAAGATAATTCAGTCACCATCCAAAGAAATATCTGAAGATATCCAAAAAGTTATCGTATGGTATAATGAAGATGGTAACAACTGTCAGCACAGACTGCTGGATGTCGACATGAAACCAGAACCAGAATGGCACAGAACAGGTAAGTGAAACTATAAAGGTCTGATTGAATGTAAGAATGAGGTCAGGAGGTGCTTGGACACCGTACAGATTGCCTAATGTAAGTACAGCCTCAGGCCTGAATGTTTTGTCGATGGATGTTACCGCACATGGACAAGAAAATCACATGACAACATTCAGATAGTAAGTCCCCAATCTTGGCCATTCATTCCAGTGTTCAGCATTGACTAAGTCCATTTTGAAGCACTCTTGATTTGAAATATGAGAACAAAAATAGGAGTGGACTGTTAAACCAAACCAAATATAATCAGAGGCTGAAGCCACTTTCTGCTGGGACTGAAACAGGAAGATCCCTTCACAGCCTGTAAGGAGACATCCCCCCCCAAGGCCGGTTAGAAGCTGCAACTTCAAACATCCCCTCCTAAGTTGGAAATAGAAGGATTTTTACAAACAAAATCTCTTTTTTATGCCATTCTTCCATTGTCCATCCTTATTGGCGCACGCGCGCGCGCGCACACACACACACACAGTGGGGCAAAAAAGTATTTCGTCAGCCACCAATTGTGCAAGTTCTCCCACTTAAAAGATGAGGTCTCCAATTTTCATCATAGGTATACCTCAACTGTGAGAGACAAAATGAGAAAAATCCAGAAAATCACATTGAAGGATTTTTAATGAATTAATTGGTAAATTCCTCAGTAAAATAAGTATTTGGTCACCTACAAACAAGCAAGATTTCTGGCTCTCACAGACCTGTAACTTCTTCTTTAAGAGGCTCCTCTGTCCTCCACTCGTTACCTGTATTAATGGCACTTGTTTGAACTCGTTATCAGTATAAAAGACATCTGTCCACAACCTCAAACAGTCAGACTCCAAACTCCACTATGGCCAAGACCAAAGAGCTGTCAAAGGACACCAGAAACAAAATTGTAGACCTGCACCAGGCTGGGAAGACTGAATCTGCAATAGGTAAGCAGCTTGGTGTGAAGAAATCAACTGTGGGAGCAATTATTAGAAAATGGAAGAATACAAGACCACTGATAATCTCCCTCGATCCGGGCCTCCACGCAAGATCTCACCCCGTGGGGTCAAAATTATCATGAGAACGGTGAGCAAAAATCCCAGAACCACACAGGGGGACCTAGTGAATGACCTGCAGAGAGCTGGGACCAAAGTAACAAAGGCTACATCAGAAACGCACTACGCCGCCAGGGACTCAAATCCTGCAGTGCCAGACGTGTCCCCCTGCTTAAGCCAGTACATGTCCAGGCCTGTCTGAAGTTTGCTAGAGAGCATTTGGATGATCCAGAAGAGGACTGGGAGAATGTCATATGGTCAGATGAAACCAAAATAGAACTTTTTGGTAAAAACGTCGTGTTTGGAGGAGAAAGAACACCATACCTACTGTGAAGCATGGGGGTGGAAACATCATACTTTGGGGCTGTTTTTCTGCAAAGGGACCAGGACGACTGATCCGTGTAAAGCAGGGGTTCTCAAAGTTTTGATGGGTGAGGGCCAATTTGGGAATCCAAAGTTGAACCGAGGGCCACCAAAGGGACGGAGGCAAAAAAAACAAAGACTGAAAATTCAATTCCATTTGTAATCCTTTTAATTATCAGATTTAATTAGTTTGGGTAAAGTCATATTAACAGTAAGAAATTGGGACTGATGAAAATACAATTTTAGTGTCAACATACCTTTTAACTGCAGTGTGATTTGTGGTGCTGTTTTCGGTTGGCCACGAGTCCTCTGAAGTCTGGCTCCATCTCCGTCGTCGCGATGCGAAGGACTGCATGTAGGTGGGCATCTGTCATCCTGGATCTCAGCTTAGATTTGTTGATGGCCATGGTGGAGAAGGTCTTTTCACAGATGTAGGTGCTTCCGAATAAAGACGCCATTCTGACAGCATGTTGACGAAGAGCAGGGAATGTGGATGGGGAAAGTCCTTTGTAGAACTCGATCAGACTCTTGTCACGATATGCAGCTCTGGCCTCGGAGCTTTCCTGTAGGTCGATGAGCTCAAACTGCATGTCTGCAGGCACTGCCTCGGGCACACATGAGAAGGGATTTTGGAAAAGGTTGAAATCACCCTCGTGGTCCCTGAAGTCAGAGAATCGGTGGTCGAACTCGTCTCGAAGCTTTTCGATGAGGCCATGGTTCTTCTCTGAACGCAGGTGACGCAAAACTTCACTCCTGTCCGTGTCTGGGTCATCTACCAGCGCCCTGCAGGCAGGGAAATGAGCGAGAGCTCCTTCTCTGAGCTGTCCCTGGAGCAGTTGGAGTTTTCGCTGGAAAGCTTTCACGTTGTCAAAAAGTGTGGAAATGAGTTTTCCATGGCCTTGCAGCTTCAGATTGAGATCGCTCAGACAATTATTCAGGTCAGCGAGGAAGGCTAGGTCACAGAGCCATTTGCTGTCCGTTAACTCAGTCACGTCTTGTCCTTTTGCCTGCATGAACTCGCAAATTTCTTTTCTCAGGTTAAAAAAACGTTTCAGTGTGGCACCTCTGCTCAGCCACCGGACGGCAGTGAAGTAAATGACGTCTCCAAAATCTGCCTCTGACTGCGCCAAAAAGGTTTTAAATTGGCAATGGTTCAGACCTCTGGACTTCAGGTAATTAACTGTCTTCACAACTACGGCCATGACGTGTTTCATTTCTAGCGTCTGAGCAGCGAGGGCTTCTTGGTGAATTATGCAGAGGTAGCTGACTGGTTTCTTACCACCGCTGTTCACCACTTTCTCAGCCAGCAGCGACACTGCACCTGTCCTACTCCCAATCATTGCTGGTGCTCCGTCTGTCGTGACATCGACCAAGGATGCCAGGTTAACATTGTGTGTCCAGACTGCGATACACTGCTTCGCAAATATCCACTCCCTTCGTTGTGTCTTTCATACTCTCCATACTCAGTAGCTCCTCGCCGACGTCAAAATTCTCAGTGACAGTTCGGATGAAAATCAACAGTTGGGCAGTGTCGGAAATATCCGTGCTTTCATCCAGTGCGATGGAAAACGCTCCCTTTTCTAGCCCCTCCACACGTATCGCCAGTTGGTCCTTCAAATCATTTGCCAGATCTTCGATTCGTCTTGTGACTGTCATTCGACAAACTTACGTCACGGAACTTTGTTTTTTGGTCTGGGCATACACGCTCTGCCACTTTTAGCATACAGTCTCGAACAAATTCTCCGTCACTAAACGGCTTGCCCCGTTTAGCTATTTCATGAGCTACCACATAGCTAGCCTCTGTTACTGCTTCGCTGGTTTTTGAAAATTGCGTGAAGACTGACTGTTGTGCTGTGTAGCCCCTTTTAAGTTGTTCCATCTTTGTGGTGCGATCCTTGCCACTGAATTTTTCATAATTTTTGTTTTGTTTCGTAATGGCGCCTGATGTTAGTCTTTTTGCACTGCGATTACCTGTCTGCAGATGAGGCATACAACTTTATCTGACCCGTGAGGTTCAACGAAGTAGTCCAAAGTCCATTTTCCCTGAAACTGCCTTTTTTCCTCGCTGACAGTTCTCGGTTTCCTCGAGTGAGCGGTCTCCATCTCTGCCTCTTTCTCTCGCTGATTCATCTTTATTTCTACACTTCGACTTCCACAAGCACTAATATTTATTTCTTATTCTTCTTCTGACTCAAAATGGTGCTCCGAAACCGTTGCCAACCAACACTTCTGCACTGTGCGCTGAACGTTCCATCTCCCATAATACAACTGGACTAGCTGCTGCAATGAAGTGATCGCAAGGTCGACAACACATGTAATTACGGCTTGTGCCTACAGATGGCGCCAAAGACCACTAAACGTAGATGTGTATCGGAATTTTTCCAAAGCAATTAGTTCAGATCATATATTGGTTAAAGGCCTCGGACGGTGACATTTTTTTATTGAACCAATAAACTGATTGTATGAAAATATTCCATTCTGGCCATTCCCATGATTTAAAATGTGTCACCAGCCTCCATAAATGACTTTATTTGTTAATAGCCCATATTTCACTTAGTGATGCTGCAGTACCGCCATCTCTCGATAGGGGCGTGCAGCAGTGACGTCAGGTCAGGGAGAAACAGGAAATGGCTGCAGGAAATGGATGATCACTGGCCTGCAGAAATGGCTGAACGACAGCAGAGTGATTCGGACAGCGATTATTTTATCGAGTATGACGACCGCAATATAAGTGATGATATTGAAACTGACGAATCTGATGAAGTAGTTTTGGGTGGTGCTGATGGGGTTATTCAGCCGTATTTGTTCGAGCCCGAGGGTGCGGAGGAAGACACGGACGAAACAGCGACCGGAGCAGAACAAGAGGCAAGAACGAGAGGCTCGCCGATTTATATTGGTAAAATATGCTTTGAAATTTTTTTTTTAGGCGATATGCATGGTCACACACTTAATTATCAAAATAAAACTGCCAATTTTTCCCTCGCTGCCTTACTTGGCGACTTATAAACATTCTCTTTCTGCTCAAAATTTTTTACATGTTTTAAATATTTTCTAATCAAACTTCATAGACCAATTTATATAGCACTCCCACGAGCCATTAGTTTATTATAAGCATCTGATTATACCATTTTTTTAACAGGTGCACTTGTGAGAAATGCAACATTATGCCAACATCAACTGAATCTCGGTGCTGCCAGGAGGTATTGAAGGTGAAGAAGTGAGGGTGATATTGCCTGCCTGTGCTGTGAGCCTCATCAGAGAAACATTCCCATCTGATCACAAGGGATTTTGCCTACCAAAATTAAGATAAGATAAGATAAGCCTTTATTAGTCCCACAACGGGGAAATTCCAGGATTGCAACAGCACAGGGATAGCAACACTCAGAGCAACAATCAGAAGGCAAGAAAAAAAACAAGCAAGCAAGAGCAGCTAATATACATATGTACATATTACTATAAAATATATATATACACAGACACACAATGCAGAGCATTGTAGCTGGATGGAATAAATATATGAATATATGAACACACAGTGCAGAGCATTGTAGCTAGATGGAATAAATATATAAACACCCACAGTACGGAGCATTGCAGCTAGGTGGAATAAATATGCAAGTATATAAACACACACAGTGCGGAGCAATGTAGCTAGATGGAATAATATGTAGATATATAAAAACACAGTGCGGAGCATTGTAGCTAGATGGAATAAATATATAGATATATAAATAAAAACACACCCAGTGCGGAGCATTGTAGCTAGATGGAATAAATATGTAAATATATAAACACACACAGTGCAGAGCATTGTTGCTAGGTGGGATGAAACAGCATAACCGTCTATTTAGTTATCCTACATGGTATGATTATGTGCCCATACATATTCTCACCCTCCATAGCGACCGGTATGTTCCTAGTTGTATGCCGGAGAGGACCATTGTGTAAGTCTATTGCATCTTTTGCATTCAAAAAAACTATTAGTTTGTTACGTCTTTTTGCTATCTCTGCGAGCAGCCCTGCTTAGGTTGTACAGTCTGACAGCCGTTGGTAGGAAGGACCTACGAAACCTCTCGGTTGTGCACCTGGGATGATGTAGTCTGCTGCTAAATGAGCTCCTCAGTGCATCCAGTATGTCCTGCATAGGGTGGAACTCGGACTCCAGCAGAGATGACAGTTTAGCCACCGTCCTTCTCTCCTATCTCCTCCATCGGATCAAGGCGTTGCCCCAGGACAGAGCTAGCTTTCTTAATCAGTTTGTTCAGTCTCTTCCTATCGGCTGCAGTAATGCCACTGCCCCAGCAGACCACTCCAAAAGTGATGGCTGATGCCACCACCGTGTCATAGAATGACTTCAGCAGCGCCCCTTGTACACCAAAAGACTTAAGATTAAAGATTAAAACTAAAGATTAGATTTGTGATCAATGTTATTTAAATAAAGTTTTTTAAAATCATTGAGTTTATTAATGTGCATGTCAATTTTATAATTCTAATATTTCAGCATTCATCAAAGTCGGATCTCATATACATTAGAGTAATTTTTCTACCATTTTATGGTGTAAAATTCGTGTGCAATTTTTAAAAGCACATTTCTCTAAAAATCTTAGGCTTATATTTTTTTGTCTTAGCAAAATATGTTGCTTCCCTAACAATTGAAAGCTGAACTTTCATTGCTAATTGGAAATTTATTCTACTTTTACATGTTTGATTTTGAAAATCTAGATACATGTTGCTCAACAGCATCAGCTTTGATGGGACGCTGCAATTTGGCACTCAATGTTGCTGGAACTCTGGCTTGTACAGAGTGCCACTGCTCCAATAAGTGGGTTGGATCAACCAAGGTTTTGTCGAAAAGAGTATTCATCAGATCATCCACATATTGTGAAATAAAATTAATTTAATAAAAATTAGAAATCGAAAGCTCCTTGTAAGTGGTCGTGGAAATTCCAACGATACCGGCTGCATTTAGAACTCTGAGGACCTTGACATATGACGCCCCAGTGAAGAGAATGGCGGATGAAAGCTGTATGTTACCAGCTGGCATGTCCCTGATCATCTGCTGGCTGTGCCAGGATAGATCCTCAACACAATGTGGACAATATTGTTTGATCACCAACAGAGAGCCTTTAGTGTGACTTGTTACCTCACATGGATGACTGCAATGAGGACAATTGCTGAATAATCAAATTCAAAAAAAAAATCCACAGTATTTGAAGGTTGAGTGACAGTGGATAACATCTGCAAAAACAGTAGATCAACATAATTTCATTCCAGAGGTGTCAAATTGGATTACATATATAGAAATATAACTTGAGCAAACAGGCACAACCACCTCCCTATACAGCACTGAATATTTCATATTTGATTAGTATGAATACCCTAAAATTCTAATATTTGATAAGTTGTTAAGGCAATGAAATTCATTGCTTGTAAATAATTTTAGTAAATATTGGCAGTGAATATTTAAAAAAGAAAACTTACCCTGTTTACTTCTCTTTCTGACAGCAGATTGCTGTCAGAAAGATAAGGTTGATCAGAAAGATAAGGATATCCCAGGTTGGCCTAGGATAGCCGGCCCCGGCCGGTGCTGGAAGGGCTCTCGCGACCGGTCCGGGGGACGGCCGGAAGGCGGCCGCCCCTCCCCGCTCACGGACGCGTGTTCGTGGAGAACCCGGTGCTAAATAACTCGTAAACGACCTGATGCCGGGCGTGACCCGCTCCGGGGACAGTGGCAGGTGGGGAGTTTGACTGGGGCGGTACACCTGTCAAACTGTAACGCAGGTGTCCTAAGGCGAGCTCAGGGAGGACAGAAACCTCCCGTGGAGCAGAAGGGCAGAAGCTCGCTTGATCTTGATTTATCAGCAATCTTTTTGCTAATTTCATTTCAAATTGCATCTTATTCTCAAAATCGCTGTCAACAAAATGTCTAATGCACATGTTGGGTGATTTTGCGACATAATTCCAATTTTTTAGCGTTTTCTGAACGAAATTCACCCATGGGGTTCTGATTTTCCCAGGCAGGGGAAGTTCCTAAACACTCACCGCGTGCTCCTCAGCGTGCTCCTCCTCCTACTCAGGTCGCTCCTGACCTGACGTCACACAGTCAGTGGCCATTTTAGCCGCTGATCGCTTGGCAGACAGACAGCTCTCAAGGAAATCATACTTCAATAGCGCATTGTCACCTTATGCGACATTTGTTGACACCAAAACATGTGCGGTTCAAATTAGCTCGTCTCACACACAAATTTAAGATATGATTTAGCGATATTGTAATTTCGTCTGGCCGAGGCCTGGCCGCGGGCCGCCAGAAATGTTTTCGCGGGCCGCCATTGGCACGGGGGCCGCACTTTGAGAAACATTGGTGTAAAGGAAAGAATGAATGGGGCCATGTATCGTGAGATTTTGAGTGAAAACCTCCTTCCACCAGCAAGGGCATTGAAGATGAAACGTGGCTGGGTCTTTCAGCATGACAATGATCCCAAACACACCGTCCGGGCAACAAAGGAGTGGCTTCGTAAGAAGCATTTCAAGGTCCTGGAGTGGCCTAGCCAGTCTCCAGATCTCAACCCCATAGAAAATCTTTGGAGGGAGTTGAAAGTCTGTGTTGCCCAGCGACAGCCCCAAAACATCACTGCTCTAGAAGAGATCTGCATGGAGGAATGGGCCAAAATACCAGCAACGGTGTGTGAAAACCTTGTGAAAACTTAGAGAAAACGTTTGACCTCTGTCATTGCCAACAAAGGGTATATAACAAAGTACTGAGATGAACTTTTGTTATTGACCAAATACTTATTTTACCGAGGAATTTACCAATTGATTCATTAAAAATCCTTCAATGTGATTTTCTGGATTTTTTTTTTTTTTTTTTCCCCCTTTTGTCTCTCATAGTTGAGGTATACCTATTATGAAAATTGGAGACCCCTCAACTTTTAAGTGGGAGAACGTGCACAATTGGTGGCTGACTAAATACTTTTTTACCCCACTGTATATATGCTCCCAAGTCTGAGTCCATGGTCCTCAGCTGGAAAAAAAAAAAGTGGATTGTCCTCTCCGGGTTGGGGACAAGCTCCTGCCCCAAATGGAGGAGTTTAAGTATCTCGGGGTCTTATTCACGAGTGAGGGGAGAATGGAGTGAGAGATTGACAAATGGATCAGAGCAGCATCTACAGTGATGCAGACATTGTTACCGGTCTGTTGTGGTGAAGCGGGAGCTAAGCTCTAAGGCAAAGGTGTCAATTTATCAGTCAATCTATGTTCCTACCCTCACCTATGATCATGAGCTTTGGGTGATGACCGAAAGAATGAGATTGCAGATACATGCGGCTGAAATGAGCTTTCTTCATATGATTGCTGGGGGTTGGTGGCGCTGCCTTGCCTGCTCGGGATTCCCGGGGGGAGAGCTGCTGCGACTGGCCCTCTGCTCGTATGTTTCCTGACAAACCACTCACATGCACACACTTAGTTTGCGCGCGTTCTCATATATATGCACACAGACATACACGCACAAGTGTCTCTCCTTTTACAGGTGTGGAAACCAGATTCGTGTTGAGACATCTTCGGTGGAAGAAGCAGTTTGTCTTTTGTTTGTTTTAGTTGTTGGTTTGTTTCTTTTTTTTTTTTTTGTCTGTTCCCTTTTCTTTTCCCCCTTCACACACTTCCCTCTTTCCCCATCCTGTTGGGTCTTCCATGGATAAAACAATTAAAATAAAGAATTAAAAGTTATTACAGGAGGAGTTTACAACAATATACAGTACACAGTTAGGTACTGTATCAGCTCCTCTTGGCAAAGTAAATCTGTTTTGGCACAATAAGGGTGACAGATCCCTGTTCTGTTTGCCTAGCTGCCTGACAGGACCAAAAAAAAAATAAAAAATATATCGTTCAAAAGTTTGGGGTCACTTAGAAATTTCCTTATTTTTGAAAGAAAAGCACTTTTTTTCAATGAAGATAACTTTAAACTAATCAGAAATACACTCTATACATTGCTAATGTGGTAAATGACTATTCTAGCTGCAAATGTCTGGTTTTTGGTGCAATATCTAGATAAGTGTATAGAGGCTCATTTCCAGCAACTATCACTCCAGTGTTCTAATGGTACAGTGTGTTTGCTCATTGCGTCAGAAGGCTAATGGATGATTCGAAAACCCTTGTGCAATCATGTTAGGTCTGCAATGCTGTAATTGCTGCAAATGGAGGATTCTTTGACGAAAGCAAAGTTTGAAGGAAAAAATTTTCAAATACAAATCATTATTTCTAACCTTGTCAATGTCTTGACTATATTTTCTATTCATTTTACAACTCATTGTGGTAAAGAAGTGTGACTTTTCATGGAAAACACAAAATAATTCTGGGTGACCCCAAACTTTTGAACGGTAGTGTACTGTATATTCTCAGCCTTTGCCATGAAGTTCAAAATTGAGCTCAGGTGCGTCCTGTTTCCACTGATCATCTTTGAGATGTTTCTGCAGCTTAATTGGAGTCCACCTGTGGTGAATTCAGTTGATTGGAGATGATTTGGAAAGGCACACACCTGTCTATATAAGGTCCCACAGTTGACAGTGCATGTCAGAGCACAAACCAAGCAAGAAGTCAAAGGAATTGTCTGTAGACCTCCGAGACGGGATTGTCTCGAGGCACAAATCTGGGGAAGGGTACAGAAAAATTGCTGCTGCTTTGAAGGTCCCAATGAGCACAGTGACCTCCATCCATAAATGGAAGAAGTTCAGAACCACCAGGACTCTTCCTAGAGATGGCCGGCTGTCTAAACTGAGCGATCGGGGGAGAAGGGCCTTGGTCAGGAAGGTGACCAAGAACCCGATGGTCACTCTGTCAGAGTTCCTAGCGTTTCCCTGTGGAGAGAGGAAAACCTTCCAGGACAACCATCTCTGCAGCAATCCACCAATCAGGCCTGTATGGTAGCGTGGCCAGATGGAAGCCACTCCTTAGTAAAAGGCACATGGCAGCCCGCCTGGAGTTTGCCAAAAGGCACCTGAAGGACTCTCAGACCAGGAGAGACAAAATTCTCTGGACTGATGAGACAAAGATTGAACTTTTTGGCGTGAATGCCAGGCGTCATATTTGGAGGAAACTAGGCACCGCTCATAACCACGCCAATGGTGGTGACAGCATCATGCTGTGGGGATGTTTTTCAGTGGCAGGAACTGGGAGACTAGTCATGATAGAGAGAGATGAATGGTACAGAGACATCCTGGATGAAAACCTGCTCCAGAGCGCTCTTGACCTCAGACTGGGGTGACGGTTCATCTTTCAGCAGGACAATGACCTTAAGCACACAGCCAAGACAGCCACCGGTGTGGTGGCTCAGTTGGTAGAGCATCCGCCCCACACCCGGGAGGCAGGTGTTCAAATCCCGGCCGGGTCATGCCGAAGACCATATAAAAGTGGAACTTCCTGCCGTCCAGCTTGGTGCTCAGCAATAATAGAATGGAGGAGGGAAATCTGTGGCGGCGCCTTGCATGGCAGTGGCCCTCTGATTCTACATATGGGGTCTGTGTGATTAACACTGTAGATGGGGAAAAACACAATTTCATTCTACTGTACATGATTGGTTGTATGGTTGACAATAAAGGGTGATTTAATTTAAAAAGATATCAAAGGAGTGGCTTCAGGACAACTCTGTGAATGTCCTTGAGTGGCCCAGCCAGAGCCTAGACTTGAATCCAATTGAACACCTCTGGAGAGATCGAAAAATGGCTGTGCACCGATGCTTTCCATCCAACCTAATGGAGCTTGAGAGGTGCTGCAAAGAGGAATGGGCGAAACTGCCCAAAGATAGGTATGCCAAGCTTGTGGCATCATATTCAAAAAGACTTGAGGCTGTAATTGCTGCCAAGGTGCATCAACAAAGTATTGAGCAAAGGCTGTGAATACTTATGTACATGTGATTTCTTTTTTATTTTTAATAAATTTGCAAAAATCTCAAAACTTTTTTCACATTGTCATTATGGGGTATTGTGTGTAGAATTTTGAGGACAAAAATGAATTTAATCCCTTTTGGAAAAAGGTTGTGACATAACAAAATGTGGAAAAAGTGAAGTGCTGTGAATACTTTCCGGATGCACTGTACATCACAAAAACCTGGCATTTAAACAGGGGTGTGCAGACTTTTATAGTGTGTGTGCGCGCGCGCGCTAATAAGGATGGACAATGGAAGAACACTGCACAACATCCTACCAGGCTGAGGAAACGTCGGTGCTATCATAAGGATCAGCTGAATTTTGTGAACCCACACATGCACACTTGTGCTTTCTTCTTTCAATGAACAGCAGCAGACAGGTTCAGTAACACTATCTATTTTAGGGCTCTGTGGTGTGGATCCACACTTCTAATTCAATAATTTTTGTATTTGCACCAAAGCTTCCTCAGACTATAGCAGTGCTTCTCAATTATTTTTTGCAAAGCCCCCCCTAGGAAAGAGAAAATATTTCGTGCCACCCCCCCCCCCACTCGCCGTGGTGACTATAAATAAGATTATCTATAAAAATTGTATAAGTATACCTAAAATTGTATCCTTTTTAACATTAACAAAAGAAAAAAGCAATATCAATCAACTTTCAACAAATATTAACTTTATTTTGCCACATAGAAACCCTGTTATAGTCTAAAACAGGAAAAAAAAAAAAAAAACTTAAAGTGCCTGAAATAAAAAATGTCAATCCTTATTTAAACTAGAAACATTTTTGACCAACTGAACCATTTGATGCTGAGGAAAAATAATTCAATCAATAAATAATATTAAATGTAAATTGATCTGGAACATTAACACAGGAGCACCAATATATTTAACATTTTAGTCTGAAGAAAAAGGTAGAAAAAGGCAGTATCAACTCCTCTGCAATTGAGTGGGGTTTTTTGCACTGCGCAATTTGGTGCGCCACTTTAAATGATGCTAAAAGTGCTCGCTGGTTTACCGATGTAGCGTTCACAAAGTGGGATGATTGTTGGCCGTACTCCGCACATTTTCGCTGAAAAAAATCAAGTGGCTTATCAACGTGTTGAGGATGTAATGTCTGTAGGTGACGTCTTAATTTATTTGGCTTCATGCTGTCCACTGCCAACATTTTCAGACACAGTAAACGCACCCGTCTTTCCTCGTCTCCCACCGTAGTCACAGTGAAGCCAAGCGCTAGATAAGCTTCGTCATATTTCCTTGTCTTAGCTTTTGGATAACTTTCACTTGTCTCTTTACCTCTGTCTCTCTCTGCCTTTCTTTTCGTTACTGTTAAATATTTCTCCATGGTGTCTCTCGAGGGGTTTGTTGACAGCAATTTAAAAGGTTTTAAACTCCCGCACAGACTTTGTCAATGAGAGCGCCACTGCACCACCTGCTGCCGTGGATGTGCAATTACACTTTACACGGCAAAAGCAAAGCCTGTTCCCCGGGGTCATACGCGCCCCCCCTGGCATCGCATCGCACCCCCCCAGGGGGCCGCGCCCCACTATTTGAGAAGGACTGGACTATAGTCAGGTAAAGATGCACTTCACTGTAAAATCATTCATGTCTGTGTTTTCTGCCACGGGGAAATGGAATGAGTAGGGCATGCCATCAGTAGGTGCTGCTGTAAATTTATATCTTTTACTAATGATAATGAAAATAGATTACTTTGGCTCAGCCACTCTGTGACCGCTCCACAACTCCATTGTCGACTGCTACACACACACTAACATAAAAGCAGGTCTGAGGTCCCAAGAAGCCTCAATCTGGACAAATGAAATGTTATTGCATGTGATTCTATTGAATTCAACTTTATTTATATAGCGCCATTTCACAACAGTCATCTCATAGCACTTTCAACTGTAGAGGAAACCCCCACAATTGCAGAAAGACCCCAGCAATCAGGTGATCCCCTGTGAGCAAGCGCTTGGCGACGTTGGAGAGGAAAAACTCCCTTTTAACAAGAAGAAGCCTCCAGCAGAACCAGACTCGGGGAGGGCAGTCATCTGCTGCGACTGGCTGGGGGGTGAGGGGATAGAGAAGACGAAAAGAACAGACATGTAGAGAGGAAACAGCACGATGGGGACTCAATCTATGGGAGAGAACAAACAGATGTTAATGACCAGCAAAAATTTTCATTGAGTGAAGAAAGGAGTGAAGCCCAGTGCATGATTGGAGGTCCCCCGGCTGTCTAAACATATTAGCAGCATAACTAAGGGAGGGTTCAGAGACACACGATCCCTCCCTAATTGTAGGCAATATCAAAAAGGAAGGTTTTAACCCTTTACTTAAAAATAGAGATCGAGTCTGACTCTCAAATCCAGATTGGCAGCTGGTTCCACAGGAGAGGAGCTTGATAACTGAAGGCTCTGCCTCCTATTGTACTTTTGGAGATTCTTGGTATTACAAGTAATCCAGCATTTTGGGAGCGTAGTGCTCTGTTAGGATAATAGGGTAGTATCAGATCTTTTAAATAAAAAGGGGCCTAATTGTTTAGAGCTTTGTAAGTGAGAAGGATTTTAAACTTAATTCTAAACTCTATGGGAAGCCAATGAAGGGAGGCCAGAACCAGAGAAAGATGATCTCTTTCTAGTACCTGTTAAAACTCTTGCTGCAGCATTTTCAATCAACTGAAGACTTTTTAAAGATGTTGTAGGACAACCTGATAATAAAGATTTTCAATAATCTAATCTAGAGCTAACAAAAGCGTGGATTAGTTTCTCAGCATCACTCTGAGACGAGATACTCCTAATCTTGGCAGTATTACGCAAATGATAGAAAGCAGTCTTAGAAACGAATTTAATATGTGAATTGAAAAACAGATCTTGATCAAAAATAACTCCAAGGTTCCTCGCCCCTCCCGACGCGGACACGCGCGAAGCTCAGCGCGTGCTCGCGGATCACATTCAACACACAGAGCGGAGTTTTCCAGACTCGCTGATTATTGTGGCTGGCGACTTTAATCAGTGCAATCTGAGCCACGATCTCCCCCGCTACAAACAGTTTATTAAATGCCCCACCAGAGGATTAAACACACTGGATCACTGTTACACCACAGTGAAAGACGCATATCGCGCTGTCCCTCGAGCTGCGCTGGGATTATCTGATCACGTGATGGTTCACCTCATTCCCACATACAGACAGAGATTGAAGCTCACTAAACCTGTTGTGAGCACTACGAAGATACGGACCAGTGATGCTGAGGAGAAGCTGGAAACGTGCATGGAAATATCTGACTGGGGCATGCTTAAAGGAGCCACGCATGATCTGGATGAGTACACGGACACTGTGAACTCATATATCCACTTTTGTGAAGAGAACATTCTTCCATCACGCACCAGGGTGAGTTACTCTAATGACAAACCCTGGTTCACAGCTAAGCTCAGACAGATCAGGAAGGAGAAGGAAGCAGCGCTGAAAAGTGGAGACAGGGACTGCTACAGGGAGGTTAAATACCGGTTTAACAGAGAGCTGAAGAGGGCTAAATCTCTATACTCAGAGAGACTCCAGCAGCAGTTCACTGCTAATGATTCGGCTTCCGTGTGGAGAGGACTGAGGCAAATCACCAACTATCGACCTAAGGCTCCTAAAGGTCAGGATGACAAAGCCCTTTGTCAAAGACTGTCCCAACACTATGCCCGTTTTGACACCTCGTCATGTGTCCAACTCCCCCCCCCCCCTCCCTCCAGCTCCACAGCCTCCACATTCGCTACTTCATTTAAGGCACCCCCCCCCTCCTCCCCCCCTCCCCTTATCATCAGTGAGCAGGATGTGCTCAAACAGTTCTCCAGACTGAACCCGCGCAAGGCCCCCGGCCCAGACGGCGTGTCTCCCTCCACCCTGAGACTCTGTGCGAAACAGCTGGCTCCTGTATTCACAGACATTTTTAACACCTCCCTTAAGTTATGCCACGTGCCGTCCTGCCTCAAATCCTCCACCATCATCCCTGTCCCCAAGAAGCCACGGATCACTGGACTTAATGACTACAGACCTGTAGCGCTCACCTCTGTAGTCATGAAGTCCTTTGAGCGCCTGGTCCTGTCCCACCTCAAGTCCATCACCACCCCTCTCCTGGACCCGCTGCAGTTTGCCTACCGAGCCAACAGGTCTGTAGACGATGCAGTCAACCTGGCCCTCCACTCCATCCTGCAGCACCTGGACTCCCCGGGAACCTACGCCAGGATCCTGTTTGTGGACTTCAGCTCCGCATTCAACACCATCCGCCCCGCTCTGCTCCGGGACAAGCTGTCCCTGCTCAACGTGCCTGACTCCCTCTGCAGGTGGATCATCGACTTCCTGACGGACCGGAGGCAGCATGTGCGGCTGGGAAAGACTGTCTCAGACTATACTAGCATCAGCACCGGATCACCCCAGGGCTGTGTACTTTCCCCCCTACTCTTCTCCCTTTACACCAACTCCTGCACCTCCAGCCACCAGTCTGTCAAGTTGATCAAGTTTGCGGACGACACCACCCTCATCGGGCTCATCTCCAACGGCGACGAGTCCGCCTACAGGAGAGAGGTGGCCCAGCTGGCGTCCTGGTGCAGCAATAACAACCTGCAGCTGAACGCTCTGAAGACAGTGGAGATGATTGTAGACTTCAGGAAAGTCACTACTCCTCTGCCCCCCCTCACCCTCTCAGGCTCTCCCATCACCACTGCTGATTCCTTCCGCTTCCTAGGCACTACCATCACCAGGGACCTCAAATGGGAGCTGACAATCAGCTCACTCATCAAAAAAGCCCAGCAGAGGATGTTCTTCCTGCGGCAGCTGAGGAAGCTCAAGCTACCCACCAAGATGTTAGTGCAGTTCTACACAGCCATCATCGAGTCCATCCTCACCACCTCCATAACCGTGTGGTACGCAGGAGCCACTGCCAGGGACAGACTAAGGCTGCAGCGCGTCGTGCGCACTGCTGAGAAGGTGATCGGCTGCAAGCTCCCATCTCTCCAGGATCTGTACATCTCCAGGACCCGGAGGCGTGCTGGCCGGATCATAGCCGATCCCTCACACCCTGGTCACGTACTGTTTGCCCCCCTCCCCTCTGGTAGAAGACTTCGGTCCATCCAGACTAAAACCTCCCGTCACATGAACAGCTTCTTCCCCTCTGCCATTAGACTGCTGAACACTAAGTGACTTATTGACTCTCGTGCACCATGTACAGCAGCTCAACCAGACTCATGTCAATCATCACTGTTTTCTTCCTGCATTACCGACTGCACTATATAGTTCTCCACAGTATCTGCTGCTGGCTAATATATATTTTAACTGTTGACCAGTATCACTTAATCTTATCCTACACTTTATTACATGTATAGTTTATTTCTCTTATCTTATCATGTTTAATGTTGCAGCATTGTACCGAGACAAATTCCTAGTTTGTGTACTACATGAACAATGGCAATAAACCTGATTCTGATTCTTCTCACAGAACTATTAAGAGAGAGAAACCACATCCAAACTAAGAGTTTGATTTGGAATGGTATTTCTAAGGGTTTTTTGGACCAACTAGAATGACTTCAGTCTTTTCTAAATTTGAGACAAGATGCTCCTAATCTTGGCAATATTACGCAAATGATAGAAGGCAGTCTTAGAAACAAATTTAATATGTGAATTGAAGGACAAATCCTGATCAAAAAGAACTCCAAGGTTCCTCACAGAGCTAGTAAGAGAGAGTAACCGCATCCAATCTGAAAGTTTGATTTGGAAAGGAATTTCTAAGGTTTTTTGGACCAACAAGAATGACTTCAGTCTTATCTGAATTTAATAGCAGGAAATTGCAAGTCATCCAAGCTTTGATTTCCTCAAGACAGGCTTCTAACTTGGCTAATTGATTACTATCATCTGGCTTCATTGACAGGTATAATTGTGTCATCTGCATAACAATGAAAATGTATACAGTGCTTTCTAATAATGTTGCCTAACGGAAGCATATATAAACTAAAGAGTAGGGCCTAGCACAGATCCCTGTGGAACTCCATGACTGAGCTTTGAGTTGAAAGAAAACTCATTATTTACATGAACAAACTGGAACCTGTCAGATAAATAAGATCTAAACCACTGCAACGAAGTTCCATTAAGCCCAACATAGTGTTCTAATCTATCAAGTAGAATATTATGATCGATCGTATCAAAAGCTGCACTAAGGTCTAAAAGGACAAGTACAGAAACTAGTCCATTATCAGATGCGATGAGGAGGTCATTAGTGACCTTCGCTAAGGCTGTTTCAGTACTATGATGGATTCTAAACCCAGATTGAAACTCTTCAAGTAAACCATTTCCCTGCAGGTGGTCATATAATTGCGTAGCAACAACTCTTTCTAAGATTTTTGAAATGAAAGGGAGATTAGAGATTGGTCTGTAGTTAGCTAAAGCTCCTGGATCTAACATTGGCTTTTTGAGTAAGGGTTTAATTACAGCCGTTTAATTACATAGTGTTCTAATCTATCAAGTAGAATATTATGATCGATAGTATAGTACGAGGATGCGGCACTTGTATCCTGCATGAGTGACAGAGCAGCCTTCTTCAGGGACAGCACTGCTCTCCCCAGATGGGGAAAGGTACTGAAAAGGGATCCTAAACATTGCTTACTCCACTAAGAACCTGTCAGGCAGCCGCACCTGACTGGTCATCCAATACTGCGGCCGAAGACCAACACAAAAACACCAAATGATCTTTGCCTCATGGAATGTCAGAACCCTTCTAGACTGCGACAACAGACCAGCGCGCCGTACTGCAATACTGGCAAAGATGCTGGGGCAGTACAGCATTGATATTGCAGCTCTCAGTGAGACCAGACTCGCTGGTGAATCTAGTATGGAGGAGGTTGGTACAGGCTACACCTTCTACTGGAGAGGCAAGCCAGAGGGAGAATCCAGAACTGGAGGTGTGGGCTTTGCAATACGAACATCTATTGCTCAGAAGCTCGACAGACTACCTATTGCCATCAGCGACAGAATTATGTGCATGCATATTGGTCTCCACAAGGGACGCCACTTGACCATTCTCAGTGTATATGCTCCCACCATGACATACAGCGACAAGGAGAAGGAAGCTTTCTACAGTGACCTTGACCAAGCCATCAGGTCAACTCCCTCTAGCGATAAGCTCGTAGTCCTTGGAGACTTCAACGCCCAGGTAGGCTGCGAATATGACGCCCGGAAAGGTGTTATTGGCAAACATGGTATAGGGAAGCTCAACTCAAATGGCCAGCTCCTTTTGGAAAAGTGCAGTGAGCACCAACTCACAATCACTAACACCCTCTTCCAGCAGGCCAACAAGTATAAGACAACCTGGATGCACCCTCGCTCAAAGCTGTGGCATCTCATAGACTACATCATCGTCAGACAGAGAGATGCCAGAGATGTCAAGCTTACCAGAGCCATGCGTGGAGCCGAATGCTGGTCTGACCACAGGCTGGTCAGAAGCAAGATGGCACTCCACATCAGGCCCAAGATACAAACCAGGAGAGTAAAACCACCACCCAAACTTCAAGTCTCCTGCATTAAGGACTCCCATATCCAAGAGGATCTGCAGAGGAAACTTCAGGGAATCAACGTACCTGAAAATTTCGAGGGTATGGAGGTCGAGGCAGCCTGGAAGCAGTTCAAAGATGCCACTTACTCTGCTAGTACAGATGTCCTTGGATTCGTCAAACGCAAACACCAGGATTGGTTTGACGAAAATGACCCGGAAATCTCACAGCTTCTGCACACGATGCACAAAGCTCACAGGAGCTACACTGACAACAAATCATCACCAGCTAAAAGATCGACGTACTTGAACGCAAGGCACACCTTGCAGAGAAAACTCCGCCCGATGAAGGAGTCATGGTGGGACAGTAAAGCCACAGAGCTTCAGGAAGTGGCTGATAAGCATAACAGTAAGCTCTTCCATGAAGGGCTGAGGGCAGTGTATAGTCCTAAGTCCACTGGTAGCGCACCCATCCGATCGTCTGACAGAAATAACCTCTATACTGACAAATCGGAAATACTGCAACGCTGGGCTGAACACTTCAACACCCTGCTCAATAGGCCATCATCAATGTGTGAGGAAACCCTGGACGCCATCCCCCAGAGGCAGATACTGGACGAGCTGGACCTCCCTTCTTCACTGGATGAAGTCAAGCGTGCCATAAAACAGACATCTGCGGGAAAGTCTCCAGGTGCCGATGGCATCCCGGCTGAGATTTTCAAAAATGGCGGCGTGCATCTGCAGAACAAACTCCTACAGTTATTTATACTCATCTGGCAGCATGGCACAGTCCCACAAGAGTTTAAGGATGCTTCTATTGTACATCTCTACAAGCATAAAGGAGACCGCTCTGTCTGTGATAACCACAGAGGTATTTCCCTCTTGTCTGTTGCCTGGAAAATACTGGCACGCATTGTCCTCAACAGGATATGCTGTCTCACTGCTACGGTCTACCCAGAGTCTCAATGTGGATTCAGACCTGGAAGAGGTACAGTGGACATGATCTTCACAATGCGACAGATAGAAGAGAAAAGTAGGGAACGGAACATGGACCTCTACATGGTGTTTGTCGATCTCACCAAGGCATTCGACACAGTTAATAGACCTGGCCTGTGGAAGATACTTCACAAAGTTGGTTGCCCTGACAAGTTCATTTCCATCATAAGGTCTTTCCATGAGGGAATGCAAGCAAAAGTCCAAGGGAATGGAGATACCTCTGACCCATTTCCAGTGACAAATGGTACCAAGCAAGGCTGTGTCCTGGCCCCAACACTCTTCTCCATTGCCTTTTCTTTCATGCTCATGGAGGCTTTTCGCGACCTGGATAAAGGAGTGCACATTCAGTTTAGAACAGATGGTGGCCTATTCGATCTGAGACGTTTACAAGCTCGGACGAAGACCATGTCAATGCTAGTCAGAGGCCTTCTGTTCGCTGATGACTGTGCCTTAGTTGCACACACACTGGAAGATATTCAGCTCATCACTGACAAATTTGCCACGGGTCAGAGAAATATGGTTTTACCATCAGTATTAAGAAGACGGAGGTCATGTACCAACCAGCCCCCGGAAAATGCCATGTTCACCCTGTGGTAACTATCAACAACAGCCCGCTCAAGTCCGTAGAGAAGTTTTGTTACCTCGTAAGCACCCTCTCTTACTCTGCAACCCTTGACGAAGAGATCAACCAGCGACTAGCCAAGGCAAGTGGTTCCTTTGGCATGCTTAGGAGGTTGTGGGATGAACGTGGTATCAAGCTCCACACCAAGATTTAAGTGTTCAAGGCTGTCGTTCTTGCCTCCCTCCTGTATGGTTGTGAGACGTGGACACCTTATCACCGACATATCAAGCTTCTTGAACAGTTCCAACAGCGATGCCTGAGATCCATATGCGGTATCAAGTGGCAGGATAGAGTGACCAATACAGAGGTATTGGACAAATGCAAGTTACCCAGCATTGAAAGCCTGATCATCAAGGCCCAGCTACGTTGGACTGGACATCTGGCCAGGATGGAGGACATTAGGATCCCAAAGGCAATGTTCTTCAGCCAACTGCAGCAAGGAAAGAGGTCAGTCGGCAGACCCCGTCTCTGTTACAAAGACATCTTCAAAGCTACCCTTAAATCCTGTGACATGGATATCAACTCTTGGCAACATTCAATTCAACTTCATTTATATAGCACCATTTCACAACAAGTCATCTCATAGCACTATCAACTGTAGGGGGGGACCCCCACAGTTGCAGAAAGACCCCAGCAATCAGGCTGCAACATAATGCCCAAGATCGACTCGCATGGCACCATTTGTGTACGCAGGGCGTCAAGCACTTTGAACAGTCCAGGACCACACACTTAATCGAGAAGAGAGCTCGAAGGAAGGCTTCAGCTATGCCATCTTCCAGCAGTAACACAACTCTCATTTGCAGTGTCTGCAACAGAGTTTGTCTGTCCAAGATTGGACTTATCTCCCACCAGAAGACACACCGGTGAACTATACTTCGCAAGATACTCATGCATCGCCAGCGACGCGAGACTCCATCATCAGTATCAAAAGCTGCACTAAGGTCTAAAAGGACAAGTGCAGAAACAAGTCCTTTATCAGATGTGATAAGGAGGTCATTACTGACCTTCGCTAAGGCTGTTTCAGTACTATGATGGATTCTAAACCCAGATTGAAACTCTTCAAATAAACCATTTCCCTACAAGTGGTCAAATAATTGCGTATTCTAGACTTGTTATAGTTATTTACATTATGATGTATACACTAAATTTGTACTTTTATTGTCCACTCATCTTATCCAGTACACTACACTGTTTGCCTATGTTGCAGTCGCCCCACACTGGCTAACACATCTCACAGTGCTACTTGGGTGATGCCACTGATTCCAAGCCCTATTACTGTCTTTGTTGCAGCTGTTGGTGGCCCATGGCCTCTCTTCCCCAACAAGATTGAGGCTTGTCCACAGTAAAGACAAAGTTTTAAATACAGAAAAATGTTACATTTGGAACAATATAAAAGCATACCTGTTATGTCCGGAAATGAGTGACCATGGATGGAGGCAGTGACTGAACTGAACGATGGTCATTGAAGAAATGGCTAACAGCACAGGGAACATACATATAAGCTAATGTTAGCTGGGTGCAGAGATCCAGGCTGGTGTTACTGTGGAGGCAGAGTGCCAAAGAGGACAACTCCTGCCGAGTCCCCTCAAATAGGCAGGGCGTGCTGATGTCACATCCGTGCCATCTGCTGTTGTTAATATGTTAATACACAACAATGCCCTTCCTCCATTGCAGTCAGTGTCTCCTCTCCAAACTGTTTTTCTATTGGCTCAGTTACAGTTTCAGCAGAGTCTTCACTATGAAGTCTACACCACTCTATATATAGTTCAAGAAATCTGTCAGTTTGTCTGTCTCAGTCAGTGTGTTCCGCACATATTTCCCGAACCATTCATCGAACTGGCCTCAGATTTGATACGTGCTGTGCTGAGGTTATGAGTGTGTGCATCCTCGAATTTCAGCCTCCCCGGATATGTGGAAGTTTAGGAGGGGAATCTTTAATGAACAAAATGGGATCCATCGGGGCGCTGTGGGCGTTCATAGCTGTGACATCAGACGCACACTGTGTTCCTATGATGTCACATGACCATATAAGGAGTTCTGAACAACTCCTCCTATGTCATGCAGACATCACAGGCGCACTGTGAGGTCAGAACACTTTCTACGGGCATCCAGAAATACTTGCTTAACCATGTCAGAGATCAAAGGCAAGCATCACCATGGTTACTGTTGCCATGGTAACAGTAACTTTCTATGGGCATGCAGAAATGTTTGTTTACACCTGCTTTCTATGGGCATGCAGAAATACTTGCTTACACTTGCTTTCTACGAGCATGCACTGGTATACACTAGTTACAATGAATTACAACTCACGATAAGAAACTCCAATGTAAAGCGGTAGGGGAGGGGGTCCCTTAGATCCATAATTATACTCATATATTTCTGTTATGATCCATGCACCATAGCTTTTTTGCAATAAAGAAATACAAGCAATTCCTTGATAAAGTGCACTTTACTACAATGTAGTACTGGTAATGGATCAGTCGTTCACATATCAATCACACGTTAGCCAGAGCTAAGGCTATGTGTGCATTGTATACATGTTAGCACACGACGTTAGCATAACTACAATTTTACAATGAGCAACAGCTAGGTTCCAGCATAAGCAGTCACTAGCACTGATTACCCACCTTAGCTTACAAACATAAGAAAAAGGTTGTTTGGAACTGCTATGACAACAGATGAGCAATGCCTAAACCCACTACATTTATCTCCCAATGCCTGGGATTAGGGAGGTGGGCAGCCAAGTCCACAGAGCCCATGGAGTGAACACTGAGGCTATTGGCTCACTCAGCTGTGGGAGCCAGTGTGGCTAAAATATGAATATAATGAATTCTAAATAAAATAATACAGTGGTGTGAAAAAGTGTTTGCCCTTCCTGATTTCTCATTTTTTGTATGTTTGTCACACTTAAATGTTTCAGATCATCAAACAAATTTAAATATTTGACAAAGATAACATATGCAAACACAAAATGCAGTTTTTCAATGAAGGTGTTTGTTATTAAGGGTAAAGAAAAGTCCAAACCTACATGGCCCTGTGTGGAAAAGGTGATTGCCCCCCTCCCCGTTAAAACATAAATTAACTGTGGTTTATTACATCTTTCTCTAGCCCCAACCAGGCCTGATTACTTCCACACCTGTTCTCAATCAAGAAGTCACTTAAATAGGACCTGCCTGACAAAGTGATGTAGACGAAGAACTCCAAAGTATTGAGAATGAAGTACGTTGCGGTAATGCACCTGTAAGCTGATTGCCAACCTCCATTCAAATCTAAAAGAAGTGGCGTAGACCAAAAGATCCTCTAAAGCTAGAAATCATGCTGCGATCCAAGGAAATTCAGGAACCAATGAGAAACAAAGTAATTGAGATCCGTCAGTCTGGAAAAGCTTATAAAGGCATTTCTAAAGCTTGGGGACTCCAGCGAACCACAGTGAGGGCCATTATCCACCAATGGCGAAAACATGGAACAGTGATGAACCTTCCCAGGAATGGCTGGCCGACCAAAATTATCCTAAGAGCGCAGCGACGACTCATCCAAGAGGTCACAAAAGACCCCACAACAACATCCAAAGAACTGCAGGCCTCACTTGCCTCAGTTAAGGTCGGTGTTCATGACTCAACCATAAAAGACTGGGCAAAAATGGCCTGCATGGCAGAGTTCCAAGACGAAAACCACTGCTGAGCAAAAACGACATAAAGGTTCATCTCAGTTTTTTCAGAAAACATATTGATGATCCCCAAGACTTTTGGGAAAATACTCTGTGGACTGACGGGACAAAAGTTGAACTTTTTGGAAGGTGTGTGTCCCATTACATCTGGCGTAAAAGTAACACAGCATTTCAGAAATGGAACATCATACCAACAGTAAAATATGGTGGTGGTAGTGTGATGGTCTGGGGCTGTTTTGCTGCTTCAGGACCTGGAAGACTTGCTGTGGCAAATGGAACCATGAATTCTGCTGTCTACCAAAAAATCCTGAAGGAGAATGTCCGGCCATCTGTTTGTGACCTCAAGCTGAAGCGCACTTGGGTTCTGCAGCAGGACAATGATCCAAAATACACCAGCAAGTCCACCTCTGAATGGCTTAAGAAAAACAAAATGAAGACTTTGGAGTGGCCTAGTCAAAGTCCTAACCTGAATCCAATTGAGATGGTGTGGCATGATCTTAAAAAGAGAGTTCATGCTCAAAAACCCTCCAGCGTGGCTGTATTACAGTAATTCTGCAAAGATGAGTGGGCCAAAATTCCTCCACAGCGCTGTAAAAGACTCATTGCCAGTTATCCAGTTATCACAAAATGCTTGATTACGGTTGTTGCTGCTAAGGGTGGCCCAGCCAGTAATTAGGTTTAGGGGGGAATCACTTCTTCACACAGGGCCATGTACAGTGGGGTAAAAAAGTATTTAGTCAGCCACCAATTGTGCACGTTCTCCCACTTAAAAGATGAGAGGGGTCTCCAATTTTCATCATAGGTATACCTCAACTATGAGAGACAAAATAAGAAAAAAAAAATCCAGAAAATCACATTGAAGGATTTTTAATGAATGAATTGGTAAATTCCTCGGTAAAATAAGTATTTGGTCAATAACAAAAGTTCATCTCAGTACTTTGTCATTGCCAACAAAGGGTATATAACAGAGGCCAAACGTTTTCTGTAAGTTTTCACAAGGTTTTCACACACTGTTGCTGATATTTTGGCCCATTCCTCCATGCAGATCTCCTCTAGAGCAGTGATGTTTTGGGGCTGTCGCTGGGCAACACAGACTTTCAACTCCCTCCAAAGATTTTCTATTGGGTTGAGATCTGGAGACTGGCTAGGCCACTCCAGGACCTTGAAATGCTTCTTACGAAGCCACTCCTTCATTGCCCGGGTGGTGTGTTTGGGATCATTGTCATGCTGAAAGACCCAGCCACGTTTCATCTTCAATGCCCTTGCTGGTGGAAGGAGGTTTTCACTCAAAATCTCACGATACATGGCCCCATTCATTCTTTCCTTTACACGGATCAGTCGTCCTGGTCCCTTTGCAGAAAAACAGCCCCAAAGTATGATGTTTCCACCCCCATGCTTCACAGTAGGTATGGTATTCTTTCTCCTCCAAACACAAGTTGAGTTTTTACCAAAAAGTTCTATTTTGGTTTCATCTGACCATATGACATTCTCCCAATCCTCTTCTGGATCATTCAAATGCTCTCTAGCAAACTTCAGACGGGCCTGGACATGTACTGGCTTCAGCAGGGGGACACGTCTGGCACTGCAGGATTTGAGTCCCTGGCGGCGTAGTGTGTTTCTGATGGTAGCCTTTGTTACTTTGGTCCCAGCTCTCTGCAGGTCATTCACTAGGTCCCCCCATGTGGTTCTGGGATTTTTGCTCACCGTTCTCATGATAATTTTGACCCCACGGGGTGAGATCTTGCGTGGAGCCCCAGATCGATGGAGATTATCAGTGGTCTTGTATGTCTTCCATTTTCTAATAATTGCTCCCACAGTTGATTTCTTTACACCAAGCTGCTTACCTATTGCAGATTCATTCTTCCCAGCCTGGTGCAAGTCTACAATTTTGTTTCTGGTGTCCTTTGACAGCTCTTTGGTCTTGGCCATAGTGGAGTTTGGTTTCTGACTGTTTGAGGTTGTGGACAGGTGTCTTTTATACTGATAACGAGTTCAAACAGGTGCCATTAATACAGGTAACGAGTGGAGGACAGAGGAGCCTCTTAAAGAAGTTACAGGTCTGTGAGAGCCAGAAATCTTGCTTGTTTGTAGGTGACCAAATATTTATTTTACCGAGGAATTTACCACTTAATTCATTAAAAATCCTTCAATGTGATTTTCTGGATTTTTTTTTTTTCTCATTTTGTCTCTCATAGTTGAAGTATACCTATGATGAAAATTGGAGACCTCATCTTTTAAGTGGGAGAACTTGCACAATTGGTGGCTGACTAAATACTTTTTTGCCCCACTGTAGGTTTGGATTTTTTCCCTATTAATAATGAATGCCTTCATTTAAAAACTGCATTTTATGTTTACTTGTCATCTTTGTCTAATATTTAAATTTGTTTATGATCTGAAAGATTTAAGTGTGACAAACGTACAAAAAATGAGAAATCAGGAAGGGGGCAAACAGTTATTCATACCACTGTAAATAGGATAAAGTCTTTACCTGTACAGTAGAAAAAGAGGACCCATGGCATCAATTTGGAGTGACTCCCATTCATGAAGCTGATTCCAGCCTATGAATGAGCTTCACACTGTTTACATGCGTGTGTGCTTTTCTTGGTCCAGTTTTCTTTTTGCACCTAATTTTTTCATTACAGTCTTTGTTTGTCTTTTCCATTTGGCTCAGCTTTGCAGCACTCCCTTCTGACTGCCCACGTTCTGTTGTTAAACCCTGGCTTGAGCTTTGCTCTGGGCTGTGTAATTTTTAATGGAGCCACAGAGTCCAGGATGGCTTGGCAAGAGGAATAAAACCAGGAATTAAACTCCTCTGTATCAGAGAGCATGTCAGGGGGAGCACAGACCTGAGTAAAAGCAACGGAAAAATGACCAGCAGTGGAAGGGTTAAAAGTGCGACAAAGCCAAGTAGGAGCGCAGGTTTCAGCTTTGGTACAGGAGAAGGCGCATCAAATAATCTCGATATATGATCAGAGAACACATTGTCAGAGATCTCCAAGTTAAACACAAAGTGTGAAAGAACAAGGTCTAATGTATGTCTGTGTTCATTTGTAGGACCACCAGATAAAAACTGTTTCAAGCTAACCCTTTAAAATTCCGGCTTTCATAATACATATGCACCCCACGAGAGAGGGTGGATACTGACAGTGCAATGGAGCGCCACAGAATTGGAAAGGGTTAAAACAACTAGTACATACCTGTGCATGCCCATAGAAACCAAGTATAAGCAAGCATTTCTGCATGCCCGTAGTAACTGTTACCATGGCAACAGTAACCATGGTGAAACCTGCCTTTGATCTTTGATGTCGTCATTGGACTGATGCCTGACTTTGATCTTTGTCACCACTCGTTCAGTGATGCCTGCCTTTGATTTTTTTGATGTCATAGTGAGTCCTATGATCTTTGATGTCATAGTGAGTCCTATAATCGTGACACACACAAAGATTGTGACTTTGATGGTGTCATAGCGAGTCCTATGATCGTGACACACAGTCCTATGATCGTGGCACACAGACAGATTTCTTGAATTATATGACGAGTCCTATGATCTTTGATGTCACACCAATCGTTCAGTGATGCCTGCCTTTGATCTGTGAAGCCTGCCTTTGATCTTTGATGTCTTGGCGAGTCCCTATGATCTTTGATGTCATAGTGAGTCCTATGATCGTGAATGATGCCTGCCTTTGATCTTTGATGCATACCCGTGCATCACTAAGCCTATGATGTGCCTGTGAACAGATGCCATACATATGGCAAGTCCATTTGATCGTTAATTTGTCTCAACAGTGGTGAAGGTACCAGGGTGGATGTGCATCGGGGCACATCATCATGTATTGACCTGACTCTGGTATCTGATTCTTTAGTGAGCACCTGTGAATGGATGGTTATGAACAGTAAAACTATGGGAAGTGATCACTTCCCAGTACTTAGTCATTAAAACTGAAGTATGTATACAAGAGGGAAGATGTTTTACAAGATGGTGTTTTGACAAGGCAGACTGGGGAAAATTTAGGCAATACTGTGTACAATCATGTCATTTGGTAACATTTGAATCGGTGAATTCAAAAAGGGCCCAAGTCCCCTTTGAAAAAGTGTGGACTTGGGCCCTTTTTGAATTCACAGATTCATTTGAAGGTGGCATAGAAGAGTGTTCAAGTCAGGTATCCAATCATATTCTGAATGCTGCACTAGCAAGTATACTTAAGAAAACTACACGGAGTAGGAAGAAGGTTGTACCCTGGTGGAATGAGGAATGTAGTATTGCCGTAAAGGAGCGAAACAAGGCATTCAGAGAGCTGAGGAAGAACATGAATAGTGAAAATTTAATAGATTATAAAAAGAAAAGGGCAGTAGCTCGAAAGATTATTAAAAACAAGAAAAGGTCAACATGGACAGAATTTTGTTCCACCCTTGGTAGGAAAACAGGAATAGGTGATGTCTGGGGTATGTTTAAAAAACGAGTGGGAAGAGGGTGTCAGTTAAAAGTCCCAGCTCTTGTGGATGGGGACAAGATGGCTGTATCAAACAAAGGGCAGAAGTCTGAGATGGAGCATTTGCTGCAGTGCATAGAGGAGAACATCTTGGTGAGAGTCATAGACAGCAAAAGGAGCATAAACTCAGAAAATGCAAACTTAAAAAAGGAAGTGAAAGAAGATATGACTGTTAGACCTCGAGCTCACAATGTCGGTGCTTAAAGGGCCTATATCATGCTATTTTAAGCCTTTCAGAGTAAACTATTTTTTTAATTATTTTTTTTGTTGTTACTTATTTGTACCCGCAGGTAGACTTGGTTTGCAGTCTGGTGACAAGCCACTGGCTGCCGGTCGCTGCGTGCGCGAGCGCCCTAAACCTACATGTTTTTTTGGTATGCGGGAGGAAACCGGAGAAATCCCGGAGTAAACCCGCGCAACACGGGGAGAACATGCAAACTCCACACAGCTCACTGTTGGTCGGGGGCTGGGATCGAACCCACGATCTCACGATCCCCGTGATCCCCCGGCCGAGGGTAAACTGTGCTGCCACAGTGCTAAACCACTGTGCCACCGTGCAGCCTGTATAACTATATGCATGCATGTGATAGTATATTACCTTTGGTACACTGGAGAATGAATTTCTTATGAAATGAGTTATTTTCGCGAGCTACTTTTCCAACCCGGAAGTAAGATGCCTCGATCTCACACTCTTACACAGTATTGCCTAAATTTTCCCCAATCATGTCATTTGGTAACATTTGAAGGTGGCATAGAAGAGTGTTCAAGTCAGGTAACCAATCATATTCTGAATGCTGCAATAGCAAGTATACCTAAGAAAACAACACAGGGTAGGAAGAAGATTGTACCCTGGTGGAATGAGGACTGTAGTATTGCAGTAAAGGAGCGAAACAAGGCATTCGGAGAGCTGAGAAAGAATATGAATACAGTGATCCCTCGCTACTTCGCGCCTCACCTTTCGCGCCCTCAGTGCATCGCGGATTTTTCAAAAATATTCATCAAAAATTCAAAATTGAGAAAAAATGGGCGGGCGCTAGCAGAAGGCAGGGAGACTACATTAGAACATCAGGTATCAACACGGAGCGCCCGCACAACTCAAAATCCACCTCTGTTCGCTGTTCTCGTGTTGGCTCGGGAATCTCGCAAGCTGATTGGCCGAGACGTTTTACCCAGCTTCTCTCCCTGCCGAGCGCCCATACCCAGCGAAGGAAGACCGCATTCATTGTTCTTTATCGCTCGTGTTGCTGAGTCTCGCCGCGTGGAACTTTTCGCTGTTCTCTTGTGAAAAGAGAACTTTAGTGAAAAATAGTGAAAAAAGTGAAAAGACTATTTTTTTTTGTGCGAAATAGTCTTCCCGTCAAGCCACTACGCCGCCTCCTGCAGCTTCTCCAGCTCTATCGGAAGCTGCCCTCGACGATCCTGCGCCTCTAGCACCTGACGATGAGGCGTCACCTGAGGAGCAGTAAAGCTCTCATTAACCTGTGCAGTAAATCATTTTCATCTTGAGTTACGTATCTTGTTATAAGAATAAGAGTTCTAAAAACATATTTATGTACTCTTTATTTACATCTACGTATGTATGTACACACACACACACACACACACGTATCATATGAGAGAGAGAGTGAGAATGAACGTACGTATTTATGGGTGACGTCATTAGGGGTGACGCTACTTCGCGGTTTTTCACTTTTCGCGGTCGGTTCTGGAACCCATTAACCGCGATAAGTGAGGGATCACTGTAGTGGAAATTTAATAGATTATGAAAAGAAAAGGGCAGTAGCTCAAAGGATTATTAAAAACAGGAAGAGGTCAACATTGAATTTTGTTCCACCCTTGGTAGGAAAGCGGAACTAGGTGATGTCTGGCCTTTGTTTAAAAAAAAAAAAAAAAAAAAAAAAGTAGGGAAAAAGGAATCAGTTAAAGTCCCAGCTCCAGTGGATGGGGACAAGATGGCTGTATCAGACAAAGAAAAGGCAGACGTCCTAGGTAGAGCATTTGCAGCAGTGCATAGAGGAGAACATCTTGGTGAGAGTCATAGACAGCAAAGGGCTGCACGGTGGCGCAGTGGTTAGCACCGCGGCAGCACAGTTTACCCTAGGCCGGGGGATCACGGGGATCATGAGATTATGGGTTCGATCCCTGCCCCCGGCCAACAGTGATCTGTGTGGAGTTTGCATGTTCTCCCTGTGTTTGCGTGGGTTTACTCCGGGATTTCTCCGGTTTCCTCCCACATGCTAAAAACATGCAGGTTAGGGAGTTAAGGGGCGCTTGCGCACGCAGCGACCGGCAGCTGGTGGCTTGTCACCAGACTGCAAAACAAATCTACCTACGGGTACAAATAAAGTAACCTGAACCTAACCAAGTATTGAGTGTATACATGGACATACTTTTCAGTCGGCCAACATTTCTATTAAAAAAAAATATATATTTTTTTAAATTATTTTTATGTAATTCTGATTTTTTGAGAAACTGAATTTGGGGTTTTCATGGGCTGTAAGCCATAATCATCAAAAATAAAATAAACACTTGAAATATATCACTGTGTAATGAATCCATATAATATATGGGTTTCACTTTCTGAAATGAGTGACAAAAAAATTAAACTTTTTCATGATATTCTAATTTTTTGAGATGTACTGTACCTGTATATCTTTGTATAAGGAGTTCTGAACAACTCCTTACATGTGGAAAAAATTATCCATCCTTGGTAGCCTAAAGTCAATTCTATGGGAAGCCAATGCAGAAAAACCAAAATGGGAGAAATGTGTTCTCTTAAATTAATCCTGGTCGGTACACATGCAGCAGCATTCTGAATGAGCTGAAAAGTTTATGGACTTATAAGGACAACTTGATAAGAGTTGCAATAATCCAACCTGGAAGTAACAAAAGCATGAATTAATTTCTCTGCATCATTTAAAGACAGGATTGGCCTAATTTTAGCAATGTTGTGCAAGTGAAAGTGGGCAGTCCTAGAGCTTTGTCTTAAATGTGTATTAAAGGACAAATCCTGGTCAAAAACCACACCTAGGTTCCTTGCAATGTCACTAGGGGCCAGAACAACATCATCTAGTTTGATTACTTCTTGACAAAATGCGTTACTTGCATTTTTGGGCCCAAATACAATAAGTTCGATTTTATCCGCATTTAGCAATAGGAAGTTTGGCATCATCCAATTTTTGGTTAAGATCATTTGGTTTCATTGATAAACATAATTGAGTGTCATCTGCATAGCAGTGGAAGTTGATGTAGTTTTTCTCTTCCCTATCCAGATATCTCTCTTAAGCATGTCTGCGAGAAGAAGATTTCTTCTAATATGGAGCTCTGTCACCAGGAGAGGAGCACCAGTCTGGACCAGAAGAAACCACCTCCACCACAGTTTAAAGAGGAAGATGACGAATATGGCACCAGTGGGCAAATGGAGGAGGTTCACCTGAATCAGGAGACTGATCCCTCTGTGATGATGGCTACATATAAGGGACATGACCACTCTTACAGCATTCCTTTATCCAAGAACACTAATCAAGAAGGAAACAATCATGTCGACTCAAAATCTTCTCCAAACACAGTGGTAAAGCCATTTGCCAGCAACACTTGTGGGAAGAGATTTCGTGAAAGAAGATATTTATTGGCCCATGAAAAAAGTCACATACATAAGGAATCCCTTCACTGCAACACCTGTGGGAAAAAAATGAGATGTACATCACTACTTGTACTGCACATGAGAAGTCACACAGGTGAAAAGCCTTTTTCTTGTAAAATATGTGGAAAATGTTTCAGTCTGAGTAGTAATTTGTTAAAGCACATGAAAGCACATACTGGTGAGAAACCCTTTTCATGTGAAACTTGTGGAAAATGTTTCAACCAGCGATGTAGTTTAAAATATCATATGAGAACTCACACAGGAGAGAAGCCTTTTTCTTGTAAAACATGTGGACAATGTTTCAGTAAAGGTAGTTTGAAACGTCACATGAGAACGCATACTGGTGAGAAACCCTTTTCTTGTGAAACATGTGGAAAATGTTTCCCCCAGCAAAGTAGTTTGAAATATCATATGAGAACTCACACAGGTGAGAAACCCTTTTCTTGTGAAACATGTGGAAAATGTTACAAACAGAAGAGTAGTCTGAATTTTCACATGTTAACTCATACTGATGAGAATATAATGAAACATTACACAAGAGGGAATGCGGTATCAGTAAATATAGCAACTCCGAGTGTGATCAACATGACATCCGCAGTTACTATTTTCATGATACCATAACGACCTCAAGTGTAATTTTGCTTTTATGCAACAGTTCCGCAACCACTATTTGTGAAATGACAGCAATGGACAAAATATTACGATTTGTTTGTTTAACCAGTTATTTTGTGCAGCTGAGGAAAAAAATAGTCCCTTCTAAATGTAGCCAGTAACTGTTGCTAAACATCTCAATCAGCATGAAGATGTCTATTGTCATTTCACATACATGAAAACAAATTAAATATTGTCAAGTGCAAAAGTAATAAAGATTTTAGAACACATATACCTGTTTAGTTAGTACTGCAGAAGACCCGAGATCCAAACGTAGCCAATGCTGGTAGCTAGCTGGCTGCTAGTAGCTAGCATGCTTGCGATTTGGCACACTTTGCTCGCTTTTCTTCCCATTTTCAGATGAAACAAAGTCCATTACCAAAAAAGTATTGCGGTTTGTAAATCGATGCAATGAAGCCAACTCTAGCACTGCCTATATTTTTAAACAGACGTGAAATAGCTTCAGTGTTTACACAAGGGCAGACTGTAAATTAAATATAGCTTTTCTTTTTCAAAAGTGGTGCTTCTGGGTCAGATAAGAAATCTTTTCAAACAGCACCTCACTGTGGAAATTAGGATGTTCAGCACAGTATTGCAGTTGTCACTGAGTTAGTTGACAGTAAATTAGTGTTAGTTATTAACAGTTACATGAACACCTTTGAAGCAGAGTGATACATATACAGTAAAATGTTGGTGTGCAGTTATCATGGATTTTAGAAACTCCTGGAATCCTTATTGTCCAATCAAATTGCTTGGTCGGAACCAGCTGTTGTATAAGAAACCTTTATTAGTCCCACAATGGGGAAATTACAGGATTGCAGCAGCAAAGGTACAGTATAACAGAAGCCGTTTTCTTGTAAAACGTGGAAAATATTTCAGCCAGAAAAAAAACTTTAAAAATTCATATGAAAATGCACATAGTTGAGAAGCCTTTTACCTTGTGAAATGGTGAGAAAATGTCAATGACTGTAGTCACTTGAAATGTCACATTAAGAATTATACAAGTGAGAAGCCATTTTCTTGTATAATGTGTGGAAAATTAAAATCACGTGAGAACACTCACATGAGAGGCCACTTCTTTATAATCAGGTAAGATAAGCCTTTATCAGTCCCACAATGGGGAAATTCCAGGATTACAGCAGCAAAGGGATAGCAGCACTCAGAGCAATAGTTAATAAGATAATAAGAACTGGTTAGCTAAAGCAGTAGCTGAATATATGTACATATGTACACAGATATATACATAGTGCAGGAGCATTGCAGCTAGATGGAATAAACAGCATTTTGGTTTGTTAAATTACCTTGCAGAATATGAATAGGTACCCAGACAGTATATTTGGCATTTGAATTAAGTGTTGTTGCCACCCTCAGTAATAAATGTGGAAAAGGTTTTAAACAGTGGAATCATTTGCAGTCTCACATGAGATGTTTGAAATCTTATGTGATTTTTGTTGTTGTTGTTGTAAAATAATGATTGAAATCAATTATTTAACCCAAAATTATAATCAGAAAAGGCTGCAGAAATTCATACAGGTCAAAAGTACATTTCTAATTAAAAGTCTCTGATGGTCATATGAATTTATTTCATGACACACTCTTTGAGACTGGTCGTCCTCCCAAACACAGTTTTAACACACAACAGAGTTCGTGCTCACAGGGTCAAAACTTCAAAGCCAGAGGTTTAGCCTGGGGATGCATGATATAGCATTTAATTATTTTATTCACAATAACCAATATACCTTATTTTGAAAATAGTTTTGCTGATTGGTGGTGATTCTACAGTATATTGTTAATGCACATAATTTCCCCACCTATTTACATCTCTTGTCTTACAATGATGATTAACTGGCATATAGACGCATTCCCTGAGGGAAGTCAGACAACTACCTCAACTTAATATGAAAATACATGGTAGTTTTTAGTGACATGTTCAACAGAACTGTAAACTTCCTCATTTTAATAGTCTTGGAGGATACTGTTCCTGTATCAGCTGATGTCAAAAATAATAGATTTGCCAATGTATTATTTTTGATTGTTTTGGTATCGGCCAAGAAATTTGCATTGTGAAGAAACTGAACTGCAGTCCTTTAAAATGGTCGTCTCTGATGTTTTCGAAATTTGCAGCTGTAGTCTACTGAAACTGTAGTGGTAGAGAATCTGCCCTGCAGCTGGGAGGTTGTGGGTTCAAGCCCCAGCCAGGTCATCTCAAAGACCAAAGAAAAGATACTTTCTACCTTGTGCAGCTGAAGTCTACCGTTGTCTGTTTCAGGGCAGAAAATGACGCCACTGCCAGTATCATATTTGTGAAAGCCAAAATCAGTCACCAAGGTAAATATCTACCGATACTGATGTTAAGGCGATATATTGATCGATGCGTCCTGAGTTTTTCCCTTTCAAAGAGTTTGTAATTTTATGTGAGTGTTGAATTTAGCTATTCATTTAATAAACAAAATTTATGCACTGTAAAATTAGCAACTTAGTTTAACTTTCTATGAATTTACTGACTTTACTGTGTTCTCTATTTTATTACAAAAGCTGTTTTCACAAGATGTTTAAGAATGAGTAAGAAAAGCTCTCAGATTTAGTTACCTGTCAAAAAAGTTGCAAGTAATTGCTATTTTTCCCTTTAACTTTTTATACATTTTCTCAATCATGTTCTCTTCATTGTTATCATATCAATTGAAAAAATAAAGCAAATGAAGAAACTCATGAGCTTGGATTGTCTTTGTTCACTGTGGTGTTTTTGATTGATGAGAAAACTTCTGAATATCACATGCTTGGTGGATGAAATGATTAGACTCTCCAGTCACATCCTGTACTATCCTATCCTGTATGTATCCAAAAACCTGCAAGTTTGGTTAATTGGAGACTTTAAAGTGGCCCTTGGTGTGAAAGTGTGTGTGTGAATAGTGAAGGGATTGGCGCTGTACCATGGCTGCCTCATCCATCCAAGTGGATGACCTGTAATTTCCCTCTGGGGATTAGTAAAGTATATAAAATAAATAAATAATATTTGAGGTGGGAAATTTTATTATATACTAGCTCACTAACCCGCTCCTGTTTTACACCAACCAACAAATGGTTGGAAGTTACGCACAAGTTTGTTGCAGCCAACGTCTGCAGTACATGTTCACCGAGGTGTCTTCATGCTAGGGCATGTGGCGCCTCTGCATCTTGGAGCCATGCAGTAGAATCGTGAAGGCGGCGTAACCACCAGAGCCACAACAAATGATTGACGTGTGTGTGCTGCTTGGCTGAATAAACTAGCTGTACCTCGTTGGTCAACGTCTGTAAATGTTTGGCCATCTGTTTAAGATCTTTGCCTGTGTCAAAGATGGACAGTTAACTTTCTTCCATGAAACATTTAAGGTGAGAAATGCTCACAATTCTAGATGCACTGCTAGTAAAGCCGAGTTACCTCACTAGACATCCATGTTCTCACCTCTGTCATTAATCCATAGTTGATACTGTGGAAAAAGAGCCATATGGTTCCCCCTTTCAATAGGCTCATCCCCTTACTGCTTACTTTATTTGGGCTTTTACATTCCAATATTCACCGAATTTTAGTTGGTATTTTGGTTACGGTATTTTGGTATTTTAGTTATCGAATCCAACTCACCACTGGGTGGTGAGCTGGATCCAGTGGCAGGGGAGGATGTCATTCAGACCTTGTAGACCCAAACATATAGTGAGGGTGTGCTGGGAACGTCTGGCTGAGGCCCCTGTCCGGGAGGTCTTCAACTCCCACCTCCGGAAGAACTTCAACCACATTCCGAGGGAGTCTGGAGGCATGGAGTCTGAATGGGCCCTGTCCTCCACCTCCAATGTTGAAGCAGCTGCCCAGAGCTGCGGCCGCAAGGTCGTCGGGGCATCTCACGGTGGCAACCCCCGAACCAAGTGGTGGACACCAGTGGTGAGGGGGGCCATTAAGCTGAAGGAGTCCTATCAAGCTTGGTTGGCTTGTGGGACTCCCGAAGCAGCTGAGGTGTACCAGCAGGCCAAGCAGAGTGCAGCTCGGGTGGTTGCTGAAGCAAAAACTTGGGTATGGGAGGAGTTTGGTGAGGCCATGGAACAAGACTTTCGGTCAGCCTCGAAGAGATTCTGGCAAACTGTCCGGCGGCTCAGGAGGGGGAAGCAGCTCCCTGTCCACACTGTGTATGGTGTGGTTGGGGCACTGCTGACGTCTAATGGGGATATCGTAGGGCGGTGAAAGGAATATTTCGAGGATCTCCTCAATCTCACTGACACGCCTTCCACAGAGGAAGCAGGGCTTGTGGATGAGGGGGACGACTCGCCTATCACAGGGGCTGAGGTCGCCAAGGTGGTTAAAAATCCCTTTGGTGGCCGGGCCCTGGAGGTGGATGAGATTCGCCCTAAGTACCTCAAGGCCCTGGCTGTTGTAGGACTGTCATGGTTGACACGCCTCTGCAACATTGCGTGGAGGTTGGGGGCAGTTCCTTTGGCATGGCAAACTGGGGTGGTGGTTCCTCCCTTCAAAAAAGGGGACCGGAGGGTGTGCTCCAACTTTAGAGGGATCACACTCCTCAGCCTCCCTGGGAAGGTCTATGCCAAGGTACTGGAGGGGAGAGTCCAACCGTTGATCGAACCTCGGATTCAGGAGGAGCAATGTTGTTTTTGTCCTGGCCATGGCACATCGGACCAGCTCTTTACCCTCTAGAGCACAGGTGTCAAACTCATTCCATGGAGGGCCAAGACCCTGCAGGTTTTACCTCCACCCAGTGTCTTCAACAGGTGATTTCTCTGAATTTCGTCCTACTGATTGCTGATCAGTGAAAACACCTGCTGAAGAGACTGGGTGGAAGTAAAACCTGCAGGGTCTTGGCCCTCCATGGAATGAGTTTGACACCCCTGCTCTAGAGAATCCTCGAGGGTTCGTGGGAGTTTGCCCAACCAGTTTACATGTGTTTTGTGGACTTGGAGAATGTATTTGACCACGTCCCTCGTGTTTTTTTGTGGGGGGTCCTCTGGGAGTATGGGGTATCAGGCTTGTTGTTACGAGCTATTCGGTCTCTGTATGACTGTTGTGAGAGCTTGGTCCATATTGCCAACACTCGGTCAGACTCATTCCCAGTGAGAGTTGGACTCCGCCAGGGCTGCCCTTTGTCACCGATCCTGTTCATAATTTTTATGGACAGGATTTCTAGGCGCAGCCAGGGAACGGAGGGTGTCATGCTTGGTGACCACAGGATGTCATCTCTGTTGTTTGCATATGATGTTGTCCTGCAGGCTTCATCCAGCAATGACCTACAGGTCTTACTGGGACGGTTTGCTGCTGAGTGTGAAGCAGCTGGGATGAGAATCAGTACCTCCTAGTCCAAGTCCATGGTCCTCAGCTGAAAAAGGTGGATTGTCCTCTCCGGGTTGGGGACAAGCTCCTGCCCCAAGTGGAGAAATTTAAGTATCTTGGGGTCTTATTCACGAGTGAGGGGAGAATGGAGCGAGAGATTGACAGACGGATCGGAGCAGCATCTGCAGTGATGTGGATGTTGTACCGGTCTGTTGTGGTGAAGAGAGAGCTAAGCTCTAGGGCAAAGCTGTCGATTTACCAGTCAATCTATGTTCCTACCCTCACCTATGGTCATGAGCTTTCAGTAATGGCCGAAAAAATGAGATCGCGGATACAAGCGGCTGAAATGAGCTTTCTTCATAGGATTGCTGGACTCACCCTCAGAGATGGGGTGAGGAGCGCAGTCATCTGAGAGAGGCTCAGAGTAGAACCGCTGCTCCTCCACATTGAAAGGAGCCAGTTGAGGTGGTATGGGCATCTGATCAGGATGCCTCCTGGACGCCTCCCACTTGAGGTGTTTCGGGCACGTCCCACTGGGAGGAGACCCCGGGGCAGACCCAGGACTCGCTGGAGAGACTGCCTCCCAACTGGTTTGGGAATGCCTTGGTATCCTCTCTGAAGAGCTGGAGCAGGTGGCTGGGGAGAGGGAAGTCTGGGCTTCTCTGCTTGAACTGCTGCCTCCGTGACCCAGACCTCCGGAAAAGTGGTAGAAGATGGATGGATGGATTGATTTTGGTTACACTGACAACTAAAGTTAACCACCCAACATTAATCTCAAATACAGCGTCGCTACTAATAACTGATGTTGTAAATGGCAACAGCGGAAGGGTTAGGTGAACTGGGGCTCATTAGCATTTAAAGCAAAGATTCAAGATTGAAAGATTTTATTTGTCAATGCTACTATATGTACAGAGCATACAGGAGAATTGAAATGGTGTTTCTCTCTCTCTTCAGTGGTGTGCACAATATAAAAGAAAAAGAATAGGGCTGGAAAAAAACAACAGCAGTCTATGTACAGTAATGCTACCTGTAGTGCAAATGGCGACAAAAGATAGACCTGGACCTCCCATAGTGTAAATAAAGATAAACGATAAATGAGACCCAGCAATCCTATATATACAGGTAGAGCAGTAATACTCATAGTTGCAAGTTCAATGGGGAAGTGAAGGTGCAGAGAGTGATCAGTATTGTAATAAGAGACAGCAGCAGATATTCAGTGTCCTACAATTGTCTCTTGTTGCTGTGACTCCAGTTCATAACATTCATTGATATTTGTCCAGTTCCATAATATTACGGATGTTAATGACCTTGGCTTCTTCAGGTGATCCGTTTAATTTGATGTATACTTTACAGTTTGATGTCCAGGTGTTTTGAATCTTTTTCTGCTTTCTCAGGTATCTTGTTTTTCTGGCTATTTCTGCGTTTTCTTTTGTAAGGTGCTCGTTTATGTTGGACTATAAATGTTGGACTATAAATCATTGGTCTTACTGTGCTGTTCGCTGTTTCTGCCTTGTCTTGGCTACTGTGTAGAGGTCTGGGGAGACACCTACAAGACCAACCTAGTCAATGTGCACATTACAAAAAAGAGCTATGTTTTTAAAGTCACATGTCATAAGGTTCATCGATTTGGTTGGATTTGGGACGGCACGGGTCATGTACAGGGCAATTAATAGTCAACTCCCAACTAATGTACAAAAAATATTTTAAAAAGAGACAATGATTTTTTCCGGTTCCGGTTCCGCCGGACCGGTGGCGCCACACGAGTAGGCTGCCTGTTGCAACAGCCTTTTTTTTTTTTTTTTTTTTTTTTTAATCTTCCTTCTTCTTTCTACACCTTTCACTCTGTATATATATCACGGACGCACGGATCGCCCCGGGGGTCTCCCGGGTCGGCGGACGGAGCCACGGTTTGCAGCGGGAGACGCTACAGCGGGGAGGAGCTAGTGCTAGCTAGCACTTGGCCGCCGCCCGGTGCTAATGGGAAACTCGACATACCGGGAGCTGTAGCGAAAACGACGCGGGTGCCGGGCTGGAGTTTAGGCGGCGTGCAAGAAATATAAGACAGAATAATAGAGCGATGGCAAGAACCAAGCAGACCGCCCGTAAAATCTACTGGAGGAAGAAGCCCCCCAGGATGCAGCTAGCCACCAGGGCTGCTCGGAGAGGCGCTCCGGCCACCGGCAGAGTGAAGAGGCCTCGCCGTCACAGGCCCGTGGCTCTGAGAGAGATCCGTCGCTGCCAGAAATCCACGGAGCTGCTCATCCGTAAGCTGCCCGTCCAGCGCCTGGTGAGGGAGATCGCTCAGGACTTCAAGACCGTCCCGCGTTTCCTGAGCTTCGCCGTCATGGCTCTGCAGGAGACCAGCGAGGCCCACCTGGTGGTCTCTTCTTTGCTAAGGGGGTCATCATCATGCCCAAAGACTTCCAGCTGGCCCGCTGCATCCGCAGAGAGAGAGCTTAGACTTTCTGCTGCACATTCACCAACCAACCATAATGCTCTGCACTGTGTCTATATATATATATTTATAGTAATATGGACATATGTTTAGTAGATGTTGTTTTTTCTTGCCTTCTGATTGTTGCTCTGAGTGTTGCTATCCCTGTGCTGTTGCAATCCTGGAATTTCCCCATCGTGGGACTAATAAAGGCTTATCTTATATGGCCTTTGTGCAAATGGTTGCAGTAGAGTGCAGAGACATATAGCAGCAAATGTACAGTGCATTCGGAAAGTAATCCCGGCACCTCACTTTTTCCACTTTTTATGTTACCTTATTCCAGAAGGGATTAAATTCATTTTTGTCCTCAAAATTCTACACACAATACCCCATACCCCATAGGAGACCAGGCTTGCTAAGAGGAGCTACAGTGTGAAGTTACAAAAAAACTTCTCAGCTAACAACTCTGCTTCTGTCTGGAGAGGCCTACGGAATATCACCAACTACAGGAGACCATCCCCCCACCCTGCGGAAAACCTCCAGCTGGCTAATGACCTAAACAGCTTTTACTGCAGGTTTGAAAAGAACCTACAGTTCTCACCTCCCACCCACACAAAAGGATTATCTGCAGCCCCAGGAACTCCATCCCTCCTCCACTCTGACCTCCCACCAGCACTAATGATCTGTGAAGAGGAGGTGCGCCGGGTCTTTCAGAGACAAAAGATCAAGAAGGCTGCAGGACCTGATGGTGTGTCTCCGTCCTGCCTGAGAGTCTGCTCCAACGAGTTGGCCCCCATCTTCACCCGGATCTTTAACAGATCACTGGAGCTGCGTGAAGTGCCTTCCTGCTTCAAATGCTCCATCATCATTCCAGTTCCCAAGAAACCCTCTATTACAGGATTAAACGACTACAGACCTGTTGCCCTGACCTCTGTGGTCATGAAATCCTTGGGGAGATTGGTGCTGAACCACCTGAAGGTCATCACAGGCCCCCTGATGGACCCACTGCAGTTTGCCTACCGGTCAAACAGGTCAGTGGATGATGCAGTGAATATGGGACTACATTACATCCTGCAACACCTCGACTCCCCAGGGACGTACGCCAGGATCCTGTTTGTCGACTTCAGCTCAGCGTTCAACACCATCATCCCAGGCATTCTTCATCAGAAACTCCTCCAGCTCAAGGTGCCCCCCTCCACCTGCCTGTGGATCTCCAGCTTTCTGACTGACAGGTGGCAACAGGTGAAGCTAGGGAGATTTACATCCAGCTCCCGAAAAATTAGTACTGGCGCCCCCCAAGGATGTGTCCTTTCCCCACTGCTCTTCTCCCTCTACTCCAACGACTGCACCTCAGAGGACCCTTCGGTGAAGCTCCTGAAGTTTGCGGACGACACCACAGTCATCGGTTTGATCCGGGATGATGATGAGTCTGCATACAGGCGGGAGGTGGAGCAGCTGATCCTCTGGTGCAGCCAGAACCATCTTGAACTTAACCCAGCCAAAACGGTGGAGATGACTGTGGATTTCAGGCGACACCCCCCTTCATTCCCCCCACTCACCATCCTCAACAGCACAGTGTCCACTGTGGACTCCTTCAAGTTTCTGGGTACCACAATCTCCCGGAACCTGAAGTGGTCCTCCCATATTGACACTGTCCGGAAAAAGGCCCAGCAGAGGTTGTTTTTTCTGCGTCAGCTCAAGAAGTTTGATTTGCCTCAGGAGCTGCTGGTTGTCTTCTACACCGCCATCATCCAATCTGTCCTCTGCTTTTCCATCACTGTCTGGTTTGGATCTGCCACTAAACAGGACAAGACCAGACTGCAGCGGATCATTAAGTCTGCGGAGAGGATCATTGGTACCGACCTACCCTCCATTGAGAACTTATATCGGTCCATAACCAGGAAACGGGCGGGAAACATCTGTGCTGACCCATCACACCCCGGCCACAAACTGTTTGAACTTCTATCTTCTGGTCGTCGTTACAGATCACTGAAGGTCAAAACCACCCGTCACAGGAACAGTTTCTTTCCTCAAGCCATCACTCTGATGAACTCCTAACATTCACCTAGTCCTACCTGTTTGCTGTACTCATGACTTTTCATCCATTATTACATTGCACATAACTCTCACACTGCTTTTTACTTCATTCACATTATAAGATAAGATAAGATAAGATAAGCCTTTATTAGTCCCACAATGGGGAAATTCCAGGATTGCAACAGCACAGGGATAGCAACACTCAGAGCAACAATCAGAAGGCAAGAAAAAACAACATCTAGCAAACATATGTCCATATTACTATAAATGTATATATATAGACACACAGTGCAGAGCATTATGGCTGGTGGATGTGCAGCAGAAAGTCTAAGCTCTCTCTCCGCGGATGCAGCGGGCCAGCTGGAAGTCTTTGGGCATGATGGTGACCCCCTTAGTGAAGAAGAGACCACCAGGTGGGTCTCGCTGGTCTCCTGCAGAGCCATGACGGCGAAACTCAGGAAACGCAGGACGGTCTTGAAGTCAGTTGAAATTATATCACTGAATCTGAGTCCACATTGAAATACTGTGTGATTGTATATTTTTTCATATATTTCTGCAAAGTGTGGTTAGTCCGAGTAAATAACTGCATATATTCCTGTATATATTTGCATCCTTTTATAGAAACGTGGACAGACTGTAATTTACTGTACATACTCTGGTTGTCATTGAATCCTTATTTAAATCCTTCACCTGAACAACGAGAGCAAGTTTTTAGCCAAAGTCAAATTCCTTGTATGTGTTGTGCATACTTGGCCAATAAAGCTGATTCTGATTCTGATTCTGATTCTGATAATGACAAAATGAAAGTTTTTTTTTTTAGATTTTTGCAAATTTATTAAAAATAAACTAAGAAATCACATGTACATAAGTATTCACAGCCTTTGCTCAATACTTTGTTGATGCACCTTTGGCAGCAATTACAGCCTCAAGTCTTTTTGAATATGATGCCACAAGCTTGGCACACCTATCTTTGGGCAGTTTCACCCATTCCTCTTTGCAGCACCTCTTAAGCTCCATCAGGTTGGATAGAAAGCGTTGGTGCACAGCCATTTACAGATCTCTCCAGAGATGTTCAATTGAATTCAAGTCTGGGCTCTGGTTGGGCCACTCAAGGACATTCACAAAGTTGTCCTGAAGCCACTCCTTTGATATCTTGGCTGTGTGCTTAAGGTCATTGTCCTGCTGAAAGATGAACCATCACCGCAGTCTGAGGTCAAGAGCACTCTAGAGCAGGTTTTCATCCAGGGTGTCTCTGTCCATTGCTCCATTCATCTTTCTCTCTATCATGACTAGTCACCCAGTTCCTGCCACTGAAAAACATCCCCATAGCATGATGCTGCCACCACCGTTGGCATGGTTATGAGTGGTGCCTGGTTTCCTCCACATGATGCCTGGCATTCACGCCAAAGAGTTAAATCTTTGTCTCATCAGACCAGAGAATTTTTTTTCTCATGGTCTGAGAGTCCTTCAGGTGCCTTTTGGTTAACTCCAGGCGGGCTACCATGTGCCTTTTACTAAGGAGTGGCTTCCATCTAGCCACTCTACCATACAGGCCTGATTGGTGGATTGCTGCAGAGATGGTTGTCCTTCTGGAAGGTTCTCTTCTCTCCACAGAGGAACGCTAGGAACAATGACAGAGTGACCATCGCGTTCTTGGTCACCTCCCTGACTAAGGCCCTAAGGCCCTGATTGCTCCGTTTCGACAGCTGGCCAGCTCTAGGAAGAGTCCTGGTGGTTCTGAACTTCTTCCATTTATGGATGATGAAGGCTCATTGGAACCTTCAAAGCAGCAGAAATTTTCTGTACCCTTCCCCAGATTTGTGCCGCGAGACAATCCCGTCTCGGAGGTCTACAGACAATTCCTTTGATTTCATGCTTGGTCTGTGCTCTGATATGCACTGTCAACTGTGGGACCTTATATAGACAGGTGTGTGCCTTTCCAAATCATGTCCAAGCTACTGAATTCACCACAGGTGGACTCCAATTAAGCTGTAGAAACATCTCAAAGATGATCAGTGGAAACAGGATGCACCTGAGCTCAATTTTGAGCTTCATGGCAAAGGCTGTGAATATTTTTGGACATGTGATTTCTTAGTTTATTTTTAATAAATTTGCAAAAATCTAAAAAAAAAAAAAAAAACAACCAACAACTTTTTTTCACATTGTCATTATATGGGGTATTGTGTGTACAATTTTGAGGGAAAAAATGAATTTAATCCATTTTGGAATAAGACCGTCACATGACAAAATGTGGAAAAAGTGAAGCACCGTGAATACTTTCTGGAAGCACTGTATTACTGTTGGTGTGCCAACAACTGAGGTAGTTATTGTGCGGGTCAGTGCACTACAGTCCGGGGGTGGGTGGGGTGGTGGACAGAGTTCAGGGTCCTGATGGCCTGATGATGACGATAGGAGTGTGAGGGGTGGGAGGTATCACCTGCAATGTTGATGGTTCTGCGGGTGAGGTAGATGTCATTAAACAGACTATTCTAAGGATGGTTCCCTTATCTTTGTGGGAAATGGTTCTGCAATAATGAAACCATGAAGTGTTTTGCCAAAATCATGTCACAGATATTCACTGAACACCTCTGGGAGCTGTGGCAACATGTGGAAAAGGTGCATAGTGTAACAGTGGGGTTTTAAAAATGGTGTAGTATAACAAGTTTCTTCTGACAAAGATCATGTGTCTTGGGTATCATTTGTCTGTCTATTAGTGTGGAAACACTATTAATCTGATTTAAAAGAAAATTTAGTGGAAGAGTACAGTGTGAACCCCTAAAGTGCATGGAGTGAATAGAATATAGTATGGATCTAAAGAAAACTTTGAAAATAGAACAAAAGTGTTGACAGAGGTATTTGTTCTTTAACCTTTTAAAGTATTAAAGTAGAACTGAACTCACCTTTTTGCCAAAAAAGTAGAATAGCAGATTAATTCCTTATTACCTATTGTATTTTTCAACACATAAAAGAAATTTTTAGGCCGTGCGATGGCCAAGCTATAAGCCGATAAACTTTTGCCTCTGGCTGGCAGTGCCAAACAAACCGGAAGTAGTGCAGACGACGCTGCGTGACGTCACGAATGTGACCCTTATCAAAACAACAATGGCAGATGATAGCAGTTCCAGCAGTCAAGAACACCAGAGTTTTCAGAGTGAAGAGGCATTCAGGATCGGTGACAAGACAGAGGAGGATGCAGGAGTGTCAAGTGAACAGGAAGAGAGCGAGTGAGGCATCGAACCGTACAGATTAGAGCCAGAATTTTCGGGGGATTCCAGCACCGACTCAGACCGCAGCAGTGATGGGGAGGAGAGTCGCTTATTGAATACAGAATGGTGAGTCTTTACTTTGGCATGTTTGGGGTGTCAGGATAAGGAAAATTAACAATAAAAAAGAAAAGGAAAAAAAACCATCAGCATTTTTCCAACTTATTACAGTGATCCCTCACTTATCGCGTTTAATGGGGACCAGAACTGACCGCGAAAAGTGAAAAACCGCGAAGTAGCGTCACCCGCCCCCCCCAAGGGCGTCACAAGCACTATTTTGCACAAAAAGGCACAAGAGAACAGCGAAAAGTGCCACTAAGCAACACGAGCGATAAAGAACAATGAATGCCGTCTTCCTTCGCTGGGTATAGGCGCTCGGCAGGGAGCGAAGCTGGGTAAAACATCTCGGCCAATCAGCTTGCGAGGTAAAACGTCTCGGCCAATCAGCTTGCGAGATTCCCGAGCGGTGAAGAGGTAATGTAATGTTCTAATGTAGTCTCCTTCTACATTAGAACATCAGGTATCAACACGGAGAGCCCGCACAACTGAAAATCTACCTCTCTGACCACCGCTCCACTCCTCTCCGCCCACCTCTTCACCGCTCGGGAATCTCGCAAGCTGATTGGCCGAGACGTTTTACCTCGCAAGCTGATTGGCCGAGACGTTTTACCCAGCGAAGGAAGACCGCATTCATTGTTCTTTATCGCTCGTGTTGCTTAGTGGCACTTTTCGCTGTTCTCTTGTGCCTTTTTGTGCAAAATAGTGCTTGTGACGCCCTTGGGGGGGGGGGGGTGATGCTACTTCGCAGTTTTTCACTTTTCGCGGTCGGTTCTGGTCCCCATTAAACGCGATAAGTGAGGGATCACTGTATATCTAGAAACGCATTGCTTCCCGGTCGCTTTTCCTCCCCCTTTCTTTTCTTTCGTCACCATGACAGCTTTCCTTGGCTACTGAACAGATCTTCCCAGGTGTTGGAAGTGTTTTGTAGTCGACTATCACGACAAAATGCACCAAAAACAACCAGTGTCGACGTGCTCGCAATGGTAAACATGGAGGACTGTGTCACACTCGTGACGTCACGCGGAACTCCGGCTGCACTTCGGCGGATTTGTCTGATTTTTCAGGGCGGGAAATTCAAAATCGCAATTTTCTCCAAGATTCCGGGATTTGTGGAGGGGGTGCCAATGATAAATTATCTTTATAAATGTATGTACTATCACCCAGTGCCGTTCAATGCCGTTCAGTTCAGTTCTACTTTAAATTTAAAAAATACGGCTTATTTAATGTCTCCAAGTTGATATAGAAAATGGAATACCCAAACGGAACATTAGACTCAAGCTGCTTCCTCCTCCGGAACTTTACAGTCTAACACCCAGAAGTGGCTTGTTACTTACCTTTAGCTTCGCTGTGCTGAGGATGTTTGGGTAGTGTTTCTACTGATCAGTGTTCTGTTAGAAAAATACCTGATTCTTTGATTGAAAGATCCAAGAACAAACCGGAGATTTCTTCAATTTAAAGGATGGTACATTTATTTAGAAGTCACATGTAAAGCAAGCAGCGCTGGGTGCAGCGTGACGCAGCTCCCTCTGGAGCGTCGCCACACTGACCACGACTTCCGGGTGCACGTTGCAATTATCCTCTCGGGTGGGGGCGACCCAGTACAATAGGATGGGCTTATACGCGACCGTCTGATTGGCCAGTTTAACTCTGACGTGAACAGGCCATCCGCTGTTCACGCTACCGATCTCCTAAAATGTACTATCAAAAGTGTGTGTGAGAATGTTGTTTTGGGTGTGTAACTAATGTGAAAGACCTGACTTAAAAGAGAGAGAAAAGAGAGAGAGAGCTCTATACCTTTGTCTCATTACCATAACATAATTGTTCATAAGCATGCAAACAGAAGTGGTATGGAATATGTGTAGAGCATAATGGGAGATTACCTACAGAATTATTATTCTGGCACTAACTATACATTAACCCTTTCACTCCCCCCCTTTGACATGATTTTATCATGTCAACCATGTATGGTGTGAGAGACTCTAGCAATTAACAGATGGTGAATAAGGCAGGTCCCTGCATTGTGTGTCAACCCAAGAAGCTTGCACCATTGGTTCTGCTACCCTTGCCTCCCCCCTTGTGGACACCTTAGTACGGTGCAGCGATGTCTAAGAGGTGAACTGTCACCAGGTCCTTTACCCCCATCGAGGTCTCCTCCTGATCATAGTTCTTTGTCCAGTGAAGTGGACCATGTGGGGGTCATAGGGTTGAATAGGGTCAGTCCACAAAGTCCACGAAACCTTTGTCCACCGGTTGACCCTTGCCAGGGCTCACATCATTCAGCTGCACTCATCACACGGTTGCAACAGAGGTTTGACCTTCCTCTGTGTCTGCTTCCCGTATCTGCAGCTGTGGAGCACAGTTCCATCTTGTTGACACAGAAGCGAAACAACTGTGTGTCCCCGCTCTCAGAGGCACACCTCATCCCATGAGGTCTACAGGACAGTCTGGTAGGTGCAGCAGAGGGTATGTAACATCCAGTCCAGCCAGTGAACAGTTCAGTGATGATATCCCAGGGATGCCACCCCCCTATCGCTGGAAAGAGGTGGACATGCTGGTGTTGGTAAGGCTCAAGCTCCTGGCTCCACCCTGGATGCTGGAGGTGCGGTGGATGCGCTCGGGTACCAGTCCATTCTTCTCGTGATGGTCTGGTGCTCTCCTGCATGCATCTTCCCTGTACCCTACACCTTTAATCAAGTGCCGATACAAACAGGGATGAGAATGGGGTTTGGGAAAAAAAGAGGAAACTTAAGCCGGGGGTCTTAGTTTGGCCTGCGTCCCCTAAGTCAGATCCAAGGTGGAGCCTTGGTGGGGGGTCTGGGGGGCAACGCCCCCAACAAGCTAACGAAATCTGGCGTTTTAGCATGCTCAAATGTGGTCTTATATTTAAAGTTAGAAGTAAGTACAAATGCATTTATAGTTTACCTTTTTAATCTGCTGCTGCATCACATGTGTAAATTTATGATATCTGAATGGTATGTTGATGTAATAATACTAAATTATATTTTACTACTATTTAATATGTTTAGAATGGTAAATGGCGTTCACTTATATAGCGCTTTTTGTCATCTCTGGATGACCAAAGCGCTTTACAGATCCTGCTATCCACCCATTCACGCACACATTCACACACTGATGGCGTCAGAGCTGCCATACACACACAGGCGCTAGCCTGGCCACCAGGAGCAACTGAGGGTTCAGTGTCTTGCTCAAGGACACTTTGACATGCAGACTTCAGACAGAGTGGGAATCGAACCTATGACCCTCCGATCAGTAGTCGGTCACACTACACCTGCGCCACAGCCACCCCTAGAACTGACACAGAATTACATTTACATAGTTCTAGAACAGACAAAATAATTTAACCAAGTAAAATAAATTATAAATATTAACAAAATTCCATCACCAAGTCCATCACCCATTTATTAAAATATACTGACATTCTGCAAGCATTTTGATTTATTAATGTATGCATTTGTTAGTGTTACTAGGAGTATAAAAAAAAGTTGCATATTAGTATATTTTAATATTTGAAAGATAATCTAAGAAAGTAAGTAAAACCTAAAAGATGTTTAGTGTTTCAAATTATCAAGTGTTTCAAAACAGGCATGATGTCACAACTTACACATGCCATTTCATAACAAATTCATTACGCGAAAATTCTCAAGTACATTACTTATAACGAGAAAAAAATCTTACCTCGGAATGTGTCTAACGATCACTAATTGCTGTAATCGGGGCCGATTGTGATGAACTTTGACTGGCATCTGAATTTAACCGTGTCCATCGATCGTTTTGAACGCACCACGAGCGAGTAATTCAATCTCCTTGTAGCCACAATTTTGAGATGTTTGGTTTTTTTCGAGCCATTCCCAACGAAACTTGTTCCTTATCCCTTTGTCTTCTTGCTTTGTTGTCTTTCGTGAGTTTTAGGTTCACCATTTTCACGAAATCGGGAAAACTCGGTTGATTGAATTGTCCGCCATTTGCATTTCGCTCCGCATGTGGGATATGACAAAGGAATAACAAAATCGTCGATTGGTTGCTTCAATAAGTATCAGCCAATCAGTGGCCTTGTTGCATTACATTACTGATCTCGCTGGGTAGCGCGTTCTGCGGGGTGGATTTGAGCAGCCGATCGAAAATACGACTCGCCGCTCATAAGACCCCTCCACCCCACCCCAAAATTTTCTCCTCGAATTTAGACGATTCACGAGAATGACCCTAGACATGATCAAATCCGAGGAATTCCTCGGATCCGCGGAGGATTCTCATCTCTGTACAAAGGGCTCAGCCGGGGCAGGACCAATAATGGTCTGAGGGGTTGCCATCACAATGTATGGAGCCTGTAAAGTTTTATCCTTATTCACTATATCTGTAGTTATCTATGTGCTGTTGTAAGTTATCTCCCAGTAGCCTTGAGTGTGTGATTGTTGACTATATGAAATCTGCATGTGGTGATTGTGTTGTGATGTGTGTGTTGGGTCATGGGACCTATATGTTCAGTGGGTAGGTAGTAAACAATATTGTTCAACGTTAGGAGACATTCATATCCATGCATTGTTGTATTCAGGCATTCAGAGCTTCTAATCTTCACCCTTATTCAGATTACCTAACCGTAATTAGCATGATGGAGATAAATAACGCAAGAACCCTATAAGTCTCACACCCCTACATCCGTGTGGTGAGCTATGTATGATTTATGTATTATCATTAGCTCACTGTGTTTACAAATAATCTGTGATGGCAGAATGGTCTTCCTTGTCATCATCCTCCGTCTTGGGGTCCTCAGCTCTTCCTCTCGACCCAGCAATTGGTATAAGACTTGCTGACGACTCCCACTGTGGAAAATTGCATTTGTTAACGCCCTTCTGGGCTTCTGAATATATGGCCTATAGTGTCGTACTCTGCTCCTTTTATTAGATCTACATCTAGTTATCCTTTCACCATAACCAATTTGGAATTTGCTTCAAATTTTCCTCATCCCCTCATTTGTTAATGTTAAGATTGGTCACATCGGAGATTTCTGGGCATCTTTGTGTGCCGCTTTTTGTGCTGTGGTTACCCAGTTAAGAGACAATGTTTATGGTTTTATTTTGGGAGAATATTCTATGTTAAGGTCAGGTATTGGTTTTCCATGGATGGCTCTATTCTGCACTAGAGATGACAATATATCCAACATTTTCCAATCCATGTGTTTGGGTCTAAACAGCGGGATGTATGGAACCCCCCATTGGTTGAAATGTCTCTTATCCTCTTCAATTAGGACAATGGATGCTTCCACACATTTCTTTGTTTATCAGTCTAATTTTATGACCAATCTAGAGGATGGATTTGCATATAATGGTAGTTCATAATTTGGATTAGATCCATTCAATTGCCTATAGTACATTGGGTACAATGCTACTGTTACAGATGTTGATAGGTGTTCTACTGGTAGCTTGCCATTTGCAGAATTTGATCGTTACTTTTCTGACCTTGAAAAGTCCTGTATGTCATTACCCGGAGTTCTTACTTTACATGCAATAATTTAATTTTTGCTAATTTTCTGCATACGTGTAGAAGTGACCCCCTCATGGATCGTCACCTTATCGTGGTGGGGGGGTTTGCGTGCCCCAGTGATCCCAGGAGCTATGTTGTCCGGGGCAATTTGCCTCTGATAGGGTCTCCCAAGACAAACTGGTCCTGGGTGAAGGGCCAGACGAAGAACGATCCAACAGACTCTCATGATAAATTGTATATCAAGGATTCAGTGTACCCCGCCCGGTATGGGGTTACCGGGGCCCCACCCTGGAGCCAGGCCTGGGGGAGGGGCTCGAAGGCTAGCGTCTGGTGGCCGGGTTTCCACCCATGGGACCCGGCCGGGCTCAGCCCGAAGGAGTTACATGGGTCCGCCCTCCAGTAGGTTCACCACCTGCAGGAGGGATCATGGAAGTCCGGTGCTATGTGGATTAGGTGGCAGTCAAAGGCGGAGACCTTGGCGGACTGAGCCCAAGCTTTCTAAACTGGCTTTTGGTACGTGGAATGTCACCTCTCTGGTGGGGAAGGAGCCTGAGCTGGTGTACGAGATTGAGCGATACCGGCTAGATATAGTTGGCCTCACCTCAACACACAGCTCCGGTTCCGGAACCAGTCTCCTGGAGAGGGGCTGGAGCTTGGCCTTTTCTGGAGTTGCCCCGGGCGAGAGGCGACGAGCAGGGGTAGGTATTCTTGTATCGCCCCACCTTGCTGCCTCTATATTGGAGTTTTCCCCGGTGGACGAAAGGGTTGCTTCCCTGCGCCTTCGGGTTGGGAAACGGGTCCTGACCATCATTTGTGCCTATGCACCAAATGATGTTTCAGAGTACCCACCCTTTTTGGAGTCTGTGACTGGGGTGCTGGAGGGTGCTCCTCCTGGAGACTCCATTGTCCTACTGGGGGACTTCAATGCGCACGTGGGCAACGACAGTGAAACCTGGAGGGGGGTGATTGGGAGGAACGGCCTGCCCGATCTGAACCCGAGTGGTGTTCAGTTATTGGACTTCTGTGCTAACCACAGTCTGTCTATAACGAACACCATGTTCAAGCATAAGGGTGTCCATATGTGCACCTGGCACCAGGACACCCTAGGCCGCAGGTCGATGATCGATTTTGTTATCGTATCATCAGACCTGCGACCGTATGTCTTGGACACCCGAGTAAAGAGAGGTGCAGAGCTGTCAACTGATCACCACCTGGTGGTGAGTTGGATCCGATGGCAGGGGAGGAAGCCATTCAGACCTGGTAGACCCAAACGTATAGTGAGGGTGTGCTGGGAGCGTCTGGCTGAGGCCCCTGTCCGGGAGGTCTTCAACTCCCACCTCCGGAAGAACTTCAACCACATTCCGAGGGAGTCTGGAGACATGGAGTCTGAATGGGCCATGTTCTCCACCTCTGTTGTTGAAGCGGCAGCCCAGAGCTGCGGCCGCAAGGTGGTCGGTGCATCTCGTGGTGGCAACCCCCGAACCAAGTGGTGGACACCAGTGGTGAGAGGGGCCATTAAGCTGAAGAAGGAGTCCTATCAAGCTTGGTTGGCTTGTGGGACTCCCGAAGCAGCTGAGGTGTACCAGCAGGCCAAGCGGAGTGCAGCTCGGGTGGTTGCTGAAGCAAAAACCCGGGTATGGGAGGAGTTCGGTGAGGCCATGGAACAAGACTTTCGGTCGGCTTCAAAGAGATTCTGGCAAACTGTTCGGCGGCTCAGGAGGGGAAAGCAGCTCCCCGTCCACACTGTGTATGGTGCGGATGGGACACTGTTGACTTCAACTGGGGATATCGTCGGGCGGTGGAAGGAATACTTCGAGGATCTCCTCAATCCCACTGATACGCCTTCCACAGAGGAAGCAGGGTTTGGGGACGAGGGGGATGACTCGCCTATCACAGGGGCTGAGGTCGCCAAGGTGGTTAAAAATCTCCTTGGTGGCCGGGCCCCGGGAGTGGACGAGATTCGCCCCGAGTACCTCAAGGCCCTGGATGTTGTTGGGTTGTCATGGTTGACACGCCTCTGCAACATTGCGTGGAGGTCGGGGGCAGTGCCTTTGGCATGGCAAACCGGGGTGGTGGTTCCTCTCTTCAAAAAAGGGGACCGGAGGGTGTGCTCCAACTTTAGAGGGATCACACTCCTCAGCCTCCCTGGGAAGGTCTATGCCAAGGTATTGGAGAGGAGAGTCCGGCCGTTGGTCGAACCTCGGATTCAGGAGGAGCAATGTGGTTTTCGTCCTGGCCGTGGCACATCGGACCAGCTCTTTACCCTCTCGAGAATTCTTGAGGGTTCGTGGGAGTTTGCCCAACCAGTTTACATGTGTTTTGTGGACTTGGAGAAGGCATTTGACCGCGTCCCTCGTGGATTTTTGTGGGGGGTGCTTCGGGAGTATGGGGTATCGGGCTTGTTGTTACGAGCTATTCGGTCTCTGTACAACCGTTGTGAGAGTTTAGTTCGCATTGCCAACACTCGGTCGGAGTCATTCCCAGTGAGAGTTGGACTCCGCCAGGGCTGCCCTTTGTCACCGGTCCTGTTCATAATTTTTATGGACAGGATTTCTAGGCGCAGCCAGGGAATGGAGGGTGTCATGCTTGGTGACCACAGGATCTCATCTCTGTTGTTTGCAGATGATGTTGTCCTGTTGGCTTCATCCAGCAATGACCTACAGCTCTTGCTGGGACGGTTTGCCGCTGAGTGTGAAGCGGCTGGGATGAGAATCAGCACCTCCAAGTCCGAGTCCATGGTCCTCAGCCGGAAAAAGGTGGATTGTCCTCTCCGGGTTGGGGACAGGCTCCTGCCCCAAGTGGAGGAGTTTAAGTATCTTGGGGTCTTGTTCACGAGTGAGGGGAAAATGGAGCGAGAGATCGACAGACGGATTGGAGCAGCATCTGCAGTGATGCGGACGTTGTACCGGTCTGTTGTGGTGAAGAGGGAGCTGAGTTCTAAGGCAAAGCTGTCGATTTACCAGTCAATCTACGTTCCTACTCTCACCTATGGTCACGAGCTTTGGGTAATGACCGAAAGAACGAGATCGCGGATACAAGCGGCTGAAATGAGCTTTCTCCGTAGGATTGCTGGACTCACCCTCAGAGATAGGTTGAGGAGCTCAGTCATCCGGGAGAGGCTCAGAGTAGAACCGCTGCTCCTCCACATTGAAAGGAGTCAGTTGAGGTGGTATGGGCATCTGATTAGGATGCCTCCTGGACGCCTCCCACTTGAGGTGTTTCAGGCACGTCCCACTGGGAGGAGACCCCGGGGCAGACCCAGGACTCGGTGGAGAGACTATGTCTCCCAGCTAGTCTGGGAACGCCTTGGTATCCCCTCTGAAGAGCTGGAGCAGGTGGCTGGGGAGAGGGAAGTCTGGGCTTCTCTGCTTGAACTGCTGCCTCCGCGACCCGGACCTCCGGAAAAGCGGTAGAAGATGGATGGATGGATGGATGGATGGTGTAGAAGTGAGTCCACTTATCTGTTCTAGTCTTTAAGTATGCAGTCCAGTTTTCAGTGGTGGATGTGGGCGCCTCTTCTGCCAGCAACGGCCATTGTGGGGCGTGCTCCCTCCTCCTCCTCCTCGCCGTCCTCCCCCTCCTTGTCCTCCTGGCCTCCTTTTATAAGAGAAACAGATTCACGGGGAGCCTGATAAGTTCAGTTTTTCTCCAAATTTTCTTTTCCCTTCTTATCTAGATTTCCAACCTTGAGTCAAGAAAGGAACTGCTTCAAAGTCTCCATTTAATTTTCCTAATTAATATAAGATGGGATAATAAGATTAACTCTCCACCATGCCAACAGATATTATTTGCACTACTGTAATTGAACACTGTGCGGACCTTCGTGTTGCACTGGCATACACCTCCATGCTGCCACCAATTCCTTCCACTCAGTGTTTGTCTTCCAAGAGTTCTGTTCACTGACATCCTATGCATACCCTCTGTTGGGGAGGAACATAACTACGTTGTTAGATTGACTTTAAATGACTGTGTATATAGTAAGGCTATAATCTTTGCTGTGAGTGTTTGCTCATTGATGTTAATATTCACAATTAAGGAAATTCACTGAAAGAATGGACACCTAATGTCTCATTGCTGCTTTAAGTATTTGGAAACATTTAAGATGGCTGCCTGCGTTTGTGCCTTCTTCCTGACACTCTTAAGCAGAATTTAATTTATTTATCGTTGATTTTCTGTTTGTTTGGTTTTTTTAAACCTACAGCTGCAAATCTTACGTGGATCTTTATTTTTCTTTGGTTACACATACTCTGCTTTCATTTCTTTCTCCATTTTCATCTCAACATCAGAAATATTTTCTACACTTGCTAAATCCACCGTTCAATCCACCGCTAAATCCACTCACTCAATTCTTTTCCATCCACTATCCATCTGTGTACAAGACTTCACCTTTCCCTGGACTAGCTGATGAAGCATCTCACATCTATAATCTCTTTCAGGATTAAGACTTCCTTTTGTTCATCTGGTCCCTGTTCTCTTCAGCCTTCCATCAGTCCATTGGTCCATCCGACTTCATCAACATTCTGTTACCACCTGCTTGTCTTATTCATGATTCACTGTCCCGTCATTCATACTACTGACTGCTGTCCACAGCTAATGCTCCATGCAAGATCCTGCACATAAAAGTGATTGGTTTCATTCTGAAAAGTCAGCTTTATAATAAACCAACATGGCTCATTTCAAAATTCTGTTTTGTGACAAAACTCATCTCTTGATTTCTACTCTGGCATTGGATGTCTTTCCATTACTGACCTTTTGAATTTGTTTTGGAATTAAATAATGCCTCTGGGTCTGAACATCTGCCTTTCAAGGAATGTATTAAACTAAGACGTCTGCTGATTATTATGAAAACTTAAGTTTAACAGAGTCATCTGTATCTTGGTGCGGTGGAGTCTTCTGTCTTTTTTCTTCTGAACAGATAACCTCCAGACGAACTAACACTATGCCTACAAAACTATAACAATTTTAGATACAAAAATATAAAACTTTCATTAGCCCCCCAAAACAGTTCTAAGTGGTATTTAAATCAAGACTTAACCATGTGACACACAGACCATGCGGGTGTGAACTGCTGGTTTGTTTGTCAAGCTACACTGGTTGTCTTGTGTGTGTCAGAGCTGCAGATCTATGTGCAAAGGACATCAAAGCCTTGTTTATGCTCCACCTCCGCTCTGTGCGTGCGTCTATGATGCTTGTACCCCTTGAATAAGGCTGGTGTGCACACAGCTATATGTATTTATATGCTTCATTCTTGAGTCTATTCGGCCGAGTGTTTGCTGTTTTTACCCCAAATTATCTTCTTGTTTCTCTAGTCTACTCTAATCGTGTTTGTGTTAATTCATCTTCTTCTATAGTGCTTTTTACTCATCTCTGGATGATCAAAAACCATAACCCTTGTTATGCTGCCATCCCCCATCTCCATACAAAGTGTAAGGAAATCCGTAATGCTCCGCACTGTGTATTTATATTTATGTGTACATATGTATATTTCTAAATTATTGCTCTGAGTGTTGCTATCCCCGTGCTGTTGCAATCTTAGAACTTCCCCACTGTGGGACCAATAAAGGCTCGTCTTATCTTAATGTGACTTTCATGTGAGCTTACAGCTTTTCTCAAATTTAAACATTTCCCTTCTAACTTTGCAACCTTTTCTCTTAATAGTTATTTTCTGCTAACAAATTTTGGATTTTTTCCTTGTAAATATGCAAGTTCCTTTTTTCAGGAATTTGTGACATTTTCTAATATTTGGCAAATTTCCTCAATTGTGCAATTTCCTCCAAACCTTGCAGCTTTACCCTTATACCTTCTTGTGTAAATTTTCAACCTTTGTCTTAAGTTGTGATTGTAAATCAGCATTTTTATCATATTTTGCACCTCCATGCTCATACCTTATGTTAAGTTAAAATGTCTACTGTAAATCTTTAACAATGTTATTAGATTTCACCAGATTTGTAAAGCATAAGCAATACTTTTCTCTAGCTTTTCTTGAACTCTTGGCTGCAATGCTCTCACATGTTTGGTTAGTTGGTTGTTCCAAATTGTCCCCAGACATCCCTCTCCTATAGGCACCCAGAATAGAGGGCTAGCACTAGTGGTTGTCTTTGAGACTAGAAAATGTGCTAATAAGTTTAGTTCATGTCCATAAAGTTTTGGGAAATGTGCAAAAAATACAAATGGGAGGGTCTGGGAACCTCCAAATATGTATTGGCCCTTCAGCATTAAGGAGCCCTAAACCTGCCTCATTTCTCTTGGTCAGTAGGTGGCTAGTTTTCTTGTAGCAAAAGTTCCCACTGCCTGATATTCTGTGGAATAATGACCTTTCAAGCGTCAAGAATGTTCAGATTTTGGTCTTAGTTGCTAGCCTTTGTTTTATTAGATGTTTCTTAGATGGAGCATGGGTGGGCAATATAAGCTGCGGCTTCAGCCATCACGCTTTTCGGATAACTTATGTTGAATTGTGCAATCAGAGGAGTTATTGTTTAATTTGTCCCTGTTGGATTTTTCCTTGATATATTGTTCTATTCCTTTCTTTTAACCTTTTTTCAAAAAATAAAAATTCATTCATATTTATGCGCTCTTTATGTAGCTACTCAATAGTTTGCATGCATGGTAGCATTTTAGATGAGAAAACACACCGACCTCTCAGCTATAAGACTTAATGGAGCCTTCAAACCTTAATGGATTAGTAACTTCTCTATCTGTTCCTGTCTTGACCTCTCCCCCCTTGAAACAGAACGGCTTAATATCAAAGCCGGTTCTTTTTCAACATCCTGTAGGGAAGGATACCCATTGTGTTGCTAATTGGGGGACCCCCCGGGTGCCCTTGTGGGTGTTTGAGCTCAGTGGCCAAATTGCTTAATATAGGAAGTATTAGTCCCATGGGGGCCTCTGACTATTCTGACCTCCTGTGGTAATGCAGCTGATACTGATAGGTCAGACTAGGTGGGGTGTCCGGGTAAGGTCTATATTGCTGTAGTGTGCATTTGGCAGCTGTGATTTTATCAAGGCTGTGTCTTGGAGTGAAAATGGAGTGTAGTTTGTGGTCACACAGCCTCCAACTGGCGTCACCGTGGTCAGTGGCATTTGCCTCGCTTGGGGGCATGGCTTCTATTCATACCTGTGTGTACGTTCAGTCTCAACTGGTTGATATACACACAGGAATACAGTAAAGATATCAATTGAGTGATGAACCACCCCACATTTCACAAATACAGAATAACAAACTTAATTTTCTACCAGCCTCAGTGGCTTGATACATATACAGGAATACTATACAATATCAGATGTGTGAGGTCTCACTCTGCTGATGTGCTCAATTGTTCCTCTTTGACCCATTGTTTTGCTTTCTTTGATTGCTGAAGTGGGACAGCGAAGTGGAGGGAGGAGGGGGTCACTGATGGCGTGAAGGAGGAGGAGGGTAGACGCCTCCAGGGGGCCTGAAGAGGGTCTCACAAGGCCACTGGGGGAGGGATGGTCCACAGCCAACACCGTCTCAAATTTAATGGAGAGAAACAGGCTATTAAACAGCGTGTTTTTGTCCTTTTCTGTTATATCATGTTTATTGATTATTTTGCATTTGTTCTCACCGTTGCAGCATAAGTCTCTTATTCTTACGTTTTTTCCTTCCTCCAATCGTTTCTCCATATTTTTTGTCTTGCGTCCTGCACAAAACTTTAACATTTCATCAGTTTTCAATTTTCTTCAAAAACAAATTTCCGTTTCCATTTTCTGCCCACTCTCACCTCCACAAGGTTCATCTCCACACCAAAAACTCCTATTTATTTCATTCATTCATTTTAGTTTATTGTATTTATTCAATTATTTTTGTATTTATAATTTAATTCATTTATATATTTACTTATCTGTACCAACCTGCAATTTTTCATTTAAATTCTCTCACCTTTATATAGTGTCCACCTAGGATTTCCTACAGTTTTGTTGAGGAATAAATCTCCTTATTATCCAGTTTTATTGTAAACCTCCCTCTGCCTAATTTAAAGTTGAACCTTTTCTCTCCAAGCTGAATGGGCGTGCTTTGCCTCATTACAGACAAACCTGCTTTAGCAGGCCCCTGAGGTCTTTGTTTTTATTTACCATGCATGGATTTAGCTTTCCTTTCAGCCAGAGAGATAAAGTTCCAGATTTATTATTAAGATTTAAGTTTTTGTTGGCAGTAATTTTGTCAAATAGTGCACTTCCTATATTTGGCCACACGATGGAGGCACTGTGCCACAGCTTGAAGGTGATCCAAGATGGCGTCCTCATATGCGCAGTAGATGGAACACTCGCAAGACGGCTCCTGAGCCTATTGTTCACAAACCACGTTTTTTTTTTTTTTTTTTTAAGAAAATGGAGCACTGTCTCCTTAACCCCAGCTATACACACACTAGCACACTATAATAACCTTACAACTTTAATTTAGAGCTTCATTTTAATGCTGTTACCTCAAATAATTCTCCTCTCAGTAACCTGTTTTACCAATCTCACCTCCACTCGGTGGTGGGGGTCCATTACTTTCCTTTGTTCTGACCACGCGGTCCGGAGCCCGCCATTAGTTAAATCGTTATGGGAAAAAGTTAAATCATTATGGGAAAATTTTAATAAATATTCTCAACTCCCGGTATTTCCCAAACCACACTTTTATCCCCTAGAGACACAAAAATTTACAGAGATCAGTTTTATACTTATGAATGCATTCACTATTGTTGGAATAAAAGAATCTTATGCAATTCTGTAAGCTATTATTTTATACTTATGAGCAGACCCTAACTAAAGGTGGGAAAAAGATTCTTGTGGCTGCTTGTTACGTTACTCACACATGATGTAGTCTGAGATTCTTATAACGTATTAAGAGTACCTTTATATATGCTCACTACTGCAACCGAAATCAGGCTAACCCTGGATTTCAATTTGGAAGACAGGCACGGCCGTTGCCTCCTATTGTCTTATCAATTCTGGGTACAGACTGCAACCCAGAATCTCACCGATCCATTTAATCTTTTGTTAAACAGAGGGTACTTTCGCTGAGGCCTCGGCAGGTCCCCCAATGCACAAGCGGTATTGTGTTTAACTCTGATACACAGCGGACACTTTCCCTCGGGGTCTTCTTTCGGCTCCGAGAACAAGCGGTGTCTTATGTTCAGCAAATTAAGCGATCGCGGCTTCACTCCCAGAGTGGCATCAGGTAAAACTTTTCATGGTTCCCCCCGGCATCAGGTTGCTAAAGCCTGGCTTATAATTTGGGAGACGAACCTGGGTGATTATTAGTCACCCTGGCATCCTAAGTCTCTTATTTTGGTTCAGACTGACTCCAAAATGTTTTAAAATTTGACGGACCATACACCCGTAATGTACGTCCAGGACTGCAGCCGTTCTATCTCAGACTGAAAATAGAACACGTGCACCCTCCTTAACTTTTCAAACTATTGTTTAGATTTTACATGTGACTCCCAACCAAATGATAAATTTCGAGAGCGGATATACCCTTTTATCAGACAACTGTAAATTTAGAATGGCCAAACTGCAGAATTTTGTAGACAAAAGGCTCTGCTTACCTTATTTTTTTTCAGGCGCCACAGTCGTCTGCAAAAGGGTCCCTCTGATGTGGTGTGTTCAGGCTCGTCTTGGAAAAATTCAATCCGGGTCACGGCACCAATTTGTTAGAAAAATACCCGATTCTTTGATTGAAAGATCCAAGAACAAACCGGAGATTTCTTCAATTTATAGGATGGTACATTTATTTAGAAGTCACATGTAAAGCAAGCAGTGCTGGGTGCAGCATGACGCAGCTCCCTCTGGAGCGTCGCCACACTGATCACGACTTCCGGGTGCACGTTACAATTTTCCTCTCGGGTGGGGGCGACCCAGTACAATAGGATGGGCTTATACGCGACCGTCTGATTGGCCAGTTTAACTCTGACGTGAACAGGCCATCCGCTGTTCACGTTACCGAGCTCCTAAAATGTACTATCAAAAGTGTGTGTGAGAATGTTGTTTTGGGTGTGTAACTAATGTGAAAGACCTGACTTAAAAGAGAGAGAAAAGAGAGAGAGAGCTCTATACCTTTGTCTCATTACCATAACATAATTGTTCATAAGCATGCAAACAGAAGTGGTATGGAATATGTGTAGAGCATAATGGGAGATTACCTACAGAATTATTATTCTGGCACTAACTATACATTAACCCTTTCAGTTCTTTCTAGCTTTTGAAGTAAAAAATGTCTCTAGTTTAGCATCTGAGTGAGTTTCTAAAAGAGCCACAAACTGCTGCTGAAGAAATATCAGAGTTTGAAGAAACGACCGAAGAAAGAAAATCACAGAGAACAGGTAAGAACAAGTGGAAACACGTGTAGTATGTTCGTCACAGATTACTATTTCACCGGAATTTCATTGTTTAATTTTCAGTCATTAATCCCAGTTGATGTTAGAGACTAGTTACGTTCAAGACTTCATTGTAAATGTACAAGAGATTTCAAATATGCAGTGGCTATGGATACGGAAGCTTTATTCCTAGTCATCGTTTTCACCGGACATTATTTTTTGGGAGGGGGGTAATCACGTAGTAAAATGGAACAAAGTAAGGTGAAAACGTCCGAAATTTATTATGATACTTTTGATAGTGACAGACAGCAGTTTGATGACAAATTAGTTTTAATTGAGAAGCAGGCTCCCTATCTCATTCCAAAGCAAAACTGTCCAAAAGGGACAGAGAAGTGGCACCGATCCAGACATGTCTTGATCTTCATAACACTTATCATGCGTGTTTATTCACATAAGCTCATAAATTATTTACAGAGCCCTCAACTTAATTTCTCCTGTTTGTTTTTTCTGTTTTTGTTTTTTGTTTTTTGATATGTGATCTAATTTGATTTAGCATTAGCGAAAGGCTGGCTTCATTCAGCACACTCAACTGTCCAGGTGCTTTCAGATGAAGTTAGACATTGTTCTAACTTCAGCGGGGGCGGCAGCGGCTCAGGAGGTAGAGCAGGTCATCCAATAACCGCATGGTTGGCGGTTCGAATCCCGCTCTCCCCGGATATCCTACCGTGTCCCTGGGCAAGACACTTCACCCCCAACTGCTCCTGATGGGTCTGGAAGGGCCATGTTTGGTAGCATGCCGCCATCAGCATGTGAATGTGCGTGTGAATGGGTGGATAGCAGGATCTGTCAAGCGCTTAGTCATCAAGAGATGAGAATAAAAGCGCTATATACACTACCGTTCAAAAGTTTGGGGTCACCTCAGACAATTTTGTGTTTTCCATGAAAAGTCACACTTTTATTTACCACCATGAGTTGTAAAATGAATAGAAAATATAGTCAAGACATTGACAAGGTTAGATTTGTATTTGAAATAATTTGTATTTGAAATAATTTGTATTTGAAATAATAATTTGAAATAATAATTTGAAATAATAATTTTTTCCTTCAAACTTTGCTTTCGTCAAAGACTCCTCCATTTGCAGCAATTACAGCATTGCAGACCTAACATGATTGCACAAGGGTTTTCTAATCATCCATTAGCCTTCTGACGCAATGAGCAAACACATTGTGCCATTAGAACACTGGAGTAATAGTTGCTGGAAATGGGCCTCTATACACCTATGTAGATATTGCACCAAAAACCAGACATTTGCAGCTAGAATAGTCATTTACCACATTAGCAATGTATAGAGTGTATTTCTGATTAGTTTAAAGTTATCTTCATTGAAAAAAACAGTGCTTTTCTTTCAAAAATAAGGAAATTTCTAAGTGACCCCAAACTTTTGAACGGTAGTGTAAGTGAATACCATTTACCATTTTGGTGTCTCTTGTTATCCCATATTGATAACAATAAGCAGCTGATTTGTAGACTCCTGGCAACTTGTAATAATCCTCAAAGCCACAGGCTAATTAGCCAGTGTTCTGACATGTTGGCATCTGAACAACAAACCTTGGGTTACTACTCCGTCATTTTCTTCAGATGTTTTAAAGAACAATTAAAGCGTACCTGTGGTGGTCGTGAAGACGCATTTAACTTGAAAACATTAGGAAAAGCTATTTGTTATTTGGGTAAATAATTGTTGCCAGCCATATACCACCTGAGATATATTCAAATAGGACCACAGGCATGGCCAGCCAATGAAAACTATGGGCGCAGCCATGACATATGCAGAAGTGACGTCATAACGTTGCTAGTGAAAAGACAATACTCAGCGTTTCCCCGCGACTACGGTACTGTTGTCCATTGTTTTTGTTCTATTATGGCTGAATTTTCTGACTCTGAGGAAGAATTCGGGCGACATGGCTACATGTTTGCCAAGCTATGTCACTCACAGGCCGTCACTAGAGATGATGTTCATCTACAGCATGATACGACGATTTGTGCAGGGCCCCGCACCTGCTCGTCTGTCAACTCGGTAAGCCTACCATGCATGTATCTAATATACAATGCAACCTGTATTTAAATATAAATATATAAATATCTAATATTATAAATATATATTACCTGTATTTAGGACTCACGCAATAGTAACCACAGTGTGTGTCAAGGTGCTGGGTTTTTTTGGGGGGGGGGTTACGGTGATACTTTCTGAGTGGCCTTCACGCCAGGGTTTGGGGGCAAAGCTGGGTATTTTGTGGCAAATAAAATATTATCATATATATCTAGATGTATATTATAAGAAGACTTCTTTAATATACATGTACTTTATAATATGTTTCACTATGGATAGCAGTGGCACAGTCATGAAGATTACCATGTACAAGGAGACTATGTGATTAAATGCCGTCTGGCGGCCGTTACGAGCTCAGATCAGACGAGGCGACCTGCTGAATTTAAGCATTTATTTATTTATTTTCTACTCGTTTTAGTTCTGCATTTAATATGAACCCTGAGTTTGAAATAAACGTTTGAATTTTGGTCCTCACACACAACGCAACGCGCCGAGTGTCTGCCACTCTGTATATAGTTTTAGAATCATCTGCCGTCTGGCGGCCGTTACGAGCTCAGATCAGACGAGACGACCCGCTGAATTTAAGCATTTATTTATTTATTTTCTACTCGTTTTAGTTCTGCATTTAATATGAACCCTGAGTTTGAAATAACCGTTTGAATTTTGGTCCTCACACACAACGCAACGCGCTGAGTGTCTGCCGCTCTGTATATAGTTTTAGAATCATCTACCGTCTGGCGGCCGTTATGAGCTCAGATCAAACGAGACGACCCGCTGAATTTAAGCATTTATTTATTTATTTTCTACTCGTTTTAGTTCTGCATTTAATATGAACCCTGAGTTTGAAATAAACGTTTGAATTTGAATATCCCGAAAGCCACTGCTCATCCGGGCACTCCAGGCTCAGCCAATATTGATCCAGATCGCGGTAGCCACGATATTACGTCACAGGAAGCGTCCTGGCAGGCCATGTAGCCGCTAGTATGGCTGCACCCATGTTTTGCTGACATAACTGAACCAGCACATCAGCAATGGATTTATATCAAATTGCTTTGGACATGAATTTCAACTTAAACTTCAGAATCAGAATCAGAATGAACTTTATTGCCAAGCACGTTTACAAGTAAACACAAGTAAACATACAAGGAATTTGACTTGACATTGGGCACGCTAGATAAGGGCATCCCAATGACGAGGCAGCCATAAAGGCGCCTGTCATACAGTGGGGGGTAAAGAGGGTGAGGGGGGAGGGGAGGGAAACACAATGGGCAGAGAGAAAAAAGCATTGTTAATCAAAATAAAGCTCATTTTATGACCAAAATTGTGATTACATAGAAAAAAACTCTCTAATGCACAATTAGCAGACAATATAGATCACACAATAACAAAGCAACGAGAGAGACAGTGTGTGTAATCAGCATATGATCAGTATAATGTAGGGTGGATGCGTCAATTGCTAGTGAACAGCAGAGGGCACCCCCTGGCAACGGATAATCATGTGTTCTACACAAAGCATGTCCAGAGTCTATCTCTCCTCTTGCATGCAGATGGCAGAGTTTTGTGGACACATGATAACACTGTCCTTGAAGAGCTCAGTCTGCAGAACAACAGCCATTGTTTGTCGATGTTTGGGTTACTCCCTTCAGCCTTATCTTCCCAGGAGGAATGAATGAAGTCTTCAAGGGTGCCGAATCAAGGTCGAAAGGCACAGTTCACTTAGAGCAAAAAAATTTCACTTCTCATGCGATTCTGTGCATCACAATTTACAGGCTTTAGAATCATTCCCTGGAGAGCACTCAGCGACTCCAGATGTTATCCACCTACCGAAACATAGGTAACATGTCCAAGAGAGTCCATCTCTCTTCTATGCATGCCAGATGGTAAATTCCATGTTAATCCCATTTGCCGCTATCAGTGCTCCCCCATGACATAATGTAGCACACAGGCCCAGGAAACACGCACGCAGGCTCAGGATAGATTTAACAGCTTTATTCAACAAGCAGGTGTGTATGGATGGATGTATGCGGTATGGGAATGTGCTGGGGTGAACGCCGATGCGCAGGCAGCAGAGCAGTGCGCCGTACAGCCGGACAACCCTATGGAGACAAGAACAAAGGACAAGGGTAATGGGCACCACACCGAGACAGGGGATATAAGTGACAGTGTTGCTTACTTGCAGGGACAGGTGGCTGGGGTCGGCAGGCGATGAGCCCGGGAGACAGCGTCCTGCTGGGTCTGCGCAGAAGATGGAGATGCTATGGCGATGACGGGGGGAATCCACCGCCAGGAGGGTCCACCTGTGCACAGGGGTGAGAACTTGGAAGACAAGGTAAGGAGTTCTTACGTGTTGTTGAATCTTTACTGGTGATCTGAGGTAGAATCACGAGCCTTGGAAACGCTGATGAGAACAGATTGCTCCAGACTGCAGCAGAGGGCAGAGCAGACTAAATAGCCCACTGCTGACGAGGCGCAGGTGTGCACGCAGCTGAAGCCGCTGATGAGCGGCGGGTCGTGACAGTACTCCCCCCTCTAGCAGTGCCTCCTGGCGCTGGTTTGTCCGGATGTGCCCGATGGAACTCCCTGATGAGGCTCTTGTCTAACACCCAAGAGGAGGGCACCCAGGATCTAAACTCCGGACCAAACCCCTCCCAGTCCACCAGATACTGCAACCCGCGCCCTTGATGCCGGGAGTCCAGGAAGGAGGCGACTCTCCAGGCCGGATGGCCGTCGATCATCATAGGCGCGGGCGGCGCTGCGGGCGGGGGGCAGAGGGGGTCAGACACATAGGGCTTGATCCTGGAAACGTGGAAAGTAGGACAAATGCGAAGGGAGGGGGGGAGGGCCAGACGCACAGCCACCGGGTTGATAATCCTGGAAATGGTGTGAGGACCAACGAAGCGTGGTGCCAACTTCTTCTTCTCCTCCTTAAGGTGGAAACCCTGAGTAGCCAACCAGACTCGTTGACCCACCTGGTAGGCAGGGGCCGGTCTCCTGCGGCGGTTGGCAGTGATGCTATTACGCGCAGCCGTGTGTAAAAGCGCGTCCCGTGTCCTGGACCACAGAGCCCGACAACGTCTCAGGTGCGCCTGGACGGAAGGAACAGCGAGCTCCACCTCCTGGTCTGGAAACAAGGGTGGATCATAGCCCAGGGACGCCTTAAAGGGAGACATACCTGTAGCAGAAGACCGGGCGGTGTTGTGGGCGTATTCAACCCAGGCCAGATGTGAACTCCAGGAGGACGGGTCAGATGACGTGACGCAGCGCAGGGCAGCCTCCAACTCCTGGTTGGCCCTCTCACACTGCCCGTTGGATTGTGGGTGATGGCTGGATGAGAGGCTAACTGTGGCCCCCAGGGCGTTGCAAAAGCACCTCCAGACCTCTGAGACAAACTGGGGACCCCGATCCGAGACGACATCTACTGGTATCCCGTGTAACCTGACCACATGCTGAGCCAGTAGATCCGCCGTCTCCTGTGCCGTTGGAAGACCCCGCAGTGGCACGAAGTGGACGGCCTTGGAGAAACGGTCCACAATGGTCAGCACGGCGTTATAGGAGTTGGAAGTGGGGAGACCAGTGACAAAGTCGAGGGCAATATGGGACCAGGGTCTGCCAGGGGTCGGTAGAGGCTGGAGTAGACCGGCGGGAGGAGAATTACCCGACTTGACAGAGGCGCACACAGGGCAAGCCCAGACGTAGTTGGAGGCATCCTTCTGCAGACCCGGCCACCAGAAGGAGCGTTGGAGGAGATCCACTAGCCGAGATACCCCCGGGTGACAGGCGAGCTTGGAGGTATGGACCCAATGAATGACCTCCCCCCGGACAGAAGATGGAACAAACAACCTTCCCTCCGGTCCGCCGCCAGGATCCAGTTCAGCCTCCTGCGCCCTCCAGATTTTGTCTCTGATGGACCAGGAGATGGCACCTACCACGCACGAACTGGGCAGGATGGGGTGGCCCGACTCCTCCGATGTCTCAGGGGCGAACTGCCTGGAGAGGGCATCGGGTAAGATGTTCTTAGAGCCGGGGCGATAGGTAATGGTGAAGTGGAACCGGGCAAAGAATAGAGACCAGCGCACCTGGAGGGCATTCAGGCGTCTAGCAGATCGAAGATACTCCAAGTTCTTGTGGTCCGTCATCACCACGAATGGTAGCGCTGCTCCCTCCAGCCAGTGGCACCACTCCTGCAGGGCGAGCTTGATGGCAAGAAGCTCCCTGTCCCTGACGTCATAATTGCGCTCAGCCAGAGACAGACGCCGTAAGAAGAAGGCGCAGGGTCGTTTGGTCCCGTCAGTGGGTGATCGCTGGGACAGCAGCGCCCCTACCCCCGTGTCAGATGCGTCGACCACTGCAGCGCGGGGTCGACCTGGGTCAGGATCCGGGAGGAGGAAAACTCCGTCTTCAGTGCCTGAAACGCCGCAGCGACCTCTTCAGTCCAGCGAAAGGCGTTCGTGGGTGACGTGAGACGTGTCAGCGGGGCAGCGATGGCACCAAAATTGGGCACAAAGCGGCGGTAGAAATTAGCAAACCCAAGGAATTGTTGGACCTGCTTCCTGGAGGTCGGCGTCGGCCAGTCCACCACCGCTTTGACTTTAGCGGGGTCGGGCAGAACCTGATTATGTGAGATCACAAACCCTAAAAAGGAGGTGGTCTTGGCGTAAAACTCACATTTTTCTGCCTTCACATATAACCTGTTCTCCAGCAGCCGCTGTAAGACCCGTCTCACATGCACCTGGTGTTCTTCACGTGTCCTGGAGAAGATGAGGATATCATCTAGGTACATGAACACAAAGAGACCCAGGAAATCACGCAGGACGTCATTTATTAGGTGCTGAAAGACGGCTGGGGCGTTGGTCAGACCAAAGGGCATTACGAGGTATTCAAAATGCCCACTCGGCGTTCTGAATGCAGTTTTCCACTCATCCCCCTCCGTGATCCGGACGAGATGGTAGGCGCTGCGGAGGTCCAATTTGGTAAACCAGGTCGCCCCCTGCAGGGACTGGAAGGCAGTGTCCATCAGCAGCAGAGTGTACCTGTCCTTCTCAGTGATGTCATTCAACGCCCAGAAATCGATACAAGGGCGGAGGGACCCGTCCTTCTTTGATACGAAGAAGAAACCGGCTCCGAGCGGGGACGAGGAGGGGCGGATGATACCTGCGCTGAGAGACTCCTTTATATAACTGTCCATCGCCTCCCGCTCCGGCGCTGACAGGCTATACAGACGACCTGACGGCAGGGGAGCCCCTGGGCGGAGGTTGATGGCACAATCATAGGGCCGATGAGGAGGGAGAGACATCGCTCTGGATTTGCTGAAGACCAAGCCCAGATCGTGAAACTCCGAGGACACCAAGGTGAGGTCCGGAGGCGCGGCGTCCTTAACCGGGGGAGGAGCAGACGGGGCGCAGGCTGCGGATTGTAAACAGGTGCCCATACAGAATGCACTCCAGGCGGCGATCTTCCCAGTCTGCCAATCCAGGACCGGGTTGTGCAGGCACAGCCAGGGGTACTCAAGGATAACAGGCATCACAGAGGAGGACAAAACGTAGAAGGAGAGTTCCTCTCGGTGATTGCCCGAGATAATGACTGGGACGGACTGCGTGCGATGAGTCACTTGGCCAAGGGGAGAACGGGAGAGGGTGATCAGGCTCAGAGGAGCGGGCAGAGGTTGGCAGGGAATGCCCAATCGGGTTGCCAGGCTCTTTGAAATGAAGCTCTGCTCTGCTCCTGAGTCCACCAGTGTGTGTGTGAGATGCCCCGTGGCATTGTGACAAAATCGGATGGGCAAGGATAGGCTTGTGAGGGGATTTGACCGGTTAGAGTCCGCGAGGCCCCCTACAGTGACTCGCGGACCTCCCCGTTTGGCTTCTCCGGGCAATGCTCCACGGAATGTTGGCCTCCTCCGCAATACATGCAGAGACCCAACTTCCGGCAGCGCTGTTTCTCCGCTAGAGGGAGCTTTGACCGGCCCACCACCATCGCCTCCAACTCCTCGGAGGCCTCCGGTGGAGGTGTCGCCAGGGGGCGATCTTGAGGCATGCGGACGGAGCCTCCACGCGAGTGGCTGCTAAACCTCCGCTCGGTGTACCGTTCACGCAGCCTATTATCCAAACTAATGGCGGTGGAGATTAACTCCGCCAATGTCTCCGGAAGATCCCAACCAGCCAGTTCATCCCTCAGACCCGAGCTGAGGCTGCGGAGGAAGATGCCACAGAGAGCGGCTTCGCCCCAGCCCACCTCCTCCGCTGCAACCCGGAAGTCGATAGCATAGTCCGCTGCTGACCGGCTTCCCTGCTGGAGGGCGAGAAGCCGGTCAGTTAGGACGCTATCGCGCCGGGAATGTCCAAAGACCTCTAAAAAGCTCTGCACGAACTGGCTGTAGGAGAGGCTCGCGTAGCTGGGCTTCGCCATTACGGCGTAAGCCCAGGTTAACGCTCGCCCCTCCAAGAGATTTCCAATATAGCCAATTCGGCTGTGGTCTGAGGGAAAGTCCCCGGGAATGCACAAAAACACCGACTCACACTGCATTATAAACCCCCGCGCCCCTCCGAGCTTTCCGCTGAAGCGGGCGGGGGTCGGGATTGGTGTGAGGCGGGTTGGCGTTCCCGAGGTAGACTGACCGGGCATCGGAGCGGCAGGAGCTGGCCGGCCCTGGCGAGCCATGGGGAACGCCTGCTGGGGGTCCAGGCGGTCTAACCGGTGAGTGATGTTAACCAACTGGTTGAGTATCACTTGCTGTTGATGAGCTATTAAATCCACCCGAGCCTCGAGGGTGGAAAGACGGCGTGCGAGCCCGCTGTCTGCCGGGCCGCTTTGCTGGAGCAGTACTGACATAATGTAGCACACAGGCCCAGGAAACACGCACGCAGGCTCAGGATAGATTTAACAGCTTTATTCAACAAGCAGGTGTGTATGGATGGATGTATGCGGTATGGGAATGTGCTGGGGTGAACGCTGATGCGCAGGCAGCAGAGCAGCGCACCGTACAGCCGGACAACCCTATGGAGACAAGAACAAAGGACAAGGGTAACAGGCACCACACCGAGACAGGGGATATAAGTGACAGTGTTGCTTACTTGCAGGGACAGGTGGTTGGCGTCGGCAGGCGATGAGCCCGGGAGACAGCGTCCTGCTGGGTCTGCGCAGAAGATGGAGATGCTATGGCGATGACGGGGGGAATCCGCTGCCAGGAGGGTCCACCTGTGCACAGGGGTGAGAACTTGGAAGACAAGGTAAGGAGTTCTTACGTGTCGTTGAATCTTTGCTGGTGATCTGAGGTAGAATCACGAGCCTTGGAAACGCTGATGAGAACAGACGGCTCCAGACTGCAGCAGAGGGTAGAGCGGGCTAAATAGCCCGCTGCTGACGAGGCGCAGGTGTGCGCGCAGCTGAAGCCGCTGATGAGCGGCGGGTCGTGACACCCCCAGCTGGACGTATTTGTTGAGGGAGCTACGCCGGGTCCACATTTTGATTAGCTCATCCAACTATAATTTCGATACACCAGGAACTCCAGGGCCAAACAGAAAATCCTGTGATCATGCCAATCTTCAGTCGAATCACGCAGGTTCCAATTCTTGGGCTCCCCCCTGGCCCGATTCCTGTTGAAAAGTGGTGTCAATAGCATTAAGCCACAATCCAATTTCCATAGTTTCCATTTGGGTCAATTCAGCAGAAGTAGAGCGAGACACAGACAGGACATCGCAAGCAGGGAATCAGTATTCGGGAGGAGGAAAGGAGAGGAGAGGGGAGAAAAGTGTCTGCTCTCTCTGAAAGCCGGAAGAAGAACATGAACTTGAACTAAACTTGAACTTGAACATGAACTTGAACGTGAGACAGGGGCTCAATATAATATCTTTTTTGTCACGACCACCACAGGTACCCTTTAAGACTTCCCAAGCGAGTGACACTCTTGAATGCTGGTGAAGTCTGGATCTCAGCGTCGTTATCAAAAAGCCTCAACTCCACCTTAGCTTTACTGGAGTGGTAGCCTAGTTAGTAGAGCATCTGCCCCACACTGGGAGGCCTGGGTTCAAATCCCGGCCAGGTCATGCCAAAGACGATATAAAAATGGAACTTCCTGCCGTCCAGCTTGGTGCTCAGTAGTAATGGAATGGAGGAGGGAAATTTGTGGTGGCGCCTTGCATGGCAGTGGCCCTTCTGATTCTCGATGGGATTAACTTTGTAGATAAGAGAAATGTAATTTTGTTCTACTGTATATGATTGGCTGTATGGATTGAATGACGATAAAGTTGGCTTTACCTTTAGCAGCTAACTTGTTCCAGCACAGAGTGTCCGGCTTTGCTGGTTTCCTGCCAGCAGCCTCAAGAATAAAGTTGTGTTTTTCTCCTCTTTGGAGGCTTCTTTCATCGGAAAGGAAACAGGAGGTGAGTAGGATCCAGGTGTGGTCCGTATGGAGGTTTCATCAGCCGGAATCATTAGAAGCATCTGCGTAGCTGAGTGGAAGGAGACATTTTCTGTCTCGCCTGTGTGGACACAGCTGATTTTTCAGACTGCAGTCAAAGATAAAAACTTGGCAAGGAGGGCTAAATAGTGATTTGGATAGTCATATCCCGTAGCTTGAAAGTGTGACATTTTAGTTGGCTCGGATCCCCGATAGGTCCCGTTAGACCAGTCCTTCTCAAATCGTGGGGCGCGCAATGCCAGGGAAGGGGGGGGGGCACGTGTGACCCCGGGGAACATGCTTTTTTTTGCCGTACTAGAATAAAGTGTAATTGCACATCCACTACAGTAGGTGACAGTGGCGCTCATTGTCAGAGTGTGCACAGGGAGTATTAGCTCTGTGGTGAAGGTTTTTTTGCACTGTGCATGCGCACACACAGCACAGAGCTGGAGATATGAAGTGCAGTGAACAAACCCTCAAGAGACAGCATGGGAAAAATATTTAACAGTGATGAAAAGAAAGGTGGAGAGAGACTGAGATAATGAGACAAACGAAAGTCTCCCGAAAGCTAAGACGAGGAAATATGACGAAGCGTATGTCGCGCTTGGCTTCACTGTGATTACGGTAGGAGACAAGGAAAGACCGTTGTTTACTGTGTCTAAAAATGTTGGCAGCAGACAGCATGAAGCCAAGTAAGTTAAGGCGTCACTTAAAATCGCCAATCAAATCTAAAAGAAGAAGAAGAAATTACACCCCAGTCACGCTGATAAGCCGCTTGAGTTTTTTCAGCGAAAACGTGCCGAATATTGCCAACAATCATCCCGCTTTGTGAATGCTACTTCAGTAAACCAGCGAGCACAGTTAGCATCATATAAGGTGGCGTACCAAATAGCTCAGTGCAAAAAACCCCACACCATAGCAGAGGAGCTGATACTGCCTGCAGCATTAGACATGGTCTCTGTCATGTTTAATGACGCAAGTGCTGCAAAAATAAAAACTATCCCTCTGTCCAGTGACACTGTCGCCAGATGTATAAATGACATTGCTAACAATCTTAAAGAACAGCTGGTAGATAAACTCAAAGACAAACGTTTTGCCTTATAATTTGATGAAGCAACTGACTGCAACAAAGATTGTTTGTTTGTTTATTGCTTATGTACGTTTTGACATGACAAACTCCCTGTGTGAGGATCTACTTTTTTGTAAACATGTCAGAGACAGAGCCACAGCTGAAGAGCTATTCAAAATGCTGGACTGCTTCCTGACTGAAGCAATTTCTTTCTTTTTCCTTTTTTTGTTTTCTTTAATGTTAATAAGGATACAGTGTTATGCAGAGGTGTACTTATAACAATTTTATAGACAAATGATACTCTTTATAGTCGCGGCGGAGAGTGGGGGGGGCGCGAAATGTTTTCGTCCTCCTAGAGGGGGCATAACAGGAAATAATTGAGAAGCACTGCGTTAGACAAACAAATACATTTGTTTAGCTCTGTGTGTGTGTGTTGATCAGAACAGGGAGCTTATGAATCTGTGAAAATGTCCAGAGAGCATCACAAACTTTTCAACAATATTATTAGTCAATTATTTCTACAAACCTATTACAAAATGGTCAGAGTACCCCAAGGAAGGCGCCATGTCAGCTCTACTAATGGGAGAAAGCTGAATTCTCCTCCGTTTCTCTCATAGTTCCCGAGTTGACGACTTCTTCTTCTCTTGGTTACTGGTGGATAGCAAACAACTGAAATGTGCATACCGCCACCTACTATACAAGAGAGTGTAACATTATGTCATCTGAGCCCTACCCCTAAAGTCTATGACTTAATCCTGTGCTATTTAAAAACAAGAAGTGAGCCCTTCTCGTGATTCTTAGCGCCTCTCCGTCTGTTCCCAGAATCCCAGTTAAATCCCATTCCCTACCGGCCTCTCGAACTTCATTTTTCATTCTCTCTTTTTCATTTCCATACTTGGTAATAAGATGTGCTCGACATTTTCTTTTTCTCCACATTCTCTACATTTGTTACTTTCGCTTTTCCCCATGGTGAATAAAGTGCCATTTAAACCTGTATGATCCAGTCTGAGTCTTGCCATAATGATGTCTTCCCTCCTGTTTGTTGTTTTATAATTCTTTATTGCAAAAGATTTTTGTATTTTGTAATATGATCTACCTTTAAGATCTTCATCCCATCTTTTTTGCCATAGCTCAGTTCCTTTTTTCTTGATTACTGCTTTCTGTTCACCTTTTCCAAGAGGCAACGGTATAGTTATTTCTTTCCCAGTTGCACTTTTTGCTAATTTGTCTGCACAGTCATTCCCTTTCAACCCTTCATGTGCAGGAACCCAACAAAACTGAACTTCTCCATCACCTAGGGATGTGATTTTTCCGCTAATTCGCGGAATTCCGCTTTTTTATCTTCCAAAAATTTTCAGACCAAATGGCGGCGTGTGCACAACGCTAGGCTCAGCGTCTCTTCAGATTTTGTGGATTAGCAGCAATATTTCTGATCATTTCGGGTCTGTTCGTTCAGAACAGCTTCGCTTTTACATCCTACACCCGAAATGAACTTTTGGACATTGGATTACAAAATAACAACCTTTTTATCAGCAACCTACGTTTCATCCCTAAGCTCTAGAGAACACCCGACGCTAGGTAAGCTATCCGGCCAACCGGAAGTGCTCGCAGGCGGCGTAGAGACCGTAAACAAAGGCGGGGGAAGCACGGAGGGCTAAGAGCTAAGCTAAAGCTAACACCACACCGGCTTTCTCTACCCAGCATTTTCCTCGCTAATGTACGGTCAGTGGCGAACAGAATGGATGAGCTACGGCTTTGGATCACCAACAATAAGAAACTTATGAACTGCAACATTGGATTACTTTTACTTTTGACTTTTATCATAGCAGCAGTGAATTTCAATATGTTAGGGGCTGATTTTCTGTGCTCACATGGGTTGTTGGTTGATCTTGCTAACAGGCGCCTGGTTAATTCACTCTCTTTTTATTCTATTCCCTGTACAGCTCGAGTGGCCCCGCCAACAGCACAAGCCAACGTCACAGCTGCAAGTGGTAAGTTCCACACACTGCTCACTCAGTTCCCAGCACTCACGGTCCCAACGTTTTCAGCAGCCATGGCTAAACTTGGGGTGGAACATTTTATTACTACCACCGGACCGCCCATTTTTGCAAAAGCCCGGCGCTTGGATTCAGCTAAACTGACCATAGCGCGTGAGGAGTTCACCAACCTGGAAAAGTTGGGCATCATCAGGCATTTGAAAAGCCCATGGGCTTCACCGCTTCACATGGTCCCGAAAGCTGATGGCTTGTGGCGACCTTGCGGTGATTTCCGCAGGTTAAACAACACTACAGCGCACGACCGCTACCCAATCCCACATATCCAAGATTTTTCAGTTCATTTGGCGGGGGCGCGCGTTTTTTCTAAGATAGACTTGGTACGCGGTTACCACCAGGTCCCAGTGCGCGCTGAGGACATACCCAGAACAGCGGTAATAACTCCGTTCGGGCTATTCGAGTTTTTGCACATGCCGTTTGGGCTTCAAGGTGCAGCACAGACGTTCCAACGCATGATGGACGCAGTGTTGCGCGATCTCCCCTTCGTGTTCATCTACCTGGATGACATATTGGTAGCCAGCGCGTCCGAAGACGAACATGAAAACCACCTCACGGCAGTTTTCCAGAGGTTGGGAGAGCACGGGTTAATAATCAACCCAGCGAAATGTCAGTTCGGGGTGACGCAGATTGATTTTTTGGGGCATCGCGTCTCCCCAGAAGGAGCGGTTCCTCTGCCTGACAAAGTGCGCGCAGTAACAAATTTTCCCCAGCCACAAACGGTCAAAGCGTTACAGGAGTTTTTGGGAATGGTGAATTTTTATAACCGTTTCCTCCCCCGCGCAGCGCAGCTCATGCAACCATTGTACGCTGCACTAAAAAAACAAAAACCCACAAATAAAATAGAATGGTCTCCGGAGCGAGAGCGCACATTCTCGGAAGTCAAAACAGCCCTGGCAAACGCTGCGTTGTTAGCACATCCAGTCCCAACAGCCCGCATAGCGCTCACTACTGACGCATCAGACGTGGCCATAGGGGCGGTCGTGGAGCAGTATGTAGCCGGGGCTTGGCAACCGCTCGCCTTTTTCAGCAGGACCTTGCGCGATAGTGAACGAAAATACAGCGCATTCAACAGGGAGTTGTTAGCTCTCCACTTGGCCATTCGCCACTTACAGTTCTGGCTGGAGGGACGCCGTTTCACCGCGTTTGTTGACCACGAGCCGCTGACTTTCGCGATGGCCAAGATTTCAGAACCGTGGTCGGGCCGGCAGCAGAGACAGCTGGCCGCGATCTCAGAGTTTACTACCGATATCCAGCACGTGGCGGGTAAACTTAATGTAGTGGCAGACTGCGTCTCGCGCGCCGTGGCGGCTCCAGCCTGCGTAGGGGTAGATTTTGCAGCCATAGCCGCGGATCAGGTTAGCGACGCGGATGTGCGCGCGCTCCAGTCTGGACCAACAGGGTTAAGGCTGGAGGACAGGGTGCTGCAAGACGGTATGCCCCCCCTAATCTGCGATGTCTCCACTGGGCGACCGCGTCCTGTGGTACCGGCTGCATGGCACCGCCGCGTTTTTGACTCAATCCATTCTCTGGCGCACCCGGGAGTGCGCGCGTCGGTCAAAATGGTGGGAGAGAAATTTGTATGGCCGAGCCTGCGCAAACAAGTTAGAGAGTGGGCAGCAGTCTGCATGGCTTGTCAACGAGCCAAGGTACACAGACACACGAGAGCTCCCTTGGAGCCATTTCACATCCTGGCTAAGAGGTTTGATCATGTTCACATGGACCTCGTAGGCCCCCTCCCGCCCTCACAGGGGTGCACACATCTCCTGACAATGGTTGACCGCACCACGCGCTGGCCGGAAGTGGTCCCACTGTCGTCAACCACAGCCGAGGAAGTGGCGCGCGCATTTTCACGGCATGGGTAGCGCGTTTTGGAGTCCCGTCGGACATTACGTCCCACAGAGGCCCTCAATTTGTTTCCAAACTTTGGTCAGCGATGGCCCGCAGCCTGGGGGCAACGATCCACCGCACGACCGCGTACAATCCGCAGGCTAACGGGTTATGCGAACGTTTTCACAGGTCACTGAAGGCGGCTCTCAGAGCGTCGCTTACGGATGCAAATTGGGTGGACAGGCTACCATGGGTTTTATTGGGGTTGCGTTCTGCACATAAAGAGGATTTAGAAGCCTCCCCGGCTGAGCTAGTTTTCGCACAGCCACTTCGGCTGCCCGGGGAATTTCTCCCAGACAATCCTGCGCCAGAGTGCTCCCCAGCTCAGCGGTTGCAGAGTAGCACGGAATCGAGCACGCTGCCTGGCCCCGTTCACCACAGTTTTCCGCGCGTTTTTGTGCCTAAGGCTTTAAAAAATGCAGAGTTTGTTTTTGTGAGACACGATGCCCATTGCCCACCGTTGCGACCACCTTATGATGGACTATTTAGAGTGCTGGAAACAGGGGATAAGCATTTTTTGCTAGATTTGGGGGGCAGGAAAGAAAAGATTGGCATAAACAGGCTCAAACCCGCTTTTGTGGTGGCTGAAGAAGGTGTGCAGTTGGCCAGGGCTCCTCGGCGCGGCGGACCCCCTAGGGAGCATTTCCCAGAGCACCCACAGGGATTGACTAACAGTTCTCATCCTCAGACAGCAGCTCCCCAGCAGGATGGCGCCGCGGAGGTGGTAAAGCCTGCTTACAGCAGATACGGGAGAAGACTGAGGCCCAAGCAGCATGTGGACTGATGTGTAGTGCTGTTATCATGACATGCAGACTGTTATTAAGTTGTTCCATCTTAGACGTTTGGGGGGGGTCATGTGGGACACATATGTGGGTTTCATATGCTTCATATGTATATCACTGTATGTTTACTGTATGCTTCACGTCTCAGATGAACAAAGGACTGAGCCTCCTGGGAGATGACAGGAGGATGTGAAATGTGGTCTTTGGTAGGCAAAGAGATGGCCTTGGGGGATTTCCTGGCTGCCACTGACTTTGAGTGGAGGTGATAAGACCTGGAAGAAGACGCATTGTTACTTGGGATTAAATACAATGTTACTGTGTGCTTTGATGTCCTGGGGTATAAAAGGACGAATGTCTGGGGGTTTCTTTCTTTTTCTGTTTTTGATGATGTTGGAGAATGTGAATAAACCTGACTCGTGAGATAAACTCAGCCTCGTCATTTCCACATTCTCCACAGTCCGGTGAAAACGATGACTAGGAATAAAGCTTCCATATCCATAGCCACTGCATATTTGAAATCTCTTGTACATTTACAATGAAGTCTTGAATGTAACTAGTCTCTAACATCAACTGGGATTAATGACTGAAAATTAAACAATGAAATTCCGGTGAAACAGTAATCTGTGACGAACATACTACACGTGTTTCCACTTGTTCTTACCTGTTCTCTGTGATTTTCTTTCATCGGTCGTTTCTTCAAACTCTGATATTTCTTCAGCAGCAGCAGTTTGTGGCTCTTTTAGAAACTCACTCAGATGCTGAACTAGAGACATTTTTTACTTCAAAAGCTAGAAAGAACACTGATCAGTAGAAACTAGTGATGGGTCCGGCAACACCGATGCGTCGGCGCATGCGTTGAGCTCATAGAGCGAAACCCAGTTTCAGTGCGTGTCGGTGCGTCTCGCTTTAAGAAAGTCACATGACCGATACAGGTACTGTATCGGTCACGTGACGCTAGCGCGTCAAAACACTGACACGCCCGCGTTTATAAGGAAGCGCATCTGTCAACGGGGATGCATTTGCCCAAAGACTTGTATGTGTTGCGGACGGTCCTTGTACAAATTTATCACGAATTATGGAGCACGAGCAGCAGCGTCAAGGCAAAAGAAAGGTTTCCGCCGTGTGGGACCATTTTGATCTGATATCGGAAAATAAGGTATTTCCCAAAAAAAAAATAGCATTTTTAAAATACTATTTTCTTTGTTTTAATTTCCTTGTTGTTTCATCCTGTTCCTCTCAGAGTTTCCACTTGATCTATCTGAATTCAAATTCATTTGAAAGTGACTTTTAGTTTACTCTTCATATTTTCTGCAGGCTAAATGTCGCATTTGTTCGACAGAGTTGTCATATTTCAACAAGAGCGCCTCCTCAATGCTGAGGCATTATAGGGCCAGGCATGAAAATGAAGTCCCGGATACACCCAGGATAGACGCAGGTATAGAGCCATTCTACTACTTACTCACAGTTGCTTTATTGATAATCAATTCCTATTAATTTATTTTTGACTTCATTTTTAACCATCAAGCTTCCAGGAAGCAGATGCTGGATGAAGCTGTACTCAATTTCATCGTGAAGGACTGCCAGCCCCTCAGCATTGTGGAGAGTGAAGGGTTCAGGGAACTGATTCATGCCCTTCAGCCCTCATATGTTTTCCAACCAGAAAGGTTTGTGGAAATTATCTAAAGTAGTAGTTGATATATCCAATTTATTTAATCTTTAATTTAAATATATGGATTTGCTTTTGGTTTGACTTGGTGTAATTTTCAGACCATCAAACAAATGCTGGCGAAAAAGTACGAGGAGGAACGGGAACGAGTGAAAAAGGAAGTACAGCAAGCTGTGGCAGTGAGTATAACAGCTGACATGTGGACATCTGTGAACATGGAGGCTTACTTGGCTCTTACCTGTCACTACATTAATGAGAATTTGCAGTTGTGCACATCTGTGTTGGGAGTGCAGTACTTTCCACAAAGTCACACTGCTGACAATTTGGCCCAAGTCAAAGGGGGCATGATGGAGGACTGGGCCATAACCAATAAAGTAAAGTGTCTTGTGACTGACGCAGCACCAAACATGATTGCATCCACTAGACAGCTCCAAATTCGGCACTCAATTTGCATTGCACATAGTCTAAATTTATTAGTAAATCATGTGATCAGATCCCCACACTTACATCCATCAGACACAAAGCTAGGCACATTGTCACATACTTCAGATCAAGCACTACAGCCAAGGAGAAGCTCGCTCAAGTGCAGCAACAGATGGGACGACCAAGCCTGAAACTTATCAATGAGGTGCCAACACGCTGGAACAGCACATATGAAATGTTGTCAAGGCTACATGATGAGAGGGAACCAGTGTGGGTATCTCTGGCCTCTCTAAAAAGCGATTTGACTCCACTTACAGCTGATGAGTATACCATCATAGGAGAAACACTTCTTGTGCTTGCTCCTTTCCATCAAGCTACAGTGGAGTTGTCTGAAGAGAGGCGAGTGTCAGGGTCAAAGGTCATCCCGATGATGAAAATGCTCTATCTTACACTAGAGCGTAATGCTTCAACCTTGCACACACAGGCAGCCATACACCTACATGAACACCTGAAGCGTCAAGTCACAGACACTGCTTCCAACCTGGAGTCATTAAGTGTGTTGACCCTAGCCACACTTCTAGACCCCAGATTTAAATCACTCTGGTTCCGCAGTTCCTCCAAGTGTAATGACGCCATCAGTAGACTGCGGGCAGAATGTGCATCTGTAATCGGACGCTCAAATGAGCCCCAGCCGGGACCATCTTCACAACAGCTGTCTGCACCCACTTCAGGCATGTTATTCAGCATAATTAGTTGTTGTTTGGAAATCATGTACTAAAATGCCAATTTTTTTTTAGTTTTTTTTTTAGATAACCTTTGGCAACCTTTGGACATCGAAGTGGGCAAGCAGACCAAAAACGCCACAGCTGAATGCATCCAGGAGGTGCAGAGGTACCTGGCAGAGGGCAATATTGCCAGGTCCCAGGATCCTCTGAGATACTGGGACAATCAAAAGGCCAGCTATCCAAACCTCTTCCAGCTGGCGTTAGAATTTCTCTGCACTCCAGCCTCATCTGTGCCATGTGAGCGTGTATTTTCAACAGCTGGAGAAGTTGTCCAAAAAGCGCAATCGCCTGAGTTTTAAAACTTTGGAAAAACTTATTTTTTTGAATAAAAATTTGTAAAAAGAATTTTTTGTAAAAAAAATAAATAAATAAAAAAAAATAATAGATCAATAAAAAGAAATCACAGTCCACAAGCATTCTCATTCACAACATGTTCACTTAGATTTTCACATTATGATACATGTTCACATTATTTAAGATAAGATAAGCCTTTATTAGTCCCACAATGGGGAAATTCCAGGATTGCAACAGCACAGAGATAGCAACAATCACAAAGGCAAGAAAAAACAAGAGCAGCTAGTATACATATGTACATATACAGTGGGGTGAAAAAAGTATTTAGTCAGCCACCAATTGTGCAAGTTCTCCCACTTAAAAGATGAGAGAGGTCTCCAATTTTCATCATAGGTATACCTCAACTATGAGAGACAAAATAAGAAAAAAAAATCCAGAAAATCGCATTGAAGGATTTTTAATGAATTAATTGGTAAATTCCTCGGTAAAATAAGTATTTGATCAATAACAAAAGTTCATCTCAATACTTTGTTATATACACTTTGTTGGCAATGACAGAGGTCAAACATTTTCTGTAAGTTTTCACAAGGTTTTCACACACTGTTGCTGGTATTTTGCCCCATTCCTCCATGCAGATCTCCTCTAGAGCAATGATGTTTTGGGGCTGTCGCTGGGCAACACAGACTTTCAACTCCCTCCAAAGATTTTCTATGGGGTTGAGATCTGGAGACTGGCTAGGCCACTCCAGGACCTTGAAATGCTTCTTACGAAGCCACTCCTTCATTGCCCGGGCGGTGTGTTTGGGATCATTGTCATGCTGAAAGACCCAGCCACGTTTCATCTTCAATGCCCTTGCTGGTGGAAGGAGGTTTTCACTCAAAATTTCACGATACATGGCCCCATTCATTCTTTCCTTTACACGGATCAGTCGTCCTGGTCCCTTTGCAGAAAAACAGCCCCAAAGTATGATGTTTCCACCCCCATGCTTCACAGTAGGTATGGTGTTCTTTCTCCTCCAAACATGACAAGTTAAGTTTTTACCAAAAAGTTCTATTTTGGTTTCATCTGACCATATGACATTCTCCCAATCCTCTTCTGGATCATCCAAATGCTCTCTAGCAAACTTCAGATGGGCCTGGACATGTACTGGTTTAAGAAGGGGGAAACATCTGGCCCTGCAGGATTTGAGTCCCTGGCGGCGTAGTGTGTTTCTGATGTAGCCTTTGTTACTTTGGTCCCAGCTCTCTGCAAGTCATTCACTAGGTCCCCCCATGTGGTTCTGGGATTTTTGCTCACCGTTCTCATGATCATTTTGACCCCACAGGGTGAGATCTTGCGTGGAGCCACAGATCGAGGAAGATTATCAGTGGTCTTGTATGTCTTCCATTTTCTAATAATTGCTCCCACAGTTGATTTCTTCACACCAAGCTGCTTACCTATTGCAGATTCAGTCTTCCCAGCCTGGTGCAGGTCTACAATTTTGTTTCTGGTGTCCTTTGACAGCTCTTTGGTCTTGGCCATAGTGGAGTTTGGAGTCTGACTGTTTGAGGTTGTGGACAGGTGTCTTTTATACTGATAACGAGTTCAAACAGGTGCCGTTAATACAGGTAACGAGTGGAGGACAGAGGAGCCTCTCAAAGAAGAAGTTACAGGTCTGTGAGAGCCAGAAATCTTGCTTGTTTGTAGGTGACCAAATACTTATTTTACCGAGGAATTTACCAATTAATTCATTAAAAATCCTTCAATGTGATTTTCTGGATTTTTTTCTCATTTTGTCTCTCATAGTTGAGGTATACCTATGATGAAAATTGGAGACCTCTCTCATCTTTTAAGTGGGAGAACTTGCACAATTGGTGTCATCACCCGCAGCTCACGGGCTACCATCTCAGCTGCGTGCACACCTGCGCCTCATTAAGCCCGGCTATATATTCCAGCTTGCCCTGAGCTGCGGCCTGGAGCCGTCTGTCTCCCTGCTTTACTCCACAGCTACCTCCCTATCATTCGGGCCAGCTGTTCTCCTCATCGGACACGTAAGCTGTCACTCATCTTACCTTCACCTTCTAGTCTTCCCCTGTGCACAGGTGGACCTCCTTGGCGGCGGACTTTATCCTCTTCGTCACGCTGCCTCTCCACTTGTCACATCTGCACGGACGCACAGCAGAGTGCTGTCTCCCAGGCTTGGGACTTGCTACGCCAGCCACCGCGTCGCTGCAAGTAAGCACAACAGCATCATTGCTTTCCCGTGTGGTTGCCCAGTTAATCCCTGTTCTCCTGTCTTTTAGGGTTGCCTGGCTGAACGGCGAACTACTCTGTCCTGGTCTCATCTTCCACCCTCACTACATTCACATCGTGCACACACGCATCCATACACTCATATTATTGTTGAATAAAGTTATCAAATCTGTCCGAGCCTGCGTGCGTGTTTTCCTGGGCCGGTTAATATGTCAGTACGGCTCCAGGCAAAGCGGCCCAGCGGATAGCGGGCTCACGCGCTGTTTTACCACCCTCGAGGCTCGGGTGGATTTGATTTCTCATCAACAACAGGTCATCCTGAATCAACTTACCTCAATTACCAATCGGTTGGACCTCCTGGATCCTCTGCGGCCTTTCCCTTTGGGTCCTTCTGGCGGCGTGGTTACGGGTGCTCCCATAGCCGGCCAGTCTAGCTCGGGGATGCCAGCCCGTCTCACACCCATTCCAACTCCTGCTCGCTTCAGCGGGAAACTCGGTGGAGCGAAGGGGTTTATACTCCAGTGTGAGTCGGTGTTTCAACGCGTTCCCGGGGATTTCCCCTCAGACCACAGCCGAATTGGGTACATGGCTAACCTCCTCGAGGGGCGAGCGCTAGCTTGGGCTTACGCTGTAATGACGAAGCCAAGTTACGCCAACCTCTCGTATGACCAGTTTGTGCGATACTTTTTAGAGGTCTTTGATCATACCCGGCTCGACAGCGTCCTCGCGGACCGACTTCTTGGTCTCCAACAGGGAGTCCGGTCCGCGGCGGAGTACGCGGTCGACTTCCGGGTGGCTGCGGAGGAGGTGGGCTGGGGAGAGGCTTCTCTCTGCAGCATTTTCCTCCGTAGTCTCAGTTCTGGTCTGAGGGATGAACTAGCTGGTCGGGACCTCCCAGAGCGGCTCTCCGAGCTGATCTCGCTCACGATTAGCCTGGACAACAGGCTGCGTGAGCGGGCCACGGAGTGGAAGTCTACCAGCCGCTCGCGCGGAGCTTCCCTCCATTCAGCTCAGTCTCGCCCTCTGGCGTTACCAGCTCCGGAGTCCACCGATGAACCGGAGGACATGGCCATCGGGCGCACTAGGCTCCCTCTAGCGGAGAGACAACGCCTGCGGGAACGGGGTCTCTGCATGTATTGCGGAGACGACCGGCATCCCGTGGAGCACTGCCCGCTGAAGCCAAAAAGGGGAGGTCCGCAAGTCACAATAGGGGGCCTCGCGGACTCTAACCGATCTAATCCCCTATTAGATAGATAGATTAGTTTATTTGACAGGGACAGTGCAATAAACATAGACAATTAATCAAAGACAATCAATCTGATGTGTTGCATATAGAGTGTATAGCTATTAGCTAATTTGCAACTCTTGTCCCTGGATGGGCTTTAGAAAAGAGAATCAAGTCAAGAAAAAAAAAATACACAATAACCACATACATCAATGCAGAAAGATTATAAATACACAATTATAAATATTATAAATATTATAAATACACAAATATAACAGGCTCCTGCCCCAAGTGGAGGAGTTTAAGTATCTTGGGGTCTTGTTCACGAGTGAGGGGAAAATGGAGCGAGAGATCAACAGACGGATTGGAGCAGCATCTGCAGTGATGCGGACGTTGTACCGGTCTGTTGTGGTGAAGAGGGAGCTGAGTTCTAAGGCAAAGCTGTCAATTTACCAGTCAATCTACGTTCCTACTCTCACCTATGGTCACGAGCTTTGGGTAATGACCGAAAGAACGAGATCGCAGATACAAGCGGCTGAAATGAGCTTTCTCCGTAGGATTGCTGGACTCACCCTCAGAGATAGGGTGAGGAGCTCAGTCATCCGGGAGAGGCTCAGAGTAGAACCGCTGCTCCTCCACATTGAAAGGAGTCAGTTGAGGTGGTATGGGCATCTGATTAGGATGCCTCCTGGACGCCTCCCACTTGAGGTATTTCAGGCACGTCCCACTGGGAGGAGACCCCGGGGCAGACCCAGGACTCGGTGGAGAGACTATGTCACCCAGCTGGTCTGGGAACGCCTTGGTATCCCCTCTGAAGAGCTGGAGCAGGTGGCTGGGGAGAGGGAAGTCTGGGCTTCTCTGCTTGAACTGCTGCCTCCGCGACCCGGACCTCCGGAAAAGTGGTAGAAGATGGATGGATGGATGGATGGAAATATAACAGCCTGACTCACATTTAACATAAATATTATAAATATTATAAATACACAAATATAACAGCCTGACTCACATTTAACACATATAACACAACTCACATTTGCCTATTTCAGGCCTCCCTCCCTTCGTCACTCACTATAAACAAACACATTTATTCCTTCCCTTCATTCGCTCTCACTTTGCAGACAATTAATTCATACATGAGTACATTCTTGTTTATTTTTCAGCCAGTTTTTAACCTTTTTAGTGAATGTTTTAAAGTCCGTTATTATTTTAATTACATTTGGCATTGTGTTCCAGATGTGACTGCCCTTTATAGAGAAAGCTGTTTGTCCAAATGTGGTTCTGCGGTGGAATATTTTACAGTTATTGTTAACAGAACTCCTGGTGGCTCTGCTGCTGTCCTGTCTTTGGACGAAACCAGCAAGTGGCTCGGGTGCTGATTTATGGAAACATTTGAACGTTAATTTCAGAAAACAGAGGTCAATGAAGCTCTCAAAACTCAATAGGTTGTATTTTTTTAAAACATTACAGTGATGCCACCTAATGGGCTTTTTGTCCAAGATTTTTAGGGTTTGATTATATAATGAATCTATATGTCTTATTGTGGAAGGGGCTGCTTGAGCCCAGACTGTCAAACAGTATGATATATGAGAAAAAACCATAGAATGCATATACAGTGCAGCTGCTTCGTAAGGTATGTAATATCTAATTAATTTAAAGCAGTTCAGATTTTTTTTTACTGTTTTTGAAATTTTCTTTATATGAAGATTAAATTTGAGTTGAGGATCTAGTACAATGCCAAGGTATTTGAATTCTGTAGCTAAACTGATGTCATGATCATGTATATTAACTTTAAAACGTTGCAGTTTACATTTTTTGATTGAAAAGCACATTGAGACTGTTTTCTGAAGGTTCAGCAATAGATGGTTCTTGAGGAGCCACTCTTGGACATCAACCATACTTGTGGACAGTACATCTGCAGCCTGTGCTGGAGTCTTGGCAGCTGTGTAAATAACTGCATCATCTGCATAAAGTTGGCATGTTGCAGCTGAGCAGTGTAACGGCAAGTCATTAATAAAAATGCTGAAAAGTAAAGGACCAAGAATGGACCCTTGTGGGATACCCATGCGGTTGTTTAAAAATGAGGATTTATCCTGGTGAACTTTTGCACACTGTTCTCTATTCTGGAGATAAGATGCAAACCATTCTAATGTATCTGGGGAGAAGTTAAAAGATACCATTTTGGATAAAAGCAAACTGTGGTTTACAGTATCGAAAGCCTTTTTGAGATCTAGAAAAACAGCTCCTACCACATTACCCCTGTCCAAGGACTGTTTGACGTTTTCAATAAGGCAACAATTTGCTGTTTCTGTTGAGTATCCTGGTCTAAAACCAAATTGATGTGGATGAAGAAGTTGACTGTCTTGTAAGTAGTCTATCAGCTGTGTAGCTACAACTTTTTCAAGAACCTTAGATAGGACTGGTAAAATAGAGATTGGGCGGTAATTGCATATATCGTCTTTACTGCCTGATTTATGAACTGGTATGACGACAGCTTTTTTCCAGCCAGATGGAAATGTACTAGACCTAATGGAGAGATTAATGAGATGAGTCAGTGGTTTGATTAATATTTTGCTGTGCATTTTGAGAAAGGAGGTGCTCATATTGTAGATATCATTAGTTTTTGAGTTTGACAGTGTTTTAACAATACCAGCAATTAACTCCTCATTTACCTCATCGATGTGAAAAGTATCTGTTGGAAGTATGGAATTTGTGTTGTTGAGCACATTTGGCAGCACAAAAATTTTTGTTAAGTTTTCCACAGAGCCCACAAAGTATGAATTAAATTCATTTGCCAAAGTAGCCTTGTCACTGACAGTCTTGCCATTGATTCTAAGTTCCTTTACCCCCTTCTGATCGTTTTTTTTATTAGTTAAGTTATTTAAATGCCTCCATAGGGAACTGTTGTTACCCTTTGCATGATCTATCAGTTTATTGTAATAAGATATTTTTGATTTTCGCAGCTCATGTACCACTTTATTTCTTAAACTTTTGTACACAAGGTGATCGTTTTGTAGTTTAGAGGTTAATGATGTTTTCAATGCATAGTCTCGCCTCTTCATAAGTTTTCTTATTTCATTATTTAACCATGGTAGGCTAATCTTCTGTTGTCTACTTTTAATTTGCTTTGTAAATTTTTCTATAGACTTTGTGATTGTTGCAGTTATAAAATTACAACAATCATCTACTTCATATGTTGACATGAGCTGCTCCCAATTTTGATTCTCTAAGTAATGTTCAAACTCCTCATTTTTTGATTTGGGAATAATAAAATTTGATTTGTCAATATCGACTCCCCCAAAATACTGTAGTCGCTTTTTAGTAAGTTTTCTGACAGCAAGAACCATGTTATGATCTGAGAGACCAGTTACAAGATTATAGGTTCTGGTTATTTGTTCTGGTTTATTAGTAAATACCATGTCAATAAGTGTTCTGGATTGTTTGGTTATCCTGGTGGGTCCTTTGATCATTTGTTGGTAATTAAATTTAGTCATGAGGCTTTTCAGTTTCTGTTTGTCCTTTTTATCAGACCAGTTGATATTAAAGTCACCATGAATTATTGTTTCTCTGTTCTTCTCAAGTTGTTTAACCAGATCACTTAATTCATTATAAAAGGAAGAGTTGTGTGACGGTGGGTTGTACACTACTGCAATGTTGAAATTCATTACCGGAGAGAGACATACATTAACAGCTAAACATTCGAGTGAGGTATTCAAATCAACCAGTTGACATTTATATTTCTCTTTGATGTAAATTAAAACACCTCCTCCCCTCCCTACCTGCCTGTCTTTTCTAAAACACTGATAGCCCACAATATCGATCATATTAGTGTCTATGTTCCTGTGTAGCCAGCTTTCTGAGAGACAAAGGTAGTCCAGATTTGAGTCCAACAGCAACACCGAAATCTCATCTCTTTTGGGGATTATGCTCCGTATGTTTAAATGTCCGCCGAGGATCCCCTTTGGTTTAGCCATGGTGTCCCAAAGAACTCGTGCATGATTAACAGTTTGGAAAAATAAATGTTGTTTTTGCTTATGTACAGCTGGGTTTTGTGCTAACCCAGTGGTCTGCTGTTTAATAGTGGCAGGTCCAGGGTTAAGGTGAATATCTCCTGCCAGAAGTAGCAGAACTAACAGAACTTTAATTGTATACCCTCTGCCATATTGTGATTTTTGCTTAACAGCCATGTTTGCCTTATTTTGGAAGTTTTTGCTCAGGGCTTTTAAAGACCACATAGAGTGGAAGATGGTGGAGAGACATAACGCTTAAACAGAGAGCTCTCCCTAGCCGGATTAAAAATCATCGGTAAATGGCCAACTCGACATAAACGAATCAATAAACTAAGGGATGAAAACACGAAGGAACCGGGCACAAGGACAAAAACAGGGTAAAATTGAAGAATTCCTCTCCAACAACGCAGGAAAAACCGCTGAACGCAAAGCCCAAAAAAACGAGGTGTCCACAGCAGAGAAAATGGAGGACGCCAGACTCGACAACATGAACGCTGGCATCGCCAGTTTGGGTGAAGAGTTGAGAGAATTCAAGCGACAGCTACAACAGGATTTAGCGGCTCTTAAGGAGGAACTGAAAAAAGAAATTAAGGAGGAAATCATGGACCTCCGAAGAGAAATGGAGCGTAAATTAACGGAAAACATGGAGGAGCTGCGCTCCCAGCGGGCGTGTATGACAGAAGCGCAGACCCGAATTTCGGAACTAGAAGATTGGAAAAGCGAGGCAAACGAACAACTACAGACCCTGACGACGCAAACGCAGAGGATGCAGGAGAAAATAAACGACTTGGAGAGCAGATCCCGACGAAGCAATATGCGCATCTTTGGAATTCCGGAGGGCATTGAAGGCAACTCGATGACAAAATTCATGGATCAGTTCTTAAAAAAAGAACTGGAAATACCCGGAGAAACGGATCTGCAGATTCAACGGGCGCACAGAACACCGGCACAGAACCCGAAAACAAACTCTCCACCCAGGTCAGTTGTAGTAAACTTTGTGAAATATGACATAAAGGAAAGAATCCTGACGCAAGCATGGAAAAAAAAGATACGAATCGGCGACAAACAGGTATTTTTTGACCATGACTACCCGACAGAAATCGTGCAGCAGCGGAAGAAATATGCCAATATTAAAAAAACGCTGAAAGAGAAAAAAATTAGATTCCAAACGCCGCTAACGAAAATGAGGATTCATTGGGAGGAAGGCACAAGAACCTACAACACGGCCGAAGAGGCAGCGCGGGATATGATGGAGCGGGGCCTTGAGGTGAGCGTGCCGAAGGAGACGGCTGGAGCAGCGGCGGCCCTGAACGCACCACGACAGACGGAGTGGAGACGAGTGAACGGCGGAAGAAGGGGGAGAGACGTAGAGCAGCGGGCCCAGGACAAGCTACAAAGCTTTCAACTGAAAGCCTAGATCATAACAAAGATTAAGAAAGGCACAGAAGAAATGAAGGCCAAGAAGACAAGGTAAAAGAGAAACAGACGGCTAGGAGAGGTTTAAGTGATATTTGTTGGACATTTCTAGACTTATGACTATTACTTTGATAGTAATTAGAAGTCTAGGGAGGGCCCTTCACTCTGTGAAGACAAACCCCCCACCCACCAACAGGGACCAGTGGGCAGAAGAAAGGCCCAAAGTACGGAGGTCGAGTTTTTTTAATGTGTTTTTATATAAATATGTGTTATTTTTGTTGTTAAAGGGGCTAGGAGCACAAGTTAAAAAAATGGAAAAACATGAATATGGGTAAAAATCTTAAGATAATGACACTAAACGTGAATGGTCTGAACTCACCTGTTAAAAGGGAAAGAATAATAAGAAAATTCAAGAAGGAAAAAGCTGAAATTATATTTATGCAAGAGACACATTTGAGCAAGACAGAACATGTGAAACTAAAGAGATTTGGCTATAAGAACTCCTACTACAGTTCATTTAAGGGAGGAGCAAAAAGGGGGGTTATGATACTAATCTCAAACAAAATACAATTTGAAAGTGAACAGGAAATCCAGGATAAAGAAGGCAGGTATGTAATAATAAAGGGAAGAATAGATGGTATGCAGATCACATTAGTGAACATCTATGCCCCACCAGAAAGTGACAAGGGTTTTTTTCAACATCTGTTTGATCTCATAGCAACACACAGTGAAGGAGTCCTAATTTGTGGAGGAGACTTAAATGCTGTCATGGATCATGAAGTTGACACAACAAGTGTTAAGAAGACAAAAAAACATGTAACAAAGTTCATAAGAACCTCACTGGCAGAAATGGGTATGGTAGACATATGGAGGGACCTACACCCACTCGAAAAAGACTATACACATTATTCAGCAGCCCATAAAGTACACTCTAGAATAGATTACTTCCTTATGAATGAAGGTGACAGACACAGGGTGAGAAATTGTTGGATTGGAGGGGCAGAAATATCAGATCATAATCCTATATACATGGAAATATATTTAAACAATAGAAAACAACAAACAACATGGAAACTTAACGTAGGACTGTTAAATGATGAGAAAATGAAAGAAAGAATAAAAATAAACAAACGAATATATCCAAGAGAATGACAATGAAGAAGTGGACCCAACAATACTATGGGACGCACTAAAAGCCGTGTTAAGGGGTAAATTAATTGTTGAAACAGGAAAAGCAAATAAGACTAAACTGGAAGCGTATGAACAAAGATGTGAGAGACTGAGGGAATTAGAACGTAAACATCAAAGCACAAATGATCCAAAAATATATCAAGAAATTAAAGAAGAAAAAACAAATAAAAGAAACACAAATGGATGAAATTGAAAGGAAAAATAGATATCTAAAGCAAAAATATTATGAAACGGGGCCAAAAGCCACAAAACTGCTGGCAAAACGGTTAAGAAAACAACAAACAATGAATAATGTATACAAGATTAAAGACCCCACCACAAATAAAACCACAGTTAACCCAGAAAACATCGAAGAAATTTTCCATAATTTCTACCAAGAACTATACTCGCAACCTGAAGAAACAAATACTAAAGATATCAAAAAATTTCTAGACACATTGGACTTGCCATCAATAGGAAATCAACAAAATGAAAAACTAACAGCAGAAATAACAACACAAGAGATCAGAGATGTGATTAAGTCACTTAAAAACGGTAAATCACCAGGTAGTGATGGATACCCATCTGAGTTTTATAAACTGTTTATAGAAGAACTCACGCCACAACTCCTAAAGTCATTTAATTGGACGCTGAACAACAACAAAATACCTCCAACATGGAACGAAGCAATCATTTCAGTTATTTTAAAACCAGGGAAAGATAAAGAACAATGCGGAAACTATAGACCATATAGACCACTATAGACTTTATTAAATGTAGATTATAAAATATACACAACAATTATATGTAAACGAATAAAGACATTCTTGACGGAAATGATAGAAGATGATCAAACTGGATTCATAGAGGGACGCCAAACACATGACAATATCAGGAAAACAATACATATAATTAACCAAATACATAAAGAAAAGAAAAGCGCAGTAATAATGAGTTTAGACGCAGAAAAAGCATTTGACAGGGTTAACTGGAAATTCCTATATAGTGTACTGGAGCGCTTTGGATTTAACGAAAAATCAGTACAATGCATAAGGACGCTATATCAAGAACCTGTGGCAAGAATCAAGATAAACGGTAGCTTAACAGACAAAGTAAATATACAAAGATCAACTAGGCAGGGATGCTGCTTATCGCCCACCTTGTTTGCTCTGTTCATAGAACCATTGGCTCAAGCGATACGACAAAATAAGAAATTAAAAGGTGTAACAATAAAGGGGGCGGAACACAAGATTGGGCTATTTGCAGACGATATTATAGTTTACCTTGAACAACCAGATAAATCAATAATGGAAATGATGAACTTGATAGAAAATTTTGGAAAATTATCAGGATACAAGATAAACATAACAAAAACACAAATACTGACATTCCACTATAACCCTCTAAACCAGATAACTGATAAGATCAAACTAAACTGGAAGCAAAAAGAAATAAAATACCTTGGAGTGAACATACCTAAAGACCTAAGCAAAATATATAAAGCAAACTATGATAGGTTGGAACAAGAAATAAAAAAAGATATTGATAGATGGTCAATCTTAAATATGGATCTGAATTCAAAAATTGAGACAGTCAAAATCAGCATACAACCTAGATTACTTTACCTCTTCCAGGCTATACCAACAGAGATTCCAGATGCCCAATTCTCAAAGTGGGACAGGATGATATCGAGATTTGTTTGGGGAGGTAAAAAACCAAGAGTGAAATATAAAACCCTCCAATTACCAAAAGAGAAAGGAGGCATGGGCCTACCGAGTCTAAAGGAATATTACTACTCAGCACAAATAAGATATATCATATGTTGGTGCGACGAGGGATATGAGGCAAAATGGAAAGAAATGGAAAAGGAAATTGAGGGACTCCCAGTACAAAGCATAATAGGGGATAAAGATGCATATAAGCAAATCAAACAAATAGACCCAATCACTAAATTTACTTTGGAACTGTGGTATAAAATAGTACAAAAATATAATATAAAGGAAGACATAAAACTATTGAAATGGGTAGCATTTGACAGTCAGTTTGAACTGGCAAAACAAGATAGGGGATACAAAAATCTGGTGAACAAGGGAATCACAGCATGGGGCAATATCGGAAAAAAAGATCTCGGGAGCTTTGTAAATATCAGGAGAAAATTTAAATTAGAAAGATCGGAATTTTTCAGATATCTGCAGATGAGAGATTACTATATGAAGAAGATTAGGCATAACCTCCAAACAGATGTGAACGAGATTATACAACTTATTTTAAGCTCATATGCAGGAAATAAAATAAGAATTATTTCAAAACTATATCAGAAACTTATGACAAACAATCATACAAGTAACTATATAAAGGAGAAATGGGAGAAAGAGCTCAATTTAAACATAACAGAAGAAAGCTGGCAGGAAATATGGAAAACACAACACACATCAACAAATTCAAGGGCATGGAGGGAATTTGGATGGAAAAACCTGATTCGCTTTTTCATTACACCACAGATTCAAGGAAAATATACAAATACCCAATCTTTATGCTGGAGGGGATGTGGGGCTCAAAATGCAGACCACTCACATATGTTTTGGAAATGCTACAAAATATCATCATTTTGGAAATCTATGCATGTGACAATACAGAGGATATTAGGATATAATATACCAATGAACTGTAACCTGATGTACTTATGTGATCTTAAAAAAGACAGTGTTATACAGGCTGAGGACAGATATCTAGTTAAAATCTTGTTGATTGCATGTAAAAAAACTATCACAAAAAAATGGCGATCAGAAGTTCTTCCTGACCAAGAACAATGGACTGACATTGTTGAGGACATACGTATGATGGAAAAACTAACATATCGACGAAGAATGCAAGAAGGAATATGGGAGAAAAAATGGCGGAAATGGACACACTACAAAGTGCAACAACGAGGCAGAAATTGAAAGAATAACCAAAGACACTGAAAAAAACAGAAGAATTAAGAGATGGAAACTAAAAACTTGATGCTCCAACATTTGTCCCCCCCCCCCTTTTATTTTTTATTTTTTTTTATTTTTTATTTTTATTTTGTTTATTTTTTTTTATTTTTCCCTACCCTAACCCCTTTGTTTTTTAAATGTAGAATGTGATCTGAATGCATTATATATGATGAAAAATGAATAAAAATCTAAGTTACAAAAAAAAAAAAAAGACCACATAGAGTACAGGGTGAGATGCCCATGCCCAAATCCATACAAATAAAACTTTTTAACTTCACCTTTAGTTGAGTTTGCCGGAAAATCCTTCTTGTTGCAGGTCCAGACACACAAAGACAAAACGAAGAGGAAGTAGATAAATAGAGAAGGCTTCGAAGTGATGCCCATCAGCCCACTTTTTAAACCGGTGGCAGCCATCTTCAGACTTTCTTGGAAAGAAAAGGAAAAAAAAAAAAAAATCTGTGGATAGTAAAATAAATTCTGCTTATGTCGCCAGAATCCGATCCGATCGTCCTCGAATCCAGCTGGGCCTCAGCTAGCCAACTAGCCCCTTCCGCTGCTGGTCTCGTTGCTCATAGCCGCTGTAACTGGGCTCCTGTCCCGCTCCTCCAACCGAGTCTCATCGCACACCGCCGCTGCCACCGAGCTCCGCTGGGGTCACGGTAAGTCCTCCGCTGGGCACCGCCGCCTACCGCCGTCTGCCTGGGTGAAATCTCTGCTGAGCCCCGTCAACAAATAGCCTCCTGCCTGATAGTATCTCCGCTGGGCCTCGCAGCTGGGCTCCGATTCAGGCTGGTGTTAGGTGGAATGACTGGCGCCAGCATTAAGCTAACTAGCGTTATCTTGCACAATGCCAATTCGTTTCTGCCACAACTCCACTGGGCACACTACTCACGCACTGGTGGATTCTGGGGCAGAGCAGAACTTTATTTCATAGAGCCTGGCAACCCGTTTGGGCATACCCAGTCAACAGCTGCCCAGTCCCCTGAACTTGATAACGCTCTCCCGTTCTCCTCTGGGTACAGTTACTCATCACTCCAAGCCAATTCCCATCATCGTCTCCGGCAACCACCGGGAGGACTTGACCTTCTTTATCCTACCCTCCTTGTCGGACCGTGTCATCCTGGGTTACCCCTGGCTGCGGCTGCATAACCCTGTCCTGGATTGGAGAACCGGTAGCGTTCTGTCCTGGAGCACCTTTTGCCTGGGCACCTGTCTCCAGTCGGCTGCCTGTGCTCCATCTGCCCCTCTGCCAACTCCTGCTTCTGAGCCCCCGGACCTGTCCCTGGTGCCACAGGAGTTCCATGACTTGGGAGCAGCTTTCAGTAAGTCCAGAGCCTTATCCCTTCCACCGCATCGACCCTACGACTGTGCGATTAACATCCGCCCAGGGGCGCCTCTGCCTTCAGGCCACCTGTACAGCCTCTCTGCACCGGAACGTGAGGCGATGGACAAGTATATCAAGGAGTCACTCAGCGCTGGGATCATCCGCCCCTCTTCCTCCTCGCTTGGCGCGGGTTTTTTCTTCGTGGGCAAGAAGGATGGGTCCCTACGACCCTGTATTGACTTCAGAGCCCTGAATGACATCACGATCAAGGATCGCTACACCTTGCCGCTCATGGACACCACTTTCCACTCCCTCCAGGGGGCGACCTGGTTCACCAAGCTCGACCTCCGCAGCGCCTATCATCTCGTTAGAATCCGAGAGGGAGATGAGTGGAAGACGGCCTTTAGGACACCTAGCGGCCACTTTGAATATCTCGTGATGCCTTTCGGGCTCACCAACGCGCCTGCCGTTTTCCAGTGCCTCATAAACAACGTTCTGCGGGACTTCCTGGGGGTATTCTTCTTTGTATATCTTGACGATATATTCATGTCATATTCATTCATGTCAATCATCACTGTTTTCTTCCTGCATTACCGACTGCACTATATGGTTCTAATTCAATTCAACTTTATTTATATAGCGCCATTTCACAACAACAGTCATCTCATAGCACTATCAACTGTAGGGGGAACCCCCACAGTTGCAGAAAGACCCCAGCAATCAGGCGATCCCCAGTGAGCAAGCACTTGGCGACGGTGGAGAGGAAAAACTCCCTTTTAACAGGAAGAAACCTCCAGCAGAACCAGGCTCAGGGAGGGGCAGTCATCTGCTGCGACTGGCTGGGGGGTGAGGGGATAGAGAAGAAGAAAAGAACAGACATGTAGAGAGCAAACAGCACGATGGGGACTCAATCTATGGGAGAGAACAAACAGATGTTAATGACCAGCAAAAAAAAATATTTCATAGAGAGTGAGGAAAGGAGTGAGGCCCAGTGCATTACTGGAGGTCCCCCGGCTGACTAAACCTATTAGCAGCATAACTAAGGGAGGGTTCAGAAACACATGATCCCTCCCTAATTGTAGGCTATATCAAAAAGGTAGGTTTTAGCCCTATTCTTAAAAACAGAGATCGAGTCTGACTCCCGAATCCAGATTGGCAGCTGATTCCACAGGAGAGGAGCTTGATAACTGAAGGCTCTGCCTCCCATTGTACTTTTGGAGATTCTAGGTATTACAAGTAATCCTGCATTTTGGGAGCGTAGTGCTCTGTTAGGATAATACGGTAGTATCAGATCTTTTAAATAAAAAGGAGCCTGATTGTTTAGAGCTTTGTAAGTAAGAAGAAGGATTTTAAACTTAATTCTAAACTCTATGGGAAGCCAATGAAGGGAGGCCAGAACCGGAGAGATATGATCTCTCTTTCTAGTACCTGTTAAAACTCTTGCTGCAGCATTTTGGATCAGCTGAAGACTTTTTAAAGCTGTTTTAGGACAGCCTGATAATAAAGAATTACAATAATCTAATCTCGAGCTAACAAAAGCGTGGATCAGTTTCTCAGCATCACTCTTGAGACAAGATGCTCCTAATCTTGGCAATATTACGCAAATGATAGAAGGCAGTCTTAGAAACAAATTTAATATGTAAATTGAAGGACAAATCCTGATCAAAAATAACTCCAAGGTTCCTCACAGAGCTATTAAGAGAAAGAGTAACCACATCCAAACTGAAAGTTTGATTTGGAAAGGAATTTCTAAGGTTTTTTGGACCAACAAGAATGACTTCAGTCTTATCTGAATTTAATAGCAGGAAATTACGTCATCCAAGCTTTGATTTCCTTAAGACAGGCTTCTAACTTGGCTAATTGATTACTATCATCTGGCTTCATTGACAGGTATAATTGTGTGTCATCTGCATAACAATGAAAATGTATACAGTGCTTTCTAATAATGTTGCCTAACGGAAGCATATATAAACTAAAAAGAGTAGGGCCTAGCACAGATCCCTGTGGAACTCCATGACTAACCTTTGAGTTGAAAGAAAACTCATTATTTACATGAACAAACTGGAACCTATCAGATAAATAAGATCTAAACCATTGCAACGAAGTTCCATTAAGTCCAACATAGTGTTCTAATCTATCAAGTAGAATATTATGATCAATAGTATCAAAAGCTGCACTAAGGTCTAAAAGGACAAGTACAGAAACTAGTCCATTATCAGATGCAATGAGGAGGTCGTTAGTGACCTTCGCTAAGGCTGTTTCAGTACTATGATGGATTCTAAACCCAGATTGAAACTCTTCAAGTAAACCATTTCCCTGCAGGTGGTCAAATAATTGCGTAGCAACAACTCTTTCTAAGATTTTTGAAATGAAAGGGAGATTAGAGATTGGTCTATAGTTAGCTAAAGCTCCTGGATCTAGCGTTGGCTTTTTGAGTAAGGGTTTAATTACAGCCGTTTTAAAAGCCTGCGGTACATAGCCTAAAGTTAATGAAGAATTGATTATATGAAGAATAAAGCTACCAATAAGTGGGAAGACTTCTTTAAATAACCTGGTAGGAATAGGGTCTAAAAGACAAGTTGAAGGTTTGGATGAGGAAACTATTTTGTCTAACTCACAAAGGTCGATTGGAGTAAACTCATCAAGACAGACATCAATAGAAGGAGTTGTAGTAGTTACAGTATTTAAGTTAACTGTGGGAAGAATCTGATTGATTTTATCTCTGATGGATGAAATTTTATTATTGAAAAAGTTCATAAAGTCCTGACTAGTAAGCTCTAAGGGAATGCTAGGATTGACAGAGTCCTGACTCTTTGTCAACCTGGCTACAGTACTGAAAAGAAACCTGGGATTATTCTTGTTCTCTTCTATTAATGCAGAGTAATAACTCGTTCTAGCTTTTCTAAGAGATTTTTTATAAATTAAAAGATGATTTCTCCAAGCTAAATAGATTTCATCTAAATTAGTGGAGCGCCATTTTCTTTCTAATTGACGAGTCTTCTGTTTTAAGGTACGAGTTTCTGTGTTGAACCAAGGAGTTAGAAATTTCTGATTAGACTTTTTCTTTTTAAGAGGGCCACCAAGTCTAGAGTCTGATGCAGAGAAGCTGAAACACTATCCACCATGTTATCAGTTACAGAAGGAGCAAGCTGTGCTGTCTATAGCTTATTTCCGTTGTGTTGACACATGGCATAGAGGAAACAATCTGCATAAATTTGGAAACAGCATCATCTGAGAGGCATCTACTGTAATAATATTTTTCTTTAGGAGCCAAATAGTCAGAAATAGTAAAATCAAAGGTTAACAGACAATGGTCTGACAGTACAGGGTTATGAGGAGACACTACAAGATTTTCTATTTCTATGCCATATGTCAAAACAAGGTCCAATGTATGGTGGAGGTAATGAGTAGAATTTCCTACTTTCTGAGAAAACCCAATCGAATCTAATATTGAATTGAATGCCACATTAAGGCAGTCACTATCTACATCCACATGTATATTAAAGTCCCCTACTATAATTATTCTATCACATTTCAGCACTAAATCAGCTAAGAAATCAGCAAATTCGGATAAAAATTCTGAGTAGGTTGATGGGGGACAATAAACTATGGCAAATAAAATTGGGTTTAACCTAAAATTGCTAAAGTGCCCAACACTGAGGACCAGGCCCTCAAAGGAATTATAACATGTTTTTTGCTTTACATTAACTAGTAATTTGGAATGGTAAATTGTTGCTACTCCTCCTCCACGACCAGAACTTCTGGGATTTTGACAGTTTAAATAACCAGAGGGAGTTGATTCATTTAAACCAACATAATCCTCTTGCCCTAACCAAGTCTCTGTAAGGGAAATTAAATCAATCTGATGATCAATTAACAAATCATGGACTAACAGAGTCTTGGGAGTTAGAGACCTAATATTTAATAAACCACATTTAATTTTTAAATTATGAGGAGGAACAGAGGCCAAATCATTCAATTTAGAGGCTTTATGTTTAATTTGAGTTTTACCAATATTTTGCTTTATCACTTTGGGATGCTTATACATTATATTTTTATTCACTTTGGAGGGAGCAGACAACGATTCTCTGATGGGGAAGACAGGGGCTAAGCTGAGGGGTGGCGGATGAAGAGGAGCTGCAGAGAGGCGTGTAAGACTGTGACTCTGCTTCCTGGTCCCAACTCTGAGTAGTCAGGGTTTTGGAAATTTGGATAAAAAAGTTCTCCACATTATCTGCTGCTCGCTAATATATTTTAACTGCTGACTAGTATTACTCACTCTTATTCTACACTTTATTGCATGTATAGTTTATTTCTTTTATTTTATCATGTTTAATGTTGCAGCATTGCACCGAGACAAATTCCTAGTTTGTGTACTACATGAACAATGGCAATAAATCTGATTCTGATTCTGATTCTGATCATCTCTAGATCTCGGGAGGAGCACCAAGTCCATGTGAGGCGGGTCCTGCAACGTCTGCTGGAGAATCGCCTGTTCATCAAAGCAGAGAAATGCGAGTTCTATGCTCAAACCACCTCCTTCCTGGGGTTCGTGATCTCCCGCAATCAGATCCTGCCTGACCCCGCTAAGATCAAGGCAGTGGTAGAGTGGCCTACTCCAGCCTCATGGAAGCAGGTGCAGCAGTTTATTGGATTCGCTAATTTCTACCGGCGCTTCGTCCCCAACTACAGCGCCATCGTCGCCCCCCTGACTCACCTCACGTCATCGAAGGTGCCTTTCCGGTGGTTTGCGGAAGCTGAGGCCGCCTTCAAGACTCCCCAGGCGGAGTTCTCGTCCTCTCGGGTTTTGACCCAGGTTGATCCCGCTCTTCAGTGTCTGGTGGAGGTCGACGCGTCTGACACGGGGATGGGGGCGGTGCTTTCACAGCAGTCACCAGTGGACGGAGTTAAACGGCCCTGTGCTTTCTTTTCCAGGAAGTTATTGGCAGCAGAGCGGAACTATGACGTCGGCGACAGGGAACTCCTCACAGTCAAGCTCGCGCTACAGGAGTGGCGTCACTGGTTAGAGGGGGCTGCCCAGCCTTTTGTGGTCTGGACGGACCATAAGAACCTTGAGTATCTGAGATCGGCGAAGCGCCTGAATGCCTGCCAGGCGCGCTGGTCTCTGTTCTTTACTCGGTTCAACTTTACCATCACGTATCGTCCGGGCTCAAAGAATGGGTTGCCCGACGCCCTTTCCAGGCAGTTTGCCCCGGCGGGACCAGAGGAGCCTGAGCACACCATCCTACCCGAGTCGTGTGTCTTAGGGGCGATTTCATGGGATATTAAGGACAAGATCAAGAGAGCCCAGGAGGCGGAGCCGGATCTCGGTGGGGGGCCTGAGAGAAGACAGTATGTTCCATCGGCGGTTCGGGGTGAGGTCATCCACTGGGCCCATACCTCCAAACTCGCCTGTCACCCTGGCATCACCCGTCTGATGAGTTTTCTGCAACGTTCGTTTTGGTGGCCGGTGCACCAGTGGTGGCTGTGGTGCACCACAGCCGTTTTGCTGCACGGTGGCGCAGTGGTTAGCACTGCGGCAGCACAGTTTACCCTTGGCCGGGGGATTGTGGGGATCGTGGGATCGTGGGTTCGATCCCAGCCCCCGACCAACAGTGATCTGTGTGGAGTTTGCATGTTCTCCCCGTGTTGCGTGGGTTTACTCCGGGATTTCTCCGGTTTCCTCCCACATGCCAAAGACATGCATGTTAGGTTAATTGGCTGTTCTAAATTGTCCCTAGATATCTGTTTCCTATAGGCCCTTAGAACAGAGGGTTAGTATTAATGAAAGCGCTTTGAGTGGTCTTTGTGACTAGAAAAGCGCTATATAAGTGCAGGTTAGTTAGTTAGTTAGTTAGTGGCCGGGTCTTCAGAAGGACGTGACCAACTATGTCCGGGCCTGTCCCCAGTGCGCCACCAGGAAGTCTCCTAACTCTCCACCTGCGGGTCTCCTTCAGCCCCTGTCGGTTCCAGGTAGGCCCTGGTCACACATTGCACTGGACTTCGTCACCGGACTTCCGGTCTCCAACACCTTTGACACGGTCCTGACCATCGTTGACAGGTTCTCCAAGGCCGCTCACTTTGTGCCCCTTCAGGGTCTCCCTTCGGCACATGAGACGGCCGATCTCCTGGTCCAGCATGTCGTCAGGCTGCATGGGATTCCGCAGGAAATTGTTTCGGACCGTGGTCCACAGTTTGTCTCCCAGGTTTGGAGGAGTTTCTGCAGCGCCTTGGGGGCCACAGTTAGTCTCTCTTCTGGTCACCACCCCCAGTCCAACGGGCAGTGTGAGCGCACGAACCAGGAGTTAGAGGCTGCTCTGCGCTGCGTGACGTCATCCAACCCTTCGTCCTGGAGCTCCTACCTGACCTGGGTGGAGTACGCTCACAATTCGGTCCGGTCCACTGCTACGGGGTTGTCTCCTTTTCAAGCATCCTTGGGGTATGATCCTCCTGTTTTCCCGGAGCAGGAGGTTGAACTAGCTGTACCTTCTGCTCAGGCACACATCAGGCGCTGCCGGAGCGTGTGGAAGAAGACCAAGGACGCGCTATTACGCACGGCAGCGCGTAACAGCTCCGTTGCCAATCGCCACAGAAGGCCAGCTCCTGCTTACTGGGTGGGTCAACAGGTGTGGCTCTCCTCCCAAGACATCTGCCTCAAGGGTGAGAAGAAGAAGCTGGCACCAAGATTTCTCGGTCCTTTTACCATTTCTAGGATCATTAATCCGGTGGCTGTGCGCTTGGCCCTCCCCCCCCTCCCTTCGTGTGTGTCCTACTTTCCACGTCTCCAAACCCGTGCTTTCCAGTTCACTCTGCCCTCCTCCTAGGTCCCCTCCTGCTCCCAGGATGGTCGACGGTGATCCGGCGTGGGGTGTTAATGCCATCTTGGACTCCCGGCGTCGAGGTCGGGGGCTGCAGTACCTGGTGGATTGGGAAGGTTACGGTCCGGAGTCGAGGTCCTGGGTGCGCTCTTCGTGGGTGTTGGATCCTGACCTCATCGCGGAGTTCCATCGGACGCACCCAGGTAAGCCAGCGCCAGGAGGCGCTAGTGGGGGGGGAGTACTGTCATCACCCGCAGCTCACGGGCTACCATCTCAGCTGCGCGCACACCTGCGCCTCATTAAGCCCGGCTATATATTCCAGTTTGCCCTGAGCTGCGGCCTGGAGCCGTCTGTTTCCCTGCGTTACTCCACAGCTACCTCCCTATCATTCGGGCCAGCTGTTCTCCTCATCGGACTCGTAAGCTGTCACTCATCTTACCTTCACCTTCTAGTCTTCCCCTGTGCACAGGTGGACCTCCTTGGCGGCGGACTTTATCCTCTTCGTCACGTTGCCTCTCCACTTGTCACATCTGCACGGACGCACAGCAGAGTGCTGTCTCCCAGGCTTGGGACTTGCTACGCCAGCCACCACGTCGCTACAAGTAAGCACAACAGCATCATTGCGTTCCCGTGTGGTTGCCCAGTTAATCCCTGTTCTCCTCTCTTTTAGGGTTGCCTGGCTGAACGGCGAACTGCTCTGTCCTGGTCTCATCTTCCACCCTCACTACATTCACATCGTGCACACACGCATCCATACACTCATATTATTGTTGAATAAAGTTATCAAATCTGTCCGAGCCTGCGTGCGTGTTTTCCTGGGCCGATTAATATGTCAATTGGTGGCTGACTAAATACTTTTTTGCCCCACTGTATATATATATATAGACACACTGTGCGGAGCATTGTGGTTGGTGGATGTGCAGCAGAAAGTCTAAGCTCTCTCCGCGGATGCGTCGGGCCAGCTGGATGTCTTTGGGCATGATGGTGACCCTCTTGGCGTGGATGGCGCACAGGTTGGTGTCCTCGAAGAGACCCACCAGGTAGGCCTCGCTGGCCTCCTGCAGAGCCATGACGGCGGAGCTCTGGAAGCGCAGGTCGGTCTTGAAGTCCTGAGCGATCTCCCTCACCAGGCGCTGGAAGGGCAGCTTACGGATGAGCAGCTCCGTGGATTTCTGGTAGCGACGGATCTCTCTCAGAGCCACGGTACCGGGCCTGTAACGGTGATACAAATTTATTGACTGTATCTAAAAATATCAATGATATTTGAAATTAAAATGAAGATATGAAATAATACAATATAAAATACAATGACTTAAATTATATACTGGTCCAAAAAATAAAGGAAACACTAAATAACACATCCTAGATTTGAACGAAATATTAAAATACTTTGTTCTTTACATAGTTGAATGTGCTGACAACAAAATCACACAACAACATATGAAATTGATTGTCAGTGTTGCTTCCTAAGTGGACAGTTTTATTTTTTTAGCAGTATATTATTGTATATACTAGGTCATCAAATCAGTGTCAGTTGAGTCTGTCAACTAGATTGCCTGTAGGAATTTTTAAGGTCCAGCAGGTGTCAGTATTCAGCGACACAGTATCAATACAGTTTTGCAATGTGTCGAAACGCATCATGACGCCTCATGGACCCATCACTAGTAGAAACACTACCCAAACATCCTCAGCACAGCGAAGCTAAAGGTAAACAGCAAGCCACTTCTGGGTGTTACACTGTAAAGTTCCGGAGGAAGAAGCAGCTTGAGTCAAAAGTTCCGTGTGGGTATTGCATTTTCTTTATCAACTTGGAGACATTAAATAAGCCGTTTTTTTGTTTTTTTTTAATTTAATGCTTTAAAAGGTTAAAGAACAAATACCTCTGTCAACACTTTTGTTCTATTTTCAAAGTTTTCTTTAGATCCATACTATATTCTATTCACTCCATGCACTTCAGGGGTTCACACTGTACTCTTCCACTAAATTTTCTTTTAAATCAGATTAATAGTTTTTCCACACTAATAGACAGACAAATGATACTCAAGACACATGATCTTTGTCAGAAGAAACTTGTTATACTACACCATTTTTAAAACCCCACTGTTACACTATGCACCTTTTCCACATGTTGCCACAGCTCCCAGAGGTGTTCGGTGAATATCTGTGACATGATTTTGGCAAAACACTTCATGGTTTCATTATTGCAGAACCATTTCCCACAAAGATAAGGGAACCATCCTCAGAATAGTCTGTTTAATGGCATCTACCTCACCCACAGAACCATCAACATTGCAGGTGATACCTCCCACCCCTCACACTCCTATCGTCATCATCAGGCCATCAGGACCCTGAACTCTGTCCCGTCCACCCCCCCGGACTGTAGTGCACTGACCCACACAATAACTACCTCAGCTTTTGGCACGCCAACAGTAATACAGTGCTTCCAGAAAGTATTCACGGTGCTTCACTTTTTCCACATTTTGTCATGTGACAGTCTTATTCCAAAATGGATTAAATTCATTTTTTCCCTCAAAATTGTACACACAATACCCCATATAATGACAATGTGAAAAAAGTTGTTTGTTTTTTTTAGATTTTTGCAAATTTATTAAAAATAAACAAAGAAATCACATGTCCAAAAATATTCACAGCCTTTGCCATGAAGCTCAAAATTGAGCTCAGGTGCATCCTGTTTCCACTGATCATCTTTGAGATGTTTCTACAGCTTAATTGGAGTTTACCTGTGGTGAATTCAGTAGCTTGGACATGATTTGGAAAGGCACACACCTGTCTATATAAGGTCCCACAGTTGACAGTGCATATCAGAGCACAAACCAAGCATGAAATCAAAGAAATTGTCTGTAGACCTCCGAGACGGGATTGTCTCGCAGCACAAATCTGGGGAAGGGTACAGAAAATTTCTGCTGCTTTGAAGGTCCCAATGAGCCTTCATCATCCATAAATGGAAGAAGTTCAGAACCACCAGGACTCTTCCTAGAGCTGGCCAGCTGTCGAAACGGAGCAATCAGGGCCTTAGGGCCTTAGTCAGGGCCTTAGTCAGGGAGGTGACCAAGAACCCAATGGTCACTCTGTCATTGTTCCTAGCGTTCCTCTGTGGAGACAGGAGAACCTTCCAGAAGTACAACCATCTCTGCAGCAATCCACCAATCAGGCCTGTATGGTAGAGTGGCTAGATGGAAGCCACTCCTTAGTAAAAGGCACATGGTAGCCCGCCTGGAGTTAACCAAAAGGCACCTGAAGGACTCTCAGACCATGAGAAAAAAAATTCTCTGGTCTGATGAGACAAAGATTTAACTCTTTGGCGTGAATGCCAGGCATCATATGGAGGAAACCAGGCACCGCTCATAACCATGCCAATGGTGGTGGCAGCATCATGCTATGGGGATGTTTTTCAGTGGCAGGAACTGGGAGACTCGTCATGATAGAGAGAAAGATGAATGGAGCAATGTACAGAGACACCCTGGATGAAAACCTGCAATAGAGTGCTCTTGACCTCAGACTGCGGTGATGGTTCATCTTTCAGCAGGACAATGACCTTAAGCACACAGCCAAGATATCAAAGGAGTGGCTTCAGGACAACTCTGTGAATGTCCTTGAGTGGCCCAACCAGAGCCCAGACTTGAATCCAATTGAACATCTCTGGAGAGATCTGTAAATGGCTGTGCACCAACGCTTTCTATCCAACCTGATGGAGCTTAAGAGGTGCTGCAAAGAGGAATGGGTGAAACTGCCCAAAGATAAGTGTGCCAAGCTTGTGGCATCATATTCAAAAAGACTTGAGGCTGTAATTGCTGCCAAAGGTGCATCAACAAAGTATTGAGCAAAGGCTATGAATATTTATGTGCATGTGATTTCTTAGTTTATTTTTAATAAATCTGCAAAAATCTCAAAAAAAAACTTTTTCATTTTGTCATTATGGGGTATTGTGTGTAGAATTTTGAGGACAAAAATGAATTTAATCCCTTCTGGAATAAGGTAACATAAAAAGTGGAAAAAGTGAGGTGCCGGGATTACTTTCCGAATGCACTGTACATTTGCTGCTGTATGTCTCTGCACTTTACTGCAACCATTTGCACAAAGGCCATATCTGCTGCTGTCTCTTATTACAATACTGATCACTCTCTGCACCTACACTTCCCCATTGAACTTGCAACTATGAGTATTACTGCTCTACCTGTATATATAGGATTGCTGGGTCTCATTATTTATCGTTTATCTTTATTTACACTATGGGAGGTCCAGGTCTATCTTTTGTCACCATTTGCACTACAGGTAGCATTACTGTACATAGACTGCTGTTGTTTTTTTCCAGCCCTATTCTTTTTCTTTTATATTGTGCACACCACTGAAGAGAGAGAGAAACACCATTTCAATTCTCCTGTATGCTCTGTACATATAGTAGTATTGACAAATAAAATCTTTCAATCTTGAATCTTTGCTTTAAATGCTAATGAGCCCCAGTTCACCTAACCCTTCCGCTGTTGCCATTTACAACATCAGTTATTAGTAGCGACGCTGTATTTGAGACTAATGTTGGGTGGTTAACTTTAGTTTTCAGTGTAACCAAAATCAATCCATCCATCCATCCATCCATCTTCTACCGCTTTTCCGGAGGTCTGGGTCACGGAGGCAGCAGTTCAAGCAGAGAAGCCCAGACTTCCCTCTCCCCAGCCACCTGCTCCAGCTCTTCAGAGAGGATACCAAGGCGTTCCCAGACCAGCTGGGAGACAGTCTCTCCAGCGAGTCCTGGGTCTGCCCCGGGGTCTCCTCCCAGTGGGACGTGCCCGAAACACCTCAAGTGGGAGGCGTCCAGGAGGCATCCTGATCAGATGCCCATACCGAAGTGGTGGCTCAGTTGGTAGAGCATCCGCCCCACACCCGGGAGGCAGGGGTTCAAATCCCGGCCGGGTCATGCCAAAGACCATATAAAAGTGGAACTTCCTGCCGTCCAGCTTGGTGCTCAGCAATAAATGGAACGGAGGAGGGAACTCTGTGGCGGCGCCTTGCATGGCAGCGGCCCTCTGATTCTGCACTTGGGGTGTGCGTGATTGACACTGTAGATAGGTAAAGCACAATCTCGTTCTGCTGTACATGATTGGTTGTACGGTTGAATGACAATAAGGGTGATAAAAAAAAAAAAAATACCACCTCAACTGGCTCCTTTCAATGTGGAGGAGCAGCGGTTCTACTCTGAGCCTCTCTCAGATGACTGAGCTCCTCACCCTATCTCTGAGGGTGAGTCCAGCAATCCTATGAAGAAAGTTCATTTCAGCTGCTTGTATCCGTGATCTCATTTTTTCGGCCATTACTGAAAGCTCATGACCATAGGTGAGGGTAGGAACATAGATTGACTGGTAAATCGACAGCTTTGCCTGAGAGCTTAGCTCTCTCTTCACCACAACAGACCGGTACAACATCCGCATCACTGCAGATGCTGCTCCGATCCGTCTGTCAATCTCTCGCTCCATTCTCCCCTCACTCGTGAATAAGACCCAAAGATACTTAAACTCCTCCACTTGGGGCAGGAGCTTGTCCCCAACCCGGAGAGGACAATCCATCTTTTTCAGCTGAGGACCATGGACTTGGACTAGGAGGTACTGATTCTCAACCCAGCTGCTTCACACTCAGTGGCAAACCGTCCCAGTAAGACCTGTAGGTCACTGCTGGATGAAGCCTGCAGGACAACATCATATGCAAACAACAGAGATGAAATCCTGTGGTCACCAAGCATGACACCCTCCGTTCCCTGGCTGCGCCTAGAAATCCTGTCCATAAAAATTATGAACAGGATCGGTGACAAAGGGCAGCCCTGGCAGAGTCCAACTCTCACTGGGAATGAGTCTGACCGAGTGTTGGCAATATGAACCAAGCTCTCACAACAGTCATACAGAGACCGAATAGCTCGTAACAACAAGCCTGATACCCCATACTCCCAAAGGACCCCCCACAAAAAAACACAAGGGACGTGGTCAAATACATTCTCCAAGTCCACAAAACACATGTAAACTGGTTGGGCAAACTCCCACAAACCCTCAAGGATTCTCTAGAGGGTAAAGAGCTGGTCTGATGTGCCATGGCCAGGACGAAAACCACATTGCTCCTCCTGAATCCAAGGTTTGACCAACGGCTGGACTCTCCCCTCCAGTACCTTGGCATAGACCTTCCCAGGGAGGCTGAGGAATGTGATCCCTCTAAAGTTGGAGCACACCCTCCGGTCCCCTTTTTTGAAGGGAGGAACCACCACCCCAGTTTGCCATGCCAAAGGCACTGCCCCCAACCTCCACGCGATGTTGCAGAGGCATGTCAACCATGACAGTCCTACAACAGCCAGGGCCTTGAGGTACTTAGGGCGAATCTCATCCACCTCCAGGGCCCGGCCACCAAAGGGATTTTTAACCACCTTGGCGACCTCAGCCCCTGTGATAGGCGAGTCATCCCCCTCATCCACAAGCCCTTCTTCCTCTGTGGAAGGCGTGTCAGTGAGATTGAGGAGATCCTCGAAATATTCCTTTCACCGCCCTACGATATCCCCAGTCAACGTCAGCAGTGCCCCATCCACACCATACACAGTGTGGACAGGGAGCTGCTTCTCCCTCCTGAGCCACCGGACAGTTTGCCAGAATCTCTTCGAGGCTGACCGAAAGTCTTGTTCCATAGTCTCACCGAACTCCTCCCATACCCAAGTTTTTGCTTCAGCAACCACCCGAGGGATTTCTGCTGTTTCGTGCTGATTGCATCACAGAGCTCTCCGGTAAGTCTATTGGAGGAGGAGTCTGCTTTTATATCAACAGCAGCTGGTGCTCTGATGTAACGGTAATTTCCAAACACTGTTCTCCCGCCCTGGAATTTCTTTTTATTAACTGCAAGCCATTTTATTCCCCGCGGGAGTTCGCCTCATTCATCCTCGTCGCTGTGTACGTCCCTCCCGACGCGGACACGCGCAAAGCTCAGCGCGTGCTCGCGGATCACATCCAACACACGGAGCGGACTTTTCCAGACTCCCTGGTTATTGTGGTAGGCGACTTTAACCAGAGCAATCTGAGTCACGAGCTCCCCCGATACAAACAGTTTATTAAATGTCCAACCAGAGGATTTAACACGCTGGATCACTGTTACACTACAGTGAAGGACGCATATCGCACTGTTCCCCGCGCTGCGCTCGGACTATCTGATCATGTGATGGTCCACCTCATCCCCACATACAGACAGAGACTGAAACTCACTAAACCTGTTGTGACCACCACGAAGAAATTGACCAGTGAAGCTGGAGAGAATCTGAACACATGCATGGAAATAACTGACTGGGACATGTTTAAGGGAGCCACACATGATCTTAATGAGTACACGGACACTGTGAACTCATATATCAACTTCTGTGAGGAGAGCATTCTCCCATCGCGCACCAGGGTGAGGTACTCTAATGATAAGCCCTGGTTCACTGCCAAGCTCAGACAGATCAGGAAGGAGAAGGAAGCAGCGTTGAAAAGTGGAGACAGGGACTGCTACAGAGAGGTCAAATATCGGTTTAACAGAGAGCTGAGGAGAGCTAAATCTGTGTATTCTGAGAGACTCCAGCAGCAGTTCACTGCTAATGACTCGGCTTCTGTGTGGAGAGGACTGAGGCAAATCACCAACTATTGGCCTCAGGCTTCTAAAGGTCAGGATGACAAAGCCCTTTGTCAAAAACTGTCCCAACATTACGCCCGTTTTGACACCTCGTCAGCTGTGTCCAACTCCCCCACTCCACCCAGCTCCACTGCCTCCTCGGCCCCTAATTCATCAAAAGCGGTCCCCCCCCTCCTCCTCCTCCTCCCCCCCTCCCCTTGTCATCAGTGAGCAGGACGTGCACAGACAGTTCTCCAGACTGAACCCGCGCAAGGCCCCCGGGCCGGACGGTGTGTCTCCCTCCACCCTGAGACACTGTGCGAAAGAGCTGGCTCCTGTCTTCACAGACATTTTGAACACCTCCCTTACGCAATGTCACGTGCCGACCTGCCTCAAATCCTCCACCATCATCCCTGTCCCCAAGAAGCCACGGATTACTGGACTTAACGACTACAGACCTGTAGCGCTCACCTCTGTAGTCATGAAGTCCTTTGAGCGCCTGGTCCTGTCTCACCTCAAGTCCATCACCACTCCCCTCCTGGACCCGCTGCAGTTTGCCTACCGTGCCAACAGGTCTGTGGACGACGCAGTCAACCTGGCCCTCCACTCCATCCTGCAGCACCTGGACTCCCCGGGAACCTACGCCAGGATTCTGTTTGTGGACTTCAGCTCTGCATTCAACACCATCCGCCCCGCTCTGCTCCAGGACAAGCTGTCCCTGCTCGATGTGCCTGACTCCCTCTGCAGGTGGATCACTGACTTCCTGACGGACCGGAGGCAGCATGTGCGGCTGGGGAAGTCTGTCTCGGACTCTGTTAGCATCAGCATCGGATCACCCCAGGGCTGTGTACTTTCCCCCCTACTCTTCTCCCTTTATACCAACTCCTGCACCTCCTCCCACCAGTCTGTTAAGCTGATTAAGTTTGCGGACGACACCACCCTCATCGGGCTCATCTCCAACGGCGACGAGTCCATCTACAGGAAAGAGGTGGCCCAGCTGGTGTCCTGGTGCAGCCACAACAACCTGCAGCTGAACGCTCTGAAGACAGCGGAGATGATTGTGGACTTCAGGAAAGTCACAACCCCCCTGCCCCCCCTCACCATCACAGGCTCTCCCATCACCATTGCAGATTCATTCCGCTTCGTGGGCACCACCATCATCCGGGACCTCAAATGGGAGCCAACCATCAGCTCCCTCATCAAAAAGGCCCAGCAGAGGATGTTCTTTCTGCGGCAGCTGAGGAAGCTCAAGCTACCCACCAAGATGTTAGTGCAGTTCTACACGGCCATCATCGAGTCCATCCTCACCTCCTCCATAACTGTGTGGTATGCAGGAGCCACTGCCAGGGACAAACTAAGGCTGCAGCACGTCATGCGCACTGCTGAGAAGGTGATCGGCTGCAAGCTCCCATCTCTCCAGGACCTGTACATCTCCAGGACCCGGAGGCGTGCTGGCCGGATCATAGCCGATCCTTCACACCCTGGTCACATACTGTTTGCCCCCCTCCCCTCAGGTAGAAGACTTCGGTCCATTCGGACTAAAACCTCCCGGCACATGAATAGCTTTTTCCCCTCTGCCATCAGACTGCTGAACATTAAGTGACTTATTGACTCTCGTGCACTATGTACAGCAGCTCAACCAGACTCATGACATTCATCACTGTTTTTCTGTTGCATTATCAACTGCACTGTGGTACCCCATATTATCTGCTACTTGCTAATTTATTTAAAACTGCCTTGACTAGTATTACTCATTATTACTATTATTATTATTATTACTTATTTTTCTACACTTATTGCACGTTTTTAGTCCTTTAGTTTTTTAGTTTATCTCTTTATCTCATCATGTTTTTAATGTTGCAGCATGGCACCGAGACAAATTCCTAGTTTGTGTACTACATGAACAATGGCAATAAATCTGATTCTGATTCTGATTCTGATTCTGAGCTGCACTCTGCTTGGCCTGCTGGTACACCTCAGCTGCTTCGGGAGTCTCACAAGCCAACCAAGCTTGATAGGACTCCTTCTTCAGCTTAATGGCCCCCCTCGCCACTGGTGTCCACCACTTGGTTCGGGGGTTGCCACCGTGAGATGCCCCGACGACCTTGCGGCCGCAGCTCTGGGCAGCTGCTTCAACATTGGAGGTGGAGGACAGGGCCCATTCAGACTCCATGCCTCCAGACTCCCTCGGAATGTGGTTGAAGTTCTTCCGGAGGTGGGAGTTGAAGACCTCCCGGACAGGGGCCTCAGCCAGACGTTCCCAGCACACCCTCACTATATGTTTGGGTCTACAAGGTCTGAATGACATCCTCCCCTGCCACTGGATCCAGCTCACCACCCGGTGGTGAGTTGGATCCGATAACTAAAATACCAAAACACCGTAACCAAAATACCAACTAAAATTCGGTGAATATCGGAATGTAAAAGCCCAAATAAAGCAAGCAGTAAGGGGATGAGCCTATTGAAAGGGGGAACCATGTGGCTCTTTTTCCACAGTATCAACTATGGATTAAATCAAAATCAAATCAAATCAAACTTTATTGTCATATTGCTGTACATACAACTGTAGTGCAGGCAAGATGAAATTGCGTTTCTCTCGTCACTTCCTTGCGGTAACGTATCGTCACTTCCTGTTTTGCTGTCTGCCTGTGTGGTTTGCTCTCCTCACTCTCCTGAGCTTTGAGTTAGCCACTAGTTATGGCTACTAGCTCTCCTTCCTCTCCTCCTCTGGTGTGCTCTCTCTGTCAGATATTTAGCTACACCTCTGCCTCTTTTAGTGATAACGGTAAATTTAATAAATGTTGTCTTTTTGAGGCACTCGAGGCGAGGTTGTCTGATTTGGAATCCCGGCTCCGCTGCATTGAAACACCGTCTGCGCCAGTTACTCTTGACGGACGCCCCTTAGCTGCAGCGGAGCTAGCTAGCTTAGGCCCCCCTGTTAGCGGTCCCCCGGCTCTCCTCAGCAGCGAGGAGACTGGGTGGGTGACGGTGAGAAGGAAGCCTAGTTGCAAAGCCCCGGTACACCTCCAACCTGTTCACGTTTCTAATCGTTTTTCCCCGCTCAGCGACACACCCGCTGAGGAAAAAACTCTGATCATTGGCGACTCTGTAGTCAGAAACGTGAACCTAGAGACTCCAGCGGCCATAGTCAAATGCATTCCTGGGGCCAGAGCAGGTGACATCGAGTCAAATTTGAAAATGCTGGCTAAAAGTAACTGTAAATACTCCACAATTGTTATTCACGCTGGCATTAATGACATCCGTCTCCGGCAGTCGGAAGTCACAAAACTTAATGTAGAATTGGTGTGTGACTTTGCAAAAACGATGTCTGCCACTGTAGTATTCTCTGGGCCCCTCCCCAATCTGACCAGTGAAGACATGTTTAGCCGCTCGTCATCCTTGAACCGCTGGCTGTCTGTGTGGTGTCCTGCAAATAACGTGGGCTACATTGACAATTGGAGCTCATTTTGGGGAAAACCTGGTCTTATGAGACGAGACAGCATTCATCCCACTTTGGATGGTGCTTCTCATTTATCTAACAATCTGGCATCTTTTTTATCCAAATTTCCAAAACCTTGACTACTCAGAGTTGGGACCAGGAAGCAGTGTCGCAGTCTTACACGCCTCTCTGCAGCTCCTCTTCATCCGCCAACCCTCAGCTTAGCCCCTGTCTTCCCCATCAGAGAATCGTTGTTTGCTCCCTCCAAAGTAAATAAAAATATAATGTATAAGCATCCCAAAGTGATTAAGCAAAATATTGGTAAAACTCAAATTAAACATAAAGCCTCTAAATTGAATGATTTGGCCTCTGTTCCTCCTCATAATTTAAAAATTAAATGTGGTTTATTAAATATTAAGTCTCTAACTCCCAAGTCTCTGTTAGTCCATGATCTGTTAATTGATCAGCAGATTGATTTAATTTCCCTTACAGAGACTTGGTTAGGGCAAGAGGATTATGTTGGTTTAAATGAATCAACTCCCTCTGGTTATTTAAACTGTCAAAATCCCAGAAGTTCTGGTCGTGGAGGAGGAGTAGCAACAATTTACCATTCCAAATTACTAGTTAATGTAAAGCAAAAAACATCTTATAATTCCTTTGAGGGCCTGGTCCTCAGTGTTGGGCACTTTAGCAATTTTAGGTTAAACCCAATTTTATTTGCCATAGTTTATCGTCCCCCATCAACCTACTCAGAATTTTTATCTGAATTTGCTGATTTCTTAGCTAATTTAGTGCTGAAATCTGATAGAATAATTATAGTAGGGGACTTTAATATACATGTGGATGTAGATAGTGACTGCCTTAATGTGCCATTAAATTCAATATTAGACTTGATTGGGTTTTCTCAGAAAGTAGGAAATTCTACTGATTACCTCCACCATACATTGGACCTTGTTCTGACATATGGCATAGAAATAGAAAATCTTGTAGTATCTCCTCATAACCCTGTACTGTCAGACCATTGTCTGTTAACCTTTGATTTTACTATTTCTGACTATTTGGCTCCTAAAGAAAAATATTATTACAGTAGATGCCTCTCAAATGATGCTGTTACCAAATTTATGCAGATTGTTTCCTCTATGCCATGTGTCAACACAACGGAAATAAGCTATAGACAGCTTGCTCCTTCTGTAATTGATAACATGATGGATAGTGTTTCAGCTTCTCTGCATCAGACTCTAGACTTGGTGGCCCCCTTAAAAAAGAAAAAGTCTAATCAGAGATTTCTAACTCCTTGGTTCAACACAGAAACTCGTAGCTTAAAACAGAAGACTCGTCAATTAGAAAGAAAATGGCACTCCACTAATTTAGATGAAATCTATTTAGCTTGGAGAAATCATCTTTTAATTTATAAAAAATCTCTTAGAAAAGCTAGAACGAATTATTACTCTGCATTAATAGAAGAGAACAAGAATAATCCCAGGTTTCTTTTCAGTACTGTAGCCAGGTTGACAAAGAGTCAGGACTCTGTCAATCCTAGCATTCCCTTAGAGCTTACTAGTCAGGACTTTATGAACTTTTTCAATAATAAAATTTCATCCATCAGAGATAAAATCAATCAGATTCTTCCCACAGTTAACTTAAATACTGTAACTACTACAACTCCTTCTATTGATGTCTGTCTTGATGAGTTTACTCCAATCGACCTTTGTGAGTTAGACAAAATAGTTTCCTCATCCAAACCTTCAACTTGTCTTTTAAGACCCTATTCCTACCAGGTTATTTAAAGAAGTCTTCCCACTTATTGGTAGCTTTATTCTTCATATAATCAATTCTTCTTTAACTTTAGGCCATGTACCACAGGCTTTTAAAACGGCTGTAATTAAACCCTTACTCAAAAAGCAAATGCTAGATCCAGGAGCTTTAGCTAACTATAGACCAATCTCTAATCTCCCTTTCATTTCAAAAATCTTAGAAAGAGTTGTTGCTACGCAATTATTTGACCACCTGCAGGGAAATGGTTTACTTGAAGAGTTTCAATCTGGGTTTAGAATCCATCATAGTACTGAAACAGCCTTAGCGAAGGTCACTAACGACCTCCTCATCGCATCTGATAATGGACTGGTTTCTGTACTTGTCCTTTTAGACCTTAGTGCAGCTTTTGATGCTATCGATCATAATATTCTACTTGATAGATTAGAACACTATGTTGGACTTAATGGAACTTCGTTGCAGTGGTTTAGGTCTTACTTATCTGATAGGTTCCAGTTTGTTCATGTAAATAATATGAGTTTTCTTTCAACTCAAAGCTTAGTCATGGAGTTCCACAGGGATCTGTGCTAGGCCCTACTCTTTTTAGTTTATATATGCTTCCGTTAGGCAACATTATTAGAAAGCACTGTATACATTTTCATTGTTATGCAGATGACACACAATTATACCTGTCAATGAAGCCAGATGATAGTAATCAATTAGCCAAGTTAGAAGCCTGTCTTAAGGAAATCAAAGCTTGGATGACTTGTAATTTCCTGCTATTAAATTCAGATAAGACTGAAGTCATTCTTGTTGGTCCAAAAAACCTTAGAAATTCCTTTCCAAATCAAACTTTCAGTTTGGATGCGGTTACTCTTTCTCTTAATAGCTCTGTGAGGAACCTTGGAATTATTTTTGATCAGGATCTGTCCTTCAATTCACATATTAAATTTGTTTCTAAAACTGCCTTCTATCATTTGTGTAATATTGCCAAGATTAGGAGCATCTTGTCTCAGAGTGATGCTGAGAAACTGATCCACGCTTTTGTTAGTTCGAGATTAGATTATTGTAATTCTTTATTATCAGGCTGTCCTAAAACATCTTTAAAAAGTCTTCAGCTGATCCAAAATGCTGCAAGAGTTTTAACATGTTCAGAGGAACATGTATATTTCAAAAGCCTACAGTGAGAACAACTACCAAGCAACACTGTATTTCAGTGCAAGGTGTCAGATTATGGAACGATTTTGGACCTGAATTAAAATCATGTACAAAGCTTGGACAATTTAAACAAAAACTAAAGGAAGAAATACTCCAAACATATTTACAAGACGACATGTAAACTCACATAAGGATTGACATTTCCAGCCTGTGTTGTGTTATAGCTTAGTTTTTCTTTTTTCTCTGTGACACTATGTCTTAGATTTGTTTTTGAATAGTAACCGCTTAACTTAGACTAGCTCAGTTTTCTTTTTCTCTCAGTCATATTTTGTCTTAGCCTTGTTTTAAATTGTAATCGCTCTTGTCTTGTTTTCTCTTTTTTCTCCTTTGAATTCTTGGATGGAATATGGGTGGGCAATATAAGCTGCGGCTTCAGCCATCACCCATTTCGGATAACTCACGTGGAATTGTATAGTAGAAGGAGTCTTTGTCTAATTTGACCTTGTTGTTATATTATACAGTTTCTTTTAACCTGTAATGTACTATCCGAAATAAATAAATTCATTCATTCATTCATTCATTCATTCATTCATTCATTCATTCAGGTACTAGAAAGAGAGATCATATCTCTCCGGTTCTGGCCTCCCTTCATTGGCTTCCCATAGAGTTTAGAATTAAGTTTAAAATCCTTCTTCTTACTTACAAAGCTCTAAACCAGGGGTCCCCAAACTTTTTCCTGTGAGGTCCACATAACTTTTGCCTTCTCTGATGGGGGCCGGGGTCAGTTTGTAAAAGAAAAATTGAGACGATCGCAGGGGTGCCTAAACGTAAACATTTATTGTTTTCCAGAAAGCCACACAATATTAATAACCCTTTCTGGGATCTTCACAGGGAAAAAAAGTCAGAAAATAAATAATAACACTAAAGCGGCATGATAAAATAAAGGCAGCGACGGTGTTTTTAGTTGGTTTATTGAATCATACCGCCTTCATCGGAACACCTCCCCAGCCCTCATGCTGCGGGCTGAGGTTATGTCCTCAGGCTCTCAGAGAAGAGGAGACACACGGTGTGTGTGTCCAGCAGTAGCAGTTGCAGAATCAGAATGAGAGAACGAACATGAAAATCAGACAGCTTATATACTCAGCTCAGACAATACATCAAAGACATTCACAGCAGTCAATCTGGGCATTTGCATATCAGAGGTACATGTGGTCTATATTTATCATATATTCCATAACCTACATATGTTGAAGCATATGAGAATGTTTGGTGATTACATATGTAAGGCGACTTCACACCTCAGAACAGGACAAAGAGATCTCAACCGCCAGTGAGGATCAAAGAGTTTCCCAGGCACTGCGGTGGAGACCGGAGGAGCTGCCCTGACCCCCCAGGGCCATGAGGAGGAGTACAAAGACAATGGGGGGATTAAGATAAGGAGGGATGTCAGCTTTGGATTTGCATGTCTTTTGTTATGTGCAAGTATAAGTTCATAGAGCCGAAAGTGTTCGGCCTCTTTTTCCTTCTTCTGCTGCTGCACTAGGATGAGACTTGTTAGAAGAGCTGATAATAAACTTTGGTTTATATATCACATCGCCTCGTTCTTCCAAGCTCTTCTACACTGGTGACCCTGACGCGAGTATGGACCAGAGGCGTTCCCCCGCGATCGACTCATCTGTGGCGACCCAGGCAGACGCCGGCGCCCACGCAGACAGGGGAACAGATGGACGACGTTGCCCCCCGGAAGAAGTGATAGAGAGGGCTCAACCGAGCACCAGCGCCGCGGAGAGAGCCGAAGCAAGGCACTCTCACCCTGCGGACGCAGCAGTGACGGTCTACACAAACGCTGTCACCGTCAACCTGCCGGACTTCTGGCAGGAAGACCCCGCATCGTGGTTTCTGCAAGCTGAAGCCCAGTTTGCACTTGCGGGCATCACGGCTGACGATACAAAGTTCTATCACATCGTCGCCAAACTCAACGCCGCCACTTCGAGATGTGTGCGGAGCATAATCCAACGGCCGCCAGCCCAGGACAAATATGAAGAACTGAAAGCGACCATCGTGGCAAATTACGTCCCCTCAGCCGAGGAGAGAGCCGAGAGGATCCTGGCGGTTTACGGCCACAGAGGAGGCAGACCCAAGGCCCTCATGGAGGACTTGCTGCAACTTAAAGAAGAGGACAATGACAACTTCCTCTTCCATTTCATATTCCTCAGTACGCTGCCGCCACACATGAGAGGGACGCTGGCCAACATGCGATGCAGCACCCAGCAAGACTTCCGCACGCTGGCTCACGAAGCTCAACGGCTCGTCAACGCCTGCAAGGAGCAGACACTCACAGCAGCATCCGCAGACCTCAACGCTGATGTCCGGAGCCACGAGGAGCCACAAATCACCGAGCAGAATCAGCCCGCGGTGACAGCGACACGGCCAGGATGCAACAGACGGAGCGACGTTTGTTATTACCACCACCGCTTCGCCGAGAAGGCTTACAAATGCGTTCCCCCCTGCAAATTCACAAATTCCGGAAAACGCCAAAGCCGAGAGCCGTTAACAGCGGCGGTTCTCGGTGAAAAAAGCAAGCTTTTATATGTGACGGACGGACACACCGGCAAGTGGTTCCTTATCGACATGGGAGCTCAACTAAGTTTTGTCATGCCCTCCCAAGCAGACTGGGCCATGGGCCCCCGGGGCAATGGAGCGGCGGCAGCCAACGGCTCCACCATCGACACTTTTGGCGAAAAGAGCCTGCATCTCTGCATCCACGGCCGCAACTACAGATGGACATTTGTTGTAGCGGCGGTGAGTTTTAACTTGTTGGGCGCAGATTTTTTGTGTGCACATGGGTTATTAGTTGATCTAGCGAACAGACGCTTGGTTAATGCACTGTCCTTTGCTTCTATTCCCTGCTCAGCTCGTATTTCTCCACCACCCGTGCAGGCTAGCGTCACCACAGCAGGAGGTAAGTTTGATCAACTCCTCACCCAATTTCCAGCACTCACAATTCCCAAATTCTCAGCCACAGTGGCTAAACACGGGGTTGAACATTTTATTCCCACAACGGGCCCACCCTTATTTGCCAAAGCCCGGCGCTTAGACGCAACCAAGCTCGCCATAGCTCGGGACGAGTTTACCACCCTTGAAAAATTAGGCATTATTAGACGCTCGAAAAGCCCCTGGGCCTCACCACTTCACATGGTTCCGAAATCCGACGGTTCTTGGAGACCGTGCGGCGATTACTGCAGATTAAACAATGCGACAGCGCATGACCGCTACCCAATTCCTCACATTCAGGATTTTTCACTGCATCTGGCGGGTGCGCGCATTTTTTCAAAAATAGACCTGGTCCGCGGTTATCATCAAGTCCCAGTTCGAGCAGAGGACATTCCTAAAACAGCTGTAATAACCCCTTTCGGCCTTTTTGAATTTTTGCGAACGCCTTTCGGCCTCAAAGGCGCGGCTCAAACCTTTCAGCAGATGATGGACGCAGTATTACGCAACCTCCCTTTTGTTTTCGTCTACCTCGACGATATGCTGGTAGCCAGCCCGTCTGAGGAAGAACACGAGCGGCATCTCACTATGGTTTTTCAGAGGCTAGAAGAACACGGGTTAATAATCAATCCAGCCAAATGCAAATTCGGCGTGTCACAAATTGATTTTTTAGGACACAGAGTTTCTCTGAAGGGGGCAGTCCCACTTCCAGACAAAGTTCATGTGATAAAAAGTTTCCCACGGCCACATACGGTCAAATCGCTGCAGGAATTTTTGGGCATGGTTAATTTTTACAACCGTTTCCTCCCCCACGCAGCTCAGCTCATGCAGCCCCTATATGACGCGCTCAGAAAATAAAAAGCTTCCAACGCGGTCGAATGGACCCCGGAGCGCGGACGCGCCTTCGCGGAAGTAAAAAGCGCCCTAGCTAATGCCACATTGTTGGTTCACCCTGATCCCTCGGCCCGCATTGCGCTAACCACAGATGCTTCGGACCTAGCTATAGGGGCAGTTGTAGAACAACATGTCAGCGGAATCTGGCAACCTTTGGCATTCTTCAGCAAATCGCTAAACCAAACCGAGCGTAAATACAGCACTTTTGACAGAGAGCTGCTAGCGCTTCATTTATCCATCCGCCACTTCCAGTTCTGGTTAGAAGGGCGGAGTTTCACGGCTTTTGTCGACCACAAACCGCTCACCTTTGCTATGGCTAAAATTTCCGAACCGTGGTCAGGCAGGCAACAAAGACAGCTGGCTGCGATTTCAGAGTTCACCACAGACATTTGACATGTGGCAGGCAAACTTAACGTGGTAGCAGACATGCCTCTCTTGCGCTGTGACATCGTCAGAGCGCGAGGAGACAGATTATACTACCTCAGCCGTGGAACTCTTCACCAACGCGGACACATACGCGGCACCAATCCATGCAGGGATAGATTATGCAGCCATGGCAGAGGAACAAAGTAGTGACGCGGACGTGCGCGCACTCTTGTCTGGACCAACAGGGTTAAGGCTGGAGGAAAGGGGTTTACGCGACGGCGTGCCCCCCCTAATATGCGATATCTCAACCGGCTGACCTCGCCCGTTAGTCCCAGCTACATGGCGCCGCCGTATTTTCGACTCAGTTCACTCCCTCGCGCACCCAGGTGTGCGCGCCTTGGTTAAAATGGTCGCCGAAAAGTTTGTGTGGCCTGGCCTGCGCAAAAACGTAAAAGAATGGGCAAAAACTTGCATTTCTTGTCAGCGCGCCAAAATACACAAACACACAAAAGCTCCTCTGGAGCCTTTTCCAATCCCTGCTAGAAGGTTCGACCACGTTCATGTCGACCTCGTGGGACCACTACCTTCCTCCCAAGGTTTCACACACCTGTTAACAATGATAGACCGCACCACGCGCTGGCCAGAGGCAGTCCCTCTGGCATCAACCACAGCGGAGGAAGTCGCTCGCGTTTTTTTGACAAACTGGGTGGCACGTTTCGGTGTCCCATCGGACATCACGTCCGATAGGGGGCCTCAATTTGTCTCGGAGCTTTGGTCAGCCATGTCCAGCAGCTTAGGGGCAACAATTCACCGCACCACCGCTTATCACCCTCAGGCTAATGGGTTATGCGAGCGTTTTCACAGATCTTTAAAGGCCGCCCTCAGAGCCTCACTAACGGATACAAATTGGGTAAATAAACTTCCCTGGGTTTTATTGGGGTTGCGTGCTGCGCCCAAAGAGGATCTAGATGCCTCTCCAGCAGAATTAGTTTTTGCACAACCTCTCAGGCTCCCAGGTGAATTTTTACCAGAAAACCCAGAGCCAGGGCATCTTCCAGCCCCGAGGTTTTTAGGCAGCAGCGGACCGGACTCTCTCCCCGGTCCGGCTCATCACTCTTTTCCACGGGTTTTTGTCCCTCAAGCTTTAAAGAACGCTGAATTCGTTTTTGTTAGGCATGAAGCTTTAAAACCAACTTTCCGCCCACCATACGATGGGCCATTCAGAGTGCTGGAATCTGGTGATAAACACTTCGTGCTTGATTTTGGGGATAGAAAAGAAACAGTCAGCACTGACAGACTTAAACCTGCCTTCTTGTTGAAAGACGAGCCTGCACGGTTGGCGAGAGCACCTCGGAGGGGTAGACCCCCCAAGAGAAAAGACTCAGCCCCCCTGCAGGGAACAAATAATCACTCTCCTCCCCAAGCTGCAGATTCCTTACAGGAAGGTCCCGGCAGGACGCCTAAGCGGACCCACAGCAGTTTCGGGAGAAGATTAAAACCCAGACGGCACAGAGACTGATGCAAACTACTCAACAGTTGTTCACTAATTGTGCTGTAACAGTTTAGGACTGACTTGTGATATTACTATGCTGTTATGATTACCACTGAACTCTCTTAGGGGCATGGCTGCTAGAAAGTTTCTCCTGTGGCAAGAGGTGTAGCAGTTAGTATGTCATAATAATTATCTTAAACTGTGAATTTTTCTATTGTCCTTTTCTTAGTCGTTTGGGGGGGGCTGTGGTCTATATTTATCATATATTCCATAACCTACATATGTTGAAGCATATGAGAATGTTTGGTGATTACATATGTAAGGCGACTTCACACCTCAGAACAGGACAAAGAGATCTCAACCGCCAGTGAGGATCAAAGAGTTTCCCAGGCACTGCGGTGGAGACCGGAGGAGCTGCCCTGACCCCCCAGGGCCATGAGGAGGAGTACGAAGACAATGGGGAGATTAAGATAAGGAGGGATGTCAGCTTTGGATTTGCATGTCTTTTGTTATGTGCAAGTATAAGTTCATAGAGCCGAAAGTGTTCGGTCTCTTTTTCCTTCTTCTGCTGCTGCACTAGGATGAGACTTGTTAGAAGAGCTGATAATAAACTTTGGTTTATATATCACATCGCCTCGTTCTTCCAAGCTCTTCTACAGTACAGACAGGATGCATGAACACAATGCATGGATGACACTTTAACCTCACAGCTGTAAACGCAGCATGCAGTGGAAAAAACCCAGGAGTGCGAGCTGACTGTCTCTGTGTGTTGTGGGGGGGGTTGAATTCAACCCGCTACACCACTATTAATGAATGAATTAATGAATGAATTAAATTAATTAAATCACCCTTTATTGTCATTCAACTGTACAACCAATCATGTACAGTAGAACGAGATTGTGTTTTACCTATCTACAGTGTTAATCACACACACCCCAAGTGTAGAATCAGAGGGCCGCTGCCATGCAAGGCGCCAAAATAAATAACACTATTTATGAAATAAATAATAACCAAATAACCCTCTCTGGTTCTTCTCAGAAAAAAAGTCCATGGAACATTAACTTTCTGTTGTGCCATGCGCAATCTTAACAGGTAAAAGTTCAGCTTAGTTGTCAGAGCAGAATCTCTTACTTAAACTCTTACCTATACTTTGCCGAAAATATCCTCCCCCGTCATAGTCCCTGTGAGACTTTGGAGGGCTGCCAGCTCCTCCCACATTTCAAAGTTTACTTTAACTCCACGAATAAAAATGAGCAGCTGCGCTGTGTCCTGCACATCCGTGCTCTCATCCAGTGCTAATGAAAAAAAGTCTAATTCTTTCGTCTTCTGCTGCAGCTGGGCATATACATTACCCCCGATTTCTTCAATGCGTCTGGTGATTGTACTCGCCGACAGACTCACGGCATTAAAGACATCTTTCTTCTCGGGACACACCTCCTCCGCGACAGCATTCAAACATTTCTTGACAAATTCTCCATCAGTGAAAGGTTTACCGCTGCTTGCTATCAGTTGAGCAACCCGAAAGCTGGCCCGAACGGATGACTGGTTCAGCTGAGCTTGGTGTACAAATGTATTCTGCTGAGCTAACAGTCCACTTTTTAGCTTTGAGAGTTTGTCTGCTCGCATTTGGCCTTGCAAGCTATCATACTTGTCTTTGTGACGGGATTCATAGTGTCGGCGCAGATTGTATTCTTTGAATACCGCCACAGCCTCTTGACAGATGAGACAAACAGCCTTTTCTTTGCATTGAACAAAAAATAATCGTTTGTCCACTGCAGGTTAAATACCCTGCATTCTGAATCAATTTTTCTCTTGCCTAACCTTTTCGCCATTATTCCGTTTGACAGGGGTGAGTCTAGTGTTGTAGGATGTGTCTGGTTCATGTGTTTAGATAGGGCACCCCAGTGCATGAACGTGAGTGAGTGAGTGCGTGCGCGCAGCTGAGGCACGCCCCCATGTGAGTGGCCCCGCGGAGCGGACGGTGTGTGTGAAGTGTGCAGGTGAGTAGAGAGAGAGGCGACCGGAGCAGGTAGCGAACTAGAATTGCTGTTGAAGGATGGAATAGAAGGGTGGACTAGAATGTCACGTTCTATGCGTGTATTAGTCTCAATCGCATTGCCAGACTGAAAAAAAAAAAATCATAATGCGTCTCTGGTATTGTTCAGGGGGCCAGGCCAAATGTGGAGGCGGGCTGTATCCGGCCCGCGGGCCGTAGTTTGGGGACCACTGCTCTAAACAATCAGGCTCCTGTTTATTTAAAAGATCTGATACTACCGTATTATCCTAACAGAGCACTACGCTCCCAAAATGCAGGATTACTTGTAATACCTAGAATCTCCAAAAGTACAATGGGAGGCAGAGCCTTCAGTTATCAAGCTCCTCTCCTGTGGAACCAGCTGCCAATCTGGATTCGGGAGTCAGACTCGATCTCTGTTTTTAGGAATAGGGCTAAAACCTACCTTTTTGATATAGCCTATAATTAGGGAGGGATCATGTGTTTCTGAACCCTCCCTTAGTTATGCTGCTAATAGGTTTAGTCAGCCGGGGGACCTCCAGTAATGCATTGGGCCTCACTCCTTTCCTCACTCTCAATGAAATATTTTTTTTTGCTGGTCATTAACATTTGTTTGTTCTCTCCCATAGATTGAGTCCCCATCGTGCTGTTTGCTCTCTACATGTCTGTTCTTTTCTTCTTCTCTATCCCCTCACCCCCCAGCCAGTCGCAGCAGATGACTTCCCCTCCCTGAGCCTGGTTCTGCTGGAGGTTTCTTCCTGTTAAAAGGGAGTTTTTCCTCTCCACCATCGCCAAGTGCTTGCTCACAGGGGATCGCCTGATTGCTGGGGTCTTTCTGCAACTGTGGGGGTTCCCCCTGCAGTTGATAGTGCTATGCGATGACTGTTGTTGAGAAATGGCGCTTTATAAATAAAGTTGAATTGAATTGAACTATGGATTAAATCAAAATCAAATCAAACTTTATTGTCATATTGCTGTACATACAACTGTAGTGAAGGCAAGATGAAATTGCGTTTCTCTCGGCATCCATATAAGAAGCAGCATGATTTAAGACACACTCCCACATAACTCCACCCCCCACCCCCACCCCCCCTCCATTCACACATCCCTGAGACATACTTGGGGAAAAAAAAAAACTAACTATAATATACAAATAATATACAAAAAAATGTACAAAATGTCCGTAGGTGCAGTAGTGTGTATGAGAGATTCCGGGTCAACTGTTCAGCATCCTGACAGCTTGTGGAAGGAAGCTGTTGATCAGTCTGGTGGTTCTGCCTCTGATGCTCCGGAATCGTTTACCAGATGGAAGAAGTTCAAAGTGTTTATGCAGAGGGTGAGAACGGTCCTTGACAATGTTCAGTGCCCTGCTCCTACAACGGTTCTGAAAAAGTTCTTGGACAGAGGGGAGGGAGACTCCAATTACCCTCTCAGCCCCCTTGACTATCCTCTGCAGGGCTTTTTTGTCTGACATACTGCAGCTGGAGTACCATGTAGCAATGCAGTACGTCAGAACACTCTCCACCACACCTCTGTAGAAGGTCCTGAGGATGCAGATGGGGAGAGAGGCCTGTTTGAGTTTTCTCAAAAAGTGCAATTAATGATAGAGGTGAGAACATGGATGTCTAGTGAGGTAACTCGACTTTACTAGCAGTGCATCTAGAATTGTGAGTATTTCTCACCTCAAATGTTTCATGGAAGAAAGTTAACTGTCCATCTTTGACACAGGCAAAGATCTTAAACAGATGGCCCAACATTTACAGACGTTGACCAACGAGGTACAGCTAGCTTATTTAGCCAAGCAGCACACAAACGTCAATCATTTGTTGTGGCTCCGGTGGTTACGCCCCCTTCACGATTCTACTGCATGGCTCCAGGATGCAGAGGCACCACATGCCCTAGCATGAAGACACCTCGGTGAACATGTACTGCAGACGTCGGATGCAACAAACTTGTGCGTAACTTCCAAACAACCATTTGTTGGTTGGTGTAAAACAGGAGCGGGATAGTGAGCTAGTATATAATAAATTTCCCACCTCAAATATTGTTATTATTTATTTATTTTATATACTTTACTAATCCCCAGAGGGAAATTACAGGGCATCCACTTGGATGGATGAGGCAGCCATGGTACAGCGCCAATCCCTTCACTATTCACACACACTTTCACACCAAGGGCCACTTTAAAGTCTCCAATTAACCAAACTTGCAGGTTTTTGGATACATACAGGATAGGATAGTACAGGATGTGACTGGAGAGTCATTAATCATTTCATCCACCAAGCATGTGGTATTCAGAAGTTTTCTCATCAATCAAAAACACCACAGTGAACAAAGACAATCCAAGCTCATGAGTTTCTTCATTTGCTTTATTTTTCAATTGATATGATAACAATGAAGAGAACATGATTGAGAAAATGTATAAAAAGTTAAAGGGAAAAATAGCAATTACTTGCAACTTTTTTGACAGGTAACTAAATCTGAGAGCTTTTCTTACTCATTCTTAAACATCTTGTGAAAACAGCTTTTGTAATAAAATAGAGAACACAGTAAAATCAGTAAATTCATAGAAAGTTAAACTAAGTTGCTAATTTTACAGTGCATAAATTTTGTTTATTAAAAAATGAATAGCTAAATTCAACACTCACATAAAATTACAAACTCTTTGAAAGGGAAAAACTCAGGACGCATCGATCAATATATCGGCTTAACATCAGTATCGGTAGATATTTACCTTGGTGACTGATTTTGGCTTTCACAAATATGATACTGGCAGTGGCATCATTTTCTGCCCTGAAACAGACAACAGTAGACTTCAGCTGCACAAGGTAGAAGGTGGAAAGTACCAGTTCTTTGGTCTTTGGGATGACCTGGCTGGGGCTTGAACCCACAACCTCCCAGCTGCAGGGCAGATTCTCTACCACTACAGTTTCAGTAGACAATTTTTTTTTGTACTTATTTTGTACCCGTAGGTAGATTTGTTCTGCAGTCTGGCGACAAGCCACCAGCTGCCGGTCGCTGCGTGTGCAAGCGCCCCGTATCCCTAACCTGCATGTTTTTAGCATGTGGGAGGAAACCGGAGAAATCTCGGAGTAAACCCACGTAACATGGGGAGAACATGCAAACTCCACACAGATCACTGTTGGCCGGGGGCAGGGATCGAACCCACGATCTCATGATTCCTGCGATCCCCCCGGCTGAGGGTAAAACTGTGCTGCCGCAGTGCTAACCACTGCGCCACCGTGCAGCCCGTACAGCTGCAAATTTCGAAAATATCAGAGACGACCATTTTAAAGGACTGCAGTTCAGTTTCTTCACAATGCAAATTTCTTGGCCGATACCAAAACAATCAAAAATAATACATTGGCAAATCTATTATTTTTGACATCAGCTGATACAGGAACAGTATCTTCCAAGACTATTAAAATGAGGAAGTTTACAGTTCTGTTGAACATGTCACTAAAAACTACCATGTATTTTCATATTAAGTTGAGGTAGTTGTCTGACTTCCCTCAGGGAATGTGTCTATATGCCAGTTAATCATCATTGTAAGACAAAAGAGATGTAAATAGGTGGGGAAAGTATGTGCATTAACAAAATACTGTAGAATCACCACCAATCAGCAAAACTATTTTCAAAATAAGGTATATTGGTTATTGTGAATAAAATAATTAAATGCTATATCATGCATCCCCAGGCTAAACCTCTGGCTTTGAAGTTTTGACACTGTGAGCACGAACTCTGTTGTGTGTTAAAACTGTGTTTGGGAGGACGACCAGTCTCAAAGAGTGTGTCATGAAATAAATTCATATGACCATCAGAGACTTTTAATTAGAAATGTACTTTTGACCTGTATGAATTTCTGCAGCCTTTTTTGATTATAATTTTGGGTTAAATAATTATTGATTTCAATCATTATTTTACAACAACAACAAAAATCACATAAGATTTCAAACATCTCATGTGAGACTGCAAATGATTCCACTGTTTAAAACCTTTTCCACATTTATTACTGAGGGTGGCAACAACACTTAATTCAAATGCCAAATATACTGTCTGGGTACCTATTCATATTCTGCAAGGTAATTTAACAAACCAAAATGCTGTTTATTCCATCTAGCTGCAATGCTCCTGCACTATGTATATATCTGTGTACATATGTATATTCAGCTACTGCTTTAGCTAACCAGTTCTTATTATCTTATTAACTATTGCTCTGAGTGCTGCTATCCCTTTGCTGCTGTAATCCTGGAATTTCCCCATTGTGGGACTGATAAAGGCTTATCTTATCTGATTATAAAGAAGTGGCCTCTCATGTGAGTGTTCTCACGTGATTTTAATTTTCCACACGTTATACAAGAAAATGGCTTCTCACTTGTATAATTCTTCATGTGACATTTCAAGTGACTACAGTCATTGACATTTTCTCACCATTTCACAAGGTAAAGGCTTCTCAACTATGTGAATTTTCATATGAATTTTTAAAGTTTTTTTCTGGCTGAAATATTTTCCACGTTTTACAAGAAAACGGCTTCTGCTATACTGTACCTTTGCTGCTGCAATCCTGTAATTTCCCCATTGTGGGACTAATAAAGGTTTATCTTATACAACAGCTGGTTCCGACCAAGCAATTGGATTGGACAATAAGGATTCCAGGAGTTTCTAAAATCCATGATAACTGCACACCAACATTTTACTGTATATGTATCACTCTGCTTCAAAGGTGTTCATGTAACTGTTAATAACTAACACTAATTTACTGTCAACTAACTCTCAGTGACAAATGCAATACTGTGCTGAACACCCTAATTTCCACAGTGAGGCGCTGTTTGAAAAGATTTCTTATCTGACCCAGAAGCACCACTCTTTTGAAAAAGAAAAGCTATATTTAATTTACTGTCTGCCCTTGTGTAAACACTGTGAAGCTATTTCACGTCTGTTTAAAAATATAGGCAGTGCTAGAGTTGGCTTCATTGTATCGATTTACAAACCACAATACTTTTGTGGTAATGGACTCTTTGTTTCATCTGAAAATGGGAAGAAAAGCGAGCAAAGTGTGCCAAATCGCAAGCATGCTAGCTACTAGCAGCCAGCTAGCTACCAGCATTGGCTATGTTTGAATCTCGGGTCTTCTGCAGTACTAACTAAACAGGTATATGTGTTCTAAAAGCTTTATTACTTTTGCACTTGACAATATTTAATTTGTTTTCATGTATGTGAAATGACAATAGACGTCTTCATGCTGATTGAGATGTTTAGCAACAGTTACTGGCTACATTTAGAAGGGACTATTTTTTTCCTCAGCTGCACAAAATAACTGGTTAAACAAACAAATCATAATATTTTGTCCATTGCTGTCATTTCACAAATAGTGCTTGCGGAACTGTTGCATAAAAGCAAAATTACACTTGAGGTCGTTATGGTATCATGAAAATAGTAACTGCGGGTGTCATATTGATCACACTCGGAGTTGCTATATTTACTGATACCGCATTCCCTCTTGTGTAATGTTGTTTCATTATATTCTCATCAGTATGAGTTAACATGTGAAAATTCAGACTACTCTTCTGTCTGTAACATTTCCCACATGTTTCACAAGAAAAGGGTTTCTCACCTGTATGTGTTCTTGTGTGACTATTCAAACTGTTCTGCTCTCTGAAACATTTTCCACATATTTCACAAGGAAAAGGCTTCTCACCTGTGTGAGTTCTCATGTGATATTTCAAACCATTTCGCTGGCTGAAACATTTTCCACATGTTTCACAAGAAAAGGGTTTCTCACCAGTATGCGTTCTCATGTGACTTTTCAAACTACTACCCAGACTGAAACATTGTCCACATGTTTTACAAGAAAAAGGCTTCTCACCTGTGTGAGTTCTCATGTGATAATTCAAATAATTTGGCTGGCTGAAACATTTTCCACATGTTTCACAAGGAAAGGGTTTCTCACCAGTATGTGTTCTCATGTGAATTTTCAAATTACTACCCAGACTGAAACATTTTCCACATATTTCACAAGAAGGGAGTTTCTCACCTGTGTGAGTTCTCATGTGATAATTCAAATAATTTGGCTGGCTGAAACATTTTCCACATGTTTCACAAGAAAAGGGTTTCTCACCAGTATGTGTTCTCATGTGAATTTTCAAACTACAACTCCGACTGAAACATTTTCCACATGTTTCACAAGAAAGGAGCTTCTCACCCGTGTGCATTCTCATGTGATATTTCAAACTACGATCCCGACTGAAATATTTTCCACATATTTCACAAGAAAAAGGCTTCTCACCTGTGTGAGTGCTCATGTGCTCTACAAGCTGTGACACATAATTGTTTCCTCCTTGATTAGTGTTCTTAGATAAAGGAACGCTGTAAGAGTGGTCATGTCCCTTATGTGTAGCCATCATCACAGAGGGATCAGTCTCCTGATTCAGGTGAACCTCCTCCCTTTCCCCACTGGTGCCATGTTCATCATCTTCCTCTTGAATCTGTGGTGGATTCTTCTGGTTCAGCCTGGTTTTCCTCTCCTGGTTACAGAGCTGCAGGTCAGAAGAAATCTTCTCCTCGCAAACATGCTGAAGAGAGATATCTGGACAGGTAAGAGAAAAAAATTAAATGATCTGACAATAAACAGATATTGAACCAATTCAATTCAATTCAATTCAACTTTATTTATATAGCGCCATTTCACAACAACAGTCATCTCATAGCACTATCAACTGTAGGGGGGGACCCCCACAGTTGCAGAAAGACCCCAGCAATCAGGCGATCCCCTGTGAGCAAGCACTTGGCGATGGTGGAGAGGAAAAACTCCCTTTTAACAGGAAGAAACCTCCAGCAGAACCAGGCTCAGGGAGGGGCAGTCATCTGCTGCGACTGGCTGGGGGGTGAGGGGATAGAGAAGAAGAAAAGAACAGACATGTAGAGAGCAAACAGCACGATGGGGACTCAATCTATGGGAGAGAACAAACAAATGTTAATGACCAGCAAAAAAAAATATTTCATAGAGCGTGAGGAAAGGAGTGAGGCCCAGTGCATTACTGGAGGTCCCCCAGCTGACTAAACCTATTAGCAGCATAACTAAGGAAGGGTTCAGAAACACATGATCCCTCCCTAATTGTAGGCTATATCAAAAAGGTAGGTTTTAGCCCTATTCTTAAAAACAGAGATCGAGTCTGACTCCCGAATCCAGATTGGCAGCTGATTCCACAGGAGAGGAGCTTGATAACTGAAGGCTCTGCCTCCCATTGTACTTTTGGAGATTCTAGGTATTACAAGTAATCCTGCATTTTGGGAGCGTAGTGCTCTGTTAGGATAATACGGTAGTATCAGATCTTTTAAATAAAAAGGAGCCTGATTGTTTAGAGCTTTGTAAGTAAGAAGAAGGATTTTAAACTTAATTCTAAATTCTATGGGAAGCCAATGAAGGGAGGCCAGAACCGGAGAGATATGATCTCTCTTTCTAGTACCTGTTAAAACTCTTGCTGCAGCATTTTGGATCAGCTGAAGACTTTTTAAAGATGTTTTAGGACAGCCTGATAATAAAGAATTACAATAATCTAATCTCGAGCTAACAAAAGCGTGGATCAGCTTCTCAGCATCACTCTGAGACAAGATGCTCCTAATCTTGGCAATATTACGCAAATGATAGAAGGCAGTCTTAGAAACAAATTTAATATGTGAATTGAAGGACAGATCTTGATCAAAAATAATTCCAAGGTTCCTCACAGAGCTATTAAGAGAACGAGTATTCGCATCCAAACTGAAAGTTTGATTTGGAAAGGAATTTCTAAGATTTTTTGGACCAACAAGAATGACTTCAGTCTTATCTGAATTTAATAGCAGGAAATTACAAGTCATCCAAGCTTTGATTTCCTTAAGACAGGCTTCTAACTTGGCTAATTGATTACTATCATCTGGCTTCATTGACAGGTATAACTGTGTGCCATCTGCATAACAATGAAAATGTATACAGTGCTTTCTAATAATGTTGCCTAACGGAAGCATATATAAACTAAAAAGAGTAGGGCCTAGCACAGATCCCTGTGGAACTCCATGACTAAGCTTTGAGTTGAAAGAAAACTCATTATTTATATGAACAAACTGGAACCTATCAGATAAATAAGATCTAAACCACTGCAACAAAGTTCCATTAAGTCCAACACAGTGTTCTAATCTATCAAGTAGAATATTATGATCGATAGTATCAAAAGCTGCACTAAGGTCTAAAAGGACAAGTACAGAAACTAGTCCATTATCAGATGCAATGAGGAGGTCGTTAGTGACCTTCGCTAAGGCTGTTTCAGTACTATGATGGATTCTAAACCCAGATTGAAACTCTTCAAGTAAACCTTTTCCCTGCAGGTGGTCAAATAATTGCGTAGCAACAACTCTTTCGAAGATTTTTGAAATGAAAGGGAGATTAGAGATTGGTCTATAGTTAGCTAAAGCTCCTGGATCTAGCGTTGGCTTTTTGAGTAAGGGTTTAATTACAGCCGTTTTAAAAGCCTGCGGTACATGGTCTAAAGTTAATGAAGAATTGATTATATGAAGAATAAAGCTACCAATAAGTGGGAAGACTTCTTTAAATAACCTGGTAGGAATAGGGTCTAAAAGACAAGTTGAAGGTTTGGATGAGGAAACTATTTTGTCTAACTCACAAAGGTCGATTGGAGTAAACTCATCAAGACAGACATCAATAGAAGGAGTTGTAGTAGTTACAGTATTTAAGTTAACTGTGGGAAGAATCTGATTGATTTTATCTCGGATGGATGAAATTTTATTACTGAAAAAGTTCATAAAGTCCTGACTAGTAAGCTCTAAGGGAATGCTAGGATTGACAGAGTCCTGACTCTTTGTCAACCTGGCTACAGTACTGAAAAGAAACCTGGGATTATTCTTGTTCTCTTCTATTAATGCAGAGTAATAACTCGTTCTAGCTTTTCTAAGAGATTTTTAATAAATTAAAAGATGATTTCTCCAAGCTAAATAGATTTCATCTAAATTAGTAGAGCGCCATTTTCTTTCTAATTGACGAGTCTTCTGTTTTAAGCTACGAGTTTCTGTGTTGAACCAAGGAGTTAGAAATCTCTGATTAGACTTTTTCTTTTTTAAGGGGGCCACCAAGTCTAGAGCCTGATGCAGAGAAGCTGAAACACTATCCACCATGTTATCAATTACAGAAGGAGCAAGCTGTCTATAGCTTATTTCCGTTGTGTTGACACATGGCATAGAGGAAACAATCTGCATAAATTTGGAAACAGCATCATCTGAGAGGCATCTACTGTAATAATATTTTTCTTTAGGAGCCAAATAGTCAGAAATAGTAAAATCAAAGGTTAACAGACAATGGTCTGACAGTACAGGGTTATGAGGAGACACTACAAGATTTTCTATTTCTATGCCATATGTCAGGACAAGGTCCAATGTATGGTGGAGGTAATGAGTAGAATTTCCTACTTTCTGAGAAAACCCAATCGAGTCTAATATTGAATTAAAAGCCACATTAAGGCAGTCACTATCTACATCCACATGTATATTAAAGTCCCCTACTATAATCATTCAAGAGAAGAGAAATAAGAGCAAGAGAAACAAATTACAGTGGGGTAAAAAAGTATTTAGTCAGCCACCAATTGTGCAAGTTCTCCCACTTAAAAGATGAGAGAGGTCTCCAATTTTCATCATAGGTATACCCCAACTACGAGAGACAAAATAAGAAAAAAAAAAATCCACAAAATCACATTGAAGGATTTTTAATGAATTAATTGGTAAATTCCTCGGTAGAATAAGTATTTGGTCAATAACAAAAGCTCATCTCAGTACTTTGTTATATACCCTTTGTTGGCAATGACAGAGGTCAAACGTTTTCTGTAAGTTTTCAAAAGGTTTTCACACACTGTTGCTGGTATTTTGGCCCATTCCTCCATGCAGATCTCCTCTAGAGCAATGATGTTTTGAGGCTGTCACTGGGCAACACAACTTTCAACATCCTCCAAAGATTTTCTATGGGGTTGAGATCTGGAGACTGGCTAGGCTACTCCAGGACCTTGAAATGCTTCTTACGAAGCCACTCCTTCGTTGCCCGGGCGGTGTGTTTGGGATCATTGTCATGCTGAAAGACCCAGCCACGTTTCATCTTCAATGCCCTTGCTGGTGGAAGGAGGTTTTCACTCATAATCTCACGATACATGGCCCCATTCATTCTTTCCTTTACACGGATCAGTCGTCCTGGTCCCTTTGCAGAAAAACAGCCCCAAAGTATGATGTTTCCACCCCCATGCTTCACAGTAGGTATGGTGTTCTTTCTCCTCCAAACACGACAAGTTGAGTTTTTACCAAAAAGTTCTATTTTGGTTTCATCTGACCATGTGACATTCTCCCAATCCTCTTCTGGATCATCCAAATGCTCTCTAGCAAACTTCAGACGGGCTTGGACATGTACTGGCTAAAGCAGGGGGACACGTCTGGCACTGCAGGATTTGAGTCCTTGGCGGCGTAGTGTGTTTCTGATGTAGCCTTTGTTACTTTGGTCCCAGCTCTCTGCAGGTCATTCACTAGGTCCCCCCATGTGGTTCTGGGGTTTTTGCTCACCGTTCTCGTGATCATTTTGACCCCACAGGGTGAGATCTTGCGTGGAGCCCCAGATCGAGGGAGATTATCAGTGATCTTGTATGGCTTCCATTTTCTAATAAATGCTCCCACAGTTGATTTCTTCACACCAAGCTGCTTACCTAATGCAGATTCAGTCTTCCCAGCCTGGTGCAGGTCTACAATTTTGTTTCTGGTGTCCTTTGACAGCTCTTTGGTCTTGGCCATAGTGGAGTTTGGAGTCTGACTGTTTGAGGTTGTGGACAGGTGTCTTTTATACTGATAACGAGTTCAAACAGGTGCCATTATTACAGGTAACGAGTGGAGGACAGAGGAGCCTCTTAAAGAAGAAGTTACAGGTCTGTGAGAGCCAGAAATCTTGCTTGTTTGTAGGTGACCAAATACTTATTTTACTGAGGAATTTACCAATTAATTCATTAAAAATCCTTCAGTGTGATTTTCTGGATTTTTTTTTCTCATTTTGTCTCTCATAGTTGAGGTATACCTATGATGAAAATTGGAGACCTCTCTCATCTTTTAAGTGGGAGAACTTGCACAATTGGTGGCTGACTAAATACTTTTTTGCCCCACTGTATATATTGGCATATACAGTCGACGAGTCCAATGGAGAAGGATGGCTGAAGCTAGGGCTGTTGCGATAATCGCAATTATGTAGTTCTGCGCTATGGACAAGCCTACTGCGTAGGATAACGAGCAATCACAACAACCGCGGTGTACAATTTATGCAGTGAAGTAAAAATTCAGGCCTTTATTTTGATAACGGTAGTTTTGTTTTTGCTTTCTGTGCCTGCCTGTGGAATTATCAGTCAGGCTACAGTGCTTAGCAGAGAAAGTCGCGCTACGAACACTAACATTAATCAGTTTATGGACCTGTAATGAGGTATACGCGCTCATGGTGGTTTTAGTTGGTGTTTTACTTCATGTGTACTGTGCTAAAATAAGAAAACTGTAAACTTCACCAGCAGTCAAGGCCATTGCCATCACATATTATAGGAATCTGTACACGCAGTGTTCACTTTTTTGTGTGTGTGGCTAAATCTCATTGTTTACTTATGTGCCTCTATTGATTATTAAATAAACTGTTAAATATTGAGAGTATTTTTTATTGCCAACAGCATGTCTGCACCCAGTACTGTGGAAGCTTCCACAGTACCGGGTGCTGCTACTGCCAGCACCATGTGGGGGACTCTCTAGATGGACTACTTGCTAAATACAGAGGTGACAGTGAGCACTAAAAAGGCACAAAGTGTGTTATTTCCTTCTGGGGGGAGTGTTTACGATCCTGACAATTGAGCTCAGAAAGCAAAAATACCACTGCATAGTGCATTGCTTGTTTGAACGTGACGTTTCGGACAGTGGCAAAAGTCACAGAGACAAGAGCCATGCAGGGTCCTGTACGGAGGCTATCCTGTTTAAATAAGTCTAATGTCACTGCAGTCTCTAACCAGTCCACACACCCTGTAGTTGAAATACTGGAGTTACTGCCACTGCTTTATGAAAATGATCGAGTTTATTTTATTTTTTTTACAGAATCAGCAGTTCATACCTGTAGAACGACGGGAGCTCCGCACAATAGTCACACAAGCACAAGTTGAGAACATAGCTGCAGCGAGTTTCTCACAGCTACCATTGTTTGCCACATAAGTTATGAACCTGTTTAAATTATGAGACCACAGGCTCCTAAAGACATTTGCAATGATAACACATATTGCAGTGCTGAGCTATCCACCATCACCGCAGGGGAAATTCCTTCACTGTAACAACCCTGGTTGAAGCCATATGCTCGAGACCAGATGAAGAGAACAAAACTAAAAAAAAAAAATACAGTGGAAACCAAAAGTTTACATACACTGTTTAAAAAAAATCACAACCTTTATTTTGGTCACTGTCTGACATTATAAAAGTCTAAACTTTTCCTGTTAAGGTCAGTTAGGATTACCAAAGTTATTTCTATTTGCCAAGTAATTTTTAGATTTGCTAGACAATCTTGAGAATTTGTTACTTTCTTCAAAATCAAAAGTTCACATACATTTCCTCAGTATTTGGTAGCATTGCCTTTAAACTGTATGACTGGAGTCAAATGTTTTGGGTCTCCTTCCACAAGCTTCTCACAATAGTTTGCTGGAATTTTGGCCCATTCCTCCTGACAGAACTGGTGGAACTGGGTCAAGTTTGTAGGCCGCCTTTCTCGCACACATCTTTTCAGCTCTGCCCACAAATTTCCTATGGGCTTGACATCACGGCTTTGTGATGGACAATCCAAAATAGGGCTATTGCGATAACCGCAATTATGTAATACCGTGGTATGGACACGCCTACCGTGGAGGAAAACAACCAACCGCAACAACTGCGGTGTTCACTTTTTTTGTGTGTGGCTATAACTCGTTGTTCACTTATGTGCTCCTATTGATTATTAAATAAATTGCTAAATGAAGTGTATTTTTACTGCCAACAGCATGTTTGCACCCAGTACTCCAGAAGCTTCCACAACACATGGTGCTGCCACCGCGATTGCTGATGGTGGCAGCACCATTTGGGGCACTCTCTCCAGACAGACTCCAGCATGCAGTTAGTGGTGAAAGCGTTTGGACTCCTTGTTAAATACAGCCATGACAGTGAGCACTGAAAAGGCACAAAGCGCGTTATTTCCTTCTGAGCAGAGTGTGAATGATCCGGACTGTGTATGCTCCTGTGTATGAACTCCGAGAGCAGCTTGTTTGAATGTGATTTTTCAGACAGCGGCAAAAATCACGGAGACAAGAGCCAAGCAGGGTCCTGTACGGAGACTGTCCTGCTTAAATAAGCTGAATGTCACTGCAGTCTCCAGTTCACACACCCCGAAGTTACCACCACTGCTTTATGATTTTTTTTTTTTAACAGAATCAGCAATTCATGCCTGCAGAAAGAGCGAAGCTCCGCACAGTTGTCACACACACACATAAAGTTGAGAGTGGAGCTGCAGTGAGACTCTCACAGCTTCCCTCATTTGCCACATAACTTATAAACCCTGTTTAAACTGCGAGTCCACTGGGTCCTAAAAACATTTGCAATAATACTGCATACCACGAAGTTGAGCTGTCCACCATCACCGCAGGGGAACTTCCTCCACCACGACAGCCCTGATCCAAAATATTCACTTTGTTGTCCTCAAACTACTTTGTAAGTAACTGGTCCTATGTCTAGGGTCACTGGACATTTGGAAGATCCATTTGTGTCCAAGCTTTAACTTCCTGACTGAGGTGATGAGATGTTGCTTCAATATTTCCACATTATATTCTTTCCTCGTGATGCCATCTATTTTGTGAAGTGCATCATTCCCTCCTGCAGCAAAAAAGCATCCCCACAACATGATGCTGCCACCCCTGCACTTCACAGTTAGGATGGTGTTCTCAGGCTTGCAAGATTGCCCCTTCTTCCTCCAAATGTAAGGATGGTCATTATGGCCACAGTTCAATTTTAGTTTCATCAGACCATAACACATGTCACTGAAAATCTCTTTATATTTGAGTATGGTGGACAGAAAACCTTTCCCCACTCCAATCGGGAATATCATCTTGTAGAGGATGCCTTTCACAAATGAGACTGAGTTTATTTCTCAGGGTTGGTTTATTGAGAGGTCACATCCTCCAACAAGAACAGAATCTCAGAAAAGAGGTAGAACAATCATCCTTCACAGTTCTTATACCCTCCAAAGACACAAAACCCCCAACATCAAATAACACACCCCCAACCCACAGTCCTTGAGCAAACAAACAGCCCCCGAGGCTCCTTGGCGTCTCCATTGTCTCTCTCATCCTTCTAGCCTCCGGGGCTCCTGCTGGGACATTCTCTCCCACTTCTCGTCTCCTAAGCAACCAACTTCACACCTCCCGTAGGTCTCTGCAGGGTCAGGTCCTCTTTGGCCATTGAGACGTGAAGCTTCCAGAATATGCACCGTCATGCCTACTAGGTATATGTGGGTGAATATGAATGCCATATATGCGCTCTAAATATGCGCCATATAACCCCCCCCAAACGTCTAAATAAGGACAAAGTACACCCCAAAATGCATAGAAACATATCATATCACACAGAACAGCAAAATGGCACAACATATCACACTTCCAGCTGCTTGGGCTTCAACCTCCTGCCATATCTGCTGTAAGCAGGCTTCGATCTGCCTGTAGCTGTTTCTTGCATCTGTGGATCAGAGTCATTAGCACATTCTTGTGAAAGCTTAGAAGAGTGTCTTCCCGGTGGCCTGCCGCGGCGGGGGGCCCTGGCTAATTGCACTTGTTCATCAGCCAACACAAAAGCGGGTTTGAGTCTGTTAATGCAGACTAATTCTCTCCTGTCACCCAAATCGAGCAAAAAATGTTTTTCCCCAGTTTCTAACACTCTGAACGGTCCATCATAAGGCGGTCTTAAACCTGGCCTCTGAGCGTCATGTCTGACAAAGACAAATTCTGCGTTCTTTAAGGCTTTAGGCACATAAACGCGTGGGAAACTGTGATGAACTGGGCCGGGGAGGGTGTTTGATCCCGTGTCGCTCTGCAGCAGCTGAGCGGGTGGGCGATTTGGTGCGGGGTTCTCTGGAAGGAATTTGCCCGGTAATCGGAGGGGTTGGGCAAAAACTAGCTCAGCCGGAGAGGCTTGTAAATCTTCCTTAGGTGCTGAATGCAACCCTAATAAAACCCATGGAAGTTTATCAACCCAATTTGTGTCCGTGAGAGCCGCTCTGAGGGCTGCTTTCAATGACCGGTGAAAGCGTTCGCACAAACCGTTGGCCTGAGGGTTATAAGCGGTAGTGCGGTGAATTTTCACCCCCAGACTGAGGGCCATGGATGACCAGAGCTCGGAAACGAATTGGGGACCCCTGTCAGACGTTATGTCTGACGGGACTCCAAAACGCGCGACCCAAGCCGTTAAAAACGCGCGCGCGTCTGCTGCTGTAGTTGACGCCAGGGGGACCGCTTCTGGCCAGCACGTTGTGCGGTCCACCATGGTTAGAAGGTGTGTGAAACCCTGCGACAGTGGGAGGGGTCCCACCAAGTCGATATGCACGTGGTCGAAGCGTTTGGCCGGGATGTGAAAAGGTTTTAAGGGGGCCCGCGTGTGCTTGTGTATCTTTGCTCTTTGACACGCTGCGCAGGCTGCGTCCCACTCTTTGACCTGTTTACGCAGCCCTGGCCAAACAAATTTTTCTCCCACCATTTTGATCAATGCGCGAACTCCCGGATGTGCCAGCAAATGGATTAAATCAAAAACGCGGCGGCGCCACGCAGCTGGGACCACGGGGCAGGGGCGCCCCGTGGAGATATCGCAGATTAGAGGAGGCATACCTGTCTGATGCACCCTGTGCTCCAGCCTTAGCCCTGTTGGCCCAGACTGGAGCGCGCGCACATCCGCATCGCTAACCTGCTCGGCGGCCATGGCTGCATAATCTAAGCCAACGCAGACCGGGGCTGCGAGCGCTTCCGCGCCACAAGCCTGGCCTGTGTCCACAGCCACCGTGTCTGCCTCTGGGGGCCTGGCGTTGCAACTGCGCGCGAGAGGCAATCTGCCACCACATTGTGTTTGCCCGCCAGATGTTGAATGTCGGTGGTAAACTCTGAAATCGCGGCCAGCTGTCTCTGCTGTCGGCCCGACCACGGCTCTGAAATCTTGGCCATTGCAAACGTTAATGGTTTGTGGTCTACAAACGCGGTGAAACGGCACCCTTCCAGCCAGAACTGGAAGTGGCGGATGGCCAGATGCAGGGCTAAAAGCTCCCTATCGAACGCGCTGTATTTCCGCTCGTTATCGCGCAATGTTTTGCTGAAAAACGCAAGCGGTTGCCAGCTCCCTGCTACCAGTAGCTCGACAACCGCCCCCACTGCTACGTCGGAAGCGTCCGTGGTTAGTGCCATGCAAGCTGCTGGCACGGGGTGTGCCAACAGCACAGCGTTCGCCAGGGCCGACTTGACCTGGGAGAAAGCGCGCTCCCGTTCCGGGGACCACTCGACCTTATTTGCAGGTTTTTGTTTCTTTAGTGCCGCGTACAGTGGGTGCATGAGCTGTGCCGCGCTGGGAAGGAAACGGTTATAAAAATTGACCATCCCCAAAAATTCTTGCAATGCTTTAACTGTCTGTGGCTGGGGAAACTCCGTTATCGCGCGTACTTTATCCGGCAGCGGGACCGCTCCTTCTGGAGAAACGCGGTGGCCCAAAAAATCGATTTGCGCTACCCCGAATTGACATTTCGCTGGGTTAATTATCAGCCCATGCTCTGTCAGCCTCTGAAAAACCGCTGTGAGGTGGCGTTCGTGTTCGACCTCGGATGCACTGGCTACCAAAATATCATCCAAATAGGCGAACACGAAAGGGAGGCCACGCAACACCGCATCCATCATGCGTTGGAACGTCTGTGCGGCGCCTTTCAGGCCAAAAGGCATGCACAAAAACTCGAAAAGCCCAAAGGGGGTTATTACTGCCGTTTTGGGTATGTCTTGAGCGCGGACTGGGACTTGGTGATAACCGCGCACCAAATCTATTTTGGAAAAGATGCGCGCCCCCGCCAAATGCGCCGAAAAATCCTGGATGTGCGGAATCGGGTAGCGGTCGTGTGCTGAAGCATTATTTAACCTGCGGAAATCACCGCAAGGCCGCCACGAGCCGTCAGCCTTGGGGACCATATGCAGGGGTGACGACCAAGGGCTGTTAGAGCGTCTAACAATGCCCAGTTTTTCCAAGTTGGTGAATTCCTCGCGCGTGATGGCCAGTTTAGCTGGGTCCAAGTGCCGAGCTTTTGCAAAAACAGGGGAGCTGAAGGTAGTTATGAAATGCTCGACCCCGTGTTTAGCTATTGACGCTGAAAATGTTGGGACCGTGAGTGCTGGGAACTGATTGAGTAGTGCATGAAACTTACCACCCGCAGCTGTGACATTAGGATGTGCAGAAGGCGGGGCCACCCGAGCTGTACAGGAGATAGAGTGGAAAGACAGTCCATTTACCATACGTCTATTAGTAAGATCAACTAATAAACTGTTTGAGCATAAAAAATCAGCACCTAACATGTTGTTGCTAACTGCAGCTACGATGAAAGTCCACTCGAAGGTGCGCCCGTGGAAGGATAGAAGGAGCGTCTTCTCCCCATAGGTTTTGATCGTCGAGCCATTTGCCGCTAGCACCAGGGGTCCGCTGGAAGGCGCCAGCAGGTCTGCGTAGGAAGGTTTGACAAAACTCAGCTGGGAGCCTGTGTCCACCAGGAAATCCTTCCCTGAATTCGCGTCCGTCACGAAAAGCAGCTTGTTCTTCACGCCGAGAGCAGCAGCTGCTACCGACTCTCGGTCTTGGCGTTTCCCTGGCGCTTGTATCGGCACGGTGGGATGCATCTGCACGCCCTCTCGGCGAAACGCTGATGGTAAAAGCAGAGGGTGCCGTCCGCTCCGCTTCTCCTGGTCTCTGCTGCTGCTGACGTCAGTGGGTCCGGTGCTGCGGCCTCTGGTCTCCCCTCGTCTCGCGGGGGTGCGTTCAGCTCCGTTGCCGCCGTCGTGGCTGCGTGTCGTCTATGGGCGTCAATGAGCCGCTGCGCCTCCTGGCCCAGCTCGTGATAGTCGCGGTCGTTGAGCAGCTGTGAGCTGGCCAGGGTGACTCTCACTGCTGGCGGTAGTGTTCTGAGAAAGAGGTGGGCGAAGATAAAACTGTCATCATCTTCGCCTCTCAGGTTCATCATCCTCGCCATCAGATCTGCCGGCCTGTCTGCTTCCTCTTCTGTCAGCGCCAGAAGTCTCTCTGCTCGCTCTCCCTGCGAGGGAGTGAAAGCTCGAATGAAAGCGGCTTTCAGTGCGCCATACTTGTCGTCCTGGGGCGGGTGGTTGGTCAGGCTCTCCACCCGCTGCACTGTGAGGCTGTCCAGCTTCTCGACGACATGGTAGAACCTCGTTGCGTCTGCTGAGATTCCCCGAAGGTGGAACTGCGCCTCCACAGTGGTAAACCAGGAGCGCGGGTTATGTTGCCAGAAATCGGGCTGCTGTAGTGTGGTAGCTGCGTTAACCCGGTTGGCTCCTGAAGAGTCTGGTGCGGGAAGATCATCGCCACCGGCCATAGTTTGTCGTAGGTCACCAGTGTAGAGGATGCCTTTCACAAACGAGACTGAGTTTATTTCTCAGGGTTGGTTTATTGAGAGGTCACATCCTCCAACAAGAACAGAATCTCAGAAAACAGGTAGAACAATCATCCTTCACAGTTCTTATACCCTCCAAAGACACAAAACCCCCAACATCAAATAACACGCCCCCAACCCACAGTCCTTGAGCAAACATACAGCCCCCGAGGCTCCTTGGCGTCTCCATTGTCTCTCTCATCCTTCTAGCCTCCGGGGCTCCTGCTGGGACATTCTCTCCCACTTCTCGTCTCCTAAGCAACCAACTTCACACCTCCCGTAGGTCTCTGCAAGGTCAGGTCCTCTTTGGCCATTGAGACGTGAAGCTTCCAGAATATGCACCGTCATGCCTACTAGGTATATGTGGGTGAATATGAATGCCATATATGCGCTCTAAATATGTGCCATAATCTCACCTTTACCAGGTGCTGGCTGCTCCACCTTCCTGGCAGAAGTATCACCGAGGTAAATGCGGTGGTCGGCTGGTGAAACTAAAGCTTTCCCTGGTGTGCTCTGCTGTTTTCCGGACAGAGTACAGATTATTTTCTCATCTGTTGGTGTCTCAGCACTTCCTGGATCCCATCGATGATTGACTGCTACCTGTGACCGGCTTCAATCAGGTGCTCTGGCCCCACCACCCCTGCTCTCCCTGGTTTCATCAGCGCGGGGTGAACCTGTGGAACCTAAGGCCGCTGTGTCGGGCTCCCCGGTCCGCTCCACCACAGGCCCCAGCTCCTGCCAGGATTGGCCTGGTAAACGCCAGATCACTGGTAAATAAAATTTTTATCCTCAGGGATTCCTTCATCTCCCGTGGATTGGATTTTCTCTGCATATGTGAGACTTGATTGAGTGTTGGTGGCTGTAACCCTTTTTCTGAACTTTTACTGGCTGGTTGCTCTTAACTCCATGCGGGTGTCGGGTCGAGAAGGAGGAATGACAGCTATTTATAAAAATGACTATAAATGTAAGAAGTGCTTTTTATCATCTTCTTTCTCCAGCTTTGAAATGACTTTATTTGAGGTGGGTCATGCTGACCCAGTGCTGTGCGCTGTCATTTACTGACGCTCCAAATACAATCAGGATTTTATGAATGACTTTGCTGATTTTCTGGCTGAAATTATGCCAAAGTATGATCGAGTCCTTATTGCTGGAGATTTTAATATCCATGTGTGCTGTCCGGATAAGCCACTGGTGAGTGACTTTTTTTTTTTTTTTTTTTATTTAAGTTTTTGTAAAGGGTATACAGGTCGTTACAGCAATGCATTGTTTACATTTTCATCACATGTTCCCTTATTTTCTGATATCTGACAACATTGGAAGAATAATTCTTACAACACCCCCTTTTTTTTTTTTAAAGTGAAAGAAAAAGTGAAATTAAAGAGAAAAAAAAAACAAACAAAAAGAAAAAGTAAGTAAATAAAGGTAAAAGAGCATCTGAGTAGCGTTGGAACAAAGAGCGGAACCATTATTGAAATGGTATTTGTCAAAGATTAGATCTAATGGAAGACACATATGCGATCCAGGGTTGCCAAAAGTTCATGAACCCATCCATGTCCTGTCTCAGTGCGAATGTCAACTTTTCCATCGAGTAAATGTCTTGGATCACGTTAATCCAATCTTCAGGTGTAGGACAGTCCTTCAACATCCATTTTTTAGTTAGAGCTTTTTTGCTTGCCAATATTAAAACATTGAATAAGTATTTTTCTCCTCGTCTTTCCAGTGAGTCCGGTAGTAAACCCAAATACAAAGTTACAAAAGAAAAGGGAACTGTTATTTTGAATATTTCCCCCAATATTGTCTGTACAATATTGTCTTGTTTTTTTACTTTACTTGTTTATTTTTCTCTTGATGGACCTTGAGTCTGGAATAAAGTCTTTGATTGATTGATTGATTGATTGTACATTGGTCCAATATTGGTGGATAACTGGGCATGACCAAAACACATGAAAATGATTTGCAGTCTTTTCACCACACAAGCACCAACAGTTCAATCCCTTATGGGTAAATTTGTTTTGTGCAGGTGTTCTGAAAAATCTTACTAAGTTTTTCCATCCAAATTCTCTCCACTGCAGGGATGAGGTACTTTTCCATTGCTGTTTATTTAGCTTTTCCCATATTTCCAGTTGTAAAGTGAAATTCCCCTCTTTTTCCCATCTCTCTTTTATATAAGATGTGTTGTCTCCTTTTAAGTCTTGAAGACCTTGGTATATTTTAGAAATGTATCTGATCCCTGGGATCCCTTTATATGCCATTAAGAAGACCTTCAGAACACCTGACTGGGCCCTTTCCAAATCCTCCTTTTTAAGTATATTGTTTATGTGGTGTCTAAGCTGGAAGAACCTGTAAAGGTCTTGATTTATTAGGCCTTGTTTTTTCAAATCTTCAAAACTTCTTAAAATTTGCCCTTTAAAAAAATCGTAATATTTTATCAGCCCTTTCTCCTTCCACTTTTTAAATCTGGTGTCTGTTTTATTAGGAGTAAAGTCTTGATCATAGGCAATCCATTGCAGAAGTCGATAGGGCTCTTTAGTTTGATTCTCTCTGACTATCTTAAACCAAATTTTTAGCGGGGTCTCTATCCACGGGTTAGTGTTATTCAAAAGTTTAGGTAAGGCATTGTTCCCTATTATCGCCTGTAGGGGGATGTCACTTGTTATTTGGCATTCGATCTCCTTCCATTGTGCAGTGTAGACTGGGTTACATATCTCTACTAAAGTTTTAATTTGTGCGGCTTTAAAGTAGTCCCTGATATTTGGCAGCGCGAGCCCACCTTTGTCTTTGTTTAGCTGTAGGGTTCTATATCTGATTCTAGGTCTCTTGCCCTGCCATATGAATCTTGAGATCCTTCTGTCCAGCTCCTGCCATATTTTTTTGGGAGGTTCTACCGGTATTGTTTGGAAAAGGTATAGAAGACGTGGAAGTATATTCATTTTGACTGCTTCAATTCTTTGTGCAGTACCCAAGAATGGTATCATATTCCATCTTGCTAGGTCAGATTTTATTTTTGTCACCAGTGGATCATAGTTTAGTGATATAATTTTGTTGAGTTGTTTCGGGATATTGACCCCCAGATATTTCATAGATTCCGACTCCCAGTTAGTTTTGAGTTTGCTTAGTGAATAATGATTTGGGTCATAGTTGAATGTTAAAATTTGGGTTTTATGCATGTTTAATTTGTACCCCGATAAATCTCCATACTCTGAAAAAACTGAGGTTAGTTCTGGTAAAGAAGTGTCCGGCTGCCCTAGGTATATTAAAATGTCATCAGCAAAGAGTGCTATTTTATGTTCCTTCTGACCAAGTGTAATACCTTGAATTTTTTGAATTTGTCTTATCCATTGGCTCAGAGGTTCTATGAAGATTGCAAAGAGCAGTGGAGACAGGGGGCAGCCCTGACGACATCCTCTTTCCAGTTCAAAAGATGATGATAAATTACCATTAATCCTTATTTTAGCTGTTGGTTTTTTATATAATGCCTGTATAGTTCTAATGAAGTTGTTATGAAAATTGAAACTGGATAAGATTCTATATAGGAAAGACCAGTCAACCGAAACAAATGCTTTTTCAGCATCTAATCCCAATATGACTGCATTTAAGTTATATTTTTTTATATGATGAATTATGTGTAAAGTGCGTCGAATGTTGTCTTGTATCTGTCTTTGTCTTATAAAACCTGTTTGGTCTAAATGAATTAGGTCTGTCAGTATATTTTCTAACCTTTTGGCAAGGATAATGGTAAAAAGCTTATAGTCCTGATTTAGTACACTGATTGGTCTGTAGTTGGAGCACTCTAGTTTATCCTTTTCAGGTTTAGGTATAACTGCAATGACCCCTTCTCTCCAGGAGGGGGGGATTTCCCCTGTGTGGAGGACATAATTAAATGTTTTCAGGAGGAGAGGAGATAGTTGCTGTTTAAAGGTTTTGTACCACTCTGCTGTATAGCCATCAGCTCCTGGGGATTTGTTAGCTTTAAGTTTCATAATTGCTTTTTCCAATTCTTTAGGATGTATTTCTGACAGTAGTGTTTTATTTTGTGACTCCGTAAGTTGGGGAAGGTTTAATGTGTTTAGGAATGCCTCGGATGCGTTTTTATGTTTTTTGTGGGAGTATAAGTTCTTATAGTAATTCTCGAAGCTTTTAAGAATATCCTGAATTCTGAATTTTATTTCCTTTGATACTGGGTCTCTGATTTTGTAGATTGCTCTTTCTGTTTGATGTTTCCTCAATTTATAGGCTAGCAATTTTGCCGATTTACTGCCTGCTTCATAGTATTTTTGTTTCAAAAATGTAAGTTTCTTCTGGATTTCTATTGTGTAGATCTCATTTATTTGGTTTTTAATTTCCTTAATCTTGAGCGAGTCAGTAGAATGAGTGTTGCCTTTGTGTTCTTTTTCTAGGTTCCTAAGTTCTGACTCTAATGTGGATAGTTTTTCTTGTCTTAGTTTCTTTTGGGTTGCCAGTTTTGCAATAATCTTTCCTCTTATTACAGCTTTGCATGCATCCCACAGTATTAAAGGGGATACTTCTCCATTATCGTTTTCTTCCAAATATCTGAGAATATCTGATTCCAATTCATCTTTCAATGGTCCTTTCAGGACATTTGAATTTAACCTCCAAGAAAATGTATTATTTGTGTATTTTTGGATATTTAAGTCCATGTAGATCGGACTGTGGTCAGAGAGATCCATCAGTCCTATTTTACATGTTTCTACTCTTCCAATGTCTCTATTAAACATAAAAAAAATAGTCAATCCTTGAGTAAGATGAATGTGGAGTTGAGTAAAATGTATAGTCTTTTACATTGGGGTTGAGTTCCCTCCACACATCACAGATTCCCATTTCTTTTAGTAGCATCCGAGTCTTCCTGCTTTGGGTGTTATATTGATGTGGAGAATTACCAGAAGCATCCCAGTATGGATTCAGTCTAAGATTGAAGTCCCCACCACATATCACTAAACCTTGAGCTTTAGTTATCATTAGGTCAAATACATTTTTATAAAATTTTCAGTTATCCCCTGGGGGAGCATACACATTCAGCAGGGTGATATCTTCTCCCTCTAGCCGTCCAGTTACCAAACTGTATCTCCCTTCTTTATCTTTGTGTTCTGATTTTTTTTCAAATGTAATTTTGGTTGATATCAATGTCGCTACTCCCCTCCTCCTCCCTGACTTATATGAAGATGAAGAGATCATTTTAAACCCTTGTCTACTGAGTTTATTGTGTTCCACGTCTGTTAAGTGGGTTTCTTGTAAAAATATTATTCCTGCTTTGTCTTTTTTCATTTTGCCTAGAATCTTGGATCTTTTAACTGGATTCAGGATTCCTTTTACATTATATGAAATTATTTTGGTTACACCCTGTTTCTCCATTGTGTTGTTTTGTTTAGTATAACTGTGTGGTGGCCCTCTTTTGTGCTACTCAGAAACTGAAAGAACATTAAAAACAAGAAAAACATTAAGAACATAGTGTATAAAACTTTAAAACAAAAAGCTGTCAAAAGAACTTCCTGAACTGAGGTCTTTTTAAAGACCCTGGAAGAGCCTTGATGGAGTGAAGGCTCTGAGGGGAATTCCTCAAACTCTGTTACGTGTTGAGGGCCCTCTCTTACCCCTGTAAGTTGTCCCATGCTTTTAACGTGAGTTTCAGAACCCAATCCGAACTTGTAATGATTTTTTTTTTCCTTTTATGCCTATACCCTGTGAAATTGTGTGCACCCTCCCACCCCCATCACATCAAACATTCACGCAAAAACAGTATTTGTTAGTGTGAGGAGAACATGTGGATTATTGTCACATTTCTATTTTAACAAGTTTTTTGTTTTTTTTAATTAAAAAGACTTATTTGTTTCAAATATTATGACTGTTCCATGAAATGTTTTACCACATGCTGAATACGCATCTCCTTTAATGTTTGTTACCTTGTATGAGGGGGGTTGGATGTGCAGATTGATTCAAGAAAAAAAAAAAAAAAAAAAGGTCGCTATTCCAACCTGAAAACGGACAGTTTATCCGCGACGCTCTGGCGCTGGGTTTCCCGCTGCTGGCCCGTGGATTTTGAAGGTCTTTGTGTTGTCCATGTTTGCGTTTTGATCTTCTCACTCGGGTCTGCTGCGAGTTTAAATACCGTTACCGGGAGCCCTCTTCTTGCCATGTCAGCTGTTGCTTCTTCCGCCGAATTATAGAGACATGTTTCTTCGCCGTAGAAGACCCTTAACTTCACAGGAAATGGCGTCTGAAAGCGCAGTTTCTTCTCTCTTAACACCTTTTTCGCGTCATTGTATTCCCTGCGCTTTTTAAGGACCTCCGGGGCGTAATCGTGTTCCACGAAGACTTTTCTCTCCTGGTGCATAAATCCTTTTTTCTGCCAAGCCAGTCTGACAACCTCTTGTTTTATTTTGAAATTGGAAAATCTTACCAACACCGAACGTGGGGGCGCTTCCGCCGCTGGCCTAGCGGCTAATGAACGATGTGCCTTTTCTATGTTTAAGTCGGTGGTTTGTGGAATATCCAATTTCTCTCTTAGTAAAGATTCCACGCATTCTGCCATTGAGTTAAAACCGTTTTCGGCTCCTTCTATCAGACCATGAATTCTTATATTGTCTCTTCTCTGTCTTCCTTCTTGGTTGGCTAGCTTAGCCTCTATAGATGCTTGTCTTTTGCGTAGGTCCAGCACAGAATCTTCAAGCACTTTTATTCGTTCCTCTGTTTCCAAGATTCGGTTCTCGGCCTGGTCCACTCTGCTGTTTGTCCTTTTCAATTCTTCTCTGAATTCCCGAAATTCGGCCGTAACCTCTCGGCGAAATCGTCGTAGCTCTTCAAATAGCGATTTCAGGCTAACCTTTTTGTTAGCTACCACCAGTTCCTCGTCTTCTGAACGGAGATCTTCCAGTTCAGATTCTCCGGCCGATACGTGTCCTGGCCTGGAGAATTTCAGTTTCTTCTGTTTTCCTTTAGACATGATGATTTTGTCTTTTGATTTTCACTCCTCCAAAAATCCGTTAAGTTTGATTTTCAAGGTGTTATCTTGGATTGGGTCTGAGAGCTTCAGTGTTAAGCTGCAGTCGCCATGGCGTCCAGACCGGAAGTCGGTGAGTGACTTTTTAAACCTTATTTATTCTTTTAACCTGAAACAGTTTTTATCTGGTGGTCCTACAAATGAACACGGACACACATTAGACCTTGTTCTCTCTCATGGTTTATCTGTGTTTAACCTGGAGATCTCTGACAATGTGTTCTCTGATCATATATCGAGATACTTTTATCCTGCCTTCTCCTGTACCAAAGCTGAAACCTGCACTCCTACTCGGCTTTGTCGGACTTTTAACCCCTCCACTGCTGGTCATGCTTCCGCTGCTTTTACCCAGCTCTGTGCGCCCCCTGACATTCTCTCTGACATGGAGGAGCTTCATTTCTGGTTTTATTCCTCCTGCCAAGCCATCCTGGACTCTGTGGCTCCATTAAAAATTTAGCAGCCCAGAGCCAAACTCAAGCCGTGGTTTAACGACAGAACTCGGGCAGTCAGAAGGGAGCGCTGCAAAGCTGAGAGCAGGTGGAAGAAGGAGAAGCTGTAGGTATCTCATCAAATTTTAAAGGACTGTTGGCATTGTTACCAGAGTGTTGTTAAAGAGGCTAAAAGGGAACATTTGTCTAATATTATTGGATCTAACAGTCATAACCTATGTGTGTTATTTAAGACCACTGACTCTGTTTCTTAATGTCTCACCGACTGTCATTATGGAAACATCATCTGAAATGTGCAGTGACTTGTTACATTTTTTTCATTGATAAGGTCATCACTGTTAGGGCTCTCATTCCAGCTCCTGCCTCTGATCCCTCTGTGTCTGTTCCTTGCTCTGCTATCTTTTTCAGTTTGAGATCTCCCCAAAAAAATTTTTTCCCCATTGTCATTATGGGGTATTGTGTGTAGAATTTTGAGGAAAAAATGCATTTAATCCATTTTGGAATCAGGCTTTAACATTACAAAATGTGGAAAAAGTGAAGCGCTATGAATACTTTCTGAATGTACTGAAACTCATCTCTCACTCCCGCTACTCCTTTCAACCTCACTGTTGCACCTGCCTCCCTCTCATTCACACTCATGTATTCTGTCTTGCTTCCACTGACTTACATTTCTCTTCTCTCCAGAGGATACCTCCACCTCTCCTGGTTCTCTTCCGCCTGCTCCCTACTCTCACTGAAGATCATAATGTCGTATGCAAACATGGTCCATGGAGACTCCTGCCTGACCTCATCTGTCAGCCTGTCCATCACCATGGCAGACAAGAAGGGACTCAGAGCCGATCCCTGATGTAATCCCACCCCCACTACTATCCCCCTTCCACAGCATGTGGGATACCATGTGATGTATGGGGCGGCACCTATCTCCGTTTCCCCCACTACTGTAATGCACTTTATTTTGGAGTCAGCCAGTCTTCCCTCTCACATCTCCAGCTGGTTCAAAATACCACTGCACGGCTTTTAACTGGGACACGTAAGAGGGATCACATTACACCCATTTTTGCTTCCCTTCACTGGCTGCCTGTGCACTTTCAGGTTCATTTTAAAATTCTTTTGTTTTTCAAGCATTAAATGCCCTTGCCCTGCCTTACCTCTCTGAGCTGTTCCATCCTTACACTCCTGCTCAGTCTCTCAGGTCAGCTGCTCCTGGAGCTACCAAAGCCAAAGAGGAAGCTCAGAGGGGACAGAGCTTTTTCTGTTGCTGCTCCTAAATTATGGAATAATCTGTCTTTATCACTCAGACAGGCTCCTTCACTGTCCATTTTTAAAACTCATCTTAAAACCCATTTTTATTCTCTGGCTTTTGACCCAGTTTGATACATTGATTTTATTCGTTTTATTGCCTCTATTCTATGACTATTGTTTTATTTGTGCTGTTTCATACTTTTTTAGCTGTATTTTATTGTTTTATGTTTTTATATTTTATTGAACAATGATGTTCAGCACTTTGTGTTATCTGTCATTGTTTTTAAAGTGCTTTATAAATAAAGTTGGATTGGATGTCTCCCAAAGTTAAGGTTTTTGTCCCTGTGTGCATTTGCAAACTGTAATCTGCCTTTGCCACATTGCTTTTGGAGGAATGACTTCTTCCTTGCTGAGTGGCCATTCAGCCCATGTTGGTAAAGGACTCATTTCACTGTGGATAATGATGTTATTTTAACAGCTTCAGCCAGCATCTTCACAAGGTCTTTAGTTTTTGTTGTGGGGTTTATACGCACATTTCGCACCAAAACACGGTCATCTCTGGGACTCAGAACACATCTCCTTCCTGAGCGGTATAATGGCTGGACATTCCCATGGTGTTTATACTTGTACCCAAGGATGAACCAGACTTGTTGAGGCCCACAATTCTCTTCCTGATATTAGTGTAACTAAACTTTTGACTTGGGGAAAGTAACAAAAAATTCTGTAAAATATTATTTAGCAAATAGAAATAATTTTGGTAGTCCTAACTGACCAAAAACTACTCACAAAAAGTTGGGAATATTTGGCTTTTGGGTGAAATTTCAGGATGCACCTAAAATGCACTATAACCTTTACAGGTGAACTTAAGATGACCTTCTCTCTTTTTGTCCCCCTTGACCTGTCAAGCACCTCGGTGAGCAGCAAAGAAATCTGCTTCCCTTATTGTGCCAAACAGATTTACTTTGCCAAAAGGAGCTTTATACAGTACATATATGTATATGTACTGTATATTATTTATAAACTCCTCCTGTAATAACTTTTAATACTTGAAATTGTTTTACCCATGAAGGACCTGACGGGGGGGGGGGAAGCAAAGGGAGAGGAATAGACAAAGAAGGCAAACAGATAACACAAGTGAAACAAACAGAAGACAGACCGTTTCTTCTACTGAAAAGGTCTCATCATGAGTCTGGTATCTGCACCTGTTAAAGGAGAGACATACAGAGGGGTGAAAAAGTGTTTGCACCCTCCCTGATTTCTCATTTTTTTTGTATGTTTGTCACACTCAAATGTTTCAGATCATCAAACAAATTTAAATATTAGACAAAGATAACACAAGTAAACACAAAATGCAGGTTTTAAATGAAGGTGTTTATTATTAAGGGTTAAAAAAAAACCTACATGGCTCTGTGTGAGAAAGTGATTGCCCCCCTGTTAAAACATAAATTAACTGTTTTATCACATCTTTGGAAAGCCAAGTTCAACTTCTCTAGCCACACCCAGGCCTGATTACTCCCACACTTGTTCTCAATCAAGAAATCACTTAAATAGGACCTGCCTGACAAAGTGAGGTAGACCAAAAGATCTTCAAAAGCTAGACATCATGCTGCGATCCAAAGAAATTCAGGAACAAATGAGAAACAAAGTAATTGAGATCTATCAGTCTGGAAATGGTTATAAAGCCATTTCTAAAGCTTTGGGACTCCAGAGAACCACAGTGAGAGCCATTATTCACAGATGGCGAAAACATGGAACAGTGGTGAACGTTCCCAGGAGTGGCCAGCCGACCAAAATTACTAACTAACTAACTAACTAACCTGCACTTATATAGCGCTTTTCTAGTCACAAAGACCACTCAAAGCGCTTTCATTAATACTAACCCTCTATTCTAAGGGCCTATAGGAAACAGATATCTAGGGACAATTTAGAACAGCCAATTAACCTAACATGCATGTTTTTGGCATGTGGGAGGAAACCGGAGAAATCCCGGAGTAAACCCACGCAACACGGGGAGAACATGCAAACTCCACACAGATCACTGTTGGTCGGGGGCTGGGATCGAACCCACGACCCCACGATCCCCACAATCCCCCGGCCAAGGGTAAACTGTGCTGCCGCAGTGCTAACCACTGCGCCACCGTGCAGCCCACGGTGGCGCAGTGTGCACCCCAAGAGCACAGCGACAACTCATCCAAGAGGTCACAAAAGACCCCATAACAACATCCAAAGAACTGCAGGCCTCACTTGCCTCTGTTAAGGTCAGTGCTCATGACTCCACTGTAAGAAAGAAACTGGGCAAAAATGGCCTGCATGGCAGAGTTCTAAGACAAAAAACACTGTTGAGCAAAAAGAACATAAAGGCTCATCTCACTTTTGCCAGAAAACATCTTGATGATCCCCAAAACTTTTGGGAAAATACTCTGTGGACTGACGAGACAAAAGGTGAACTTTTTGGAAGGTGTGTGTCCCATTACACCTGGTGTAAAAGAAATACAGCAATTCAGAAAAGGAACATCATACCAACAGTAAAATATGGTGGTGGTAGTGTGATGGTCTGGGGCTGTTTTGCTGCTTCAGGACCTCGAAGACTTGCTGTGTTAAATGGAACCATGAATTCTGCAGTCTACCAAAAAATCCTGAAGGAGAATGTCCGGCCATCTGTTCATGCCCTCAAGCTGAAGTGCACTTGGGTTCTGCAGCAGGACAATGATTCAAAACACACCAGCAAATCCACCTCTGCATGGCTTAAGAAAAACAAAATGAAGACTTTGGCATGGCCTAGTCAAAGTCCTGACCTGAATCCAATTGAGATGCTGTGGCATGACCTTAAAAATACAGTTAATGCTTGAAAACCCTCCAATATAGCTGAATTACAACAATTCTGCAAAGATGAGTGGGCCAAAATTCCTCCACAGCGCTGTAAAAGACTCATTGCCAGTTATCGCAAATGCTTGATTGCAGTTGTTGCTGCCAAGGGTGGCCCAACCAGTTATTAGGTTTAGGGGCAATCACTTTTTCCACACAGGACCATGTAGATTTGGATTGTTTTCCCCCTTAATAATAAACACCTTAACTTAAAAACTGCATTTTGTGTTTACTTGTGTTATCTTTGTCTAATATTTAAATTTGTTTGATGACCTGAAACATTTAAGTGTGACAAACATACAAAAAAATGAGAAATCAGGAAGGGGGCAAACACTTTTTCACACCTCTTTATGTGTGTGTGCGTGTGTGTGTGTTTGAGAGTGTGTAAGTGGTTTGCCAGGAAACATATGAAGAGGGTGGCCAGCGCGGCACATTCCCACCCTCGGACTGGCCAGCCTCTGCCCCCCATCCAGGGCCATCGCCGAAAGGCCAATGCTTTATTTATATAAAAAATATGACTTTCTTTAACCTTTTAAATGTACATTTCCAACTGTTCAGTGTTTCAGTACTTTTTGCTTAACTTGCTGCTCTCGGACAAGGTGCTTAAGGGCAAAATTCACAACAGGTGTTTGATTAATTGACCAATAAATTTTCTGGTTCAATTAGAATTGGTATTTAAACAGTCCTCTTCACCATGCTGTTCACATTTTGACATCATGAGACCAAGACGACACCTAACACTTGATCAACAATACCTCGCCATTGCAATGCTTGAAAAAGGATTTTCTGATGGCAATGGCTACTGAGCTTAGCGTGTCACAGTGTCATCAGCAGGTTGCAACAGAGATATAGAGAGACTGGAAGAGTCACAGAAAGGCATAGAAGTGGATGTCCTTTGGACACATACCACACTGATGACCGCTTCATTGTGAACAGTGCCCTGCGGAACCAGATGATGAATGCCACTCAACTCCAGAAACATTTAAGGGAGGTGAGAGGCACCCAAGTGTCACATCAGACCATTCAAAACTGTTTACATCAGAGTGGTCTGCATGCTAGACAACTTGCAAGGGTACCTGACCCCACCACCAGGCACATGTGTCATTGTCTTGCATGGGCCAGGGAGCATTTATGCTGGACAAGGGACCAGTGAGCCTCAGTACTTTTCTTGGATAAAAGGCGCTATGCATCAGCCACTGTTATCACCAGACAAGCCTTTGGAGGTGGTGGTGTTCCAGTCTGGGCAGGTGTGTCTTGTCAATACAGAACTGCCCTACACCTTGTGAAGGTTTTGGCTTGACACTGTACCAACCTGAATGACATCATTAATCCAGTTATTGTGCCCCTGTATGAACAACACAGGCCTAATTTCACCTTCATGGACAACAATGCTCCAGCTCATCGAGATTGCATCATTACGGAACAGCTGCTGGAGGCTGGGGTACCTCAAATGGAGTGGCCTGCACTTTCTCCAGACCTGAATCCCATAGAAAACCTATGGGATCAGCTGAGTCGCCGTGTAGAGGCTTGTAACCCTGCACCCCACAACCGCAATGACCTCAGGGCTACCTTTCAAGATGAGTGGAATGCCATCCCTCAGCAGACAATAAGTTGACTTGTAAACACCATGAGATGTCATTATCAAGCTTCAATTATCACTGTTGTTGGCTTTTGTTTCAATAAATTGAGATGAGGAAATCACCAGTGCATGCTTCTACTTAAATGCCCTACTTTCATGATATAACATCACTGTAGCGTGAACTTTTACATTTTCCATAAATTTCGCCCAATAACCCAATAACCTTAACTCTGTGTGTGTGTGTGTGTGTGTGTGTGTGTGTGTGTGTGTGTGTGTGTGTGTGTGTGTGTGTGTGTGTCTATTTTATATATTTGGGGTGAGCATTCATATTTTTCGTATGGCACCTACGATTTGGTGCAGAGGCGTACCGAGGTCCCACACAGACCATGTTGAGTGACGGACAGGAAGTGTAACTGCCTTGTGTCATATATGTAAACAAACAGTGCAGCCTAGCATCTGACTAGCGAACATCATGGCTGGCTGTATGGAGAAGCCAGAGCTTGAAGACCCTATTCACAAGTCTCCTGTCTGGGAACATTTCGGCTTTCCGGTGAAATACGGTAGATATATAAAGTCTACACACTCCTGTAAAAATGCCAGGTTTTTGTGATGTAAAAAATGAGACCAAGATAAATCATTTCAATACTTTTTCCACCATTAATGCGATCTATAACCTGTACAACCCAATTGAAAAACAAACTGAAATCTTTCAAGGGGAAAAATATAAAACTTACAATCACCTCTGCATAAATATGCACACCCTTAAACTAATACTGTGTTGCAGCACCTTGGGCTTTTATTACAGCACTCAGTCTTTTTAGGTAGGAATCTATCAGTGTGGCACATCTTGATGTGGCAATATTTGCTCACTCTTCTTTGCAAAAATGCTCCAAATCTGTCAGATTGTGAGGGCATCTTCTGTGCACAGCCCTCTTCAGATCACCCCACAGATGTTTGATCGGATTCAGGTCTGGACTCTGGCTGGGCCATTCCAAAACCTGAATCTTCTTCTGGTGAAGCCATTCTTTTGTTGATATGGATGTGTGCTTTGGGTCATTGTCGTGCTGAAAGATGAAGTTCCTCTTCATCTTTCCCCCACAGATGCACCACATTTGCTCAATCTGTGCTATCAGTGAGGGGCATCAAGATCTGGAATAAGATACCACCTACAATCACAGAACATACCACACTAAACACTTTTAAGACTCACTGTAAAAATTGTTTTTTCAAAAACCACAACTGTACCCATAACTAGTGGTTGCTCTGCGGCATATGCATATATACATATGCACCCGTGCCTCATACACATATGCCCCGCGTCTTTTTGTTGCTGTGAGGTGCCTGGGTACATGTGTGTGTACGCATATGCAGTACTTCACTCGTGTGACATTTGAATGTCTTGTTTTCTAACACCTTAACTCTTGCACTTTAGCATATCCACTTTGTACAGTTTTATTACAGTTGTTCTTCTCGTATATTGTTTGTGTGTTTTTGTGACCCACCGGGGGACTACAGATGCAAATTAACAGTATTGATAAATCTGGCACACTTACATTTGTATTAATATTCATTAGTATGAATTGTCCCTTTCAAATAAACATTAAACTGAACTAAACTAAATCGTCAGATTTCTAGCAGAAGCCTGAAGGTTTTGTGCCAACACTGACTGGTATTTGGAACTGTTCATAATTCCCTCCACCTTCACTAAGGGCCCAGTACCAGCTGAAGAATAACAGCCCCAAAACAGGATGCTGCCACCACCATGCTTCACTTTAGGTATGGTGTTCTTTTGGTGATTAGCAGTGTTGTGTTTGTGCCAAATATACCTTTTGGAATTATGGCCACAAAGTTCAAAATTGGTTTCATCGGACCATGACACATTTTCCTACGTGTTTAGGAGATTTTAAATACCTTTCTGCAAAATTTAGTTGGGCTTGAATGTTTTTCTTCCTAAGATCAGGTTTCTGTCTTGCCGCCCTAGACAGGAGATTGTTGTCACATGTACTAAACAGCCAGTACTTGCCAGAAATTCCTGCAGGTCCTCCAATGTTGCTGTCGGCCTCTTGGCAGCCTCCCTGACCAGTTTTCTTCTCGCCTTTCCATCAATTTTGGAGGGCTGTCCAGTTCTTGGTGTCACTGTTTTGCCATATTTTCTCCACTTGATGATGACTGTCTTCACTGTGTTCCATGGTATATTTATTGCCTTGGGAATTCTTTTGTATCCTTCTCCTGACTGATACTTTTGAACAGTGAGATCTCTCTGACACTTTGGAAGCCCTCTGCGGACCACAGCTTGCACTGTAAAATGTGACTATGTGGGGCACATATGTATCACTTTAGGCCTCACATTTCAGATTAGAACAAAGGACTGAGTCTCCTTGAAGATAACAGGAGGGTGTGAAAGTTTAGCCTTTGGTATGCAAGAGATGGCCTTGGGGGATTTCCAGTGGTGCCGAAGACTATGAAAAGGAGGTTATGAGATCAAAGAGTAAATGCATTGTTACTTGGGATTGAAATGCAATGTCATTGTTACTTGTGATTGAAATGCAATGTGACTGTGAACTGGGAGAGTCCTGGTATATAAAGGACGGATGTTTCAGTGTTCTTTCTCTTTCTGCTTTGCTGATGTTGGATGATGTGAATAAATCTGACTCGTGAGATAAACTCTGCCTCGTCTTTTTCACATCTCCACAACTACAACAATGTCAGGAAAGCCTACTAGATCAGCTGAACTTTATTTGGGGTTAATCAGAGGCATTTTAAATGGTAGCAGGTGTGTGATGACTCCCATTTAACATGAGTTTGAATGTGATTGGTTAATTCTGAACACAGCCACATCCTCAGTTACAAGAGGGTGTGCATATTTATGTAAACAGGTTATTCAGGTTTACATAATAACAGGTTATTAAACTTCCCACCCCAAAGACCTGAACAGCTACAGACCGGTGGCCTTGATGTCCCACTTGATGAAGACCCTGGAGAGACTGCTCCTTGCTCACCTCCGCCCCCTGGTGGAACCAGCGATGGATCCACTCCAGTTCGCCTACCAGCATGGCATTGGGGTGGAGGATGCGGTGATCTTCCTCCTTCACCGTTCTCTGTCCCACCTGGAGAAGCCCGGGAATATGGTGAGGATCGTGTTCTTTGACTTCTCCAGTGCTTTCAACACCATCCAACCGATGATCCTGAAGGACAAGCTGCTGCGCGCAGGGGTGGACCAGCACCTGTCATCATGGATCCTGGACTACCTCACGAACCGGCCTCAGTTTGTGAGAACCCGGGACTGTGTGTCCGACACGATCATCAGTAGCACGGGGGCCCCCCAGGGAACGGTGCTGGCTCCCTTCCTGTTCACTCTTTATACTGCGGACTTCTCACACAACACAACACACTGCCATCTACAGAAGTTCTCTGATGACTCTGCGATCGTTGGCCTCATCTCCAATGGAGATGAAGCTGAGTACAGAGGGCTTATCCAGGACTTCGTGGACTGGTGCCATCGGAACTGCCTCCAGATCAACGCGAGGAAAACTAAGGAGCTGGTGGTGGACTGCCGCAGGCATGGGCAGCCCCTCACAGTACCAGTAAATATACAGGGAACAGACATCGAGATGGTGACATCCTATAAGTACCTGGGTATTCATCTGAACAATAAACTAGACTGGTCACACAATACTGATGCACTCTACAAGAAGGGACAGCGCAGGCTGTTCCTGCTGAGGAGACTCAGGTCTTTTGGTGTACAAGGGGCGCTGCTGAAGTCATTCTATGACACGGTGGTGGCATCAGCCATCACTTTTGGAGTGGTCTGCTGGGGCAGTGGCATTACTGCAGCCGATAGGAAGAGACTGAACAAACTGATTAAGAAAGCTAGCTCTGTCCTGGGGCAGCGCCTTGATCCGATGGAGGAGATAGGAGAGAGAAGGACGGTGGCTAAACTGTCATCTCTGCTGGAGTCCGAGTTCCACCCTATGCAGGACATACTGAATGCACTGAGGAGCTCATTTAGCAGCAGACTACATCATCCCAGGTGCACAACCGAGAGGTTTCGTAGGTCCTTCCTACCAACGGCTGTCAGACTGTACAACCTAAGCAGGGCTGCTCGCAGAGATAGCAAAAAGACGTAACAAACTAATAGTTTTTGAATGCAAAAGATGCAATAGACTTACACAATGGTCCCCTCCGGCATACAACTAGGAACATACCGGTCGCTATGGAGGGTGAGAATATGTATGGGCACATAATCATACCATGTAGGATAACTAAGTAGACGGTTATGCTGTTTCATTCCATCTAGCAACAATGCTCTGCACTGTGTGTGTTTATATATTTACATATTTATTCCATCTAGCTACAATGCTCAGCACTGGGTGTGTTTATATATTTATATATCTACATATTATTCCATCTAGCTACATTGCTCCGCACTGTGTGTGTTTATATACTTGCATATTTATTCCACCTAGCTGCAATGCTCCGTACTGTGGGTGTTTATATATTTACATATTTATTCCATCTAGCTACAATGCTCTGCACTGTGTGTTCATATATTCATATATTTATTCCATCCAGCTACAATGCTCTGCACTGTGTGTCTGTGTGTGTGTGTATATATATATATTTTATAGTAATACGTACATATGTATATTAGCTGCTCTTGCTTGCTTGTTTTTTTCTTGCCTTCTGATTGTTGCTCTGAGTGTTGCTATCCCTGTGCTGTTGCAATCCTGGAATTTCCCCGTTGTGGGACTAATAAAGGCTTATCTTATCTTATCTTATCTTATTCTAAGTTTATTTGTTATTTTTCACCTTAAAAGATTTCAATTTGTTTCTCAGTTGGGTTGTACAGGTTATAGGTCACATCAATAGCGGAAAAAAGTTTTGAAATGATTTATCTTGGTCTCATTTTTTTACATCACAAAAACCTGGCATTTGAACAGGGGTGTGCTGACTTTTTATATTCACTGCATGTGAACAGACAAAGGCAAGTGAATAAGACAAAAACAGCACTGGATATGCTTTTGGCAGTACGTTGGACTTGTTAACTCATTTGAAACGGCATCATGTGAACATGAATATCAGTGCAGCAAGAAAAAAAAAACGAGCAGGGTACAAGCGCAGCTTCCAGCAGCATTTAGACAGTCTCTTCAGGGCTTTTCAGATTGTGCCAAAGCAATAACAAATGCCATTAATGTTTTTATAGCAGCAGATCTAAGGCCATATTCAGTTGTAAAGAACATCAGGTTTAAACACATGCTGAAGGTAACTGAGACCCAGTATGAAGTTTCTTGTTGTGGCCACTTCAGCCAGAAAATACCATCCTTTTAAGAAAAAGCTAAATCTGTTAATGCTGCACTTTAGGCCAGTGTTTTTCAAGGGTGCCCTGGTATGCTCAGATTTTTGTGGGACATTATTTAAAGTTTACTATTAAATTGTCCAAAAAAAAAAATGCAAAAAATTTGCTGTTGTTGTGCATGGGTGCCTTCAGAACCTATACACAACAATGACAAATTATTTGCATTTTTTTTTTACCAATCTATCTATAAATGCAGCATTTCTCTGTCTGTGTGTCTGTTCCACGCATATCTCTTGAACCGTTTGTCAGACTGACCAAAGGCTTTATACGCGTTTTGCTGAGGTTACAAGGGTGTGCATCCCTGAGTATGGAGTCGCTCAGTCAAAATGTGTAATTTTTATCAATTAAAGTTTAGCCACCGCTCTGTGTCTCTCCATGCCCTGGCTTCAAGAAGTCTGGGTGGGGTTTCGGATTGACTCCGTGCTGATTGGATAATATGCGGCACCATGACCATGCTGATTGGATAATACATGGCATCACAACCTGTCAGTCACCAGTGTTCCCTGGACAAAACAAGGAAGTGAAAAACGACAAATTTGACTACATTGTGGTCTATATTAATCATATATCCCATAACCTACATATGTTTAAGCATGTGAGAGTGTTTAGTGATTACATATGTAAAGTGACTTCACACCTCAGAACAGGACAAAGGGTCTCAACCGCCAGTGAAGATCAAAGAGCATCCGAGGCACTGCGGTGGAGACCGGATGGGTTGCCCTGACCCCCCAGGGCCAGGCGGAGGAGTACGAAGACAAAAGAGGGGATTAAGATAGTGAGGGATGTCAGCTTTTGATATGCATGTCTTTTGTTATGTGCGAGTATAAGTTCGTAGAGCCGAAGGTGTTCGCTCTCTTACTTCTTCTGCTGCTGCACCTAGATGAGACTTGTTAGAGGAGCTGATAATAAACTTTGGTTTATGAATCACATCGCCTCGTTATTTCAAGCTCCTCTACACTGGTGACCCTGACGCGAGAATGGACCAGAGGCGTTCCCCCGCGATCGACTCATCTGTGGCGACCCAGGCAGACGCCGGCGCCCATGCAGACAGGGGAACAGATGGACGACGTTCCCCCACGGCAGAAGTGATAGAGAGGGCTCAACCGAGCACCAGCGCCGCGGAGAGAGCCGAAGCAAGGCACTCTCACCCTGCGGACACATCAGTGATGGTCCACACAAACACCGTCACCGTCAAGCTGCCGGACTTCTGGCAGGAAGACCCCGCCTCGTGGTTTCAGCAAGCTGAAGCCCAGTTTGCACTTGCGGGCATCACGGCTGACGATACAAAGTTCTATCACATCGTCGCCAAACTCGACGCCGCCACTTCGAGATGTGCGCGGAGCATAATCCAGCGGCCGCCGGCCCAGGACAAATATAAAGAACTGAAAGCGACCATCGTGGCAAATTACGTCCCCTCAGCCGAGGAGAGAGCCGAGAGGATCCTGGCGGTCTACGGCCACAGAGGAGGCAGACCCAAGGCCCTCATGGAGGACTTGTTGCAACTTAAAGAAGAGGACAATGACAACTTCCTCTTTCATTTCATATTCCTCAGTACGCTGCCGCCACACATGAGAGGGACGCTTGCCAACATGCGATGCAGCACCCAGCAAGACTTCCGCACGCTGGCTCACGAAGCTCAACGGCTCGTCAACGCCTGCAAGGAGCAGACACCCACAGCAGCATCCGCAGACCTCAACACTGATGACCGGAGACATGAGGAGCCACAAATCACCGAGCAGAATCAGCCCGCGGTGACAGCGACATGGCCAGGACGCAACAGACGGAGCGACGTTTGTTATTACCACCACCGCTTCGCCGAGAAGGGTTACAAATGCGTCCCCCCTGCAAATTCACGATTTCGGGAAAACGCCAAAGCCGAGAGCCGTTAACAGCGGCGGTTTTCGGCGAAAAAAGCAAGCTTTTATATGTGACGGATGGACACACCGGCAAGCAGTTCCTTATCGACACGGGAGCTCAACTAAGTTTTGTCATGCCCTCCCAAGCAGACCGGGCCATGGGCCCCCGGGGCAATGGAGCGGTGGCAGCCAACGGCTCCATCATCGACACTTTTGCCGAAAAGAGCCTGCCCCTCTGCATCCACGGCCGCAACTACAGATGGACATTTGTTGTAGCGGCGGTGAGTTTTAACTTGTTGGGCGCGGATTTTTTGTGTGCACATGGGTTATTAGTTGATCTAGCGAACAGACGCTTGGTTAATGCACTGTCCTTTGCTTCTATTCCCTGCTCAGCTCGACTTTCTCCACCACCCGTGCAGGCTAGTGTCACCACAGCAGGAGGTAAGTTTGATCAACTCCTCACCCAATTTCCAGCACTCACAATTCCCAAATTCTCAGCCACAGTGGCTAAACACGGGGTCGAACACTTTATTCCCACAACGGGCCCACCCGTATTCGCCAAAGCTCGGCGCTTAGACGCGACCAAGCTCGCCATAGCTCGGGACGAGTTTGCCACCCTTGAAAAATTAGGCATTATCAGACACTCGAAAAGCCCCTGGGCCTCACCACTTCACATGGTCCCGAAATCCGACGGTTCTTGAAGGCCGTGCGGCGATTACCACAGATTAAACAATGCGACAGCGCATGACCGCTACCCAATTCCTCACATTCAAGACTTTTCACTACATTTGGCGGGTGCGCGCATTTTTTCAAAAATAGACCTAGTCCGCGGTTATCATCAAGTCCCAGTTAGAGCAGAGGACATTCCTAAAACAGCTGTAATAACCCCCTTCGGTCTTTTTGAATTTTTGCGGATGCCTTTCGGCCTCAAAGGTGCTGCTCAAACCTTTCAGCGGATGATGGACGCAGTATTACGCGACCTCCCTTTCGTGTTCGTCTACCTCGACGATATGCTGGTAGCCAGCTCGTCTGAGGAAGAACACGAGCAGCATCTCACTATGGTTTTTCAGAGACTAGAAGAGCACAGGTTAATAATCAATCCAGTCAAATGCAAATTCGGCGTGTCACAAATTGATTTTTTAGGACACAGAGTTTCTCCGAAGGGGGCAGTCCCACTGCCAGACAAAGTTCACGCAGTAAAAAGTTTCCCACGGCCACAAACGGTCAACGCGCTGCAAGAATTTTTGGGAATGGTTAATTTTTACAACCGTTTCCTCCCCCATGCAGCCCAGCTCATGCAGCCCCTATATGACGCGCTCAGAAAACAAAAACCTTCCAACGCGGTCGAATGGACCCCGGAGCGCGAACGCGCCTTCGCGGAAGTAAAAAGCGCCCTAGCTAATGCCACATTGTTGGTTCACCCCGATCCCTCGGCCCGCATTGCACTAACCACAGACGCTTCAGACCTGGCCATAGGGGCAGTTGTAGAACAACACATCAGCGGAATCTGGCAACCTTTGGCATTCTTCAGCAAATCGCTAAACCAAACTGAGCGTAAATACAACACTTTTGACAGAGAGCTGCTAGCGCTTCATTTATCCATCCGCCACTTCCAGTTCTGGTTGGAAGGGCGGCGTTTCACGGCTTTTGTAGACCACAAACCGCTCATCTTTGCAATGGCTAAAATTTCCGAACCGTGGTCAGGCAGGCAACAAAGACAGCTGGCTGCAATTTCAGAGTTCACCACAGACATTCGACATGTGGCAGGCAAACTTAACGTGGTAGCAGACTGCCTCTCTCGCGCTGTGACATCGCCAGAGCGCGAGGACACAGATTATACTACCGCAGCCGCTGAACTCTTCGCCAACGCGGACACATACGCAGCACCAATCCACGCAGGGATAGATTATGCAGCCATGGCAGAGGAACAAAGTAGTGACGCGGACGTGCGCGCACTCCTGTCTGGACCAACAGGGTTAAGGCTGGAGGAAAGGGTTTTACGCGACGGTGTGCCCCCCCTAATATGTGACATCTCAACCAGCCGACCTCGCCTGTTAGTCCCAGCTGCATAGCGCCGCCGTATTTTCGACTCGATTCACTCCCTCGCGCACCCAGGTGTGCGCGCTTCGGTTAAAATGGTCGCCGAAAAGTTTGTGTGGCCTGGCCTGCGCAAAAACGTAAAAGAATGGGCAAAGACTTGCATTTCTTGTCAGCGCGCCAAAGTACACAAACACACAAAAGCCCCGCTGGAGCCTTTTCGAATCCCTGCTAGAAGGTTCAACCACGTTCATGTTGACCTCGTGGGGCCACTCCCTTCCTCCCAAGGTTTCACACATCTGTTAACAATGATAGACCGCACCACGCGCTGGCCAGAGGCAGTCCCTCTGGCGTCAACCGCAGCGGAGGAAGTCGCTCGCGTTTTTTTGACAAACTGGGTGGCACGTTTCGGCGTCCCATCGGACATCACGTCCGATAGGGGGCCTCAATTTGTCTCAGAGCTTTGGTCAGCCATGGCCAGCAGCTTAGGGGCGACAATTCACCGCACCACCGCTTATCACCCTCAGGCTAATGGATTATGCGAGCGTTTTCACAGATCTTTAAAGGCCGCCCTCAGAGCCTCACTAACGGATACAAATTGGGTAAATAAACTTCCCTGGGTTTTATTGGGGTTGCGTGCTGCGCCCAAAGAGGATCTAGACGCCTCCCCAGCAGAATTAGTTTTTGCACAACCTCTCAGGCTCCCAGGTGAATTTTTACCAGAGAACCCAGAGCCAGGGCATCTTCCAGCCCCGAGGTTTTTAGGCAGCAACGGACCAGACTCTCTCCCCGGACCGGCACATCACTCTTTTCCACTGGTTTTTGTCCCCCAAGCTTTAAAAAACGCTGAATTCGTTTTTGTTAGGCATGAAGCTTTAAAACCAACTTTCCGCCCACCATACGATGGGCCATTCAGAGTGCTGGAACCTGGTGATAAACATTTTGTGCTTGATTTTGGGGATAGAAAAGAAACATTCAGCATTGACAGACTTAAACCTGCCTTCTTGTTGAGAGACGAGCCTGCATGGTTGGCGAGAGCACCTCGGCGGGGTAGACCCCCCCAAGAGAAAAGACTCAGCCCCCCTGCAGGGAACAATTAATCACTCTCCTCCCCAAGCTGCACGGTGGCGCAGTGGTTTAGCACTGTGGCAGCACAGTTTTACCCTTGGCCGGGGGATCGCGGGGATCATGAGATCGTGGGTTCGATTCCAGCCCCCGACCAACAGTGAGCTGTGTGGAGTTTGCATGTTCTCCCCGTGTTGCGTGGGTTTACTCCGGGATTTCTCCGGTTTCCTCCCGCATACCAAAAACATGTAGGTTTAGGGCGCTCGCGCACGCAGCGACCAGCAGCCGGTGGCTTGTCACCAGACTGCAAACCAAGTCTACCTACGGGTACAAATAAGTAACAAAAAAAAAACAAAAAAAAAGCTGCAGATTCCTTACAGGAAGGTCCCACCAGGACGCCCAAGCAGACCCACAGCAGATTCAGGAGAAGATTAAAACCCAGACGACACAGAGACTGATGCAAACTACTCAACAGTTGTTCACTAATTGTGCTGTAACAGTTTAGGACTGACTTGTGATATTACTATGCTGTTATGATTACCACTGAACTCTCTTAGGAGCATGGCTGCTGGAAAGTTTTTTCTGTGTCAAGAGGTGTAGCAGTTAGTATGTCATAATAATTATCTAACTGTGAATTTTTCTATTGTCCTTTTCTTAGTCGTTTGGGGGGGGGCTGTGGTCTATATTAATCATATATCCCATAACCTACATATGTTTAAGCATGTGAGAGTGTTTAGTGATTACTTATGTAAAGCGACTTCACACCTCAGAACAGGACAAAGGGTCTCAACCGCCAGTGAAGATCAAAGAGCATCCGAGGCACTGCGGTGGAGACCGGATGGGTTGCCCTGACCCCCCAGGGCCAGGCGGAGGAGTACGAAGACAAAAGAGGGGATTAAGATAGTGAGGGATGTCAGCTTTTGATATGCATGTCTTTTGTTATGTGCGAGTATAAGTTCGTAGAGCCGAAGGTGTTCGCTCTCTTACTTCTTCTGCTGCTGCACCTAGATGAGACTTGTTGGAGGAGCTGATAATAAACTTTGGTTTATGAATCACATCGCCTCGTTATTTCAAGCTCCTCTACATAGATAAACATAAAACTGAAGATTTAATGCTTAAAAAAATTATACCATAAAGGTGCCGTGATTACGGAGGTCTAAAGGATAATTTGGCAAATGTGAAGAACATGAGGTGCGCGAGCAGACTGGATGGAGCGTCAGCGGGGACCAGGTCTGACAAATCCAACGCAGAACATGCCAGGAGAAGCAGCAGCCAGACACGACCTGGTTCAAAGTCACGGTAACTGATGGCGATTAAAAAAAAGTTATTTTCAATAAAGTAAAAAAAAGATAATGCATGGAGTGTGCTTTTGCCCTCAGGCTGATTTATCATGGAAAACAGGTGAGCTCTGTGGTTCGAGCTGATTGGAGCCACCTCCTCCGGTGTTCTGACATTTTGGCATATCGATCAGAACAGCACCTGACAGCTGATGGAACAGACTGCAAAGGTTATAAAAAAAAGGCCCTACTGTGGGATAACCCCCACAACAGACTGGGACAGGCACAGCAATGTGTGTATTAATGTCTACAGGCAGCCCCGCTTCTTCTGGCTTTTTCTGGCTCACTACTGTGATGTTAATGTGCCATTCATGCATTGTGTTCATGCTTCCTGCCCTTACTGTGTCTCTCAAATGCAAATGCCCACACCTACTGCTGTGAATGCCTTTCATGTATTGTCTGTAGTTGGGTATATAAGCTGCATTACTCTGTAACTCATCCTGTCACTCTCACTCTGACGACTGCCTTTACTACTGCTGCTGGAGAGCCTCCGGGCTCGCTCATGGAGCGAGCTCCGTGATGGCGGTACGATAATAAACCTACTTAAAATCCTCAAACGCTGCCTATATTTTTATCATCCGCCACACTGGTGACCCCGAAAATGCACACGCTTTGTGCAACGCAACCTTCTGGTCTGGACAGTTACGCTGGTGACCCCGAGAATGCACACGCTTTGTGCGACGCAACTTTCTGGTCTGGACAGCCACACTGGTGACCCGACGCTGAAAAAAACACGCTGCCGGCGAACGCAGCACCCGGCGGTGATTCTCCGATGACAAGCGAACACAGCAGCTCCCTTCTGCTTCAGGGAACTCTCCGGACATCACCCACGACCGGGAAAGCCGCAGCAAACTTCATGGTGGGATCTACACGCCTAGATCGGCACATCCACGCTGGACGGGCCGCTCTCACAGCTTCTGACACACGATTCTGTGTCTCCACACGAGAGCGCACGCACCTCGTCCTCTCTCCACGACAGCGACCTCCATGGCCGACGGAGAATGCAGCGCGTGGACCTGAACGCACCATGGCCGAGCGAGTGACAAAGATCGTCTCCTCCCTCTCACCGCTCCAACGCATCTGCATGAGCTCGAGGGACAAAGATCGTCTACTTCCTTTCACGCTCCAACACATTGAACAGGGATGATTAAGCTCCCTGACCCTGGTTCTCCTCTCCAGCTGGCCCACCCACGCACGGAGCCCCGGCACACGCACCGGGGAGTTACGAGGATGGCGCACCACGCACGGGACAAATACGGCTCCACAGACCGCCATCGTCCTTCGCCGCTGCACACAGAACCTTCAGGGCTGCTCGTACACCTGAGGCACGCACGCAGCTTGCTCACAGGATTTTCTAATGGTCTTAGCCACGGCGCACAACGGGAATTCAGCAGTCTGCGGTCCCCGAGGGCTTTAGGGTTGCGCCCGCACCTAAAGTCAACATGCCAAGTCCCTCTGCTTTTGTTTTTTTTTTTTTCTTACAGCCACCACGCAGCCTCGCCGCTCCTGTTTTTTTCTTCATGGCCACTATTAATCCTTGCAGGACTTAATCGCGAGAGGAGTCAGTGACTAATTTTTTTTTCTCTTACAGCCGCTGTGGATTTTCGCACGTTCAACGGGACAGCCCCTCAACATCGCGGATCCACAAGCAATTTTTGCGCGGCCCAGACGATTTCGCCGTCCAGGGCCAGCATTTACTACCCCCCACCCCCCTCCACCTCTGCCTGCACAGAGCTTTCCCTGCTCGCTGCCAAAGCCGGACTATCGAGGCCTCGGCCGCCTGCCGAGCCCTCTGTGGGGGAGCGTGTGGGATAACCCCCACAACAGACTGGGACAGGCACAGCAATGTGTGTATTAATGTCTACAGGCAGCCCTGCTTCTTCTGGCTTTTTCCGGGTCATTACTGTGATGTTAATGTGCCATTCATGCATTGTGTTCATGCTTCCTGCCCTTACTGTGTCTCTCAAATGCAAATGCCCATACCTACTGCTGTGAATGCCTTTCATGTATTGTCTGTAGTTGGGTATATAAGCTGCATTACTCTGTAACTCATCCTCTCACTCTCACTCTGACAACTGCCTTTACTACTGCTGCTGGAGAGCCTCCGGGCTCGCTCATGGAGCGAGCTCCGTGATGGCAGTATGATAATAAACCTACTTAAAATCCTCACACGCTGCCTATATTTTTATCATCCGGCACACTACAACATTTGCTCCACGAATGTGGGACATATCAACCATACGCTGGCTACGTCAGAAAATTTTCAGCATGGGGGACATATTTTATCCATCCATCCATCCATCTTCTTCCGCTTAATCCTTTTTGGGTCGCGGAGAGGCTGGAGCCTATCCCAGCATCTTTGGGCGAGAGGCAGGGTCCACCCTGGACAGATTGCTAGTCTGTCACAGGGCCAACACAGAGAGACAGACAACCATTCACTCTCACAGTCATAGCTAAGGACAATTTAGAATCCCCAGTTGATGCCAATTAACCTAACTTGCATGTTTTTGGCATGTGGGAGGAAACTGGAGAAATCCCGGAGTAAACCCGCAGACACGGGGAGAACATGCAAACTTCACACAGATCACTGTTGGTCGGGGGCTGGGATCGAACCCAGGAACCCTTGGCCAAGGCTGAGTTGCTGTGCTGCCACAGTGCGAACTACTCTGCCACCGTGCTGCCCATGTTTTATCCAGTTGATAAACTTTTTTCACCAGGTCTGAGGTGTGTGCAAAAAAAAAAAAAAAACCATTTAAGGGAGGCGAGAGGCACCCAAGTGTCACATCAGACCATTCAAAACCATTTACATCAGCGTGGTCTGCGTGTTAGATGACCTGCAAGGGTACCTGACCACACAACCAGGCACAGGCATCATCGTCTTGCAAGGGCCAGGGAGCATTCACACTGGACACGGGACCGGGGGGCCTCAGTGCTGTTCTCTGATGAAAGTTGATTCACGTTCAGCAGAAATGATGGCCGCCAAAGATGTTGGAGATGTCAAGGAGAGCGCTATGCAACAGCCACTGTTGAGCCTTTGGTGGTGGTGGTGTTACAGTCTGGGCAGGTCTGTCTAGTCCATACAGAACTGCCCTACACCTTGTGAATGGTACAGTGACAAGCAAATACTACCTGAATAACATCATTAATCCAGTTATTGTGCCCCTGTATGAACAACACAGGCCTAATTTCATCTTCAAGGACGACAATGCTGCAGCTCATCGAGGTTGCATCATTAGGGGACGGCTGATGGGAGGCTGGGGTACCTCAAATGGACTGGCCTGCACTTTCCCCAGACCTGAATCCCATAGAAAACCTATGGGATCAGCTGAGTCACCATGTAGAGGATTGTAACCCTGCACCCCACAACCTCAATGACCTGAAGGCTGCCCTTCAAGAAGAATGGAATGCCATGCCTCAGCAGACAATAAGTCGACTTGTGAACAGCATGGGACGTTGTTGTCAAGCTGAAATTGATGCTTAAGGGCACATGACAAGTTATTCAGATGTTGACATTTTTTGTGGTGGTATACCCACCACTGTTGTTGGCTTTTGTTTCAATAAATTTGTTTGAGATGAGGAACTCACCATTGCTTCTGCTTAAATGCTCTACTTTCATGAAATATCACTGTAGCGTGAACTTTTTACATTTTCCATAAACTTCACCCAAAAGCCAAATATCCCTAACTTTTTGTGAGTACTGTATGTACCATGTATGGTATAGTATGTATGTACTATGTCCATATATTCATATATTTATTCCATCCAGCTACAATGCTCTGCACTGTGTGTCTGTGTGTGTGTGTATATATATATATTTTATAGTAATACGTACATATGTATATTAGCTGCTCTTGCTTGCTTGTTTTTTTCTTGCCTTCTGATTGTTGCTCTGAGTGTTGCTATCCCTGTGCTGTTGCAATCCTGGAATTTCCCCGTTGTGGGACTAATAAAGGCTTATCTTATCTTATCTTATATAGGTATACAGTCATGTGAAAAAAATTTGGACACCCCTTTTAACATTCAGTTCTTTATTAAGAAATGTTACGTATCTACGTCTAACCTTGGTTTTGTTTTTATTTGCATTTTTTACAATTTATTTTAACCATTCTAAGTGGCAATGAATGTGGGGCTGTCCTAAAAAAGATGGGGGGGGGGGGGGTGTCCTAATTTATTCCTCACCATTTGTTTAGAATTACATTTTACAGAAAATTCTTTAATTCATTTTTAATTGTTCAGTTGTATTACGTGAATCTCCCAGTATTTTTAACATTGATATTAAATATCCATACAGTATCTCCAAATATGTTAAAAAAAACACACACAGGCTTATACAGGGTGTCCAAATTTTTTTCACGACTGTATATGTGCATGCATATATACTGTATGCTAATAAGGATGGACAACGGAAGAATGGCATAACTAAATATATATATATTTTTTAATCCTTTTATTTCCAACTTGGGAGGGGAGGTTTGAAGTTGAGGTTTCTAACCAGCCTTGGGGGATGACAACCTTGACTTGCATCCTTACAGGGTGAGAAGAATTCTTCCTGTTTCAGTCCCAGCAGAAAGTGGCTCCTGCTTATACTTGGTTTGGGTTAACAGCCCACTCCATCTATTTTGTTCTCACATTTCAAATCAATAGCGCCTCAAAATGGACTGATTAGACGATGCTCAACACTGGAATGAATGACCAAGACTGGGGACTTATTATCTGAATGTTGTCTGTTATGATTTTCTTGTCTATGTGCGTGTAACACAGTAATACAATGGGTAACACCCACTAACACCTGCGCTCGCCAGATTTTTGTGTGTAACCCTTACTAACACCCGCTCACCCTACTCACTTTAGGTGTAGTACCCTTTTTGGTAGTGGTGTGTTATGGCAATGTAGTTACCTTAACTTTTCTACCTGGGCAGAGGGGTAATTGGGCCAGGTCAGACCGACTCTGGGTTCGTAGGAGCCTGGGAGGTGCAACAACAGATGACACACACACAGCCATATATGGAACTTGCAACTATGTATATTATTTACAAAGATGTACACATAAATAAATACACAGTGCGATAAAATAGAAAAAAAAATAATCCATAAACTCCAAATTATATTTACAATATTCACAGTTCTTGTTTTGTCAGTTCCAGGTGACCAGTGGGGTCACCTCTAGCAGTTTCCAGGGTTCGGGCTTCGACTCGCCATCCAGATTTGGAGAATCCACGCTCTGGTCAAACCAGTCCAAAGGAAGAAAAAAAGAAAAGAACCTGACCATGCTAAGTGGCTCGTGCTTCAATGGGGTTCCCATGCTCAACGGCGTCGGCAGCCTTTGGATCCCAATCAGGTTTTATCCAGGTAAAGGCTGCTACCAGCACACTAGCGTCGTCATATCACCAAGGACCGTCTCTCTCTCTCTCTGGTTTGTGTCTTTCGGCGTCTGGCGTGACTGAGCCAAAAATGCAAGTCATCCCAGACCCAGGGAGAGAGCGCTTAACCCATTGGGTGGCATGACCCAGCAATGGCACAGCCATTGGTTACTCAAAATATCAACACACAATACTAGGAACTTTATCAGAACCTTCTAGAAAATGTTCCTAACTATTTATGAAAATATATATTTATTTAAATATTCATATTCAAATTATGTATTCCCATTGTGAAATGGGTGTTTTTCTTTTTAAAACCGGTATCAATATTTATAATTTAATTCACGTTAAACTATCTACTCCCATTGTGAAATGAATGTCCCCCCTTCTTCGTAAAGCGGTATCGACATTTATAATTTCATCCACGTTTTTAACACTGGGTTACATGCAGTAGCATCCACTGACAAAACATTATTCAGGCCTGAGGCTGTACTCACCTTAGGCAATCTGTACTGTCTCCAAGCACCTCTGATCTCATTCTAGCACTCAGACCTTTATAGTTTCACTTACCTGTTCTGTGCCATTCTGGTTCTGATTTCATGTTGACATCCAGCAGTCTGTGCTGACAGTCATTACCATCTTCATTATACCATACGATAACTTTTTGGATATCTTCAGATAGTTCTTTGGATGGTGACTGAATTATCTTAACATTATCAGAATCATGAGGGTGAAGTGTGTCATTATTTGGTTCTGATTTATGACTTTCTTCATTTCTAAGAGTGAACATAAAACCATCAGATTCCTGCTTCAGGAAAAGATGATCTTCCTCCTGGATGATGTAGTGTTCCTCCTCTTCCTCTTTAATCTGTTTAACCTGAAGAAGTTTAGGTTCCTCCTGTTCCTGTTTTATCTGCTGCAATTCTGGTTCCTCCTGTTTCACTTTAAACTGAAGATTTTCTGGTTCTTCTTGTTCCTCCTTAATCTGTTTAATCTGAAGTTTAGGTTCCTCCTGTTCCTCTTTAATCTGGAGAGTGTCTGGGTTCTCCTGCTTCAAACTGGAGATCCTGTCCTGGTTACAGAGCTGCTGGTCAGTAGAAACCACGTTCTCACTGGCATTTTGCTCTAGGAGATCTAGAGAGAGAAAGGACACATGAAATGGTTGATTAATCCTCAAGTAACCAAGTTATTTTTGTACAAAATGACCAAGTGTGGTCATTTATGACCCCATAATATTTCAGGCCAGAATACGTTCTCTTAATGGTTCTATCAAAGAGCCTCGAGAGAACGGCACTCTGACGTCACTTCCTGTTGTGGCCGCCATGTTGGGAGAGTAGCACTGTAGTATGTTTGCATTTCACTGGTGCAGTAAACATGTCAAAAGTGTTATGAATCATTTGTCTTTGTGTTTGTTCCCATAACAGATGTTAGCAAATCTAGCTGTAGTAATAGCACTGCATTAAAAAAATGTTCCTAATTTTGGCCATAGAGGCAAGTCCACTTTTTTAGATTAAAAATTTCTGAGATTCACTGGCAATCTAAATGGGACACCCAAGAGATACCAGGTTACATTTGTGATCTGGTGTATTTAACATGATGTGAACTGAGTACAGACCTGAGTGGAAATGTAGAAAGCACACTCTTATTGACTCCGAGATGTTGTCAAGATGATTTTTTTGCATCTTACTGCAGACACCTAGGCCATCCGACCCGTCCTTGTTAGCTCGTTCATCTGTTCTCCCTCCCTTTGCTTCCAAGCACAGAATCGGCAGAATGACATTACGTTGGTTCAATTCTTTTTTGTGCACTGGTCATGGGAGCTGCCACTGCAGCCACTACACAACAATACTGAATCCTTTATGATTTTAGGAAGAACACAACAGTCGGAAAAAAACAAATACAAAAAACACTTCAATATCTACTCTTCTGTTTGTGGTGCTACATGCTGCACCTACTGTCCCAACATGGTGGACTGATCCCACAATTCGTCGCACTGGTGACGTCAGTGTGCAGTCTCCATTATGCTTTTTTATGTTGCCCCTTTATTTTAGTGGGTTATCGTTGAGAGAGTGACATATGGTGAAAACCTTAGGGCCTTACATGCATTACATGCGAGAAGAAAAGGCCTAATTATGACCTCAGTTCACCCTGCTGCACACTCATCTCTCTCTGGCTGCATCCAACCTTCAAGGACACCAAACAGAAAGGGCTCTCTGTGCAGCCACAGAACAACAGCTGGAAATCCCCTGCTCTCCACCAGACAGACCATGTATGGTCAACTTCCTGCCAGAGAAAAGCCAATAACCATCCTGGACTCAACCGGATCCTGCTGGAGATGACTGCAGCTTCAGGACCGGGATGGCAAGTCCAAATATGGACAGAGTTGCATCAGATAAACTACAGGATGGGTCTTAACAGGACCAGGGTGGAGATTTCAGACCAGCCCCATAAAACCAGCGAACAGTTGCAGATCATCCTTCTTTTTGGGGCTTTGCCTGACTGCAGAGGGACCATGCTAGACCTCATCAAGTACTTTTGGTCACATACTCTCAATGTAATTCCTAATCTTTGATTTTTTTTCCCCCTGTAATGTAATCTGAATCTCTAGAATAGAATCTTTACTGTCACTGTACACAAAATACAATGAAACTCTGTTCAGCAGTCTCTTAGGAGCTTAAAATACAGTCATCGTAATAATAAATAATAAATAGATAAAATACTAAATAAATAGATAAAATACTAATGCACCCTACATATATGTGACTGTGTGCATGCCTACTAAAAGGATTATGAGTGCAACAGTCTGTTTACTGCTCTAGGAAAGAAGCTCTCTTTCATTCTGCTGGTCCAGGTTTTGATGACTCTGAGCCTCCCTGAGGGAAAGGTGGAAAATAGGTAATGTCCTGGGTGTGTTGGGTCATTCTTGATGTTTTTAGCTCTTCTAAGGAGGTGTGTGGAGTAAATATCCTCCATGTTCAGGAGCGGGGGAGCCCACAGTCCACTGGGCTGTCTTCATGACCCATTGCAGCACCTTCTTTTCTGCCTCTGTGCAGCTGGAGTACCAGACAGTGCAGCCATAAGTCAGGACACTCTCTACTGTACAGCGATAGAAGTTGTGAAGCACAGCTGGAGGAAGTTTGTTGCGCTTCAGGGTTCTAAGAAAAAAAAGAGTCGTTGCTGGGCTTTCAACTTCAACTTTATTTATTTATATAGCGCCATTTCACAACAACAGTCATCTCATAGCACTATCAACTGTAGGGAGGACCCCCACAGTTGCAGAAAGACCCCAGCAATCAGGCGATCCCCTGTGAGCAAGCACTTGGCGACGGTGGAGAGGAAAAACTCCCTTTTAACAGGAAGAAACCTCCAGCAGAACCAGGCTCAGGGAGGGGCAGTCATCTGCTGCGACTGGCTGGGGGGTGAGGGGACAGAGAAGAAGAAAAGAACAGACATGTAGAGAGCAAACAGCACGATGGGGACTCAATCTATGGGAGAGAACAAACAAATGTTAATGACCAGCAAAAAAAAAAATTTCATAGAGAGTGAGGGAAGGAGTGAGGCCCAGTGCATTACTGGAGGTCCCCCGGCTGACTAAACCTATTAGCAGCATAACTAAGGGAGGGTTCAGAAACACATGATCCCTCCCTAATTGTAGGCTATATCAAAAAGGTAGGTTTTAGCCCTATTCTTAAAAACAGAGATCGAGTCTGACTCCCGAATCCAGATTGGCAGCTGATTCCACAGGAGAGGAGCTTGATAACTGAAGGCTCTGCCTCCCATTGTACTTTTGGAGATTCTAGGTATTACAAGTAAACCTGCATTTTGGGAGCGTAGTGCTCTGTTAGGATAATACGGTAGTATCAGATCTTTTAAATAAAAAGGAGCCTGATTGTTTAGAGCTTTGTAAGTAAGAAGAAGGATTTTAAACTTAATTCTAAACTCTATGGGAAGCCAATGAAGGGAGGCCAGAACCGGAGAGATATGATCTCTCTTTCTAGTACCTGTTAAAACTCTTGCTGCAGCATTTTGGATCAGCTGAAGACTTTTTAAAGATGTTTTAGGACAGCCTGATAATAAAGAATTACAATAATCTAATCTCGAGCTAACAAAAGCGTGGATCAGCTTCTCAGCATCACTCTGAGACAAGATGCTCCTAATCTTGGCAATATTACGCAAATGATAGAAGGCAGTCTTAGAAACAAATTTAATATGTGAATTGAAGGACAAATCCTGATCAAAAATAACTCCAAGGTTCCTCACAGAGCTATTAAGAGAAAGAGTAACTGCATCCAAACTGAAAGTTTGATTTGGAAAGGAATTTCTAAGGTTTTTTGGACCAACAAGAATGACTTCAGTCTTATCTGAATTTAATAGCAGGAAATTACAAGTCATCCAAACTTTGATTTCCTTAAGACAGGCTTCTAACTTGGCTAATTGATTAGTATCATCCGGCTTCATTGACAGGTATAATTGTGTGTCATCTGCATAACAGTGAAAATGTATACAGTGCTTTCTAATAATGTTGCCTAACGGAAGCATATATAAACTAAAAAGAGTAGGGCCAAGCACAGATCCCTGTGGAACTCCATGACTAAGATTTGAGCTGAGAGAAACTCATCATTTACATGAACAAACTGGAACCTATCAGATAAATAAGATCTAAACCACTGCAACGAAGTTCCATTAAGTCCAACATAGTGTTCTAATCTATCAAGTAGAATATTATGATCAATAGTATCAAAAGCTGCACTAAGATCTAAAAGGACAAGTACAGAAACTAGTCCATTATCAGATGCAATGAGGAGGTCGTTAGTGACCTTCGCTAAGGCTGTTTCAGTGCTATGATGGATTCTAAACCCAGATTGAAACTCCTCAAATAAACCATTTCCCTGCAGGTGGTCAAATAATTGCGTAGCAACAACTCTTTCTAAGATTTTTGAAATGAAAGGGAGATTAGAGATTGGTCTATAGTTAGCTAAAGCTCCTGGATCTAGCGTTGGCTTTTTGAGTAAGGGTTTAATTACAGCCGTTTTAAAAGCCTGCGGTACATAGCCTAAAGTTAATGAAGAATTGATTATATGAAGAATAAAGCTACCAATAAGTGGGAAGACTTCTTTAAATAACCGGGTAGGAATAGGGTCTAAAAGACAAGTTGAAGGTTTGGATGAGGAAACTATTTTGTCTAACTCACAAAGGTCGATTGGAGTAAACTCATCAAGACAGACATCAATAGAAGGAGTTGTAGTAGTTACAGTATTTAAGTTAACTGTGGGAAGAATCTGATTGATTTTATCTCTGATGGATGAAATTTTATTATTGAAAAAGTTCATAAAGTCCTGACTAGTAAGCTCTAAGGGGATGCTAGGATTGACAGAGTCCTGACTCTTTGTCAACCTGGCTACAGTACTGAAAAGAAACCTGGGATTATTCTTGTTCTCTTCTATTAATGCAGAGTATAACTCGTTCTAGCTTTTCTAAGAGATTTTTTATAAATTAAAAGATGATTTCTCCAAGCTAAATAGATTTCATCTAAATTAGTAGAGCGCCATTTTCTTTCTAATTGACGAGTCTTCTGTTTTAAGCTACGAGTTTCTGTGTTGAACCAAGGAGTTAAAAATCTCTGATTAGACTTTTTCTTTTTTAAGGGGGCCACCAAGTCTAGAGCCTGATGCAGAGAAGCTGAAACACTATCCACCATGTTATCAATTACAGAAGGAGCAAGCTGTCTATAGCTTATTTCCGTTGTGTTGACACATGGCATAGAGGAAACAATCTGCATAAATTTGGAAACAGCATCATCTGAGAGGCATCTACTGTAATAATATTTTTCTTTAGGAGCCAAATAGTCAGAAATAGTAAAATCAAAGGTTAACAGACAATGGTCTGACAGTACAGGGTTATGAGGAGACACTACAAGATTTTCTATTTCTATGCCATATGTCAGAACAAGGTCCAATGTATGGTGGAGGTAATGAGTAGAATTTCCTACTTTCTGAGAAAACCCAATCGAGTCTAATATTGAATTAAAAGCCACATTAAGGCAGTCACTATCTACATCCACATGTATATTAAAGTCCCCTACTATAATTATTCTATCAGATTTCAGCACTAAATCAGCTAAGAAATCAGGAAATTCGGATAAAAATTCTGAATAGGTTGATGGGGGACGATAAACTATGGCAAATAAAATTGGGTTTAACCTGGAATTGCTAAAGTGCCCAACACTGAGGACCAGGCCCTCAAAGGAATTATAACATGTTTTTTGCTTTACATTAACTAGTAATTTGGAATGGTAAATTGATGCTACTCCTCCTCCACGACCAGAACTTCTGGGATTTTGACAGTTTAAATAACCAGAGGGAGTTGATTCATTTAAACCAACATAATCCTCTTGTCCTAACCAAGTCTCTGTAAGGAAAATTAAATCAATCTGATGATCAATTAACAGATCATGGACTAACAGAGACTTGGGAGTTAGAGACCTAATATTATTAATATTTAATAAACCACATTTAATTTTTAAATTATGAGGAGGAACAGAGGCCAAATCATTCAATTTAGAGGCTTTATGTTTAATTTGAGTTTTACCAATATTTTGCTTTATCACTTTGGGATGCTTATACATTATATTTTTATTCACTTTGGAGGGAGCAGACAACGATTCTCTGATGGGGAAGACAGGGGCTAAGCTGAGGGGTGGCGGATGAAGAGGAGCTGCAGAGAGGCGTGTAAGACTGCGACTCTGCTTCCTGGTCCCAACTCTGAGTAGTCATGGTTTTGGAAATTTGGATAAAAAAGATGCCAGATTGTTAGATAAATGAGAAGCACCATCCAAAGTGGGATGAATGCTGTCTCGTCTCATAAGACCAGGTTTTCCCCAAAAAGAGCTCCAATTGTCAATGTAGCCCACGTCATTTTTAGGACACCACACAGACAGCCAGCGGTTCAAGGATGACGAGCGACTAAACATGTCATCACTGGTCAGATTGGGGAGGGGCCCAGAGAATACTACAGTGGCAGACATCGTTTTTGCAAAGTCACACACCGATTCTATATTAAGTTTCGTGACTTCCGACTGCCGGAGACGGATGTCATTAATGCCGGCGTGAATAACAATTGTGGAATATTTACAGTTACTTTTAGCCAGCATTTTCAAATTTGACTCGATGTCGCCTGCTCTGGCCCCAGGAATGCATGTGACTATGGCCGATGGAGTCTCTAGGTTCACGTTTCTGACTACAGAGTCGCCAATGATCAGAGTTTTTTCCTCAGCGGGTGTGTCGCTGAGCGGGGAAAAACGATTAGAAACGTGAACAGGTTGGTGGTGAACCGGGGCTTTGCGACTAGGCTTCCTTCTCACCGTCACCCACCCAGTCTCCTCGCTGCAGAGGAGAGCCGGGGAACCGGTGACAGGGGGACCTAAGCTAGCTAGCTCCGCTGCAGCTAATGGGCGTCCGTCGAGATTACGGACGCCCGTAACTTTCTTGATGTTGAGTTGTGTTCACACTCCAACTCAGGTCTCTGGATATATACACACCCAAGAATTTGAAGACAGCAACCTGCTCCACCTCCTCCCCTTCGATGCTCAAACCTGCATGCTGTGCTTTTGATTTCCTGAAGTCTATAATTATTTCTTTAGGCTTCTTCATGTTTAAGCACAGGTTATTGTCTCTGCACCATGCCAACAATGTCTGAATCTCCTCCCTATAGGCTAATTCATCATTGTTTGCCACCAAACCCACTATGGTCGTATCATCCACAAACTTAATTATTGTGTTAGAACTGTGGGTGGGGGCGCAGTCATGAATATACAGGGAGTACAAGATTGGACTGAGAACACTGCCCTGGGGTACACCAGTATGGAGAGTGACAGTGGAGGAGGTGAGACTACCCAGCTTAACATGCTGGGGTCGGTTTGTGAGAAAATCTTTAATCCATTGACAAAAGGATGTTCCAAGCTGTAGTGATTGCAGTTTGCTGACCAGTCTGTTGGGGCTGATGGAATTGAAGGCAGAGCTGAAGTCAATAAACAGCACCTGAACATAGGTGTTTGGATTTTCGAGATGAGCAAGACCTGTGTGTAGTGCTATTGAGATAGCATCATCTGTTTATCTGTTTGGCCTGTAAGCAAATTGATGTTGATCCAGGTAAAAGGGAACACAAGATTTTTACAAGGGTAAAAGGGAACACAAGATTTGATGTGTTGCAGCACCAGTATTTCCATGCATTTCATGATTACTGGTGTGAGAGCAATGGGTCGATAATCATTTAAACCTGTGACAGCTGAAGTTTTGGGCACAGGAATAATGGTGGCAGTTTTGAGGCAAGTGGGAACTGTGGCTTGTTGAAGTAATGGGTTAATCATTCATTCATTATCTATTCGTTTATGTTAAATTCACTTTTAATCTGAATTAATATCTTTTGATTTAAAACAATTGTATGTGCTTTTCTGGTCATTATTCATGTGATTCACTATTGATTTCTATCTTTTTTTCATTTAACTCCTGTCCCTGTGAGTTTTTGTGTGAAATTCAGCCTGCATGTAACCTTTGAGCTTATCAAGACTGATGGTGCTCACACGCACAACACTCCAACTCCTACTAAACGTCACAATAAACGTACATCGGCCGGGAACATGGTTCCCAAGAAAGCTCAGCAGACTGAGGAGGTGGACGACATCAAAAGATCGCTGGACTTCTTGGCTGAAGAGATTTCTGCTGTTAAGCTGCAGCAAAAAAACATTCTGGATCTGGTCGAGGAGGTGAAAGTGCTGCGGATCCAGAACGTCGAGAAGGACAAGAGGCTGGCGTAGCTGGAGAGCAGAGTGTCGGAACTGGAGCAGAACACCCGGGTGAACGACGTGACCATCACGGGGCTCCACATTAAACCCCGATCGTACGCGCGGGCGGTGGCCACAGACAGCGGAGGGAGGCTCGACGTGCTGGAAGATGAATCCACAGAGCAACAAGTGGCGGCCTTCATGCAGTCCAAAGGAATCCAGCTGGACTGTAACACCATTGAGGCCTGCCACCCTCTGCCCAGGAAAAACGGCGACAAACTGGCTGTGATCATGAGGTTTGTCAACAGAAAACACAAGACTGCGCTGTTAAAACAAGGTAGGAAACTGAAAGGAACGAACATTTACATAGATAAATAGATAGATACTTTATTTCGAACAAAAAAGTATAACAAAAACAAAACAAATGACAAATGCAATAAAAGTTAAAGGTGAACTGAACTCACCTTTTTGCCAAAAAAGTAGAATAGCAGATTAATTCCTTATTACCTATTGTATTTTTCAACACATAAAAGAAATTTTTAGGCCGTGCGATGGCCAAGCTATAAGCCGATAAACTTTTGCCTCTGGCTGGCAGTGCCAAACAAACCAGAAGTAGTGCAGACGACGCTGCGTGACGTCACGAGTGTGCTCCTTATCAAAACAACAATGGCAGATGATAGCAGTTCCAGCAGTCAAGAACACCAGAGTTTTCAGAGTGAAGAGGCATTCAGGATCGGTGACAAGACAGAGGAGGATGCAGGAGTGTCAAGTGAACAGGAAGAGAGCGAGGGAGGCATCGAACCGTACAGATTAGAGCCAGAATTTTCGGGGGATTCCAGCACCGACTCAGACCACAGCAGTGATGGGGAGGAGAGTCGCTTATTGAATACAGAATGGTGAGTCTTTACTTTGGCATGTTTGGGGTGTCAGGATAAGGAAAATTAACAATAAAAAAGAAAGGGAAAAAAAAACATCAGCATTTTTCCAACTTATTACAGTTATCCCTCACTTATCGCGTTTAATGCGGTCTTCCTTCGCTGGGTATAGGCGCTCGGCAGGGAGCGAAGCTGGGTAAAACGTCTCCGCCAATCAGCTTGCGAGATAAAACGTCTCCGCCAATCAGCTTGTGAGGTAAAACGTCTCCGCCAATCAGCTTGCGAGATTCCCGAGCGGGCTGGGGAGCCGGGGAGAGCGGGCTCTCCGTGTTGATACCTGATGTTCTAATGTAGTCTCCCTGCCTTCTCATTAGAACATCAGGTATCAACACGGAGAGCCCGCACAGCTCAAAATCTACCTCTCTGACCACCGCTCCGCTCCACTCCTCTCCGCCCACCTCTTCACCGCTCGGGAATCTCGCAAGCTGATTGGCCGAGATGTTTCACCTCGCAAGCTGATTGGCCGAGACGTTTTACCCAGCTTCTCTCACTGCAGAGCGCCTTCTTTATCGCTCGTGTTGCTTAGTGGCACTTTTCGCTGTTCTCTTGTGCCTTTTTGTGCAAAATAGTGCTTGTGACGCCCTTGGGGGGGGGGGTGACGCTACTTCGCGGTTTTTCACTTTTCGCGGTCGGTTCTGGTCCCCATTAAACGCGATAAGTGATGGATCACTGTATATCTAGAAACGCATCGCTTCCCGGTCGCTTTTCCTCCCCCTTTCTTTTCTTTCGTCGCCATGACAGCTTTCCTTGGCCACTGAACAGATCTTCCCAGGTGTTGGAAGTGTTTTGTAGTCGACTATCACGACAAAATGCACCAAAAACAACCAGTGTCGACGTGCTCGCAATGGTAAACATGAGGACTGGGTCACACTCGTGACGTCACGCGGAACTCCGGCTGCGCTTCGGCGGATTTGTCTGATTTTTCAGGGCGGGAAATTCTAAATCGCGATTTTCTCCAAGATTCCGGGATTTGTGGAGGGGGTGCCAATGATCAATTATCTTTATAATTGTATGTACTATCACCCAGTGCCGTTCAATGCCGTTGAGTTCAGTTCACCTTTAACAGTATACAGTGTTCGAAAGGGAGAAGGAAGAAGTGAACACATTAATTCCATCTCCTCTTTGCCATCAATACACCCATGTGAATTATATACAAATTACCACATTTAAGACCCCAAGTAAACAATTAACTGTATTTTGTATATCAACATTAACCCCTTGCAGTCCGGGCAATTTTCCTAAAAATGCCAAAAAATAACGTGCCCAAAGTAAATTGAAATCTGTTCTTCAACCCTTTGCAGCATCTTCATGGGGTTGGTCTCATTTAAAAGAAAACACTTTGAATTTTTTGACAAACAAAACATAATCTCTCTACGTGCTCTGGCCACTGAGTTACAGTCATCTAAACATACTGAACTTGAAGAAAATAAATTTGGCCACGGTGTTTTTTTGGATACAAATGCTTGCAAATAACTCACAGCTGTCCGATCCGGCTGGAAAATGCAACAGAAATGTAGAACCAAGTGTTATCAAGCTGAGATCCAAATTTGGTAACAATACCACAAAAAAAGACTATTTTACACAGCTTTGTTCTCAGGTAGTTCCCAGGCGTTTTGGAACTGTGCCCAATTGTGCCAAATGGCACAGTTTGGAAAAACGTCTAACTTTTGAATAATTCAATGTAGAATCTTCATTTTGGGCTCTAATGAAAGGTCACATTCAGGGCTGTGTCTGTGTGTGTGTGTGTGTGTGGGGGGGGGGGGGTTGTCCCCCCCCACCCGCTATGAAGGACGGGGTTCGGCCCTCGCTACATGACAGATTACACTCGTTGCATGTTTCCACAGCAACGCTGTCACAGCGGCCCCCCCCCCGCTACTGTGTGTGTGTGTGTGTGGGGGGGGGTTGTCCACCCCCCTCGCTACAGAGGACGGCCATCGCTACATGACGGAAGAGACTCATATGCTTCCCCCCCGCTCCTCTTCTGCAGCGGGGGGGGGGGGGGTCACGGTACAAACACGGCAAATGAACCGTTTATCGCGGCGCAGGCACTTCGTACTTCATGCGCCGTACAGCTGTAATTTACCGATCGGTCAAAAGTCATTTTTTGATTACAGTTTTCAGGGAGAAATAATAATTTAGCTTATAACACCTTACCTCTTCACAGCAGCAGAGTCCTGGTGAACTTTTCTTCCCCATTGTCAGACGAACGCGACGCTGGTCTGCTCGTGGATCCCGGTCAAAACATAATTCCATTATTGCCATTTTGGCGAATGATTTACGACTTTTGTCGTCGGCCTCCGTCGGTCTATGATGACGGAAGAGAATCCTAAATGTCTATTCTGCTGGAATGAGTGCAGGTCCCACTTGTGGGTGTTCTCCATGCTGCGGGGTCTGTAGCAGATTCGTCCAGCGTCCTTTTCCTTCATCTGCTGCAACAGTAAATCTCTCTTCACCCAGCCCGAACTTGTGTGCTTCAATTGGCTCCTGCATTCACAGTAGGCGGGTCCTCCTTCCTAGGTTTTCATTCATTGGTTCTTCAAGGTTTCAGAAACCCAATTCAAGGCTCTTATTAGTCGAATGAGAGGTCAATCAGATGAACTAATCTGTTCGCGGCTGTGTCTGCAGCTTTTTTTTCCAGTGGCGCTTGGAGGCCACACCACCTACATCACCACCATCAGTATCTCTATCATGCGTCATGCGTCCGAGGGCGCACGAGTGCGCTCTCGTGCGCCCTCGTGCGCCCTAGGATGCAGAGACTTGCCTGCCCGCGGAACAACGGAGCGCAAGTGGTTAACACCCATGCATCCTAGCATACATTGATGTCCATTCATCAAAACTGTCACGGTGGCCCTCACGAGCCACCATAAGACGCCAGCAGTCACCAGTGAGTTGCAGTGATGTTTATTGGGAGGTGCAAGAACAGAGAATAATACACACAACAGTGCGGGTAGGACAATAACAGGGTAACTTACAAACAGCGTCTGAGCCGGGGAACGCCCGATGCGTCAGACGATGAGACGGTAGAATCACAGAACGTACCTTAACAGACGTATCTTAACAGGACGTATCATAACAGAACGTATCCAAACAGGAAGTTTAACAGAGACTGCTGCATCGGGGTGCATTCAGCGCCTGCTTTTAACCCCGGTCACTAATGACCCCGAATGCAGCACAGCTGTTGACTCTGACAGCAGGGAGCTCCACCAGGCGCTGTCACAATAAGAGCCCGGGGAGCTAGAAGGAATCCTCTGCTGTCAAATCCTGGAAATGATATAAGATCCGAGTGCGGACGGAACCGGCACTCGGATTGTAACAAAAACCAGCCTCAAACAACACAAATATACATAGTGCTGTCCCACCCACCATTCCATAGTGTCCCAGAGTGAGCATAGTGAATCGTACATATACTACCCTTCTAACATATATCCTTTCAGCAAATAATGTTTGTACCTCTTTTTGAATTGATTTCTGTTTGTACACAGTTTCAGTTCCGGCTCCAGACTGTTCCACAAATCCACCCCACAGACAGATATGCACATACTTTTCTTGGTTGTTCGTATCTTGGGTTTTGTAAAGTTTAAGTCTCCTCTCAAATTATGATCATAAGATAAGATAAGATAAGATAAGCCTTTATTAGTCCCACGATGGGGAAATTCCAGGATTGCAACAGCACAGGGATAGCAACACTCAGAGCAACAATCAGAAGGCAAGAAAAAACAACATCTACTAAACATATGTCCATATTACTATAAATATATATATATAGACACACAGTGCAGAGCATTATGGTTGGTTGGTGAATGTGCAGCAGAAAGTCTAAGCTCTCTCTCCGCGGATGCAGCGGGCCAGCTGGAAGTCTTTGGGCATGATGATGACCCCCTTAGCAAAGAAGAGACCACCAGGTGGGCCTCGCTGGTCTCCTGCAGAGCCATGACGGCGAAGCTCAGGAAACGCGGGACGGTCTTGAAGTCCTGAGCGATCTCCCTCACCAGGCGCTGGACGGGCAGCTTACGGATGAGCAGCTCCGTGGATTTCTGGCAGCGACGGATCTCTCTCAGAGCCACGGGCCTGTGACGGCGAGGCCTCTTCACTCTGCCGGTGGCCGGAGCGCCTCTCCGAGCAGCCCTGGTGGCTAGCTGCATCCTGGGGGGCTTCTTCCTCCAGTAGATTTTACGGGCGGTCTGCTTGGTTCTTGCCATCGCTCTTTATTATTCTGTCTTATATTTCTTGCACGCCGCCTAAACTCCAGCCCGGCACCCGCGTCGTTTTCGCTACAGCTCCCGGTATGTCGAGTTTCCCATTAGCACCGGGCGGCGGCCAAGTGCTAGCTAGCACTAGCTCCTCCCCGCTGTAGCGTCTCCCGCTGCAAACCGTGGCTCCGTCCGCCGACCCGGGAGACCCCCGGGGCGATCCGTGCGTCCGTGATATATATACAGAGTGAAAGGTGTAGAAAGAAGAAGGAAGATAAAAAAAAAAAAAAGGCTGTTGCAACAGGCAGCCTACTCGTGTGGCGCCACCGGTCCGGCGGAACCGGAACCGGAAAAAATCATTGTCTCTTTTTAAAATATTTTTTGTACATTAGTTGGGAGTTGATTATTAATTGCCCTGTACATGACTTGTGCTGTCTCAAATTTAACTAAATCGATGAACTTTATGACATGTGACTTTAAAAACATAGCTCTTTTTTGTAATGTGCATATTGACTAGGTTGGTCTTGTAGGTGTTTCCCCAGACTTCTACACAGTAGTTAAGATAAGGTAGAAACAGTGAATAGTACAGTAAGACCAATGATTTATAGTCCAACATTTATAGTCCAACATAAACAAGCACCTTACAAAAGAAAACGCAGAAATAGCCAGAAAAACAAGATACCTGAGAAAGCAGAAAAAGATTCAAAACACCTGGACATCAAACTGTAAAGTATACATCAAATTAAACGGATCACCTGAAGAAGCCAAGGTCATTAACATCCGTAATATTATGGAACTGGACAAATATCAATGAATGTTATGAACTGGAGTCACAGCAACAAGAGACAATTGTAGGACACTGAAGGGATATACTCATCTGCTACAAGACATTTAACAACATGAAACAAAAGATCAACAAACAGGAACAACAGGAACTGAAAGTTTTTGAATATACAGATCACAACCCACAGGATGCAGAATATAACATAGACCCTGATAATAATTTATTTAGCTCCATCAGTAATAACTGTAGTTACTACACGGATGAACAGTTTAACACAATGGTCACATCTGATTTCAATATTTCTATGATCCACTTCAACAGCAGAAGTCTCTATGCCAACTTTAATAACATTAAAGATTATTTACATCAGTTTAAAGAGCCGTTCAATATTGTGGCAATATCAGAGACGTGGCTCAGTGAAGAGAAAGGAGTGGATTTTACCATGGATGGCTATGAATTAAATTATATAAATAGAAAAGTGAAAAAAGGAGGAGGAGTTGCAATTTATGTTGACAAGAGCTTGAAATACAAGGTTGTTGAAAATCTGTCAGTAACTGTGGATGATTTATTTGAATGTATTACAATAGAAATCTGTCTGGACAATGTGAAGAATATAGTAGTGAGCTGTGTATATAGAACACCTGGATCAAATATTGACTTATTTAAGGACTGGATGGAAAAAATGTATTCAAAACTAACTCATAAAGTTATGTTCATCTGTGGGGATTTCAATATAGATCTGATGAATTCAAAACAACATAGTTTGACAGAAGAATTTATCAACACAATGTACAGTATGGGCTTACATCCAACAATTACCGGACCTAGCAGAATCACGTCACACAGTGCCACACTGATAGATAACATATTCACAAACATTATGGAAAATAATATCAGGAGTGGGCTTTTATTGAATGATATCAGTAACCACCTGCCGATTTTTGTTGTCTATCAATGTGATTATAGGAAGAAAAAGTATACCAAAAATATTAAATATAAAAGAATAAGAACCGAAGAATCTATGTATTTACTGACAAAGGAATTATTAATACAAGATTGGAAGATAGTTTATGATGAAAATGATATAAATAAAGCATATGATAAATTTTTTACAAATATTTCAATCATTGTACAATAAAAATTGTCCTATAAAACAATACAGTGACAGACAACAAAAAAAATATTCCTTGGGTCACCAAGGGGTTAATAAATGCATGTAAAAAGAAGAATATATTATATAAACAATTCATTAAGTGCAGAATGGTGGAGGCTGAGATCAAATATAAAAGATATAAAAATAAGCTTACTAATATAATGAGGACCTGTAAGAAAGAATATTACAACAGAATATTAGAGGACAATAAAAATAACTTAAGAGGAATATGGCAAGTACTCAATGGGATTATTAGTAATCGACCTAAGAATGCTAATTATCCAGAATATTTTATTGAAAATGGCAATTTGATAAATAATATGGAGGATGTGGTCAGTGGTTTCAATAAATTTTTTGTAAACGTTGGTCCTGAATTAGCAAAATCAATAGTGACAGCAGAAACAAACAACAGTTGTTCTGTAAATGAAATAGAAGATAGAAATCCAAACACAATCTTTTCGGGTGCAGTTACTGAAAAGGAAATTATCAAGACTGTGAGTAAATTTAAGAACAAAAAATCAACGGACTGGAATGAAATTGACATGACAATAGTGAAAAAGTAATTGATGGAATTGTTAAGCCACTCGCCCACATCTGTAACCTGTCATTTCAAACTGGTAAATTTCCAAACAAAATGAAAATAGCAAAAGTAATACCTCTATACAAAACAGGAGACAGTCATTGTTTCACAAATTACAAGCCAGTCTCTTTACTCTCACAATTCTCCTAAATACTTGAAAAAATCTTCACTAAGAGACTGGATGATTTCATTGAAAAACACAACCTCCGTACAGACAGCCAGTATGGTTTTAGAGCAGATAAATCTACATCTTTGGCACTGATCGAACTTATAGAAGAAATTACTAGTTGTACAGATAAAAAAAAGTTTGCTGTAGGAGTATTTATAGATTTAAAGAAAGCTTCTGACACCATTGACCACAGAATACTACTAAGGAAACTGGAAAGGTATGGGATAAGAGGGGTCGAACTGAGTTGGGTGGAAAGTTATTTAAGTAACAGACAACAATTGGTACAAATTGGTGAGCACAAATCACCCTTCATGGACATCACTTGTGGTGTGCCCCAGGGGTCAGTTTTGGGACCCAAACTCTTTATTTTGTATATAAATGACATATGCCAAGTATCAAAAATTCTAAAATTTATTTTGTTTGCGGATGACACAAATATCTTTTGCACTGGTGAGAATTTGCAGCAGGTTTTAGAGGTGGTCACAACTGAAATGAAAACGTTAACACAGTGGTTCAACAAAAATAAATTATCTCTAAATCTAAAAAAACAAAGATTATGTTGTTTGGAAATTATAAAATAAATCATGAAATAATGGTAATGATAGATGATACCAGAATAGAAACAGTACAGGAAAATAAGTTTCTGGGGGTGACGCTAGACAATAAAATCTGCTGGAAACATCACATCAGTCACATCTGGGCCAAGTTAGCAAAATGTATAGGCATACTGGGGAAGACAAGACACATCTTGGACTATAAATCATTGGTCTTACTGTACAATTCACTGTTTCTACCTTATCTTAACTACTGTGTAGAAGTCTGGGGAAGCACCTACAAGACCAACCTACAGTCAATATGCACATTACAAAAAAGAGCTATAAGGATAATAAATAATGTAGGATATAGAGACCATACCAATTCATTGTTTTTAAAGTCACATGTCATAAAGTTCATCGATTTAGTTAAATTTAAGACAGCACAAGTCATGTACAGAGCAATTAATAATCAACTCCCAACTAATATACAAAAAATATTTAAAAAAAAGAGACAATGATCATAATTTGAGAGGAGACTTAAACTTTACAAAACCCAAGATACGAACAACCAAGAAAAGTATGTGCATATCTGTCTGTGGGGTGGATTTGTGGAATAGTCTGGAGCCGGAGCTGAAACTATGTACAAACAGAATTCAATTCAAAAAGAGGTATAAACATTATTTGCTGAAAGGATATATGTTAGAAGGGTAGTATTTATATGTACAATTCACTATGCTCACTCTGGGACACTATGGGACACTATGGAATGGTGGGTGGGACAGCACTGTGTATATCTGTGTTGTTTGAGGCTGGTTTTGATGTATGGACATCAATGTATGTTAGGATGGATGGGTGTTAATGTTGATATGTACAAAATACAGTTAATTGTTTACTTGGGGTCTTAAATGTGGTAATTTGTATATAATTCACATGGGTATATTTATGGAAAAGAGGAGATGGAATTAATAAGTGTTCACTTCTTCCTTCTCCCTTTCGAACACTGTATACTGTTACTTTATTGCATTTGTCATTTGTTTTGTTTTTGTTATACTTTTTTGTTCGAAATAAAGTATCTATCTATCTATCTACTAATAGAGTTTTTCACTTGTTTAAACTGCTTGACTGCATTTTTTCTATGTTTGAGTTTTTCAGCACTTCAATGCATTTTCCTTTTTTTCTTGTTTTTCTCTCTCGTCACTTCCTTGTAGTAACGTATCGTCACTTCCTGTTTTGCTGTCTGTCTGTGTGGTTTGCTCTCCTCACTCTCCTGAGCTTTTGGGTTAGCCACTAGCGATGGCTACTCGCTCTCCTTCCTCTCCTCCTCTGGTGTGCTCTCTCTGTCAGATGTTTAGCTACACCTCTGCCTCTTTTAGTGATAACGGTAAATGTAATAAATGTTGTCTTTTTGAGGCACTTGAGGCGAGGTTGTCTGATTTGGAATCCCGGCTCCGCTGCATTGAAACACCGTCTGCGCCAGTTACTCTTGACGGACGCCCCTTAGCTGCAGTGGAGCTAGCTAGCATAGCTGACCCTGTTAGCGGTCCTCCGGCTCTCCTCAGCAGCGAGGAGACTGGGTGGGTGACGTGAGAAGGAAGTCTAGTCGCAAAGCCCCGGTACACCACCAACCTGTTCATGTTTCTAATCGTTTTTCCCCGCTCAGCGAAACACCCGCTGAGGAAAAACCTCTGATCATTGGCGACTCTGTAGTCAGAAACGTGAACCTAGAGACTCCAGCGCCCACAGTCAAATGCATTCCTGGGGCCAGAGCAGGCGACATCGAGTCAAATTTGAAAATTCTGGCTAAAAGTAACTGTAAATACTCCACAATTGTTATTCACGCTGGCATTAATGACATCCGTCTCCGGCAGTCGAAAGTCACGAAACTTAATGTAGAATCGGTGTGTGACTTTGCAAAAACGATGTCTGCCACTGTAGTATTCTCTGGGCCCCTCCCCAATCTGACCAGTGAAGACATGTTTAGCCGCTCATCACCCTTGAACCGCTGGCTGTCTGTGTGGTGTCCTGCAAATGACGTGGGCTACATTGACAATTGGAGCTCATTTTGGGGAAAACCTGGTCTTATGAGACGAGACAGCATTCATCCCACTTTGGATGGTGCTTCTCATTTATCTAACAATCTGGCATCTTTTTTATCCAAATTTCCAAAACCTTGACTACTCAGAGTTGGGACCAGGAAGCAGAGTCGCAGTCTTACACGCCTCTCTGCAGCTCCTCTTCATCCGCCATCCCTCAACTTAACCCCTGTCTTCCCCATCAGAGAATCGTTGTCTGCTCCCTCCAAAGTAAATAAAAATATAATATATAAGATAAGCCTTTATTAGTCCCACAACGGGGAAATTCCAGGATTGCAACAGCACAGGGATAGCAACACTCAGAGCAACAATCAGAAGGCAAGAAAAAAAACAAGCAAGCAAGAGCAGCTAATATACATATGTACATATTACTATAAAATATATATATACACACACAGACACACAGTGCAGAGCATTGTAGCTGGATGGAATAAATATATGAATATGTAAACACACAGTGCGGAGCATTGTAGCTAGATGGAATAAATATGTGAATATATAAACACCCACAGTACGGAGCAATGTAGCTAGATGGAATAAATATATAGATATATAAATATAAACACACCCAGTGCGGAGCATTGTAGCTAGACAGAATAAATATGTAAATATATAAACACACACAGTACAGAGCATTGTTGCTAGATGGGATGAAACAGCACAACCGTCTACTTAGTTATCATACATGGTATGATTATGTGCCCATACATATTCTCACTCTCCATAGCGACCGGTATTTTCCTAGTTGTATGCCGGAGGGGACCATTGTGTAAGTCTATTGCATCTTTGCATTCAAAAAAACTATTAGTTAGTTACGTCTTTTTGCTATCTCTGCGAGCAGCCCTGCTTAGGCTGTACAGTCTGACAGCCGTTGGTAGGAAGGACCTGCGAAACCTCTCGGTTGTGCACCTGGGATGATGTAGTCACGGTGGCGCAGTGGTTAGCACTGCGGCAGCACAGTTTACCCTTGGCCGGGGGATTGTGGGGATCGTGGGATCGTGGGTTCGATCCCAGCCCCCGACCAACAGTGATCTGTGTGGAGTTTGCATGTTCTCCCCGTGTTGCGTGGGTTTACTCCGGGATTTCTCCGGTTTCCTCCCACATGCCAAAAACATGCATGTTAGGTTAATTGGCTGTTCTAAATTGTCCCTAGATATCTGTTTCGTATAGGCCCTTAGAATAGAGGGTTAGTATTAATGAAAGCGCTTTGAGTGGTCTTTGTGACTAGAAAGGCGCTATATAAGTGCAGGTTAGTTAGTTAGTTAGTTAGTCTGCTGCTAAATGAGCTCCTCAGTGCATTCAGTATGTCCTGCATAGGGTGGAACTCGGACTCCAGCAGAGATGACAGTTTAGCCACCGTCCTTCTCTCTCCTATCTCCTCCACTGGATCAAGGCGCTGCCCCAGGACAGAGCTAGCTTTCTTGATCAGTTTGTTCAGTCTCTTCCTATCGGCTGCAGTAATGCCACTGCCCCAGCAGACCACTCCAAAAGTGATGGCTGATGCCACCACCGTGTCATAGAATGTCTTCAGCAGCGCGCCTTGTACACCAAAAGACCTGAGTCTCCTCAGTAGGAACAGCCTGCGCTGTCCCTTCTTGTACAGTGCGTCAGTATTGTGTGACCAGTCTAGTTTATTGTTCAGATGAACACCCAAGTACTTATAGGCTGTCACCATCTCGATGTCTGTTCCCTGTATATTTACTGGTGCTGTGAGGGGTTGTCCATGCCCCCATATAAGCATCCCAAAGTGATAAAGCAAAAATATTGGTAAAACTCAAATTAAACATAAAGCCTCTAAATTGAATGATTTGGCCTCTGTTCCTCCTCATAATTTAAAAATTAAATGTGGTTTATTAAATATTAGGTCTCTAACTCCCAAGTCTCTGTTAGTCCATGATCTCTTAATTGATCATCAGATTGATTTAATATCCCTTACAGAGACTTGGTTAGGGCAAGAGGATTATGTTGGTTTAAATGAATCAACTCCCTCTGGTTATTTAAACTGTCAAAATCCCAGAAGTTCTGGTCGTGGAGGAGGAGTAGCAACAATTTACCATTCCAAATTACTAGTTAATGTAAAGCAAAAAAACATGTTATAATTCCTTTGAGGGCCTGGTCCTCAGTATTGGGCACTTTAGCAATTTTAGGTTAAACAAAATTTTATTTGCCATAGTTTATCGTCCCCCATCAACCTACTCAGAATTTTTATCCGAATTTGCTGATTTCTTAGCTGATTTAGTGCTGAAATGTGATAGAATAATTATAGTAGGGGACTTTAATATACATGTGGATGTAGATAGTGACTGCCTTAATGTGGCATTTAATTCAATATTAGACTTGATTGGGTTTTCTCAGAAAGTAGGAAATTCTACACATTACCTCCACCATACATTGGACCTTGTTCTGACATATGGCATAGAAAATCTTGTAGTGTCTCCTCATAACCCTGTACTGTCAGACCATTGTCTGTTAACCTTTGATTTTACTATTTCTGACTATTTGGCTCCTAAAGAAAAATATTATTACAGTAGATGAATTTCAGATGATGCTGTTACCAAATTTATGCAGATTGTTTCCTCTATGCCATGTGTCAACACAACAGAAATAAGCTATAGACAGCTTGCTCCTTCTGTAATTGATAACATGGTGGATAGTGTTACAGCTTCTCTGCATCAGACTCGAGACTTGGTGGCCCCCTTAAAAAAGAAAAAGTCTAATCAGAGATTTCTAACTCCTTGGTTCAACACAGAAACTCGTAGCTTAAAACAGAAGACTCGTCAATTAGAAAGAAAATGGCGCTCCACTAATTTAGATGAAATCTATTTAGCTTGGAGAAATCATCTTTTAATTTATAAAAAATCTCTTAGAAAAGCTAGAACGAGTTATTATTCTGCATTAATAGAAGAGAACAAGAATACTCCCAGGTTTCTTTTCAGCACTGTAGCCAGGTTGACAAAGAGTCAGGACTCTGTCAATCCTTGCATTCCCTTAGAGCTTACTAGTCAGGACTTTATGAACTTTTTCAATAATAAAATTTCATCCATCAGAGATAAAATCAATCAGATTCTTCCCACAGTTAACTTAAATACTGTAACTACTACAACTCCTTCAATTGATGTCTGTCTTGATGAGTTTACTCCAATCGACCTTTGTGAGTTAGACAAAATAGTTTCCTCATCTAAACCTTCAACTTGTCTTTTAGACCCTATTCCTACCAGGTTATTTAAAGAAGTCTTCCCACTTATTGGTAGCTTTATTCTTCATATAATCAATTCTTCATTAACTTTAGGCCATGTACCGCAGGCTTTTAAAACGGCTGTAATTAAACCCTTACTCAAAAAGCCAACGCTAGATCCAGGAGCTTTAGCTAACTATAGACCAATCTCTAATCTTACTTTCATTTCAAAAATCTTAGAAAGTGTTGTTGCTACGCAATTATTTGACCACCTGCAAGGAAATGGTTTACTTGAAGAGTTTCAATCTGGGTTTAGAATCCATCATAGTACTGAAACAGCCTTAGCGAAGGTCACTAATGACCTCCTCATCGCATCTGATAATGGACTGGTTTCTGTACTTGTCCTTTTAGACCTTAGCGCAGCTTTTGATACTATCGATCATAATATTCTACTTGATCGATTAGAACACTATGTTGGACTTAATGGAACTTCGTTGCAGTGGTTTAGATCTTATTTATCCGATAGGTTCCAGTTTGTTCATGTAAATAATGAGTTTTCTTTCAACACAAAGCTTAGTCATGGAGTTCCACAGGGATCTGTGCTAGGCCCTACTCTTTTTAGTTTATATATGCTTCCGTTAGGCAACATTATTAGAAAGCACTGTATACATTTTCATTGTTATGCAGATGACACACAATTATACCTGTCAATGAAGCCAGATGATAGTAATCAATTAGCCAAGTTAGAAGCCTGTCTTAAGGAAATCAAAGCTTGGATGACTTGTAATTTCCTGCTATTAAATTCAGATAAGACTGAAGTCATCCTTGTTGGTCCAAAAAACCTTAGAAATACCTTTCCAAATCAAACTTCCAGTTTGGATGCGATTACTCTTTCTCTTAATAGTTCTGTGAGGAACCTTGAGAGTTATTTTTGATCAAGATCTGTCTTTCAATTCACATATTAAATTTGTTTCTAAGACTGCCTTCTATCATTTGAGTAATATTGCCAAGATTACGAGCATCTTGTCTCAAGAGTGATGCTGAGAAATTGACCCATGCTTTTGTTAGCTCAAGATTAGATTATTGTAATTCTTTATTATCAGGTTGTCCTAAAACATCTTTAAAAAGTCTTCAGCTGATCCAAAATGCTGCAGCAAGAGTTTTAACAGGTACTAGAAAGAGAGATCATATCTCTCCGGTTCTGGCCTCCCTTCATTGGCTTCCCATAGAGTTTAGAATTAAGTTTAAAATCCTTCTTCTTACTTACAAAGCTCTAAACAATCAGGCTCCTTTTTATTTAAAAGATCTGATACTACCGTATTATCCTAACAGAGCACTACGCTCCCAAAATGCAGGATTACTTGTAATACCTAGAATCTCCAAAAGTACAATGGGAGGCAGAGCCTTCAGTTATCAAGCTCCTCTACTGTGAAACCAGCTGCCAATCTGGATTCGGGAGTCAGACTCGATCTCTGTTTTTAAGAATAGGGTTAAAACCTTCCTTTTTAATATAGCCTACAATTAGGGAGGGATCACGTGTTTCTGAACCCTCCCTTAGTTATGCTGCTAATAGGTTTAGTCAGCCGGGGGACCTCCAATAATGCACTGGGCTTCACTCCTTTCTTCATTCTCAATGAAATATTTTTTTTTTGCTGGTCATTAACATCTGTTTGTTCTCTCCCATAGACTGAGTCCCCATCGTGCTGTTTGCTCTCTACATGTCTGTTCTTTTCATCTTCTCTGTCTCCTCACCCCCCAGCCAGTCGCAGCAGTTGATGGCCCCTCCCTGAGCCTGGTTCTGCTGGAGGTTTCTTCCTGTTAAAAGGAGTTTTTCCTCTCCACCGTCACCAAGTGCTTGCTCACAGGGGATCGCCTGATTGCTGGGGTCTTTATGCAATTGTGGGGGTTTCCCCTACAGTTGAAAGTGATATGAAAAGACTGTTGTTGTGAAATAGATAGATAGATGTACTTTATTGATCCCAAACTGGGAAATGGCGCTATATAAATAAAGTTGAATTGAATTGAATATACAGCAACGAAGCATTTTGCTTTTCTCATAAGATGTCTTATCTTTTCAGCTAAAAATGCTACCTTTTTCCTGTAAAACTTGTAACTGTTTTCTTTTGTTTGTAGCCTTTTCTGGTAAATGTGATTTTTTTTTCTTGCCAGTTTGTTTATTTCCCCTCATAAAATTGCAACATTTTCCCTAAATTTTGAGTATTTTGAGCATAAATTCAGCTATTCCCATAAATTTATATTTTTATTTGTAAATTTATTAGCTTTCATGGGTAAAACGGCAGCATTTCTTACATCAATTTTACATTTCTCAGAAAATTCCAACTTTTTCCAGTACATTTTTTTTTTCCACAATATCTTTATTGAACCTTTTTTTTTTTTTTTAACAAACATGATACAAACAATCAAACACTAACACTAAAGTACTACAAAAAAAAAAATGCACTAAAAACACCAACAACCACCAACAAAATCAAGTCTTCAACAATGCTCCTCTGTTTAGTCTAGACAATCCAATACATAAGTATACATATTATGTTCACCAGTTTGGAATTTACAAGGTCCACACACATCATTCACCTTCTTCTTCAAGAGTTATGTTTAAATTTTTTACATAATCAATAAAAGGTCTCCATATATTCTCAAACACAATTTCCTTTGATTTCAGTATATATGTTATTCTTTCTAATGGAAGGTTTGTTAACATCTGTCTTAACCACTGAGTCACATCTGGTCTATGAGTCTTTTTCCATAATAGTGTAATACATTTTTTGGCATTAAGCAAACTGAGGTCTATGAATGTTCTTTCACTTTTATTAAAATTATGCTTTTCTGGGTACAGACCCAACAAAAACAGTTTAGGATTCAATATGATTTGTTTTGAGATTATTTTTTCAATTGTTACCCTCACCTCTTCCCAAAACATTCTTATTAATCTACATTCCCATAAACAATGAAATAGGGTTCCTTTACTTTCCATGCATTTTGTGCATGTATCTGGTATATTTTTGCTATATCTATTTAACTCCTCCGGTGTAACATACATCCGCATTAACCATTTGAAATGTATCAATTTAAGGCGTGCATTTATTGATTTGGTTTGAGCTTCTGTACAAGCCAATTCCCATTGTTCCTCTGAAATTTCAATTTGCAGATCTTCTTTCCAGTAGTTTAATCTTTTCAGTGAATTTTCACTTGAAGATAGTGTCAATCCACACCTGGATTCAATGTACAATTAAAATCCCCTGCTATTATATGTTGCCCTGTAAGTGATGATAAGATGAGAAATAAATTAGCAAAGAACTTCTGATCATCTATATTGGGACCATATAAGTTCACAAGATTTATATTTTCTAATAGCAAAGAACCTTGAATGATTACATATCTTCCAAATTTGTCTCCAATTACATTTTTCACTTGAAAAGGAACTGATTTATGTATGAGAGTCATAACTCCCCTGGCTCGGGATGAAAATGAAGAGGTGAATACACTTCCCTGCCATCTACTCCTAATTCTTTTAACATCCTCCTCTATCAGATGAGTTTCTTGTAAAAACACAATTCTTGAACCCATGTCCTTTATTTTATTCATAACTTGTTTAAGTTTTTTTAAATTTTGTAGACCTCTGCAATTCCATGAAGTTAAATTAAGATTAACACTTTGGTCCATGATCAATAGAGAGTTTGGGATTACCTTGCAGTGTAAACATGCTCATACAGAGAAGCAAAAACATGAGTGGTTGAACATTCATCCTACAAACTACACACAAACAAATTTCCCCTTCCCACACTTGTGGCAAACCCCCCAAAATCAAAAGAAAAATTCTGTCTCCCGATATAGCCATCGACCGTTCCACACCCACGGGGAACAGCCTAAGCCACTCCTTCTTCATCCTCCCAATCACCCTAACTCTACTGCTTTTAATGACGTAACATTAACTCTCCTCTGTAGTTTTCCAACTTAACTCCAAAATTTTTAACAACTTTGTACATCATAGTTTTTTTTTTGTTTGTTTTGTTTTTGTTTTGTTTTTTTAATATATAATACAATCTATATTTTGTAAACTTACTATTTACTTCAAGTCAGTCAGATGCCTGTGCAAATGCTTAATTATTCTACCTTATATTTTGTTCATGCTTAGCTCCCACCAGTCTCTTCCAGTACATTTTTGATTCCAGAATTGTGACATTTTTCTTGTAAACTTGTAGATATGTTTTCCTCACAAAATTCCAACATTTTTCCCCAAATTTGACTTTTTTTCAGAAAGGTTCTCATTTTCTGCTTTTGATGATATTGTCTCCATGAGTGTGCAACCTTTTTTTCTTGTAAATTTATTGCTTCTTGGAAATATATCGTTTTCTTTTATAAGGCCTCAGGGAGCCACTATCTAACTAACCCCCGTCCATTTCTGTCTTGTGTAGGCAAGAGGAAAATGAGCCACCCCACAGCGGAGCTTGCCACTGTGTTTACCAAGATGCATGGCGACAAGGTGCGGTTCAAGAACAGCAGCATGAACAGCACTGAACTGCAGCGTGAACAGCACAAACTGCACCATAAACGGCTTGAACTGCACCGTGAACAGCACAAACTGCACCAACCCCTCACAGCACCAGTAAACATCCAGGGAACAGACATTGAGATGGTGACATCCTACAAGTATCTGGGTGTTCATCTGAACAATAAACTAGACTGGTCACACAATACTGACGCACTCTACAAGAAGGGACAGCGCAGGCTGTTCCTACTGAGGAGACTCAGGTCTTTTGGTGTACAAGGGGCGCTGCTGAAGACATTCTACGACACGGTGGTGGCATCAGCCATCACTTTTGGAGTGGTCTGCTGGGGCAGTGGCATTACAGCAGCCGATAGGAAGAGACTGAACAAACTGATCAAGAAAGCTAGCTCTGTCCTGGGGCAGCGCCTTGACCCAGTGGAGGAGATGGGAGAGAGAAGGATGGTGGCTAAACTGTCATCTCTGCTGGAGTCCGAGTTCCACCCTATGCAGGACATACTGAATGCACTGAGGAGCTCATTTAGCAGCAGACTACATCATCCTAGCTGCACAACCGACAGGTTTCGCAGGTCCTTCCTACCAACGGCTGTCAGACTGTATAACCTAAGCAGGGCTGCTCGCAGAGATAGCAAAAAGACGTGACAACCTAATAGTATTGAATGCAAAAGACGCAATAGACTTACACAGTGGTCCCCTCCGTTATACAACTAGGAAAATACCGGTAGCTATGGAGGGTGACTATATGTATGGGTACATAATCATACCATGTAGGATAACTAAGTAGACGGTTATGCTGTTTCATTCCATCTAGCGACAATGCTCCACACTGTGTTTATATATTTACATATTTATTCCATCTAGCTACAGTGCTCCGCATCGTGTGTCTATATATTTATGTTTATATGTACATACGTATACTCGCTGCTCTTGTTTTTTCTTATCTTCTGATTGTTGCTCTGAGTGTTGCTATCCCTGTGCTGTTGCAATCCTGGAATTTCCCCATTGTGGGACTAATAAAGGCTTATCTTAGCTTATCTTATACGGTTCAAACTGCACCGTAAACAGCTCGAACTGCACCATAAACAGCTCGAACTGCACCATAAACAGCTCGAACAGCAGGGTGAAGCACTTGCCCAGCAAATGCAGACCATCAACTGGCTTGCCGAGGAAGCTCGTGAAGCAAGGGAGCAAAAAGCTGCCTTACGAAGGGAGGAGATGGCTCAAAGTGCTTCCTTCCATCAGGCTTTCCTGCCTGTACTGGGCAACTCCGCGACGAATGGCCGGCATGTGTGACCCAGTCTCCCCACAAGTCTCTTAACATGTATACATGTAAAACAAAACAGAGTAATTTTGCTGAAACTTGTAATAAACCAGTGACCGTTGGCATCATGATTGCGTTTTGTCCGTTACTACCAATTTTTTCTAGATCTTTCCCCAAAAAAGGGTCGGAAGACTATGTCATTGGAGTATGTTATGGAGTCTAATAATTACTTAGACATACTTTAAAAGTCAATAGATCAAGCTCAAGGTTTACAGTCATGTGAAATAATTAGGACACCATTAAACAGTCAGTTCTGTATTAAGAAATGTTCATATCTATGTCTCACCCTGGTTACGTTTTTATTTGCATAAACCATTTACTTTAGCCATTTTAGGTGGGAATGAATGTGGGGGTGTCCTAATTTATTCCTCACTGTTTAGAATTACATTTTACAGAAAATTTGAAAAAAGTTTTCATTTTTAATTGTTTAGTTGTATTACATGAATCTCCCTGTATTTTTTAACACTGATATTAAATATCCACATGTCCAAATTCCTCACAAAACCACATAGGCTAATAGTGCGTCTTCATTTTTTTTTCACATGACTGTAGGTTGTGGGAGCAGTTTTGGACCAACAAAATCTTGTGATGCAGAGTATCCTGACATTGTAGTTAAGAAATATTTAGATACATTTTGGAAATCCCGCCGTGCAATGTTTCCATGTTATCTGTGTGTAATGGTGAATAATGACAGCTCTTTCTTAACCAAAATTCTATTTTTCCACACTGGAAAATTGCCAGGAATGCTAAAGGGTAAGAAAAGGTTAACAAAACTCGTAGATGGCTTCCCCTGTCTTTTAGCATTTAATCACTCTTAACTTCACAAATATAAACAAAAGAGGAGAGTATCTGAAAAGGGTACAAAAATTTTTATTTTAATAATACAACAGTTAGACAGGTGTAGGCACATGAATGGGAAGGCACTCAGTGTTTAGTCATTATTGCTACACCAGTACTGCATCAGAGCATCTCGTACATCTCTGCCCTGCTCGTCCTCATCCACATGCAACTTCGAGTTGCCATCCTCACGTTTCCGGATTCAAATTGTAATGGAGATTCCGCTTCACACTCAGATGTTGAAATTCTGCTACGGCACCCAAAAGTCTCCTGTACCTTTCCTCCGTGTTTCGTCTCGCCGCACGTAGCCTTCTCTGGCTGTCCTGTTTGGCCTTGACAAAAAGCCACAGAGCGAGCAGTAAGTAAATCATCTTCTCACAATCCATCTTGTGTTTTGACATTGTGTGTCGCGTGTTTTACGTCACGGGAGCATTGCGCCGCCTTCCTGTAACAAATCCCGCCCACATCAAGCGGTACTCTGGTCTACCTGGGCCACAGCAGCTGGATTAAGAGTTTATCTGAAAAGACTTTGTCGTATTGTCAGCTCTTCCGTATCCATTGCCTATTTGAAATCTACTGTATATTTACAATTAAGTCTTGAACGTAACTAGAGTCTCTAACATCAACTGGGATTAATTATTGAAATGTCAGCAATGAAATACCGGTATAACAGCCATCTGTGATGAACATACTTCTTACCTGTTCTCTGTGATTTTCTTTCTTCGGTCGTTTCTTCAAACTCTGACAATATTTCTTCAGCAGCAGTTTGTGGCTCTTTTAGAAACTCACTCAGATGCTGAAATGAAGACATTTTTACTTCAAAAGCTAAAACATTGATCAGTAGAAACACTACCCAAATGTCCGCAGCACAGCCAAGCTAAAAGCTAAGCTACTAGCCACTTCCGGGTGTTACACTGTAAAGTTCCGGAGGAGGGGCAGCTTGAGTCTTAAGTTCCGCTTGGCTATTGCATTTTCTATATCAACATGGAGAAATTAAATAAGGCATTTCTTGAAAAAAAATAATGCTTTAAAAGGTTAAAGAACAAATACCTCTATCAACACTTGTGTTCTATTTTCAAAGTTTTATTTAGATCCATACCATATTCTATTCACTCATTTTTACTCATTGTTTAACTCAATTAATAATGAAATTTATAAAGTAGGGAAAGTAGAGAGGGTAGAGAGGGGTGATTCGTTCTTGATTGACACTTATGTGGTGACCAAAGCCATTAGAGAGTTGTCAGATAAAGCGAGTGGTTTAGACTGTATTTCTGCTGAGCGTAGCTAGTGTATTTTTACCTACATATGTATAAGCACAAGGGAATGCTTGAGATTGCATGTGTGGTCTGACCTCACGTCTTAGGTGGGACAATAGGCCTGGACCACCTGTGGATGACAGCTGGAGGACGGAGGTACTGCAATAAGGAGCTGAAAGGACTTCCCGACCTCCTGGGGTCCAGGTGGAGGACTGAAGGATTTGGGGGGAGAGTTAATGTCAATAATGAATGAATGAATGAATTTATTTCGGATAGTACATTACAGGTTAAAAGAAACTGTATAATATAACAACAAGGTCAAATTAGACAAAGACTCCTTCTACTATACAATTCCACGTGAGTTATCCGAAATGGGTGATGGCTGAAGCCGCAGCTTATATTGCCACGGTGACATGTGATTCTTCCTTTGTTGTAGCATGTATAAATGAGAGGGTTTTGACTCAGCTCACTCTCTTCTGTTCTTGAGAGATAGCTGGGGATGTGAGTGCAACAATAAAACCTGAATTAAGAAATAATTCAGCTTCGTTATTTCACGCTCCCCACACTGAGTATCTTAAATATGCTAGCTCAAGAATCGCTCCTCTTCTTGCACTCTGTTTCACCAGCTTCATGATTCATGGGATGTTGCCAGAATTACTATTGTCTGTTGTGTTGGTACTGCTGTGTTGAGTTTTGGGGTACCTGCTATTGTGTGACACTGTAGCACCTTGGGAGAGCCAGATTGTCTATGCTCTGCACTGTGTGTCTGTGTGTGTGTATATATATATATATATATATATATATATATATATGTATATATATATATATATATATATATATATGTGTGTGTGTGTGTGTGTGTGTGTGTGTGTGTGTGTGTGTGTGTGTGTGTATATATATATACAGTATATATGTATATTAGCTGCTCTTGGGGTTTTTTTTCTTGCCTTCTGATTGTTGCTCTGAGTGTTGCTATCCCTGTGCTGTTGCAATCCTGGAATTTCCCCATTGTGGGACTAATAAAGGCTTATCTTATCTTATCTTATCTTATCTTATCTTATCTCAGACAGGAGACAGTGGATAAGCTTGGGAGAGCAAAGAGCAGGGGATTCCTGGTGAGATAGCAGGAAGGAGTCAAGGATGAGGGGGTTGAATGCAGTGTGATGCAAATGTCATGTTGTGTGTGATGTAAATGCCATGAAACTTAAGAGAGGAGTTTCTGCTTAAGTGTTCAGTCTGCTCTGTGCTTGAAAGATGTGAGTGTGTAATAAATTGTCTGAAATGATTCCGCCTCTTATTTCACACACTCCACACTGGTGACCTGGTTCCAAGGTTGTCATAGCCAGGAGCAGCACTGGGGTTAAGCTCCCAGTGCTCATAAAATGCTTCTTATGGCGTGTGTCTCGAAAAGCCTCTGACAACTAAGTCCAACTCCTAGCCTGCCCGTGTGGTTTAGACTCTAAGCCCGGCGGAACTGCTTTTACTAATAGGAGAAGGGGCGAGGGCGGATCTCTGGCACCTTAAATAAAACCAGATGCTTCTGGTAGATGGTGGCCCGTCAACCTGGGAAGGTAGCCCATCTAGGGGAAGGTAAACCCTGATTTCAAACCTCCGCTGCCTTGCGGCACACCCGGTCACGGGAAAGGCTTCGGGAGTCAACCCTGAGGAAAAATCTGGAGTCGGAGCCCCTAAGGCAGTTCTCTGTTGTGCTCAACATCGTTCTGGCAGCTCCTGCGACGGCGCTGGTGGCAAATTGTAGCAGCCCTGCTGTTCCTTTGGATTCATCAGTGACGTGGAGAGGGGGGACATGCTGCATGGGCAATATCTTGTCCTCCATAACTTCCTGCCCAGGCTTGAATCCTACCAACGCCCAACACTGGAAGATAAAACACCGGATCACTGGAGAGGACACTCCAGCTTCGCCTTTGGCGTAGACAAAACACGGGGAATGACAGTTACCGGTTATAAGCCACCACTCAATTGGCGTAGAGTGCGGCACCAGGGGTTGTTCCCGACAGTGGGAGGGATCATCGGATCTCACTGGACAGCTACCGCCCGCCTCAAGCTGGGCAGACCCCAGCCAATAAGGTGTTGTCCCGCCACAGCTTGCTTTCCTCATTGGGTGCATGGGGATGAGGAGAAGTCTGAACAGCAGGCTGAGAACCTTCGCACCAGGCAAGACAAAAAAACAAAAGAGACCAACTCTAAAACTGGGAACTTGGAACGTCCGCACTATGATGACAGGACTCGATGCTAACCTCAAGGACATCAACGACACCAGGAAGACTGCCATCATCAATAATGAGCTGAAGAGACTGGGAGTGGATATCGCCACTCTCCAGGAAACACGGTTGGCTGATGCAGGCACACTGAGAGAGAAGGACTACACGTTCTACTGGCAGGGAAAGGGCAGTGACGAACACAGGGAACACGGAGTGGGCTTCGCAGTGAAGAACACCTTGCTGAAGATGGTGGAACCGGGCAGCAATGGCTCTGCAAGACTCCTCACCCTCCGCCTCAACACCACTCAAGGCCCAGTCACCCTCGTCAGTGTGTATGCCCCCACACTCACAGCTACACCAGAGGCAAAAGATGAGTTCTACGAGAATCTCGCAACAACTGTCAGGATCATCCCCAACTCTGAACAACTCATTCTCCTTGGAGACTTCAATGCCAGAGTGGGTGCTGACCACGACTCCTGGCCCTCCTGTCTTGGACCATTTGGCATGGGCAGAATGAACGACAACGGACAGCGGCTGCTCGAGTTCTGCACATATCACGATCTGTGCATCACAAACTCGTTCTTCAAGACCAAGCCCCAACACAAGGTTTCCTGGCGACATCCGCGCTCAAAGCACTGGCACCAGCTGGACTTGATCCTGACCAGGCGCACCTCACTGAAGAACGTGCTAATCACCCGTTCATTCCAGAGTGCAGATTGCGACAGAGACCATTCATTGGTGTGTTGCAAGGTCAAGCTGCAGCTGAAGAAATTCCATTGTGCTAGACAGCCTGGAAAGTCACAGATTGACACCAGCAAGATGGCCCAACCAGAACTTGTTGAGCAGTTTGCCTCCACCTTTGAGAATGAACTTGGTGTACTACAACAGGAAGAATCTGCAAAGCAGAAGTGGGAAGAGCTGTACCATCCACCGCACAGCCTTGGCTACCTTTGGGAGGAAGACCTCGAAGTCACAGGACTGGTTTGATGCCAAGTTGACCGAGATGACCCCCGTCATTGAAGCCAAGCGCTCAGCACTTGCCGAGTACAAGAAGTATCCAAACGAGAAGAATCTCCAGATTCTCAGGGCTGCGAGAAGCAAAGTTCAGCAGACTGCTCAGCACTGTGCCAACGAGTACTGGACTCAGCTCAGCCAAGACATTCAAACCGCTGCCATAACAGGGAACATCCGTGGTATGTACGATGGCATCAAGAAAGCACTTGGTCCAACTCAGAGCAAGACAGCCCCCCTCAAATCCTCCACTGGGGAGATGATCACAGAAAATAACAAGCAGATGGAGAGATGGGTGGAACACTATTCCGATCTCTACTCCAGACAGAACACCGTGACACCATCAGCCCTTGATGCCATTGATTGCCTGCCATCCATGGACAAACTTGGCGCCGAGCCAACCATCGACAAACTCAGCAAGGCCACTGATAGCTTGGCCGCTGGCAAGGCACCTGGCAACGACGGCATACCCCTCGACCTGATCAAGCACTGCAAGACCGCCCTACTGCTGCCATTGCATGATGTCCTCTACCATTGCTGGAAGGAAGGTGCCGTACCACAGGGCATGAGGGACGCCAAGATCATCACCCTCTACAAAAACAAAGGGGAGAGAAGCGACTGCAACAACTACAGGGGCATCTCCCTCCTCGGCGTTGTTGGCAAAGTCTACGCACGAGTTGTTCTCGTTCGTCTACAGAAGCTTGCCAAACGTGTCTACCCCGAGTCTCAGTGTGGCTTCCGCGCTGAGCGATTGACGGTAGACATGGTATTCTCCATCCGCCAACTCCAGGAGAAATGCAGAGAACAGAACATGTCCCTGTACGTCGCCTTCATCGACCTCACCAAAGCGTTCGATCTGGTCAGCAGAGAGGGCCTTTTCAAGATCCTGCCAAAGATAGGATGCCCACCAAAGTTGCAAAGCCTCATCGAATCGTTTCACACCAACATGCAGGGGATAGTGCAGCATGACGGCAACGTCTCAGAGCCATTCAACATATGTAGCGGAGTGAAACAGGGCTGTGTACTTGCGCCAACCCTCTTTGGGATTTTCTTTGCTATGCTCCTGAGGCATGCCTTCAGCACAGCAACAGAGGGAATGTACCTGCACACAAGATCTGACGGCAGGCTTTTCAACCTCGCCCGCCTGAAAGCCAGAACCAAAGTACGCGAGGCTCTAATCAGAGACATGCTGTTCGCAGATGACGCTGCAGTCGCAACCCACACACAGCAGGAGCTTCAGACCCTGATGGACCGCTTCTCCCAGGCATGCAAGGACTTCGGGCTTACCATCAGCCTGAAGAAGACTAACATCTTGGCGCAAGGCACGGAAGCACCACCAACCATCACCATCGACGACTACGAGCTGGAGGTCGTGAATCAGTTCACGTACCTGGGGTCCACGATCAGTAACAACCTCTCCCTTGATACAGAGATCGACAAGAGGATTGGAAAATCAGCATTCACACTCGCTCGCCTCACCCCCTCCCCCAGCTGACTTTACCATCCAGACAGCTTGGCAAGAGGAATGGGAGACCAAGGAGGTCCCAAACAAACAGCTGGTGATAAACCCCAACCAACAGGTCCCGGGCACCAACCTCCCAAGGAGACAGTGGTCTACACTCAATCGCTTCAGGACTGGACATGGCCCCTGCTTGGCCAGCCTTCACAGATGGGGCAGTAGCCCTAGCCCACTGTGCGCATGTGGAGAGGAGCAAACTATGGAACACATCATAGAGGCTTGCCCGCTCCAAAGACTGGAAGGAGGATTACACACCCTCCATACAGCAAACCAGGAGGCAACTGCTTGGCTTAAGGACTTTGCATTCGCTAAATAAATAAATAACCACACGAGTGTGGGAGAATCCCAAACTCTCTGTCAAGACGAAGATGGCAGTATACAATGCCTGCGTCATCAGCACACTGCTCTATGGGAGTGAGACGCGGACAACATACGCCTGGCAGGAAAAGAGACTGAACTCCTTCCACTTACGCTGCATTCGCCACATCCTGGACATATCCTGGCAGGACAAAGTGCCCAACACAGAAGTTCTGTCCCGCGCCAGCCTTCCCTCCATGTTCACTCTACTCAGGCAGTGCAGGCTCCGCTGGCTAGGCTACGTTCACCGTATGGAGGATGGCAGAATCCCCAAAGACGTCCTCTTTGGAGAACTGGCGACTGGCAGGAGAGACGTTGGCCGCCCACAGTTGCGCTTTAGAGATGTCTGCAAGAGAGACATGAAGGCCCTGGAGATCAACACAGAGCGCTGGGAGGACCTTGCAATGGACCGCTCCAAATGGAGAGGCACCCTGACAAAGACTAACTACTAACTAACCTGCACTTATATAGCGCTTTTCTAGTCACAAAGACCACTCAAAGCGCTTTCATTAATACTAACCCTCTATTCTAAGGGCCTATAGGAAACAGATATCTAGGGACAATTTAGAACAGCCAATTAACCTAACATGCATGTTTTTGGCATGTGGGAGGAAACCGGAGAAATCCCGGAGTAAACCCACGCAACACGGGGAGAACATGCAAACTCCACACAGATCACTGTTGGTCGGGGGCTGGGATCGAACCCACGATCCCACGATCCCCACAATCCCCCGGCCAAGGGTAAACTGTGCTGCCGCAGTGCTAACCACTGCGCCACCGTGCAGCCCAAGGCGGGTGAAGAGAGACTGACTGCTGCAGCAGATGAAAAAAGGACCCGCAGGAAGAACCGCCACAGACCCAGCAGCACGGAGACCACCCACAAGTGCGACCTATGTGACAGGGACTGCCATTCGCACATCGGCCTGTTCAGCCACAGGCGGTGCTGTTCCAGCAGAGTAGACGTTTAGGATTCTCTTCCATGGTCATCATAGACCGACGGAGGCCGACGACACTGGTGACCCAAGACGTATTATGGAACATGAGGCAAGATCCCCTGAGCTGGCCCGGTCAAGAAGCTACAGCGAGGCGGCAGCCATCCCACAGACAGCCCGGACTGGAACCTATAGCCACGCGTGTGCAGTTTCAGTCAAGTTACCGGATTTCTGGCAGCACAACCCACACTCTTGGTTCCACCTCACCGAGGCCCAGTTCGCCCTCCGGGGAGTAACGGTAGATGATACCAAATTCTACCATGTGGTCGCAGCGCTCGATGCCTGCACAGCTAAGCAGGTAGCGAGCCTGCTTGATCAGCCACCAGCCAGCAGCAAATATGAGGCGCTCAAGGCTGTGCTCATCCAGCGCTACACACTCTCGGAATGTGAGAGAGCGGAGAGGCTCCTGACGCGGACCGAGTTAGGAGATGGTTCAGCCGTAGACCTGATGGAGAAGATGCTGGCATTAATGGGCACGAACGATGGGCACTTTCTGTTTGCCCACCTCTTCCTCTGGAACCTTCTGACAGTAGCGAGAGCGGTTCTGGCCAATTCGCCTTGGCTGGCTGCGCGTGACTACCGTGCGCTAGCCCAGGAGGCACACCGGATCATCATCACCACCAGGGCGATCACAGTCAACGCGGCAGCGGCGGAGCCCAGTGAGACGACCAGAGGAGGCAAGGAGCCACCGACGGTAGTGGCAGCGGGGGCCAAGGAGCACCAGAGAGACACGCTCTGTTTCTACCACCGCCGCTTCGGAGAGAAGGCACGCAGATGTGCGCCACCATGCCAATTCAAGCGCTCAGGAAAATGCCAAGGTCGGGGGTCGGTAGCAGCTGAGACCCTCGGTGAAGAGAACAAGCTGCTCTACTTAACGAATGCACGCTCTGGGAGGCGTTTCCTCGTGGACACCGGAGCCCAGAAGAGCTTCATCCGGCCAACCTACGCTGACCGGCTGGCAGGACCTAGCAGCCTCGGTATGTTGGCAGCAAACAGCTCGGATATTAAGACCTTTGGTGAGAGGACTCTGCTCTTATCTCTACACGGCCGTACATATGAGTGGACTTTTGTCGTAGCAGCACTGAATTACCATATACTGGGGGCTGATTTTCTGTGTGCACATGGTTTACTGGTTGATGTTTCTAACAGGCGCTTGGTTAATGCACTGTCCTTTGACTCTCTCCCTGTATAGATCGAGTGACCCAGCCAACAGCACAAGCCAACATCACAGCTACAGGCGGTAAGTTCCACACACTGCTCACTCAGTTCCCACCACTCAAGGTCCCAACGTTTTCGGTGGCCATCGCTAAACACGGGGTGGAACACTTTATCACCACCACCGGGCCTCCCGTTTTTGCAAGACCTCGGCGCTTGGACGCAGCTAAACTGGCCATAACGCGCGAGGAGTTCGCCAACCTGGAAAGGTTGGGCATCATCAGGCACTTGAACAGCCCATGGGCATCCCCGCTACACATGGTCCCTAAGGTTGAGGGTTTGTGGCAACCGTGCGAAGATTTCCATAGGTTGAACAACGCCACAGCGCACGACCACTACCCAATTCCCCACATACAGGATTTTTCCATTCACCTTGCCAGAGCACGCATTTTTATCAAAATAGACCTGGTCCGCGGTTACCACCAAGTCCCAGTGCGCGCTGAGGACATAGCCAAAACAGCGGTAATAACTCTGTTCGGTTTATTCGAGTTCCTGCGCATGCCATTCGGGTTAAAAGGAGCGGCACAGATGTTCCAGCGCATGATGGATGCAGTGCTGCGCGATCTCCCGTTCGTGTTTGTCTACCTGGACGATATCCTGGTAGCCAGTGTGTCCGAAGACGAACACGAAACCCACCTCACGACGGTTTTCCGGAGGTTGGAGGAGCACGGGTTAATAATCAACCCGGCAAAATGCCAGTTCGGCGTGACGGAGATTGATTTTTTTGGGGCACCGCGTCTCTCCCGAAGGAGTGATCCCGCTGCCCGACAAAGTGCGAGCCGTGGCGGATTTTCCCCGGCCTCAGACGGTCAGGGCGCTGCAGGAATTTTTGGGAATGGTGAACTTTTATAACCGTTTCCTTCCCCGTGTGGTGCAGCTCATGCAACCATTACACGCTGCGCTCAAGAAACAGAAACCCGCGGATAGGGTCGAATGGACCCCAGAGCGAGAGCGGGCGTTCTCGGAAGTTAAAGCAGCCCTGGCAAACGCCGCACTGCTGGCGCATCCAGACCCGACGGCCCGCATAGCGCTCACCACCGACGCTTCAGACGTGGCCATAGGGGCTGTCGTGGAGCAGCGCGTCGCCGGGGCTTGGCAGCCACTTGCTTTTATCAGCAGAACTTTGCACGACAGTGAACGTAAATACAGCACGTTCGACAGAGAGTTGCTGGCCCTTCACCTGGCCATACGTCACTTCCAGTTCTGGCTGGAAGGGCGCAGCTTCACCACATTCGTGGACCACAAGCCGCTAACATTCGCGATGGCCAAGGTTTCAGAACCGTGGTCGGGCCGGCAGCAGAGACAGCTGGCCACGATCTCAGAGTTTACTACCGATATTCAGCATGTGTCTGGTAAACTGAATGTAGTGGCGGACTGCCTCTCGCGTGCCGTAGTGGCCCCGGTCTGCGTGGGGATAGATTACGCAGTCATGGCCGCGGAGCAGATTAGCGATGCAGACGTGCTCGCGCTCCAGTCTGGACCAACAGGGTTAAGGCTGGAGAGCAGGGTGCTGCAGGATGGCGCCCCCCCCCCAACCTGCGATGTCTCCACGGGTCGCCCGCGTCCCGTGGTCCCGGCCACGTGGCGCCGCCGCGTGTTTGAGTCGGTTCACACTCTGGCGCATCCAGGAGTGCGCGCGTCGGTCAAAATGGTGGGAGAGAAATTTGTGTGGCCGAGCCTACGCAAACAAGTGAAGGAGTGGGCTGCAGCCTGCGTGGCGTGCCAACGAGCCAAGGTACACAGACACACGAAGGCTCCCTTGGAGCCGTTTCGTATTCCGGCTAAGAGGTTCGACCATGTTCACGTGGACCTCGTGGGCTCCCTCCCGCCATCACAGGGGTGCACGCACCTCCTGACAATGGTGGACCGCACCACGCGCTGGCCAGAAGCGGTCCCGCTGGCGGCAACCGCGTCCGCGGATGTAGCGCGCGCTTTTTAAACAGCATGGGTGGCACGTTTTGGAGTCCCGTCGGACATTACGTCCGACAGGGGCCCGCAATTTGTTTCCAAACTCTGGTCCGCGATGGCCCGCAGCCTGGGTGTTACAATTCACCGCACAACCGCGTACAACCCACAGGCCGATGGGTTATGCAAGTGTTTTCATAGATCACTGAAAGCATTACTCAGGGCTTCATTGACGGATGCAAATTGGGTAGACAGGCTGCCATGGGTTTTAATGGGGTTGCGCTCCGCGCTGAAAGACGATCTGGAAGCTTCCCCGGCAGAGCTTGTTTTTGCGCAGCCACTACGGCTGCCCGGGAAATTTCTGACAGATAATCCCGCGCTGGGCAGACCCCCGTCTCAGCTTTTGCAGCGTAGTGCAAACACAGGCACGCTGCCAGGCCCTGCCCACCACAGTTTTCCGCGTGTTTTCGTGCCTAAAACTTTGAAGAGCGCGGAGTTCGTGTTTGTCAGACACGTCGCCCACCGCCCTCCATTGCGCCCACCCTATGATGGACCGTTCAGAGTGCTGGAAACAGGGGATAAGCATTTTTTGCTAGACTTGGGGGATAGGAGGGGAAAAATTGGCATAGACAGACTCAAACCTGCTTTTTTTAATTTTTTTTTATTTAAGTTTTTGTAAAGGGTATACAGGTCGTTACAGCAATGCATTGTTTACATTTTCATCACATGTTCCCTTATTTTCTGATATCTGACAACATTGGAAGATTAATTCTTACAACACCCCTTTTTTTTTTAAAGAGAAAGAAAAAGTGAAATTAAAGAGAAAAAAAACAAAAAAACCAAACAAACCAGCAAAAAACAAACAAAAAGAAAAAGTAAGTAAATAAAGATAAAAGAGCATCTGAGTAGCGTTGGAACAAAGAGCGGAACCATTATTGAAATGGTATTTGTCAAAGATTAGATCTAATGGAAGACACATATGCGATCCAGGGTTGCCAAAAGTTCATGAACCCATCCATGTCCTGTCTCAGTGCGAATGTCAACTTTTCCATCGAGTAAATGTCTTGGATCACGTTAGTCCAATCTTCAGGTGTAGGACAGTCCTTCAACATCCATTTTTTAGTTAGAGTTTTTTTGCTTGCCAATATTAAAACATTGAATAAGTATTTTTCTCCTCGTCTTTCCAGTGAGTCCGGTAGTAAACCCAAATACAAAGTTACAAAAGAAAAGGGAACTGTTATTTTGAATATTTTCCCCAATATTGTCTGTACATTGGTCCAATATTGGTGGATAACTGGACATGACCAAAACACATGAAAATGATTTGCAGTCTTTTCACCACACAAGCGCCAACAGTTCAATCCCTGATGGGTAAATTTGTTTTGTGCAGGTGTTCTGAAAAATCTTACCAAGTTTTTCCATCCAAATTCTCTCCACTGCAGGGATGAGGTACTTTTCCATTGCTGTTTATTTAGCTTTTCCCATATTTCCAGTTGTAAAGTGAAATTCCCCTCTTTTTCCCATCTCTCTTTTATATAAGATGTGTTGTCTCCTTTTAAGTCTTGAAGACCTTGGTATATTTTAGAAATGTATCTGATCCCTGGGATCCCTTTATATGCCATTAAGAAGACCTTCAGAACACCTGACTGGGCCCTTTCCAAAACCTCCTTTTTAAGTATATTGTTTATGTGGTGTCTAAGCTGGAAGAACCTGTAAAGGTCTTGATTTATTAGGCCTTGTTTTTTCAAATCTTCAAAACTTCTTAAGATTTGCCCTTTAAAAAAATCGTAATATTTTATCAGCCCTTTCTCCTTCCACTTTTTAAATCTGGTGTCTGTTTTATTAGGAGTAAAGTCCTGATCATAGGCAATCCATTGCAGAAGTCGATAGGGCTCTTTAGTTTGATTCTCTCTGACTATCTTAAACCAAATTTTTAGCGGGGTCTCTATCCACGGGTTAGTGTTATTCAAAAGCTTAGGTAAGGCATTGTTCCCTATTATCGCCTGTAGGGGGATGTCACTTGTTATTTGGCATTCGATCTCCTTCCATTGTGCAGTGTAGACTGGGTTACATATCTCTACTAAAGTTTTAATTTGTGCGGCTTTAAAGTAGTCCCTGATATTTGGCAGCGCGAGCCCACCTTTGTCTTTGTTTAGCTGTAGGGTTCTATATCTGATTCTAGGTCTCTTGCCCTGCCATATGAATCTTGAGATCCTTCTGTCCAGCTCCTGCCATATTTTTTTGGGAGGTTCTACCGGTATTGTTTGGAAAAGGTATAGAAGACGTGGAAGTATATTCATTTTGACTGCTTCAATTCTTTGTGCAGTACCCAAGAATGGTATCATATTCCATCTTGCTAGGTCAGATTTTATTTTTGTCACCAGTGGATCATAGTTTAGTGATATAATTTTGTTGAGTTGTTTCAGGATATTGACCCCCAGATATTTCATAGATTCCGACTCCCAGTTAGTTTTGAGTTTGCTTAGTGAATAATGATTTGGGTCATAGTTGAATGTTAAAACTTGGGTTTTATGCATGTTTAATTTGTACCCCGATAAATCTCCATACTCTGAAAAAACTGAGGTTAGTTCTGGTAAGGAAGTGTCCGGCTGCCCTAGGTATATTAAAATGTCATCAGCAAAGAGTGCTATTTTATGTTCCTTCTGACCAAGTGTAATACCTTGAATTTTTTGGTTTTGTCTTATCCATTGGCTCAGAGGTTCTATGAAGACTGCAAAGAGCAGTGGAGACAGGGGGCAGCCCTGACGACATCCTCTTTCCAGTTCAAAAGATGATGATAAATTACCGTTAATCCTTATTTTAGCTGTTGGTTTTTTATATAATGCCTGTATAGTTCTAATGAAGTTGTTATGAAAATTGAAACTGGATAAGATTCTATATAGAAAAGACCAGTCAACCGAATCGAATGCTTTTTCAGCATCTAATCCCAATATGACTGCATTTAAGTTATATTTTTTTATATGATGAATTATGTGTAAAGTGCGTCGAATGTTGTCTTGTGTCTGTCTTTGTCTTATAAAACCTGTTTGGTCTAAATGAATTAGGTCTGTCAGTATATTTTCTAACCTTTTGGCAAGGATAATGGTAAAAAGCTTATAGTCCTGATTTAGTACACTGATTGGTCTGTAGTTGGAGCACTCTAGTTTGTCCTTTTCAGGTTTAGGTATAACTGCAATGACCCCTTCTCTCCAGGAGGGGGGGATTTCCCCTGTGTGGAGGACATAATTAAATGTTTTCAGGAGGAGAGGAGATAGTTGCTGTTTAAAGGTTTTGTACCACTCTGCTGTATAGCCATCAGCTCCTGGGGATTTGTTAGCTTTAAGTTTCATAATTGCTTTTTCCAATTCTTTAGGATGTATTTCTGACAGTAGTGTTTTATTTTGTGACTCCGTAAGTTGGGGAAGGTTTAATGTGTTTAGGAATGCCTCGGATGCGTTTTTATGTTTTTTGTGGGAGTATAAGTTCTTATAGTAATTCTCGAAGCTTTTAAGAATATCCTGAATTCTGAATTTTATTTCCTTTGATACTGGGTCTCTGATTTTGTAGATTGCTCTTTCTGTTTGATGTTTCCTCAATTTATAGGCTAGCAATTTTGCCGATTTACTGCCTGCTTCATAGTATTTTTGTTTCAAAAATGTAAGTTTCTTCTGGATTTCTATTGTGTAGATCTCATTTATTTGGTTTTTAATTTCCTTAATCTTGAGCGAGTCAGTAGAATGAGTGTTGCCTTTGTGTTCTTTTTCTAGGTTCCTAAGTTCTGACTCTAATGTGGATAGTTTTTCTTGTCTTAGTTTCTTTTGGGTTGCCAGTTTTGCAATAATCTTTCCTCTTATTACAGCTTTGCATGCATCCCACAGTATTAAAGGGGATACTTCTCCATTATCGTTATCTTCCAAATATCTGAGAATATCTGATTCCAATTCATCTTTCAATGGTCCTTTCAGGACATTTGAATTTAACCTCCAAGAAAATGTATTATTTGTGTATTTTTGGATATTTAAGTCCATGTAGATCGGACTGTGGTCAGAGAGATCCATCAGTCCTATTTTACATGTTTTTACTGTTCCAATGTCTCTATTAAACATAAAAAAATAGTCAATCCTTGAGTAAGATGAATGTGGAGTTGAGTAAAATGTATAGTCTTTTACACTGGGGTTGAGTTCCCTCCACACGTCACAGATTCCCATTTCTTTTAGTAGCATCCAAGTCTTCCTGTTTTGGGTGTTATTTTGATGTGGAGAATTACCAGAAGCATCCCAGTATGGATTCAGTCTAAGACTGAAGTCCCCACCACATATCACTAAACCTTGAGCTTTAGTTATCATTAGGTCGAATACATTTTTATAAAATTTCCAGTTAGCCCCTGGGGGAGCATACACATTCAGCAGGGTGATATCTTCTCCCTCTAGCCGCCCAGTTACCAAACTGTATCTCCCTTCTTTATCTTTGTGTTCTGATTTTTTTCAAATGTAATTTTGGTAGATATCAATGTCGCTACTCCCCTCCTCCTCCCTGACTTATATGAAGATGAAGAGATCATTTTAAACCCTTGTCTACTGAGTTTATTGTGTTCCACGTCTGTTAGGTGGGTTTCTTGTAAAAATATTATTCCTGCTTTGTCTTTTTTCATTTTGCCTAGAATCTTGGATCTTTTAACTGGATTCAGGATTCCTTTTACATTATATGAAATTATTTTGGTTACACCCTGTTTCTCCATTGTGTTGTTTTGTTTAGTATAACTGTGTGGTGGCCCTCATTTGTGCTACTCAGAAACTGAAAGAACATTAAAAACAAGAAAAACATTAAGAACATAGTGTATAAAACTTTAAAACAAAAAGCTGTCAGAAGAACTTCCTGAGCTGAGGTCTTTTTAAAGACCCTGGAAGAGCCTTGATGGAGTGAAGGCCCTGAGGGAAATTCCTCAAACTCTGTTACGTGTTGAGGGCCCTCTCTTACACCTGTAAGCTGCCCCATGCTTTTAACGTGAGTTTCAGAACCCAATCCAAACTTGTAATGATTTTTTTTTTCCTTTTATGCCTAAACCCTGTGAAATTGTGTGCACCCTCCCACCCCCATCACATCAAACATTCACGCAAAAACAGTATTTGTTAGTATGAGGAGAACATGTGGATTATTGTCACATTTCTATTTTAACAAGTTTTTTTTGTTTTTTGTTTTTTTTATTACAAAGACTTATTTGTTTCAAATATTATGACTGTTCCATGAAATGTTTTACCACATGCTGAATACGCATCTCCTTTAATGTTTGTTACCTTGTATGAGGGGGGTTGGATGTGTGGATTGATTCAAGAGAGAAGAAAAAAAAAAAAAAAGGTCGCTATTCCAACCTGAAAACGGATAGTTTATCCGCGACGCTCTGGCGCTGGGTTTCCCGCTGCTGGTCCGTGGATTTTGAAGGTCTTTGTGTTGTCCATGTTTGCGCTTTGATCTTCTCACTCGGGTCTGCTGCGGGTTTAAATACCGTTACCGGGAGCCCTCTTTTCGCCATGTCAGCTGTTGCTTCTTCCGCCGAATTATAGAGACACGTTTCATCGCCGTAGAAGACCCTTAACTTCGCAGGAAATGGAGTCTGAAAGCGCAATTTCTTCTCTCTTAACACCTTTTTCGCGTCATTGTATTCCCTGCACTTTTTAAGGACCTCCGGGGCGTAATCGTGTTCCACGTAGACTTTTCTCTCCTGGTGCATAAATCCTTTTTTCTGCCAGGCCAGTCTTACAACCTCTTGTTTTATTTTGAAATTGGAAAATCTTACCAACACCGAACGTGGGGGCGCTTCCGCCGCCGGCCTAGCGGCTAATGAACGATGTGCCTTTTCTATCTTCAAGTCGGTGGTTTGTGGAATATCCAATTTCTCTCTTAGTAAGGATTCCACGCATTCTGCCATTGAGTTAAAACCGTTTTCGGCTCCTTCTATCAGACCATGAATTCTTATGTTGTCTCTTCTTTGTCTTCCTTCTTGGTCGGTTAGCTTAGCCTCTATAGATGCTTGTCTTTTGCGTAGGTCCAGCACAGAATCTTCAAGCACTTTTATTCGATCCTCTGTTTCCAAGATTCGGTTCTCGGCCTGGTCCACTCTGCTGTTTGTCCTTTTCAATTCTTCTCTGAATTCCCGAAATTCGGCCGTAACTTCTCGGCGAAATCGTCGTAGTTCCTCAAATAGTGATTTCAGGCTAACCTTTTTGTTAGCTATCACCAGTTCCTCGTCTTCTGAACGGAGATCTTCCAGTTCAGATTCTCCGGCCGATACGTGTCCTGGCCTGGAGAATTTCAGTTTCTTCTGTTTTCCTTTAGACATAATGATTTTGTCTTTTGATTTTCACTCCTCCAAAAATCCGTTAAGTTTGATTTTCAAGGTGTTATCCTGGATTGGGTCTGAGAGCTTCAGTGTTAAGCTGCAGTCGCCATGGCGTCCAGACCGGAAGTCAAAACCTGCTTTTGTTGTGGCGGACGAGTAAGTGCTGTTGGCTAAGGCCCCTCGGCGTGGAAGACCCCCACGGAGAGCTCCCCAGGGAAACGATTCACCAGAGCAGCCACACGGACAGACCGAAGTGGCCCTCCCCTAGCAACAGCCCACCCGCAGTCAGACACACTCCCAGCAGCCTCCCACCGGCACAGCAGCGCCGCGGAGGCGGTAAACCCCAGTTACAGCAGATACGGGAGGAGACGGAAGCCCAAGCAGCATGTGGACTGATGTTCAATTGTTCTATCACAGCATGTGGACTGTTATTCTATTGTCCTATCTAAGATGCTGGGGGGGGGGGGGGTGATGTGTAGCACCTTGGGAGTGCCAGATTGTCTAGCATCTCAGACAGGGGACAGTGGATAAGTTTGGGAGAACAAAGAGCAGGGGATTCCTGGTGAGATAGCAGGAAGGAGTCAAGGATGAGGGGGTTGAATGCAGTGTGATGCAAATGCCATGAAACTTAAGAGAGGAGTTTCTGCTTAAGTGTTCAGTCTGCTCTGTGCTTGAAAGATGTGAGTGTGTAATAAATAGTCTGAAATGATCCCGCCTCTGATTTCACACACTCCACAACACGGGTGGTGGCCCCACCTTTCCAGTTCCACCACCACCCAGGGTATAAGAAGGCTGTGAGGGAGAAGGGTGGTCTCTTGAATGGAGCAGGCTTGGAAAAACTCAGCAAAAACAGCTCGGCTTTAAAAAAAAACCAAAAAAAACCCCAGCGTTTTCTGGACTGTTCAGGTGGTTTCGAGGTGGACTTGCAGGCTTGGAAGCGGCAGGAGGAGGAGGTTGGGTGTTTGTGTGTAGAAAGAACATGCAGTATTGACAAAGTGGCAAATTCGTTAAAGGCGGTTGAGCATGACTGCTCTGTGAATGGATCAAAAGTGTGCAGTTGGGGTAGTTTGGAGTTAAGCAAAGAGGAAGGGGAAGAAATATAGAAAAGCATGAGTTGGAGGAAAGCAGAGGGACAGATGAAGAGAAATAAAAGAATTAGGAATAATTCGGGAGATTATGCTCAGAGTGAAGGTGAGGATAATGAGACGAGCACAAATAATCAGTCTGAAAAATACATTGCTGTCATTAGGTTAAATGAGAAGGCTCAGGATAACATGAAGAAGATTAACCCATTTGTACTTACTACTGCGCTGGCAAACAAATTAGGGGAGATGATGTATGTGAAGGTACTGAATGATGGAAACTTATTGGTGAGATGTACTGATGAGGAGCAACTTGAGAAAGCATTAAAAATAAAAGAAATTGGGAAAATTAAGGTTACAAATACAAGCAGAGCGGGAGGAAGGAGGGGTGGTGGATACAAATGAGGAATTGCTCTAAGCGTAAATAGGGAGGAAATAAAGAAGAATCTCAAGGGAGGGAAAGTGAGTGTGCTAAGACTGAAAAAGTCAAAGGATGGTGAGAGGAAAGACAGTGAGACTGTGCGGATTGAATTTGAAGGGGAATGTGTTCCAACGAAGGTATTCCTGGTGTTTCTGTACCCGGTGAGAGCATATGTGCCAAAACCAGTAAGATGTTTTAATTGTCCGGCTTTTGGGCACATAGCTATAAACTGCAAAGGAAAGAAACAATGTGCAAGATGTAGTGGAAACCATAAATTTGGGAAGTGTGGGGCAGGAGTGCAACCAAAATGCTGCAGCTGTGGAGGAACTCACAGTATGGCGTACAGAGGATGTGAGGTGATGAAATGGGAGAACAGTGTTCAGAAGCGAAGGGTGGAAAAAAAAGAGTTAGTTATGCAGAAGCTGTGAGACTGACAAAGATACAGAATAATAATACTGTGAGGCAGGATACACGACAGTCACTGCAAGTTATTAATAAAAACGGGATGTTTGTGGATAAAAAGGCGTTTGTGACGTTTATTGCAAGAGTCAGTAACAGCTCAGCCGAGGTTAAGTCAAAGAATGATCAGATTCAGCTGACAGTAAAGCAGCTGTAAATCATTTAGGATTAATTGGACTGATTTGGGAAGAGGTGAGAGAGAACCTGGCTTCTCAGTCTAGTCAAGACTCATCAGGGACTGGTTAATTTTACTCATGGTAGTGCTGTTACAATGGAATGCTAGGAGCTTACTGGCTAATGGTCAGGAATTCAAGCATTTCATTAAAGAAATGACAATTAAATGAGATATTATTTGTGTTCAGAAAACCTGGTTAAAACCAAGTTTAGACTTTGTAGTGTATGGTTATACTGGTGTTAGGAAAGACAGACAAAATGGAAGGGGGGGGTGCAACATTTATTAGACAAAATCTTCCATACAGGGTTGTAGAAAAGGAATTGGATCAAGAATACGTAGTGGTGGAAGTGTGGGAAAGAGGAGAGGAAGTAGTTATAATTAACTACTATAACCCATGCAAAAAGTTAGAGGTAGATAATTTTTTAAAGATACAAGGTCAGAATAGGCGCAGAGTTATTTGGTGTACAGATTTTAATGCCCACAACAAAATATGGGGTGGATTAAGTACCGCTCTAAAAGGGAATGTCATTGAGGAATTGATGGAGGAAAGGAATTTGGTCTGTATCAATGATGGTAGAGGAGTTATGCCACGTGCCGTCCTGCCTCAAATCCTCCACCATCATCCCTGTCCCCAAGAAGCCACGGATCACTGGACTTAATGACTACAGACCTGTAGCGCTCACCTCTGTAGTCACGAAGTCCTTTGAGCACCTGGTCCTGCCCCACCTCAAGTCCATCACCACCCCTCTCCTGGACCCGCTGCAGTTTGCCTACCGAGCCAACAGGTCTGTAGACGACGCAGTCAACCTGGCCCTCCACTCCATCCTGCAGCACCTGGACTCCCCGGGAACCTGCGCCAGGATCCTGTTTGTGGACTTCAGCTCCGCATTCAACACCATCCGCCCCGCTCTGCTCCGGGACAAGCTGTCCCTGCTCAACGTGCCTGACTCCCTCTGCAGGTGGATCACCGACTTCCTGACGGACCGGAGGCAGCATGTGCGGCTGGGAAAGACTGTCTCAGACTCTACTAGCATCAGCACCGGATCACCCCAGGGCTGTGTACTTTCCCCCCCTACTCTTCTCCCTTTACACCAACTCCTGCACCTCCAGCCACCAGTCTGTCAAGTTGATCAAGTTTGCGGACGACACCACCCTCATCGGGCTCATCTCCAATGGCGACGAGTCCACCTACAGGAGAGAGGTGGCCCAGCTGGCGTCCTGGTGCAACAATAACAACCTGCAGCTGAACGCTCTGAAGACAGTGGAGATGATTGTAGACTTCAGGAAAGTCACTACCCCTCTGCCCCCCCTCACCCTCTCAGGCTCTCCCATCACCACTGCTGATTCCTTCCGCTTCCTAGGCACTACCATCACCAGGGACCTCAAATGGGAGCCGACCATCAGCTCACTCATCAAAAAAGCCCAGCAGAGGATGTTCTTCCTGCGGCAGCTGAGGAAGCTCAAGCTACCCACCAAGATGTTAGTGCAGTTCTACACAGCCATCATCGAGTCCATCCTCACCACCTCCATAACCGTGTGGTACGCAGGAGCCACTGCCAGGGACAGACTAAGGCTGCAGCGCGTCGTGCGCACTGCTGAGAAGGGGATCGGCTGCAAGCTCCCATCTCTCCAGGATCTGTACATCTCCAGGACCCGGAGGCGTGCTGGCCGGATCATAGCCGATCCCTCACACCCTGGTCACGTACTGTTTACCCCCCTCCCCTCTGGTAGAAGACTTCGGTCCATCCAGACTAAAACCTCCCGTCACATGAACAGCTTCTTCCCCTCTGCCATCAGACTGCTGAACACTAAGTGACTTATTGACTCTCGTGCACTATGTACAGCAGCTCAACCAGACTCATGTCAATCATCACTGTTTTCTTCCTGCATTACCGACTGCACTATATAGTTCTCCACAGTATCTGCTGCTCGCTAATATATTTTAACTGCTGACCAGTATCACTTACTCTTATTCCACACTTTATTGCATGTATAGTTTATTTCTTTTATCTTATCATGTTTAATGTTGCAGCATTGCACCGAGACAAATTCCTAGTTTGTGTACTACATGAACAATGGCAATAAACCTGATTCTGATTCTGATTCTGAACAAGAGATAATGTTAATACAAGATCTGAGTCAGTATTGGATATTACGCTTGTGACCAGTAGTTTGACTGGGATTAGTAATTGGGAAGTTTGTACAGACACAATAGTTGGGAGTGACCATTAACCAATATCATGTGTAAATGGAGGAAAAATGAAAGTGATTGCAGGTGACAGAGTCCCAAGATGGGTATATGGAAAAGCTGACTGGGAAAGATTTCAGGGATTGTGTGAGAATAATATGGCAAGGGTACTGCTAGCTGACAATATCAATGAAGCTAATAATCAAATGAGCTCAGCTATATATTAGGGCTGCAGAAGGAGCAATACCTAAAAGTAAAGGAAAACTGAAGAAATGGCTGGTTCCTTGGTGGAGAGAGCAATGTCAGCAGGTAGTTAAAAACAGAAACAGGGCATTTAGGCAACTTAGGACTCATAATATGCAACATTTAATCGAGTAAAAGAAAGCACAAGCAAGGGTTAGGAGAACAGTACATCAAGAAAAAAGGCTGAATTGGAGAAATTTTTGTGACAATAGACACCTGTGGGGAAGGTGTGGGGAATGATAAAGAAGATGAACGGAAATAGGAGAGATCTGGAATATCCAGTGTTAGAGAATGATGGGGAAGTGGTAATCACAAATATAGAAAAGGCTGCGGTACTAGCTAAAACTTTTGCAAAAGTACACAGTATAGATAACCTGACAAACGAGGGAAGAAGGAGAAGTGAGAATACATTTAGGCAGTACCCAAATATATTAGACAGAAGAGGGCATACAGAGAATGAAATTAATGATCAATTTAGTATAGGAGATGTCATGAACTCTCCATGCGCTTTATCATTGCACACAGAGGAGGAGAAGGATGAAAGGATTTAAACGCAGGAGTTCACCACACACACATTTATTAACATGAAACAGTTCAAAAATAAAGACGTACAAGAAGGTATGATGTACACAAAATGGCTAACACAAAGTGGACAGCGGGCAGACCACTGTGTACCGTGGCCACAGGAAAAATAATACAATTTACGCACAAGCGCTCGGGAGAGTGAAGAAGAATACAGGGCGTTAAACTACTGGGGGGAACGTAAACTGGGCAACAGCCTAAGCATAGCAATTTGCTGCAGGGAAGAACGCCACCAGAAGCGCAGCAGAATACTGCGAGGGAAAAAACGCTTCTGGCTCAGCGTAGCAGCAAACCACAAAGAGAAACACAACAGTTTATTCACAAGTAAAAACAGTCCCGAAAGTCCAATCCTTCCAGCGAGTGTAATCCAAAAGTCCTTCCAACGTGACGGTCACACAATGGAGAGTAGAAGTGACTCGTACAATGACCCAGCAGCATTTGTCTAGCAAAGAGCTGCTTAAATCCAAACGCCACTGGCCACAAATTGGGAATACCTGAGGCGCGGGAAAGATAATTACCGGGGCTGGTACAGCTGGTGGAATTATGGAGAGCGAGGGGGCATGGTATGACTAACAGACCGTCAGCAGCGTGGGAAAAAGATCAGAGGCTGACTAGCAGCTGCCGGTCAGGCAGTGGCTAAGATGATGGAATGAATACACAAAAATGCACATAAACAGTGAAGCCAAAACCCACAGAGAGATCAGGGCCAAGCTGGGGAAACCAAGCCGGCTTGGCTCATGACAGAGCCCCCCCTCTAAGGGGTGGATTCCCAGACACCCAAGGTAACATCAAGAAGGCCCCCCCCCCCCCCCCAACAGTTGCAACAACCACAAACAACACGAACCCGGGTGGGCGGAAGGGGGAACACAATGTCCCTCCCAGGGCCCAAAATTAACCTCCCCCAAGTCCACGGGCGTTGGGGCTCAGGAGGCCACCCAGAGTCCCAGGCCCAGCAGAAGGTACAGTAGACGGAGTCCGGCGGCCTGCCGGAAAACATGAGTCACCTGACCTGGGAAGTCAATTCTTCTGGCAGCCAGCCAGTGTAGTTGAGCCACCAGGACCGAAGGGGTGAAGCAGGAGGCAACCTGCCCACTGGAAGGCTCACTGGTGGGTAACAAGACCGGGGAAAGGGGACCTCCACAGCGTAGGACAGGGATAAGGGGACCACAGTGTCCTCAGGGTGGTCCGCAACTGCACCCACGGTGGACCCCAACCGGGCCAGCTCCGGTGCACCTGCGGTGGACCCTGACCGGGCTGGCTCCACTGCACCAGAGGTGGACTCCAGCGGGAGCCTCGCTGCACCTGTGGTGACCTCCGGCCAAGGCTCAGCTGCACCCGCGGTGGACCCCGATTGGGTCAAAGCTGCACCTGCAGTGAGAGGGCCAACCCGCAGAGACGCCAGGCTGAGGAGGCAATCAGTGGGGGGAGTCCTGACAACCTTGGCAGGAGGGGCTGAAGAAGTGACTTCCTCCGTTGGCATGAACAGACCCTCGGCGACCTCCGGCAGTGACTCAGCAGCACCCGTGGTGGGCCCCGATTGGGCCAGAGCTGCACCCACGATGGTCTCGGTCTGGAACATAGCTGCACCCACGATGAGCTCCAGTTGGAGCACTGTTGCACCAGCGGTGACCCCCATTGGGGCGATCATTGCTCCCGTGGTGGCCTCCCCAGTGAGGGAGGTGGTGCTCCTAATGCTACCTGGTGCTGGATCCCGATCCTCGGCGGCCTCTGGTGAAGTCAGCTGCTCTCCGGCGACCCTGGCAGGGTGCTCTGACCCCAGAGGGAGAGATAAAGAGACCGAGTCAGGGTCGCCGGCAGCGATGGAGCCCGGTGAGGCGGCCCCGAGGGCTACTATGAGCTGCCCCGGGCCCTCCTCGCCATGGGTCGGCCAGTGTAACAATGACAAATGAGGTATTGACATAATGGAGCACACTTGCCTGAACTCGGGCTCCACCGCCGTCCAGGACTCTGGCGATTTGGGGTGCGTAGCCTCTGTCATCACACCCGGTGCTGTGCCCCTGTCAACCTCCTCTGGGACCGCCAATGTTGCGTCGTCGTCAGTAGGAAACCCTGGTGATGGTAGTTCCTCTCCGGCAACCCTAGTGAGGGGCTCAACAGGCAAGGGAGAGAAGAAGAGGTTAGGGTCGCTGGCAGTGGCAGAGCCTGGCGAGCGGAGCCCAGGTGTGGCCGAGAGCTGCACCTGACTTTCCTCCCCAAGAGCCAGACAAGATCTTTCAATCATAGGCAATTGAACTGCAGGAAAGATAACTTGCCTGTGCTCGAGCTCTACCACTGTCCAGGACTTCGACACTGTCGACGGTGACGGTCCAGATCCCGTCGGCTGGGAGTCTGGTCCAGGGGGTGACTCTGCTGCGGCGGTCCCTGCAGCAGGCGTGATGGTGGATGCAGTCCTGGTCCTCTGACGCTACTCCTCGACCCGGCTGTTGACTGTGGTGAGCAGGTTCGCCCACTCCTCGTCTGAAGGCAAATCCGGTGGTCGCGCAGGCATAGGAGGTGGAACCCTCACAGCCAGGTAAGTGCATCCTCAGATCTCCCTCTCACGTTGCTCCTCCTCGACCCGGCGGTTGACGAAGGCGAGCAGATTCGCCCACTCCTTGTCCGCCGGTGTGGTTGCGGGGGAACGCCTCCGTGCGGGCTCTTGGGCAAGATCATTCAGGGCCTCAACCTCCTCCATTGTCAGGCGGCCCGGTTCTTGGTCCGGCAGACCCTCAGGGAGAATGGGAGGAGACATGGAGAGGGGAGGGAAACAATCATTTATTGCAGCTGGAGGAGAGGACCAAGTGGACTGCTGATACTGGGCCTCCCCCTCAGGAGACAGGCAAGATTCAGTGTTAATAAATGATTCAGAGTGAAAAAATACTTGCCTGTCATCCTGGTTGATGACATCTGCAGCTGTAGAGGGCAGGAACTCGTCCCTCTCCATGCCAGCGATGATTTGGACCCCTCCGCAGGCTATTGGAGGAGCCGTCTCCCTGACGATGGAGGTAGGCATGGCCGGGGTGAATCCAGCGGACCTCTCGGTGGCTGAAGCGATGACGGATGCTGCAGAAGAGGAAGGCTTCTCCTGGTTTCTCCCGGCATCCCCCTGCGGGACAACGTTGTCCTATACGTGCCCGGACAGACCGTGCTGGAGCGAGTGGAGGGTCAAGCAACGTGTCACGGAGGCTGCCACTTTGCGGGAAAGTGGGCCTCTGTCCCGGCGTCGCAGGAAATGCCAGACCCAGGAAGGAACGCTGGAGCGAGCAGACTGTGGAGAGCAGGTCGGCGTACTGTGGGTAGGTCCATAGCCCGAGGTGTGCTTCCAGAATCCCCACTGTTCCATTAACGCACCACCACTCCCTCTTGTGTCCGCTGGCAGTGAGAAACTCATCCATATAGCTCCGGATGTAGACAGTTGCCACCTCCTCCTCCTCGCTAGGGGACCCCACGACCGATCCTCCTCTCCTCGGACGAAGTCGATGAGCCTGGGGCATCATGGCTCCACAACAGGTGAGTGAAAAAGACAGCTCATTAGGAAAAAGGTGATGTGTGGGTGAACCCGCTAAATCCTTTCAACTGGCTGGGTCATTCTGTCATAAACTCTCCGTACGCTTTATCATTGCGCACGGAGGAGGAGAAGGAAGAAAGGATTTAAACGCAGGAATTCACCACACACACATTATTAACATGAAACAGTTCAAAAATAAAGACTTACAAGAAGGTATGATGTACACAAAATGGCTGACACAAAGTGGACAGTGGGCAGACCACTGTGTACCGTGTCAAAAAAATAATACAATTTATGCACAAGCACTCGGGAGAGCGAAGAAGAATACAGGGAATTAAACTACTCGGGGGAACGTAAATTGGGCAACAGCCTAAGCATAGCAGTTTGCTGCAGAGAGGAACGCCACCAGAAGCGCAGCAGAATACTGCAAGGGAAAAAGCGCTTCTGGCTCAGTGTAGCAGCAAACCACAAAGAGAAACGCAACAGTTTATTCACAAGTAAAAGCAGTCCCGAAAGTCCAATCCTTCCAGTGAGCGTAATCCAAAAGTCCTTCCAACGTGACGGTCACACCATGGAGAGTAGAAGTGACTCGTACAATGACCCAGTGGCGTTTGTCTAGCAAAGAGCTGCTTAAATCCAAACGCCGCTGGCCACAAATTGGAAACATCTGAGGCGCGGGAAAAATAATTACCAGGGCTGGGACAGCTGGTGGAATTATGGAGAGCGAGGGGGCATGATAGGACCAACAGACTGTCAGCAGCGTGGGAAAAAGATCAGAGGCTGACTAGCAGCTGCCGGTCAGGCAGTGGCTAAGATGATGGAATGAATACACAAAAATGCACATAAACAGTGAAGCCAAAACCCACAGAGAGATCAGGGCCGAGCTGGGGAAAACCAAGCCAGCTCAGCTCATGACAGGAGAAATGGTGAGAGCAATAAACATATCCAAGAATATGTCCCCAGGGAAAGATAAAATTAGTTATCAAATGTTAAAGAATTTGGGAGAACAAGCTCTGGAAAAGTTGTTGGATCTTTGTAATTATGGGATGAAGGGAAATTACCAGATGTGTGGAAGGAAGCTCTTGTGATCCCTGTCAGGAAACCAGGCAAGGACCCAGCTAAACCTACTAATTATAGACCAATAGCATTGACCTCTAGTTTATGCAAAATTATTTGAAGAATGATAGCAGAGAAACTGGAAACTGAAATTGGGAAATTAGCAGTATTGCTAAATCTGGCATACTTACATTTGTATTAATGTTAATTAGTATGTAATGTCCCTTTCAAATAAACTTTAAACATTTTGCTTTAAATGTTAATGAGCCCCAGTTCACCTAACCCTTCCTCTGTTGCCATTTTCAACATCTGTTGTTGATAGCAACACTATATTTGAGACTAACATTAGCTGGTTAACTTTAGTTTTCAGAGTAACCAAAAATACAAACTAAAATTTGATGAATATCGGAATGTAAAAGCTCAAATAAAGCAAGCAGTATGGGGATAAGCCTATTGAAGGGTGGAACCATGTGGCTGTTTATCCACAGTATCAACTATGGATTCATGACAGAAATGAGAACATGGATGTCTAGTGAGGTAACTCGACTTTAGAAGCCTTTTGGTAGCAGTGCATCTAAAATTGCGAGTATTTCTTACCTCAACTAGAAAAGCACTCGGAGAGCGCAGACCTCCGCCAAGCACCACCGTTCCCCCCATACAGTGTTTGTGTGTACGTTTTCAGATTCCTTGACCATGAAAACATATGACTAGCAATTGGATTCACAATGATAGGATTAGTGGTTCAGTAGTAATTGACGAAAATGTAATTTTCCGTAATGGCGGTTTTCTTCTGGACGGTGATCCGGATCACCACCAAAATCTAATCATCTGTAGGATACCCCATTTCTGATAATCTGTGAAAATTTCATGAAAATCCGTCCATAACTTTTTGAGTTATGTTGCTAACAAACAAATAGACAGACAGACAGACAGACAAACAGACAGACAAACCAACGCCGATGAAAACATAACCTCCTTGGCGGAGGTAAATATTTCAGGGAAAAAAGTTAACTGTCCATCTTTGACACACGCAAAGGTCTTAAATGGATGGCCCAACGTTTAGAGACATTGACCAACAAGGTACGGCTAGTTTATTTAGCCAAGCAGCACACACATATGTCGATCATTTGTTGTGGCTCCAGTGGTTACGCCCCCTTCACACCTCTACTGCATGGCTCCAAGTTGCAGAGGCACCACATGTCCTAGCATTAAAGACACCCCGGTTAACATGTACTGCAGACACTGGCTGAAACAAACTTGTGTGTAACTTCCAAACAACTATTTGTTGGTTGGTGTAAAACAGGAGCAGGTTAATGAGCTAGTATAGAATAAATTTCCCACCATGAATATTGTTATTGCTGCTTTGTTTTCAATATATCAGACCAAGTTTACTGTTGAAGCGTTATGTTGGTCCATTCAAAAATTGTTGAAAACTCACCTTTCACTAGATGAGTCATCCAAACAGGAGAAGCCCCACATTTGCACATCGTTAGGGAAAGTACAGGATGTGACTGGAGAGCCATCAAACATTTCATGTCATGGCGGCCGCTGGGCCGTCATCAGCCTCGGCTGCGCACACACCTGCCGCCAATCATCAGCGGGTCTTAAAAGCCGGCGTCTCTGGTGGCTCAGCACGGAGTCGTCTGCCTACTTCGTCACGCAACGCGTCACGGACTCAGCCTCTCACCAGAGCATCCACGACGCAGTCTCGTCAAGCTTCGCCACGTAAGCATCAGAGTAACTTACCTTGTCAAAGTGTAATCCCCTGTGCACAGGTGAACCTCCCTGGCGGCGGACCGGTCTCTCCGGATAACGGAGCCACCCCTCCTCCTCCACAGAACTCCTCCACCTCACCACAGCACCACACGTCACCCACACGGAGCCACGGCGGGCCGCAGAGCCAGCGCGAGCCTTCCAGAGTTACCTGCAAGTAAGCAGTACTCTTCATCACATCTCTGTACTGCGAGCAGCACTAACCTATCTGTGCTTGTGTGTTCCAGGGTTGCCAGGTCACGGCAGGACTCGCTCGGCCCCAGCAGTCCCACAGCTTCACACTCACTCACACCTTCACACACATTACACACTTCATTCAATAAATTTGTCTAAAACAGTCTACTCGTGTCAGTGCCTGTCTCCTGGGTCAAACAGCCATGACAGCACGACTCTGTCAAAATGACCCAGCAGACAGCACGCTGTCGCGCTGCCTAAACACCCTTAGTGCCCGGGTAGACCTAATTCACCACCAGCAGACAGTTATTTTAAATCAATTAACCATAATTAACAACCGACTGGATCGCCTGGAAGGACTCCAGGCGTTCCCCCCCCCGGTCGCTGGGGCGCCACCAGCCCCTGCTAATTTTTCGGCTAGTCAGGCTCACCAGCCTTCTTCACCCCACCTCACCCCTGTGCCTACCCCCGCCCGCTTTAATGGCAGACTCGGGGAAGCACGAGGTTTCCTGCTGCAGTGTGAGACAGTTTTCCATCGTGTCCCCGGAGATTTTCCCACGGATCATAGCAAGATTGGGTTTATTTCCAATCTGCTTGAGGGCAGAGCGTTAGCTTGGGCTTACGCAATTATAGCGAAACCCAGCTACGCTCAATCAACTTATCAACAATTTGTGGCAGATTTCCTGGAAATTTTTGATCATACAGATCGGGATGCGGTGTTAGCAGACCGCCTATTAAATCTTCAGCAGTGTAGTAAGTCCGCAGCCGATTTTGCTGTGGACTTCCGGGTTTTAGCTGCAGAGGTGGGGTGGGGGGACTCAGCGCTGTGTAGTATTTTTCTCCGTGGCCTTAGCTCTGAGCTGAGGGATGAGCTGGCGGTGCGGGAGAGACCTGACAGACTGGGTGAACTAATCTCACTAGCCGTTAGTGTTGATAACAGGCTGAGGGAGTGGGCAGCAGAACGTAGGGCTGCAAGCCGCGCGGTGAGACCACGCCCCCGCTCCTCTCGGCTATCCCCGCGGGCTCTTCATCTGCCGGAGGAATCCCCGGGGCAGGAGGAGATGATTATAGGACAGTCGGGGGTTTCGGCAGCTGAAAGGCAGCACCGAAGGGACTTGGGCCTGTGCTTCTACTGTGGTAGTGAGTTCCATGGGGTGGCTGAGTGTAACTTTCGCGTTAAAAGGAGAGGTCCATGTGTCGCAATAGGGGGACTCACGAATAAAGACCAGAAGAAGCCCCTCACTCGTTGCCTCGTAACCATTAGACTACTCTACAAGCACAGAGAACACACAACACACGCTCTTATTGACTCTGGGGCTGAGCAAAGCTTCATTTCTGAAGACCTGGCAACCCAGCTGGGCCTCAGCTGTCAACCCCTCCACCCGCCTGTCAAACTGATCACGCTGTCTAAGACCCCACTCACCACTGTTTCCCACCAGACAGCCCCTGTTTCGTTGATTACCTCTGGGAACCATCGGGAGGATATCCGGTTCTGGTTGCTGTCCATCTCCACATCGCCTGTTATCCTGGGTTATCCGTGGCTACACCTTCACAATCCCACATTTGATTGGCAGGTGGGAAACATTTCAGCTTGGAGCTCCTTCTGCCTTAGCGCCTGTCTTCGATCAGCAGCGTGTGCTCCCTCGATCTCGGTGACCCCGCCCACACTTCCGCCCTCAGATCTGTCCAAAGTACCAGAGGTCTACCAAGATCTGGGAATGGTATTTAGTAAGTCACGGGCGCTGTCCCTTCCCCCCCACCGGCCCTACGACTGTGCTATCAACCTCCGGCGGGGGCCCCATTACCGGCAAGTCGATTATATGGCCTGTCGGGTCGGGAGCGGGAGGCCATGGATACATACATTAAAGAGTCCCTCAGCTCTGGAATCATCCATCCATCCTCCTCAGCGGTGGGAGCAGGTTTCTTCTTTGTGGGAAAGAAGGACGGTTCCCTGTGCCCCTGCATCGACTTCCGGGGCTTGAATGAAATCACCATCAAAGACAAGTATACATTGCCCCTGATGAACTTGGCCTTCGATTCCCTCCAGGGGGCGTCGTGGTTCACGAAGCTGGACCTTCGCAACGCTTATCATCTGGTGCGCATCAGGGAGGGCAACGAATGGAAGACGGCTTTCCGGACCCCAAGCGGCCACTTTGAATATCTTGTGATGCCGTTTGGGTTAACCAACGCTCCGGCCATCTTCCAGCGTTTGATCAATGATGTCCTCTGGGATTTTCTGAACTCCTTCGTGTTTGTGTATTTGGACGACATCCTGATCTTCTCACGCACATTGGAGGAGCACCAGGTGCATGTTCGGCAGGTCTTGCAGCACCTCCTGGAGAACCAGCTATTCGTCAAGGCCGAGAAGTGTGAATTTCACATGAAGGAAACGTCTTTTTTGGGGTTCATCATCGCCCATAATGAAGTGCGCCCGGATCCGGCCAAGGTCAAGGCGGTGGTGGATTGGCCCACTCCTACGTCCAGGAAGCAGTTACAGGGGTTCTTGGGCTTTGCCAATTTTTTACCGTTGGTTTGTGCCGAGGTTCGGGATCATCGCTCGCCCCCTGACCAACCTTATGTCCCCGAAGGCCCCCTTTCGCTGGAGCGAGGAGGCTGCCACAGCATTTGGGAAGCTGAAGGAGGAGTTCGCCTCTGTGCGCGTTTTGACCCAGGTGGACCCGGATCTGCAGTGCTTGGTGGAGGTGGATGCCTTGGACTTGGGTGTCAGGGCGATTCTTTCCCAGTGCTCCCCCGTGGATGGGGGGATTCGCCCGTGTGCCTTCTTCTCCCACCGGCTGACGCCCGCCGAGAGAAACTATGGCATCGGGGACAGGGAGCTGCTGGCTGTCAAGCTCGCCCTGGAGGAGTGGAGGCACTGGCTGGAGGGGGCTGCCCAGCCGTTCATTGTGTTCACAGACCACAAGAACTTGGAGTATCTCCGGATGGTCAAGTGGCTGAACTCCCGCCAGGCGCGCTGGTCTCTTTTTTTCACGCGATTCAACTTTACCATCACCTACCGGCCAGGGAGCAAGAATACCAAGCCGGACGCCCTCTCCAGGCAGTTCGAGGTAGAGCCGTCTGGGGACCATGACGAGACCATCCTGCCAGCATCCTGTGTGGTGGGCGCCCTTGTGTAAGAGATCCAGGATAAAGTCAGGAAGGCACAGGAGAATGAACCCGACCTGGGTGGGGGTCCCCCGGGCCGTTTGTCCGTCCCCTCGTCGGTCAGGGGTGAAGTTATCCAGTGGGGCCACGCCTCCAAGTTGGCATGCCATCTGGGAATCGCTCGCACCATCAACCTGCTCCAGAGAGCCTTCTGGTGGCCAGGGCTGAGGAGAGATGTGACCAACTATGTCCGGGCCTGTGCTCAGTGCACTACTGGGAAATCGTCATCCTCCCCCCCGGCGGGTCTTCTCCATCCCCTGCCAGTCCCTTCTCACCCCAGGCCTGCCCCCTTCAGACCATTTCACCATTGTGCTGACAGTAGTGGATTGCTTCTCCAAGGCTGCCCATTTTGTTCCGCTCCGGGGGCTGCCCTCGGCCCAGGAGACAGCGGACCTCCTGGTTCAGCATGTGGTGTGCCTCCACGGCATTCCTGCAGACATCATCTCGGATCGGGGCCCGCAATTCGTCTCCCAGGTCTGGAAAGCATTCTGCACGACATTGGGGGCCACGGCGAATCTCTCTTCAGGGTATCACCCACAAAGTAATGGTCAGTGCACGCGAGCCAACCAGGAGCTGGAGGCTGCTCTCCGCTGCGTCATCTCGTCCTGTTCTTCATCGTGGAATACATTCTTGCCCTGGATTGAGCACGCACACAATGCCACGGTGTCCTCAGCAACGGGAGTGTCTCTGTTCAAGGCGTCTCTGGGATATGACCCCCCACTGTTCCCGGAGGAAGAGAAGGAGGTGGCCGTTCCGTCTGTGCAGGCTCATGCCAAACGCTGCCGCCGAATTTGGACCATCACCCGCAGAGCCCTCCTCAAGACTACGGAGCGCAACATTTGAGTGGCTAACCGTCATAGGAGACCTGCGCCGGATTATCAGGTGGGGCAGCAGGTTTGGTTATCCACTAGGAATATCAATGTGCCGGCCGAGAAACGCAAATTGGTTAAGCGTTTCATCGGTCCATACAAGATTATTCGTATTGTTAACCCTGTGACTGTGCGCCTAGCTCTCCCCCCTTCCATGCGCATCTGCCCTTCGTTCCATGTCTCCCAGGTGAAGCCCTGCATCTCCAACCCCCTGTGCCCGCCCCCCGCGGCGTCTCCCTCTCAGAGGATGATCGACGACCACCCGGCTTGGGGGGTTACTACCTTCTTGGATGTCCGTCAGCAGGGTCGGGGTCTTCAGTATTTGGTGGACTGGGAGGGGTTTGGTCCTGAGCACTGCTCATGGATTTGCCCAGCGTTGATTCTGGATAAACAGCTCATCCGCGATTTCCATCGGGCGCATCCAGGTAAGATAGGGCAGGTGCCTGGAGGCACCTCTAGAGGGGGGAGTACTGTCATGGCGGCCGCTGGGCCGTCATCAGCCTCGGCTGCGCACACACCTGCCTCCAATCATCAGCGGGTCTTAAAAGACAGTGTCTCTGGTGGCTCAGCATGGAGTTGTCTGCCTACTTCGTCACGCAACGCGTCACGGACTCAGCCTCTCACCAGAGCATCTACGACGCAGTCTCATCAAGCTTTGCCACGTAAGCATCAGAGTAACTTACCTTGTCAAAGTGTAATCCCCTGTGCACAGGTGGACCTCCCTGGCGGTGGACCGGTCTCCCCGGATAACGGAGCCACCCCTCCTCCTCCTTGGAACTCCTCCACCTCACCACAGCACCACGCGTCACCCACACGGAGCCATGGCGGGCCACAGAGCCAGCGTGAGCCTTCCAGCGTTACCTGCAAGTAAGCAGTACTCTTCATCACATCTCTGTACTGCGAGCAGCACAAACCTATCTGTGCTTGTGTGTTCCAGGGTTGCCAGGTCGCGGCAGGACTCGCTCGGCCCCAGCGGTCCCACAGCTTCACACTCACTCACACCTTCACACACATTACACACTTCATTCAATAAATAATTGTCTAAAACAGTCTACTCGTGACAGTGCCTGTCTCCTGGGTCAAACAGCCATGACATTTCACCCACCAAGCATGTGATATTCAGAAGCTTTCCCCATCCATGAAAAACACCACAGTGAACAAAGACAATCCAAGCTCATGAGTTTCTTCTTTTACTTTTTTTTTAAAATTAATATGATAAGAACAATGTAGAGAACATGATTTGGAAAATGTCTAAAAATTTAAAGGGAAAAGGCAATTAATTACATCTTTTTTGACAGGTAACTAAACAATCTCAGAGCTTTTCTTACTCATTCTTAAACATCTTATGAAAAGAGCTTCTGTAATAAAACAGAACAAAGTAAATTCATGGAAAGTTAATAAATTAAGTTGCTAATTTTACAGTACATAAATTTTGATTATTAAAAAAATGAATAGCTATATTCAATGCTCACATAAAATTACAAACTCTTTGAAAGGGAAAAACTCAGGACAGGTCGATCAGTATATCAGCTTAACATCAGTATCGGTAGATATTTACCTTGGTGACTTATTTTGGCTTTCACAAATATGATACTGGCAGTGGCATCATTTTTTTTGCCCTGAATCAGACAACAGTAGACTTCAGCTGCACAAGGTAGAAGGTGGAAAGTACCATTTCTTTGGTCTTTGGGATGACCTGGCTGGGGCTTGAACCCACAACCTCCCAGCTGCAGGTCGGATTCTCTACCACTACATTTTCAGCAGACTACAGCTGCAAATTTAGAAAACATCAGAGACTGGACCATTTTAAAGGACTGCAGTTCAGTTTTTTGTACAATGCAAATTTCTTGTCCAATACCATCCATCCAGCCATCTTCTACCGCTTTTCCGGAGGTCCGTGTCGCGGAGGTAGTAGTTCAAGCAGAGAAGCCCAGACTTCCCTCTCCCCAGCCATCTGCTCCAGCTCTTCAGAGAGGATACCAAGGCGTTCCCAGACCAGCTGGGAGACATAGTCTCTCCACCGAGTCCTGGGTCTGCCCCGGGGTCTCCTCCCAGTGGGACGTGCCCGAAACACCTCAAGTGGGAGGCGTCCAGGAGGCATCCTAATCAGATACCCATACCACCTCAGCTGACTCCTTTCAATGTGGAGGAGCAGCGGTTCTACTCTGAGCCTCTCCCGGATGACTGAGCTCCTCACCCTATCTCTGAGGGTGAGTCCAGCAATCCTACGGAGAAAGCTCATTTCAGCTGCTTGTATCTGCGATCTTGTTCTTTCGGTCATTATCCAAAGCTCGTGACCATAGGTGAGAGTAGGAATGTAGATTGAGTGGTAAATTGACAATGTCCGCATCACTGCAGATGCTGCTCCAATCCGTCTGTCAATCTCTCGCTCCATTTTCCCCTCACTCGTGAACAAGACCCCAAGATACTTAAACTCCTCCACTTGGGGCAGGGGCCTGTCCAATACCAGAACAATCAAAAATAATACATTGGCAAATCTATTATTTTTGACATCAGCTGATACAGGAACAGTATTCTGCAAGACTATTAAAACAAGGAAATTTACACTTCTGTTGAACATGTTACTAAAAAAATGCCATGTATTTTCATATTAAGTTGAGGTAGTTGTCTTACTTCCCTCGGGGAATGTGTCTACATTTATTTATTTTAAGTTTTTTATTTTGTGTACTTTATTGAGCCCCAGAGGGGAAATTCAGGGCATCCAGCTGGATGGATGAAGCAGCCACAGTACAGTGCTATCCCTTCAACCTTAAAGTAGAACTGAACTGAACGGCATTGAACGGCACTGGGTGATAGTACATACAATTATAAAGATAATTTATCATTGGCACCCCCTCCACAAATCCCGGAATCTTGGAGAAAATCACGATTTTGAATTTCCCGCCCTGAAAAATCAGACAAATCCGCCGATTAACCGGAAGTGCAGCCGGAGTTCCGCGTGACGTCACGAGTGTGACACAGTCCTCCATGTTTACCATTGCGAGCACGTCGACACTGGTTGTTTTTGGTGCATTTTGTCGTGATAGTCGACTACAAAACACTTCCAACACCTGGGAAGATCTGTTCAGTGGCCAAGGAAAGCTGTCATGGTGACGAAAGAAAAGAAAGGGGGAGGAAAAGCGACCGGGAAGCGATGCGTTTCTAGATATAGATATTACAGTGATCCCTCGCTACTTCACGTTTCACCTTTCGCGCCCTCAGTGCATCGCAGATTTTTCAAAAATATTCATCAAAAATTCAAAATTGAGAAAAAATGGCACGAAAGTTGCCCGGGCACTAGCAGAAGGCAGGGAGACTACATTAGAACATCAGGTATCAACACGGAGAGCCCGCACAACTCAAAATCCACCTCTCTGACCACCGCTCCACTCCTCTCCGCCCACCTCTTCACCGCTCGGGAATCTCGCAAGCTGATTGGCCGAGACGTTTTACCCAGCTTCTCTCCCTGCAGAGCGCACATACCCAGCGAAGGAAGACCGCATTCATTGTTCTTTATCGCTCGTGTTGCTTAGTGGCACTTTTCGCTGTTCTCTTGTGCCTTTTTGTGCAAAATAGTGCTTGTGACGCCCTTGGGGGGGGGGTGATGCTACTTCGCGGTTTTTCACTTTTCGCGGTCGGTTCTGGTCCCCATTAAACGCGATAAGTGAGGGATCACTGTATTTATAAATAGCACAGTCAAATGCAGAGGCCAGTTCTGTTCATGTGTATTGCCACTATAGTCTGTAGAAGTATTGTAATACATAGCCCAATTTTTTGAATGAATGAATGAATTTATTTATTTCGGACAGTACAGTACAGGTTGAAAGAAACTGAATGATATAACAACAAGGTCAAATTGAACAATGACTCATCTGATTATACAATTCAACGTAAGTTATCTGAAATGGGTGATGGCTGAAGCCGCAGCTTATATTGCCCACCCATATTCCATCCAAGAATTCAAAAGAGAAAACAGGCAAGAGCGATTACAATTCAAAACAAAACTAAGACAAAATATGACAGAGAAAAAAGAAAACTAAGCTACAACACAACACAGGCTGGATATGTTACAACTCGCCGCTCATTAGCGGCGCCAGCTGCGCGCACACTTGCGCGCACACTTGCGCCTCGTCAGCAGCGTGGGATATAAGCCACTCTGCCCTGGGCTTCGGCATGAAGCCGTCTGATTCCTTCAGCCCTCTTGCTGCAGAGGAACCCCCTCATCTCCCAGCAAGATCTACAGCGTAAGCATACCTACCTTTGCCTTTCCAGTCTCTCCCCTGTGCACAGGTGGATTCCCCAGCGGCGGACCTCACCTCTGCATCGCCGTCTGCCAGCTGCTGTCACAGGTGCATCAGGTCGCTGTCTCCCGGGCTCGCCCTTGTGCACGCCTGCCACCTGCCACACTCCTGCATCCTCCTCTGTCTCGTCACCGATCCTGAATGCCTCTTCACTCTGAAAACTCTGGTGTTCTTGACTGCTGGAACTGCTGGAACTGCTATCATCTGCCATTGTTGTTTTGTTTAGGGATCACACTCGTGACGTCACGCAGCGTCGTCTGCGCTACTTCCGGTTTGTTTGGCACTGCCAGCCAGAGGCAAAAGTTTATCGGCTTATAGCTTGGCCATCGCACGGCCTAAAAATTTCTTTTATGTGTTGAAAAATACAATAGGTAATAAGGAATTAATCTGCTATTCTACTTTTTGCGCCAAAAGGTGGGTTCAGTTCTACTTTAACACACACACATTCATGCCTAGGGCCACTTTAGAGTCTCCAATTAACCTAACCTGCATGTTTTTGGCCTGTGGGAGGAAACCGGAGAAATCCCAGAGTAAACCCATGCAGACACAGGGAAAACATGCAAACTCCACACAGGTTGGTCAGGGGGTGGGATCAAACCCGGGATCCCATGGCCAAGGGTGAGTTGCTGTGCTGCCACAGTGCTAACCACCGCGCCACCGCGCCACCCCATAGGCCAGTTAATCATCACTGTAAGACAAAAGATGTAAATAGGTGGGGGAAATATGTGCATTATCAATATCGTATCACCAATCAGCAAAACTATTGTGAGTAAAATAATTAAATGTTATATCATGCATCCCTGGGCTAAACCTCTGGCTTTGAAGTTTTGACACTGAGCATGAACTCTGTTATGTGTTAAAACTGTGTTTGGGAGGACAACCAGTCTCACAGAGTGTGACATGAAATAAATTCATACGACCATCAGAGACTTTTAATCAGAAATATACTTTTGACCTGTATGAATTTCTGTAGCCTTTTTTTTAAATTATAATTTTGGGTTAAATAATTATTGATTTCAATCATTATTTTACAACAACAACAACAACAACAAAATCACATAAGATTCCAAACATCTCAAGTGAGACTGCAAATGATTCCACTGTTTAAAACCTTTTCCACATTTATTACTCAGGGTGGCAACAAAACTGTTAATTCAAATGCGAAACATACTGTCTGGGTACATATTCATATGCTACAGGGTAATTTAACAAACCGAAATGCTGTTTATTCCATCGAGCTGCAATGTTCCTTCACTATGTAGATATCTGTGTACATATAGTATTGTGACGTTTGCAAGGTTCACACAAAGAAAGTGGAGCAAGATGGTTGTGATCAACGGGCTTTATTTTACACACACTCTGAGCACAGGCAGGAGGGGAGGTCATTCTCCCAGACCTCCATTTAAATCACGGTTACACACACATAATAAATCTTGCCTATGAAATACTGCTATAATTACCCAGCAGCAGAATAGCTCAGTAATAACATTTACTACACACGCAAGGTAACGTTTCAATTGTCAAAGCATGCTGGGAAACCCCTGCCCCCCTTCACATGACCCCGACGTTACACTCCCCCCCCTTCCCCCCGGAGTGGTTTCTGTCCCCAGAAAAATTAAAGTCCAATTTAGAAGTCCAATACAAACTCATCCAGGTGTCGGGGCGGTCTTCGGCGCCGGCGGCCAACACGTACAGGCCCCCTAGTGTCCATCTGAGTTTCGGTCGCGGTATCTAGTCGGGATGGAAGCTCCGGTTCATCCACCAGCGGTGCAGATGGCCGATACGGGGCGAGACGGTCACGATGAAGGACCACAACCCGGTCCCTTTTTCTAAGCCTCACCCTGTACACCACATCTGACAGTCTCTGCAGGACCACGCATGGCCCCCACCAATGGCTCGCCAGCTTCGGTGATCGTCCTCTCTTCCTCTCAGGGCAGAAAACCCAGACTCGATCTCCCGGTGCAAAGTCCCTCCCCTGGCAGCGGGAGTCATACGCTCGCTTCTGCCGGCCCCCTGCCGCTGCCAGGGCCTCTCGAGCCAGTTCGTGCACCGTGTGGAGATGTTCTTTCAAACAAAAAAAATAATCCAATCCGGGTTTTCCTTCCACCTCCGGCTCAGGGGGGCAACCGAATATCAAATCCACCGGTGTGCGCAGCTCGCGTCCAAACATGAGCGCCGCAGGGGTGCATCGGGTAGATTCCTGAGCCGCCATCCGGTACGCCCACAAAACAAAAGGCAGGTGCAGGTCCCAGTCTCGCTGTCGCTGGTCCACTAGGATAGCGAGCTGGGTGGTGAGGGTCCGGTTGAATCGTTCGACCAGGCCGATCTTATTCTGCGCAAGATGGCGCCCACAGTGGTCGCCATGGTGCTTCGTTGCACCCTTTGTTTGTTTTTGTTTGTCAATTGTGTGTCTGCCTGCTCTTATACCCGTGAAGAGCTTCTAAATATCAGGACTTTCACTCCCATGGACCTACTCCCAGTTTTTTTAGCTCCTGCCGCCAATCTGGTTCATTGCTTGGCTCGAAAAGTGAGAAGGCGAAAGAGAGGAAGACGAGCGGGCGCTCTCGTTCGGCTCCGCAGGAGAGGCACGTGCACGGCTTTGCCTGGCATATTTCTGTCCAATGCCAATTCTCTCTCTAACAAGGTAGATGAACTAAGACTGCTGATGCGTTTTAAAGACCTCTCTACCTCGGCTGTCCTCTGTTTTACTGAGAACTGGCTCAGGGAAAATACACCGGACAGCGCGCTGCGCCTCGAGGGATTTCAGCTGTTTCATGCTGATCGTGACACAGAGCTCTCCGGTAAATCCTCAGGAGGCGGAGTCTGCTTTTACATCAACAGCAGCTGGTGCTCTGATGTAACGGTAATTTCCAAACACTGTTCTCCCGCCCTGGAATTTCTTTTTATTAACTGCAAGCCATTTTATTCCCCGCGGGAGTTCGCTTCATTCATCCTCGCCGCTGTGTACGTCCCTCCCGACGTGGACGCGCGCGAAGCTCAGCGCGCGCTTGCGGATCACATCCAACATACGGAACGGACTTTCCCGGACTCTCTGGTTATTGTGGTTGGCGACTTTAACCAGAGCAATCTGAGCCACGATCTCCCCCGTTAAAAACAGTTTATTAAATGCCCCACCAGAGGAAAGAACACGCTGGATCACTGTTACACCACAGTTAAGGACGTGTATCGCGCTGTTCCCCGCGCTGCGCTCGGACTATTTGATCACGTGATGGTCCACCTCATTCCCACTTACAGACAGAGACTAAAGCTCACTAAACCTGTTGTGAGCACTACGAAAAAATGGACCAGTGAAGCTGAGGAGAAGCTGGAAACGTGCATGGAAATATCTGATTGGGGCATGTTTAAAGGAGCCACGCATGATTTGGATGAGTACACGGACACTGTGAACTCATATATCCACTTTTGTGAGGAGAGCATTCTTCCATCGTGCACCAGGGTGAGGTACTCAAATGACAAGCCCTGGTTCACTGCTAAGCTCAGACAGATCAGGAAGGAGAAGGAAGCAGCGCTGAAAAGTGGAGACAGGGACCGCTACAGGGAGGTTAAATATCGGTTTAACAGAGAGCTGAGGAGAGCTAAATCTGTGTATTTTGAGAGACTCCAGCAGCAGTTCACTGCTAACGACTCGGCTTCTGTGTGGAGAGGACTGAGGCAAATCACCAATTATCGGCCTCAGGCTCCTAAAGGTCAGGATGACAAAGCCCTTTGTCAAAGACTGTCCCAACACTATGCCCGTTTTGACACCTCGTCAGCTGTGTCCAACTCCCCCCCTCCCTCCAGCTCCACAGCCTCCACGGTCCCTACTTCATCAAAGGCAGCTCCCCCCTCCTCCCCCCCTGCCCTTGTCATCAGTGAGCAGGACGTGCTCAGACAGTTCTCCAGACTGAACCCGCGCAAGGCCCCCGGTCCGGACGGCGTGTCTCCCTCCACCCTGAGACACTGTGCGAAAGAGCTGGCTCCTGTCTTCACAGACATTTTTAACACCTCCCTTAAGCTATGCCACGTGCCGACCTGCCTCAAATCCTCCACCATCATCCCTGTCCCCAAGAAGCCACGGATCACTGGACTTAATGACTACAGACCTGTAGCACTCACCTCTGTAGTCATGAAGTCCTTTGAGCGCCTGGTCCTGCCCCACCTCAAGTCCATCACCACTCCCCTCCTGGACCCGCTGCAGTTTGCCTACCGAGCCAACAGGTCTGTAGACGACGCAGTCAACCTGGCCCTCCACTCCATCCTGCAGCACCTGGACTCCCCGGGAACCTACGCCAGGATCCTGTTTGTGGACTTCAGCTCCGCATTCAACACCATCCGCCCCGCTCTGCTCCGGGACAAGCTGTCCCTGCTCAACGTGCCTGACTCCCTTCTGCAGGAGGATCACCGACTTCCTGACGGACCGGAGGCAGCATGTGCGGCTGGGAAAGACTGTCTCAGACTCTGTTAGCATCAGCACCGGATCACCCCAGGGCTGTGTACTTTCCCCCCTACCCTTCTCCCTTTATACCAACTCCTGCACCTCCAGCCACCAGTCTGTCAAGCTGATCAAGTTTGCGGACGACACCACCCTCATCAGGCTCATCTCCAATGGCGACGAGTCCACCTACAGGAGAGAGGTGGCCCAGCTGGCGTCCTGGTGCAACAACAACAACCTGCAGCTGAACGCTCTGAAGACAGTGGAGATGATTGTGGACTTCAGGAAAGTCACAACCCCTCTGCCCCCCCTCACCCTCACAGGCTCTCCCATCACCACTGCTGATTCCTTCCGCTTTCTAGGCACCACCATCACCAGGGACCTCAAGTGGGAGCCGACCATCAGCTCCCTCACCAAAAAGGCCCAGCAGAGGATGTTCTTCCTGCGGCAGCTGAGGAAGCTCAAGCTACCCACCAAGATGTTAGTGCAGTTCTATACAGCCATCATCGAGTCCATCCTCACCACCTCCATAACCGTGTGGTACGCAGGAGCCACTGCCAGGGACAGACTGAGGCTGCAGCACGTCGTGCGCACTGCTGAGAAGGTGATCGGCTGCAAGCTCCCATCTCTCCAGGATCTGTACATCTCCAGGACCCGGAGGCGTGCTGGCCGGATCATAGCCGATCCTTCACACCCTGGTCACGTACTGTTTGCCCCTCTCCCCTCAGGTAGAAGACTTCGGGCCATTCAGACTTAAACCTCCCGTCACATGAACAGCTTCTTCCCCTCTGCCATCAGACTGCTGAACACTAAGTGACTTATTGACTCTCGTGCACTATGTACAGCAGCTCAACCAGACTCATGTCAATCATCACTGTTTTCTTCTTGCATTACCGACTGCACTATATGGTTCTCCACATTATCTGCTGCTCGCTAATATATTTAAACTGCTGACTAGTATTACTCATTCTTATTCTACACTTTATTGCATGTATAGTTTATTTCTTTTATTTTATCATGTTTAATGTTGCAGCATTGCACCGAGACAAATTCCTAGTTTGTGTACTACATGAACAATGGCAATAAATCTGATTCTGATTCTGATTCTGATTCAGGCCGTCGCTCTGTGGATGCAGCGGGGTGGTCCGGGTTTTCCGGATGCCCAGCCGCTTGCAGATCTCTCCGAAGACCTCCGCCTCGAAGTTCCGACCCTGATCGCTGTGCAGCTCCTCCGGTGCGTCGAACCGACAGAACATTTCGTCCACCAGCTTTGATGCCGTCGTCGTGGCGCTTTGGTCCGGGACCGCGTACGCCTCTGGCCACTTAGTGAAGTAATCCATCGCGACCAGCACGTAGCAGTTCCCCCGGTCCATGGTCAGGAAAGGACCCAGGATGTCCACTCCCACTCGCTCCATCGGCGCTCCCACCCGGTACTGCTGCAGGGGAGCGTGGGATCGCTGAGTTGGTCCTTTCTGAGCTGTGCACGTGTCGCAGCGGTGAACGTGGAGCTCCACGTCCTGATGACAACCGGGCCAGTAGAACCGGGCTCGAAGGCGCTGCAGCGTCTTTGTCACTCCGAAGTGGCCCGCTCCTACCGCCCCATGAACCAGCTGGAGTACTTTGGGCCGGAGTTGACGAGGAACCAGCAGCTGCCAGACGTGCTGCTGCCCAGCTGGAGTCTGCCACTGTCGATACACCACGCCCTCGTGGCAGCGGAGGTTGGCCCACTGGGAGTGCAGGGCCTTAGTCTCTGGGTCCAGCGGTGACACAACCTCCCAGGCGGGCCGCTGTCCTGCGTCCAGCCACTGCCGAACCCGCGAAATGACCGGGTCTCTGTCCTGCTCGCTCTGCAGCTGCTGCGTGCCAAGGGCCTCTGTGACGTCATCGCTGGGGAGAACTGCCTGATCATCTGAGGGGCTGCGCGTCGCTGCGTGATTCCTGCTCGCAGCGGCTCGGAGAGCGGCAGCCCGTGGGGCGATTTGGTCCCGATCTTCAGCCCGTTGGCAGTGACGACACTCCTCTGTTGCACAGGGGCGCCGAGACAACGCGTCAGCATTGGCATGGAGGCGGCCTGCCCGATGCACAATCTGGAAATTATAATCCTGCAGTGCCTCCAGCCATCTCGCCAACTGTCCATCCGGTTCTTTGAAGTTTAACAACCAGGTCAGGGAAGCATGATCCGTCCTGAGCTGGAACCTCCCCCCGTACACATACGGGCGGAAATGACGCAGTCCTTGGATGACAGCCAACAGCTCTCTGCGAGTCACACAGTAATTTCTCTCAGCTCTGCTGAGAGTGCGGCTGAAGAAAGCAACTGCCTGCTCTCCGTGTTCTCCCTCCTGGGATAGCACCGCCCCGATGCCCTGGTTGTTGACGTCCGTGTCCACGATGAAAGGGCGGTTCGGGTCGGGATATTGCAGGACAGGGGCTCCGATGAGCGCTGCGCGAAGCTGGGAGAAAGCAGCAGCACAGCTGTCACTCCACTGAAACGTGCGTCCTTTCTGCGTCAGCTGATGCAGTGGGCTGGCGATGGTGGCGAAGTCTTTCACAAACCTCCTATAATAGGAGACCAATCCAAGAAAACTTCTCAGTTCTCCAACGTTCCGCGGCACTGGCCAGTCTCTCACTGTTGCCACTTTTTCTGGGTCGGTGGCGACCCCTGTTGCGCTGACGACGTGGCCCAGGAAGGTGGTCTCCCGCCGGAACAGGTGGCATTTCTTAGGGTGTAACCATAGCCCCGCCTGCTGGATGGCTCCCAGCACCTCTCGGAGATTTGACAGGGCGCTGTCAAAATCAGCTGCATGCACCAGTAGGTCATCCAGGTAAACAACGCAGCAACTCCGGGGCACGTGAGCCAGCACTCGCTCCATCAAGCGTTCAAAGGTGGCCGGAGCGTTGCAGAGTCCAAACGGCATCACTTTAAACTGGTACAGTCCCTGCCCGATGGAGAAGGCTGTTTTTTGGCGTGTTGTGTTGGGTTCTTTTATAAATAAAGACTGCTGCTTTGGGTGAACATGGAGCCTCCTTTATTGACTGGCTGCAACACATTAACACACAAACTCCGCCATATTATTCTCTATCATGCTGTACTCCTGACAACATCCGGTCTGTGTCGCCCCCTAGTGGCTCCACATATGTAATACTTAGATTACACCACATCCCCCTTACTGAAGCCAAGTTGACCCCTTTAGCTGAAAAACAAAATACATTTCCACATGAAATCATTCCTGCTCACCTTGGTCAACTAACTATGATGGGCGATCTAACTTTTCTAACCCTTTTTCTTTTTAAACACTTGTACCATGCATGAGAACATTTTTATGCAGAAGCCTCTTATATCACATTTTTTCAACATTTCAAGAACTCAAACTCTGCATCTCAGAAATAGCAATACATAAGTTTTACAGATCCAGTCTTTGTGGTTTCTTCACTTCTCTGCCTGATCTTGTTCTCATGATGGCAGGTGTGCATTCCTGAGTCTGAGTTTCTGTGGAGGTTTCCTCAGACTAGACGTCCTGTGGAGTCTCCATTTGGCTCTCTGGAGAAGGCATAGGCACTAAATGGCTGCGATTCCTCCTCAGTGTTCCTTGTGGTCCACTGATGACATAAGACCGTGGAGTTTTGTGGACAGATGTCACTGTGCCCTGTGCTTTTGCATCTGTAATCCAAACAGAGTTTCCGGGTAACAGTTTATCCAAATCTCTCGTTCTGTGTCTTTTATTAAAGTATTCTGTTTGCCTCATCCGTCTCTCCTTTTCCACGTGACGAATTTGTTGCAGATTCGGCACGCATGGCTGCAAGGCCTCTGGAAGCATTAGCAGGGTGGTACGAAGCCTACGCCCCATGAGAAGCTGTGCTGGGCTGTAGCCATTTGCCAATGCTGTGGTTCTGTAGGCTAACAGTGCTCGGTATGGATCACTGGCTTTTTTGATAAGGTTTTTGACTGTTTGGACAGCTCTTTCTGCCTCACCGTTACTTTGGGGGTACCTGGGACTACTGGTCACGTGCTCAAAACAGTACTCCTTTGCAAAGTCTTCCATTTCCTGACTTGCGAACTGCGGGTCGTTATCCGTGATCAGTATCTCCAGTATTCCGTGACGTGCAAACATAGACTTTAAATGCACAATGACATTGGCAGAGCGAGTTGGGCTGAGCTGGGCAATCTCTATATACCTAGAGAAGTAGATCAATAATAACAGGTAGTTTTTGTCTTGTAGCGTGAACAAATCAGCTCCCAACTTCTGCCATGGCCTTTCTGGTAAATCTGTGGGCATTAAAGGCTCTCTCACATTAACTCTTTCCTGTATGCACTGTCTACATTTGAGTACAACTTCGCTGATCTGGTTGCTTAAACCTGGCCACCATACAGCCTGACGGGCGCGCTCTCTGCATTTAACCACCCCCTGGTGGCCCTCATGTATCTTGTCCAAAACTGCATTTCTCATGTTAGCAGGGATAACTAACCTCGTGCCTCTCAGTAGTAGTCTGTTATGCACACTCAAAACGGCTCTCTCAGACCAGTAGTGCTTCACCGCTCCCTGTAGCTGGTTACGATCCGGCCAGCCTTCTGTGCAGTATTTCATGACTTGTGAACAGACGCTGTCAGACTGCAGTTGCTCTTGGAGATCTGCAAGATATTTGCTGCTTGTAGGGAGTCCCTCTAGCACAGAGTCAACATAAATGTTAGTGTCCTCCATAAGATCTGTGTCTGTGTGAGTAACACTGTTTGTGAGCGGTAAGCGTGAGAGCGTGTCGGCAGTGGTTAGACTTTTGCCAGGGATGTGCTTTATAGTGTATGAGTACCTCATTAGGTGCATACGAAATCTCTGTATACGCGGTGGAAGCGCATCCAAAGCTTGTCCTCCCAGCAGGCTCACTAGTGGCTTATGATCAGTTTCTAGTTCAAAGTGCAGACCCAGGATAAAGTCATTGAATCTTTCGCAGGCCTACGTGAGAGCCAGTGCTTCTTTTTCCAGCTGTGCGTAGCGCTGCTCTGTAGGTGTCAATGATCGGGAAGCGTAAGCAACTGGTGACCACACGTCTCTCTCCTTCTGTAGCATGACTGCCCCCAATCCGTATGAAGAGGCATCTGCAGATATTTTCTGTGGTTTGTTTGGGTCATAGAGCTGCAATACAGGAGCAGAGGACAGTTCTTGTTTGAGATTACAAAACGCATTTTGTTGTTCATGCCCCCAGTACCACATGTTCTTTGTTGAAAGCAAGTCTCTCAATGGTTTGTCCTTTTCAGAAAGGTTCGGAATGAACTTCCCCAGCTGGTTCACCATTCCGAGAAAGCTCCTGAGCTCACTCACGTTGCTTGGCTCGTTCATGTCCTGAACAGCTTTGGTTTTGTCTGGATCAGGCCTCATTCCTTCTGCTGAAACAATAAACCCAAGAAATTTGACCTCTCTTTTGCCAAACTCACATTTTGACATATTCAACGTAACGCCGGCTTTCTCCGTGCGCTTCAAGACAGCGTGCAGTCTTGCGTCGTGCTGCTCCTTCGTGGATCCCCAGACCAGGATATCGTCCACGTGACAGACGACTCCGTCGAGACCCGATGTAACCTCTGTCACCATCATGACAGAGGTTACATCTGTCATGATGGAAATGTGGAAATGTGGAAATGTGGAAATGTTCAGGAGCACTGGAAATACCAAATGGCAAACGGTTGAAGTGGTATCTGCCAAATGGCATAATGAATGTGGTGAGAAAGGCCGACTCTTTAGACAGTGGTATTTGCCAAAATCCCATATTTGCATCAAGCTTTGAAAAATACTGAGCACCTGTGAGCATGCCTAGCGTTTGGTCCACAGACGGGAGGATGTATCTTTCGCGACACACTGACTCGTTTAAAGGTGTCATGTCCACACAGATACGTACCTTTTCTTTGTCCTTTTTGGGAGCTACAACCATGCCACAGCACCAATCTGTTGGCTGCTCCACGCGACTGATGACTCCCAACTTTTCCATCCTCTTGAGCTCTTCTTTCACTTTACCCATGAGCGGCAGTGGCACACGCCTTGGCACCTTGAGCGAAAAGGGCTTAGCATCAGGTTTCAGTTTAATTGTGTATGGCTTTTCAACAAGCCCAAGTCCATCGCATAACTTGGGGTACGCTTTTCTCACTGTCTCTTGGTCTATAGTGTCAATTCTGGCAATTAGTTTCAGTCTCACGGAAGCTGTTCTACTCAGTAGTGCCATGCGCAGATTTTTGACAATATAGATTTTCTCAGTAGCGCTCTTGTCACCGTATGTAATAGTCTCTGTCATAGACCCCAACACGGTTAGTGCAGTTCCACCCGGTCCGTAGAGTGGTTTTTGTGCCTTTTCCAACTGTTCATTTTTCTTCTTGAAGGTTTCAAATGTTTGTTCAGAAACCGCTGTGACGTCCGCTCCGGAATCTAACTTAAAAGTCACTTTATTTCCTCTCACATTTATGTCTGCCAGCCATGGATCCTCCCCTAGATCCACTTCACCCAGAAAAAGTCTGTCTGCATTGTCAGTGATCTCATTCACAGTTGGGTTGGACCTACAGACTCTAATATAGTGTCCACGTTTTTTACAGTTATGGCATTCCGCGTTTTTAGCTGGGCACTGTACTGCTGCATGTGCTGGTGCTTTGCCACACTTGGAACAAACTTTACTGTCTTGTTTTGTCTGCTGAGGCCTTGAGGACTTAATCTGTTTTTGTTCTTTGATTATGAACTTGTTTGGCTTGGCTTTTCTGATGTGTACCGCATCCACGGCTGTTCTGTTAATGCTAGTTTCACCTCTTAGGTCAGTTTGTTGTCGTTTTATTTCTTCAGATTGTCTTGCCATTGTTATAGCTTTAGCTAGGGTAAGATCTTTGTCAAGCTGCATTCTTTCTGACAGCGACGAATCTTTTAGACCCACTACAAGCCTGTCTCTCAAGAGGTCATCATGAAGTGCACTGTACTCACAGTTTTCTGCCAGTGCATAGAGTGCTGTTATGAACGAGTCTACTGGTTCTGCCGGCTGTTGCACTCGCTTGTTGAATTTTGCTCGTTCATAAATCACGTTCTTTCTGGGAACGAAATGTCTATCAAAGGCTGTTTTAACGGCATCGTACTGCTGGCGCTGCACACTCGTTAGCTCGAGCCCTCTTAGCACGTCGTCAGCCTCATCTCCCATGCAATAAACCAGCGTATTTACTTGGTTCGCCTCAGATGAGTTATTCAGGTTACTTGCCAGTCTAAAACGCTCAAACCGTCTTATCCACTTTTCCCACTCTTGGGGTCTCGCAAAATCGAAGGGCTCCGGTGGTTTAATGGTGAAGGTTGCCGCTGGAGTAGCCGCCGCCATTACTGGATCAATTGGCGCAGCTGCAGCTCTTTGAACTTCGTCTGGCATCGCCGCTAGCCGGTTGCAAAGCTGACTTTTCTCACCTCAAAGCGCACCAACTTCTGACACCATGTTGTGTTGGGTTCTTTTATAAATAAAGACTGCTGCTTTGGGTGAACACGGAGCCTCCTTTATTGACTGGCTGCAACACATTAACACACGAACTCCGCCATATTATTCTCTATCATGCTGTACTCCTGACAACATCCGGTCTGTGTCGCCCCCTAGTGGCTCCACATATGTAATACTTAGATTACACCACAGGCGGGCCTCAGGTGACAGCTCTACCTGCCAATAGCCGCTGCGTAGATCCAGCGAGCTAAACCAACTGGAGCCGGCGATGTGGTCCAGTGCGTCATCGATGCGGGGCAGGGGGTAGGAATCTTTCCTGGTGGCGTCGTTCAGGCTCCGGTAATCCACGCAGAACCGCCACGACCCGTCCTTCTTCTTGACCAGCACCACAGGCGCCACCCAGGGGCTGCTGGAGGGCTCAGTAACATCTGCCTCCAGCATTTCTTGCACTTTTTGTTCTGCCGCTGCCCGCCTTGAAAAGGGCAGCCGGCGTGGGTGGAGTCGAATCGGCCTGGCCTCACCGGTGTCGATCTCGTGCTGCACCAACCCGGTCCGGCCGCATTCCTCATCCTTCGTGGCAAAAACACCCATGTAATAGTTCAATAGCTCCCACAGCTGGCGTCTCTGTTCCGGGTCCAGCCCGCTGCAGCTCCGCTGAAATAATTCCTCCACCGCCTGCTGCGTCTCTGCTGACACGTTGACCCCTCCCCTTGCTGTCCCTGTGTGCGTTCGTGCTCCCTCTGTCTGCGCTGGTGACGTCATCGTGTCCGGTCCTCGCGGTGGCCCGCCTGGTCCGGTCTGTCTTGGCGATCCCTCGATTGCGCGGGCCCCCGTGTCCCTTCCCTGGGTTCTGCTGTGGTGCGTGATGGTCTGTTTTCCCAGCTGGAGGGACGGTCCCGCGGTGTGGATCTTGGCACGCCAGGCTGTGAGCAGGTCTAGTCCAATAATACAGGGGTCTTGGATGTCAGCCAACCAGAACGGGTGTCTCGTGTTCTGACCGGCCACCCCCACCACCAGCACTCTCCGCCCCCTCAGTCGGGCGCGCTCACCGGTAGCCGTGGTGACGCAGCGCTCGGTGGGTTCCCACCCCTGCGGAGCCGTCTTGCTTGTGCCTGGCAGCACACCGGGTCGAACCAAGGAGATTGTAGAGCCGGTGTCAACCAGGGCCCGGATCGACGTCTTCCCCAAGCTGCACTGTAGATACATCGCTGGAGAGTGTCCAATTCGGCCCATGCTCGGTGCCGGCTCCTCGGGGGAAACATCTGCTGGAGGTGGCCTGTCCCCGTTCACGCCACCTCGCTCTAGTTTAACGCCGGCGAGGGGCCGGTTTGTTGTGGGGTGGGTGCGGGGCAGTATCGTGCGATGTGTCCCATCTCTCCGCAGCGGAAGCATCCTTCCTCACTCCGCCGCGGCCATCTTCTCCGTGGTCGTGCCGCCGTGGTCTGCCGTAATTCCTCCTCCTCCCCCTCGCTTCGGCTGTGCATTGGCGCTTCAGTTGTGCGATTTATTAGCGGCTCTGCCCACTCTGCTTCTGCCACTGCAGTCTTCCAGTCGCTCGCGGTGTGGAGCCGTACGTGGTTCTGGAGCTGGGCCGGGCGGAGACCTTGGATGAAACTCCGGAGGGCGAGCTTCTCTACTGCCTCCGGTGCGAAATCTGGGTAGCTGCGCTGGGTTAACAGCCATATGTCTGCAGCATAGGCTCCTAGTTTTTCCTGGTGGTTCCGGCGGCGGCGGGTCAGTTGTTCTTGGGCGTGCTCAGCATCCGCTATTCTCCCAAATCGTCTCTGGAGAGCCCCTTGTAGTGCTGGCCAGCTGTAACGCTCCTCGGGCCGGAGATCAGAGAGCGTGCAGAGGGCTTTCCCTTCCAGGGCCAGCGCGACCTGTACTGCGGTTTCCTCCAGCGACCAGCCGTTCAGCACCGCAGTCAGCTCGACCTGTGTCAGGTAGTCGTCCAATGTGGCTTCGCCGTTGAAATGGGGAATCTTGGCCCGCTGTCGAACAGGTGGGGTGGTCGTCTCCTGATCGCTCGCCACTCCTGATCGCCGTGGAGTCGCCAGCCTGTCCTGTCCTGAGAAGGGTGGAATGTTTGCTCTGTTCCGCCCGCTCTGTCTTGAAAAAGACAGGAGGCGGGGTGCGCTGGCCCCGTCGGGTCTGCCGCTTCGTTTGGCCCGGCTCCCGGCTCCCGGTGGTGATGCCTCGGTCTCATCGTCCATCATCAGCTGGGCAATGGCCTGCTCCAGCTGCTGGATCTCCATTCTGATCCTGGCTTCCATTTGCTCCATCCCACTTCTGACACCAGTGTGACGTTTGCAAGGTTCACACAAAGAAAATGGAGCAAGATGGTTGTGATCAACAGGCTTTATTTTACACACACTCTGAGCACAGGCAGGAGGGGAGGTCATTCTCCCAGACCTCCGTTTAAATCACGGTTACACACACATAATAAATTTTGCCTATGAAATACTGCTGGGTAATTATAACACAGTTATAATTACACAGCAGCAGAATAGCTCAGTAATAACATTTACTACACACACAAGGTAACGTTTCAATTGTCAAAGCATGCTGGGAAACCCCTGCCCCCCTTCACATGGCCCTGACGTTACAGTATGTATATTCATCTACTGCTTTAGCTAACCAGTTCTTATTATCTTATTAACTATTGCTCTGAGTGCTGCTATTCCTTTGCTGTTGTAATCCTGTAATTTCCCCATTGTGGGACTAATAAAGACTTATCTTCTTATAAAGAAGTGGCCTCTCACTTTTGAGTGTTCTCATGTGATTTTATTTTTCCACGTTTTACAAGGAAAAGGCTTCTCACTTGTATAATTCTTCATGTGACATTTGAAGCGACTACAGTCATTGACATTTTCTCACCATTTCACAAGGTAAAAGGCTTCTCAACTATGTGAATTTTCATATGAATTTTTAAAGTTTTTTTCTGGCTGAAATATTTTCCACGTTTTACAAGAAAACGGCTTCTGCTATACTGTACCTTTGCTGCTGCAATCCTGTAATTTCCCCATTGTGGAACTAATAAAGGTTTATCTTATCTTATACAACAACTAGTTCCGACCAAACAATTTGATTGGACAATAAGGATTCCAGGAGTTTCTAAAATCCACGATAATTGCACACCACATTTTACTGGGTATGTATCACTCTGCTTCAAAGGTGTTCATGTAACTGTTCACAACTAACACTAATTTACTGTCAATTAACTCTCAGTGACAACTGCAATACTGTGTTGAATACCTTAATTTCCAGAGTGAGGCACTGTTTGAAAAAATTTCTTATCTGGCCCAGAAGCACCACTCTTTTGAAAAAGAAAAGTTAAATTTAGTTTACAGTTTGCCCTTGTGTAAACACTTTGAAACAATTTCACGTCTGTTTAAATATTGTCAAGTGCACAAGTAATAAGCTTTTACAAAACATATACCTGTTTAATCGGTACTGCAGAAGACCCGAGATTTAAACGTAGCCAATACCGGCAGCTAACTGGCAGCTAGTAGTTAGTATGCTTGTGATTTAGCGCACTTGACTCACTTTTCTTTGCATTTTCAGATGAAACAAAGAGTCCATCGCCATAAAGATATTGTGGTTTGTGAATCGAGACAATAAATCCAACTCTAGCACTGCCTGCATTTTTAATTTGTTTTCATGTGTGTGAAATGACAATAGGAGTCTTCATGCTGATTAAGATGTTTAGCAACAGTTACTGGCTACACTTAGAAGGGACTATTTTTTTCCTCAGCTGCACAAAGTAACTGGTTAAACAAACAAATCATAATATGTTGTCCAGTATTGCTGTCATTTAATAAATAGTGCTTGTGGAACTGTTGCATTAAAGCAAAATTACACTTGAGGTCGTTACGGTATCATGAATATAGTAACTGCAGATGCCATACTTATCACACCCGCAGTTGCTATATTTACTGATACCACATTCCCTCTTGTGTGATATTGCTTCATTATCTTCTCATCAGTATGAGTTAACATGTGAAAATTCAAACTACTCTTCTGTCTGTAATATTTTCCACGTTTCACAAGAAAAGGGTTTCTCACCTGTATGTGTTCTGTGAATTTTCAAACTACAACCCCGACTGACACATTTCCACATACGTATTTCACAAGAAAGGAACTTCTCACTGTTTTATTTATTTGCATCTCATTTCCTTACAAGTGCAATGGGCCCCAACCAGGGGTCTATGATTACACTTTAAATCAAAAAGCTTTGTATCCAAGGGCTCTCTTTAAGATAGAGACTGTTCCTCTGATTGCTGAGATCTGTATTTCACAGATGCTAGGGCAGCCGGGTATTGCTTGTAGATATTTTTTCAAGTTCTTCTTAACCATCCCAGTTGCTCCCACCACCACAGGTATAATATCTGCATCCTGCAGATTCCAGGTGCTCCTTAGGTCGTTTTTGAGGTCTTGATATTTTGTTATTTTTTCTCTTTCTGCTCTGTTGAGGCCGTAGTCGTTTGGTATGGTTACATCGATTAATTTGGCAGTTTTGTCCTTTTCGTTCAAGATAACTAGGTCCGGTTTTATTGCTCCTCCTTCAATGTGTCTTCCAGTTGGGATTTCCTTGTCATAAAAGATGGTAATATCTCTGTTGGAGCTAAATGGCTCTGGATCGTGCTCCCATACTGGTCCTTTTACTTCTATTTTGAATTCTTTGCATATTTTCCAGTGTATATAACGGCAGATCTTGTTGTAAGATAAGATAAGATAAGCCTTTATTAGTCCCACAACGGGGAAATTCCAGGATTGCAACAGCACAGGGATAGCAACACTCAGAGCAACAATCAGAAGGCAAGAAAAAACAAGCAGTGTAGTTGTGGCGAGCAGTGTAGTGTCCATCGGCCATGGGGACCTGGCAGCCGGAGAGCAGGTGGCTTACACTCTCCACAGAATCAACATTTGTCACTCTGTGACAATCCTGCCATTTTTTTAAAACCATTGGTTAGAAGTCCCTGGTCTTGTGCTCCAACCACTAGTCTCTCCTCGTCGTACCCCAGATCTCCATTCCTGATCCAGCGCAATGTCTCTTCCCTATCAATATAATCCTTATTGAGTTCCTCCTGGAAACGTCCTGCTCACTTATGTTGTTTCCATCTTTCTTTTCTTTCCTCCTGTGTCCTTTTGCTGTATTTTTCTCTCGTCTTTCTAGCTATTTTTGTTGCTGGGTTTTGCTGACTGGCTTTCATGTTATCTAATAAATCTGCTGCAAAGGTCTCGGCTTGTTTAGTTATGGATGTGTTAATACTGAGGGTTTCATGATGTTGGGTGACCTTTTCCACCGTCTCATCATTAGCGCTTTTTAGGTATTGACCAACGCTTATTATTGTTGCCCTGTAGGCCTGGTTCATTTCAATTAGGCCCAGCCCTCCCTCTTTACGTGGCATATACAGTATATCCTATCTAGGCATTGGTTTCTGTATGTTACCTTATGAAGGGTTAGGGTCTTCCTGGTCCGAACATCCAACTTATCCAGTTCCCCCTGTGGCCAGTCTATCACCCCAAATCCATATGTGGCAACTGGTACTGCCAACTGGTTTATTGCAGTGATCTTATTTTTAGGTGTTAAATTTGATTTACAGATTTTCTTTAGGCGATGTTGGTATTCTTTTTTGACCATTTCCCTCATTTTTCTGTGTTCAATAGTTGTGTTTTCTTCTATGCCCAGATATTTATATGCCGATTCCCCTGCCAGGTCTTTGATATGCTTACTGTCTTCTATTTGGATGTTTTCTGATGCTGTTTTCTTTCCTTTTTTTATTGTACATTTTGCACACTTGTCAAGTCCAAATTCCATGCAGATGTCTTTTGAAAACATGTGAACGGTACTGACAAGTTGATTCAGTTTCTGTTCAGATTCTGCGTAGAGCTTGAGGTCGTCCATGTAGAGCAGATGATTCACTCTCTTGCTCCCTTTTCTTGTTCTGCCTTTGCTTAAGTCATACCCGATGTCAAGGTCTGATAAGATTTTGCTTAAGGGGTCAATACACAGACAGAAGAGCAGTGGCGAAAGGCTGTCCCCCTGGAATATTCCTTGCTGGATCCTGGTGTCTGGGATTGTTATTTGTCCTTCTTTGTGGTTAAGCGTAATTGTGGTTTTCCACTTAGCCATCTGGACCTCCAGAAAAGTTTTAATCTCTGGGCTGATGTTATACAGCTCCAGACAGCGTATTATCCAGGAGTGGGGGATGCTGTCGAATGCCTTTTTGTAGTCGATCCACGCCATGCTTAAATTTCTCTCACGCCTCTTGCAGTCTTCCAGGATGGTTTTATTAATGAGCAGTTGCTCTTTGGCTCCCAGCTTATTTCTTATACAGCCTTTTTGCTGTGGTTGCAAGTAGTTTTCTGCGTCCAGATGTTCATAAATGGCCTCAGTAATGATTCCTGTCAGCCATTTGTATGTGGTCGGGAGGCAACAGATGGGTCTGTATTTATTGACTTGTTGTGTTTCAAGACTCTTGGGCAGGAGTATGGTGTTTCCATATGTGAGCCACTCTGGTGCTTCTTCCTCTCCCCTAACAAGTCGGTTAAATGCCTCTGCGTAGTGTTTGTGTAGTGCTGTTATCTTTTTGAGCCAGAAGTTTGGTATTTTATCTATTCCAGGGGATTTGAAGTTAAGGTATTTCCTGATTTTTTCTTGAGCTGTTTCTTCTGTGATTTTTAATGAGGGCATCTGTTGTTTTCCTTTATTTTTCTCAGCAATGGTTTGAATCCAATTATTATTTTTATGTTGAACTGGGTCCTCAAACAGATTTCTCCAGAATGTTTCCAGTTGGGTTTTTTCAGGAGGTACCTCTACTTCGATAGTTTCATCTATAAACCTCCTGTAGACTTGTTTTGGGTTCTGTGCAAATAATTTATTATCAGTTTTGAGTTCTCTCTCCGTTGCCTGTTTCTGATTTGCGCTGCTAGGGCCTTGACTTGCGCCTGGTGCTCTGCTATTTTTCCTATTATTTGCTCTTTCCTAATGTTGTATTTTTCTTGGATTCTGTTGATTACTCTCAGTAATTTAGTAGTGCAGTTTTGGTTCTGTATGTAATAAGTCATTTGAGAAATTTCTGCCCTAAATCGATTAATTTTTCCTTGAAGTTTATTTTTCCAAATGGGTGTGGAGATTTTTGTTTTGGTTTGACGTTCAGTTTTTTCTTTATGCTGTGGAGCTAGCTTACTCTGCACATACCACGTTGCACCAAAGTTTATGCAATTAAGCTCTGTCAGACTGACCCCCTGAGGTACAAATTCACATAGGCCTCTGTTGACCTTTTGCAGTAGTAATTTGAATTCTTTATTCTCTTTAAGCTTAATTAATTTAGGACGTTCTTTCGTTGTCATTTTTTTTTGTTTCTTCTATTTTGTTGGCAAGTTCCTCTTCCATTTCTAGTTGATGTTGGCTCATTTCTATTTGGGGGTTGATCTGTTTCCTTATTGGATCCTGGTCTACACTCCCCCTTGTTGCTTCATCAGGATGTTCTGATTCTGAGCCAGAAGTTGCAGGGGATTCACCTGGGTGGCCTGGTGGCACCTCTGTAGGGTGTGTTTGACGAGGTTGTTCCAGAGGTTTTTCAATTAGTGGTAGTGGTAGTGGACACTCAACTGGGCAGATGTTATTCTGTGCCATTTTTCCTATTTCAGTGTGCATGTACTCCAATTGTTCCTCTGTGAAGTACCTTTGGGTGAGGAAGTTGTGTCTCTGGGTTGTGCGTTTGGCTCGGGGTACGCCAGTTTTATCCGGGCAGTGATGGAAAAAGATTCGCTGCCACTCATTGCATCGTTCCCGCTGGTTGCTGTATTTCATCTTGGCGTACTCGGTTGCCCATATTAAAACCCATCTTTCCTCCATGCTCCACTGACTTTGTTTGTATTCTTGTTGTTCAAATAGGTTGGCATCTTGATAATCTTTTATTGCTTGGGCTTGAGCTTCATATTTGATCTTTTCTATTTCTTCTTGTTCTAAGTATTTTGAGACCTGAGAGACTATAGATGTTAATTTGGAGGTGGTGGTGGCTGCTTTCTTTTCTGGTGGTAGCTCGGATTCTCTGATCTTCTCCTCAAATATATGCTTTTTCCTTCTGCCCCACTTCTCATACCTTGAATAGGCGTAGCAGGACAGAATAATTTTCTTCTCATCAAGGGACCATTTTACAGTTTCTTCTTTTCTTGTATACCGTTTAGTCCTTTTTTGATCTTGTTAGGGCCCAGGACCAGATCTGTGCTGGTCTGATGGGGATCCCGGTTGAGTGTTTGTGACACTCGAAGACGAAGCTGCACCATCACTCTCAACAGCCCGCCTAGTGCAGAAACGAGCTGAGGCGACCGTTTTATCCTGGTCAGTACCTTTCCAGCATCTTTTTCCTGTATTATTCATTTTTCATATTGGGTTCCTCATCGTCCACGGCTTCTTATTGGTTATTCAAAGCTACCCTCGCCATGATTACTCATATTGAGGGGGTACCCCCATCCGTGACCCGGGGGACGCGCTGGCTAGCCTGAGGGAAAAGGCCACTGTGTGAGTGCTCATGTGATAATTCAAGCAATGTGACTGGCTGAAACATTTTCCACATGTTTCACAAGAAAAGGGTTTCTCGCCAGTATGCGTTCTCATGTGAATTTTCAAACTACAACCCCGACTGAAACATTTTCCACATATTTCACAAGAAAGGAGCTTCTCACCCGTGTGAGTTCTCATGTGATATTTCAAACTATGATCCCGACTGAAACATTTTCCACATATTTCACAAGAAAAAGGCTTCTCACCTGTGTGAGCGCTCATGTGCTCTACAAGTTGTGAGGCATGATTGTTTCTTCCTTGATTAGTATTCTTAGATAAAGGCACGCTGTAAGAGTGGTCATGTCCCTTATGTGTAGCCATCATCACAGTCTCCTGATTCAGGTGAACCTCCTCCCTTTCCCCACTGGTGCCATGTTCATCATCTTCCTCTTGAATCTGTGGTGGATTCTTCTGGTTCAGCCTGGTTTTCCTCTCCTGTTTACAGAGCTGCAGGTCAGAAGAAATCATCTCCTCACAATCATGCTGAAGAGAGATATCTGGACCGGTAAGAGAAAAAAAAATAAATGATCTGATAATAAACAGATATTGACCCATGAGAAACAAATTATATACTGGCATACACAGTTGATGAGTCCAATGGAGAAGGATGATTGAAGCTAGGGCTGTCACGATAATCACAATTATGTAGTACCGCGCTATGGACAAGCCTACTGTGGAGGAAAACGAGCAATCACAACATCCGCGGTGTACGATTTATGCATTGAAGAAAAAAATCAGGATTTTATTTTGAAAACGATAGTTTTGTTTTCGCTTCCTGTGCCTGCCTGTGGAATTATCAGTTAGGCTACAGTGCTTAGCAGAGAAAGTCGAGCTACAAATGCTAACATTAATTGGTTTATGGACCCGTAATGAGGCACAAGCTCTGATGGTGGTCATAGTTTATGTGTTTTACTTAATGTGTACTGTGCTAAAATAAGAAAACTGTAAACTTCACCAGCAGTCAAGACCATTGCCATCACATATTACAGGAATCTGTACAAGGAGTGTTCACTATTTTGTGTGTGTGGCTAAATCTCATTGTTCATTTACAGTACATGCCTATTGATTATTAAATAAACTGTTAAATGTTGAGTGTATTTTTATTGTCAACAACATGTTTGTACCCAGTACTGTGGAAGCTTCCACAGTACCGGGTGCTGCCACTGCCAGCACCATGTGGGGGACTCTCTAGATGGACTTCTTGCTAAATACAGACATGACAGTGAGCACTAAAAAGGCAGTGTGTTATTTCCTTCTGAGGGGAGTGTTTATGATCCTGACAATTGAGCTCTGAGAGCGAAACAACCAGTGCAGAGTGCATTGCTTGTTTGAACGTTGTAGTTGCACTGGTTCCCTGAATAAAGGCTGCGTTTCATACTGAAGTTTTTCCAAAGCTTTATTCAATCACTCATTTTCTGTGGTGTGGACATGAGCAACCAACGATGATACGAAACCATTGATGGAAATATAACACCGTGAAAACTACAAAAAAAAAAAAAAACAACAGACACACACATAAAGATTACAACTAAAACTCTTCCCTTCCAGTCCATAGACAGTCCCCCACCAAGCAATACTGAGATGCCAAACATGCTAGCATAGTGGCAAAGACATTAATAAAGTCCAATAAAATGTCCATATGCATCACAATGTTTAGACAGGTGTTGCAGAAATAAATTATACAATTACAAACAATAAACACAAACCATTTTGTGCCTCTTGAACCATGTATGTATGCCCTGGGATTGTATAATGACAATCCCAGGACATCTCTTACTGCCTCCATTTCCTTCAAACCCATAATGCCTCAGTCACGCCCTTTTATCCCAGTCATGTGACCCACAACCCTCACATAAGTAACTTTATTAACAAAGTGTAAATAAACTGGTTGCCCTTAAAATCATATTTTAACTACTTTTAGCCATAATAATTATTCATCACACATTTCAACAACAATTTTATCAACCAAATAGATTACAAAAACACACCTACAAACTTTACCCTGAAAAACTGTCTCTCTGACAGTTACAAACGTGGCTTTTTGGACAGCAACAAAAGTCATGGAGACAAGAGTCATGCAGGGTCCTGTACGGAGGTTATCCTGTTTAAATAAGCCTAATGTCGCTGCAGTCTCCAACCAGTCTACACACCCTGTCGTTGAAATAATGGAGTTACTGCCACTGCTTTAAGAAAATGATCAAGTTTATTTATTTATTTATTTATTTTCCAACAGAATCAGCAGTTCATACCTGTAGAAAGACAGGAGCTCCACACAATTGTCACACAAGCACAAGCTGAGAGCTGAGCTGCAGCGAGTTTCTCACAGCGACCATTGTTTGCCACATAAGTTATGAACCTGTTTAAATTACGAGACCACAGGGTCCTGAAGACATTTGCAATAATACCACATGTTGCGGTGTTGAGCTATCCACCATCACCACAGGGGGAATTCCTTCACCATGACAGCCCTGGTTGAAGCCCTATGCTTGAGACCAGACGAAGAGGACTAAACATAAAAAAAATACAGTGGAAACCAAAAGTTTACATACATTGCATAAAAAAAAAAAAATCACAACTTTTATTTTGGTCACTGTCTGACATTAAATAAGTCTAAACTTTTCCTGTTTAGGTCAGTTAGGATTACCAAAGTTATTTCTATTTGCCAAGTAATTTTTAGATTTGCGAGACAATCTTGAGAATTTGTGATTACTTTCTTCAAAATCAAAAGTTCACATACATTTCCTCAGTATTTGGTAGCATTGCCTTTAAACTGTGTGACTGGGGTCAAACATTTTGGGTCTCCTTCCACAAGCTTCTCATAATAGTTTGCTGGAATTATGGTCCATTCCTCCTGACAGAACTGGTGGAACTGAGTCAAGTTTGTAGGCCGCCTTGCTCGCACATGTCTTTTCACCTTTGTGATGGACAATCCAAAATAGGGCTGTTGCGATAACCGCAATTATGTAATACCGTGGTATGGACATGCCTACCGCAGAGGAAAACAACTAACCGCAGTGTTCAGTTTTTTGTGTGTGGCTATATCTCGTTGTTCACTTCTGTGCTCCTATTGATTATTAAATAAATTGCTAAATGAAGTGTATTTTTATTGCCAACAGCATGTTTGCACCCAGTACTCTAAAAGCTTCCACAACACACGGTGCTGCCGCCACTGATTGCTGACAGTGGCAGCACTGTTTGGGGCACTCTTTCCAGACAGACTCCAGCAGGCAGTTAGTGGTGAAAGCGTTTGAACTCCTTGTTAAATACAGCCATGACAGTGAGCACTGAAAAGGCACAAAGCATTTTATTTCCTTTTGAGCTGAGTGTGTATGATCCGGACTGTGTATGCTCCTGTGTATGAGCTCCAAGAGCAGTTTGTTTGAATGTGATTTTTCAGACAGCGGCAAAAATCACGGAGACAAGCGCCACGCAGGGTCCTGTACGGAGACTGTCCTGCTTAAATAAGCTGAATGTCACTGCAGTCTCCAGTTCACACACCCCGAAGTTACCACCACTGCTTTATGAAAACAATCTTTTTTTTTTTTTTGAACAGAATCAGCAGTTCATGCTTGTAGAGCACTCCGCGCAGTTGTCACACACACACATAAAGTTGAGAGCGGAGCTGCAGCGAGGTTCTCGCAGCTTCCCTCATTTGCCACATAAGTTATAAACCCTGTTTAAATTACGAGTCCACAGGGTCCTAAAAACATTTACAACAGACCTATAAGAAGAAAGTCGAGGACCATTTTTCTGATAATGATTCGAGATGAGTATGGCAAGGCTTTAACCATATCACAAACTATAAGGGTAGCAGCATCATTTCCAGTGACATCAGCGCCTCACTGGCAGAAGAACTGAACTGCTTTTTCGCACGGTTTGAGGCAAATACACCTCGCCCAGACCCACAGATGTTAGTGAATGCCAGCTCTGATGTGCTTATCATGGGCTGCACGGTGGCGCAGTGGTTAGCACTGCGGCAGCACAGTTTACCCTTGGCCGGGGGATTGTGGGGATCGTGGGATCGTGGGTTCGATCCCAGCCCCCGACCAACAGTGATCTGTGTGGAGTTTGCATGTTCTCCCCGTGTTGCGTGGGTTTACTCCGGGATTTCTCCGGTTTCCTCCCACATGCCAAAAACATGCATGTTAGGTTAATTGGCTGTTCTAAATTGTCCCTAGATATTTGTTTCCTATAGCCCCTTAGAATAGAGGGTGAGTATTAATGAAAGCGCTTTGAGTGGTCTTTGTGACTAGAAAAGCGCTATATAAGTGCAGGTTAGTTAGTTAGTTAGTTAGTTATCCTGCAGGATCATGAGGTGAGACAGACACTGAGAGCAGTTCACCCGAGAAAGGCTACTGGTCCCGATGGAGTGCCAGGAAAGGTGCTCAGAGCATGTGCAGATCAGCTATACTCTGTTTTGACTGACATTTTTAACTTGTCTCTCAAGGCAGCTGTTGTTCCACAGGGTTTAAAATCTGCAGTCATTATTCCTGTACCTAAAAAACATACTATTAGCAGTCTGAATGACTATCGACCAGTAGCATTAACACCGATTGTTATGAAGTGCTTTGAGAAAATGGTATTGAAACATCTTTTGCCTAGTCTCCCCCCAGACTTTGATCGGTACCAGTTTGCCTACAGGCGGAGCATATCCACTGAAGATGCTATTGCTATAGCTCTCCACTTGGCATTCAGCCATTTAGAAGACAAGGGGAGCTATGTAAGAATGTTGTTTGTTGACTATAGCTCGGCTTTTAATACAATTATTCCCAACATTCTCATCACCAAATTGCTTCAGCTTGGTCTGCCTACTCACACTTGCAGCTGGATTAAGGACTTCCTAACAAACAGAAGACAGACTGTTAGACTCGGACCCCATTCCTCCTCTACAGTCATGCTTAACACAGGCTCGCCACAGGGCTGTGTGTTGAGCCCCACTTTGTATTCATTGTACACATATGACTGCATACCTGTTCATCCCACAAACATTATAGTGAAGTTTGCAGATGACACAACAGTAGTGGGGCTCATATCTGGAGGAGATGAGTCCGCATACAGAGATAAGGTCCAGAAACTTGTGAGATGGTGCTCAGATAATAATCTGCTATTGAATACAAAAAAAACAAAAGAACTCATTATTGATTTTAGGAAGCATAGCAGTGAGCCGCCTCCTCTATATATAGGCAAGGAGTGTGTGGAGAGGGCGGAGGCTTTTAAGTTTCTGGGTGTTCATATTTCTCACAACCTTACCTGGGCAGTTAACACCATAGCTACGATAAAAAAAGGCTCAACAACGTCTACACTTTCTGAGGCTCCTCAGGAAGAATGGCCTGAATGCACAGTTGCTGGTTTTATTTTATCGCTCTGCTATTGAGAGCATTCTGTCATATGGCATCACGGTTTGGTATGAGGGCTGTTCAGCCGCAGACCGCAAAGCCTTCCAGAGAGTGATCGAGACTGCGCAAAAAATCACTGGCTGTTCTCTTCCTTCTCTGGAAGAGATTTCCAGGTCTCGGTACCTCAACAGAGCTACTGCCATCATTAAAGACTGTGCTCATCCAGGCCATGATTTCTTTCACTTGCTCCTCTCGGGAAAGCGGTACAGATCCCATAAAACCCGGACTACCAGGTTTAATCATAGTTTTTTCCCAGCAGCAGTACGTATTTTGAAAGGATTTATGTAACACGCACAGACTGCTGATATTATTTTGTTATTTTTGGTTATTTTGTGGCAATAACCCTGTGTGTATAAGCTGGTCTTTTATATTTATCGCTCAGTATGTTTCCATTATTGCTACGTACATATTGTATTCAACTTTTAGGTAATATTGTTTCAAGCATTATTTATTGTTGTAATTATAAGAAGTGTGATAGTTTGTTTTTAGGGAGCAGCATCTCAATTTCGTTGCATTGTTTATTAACAATGAAATGACAATAAAGGCACTTTGACTTTGACTTTGAATAGTACAGCATACCGCAATGTTCAGCTGTCTACCCTCACCGCAGGGGAAGTTCCTCTACTGCAACAGCCCTAATCCAAAATATTCACTTTGTTGTCCTCAAGCTACTTTGTAAGTAATTTGGTCCTATGTCTTGGGTCACTGGTCATTTGGAAGACCCATTTGTGTCCAAACTTTAACTTCTTGGCTGAGGTATTGGGATGTTGCTTCAATATTTTCACATAATGTTCTTTCCTCATGATGCCATCTATTTTGTGAAGTGCATCATTCCCTCCTGCAGCAAAAAAACATCCCCACAACATGATGCTGCCACCCCCGCACTTCACAGTTAGGATGGTGTTCTCAGGCTTGCAAGATTCCCCCTTTTTCCTCCAAATGTAAGAATGGTCATTATGACCACAGTTCAATTTTAGTTTCATCAGACCATAACACATGTCTCTGAAAATCTCTTTATATTTGAGTATGGTGGACAGAAAACCTTGACCCACTCCTATCGGGAATATCATCTCACCTTTACCGGATCCTGGCTGCTCCACCTTCCCGGCAGAAGTATCACCAAGGTAAATGCGGTGGTTGGCTGGTGGAACTAAAGCTCTCCCTGGTGTGCTCTGCTGTTTTCCGGACAGAGTACAGATTATTTTCTTGTCTGTTTGTGTCTTGGCACTCCCTGGATCCCATCGATGCCTGACTGCTACCTGTGACTGGCTTCAATCAGGTGCTCTGGCCCCACCACCCCTGCTCTCCCTGATTTTGTCAGTGGGGTGAACTCTGGAACCTGAGGCCGCTGTGTTGGGCTCTCTGGTCCGCTCCACCACAGGCTCCAGCTCCTGCCAGGATTGGCCTAGTAAATGCCAGATCACTGGTAAATAAATGTTTTATCCTCAGGGATTCCTTCACCTTCCGTGGACTGGATTTCCTCTGCATATGTGAGACTTGGTTGAGTGTTGATGACTGTAGCCCTTGTTCTGAACTTTTACTGGCTGGTTGCTCTTAACTTCATGCGGATGTCGGGCTGAGAAGGAGGAATAGAAACTATTTATAAAAAATGACAATAAATGTAAGCAGTGCTTTTTATCATCTTCTTTCTCCAGCTTTGAAATGACTTTATTTGAGGTGGGTCATGCTGACCCAGTGCTGTGCGCTGTCATTTACTGACGCCCCAGATACATGACTTTGCTGATTTTCTGGCTGAAATTATGCCAAAGTATGATCGAGTCCTTATTGCTGGAGATTTTAATATCCATGTGTGCTGTCCGGATAAGCCACTGGTGAATGACTTTTTAAACCTTATTTATTCTTTTAACCTGAAACAGTTTTTATCTGGTGGTCCTACAAATGAACACGGACACACATTAGACCTTGTTCTCGCTCATGGTTTATCTGTGTTTAACCTGGAGATCTCTGACAATGTGTTCTCTGATCATATATCGAGATAATTTTATGCTGCCTTCTCCTGTACCAAAGCTGAAACCTGCACTCCTACTCGGCTTTGTTGGACTTTTAACCCCTCCACTGCTGGTCATGCTTCCGCTGCTTTTACCCAGCTCTGTGCGCCCCCTGACATTCTCTCTGACATGGAGGAGCTTCATTTCTGGTTTTATTCCTCCTGCCAAGCCATCCTGGACTCTGTGGCTCCATTAAAAATTTAGCAGCCCAGAGCCAAACTCGAGCCATGGTTTAACGACAGAACTCGGGCAGTCAGAAGGGAGCGCTGCAAAGCTGAGAGCAGGTGGAAGAAGGAGAAGCTGTAGGCATCTAGTCAAATTTTAAAGGACTGTTGGCATTGTTACCAGAGTGTTGTTAAAGAGGCTAAAAGGGAACATTTGTCTAATAATATTGCATCTAACAGTCATAACCCACGTGTGTTATTTAAGACCATTGACTCTGTTTCTTAATGCCTCACCGACTGTCATTATAGAAGCATCATCTGAAATGTGCAATGACTTAACATTTTTTTTTATTGATAAGGTCATCACTATTAGGGCTCTCATTCCAGCTCCTGCCTCTGACCCCTCTGTGTCTGTTCCTTGCTCTGCTATCTTTAATCAGTTTGAGAACTCAAAAAAAAACTTTTCTCCAGTTGTCATTATGGGGTATTGTGTGTAGAATTTTGAGGAAAAACATGAATTTAATCCATTTTGGAATAAGGCTTTAACATAAAATTAGGAAAAAGTGAAGTGCTGTGAACACTTTCTGGATGGGCTGAAATTTATCTACTTTCACTACCGCTACTCCTTCAGACTTTACTGTTGCACCTGCCTCCTCCTTGGAAAGCAAGATGGCAGCAAATAAACTTGGTTCGGCCTGGGCCAGTATGAAAACTATTGCAGGCCTTCAGAGCACAGAGCGCAGTAATCGTGTGTTTTTAGATGGTTTTAGTTCAGACACAGAGCTGGCTAATGCTCTTAATTGTTTTTATGGTCGTTTTGACTCCTTTGATTTTAGCACAGAAATCCAAGATTTGAAACAGAAACTCAAAGACAATCAGCACTTTAATATTGAGATGCAGGATGTTAAAAGGGAATTCCGCGCTGTAAAAGTGAACAAAAGTCAGGGCCCTGATAATATATGTGGACGCCTGGTAAAGTCCTGTGCACATGAACTGAGTCCTATATTTCATTATATTTTCAATAAGTCCTTACAGACACAACATGTGCCTAAGATCTGGAAAGATGCCGTGGTTGTTCCCGTTCCAAAATCCAGCTGTCCTAAAACGGTAAACGACTTTAGACCAGTTGCTTTGACTTCAATTTTAATGAAAATATTTGAAAAACTGGTCAGATGTGAGGTCCTAAGGCAGACTGAACATGCATTGGATCCTCTGCAGTTTGCCTATAGGCCTCACAGAGGAGTGGAGGATGCCACTGTCACTCTGTTTGACATGCTTTTTAAACATCTGGATTTTAATGGGACACACGCCAGGCTTTTATTTGTGGACTTTTCTTCTGCCTTTAATACAATCCAACCTCATATTTTAGTTGAAAGGCTCCTGCAACAATTTGATTTAAGCAATAATCTGGTGGGTTGGATTCTGGATTTCTTAACCAACAGGACGCAGAGAGTAAGGGTCAATGGCACATTGTCTGACCTAAAGTGCTCTTCTACTGGCTCTCCTCAGGGGTGTGTGTTGTCACCACTACTCTTCATCCTGTACACAAACATGTGTCGGAGCAGACATGACAACAGACACATTATAAAGTATGCTGATGACTCAGTCATTGTCAGTCTCCTCCAGGATGGTGAGAGTGGCCACGGCCCAGTAGTTGATGACTTTGTTCACTGGTGTGAGGATTCCTACCTGCAGCTGAATACAACAAAAACGAAAGATATGATTATTGACTTTAGGAGGAAAACTCCCAGGCACAAAGTCACCATACTAAAAGGCCAGACCACCGAATGTGTACAATCGTACAAATATCTTGGGACAATTATTGATAGTGGATTGAACTTTGAGGTGAACTGTGAAAGGGTGTGCAAAAAGGGCCAGCAAAATTTGCATTGTTTGAGGAAACTTGCACGCTTCCAAATTGACCGAACCATAATGACTATGTTCTATCGGGCTTTTATTGAATCTGTTTTATCCTTTTCTTTAATGTCATGGTTTGGTCAGATAAAACTGAAACAGAGGAAATCCTTGGATCAGGTAGTCAGATGGTCCAGTCGTTTGCTTGGTGAGTCACAGCTGAGCCTGACATCCCTGTACACCAGACAAGTACAGAGGATGGCCGACTCGATTTTAAATGATGACTCCCACCCTTTGCACTGCAACTTTCAGCTTCTTCCCTCCAGACGGAGGTTTGCTGTCCCAAAAAGTAGAACCCAGCGCTACAAAAACAGCTTTGTCCCTGCTGCTGTCAAAGAGTTGAACAAGCTATAAAAATTATATTGTACATATTTTATATTTACCTATTTTGTAAGATGTGTGCCTGTGTTTGTGTCTATGTTGAATGTAATTAGTGGCTTGTAAATATGGATGTCACCAACTGCAAAACAAATCTACTTACGGGTACAAATAAAGTAACCTGAACCTGAACCTGAACCTGAACCTCCCTCTCATTCACACTCATGTATTCTGTCTTGCTTCCACTGACTTTCATTCCTCTTCTCTCCAGAGCCTACCTCCACCTCTTCTGGTTCTCTTCTACCTGCTCCCTACTCTCACTAGATCATAATGTCGTCTGCAAACATCATAGTCCATGGAGACTCCTGCCTGACCTCATCTGTCAGCCTGTCCATCACCATGGCAAACAAGAAGGGACTCAGAGCTGATCCCTGATGTAATCCCACCCCCACTATTATCCCCCTTCCACAGCGTGGGGATACCATGTGGTGTATGGGGCAGTGCCTGGCTTTGTTTCCCCCACTACTGTAATGCACTTTATTTTGGAGTCAGCCAGTCTTCCCTCTCACGTCTCCAGCTGGTTCAAAATGCCACTGCATGGCTTTTAACTGGGACACCTAAGAGGGATCACATTACACCCATTTTTGCTTCCCTTCACTGGCTGCTTTTATTTGTGCTGTTTCATACTTCTGTTTAGCTGTATTTTATTGTTTTATGTTTTTATATTTTATTTATCGATGATGTACAGCACTTTGTGTTATCTGTGCTTTATAAATAAAGTTGGATTGGATGTCTCCAAAAATTAAGGTCTTTGTCCCTGTGTGCATTTGCAAACTGTAATCTGCCTTTGTCACATTGCTTTTGGAGGAATGACTCCTTCCTTGCTGAGTGGCCTTTCAGCCCATGTCGGTACAGGACTCATTTCACTGTGAATAATGATGTTATTTTAACAGCTTCATCCAGCATCTTCACAAGGTCTTTAGTTTTTGTTGTGGGGTTTATACGCACATTTTGCACCAAAGCACGTTCATCTCTGGGACACAGAACCCATCTCCTTCCTGAGCGGTATAATGGCTGGACATTCCCATGGTGTTTACACTTGTACCCAAGGATGAACCAGACTTGTTGAGGTCCACAATTCTCTTCCTGATATTAGTGTAACTAAACTTTTGACTTTGGAGAAAGTAACAAAAAACTCTCTAAAATATTATTTAGAAAATAGAAATAATTTTGGTAGTCCTAACTGACCAAAAACTACTCACAAAAAGTTACGAATATTTGGCTTTCGGGTGAAATTTCAGGATGCACCTAAAATGCACTATTGAGGCGGATGATAAAATAGAAGGCAGCGATGAGAGGTTTTAAACAGGTTTATTAAATCATACCGCCATCACGGAGCTCGCTCCATGAGCGAGCCCGGAGGCTCTCAGCAGAGAGACACAGAGCGTGTGTCAGCAGCAGTAGTTGAAGAGTGAGAGAATGAACATGGATTTCAGTGAGCTTATATACCCAGCTACAAACAATACATCAAAGGCATTCACAGCAGTAGGTATGGGCATTTGCATATGAGAGGCACAGTAAGGACAGGATGCATGAACACAATGCATGAATGGCATATTAACATCACAGTAGTGAAACAATGCGTGAATGGCACATTACATCACAGTAGTGCAGCAGAAAAAACCAGAAGTGGCGAGCTGTCTGTCCCAGTCTGTTGTGGGGGTTATCCCAAACCGCCACACGCTCCCCCCAGAGGGCTCGGCAGGGGGCCGAGACCTCGATAGTTCAGCTTTGGCAGCGAGCAGGGAAAGCTCTGTGCAGGCGAAGGTGGAGGGGGGTGGGGGGTAGTAAATGCTGGCCAGGGACAGTGAAATCGTCCGGGCCGCGCAAAAATTGCTCGTTGTTCCGCGATGTCGAGGGGCTGTCCCGTGCGGAGATCACAAGAAGAAAAATTAGTCACCGGCTCCTCTCGCGGCCATGAAGAAAAAAGGAGCTGCAGCTGTGAGGGACGTGGCGTGTTGGCTTTAAGTGTGCGCGCAGCCCTAAAGACCTCGGGAACAGCTGACGGCTGGATTCCCTTGTGTGCCGTGGCTGAGACCATTAGAAATCCAGTGGGTGAGCTGCGAGCGTGCTTCAGGTGTGAGAGCAGCCCTGAAGGCTCTGTGTGCAGCGGCGAAGGATGATGGCAGTCTGTGGAGCCGTATGTGTCCCGTGCGTGGTGCGCTGTCCTTGTAACTCCCCGGTGTGTGTGCCGGGGTTCCGTGCGTGGGTGGGCCAGCTGGAGAGGAGAACCAGGGTCAGGAATCTTGGTGGAGATCAGCGCAGTCGGCGCCGCACGCGCTGCGTTCTCCGTCGGCCCTGGAGGTCGCCGTCGTGGAGAGAGGACGAGGTGCGTGCGCTCTCGTGTGGAGGAGCTGTGAGAGCGGCCAGTCCCAGCGTGGATGTGCAGATCTCAGGCGTGCAGATCTCACCATGAAGCTTTCTGCAGCTTTCCCGGTCGTGGGTGATGTCCGGAGAGTTCGCCTGGTGGTGGCACTGCGTCGAGGTCTCCCTGAAGCAGAAGGGAGGGCAGATCATTTGCGTCAGGCTGCTGCGTTCGCGTGTCGTCGGAGAATCACCGCCGGGTGCTGCGTTCGTTGTCGGCGTGTTCTTTTCTGCCTTCAGGTCATGGTGCGTTGGAGCGGAGAGAGGGAGGAGACGTTTTGTGTCCCTCGGCAGGTTCAGCGTGGATGTCCAGACCAGAAGGTTGCGTCGCACAAAGCGTGTGCGTCTTCGGGGTCACCAGTGAGGCGGATGATAAAATAAAGGCAGCGATGAGAGGTTTTAAGCAGGTTTATTAAATCATACCGCCATCACGGAGCTCGCTCCATGAGCGAGCCCGGAGGCTCTCAGCAGAGAGACACAGAGTGTGTGTCAGCAGCAGTAGTTGAAGAGTGAGAGAATGAACATGGATTTCAGTGAGCTTATATACCCAGCTACAAACAATACATCAAAGGCATTCACAGCAGTAGGTATGGGCATTTGCATATGAGAGGCACAGTAAGGACAGGATGCATGAACACAATGCATGAATGGCACATTAACATCACAGTAGTGAAACAATGCGTGAATGGCACATTACATCACAGTAGTGCAGCGGAAAAAACCAGAAGTGGCGAGCTGTCTGTCCCAGTCTGTTGTGGGGGTTATCCCAAACCGCCACACTATAACCTTTACAGGTGAACTTAAGATGACCTTCTCTCTTTTTGATCTGTCAAGCAGCTCGGTGAGTAGCAAAGAAATCTGCTTCAATTATTGTGCCAAATGGATTTACTTTGCCAAAAGGATTTTTTTTTACAGTACATATACAGTGGGGTAAAAAAGTATTTAGTCAGCCACCAATTGTGCAAATTCTCCCACTTAAAAGATGAGAGAGGTCTCCAATTTTCATCATAGGTATACCTCAACTATGAGAGACAAAATGAGAAAAAAAATCCAGAAAATCACATTGAAGGATTTTTAATGAATTAATTGGTAAATTCCTCGGTAAAATAAGTATTTGGTCAATTACAAAAGTTCATCTCAATACTTTGTTATATTGTGGACACATATGCGGTTTCCATATGCTTCACATGCTTGTTACTGTATGCTTATTGTTTACTGCACGTCTCAGAGGAACAAAAGGTCTGAACCTCCTAAGGGTAGCAGGAGGATGCGAAGTCTGGCCTATTGTAAGCAGAGAGACGGCCATGAAGGATTTCCTGACCACCAGGACTTCAGGTGCAGACAGAAGACCTGAAGGGGGGTGCATTGTGTTTTGGGATGTAAAGACAATGTGACTGTTTGCTTTGATGTCCTGAGGTATAAAGAGGGCAGCTGTGGGGGCAGCTCTTCCTCTTATCTGTTTTTGGATGTTGGAGAATGTGGTTGTGAATAAAAACTGATTTTGAGTAATAAACTCAGCCTACATCTTCAAGACCCCTGAGGAGGCGCAGGAGTTCATCGGGAAGATCCAAGAAGAGACTGGTGGGAGCTAAGCATGAGCAAAATATAAGGTAGAATACTTAAGCATTTGCACAGGCATCTAACTGATTTGAAGCATATAGCAAGTTTACAAAATATAGATTGTATTACATATTAAAAAAAAAAACCTATGATGTACAAAGTTGCTATAAAATTTTGGAGTTAAGTTGGAAAACTACAGAAGAGAGTTAATGTTACGTCATTTAATGCAGTAGAGTTGGGGTGATTGGGAGGATGAAGAAGGAGTGGCTTTGGCTGGTCCTCGTGGGTGTGGAGCGGTCGATGGCTATATCGGGAGACGGAGTTTTTTTTTTTAATTTTGGGGGGATCACCACAAATGTGGGAAGGGGGAATTTGTTTGTGTGTAGTTTGTAGGATGAATGTTCAACCACTCATGTTTTTGCTTCTCTGTGTGAGCATGTTTATATTGCCAGGTAATCCCAAACTCCCTATTGATCATAGACCAAAGCGTTAATCTTAATTTAACTTCATGGAATTGCAGAGGTCTACAAAATTAAAAAAAAAACTTAAACAAGTTATGAATAAAATAAAAGACAGAGGTTCAAAAATTGTGTTTTTACAAGAAACTCATCTAATAGAGGAAGATGTAAAAAGAATTAGGAGTAGATGGCAAGGAAGTGTATTCACCTCATCATTTTCATCCCAAGCCAGGGGAGTTATGACTCTCATACATAAATCAGTCCCATTTCAAGTGAAAAATGTAATTGGAGACAAATTTGGAAGATATCTAATTATTCAAGGATCTTTGCTATTAGAAAATATAAATCTGGTGAACTTATACGGCCCCAATATAGATGATCTAAAGTTCTTTGCTAATTTATTTCTTATCTTATCATCACTTACAGGGCAACATATAATAGCAGGGGATTTTAATTGTACATTGAACCCCGGTATAGATAGATCAACAGGACTGGACTGTATGCACAATGGATGCAGGATGATCATTAATCATTTTATGAAAGAATTGAGATTGCTAGATATATGGAGAGAAATGAAACCACAAGTTAAAGCCTACTCTTGTTATTCTAATACCTATAAGACAGTCTCACGTATTGACTATTTTTTGATCTCCACAGAATTAAGGTCCAAGATTCAAAACTGCTTTTATGATAATATTGTGATCTCTGATCATGCACCCTGTTGTCTCATATATGTAGATTGTAGAAGAGCTTGAAATGATGAGGCGATTTGATATATAAACCAAAGTTTATTTATCAGCTCTCCTAACAAGTCTCATCTAGTGCAGAAACAGCAGAAGGAAAAGAGACCGAATACCTCCGGCTCTCTGACTTTGTACTTGCACATAACAAAAGACATGCATATCAAAGGCTGATATCCCTCATTATCATAATCCCCCCATTGTCTTGGTATTTCCTCTCTTCGCCCTGGGGGGGTGAGGGTAGCTCCTCCGGTCTCCACCGCAGTGTCTGGGAACGTCTTTGTCCTTCACTGGCGGTTGAGAGTCTTTGTCCTTTCAGAGGTGTGAAGTCGCCTTACATATGTAATCACCAAACATTCTCACATGCTTCAACATATGTAGGTTATGGAATATACGATTAATATAGCCCACAGCCCCCCCCCCCAAATGACTAAGAAAGGACGATAGAAAAATTCACAGTTTAAGATAATTACTATGACATACTAACTGTTACACCTCTTGCCACAGAAGAAACTTTCCAGCAGCCATGCGACCGCAGGGTGAGAGTGCCTTGCTTCGGCTCTCTCAGCGGCGCTGGTGCTCGGTTGAGCCCTCTCAATCCCTTCTGCCGGGGGGGAAAGTCGTCCATCTGTTCCCCTGTCTGCGTGGGTGCTGGCGTCTGCCTGGGTCGCCACAGATGAGTTGATTGCGGGGGAACGCCTCAGGTCCATACTCGCGTCTGTCATATCCGGCTCTAGGGAGCCGGGCAATCAGAGCCAGGGACAAGCCAGTGAGTCGAGATGTTTTATTCTGGGTAAGGGATGAGGAGAGCACAGACACTCATACAGACGTACATTCTCAGGCTGCACAGCGCAGGGGTAGGTAGCTCGTACCGGACATGGGGGTAACAAGACGTGCATACTCACAGCGGGATACAAACACCGGAATGCTGCAAGGGGAGTTGAGGCTGACACCAGACGAAGGGGCTTCAGCCTAGCAGTGCTTATGTCGCAGCCCCGAATGATCGAAGCTGCTCCTCTTTATACTCATTAACAGCGCCCCAGCTGATGAGGATTAATTGGCCCCAGCCGTCCCGTGACACTGACAGCTGGGAACCAGCTGAGGCACTGCCCAATGAGAGGCAGGGATAAAAGGAGCATGGGCTGAGCGCCGAGCCGGCATCTCACCCCATGGTGACAGAGCCTCCCCCTCACGGTCGGGCTCCCGAACGACCAGGAACATCCCAGCCCCCCCCCCCCCCCTCCCCACCTAGGGTGGGCGGAAGGGAGGCAGGACCGGAGGGGAAGATGCAAAGGGAAGGACAAAAAAAAAAAAAAAAAAAAAAACCAATAGACCAATGTAGGGCAGCAGGGCAGAGAAAAAAAAACCCAAATACAATACCCTACAACACAGGGAAAAGGATTAACCCAGAGCACAGTTAGGGAGAAAACTGAGTTAGGACACAGGTAGGGAAAATACCAAATATGACTACAGACAGCATACAACTAACGTGTAGATCGGGGCAAAAAAAGAAAACCAAAAAGGTGGCAGGAATGAATAAAGCAATCAGAGTATAGTTAAGGGGAACAAAACACACTACTCCATAATGCACCAACAAGACAAAGGTCAGGACAAAAAAATGATGAAAAACGCTGTGCATGGATACTAAAGAAAACAAAACACACAGCACTGAATATATAAAAGATCACCTAAAGAAACAGAGGTGACAAGGACAAATGGGTAATAATGAAGTACGGTTAAGTGGGAATGAAACATTACTTCAAACAATAACAAACACAGTCAATGTTAAAGTCGGGGCCAGGGAAGGCCCCCCACGAGGATAATAAGACAGAATGGGGTGATCACAGAGTATGGTTGAACAGGAAACCACACGCATACTCCATGATGCACCGACAAGGCCAAGGCTAAGGTAAGGATGAATGAAAACGCCGAGTAAAGATAAGAAAATGCAATACACAGCGCGATACATAAGGTGAGTCACCAAGAGGAAAAAAAGGTGACAGGGTAACAGGATAACAATACGATAAAAATGCTGAGTATGGTTAAAAAAAAAACAACACACAGCACAAAAACATATATTCCCCTAATGGACAAAGAAACTACACCCGAGTGACTTCAATAATAATAAAAGTAGTAAAGGACACCCGAGGAGACGGCAGGCAGAGTCCAAAACGGCCGGAATTGTTCTGTAATCTCCCCGCCCATTGTCCAGTTGGCAACCCGGGGAAGAGAAATGTTCGGACGGCGAACTCTGGGCCCAGATCCCAGGAATCCAGTCCAACGGCTGCCGAACCAGGCCGCCCAAAGGCAAACACAGACCAGTGGGGGGAAACCAGATCGCCGAACCGAAAGTTTTGCGGGTCGGGTCGTCGACCCGCATCACTCAACCACCAGGACCGTTGAGACGGACGAAGGGTCAGAGCGGATCCCGGTGGAAGAGGCTCAGGGGAGAGCCGATGACGAGGGCGGCGGGCCTCAGGGAAACGGCCACCTCCTCACCGGACCTGGACAACACTGGGGCAGCACCCACGTCGGACCCCGATCGGGCCTCAGGCGAACCCACGTTGGACCCCGATTGGGTCTCGGGCGAACCCACGTTGGACACTGCACCAGAACCGACCTCCAACGTTGAACCCGGACCCTCCAGCACCACGAGGAACAGCAACTCCTCGCCGGTGACCCTGGAAGAAGGCTCAGAAGAGAAAACAGAACCGGGATCAGGATCACCGGCAGCGCCAGAACCCGGCGAGACAAGCTCAGACACAGCGGGCGGCTGCACCCTGCTCGTCTCCCCTGGAGATAGGCTGAAGTGCTCAAAGATAAAAAGAGAGAAAAGAAAGGAGAGCACTCGCCTGATCTCGGGTTCTGACGCCGTCCAGGACTGCGAAGATCCAGGATCCGTCGTCAGGAGGTCGTTGTCAGGCTCCCATCTAGCCGCGTCGGGCCCCGCAGCCAGCACGATGGTCAGCGCAGCTTGAGATCCCTCCAGCTCAGGTAACCCCGCCGACGACCCACTCGGCGTGAAGCCAGAAGAATCTCGTCCCGCTGGACCGAACCGCTCCTCCGTGGAGACCCGGGGACGCTCAGTCGTCAGCGTAGACTCCACGCAGCAGTCAGTCCCCCTCCTCCGTCCGCAATGTAGCTGCGGAACCACAGGCCCTCTCCATATCCCACCACGTTGACCCGGAGCCGGGGACCGCTCGGCGGAGAGAGACACAGAGGATGCGGGATTAGGCATACAGGTTACAGCAGGTGGGGAGAGTTCAGGGAGCTGCGAACCCTGAACTTCTCCTCCAGGGATGTGACAGAGCAAATCATTAAGCAGGTGTAAAAAAACAATGACTTGCCTGCCCCCTGGAGGTTGAGTATCGCCTGCTGTAGTGGAATCTGCTTCTTCCTCTCCCCGCCCGGCGATAACGGAGGACCCCCCGGGAATTCGTCTGAGGGTCGCTCGCGTTGTCTCCAGCAGAGAGCTCACCAGGCCGGGATTCCAGGCACACACAGCGGTCAGGAAGCGCGTCGAGGAGGAGGGGGAAACAGCCGGGGTGAGCCAGCCCGAATGTCCAGGAATGACAGCGGGGGAACGAGGCTCAGGGGACGAGGCTGTAGAATCTCCACACTGACGAGGCGAAGGGATGACAGCTGCGTGGGAGGAACGGTCCTGACGATGACCCAGAACTGGATCCGGACGAGGTTCGTGCAGAGGTGACTCGGCGATGTGATGACGACTACTCCCAGGGAACGAAGCGAGGGGGAAACCCAGGATTCGCCGCTCCAGATCGGAGATCGAGACGAGGAAGGCGTCGAGCACGGGAAAGCTTCGTAGCCCTGAAGTCCTCACCATCAATCTCACTGCCGCCGCCACATGCCTGAAGGTGGTGACAGGGAACACAGTAGAGGTCGCGACAGCCACTCGACCCCGGACATAACTGCTGTCAGCTGCGGCTCCTTGAAGGGAATCCCGAGTGACGTGGCGCAGGTCGGGGGAAGTCCTCTGGTTGGCGCGAACTCCCGGACTGGAATAGCGGCAGGAACGGGACTCCGAAGCGGGGAAAGACGTCGCCCACTTCGACTCCCTGCCGGGATTTCCATCCACCCCGTGGAGCTTCTCTCGCTGTGTACCTGCAGCGTCTATCCTGGCACTGTCCTCCAGATGGTACAGAGAGTGAGGGTGACAGTCCAGGAGTTCCTCAGCACGGCCCGGATGCCAGCGTCTCGCGTTGGAGGCGTCGTGCAGGGTGAAGAACGTCCCGTCGACAGCCTCCGAAATGGACCTCAGCTCGTCGCCCTGGCGCCGGAAGTGACTCCTGGGAAACGGCATGCTAGCAGCGCTGACACCCGGACAGAAAGGTACATTTCCACGGCGACTCACGGCCGCCGGCAACTCTTCGGGCTGCGACATACTGTCATATCCGGCTCTAGGGAGCCGGGCAATCAGAGCCAGGGACAAGCCAGTGAGTCGAGATGTTTTATTCTGGGTAAGGGATAAGGGATGAGGAGAGCACAGACACTCATACAGACGTACATTCTCAGGCTGCACAGCGCAGGGGTAGGTAGCTCGTACCGGACATGGGGGTAACAAGACGTGCATACTCACAGCGGGATACAAACACCGGAATGCTGCAAGGGGAGTTGAGGCTGACACCAGACGAAGGGGCTTCAGCCTAGCAGTGCTTATGTCGCAGCCCCGAATGATCGGAGCTGCTCCTCTTTATACTCATTAACAGCGCCCCAGCTGATGAGGATTAATTGGCCCCAGCCGTCCCGTGACACTGACAGCTGGGAACCAGCTGAGGCACTGCCCAATGAGAGGCAGGGATAAAAGGAGCATGGGCTGAGCGCCGAGCCGGCATCTCACCCCATGGTGACAGCGTCAGGGTCACCAGTGTAGAAGAGCTTGAAATGATGAGGCGATTTGATATATAAACCAAAGTTTATTTATCAGCTCTCCTAACAAGTCTCATCTAGTGCAGAAACAGCAGAAGGAAAAGAGACCGAATACCTCCGGCTCTCTGACTTTATACTTACACATAACAAAAGACATGCATATCAAAGGCTGATATCCCTCATTATCATAATCCCCCCATTGTCTTGGTACTTCCTCTCTTCACCCTGGGGGGGTGAGGGTAGCTCCTCCGGTCTCCACCGCAGTGTCTGGGAACGTCTTTGTCCTTCACTGGCGGTTGAGAGTCTTTGTCCTTTCAGAGGTGTGAAGTCGCCTTACATATGTAATCACCAAACATTCTCACATGCTTCAACATATGTAGGTTATGGAATATATGATTAATATAGCCCACAAGATAAGAAATTGACAAAGGAACCAGGTAGGTGGCAATTTCAGCATAAATGGCTTCAGGATGAGGAATTTGTTAAGTACATAGAAAAACAGATAGATGAGTTCTTTGATATCAATACTACACAAACATCAGCATGTATAAAGTGGGAGGCTTTCAAAGCTTTTATTAGGGGACACATGATTAGTTATACAGGTTCAAAATCTAGGAAGACTCGAGAGGAGAGAGTCCAATTGGAACATAAACTAAAAATTCTTCAAGAAAAGGTGTATGCAGGAAGTGACCCAAAGTTAGAGAACGAATTACTGATTCTGAGAGCTGAATATGACAAAAAATCAGCGAATAGAGCTGCCTCGAGTCTTCTAAGATTGAAACAATCTTTTTATGAATAAGATGAAAAATCAGGAAAATTATTGGCATGGCAGATTAAACAACTAGAATTTAAAACACCAATCACCAGTATTATAAGTAACGGACAGGTAGTTGTAGATCCTTTAGAAATTAATAGAGCCTTTAGAGATTACTATGAAAAATTATATGATACAAAAAATGAAACTGACTTAACAAAACTAAAAGGGTTTTTGGATGGACTATCTATGTATACCGTGTATTCCAAATGAAAACAGGGAGATACTGGAGTCTAAAATTAGTCAAGAAGAAGTTGGGCTAGCCATTGATAATATGAAATCAGGAAAAAGTGCAGGACCAGATGGTCTTCCAGTTGACCTTTATAAAAAATTTAAGAATAAATTAATAAAACCTTTTTTGGAAATGGTTTTAGAAGCATTTCAAAATAGTAATTTACCACCATACATGAATAATGCCTTAATTATACTGTTGCCAAAACCAGGTAAACCCTCTAATAAATGTGAAAATATGAGACCAATAAGTCTATTAAATGCTGACCTTAAGATAATCTGCAAAATTTTAGCAAGACGAATACAAGAAATATTACCAAATATTATTAACCGAGATCAGAATGGCTTTATAAAGGGAAGACAAGGCTTCCATAATGTAAGAAGACTATTTAATATTATTTATTCTAATAAAGAAGCACCGGATACAGCTCTCCTATCATTGGACGCCGAAAAGGCCTTTGATAGGGTCGAATGGCCCTATCTTTTTGAAGTCTTACAAAGGTTTGGACTTGGAAATAATTTCATAAAATGGGTTCAGATAATATACAATAATGCTACAGCAGAAATCCTAACAAACAGCAATATCTCAAAATCAATAAAGATCAATAGAGGATGTCGACAAGGCTGTCCACTTTCACCTTTATTGTTTACTATGGCAATTGAACCTTTAGCGATGGCAGTACGTTTACATCCACAAATATATGGAATTAAAGTTGGACCAACAGAACATAAAATCTCCCTGTATGCCGATGACATAATTTTGTTTATGTCGAATCTTAAAAAATCAATCCCGACCTTGTTGAATTTAATAAAGAATTTTGGGGAAATATCAGGATATAAAATAAATAAAACTAAATCTTCAATATTAATGCTAAATGAGACCCAGAGAAATCACCCAGCTTCTGAGGTAAATCAATTCAATGTTGTAAATCAGTTTAAATATTTAGGAATTCAAATTGTGCCTAAGCTAGAATTAGTCGCCAGTGCCAACTATGAAGCCTTAATGACAGACATTAATGAGTTAATTCAGAGATGGATGTCACTACCAATGTCGATGATAGGGAGAATCAATATACTTAAAAGTAATATCTTACCTAAAATACTTTATTTCAATACATTCCTTTGCCACCACCTTCAGATCTATTCTCAAGAATTAAAAAAAAGTTAGTGGAATTTATATGGGACAACAGGAAGGCTAGATTACGTCTGTCCTTACTATATTTACCATTTGATCGTGGAGGTCTGAAATGTCCAAACTTTATGTTGTATTACTGGTCAGCACAACTGAGGTCTATGACATATTATTTTTCATCAAATGATCTCCCTCACTGGACTGAAATGGAATCATACAATTTACCTTTACCTCTTCCCATATTCATATACTCAGACTCGGCAAAAAAATTACAGAAACAAGTTAAAAATCCATTTGTAAAGCATATGATCAAAATATGGTGTGAAATAAAAAATTATTTAAAAGAACCACATTTACTGTCACAATTTAGCCCAATATGGGGTAATCAATATTTTAAACCAGGGAGAGCGGATGCTGTATTTGAAGTATGGAATTTAAAAGGGATTCAAAAGATTCAAGATTTATATCTGTCATGTTCAGATAACATAATGTTTTTTGAAGAGCTGAGGATCAAATTTAATCTTAATAGAACACATTTTTTAAAATATCTTCAGCTTAGGAACTTTATTTGATCAAATTAAAACAATGCTCTAACGTGACCTATTTATTCATCCTTGGAAAAAATTTTGACGAAAGATAGTAAAAGAAAGGGTATTATTTCAGAGTTTTATAATTCACTGACACTATCTTCAAGTGAAAACTCACAGAAAAGATTAAATTATTGGAAAGAAGACCTGCAAATTGAAATTTCAGAGGAACAATGGGAATTGGCTTGTACAGAAGCTCAAACCAAATCAATAAATGTACGTCTTAAATTGATACATTTTAAATGGTTAATGCGGATGTATGTGACACCGGTGGAATTAAATAGATATAACAAAAACATACCAGATACGTGCACAAAATGTATGGAAAGTAAAGGAACCTTATTTCATTGTGTATGGGAATGTAGGAAAATTAGAGTGTTTTGGGAAGAGGTGAGGGTAACAATTGAAAAAATAATTTCAAAACAAATCATATTGAATCCTAAATTGTTTTTGTTGGGTCTGTATCCAGAAAAACATAATTTTAATAAAAGTGAAAGAGCATTCATAGACCTCAGTTTGCTTAACGCCAAAAAATGTATTGCACTACTGTGGAAAAAGACTCATAGACCAGTTGTGACTCAGTGATTAAGACAGATGTTAACCTTCCATTAGAAAGAATAACATACATACTGAAATCAAAGGAAAATGTGTTTGAGAATATATGGAGACCTTTCATTGATTATGTAAAGAATTTAAACATAACTTTTGAAGAAGAAGGTGAATGATGTGTGTGGACCTTGTAAATTCCAAACTGGTGAATGTATAATATGTATACTTATGTAATGGATTGCCTAGACTAAACAGAGGAGCAATGTTGAAGATCTGTTCTTGTTAGTGCTTGTTGGTGGTTTTTTTTAGTATTTTTTTATTATTACTTTAGTGTTAGTGTCTGATTGTTTGTGTTATGTTTGTAAAAAGGTTCAATAAAAATATTGTGGAAAAAAAATAAACTCAGCCTCGTCTTTCCACACAATCTCGACACTGGTGACTCTACGACGTACCATGAGCGGAGACGAATCTCCTGAGCCAGACTCGCCAGGAGCCAGCCGAATGAGTGCAGCCACAGTCCACCTGCCAGACTTCTGGCCAAACAATCCGCGCTCCTGGTTTAACGCAGTCGAGGCACAGTTCCACCTCCGGAGGATTTCAGTAGACACCACAAAGTTCTACCATGTGGTTGCAAAGCTGGACAACCACACAGCCCAGCGAGTGGAGAGCCTGATCAACCACCCGCCAGACAGCGACAAGTACAGCAAGTTGAAGGCTGCACTCATTCGCCATTTCACTCCCTCAGTGCAGGAGCGAGCAGAGAGGCTCCTGACGCTGACTGAATTTGAGGGCGACAGACCTGCAGACCTGATGGGGAAGATGTTGAGTTTGAGAGACTCCGAAGATGATAACTTCATCTTCACCCACCTCTTCCTCAGAACCCTACCGTCAGAGGTGAGAGTGACCCTGGCCAGTTCACCACTGCTGGCCCAACGAGACTACCACGAGCTGGGCCAGGAGGCGCAGCAACTCGTCGACGCCAGTAAATGACGTGCGGCTGCGGCTGCGGCAGCAGAGCCAGGCGCAACGTCCGGAGACGGCAGGGGGCCAGAGGCTGCAGCACCAGACGCACTGACGACGGCGGCGGCAAGGGCCGGGAAACACGGAGCAGACGACATCCTTTGCTTCTACCATCGCCGTTTCGCAGAGAGGGCACGCAAGTGCATTCCACCGTGCGACTTCAAGCGCTCGGGAAACGCCAAGACCGGGGGTCGGTAGCGGCTGCGGCCCTCGGAGAGGAGAACAAGCTGCTCTACTTGAGGGATGCGCACTCGGGGAAGCACTTCCTCGTAGACACAGGCTCCCAGCTGAGTTTCATCACACCTTCCTACGCTGACTAACTGGCGCCTTCCAGCGGTCCCCGGGTGTCAGCAGCAAACGGCTCGGCGATTAAGACCTTCGGTGAGAGGACTCTGCTTCTGTCTTTACACGGCCGCACTTTCAAATGGACTTTTGTCATGGCGGCAGTCAATTTCAACATGTTAGGTGCTGATTTTTTGTGCTCACATAGTTTGTTGGTCGATCTTGCTAACAGACGCCTGGTTAATGCACTCTCTTTTTCTTCTATTCCCTGTACAGCTCGAGTGGCCCCGCCAACAGCACAAGCCAACGTCACAGCTGCAGGTGGTAAGTTCCACACACTCCTCACTCAGTTCCCAGCACTCACGGTCCCAACATTTTCGGCGACAGTGGCTAAACACGGGGTGGAACATTTTATTACTACCACCGGACCGCCCGTTTTCGCAAAAGCTCGGTGCTTGGATTCAGCTAAACTGACCATAGCGCGCGAGGAGTTTGCCAACCTGGAGAGGTTGGGCATCATCAGGCGTTCAAAGAGCCCATGGGCTTCACCGCTTCACATGGTCCCGAAAGCTGATGGCTCGTGGCGGCCTTGTGGTGATTTCTACAGGTTGAACAGCGCTACAGCGCACGACCACAACCCGATCCCGCACATCCAAGATTTTTCAGTTCATTTGGCGTGGGCACGCGTTTTTCTAAAATAGACTTGGTATGCGGTTACCACCAGGTCCCAGTGCGCGCTGAGGACATACCCAAAACAGCGGTAATAACTCCCTTCAGGCTTTTCGAGCTTTTGCGCATGCCATTTGGGCTTAAGGGCGCTGCACAGACGTTCCAACGTATGATGGACGCGGTTCTGCGCGATCTCCCTTTCGTGTTCGTCTACCTGGACGACATATTGGTAGCCAGCGCGTCCGAGGACGAACACGAAAACCGCCTCACGGCAGTTTTCCGGAGGTTGGGAGAGCACGGGTTAATAATTAACCCGGCGAAGTGTCAGTTCGGGGTGACGCAGATTGATTTTTTGGGCCATCGCGTCTCCAAAGAGGGAGCAGTCCCTCTGCCAGACAAAGTGCACGCAGTAACAAATTTTCCCCAGCCACAAACGATCAAAGCATTACAGGAGTTTTTGGGAATGGTGAATTTTTATAACCGTTTCCTCCCCCACGCAGCACAGCTCATGCAACCATGGTATGCTGCACTGAAAAAACAAAAACCTACAAATAAAGTCGAATGGTCTCCGGAGCGAGAGTGCACATTTTCCGAAGTCAAAACAGCCCTGGCAAACGCTGCGTTGTTGGCACATCCAGTCCCAGTGGCCCGCATGGCGCTCACTACTGACGCGTCAGATGTGGCCATAGGGGCGGTCGTGGAACAGTTTGTAGCTGGAGCCTGGCAGCCGCTCGCCTTTTTCAGTAAGACCCTGCGCAACAGCGAACGAAAATACAGCGCATTCGACAGGGAGTTGTTAGCTCTCCACTTGGCCATTCGCCACTTCCAGTTCTGGCTGGAAGGATGCCGTTTCACCGCGTTCGTGGACCACAAGCCGCTGACTTTTGCGATGGCCAAGATTTCAGAACCTTGGTCGGGCCGGCAGCAGAGACAGCTGGCCGCGATTTCAGAGTTTACTACCGATATCCAGCATGTGGTGGGTAAACTTAATGTAGTGGCGGACTGCCTCTCGCGCGCCGTGGGGGCTCCCGCCCGCGCGGAGGTAGATCCTGCAGCCATGGCCGAGGAGCAGGTTAGCGACGCGGAAGTGCGTGCAGCCCCAGTCCGCGAGGGGATAGATTACGCAGCCATGGCCGCGGAGCAGGTTAGCGACGCGGATGTGCGCGCGCTCCAGTCTGGACCAACAGGGTTAAGGCTGGAGAGCAGGGTGCTGCAAGACGGTATGCGCCCCCTAATCTGCGATGTCTCCACTGGGCGGCCGCGTCCGGTGGTTCCAGCTGCGTGGCGCCGCCGTGTTTTTGACTTGATCCACTCTCTGGCGCACCCGGGAGTGCGCGCGTCGGTCAAAATGGTAGGAGAGAAATTTGTGTGGCTGAGCCTGCGCAAACAAGTTAGAGAGTGGGCGGCAGCCTGCACAGCCTGCCAGCGGGCCAAGGTTCATAGACACACGAGAGCTCCCTTGGAGCCGTTTCACATCCCGGCTAAAAGGTTTGATCATGTCCACGTGGACCTCGTAGACGCCCTCCCGCCCTCACAAGGGTGCACACATCTTCTGACAATGGTTGACCGCACCACGTGCTGGCCAGAAGTGGTTCCGCTGTCGTCAACCACAGCTGAGGAGGTGGCGCGCGCGTTTTTAACTGCATGGGTAGCGCGTTTTGGAGTCCCGTCGGATATTACGTCTGACAGAGGCCCGCAATTTGTTTCCAAACTTTGGTCAGCGATGTCCCGCAGCCTGGGGGCAACGATCCACCGCACGACCGCGTACAACCCGCAGGCTAACGGGTTGTGCGAACGTTTTCACAGGTCATTGAAGGCGGCCCTCAGAGCGTTGCTTACGGATACAAATTGGGTGGACAAGCTACCATGGGTTTCATTGGAGTTGCGTTCTGCACCTAAGGAGGATTTAGAAGCCTCCCCAGCTGAGCTAGTGTTCGCACAGCCACTACGGCTGCCCGGGGAATTTCTCCCAGATAATCCTGCGCCAGAGCGCTCCCCAGTTCAGCGGTTACAGAATAGCACGGGCCCGAGCACGCTACCGGGCCCCGTTCACCACAGTTTTCCGCGTGTTTTTGTGCCTAAGGCTTTAAAAAATGTGGAGTTTGTTTTTGTCAGACATGATGCCCATCGTCTGCCCTTGCGCCCACCTTATGACGGACCATATAGAGTGCTGGAAACAGGGGATAAGCATTTTTTGCTAGATTTGGGGGGCAGAAAAGAACGGATTGGCATTAACAGACTCAAACCCGCTTTTGTGTTAGCTGACCAAGTTGTGCAGTTGGCGAAGGCTCCTTGGCGTGGCAGACCCCCTAGAGAGCATTTCCCAGAACACCCACAGAGGTTGACTAACAGTTCTCATCCCCAGGCAGCAGATCCACAGCTGGAAGAAGCCGTGGAAAGGGTACAGCCTGCTTACAGCAGATATGGGAGGAGGTTGAGACCTAAGCGGCACTTGGACTGATGTTTAGGGATTTTATTATGACATGCAATCTGTGGTGATGTTGTTCTGTCTTAGACGTTTGGGGGGGTCATGTGGGCACATATGCGGTTTCCATATGCTTCACATGCTTGTTACTGTATGCTTATTGTTTACTGCACGTCTCAGAGGAAGAAAAGGTCTGAACCTCCTAAGGGTAGCAGGAGGATGCGAAGTCTGGCCTTTTGTATACAGAGAGACGGCCATGAAGGATTTCCTGACCACCAGGACTTCAGGTGCAGACAGAAGACCTGAAGGGGGGTGCATTGTGTTTTGGGATGTAAAGACAATGCAACTGTTTGCTTTGATGTCCTGAGGTATAAAGAGGGCAGCTGTGGGGGCAGCTCTTCCTCTTATCTGTTTTTGGATGTTGGAGAATGTGGTTGTGAATAAAAATTGATTTTGAGTAATAAACTCGGCCTCGTCTTTCCACACAATCTCCACAATATACCCTTTGTTGGCAATGACAGAGGTCAAACGTTTTCTGTAAGTTTTCACAAGGTTTTCACACACTGTTGCTGGTATTCTGGCCCATTCCTCCATGCAGATCTCCTCTAGAGCAGTGATGTTTTGGGGCTGTCGCTGGGCAACACAGACTTTCAACTCCCTCCAAAGATTTTCTATGGGGTTGAGATCTGGAGACTGGCTAGGCCACTCCAGGACCTTGAAATGCTTCTTACAAAGCCACTCCTTCGTTGCCCAGGCGGTGTGTTTGGGATCATTGTCATGCTGAAAGACCCAACCAAGTTTCATCTTCAATGCCCTTGCTGGTGGAAAGAGGTTTTCACTCAAAATCTTACGATACATGGCCCCATTCATTCTTTCCTTTGCACGGATCAGTCGTCCTGGTCCCTTTGCAGACAAACAGCCCCCAAGTATGATGTTTCCACCCCCATGCTTCACAGTAGGTATGGTGTTCTTTCTCCTCCAAACACGACAAGTTGAGTTTTTACCAAAAAGTTCTATTTTGGTTTCATCTGACCATATGACATTCTCCCAATCCTCTTCTGGATCATCCAAATGCTCTCTAGCAAACTTCAGACGGGCCTGGACATATACTGGCTTAAGCAGGGGGACACGTCTGGCACTGCAGGATTTGAGTCCCTGGCGGCGTAGTGTGTTTCTGATGTAGCCTTTGTTACTTTGGTCCCAGCTCTCTGCAGGTCATTCACTAGGTCCCCCCATGTGGTTCTGGGATTTTTGCTCACCGTTCTCGTGATAATTTTGACCCCACGGGGTGAGATCTTGCATGGAGCCCCAGATCGAGGGAGATTATCAGTGGTCTTGTATGTCTTTCATTTTCTAATAATTGCTCCCACAGTTGATTTCTTCACACCAAGCTGCTTACCTATTGCAGATTCAGTCTTCCCAGCCTGGTGCAGGTCTACAATTTTGTTTCTGGTGTCCTTTGACAGCTCTTTGGTCTTGGCCATAGTGGAGTTTGGAGTCTGACTGTTTGAGGTTGTGGACAGGTGTCTTTTATACTGATAACGAGTTCAAACAGGTGCCATTAATACAGGTAACGAGTGGAGGACAGAGAAGCCTCTTAAAGAAGAAGTTACAGGTCTGTGAGATCCAGAAATCTTGCTTGTTTGTAGGTGACCAAATACTTATTTTACTGAGGAATTTACCAATTAATTCATTAAAAATCCTTCAATGTGATTTTCTGGATTTTTTTTCTCATTTTGTCTCTCATGGTTGAGGTATAATGAAAATTGGAGACCTCGCTCATCTTTTAACTGGGAGAATGTGCACAATTGGTGGCTGACTAAATACTTTTTTGCCCCATTGTATGTACCGTATATGTACTGTATATTATTTATAAACTTCTATAATAACTTTTAATACTTTAAATTGTTTTACCCACAAAGGACCCGACGGGGGGGAAGAAAAGGGAGAGGAATAGACAAAGAAGACAAACAGACGAACACAACTGAAATGAAGAGAAGACAGACTGTTTCTTCTGCTGAAAAGGTCTCATGAGTCTGGTATCTGCACCTGTTAAAGGAGAGACACACAGTGGTGTGAAAAATTGTTTGTGCCCTTCCTGATTTCTCATTTTTTTGGATGATTATCACGCTTAAATGTTTCAGGTCATCAAACAAATTTAAATATTAGACAAAGATAACACAAGCAAACACAAAATGCAGTTTTTAAATGAAGGTGTTCTTTGTTTTTTTTGTAATTTAAGTTTTTATTGACTTTATACAGGCTGGTACAACACATACTGATCTTCCAGGTGTCACATCAGTCTCCAAGAAGGGTAAATAAAAAAATAAAATTAATTAATTAAAGGAAAAAAATATGGCTGATTACAGAGCAAGGATAACCATACCAGTGAGGGAAGGCAATAAACTTGAGAGAACAATCAGAGAAAGAAAAAAGAAAGACAGGCCTTCATTCAGGGATTGAGTTGCTAGCCAAAGTGCTATAATTCCAAAAGTCTCCCCATATTGGTCCTTTAGTGTGTTTTCCATCAGTCCTCCTATTTAACATGGACCCATATGAAGCAGTCTTTATCATGTAGTTAACCCACTCTTCCATTCTTGGGGGTTTGACTGATTTCCAGCAATAAAGTATTGTTCTGGCTGCCGTTATTAGTCCAGTCATGACCAGTGAGAATTCTTTTGATAAATTACTGTAGGTACTTGGAATTTGTCTCCCAGTAGACACATTCTCAGCGACATTGGAAGCGTCTTGCCCAACCACTCACCCATATGTCTGAGAGTTTTAGTTCAAAAAGGTTGAACAAGTGGGCAATCCCAAACACAATGTAAAAAAGTTCACTTATCTTTCCTATATTTCCAACATAGATTGTAATTTAACAGACCCATCCTATGCAGTCTGGTTGGTGTCCAATAATACCTGTGCATTATTTTATACTGTGTGAGTTTACTTTTGGCTTCCCTTACATATTTCCTACTACAGTGGGGCAAAAAACTATTTAGTCAGCCACCAATTGTGCAAGTTCTCCCACTTAAAAGATGAGAGAGGTCTCCAGTTTTCATCATAGGTATACCTCAACTATGAGAGACAAAATGAGAAAAAAAAAATCCAGAAAATCACGTTGAAGGATTTTTAATGAATTATTTGGTAAATTCCTCGGTAAAATAAGTATTTGGTCACCTACAAACAAGCAAGATTTCTGGCTCTCACAGACCTGTAACTTCTTCTTTAAGAGGCTCCTCTGTCCTCCACTCGTTACCTGTATTAATGGCACCTGTTTGAACTCGTTATCAGTATAAAAGACACCTGCCCACAACCTCAAACAGTCAGACTCCAAACTCCACTATGGCCAAGGCCAAAGAGCTGTCAAAGGACACCAGAAACAAAATTGTAGACCTGCACCAGGCTGGGAAGACTGAATCTGCAATAGGTAAGCAGCTTGGTGTGAAGAAATCAACTGTGGGAGCAATTATTAGAAAATGGAAGACATACAAGACCACTGATAATCTTCCTCGATCTGGGGCTCCACGCAAGATCTCACCCCGTGGAGTCAAAATTATCACGAGAACGGTGAGCAAAAATCCCAGAACCACACTGGGGGACCTAGTGGATGACCTGCAGAGAGCTGGGACCAAAGTAACAAAGGCTACATCAGAAACACACTACGCCGCCAGGGACTCAAATCCTGCAGTGCCAGACGTGTCCCCCTGCTTAAGCCAGTACATGTCCAGGCCCGTCTGAAGTTTGCTAGAGAGCATTTGGATGATCCAGAAGAGGACTGGAAGAATGTCACATGGTCAGATGAAACCAAAATAGAACTTTTTGGTAAAAACTCAACTTGTCGTGTTTGGAGGAGAAAGAACACCATACCTACTGTGAAGCATGGGGGAGGAAACATCATATTCTGGGGTTGTTTTTCTGCAAAGGGACCAGGATGACTGATCCGTGTAAAGGAAAAAATAAATGGGGCCATGTATCGTGAGATTTTGAGTGAAAACCTCCTTCCAACAGCAAGGGCATTGAAGATGAAACGTGGCTGGGTCTTTCAGCATGACAATGATCCCAAACACACCGCCCGGGCAATGAAGGAGTGGCTTCGTAAGAAGCATTTCAAGGTCCTGGAGTGGCCTAGCCAGTCTCCAGATCTCAACCCCACAGAAAATCTTTGGAGTGAGTTGAAAGTCTGTGTTGCCCAGCGACAGCCCCAAAACATCACTGCTCTAGAGGAGATCTGCATGGAGGAATGGGCCAAAATACCAGCAACAGTGTGTGAAAACCTTGTGAAGACTTACAGAAAACGTTTGACCTCTGTCATTGCCAACAAAGGGTATATAACAAAGTATTGAGATGAAGTTTTGTTATTGACCAAATACTTACTTTACCGAGGAATTTAACAATTAATTCATTAAAAATCCTTCAATGTGATTTTCTGGATTTATTTTTTTTTATTTTGTCTCTCATAGTTGAGGTATACCTATGATGAAAATTGGAGACCTCCCTCATCTTTTAAGTGGGAGAACTTGCACAATTGGTGGCTGACTAAATACTTTTTTACCCCACTGTATCTGACAAGATGTTTAACCACTCTTCTTCACTCATTGTACATTTCAGGTCTTTCTGCCATATTCCTCTGAAGCTGTCACATTACAATGGACATTTATAAGATGAAGAAAATAACAGCTTGTGTCAATTACAAAAAGGATTTGTTTATGTCACAATGGGAAAAATGGACTAAATATGTAACACCACTCAGGCCGGACTTTCAATTTGCAGAATTGATATAGCAGACTTTTTATTAACAAAGTCCTGCTTTGAAGTCCTGCTTCAAATCCTTTTTGTAATTGACACAAGCTTTATAGAGTGTGTACATTAACAGTTACTCCATATATGCGGATGTTTATGCTGACCCTCCCTTTTTTTTCTTATTTCTTTTTTATCTCTAAAAAAAAAGGGACATTCAAATGTAATTATCAAATGAAATGATGGCTTAAACCTACTTTCTAAAGAATGTCAAAGAAAAAATTACAAAAAAAAAAAGAAGCTGTCACATCCATTACTAAGTAGTCCATTAATTAGTCTGTAGAAAGCAGGTGCATGAAGACATTTCAATGGTAATTTAAAAAAGTCTATGATGGGATTACAGTCCTTATTATAATAATAATTATAATAATTCATTGATGTCAGACAGCTCCTAATTTGGAGATACTTCCAAAAGTGACCTTTCCCTGTAAGGGTGTATGTATCTCTTGAGCAAGTCTGTATAATCAGAATCAGAATCAGAATCAGCTTTATTGGCCAAGTATGCACAACACATACAAGGAATTTGACTTTGGCTAAAAACTTGCTCTCGTTCAGGTGAAGGATTTAAATAAGGATTCAATGACAAACAGAGTATGTACAGTAAATTACAGTCTGTCCACATTTCTATAAAAGGATGCAAATATATACAGGAATATATGCAGTTATTTACTCGGACTAACCACACTTTGCAGAAATATATGAAAAAATATACAATCACACAGTATTTCAATGTGGACTCAGATTCAGTGATATAATGTGAATGAAGTAAAAAGCAGTGTGAGAGTTATGTGCAATGTAATAATGGATGAAAAGTCATGAGTACAGCAAATAGGTAGGACTAGGTGAATGTTAGGAGTTCATCAGAGTGATGGCTCACTCACTAAGACATGAGCATACCATCATGGTATTGGTCATTCACCTGACGTATGCCAACAAGGTACCACTTTTTCCAGTATAATGGTGTTTCCCCAATAATAATTGCTGGATTATAAAATAAAGATGAGTAGGACTGGCTAAGATGTGAAATCTTTAACATCCTATGTATTCTGAGCCAGACCTCTTTTGAATGAGATAAGATAAAGTACATGGGTCTATGTTGAGACTGGGAAAAACTATCTATAGGAGTAAATGGAGAGCACATTTCAGCTTCAATGGCAACCCAATCCAGTTTACTGTGTCTGCTAAAGTGTTTAGCTAATTTGGTAATTCCAAATGAAATATGATATAGCTTCAGGTCTGATAACCCCAGGCCTCCTTTATCTCTTGGCCAACACAATTTATTCATTCCGATCCTTGGTCTCTTGCGCTCCCATAAATTCTTTAATTATGCAGTCATATTGTTTAAAAAACTGTGATGGTATAGCAATTGGTAACATCCTGGTTATATCATTGAACTGGGGTGCAACAACCATTTTAGCAACATTGATCTGGCCCCATAATGAGAGTTTTAATTTCCCCCCCTTATCTAACTTGCTTTTAATTTTCTGTAATATAGGCTCAAGATTCAAACTGGGACATCTTCAATATTCCGGCTTAATTTTATACCTAAATATGACATACCATTTGACATCCATTTGAAGTTAAAACCAGACACTGAGCTGGGATGGCATGTACCAGAAATAGGCATGGCCTCTGATTTCCTCCAATTGATTTTATATCCTGATAGTTTAGAATAAGACTGAATGGTTGTCATTAAATGTGGTAAAGAGTTCAGAGGATCTCTAATTAGTGTTAGAACATCATCTGCATGCAGCAATAATTTATGTTCTTTCCTCCCTCCCACCACTCCCTTAATATTTCCATTTGATCTGATGGCAATAGCTAATGGCTCAAGTACAATAAAAGTAAGGGGGACAGCAGGCAACCTTGTCTGGTACCTCTGGAAAGGCCGAAGAAAGATGAAATCGTCCCGTTAGTCCTTAAGACTGCCTTTGGGTTTTTGTATATTATCTTAATCCAATTAATAAAAACTGGTCCGAAGCCGAATTGTGTTAACGTATAAAGTAAAAATTCCCATTCCACCCATTAAAAGCCTTTTCGGCGTCAGGTGAAACGGCTACAGTTGAGTCCTGGTTTGAATAATTAAGCCAGATCAGGTGTTATAATCTTCTCATATAGTCTGTGGAAGATCGATTTTTCATAAATCCGACCTGGTCTGAATGAATTACATTAGGGAGCACTCTCTCTAAGTGAAGAGTAAGAATCTTTGTAAGAATTTTGCAGTCCACATTTAATAAGTTTATAGGTCTATAATTAGAGGGTTCTGTTGTGTCCTTATCTTTTCAGGGATTACTTATATTAAGGCGTCATTAAATGATGGTGGGAGGAATCCTAATATGAATGCCTCATTGTAGACTTCCAATAACACTGGTGCTAGTATTTCAATATATTGTTTATAATATTCTACAGGGAATCCATCCATGCCGGGTGATTTCCCCGTTTTCATCTGTGATACTGCCATCTTAATCGCTGCCTCTGCTATAGGTTTATCTAGAAGTCTCGCATGTTCTTTGGCTAATTTAGGTAGAGTAATATTAGGAAAAAAAATCACTGAGGTTGTTGGATTTAAGCTGCCTTGTGATGTATAAAGTTCCCTATAAAATTGTTTAAATACGTCATTTATTTCTTTACTGGATGACACCAGGGTATTCCCCTTCTTAATTATTGGTATCATGATGTAGGAGTTCTGTTATTTAAGCTGCCTACCAAGCAACTTGCTTGTTTTCTCACCTTCTTCATAGAAAGTTGTCCTGAGCCTAAATAAGGCATATTCACCTTTTTTTAATAATAGATTTCCTGCAACTGGAATTTAAGTTTACATATGTCTTAATATAATTTATCTGAAAAGTGTCTTGATAGTTCTATTTCCAATTTTATAATTTGATATTCCAGATCCTTGATTTTACTTCTATTTTCAGTTTTCTTTTTTGATGCCTATCCTATTTTCCCCCGAATAAATGCTTCACATACCTCCCATTCTGTGACTCGAGCCCGTAGTTCCTGAATTGAGCTCAAAGTAATACTTGAGTTCCTCCTTCATTGTCAGATTAAATGCGTCATCCTGTAGAAGTGATGTGTTTAACCTCCATCTGCCTTTTCTATCTTTGTCTATATTGATGTCAATATATAACTCTATAGCTGCATGATCTGGCAGGGCCATTGCACTTATTTTATTCTCAGTTACAGATTTTACAATATTACTTGAAATTATAAAAAAGTCTCTTCTGGAGTATGATTTCTGGCAATGGGAGAAGAAGGTGGACTCCATCCCCCTAGGATCTACCAATCGCCAATTGTCCACCAAGCCCATATCTTCACACAGCATATGTAATGCAGCCCTATCCTTTGTAGTTGTCAATCCACTGAATTTACTCTTTGTGGTGTACTAAGATGGCGTTGGGTACACCCTGGGTGTAGTGGGAGTGACGGCCTGCCTTTCCGGTTCCGCCGTTGCTCAGGGTATAAAGGGCACGGCCGGAAGGGACACGGTCTTTTTGCTGTCGACCCCTTGACCTGTACGGAGCACCTCTTATGAGTTCTGGTTATATTAATAAAGTTACATTTGCTGCACCTCCAGCCTTGTTATTTGTCATGCAGATTATGGACATAACACTCTTATCCAAAAATGCATCTATCACTTGGTTGAAGTCACCTGCCAATATGATTTGATTTTTATAGCGGTCACTATTTTTCAGCTGTTTTTCGAGGCCCCAGGCGAGCTGCCCAGAATTATCTGGTGGCCCTTAACCTTGGTGAGCTCAAAAAGCTGTGTGCAAGGGTTATATTAGTCCATAATCTTGGCATGAAAGGCCAAAGAATCCTCGGTACATTAGGAGGAGCCAATAGTTATGAGGACATGGTGGAGCTAATGGCGCGCTACTTTAGCGCCCCAGAAAATGTCATAGTCCGGCGAATCCAGTTTCGGCAGCGTCACCAGCGGACAGGAAAGCTGGTGCAGCGCCATGTTGCAGATCTACGTCAGCTGGCGAGGGAGTGCCAATTTGGGGCCTTAGAGGAGGAGATGATCCGCGACCAACTGGCGGAGCATACACTCTGTTCTTCAGCGAGATCGAAGCGCCTGACATTCGAGGGTGAACTGACGCGAGCCATGGCTATTGAAATAGCACAGCAGTTTGAGGCAGCGGAGAGGCTAGCTAAAGACTTTGGTGAGAAAAGCATGCTGCAGGATGAAGAACCATGATGGAAGGCGCTGGCTGTGGACCTGGACAGCGAGGACAGTGTGAGTAAACAAGAATATGCCGCCGCTGTGAAAATTAGGTCTGCCCCAGGTTCGCGAAGATGTTATGGCTGTGGGTCTATGAGGCACCGATATAAGGCAAGAGAGTGTCTGATGAAGGGCAAGTGCGGTCTACTACACCATTTTGCCAGGGCCTGCAAAAATTTTGAGAGAGGGGACTGAAGACAAGAAGCGGGCTCCTCTGCAGAGACTCCTATAGTTGTTCATGCCGTCTCTCTGAGCACAGATGGGCAGATTTACTGCAACGTTGTGCTGGACGGCGTAGAAGTGGCATTGTTGGTAGACACGGGATCTGCGATTTCGCTGTTGAACTGGCCCACTGTGAGGAGTCTGTTCCCGCACTACCGCGTGAGTGAACTGTTGGCGACCTGCTATGGCTATGGTGGGAATAAGTTGAACGTTGTGGGTTCATTGGAACTGACGGCAAGGTACAGGTCGGCGATGATGGCGTGTCCATTTTGTGGTGTCAAGCGGTGGGTCAAACATCATGGGATGTGACATGTTTTACGGCCTGGGGTTCACAATAGCCAGCGGTGTCGGAGAAGAGTGGTCGGGCTGCGGATTATGGGACCGACCTGCTCCGCACGTGGAGGACAATGTGGTTTGGGACAGTAATTGGCCTGGGGTGACGGGAGGTGTGCAGGACCAGCACCATGAAGCGCTATCATGGGAGGGTTTCAATGCCAGTGTCCAAGTTGCCCTGGATGTGGGAACTGGACGGCACAGCGGAACACCCTCCTCGTGTGTTCCGCTGCGCCGTCCAGTTCCCAACCTCTGATCCACGATGGCCCGGAGCCTGGGCGTCACAATTCATCACACGACCGCGTACAACCCCCAGGCCAATGAGTTATGCAAGCGTTTCCATAGGTCACTTAAAGCAACGCTCAGGGCTTCGCTTACAGATGCAAATTGGGTTGCTGTGGGTTCTTCATGAAATGAAGATGAAATTACAGGGATGCAATGACTGGATTAATGATGCTATTCAGGTAGTACTGGCTTCTCACTGTACCATTCACAAGGTGTAGGGCAGTTCTGTATTGACTAGACACACCTGCCCAGACTGTAACATGGTGACAACAGTGACTGATGCATAGCACTCTCCTTGACGTCTCCAACATCATTGGCGGCCATCTTTTCTGCTTAACGTGATTCAACTTTCATCAGAGAACAGCACTAAAGTCCATTGATCCCTTGTCTAGCACAAATGCTCCCTGGCTCATGCAAACGATGACGCCTGTGCCTGGTTGAGTGGTCTTTGTGACTAGAAAAGCGCTATATAAGTGCAGGTTAGTTAGTTAGTTAGTTAGTTGTGTGGTCAGGTACCCTTGCAGGCCGTCTAGCACGCAGACCATGCTGATGTAAACAGTTTCGAATGGTCTGATGTGACACTTGGGTGCCTCTCACCTCCCTTAAATGTGCCTGAAGTTGAGTGGCATTCATCATCCAGTTCCACAGGGCACTGTTCACAATGAAGCGGTCATCAGAGTGGGATGTGGCCAAAGGGCATCAACTTCTATGTAGTGTTGTGCGATATGACAAAAAATTCATATCATGATAACGATAATATATCACGATGTGCATTTTCTGTAAATTCTACAGTTTAGATAATCATATAGAAAGGACCATCTCTTTTTTTACATGTCCTATTTTCCCCTCATCATTTTGCAGTTTTAAAATAGCTTTGAATGAATTTCTGCAGCCTTTTTATTATAATTTTGGTTTAAATAATTAGATTTCAATCATTATTTTACAAAAACAAAAATTCACAGAAGATTTCAAACATCTCATGTGAGACTGCAAATGATTCCACTGTCCACCTTTTCCACATTTATTACTGAGGGTGGCAACAACACTTAATTCATATGCGTCTGGGTACATATCCATATTCTGCACGGTAATTTTAACAAACAAAAATGCTCTTTATTACATCTAGCTGCAGTGCTCCTGCACTGTGTATACATTTGTGTACATATGTACAGTGGTGTGGAAAAGTGTTTGCCCCCTTCCTGATTTCTCATTTTTTTGTGTTTGTCACACTTTTTTTTCAGATCATCAAACAAATTTAAATATTAGACAAAGATAACACAAGTAAACACAAAACGCAGTTTTAAATGAAGGTATTTATTATTATGGGTAAAAAAAAAATCCAAACCTACATGGCCCTGTGTGAAAAAGTGATTGCCCACCACTGTTAAAACCTAAATTAACTGTGGTTTATCACATCTTTGGAAAGCTGAGTTCAATGTCTCTAGCCACACCTGTTCTCAATCAAGAAATCACTTAAATAGGACCTGCCTGACAAAGTGAAGTAGACCAAAAGGTCCTCAAAAACTAGACATCAAGCTGCGATCCAAAGAAATTCAGGAACAAATGAGAAAGTTATTGAGAGCTATCAGTCTGGAAAAGATGATAATGTGGCACATATGTTGGGTACATATTTTCCACAAATGTATTGCTGTATGTTTATTGTGTGCTTCACGTCTCGAGGGACAAAAGGACTGAGTCTACAGGAGATATCGAGGTGGTGTGAGATTTGGCCTTTGTCTCAGAGAGATGCCCTGGAGGGATTTCCGGACCATCGAAGGATAAGGGACAATGGTGGAAGATCAAAGGGTTACAGTGGGACTGGGATTAAGTACCATGTGACTGTATGTTTGCTTAAACACCATGTGACTTGAGTTTTGATGTTCCGGAGTATAAGAGAGTGATGTGATATTGATCTGTCTCTTTTCTTGCTTAGAGATTGTTACAGAATGTGTTCTGTTAATAAAGCTGAACCTGAGAAATAAACCCAGCCTCACCCTTGAGCACATCCTCTACAATAAAACCATTTCTAAAGCTTTGGAACTCCAGAGAACCACAGCGAGAGCCATTATCCACAAATAACAAAAACATGGAACAGTGGTGAACCTTCCCAGGAGTAGCCGGCCGACCAAAATTATCCCAAGAGCGCAGCGACGACTCATCCAAGAGGTCACAAAAGATCTCACAACAACATCCAAGGACCTGCAGGCCTCACTTGTCTCAGTTAAGGCCAGTGTTCATGACTCCACCATATGAAAGAGACTGGGCAAAAATGGCCTGCATGGCAGAGTTCCAAGACAAAAACCACTGCTGAGTAAAGAAAACACAAAGGCTCATCTCAGTTTTGCCAGAAAACATCTTGATGGTCCCCGAGACGTTTGGGAAAATACTCTGTGGACTGACAAGACAAAAGTTGAACTTTTTGGAAGGTGTGTGCCTCATTACATCTGGCGTAAAAGTAACACAACATTTCAGTAAAAGAACACCATACTAAAAGTAAAATATGGTGGTGGTAGTGTGATGGCCTGGGGCTGTTTTGCTGCTTCGGAACCTGAAAGAGTTGTTGTGGTAAATGGAACCATGAATTCTGCTGTCTACCAAAAAATCCTGAAGGAGAATGTCTGGCCATCTGTTCGTGACTTCAAGCTGAAGCGCACCTGTGTTCTGCAGCAGGACAATGATCCAAAATACACCAGCAAGTCCACCTTTGAATGGCTTAAGAAAAACAAAATGATGACTTTGTAGTGGCCTCGTCAAAGTCCTGACCTGAATCTGATTGAGACGCTGTGTTATGACCTTAAAAAGGCAGTTCATGCTCAAAAATCCCCCAATGTGGCTGAATTACAACAATTCTGCAAAGATGAGTGGGCCAAAATTCCTCCACAGCGCTGTAAAAGACGCATTGCCAGTTATCGCAAACGCTTGATTACAGTTGTTGCTGCCAAGGGTGGCCCAACCAGTTATTAGATTTAGGGGGTAATCACTTTTTCACACAGGGCCATGTAGTTTTGGATTTTTTTCCCCCTTAATAATAAACACCATTTAAAAACTGCATTTTGTGTTTACTTGTGTTATCTTTCTCTAATATTTAAATTTGTTTGATGATCTGAAACATTTAAGTGTGACAAACACAAAGAAATGAGAAATCAGGAAGGGGGCAAACACTTTTTCACAACTCTGTACATTTATCTACTGCTTTGGCTAACCAGTTCTTATTATCTTATTATCTATTGCTCTGAGTGCTGCTATCCCTTTGCTGCTGTAATCCTGTAATTTCCCCACTGTGGGACTAATAAAGGCTGATCTTATTATAAAATAATAGCCTCATTTTTGAGTGTTCTCGTGTGATTTTTCTTTTTCCACGTTTTACAAGAAAAAGGCTTCTTACTTGTATAGTTCTTCATGTGACATTTCAAGTGACTATAGTCAGTAAAATTTTCTCACTATTTCACAAGGTAAAAAGGCTTCTCAACTATGTGAATTTTTAAAGTATTTTTCTGGCTGAAACATTTTCTGTGTTTGACAAGAAAACGGCTTCTGCTATACTGTACCTTTGCTGCTGCAATCATGTAATTTCCCCATTGTGGGACTAATAAAGGTTTATCTTATCTTATACAACAGCTAATGCTGAACGAACAATTTGATTGGACAATAAGAATTCCAGGAGTTTCTAAAATCCACAATAATTGCACTCCCAACGTTTTACTGGCTATGTATCACTCTGCTTCAAAGGTGTTCATGTAACTGTTAACAACTCACACTAATTTACTGTCACCTAACTCTCAGTGACAAGTGCAATACTGTGTTGAATACCTTAATTTCCACAGTGAGGCGCTGTTTGAATAGATTTCTTATCTGACCCTGAAGTCCCACTCTTTTGAAAAAGAAACGCTATAGTTTACAGTCTGCCCTTGTGTAAACACTGTGAAGCTATTTCACATCTGTTTAAAAATATAGGCAATGCCAGAGTTGGATTTATTGACTCAATTAACAAACCACAATACCTTTGAGGTGATGGACTCTTTGTTTCATCTGAAAATGTGAAAAAAGTAAGTGAAATGTGCTAAATCGCAAGCATGCTAACTACTAGCCACCAGCATTGGCTACGTTTGGATCTCGGGTCTTCTACAGTACTGACTAAACGGGTATATGTTTTATAAAAGCTTATTACTTTTGTACTTGACAATATTTAATTTGTTTACACGTGTGAAATGACAATAGATGTCTTCATGCTGATCGAGATGTTTGGCAACAGTTACTGACTACATGTAGAAGGGACTATTTTTTTTTCCTCAGCTGCACAAAATACCCGGTTAAACAAAAACAAACACATCATAATATTTTGTCCAGTACTGCTGTCATTTAATAAATAGTGCTTGCAAAACTGTTGCATAAAAGCAATATTACACTTGAAGTCATGCCGGAATCATGAATATAGTAACTGCCGGTGTCATACTTATCACACCTGCAGTTGCTATATTCACTGATACCGCATTCCATCTCATGTAATATTACTTCATTATCTTCTCGTCAGTGAATTAACATATGAAAATTCAAATTACTCTTCCGTCTGTAACATTTTCCACATGTTTCACAAGAAAAGGGTTTCTCACGTGTATGTGTTCTCATGTGACTATTGAAAGTATGCTGCTCTCTGAAACATTTTCCACATTTTTCACAAGGAAAAGGCTTCTTACCTGTATGCGTTCCCATGTGAAAATTCAAACTACTCTTCACTCTGTAACATTTTCCACATGTTTCACAAGAAAAGGGTTTCTCACCTGTATGCGTTCTCATGTGACTATTCAAACTCTTCTGCTCTCTGAAACACTGTCCACATGTTTCACAAGAAAAAGGCTTCTCACCTGTGTGAGTTCTCATGTGATACTTCAAACCCTTTTGCTGGCTGAAACATTTTCCACATGTTTCACAAGAAAACGGTTTCTCACCTGTATGCGTTCTCATGTGACTTTTCAAACGACTACCCAGAATGAAACGTTGTCCGCAGGTTGTACAAGAAAAAGGCTTCTCACCTGTGTGAGTTCTCACGTGATAATTCAAACAATTTGGCTGGCTGAAACATTTTCCACATATTTCACAAGAAAAGGGTTTCTCACCAGTATGTGTTCTCATGTGAATTTTCAAATTATTACTGAGACTGAAACATTTTCCACATATTTCACAAGAAAGGGGCTTCTCATCTGTGTGAGTTCTCATGTGATATTTTAAACGACAACCACGACTGAAACATTTTCCACATATTTCACAAGAAAAAGGCTTCTTCCCTGTATGAGTTCTCGTGTGTCTTACAAGTTGTGAGACATGATTGTTGTCTCCTTGATTAGAATTCTTGGATAAAGGAATGCTGTAAGAGTGGTCATGTCCCTTATATGTAGCCATCATCACAGAGGGATCAGTCTCCTGATTCAGGTGAACCTCCTCCCTTTGCCCACTGGTGCCATGTTCATCATCTTCCTCTTGAATCTGTGGTGGAGGTGGTTTCTTCTGGTCCAGCCTGGTTTTCCTCTCCTGTTTACAGAGCTGCAGGTCAGAAGAAATCATCTCCTCGCAAACATGCTGAAGAGAGATATCTGGACAGGTCAGAGAAAAAAAATTAAATGATCTTATGATAAACAGATACTGAAACATGAGAAACAAATAATATACTGGCATATACAGTCGACGAGTCCAATGGAGAAGGATGATTGAGGCTAGGGCCGTCGCGATAATCGCAATTACGTTGTATCGCGCTATAGACAAGCCTACCGCGGAGGATAATGAGTAACCGCAACAACTGTGGTGTATAATTTATGCACTGAAATAAAATGGCAGGCTTTAATTTTGGTAACAGTGGTTTTGTTTTCACTTCCTGTGCCTGCCCGTGGAATTATCAGGAAGGCTACAACGCTTAGAAGAGACAGTTGAGCTACGAACGCTAATGTTAATAGGTTTATCCATCCATACATCCATCTTCTACCGCTTTTCTGGAGGTCCGGGTCGCGGAGGCAGCAGTTCAAGCAGAGAAGCCCAGACTTCCCTCTCCCCAGCCACCTGCTCCAGCTCTTCAGAGAGGACACCAAGGTGTTCCCAGACCAGCTGGGAGACATATGCCCCATTTCCACCAGTATCACCTTGGCTTTACTTTTTTTTACTTGTTTCGGTTTTTCGCCATTTCCACCCAAGTCCTCACGGTTTAACCGTTACGATTTTCGTGCCTGTTCAGAGGCAGGGTACAGGCGAGCGAAAAGCGAGGTGTGAACTGACGTCAATCGACTGCTAAACGCTGATTGGTCAGGGCGTAACGTCACCAAACGCGCCCGTTTTGTTTTCTGTTGAAGCTACACGTCCGCCATTTGTAATTTCAGCGAGTAACTGCGGTAACTGGATTCACAATTGTGTTCTCATATAACAATGTTCACGCGCAAGTTTATTCCATGAACAAACGATGAGGTGCGGACTTTTCTGTCCCTCGTAGCCAATGACTACATCCAGAGCGAGTTGGTGGGGCAACTCGTAATGAAAAAATATACCAGGAAGTGTCCGGCCTGCTATTATGGCAGAGAATTTGGACTCGACACGGCCACGGAATTGGAAAACGGTGACGGTGAGTGTTGTTTTGTTATTGTCCGTCTTCTTGCCTTTCGGTCAAAAGCGCACTTTATTTAAGCAATAAAGAAAGTTGTTTAATTGTGGGCAATTGTGGTGATGGCTAGCCCGCTAATAGCTAGCTACCTCTGTACCTTGCTGCTACCTCGCATCAAGCTGCTGAATCGCGCTTTTATTTCAGTATTCACGTGAACAAAACGCTGACGTAAGCTTATTGTATTCTGGTTAAAAAGTTTTGTGTTTGCGGTACATGTTGCACTTTGTTTGTGAGCTTTATTGTGTGTTTTTTCCTTCTATACACAGTTTTCAAATTCCAGGGGTCCGCCTCACTGGACTGCCAGGTCCATCACCATCCGGCATCTCCCGGTCAAGTGCTGGTAAGGCACAACAAACTGAAAATTACCACCCGGTTGTTTTTATATGTGATTGTTATTTTCTATAGACTCATAATAAGGAATTTAAAATGTCTTTCTACGTTTATAAAAATACTAGATTCAGGGGTGTTCATAGCCACAGTGGCGCAGTGTTATAGGTGTGTTGGTGGTGCAAATACTGTTGTATTTTCACAAAAAAAAAGGAGCACATGTACCAACTTCAAATCAACATGCTTGATTGAAATTCTTCAAGTCAGCTAACACTATTAACCCATTCTGATTTATGAGGCCACAGTACAAAGAAATTCTTTTAAAAATAACCCATTAAATCAAAATACTTTTTACAATTAATCCTTTTTGAAATGAAGGGGGGCCTAACCACATCACCACAGAAGTTGCTTATAGTCCACTCTACTGAGGGGCAACAACATGACAGTTGAGCTTAAATACAGCAACGAAGCATCTACCACAGGCTTTCAACAGTTTAATTCCATAATATTTTTTCTGACATGTTTTGATCCGGTGTTATCTAAATACAATGACTTCTGTCTTTCATATAGGCAAGCTGAAAATGTCCAGCAACATTGCAGACCTTGCATCACTGATGGCCCAGAATCATGCTGAGGAGATGCGGATCCATGAAAGGATGCTCGAACAGCGCGAAAGACACCTGCAGTTAGCCGCATTAAGAAGGGATGAGCTGACAGAGACGGCTTCCTTCCACGGAGCCTTCCTAAACCATTTTGGCAGTCTGGTCGAAGTACTGAAAGCTCCCCATTTTTTAACATGTTTTGGGAATATTTGTAATGTAATAAAATGTTAGTCTTTTGGATAAAAGTGTGGTTTGTATATTATAACACTGGATGATAAAGGCGAATAATTACATACACATTCCATTGCCTCATATGACCCTAATCCTGCTGTTCAGCCATAAAGGTGTCAAGACTTTTAATGGTAATGTTATTGTTAAATTTAATAAATATTAACACTGCTGTATCCATTGCTCTACATTGGGTACAGTTTTTAAGTAAAATTGTAAGCAGTTGCACAGGTGTAATTTACATTCAGCAGTAGACACTGATAAAGGTGAAAGTCGAATTGGGTAAAAGGTAAGTACATGTGAATTGAATGTTATATCGGCATTCCAAATTCTGAGAATTCCAATAAATTATAAGCAGTCTAGTATAATATAATGCGAAAATACCCATACATGTAAACCCAAATATAACATTTTCGATGTTGTAAACGTTGACATGTATATGATAAACCTATGCTATTGTGATTCAATAGATCCATAGTGATCTTTGGTTTGAAAAAGAAAATTATAATTTGGTGTTGGGCAGTGTGACGATGTCAGTGTATTTAGTAGGATTAAAAAAAGTTTCATCATAAAATTCCAAGGTCAATTGGCATTTCCATCAAACCAAAAGTGAGTTGTCAAGCAGCAGCATTTTTTTTTTTTGGGAGTCATTTCTACGTTATTTTAGTGTGTAATTAGCCACCACTGAACAGATAACCCTTATAAATAACAATAGATGGGAAAAAAGATACACAATGGGCCCAGATTTGGATTGGCTTTTTTATAATATTTTTAATTATTTGGTAAGTTAAAGTTAACTGGAAGTATAACAAGTTTCCACATATAATTCCAAGGTCAAATTGGCAATTCCATCAAACCAACAGTGTGTTCAGTCTAGCTGCTGCTTTTTTTGGGAAGTCAGTTTATCATCAGTGTATCATTATTACACAATACACAAAATGGGTCTAGATTTGGATTGGCTTTTTTATAATATTATACATTATTTGGTAAGTTAAAGGGGTTTAGGATTAAGCTTCTGCATTATTTTAAATTACCCCGGTGTTTCAGCATTTAATTAACCGTCTGTTAACATTTAACCGTTTTGAACAACAGAGGCGACGTAGTTTAAAAGTGCACAACATTTTATTTAAAAAAACACGTTTGACTTATGTATGCACATGAACACTGAACAAATGAAATGATCTCTGCTTCATATGCAGCTGCTTCAGATTCCTCCTGGGCAACCGCTATTCTCCTCTCCTGATCCAACGTGTGTTGTCTCAATCCACGTCGTCTTCTCCTGTAAAATTCTCTTGTCTCGTTAAAGACATTCATTGTGTTAAAAACCGTGGAAATCCTCCGCTCGTAATCCGCTATTTTTTTAAGATAAGATAAGATAAGATAAGCCTTTATTAGTCCCACAACGGGGAAATTCCAGGATTGCAACAGCACAGGGATAGCAACACTCAGAGCAACAATCAGAAGGTTTTCTGTGTTGTTGAGGAGTCAGTCTCGTCCTTTATACGTCAGCAGTGTAGCGCCACCTCGATCCCGCCCACTCCAGCAATACTCGGCTTTCCGCGGTTGTGATGGAGGCGCAGCCGCGGGAGAAACAAGTAGTAAAGAAAAGAAAAGAGTAGCGCAGAACTATATAGTGGAAATGTGGCTATAGTCTCTCCACCGAGTCCTGGGTCTGCCCCGGGGTCTCCTCCCAGTGGGACATGCCTGAAACACCTCAAGTGGGAGGCATCCTAATCAGATGCCCATACCACCTCAACTGACTCCTTTCAATGTGGAGGAGCAGCGGTTCTACTCTGAGCCTCTCCCGGATGACTGAGCTCCTCACCCTATCTCTGAGGGTGAGGCCAGCAATCCTACGGAGAAAGCTCATTTCAGCCGCTTGTATCCGCAATCTCGTTCTTTCAGTCATTACCCATAGCTCGTGACCATAGGTGAGAATAGAAACGTAGATTGACTGGTAAATCGACAGCTTTGTCTTAGAACTAAGCTCCCTCTTCACCACAACAGACCGGAACAATGTCCGCATCACTGCAGATGCTGCTCCAATCCGTTTGTAAATCTCTCGCTCCATTTTCCCCTCACTTGTGAATAAGACCCCAAGATACTTAAACTCCTCCACTTGGGGCAGGAGCCTGTCCCCAACCCAGAGAGGACAATCCACCTTTTTATGGCTGAGGACCATGGACTCGGACTTGGAGGTGCTGATTCTCATCCCAGCCACTTCACACTCAGCGGCAAACCGTCCCAGCAAGAGCTGTAGGTCATTGCTGGATGAAGCCAACAGGACAACATCATCTGCAAACAACAGTGATGAGATCCTGTGGTCACCAAGCATGACACCCTCCATTCCCTGGCTGCGCTTAGAAATCCTGTCCATAAAAATTATGAAGAGGATCGGTGACAAAGGGCAGCCCTGGCGGAGTCCAACTCTCACTGGGAATGAGTCTGACCGAGCGTTGGCAATACGAACCAAACTCTCACAACGGTCGTACAGAGACCAAATAGCTCATGACAACAAGCCCGATACCCCATACTCCCGAAGCACCCCCCACAAAAAACCACGAGGGACGCAGTCAAATGCCTTCTCCAAGTCCACAAAACACATGTAAACTGGTTGGGCAAACTCCCACGAACCCTCGAGAATTCTCGAGAGGGTAAAGAGCTAATGTAAAAGAAATGTAAAGAGCTCTTTAATAGGTTTATAGACCCATAATGAGGCACAAGCTCTTATGGTGATCATATTTTATGTGTTGTACTGAATGTGTACTGTACTAAAATAAGAAAATAAAACCATAAACTTCACCAGCAGTCAAGGCCATTGCCATCACATATTACAGAGATCAATACGCGCAGTGTTCACTTTTTTGTGTGTGTGGCTAAATCTCATTGTTCATTTACGTGCCCCGATTGATTATTAAATAAACTGTTAAATGTTGAGTGTATTTTTATTGCCAACAACATGTTTGCACCCAGTACTGTGGAAGCTTCCACTGTACCGGGTGCTGCCACTGCCAGCATCATGGGGGGACTCTCTCGATGGACGAGTTGCTAAATACAGCAATGACAGTAAGCACTAAAAGGGAACAAAGCGTGTTATTTCCTTCTCATCAGAGGGTTTAGGATCCTGACAATTGAGCTCCGAGAGCGAAACAACTACTGCACAGTGTATTGCTTGTTTGAACGTGATTTTTCGGACAGCAGCAAAAGTCACAGAGACAAGAGCCACGCAGGATCTTGTACGAAAGCAATCCTGTTTAAATAAGCTGAATGTCACTGCAGTCTCCAACCAGTCCACACACCTTGTAGTTCAAATACTGGAGTCACCGCCACTGGTTTATGAAAATGATTGAGTTTTTTTTAATAGAATCATCAGTTCATTCCTGGAGAAAGATCAGAGCTCCGCACAACTGTCACACACGCACAAGTTGAGACCGGAGCTGCAGCGAGTTTCTCACGGGTTCCATTGTTTCCCACATAAGTTATGAACCTGTTTAAATTATGAGACCACAGGGTCCTAAAGACATTTGCAATAATACCACATATCACGGTGTTGAGCTATCCACCATCACTGCAGGGAAAATTCCTTCACCGTGACATCACTGGTTGAAGCCCTCTGCTCGAGACCAGATGAAGAGGACTAAACTACAAAAAACATACAGTGGAAACCAAAAGTTTACATAGACTATGAAAAAATCACAACCTTTTTTTTGGTCACTGTCTGACATTAAATAAGTCTAAACTTTTCCTGTTTAGGTCAGTTAGGATTACCAAAGTTATTTCTATTTGCCAAGTAATTTTTAAATTTGCTAGACAATCTTGAGAATTTTTTTATTACTTTCTTCAAAATAAAAAGTTCACATACATTTCCCATTAAACTGTATGACTGGGGTCAAACGTTTTGAGTCTCCTTCCACAAGCTTCTCTCAATTGTTTGCTGGAATTTTGGCCCATTCCTCCTGACAGAACTGGTGGAACTGAGTTAAGTTTGTAGGCTGCCTTTCTTGCACATGTCTTTTCAGCTCTCCCTACAAATTTTCTACAGGATTGAGATCAGGGCTTTGTGATGGACAATCCAAAATATTCACTTTGCTGTCCTCAAGCTACTCTGTAACTAATTTGGTGCTATGTCTCGGGTCACTGGCCATTTGGAAGACCCATTTGTGTCCTAAGCTTTAACTTCCTGGCTGAGGTCTTGAGATGTTGCTTCAATATTTCCACATCATGTTCTTTCCTCGTGATGCCATCTATTTTGTGAAGTGCATCATTCTCTCCTGCAGCAAAAAAAAAAACACCCCACAACATGATGCTGCCATCCCCGCACTTCAGTTAGGATGGTGTTCTCAGGCTTGCAAGTTTCCCCCTTTTCCCTCCAAACTAAACGGTGGTCATTATGGCCAAACAGTTCCAATTTTTGTTTCATCAGACCACAAGAAAAGTCACTGAAAATCTCTTTAAGTTTGAGTATGGTTTTGTCAGCACGGGGTGAACCTCTGGAACCTGAGGCCGCTGTGTTGGGCTCCCTGGTCCGCTCCACCACAGGCCCCAGCTCCTGCCAGGATTGGCCTGGTAAATGCCAGATCACTGTAAATTAAAGTTTTATCCTCAGGAATTCCTTCACCTCCCGTGGACTGGATTTCCTCTGCATATGTGAGACTTGGTTGAGTGTTGGTGACTATAGCCCTTTATCTGAACTTTTACCGGCTGGTTGCTCTTTACTCCCCGCGGACATCAGGTCGAGAAGGAGGAATGACAACTATTTATAAAATTGACTATAAATGTAAGCAGTGCTTTTTATCATCTTCTTTCTCCAGCTTTGAAATTACTTTATTTGAGGTGGGTCGCATTGACCTGGTGCTGTGCGGTCATTTACAGACGCCCCAAATACAATGAGGATTTTATGAATGACTGCCGATTTTCTGGCTGAAATTATGCCAAAGTATGATTGAGTCCTTATTGCTGGAGATTTTAACATCCATGTGTGCTGTCGGGATAAGCCACTGGTGAATGACTTTTTAAACCTTATTCTTTTAACCTGAAACAGTTTTTATCTGGTGGTATCTACACATGAACATGGACACACATTCACCCTTGTTCTCTCTCATGGTTTATCTGTGTTTCACCTGTAGATCTCTGACAATGTGTTCTCTGATCATGTCGAGATTATTTTATGCTGCCTTCTCCAGCACCAAAGCTGAAATCTGCACTCCTACTTGGCTTTGTTCGACTTTTAACCCCCCCAGTGACGGTGTCATAAACTGAGTTTGAACTTTCTCCCAAACTCAGTCTCATGGCTGTTCTCTGCATTTATATTTATCTGTTGTATTTTTGGTGCCCTTTTTGAGGTGTCCCTGCTTTCTATTTGTCTGTTCATGTTTCAGTTTGTTTTTGACAATGTCTTGCTTCATTTGTAATTATTTTCTAGTCTGTATTTGGTTTTGTTTATGTTCGGTGGGCTGACAGCGGTCAGGTGCATTTCCGGGTTTGTGTGTGCCGCCTGTCAGCTGCTCCTCCCTTGCCTCTCATTACATCCAGCAGATTCCAATTATTATTGTTGTTCCTTCTCCTGCTCAGGTGATCCCACACTTGTTATCACTTATGTTGTTGAACCATCTAGTACTGAAGCTCTGTCTGTTCATTTGTTCATGGCCGCTACATTGTATGTTCTCCATTTGTGTGTTCCTCATCTGAGTACTCCTCAGGACAGTTTCCCCGTTTGTCCTGTTTCCTCATCTCCTCCTGAGCTGCGGAGTGCATCTCTCTGTAAGTTGCTCGTTTATGCATTTTGTGTTTTACACTATTTTTGGACTCTTAAGTTTTTTTGTTAATAAATGCACAAACATCATTCAGCGTGTGGGTTTGTCTCTCTGCCCCAAAGGGGCAAACATGACAGATGGTCATTTTTCCGCTGCTTTTACCCAGCTCTGTGTTCCCCTTGACATTCTCTCTGATATGGAGGAGCTTCATTTCTGGTTTTATTCCTCCTGCCAAGCCATCCTAGACTCTGTGGCTCCATTAAAAAGATAACAGCCCAAAGCCAAACTCGAGCCATGGTTTAACGACAAAACTCCGGCAGTCAGAATGGAGTGCCGCAAAGCTGACAGCAGGTGGAAGAGGACAAGCTGTAGGCATCTCGTCAAATTTTAAAAGACTGTTGGCATTGTTACCAGAGTGCTGTTAAAGAGGCTAAAAGGGAACATTTGTCTAATATATTTACATCTACAGTCATAATCCACGTGTGTTATTTAAGACCATTGACTCTGTTTTTAATGCCTCACTGACTGTCATTATAGAAGAATCATCTGAAATGTGCAATGACTTAACATTTTTTTATTGATAAGGTCATCACTATTAGGGCTCTCATCCCAGCTCCTGCCTCTGACCCCTCTGTCTGTTCCTTGCTCTGCTGTCTTTAACCAGTTTCAGCCTGTGACCCTGTTACAATTAGAGGATGTGGTTGGTCAAATTAATCCCTCAGGTTCCCCTTGTGGTGCTCTCCCTCCTCAATTTTTTTTTAAAGCGGTTTTTATCTCGAATAGGTCAGTCGATTTAAACAATTTTAAACACCAGTTTGTCTTCTGGTGTGGTTCATGCACATTTTAAACATGCAGTAGTGAAACCTTTGATAAAGAAACCTGATCCTGATCAGACTGTGTTGGCTAATTTTAGGCCTATTTCAAAGCTGCCTTGTCTTTCAAAACTATCTGGAAAATAATTTATTCTCAGTTAAAAGCTTTTCTGGATGAGTATGGTGTCCAGGGGCTTCATGTACAAAAGGAACTTATGTACAGAAACATGGTCTAAGTCCCTTTCCACAGAAAACTTCAGATGTATCAAGAATTAAATGACCGTGGAAATATGCACAGCCCCACACCAACTTCATGGCTGGCATACGTACGTTTCTATTGTTATTGGTCCATTGACAATGGACAGTTTCATACATCTGGATTTTTTCTTTTTTTTCTCATGGCATTTTCTTGATTTAAAGGTACGCCATCTTTCAGGAGGAAATCCATGCAAGTTTTGTACATGAGGCCCCTGGAGGTATTCCAGTCTGGATTTAAAACCCTCCATAGCACAGAGTCGGTTTTGTTAAGGGTCATTAATGACATCTTCCTGCCGTCTGATTCTGGTGATTTTGTGATTCTTGTACTGCTGACCTAACCGCTGCCTTTGATACAGTGGACCATGACATTTTAATATCCCGTCTACAACATCTTCTGGGTATTTGTGGTACTGTTCTGGAATGGTTCAGGTCCTACTTGACAGATAGAACCATGTGTGTAAGCCTTGCTGGTTTTGAATCTTCCTCTGCTTCCCTGTCATGTGGGGTCCAACAGAGCTCAATTTTAGTGCCCCTGCTTTTCTCCCTTTATTTACTTCAACCGAGTTCCATTCTTAGAAAGCATGGTATCTCCTTCCACTGTTATGCTGATGACACTCAGACATATGCAACATTAAAGCTGAAGGAGGCCTTCTCAATAAAATCACTCCTTGCATGTCTTGATGACATTAAAGACTGGACAGCTTTAAACTTCCTAAATTTTAATGAAAATAAGACTGAACTGGTGTTTGGACCCAGTGGCTCGAGTGAGTCCCCACCTGTTGACTTGGGCCCCTTGGCACGATTTGTTAAGCCAACTGTGACTAATTTGGGTTTTAAGTTGGACAGTGATTTTAAATTAGATTCTCAAATCAGTAGTAGTGAAGTCCAGCTTTTTTCATTTGGCAGCTGGCAAAGGTTAAACTCATCCTTTCAAAGCAGCATTTTGAAACTGTAATCCATGCCTTCCTCACATTTCGACTGGATTACTCTCTTCTTCTTTCGGCTGCTCCCTTTAGGGGTTGCCACAGTGGATCATATACCTCTATCTCAACCTATCCCTTCATTTTCCTCTGTAACAGCAACCCTCTCCATGTCCACCTTCACGACATCCATGAATCTTCTCTGTGGTCTTCCTCTTTTCCTCCTGCCTGGAAGATCCATCTTCAACATACTCTGTCCAATATATCCACTATTCCTCCTCTGCACATGTCCAAACCATCTCAGCCTTGCCTCTTACTTTGTCTCCAAACTGCTCAACCTGAGCTGTCCCCCTGATATACTCATTTCTAATCTTGTCCCTCCCAGTCACTCCCAATGAAAATCTTAGCATCTTTAACTCTGCCACCTCCAGCTCCACCTTCTGTCTTTTTGTCAGCGCCACCGTCTCCAAACCATACATTATAGAAGGTCTCACTACCGTCTTATAAATCTTCCCTTTCACTCTTGCTGCTACCTTTCTGTCACAAATCACCCCTGATACTCGTCTCCACCCACTCCACCCTGCCTGCACTCTCTTGTTCACCTCTCTTGTGCATTTTCCATTGCTTTGGATGGTTGACCCCTGGTATTTAAACTCATCTACTTTCACTACCGCTACTCTTTCCAACTTCACTGTTGGAATTGCCTCCCTCTCATTCACACTCATGTAGTCTGTCTTGCTCCCACTGACTTACATTCCTCTTCTCTCCAGAACATACCGCCACCTGTCCAGGTTCTCTCCCACCTACTCCCTACTCTCACTGGAGATCACAATGTCATCTGCAAACATCATAGTCCACGGAGACTCCTGCCTGACCTCATCTATCAGCCTTTCCATCACCACGGCAAAGAAGAGGCGGCTCAGCACTGATTCCTGATGTAATCCCACCCCCACAGCATGTGGGACACCATGTGGTGCATGGTGCGGCGCCTATCTTTGTTTCCCCCACTACTGTAACGCACTTTATTTTGGAGTCAGCCAGTCTTCCCTCTCACGTCTCCAGCTGGTTCAAAATGCCACTGCACGGCTTTTAACTGGGACACGTAAGAGGGATCACATTACACCTGTTTTTGTTTCCCTTCACTTGCTGCCGGTGCACTTTTGGGTTCATTTTAAAATTCTTTGATTTGTTTTTAAACCATTAAATGGCCTTGCCCCGCCTTACCTCTCTGAGCTGCTCCATCCTTACACTCCTGCTCGGTTTCTTAGGTCAGCTGCTCCTGGAGCTACCAAAGTCAAAGAGAAAGCTCAAAGGGGACAGAGCTTTTTCCTTTTGCTGCTCCTAAATTATGGAGTAATTTGTCGTTGTCACTCAGACAGGCTCCTTCACTGTCCATTTTTAAAACTCATCTTAAAACCCATTTTTATTCTCTGGCTTTTCACCCAGTTTGATACATTGATTTCATTCGTTTTATTGCCTCTGTTGTATGACTTGTTTTATCAACAGCACTTTGTGTCAGCTGTCGTTTTAAAAGTGCTTTATAAAGTTGGATTGGATGTCTCCAAAAATTAAGGCCTTTGTCCCGTGAGCATCTGCAAACTGTAATATGGATTAGTTGCCTTGCTTTTGGTGGAATGACTTCTTCCTTGCAGAGTGGCCTTTCAGCCCATGTCGGTAAAGGACTCATTTCACTGTGGATAATGATGCTATTTTAAGAGCTTCAGCCAGCATCTTCACAAGGTCTTTAGTTTTTGTTGTGGGGTTTATACACACATTTCGCACCAAAACATGTTCATCTCTGGGACACAGAACCCGTGTCCTTCCTAAGGAGTATAATGACTGGACATTCCCATGGTGTTTATACTTGTACCCAAGGATGAACCAGACTTATTGAGGTCCACAATTCTCTTCCTGATTATTAGTGGATCTAAACTTTTGACTGTGGAGAAAGTAACAAAAAGTAACAAAAAATTCTGTAAAATATTATTGAGCAAATAGAAATAATTTTGGTAGTCCTAACTGACCAAAAACTACTCACAAAAAGTTGGGAATATTTGGCTTTCGGGTGAAATTTCAGGATGCACCTAAAATGCACTATAATCTTTACAAGTGAACTTAATAATGACCTTCTCTCTTTTTGTCCCCCTTGACCTGTCAAGCAGCGAGGTGAGCAGCAAAGAAATCTGCTTCCCTTATTGTGCCGTGAACAGATTTACTTTGCCAAAAGGAGCTTTATACAGTACATATATGTATATGTACTGTATATTATTTATAAACTCCTCCTGTAATAACTTAATACGTTAAATTGTTTTACCCATGAAGGATCCGACAGGGAGGGAATGAGGAAAGAAAAGGGAGAGGAATAGACACAGAAGACAAACAGACTAACACAACTGAAACAAACAGAAGACAGACTGTTATTTTCTACTGAAAAGGTCTCATGAGTCTGGTATCTGCACCTGTTAAATGAGAGACGTGTGTGTGTGTGTGTGTGTGTGTGTGTGTTTGCCAGGAAACATACAAAGAGGGTGGCCTGCGTGGCACACCGCCGCCCCTGGATCAGCCAGCCTCTGCCCTCCCAGCAGAGCCAATGTCAGCCCCCGGGCCCCATGCACCACAAGGCCAATGCTTTTTTTTATATAAAAAAAACATGACCTTCTCTAAACTTTTGAATGCACATATCCAACTGTTCAGTGTTTCAGTACTTTTTGCATAACTTGATGTTCTCTAACAAAGTGGTCAATGGCAAAATTCACAACAGGTGTTTGATCCATGCACTGATCAATAAATTTTCTGGTACATTTAAAGGCACATTTAAAGGAGGTGAGAGACACCCAAGTGTCATGTCAGACCATTCCAAACATTTACATCAGCTTGGTCTGCATGCTAGATGACCTGCAAGGGTACCTGACCACACTACCAGGTACAGGCATCATTGTTTGCATGGGCCAGGGAGCATTTATGCTGGACAAGGGACCAATGGGCTTCAGTGCTGTTCTCTGATGAAAGTCAATTGATGCTGAGCAGAAATGACGGCCACCAATCATGTTGGAGATGTCAAGGAGAGCGCTATGCATCAACCACTGCTGTCACCTTGTTACAGTCTGGGCAGGTGTGTCTAGTCAATACAGAACTACCCTACACCTTGTGAATGGTAGAGTGACAAGTCGATACTACATGAATAACATCATTAATCCAGTCATTGCACCCCTGTATGAACAACACAGGCCTAATTTCAACTTCATGGCCGACAATGCGCCGGATCATCAAGTCTCACCATTTGGGAGTGGCTGCTGAAGGCTGGGGTACCTCAAATGGAGTGGCCTGCACTTTCTCCAGACCTGATTCCCATAGAAAACATATGGAATCAGCTGAGTCGCCGTGTAGAGGCTTGTATCCCTGCACCCCACAACCTCAATGACTTGAGGGTCGCCCATCAAGAAGAGTGGAATGCCATGCCTCAACAGGCAATAAGTCGACTTGTGAACAGCATCAGATGTCATTGTCAAGCTGTAATTGTTGCTCAAGGGTACATGACAAGTCAGGGTTTCCTCTGGTAACATTTCTCGGTGGTGGGCCGCCTCTCCAGAAAATTTACCACCATGTCAAGAAGGAGATATGAATTTAAGAAAAATATATGAAGCAATGACTTTCCGCAAGAACGCACATGAACAACGCGTGTGGCCGTCATCAGCGTGAAATTTAGAAGTGTCCCACCCACACGAGCTTTACAGGCAGTCAGCAGGCAGTGTCTCGCTAGCGGCAGCAGCATCTTTGTGGAAAAGGAGTGAAAACCGGGAAGTAAAACAGCAGAAATGGACTTTATTTGAAGAGAAACTTTGTTAAGAAGTCCGCAGTTTCTTCGTTGGTGAAAATCCTGGCGCATCAGTGCCTTGGCGCTACCTATCGGGTGGAAGTGAAACTACAAATGATGGTTGTGTGCATGCGTCAACCGCTTGGCCTGGGTAGATGAAAAAAGTAAGCATGTACAGCGCCGCGTACGTGCCAGGCTCGTCCAAAGCGTACGCGGACCAAAGCGGACTAGAGGGGAAATGCAGCATGAATAAGGCTTGACTGTCCGACAGAAACATGAGTTTATTAAAGTACTTTTAACGCGGAAAAAAAAAATCAGAAGAGGTATGTAAGCACTGGAGAAATTTATCATGGTTTTAACGCGCTAGAAATAGGAGCAATAATGGAAGAGTTGCCTAGCTAAGAGATGTGGTTAGAATTCAAATGCAGCCGCTTTCATATGAAGGGAAAGGCAAGGGGGTCTACTGAATTGCTGAGTAAATATTTCATCAAGCACTACAATATTAAGTTATGTTCCCAATCACAAACCTGGCAAGTTAAGATGACCGAAATTCACCAAGTCAATGACTTTAATCAGTCAGCAGCCTTCATTTGGACTTCAAAATAAGGGAGGTTTTTCTTGGTGGTGAGATTTCTAAAAAACCCTATAAATATATAGAAATATTATAACAGAAATAACGGCATCCTTGGTCATTTAAGTTAATTTAAACCATTAAATACAATTTTAATATTTTTTCTTTGCAATGAGAGTTAAATTATTGTTCTGTTCTGACTGCAAAGTTATGGTCAAAAATATAAACTGTTTTAAGGAAAAAGTAAAAAAAAAAAAAAATAATAATACCACAGTCTGTTTCAAATTTATTTAAAAAACTAATTTCATTTTAAAAAACATACAAAAATAAGCCATAAAATAATCCACAAATTTATAATAAAGTTTCAAACGTACAAGAAAGTCAATTTTACAAGAGGAAATTACAAATTTGAGGAAAATGGTTTCAAATTTAGACAAATTTACAGAGAAAAGTAGAAAACTATAAGAAAATTGTTATACATTTTGCAGAAAAACCTCAAACCTTTAAGACTGAAGTCATTGCTCAGGTTTTAAGTGGGTGCTCTTTGTACCCTTAACAAGAAATTTTTGGTTGCATCCTTTAATTTACATGGCACTTGATATTTTCTAACCTGTTTGTATACCACCACAGACAGAGAGAGAAGCTGAATTAGACAGAACTCAGAGAGGGCAAGATTAGACAGAAGAGAGGAGCCAAGGAGAGGAACGTGTTCAGGCAGAGGGTCCAGGAGAGGTGAGAGCAGAGGAAGGAGAGAAAGATGACACCACTAAAAAGTCCAAATGCAGGACGTCTGGGTGGGACCCCAAATGGCCCAATTCTTCAACATTTAAGCCTTAGTTGTACAATACTTCAAATAGTAAGTTCCATATGCACGGCAGTAGCTCAGGAGGTAGAGCGGGTCGTCCAATGACCAGACGGTTGGTGGTTCGAATCCAGTTCTCCCCAGATATCCTGCCGGTGTGTCCCTGGGCATGACACTTTACCCACCTTGCCTCCAGTGCCCATAACACTGGGTATGAATGTGTATAAATGTTTGGTGGTGGCCGGAGAGGCCGTTGGCCCGGTTTGGCAGCCACGTTTCAGACAGCCTGCCCCAGGGCAGCTGTGGCTACAGCAGTAGCTTGCCACTACCATTGTCTGTCTGGAGTGAATGAATAATGTATCTGTAAAAAGCGTCCTTGAGTGTCTATTATAAAGTGCTATATACTGTAAATCTGATGCATTATTATTATTATATACAAAGTTACTGTGCAAAATGTTCCAAGGTTGTCATAGCCAGGAGCGGCACTGAAATTAAGCTCCCAGTGCTCATAAAATGCTCCTTATGGCGTGCGTCTCGAAAAGCCTCTGACAACTAAGTCCAACTCCTAGCCTGCCCGTGTGGTTTAGTCTCTAAGCCCGGCGGAACTGCTTTTACTAATAGGAGAAGGGGCGAGGGCAGATCTCTGGCGCCTTAAAACCAGATGCTTCGGGTAGATTGTGGCTCATCAACCTGGGAAGGTAGCCCATCTAGGGGAAGGTAAACCCTGATTTCAAACCTCCGCTGCCTTGCGGCACACCCGGTCACGGGAAAGGCTTTGGGAGTCAACCCTGAGGAAAAATCCGGAGTCGGAGCCCCTAAGGCAGTTCTCTGTTGTGCTCAACATTGTTCTGGCAGCTCCTGCGACGGCGCTGGTGCCAAACTGTAGCAGCCATGCTGTTCCTTTGGATTCATCAGTGACGTGGAGAGGGGGGACATGCTGCATGGGCAACACCTTGTCCTCCATATCTTCCTGCCCAGGCTTGAATCCTACCAACGCCCAACGCTGGAAGGTAGAACACCGGATCACTGGAGAGGACACTCCAGCTTCGCCTTTGGCGTAGACAAAACACGGGGAATGACAGTTACTGGTTATAAGCCACTGCTCAATTGGCGTAGAGCGTGGTGCCAGGGGTTGTTCCCGACGGTGGGAGGGATCATCGGATCTCACTGGACAGCTACCGCCCGCCTCAAGCTGGGCAGCCCCCAGCCAATAAGGTGTTGTCCCGCCACAGCTTACTTTCCTCATTGGATGCATGGGGATGAGGAGAAGTCCGAACAGCAGGCTGAGAACCTTCGCACCAGGCAAGACAAAAAAGAAAAAGAGATGAACTCTAAAACTGGGAACTTGGAACGTCCGCACTATGATGACAGGACTCGCTGCTAACGTCAAGGACATCAACGACATCAGGAAGACTGCCATCATCAATAATGAGCTGAAGAGACTGGGAGTGGATATCACCACTCTCCAGGAAACACGGTTGGCTGACGCAGGCACACTGAGAGAGAAGGACTACACATTCTACTGGCAGGCAAAGGGCAGTGACGAACACAGGGAACACGGAGTGGGCTTCGCAGTGAAGAACACCTTGCTGAAGATGGTGGAACCGGGCAGCAATGGCTCTGCACGACTCCTCACCCTCCGCCTGAACACCACTCAAGGCCCAGTCACCCTCGTCAGTGTGTATGCCCCAACACTGACAGCCACACCAGAGGCAAAAGACGAGTTCTACGAGAATCTCGCAACAACTGTCAGGATCATCCCCAACTCTGAACAACTCATTCTCCTTGGAGACTTCAATGCCAGAGTGGGTGCTGACCACAACTCCTGGCCCTCCTGTCTTGGACCATTTGGCGTGGGCAGAATGAACGACAACGGACAGCGGCTGCTCGAGTTCTGCACATATCACGATCTGTGCATCACAAACTCGTTCTTCAAGACCAAGCCCCAACCCAAGGTTTCCTGGTGACATCCACGCTCAAAACACTGGCACCAGCTGGACTTGATCCTGACCAGGCGCACCTCACTGAAGAACGTGCTAATTACCCATTCGTTCCAGAGTGCAGATTGCGACACAGACCATTCATTGGTGCGTTGCAAGGTCAAGCTGCAGCTGAAGAAATTCCATCGTGCTAAACAGCCTGGAAAGGCACGGATTGACACCACCAAGATGGCCCAACCAGAACTTGTTGAGCAGTTTGCCTCCACCTTTGAGAAGGAACTTGGTGTACCACAAGAAGGAGAATCTGCAAAGCAGAAGTGGGAAGAGCTGTGAAACACCATCCACCGCACAGCCTTGGCTACCTTTGGGAGGAAGACCTCGAAGTCACAGGACTGGTTTGATGCCAAGTTGACCGAGATGACCCCCGTCATTGAAGCCAAGCGCTCAGCACTTGCTGAGTACAAGAAGTACCCAAACGAGAAGAATCTCCAGATTCTCAGGGCTGCGAGAAGCAAAGTTCAGCAGACTGCTCGGCGCTGTGCCAACGAGTACTGGACTCAGCTCAGCCAAGACATTCAAACCGCTGCCATAACAGGGAACACCCATGGTATGTACGATGGCATCAAGAAAGCACTTGGTCCAGCTCAGAGCAAGACGGCCCCCCTCAAATCCTCCACTGGGGAGGTGATCGCAGAAAAGAACAAGCAGATGGAGAGATGGGTGGAACACTACTCCGACCTCTACTCCAGACAGAACACCGTGACGCCGTCAGCCCTTGATGCCATCGACTGCCTGCCATCCATAGATAAACTTGACGCCGAGCCAACCATCGACGAACTCAGCAAGGCCATTGATAGCTTGGCCGCTGGCAAGGCACCCGGCAACAACGGCATACCCCCCGACCTGATCAAGCACTGTAAGACCGCCCTACTGCTGCCATTGCATGACGTCCTCTGCCAGTGCTGGAAGGAAGGTGCCGTACCACAGGACATGAGGGATGCCAAGATCATCACCCTCTACAAAAACAAAGGGGAGAGAAGCGACTGCAACAACTACAGGGGCATCTCCCTTCTCAGCGTTGTTGGCAAAGTCTACGCACGAGTTGTTCTCGTTCGTCTACAGAAGCTTGCCGAACGTGTCTACCCCGAGTCTCAGTGTGGCTTCCGCGCTGAGCGATCGACGGTAGACATGATATTCTCCATCCGCCAACTCCAGGAGAAATGCAGAGAACAGAACATGCTCCTGTACGTCGCCTTCATCAACCTCACCAAAGCGTTCGATCTGGTCAGCAGAGAGGGCCTTTTCAAGATCCTGCCAAAGATAGGATGCCCACCAAAGTTGCAAAGCCTCATCGAATCGTTTCACACCAACATGCAGGGGATAGTGCAGCACGATGGCAATGTCTCAGAGCCATTCAACATATGCAGCAAAGTGAAACAGGGCTGTGTACTTGCGCCAACCCTCCTTGGGATTTTCTTTGCTATGCTCCTGAGGCATGCCTTCAGCACAGCAAAAGAGGGAATCTACCTGCACACAAGATCTGACGGCAGGCTTTTCAACCTCGCCCGCCTGAAAGCCAGAACCAAAGTACGTGAGGCTCTAATCAGAGACATGCTGTTTGCAGACGACGCTGCAGTCGCAACCCACACACAGCAGGAGCTTCAGACCCTGATGGACCGCTTCTCCCAGGCATGCAAGAACTTCGGGCTTACCATCAGCCTGAAGAAGACTAACATCTTGGCACAAGGCACGGAAGCACCACCAACCATCACCATCGACGACTACGAGCTGGAGGTCGTGAATCAGTTCACGTACCTGGGGTCCACGATCAGCAACAACCTCTCCCTTGATACAGAGATCGACAAGAGGATTGGAAAATCAGCCTTCACACTCGCTCGCCTCACCACACGAGTGTGGGAGAATCCCAAACTCTCTGCCAAGACGAAGATGGCAGTGTACAACGCCTGTGTCATCAGCACACTGCTCTATGGGAGTGAGACGTGGACAACATACGCCCGGCAGGAAAAGAGACTGAACTCCTTCCACTTGCGCTGCATTCGCCACATCCTGGACATATCCTGGCAGGACAAAGTGCCCAACACACAAGTTCTGTCCCACGCCGGCCTTCCCTCCATGTTCACTCTACTCAAGCAGCGCAGGCTCCGCTGGCTAGGCCACGTTCACCGTATGGAGGATGGCAGAATCCCCAAAGACGTCCTCTACGGAGAACTGGCGACTGGCAGGAGAGACGTTGGCCGCCCACAGCTGCGCTTTAGAGACGTCTGCAAGAGAGACATGAAGGCCCTGGAGATCAACACAGAGCGCTGGGAGGACCTTGCAACGGACCGCTCCAAATGGAGAGGCACCCTGACCAGACAGCTCAAGGCGGGTGAAGAGAGACTGACTGCTGCAGCAGATGAAAAAAGGACCCGCAGGAAGAACCGCCACAGACCCAGCAGCACGGAGACCACCCACAAGTGCGACCTGTGTGACAGGGACTGCCATTCGCGCATCGGCCTGTTCAGCCACAGGCGGTGCTGTTCCAGCAGAGTAGACATTTAGGATTCTCTTCCATGGTCATCATAGACCGACGGAGGCCGACGATGACTGTGCAAAATTAAAAAAAGAAATAAATAGTATAAAATTAAGATATTCATACATATGTGCACCCCCCCACCCCCAAAAAATATGTTGCCACCACGCCAAGGTCTTCAAGCCAGAGGAAACACTGCAAGTTATTGACACAGACATTTTTTGTTGTGGTATACCCACCACTGTTGTTGGCTTTTGTTTCAATAAATTGTTTGGGATGAGGAAATCACCATTGCATGCTTCTACTTCAGTGCCCTACTTTCATGCAATAACATCAGTGTTGCGTGAACTTTTTACATTTTCCATAAATTTCACCCGAAAGCCAAATATCCCTAACTCTTTGTGAATAGTGTATGTATATATACAGTAATGTGAAAAAATTTGGACACCCTTTTAAATATTCAGTTCTTTATTAACCTCTTGCACTCTGGTGTACCGCGGGCGGGCACGTCTCTGCGTCCTAGAGCGCACGAGAGCGCTGCGTCCTAGGGCGCACTGAAAAAAAAAGCTGCATTTCCGTTCTTCCACTACAGACACAACCGCGAACAGATTAGATATGATTGACCTCTCATTCGACTAATAAGAGCCTTGAATTAGGTTTCTGAAACCTTGAAAAACCAATGACTGAAAACCTAGCGAGAAGGACCCGCCTACCAACGGCTGCGAATGCAGTGAGCCAATTGAAGCACAGAAGTTCGAAAGCTGTTTTGTGTAAGGCTGGGTGAAGAGAGACTGACTGCTGCAGCAGATGGAAAAAAGGACCCGCAGGAAGAACCGCCATAGACCCAGCAGCACGGAGACCACCCACAAGTGCGACCTGTGTGACAGGGACTGCCATTCGCGCATCGGCCTGTTCAGCCACAGGCGGTACTGTCCCAGCAGAGTAGACGTTTAGGATTCTCTTCCATGGTCATCATAGACCGACGGAGGCCGACGACGAAGGCTGGGTGACACACACGCGTTCACCAGTCTTTTTTAATTACTACTGTTATTTGTTTTGAAAAATCGTTCGCCAAAACCGCAATCATGGAAGCGCAAAACCGCAATAATGGAATTATGTTTTGACCGGGTCGCGAGACCAGAACCACGAATCCGTAACAAGCGGACCAGCGTCGCGTTCGTCTGACAATGAGGAAAAGAAGTTCGCCAGCTACGCTGCTGTTGTGAACAGGTAAGTGTTATAAGCTAAATTATTCTTTATCCCTGAAAATTGTAATCAAAAATGACTTTTGACCGTTCGGTAAATTACAGCTGTGTGTCGTAGACCGCGGCGCACTGTGACCGCGGCGCAACGGGCGATGTCCGTCCTCTGTAGCGCCCCCCCCCCCCCCCCCCACACACACACACACAGAGCCCTGAGTGTCACCTTTCATTAGAGGCCAAGATGAAGCTTCTATACTGAATCATTCAAAAGTTACAGACGTTTTTCCAAACTGTGCCATTTGGCACAGTTCAAAAACGCCTGGGAACAACCTGAGAACAAAGGTGTGTAATATATTCATTTTTTGTGGTATTGTTACAACATTTGGACCTCAGCTGGATAACACTTGGTTCTACATTTCTGTTGCATTTTCCAGCCCGGATCTGAAGCTGTGTGTTATTTGCAAGCATTTGTATCCAAAAAACACCCAGGCGAAATTTATTTTCTTCAAGTTCAGTATGTTTAGATGACTGTTACTCAGTGGCCGGAGCACTTAGAGAGAGATTATGACTGTTTTGCCAAAAAATTCAAAGTGTTTTCTTTTAAATGAGACCAACCCCATGAAGATGCTGCAAAGGGTTGAAGAACAGCTTTTGATTTACTTTGGGCACGTTAATTTTTTGGCGTTTTTAGGGAAATTGACCAGCGTGCAAGGGGTTAAGAAATGTTCGCATATCTATGTCTAACCTTGATTTTGTTTATTTGCATTTGTTTTATTTATTTTAGCCATTGTAAGTGGTAATGAATATGGGGGGGTGTCCTAATTTATTCCTCATTTGTTTAGAATTACATTTTTTGTACACTTAACCTTCCATTACAATTAATCACTTGGTAAACTAACACAGCATTGCTTATGTAATAATATGCTCTTCTGGCCGGCTGGCTCGTTTCTGACATAAAAAAGGATCAAAGAAGAGAACTGGCAAGCTCAGCTCAAATGTCCCATATGATGAGTGCCAATCCAAAAATGATAAAATAGAAAATAAAGTTTTCAGCACTCTGAAATAAGTGTGTAGCATTTTAATTCACGCACAGCAACAGTGGTGTGACCCATATTAAACAACAGTCAGGGACCTGCTGGTGATTATCAACCAGCTTATACAAATCATTGGAACAATGTCATAAATAAAATAAATACTAGTAAGAAATACAGTATAGTAAGAAAAATAGTATTTAAGTCATTAAAAAACATACCACATTCTGTGACTGCAACAACCACAAAAGTAACTAATTGATTTTACACACTAGCAATAAGAAAATGCACTTAACAATATAAAAACTCATCATGTGCAGAACCTCAATAGCAGAATTAAAGTGTCTGCCTTTATTTTTAACACTTTTTTTAATCAACAGCATTCAAATATCACTTTGTAAAAAGCTATTTTGACAGTTTAGAGTGTGCTACCAACATAAACCTTAGACACAAGTTTGTTTCATTCCCTGCGAGAGCACAACATCTTCCACCATTCTCTGGTAGCCTCATGTTCCTTTTTGTGACTGGCTGGGGCTCTGGGACTAGACCAAGCAGATCACATGGCTGATACCACAGAACATCATCTTTCATAGGCCAAAAGAAACAGTTCTTGCCAAGGATGTTCATTGTTTTCACAAGGGTACAACCTTCTGCATCTACATCCTGAATGATGCCTGGATATACACTACCGTTCAAAAGTTTGGGGTCACCCAGACAATTATTTTGTGTTTTCCATGAAAAGTCACACTTATTTACCACCATGAGTTGTAAAATGAATAGAAAATATAGCCAAGACATTGACAAGGTTAGAAATAATGATTTGTATTTGAAATAATAATTTTTTCCTTCAACTTTGCTTTCGTCAAAGAATCCTCCATTTGCAGCAATTACAGCATTGCAGACCTAACATGATTGCACAAGGGTTTTCTAATCATCCATTAGCCTTCTGACGCAATGAGCAAACACATTGTACCATTAGAACACTGGAGTGATAGTTGCTGGAAATGGGCCTCTATACACCTATCTAGATACTGCACCAAAAACCAGACATTTGCAGCTAGAATAGTCATTTACCACATTAGCAATGTATAGAGTGTATTTCTGATTAGTTAAAGTTATCTCCATTGAAAAAAGTGCTTTTCTTTCAAAAATAAGGAAATTTCTAAGTGACCCCAAACTTTTGAACAGTAGTGTACATCTTGGTCATATTGAACAGCACACCACTGTCCTATCAGTTGATCTGTGATCTCTGAAACGGGGACAAGTGTTGATGACTGTGTGTCCATCTCAGGTGGCTGCAGATCCAGGACTGATCCTTTCTGGCTTGTTGTTGGCTCATCTTGCTGAATGGCCACTGTCTGTGGGCCATAGCACTTGCACTCCTCTGGAGCTGAACAGAAACAGCTGAGTACTCGCCACTTGATGTGACCTGGATTGTTGGCGAAAATCTGTACAAAAATAAAAGCAACTGGGTATTACTGAATATGCTACATTCACAGAATAAATAAAGACTAATTTAATAAATAAATATTATAATATAGTATATAAAATACTCCACCTGATGGATTTTCATTGTTCCATGATGAACTGTTTCCAGTTGATTTGGTAGTAAGGCATCCTTTGCTGAAATGTCTTCTTCAGTGACATGGAAGAGCTTGATCTTTGATTGCTCCTTCGACGGGACATCGAAGAGGACTTCACCACTTGGTAGAGCTATTCCACGGGCAACAATAGCATCTGCATTTCGTTTTATTGCTGCCCCAACTCCATCTGCAGGTCCTTTGCCATGCCCGGCCTCCAAAAAGTTCCAGGTCACCCTGCTGAACCCAAACCTAAATGGCATTGTGGAGAGCAAATAAAAATTCTTCTTCGATCGGTACTGGGTTGTAGGGCCATCACTTATGACACAGAGGGTTGTTGCAGAGGGGTTCTGTTCCTTCAAGTGGGAGAGCACAGGAGAGAGATGTGCCCATATAGCTGAAGGATCATGCGTCATTGATGAGGAAACTGAACACACTGACAATATACCTTTTCCTGTGTAGGCAACTCCAGTGTGAATGGATGCTTGCTTGTGTGAGTCACCAAAATGTACGGCTTGAATCTCAGATGAGTATTTGCAGAGATAATTCTCAGCAAAATCCACTTGAAGAATAATCTCACTGTGCCCAACATTTCCTTTCAGGCGACTCAGTGTGGAGTACTGATGGCGGATGTTGAAGACATGTCTTGCAAACCTCTCTTTTAAAGCAGTTGTGAAGTCTTCCAAAAGGAATTGAAGGGTACCATATACCCGCTCCTTTGTCATTAAGTGTACATTGAACTTGTGTTTCGTTCCATCTTTGTTTGTCTTCTCACGTTCTTCAACTTTATTTTTCCAGTTAAACCAGTAGGTCTGTAAGCCAGGATCAAATTCACCAGTTTGCAGCTCTTTTCCTTTGCAGAGCTTACACTCTCTGTATGCACATTCTTTTGTTGGCTTTTTACAGCATAAGGTCTCCACCAACCTGTCAGGGTTTTTGCTTTGTATCACTCTATGATACACTAACTTGTCTGCCATAAACTGCACATTGGCATGTACAGTATTTTGCATAAGCAGGTATCTCTGTCGCGTGAAGTAGGTGTCACAACCCAAAAAGGTCAGTTTTTGCAAAATTCTGTATATGACAGCTTCAACTGTGAACTTCCCATCTTGAACTTCAGATAAAGGTTGTGAAGTGTGTCATTTAGAAAACGCTTCTGCTTTTTCACCTTCTGTCGGGTGAGTGTCTCCCTTTTCCCTGTTGTTGCTCTGCTGTTATCGTCTCATTCCAAGAATATCTTCATTTTCTCAATGGTGTCCACACTGATTATGTTTCTGTAGAGTTTCCTATGAAAGTGAACACTAGCAGGCCGTTTGCTGTTTTTCCGCATCGTCTTGGCTAAGAAACCAAGTTGGTTTTGTGCTTCTTTCACCAAGTGGTACTTCTTTAGAATCTTCAAAGCCAGAATCTTTGACACTACTTGTTTGTCTTTTGTGCCAGAATACTTATATTTTTTTTCAGCTGAGAAAGCACTACATTCTGAAACAGTAGTGTTCTTCAAAGGGCCTTTGGCTTTAGCTGCATTTGTTGCTTTAATTTCATTTTGGGGGAGTCTGAAGTTTTCAGCTTCTCAGAGAGCCTTTGATATCTCTTTTTATACTTCTCCACCTTTCTCAGAGCATGTTCAAGCTTCAGATGGGACTCGGCAAGGTCACGGTAAGCTTTTGCCCTATTTGCCTGCACAATTTTTCGTCCTCTCATATGATTTGGGGTTTTATGATAAAAACTGTTGAGAAATATCAGGTGAAGCTTCAAGAAGGGGCACTTCATTCTCATGTTCTTCCTGACCTATAGGAGATAAGGAAGGTGTGTTTCCAGCTATATAACTTTGTATCTTCTCTCTGTTCTTATCACTGGCCCTTTTGTTTCTTTGGTTAACTTTCCACTGTCGTCTCCTGCGTCTTTGTTCCCATTTTGATAACTGTGAGATGGCTTTCAATTTTCCTGTCTCTTTTCTTTTTTTGTATCTCTCTTTTTCTCTTTCAAGATATTGGCGATATTTCTCAGGATCTTCCTTGATTTTGTCTCTGTATTTTTTTGACCGTTGAGCTGGTTTAGCTGGGGCCATGCTGACATCTTCAAACAAAAATAATGTAAATTACAGTTGGTAACTGTTCAATTATGTATCATAGTAAAGTAGTAAATAGTAAATTAAGCTAATATATGCTAGTTATTAGGAAATAAAAACATAAATTGGCATTACCATCACAGATCGTCATTACCATCACAGTCACTTTTGTGATGATAATGACACGCAATGGTAATGACAATTTTCACTCTGTGCAGAAAATGTTGGCTAAGTTTTAGACTTGCTAAGCTAATCGGTTAGCTAGCATACAATGTACACTGAATATATCTAAATAAAGTGAAATTTTGTATTAATGAATTAAAATACTCAAATAGTAACTTGTTTGGTAATGACGCCTAATAAACATACTCTCAGATCAGGATGTATAAAACATCAAATTACTTACTTATGTGGGCATCAAAAAATCAGGCTTGTGCCTCATGTCTGGACATGTTCCTCTGGAGCATCTAATTTGCACGCAACAATTTAAAGGCCAAATGTCACGTAATTTTTTTTTCTAAATGACAACGAATTTAGATAAAATACACATAGCTTAAACCAAATATTCATACCGGAGACCATATCACCCACCTGTATTTACATAATTGCACAAAATACACCAGGTGAAGGCCCCACCTTGCTCGCTGGCTTGTGACAGCCAGTCCAGACCACGCCCATGTTTTTGACATCACCAGTTGTACCCTGGCTGCCCTGCCTATCCACATTCACACTTATCAACATTGGACAATCATGACGGAAAGTGACAGCGATTGTGAACAAATTAGTTTAGTTTTGTCTTTTTTTTTGTCTTTTTTTTTGTCAGTGGTTCAGACAGTGACAGAGGCATAGAACCTTACAGGTTCGAGCCGTCCGAGACGGAATCAGATGCTTTGTCTGATGACAACAGTTCCACCGATGACCAGAGAGCAGAACCAGTGGAAAATGTCATTGAACTGGACATTAATCGCCTCCAGAATTGCGAAGCCGAAGGGGGTCTGTCGAGGGCGCCCCATAAATATTGATTTTTCGGAAGCCATTATTATTACAGTGGCGGAGAGCCGCTGCTGTCAAGAAATTGACCAGATCAATATGAAAATGGAGGCGCATACCTGTCAAGGGAGACGTTTTCGCCATATTTTGGTGGGCGGAGTGGTGGTGGACACTTTTCTGGGAAATGTTTTAAATGTAGTTCGTGTTGTTATTGTCAAATATTTTAAGGAAAATACGGGGAAAATGCAATTTTAGCAAAAACGGGCGTATTGCCATTTCTGTACGCCCAAAAGGAAAAATATACTGGAAAAAAAATTGAGTGTTTTGCGGAGCACTCCTGTGTGTGATCAGCCACAGCTGGTGCTGGCAGATCGCTCAGCGTGAGCTATTCGCACTACCATGAGAAGTGTGGAGTCACTCATTAGTTTAATTGTCTGGGCGGGCTGATCGCTCAGCTTGAGCTGTTCTCACTACAATGAGAAGTCATTAGGACAATGGTTTAACACGTTGAGCTGTGCAGCGGTTGCGGAACAGACAGAGATCCCAGAGAGGTGTGCCTTGTTGCTCCGCCGTTCCTTATAGCCGCTTTTTACGGTGTTGAAGTACGGCGAAAACGTCTCACTTGACAGGTATGAAAACATTTCCCAGAGAAGTGTCCCTTATTACCCAGCTGTCCCTGATAGTCCCGTTTTAAGGTATGGGTGAAATATCCAATTTTTTCTTTCTTGTTGCTCACTTCAACCTTCCAGTCTCCATATAAACAATCAATTGAAATACCCCAAGCATCAAACTAGGGTGCAATCGATTTCGTCACTTCCGCCTTCTTCCCCAGGCGATTCTAGGGGCCGTGTCAGGCCAAGCGCGGCAGTTTTAAATTAACGAATATTCCGTTGTTACTGAAGCATACGCACCAAGACCCAAACGGATCGGTTCCCTTTTATATCTAGTTTCAAGATATTTAAAGTACCCTGTTACGTGACATTTGGCCTTTAAGTAACTGTTTGTAAAAACTTTATTGCTCTCTAAAACGTTGAGCGTGATGGTAATGACCGATGTATGAGGGACAGCGATATTTAACCATAAATAAATAGTAAATTGAACAAATATAAAATATATGAATTTGAAAAATATCTTTTTAAGTTGTTATGAGGAAATGCAAAGTAAACGTTTAATGAATTTAGCACTTTTTATCGCTTTATTATAGAGGGGAAGTCAAAAAGTCTGGGTTGGGGACAAGCACAAAACAGTGAAATTCTTGCACATTTGAATTTTCAACACACTGAAAAAGTACTAAAATGTCATCATTGAGACACAGTTATTTTTTTCATAGCTACTACAACCTAAAGTAAACAAAAGCAATCATTGTTTTTTCTAAAAAACATTTTTTTTCTGGAAAATCTACCCTGGGGACAGAAAAACTCCCTTAATTGAAGAATCATACTGTATGCTAATAAGGATGGACAATGGAAGAATGGCTTAAAAAATTATTTTTTTTTAAAAAAATCCTTTTATTCCCAACTTGGGAGGGGAGGTTTGAAGTTGTGGTTTCTAACCAGCCTTGGGGGATGACAACCTTTACTTGCATCCTTACAGGCTGAAAAGAATTCTTCCTGTTTCAGTCCCAGCAGAAAGTGGCTCCTGGTTACATTTGGTTTGGGTAAACAGCCCACTCCATCTATTTTTGTTCTCACGTCAAGAGTGCTTCAAAACGGACTGATTAGACAATGCTGAACACTGGAATGAATGACGAAGATTGGGGACTCATTATCTGAATGTTGTCCGTTATGATTTTCTTGTCTATGTGCGGTAACATCCACCGACAAAACATTATTCAGGCCTGAGCCAGCACTCACACTAGGCAATCTGTACCGTCTCCAAGCACATCTGATCTCATTCTTGCATTCAATCAGACCTTTATAGTTTCACTTACCTGTTCTGTGCCATTCTGATTCTGGTTTTATGTTGACATCCAGCAGTCTGTGCTGACAGTCGTTACCATCTTCATTATACCATACGATAACTTTTTGGATATTTTCAAATAGTTCTTCGGATTGTGACTGAATTATCTTAACATTATCAGAATCATGAGGGTGAAGTGTGTCATTATTTGGTTCTGATTTATGACTTTCCTCATTTCTAAGAGTGACCATAAAACCATCAGACTCCTGCTTCAGGAAAAGATGATCTTCCTGGACAATGCAGTGTTCCTCCTCTTCCACTTTAATTCGTTTTACCTGAAGAAGTTTAGGTTCTTCCTGTTCCTGTTTTATTTGCTGCAATTCTGGGTCCTCCTGTTTCACTTTAAACTGAAGATTTTCAGGTTCTTCTTGCTCCTCCTTAATCTGTTTAATCGCAAGTTTAGGTTCCTCTTGTTCCTCTTTAATCTGGAGAGTGTCTGGGTTCTCCTGCTTCAAACTGGAGATCCTGTCCTGGTTACAGAGCTGCTGGTCAGCAGAAACCACGTTCTCACTGGCATTTTGCTCTAGGAGATCTAGAGGGCGAAAGGACACAAAAAACGGTTGATTAATCCTCAAGCAACCAACTTATTTTAGTACAAAATGACCAAGTGTGGTCATTTATGACTCCATGTTTCAAGCCAGAATACTTTCTCTTAACGGTTCTGTCAAAGAGCCTCTATAGAGAGCGGCACTGTGACATCACTTCCTGTTGTGGCCGCCATGTTGGGAGAGTAGCACTGTAGTATGTTTGCGTTTCACTGGTGCAGTAAACATGTCAAAAGGTAAGTGTTATGAATTATTTGTCTTTGTGTTTGTTCCCATAACAGATGTTAGCAAATCCAGCTGTAGTAATAGCACTGCGTTAAAAAAAAAAAAAATCATTCCTAATTTTGGCCATACAGCCAAATCCACTTTTTTAGATTAAAAATTACTGAGATTCACTGGCAATCTAAATGGGACACCCAAGAGATACCAGGTTACATTTGTGATCTGGTGTATTTAACATGATGTGAAATGAGCAGAGACACACTTATTTTGCACAGTGCAGGAGCATTGCAGTTAGATGGTATCAACAGCATTATGGTTCGTTAAATTAACCAACAGAATATAAATATGGACCCAAACAGTATATTTCACATTTGAATCAACAGTGATGTTGCCACCCTCAATAATAACTGTAACGGTCTTAGTTGTGTGTTGGTGGGGACGATCTCTACTGTGCAAAGTTGTGACGTTTAGTACGTTTAATACAACCTCTACGAGCAGCACTGATTAGATTATAAAGTCTGACAGCTGTAGGTAGGGAGGACCTATGGAACCTCTCCCTCGAGCACTGAGGATGGCACAGCCTACCGCTAAATGAGCTCCTCAATGCGTTCAGCGTGTCCCGCATGGGGTGGGACTTGGACTCCAGAGAGATGACAGCTTAGCCACCATCCTCCTCTCTCCTATCTCCTCCACTGGGTTGAGGCAGTGGCCCAGAATAAAGCTAGCTTTTTTTGATCAGCCTGTTCAGTCTCTTCCTGTCGGCTGCAACAAGACTGTTATAATAAAAGCCAAAGGTGCTGCAACAAAGTATTAGTTTAAGGGTGTGCATATTTATGCAACCAGGTTATTGTAGGGTTTTTATTTTTCCCCTTAAAAGATTTCAGTTTGTTTTTCAATTGGGTTGTACGAGTTATAGGTCACTTTAATGGTGGAAAAAGTTTTGAAATGATTTATTTTTGTCTAATTTTTTACATCACAAAAATCTGGCAGTTGAACAGGGATGTGTAGACTTTTTATATCCACTGTAACTTGTGGCAAAATCAGGATCAAAAGATAATTTTGTGCTTGCCATTCATTTCATTGAAGATTTTTTTTCCAATTTAAAGCTCCATCACCTGTATATAACCTGAATGATTTTACTTCAGTATCCTTCCAAAATTTCTAAAGAACAGGCTCAAAAACTTTACATCTACCAAGTACCCATAGAATTCTTGCTACAGATACGGCTCAAATCTGGTTGGCCAGTACTAGTTCTATTAATGTGGATCTTAAAAGCAGCTGACTACAGGTACAGAAACCTGAGGCATTAATTTGTTTCAAAAGTTTAATTATCTATTTACTACCTTTATAACCTTACCCACTCCCAAATCCTAAGGCTAAACTCTTAATTTTAACTCTAAATGTCATCTCATATCAAATAAAATGGTGTGAGCAAAGTGCTGATAGCAGGATGCGAGCCAGCAATCTACTGATCACAGGCCCACCGTACAATCTACCTGGGCCACAGCAGCTGGATTAGAGTTTATCTGAAAAGACTGTCGATTGGCAGCTCTTCCATATCCATAGACATTGCCTATTTGAAATCTACTGTATATTTACAATGAAGTCTTGAACGTAACTAGAGTCTCTAACATCAACTGGGATTAATTACTGAAATTTAGATTAGATTAGATTCAACTTTATTGTCATTACACATGTATGAATACAAGGTAACGAAACACAGTAAACCAACCATGAAATACCGGTATAACAGCGATCTGTGATGAACATACTACATGTGTGTTTCCAGTTGTTCTTACCTGTTCTGTGATTTTTTTCCTTCGGACTTTTCTTCAAACTCTGACAATATTTCTTCAGCAGCAGTTTGTGGCTCTTTAAGAAACTCACTCAGATGCTGAACTGAAGACATTTTTACTTCAAAAGCTGAAAGACTGATCAGTAGAAACCCTACCCAATCGTCCGCAGCACAGCGAAGCTCAAGCTAAGCTACTAGCCACATCTCAGTGTCACACTCAGTGTTGCCAGATGGGAAACGTTGAAGTGTCGTACCAGCAACAAAATTATCTTATTTTGAGGAAAATTATCGTACACACCCAGTTTTCATTCTGACATGGCTTAGGACCATCTGCTTCAGTAACATTATCACAGATCGGCAGATTATGGCCTATAATGCAGTTTTACCTTTAAATAATCTAACAGATTGGTTGAAAAAACACCTCTTGGAGACCAGCGCCTCTACCTGTGTGGAGCATAGTTGCCAAATCCACTTATTAAAAGCGACTTTAGGCTTGTTTTTCTCTAAAGTTGCTTGCAAATCTAGTCAGTCATGGGTTGTGGGTTTGAGGGCTTGTTTTTTAACGTGTAGTTGCTTATTTGGGCTTGCTTTGCTGTCTATGTGACAGCTCTCCCAGCTCCCCACAAAACATGAGTGCAATAGTTTGTTTACAGGACCCATCCACATCCCTGTTTCCTGGTTACCGCACCCACCCCACTGATCTCTATCCATCTTATTCCTGGGGGTGCCGCTGTACAAACGATTATGGGCGGAGCTTCCGGTTTCGGCTGAAGTAGTGTTAAATCAGTCAGTAAGAGTGGCATAGCAGGGGCATTTAAAATAGCATTTTTAAAAGTTTTTCAAATTCCTTTTAATGTATAGTCCACATGCATGTTAAGTTAAATAACAAGCATTTATGGCATGACAATGAGCATTTTAATTTCGATGTAAAACGAATGGCTGCAGCTGTCTGCATATACCACGACAGCCAAGCACAGTGTTGTGGCGTCTGCCACACGGTGACAGACAGCCAAGCACGGTGGTATGGTGTACGTCTGCTCTAAGGTCAATTTGATTATGTCCAACATATTTTAACAAAATGCAGCCAACTTTATTGCAGTGGAGACGTGTTGGCAAAATGAGTCGGAATGCGCACCACGTCATTACAAGCTACAGGCACAAGAAGTCAAAAATCATGACTCTTCCTTTGTTTGCTTGAAGCAAGTCCCAGGAAAACCCCCGTGAGTGCCTGGTATCATTGGAAAGCTTAGAAATCGCACTTTCTAAAAACACACGTTTTTGCGGAAGACGTAACTCTCGACCGATCAAACGCGAGTTTTCAACTTAGCCAAAATATAAACAAATCGTCTTTTTCCGGGTCCGTTTTTGCGCACTTCCTACAAATTAAATATCACTTTGAAGGTCTTTCAGTACAGAATACGGAAATAACGTTACATCAGTGTTGAAAATGTCCTCAAAGTGACTCCTTTTGCCAGCATGGGTCATTTGTTTACAGCGTTAGCATCTTAGCAAAACAAATGGTGCTACTGTCTGCGAGGCCACTTTTTAAGGTCATCTTCCCATCCCTCGATAGTTGTGGGAAATGGTATGATTATATTGCTGTTTTAGAGGTGCAAAAGACCACGTTCCCGCATTTCTGATGCCAAAGTCATTGTTTTTTAACAAGGAAAAGTGTCCCGTTTCACTGACAACCATACATTCTAAACTAGTACCGGAAGTTGCGCCCATAATTCACACAAGGCATCACGGGGCCGAGGAATAAGGTGGATAGAAAGACTAGAAGTCACCTGGCCACTATATTAGTACTCCCAAAACACTAGTACATCCAAATCGACGGCCCCTAAACATGTCAACTCGGTTTCTATAGTTCACCAGTTGTGCAAGATTATAAGCTGTGTCTCCATACCTGTCGAGGCATACCTCATGCCTCCCTTATCGGGGGGGCTTTCACACCTGTACTGAGTACTTAAAAACTGTATTTATCGGCAGATGAAAGAAAACTGAAGCAAAAAAAAAACTAAACAAAAAAAAACTAAACAAACAGCAACTGCAACATGAACTATTTCAAACATATTTATTCATATCAAATCAAACTTTATTGTCATATTGCTGTACATACAACTGTAGTGCAGGCAAGATGAAATTGCGTTTCTCTCGGCATCCATATAAGAAGCAGCATGATTAAGACACACTCCCACATAGCTCCACCCCCCACCCCACCTCCACCCCCCCATCCATTCACACATCCCTGAGACATACTTGGGGAAAAAGAATAACTAACTATAATATACAAAATGTCCATAGGTGCAGTAGTGTGTATGTGAGATTCCGGGTCAGCTGTTCAGCATCCTGACAGCTTGTGGGAGGAAGCTGTTGATCAGTCTGGTGGTTCTGCCTCTGATGCTCCGGAATCGTTTACCAGATGGAAGAAGTTCAAAGTGTTTATGCAGAGGGTGAGAATGGTCCTTGACAATGTTCAGTGCCCTGCTCCTACAACGGTTCTGAAAAAGTTCTTGGACAGAGGGGAGGGAGACTCCAATTACCCTCTCCGCCCCCTTGACTATCCTCTGCAGGGCTTTTTTGTCTGACATACTGCAGCTGGAGTACCATGTAGCAATGCAGTACGTCAGAACACTCTCCACCACACCTCTGTAGAAGGTCCTGAGGATGCAGATGGGGAGAGAGGCCTGTTTGAGTTTCCTCAAGAAGTGTAGTCTCTGCTGAGCCCGCTTCCTGATCTCCAAGGAATTCTTGCTCCAGGTCAGGTCCTGCGAGATCTGCACTCCGAGGAACTTGATGTTCTCTACTCTCTCCACTAAACGGCCGCCGATGCTGAGGGGGACGTGCTCAGGCTGTGACCGCCGGAAGTCGATAATCATCTCCTTCGTTTTGTCCACGTTGAGCACCAGATTGTTCTCCCTGCACCAGCCCTCCAGGTCTCTCACTTCTTCCCTGTACATTGATTCCTCATCCCTCTGAATAAGTCCCACCACCGTGGTGTCATCTGCAAACTTAATAATCTGGTTCCCCTCGTGTTTGGATACACAGTCATGTGTTAGGAGTGTAAACAACAGTGGACTGAGTACACAGCCTTGAGGGGTTCCGGTACTCAGCGTGACAGAGTTGGAGATGTTGTTTCCAACCCGGACAGACTGAGGTCTCTCAGTCAGGAAATCCAGGATAAGATAAGATAAGCCTTTATTAGTCCCACAACGGGGAAATTCCAGGATTGCAAAAGCACAGGGATAGCAACACTCAGAGCAACAATCAGAAGGCAAGAAAAAAAAAACAAAAAAAAAAACAAGCAAGCAAGAGCAGCTAATATACATATGTACATATTACTATAAAATATATATATATACACACACACACACACAGACACACAGTGCAGAGCATTGTAGCTGGATGGAATAAATATATGAATATATGAACACACAGTGTAGAGCATTGTAGCTAGATGGAATAAATATGTAAATATATAAACACCCACAGTACGGAGCATTGCAGCTAGGTGGAATAAATATGCAAGTATATAAACACACACAGTGCGGAGCAATGTAGCTAGATGGAATAATATGTAGATATATAAAAACACAGTGCGGAGCATTGTAGCTAGATGGAATAAATATATAGATATATACATAAATATAAACACACCCAGTGCTGAGCATTGTAGCTAGATGGAATAAATATGTAAATATATAAACACACACAGTGCAGAGCATTGTTGCTAGGTGGGATGAAACAGCATAACCGTCTACTTAGTTATCCTACATGGTATGATTATGTGCCCATACATATTCTCACCCTCCATAGCGACCGGTATGTTCCTAGTTGTATGCCGGAGAGGACCATTGTGTAAGTCTATTGCATCTTTTGCATTCAAAAAAAAAAAAACAACCAAACTATTAGTTTGTTACGTCTTTTTGCTATCTCTGCGAGCAGCCCTGCTTAGGTTGTACAGTCTGACAGCCGTTGGTAGGAAGGACCTACGAAACCTCTCGGTTGTGCACCTGGGATGATGTAGTCTGCTGCTAAATGAGCTCCTCAGTGCATCCAGTATGTCCTGCATAGGGTGGAACTCGGACTCCAGCAGAGATGACAGTTTAGCCACCGTCCTTCTCTCTCCTATCTCCTCCATCGGATCAAGGCGCTGCTCCAGGACAGAGCTAGCTTTCTTAATCAGTTTGTTCAGTCTCTTCCTATCGGCTGCAGTAATGCCACTGCCCCAGCAGACCACTCCAAAAGTGATGGCTGATGCCACCACCGTGTCATAGAATGACTTCAGCAGCGCCCCTTGTACACCAAAAGACCTGAGTCTCCTCAGCAGGAACAGCCTGCGCTGTCCCTTCTTGTAGAGTGCGTCAGTATTGTGTGACCAGTCTAGTTTATTGTTCAGATGAATACCCAGGTACTTATAGGATGTCACCATCTCGATGTCTGTTCCCTGTATATTTACTGGTGCTGTGAGGGGCTGCCCATGCCTGCGGATCCAGAGACATGTGGCGGTGTTCAGACCGAGAAGGAGTAATTTCTCTATCAGTCTCTGGGGAATAATGGTGTTGAATGCTGAACTGAAATCAATGTACAGGAGTCTGGCGTAGGTGTCTTTCTGGTCCAGGTGGGTGATGACAGAGTGTAGGGTGGTGACTATAGCATCCTCCGTGGAGCGGTTTGAACGATATGCAAATTGGTACACTTATATGGACACAATCTTGAGCCATAACTTTTTGGTAATGTGAAAATAAATAAGCCAAGTAGCTCAAAAAAATAAATAAAATAAAAAATAAATAAATGATATTAATAATAAATAAATAAAAATAAATAAAATATTTTTCAAATTTACATTAGCACAAGGTAGATTGCTTAATTTGAAAGTACACAATAAGAATTATTCTGAATATAGTTCTTAATTGTCAGCTAGATACTGTATATACACTTGGAATTAAAGAGTTTTTAATTGTCAGCTTTGTTACACTAATGCACTTGGATGAACTTGAAACAAGAAAATGTTCACTGATGCTGCTTGTTATAGTTCCAAGTAGCAGCCTTTGCTGACTCTAGCATTTCTGAAGTGGCAGATCAGATCAGGTGGCAGATCAGAAGTGATCTGCCACCAATGGGAGTAGATTGTGCCCTGCCACAAAATGACAAACCATCACTTCTGCGAGTGATGCATTGGATTGGGAAGGCGTCGGTTCTCTCACTGGCTGAAAATGTTCATCCATCCATCGATACGTTTTTGATTTGGCTACACAGTTTTTGTGGCCCTGTGTAGCGAAGTGCAACTTCAGGTCGAAAATCCCCGATGCAGTCACTATGCTCCTCCTACATGGAACACAGAAGGAGTGTGTTGGGCCCTCTGGAGATGCCTTTATCCATCCAGCGATTCCTCTCTGTTCCGGAGCCGCAGGACAACAGAAGGTGCGAGGCCATCTGCATAATGATCAGTCCACACCTCTCACTGTTGTGATAATTGCTCACGCTGAGCGCTCTAGCTCTGCCAGCCCCGTGCGCTGTGGGGGTCACACACACGACGTGTTCCTCCACACTCTCAATAATGTTTTTTCCCGTATATTTTTCTTTTTGGCGTACAGAAATGGCAATACGCCTATCCAGGTTTTTTATACAGATCAGTGCATATTTACGAAAGTGTATTGCATTTACCCCCCCCCCCCCAAAAAAAAAAAAAAAAAAAATCTGTTTTTTCTGAATTAATGAGATAATTAATCGATAAATTTTCAAGGAAAAAATTTTTTTTGCTCTTTTTCTGAATTAATGAGATAGTTCAAGCCCTGCCAGAAGTTCTCATCAGCAGAAAGTAACGGCAGCATAAACCAAAGGTATGTTATTAGTATAAATCATGATAATGCAGTGATATTGGGATGTTTATTTTTTTTTATTAAACTACACATGCAGGACATAATTGTTTCCAAGCCATCATGAGGAAACAAAAACAATTGTTTTCGCCTAAGCAGTATTTTTCCCATTAAGATTTAGCTCATTAATTCAGAAAAACAAAGCAAAATTTTTTTTTTTGAAAATTTATCTCATTAATTCTGAAAAACAGAGGAAAAAAATTTTTTGTGTGAAAATTTATCTCATTAATTCAGAAAAGTAGAATTTTATTTTTTGGGGGAGTGAATACAATACGCTTCTGTTACATATTGGACCTTAAGTCAAAAAAAAAAATTCTCCACTGAAATGAATGGTAAGAGTAAAATTATCTGTTGATCCCGATCAAATTTTGCCACGAGTTACACGTTTGTCAAATTAAACAATAATTTTCCATGTAAATAAAGTTGTTGGCTGTAGTATAATAACAGAGTATAGAAGGTAAAGGAATGGATGTGAGGCGAGGCACGAGCGTAGGACGACACAGATCTTTATTATCTCTCTAACAACATGTACAGCCATTGGCCCCAGCGCAGGTCATGCTGGGGCTGAGAAGCCTCTCCAGTTTCTCTGCGTTCTGTCTTTATAGCTTTATTAGCCACGCATAGAAACTGGGGCTGGCGCATTATGCCTTGTGTATATACAAAGGAACTGTGTGATGCAATTATCATAACACTGATTACCTAAATTACAGTACATTCATCCCCCTGCCTCCTCACGCAGCAGCTGGTACAGCAGGGGACGGAAGGCGCATTTTTGTCTGGTCTGGTTACATGTAGATTTTCCTCTCTCCAGGAGGTGTGTAGAACTGTTGTCCCGTTTGATACCTCCTGGAGGCACTTCCTCCATCAGTCCATTATTCAGTCTCTCTTCCTGCTTCTGGGTGTGAGAGATCGCCAGACCTGTGCATTGTGTTCCCCACTCAGCCCCCCCCAACCCCGAACACCCAGAAGGGGCTGTAACCCTCATGCGGCAGCTGATACAGCAGGGGGTGGAAGGCGCATTTTTGTCTGGTCTGGTTACATGTAAATTTTCCTCTCCCCAGGAGGTGTGAAGAACTATTGTCCCGTTTGATACCTCCTGGAGGCACTTCCTCCATCAGTCCATTATTCAGTCTCTCTTCCTGCTTCTGGGTGTGAGAGATCACCAGACCTGTGTACTGTGTTCCCCACAAGAGTAATATTTAGTCATATTACTTGTTTCTCTTGTGAAACCTGGAAACACTGGTCACCGCTGCCCAGTTGCCAAACATATGATAATAATCCTATTTGTACAATAATTTTGCCCTCTGTACAATCAATAATTTCAAAATTCCCCTAATGTATGATAATTTGACCCCTTCATCACATGGCTACGTTAATACATTAGCAAACACAATCAGAATACAGATCCTGCACATACAAACTATGTTTGTTTTTATGCATCGTCTCACGTGTGCGGGCTGAGCGGAAAAGAAGACAGAAGACTAGTGTTGTAGTAGCAGAGAGGCAGCCTCGGATGGAGGTTAGTGATGGGATCCACAGTTCAACGAAACGTGCCTACTCAAGCTAAAAAGATCCATTATAAATAGACACCGAATCACTCAGTACTGGACTGGAGCTCCAACTGTCTACCACTCACTGAACTGAGAGTTGGCTGAACCCCGAGTGGGCGGGGCTCGTTTGCTGCTCAGGCAGTGATTCAGCTGCTGATCCCTGGTTTCCAGTACAGCTCCGGGGAGTGATTCACTACAGTACATTCATCCATAAAAATTAGTATACTCAACTGAATCGTTCATGTACATTACAGCACTAATGCAGGCACGGCAGACTTAACAAGTAAGCAACATCACGAGCAGGTTGAGAAACAAATGGGGGGGACAGAGTCCAGTTTTACTGGGTGGTTCAAACCTGCTGTTGGCATTAGTACTAAAGTTTTCTGTCGCTGCTGCAACGTGCAAATGTCTGCAAAAAATGTCACTGAATTGTAGTTCTCAATAAAACTGAAATGGGTTTCTGCTTCAGTTACACTGGTCAACACCAAATTTATTGTCTTAAGTTTTTTAGCTGATTTAGGACAATTTTGATGTGCTGAATCCAAAAATCACATTGGTTTTGCTCAATCAGGTCAACTTTTTGAACTATGGCCACATGTTTTTTACGTTTTTGTTTACAAGTATGGGTATTTTTGCTTTATATGATGCAAAATTCTTTTTTATTTCTTGAAATTCTCTGAATTTTGAACAATGATGATGTAACATTCAATTTACATGTACTTACCTTTATCAATGTCGACTATTCAATTTACAGTACAACTGTATAACTGCTGTACAACTGCTTACAACTTAGCATAAAAACCTGACCTGATCGAGAGAAACGGATGTCATTTTCAGATTCAGCGGCGCAAAATTGTCTTAAATCAGTTGAAAAAACACAGACAACTTACAAAAAAAATACTTTTATGTTGTGTTATCAGAGGCATATTAGTAGTAGTTTAGGTGGACTGATTTGTTTATTCCTAATGTATAAACAGAGTACTTCTCAAAATACTTACGAGGCAAAACCTTGATGTACAGTGGGGCAAAAAAGTATTTAGTCAGCCACCAATTGTGCAAGTTCTCCCACTTAAAAGATGAGAGAGGTCTCCAATTTTCATCGTAGGTATACCTCAACTATGAGAGACAAAATGAGAAAAAAAAAAAAAAAATCCAGAAAATCACATTGTCTGATGTTTAAAGAATTTATTGGCAACTTATGGTGGAAAATAAGTATTTGGTCACCTACAAACAAGATTTCTGGCTCTCACAGACCTGTAACTTCTTCTTTAAGAGGCTCCTCTGTCCTCCACTCGTTACCTGTATTAATGGCACCTGTTTGAACTTGTTATCAGTATAAAAGACACCTGTCCACAACCTCAACCAGTCAGACTCCAAACTCCACTATGGCCAAGACCAAAGAGCTGTCAAAGGACACCAGAAACAAAATTGTAGACCTGCACCAGGCTGGGAAGACTGAATCTGCAATAGGTAAGCAGCTTGGTGTGAAGAAATCAACTGTGGGAGCAATTATTAGAAAATGGAAGACATACAAGACCACTGATAATCTCCCTCGATCTGGGGCTCCACGCAAGATCTCACCCCGTGGGGTCAAAATGATCACGAGAACGGTGAGCAAAAATCCCAGAACCACACGGGGGGACCTAGTGAATGACCTGCAGAGAGCTGGGACCAAAGTAACAAAGGCTACCATCAGTAACACACTACGCCGCCAGGGACTCAAATCCTGCAATGCCAGACGTGTCCCCCTGCTTAAGTCAGTACATGTCCAGGCCCGTCTGAAGTTTGCTAGAGAGCATTTGGATGATCCAGAAGAGGACTGGGAGAATGTCATATGGTCAGATGAAACCAAAATAGAACTTTTTGGTAAAAACTCAACTTGTTGCACAAGTGGTGCACAACCGAGAGGTTTCGCGAGGTCCTTCCTACCAACGGCTGTCAGACTGTACAACCTAAGCAGGGCTGCTCGCAGAGATAGCAAAAAGACGTGACAACCTAATAGTTTTGAATGAAAAAGACGCAATAGACTTATACAGTGGTCCCCTCCGGCATACAACTAGGAAAATACCGGTCGCTGTGAAGGGTGAGAATATGTATGGGTACATAATCATACCATGTAGGATAACTAAGTAGACGGTTGTGCTGTTTCATCCCATCTAGCAACAATGCTCCGCACTGCGTGTGTTTATATATTTACATATTTATTCCATCTAGCTACAATGCTCCGCATTGGGTGTGTTTATATATCTATATATTTATTCCATCTAGCTACAATGCTCCGCACTGTGTGTTTATATAGCTACATATTATTCCATCTAGCCACAATGCTCCGCACTGTGTGTGTTTATATATCTACATATTTATTCCATCTACCTACAATGCTCCGCACTGTGTGTCTATATATATATATATATATATATACATACATATGTATACTTGCTGCTCTTGTTTCTTTTTTTTTCTCTTGCCTTCTGATTGTTGCTCTGAGTGTTGCTATCCCTGTGCTGTTGCAATCCTGGAATTTCCCCATTGTGGGACTAATAAAGGCTTATCTTATCTCTTGTTGTGTTTGGAGGAGAAAGAATGCTGAGTTGCATCCAAAGAACACCATACCTACTGTGAAGCATGGGGTGGAAACATCATGCTTTGAGGCTGTTTTTCTGCAAAGGGACCAGGACGACTGATCCGTGTAAAGGAAAGAATGAATGGGGCCACGTATTGTGAGATTTTCAGTGAAAACCTCCTTCCATCAGCAAGGGCATTGAAGATGAAACGTGGCTGGATCTTTCAGCATGACAATGATCCCAAACACACCGCCCGGGCCACGAAGGAGTGGCTTCGTAAGCATTTCAAAGTCCTGGAGTGGCCTAGCCAGTCTCCAGATCTCAACCCCATAGAAAATCTTTGGAGGGAGTTGAAAGTCTGTGTTGCCCAGCGACAGCCCCAAAACATCACTGCTCTAGAGGAGATCTGCATGGAGGAATGGGCCAAAATACCAGCAACAGTGTGTGAAAACCTTGTGAAGACTTACAGAAAACGTTTGACCTCTGTCATTGCCAACAAAGGGTATATAACAAAGTATTGAGATGAACTTTTGTTATTGACCAAATACTTATTTTCCACCATAATTTGCCAATAAAATTCTTTAAACATCAGACAATGTGATTTTCTAGATTTTTTTTCTCATTTTGTCTCATAGTTGAAATATACCTATGATGAAAATTGGAGACCTCTCTCATCTTTTAAGTGGGAGAACTTGCACAATTGGTGGCTGACTAAATACTTTTTTGCCCAACTGTATGATGATTCAACAGAAGACATACAGAAGATAGATAAGTATGACTGATATTTTGGGCTGTTCAGGCTCATCCTGCACTTCACACAGGTACTGTAGAGGTGCTTTTTTTCCCCCAACCGATCTGTCAGATTATTTAAAGGTAAAACTGCGTTATAGGCTGTAATATATACGATCTGTGATATGTGACTGAAGAAGTGATGATATAGAATGAAGTACGTGGCGGTAATGCACCTGTAAGCTGGTTGTAAACGGCCAATCAAATCTAAAAGAAGAAGAAGATGGTCCTGAGCCACGTCAGGATTAAAACTGGGTGTGTACGATAATTTTAAGCCACTGGAATGATACATTTCCCGTCTGGCAACACTGTCGCTGCCCCAGCTGAAAATCCACAGAACAGGGATGTGGGACTACAATGTTCTGCATGAGGCTTTAGAAAGCTAAATCAGTTCCTAAATCACTGGATTGAAAATGTACTTGTATAGATTGGACCCCGGGGTCCACTTGACCTGTTCGCGTGATGAACATACACGTATAACAGCGATCTGTGACGAACATACTACACGTGTTCCCACTTGTTCTTACCTGTTCTCTGTGATTTTCTTTCTTCGGTCGTTTCTTCAAACTCTGACGACATTTCTTCAGCAGCAGCAGTTTGTGGCTCTTTTAGAAACTCATTCGGATGCTGAACTGAAGACATTTACTTCAAAAGGTAAAACATTGATCAGTAGAAACACTACACAAACATCCGCAGCACAGCGAAGCTAAAGCTAAGCTACTAGCCACTTCTGGGTGTTACACTGTAAAGTTCCGGAGGAGGAGCAGCTTGAGTCTTAAGTTCCGCTTGGATATTGCATTTTCTATATCCACTTGGAGAAATTAAATAAGGCATTTCTTTAAAAAAAATTAATGCTTTAAAAGGTTAAAGAACAAATACCTGTGTTAACACTTGTGTTCTGTTTTCAAAGTTTTATTTAGATCCATACTGATCTAAAAGCTAAGCTAACTGATTAAGAAAGCTAGCTCTGTCCTGGGGCAGCGCCTTGATCCGATGGAGGAGATAGGAGAGAGAAGGACGGTGGCTAAACTGTCATCTCTGCTGGAGTCCGAGTTCCACCCTATGCAGGACATACTGAATGCACTGAGGAGCTCATTTAGCAGCAGACTACATCATCCCAGGTGCACAACCGAGAGGTTTCGTAGGTCCTTCCTACCAACGGCTGTCAGACTGTACAACCTAAGCAGGGCTGCTCGCAGAGATAGCAAAAAGACGTAACAAACTAATAGTTTTTTGAATGCAAAAGATGCAATAGACTTACACAATGGTCCTCTCCGGCATACAACTAGGAACATACCGGTCGCTATGGAGGGTGAGAATATGTATGGGCACATAATCATACCATGTAGGATAACTAAGTAGACGGTTATGCTGTTTCATTCCATCTAGCAACAATGCTCTGCACTGTGTGTGTTTATATATTTGCATATTTATTCCATCTAGCTACAATGCTCCGTACTGTGGGTGTTTATATATTTATATATCTACATATTATTCCATCTAGCTACATTGCTCCGCACTGTGTGTGTTTATATACTTGCATATTTATTCCACCTAGCTGCAATGCTCCGTACTGTGGGTGTTTATATATTTACATATTTATTCCATCTAGCTACAATGCTCTGCACTGTGTGTTCATATATTCATATATTTATTCCATCCAGCTACAATGCTCTGCACTGTGTGTCTGTGTGTGTGTGTATATATATATATTTTATAGTAATACGTACATATGTTTATTAGCTGCTCTTGCTTGCTTGTTTTTTTTCTTGCCTTCTGATTGTTGCTCTGAGTGTTGCTATCCCTGTGCTGTTGCAATCCTGGAATTTCCCCGTTGTGGGACTAATAAAGGCTTATCTTATCTTATCTTATCTTATACCATATTCTATTCACTCCACACACTTCAAGGGTTCACACTGTACTCTTCCACTAAATTTTCTTTTAAATCAGATTAATAGTTTTTCCACACTAATGGTGAGACGAATGGAACCCAAGACACATGATCTTTGTCAGTAGAAACTTGTTCATACTACAACATTTTTAAAACCCCACTATTACACTATGCACCTTTTCCACATGTTGCCACAGCTCCCAGGTGTTCGGTGAATATCTGTGACATGATTTTGGCAAAACTCTTTAGGGTTTCATTATTGCAGTACCATTTTCCACAAAGATAAATGAACCATCCTCAGAATAGTCTGTATGATGTCATTATGCCTCGCCGCTTGTTTGTTGTTGCTGTGAGGTGCTTGGGTTCATGTGTGTGTACACATACACAGCACTTCACTCATGTGACATTTGAATGTTAATTCAATCTGTTAATGCAAATTAGTAGTATTGCTAAATCTGGCATACTTACATGTGTATTAATGTTCATTAGTATGTAATGTCCCTTTCAAATAAACTTGAAACATTTTGTTTTCATGCTAATGAGCCCCAGTTCACCTCACCCTTCCTCTGTTGCCATTTTCAACATCTGTTGTTGATAACGACGCTATATTTGGGACTAACATTAACTGGTTAACTTTAGTTTTCACAGTAACCAAAATACAAACTAAAATTTGGTGAATATCGGAATGTAAAAGCCCAAATAAAGCAAGCAGTAAGGGGATGAGCCTATTGAAGGGTGGAACCATGTGGCTCTTTTTCCACAGTATCAACTATGGAGTAATGACAGAGTTGAGAACATGGATGTCTAGTGAGGTAACTCGACTATAGTAGCCTTTTGGTAGCAGTGCATCTAAAATTGAGAGTATTTCTTACCTCAAATGTTTCATAGAAGAAAATTAACTGTCCATCTTTGACACAGGCAAAGGTTTTAAACGGATGGCCCAAAGTTGAGAGACGCTGACCAGCGAGGTACGGCTAGTTTATTTAGCCAAGCAGCACACACATACAGTTAGGCCCAGAAATATTTGGGACAGTGACACAGTCTTCATGATTTGGGCTCTGCGTGCCACCACATTGGATTTGAAATGAAACAACTACAACAGAATTGAAGTGCTGACTTTAAGGTTTAATTCAAGGGGTTGAACAAAAATATATGATTAAACATGTAGGAATTGTAGCCATTTTTATACAAACGCTCCTCATTTCAGGGGCTCAAAAGTAATTTGACAAATAAACATAACCCTAAGTAAAATGTTACTTTTTCAATATTTTGTTGAGAATCCTTTGCAGGCAATGACTGCCTGAAGTCTGGAACCCATGGACATCACCAAACGCTGGGTTTCCTCCTTTGTGATGCTTTGCCAGGCCTTTACTGCAGCTGTCTTCAGTTGTTGCTTGTTTGTGGGTCTTTCTGCCTTAAGTTTTGTCTTGAGCAAGTGAAATGCATGCTCAATTGGGTTGAGATCTGGCGATTGACTCGGCCATTGCAGAATATTCCACTTCTTTGCTTGAAAAAACTCCTGGGTTGCTTTTACAGTATGTTTTGGATCATTGTCCATCTGTACTGTGAAGCACCGTCCAATCAACTTTGCTGCACTTGGCTGAATCTGAGCAGAAAGTATATCCCTATACACTTCAGAATTCATCCGGCTGCTTCTGTCTTTTGTCACATCATCAATAAACACAAGTGACCCAGTGCCATTGGAAGCCATGCATGCCCATGCCATCACACTGCCTCCACCATGTTTTACAGAAGATGTACTGCTTTGGATCATGAGCTGTTCCAATTCTTCTCCAAACTTTCTTCTTCCCATCATTCTGGTACAGGTTGAGCTTAGTCTCATCTGTCCAAAGAATGCTGTTCCAGAACTGGGCTGGCTTCTTCAGGTGTTTTTTGGCAAAGTCAATTCTGGCCTTTCTATTTTTGAGGCTGATTAATGGTTTACACCTTGTGGTGAATCCTTTGTATTTACTCTCATGAAGTCTTCTCTTTATGGTAGACTTAGATACTGATACACCTACTTCCTGGAGAGTGTTCTTCACTTGAGTGGATGTTGTGAAGGGGTTCTTCACCATGGAAAGGACTCTGTGATCATCCACCACTGTTGTCTTCCGTGGACGTCCAGGCCTTTTTGAGTTCCCAAGCTCACCAGTGCACTCTTTTTTTCTCAGAATGTACCAAACTGTTGATTTGGCCACTCTTAACATTTCTGCTATCTCTCTGATGGATTTCTTCTTTTTTTACAGCCTCAGGATGGTCTGTTTCACTTCCACTGAGAGCTCCTTTGACCGCATGTTGTGTGTTCACAGCAACAGCTTCCAAATGCAAACGCCACACCTGGAATCAACTCCAGACCTTTTAACTGCTTTATTGATGACAGGTTAACAAGGGAAGAGCCCATGCAGCCTTGTTATTTTTTTGCAGCCTTCTGAGTCAATTGTCAAATTACTTTTGGTCTCTTGAAAAAGAGGCGGTTACGTATTAAAGAGCTGTAATTATTAAGCCCTTGCTCCAATTTGGATGTGAATACTCTCAAATTACAGCTGAGAGTCTGCACTTTAAGCCCATATTGATTATATAATTGTATCCTGAATATGTTTTCGTAAACAGCTAAAATAACAAAACTTGTGTCACTGTCCAAATATTTTTGGGCCTAACTGTATGTCAATCATTTGTTGTGGCTCCGGTCGTTATGCTCCCTTCACACTTCTACTACATGGCTCCAAGCTGCAGAGGCACCACATGCCCTAGCATGAAAAGACACCTCGGTGAACATGTACTGCAGACTTCGGCTGAAAGAAACTTGTGCGTAACTTCCAAACAACCATTTGTTGGTTGGTGTAAAACAGGAGGTTAGTGAGCTAGTATAGAATAAATTTCCCACCATGAATATTGTTATTGCTGCTTGGTTTTCAATATATCAGACCAAGTTTACTGTTGAAGTGCTATGTTGGTCCATTCAAAAATTGTCAAACACCCACCTTTCACTAGATGAGTCATCCAAACAGGAGAAGCCCCACATTTGCACATCGTTAGGGAAAGTACAGGATGTGACTGGAGAGCCATCGAACATTTCACCCACCATCTTGTGGTCAAACACAGTAACTGCATCTTTTAATAAACTATCTGAAACAAAGCGAATTGATTCAGCGGATTTATAAATAAATCGCGCTCTCAAATTAACTTCAAAGCAGTCCATATTATTCAGAATAACCTAAATTTAACACCATTTTGAAGTTTTATGCCAGAACAGAAGGAAAAGACACTTATTACCTGTTGAAAGGTTATTCTCATGTGGTGAATCATTGGCCCAATGCAAAATCAATGTTAGAAATGATGAAGCCTACATTTTGGGGTTAATCACGTAACCACACATTTTAGTCTTTTAAGCTAAAACAACATATATTTACTCAACATTTAAGCAACAATTGCAAAGTTTTAAAGTTATATATGTGTGCTTTCTCTCTTTTAAATGCTGCATTGTGTGATTTATTCTACAGGAAGCCCATTAAACTTAAGGATTCTAATAAATGATCATGTTTTATTCAAGAGTGACCTTAAAGTAATGCTAACCTGTGCATATTGGTAAAAGATTTAGTGATTCACTGAATAATTGACAAAAAGTTGTTTTTGTAATTACGGAATCACATTATTCAATTAATAGAAGCTTTAGATGTTATTTAAACCCATTCTGTTATTCTGGGTTCATGTCCATGTTTTTCCCCACAGAAAAAGGAAAGCATTAACCAACTATTTATCTTTCACCAGGATTTAAAATTGAAAAGTCAAAAAGGGTGAAAACTAACAATGAAACGATCACCATTAACTTTAATTCTGACAAATCCTTGGTGACCAAAATACACAAAAATAATTCATCTGTGTTTCTTAACATTAGAAATTATAATCAACAGTGGAAAAAGCACTGTAAAAACTTAAAAGGACAAAAGCTGAATGACTATAACAGTACCACTTGCAAAAACAATTTATGGGGAAACAAAATTTGCACTCCTGTTTGTGTGATTTCTGACCAAGGACACAGGGAAGCCTACAGCTTTCCCCGATTCTTTTTTCCAGGATGGCCACCGACATTGGATGCTAGTGGTGGACGGGAGGCCAGAGAGCGGTGTGGGGCAGGCTGGCTGTGGCAAGGGGAACACCACGTTTATCATCAACCTGGACATCAGGCTCACTGGCTGGGGGCAGTGGCAGCGTGAGGAGAGGAGGACTTCACAGAGGACCATAACAACGGCGTGACAAGCAGACCCGAAGTTGAGTACAATAAATGACCTTGACAATGATATAACGCATATCAATTTAACTGACTTGGACTTTGAAAATGCAGTGTTTACATGAAATGACATTGCAATCTGACACATTGCAATGATGCCTCTCACCAGATAATGGTATGACAGTATGACATTTCAGAAATGTGACAGGAATAAGGAATAATTGTGCTGTATGACTTTGATGTGCTATAAGAGCTGGGCTGTGCTCCCGGTGCTTGGCCTCGGTTGAGCCAGGCCTTGGGACTACAGACCACACCAAAATTTAAGAAATACAGCATTTCTAGTGCAGAATGAAGCCAGATTCTAATTAAGCAACATGTCCGCCTCTCCATTAACAGAAGGAGTGGGACATAACCTTTCACAAAGATGCACCAACACAAATTCAAACTGTCTGTTCAACAGGATAGACAGATGTGGCCTTAATGACTAATTCAGAATTGGTTACAATACATGCTAAATCACATTAAATCTGTACAGACAGCTGGATTAATTGTCCTAACTTACAATGGTAAACTAGGTCCAGGGAGGACACTCACAAAAAGAGGCATGATTACAGAAACCTCATTTTGGGGGTGTTATACTACTCACAAAGTTTCATTTAAATTAACCATGTGCCACACATAGTACTGGAACATACTGTATCTTTAAGGAAAAGATTTACTTCTTCCAATAAAAAAAGGGGACAACCCATCATGCTGTTCAAGTACGCCACAACCATCCATCCGGGGGGGGGAGGGGGGTTACCATAATAATTAATTAGCAAAAATCCTCAGAAAAATAGATAAAATACAATGATCAATACAATACTGTAGGAGAGAAAAAAATATAGGTGAAACCACTTGGTAATGGAATCACGACATTCAATAGGAGAAGTTAAATTTACATGAATAGATTTGCAGGTATTTAAGAAAATTTATGTGCTGGAAAAATATTTGCAGATTGTTGTAAAAATATATATCATGTTTATAAGAAATAAAGTCAACTGATAAGGAAACAGAAGACCATGCAAATTTATGGGAAAAGTTCCAGATGTCTAAGGAAGGTCCAATTTATGCTGATTGAGCTTACTGTGGGACTCAATTTAGAATCTACTCCAAAGACAAAACAGGTTCTTACTCAATTATATAAGAACAATGCTTTAGGGAGCTCAAAGCAAAATAATTTGACCATCCTTGCATAAACTTATTCCTTTGTTAGTAAATTTCTATGATGTCGTTGTCTATCTGAGAATGTTGGTTAGTCTGCAACTATGTTTTTCCAACCTTCATTCTGCTTGCTTTGAGAATGTCAGTTATTCTGTAACTATGGTTTCATCCTTCATCCTGCTTGCTTTGTACGCCACACTGCCACCTTTTAGATTACACCCAAGGATTCACTCGCTGAAACCAGATAGAATCAGCTCTGCCCTCATCTGAGTTGGCACATAGTAGAAGGACACTGATGCACGTGAAGGAGTGGCAGAGTTCTATAAAAAGCATAGGACCCACTGTTGGGGTAGCACTCTCTCTTGATACGTCTTGAGAGTAGTGCTCCGGCGCTGTACATTGTACCATATCTCAGCTTCAGTAAAATAAGTGAAACTATACTGCTCAAAAAAATTAAAGGAACACTTTGAAAACACATCAGATTTTAATGGGAAAAAATAAGCTGGATATCTACACTGATATGGACTGGATAATGTGTTAAGAACGAGTGTTAAGAGTGTTAAGTGTTAAGTGTTAAGAAACACTCCAAAACTTAAAGTGAAGAAATTGTGGCAGGCTAGTCCAGCTTACTCAGATTAAAAAGTCTTCCTTTAATTTTTTTGAGCAGTATATACAGTATTTCACTTCTCTGTCTGGTTATTTGGCCTTCATACCAAAAGAACCGGAGGTTAAGATATTTTAACGCAACACCTTTCAGAACTTTTGCATGGATCTCACTGAGTTAAAGAAGTGTGAAGGCAAAAATGTTGTTTAGAAATTATTAACATACTTACTAAATAGACAAAGGCTCTCCCTTGCACTAATCCAAATACTGCTATGGATTGCAATAATTTAAATACTGCTATGGTAACACTGAAACCCTTAACTGAAACAATATCCATCCATCCATCCATCTTCTACCGCTTTTCCGGAGGTCCGGGTCGCGGAGGCAGCAGTTCAAGCAGAGAAGCCCAGACTTCCCTCTCCCCCGCCACCTGCTCCAGCTCTTCAGAGAGGATACCAAGGCATTCCCAGACCAGCTGGGAGACATAGTCTCTCCACCGAGTCCTGGGTCTGTCCCGGGGTCTCCTCCCAGTGGGACGTGCCTGAAACACCTCAAGTGGGAGGCGTCCAGGAGGCATCCTAATCAGATGCCCATACCACCTCAACTGACTCCTTTCAATGTGGAGGAGCAGCGGTTCAACTCTGAGCCTCTCCCGGATGACTGAGCTCCTCACCCTATCTCTGAGGGTGAGTCCAGCAATCCTACGGAGAAAGCTCATTTCAGCCACTTGTATCTGCGATCTTGTTCTTTTGGTCATTACCCAAAGCTTGTGACCATAGGTGAGAGTAGGAACATAGATTGACTAGAAAATCGACAGCTTTGCCTTAGAACTCAGCTCCCTCTTCACCACAACAGACCGGTACAACGTCCGCATCACTGCAGATGCTGCTCCAATCCGTCTGTTGATCTCTCGCTCCATTTTCCCCTCACTTGTGAACAAGACCCCAAGATACTTAAACTCCTCCACTTGGGGCAGGAGTCTGTCCCCAACCCAGAGAGGACAATCCACCTTTTTCCGGCTGAGGACCATGGACTCGGACTTGGAGGTGCTGATTCTCATCCCAGCTGCTTCACATTCAGCGGCAAACCGTCCCAGCAAGAGCTGTAGGTCATTGCTGGATGAAGCCAACAGGACAACATCATCTGCAAACAACAGAGATGAGATCCTGTGGTCACCAAGCATGACACCCTCCATTCCCTGGCTGCGCCTAGAAATCCTGTCCATAAAAATTATGAACAGGATCGGTAACAAAGAGCAGCCCTGGCGGAATCCAACTCTCACTGGGAATGAATCCGACCGAGTGCTGGCAATACGAACCAAACTCTCACAACGGTCATACAGAGACCGAATAGCTCGTAACAACAAGCCCGATACCCCATACTCCCGAAGCACCCCCCACAAAAATCCACGAGGGACGCGGTCAAATGCCCTCTCCAAGTCCACAAAACACATGTAAACTGGTTGGGCAAACTCCCACGAACCCTCAAGGATTCTCGAGAGGGTAAAGAGCTGGTCCGATGTACCACGGCCAGGATGAAAACCACATTGCTCCACATTGCTCGAAACAATATCAAGATTTAAAATAGCTGAAAATGATTTACTTTGATAATGGAATACATTTAATGGAATACACTTTGTAAATCAAATCATATCACATTTAGGTTCATCCATCCATCCATCCTCTTCCGCTTAATCCTTTTCGGGACGTGGGGGGGCTGGAGCCTATCCCAGCATCTTTGGGCGAGAGGAAGGGTACATCCTGGACAGATCGCCGGTCCATCGCAGGGCCAACACAGGAAGACAGACAACCATTCACTCTCACATTCATACCTAAGGACAATTTAGAATCCCCAGTTTGATGCCAATTAACCTACCATTTAGGTACAGTACCCAAATTATTGGTACCCAACATTTGCCTTGGAAAGCATTTAGCTAACCATCAACAATCTACAGGATTAGCATAATGCACAAATAGGATTATGAAAGATGGATGAGGGAAATAGTGAAAAAAAATAGGATAATTGCAAATGGCAAACCCTACTACTGAAGCCATTTAACTTAGGTGATGAGGAAGGGTTTCTGGTTGATTACATGCAAAGAATGACAACTGACAGAGATGTTATCCATACTGCCATTCCCAGGAGGGACCATGTGACGAAGGAACACTGGGAGGTGCACCCATCTTTTGGCCGAACCAGGGGATCTGGTAGTCAAAGAAAAACTGGACCAAAACTCCCTGGCAAGGACAAAACAAAGGTTATCCGGGCGACGCCAACAGCTGTGAAAGGCAAAGGACGTGACACTTGGGTGCATTGAAGGATGTGACACTTGGGTGCATCTAACGTTTTATCCCACTCGGAACCCTCAGCAAAAGACTGTCTAATACACATTACATACTTATTTTAAAAAAAAAAGAAAAAAAAAAAGACCTCAACAAGTGACTGTTTCTCTATGCAAGTGTCGGCTGACGGCGCCCCCTAGCGCCCAGTAACGGCTTTTGCATAGCAAAGCAGCTGTTTGTTTATCATGGAGGGGCAAAAATACAAGGGAAAGAAGGATGCACTTGGTATTGTTGCCTTCTTTCATCCTCATCATCATCATCCTACGACAGCCTGTTTGGGTTTTTTTTTAACAGAGGCTATATACAGAAATAACACAGCAAACATCATTTTGAATCACACCTGTCACAACACTTATCACTCCACTGATCGGAAACATGATGACTCTCTTTCCTCTGCGAAGGCGAGGTTAATTTCATCAGGGAATTCCTCTTTTCTGAAGCGGTGATGTCTTTTTCGGCAGCTTAACACACTTTAAGTGTGCAATGGCTTACAGTGCATCTCTCCCCTGTACTGCTACCTGTTTGACCAACGAAGCGAGCAAGTGTTATACAGTGATCCCTCGCTACTTCGCGCTTCACCTTTCGCGCCCTCAGTGCATCGTGGATTTTTCAGAAATATTCATCAAAAATTCAAAATTGAGAAAAAATGGGCGGGCGCTAGCAGAAGGCAGGGAGACTACATTAGAACATCAGGTATCAACACGGAGAGCCGCACAACTCAAAATCCACCTCTCTGACCACCGCTCCACTCCTCTCTGCCCACCTCTTCACTGCTCGGGAATCTCGCAAGCTGACTGGCCGAGACGTTTTACCTCGCAAGCTGATTGGCCGAGACGTTTTACCCAGCTTCTCTCTCTGCAGAGCGCCCAAACCCACCGAAGGAAGACCGCATTCATTGTTCTTTATCGCTAGTCTCGCCGCGTGGAACTTTTTGCTGTTCTCTTGTCCCTTTTTGTGTGAAATAGTCTTCCCATCGAGCCACTACGCCGCCTCCTGCAGCTGCCCTCGACAATCCTGCGCCTCTAGCACCTGACGATGAGGCGTCACCTGAGGAGCAGTGAAGCTCTCATTAACCTGTGCAGTAAATCATCTTAATCTTGAGTTACGTATCTTGTTATAAAAATAAAAGAGTTCTAAAAACATATTTATGTACACTTTATTTACATCTACGTATGTATGTACACTTACACACACACACACACACACACACGTATCATATGAGAGAGTGAGAGAATGAACGTATGTGTTATTTATGGGTGACGTCATTAGGGGTGACGCTACTTCGCGGTTTTTCACTTTTCGCGGTCGGTTCTGGAACCCATTAACCGCGATAAGTGAGGGATCACTGTACTAAAGATCTACATTGTCGGGGGGGTGGGGTGGTAGTCATTGGGCGTATCCACACCTGGCCGGAAACTGGGCAGGGTTGTGTACCCCGTTTTGGCGGCTGACTGTACCCTCATCATGTCGGCAGGGCAGGTGGGCAGGGTGAAGAGAGATGCTTTCTTACCACATAATGCCATTTGGGGCACAGATGTACCAGGAGTGGGGTCCCTTCATTCACGGTTTCCTTGAGTGAGAGTGGGCAAGAACACCTTACGGATTGAAACACTTAATTATAGGCTATAATTATTTGTAAAATTTATGACATGAAATAGAATGGTTTCGACTGACTGCCACCCGTAGGGGGGTGTGCCCTGTTATAGGATGTTATTGTTGTACTTTTACCCATGAAAATAATGCAAATGATCATATTGTTACTTCGGTTACACTCAGCCTCATTGCTTTGCAGGCAATGATAACAGAATTGATTAAGTAGTGATTCTCTTCCTGAAGAAGTCTCATCATGGACTTGTTAATGGTTTGATCACTTGAAGTGTGGTGATGAGGCTGGTTCATGTAAACTTAGTGATATGTCTTCATACAACTTCTGCAGATGATGAGGATGGTGAAAAGGGGCAATACTAGCCTAAGGAGTATGAAGTTTGCAATATTGTCTGAATCTATTTTGAGTTTTTCCATATCATTTTCTACGTTCTTATTTGACAGTCTAGAATTGTCATGTACAGGGCAATTGATAGTCAACTCCCAACTAATGTACAAAAAATATTTTAAAAAGAGACAATGATTTTTTCCGGTTCCGGTTCCGCCGGACCAGTGGCGCCACACGAGTAGGCTGCCTGTTGCAACAGCCTTTTTTTTTTTTTTTTTTTTTTATCTTCCTTCTTCTTTCTACACCTTTCACTCTGTATATATATCACGGACGCACGGATCGCCCCGGGGGTCTCCCGGGTCGGCGGACGGAGCCACGGTTTGCAGCGGGAGACGCTACAGCGGGGAGGAGCTAGTGCTAGCTAGCACTTGGCCGCCGCCCGGTGCTAATGGGAAACTCGACATACCGGGAGCTGTAGCGAAAACGACGCGGGTGCCGGGCTGGAGTTTAGGCGGCGTGCAAGAAATATAAGACAGAATAATAAAGAGCGATGGCAAGAACCAAGCAGACCGCCCGTAAAATCTACTGGAGGAAGAAGCCCCCCAGGATGCAGCTAGCCACCAGGGCTGCTCGGAGAGGCGCTCCGGCCACCGGCAGAGTGAAGAGGCCTCGCCGTCACAGGCCCGTGGCTCTGAGAGAGATCCGTCGCTGCCAGAAATCCACGGAGCTGCTCATCCGTAAGCTGCCCGTCCAGCGCCTGGTGAGGGAGATCGCTCAGGACTTCAAGACCGTCCCGCGTTTCCTGAGCTTCGCCGTCATGGCTCTGCAGGAGACCAGCGAGGCCCACCTGGTGGTCTCTTCTTTGCTAAGGGGGTCATCATCATGCCCAAAGACTTCCAGCTGGCCCGCTGCATCCGCGGAGAGAGAGCTTAGACTTTCTGCTGCACATTCACCAACCAACCATAATGCTCTGCACTGTGTGTCTATATATATATATTTATAGTAATATGGACATATGTTTAGTAGATGTTGTTTTTTCTTGCCTTCTGATTGTTGCTCTGAGTGTTGCTATCCCTGTGCTGTTGCAATCCTGGAATTTCCCCATCGTGGGACTAATAAAGGCTTATCTTATCTTATCTTATATTCACTTTTAATGACATATTCACCTTTATTGTTACACACGTTTCTTGTTCAAGTTTAAACATTGCTGCTAATCTGTTAAAGACATAACAACATGTAAATCTGTACACCTAAATCTTTAAATCATCATTCATTATTATTCAATTCACCTTACTACCACTTTGATTATTTTTCTTTCAATCATGATGCTTTATTAAGCATCAAAGGGGGAATATGATAGAAAAATTCCATATTATTATTATATTATTATTCTTATATTATTCCATGACTTTCCCATTTCATGTCTGATGTTTATATGTGCATTCCATGTAGGATAAGTTCATATATTCCTTTAAAATATTCTTTCATATTATATGTCTGATATATTCTTGGTGTGTTACTGTGAACAATTATTGTTTATCTGTGGCCTTCAGGATGTGCGTGCAAATGCCTGAGACTGCAGGCCAGCGGAGACGTTCAGGTTCAGGTTCAGGTTACTTTATTTGTACCCGTAGGTAGATTTGTTTTGCAGTCTGGTGACATCCATATTTATGTAAAGGATGACCTAGATAATCTCTCTCTTTTGCTTTGTTAACCTGCTCTGCTAAGTTTCTGTGACCAGAGGAATGTGCTACAGATTAGATTTATAGACATTTAGACTGCCGTTAGGAGATGTCTCCAAGATCCCTCAAGGACTTCTCCCCCTTGTTCATCTATTTAGAGAGCTATAAATACCAGACTCAGAAAATGTATGGTCAGAGGTTTTGTGTGCATGGACCGAAAGCTATTCCCATGTAATGTCTCCCCCAGTGGCCATGGAGTAAATAAATATACTTAACATTCAAATATTCCACCTGATTTTTGACTCAGAATGATAATGCTGAAAATTATTCTATCACATGTTATTCAGAAGCATTCCCCGTCATGAAAAACACCACAGCGAACAAAGACAATCCAAGCTCAAGAGTTTCTTCATTTACTTTATTTTTTTAATTAATGTGATAAGAACAATGTAAAGAACATGATTTAGAAAATGTCTAAAAATTTAAAGAGAAAAAAAGCAATTACATCTTTTTTTAACAGGTACTAAACAATCTCAGAGCTTTTCTTAGCGCTTTTGTAATAAAATAGAGAACACAGTAAAGTCAGTAAATTCACAGAAAGTTAATAAACTAAGTCGTTAATTTTACAGTACATAAATTTTGATTATTAAAAAAATGAATAGCTAAATTCAATGCTCACATAAAATTATAAACTCTCTGAAAGGGAAAAACTCAGGACGCATCCATCAATACACTACCGTTCAAAAGTTTGGGGTCACCCAGACAATTATTTTGTGTTTTCCATGAAAAGTCACACTTATTTACCTCCATGAGTTGTAAAATGAATAGAAAATATAGTCAAGACATTGACAAGGTTAGAAATAATGATTTGTATTTGAAATAATAATTTTTTCCTTCAAACTTTGCTTTCGTCAAAGAATCCTCCATTTGCAGCAATTACAGCTTTGCAGACCTAACATGATTGCACAAGGGTTTTCTAATCATCCATTAGCCTTCTGACGCAATGAGCAAACACATTGTACCATTAGAACACTGGAGTGATAGTTGCTGGAAATGGGCCTCTATACACCTATCTAGATATTGCACCAAAAACCAGACATTTGCAGCTAGAATAGTCATTAACCACATTAGCGATGTATAGAGTGTATTTCTGATTAGTTTAAAGTTATCGTCGTTGAAAAAAAATGCTTTTCTTTCAAAAATAAGGAAATTTCTAAGTGACCCCAAACTTTTGAACGGTAGTGTATATCGGCTTAACATCAATATCGGCAGATATTTACTTTGGTGACTGATTTTGTCTTTCACAAATATGATACTGGTAGTGATGTCATTTTCTGCCCTGAATCAGACAACAGAAGACTTCAGCTGCACAAGGCAGAAGGTGGAAAGTACCATTTCTTTGGTCTTTGGGATGACCTGGCTGGGGCTTGAACCCACAACCTCCCAGCTGAAGGGTGGATTCTCTACCACTACAGTTTCAGTAGACTACAGCTGCAAATTTAGAACACATCAGAGACTGGACCATTTTAAAGGACTGCAGTTCAGTTTCTTCACAATGCAAATTTCTTGGCCGATACCAAAACAATCAAAAATAATACATTGGCAAATCTATTATTTTTGGCATCAGCTGATACAGGAACAGTATTTTGCAAGACTATTAAAACGAGGAAGTTTACAGTTCTGTTCAACATGTTACTAAAAAAATACCAAGTATTTTAATATTAAGTTGAGGTAGTTGTCTGACTTCCCTCGGAGAATGTGTCTATATGCCAGTTAATCATCATTGTAAGACAAAAGAGATGTAAATAGGTGGGGAAAATATGTGCATTAACAAAATCATTTCACCAATCGGCAAAAGCATTTTCAAAATAAGGCATATTGGTTATTGTGAATAAAATAATTAAATGTTATATCATGCATCCCAAGGCTAAACCTCTGGCTTTCAAGTTTTAACACTGTGAGCATGAACTCTTACGTGTTAAAACTGTGTTTGGGAGGACGACCAATCTCACAGAGTGTGACATGAAATAAATTCATACGACCATCAGAGACTTTTAATCAGAAATGTACTTTTGACCTGTATGAATTTCTGCAGCCTTTTTTATTATAACTTTGGTTTAAATAATTATTGATTTCAATCATTATTTTACAAAAAAAAAAAAAAAAAATCCACATGCAGTATCACACATAAGTGAGTACACAACCTCACATTTTTGTAAATATTTTACTACATCTTTTCATGGGACAACACTGAAGATATGACACTTTGATGCAATCTAAAGTAGTCAGTGTACAACTTGTATAACAGTGTAAATTTGCTGTCCCCTCAAAATAACTCAACACACAGCCATTAATGTCTAAACCGCTGGCAACAAAAGTGAGTACACCCCAAAGTGAAAATGTCCAAATTGTGCCCAATTAGCCATTTTCCCTCTCTGGTGTCATGTGACTCGTTAGTGTTACAAGGTCTCAAGTGTGAATGGGGAGCAGCTGTGTTAAATTTGGTGTTAGCGCTGTCACACTCTCTCATACTGGTCACTGGAAGTTCAACATGGCAACTCATGGCAAAGAACTCTCTGAGGATCTGAAAAAAAGAACTGCTGCTCTACATAAAGATGACCTAGGCTATAAGAAGGTTGCCAACACCCTGAAACTGAGCTGCAGCATGGTGGCCAAGACCATAAAGCGGTTTAACAGGACAGGTTCCACTCAGAACAAGCCTCTCCATGATCAACCACAGAAGTTGAGTGCACGTGCTCAGTGTCATATCCAGAGGTTGTCTTTTGAAAATAGACGTATGAGTGCTGCCAGCATTGCTGCAGAGGTTGAAGGGGTGGGGGGGTCAGCCTGTCAGTGCTCACACCATATGCCGCACACTGCATCAATTTGGTCTGCATGGCTGTTATCCCAGAAGGAAGCCCCTTTCAAAGATGATGCACAAGAAAACCCGCAGCCAGTTTGCTGAGGACAAGCAGACTAAGGACATGGATTACTGAAACTATGTTTTGTGGTCTGATGAGACCAACATAAACGTACAGTATTTGATTCAGATGGTGTCAAGTGTGTGTGGTGGCAACCAGGTGAGGAGCACAAAGACAAGTGTATCTTGCCTACAGTCAAGCATGGTGGTGGGAGTGTCATGATTTGGGGCTGCATGAGTGCTGCCGCCACTGGGGAGCTACAGTTCATTGAGGGAACCATGAATGCCAACATGTACTGTCCCCTCCCTTTGGAAACTGGGCCGCAGGGCAGTATTCCAACATGATAATGACCCCAAACACACCTCCAAGACGACCACTGCCTTGCTAAAGAAATTGAGGGTAAAGGGGATGGACTGGCCAAGCATAGCTCCAAACCTAAACCCTACTGAGTGTCTGTGGGGCATCCTCAAACAGAAGGTGGAGGAGCTCAAAGTCTCTAACATCCACCAGCTCCATGATGTCATCACGGAGGAGTGGAAGAGAATTCCAGTGACAGCCTGTGAAGCTCTAGTGAACTCCATGCCCAAGAGAGTCAAGGCAGTGCTGGAAAATAATGGTGGCCACACAAAATGTTGACACTTTGGGCACAATTTGGACATTTTCACTTAGGGGTGTACTCACTTTTGTTGCCAGCGGTTTTGACATTAATGGCTGTGTGTTGAGTTATTTTGAGGGGACAGAAAATTTACGCTGTTATACAAGCTGTACACTGACTACTTTACATTGTATCAAAGTGTCACATCTTCAGTGTTGTCCCATGAAAAGATATAACAAAAATATTTACAAAAATGTGAGGGATGTACTCACTTTTGTGAGATATTGTAAGATTTCAAACAACTCATGTGAGCCTGCAAATGATTCCACTGTTTAAAACCTTTTACACATTTATTACTGAGGGTGGCAACAACACTGTTAATTCAAATGCGAAACATACTGTCTGGATACATATTCATATTCTGTAGGGTAATTTAACAAACTGAAATGCTGTTTATTCCATCGAGCTGCAATGCTCCTGCACTGTGTATATATCTGTGTACAGATGTATATTTATCTACTGCTTTGACTAACCAGTTCATATTATCTTATATCTATTGCTCTGAGTGCTGCTATTCCATTGCCACTGTAATCCTGTAAATTCCCCATTGTGGGACTAATAAAGGCTTATTTTATCTTATTATAAAGAAGTGGCCTCTCATTTTTGAGTGTTCTCATGTGATTTTTATTTTTACACAAGTTTTACAAGAAAAAGGCTTCTCACCTGAATAATTCTTCATGTGACATTTCAAGTGACTAGTCAGTGAAATTTTCTCACCATTTCACAAGGTTAAAAGCTTCTCAACTATATGAATTTTCATGTCTATTTTTAAAGTATTTTTTCTGCTTGAAACATTTTCCATGTTTTACAAGAAAACAGCTTCTGCAATACTATACCTTTGCTATTGCAATCCTGTACTTTCCCCATTGTGGGACTAATAAAGACTTATCTTATCTTGTACATCAGCTAGTTCCGACCAAGCAATTTGATTGAACAATAAGAACTCCAGGAGTTTCTAAAATCCACGATAATTGCACACCAACATTTTACTGGATATGTATCACTCTGCTTCAAAGGTGTTCATGTAACTGTTAATAACTAACACTAATTTACTGTCAACTAACTCTCAGTGACAACCACAATATTGTGTTGAATACCTTAATTTCCACAGAAAGGTGCTGTTTGACAAGATTTCTTATCTGACCCTAAAGTCCCACTCTTTTGAAAAAGAAATGCTATATTTAGTTTAAAGTCTGCCCTTGTGTAAACACTGTGAAGCTATTTCACGTCTGTTTAAAAATATAGGCAGTGCTAGAATTGGGTTCATTGACTCAATTAACAAACCACAATACCTTTGTGGTGATGGACTCTTTGTTTCATCTGAAAATGTGAAGAAAAGCGAGCAAAGTGTGTGAAATTGCAAGAATGCTAACTACGAGCCACCAGCTAGCTACCGGCATTGGCTACGTTTGGATCTTGAGTCTTCTGCAGTACCAACTAAACAGGTATATGTTTTATAAAAGCTTATTACTTTGGCAGCTGACAATATTTAATTTGTTTACATGTGTGTGAAATGATAATAGACGTCTTCATGCTGATTGAGATGTTTAGCAACAGTTATTGGATACATTTAAAAGGGACAATTTTTTTCCTCAGCTGCACAAAAAAACCGGTTAAACAAACAAATAATATTTTGTCCAGTATTGCTGTTATTTAATTAATAGTGCTTCCGGAACTGTTGCATAAAAGCAATATTACAATTGAGATTGTTACGGTATCTGAGGGTAACTGCAGGTAACTGCGGGTGTGATAAGTATGACACCCGCAGTTGCTATAGTCACTGGTACTGCATTCCCTCTTGTGTAATACTGCTTCATTATCTTTTCATCAGTATGAGTTAACATGTGAAAATTCAAACTACTCTTCTGTCTGTAACATTTTCCACATGTTTCACAAGAAAAGGGTTTCTCACCTGTATGTGTTTTTATGTGACTATTCAAACTCTTCTGCTCTCTGAAACATTTTCCACATGTTTCACAAGAAAAGGGTTTCTCACCAGTATGTGTTCTCATGTGACTTTTCAAACGACTACCCAGAATGAAACCTTGTCCACATGTTTTACAAGAAAAAGGCTTCTCACCTGTGTGAGTTCTCACGTGATAATTCAAACAATTTGACTGGCTGAAACATTTTCCACATGTTTCACAAGAAAAAGGTTTCTCGCCAGTATGTGTTCTCATGTGAACTTTCAAATTACTACCTAGAGTGAAACATTTTCCACATATTTCACAAGAAAGGAGATTCTCACCTGTGTGAGTTCTCATGTGATATTTTAAACGACAACCCCGACTGAAACATTTTCCACATATTTCACAAGAAAAGCGTTTCTCAACAGTATGTGTTCTCATGTGAATTTTCAAATTACTATCCAGAGTGCAACATTTTCCACATATTTCACAAGAAAGGAGCTTCTCACCTGTGTGAGTTCTCATGTGATATTTTAAATGACAACCCCGACTGAAACATTTTCCACATACTTCACAAGAAAAAGGCTTCTCACCTGTGTGAGTTCTCATGTGTCTTACAAGTTGTGAGACATGATTGTCTCCTCCTTGATGAGTGTTCTTGGATAAAGGAATGCTGTAAGAGTGGTCATGTCCCTCATATGTAGCCATCATCACAGAGGGATCAGTCTCCTGATTCAGGTGAACCTCCTCCCTTTGCCCACTGGTGTCATGTTCATCATCTTCCTCTGGAATCTGTGGTGGAGGTGGTTTCTTCTGGTCCAGCCTGGTTTTCCTCTCCTGTTTACAGAGCTGCAGGTCAGAAGAAATCATCTCCTCGCAAACATGCTGAAGAGAGATATCTGGACAAGTAAGAGGAAAAAAAAATAAATGATCTAATAATAAACAAGATACTGAACCACGAGAAACAAATAACTGGCATATACAGTTGACAAGTCCAATGGAGAAGGATGACTGAAGCTAGGGCCATCACGATAATCGCAATTATCAGGTTCAGGTTCAGGTTACTTTATTTGTACCCGTAGGTAGATTTGTTTTGCAGTTGGTGGCATCCATATTTACAAGCCACTAATTACATTCAACATAGACACAAACACAGGCACACATCTTACAAAATAGGTAAATATAAAATATGTACAATATAATTTTTATAGCTTGTTCAACTCTTTGACAGCAGCAGGGACAAAGCTGTTTTTGTAGCGCTGGGTTCTACTTTTTGGGACAGCAAACCTCCGTCTGGAGGGAAGAAGCTGAAAGTTGCAGTGCAAAGGGTGGGAGTCATCATTTAAAATCGAGTCGGCCATCCTCTGTACTTGTCTGGTGTACAGGGATGTCAGGCTCAGCTGTGACTCACCAAGCAAACGACTGGACCATCTGACTACCTGATCCAAGGATTTCCTCTGTTTCAGTTTTATCTGACCAAACCATGACATTAAAGAAAAGGATAAAACAGATTCAATAAAAGCCCGATAGAACATAGTCATTATGGTTCGGTCAATTTGGAAGCGTGCAAGTTTCCTCAAACAATGCAAATTTTGCTGACCCTTTTTGCACACCCTTTCACAGTTCACCTCAAAGTTCAATCCACTATCAATAATCGTCCCAAGATATTTGTACGATTGTACACATTCGGTGGTCTGGCCTTTTAGTATGGTGACTTTGTGCCTGGGAGTTTTCCTCCTAAAGTCAATAATCATATCTTTCGTTTTTGTTGTATTCAGCTGCAGGTAGGAATCCTCACACCAGTGAACAAAGTCATCAACTACTGGGCCGTGGCCACTCTCACCATCCTGGAGGAGACTGACAATGACTGAGTCATCAGCATACTTTATAATGTGTCTGTTGTCATGTCTGCTCCGACACATGTTTGTGTACAGGATGAAGAGTAGTGGTGACAACACACACCCCTGAGGAGAGCCAGTAGAAGAGCACTTTAGGTCAGACAATGTACCATTGACTCTTACTCTCTGCGTCCTGTTGGTTAAGAAATCCAGAATCCAACCCACCAGATTATTGCTTAAATCAAATTGTTGCAGGAGCCTTTCAACTAAAATATGAGGTTGGATTGTATTAAAGGCAGAAGAAAAGTCCACAAATAAAAGCCTGGCGTGTGTCCCATTAAAATCCAGATGTTTAAAAAGCATGTTAAACAGAGTGACAGTGGCATCCTCCACTCCTCTGTGAGGCCTATAGGCAAACTGCAGAGGATCCAATGCATGTTCAGTCTGCCTTAGGACCTCACATCTGACCAGTTTTTCAAAAATTTTCATTAAAATTGAAGTCAAAGCAACTGGTCTAAAGTCATTTACCGTTTTAGGACAGCTGGATTTTGGAACGGGAACAACCACGGCATCTTTCCAGATCTTAGGCACATGTTGTGTCTGTAACGACTTATTGAAAATGTAATGAAATATAGGACTCAGTTCATGTGCACAGGACTTTACCAGGCGTCCACATATATTATCAGGGCCCTGACTTTTGTTCACTTTTACAGCGCGGAACTCCCTTTTAACATCCTGCATCTCAATATTAAAGTGCTGATTGTCTTTGAGTTTCTGTTTCAAATCTTGGATTTCTGTGCTAAAATCAAAGGAGTCAAAACGACCATAAAAACAATTAAGAGCATTAGCCAGCTCTGTGTCTGAACTAAAACCATCTAAAAACACATGATTACTGCGCTCTGTGCTCTGAAGGCCTGCAATAGTTTTCATACTGGCCCAGGCCGAACCAAGTTTATTTGCTGCCATCTTGCTTTCCAACTCTGATTTATAATTCTGTTAATTTATTTGTTAATTAATTATGTAGTACCGCGCTATGGACAAGCCGACCGCGGAGGATAATAAGCAACCGCGGTGTATAATTTATGCACTGAAGTAAAAAAAAGCAGGCTTTAATTTTGATAACAGTGGTTTTGTTTTCGCTTCCTGTGCCTGCCTGTGGAATTAACAGTAAGGCTACAATGCTTAGGAGAGACAGTCGAGCTACGAACGCTAACGTTAATCGGTCTATGGACCTGTGATGAGGCACAAGCTCTTATGGTGGTCATATTTTATGTGTTGTACTGAATGTGTACTGTGCTAAAATAAGAAAATAAAACTGTAAACTTCACCAGCAGTCAAGGCCATTGCCATCACATATTACGGGGATCCGTACATGCATTGTTCACTTTTGTGTGTGTGTGGCTAAATCTTGTTGTTCACTTACGTGCCCCTGTTGATTATTAAATAAATTGTTAAATGTTGAGTGTATTTTTATTGCCAACAGCATGTTTGCACTCGGTACTGTGTAAGCTTCCACTGTACCGGGTGCTGCCACTGCCAGCACCATGTAGGGGATTCTCTCAATGGACTACTTGCTAAATACAGCCATGACAGTGAGCACTAAAATGGCACAAAGCGTGTTATTTCCTTCTCAGCAGAGTGTTTATGATCCTGACAATTGAGCTCCGACAGTGAAACAACCACTGCACAGTGCATTGCTTGTTTGAACGTGATTTTTCGGACAGCGGCAAAAGTCACAGAGACAAGAGCCACGCAGGGTCCTGTATGGAGGCTATCCTGTTTAAATAAGCCGAATGTCACTGCAGTCTCCAACCAGTCCACACACCCTGTAGTACTGGATACTGGAGTTACCACCACTGCTTTATGAAAATGATCGAGTTTTTTACTTATTTTTTTTTTAAAGAATCAGCAGTTCATGCCTGTAGAAAGATGCGAGCTCCGTACAATTGTCACACGGACAAGTTGAGACCGGAGCTGCAGCAAGTTTCTCACAGTTTCCATTGTTTGCCACATAAGTTATGAACCTGTTTAAATTATGAGACCACAGGGTCCTAAAGACATTTGCAATAATACCGCATATTGCGGTGTTGCGCTATCCACCATCACCGCAGGGAAAATTCCTTCACCGTGACAGCCCTGGTTGAAGCCCTATGCTCGAGACCAGACGAAGAGGACTAAACTAAAAAAAAAATACAGTGGAAACCAAAAGTTTACATACACTGTATAAAAAAAAATCACAACCTTTTTTTGGTCACTGTCTGACATTAAATGAGTTGAAACTTTTCCTGTTTTTGGTAAGTTAGGATTACCAAAATTATTTCTATTTCCCAAGTAAATTTTAGATTTGCTAGACAATCTTGAGAATTTTTTATTACTTTCTTCAAAATCTAAAGTTCACATACATTTCCTCAGTGTTTGGCAGCATTGCCTTTAAACTGTATGACTGGGGTCAAATGTTTTGGGTCTCCTTCCACAAGCTTCTCTCAATAGTTTGCTGGAATTTCAGCCCATTTCTACTGACAGAACTAGTGGAACTGAGTCGAGTTTGTAGGCCGCCTTGCTCACACACGTCTTTTCAGCTCTGCCTACAAATTTTCTATGGGATTGAGGTCAGGGCTTCGTGATGGACAATCCAAAATATTCACGTTGCTGTCCTCAAGCTACTCTAACTAATTTGGCTAGGGTGTCTAGGGTCACTGTCTAGGGTCACTGGCCATATGGAAGACCCATTTGTGTCCCAAGCTATAACTTCCTGGCTGAGGTCTTGAGATGTTGCTTCAATATTTCCACATAATGTTCTTTCCTTGTGATGCCATCTATTTTGACAAGTGCGTCATTCCCTCCTGCAGCACAAAATCACCTCCACAACATGATGCTGCCACCCCCACACTTCACAGTTAGGATGGTGTTCTCCGGCTTGCAAGTTTCCCCCTTTTTCCTCCAAATGTAATGATGGTCATTATGGCCAAACAGTTCAATTTTAGTTTCATCAGATCACAAGACATGTCACTGAAAATCTCTTTATATTTGAGTATGGTTTCGTCAGCACGGGGTGAACCTCTGAAACCTGAGGCCGCTGTGTCAGGCTCCCCAGTCCACTGCACCACAGGCCCCAGCTCCTTCCAGGATTGGCCTGGTAAACGCCAGATCACTGGTAAGTAAAACTTTTATCCTCAGGGATTGCTTCACCTCCTGTGGATTGGATTTCCTCTGCATATGTGAGACTTGGTTGAGTGTTGGTGACTATAGCCCTTTATCTGAACTTTTACCAGCTGGTTGCTCTTTACTCCCCACGGACGTCGGGTCGAGAAGGAGGAATGGCGACTATTTATAAAAATGACTATAAATGTAAGCAGTGCTTTTTATCATCTTCTTTATCCAGCTTTGAAATTACTTTATTTGAGGTGGGTCGCATTGATCTGGTGCTGTGCGCTGTCATTTACCGATGCCCCAAATACAATGAGGATTTTATGAATGACTTTGCCGATTTTCTGGCAGAAACTATGCCAAAGTATGATTGAGTCCTTATTGCTGGAGATTTTAATATCCACGTGTGCTGTCTGGATAAGCCACTGGTGAATGACTTTTTAAACCTTATTTATTCTTTTAACCTGAAACAGTTTTTATCTGGTGGTCCTACAAATGAACATGGACACACATTAGACCTTGTTCTCTCTCACGGTTATCAGTGTTAAACCTGGAGATCTCTGACAATGTGTTCTCTGATCATATGTCAAGATTATTTTATGCTGTCTTCTCTTGTACCAAAGCTGAAATCTCCACTCCTACTCGACTTTGTCAGACTTTTAACTGATGGTCATTTTTCAACTGCTTTTACCCAGCTCTGTGCGCCCCCTGACATTCTCTCTTACATGGAGAAGCTTAATTTCTGGATTTATTCCTCCTGCCATGCCATCCTGGACTCTGTGGCTCCATTAAAAATATAGCAGCCTAGAGCCACACTCGAGCCATGGTTGAACAACAGAACTCCGGCAGTCACAAGGGAGTGCCGCAAAGCTGAGAGCAGGTGGAAGCGGGAAAGCTGTAGGGATCTTGTCAAATTTTAAACAACTGTTGGCATTGTTACCAGAGCGCTGTTAAAGAGGTTAAAAGGGAACATTTGTCTAAAATTATTGCATCTATAGTCATAATCCATGTGTGTTATTTAAGACCATTGACTCTGTTTTTAATGCCTCACCGACTGTCATTATAGAAGAATCATCTGAAATGTGCAATGACAACATTTTTTTATTGAAAAGATCATCACTATTAGGGCTCTCATCCCAGCTCCTGCCGGACCCTCTGTATCTGTTCTTTGCTCTGCTGTTTTTAATCAGTTTGAGCCTGTGACCCTGTTACAATTCAAGGATGTGGTTGGTCATATTAATCCCTCAGGTTCCCCTTGTGGTGCTCTCCCTCCTCGATTTTTTTTAAAGTGGTTTTATCTCATATAGGTCAGCCGGTTTTAACAATTTTAAACAACAGTTTGTCTTCTGGTGTGGTTCATGCACATTTTAAACATGCAGTAGTGAAACCTTTGATAAAGAAACCTGATCCTGATCGGACTGCGATGGCTAATTTTAGGCCTATTTCAAAGCTGCCTTGTCTTTCAAAACTATCTGAGAAAATAATTTATTCTCAGTTAAAGGCCTTTCTGGATGAGAATGGTGTCCAGGGCCTTCATGTACAAAGTTTACTCATGCACAAAAACATGGCGTACATCCTTTTCCACAGAAAATTTCAGATGTATCAAGAATGAAATGACCATGGAAATATGCACAGCCCCACACCAACTTCATGGCTGGTGTACATAAGTTTCTATTGTTATTGGTCCTGAAGTGGAAATGTACTGATATTACTGTTGGTGTGCTGCTTTATTCTGTTTCTATGCCAGAAATTCTGATATGTCACTAAATGATGTTTAGCAGGCTTTATTAGGGTGTGATTTTAAGAAGATGAACTACCGTCTTCCCAATTATGTGTAGCCCAAGCACTGCTTGCATGATAAAGTTATGCACTGTTTGATGTTACCATATAAAGCAATGATTTAAGCACTTTGCAGAACTGTATAAAGGAGTGTGTTTTGTGACCTTGAGAGGCAGAGGGGAGTGCTCGGCTGTGAGGCAGATTTCAACAGCCTTCTCTCTGTTCTCTGCATGCAGGAAAAATAAAGGTTATCCAAATTTTGCAGATCTCTGATGTTAATTTTTTCAGGACCCAGGGAGAAAAGACAAATAAATTTCCATAACATATTGGTGTCAGAAGTGGGATCCTAGACTGCAATCTCGATTTCTTCCACCGTGGACTGATCCTCTCAAGACAACAAATTTCATCTGATCCTTTCCACTTGAGTTAGTGACGGGGACTCAGCAGGAGGAGGTGAGCAGCACTGGATTCTCAAAGGACGCAGCCTCCAGATCTCTGTAAGTGAAATTTAGATACCGTATTTTTGGGACTATAAGGCGCACCGGATTATAATGCGCAATTTTTTATTTTTATTTTATTTGTTTATTTGTCAGGGACAGTGCAATAAACATAGACAAAAAAGAAAATCTGATGTGTTGCACAGAGAGTGTATAGCATTAAGCTAGTTTGCAACTCTTGTCACTGGATGGGCTTTAGAGAAAAGAAACTGATAAAAAGAGAAAAAGATGAAGAAAAAACAAAATGAAAACAATATAAACATTATCCACATACATCAATGCAAAAAAAAAATTATAAATACACAATATAAAAACCTGATTCACATTTGCCTGTTACAGTAAAATGCCTGTTACACATTTGCCTTCCCTTCTTCACTCACACCCTGCAGACAATCATTTCATACATGGGTACATTCTTGTTTACTTTTCAGCCAGTTTTTAACCTTTGTAGTAAATGTTTTAAAATCCGTTATTATTTTGATTTCATTTGGCATTGTGTTCCAGATATGACTGCCCTTTATAGAAAAAGCTGTTTGTCCAAATGTGGTTCTGCGGTGGGATATTTTACAGTTATTGTTAACAGAACTCCTGGTGGCTCTGCTGCTGTCCTGTCTTTGGATGAATCCAACAAGTGGCTCTGGCGCTGATGTATCAATGAACGGTCTATTTGATGGTCTAATTTCATACATAAGGCGCACCGGATTATAAGGCGCATTAAAGCAAGGTAGTCGGAGCCGGGAAAAAAATTTTTTTTTGCGTGCATGGAAAGAAAATCCCATCTATAGTCATTATAGACACATATAGCGCGATTGTCTGCGAGTGTGAATGACCTGTTCCACGAGCAGGCGGAACGTTTTTAGTCCGTGGCTGTTCATCACCATATTGGCCAGGATACTCGCTTGGTACTCGCTCGGTACTTGATACGGCTCACTCTCCGGCGGCGGCCCTGATAAGTAAACATATGCCGGGACGCTTGAATTCTTTCGTCCCAAAAATATCATTTTTGATCTATAGTCATTATAGACACATATAGCGCAATTGTCTGTGAGTGTGAATGACCTGTTCCACGAGCAAATGTACGTTTTTTGGTCTGTGGCTGTTTACATCGCCATAGTGGCCAGGATACTCGCTCGGTACTCGATACGGCTCGCTCTCCGGCGGCAGCCCCGAGAAGTAAACAATGCAAACAAATGCCGGGACGCTTGAATTCTTTCATCCCGAAAATATAATTTTTGAATATATAATTACAGCTAAACAGGAGCACTTTCGATCCACGATCCATTGGGAGATAGTGGCGTAACTCGCTAGCAATTTAACTTTGAACAACCTGTTGACACCAATATAGCAGTTGGAGTTCTTTGGTTAATCCACCTGGAATGATGGCAAGCTCCGAATTAGTTTGCTTCACTTGGGTTTTGACAGTATCGGTGAGATGGGCGCGCATGGAGGGGCAGATCAATAGGGATGGAGATTTGTGGAAAAAGCCATCCGGCCATTATGTTGAAGCACATATTACTCCGCAAGGCTCCTGACTACCGTAATGCTCCGACAATCCATCAAGCGGTTCGGCTTCGTAGCTTACCAAAGTCATACTAAAACATTTTTGACAGATTTTTGAGCGCCGTGTACCACATAAAATCGGTTCGAGGTCAGTAAGCACAACCAGAATTAATACATAAGGCGCACCGGATTATAAAGCGCACTGTCGACTTTTGAGAAAATTAAAAGAATTTTTAAGTGCGCCTTACAGTCCAAAAAATACGGTATATTATTTTTTTCTGTAATACATAATATAGTTAAATTAAATCAGTCATTTATCTCACCTGGTTCTAAGGTTGTCATAGCCAGGAGCGGCACTGGGGTTAAGCTCCCAGTGCTCATAAAATGCTCCTTATGGCGTGCGTCTCGAAAAGCCTCTGACAACTAAGTCCAACTCCTAGCCTGCCCGTGTGGTTTAGTCTCTAAGCCCGGCGGAACTGTTTTTACTAATAGGAGAAGGGGTGAGGGCGGATCTCTGGCGCCTTAAAACCAGATGCTTCGGGTAGATGGTGGCTCATCAACCTGGGAAGGTAGCCCATCTAGGGGAAGGTAAACCCTGATTTCAAACCGCCGCTGCCTTGCGGCATACCCGGTCACGGGAAAGGCTTCGGGAGTCAACCCTGAGGAAAAATCCAGAGTCGGAGCCCCTAAGGCAGTTCTATGTTGTGCTCAACATCGTTCCGGCAGCTCCTGCAACGGCGCTGGTGCCAAACTGTAGCAGCCCTGCTGTTCCTTTGGATTCATCAGTGACGTGGAGAGGGGGGACATGCTGCATGGGCAACATATTATCCTCCATATCTTCCTGCCCAGGCTTGAATCCTACCAACGCCCAACGCTGGAAGGTAGAACACCGGATCACTGGAGAGGACACTCCAGCTTCGCCTTTGGCGTAGACAAAACAAGGGGAATGACAGTTACCGGTTATAAGCCACCGCTCAATTGGCGTAGAGCTCGGCGCCAGGGGTTATTCCCGACGGTGGGAGGGATCATCGGATCTCACTGGACAGCTACCGCCCGCCTCAAGCTGGGCAGCCCCCAGCCAATAAGGTGATATCCCGCCACAGCTTGCTTTCCTCATTGGGTGCATGGGGATGAGGAGAAGTCCGAACAGCAGGCTGAGAACTTTCGCACCAGGCAAGACAATAAAACAAAAGAGACCAACTCTAAAACTGGGAACTTGGAACGTCCGCACTATGATGACAGGACTCGCTACTAACCTCAAGGACATCAACGACACCAGGAAGACTGCCATCATCAACAATGAGCTGAAGAGACTGGGAGTGGATATCGCCACTCTCCAGGAAACACGGTTGGCTGACGCAGGCACACTGAGAGAGAAGGACTACACGTTCTACTGGCAGGGAAAGGGCAGTGACGAACACAGGGAACACGGAGTGGGCTTTGCAGTGAAGAACACCTTGCTGAAGATGGTGGAACCGAGCAGCACTGGCTCTGCACGACTCCTCACCCTCCGCCTGAACACCACTCAAGGCCCAGTCACCCTCGTCAGTGTGTATGCCCCAACACTGACAGCCACACCAGAGGCAAAAGACGAGTTCTACGAGAATCTCGCAACAACTGTCAGGATCGTCCCCAACTCTGAACAACTCATTCTCCTTGGAGACTTCAATGCCAGAGTGGGTGCTGACCACGATGCCTGGTCCTCCTGTCTTGGACCTTTTGGCGTGGGCAGAATGAATGACAACGGACAGCGGCTGCTCGAGTTCTGCACATATCACGATCTGTGCATCACAAACTCGTTCTTCAAGACCAAGCCCCAACACAAGGTTTCCTGGCAACATCCACGCTCAAAGCACTGGCACCAGCTGGACTTGATCCTGACCAGGCGCACCTCACTGAAGAACGTGCTAATCACCCGTTCGTTCCAGAGTGCAGATTGCGACACAGACCATTCATTGGTGTGTTGCAAGGTCAAGCTGCAGCTGAAGAAATTCCATCGTGCTAGACAACCTGGAAAGGCACGGATTGACACCAGCAAGATGGTTCAACAAGAACTTGTTGAGCAGTTTGCCTCCACCTTTGAGAAGGAACTTGGTGTACCACAAGAAGGAGAATCTGCAAAGCAGAAGTGGGAAGAGCTGCGAAACACCATCCACCGCACAGCCTTGGCTACCTTTGGGAGGAAGACCTCGAAGTCACAGGACTGGTTTGATGCCAAGTTGACCGAGATGACCCCCGTCATTGAAGCCAAGCGCTCAGCACTTGCTGAGTACAAGAAGTACCCAAACGAGAAGAATCTCCAGATTCTCAGGGCTGCGAGAAGCAAAGTTCAGCAGACTGCTCGGCGCTGTGCCAACGAGTACTGGACTCAGCTCAGCCAAGACATTCAAACCGCTGCCATAACAGGGAACATCCGTGGTATGTACGATGGCATCAAGAAAGCACTTGGTCTGGCTCAGAGCAAGACAGCCCCCCTCAAATCCTCCACTGGGGAGATGATCACAGAAAAGAACAAGCAGATGGAGAGATGGGTGGAACACTACTCCGACCTCTACTCCAGACAGAACACCGTGACACCGTCAGCCCTTGATGCCATTGACTGCCTGCCATCCATGGACGAACTTGACGCCGAGCCAACCATCGACGAACTCAGCAAGGCCATTGATAGCTTGGCCGCTGGCAAGGCACCCGGCAACGACGGCATACCCCCGACCTGATCAAGCACTGCAAGACCGCCCTACTGCTGCCATTGCATGACGTCCTCTGCCAGTGTCGGAAGGAAGGTGACGTACCACAGGACATGAGGGACGCCAAGATCATCACCCTCTACAAAAACAAAGGGGAGAGAAGCGACTGCAACAACTACAGGGGCATCTCCCTCCTCAGCGTTGTTGGCAAAGTCTACGCACGAGTTGTTCTCGTTCATCTACAGAAGCTTGCCGAACGTGTCTACCCTGAGTCTCAGTGTGGCTTCCGCGCTGAGCGATCGACGGTAGACATGATATTCTCCATCCGCCAACTCCAGGAGAAATGCAGAGAACAGAACATGCCCCTGTACGTCGCCTTCATCGACCTCACCAAAGCGTTCGATCTGGTCAGCAGAGAGGGCCTTTTCAAGATCCTGCCAAAGATAGGATGCCCACCAAAGTTGCAAAGCCTCATTGAATCGTTTCACACCAACATGCAGGGGATAGTGCAGCACGATGGCAACGTCTCAGAGCCATTCAATATACGCAGCGGAGTGAAACAGGGCTGTGTACTTGCGCCAACCCTCTTTGGGATTTTCTTTGCTATGCTCCTGAGGCATGCCTTCAGCACAGCAACAGAGGGAATCTACCTGCACACAAGATCTGATGGCAGACTTTTCAACCTCGCCCGCCTGAAAGCCAGAACCAAAGTACGCGAGGCTCTAATCAGAGACATGCTGTTCGCAGACGACGCTGCAGTCGCAACCCACACACAGCAGGAGCTTCAGACCCTTATGGACCGCTTCTCCCAGGCATGCAAGGACTTCGGGCTTACCATCAGCCTGAAGAAGACTAACGTCTTGGCGCACGGCACGGAAGCATTATCAACCATCACCATTGACGACTACGAGCTGGAGGTCGTGAATCAGTTCACGTACCTGGGGTCCACGATCAGCAACAACCTCTCCCTTGATACAGAGATCAACAAGAGGATTGGAAAATCAGCCTTCACACTCGCTCACCTCACCACACGAGTGTGGGAGAATCCCAAACTCTCTGTCAAGACGAAGATGGCAGTGTACAACGCCTGCGTCATCAGCACACTGCTCTATGGGAGTGAGACGTGGACAACATACGCCCGGCAGGAAAAGAGACTGAACTCCTTCCACTTGCGCTGCATTCGCCACATCCTGGACATATCCTGGCAGGACAAAGTGCCCAACACAGAAGTTCTGTCCCGCGCCGGCCTTCCCTCCATGTTCACTCTACTCAGACAGCGCAGGCTCCGCTGGCTAGGCCACGTTCACCGTATGGAAGATGGCAGAATCCCCAAAGACGTCCTCTATGGAGAACTGGCAACTGGCAAGAGAGACGTTGGCCGCCCACAGTTGCGTTTTAGAGACGTCTGCAAGAGAGACATGAAGGCCCTGGAGATCAACACAGAGCGCTGGGAGGACCTTGCAACGGACCGCTCCAAATGGAGAGGCACCCTGACCAGACAGCTCAAGGCGGGTGAAGAGAGACTGACTGCTGCTGCAGATGAAAAAAGGACCCGCAGGAAGAACCGCCACAGACTCAGCAGCACGGAGACCACCCACAAGTGCGACCTGTGTGACGGGGACTGCCATTCGCGCATCGACCTGTTCAGCCACAGGCGGTGCTGTTCCAGCAGAGTAGACGTTTAGGATTCTCTTCCATGGTCATCATAGACCGACGGAGGCCGATGACTTATCTCACCTTTTGTTGGCCTATATCTGTGAGGTCCGACAGGATATTTTCCTGCGGCAGGACCGTTTCTGTGAAGTGTGGTGGGTTAACTCCATGGCAGGACTGATTGCTTAGTTGTATACGATGCCTGTCAAGTTACGGGGTCGGGGATATAACATTAGTTACCTGGACGCACACAGGGATGCCTGGTGGTCAAGTCTGAAACCAGTGATGGGGACTACTAAATCAAAGCAGTCTCCCAAAGATCTGGAAGGTCCTAAGGTGAGATTTATGACTGATAATTATGGTTCTGACAGTGTTGAGTTTTTGGGAAAATGGATCTGCAAGAGTGGATTTCCTTCGGGGGGCTCATTTTCTGTTGAAGTGATTACTGCTTTGAGGGGCAAGATTAATGTTGAAATTCAGAAAGTTCAGACACGTAAGAAACAAAGCAAGAAAGAGAGAAAAAATGGCACACTTACAGTTAAAGAAGGGCACGGCAGAAATGTGGCTGACTGAAGCAAAGAAACTGAGAGATAAGCAGGAGACAGGCAGACAGGCAGACAGAGAAATGAAGAGGCAAAGAAAGATAGGGAACACCAAGCACAACAACAATTTTTACATTCTGCTGGGGACCCCTTTCCCCCACCCTACGAACACGACCGTCCACCTCCCCCTACCCCCAACCTTCAGGGATGTGATTTGGGGTCCTGGGTCCTGGCTCTTGGGTTTTTATGATTTTTAAGTATCAGAACTGTGCTTAAATGACATAAAATAAACAGCTGAATGCCACTTATTACTGTATAATATTGACTTATGTTCCAAGAAGATAGCATTCCTAAAATATTCCAACAAGCATTATCCATCACATGCTTTAACACTTGATCAAATCAAAATCAGTTAATTTTATCTATTCCATAATAGAAATAAAATTCCAACATACCATTACTTTTTATAATTTCAGCATTCATTTCAGATCACCAGTTTCAATCTCCACTGAGTCTTGAGCTGTTCATTTTGCACAATCACTGATGTAGCTAAGTCTTAGAAATATTCAAAAGTTATGAGTCAATGTCCACTGTGCACTGCGTTAAAAATATTTTTTAAATAAAGTCCAAAACATCTTCAGCAGGCAAGATGAAGAAAATATTAACTAGATGACATGTATACAAAAATATATCTTCACATACCTCAAAATTCACTACTCTATCCGCAACTGGCACTGGTTGTTGGGGTGGATCATTCCTTTTGATTTCCGTGTCCGATCATGTCGTTAACAAAGGGTGGAGGCCGAATGGTTTCGATGGTTTTTTCTGAACACTGAAAGTTCCAGCAATTGAATAATTAAGATAAGATAAGATAAGCCTTTATTAGTCCCACAACGGGGAAATTCCAGGATTGCAACAGCACAGGGATAGCAACACTCAGAGCAACAATCAGAAGGCAAGAAAAGAATTAGTGGACCTCGATTTGACCCCTTGTACATGTTTTTTGCTCCTTCTTGTACATGTTTTCCGCGCCTTCCCGGCACGGTCGATTTTCCGTATAAAATCGCTAAACAAATTTGTCACAGTTTTCTTACCAACATCCGTTGCAATCTCCTTTTCTAGCCAATCCCAACGAAATTTGTTTTTCACAATCTTGTCAATTTCTTTAATTCTCGGAGCATCTTTACGTTCAATCATCGACATCACTGCAACAGCCGCGTTCATTGGTCACTGCAAGGACAATCAGCCAATCAGGCACATCGTTTCATTACGGTTAGGGAATTACTAAAAGTCGGAATCCGGTATATACTCATATAATATTTTTTTTATTTTGGAAGATAAAAAAAGCGGAATTCAGCAAATTAGCAGAAAAATCACATCCCTGAACCTTACTAACCTTTTTACGGCCGCATTGTACCCAGCACTGCCTCGCTCTACCCGCACTGTACACTTCCCAGAAGATGACGCGCCCCCCCGTCGCGACAGCAACTCAGACCGATGACGGAAGTGATACATTAACTTTGTCGGGGGTAATGTCTCACAAAGGGCAGAGAGAATTAAGGAGCCTCACTGATCCTCCTTCCTTCCACGATAATGTACCATCTGCACGGCAAAAAAGAGAGAAGATAAAGAATGAAGGAGACACAGATGACGAGGCAGACCTAAGAGCCCCAGTGGTGGAGGTTATGGGCACATCTGGCCCAGAAGCTGTATTCAGACCATGGGCACCCGAAGACATACCCAAATTTGCAGAAACACTTCCCAAACTGGAAAAGGACCCAATGTATTTATGTAAACAGCTGGAGGCATTCTGTCAAACTTATCGGCCGACCTTCCACGAACTCCAAAGGATTGTAGCGCAGAAGTGGGACCCGAGGAGTCGATGGTGACAACAAGAACAGGGACTACCATCTAGCGCTCGACCGCCTGATTGCCACAATTGTTAAAGAATGCACGAAATGCTCCAACCTGGGCAAAGTCTCGAACTGCAAGCAGAAGGATGACGAGACTCAGAGGGACTACTTCCACAGATTAAGGAAAATCTTCAACGGGATGGCGGCCATTCCATGCCCCGAAAATTACATGACAGATACGGGAGCATATGGCACGCATTTGAACATGTGGTTTATGGTTGGCCTTCTCCCTAGCCTGGCTGCAGATGTGAAACAGACGTGCATAGGATGGGAAACCCAGACATCACAGTAAATACTGCGCCATGCAGAACACCATCACAGAAAGGCCGCGAGTGCCACAAAGAAGAAGGCCAAGGCTAAAGAGGAAAAATTGGAGAAAGCACTCCTGACCATGGCCAAATGGGTCCCAAACTCACCCCCACCCGGGGCTACGGCCGGCCCGAACCAATGTCACTATTGTGGGGAAGAAGGACATTCGGTGAAGGAATGTCCACAACTCTCCAGCTGTAACTACTGTAAACAAGGTGGACACTGGGCAAAGGACTGCCCAGTGAAGCCCAGAAATACCTTCCACGGCAGAGGACGGGGCAGAGGTAATTTTCAGCGTGGAGGATGCTGGGCCTGGCAGCAGTGCACCACACCACACCACAGCCACATTCACAAGCACAAGACCAGGGGCTGATACAACAGCAGCAACAGTGACGCCAGGCAGGTAAGACTGGTACATGCACGTCCCCCTCACTTTCACCCCCAGCAGATGCCGTACATGAGCTTGCTAATAAAAAACCTGCTGCAGCCACACACACACACACACAAACGCATACTGACATTCACGCTACTCTAGCCAAGTATTCAACTTCTGATTTCAGGGACCTGCCTATTTTGCCAGTTAAAATTTCAGGGAAGCTAATAGATTTTATGGTAGATTCCACGGCTACTAACTCAGTTTTGTCATCATCAGGCCTAAAGCCCCCTCTCACCTCCCGATCACTCACATCACAAGTGGCAAGTGGAGGTTTCACACGAGTTTTTCAATGAGCCACCACCATGTGTAATGGATGGACATGATTTCACTCACAAGTTCCTTTTTTCACCACAATGTCCCTTTAATCTGTTAGGTAGAGACCTAATGTGCAGTTTGTCTCTCTCAGTCACCTGCACACCGCACGGGACAAAGATAGAGACCCCTGACTTGACTTCTGCAAAAACTCCAATATCACTGTACATTTATGAGTGGACATTGCTAGAAAAAAAACAGAGCTCTGACCTTGTCGAATTAGGGAGGGCTTTATCTCCAAATTCCACTGTTTCCATGCCTCAGCACAGAACACACTGCACATCACATCTCTCACAGGGTCCTGACACACATTATGAGAGCAAGTGGTTACAAATTAAGCCCACTCCATTCCAAAGCTCCCACATCATTTGGAACACTGATTTCAGCTTTTTGCTGATTAATCTCACACCTGTTATGAACAGTTTGTTTTCAGTTCCCGGCAGCCACCCGCACATCTCACTCACTAAACCCCATCCTCAGCATGGTGTGACATGGGTCCACGAGCTCTGGCCACGTTTCATGTTGATGATTGGGAACCGTCAAACCCACTCTCCCATTTGGGCCTGCATGCCATCTCGTTCTCACCATCTCTGCAGATGTTTTGTGCAGAATACACAGTCTCACTCCCTTGTGAACACTTCATACAGACGTTAGATGAGAACAGGCAGTACAGATGGGTTTACCCTGTCACTCAACTCATTCAGTCGGAAGACCCTAACTCCATACTCTCAAAAAAATGAGAAATCAGGAAGGAGGCAAACATTTTTTCACACCACTGCACACACACACACACACACACACACACACACACACACACACACACACACACACACACACACACACACACACACTACTCACAAAAAGTTAGGGATATTTGACTTTTGGGTGAAATAACAGGATCTGCACTTATGGCAAAACTCACAGCAGGTGTTTGATCCATGAATCGACCAATAAATTTTCTCGTTCAATTAGAATTAGTATTTAAACAGTCCTCTTCATCATGCTGTTCACATTGTAACATCATGGCTACAGTCACACTGTAGCTTTTAATGCCCAATTCCGATTTTTTTGCACAAATGTGACCCATATCCGATTTTTTAATGACTGTCTGAACAACACAGATCCGATTTTTTTCACACCAGACCCAGGCCACTTTCATACAGTGGGGTAAAAAAGTATTTAGTCAGCCACCAATTGTGCAAGTTCTCCCACTTAAAAGATGAGAGAGGTTTCCAATTTTCATCATAGGTATACCTCAACTATGAGAGACAAAATGAGAAAAAAAAATCCAGAAAATCACATTGAAGGATTTTTAATAAATTAATTGGTAAATTCCTCAGTAAAATAAGTATTTGGTCACCTACAAACAAGCAAGATTTCTGGCTCTCACAGACCTGTAACTTCTTCTTTAAGAGGCTCCTCTGTCCTCCACTCGTTACCTGTATTAATGGCACCTGTTTGAACTCGTTATCAGTATAAAAGACACCTGTCCACAACTTCAAACAGTCAGACTCCAAACTCCACTGTGGCCAAGACCAAAGAGCTGTCAAAGGACACCAGAAACAAAATTGGAGACCTGCACCAGGCTGGGAAGACTGAATCTGCAATAGGTAAGCAGCTTGGTGTGAAGAAATCAACTGTGGGAGCAATTATTAGAAAATGGAAGACATACAAGACCACTGATAATCTCCCTCGATCTGGGGCTCCACGTAAGATCTCACCCCGTGGGGTCAAAATTATCACGAGATCGGTGAGCAAAAATCCCAGAACCACATGGGGGGACCTAGTGAATGACCTGCAGAGAGCTAGGACCAAAGTAACAAAGGCTACCATCAGTAACACACTACGCCGCCAGGGACTCAAATCCTGCAGTGCCAGACGTGTCCCCCTGCTTAAGCCAGTACATGTCCAGGCCTGTCTGAAGTTTGCTAGAGAGCATTTGGATGATCCAGAAGAGGATTGGGAGAATGTCATATGGTCAGATGAAACCAAAATAGAACTTTTTGGTAAAAACTCAACTTGTCGTGTTTGGAGGAGAAAGAACACCATACCTACTGTGAAGCATGGGAGTGGAAACATCATACTTTGGGGCTGTTTTTCTGCAAAGGGACCAGGACGACTGATCCGTGTAAAGGAAAGAATGAATGGGGCCATGTATTGTGAGATTTTGAGTGAAAACCTCCTTCCACCAGCAAGGGCATTGAAGATGAAACGTGGCCGGGTCTTTCAGCATGACAATGATCCCAAACACACCGCCCGGGCAACGAAGGAGTGGCTTTGTAAGAAGCATTTCAAGGTCCTGGAGTGGCCTAGCCAGTCTCCAGATCTCAACCCCATAGAAAATCTTTGGCGGGAGTTGAAAGTCTGTGTTGCCCAGCGACAGCCCCAAAACATCACTGCTCTAGAGGAGATCTGCATGGAGGAATGGGCCAAAATACCAGCAACAGTGTGTGAAAACCTTGTGAAAACTTACAGAAAACGTTTGACCTCTGTCATTGCCAACAACGGGTATATAACAAAGTATTGAGATGAACTTTTGCTATTGACCAAATACTTATTTTACCGAGGAATTTACCAATTAATTCATTAAAAATCCTTCAATGTGATTTTCTGGATTTTTTTTTTTCTTATTTTGTCTCTCATAGTTGAGGTATACCTATGATGAAAATTGGAGACCTCTCTCATCTTTTAAGTGGGAGAACTTGCACAATTGGTGGCTGACTAAACACTTTTTTACCCCACTGTATGTGGTCCTAATTCCGAATCGTATCTGATATTTTCCAAAGTGACCTCCATCTGAACGGTCATGTCGCATTTCATCTGACTTTTTCCTCATTGTAGTGAGACAGATGCTACAATTCTGCAGTGGCAGATGCCGCAGGCATGGGAGACACTCCCTTTACCACTGGATTGTAATTTTTGTCGGCTCAGACTGCACAATAACTTCAAAATTGCGGGGGTGGGGACTGAAGCCATAGACATTACATGCGCACATTAATGGCACATTTATAAAAAAAGTGGTCATCTGGCATATAGAGAAATGAAGGTGGCCTCATTTATTTTGTGCATAAACATTTCTGAATGTTTTGTAACATTTATTTTGCTGCGCGGCATCAAAAGTGAAGAAGTTCTGTTCGCTCATTCGGTGCTCATATTTACTTCCTCAAACACAGTGCTATGTCTGACGTGTTTTCTTCTGCGCATGCAGGTCACTTCATAGCTGGAGACCGTTCATACTCCAGTCTGATGGGGGTTGCATTTAAATTATAATGTGAATGCCCACACAAAAAAATTGGATCTCAGCAAAAAATCAGAATTGAGCATCAAGACCTGCAGTGTGACTGTAGTCCATGAGACCCAGACAACACCTAACAATTGATCAACAGTACTTCGCCATTGCGTGGCTTCAAACAGGATGTTCTCAGACCACTGAGCTTAGAGTGTCACAGAGGGTCATCAGGAAGTTGCAACAGAGATACAGAGAGACTAGAAGAGTCACAGAAAGGCATAAAAATGGATGTCCTTTGGCCACATCCCACACTGATGACCGCTTCATTGTGAACAGTGCCCTGTGGAACCGGATGATGGTGCCCTGCGAAACCGGATGATGAATGCCACTCAACTCCTGCTACATTTAAAGGAGGTGAGAGACACCCAAGTGTCACGTCAGACTATTCCAAACATTTACATCAGCTTGGTCTGCATGCTAGATGATGCAAGGGTACCTGACCACACAACCAGGTACAGGCATCACTGTTTGCATGGGCCAGGGAGCATTTATGCTGGACAAGGGACCAGTGGACTTCAGTGCTGTTCTCTGGTGAAAGTCAATTGACGCTGAGCAGAAATGACGGCCACCAATCATGTTGGAGACGTCAAGGAGAGCGCTATGCATCAGCCACTGTTGTCACCATGTTACAGTCTGGGCAGGTATGTCTAGTCAATAAAGAACTGCCCTACACCTTGTGAGTGACAAGTCGATACTATTCAATTCAATTCAATTCAATTCAATTCAACTTTATTTATATAGCGCCATTTCACAACAACAGTCATCTCATAGCACTATCAACTGTAGGGAGGACCCCCACAGTTGCAGAAAGACCCCAGCAATCAGGGGGTTACTACCAAAATAACATCATTAATCCAGTCATTGTATCCCTGCAGGAACAACACGGGCCTAATTTCATCTTCATGGCCGACAATGCTCTGGCTCATTGAAGTCTCACCATTTGGAAATGGCTGGTGAAGGCTGGGGTACCTCAAATGGAGTGGCCTGCAGTTTCTCCTGACCTGATCCCCAAGAAAACTTATGGAATTAGCTGAGTCGCCGTGTAGAGGCTTGTATCCCTGCACCCCACAACCTCAATGACTTGAGGGCCGCCCTTCAAGAAGAGTGGAAAACCATGCCTCAGCAGACAGTAAGTCGACTTGTGAACAGCATGAGATGTCGTTGTCAAGCTGTAATTGATGCTCAAGGGTACATGACAAGTGATTGACACATCGACATTTTTTGTTGCGGTATACCCACCGCTGTTGTTGGCTTTTGTTTCAATAAATTGTTTGAGATGAGGAAATCACCATTGCATGCTTCTACTTAAGTGCCCTATTTTCATGCAATAATATCAGTTAAGTGTGAACTTTTTACGTCCGCGCCCTCGAAAACAAGGTGGACGAACTGCGTCTGCTGAGAGAAACCCAGAGAGAGTGGAGGGACTGCTGTGTGTTTGTTTTTACCGAGACATGGCTCCACAGCAACATTCCTGACGAGGCCATTCAACTGGAAGATATGGCGATGTTCCGTGCCAACAGGGAAACAGCGAGCTCCGGTAAGAGCCGGGGGGGTGGGCTGTGCATCTATGTTAACAAGAACTGGTGCGTTAATGCCACATTAGTGTCTAAACACTGCTCTCCGTTGGTGGAGTTCCTTATTGTAAATTGTCGGCCTTATTATCTGCCTAGGGAATTCAGCAACTTGTTTGTAGCTGGTGTTTACATAGCGCCGAGCGCTAATGCTAAGAAGGCACTCGGGGAACTGCACAATGCAATCAGTGAAATCCAAACTTCACACCCGGACAGTTTTGTGGTGGTTGCGGGGGATTTTAACCACACCAGCCTAAAGACTGTGCTCCGCAAGTTTAAACAATGTGTAGACTTTAAGACCAGAGGAGAGAATATGTTGGACCTAGTGTACACAAACACAGATGCATATAAAGCGATACCCCGCCCCCATCTCGGCCGTTCTGATCACATATCCGTGATGCTGCTGCCTGCCTACAAACCTTTATTGAAGCGCAGCAGGCCAGCAGTGAAACAAATCAGGATTTGGCCAGAGAGTGCAACCCCTGCACTGAAAGACTGTTTTCAGCACACAGACTGGAAGGTCTTCAAAATAGCAGCCTCCCAGGAAGACAGGACAGATGTGGAGGAGTATGCTGATACGGTCACCAGCTACATTGCGAAGTGCACAGAGGATTTCACTACAGTGAAGACCATCACTATGTGGGGTAACCATAAGCCCTGGATGACTGCAGAGGTGCGCTTGCTGCTCACAGCCAGAGATGCAGCCTTCAGAGCGAAGGACAGGATCGCCCTCCGCTTAGCCAGGTCTGCGCTTTCAAAGGGAATTAAGGCAGCAAAGCGCGCCTATGCGGAGAAAATCCAGGGTCACCTCTGTGACACTAGGAACACCAAGCAGATGTGGCAGGGAGTTCGGACACTGACGGGCTTTAAGCCTAGGCAGGAGGTCGATGATGACGACGCTTCGCTTCCAGACAGGCTTAACGACTTCTTTGCACGTTTTGAAGCATCAAACTCGACAATCAGAGGGAGGGCTGGCCCTCCCCCACCATCGGTCGGACCAGCTTTTACCATCAACACTGCGGACACACGGAGGACCCTAACCAGAGTCAACCCACGCAAAGCTGCAGGTCCAGACAACATTCTGGGAAGTGTGCTCCGAGACTGCGCGAGCGAGTTGGCGGATGTCCTGACTGACATTTATAACATCTCCCTGAGTCAGGCCATCGTTCCCAGATGCTTCAAGACCTCTATCATTGTACCGGTGGCAAAGAAACCAGTGGTGTCCTGTTTGAATGATTATCGTCCTGTTGCACTGACACCAATTGTGATGAAGTGTTTTGAGCGGCTTGTCAAACCACACATTACAGCCTGCCTCCCTGCATCACACGACCCGCTCCAGTTTGCATATCGTTCAAACCGCTCCACGGAGGATGCTACAGTCACCACCCTACACTCTGTCATCACCCACCTGGACCAGAAAGACACCTACGCCAGACTTCTGTACATTGATTTCAGTTCACCATTCAACACCATTATTCCCCAGAGACTGATGGAGAAATTACTCCTTCTCGGTCTGAACACCGCCACATGTCTCTGAATCCTGGATTTCCTGACTGAGAGAACTCAGTCTGTCTGGGTTGGAAACAACATCTCCAAGTCTGTCATGCTGAGTACCGGATCCCCTCAAGGCTGTGTACTCAGTCCACTGTTGTTTACACTTCTAACACATGACTGTGTATCCAGACACGAGGGGAACCAGATTATTAAGTTTGCAGATGACACCACGGTGGTGGGACTTATCCAGAGGGATGAGGAATCAATGTACAGGGAAGAAGTGAGAGACCTGGAGGGCTGGTGCAGGGAGAACAATCTGGTGCTCAACGTGGACAAAACGAAGGAGATGATTATCGACTTCCGGCGGTCACAGCCTGAGCACGCCCCCCTCAGCATCGACGGCCGTTTAGTGGAGAGAGTAGAGAACATCAAGTTCCTCGGAGTGCAGATCTCGCAGGACCTGACCTGGAGCAAGAATTCCTTGGAGATCAGGAAGCGGGCTCAGCAGAGACTGCACTTCTTGAGGAAACTCAAACAGGCCTCTCTCCCCATCTGCATCCTCAGGACCTTCTACAGAGGTGTGGTGGAGAGTGTTCTGACGTACTGCATTGCTACATGGTACTCCAGCTGCAGTATGTCAGACAAAAAAGCCCTGTAGAGGATAGTCAAGGGGGCGGAGAGGGTAATTGGAGTCTCCCTCCCCTCTGTCCAAGAACTTTTTCAGAACCGTTGTAGGAGCTGGGCACTGAACATTGTCAAGGACCGTTCTCACCCTCTGCATAAACACTTTGAACTTCTTCCATCTGGTAAACGATTCCGGAGCATCAGAGGCAGAACCACCAGACTGATCAACAGCTTCCTTCCACAAGCTGTCAGGATGCTGAACAGTTGACCCGGAATCTCTCATACACACTACTGCACCTATGGACATTTTGTATATTATAGTTAGTTATTCTTTTTTTTTTCCCAAGTATGTCTCAGGGATGTGTGAATGGATGGGGGGGTGGGGGGGGGGGAGCTTTGTGGGAATGTGTCTTAAATCATGCTGCTTCTTATATGGATGCCGACAGAAACGCAATTTCATCTTGCCTGCACTACAGTTGTATGTACAGCAATATGACAATAAAGTTTGATTTGATTTGATTTGAAATTTCACCCGAAAGCCAAATATCCCTAACTTTTTGTGAGTAGTGTATGTATATATTCAGTCATGTGAAAAAATTTGGATACACCTTTAAATATCCAGTTCTTTATTAAGAAATGTTCACCTATCTATGTCTAACCTTGGTTTTGTTTTTATTTGCATTTGTTTTATTTATTTTAGCCATTGTAAGTGGTAATGAATATGGGGGTGTCCTAAAAAGATGGGGAGTGTCCTAATTTACTCCTCTTTTTTTTTTTTGAATTACATTGTATTACATGAATCTCCCAGTATTTTTAACATTGATATTAAATATCCATATGTCCAAACATGTTAAACACGCAGGCTTATACAGGATGTCCTAATTTTTTCACATGACTGTATGTGCATGCATATATACTGTATGCTAATAAGTATGGACAATGGAAGAATGGCTTAAAAAAAGATTTAAAAAAAAACAAAAAAACTTTTATTTCCAATTTGGGAGGGGAGGTTTGAAGTTGTGGTTTCTAACCAACAACCTTTACTTGCATCCTTACAGGCTGAGAAGGATTCTTCCTGTTTCAGTCCCAGCAGTAAGTGGCTCCTGGTTATACACTGGGGTAAAAAAGTATTTAGTCAGCCACCAATTGTGCACGTTCTCCCACTTAAAAGATAAGAGAGGTCTCCAATTTTCATCATAGGTATACCTCAACTATGAGAGACAAAATGAGAAAAAAAAATCCAGAAAATCACATTGTCTGATTTTTAAAGAATTTATTTGCAGATTATGGTGAAAAATAAGTATTTGGTCAATAACAAAAGTTCATCTCAGTACTTTGTTATATACCCTTGGTTGGCAATGACAGAGGTCAAACGTTTTCTGTAAGTCTTCACAAGGTTTTCACACACTGTTGCTGGTATTTTGGCCCATTCCTCCATGCAGATCTCCTCTAGAGCAGTGATGTTTTGGGGCTGTCGCTGGGCAACATGGACTTGAAACAAGATGGCGCCCACAGCGGCCGCCATGGTGTATCGCTGCCCTTTAATTTTTATAATTTGTCTGTTTTTGTTCACTGATTGTGCATCTGCCGGTTCATACACCCGTGAAGAACTACTAAATATCAGGACTCTCACCCCCATGGACCTTCTTCCAGTTTTTTTAGCTCCTGCCGTTGATCTGATCCATTGTTTGGCCAAAAAAGCAAGACGGCGGAAAAGAGGGAAGAGAGGAGGGATTCTCGCTCGGCTACGAAAAAGAGGCTCGCGAACAGCCTTGCCTGGCATATTTCTATCCAATGCCAATTCTCTCCTGAACAAGGTAGAAGAATTAAGACTGCTGATGCGTTTCAAGGACCTCGCTTCCTCGTCTGTCATCTGCTTCTCTGAGACCTGGCTTAATGAGAACATTCCAGATAGCGCGATCAGCCTCGAGGGTTTCCAGCTGATTCGTGCTGACCGCGTCACAGAGCTGTCCGGTAAGTCTATCGGAGGAGGAGGACGGTGCTTCTATATTAACAACAGCTGGTGCTCTGATGTAACGGTGATTTCCAAACACTGTTCTCCCGCCCTGGAATTTCTTTTCATTAACTGCAAGCCATTTTATTCCCCGCGGGAGTTTGCCTCATTCATTCTCGTCGCTGTGTACGCCCCTCCTGACGCGGACACGCGCGAAGCTCAGCGCGTGCTCGCAGATCACATCCAACTTACGGAGCGGAACTTTCCAGACTCCCTGGTTATCGTGGTGGGCGATTTTAACCAGAGCAATCTGAGTCACGAGCTCCCCCGCTACAAACAGTGTATTAAATGTCCAACCAGAGGAAATAGCACGCTAGATCACTGTTATACTTCAGTAAAGGACGCATATCGCGCTGTTCCCCGCGCAGCGCTGGGACTATCTGATCACGTGATGGTTCACCTCATCCCCACATACAGACAGAGACTGAAACTCACTAAACCTGTGGTGACCACCACAAAGAAATTGACCAGTGAAGCTGGAGAGAAACTGAACACATGCATGGAAATAACTGACTGGGGCATGTTTAAAAGAGCCACACATGATCTTAATGAGTACACATACACTGTGAACTCATATATCAACTTCTGTGAAGAGCACATTCTCCCATCGCGCACCAGGATAAGATATTCTAATGACAAGCCTTGGTTCACAGCTAAGCTCAGACGGATCAGGAAGGAGAAGGAAGCAGCGTTGAAAAGTGGAGACAGGGACTGCTACAGGGAGGTCAAATATCGGTTTAACAGAGAGCTGAGGAGAGCTAAATCTGTATATTCTGAGAGACTCCAGCAGCAGTTCACTGCTAATGACTCGGCTTCTGTGTGGAGAGGACTGAGGCAAATCACCAACTATCGGCCTCAGGCTTCTAAAGGTCAGGATGACAAAGCCCTTTGTCAAAGACTGTCCCGACACTATGCCCGTTTTGACACCTCGTCAGCTGTGTCCAACTCACCCACTCCACCCAGCTCCTCTGCCTCCTCAGCCCCTAATTCATCAAGAGCGGTCCCCCCCTCCTCCTCCTCCTCCTCCCCCCCTCCCCTTGTCATCAGTGAGCAGGACGTGCACAGACAGTTCTCCAGACTGAACCCGCGCAAGGCCCCCGGGCCGGACGGTGTGTCTCCCTCCACCCTGAGACACTGTGCGAAAGAGCTGGCTCCTGTCTTCACAGACATTTTTAACACCTCCCTTAAGCAATGTCACGTGCCGACCTGCCTCAAATCCTCCACCATCATCCCTGTCCCCAAGAAGCCACGGATTACTGGACTTAACGACTACAGACCTGTAGCGCTTACCTCTGTAGTCATGAAGTCCTTTGAGCGCCTGGTCCTGTCTCACCTCAAGTCCATCACCACACCCCTCCTAGACCCGCTGCAGTTTGCCTACTGTGCTAACAGGTCTGTGGACGACGCAGTCAACCTGGCCCTCCACTCCATCCTGCAGTACCTGGACTCCCCGGGAACCTACGCCAGGATTCTGTTTGTGGACTTCAGCTCCGCATTCAACACCATCCGCCCCGATCTGCTCCAGGACAAGCTGTCCCTGCTCAACGTGCCTGACTCCCTCTGCAGGTGGATCACCGACTTCCTGACGGACCGGAGACAGCATGTGCGGCTGGGGAAGTCTGTCTCAGACTCTGTTAGCATCAGCATTGGATCACCCCAGGGCTGTGTACTTTCCCCCCTACTCTTCTCCCTTTATACCAACTCCTGCACCTCCTCCCACCAGTCTGTTAAGCTGATTAAGTTTGCGGACGACACCACCCTCATCGGGCTCATCTCCAACGGTGACGAGTCCGCCTACAGGGAAGAAGTGGCCCAGCTGGTGTCCTGGTGCAGCCACAACAACCTGCAGCTGAATGCTCTGAAGACAGCGGAGATGATTGTGGACTTCAGGAAAGTCACATCCCCCCTGCCCCCCCTCACCATCACAGGCTCTCCCATCACCTTTGCAGATTCCTTCCGCTTCTTGGGCACCACCATCACCCGAGACCTCAAATGGGAGCCAACCATCAGCTCCCTCATCAAAAAGGCCCAGCAGAGGATGTTCTTTCTGCGGCAGCTGAGGAAGCTCAAGCTACCCACCAAGATGTTAGTGCAGTTCTACACGGCCATCATCGAGTCCATCCTCACCTCCTCCATAACTGTGTGGTACGCAGGAGCCACTGCCAGGGACAGACTAAGGCTGCAGCGCGTCGTGCGCACTGCTGAGAAGGTGATAAGCTGCAAGCTCCCATCTCTCCAGGACCTGTACATCTCCAGGACCCGGAGGCGTGCTGGCCGGATCATAGCCGATCCTTCACATCCTGGTCACGTGCTGTTTGCCCCCCTCCCCTCAGGTAGAAGGCTTCGGTCCATTCGGACTAAAACCTCCCGGCACATGAACAGCTTTTTCCCCTCTGCCATCAGACTGCTGAACACTAAGTGACTTTTGACTCTCGTGCACTATGTACAGCAGCTCAACCAGACTCATGTCATTCATCACTGTTTTTCTGTTGCATTATTGACTGCACTATGTGGTACTTCACATTATCTGCTACATGCTAATTTTTTAAAACTGCCTTGACTAGTACTACTCATTATTACTAGTATTATTATTATTATTACTTATTATTACTTATTTTTCTACACTTATTGCACGTTTCTAGTCCTTTAGTTTTTTAGTTTATCCCTTTTTCTCATTATGTTTTTAATGTTGCAGCATGGCACCGAGACAAATTCCTAGTTTGTGTATCACATGAACAATGGCAATAAACCTGATTCTGATTCTGATTCTGATTCTGACTTTCAACTCCCTCCAAAGATTTTCTGTGGGGTTGAGATCTGGAGACTGGCTAGGTCACTCCAGGACCTTGAAATGATTCTTACGAAGCCATTCCTTCGTTGCCCGGGCGGTGTGTTTGGGATCATTGTCACGCTGAAAGACCCAGCCACGTTTCATCTTCAATGCCCTTGCTGATGGAAGGAGGTTTTCACTCAAAATCTCACGATACATGGCCCCATTCATTCTTTCCTTTACATGGATCAGTCGTCCTGGTCCCTTTGCAGAAAAACAGCCCCAAAGCACGATGTTTTCACCCCCATGCTTCACAGTAGGTATGGTGTTCTTTCTCCTCCAAACACGACAAGTTGAGTTTTTACCAAAAAGTTCTACTTTGGTTTCATCTGACCATATGACATTCTCCCAATCCTCTTCTGGATCATCCAAATGCTCTCTAGCAAACTTCAGACGGGCCTGGACATGTACTGGCTTAAGCAGTGGGACACATCAGGCACTGCAGAATTTGAGTCCCTGGTGGGGTAGTGTGTTACTGATGGTAGCCTTTGTTACTTTGGTCCCAGCTCTCTGCAGGTCATTCACTAGGTCCCCCCGTGTGGTTCTGGGATTTTTGCTCACCGTTCTTGTGATCATTTTGACCCCACGGGGTGAGATCTTGCGTGGAGCCCCAGATCGAGGGAGATTATCAGTGGGCTTGCATGTCTTCCATTTTCTAATAATTGCTCCCACAGTTGATTTTTTCACACCAAGCTGCTTACCTATTGCAGATTCAGTCTTCCCAGCCTGGTGCAGGTCTACAATTTTGTTTCTGGTGTCCTTTGACAACTCTTTGGTCTTGGCCATAGTGGAGTTTGGAGTCTGACTGTTTGAGGTTGTGGACAGGTGTCTTTTATACTGATAATGAGTTCAAACAGGTGCCATTAATACAGGTAACGAGTGGAGGACAGAGGAGCCTCTTAAAGAAGAAGTTACAGGTCTGTGAGAGCCAGAAATCTTGCTTGTTTGTAGGTGACCAAATACTTATTTTACTGAGGAATTTACCAATTAATTCATTAAAAATCCTTCAATGTGATTTTCTGGATTTTTTTTTTTTCTCATTTTGTCTCTCATAGTTGAGGTATACCTATGATGAAAATTGGAGACCTCTCTCATCTTTTAAGTGGGAGAACTTGCACAATTGGTGACTGACTAAATACTTTTTTACCCCACTGTATAACCAGGAGCCACTTACTGCTGGGACTGAAACAGGAAGAGTCCTTCCTTCCAGCCCACTCCATCTATTTTTGTTCTCACATTTCAAATCAAGACTGCCTAAAATTGGACTGATTACACGATGCTGAACACTGGAATGAATGATCAAGATTGGGGTCTTATTGGTAAATGGTAAATGGCATTCACTTAGATAGCGCTTTTATTCTCATCTCTTGATGACCAAAGCGCTTTACAGATCCTGCTATCGACCTACTCACACACACATTCACACACTGTATTATTATCCGAATGTTGTCTGTTATGATTTTGTCTATGTGCGGTAACATCCACCGACAAAACATTATTCAGGCCTGAGCCTGCACTCACACTAGGCAATCTGTACCGTCTCCAAGCACCTCTGAGCTCCTTCTTGCATTCAATCAGACCTTTATAGTTTCACTTACCTGTTCTGTGCCATTCTGGTTCTGGTTTTATGTTGACATCCAGCAGTCTGTGCTGACAGTCATTACCATCTTCATTATACCATACAATAACTTTTTGGATATCTTCAGATAGTTCTTTGGATGGTGACTGAATTATCTTAACATTATCAGAATCATGAGGGTGAAGTGTGTCATTTTTTGGTTCTGATTTATGACTTCCCTCATTTTTAAGAGTGACCATAAAACCATCAGACGCCTGCTTAAGGAAAAGATTATCTTCCTCCTGGACGATGCAGTGTTCCTCCTCTTCCTCTTTAATTCGTTTAACCTGAAGAAGTTTCGGTTCTTCCTGTTCCTGTTTTATCTGCTGCAATTCTGGGTCCTCCTGTTTCACTTTAAACTGAAGATTTTCTGGTTCTTCTTGTTCCTCCTTAATCTGTTTAATCTCAAGTTTAGCCTCCTCCTGTTCCTCTTTAATCTGGAGAGTGTCTGGGTTCTCCTGCTTCAAACTGGAGCTCCTGTCCTGGTTACAAAGCTGCTGGTCAGCAGAAACCATGTTCTCACTGGCATTTTGCTCTAGGAGATCTAGAGGGATAAAGGACACATGAAATGGTTAATTAATCCTCAAGTAACCAAGTTATTTTAGTACAAAATGACCAAGTGTAGTCATTTATAACCCCATCATATTTCAGGCCAGAATACTTTCTCTTAATGGTTCGATCAAAGAGCCTCTATAGAGAACGGCACTCTGACGTCACTTCCTGTTGTGGACGCCATGTTGGGAGAGTAGCACTGTAGTATGTTTGCATTTCACTGGTGCAGTAAACATGTCGAAAGGTAAGTGTTATGAATTATTTGTCTTTGTGTTTGGTCCCATAACAAATGTTCAAGCAGTAGTAATAGCACTGCATTAAAAAAAATCATTCCTATTTTTGGCCAGGGAGCCAAGTCCATTTTTTGAGATTAAAAATTTCTGAGATTCACTGGCAATCTAAATGGGACACCCAAGAGATACCAGGTTACATTTGTGATCTGGTGTATTTAACATGATGTGAAATGAGTACAGCCCTGAGTGGAAATATAGAAAGCACACTCTTATTGACTCCGAGATGTCATCAAGATGATTTTTTGCATCTTACTGCAGACACCTAGGCCATCCGACCTGTCCTTGTTAGCTCGTTCATCTGTTCTCCCTCCCTTTGCTTCCAAGCACAGAATCGGTAGAATGACATTACGTTGGTTCAATTCTTTTTTGTGCACTGGTCATGGGAGCTGCTACTGCAGCCACTACACAACAATACTGAATCCTTTATGATTTTAGGAAGAACACAACAGCCGAAAAAATCCCACTTCAATAGCTACTCCTCTGTCTGTGGTGCTACATGCTGCAGATGCTGCACCTACTGTCCCAACATGATGGATTGAACCCACACTTCATTGCACCGCTGACGTCAGTGCACATTCTCCATTATGCTTTTTTGAGTTGCCCCTTTATTTTAGTGGGTTATTGTTGAGAGAGTGATATATGGTGAAAACCTTAGGGCCTTACATGCATTACATGTGAGAAGGAAAGGCCTAATTATGACCTCAGTTCACCCTGCTGCACACTCATCTCTCTCTGGCTGCATCCAACCTTCAAGGACACCACAAAGAAAGGGCTCTCTGTGCAGCCACAGAACAAAAGCTGGAAATCCTCTGCTCTCCAGCAGACAGACCATGCATGGTCAACTTCCTGCCAGAGAAAAGCCCACCACCATCTTGGACTCAGCCGGAGAGAACCGGATCCTGCCGGAGATGACTCTGCATCTTCAGGACCGGGATGGCAAGTCCAAATATGGACAGAGTTCCTCTCAGAGTTGCATCAGACAAACTTCAGGATGGGTCTCAACAGGACCAGGGTGGAGACTTCAGACTAGTCCCATAAAACCAGCGAACAGTTGCAGATCGTCATTCTTTCTGGGGCTTTGCCTGACTGCAGGGGGGCCATGCTGGACCTCATCAAAGCAATAGACTGCTGCCATTTCTCCCACTTTTCTGGTCTGTGTTTCTGTTTTTCTGTAACATTCCCCTCATGGATCGTTACCTTATCGTGGTGGGGAGTTTGCGTGCCCTAGTGATCCCAGGAGCAATGTTGTCCCAGGCAATTTACCTCTGGTAGGGTAACCCAAGACAAATTGGCCCTGGGTGAAGGGCCAGACTAAGAACGATCCAACAGACGCTCATGATGAATGCTAGAACAAGGATGCACGGTGGCGCAGTGGTTTAGCACTGTGGCAGCACAGTTTTACCCTCGGCCGGGGGATCGCGGGGATCATGAGATCGTGGGTTCGATCCCAGCCCCCGACCAACGGTGAGCTGTGTGGAGTTTGCATGTTCTCCCCGTGTTGCGTGGGTTTACTCCGGGATTTCTCCGGTTTCCTCCCGCATACCAAAAACATGTAGGTTTAGGGCGCTCGCGCACGCAGCGACCAGCAGCCGGTGGCTTGTCACCAGACTGCAAACCAAGTCTACCTACGGGTACAAATAAGTAACAAAAAAAAAAAAAAAAAAAAAAGGATTCAGTGTACCCCACCTGGTATGGGGTTACCGGGGCCCAACCATGGAGCCAGGCCTGGGGGAGGGGCTCGATGGCTAGAATCTGGTGGCCGGGTTTCCGCCCATGGGACCCGGCTGGGCTCAGCCAAAAGAAGTTACATGGGTCTGCCCTCCAGTGGGCTCACCACCTGCAGGAGGGACCATGGGGGTCCGGTGCTTTGTGGATCAGGTGGCGGTCAAAGGCGGAGACCTTGATGGTCTGATCCCAAGCTTCCTAAACTGGCTTTTGGGACGTGGAATGTCACCTCTCTGGTGGGGAAGGAGCCTGAGTTAGTGCATGACTTTGAGAGATACCGGCTAGATATAGTTGGCCTCACCTCAACACGCAGCTCCGGTTCCGGAACGAGTCTCCTGGAGAGTGACTCGGGGTCCGGGGCAGAGCTATGATTATTTATGATTTATGATTTTTAAGTACCAGAACTGTGCTTAAATGAAAACAGCACAGTTTTCAGAAAAACAAACAGCTGAATGCCACTTATTACTGTATAATATTGACTTATGTTCCAAGAAGATAGCATTCCTAAAAAATATTCCAACAAGCATTATCCATCACATGCTTTAACACTTGATCAAATCAAAATCAGTTAATTTTTTTTTTTTTTAATTTAAGTTTTTGTAAAGGGTATACAGGTCATTACAGCACTGCATTGTTTACATTTTCATCACATGTTCCCTTATTTTTTGCTATTTGACAACATTGGTAGGATAGTTATTACAACAACCCCCCCCTTTTTTTTTTTAAGTGAAAGAAAAAGTGAAGTTAAGGAGAATTAAATAAAAAACAAACAAACAAACAAACGAATAAACAAACAAGCAGAACAGCAAAAAACAAACAAACAGAAAATTAAGTAATTAAAAGTAAAAGAGCAACTGAGTAGCGTTGGAACAAAGAGCGGAACCATTATTGAAATGGTATTTGTCAAAGATTAGATCTAATGGAAGACACATATGCGATCCAGGGTTGCCAAAAGTTCATGAACCCATCCATGTCCTGTCTCAGTGCGAATGTCAACTTTTCCATCGAGTAAATGTCTTGAATCACGTTAATCCAATCTTCAGGTGTAGGACAGTCCTTCAGCATCCATTTTTTAGTTAGAGCTTTTTCACTTGCCAATATTAAAACATTGAATAAGTATTTATCTCCTCGTCTTTCCAGTGAGTCCGGTAATAAACCCAAATACAAAGTTACAAAAGAAAAGGGAACTGTTATTTTGAATATTTTCCCCAATATTGTCTGTATGTTGGACCAATATTGGTGGATAACTGGGCATGACCAAAACACATGAAAATGATTTGCAGTCTTTTCACCACACAAGCGCCAACAGTTCAATCCCTTATGGGTAAATTTGTTTTGTGCAGGTGTTCTGAAAAATCTTACCAAGTTTTTCCATCCAAATTCTCTCCACTGCAGGGATGAGGTACTTTTCCATTGCTGTTTATTTAGCTTTTCCCATATTTCCAATTGTAAAGTGAAATTCCCCTCTTTTTCCCATCTCTCTTTTATATACGATGTGTTGTCTCCTTTTAAGTCTTGAAGACCTTGGTATATTTTAGAAATGTATCTGATCCCTGGGATCCCTTTATATGCCATTAAGAAGACCTTCAGAACACCTGACTGGGCCCTTTCCAAATCCTCCTTTTTAAGTATATTGTTTATGTGGTGTCTAAGCTGAAAGAACCTGTACAGATCTTGATTTATTAGACCTTGTTTTTTCAAATCTTCAAAACTTCTTAAAGTTTGCCCCTTAAAAAAATCGTAATATTTTATCAGCCCTTTCTCTTTCCACTCTTTAAATCTGGTGTCTGTTTTATTGGGGGTAAAGTCTTGATCATAGGCAATCCATTGCAGAAGTCGATAGGGCTCTTTAGCTTGATTCTCTCTGACTATCTTAAACCAAATTTTTAGCGGGGTCTCTATCCACGGGTTAGTGTTATTCAGGAGTTTAGTTAAGGCACTGTTCCCTATTATCGCCTGTAGGGGGATGTCACTTGTTATTTGGCATTCCATCTCCTTCCATTGTGCAGTGTAGACTGGGTTACATATCTCTACTAAAGTTTTAATTTGTGCAGCTATAAAATAGTCCCTGATATTTGGCAGTGCGAGCCCACCTTTGTCTTTGTTTAGCTGTAGGGTTCTATATCTGATTCTAGGTCTCTTACCCTGCCATATGAATCTTGAGATCCTTCTGTCCAGTTCCTGCCATGTTTTTTTGGGAGGTTCTACCGGTATTGTTTGGAAAAGGTATAGAAGACGTGGAAGTATATTCATTTTGACTGCTTCAATTCTTTGTGCAGTACCTAAGAATGGTATCATATTCCATCTTGCTAGGTCAGATTTTATTTTTGTCACCAGTGGATCATAGTTTAGTGTTATAATTTTGTTGAGTTGTTTCGGGATATTGACCCCCAGATATTTCATAGAATCCAACTCCCAGTTAGTTTTGAGTTCATTTAGTGAAAAATGATTTGGGTCATAGTTGAATGTTAAAACTTGGGTTTTATGCATGTTTAATTTGTACCCTGATAAATCTCCATAGTCTGAAAAAACTGAGATTAGTTCTGGTAGAGAAGTGTCTGAAAATCAGTTAATTTTATCTATTCCATAATAGAAATAAAATTCATTCATACCATTACTATTTATAATTTCAGCATTCATTTCAGATCACCAGTTTCAATTTCCATTGAGTCTTGAGCAGTTCATTTTGCACAATCACTGATGTAGCCAAGTCTTAGAAATATTCAAAAGTTATGAGTCAATGTCCACTGTGCACTGTCAATTTCAAACTGTTTGGAATCATAAAAGTAATGTAACTAAATTGTTTTGCTATTTTTTCTCCTCAACATCAATGTCAGGGTGCTGCAGGAGTTTTTGGGGATGGTTAACTTTTATAACCGTTTCCTCCCCTGCGCAGCCCAGCTCATACAGCTGTTGTACGCCGCACTCAAGAAACGGAAACCGGCGGACAGAGTCAACTGGACTCCTGACCGGGAGCAGGCGTTCTCTGTGGTTAAGACAGCTCTGGAAAACGCTGCACTACTGGCTCGGATAGCGGTACCGACGCCTTGGACATGGGCATAGCGGCCGTCGTGGAGCAATGCGTTGCCGGTTCTTGGCAGCCGCTCATCTTTTCTAGCAGGTCTTTGCACGACAGTGAGCGTAAATACAGCGTGTTCGGCAGAGAGTTAATGGCTCTCCACCTGGCCATACGCCACTTCCAGTTCTGCCTGAAAGGGCGCACCTTCACTGCGTTCGTGGACCACAAGCTGCTAACGTACTTAACGTACTTTATCTTCCTGGAAGATAAAAAAAAAGAGGAATTCCACGAATTAGCAGAAAAATCACATCCCTGAGAACACGCCGCCACGAATTTTTGACAAAGCATACAACAAGCCATTTGATTGGTCCAATTGTTTGCAACTATCCAATCCCAGGGCTGTTTACAATACAGCAGTAGCTTGAGTACAACACATCTGGGTTATCGCGGGAGACTTGACCCGGGGAAGCGCCGAGCGCTTATGTAATCGTGTTGATTTTCGCTAAAATCTGTAACAATAAGGTACCTTACCCCCCCTAAAATTTTCTCAACGGATTTAGATGATTCACAGAAATCATCAATTTGAAAATAAATCTGCGGAAATCCACGGATCGGCGGAAAATTGCCATCCCTGCGTATTGCATTGACCGCCCCCCCCACACACACACACGCGCGCCAAAAAAAATCTATTTTTCTGATAATGAGATAAATTTTGAAAAAAAAAAAAATCCAGTTCTGTTTTTCTGAATTAATAAGATAGTTCAAGCCCTGCCAGAAGTTCTCATCAGCGGAAAGCAACGGCAGCATAAACCAAAGGTATATTATTAGTATAAATCATGATAATGTAGTGGTATTGGGATATTTATTCTTTTATTAAACTTGACATGCAGGACATAATTGCTTCCAAGCCATCATGAGGAAACAAAAGCAATTGTTTTCGCCTAAGCAGTATTTTTTCCCATTAAAATTTATCTCACTAATTCAGAAAAACAAAGCGAAAAAAAATTGTGAAAATGTATTTCATTAATTCAGAAAAATAGAGCAAAATATTTTTTTCCTTGAAAAATTTCTCATTAATCCAGAAACAGAGCAAAAATTTTTTTTGTGAAAATTTATCTCATTAATTGAGAAAAAACAGAGCATTTTTTTTTTGAAAATTTATCTCATTAATTCAGAATTTAAAAAAAAAAATTTTTTTTTGGGGGGGGGGTGAATGCAATACGCTTCCATCTATATTGGACCTTAAATCGAAAAAAAAATTCTCCATTGAAATGAATGGCAAGAGTAAAATTCATTCATTCATTCAGATCAAATTTTGCCACGAGTTACACGTATGTTTGTCAATTTAAAAGATAATTTTCCATGTAATTAAAGTTGTCAGCTGTTGTATAATAACAGAGTAATATTTAGTAATTTAGTCTGGAATTTCCCCATTGTGGGACTAATAAAGGCTTATCTTATCTTGTTTCTCTCATGAAACCTGGCAATACTGGTCACTGCTGCCCAGTTGCCAGACATGATAACACAACATAACAAAAATAATTTTTTTGTAAGTTGTCTGTGTTTTTTCAACTGATTTAAGACAATTTTGCACTGTTGAATCCAAAAATGACATCCATTTCTCTTGATCAGGTCAGATTTTTATGCTAAGTTGTAAGCAGTTGTACTGTAAATTGAACAGTAGACACTGATAATGGTAAGTACGTGTAACTTGCATGTTACATCATCATTGTTCAAAATTCAGAGAATTTCAAGAAATAAAGAATTTTGCATCACATAAAGCGAAAATACCCATACATGTAAACAAAAACGTAAAAAACGTGGTCACAGTTCAAAAAGTTGACCTGATTGAGCAAAAACCAATGTGATTTTTGGATTCAGCACATCAAAATTGTCCTAAATCAGCTAAAAAAAACCTTAAAAGACAATAAATTTGGTGTTGGCCAGTGTAATTATCGTATTTGCCCTCTGTATGATCAATAATTTCAAAATTCCCCTAATGTATGATAATTTGACCCCTTCATTACATGGCTACATTAATACATTATTAAACACAATCAGAATATGGATCCTGTGCATACAAACTATGTTTGTTTTTATGCATCGTCTCACATGTGCGGGCTGTGTGGAAACGAAGACAGAAGACTCGTGTTGCAGTAGCAGAGAGGCAGCCTCGGATGGAGGTTAGTGATGGGATCCACAGTTCAACAAAACATGCCTAGTCAAGCTAAAAAGATCCGTTACAAATAGTTATAGACACCGAATCACTCAGTACTGGACTGGAGCTCCAACTGTCTACCACTCACTGAACTGACAGCTGGCTGAACCCCGAGTGGGCGGGGCTTGTTTGCTGCTCAGGCGGTGATTCAGCTGCTGATCCCTGGCTTCCAGTACAGCTCCGGGGAGTGATTCACTACAGTACATTCATCCATAAAAATCAGTACACTCGACTGAATCGTTTGTGTACGTTACAGCACTCATTAGGCTGCGTGTCCACCAAACGTGTTTTTTTCAGCTCTGGACAGCTATTTTCCATTCATTCTCTACGTCGTCCAGCGTTTACGGCGCTGAAACGCACTCGGTGGTGGCCGTTTTTTTGTCGCAGCGCTCAGAGTTGAAAAATGTTCAACTTTTCAGAGACTGCAGCTGAGCTCGTCAATGTCAGACCTGAAGCAGCCAATCAGAACTGCTGCATGGATGGGACATAGGACACCAGTACTCGTCCGTACTCAGACTCCTGCCTTCCGTGTCATCATATTTTACATCCAGAGACAGCTATTAAAAAAATCTGTAGAAAGTCTGACAATAGGAAAAGCGGGAGTGATGAGCTGAGAGTGACAAGCTGTTGCAGGGACACAGGGCACAGACTTTTTTCCCCCGGAGCGCAGCGTACAAACACTGAAAAAAAAAAAAAAAGAAAAGAAAAAACGCTAAGGGCGGTCAGGCAACAAAAAAATGCGTTTGGTGGGCACGCAGCCATTGCAGGCACGGCAGACTCAACAAGTAAGCAACATCATGAGCAGGTTGAAAAACAAATGGTGGGGGTCAGAGTCCAGTTTTACTGGGTGGTTCAAACCTGTTGTTGGCATTAGTACTAAAGTTTTCTGTCGCTGCTGCAGCGTGCAAATGTCGGCAAAAAATGTCACAGAATTGTAGTTCTCAATAAAACTGAAACGGTTTTCTGTTTCAATTATCAGAGGCATTTTAGTAGCAGTTTAGGTGGACTGATTTGTTTATTCCTAATGTATAAACAGAGTACTTCTCAAAATACGAGGCAAAACCTTGATGTATGATGATTCAACAGAAGGCATACAGAAGATAGATAAGTATGACTGATATTTTGGGCTGTTCAGGCTCATCCTGCACTTCACACAGGTAGAGGTGCTTTTTTTTTCAACCTGTCAGATTATTTAAAGGTAAAAACTGCGTTATAGGCTGTAATATGCACGATCTGTGATATGTGACTGAAACATGATACAGAGTGAAGTACGTGGCGGTAATGCACCTGTAAGCTGGTTGCCAACCGCCAATCAAATCTAAAAGATGGTCCTGAGCCACGTCAGAATGAAAACTGGGTGTGTACGATAATTTTCCTCAAAATACGTTAATTTTAAGCCGCTGGTATGATACTTTTAAACATTTCCCGTCTGGCAACACTGCCGCTGCCCCAGCTGAAAATCCACAGAACAGGGATGTGGGACTACAATGTTCTGCATGAGGCTTTAGAAAGCTAAATCAGTTTCTAAATCACTGGATTGAAAATGTACTTGTAGAGACTTGACCTGTTCCCGTGATGAACATACACGTATAACAGCGATCTGTGACGAACATACTACACATGGTTCCACTTGTTCTTACCTGTTCTCTGTGATTTTCTTTCTTCGGTCGTTTCTTCAAACTCTGACAATATTTCTTCAGCAGTAGCAGCAGTTTGTGGCTCTTTTACACACTCACTCGGATGCTGAACTGAAGACATTTTTACTTCAAAAGCGAAAACATTGATCAGTAGAAACACTACACAAACATCCGCAGCAGAGCGAAGCTAAAGCTAAGCTACTAGCCACTTCTGGGTGTTACACTGTAAAGTTCCGGAGGAGGAGCAGCTTGAGTCTTAAGTTCCTCTTGGATATTGCATTTTCTATATCCACTTGGAGAAATTAAATAAGGCATTTCTTTAAAAAAAAAATAATGCTTTAAAAGGTTAAAGAACAAATACCTCTGTCAACACTTGTGTTCTGTTTTCAAAGTTTTATTTAGATCCATACCATATTCTATTCACTCCATACACCTCAAGGGTTCACACTGTACTCTTCCACTAAATTTTCTTTGAAATCAGATTAATAGTTTTCCACACCAATGGAGAGACAAATGGAACCCAAAACACATGATCTTTGTCAGTAGAAATTTGTTCATACTACAACATTTTTAAAACCCCACTATTACACTATGCACCTTTTCCACATGTTGCCACAGCTCCCAGGTGTTCGGTGAATATCTGTGACATGATTTTGGCAAAACACGTTAGGGTTTCATTATTGCAGTACCATTTTCCACAAAGATAATGGAACCATTCTCAGAATAGTCTGTTTGATGTCATTATGCCTCGCCGCTTGTTTGTTGTTGCTGTGAGGTGCTTGGGTTCATGTGTGTGTACACATACATAGCACTTCACTCATGTGACATTTGAATGTTAATTCAATCTGTTAATGCAAATTAGCAGTATTGCTAAATCTGGCATACTTACATTTGTATTAATGTTCATTAGTATGTAATCTGTCATGCGGTGATCCTCTCGGATCACCATAAGACGCCAAGAGTCACCGGAGAGTTTTGCAATGATGTTTATTTACAGGACAAGACGTGACACAAGACTATGAGCCGCTAAGGGCAAAAGCACACACTACAAGGTACAGGGGCTCGTAGGGCTAACCCCAGCCACAACGAGCCCAACCATGACATAACAAGAACATAAACGAACCTGACATGAAGGTCTGACGAGGTTAGTGCGCCGACCAAGCTTGACAATGTCTTGACAAGGGTTTGACGATACTCCCGCAACTAAACTGCCATCAGCACCCACCTAATAAAGCCGGACGCTAATGAGCAGTAATGACAAACAGCTGACTGGCCTTGACAGCTGGAAGCCCCACCGAGCACCTTCACAATAAGAGCCCGGTGAAGCCAGAATATAACCCACAGCTGTCAAAGCCAGCAGCGAGTATACATAACCCGAGCGCGGGCAAGACCGGTGCTCGGATCGTGACAGTACCCTCCCTCTGAGGGCGGGCTTCCAGGATGCCCATAGACACCCATGCCCCCCCACCCCCTCCAGGGTGGGCAGATGGGGGTAGGTCCGGAGGGAGAGAGAGACCAAACCCAGAATCAGTACAGAAACAAAATCCAGACCAGGAAGAGAAAAAAACTAAACATAGAACATTGACCAAAATACCGTATACCCAAATAACGATTACGGAAAACAGCACAGGACAGCAAGAGAAAATTAAATCTTTGCCCACATATTTCACAAGAAAATGGCTTCTCACTCGTGTGAATTCTCATGTGAATTTTCAAATTACCATGCTGATTAAATCTTTGTCCACATGTTTCACAAGAAAATGGCTTCTCACCTGTGTGAATTCTCGTGAACTTCCAAATAACCATGTACAGAAAAACAGAACAATTACTGGCTCACACCTAACTACACACAGAACAAAATAAGGCAATCTGCAAGACATAAACACAAATTCCCACAGATACCCAAATAACCATTACAAGAACACACACACACACACACACACACACAGGGTAGCAGGGCAAAAAAAAACAGGACAACTACTGGATCAAATCCCCACCAAAAAAGTGACCTCTACCCCCCAACATTTCATGCTGAACGGCGGAGACCCAGCGCCCCAGGAACAGTTCGGGCGGTCTCCCTGCATCCAACAGCCGGCAGGTGGTCATGGGAAGCGGAACATGACCGGGCGGCTTGTCAAAGTCCCAGGCCCAGAAAGTCCCCTCCCCCAGAGGCCGAACCAGGTCGCCCAGAAGAACACAGAACATATCGGGTGGCCAACCCGAGGCGCTGAACCAGTGAAGCAGGTCCTCAGGCGGCAGACCCGCGTCCCTCAGCCACCAGTACCGGGGGAAAACAGCCTGCAGCGGCCTCCCTGGCGAAGACAAAACATGGGAGAGCCAGGGCGAGCATAGCAGGACCACCACGGCCCCCAGTGATAAAGAGCAGGGGCGATGACTCTGACGAGGGGCTGGGAAGCAAGGATGAGCCCGTACTCTGTCCGACAGCGAAGGGTCTGCAGCTCCTCCACCGTCCGCAGACCACACCCGCGCTGCACCTCCACCGGACCCCGATTGGGTCCCGGCTGCACCCACGTCGGACCCCGATTGGGCCAGAACCACACCTGCAGTGGACCCCAATTGGGCCTCTGGCGCACCCACGTCGGACTCTGATTGGGCCAAAACCGCACCTGCGGTGAACCCCGATTGGGCCTCTGGTGCACCCACGTCGGACCCTGATTGGGCCAAAGCAGCTCCCGCGATGGACCCCGATTGGGTCTCGGGCACACCCACGTCGGACCCCGATTGGGCCAGAACCGCACCTGCGGTGGACCCCAATTGGGCCTCTGGCGCACCCACGTCGGACTCTGATTGGGCCAAAACCGCACCTGCGGTGAACCCCGATTGGGCCTCTGGTGCACCCACGTCGGACCCTGATTGGGCCAAAGCAGCTCCCGCGATGGACCCCGATTGGGTCTCGGGCGCACCCACGTCGGACCCCGATTGGGCCAGAACCGCACCTGCGGTGGACCCCAATTGGGCCTCTGGCGCACCCATGTTGGACCCTGATTGGGCCAAAGCAGCTCCCGCGATGGACCCTGATTGGGTCTCAGGCGCACCCACATCGGACCCCGATTGGGCCATAGCAGCCTCCACAACGGACTCCGACTGGGACGGTGCAGCTCCGCGGGCTACCTCCGCCCCTGAACCCGGAACCTCCAATTCAGCGACTCCGACTGGCTCCATGCCGGCGACACTGCAAAGAAGCTCACAAGGAACAGAAAAACCAGGATCAATATCACCGGCAGCAACAGAACCCGGCGAGACAAGCTTGGGCGCAGCAGGCGGCTGCCCCTCACTCGCCTCCCTGAGAGGCAGGCAAAAATGCTCCAACACAGGGGTCAGAGACACTAGAGGGAGCACTTGCCTGCACTCGGGTTCTGTTGCCTCCCAGGACTCCGATGATCCAGGTTCAGGGCGGCGACTTTCGTCAGCAGGCTCCAACTCAGCTGCGTCGGGCTCCGCAGCTGGCAAGATGACGTCTGCAGCTTGCGGTTCCTCCAGCGCTGATGTCCACGCCGATGACCCGTATGGCGTGGGGGCAGGGGACACTCGACCCACTGGCTCAGACTGCTCTGGCGAGGAGACCCGGGGATGCTTCATCGTCGGCTCAGGATCCGGGCTGCAGTCCGCTTTTCTCCTCCATCCACAAAGTGGCTGCAGGGCCGGATCCAGGTTTTCCAGCAGTGCAGGGCCCCTCCTCATCCGACGACGTAGGCCTGGCATCGCGGACCGCTCAACAGGGGGGAACACAGAGGCAGCAGGTTTAGTTATGACTACAGCAGGTGGAAGAAGCTCGGGGGGCTGCAAACCCCGAACTCCACCCCCAGGAGTCAGACCCGGAGGTCCAGGTCGTGGAGGCAGCAGTTCAAGCAGAGAAGCCCAGACTTCCCTCTCCCCAGCCACCTGCTCCAGCTCTTCAGAGGATACCAAGGCATTCCCAGACCAGCTGGGAGACATAGTCTCTCCACCGAGTCCTGGGTCTGCCCTGGGGTCTCCTCCCAGTGGGACGTGCCCGAAACACCTCAAGTGGGAGGCGTCCAGGAGGCATCCTGATCAGATGCCCATACCACCTCAACTGACTCCTTTCAATGTGGAGGAGCAGCGGTTCAACTCTGAGCCTCTCCTGGACGACTGAGCTCCTCACCCTGTCTCTAAGGGTGAGTCCAGCAATCCTAAGGAGAAAGCTCATTTCAGCCGCTTGTATCCGCGATCTCGTTCTTTCAGTCATTACCCAAAGCTCGTGACCATAGGTGAGAGTAGGAATGTAGATTGACTGGTAAATCGACAGCTTTGCCTTTGAACTCAGCTCCCTCTTCACCACAACAGACCGGTACAATGTCCGCATCACTGCAGATGCTGCTCCAATCCGTCTGTCAATCTCTCGCTCCATTCTCCCCTCACTCGTGAATAAGACCCCAAGATACTTAAACTCCTCCACTTGGGGCAGGAGCCTATCCCCAACCCAGAGAGGACAATCCACCTTTTTCCGGCTGAGGACCATGGACTTGGACTTGGAGGTGCTGATTCTCATCCCAGCCGCTTCACACTCAGCGGCAAACCGTCCCAGCAAGAGCTGTAGGTCATTGCTGGATGACGCCAACAGGACAACATCATTTGCAAACAACAGAGATGAGATCCTGTGGTCACCAAGCATGACACCCTCCATTCCCTAGCTGTGCCTAGAAATCCTGTCCATAAAAATTATGAACAGGATCGGTGACAAAGGGCAGCCCTGGCGGAGTCCAACTCTCACTGGGAATGAGTCCGACCGAGTGTTGGCAATATGAACCAAACTCTCACAACGGTCATACAGAGACCGAATAGCTCGTAACAACAAGCCCGATACCCCATACTCCCGAAGCACCCCCCACAAAAATCATGAGGGACGCAGTCAAATGCCTTCTCCAAGTCCACAAAACACATGTAAACTGGTTGGGCAAACTCCCACGAACCCTCAAGAGGGTAAAGAGCTGGTCCGATGTGCCACGGCCAGGACGAAAACCACATTGCTCCTCCTGAATCCGAGGTTCGACCAACAGCCAGACTCTCCTCTCCAGTACTTTGGCATAGACCTTCCCAGCCACGCTGAGGAGTGTGAACACTCTAAAGTTGGAGCACACCCTCCGGTCCCCTTTTTTGAAAAGAGGAACCACCACCCCGGTTTGCCAGGCCAAAGGCACTGCCCCCGACCTCCACGCAATGTTGCAGAGACATGTCAACCACGACAGCCCAACAACATCCAGGGCCTTGAGGTACTCAGGGCGAATCTCGCCCACCCCCAGGGCCTGGCCACCAAGGAGAGTTTTAACCACCTTGGTGACCTCAGCCCCTGTGATAGGTGAGTCATCCCCCTCACCCACAAACCCTGCTTCCTCTGTGGAAGGCGTATCAGTGGGATTGAGGAGATCCTCAAAGTATTCCTTCCACCGCCCGACGATATCCCCAGTCGAAGTCAACAGCGCCCCATCCACACCATACACAGTGTGGACAGGGAGCTGCTTTTCCCTCCTGAGCCGCCGGACAGTTTGCCAGAATCTCTTCGAGGCCGACCGAAAGTCTTGTTCCATGGCCTCACTGAACTCCTCCCATACCCGGGTTTTTGCTTCAGCAACCACCCGCGCTGCACTCCGCTTGGCCTGCTGGTACACCTCAGCTGCTTCGGGAGTCCCACAAGCCAACCAAGCCCGATAGGACTCCTTCTTCAGCTTAATGGTCCCCCTCACCACTGGTGTCCACCACTTGGTTCGGGGGTTGCCACCACGAGATGCACCGACCACCTTGCGGCCGCAGCTCTGGGCCGCCGCTTCAACAACAGAGGTGGAGAACATGGCCCATTAAGACTCCATGTCTCCAGACTCCCTCGGAATGTGGTTGAAGTTCTTCCGGAGGTGGGAGTTGAAGACCTCCCGGACAGGGGCCTCAGCCAGACGCTCCCAGCACACCCTCACTATACGTTTGGGTCTACCAGGTCTGAATGGCTTCCTCCCCTGCCATCGGACCCAACTCACCACTAGGTGGTGATCAGTTGACAGCTCTGCACCTCTCTTTACCCGAGTATCCAAGACATACGGTCGCAGGTCTGATGACACGATAACAAAATCGATCATCGACCTGTGACCTAGGGTGTCCTGGTGCCAGGTGCACATATGGACACCCTTATGCTTGAACATGGTGTTCATTATGGACAAACTGTGGTTAGCACAGAAGTCCAATAACTGAATACCACTCGGGTTCAGATCGGGCAGGCCGTTCCTCCCAATCACCCCCCTCCAGGTTTCACTGTCATTGCCCACGTGCGCATTGAAGTCCCCCAGTAGGACAATGGAGTCTCCAAGAGGAGCACCCTTCAGCACCCCAGTCACAGACTCCAAAAAGGGTGGGTACTCTGAAACATCATTTGGTGCATAGGCACAAATGATGGTCAGGACCTGTTTCCCAACCCGAAGGCGCAGGGAAGCAACCCTTTCATCCACCGGGGAAAACTCCAATATAGAGGCAGCAAGGTGGGGTGATACAAGAATACCCACCCCTGCTCATCGCCTCTCACCCGGGGCAACTCCAGAAAAGGCCAAGCTCCAGCCCCTCTCCAGGAGACTGGTTCCGGAATCGGAGCTGTGTGTTGAGGTGAGGCCGACTATATCTAGCCGGTATCTCTCAACCTCGTACACCAGCTCAGGCTCCTTCCCCACCAGAGAGGTGACATTCCACATACTAAAAGTCAGTTTAGAAAGCTTGGGATCAGTCCGCAAAGGTCTCTGCCTTTGACCGCCACCTAATCCACATAGCACCGGACCCCCATGATCCCTCCTGCAGGTGGTGAGTCCACTGGAGGGCGGACCCATGTAACTCCTTCGGGCTGAGCCCGGCCGGGTCCCATGGGTGGAAACCCGGCCACCAGACGCTAGCCATCGAGCCCCTCCCCCAGGCCTGGCTCCAGGGTGGGACCCTGGTAACCCCATTCCGGGTGGGGTACACTGAATCCTTGATATAGAATTTATCATGAGAGTCTGTTGGATCGTTCTTAGTCTGGCCCTAAAATTTGGTGAATATCGGAATGTAAAAGCCCAAATAAAGCAGCCAGTAAGGGGATGAGCCTATTGAAGGGTGGAACCATGTGGCTCTTTTTCTACAGTATCAACTATGGATTAATGACAGAGGTGAGAACATGGATGTCTAGTGAGGTAACTCGACTTTAGTAGCCTTTTGGTAGCAGTGCATCTAAAATTGCGAGTGTTTCTTTCCTCAAATGTTTCATAGAAGAAAATTAACTATCCATCTTTGACACAGGCAAAAGTTTAAAACGGATGAAGTATTTCTTACAGTGTGGAGTGTGTGAAATAAGAGGCTGATTCATGGCAGATGGTTTATTACACACTTCACATCTCTCAAGCACAGAACAGAATGACACATTTCAGCAGGCACTCTTCTTTTACCCAAATCACTCCTCACAAGTTTCATGGCATTTCTCCACACACAACATGACATTTGCATTACACTGCATTCAACCCCCTACGTCCTTGACTCCTTCCTGCTATCTCACCAGGAACCTCCTAAGCATTGTTCTCCCATGCTTATCCACTGTCTCTTGTCTGAGATGCTAAATAATCTGACTCCCCCAAGGTGCTACACTCCCCCCCCCAGCATCTTAGAACAGTAGAACATCAGTCCACACGCCGTTTGGGCTTCCGTCTCCTCCCGTATCTGCTGTAACTGGGGTTTACTGCCTCCGTGGCGCTGCTGTGCCGGTGGGGGGCTGCTGGGAGTGTGTCTGACTGCGGGTGGGCCGTGACGAGGGGGGGGGGGGGGCACTTCGGTCTGTCCGTGTGGCTGCTCTGGTGAATCGTTTCCCTGGGGAGCTCTCCATGGGGGTCTTCCACGCCGAGGGGCCCTAGCCAACAGCACTTGTTCGTCTGCAACAATGAAAGCGGGTTTGAGTCTGTCTACGCCAAGACAACCTGACAACCTTGGTTCCAAGGTTGTCATAGCCAGGAGCGGCACTGGGGTTAAGTTCCCAGTGCTCATAAAATGCTCCTTATGGCGTGCGTCTCGAAAAGCCTCTGACAACTAAGTCCAACTCCTAGCCTGCCCGTGTGGTTTAGTCTCTAAGCCCGGCGGAACTGCTTTTACTAATAGGAGAAGGGGCGAGGGCGGATCTCTGGCGCCTTAAAACCAGATGCTTCGGGTAGATGGTGGCTCGTCAACCTGGGAAGGTAGCCCATCTAAGGGAAGGTAAACCCTGATTTCAAACCTCCGCTGCCTTGTGGCATACCCGGTCACGGGAAAGGCTTCGGGAGTCAACCCTGAGGAAAAATCTGGAGTCGGAGCCCCTAAGGCAGTTCTATGTTGTGCTCAACATCGTTCTGGCAGCTCCTGCAATGGCGCTGGTGCCAAACTGTAGCAGCCCTGCTGTTCCTTTGGATTCATCAGTGACGTGGAGAGGGGGGACATGCTGCATGGGCAACATCTTGTCCTCCATATCTTCCTGCCCAGGCTTGAATCCTACCAACGCCCAACGCTGGAAGGTAGAACACCGGATCACTGGAGAGGACACTCCAGCTTCGCCTTTGGCGTAGACAAAACACGGGGAATGACAGTTACCAGTTATAAGCCACCGCTCAATTGACGTAGAGCGCGGCGCCAGGGGTTATTCCCGACGGTGGGAGGGATCATCGGATCTCACTGGACAGCTACCACCCGCCTCAAGCTGGGCAGCCCCCAGCCAATAAGGTGTTGTCCCGCCACAGCTTGCTTTCCTCATTGGGTGCATGGGGATGAGGAAAATTCCGAACAGCAGGCTGAGAACCTTTGCACCAGGCAAGACAATAAAACAAAAGAGACCAACTCTAAAACTGGGAACTTGGAACGTCCGCACTATGATGACAGGACTCGCTGCTAACCTCAAGGACATCAACGACACCAGGAAGACTGCCATCATCAATAATGAGCTGAAGAGACTGGGAGTGGATATCGCCACTCTCCAGGAAACACGGTTGGCTGACGCAGGCACACTGAGAGAGAAGGACTACACATTCTACTGGCAGGGAAAGGGCAGCGACGAACACAGGGAACACGGAGTGGGCTTCGCAGTGAAGAACACCTTGCTGAAGATGGTGGAACCAAGCAGCACTGGCTCTGCACGGCTCCTCACCCTCCGCCTGAACACCACTCAAGGCCCAGTCACCCTCGTCAGTGTGTATGCCCCAACACTGACAGCCACACCAGAGGCAAAAGACGAGTTCTATGAGAATCTCGCAACAACTGTCAGGATCATCCCCAACTCTGAACAACTCATTCTCCTTGGAGACTTCAATGCCAGAGTGGGTGCTGACCACGACTCCTGGCCCTCCTGTCTTGGACCTTTTGGCGTGGGCAGAATGAATGACAACGGACAGCGGCTGCTCGAGTTCTGCACATATCACGATCTGTGCATCACAAACTCGTTCTTCAAGACCAAGCCCCAACACAAGGTTTCCTGGCAACATCCGCGCTCAAAGCACTGGCACCAGCTGGACTTGATCCTGACCAGGCGCACCTCACTGAAGAACGTGCTAATCACCCGTTCGTTCCAGAGTGCAGATTGCGACACAGACCATTCATTGGTGTGTTGCAAGGTCAAGCTGCAGCTGAAGAAATTCCATCATGCTAGACAACCTGGAAAGGCACGGATTGACACCAGCAAGATGGCTCAACCAGAACTTGTTGAGCAGTTTGCCTCCACCATTGAGAAGGAACTTGGTGTACCATAAGAAGTAGAATCTGCAAAGCAGAAGTGGGAAGAGCTGCGAAACAACATCCACCATACAGCCTTGGCTACCTTTGGGAGGAAGACCTCAAAGTCACAGGACTGGTTTGATGCCAAGCTGACCGAGATGACCCCCGTCATTGAAGCCAAGCGCTCAGCACTTGCTGAGTACAAGAAGCACCCAAACGAGAAGAATCTCCAGATTCTCAGGGCTACGAGAAGCAAAGTTCAGCAGACTGCTCGGCGCTGTGCCAACGAGTACTGGACTCAGCTCAGCCAAGACATTCAAACCGCTGCCATAACAGGGAACATCCGTGGTATGTACGATGGCATCAAGAAAGCACTTGGTCCGGCTCAGAGCAAGACGGCCCCCCTCAAATCCTCCACTGGGGAGATGATCACAGAAAAGAACAAGCAGATGGAGAGATGGGTGGAACACTACTCCGACCTCTACTCCAGACAGAACACCGTGACACCGTCAGCCCTTGATGCCATCGACTGCCTGCCATCCATGGACGAACTTGATGCTGAGCCAACCATTGACGAACTCAGCAAGGCCATTGATAGCTTGGCCGATGGCAAGGCACCCGGCAATGACGGCATACCCCCTGACCTGATCAAGCACTGCAAGACCGCCCTACTGCTGCCATTGCATGACGTCCTCTGCCAGTGTTGGAAGGAATGTGCCGTACCACAGGACATGAGGGACGCCAAGATCATCACCCTCTACAAAAACAAAGGGGAGAGAAGCGACTGCAACAACTACAGGGGCATCTCCCTCCTCAGCATTGTTGGCAAAGTCTACACACGAGTTGTTCTCGTTCGTCTACAGAAGCTTGCCGAACGTGTCTACCCTGAGTCTCAGTGTGGCTTCCGCGCTGAGCGATCGACGGTAGACATGATATTCTCCATCCGCCAACTCCAGGAGAAATGCAGAGAACAGAACATGCCCCTGTACGTCGCCTTCATCGACCTCACCAAAGCATTCGATCTGGTCAGCAGAGAGGGCCTTTTCAAGATCCTGCCAAAGATAGGATGCCCACCAAAGTTGCAAAGCCTCAATGAATCATTTCACACCAACATGCAGGGGATAGTGCAGCACGATGGCAACGTCTCAGAGCCATTCAATATACGCAGCGGAGTGAAACAGGGCTGTGTACTTGCGCCAACCCTCTTTGGGATTTTCTTTGCTATGCTCCTGAGGCATGCCTTCAGCACAGCAACAGAGGGAATCTACCTGCACACAAGATCTGACGGCAGGCTTTTCAACCTCGCCCGCCTGAAAGCCAGAACCAAAGTACGCGAGGCTCTAATCAGAGACATGCTGTTCGCAGACGATGCTGCACTCACAACCCACACACAGAAGGAGCTTCAGACCCTGATGGACCGCTTCTCCCAGGCATGCAAGGACTTCGGGCTTACCATCAGCCTGAAGAAGACTAACGTCTTGGCGCAAGGCACAGAAGCACCACCAACCATCACCATCGACGACTACGAGCTGGAGGTCGTGAATCAGTTCACATACCTGGGGTCCACGATCAGCAACAACCTCTCCCTTGATACAGAGATCAACAAGAGGATTGGAAAATCAGCCTTCACACTCGCTCGCCTCACCACACGAGTGTGGGAGAATCCCAAACTCTCTGTCAAGACGAAGATGGCAGTGTACAACGCCTGCATCATCAGCACACTGCTCTATGGGAGTGAGACATGGACAACATATGCCCGGCAGGAAAAGAGACTGAACTCCTTCCACTTGCGCTGCATTCGCCACATCCTGGACATATCCTGGCAGGACAAAGTGCCCAACACAGAAGTTCTGTCCCGCGCCGGCCTTCCCTCCATGTTCACTCTACTCAGGCAGCGCAGGCTCTGCTGGCTAGGCCACGTTCACCATATGGAAGATGGCAGAATCCCCAAAGACGTCCTCTACGGAGAACTGGCAACTGGCAGGAGAGACATTGGCCGCCCACAGCTGCGCTTTAGAGACGTCTGCAAGAGAGGCATGAAGGCCCTGAAGATCAACACAGAGTGCTGGGAGGACCTTGCAACAGACCGCTCCAAATGGAGAGGCACCCTGACCAGACAGCTCAAGGCGGGTGAAGAGAGACTGACTGCTGCAGCAGATGAAAAAAGGACCCGCAGGAAGAACCGCCACAGACCCAGCAGCACGGAGACCACCCACAAGTGCGACCTGTGTGACAGGGACTGCCATTCGCGCATCGGCCTGTTCAGCCACAGGCGGTGCTGTTCCAGCAGAATAGACGTTTAGGATTCTCTTCCATGGTCATCATAGACCGACGGAGGCTGACGATGACGATGCCAATTTTCTCCTGCCTACCCCCCAAGTCTAGCAAAAAATGCTTATCCCCTGTTTCCAACACTCTGAACGGTCCATCATAGGGTGGGCGCAATGGAGGGCGCTGGGCGTTGTGTCTGACGAACACGAACTCCGCGCTCTTCAAAGTTTTAGGCACAAAAACACGCGGAAAACAGTGGTGGGCAGGGCCCGGCAGTGTGCCTGTGTTTGCGCTACGTTGCAAAAGCTGAGACGGTAAGCTGCCCAGCGCGGGATTATCTGGTAGAAATTCCCCGGGCAGCCGTAGGGGCTGCGCAAAAACCAGCTCTGCTGGGGAAGCTTCCAGATCCTCTTTTGGTGCGGAGCGCAACCCCAATAAAACCCACGGCAACCTGTCTACCCAATTTTTTTTTGTTACTTGTTTTGTACCCGTAGGTAGATTTGTTTTGCAGTCTGGTGACAAGCCACCAGCTGCCGGTCGCTGTGTGCGCAAGCGCCCCATGTCCCTACAATTTGCATCCGTCAGTGAAGCCCTGAGCGCTGCTTTCAGTGATCTATGAAAACGCTCGCATAAACCATTGGCCTGTGGGTTGTATGCGGTTGTGCGGTGAATTGTAACACCCAGGCTGCGGGCCATCGCGGACCAGAGTTCGGAAACAAATTGAGGGCCCCTGTCGGATGTAATGTCCGACGGGATGCCAAAACGCACCACCCATGCTGTTAAAAAAGCGCGTGCTACGTCTGCGGACGTGGATGCTGCTAGTGGGACTGCTTCTGGCTAGCGCGTGGTGCGGTCCATCACTGTCAGGAGGTGCGTGCACCCCTGTGATGGCGGGATGAGGCCCACGAGGTCCACGTGAACATAGTCAAACCTCTTAGCCGGTGCCCGAAACGGCACCAAGGGAGCCTTCGTGTGTCTGTGTACCTTGGCTCGTTGGCACACCACGCAGGCTGCAGCCCACTCTTTTACTTGTTTGCATAGGCTCGGCCACACAAACTTCTCTCCCACCATTTTGACCGATGCGCACACTCCTGGGTGCGCCAGAGTGTGAACTGACTCAAACACGCGGCGGCGCCACACGACCGGGACCACCGGACGCGGGCGTCCCGTGGAGACATTGCAGATTGGGGGAGTGGGGGGGTGACATCTTGCAGCACCCTGCTCTCCAGCCTTAACCCTGTTGGTCCAGACTGGAGCACGCGCACGTCTGCATCGCTAATCTGGTCCGCGGCCATGGCTGCGTAATCTATCCCCACATAGACCAGGGCCACCATGGCACGTGAGAGGCAGTCCGCCACCACATTCAGTTTACCCGACACATGCTGAATATCGGTAGTAAACTCTGAGACCAGCTGTCTCTGCTGCCGGCCTGACCACGGTTCTGAAACCTTGGCCATCGCGAATGTTAGCGGCTTGTGGTCCACGAACGCGGTGAAGTTGCGCTCTTCCAGCCAGAACTGGAAGTGGCGTATGGCCAGGTGGAGAGCCAGTAACTCCCTGTCAAATGCGCTGTATTTACGTTTGCTGTCACGCAAAGTTCTGCTGAAAAAGGCGAGCGGCTGCCAAGCCCCGGTGACGCGCTGCTCTACGACAGCCCCTATGGCCACGTCTGAAGCGTCGGTGGTGAGCGCTATCCGGGCCGCCGGGTCCGGATGCGCCAGCAGTGTGGCGTTTGCCAGGGCTGCTTTAACCTCTGAGAACGCCCGCTCTCGCTCCGGGGTCCTTTCGACCCTATCCGCGGGTTTCTGTCTCTTGAGCGCGGCGTACAATGGTTGCATGAGCTGCGCTGCTCGGGGAAGGAAACGGTTATAAAAGTTCACCATCCCCAAAAATTCCTGCAGCGCCCTGACCGTCTGAGGCCAGGGGAAATCCGCCAAGGCACGCACTTTGTCGGGCAGCGGGATCGCTCCTTCCGGAGAGACGCGGTGCCCCAAAAAATCAATCTCCATCACGCCGAACTGGCATTTCGCCAGGTTGATTATTAACCTGTGCTCCTCCAACCTCTGGAAAACCGTCGTGAGGTGGGTTTCGTGTTCGTCTTCGGACGCACTGGCTACCAGGATATCGTCCAGGTAGACGAACACAAACGGGAGATCGCGCAGCACTGCATCCATCATGCGTTGGAATGTCTGTGTCGCTCCTTTTAACCCGAATGGCATGTGCAGGAACTCAAATAGACCGAACGGAGTTATTACCGCTGTTTTGGGTACATCCTCCGCGCGCACTGGGACTTGATGGTAACTGAGGACCAGGTCTATTTTGGAAAAAATGCGCGCTCCGTCGAGGTGATCGGAAAAATCCTGTATGTGGGGAATCGGGTAGCGGTTGTGCGCTGTGGCGTTGTTCAACCTGCGGAAATCACCACACGGTCGCCACGATCCCTCAGCCTTAGGGACCATGTGCAGCGGGGATGCCCATGGGCTGTTCGAACGCCTGATAATGCCCAACCTTTCCAGGTTGGTGAACTCCTCGCGCGCTATGGCCAGTTTAGCTGCGTCCAAGCGCCGAGGTCTTGCAAAAACGGGCGGCCCGGTGGTGGTGATAAAGTGCTCCACCCCGTGTTTAGCGATGGCCGCCGAAAACGTCGGGACCGTGAGTGATGGGAACTGAGTGAGCAGTGTGTGGAACTTACCGCCTGGAGCTGTGACGTTGGCCTGTGCTGTTGGCTGGGTCGCTCAAGCTATACAGGGGAGAGAGTCAAAGGGCAGTGCATTAGCCAGGCGCCTGTTAGCAACATCAACCAGTAAACCATGTGCACACAGAAAATCAGCCCCCAGGATATGGTAATTCAGTGCTGCTATGACAAAAGTCCACTCATATCTACGGCCGTGTAGAGATAAGATCAGTGTCCTCTCACCAAAGGTCTTAATTTCCGAGCCGTTTGCTGCCAACATCTCGGGACTGCTAGGTCCTGCCAGCCGGTCGGCGTAGGTTGGCAGGATGAAGCTCTTCTGGGCTCCGGTGTCCACGAGGAACCGCCTCCCCAAGCGTGCGTCCGTCAGGTAGAGCAGCTTGTTCTCTTCAACGAGGGTCGCAGCTGCTACCGACCGCCGGCCTCGGCGTTTTCCCGAGCGCTTGAATTTTTCACGGTGGCGCACATCTGCGTGCGTTCTCTCCGAAGCAGCGGTGGTAGAAACAGAGCGTGTCTCTCTGGCGCTCCTTGGCCCCCGCTGCTGCTACCGTTGGTGGCTCCTCGCCTCCTCTGGTCGTCTCGCTGGAGCTTCCTGACCGGGCCGGCTCTGGGGCTCTTGCCTCGTGTTCCATAATACGTCTTGGGTCACCAGTGTGGAGTGTGTGAAATAAGAGGCTTATTTATGGCAGACGGTTTATTACACACTTCACATCTCTCAAGCACAGAACAGAATGACACATTTCAGCAGGCACTCTTCTTTTACCCAAATCACTCCTCACAAGTTTCATGGCATTTCTCCACACACAACATGACATTTGCATTACACTGCATTCAACCCCCTACGTCCTTGACTCCTTCCTGCTATCTCGCCAGGAACCTCCTTAGCATTGTTCCCCCATGCTTATCCACTGTCTCTTGTCTGAGATGCTAAATAATCTGACTCCCCCAAGGTGCTACAACAGCAAATATTTCATGGAAGAAAGTTAACTATCCATCTTTGACACGGGCAAAGGTCTTAAATGGATGGCCCAACGCTGAGAGACATTGAACATCGAGGTACGGCTAGTTTATTTAGCCAAGCAGCACACACATATGTCAATCATTTGTTGTGGCTCTGGTGGTTACGCCCCCTTCACACTTCTACTGCATGGCTCCAAGCTGCAGAGGCACCACATGCCCCAGCATGAAAAGACACCTCAGTGAACATGTACTGCAGACTTTGGCTGCAACAAACTTGTCCTTAACTTCCAAACAACCATTTGTTGGTTGGTGTAAAACAGGAGCACGTTAGTTAGCTAGTATAGAATAAATTTCCCACCATGAATATTGTTATTGCTGCTTTGTTTTCAATATATCAGACCAAGTTTATTGTTGAAGTGCTATGTTGGTCCATTCAAAAATTGTCAAACACCCACCTTTCACTAGATGAGTCATCCAGACAGGAGAAGCCCCACATTTGCACATCGTTAGGGAAAGTACAGGATGTCACTGGAGAGCCATCGAACATTTCACCCACCAAGCATGTGATATTCAGAAGCTTTCCCCATCCATGAAAAACACCACAGTGAACAAAGACAATCCAAGCTCGTGAGTTTCTTTGTTTACTTTATTTTTTTTTTTTTGTAACTTAGATTTTTATTCATTTTTCATCATATATATTGCATTCAGATCACAGTCTACATTTAAAAACAAAGGGGCTAGAGTAAGAAAGAAAAAAAAAAAAGAAAAAGGAAAAAAAAAGGGGGGGGACAAATGTTGGAGCATCAAGTTTTTAGTTTCCATCTCTTAATTCTTCTGGTTTTTCCAGCGTCTTTGGTTATTCTTTTTATTTCTGTCTCGTTGTTGCACTTTGTAGTGTGTCCATTTCCGCCATTTTTTTCCCCATAGTCCTTCTTGCATTCTTTGTCGATATGTTAGTTTTTCCATCACACGTATGTCCTCAACAATGTCAGTCCATTGCTCTTGGTCAGGAAGAACTTCTGAGCGCCATTTTTTTGTGATTGTTTTTTTTTACATGCAATCAACAAGATTTTAACTAGATATCTGTCCTCAGCCTGTATTACATTGTCTCTTTTAAGATCACATAAGTACATCAGGTTACAGTTCATTGGTATATTATATCCTAATATCCTCTGTATTGTCACATGTATAGATTTCCAGAATGATGAGATTTTGCTGCATTTCCAAAACATATGTGAGTGGTCTGCATTTTGAGCCCCACATCCCCTCCAGCATAAAGATTGGGTATTTGTATATTTTCCTTGAATCTGTGGTGTAATGAAAAAGCGAATCAGGTTTTTCCATCCAAATTCCCTCCATGTCCTTGAATTTGTTGATGTGTGTTGTGTTTTCCATATTTCCTGCCAGCTTTCTTCTGTTATGTTTAAATTTAGCTCTTTCTCCCATTTCTCCTTTATATAGTTACTTGAATGATTGTTTGCCATAAGTTTCTGATATAGCTTTGAAATAATTCTTATTTTATTTCCTGTATATGAGCTTAAAATGAATTGTATAATCTCGCTCACATCTGTTTGGAGGTTATGCCTAATCTTCTTCAAATAATAGTCTCTTATCTGCAGATATCTGAAGAATTCCGATCTTTCTAGTTTAAATTTTCTCCTGATGTTTACAAAGCTCCTGAGATCTTTTTTTCCGATATTGCCCCATGCTGTGATTCCCTTGTTCACCAGATTTTTGTATCCCCTATCTTGTTTTGCCGGTTCAAACTGACTGTCAAATGCTACCCATTTCAATAGTTTTATGTCTTCCTTTATATTATACTTTTGTACTATTTTATACCACAGTTCCAAAGTAAATTTAGTGATTGGGTCTATTTGTTTGATTTGCTTATATGTATCTTTATCTCCTATTATGCTTTGTACTGGGAGTCCCTCAATTTCCTTTTCCATTTCTTTCCATTTTGCCTCATATCCCTCGTCGCACCAACATATGATATATCTTATTTGTGCTGAGTAGTAATATTCCTTTAAACTCGGTAGGCCCATGCCTCCTTTCTCTTTTGGTAACTGGAGAGTTTTATATTTCACTTTTGGCTTTTTACCTCCCCAAACAAATCTCGATATCATCCTGTCCCACTTTGAGAACTGGGCATCTGGAATCTCTGTTGGTAGAGCCTGGAAGAGGTAAAGTAATCTAGGTTGTATGCTGATGTTGACTGTCTCAATTTTTGAATTCAGATCCATATTTAAGATTGACCATCTATCAATATCTTTTTTTATTTCTTGTTCCAACCTATCATAGTTTGCTTTATAGATTTTGCTTAGATCTTTAGGTATGTTCACTCCAAGGTATTTTATTTCTTTTTGTTTCCAGTTTAGTTTGATCTTATCAGTTATCTGGTTTAGAGGGTTATAGTGGAATGTCAGTATTTGTGTTTTTGTTATGTTTATCTTGTATCCTGATAATTTTCCAAAATTTTCTATCAAGTTCATCATTTCCATTATTGATTCATCTGGTTGTTCAAGGTAAACTATAATATCGTCTGCAAATAGCCCAATCTTGTGTTCCGCCCCCTTTATTGTTACACCTTTTAATTTCTTATTTTGTCGTATCGCTTGAGCCAGTGGCTCTATGAACAGAGCAAACAAGGTGGGCGATAAGCAGCATCCCTGCCTAGTTGATCTTTGTATATTTACTTTGTCTGTTAAGCTACCGTTTATCTTGATTCTTGCCACAGGTTCTTGATACAGCGTCCATATGCATTGTACTGATTTTTCGTTAAATCCAAAGCGTTCCAGCACACTATATAGGAATTTCCAGTTAACCCTGTCAAATGCTTTTTCTGCGTCTAAACTCATTATTACTGCGCTTTTCTTTTCTTTATGTATTTGATTAATTATATGTATTGTTCTCCTGATATTGTCATGTGTTTGGCGTCCCTCTATGAAACCAGTTTGATCATCTTCTATCAATTCCGTCAAGAATGTCTTTATTGATTGCGCCGGTTATGGCTGCCACGTAGGACGGACGTGTCTCGCTCTGCTCTGCTCCTGGAGAAAAAAAATCGGCAAATAACTCTCTCATTTGGGACAGAACGTATCCCAGCATTTGGGCGAGGATATGTCGGCGAAGCCTAAGGCTGGAAAACCAGGAAAAGGAAAAAGCGAGCCGCCGAAACAGTCCAAATTAACGGACTTTCAGGTCTGTGACGCAGCAAACAAAACTCCATATATGGCGGAGGAGGCTGGCGGCGGTGCGATGTCTGCGGGGAATGGCGCAGATGCGCTGATGGCTGCCATGAGTTCAATGAGAGCGGACTTTTCCTCTAGATTTGATGGGATTATGACAGCGTTGGAAGGAATAAGAAAGGAATTGGGTGACTGTGTAGAACGAACGGCGCAGATGGAGCTCCGTCTCGCTAGTGCTGAAGATGACGTCACCCGTCTTCAATTAAAGGTGCGCACTTTGGAAAAAAAAAATAAATCTCTGGAAGATAATATTTTGGATTTGGAATCTCGGTCGAGACAGAATAATTTGAGGCTGGTGGGTCTTCCAGAGGAATCAGAAGGTCGGGACGTATGTTCCTTTCTGGAAAAGTGGATTCCGGAGGTGCTGGGCAGCGAGGAGTTGCAATCAGCAGTGGTTCTGGAAAAAGCACATCGTATTGGCCCACGGAGAGACAAGGGACCGCCGAGGACCTTAATTATGAAGTTTCTTAGCAACAGAGACAGGATGAAGATCTTCAACGCTGCACGTGCTAAAGGAGAGATTAAACACCAGGACCAGCAGGTGCGGTTCTACCCAGATTTGGCCACAGGAATCCAGCAATTGAGGAAGCAGTTTGATCCCGTACGTAAGGAGCTGCGCAACCTTGGGATTCGTCATGGTGTAATCTATCCTGCGAGACTGCTGACCACGTATGAGGGCAGAACCCACATCTTCAAGACCCCAGAGGAGGCGCAGGAGTTCATCAAGAAGATCAAAGAAGAAGAAGAGACTGGTGGGAGCTAAGCATGAACAAAATATAAGGTAGAATAATTAAGCATTTGCACAGGCATCTGACTGACTTGAAGTAAATAGTAAGTTTACAAAATATAGATTGTATTATATATTAAAAAAACAAAACAAAAACAAAACAAACAAAAAAAAAAACTATGATGTACAAAGTTGTTAAAAATTTTGGAGTTAAGTTGGAAAACTACAGAGGAGAGTTAATGTTACGTCATTAAAAGCAGTAGAGTTAGGGTGATTGGGAGGATGAAGAAGGAGTGGCTTAGGCTGTTCCCCGTGGGTGTGGAACGGTCGATGGCTATATCGGGAGACAGAATTTTTCTTTTGATTTTGGGGGGTTTGCCACAAGTGTGGGAAGGGGAAATTTGTTTGTGTGTAGTTTGTAGGATGAATGTTCAACCACTCATGTTTTTGCTTCTCTGTATGAGCATGTTTACACTGCAAGGTAATCCTAAACTCTCTATTGATCATGGACCAAAGTGTTAATCTTAATTTAACTTCATGGAATTGCAGAGGTCTACAAAATTTAAAAAAACTTAAACAAGTTATGAATAAAATAAAGGACATGGGTTCAAGAATTGTGTTTTTACAAGAAACTCATCTGATAGAGGAGGATGTTAAAAGAATTAGGAGTAGATGGCAGGGAAGTGTATTCACCTCTTCATTTTCATCCCGAGCCAGGGGAGTTATGACTCTCATACATAAATCAGTTCCTTTTCAGGTGAAAAATGTAATTGGAGACAAACTTGGAAGATATGTAATCATTCAAGGTTCTTTGCTATTAGAAAATATAAATCTTGTGAACTTATATGGTCCCAATATAGATGATCAGAAGTTCTTTGCTAATTTATTTCTCATCTTATCATCACTTACAGGGCAACATATAATAGCAGGGGATTTTAATTGTACATTGAATCCAGGTGTGGATAGATCAACAGGACTGGATTGTACGCACATTGGATGTAGGATGACTATTAATCATTTTATGAAAGAATTGAGATTGTTAGATATATGGAGAGAAATGAAACCACAAGTTAAAGCCTATTCTTGTTATTCCAGTACCTACAAGACATTCTCACGTATTGATTATTTTTTGATTTCCACAGAATTAAGGTCCAAGATTCAAAACTGCTTTTATGATAACATCGTGATTTCTGATCATGCACCCTGTTGTCTAATATATGTAGATAAAAAATTGACAAAGGAATCAGGTAGATGGCAATTTCAGCATAAATGGCTTCAGGATGAGGAATTTGTCAAGTATATAGAAAAACAGATAGACGAGTTCTTTGACATCAATACTACACAAACATCAGCATGTGTAAAGTGGGAGGCTTTCAAAGCTTTTATTAGGGGACATATTATTAGTTATACAGGATCAAAATCTAAGAAGACTCGAGAGGAGAGAGCTAAATTGGAACATAAAATAAAAAGTCTTCAGGAAAAAGTGTATGCAGGAAGTGACCCAAGGTTGGAGAATGAATTACTGATTTTGAGAGCTGAATACGACAAAAAATCAGCGAATAGAGCTGCCTCGAGTCTTCTAAGATTGAAACAATCTTTTTATGAACAAGGTGAAAAATCAGGAAAATTATTAGCATGGCAGATTAAACAATTGGAAATTAAAACACCAATTACCAGTATTATAAGTAACGGACAGGTAGTTATAGATCCTTTAGAAATTAATAGAGCCTTTAGAGATTACTATGAAAAATTATATGATACCAAAAATGAACCTGATTTAACAAAACTAAATGGGTTTTTGAACGAACTATCTATACCGTGTATTCCAAATGAAAACAGGGAGATATTGGAGTCTAAAATTAGTCAAGAAGAAGTTGGGCTAGCCATTGATAATATGAAATCAGGAAAAAGTGCAGGACCAGATGGTCTTCCAGTTGACCTTAATAAAAAATTCAAGAATAAATTAATAAAACCTTTTTTGGAAATGGTTTTAGAAGCATTTCAAAATAATAATTTACCATCATACATAAATAATGCCTTAATTATACTGCTGCCAAAACCAGGTAAGCCCTCTAATAAATGTGAAAATATGAGACCAATAAGCCTATTAAACGCCGACCTTAAGATAATCTGTAAAATTTTAGCAAGACGAATACAAGAAATTTTACCAAATATTATTAATCGAGATCAGAATGGCTTTATAAAGGGTAGACAAGGCTTCCATAATGTAAGAAGACTATTTAATATTATTTATTTTAATAAAGAAGCACCGGATACAGCTCTCCTATCATTGGACGCCGAAAAGGCCTTTGATAGAGTTGAATGGCCCTTTCTTTTTGAAGTCCTACAAAGGTTTGGACTTGGAAATAATTTCATAAAATGGGTTCAAATAATATACAATAATGCTACAGCAGAAATCCTAACAAATAACAATATTTCAAAACCAATAAAAATCAATAGAGGATGTCGACAAGGCTGTCCACTTTCACCTTTACTGTTTACTATGGCAATTGAACCTTTAGCGATAGCGATACGTTTACATTCACAAATATATGGAATTAAAGTTGGACCAACAGAACATAAAATCTCCCTGTACGCCGATGATATAATTTTGTTTATGTCGAATCTAAAAAAATCAATTCCAACCTTGTTGAATTTAATAAAGAATTTTGGGGAAATATCAGGATATAAAATAAATAAAACTAAATCTTCAATATTAATGCTAAATGAGACCCAGAGAAATTACCCAGCCCCTGAGGTAAATCAATTCAATGTTGTAAATCAGTTTAAATATTTAGGAATCCAAATTATGCCTAAGCTAGAATCAGTCGCCAGTGTCAACTATGAAGCCTTAATGTCAGATATCAATGAGTTAACTCAGAGATGGATGTCACTACCAATGTCGATGATCGGGAGAATCAATATACTTAAAAGTAATATTTTACCTAAAATACTTTATTTATTTCAATACATTCCCTTATCACCACCTTTAGATCTATTTTCAAGAATAAAAAAAAAGTTAGTGGAATTTATATGGAACAACAGGAGGGCTAGATTACGTTTGTCTTTATTATATTTACCATTTGATCGTGGAGGTCTGAAATGTCCAAATTTTATGTTGTATTATTGGTCGGCACAACTGAGGTCTATGACATATTATTTTTCATCAAATGATCTCCCTCACTGGACTGAAATGGAATCATACAATTTACCTTTACCTCTTCCCATATTCATATACTCAGATTCGGCAAAAAAATTACAAAAACAAGTTAAAAATCCATTTGTAAAGCATATGATCAAAATATGGTGTGAAGCTAAAAACTATTTAAAAGAACCACAGTTATTGTCACAATTTAGTCCAATATGGGGTAATCAATATTTTAAACCAGGGAGAGCGGACGCTGTATTTAAAGTATGGAATTTAAAAGGGATACAAAAGATTCAGGATTTATATTTGCCATGTGCAGACAACATAATGTCTTTTGAAGAGCTGAGGATCAAATTTAATCTCAATAGAACACATTTTTTTTAAATATCTTCAACTTAGAAACTTTATTCGATCAAATCAAAATAAAGCTCTCACTCGACCTATTTATTCATCCTTGGAAAAAATGATGATGAAAGATAGTAAAAGAAAGGGTATTATTTCAGAGTTTTATAACTCACTGACACTATCTTCAAGTGAAAATTCACTGAAAAGATTAAACTACTGGAAAGAAGATCTGCAAATTGAAATTTCAGAGGAACAATGGGAATTGGCTTGTACAGAAGCTCAAACCAAATCAATAAATGCACGCCTTAAATTGATACATTTCAAATGGTTAATGCGGATGTATGTTACACCGGAGGAGTTAAATAGATATAACAAAAATATACCAGATACATGCACAAAATGCATGGAAAGTAAAGGAACCCTATTTCATTGTTTATGGGAATGTAGATTAATAAGAATGTTTTGGGAAGAGGTGAGGGTAACAATTGAAAAAATAATCTCAAAACAAATCATATTGAATCCTAAACTGTTTTTGTTGGGTCTGTACCCAGAAAAGCATAATTTTAATAAAAGTGAAAGAACATTCATAGACCTCAGTTTGCTTAATGCCACAAAATGTATTGCACTATTATGGAAAAAGACTCATAGACCAGATGTGACTCAGTGGTTAAGACAGATGTTAACAAACCTTCCATTAGAAAGAATAACATATATACTGAAATCAAAGGAAATTGTGTTTGAGAATATATGGAGACCTTTTATTGATTATGTAAAAAATTTAAACATAACTCTTGAAGAAGAAGGTGAATGATGTGTGTGGACCTTGTAAATTCCAAACTGGTGAACATAATATGTATACTAATATATTGGATTGTCTAGACTAAACAGAGGAGCATTGTTGAAGACTTGATTTTGTTGGTGGTTGTTGGTGTTTTTAGGGCTTTTTTTTTTTTTTTTTTGTAGTACTTTAGTGTTAGTGTTTGATTGTTTGTATCATGTTTGTTAAAAAAAAAAAAAGGTTCAATAAAGATATTGTGGAAAAAAAAAGAATGTCTTTATTCGTTTACATATAATTGTTGTATATATTTTATAATCCCCATTTAATAAAGAGATTGGTCTATAGTTTCCGCATTGTTCTCCATCTTTCCCTGGCTTTAAAATAACTGAAATAATGGCTTCGTTCCATGATGGAGGTATTTTATTGTTGTTCAACGTCCAATTAAATGACTTTAGGAGCTGTGGCGTGAGTTCTTCTATAAACAGTTTATAAAACTCAGAAGGGTATCCATCACTACCTGGTGATTTACCATTTTTAAGTGACTTAATCACATCTCTGATCTCTTGTGTTGTTATTTCTGCTGTTAGCTTTTCATTTTGTTGATTTCCTATTGATGGCAAGTCCAATGTGCATAGAAATTTTTTAATATCTTTAGTATTTGTTTCTTCAGGTTGCGAGTATAGTTCTTGATAGAAATTATGGAATATTTCTTCGATGTTTTCTGGGTTAACTGTGGTTTTATTTGTGATGGGGTCTTTAATCTTATATACATTATTCATTGTTTGTTGTTTTCTTAACCGTTTTGCCAGCAGTTTTGTGGCTTTTGGTCCCGTTTCATAATATTTTTGCTTTAGATATCTATTTTTCCTTTCAATTTCATCTATTTGTGTTTCTTTTATCTTTATTTTTTCTTCTTTAATTTCTTGATATATTTTTGGGTCATTTGTGCTTTGATGTTTACGTTCTAATCCCCTCAGTCTCTCACATCTTTGTTCATATGCTTCCAGTTTAGACTTATTTGCTTTTCCTGTTTCAACAATTAATTTACCTCTTAACACGGCTTTTAGTGCATCCCATAGTATTGTTGGGTCCACTTCTTCATTGTCATTCTCTTGGATATATTCGTTTATGTTTACTTTTATTCTTTCTTTCATTTTATCATCATTTAACAGTCCTACATTAAGTTTCCATGTTGTTTGTCGTTTTCTATTGTTTAAATACAGTATATTTCCATGTATATAGGATTATGATCTGATATTTCTGCCCCTCCAATCCAACAATTTCTCACCCTGTGTCTGTCACCTTCATTCATAAGGAAGTAATCTATTCTAGAGTGTACTTTATGGACTGCTGAATAATGTGTATAGTCTTTTTCGAGTGGGTGCAGGTCCCTCCATATGTCTACCATACCCATTTCTGCCAGTGAGGTTCTTATGAACTTTGTTACATGTTTTTTTGTCTTCTTAACACTTGTTGTGTCAACTTCATGATCCATGACAGCATTTAAGTCTCCTCCACAAATTAGGACTCCTTCACTGTGTGTTGCTATGAGATCAAACAGATGTTGAAAAAAACCCTTGTCACTTTCTGGTGGGGCATAGATGTTCACTAATGTAATCTGCATACCATCTATTCTTCCCTTTATTATTACATACCTGCCTTCTTTATCCTGGATTTCCTGTTCACTTTCAAATTGTATTTTGTTTGAGATTAGTATCATAACCCCCCTTTTTGCTCCTCCCTTAAATGAACTGTAGTAGGAGTTCTTAGAGCCAAATCTCTTTAGTTTCACATGTTCTGTCTTGCTCAAATGTGTCTCTTGCATAAATATAATTTCGGCTTTTTCCTTCTTGAATTTTCTTATTATTCTTTCCCTTTTAACAGGTGAGTTCAGACCATTCACGTTTAGTGTCATTATCTTAAGATTTTTACCCATATTCATGTTTTTCCATTTTTTTTAACTTGTGCTCCTAACCCCTTTAACAACAAAACTAACACATATTTATATAAAAACACATTAAAAAATCTCGACCTCCGTACTTTGGGCCTTTCTTCTGCCCACTGGTCCCTGTTGGTGGGTGGAGGGAATGTCCTCACAGAGTGAAGGGCCCTCCCTAGACCTCTAGTTACTATCCAAGTAATAGTCATTAGTCTAGAAATGTCCAACAAATATCACTTAAACCTCTCCTAGCCGTCTGTTTCTCTTTTACCTTGTCTTCTTGGCCTTCATTTCTTCTGTGTCTTTCTTAATCTTTGTTACAATCTAGGCTTTCAGTTGAAAGCCTTGCAGTTTTTCCTGGGCCCGCTGCTCCACGTCTCCTCCCGTCTTTTGCCGCTCACTCGCCTCCACTCCAGCTGTCGTGATGCGTTCAGGGCCGCCGCTGCTCCAGCCGCTTCCTCCGGCACGTTCACCACAAGGCCCCGCTCCATCATGTCCCACGCTGCCTCTCTGGCTGTGTTGTATGTCTTCACGCCGTCCTCCCAATGAATCCTCATCTTCGTTAGCGGCGTTTGGAATCTAATTTTTTTCTCTTTCAGCGTTTTTTTAATGTTGGCATATTTCTTCCGCTGCTGCACAATTTCTGTCGGGTAGTCATGATCAAAGAATATCTGTTTGTCGCCGATTCGTATCTTTTTTTTCCACGCTTGTGTCAGGATTCTTTCCTTTATGTCATATTTCAGAAAGTTTACCACAACTGATCTGGGTGGAGAGTTTGGCTTTGGGTTCTGTGCCGAGGCTCTGTGCGCTCGTTGAATCTGCAGATCCGCTTCACCAGGCAGCTCCAGCTCTTTTTTTAAGAACTGATCCATGAATTTCGTCATCGAGTTGCCTTCAATGCCCTCCGGGATCCCGAAGATGCGTATATTGCTCCGTCTGGACCTGCTCTCCAAGTCGGTTATTTTCTCCTGCATCCTCTGCGTTTGTGCCGTCAGGGTCTGTAGCTGTTCGCTTGCCTCGCTCTTCCAATCTTCCAGCTCCGATATTCGGGCCTGTGCTTCTGTCATACACGCCCGCTGAGAGCGCAGCTCCTCCATGTTTTCTGCTAGCTTGCGCTCCATTTCTCTTCGGAGGCCCATAATTTCCTCCTTAATCTCTTTTTTCAGCTCCTCCTTAAGAGCCGCTAAATCCTGTTGTAGTTGCCACTTGAAGTCTCTCAACTCTTTACTCAAACTGGCGAAGCCAATGTTCATGTTATCGAGCCTGGAGTCCTCCATTTTCTCTGCTGCAGTCACCTCGTTTTTTTGGGCCTCGTGTTCAGCGATTTCTCCTGCGTTGTTGAAGAGGAATTCTTTAATTTTACCCTGCTTTTGTCCGTGTGCCCGGCTCCTTCGTGTTTTCATCCCTTAGTTTATTGATCCGCTTATGTCGAGTTGGCCATTTACCGATGATTTTTAATCCGGCTAGGGAGAGCTCTCTGTTTAAGCGTTATGTCTCTCCGCCATCTTCCTACTTTATTTTTTTAATTAATATGATAAGAACAATGTAGAGAACATGATTTGGAAAATGTCTAAAAATTTAAAGAGAAAAATAATAATTACTTACATCTTTTTTTTTTTTTACATATAACTAAACAATCAGAGCTTTTCTTACTCATTCTTAAACATCTTGTGAAAAGAGCCTTTGTAATAAAATAGAGAACACAGTAAAGTCAGTAAATTCATGGAAAGTTAATGAACTAAGTTGCTAATTTTACAGTACATAAATTTTGATTATTAAAAAAATGAATAGCTAAATCCACTACTCACATAAAATTCCAAACTCTTTGAAAGGGAAAAACTCATGACGCATCGATCAATATATCGGCTTAACATCAGTATCAGCAGATATTTACCTTGGTGACTGATTTTGACTTTTACAAATATGATACTGGCAGTGACATCATTTTCTGCCCTGAATCAGGCAACGGTAGACTTCAGCTGCACAAGGTAGAAGGTGGTAAGTACCAATTCTTTGGTCTTTGGGATGACCTGGCTGGGGCTTGAACCCACAACCTTCCAGCTGCAGGGCGGATTCTCTTCCGCTACAGTTTTAGTAGACTACAGCTGCAAATTTATAAAACATCAGAGACTGGAGCATTTTAAAGGACTGCAGTTCAGTTTTCTTTACAATGCAAATTTCTTGGCCAATACCAAAACAATCAAAAATAATACACTGGCAAATCTATTATTTTTTACATCAGCTGATACAGGAACAGTATCCTCCAAGACTATTAAAATGAGGAAGTTTACAGTTCTGTTGAACATGTTACTAAAAATGTACCATGTATTTTCAAATTAAGTTGAGGTAGTTGTCTGACTTCCCTCTGGGAAAGTGTCTATATGCCAGTTAATCATCATTGTAAGACAAAAGAGATGTAAATAGGTGGGAAAATATGTGCATTAACAATATTGTATCACCAATCAGCAAAACTATTTTCAAAAAAGGCATATTGGTTATTGGGGAAAAAATAATTAAATGTTGTATCATGCATCCCTAGGCTAAACCTCTGGCTTTCAAGTTTTGACACTGTGAGCACGAACTCTGTTACGTGTTAAAACTGTGTTTGGGAGGATGACCAGTCTCACAGAGTGTGACATGAAATAAATTCATATGACCATCAGAGACTTTTAATCAGAAATGTACTTTTGACCTGTATGAATTTCTGCAGCCTTTTTTTTAAATTATAATTTTGGTTTAAATAATTAGGGATTTCAATCATTATTTTACAACAAAAAAAAAATCACATACAGTATCTCACATAAGTGAGTACACCCCTCACATTTTTGTAAATATATTGTTATATCTTTTCATGGGACAACACTGAAGATATGACACTTTGATACAATGTAAAGAAGTCAGTGTACAGCTTGTATAACAGTGTAAATTTGCTGTCCCCTCAAAATAACTCAGCACATAGCCATTAATGTCTAAACCACTGGCAACAAAAGTGAGTACACCCCTAAGTGAAAATGGTAAATGGTAAATGGGATTCACTTATATAGCGACTTTATTCTCATCTCTTGATGACCAAAGCGCTTTACAGATCCTGCTATCCACCCATTCACACACACATTCACACACTGTCAAAATGTCCAAATTGTGCCCAGTTAGCCATTTTCCCTCTCTGGTATCATGTGACTTCATGTGATTTCAATATCAACTGGTCTGATAATAAGGAAAAACAGAAACTGAAAAGCCTCATGACTAAATTTATGTCATGGGTGGCTCTCGCAAGCCACCATAAGATGCCACACAGTCACCAGTGAGTTCAGTGAGTTTTATTAACAGAGAAAATATAGTGATAACACAGTCTGCTGAGACAAAGACACTTTAGTCTACAAACAACAGGAGGTGTAAGGCTAACAGCTCACTACAGGTCCAGAGGAGGAGACGGTCAAGCACAGACAGACGAGGTAGTTGAAAATAATAATTACACGAGCTGCAAAGGCAGAGACTCACAGAGATCGATACACACCGGGAGGGGTAAGGCTATAAAGCCCACTTACTAGTTCCAGGGAACGACGGTCAAACCAAAAGCAGGCGTGGTATGAATTAGTCCAGGCATCCGTAGCATGACGGAGAGTGAACTGGGAAAGTGAACAGACACTGCTGCGAGGATGCGATCGCCAGCGTGGGTTAAAATAGCCTGAGAGCTAACGACCACAAATGCAGCACAGCTGTTGAGGGTTTGACAGCTGGGCAGAAGCCTCCCCGAGCACTATCACAATAAGAGTTCGGAGAGCTAGAATCATAACGCCGCTGTCAAACCCTAACAAGAATAACCCAAGCACCAAGGCATAGTGCTCAGGTCGTGACAGTAGGCCCTCCTCCCATGACGGGCTCCGAACGTCTTGTAACACCTACCCCCCCCCCCAACCACAGGGTGAGTGGGTTGAGGAACAGGCAAGGAGGGAACCAAACAAAACCTAACAAGACCTAAAACAGAAAGGGAAAAGAATACATCACCCGACATATCCAATCAATTTCCCCCCAGAACAATGACGAGAAAAAACAAACCCGAGGAAAAAAAACAAAACAAGACATGACTACAAGGAAAAAAACAATCATAAACAGCAAACAACACCTGACCCTGAAAGTTTTCCCACCGAGACCACAGACAACCCGTCTAACTCCAGTGTACATAACCTAGCCAAAGAAATACACCCAAACACACGGTAACTATAGAAACAAAACAAGAAATAAATGCAAACACATGACTCTGGAAAAAAGGAAAGAAATACATGACTGTAACTATGGAAACAAACACATGACTATGGAAAAAAGGAAAGAAATACATGATTGTAACTATGGAAACAAAACAAATAAATGCAAACATAACTATGGAAGAAAGGAAAGAAATACATAACTGTAACTATGGAAACAAACACATGACTATGGAAAAAAAAATGACTGTAACTATGGAAACAAAAGAAATACGTGCTAAACACGGTGACTATGAAAAAACAAAAAAAACACAAACGAAGCCAGAAATATATGCAAACACCCGGTAACTATGGACAAAACCCCCATACTATAGCACCTCAAGGAAAGAGGGGAGGACAAAACAACAAAGACAAAACTTGACCATAGCCCCTCAAAAAAGAAGAGGGGAGGACAGAACAAAAAAAAACAAAACCAGACTATGGATTGCAAAACACACATGAGGCAATGTAGATTGCTTTACCTGACTTAACTAGACTATGGATTACAAAACACATGAGGCAAACTAGATTGCTTTACATGACTTTGACAAAAACCTGACACCGTATGGGCCAAAACAAAAGATGATCGGCGGAGATCCAACGCCCTCCAGGCAGAGCTCCGGCGACCTCCCTGCCTCCGATGGCCCACGGATAGTCCCACAAAACAGTACATGATCAGGCGGCCTGCTCCAGTCCCAGGCCCCCAGAAACAAGTCCTCTGGTGGCCGAACCAGGCCACCCAGTAGCAGACACAGTTTATCGGGTGACCAACCCAAGACGCCGAACGCACAAAGCAGTTCCTCGGGTGGCCGACCCGCATCCCACAACCACCAGGACCGTGGAGGGATAGCATGCAGCCGCCCGCCTAATAAAGACCAGACATAAGAGCGCCAGTCTGCCAGACAAAACCCTCCAACGGCCCCCAGCTGGTGACTCCTAAGAGGGGAACAATCACGAAATTGGACCCCCTCGAATCCTGATTGGGTTGCAGCCGCACCTGCGCTGGACCCCCACTGGACCTCGTCGGACCCCGACTGGGTCAGGACGGACCCCGATTGGATCGCAGCCGCACCTGCGCTGGACCCCCACTGGACCTCGTCGGACCCCGACTGGGTCAGGACGGACCCCGACTGGGTCACCGCTGCCCACGCGTCAGACCCCGATTGGGTCACCTCGGCCCACGTATCGGACCCCGACTGGGTCACCTCGGCCCACGCGTCAGACCCCGACTGGGTCAGGACGGCCCACGCGTCGGACCCCGACTGGGTCAGGACGGACCCCAATTGGGTCACCGCTGCACCCACGTTGGACCCCGACTGGGTCACCTCGGCCCACGCGTCAGACCCCGACTGGGTCGGAACTGCGCCGGCGACGACCTCCATCCCCGAACCTGGAACCCCCAGCCCCGTGACCTTGACAGACTCCAGACTGGTAACGCTGTGGAGGGGCTCAGAGAACAGGAGAGGACTGGGATCAGTTCCACCGGCAGTGCCAGAGCACAGCGAGACGAGCTCGGGTGCAGCAGACGGCTGCCCCTCGCTCGCCTCCCCATGAGGCAGGCAAAAATGCTCTAACACACCACAAAGGTAAACAAAGAAGAGCACTTGCCTGCACTCGGGCTCTGGAGCCGTCCAGGACTTCGTTGATCCGGGTTCAGGTAGACGCTCGTCGTCGGGCTCCCACTCGGCTGCGTCGAGTGCCACAGCCGGCCTGATGAGGAAACACAGAGGCAGCAGGTTCAGTATAATTAGCTACAGCTGGAGAAGGAAACTCGGGGAGCTGCGAACCCCGAGCTTCACCCCCAGGAGTCAGACAAGACAGATCACTATGATTAATAGTAAAGTGAAATTGAACTTGCCTGTCTCCCGAAGGGAAGATGGTGCCAGCTGTAGAGGACGTTGCTCCTTCCCTCGCTCGCTGGATGGTAACACAGGACCCATGGACGGAGCTCACCGGCGCAGGACTCAGATCACTCTCAGCAGCTGGCTGATTGAGTGGGTCACTCCGGTGGCCCGGAACTGGATCCGCAACAGGAGCTTGCTGAAGACGTACTTGACCTCGGCGTCGGCGCTTCCGCCGGCCTCCCGGTGGTGCGAACTCCAGGACTGGATCAGGATCCGTAGGCCATGGACAGGAGTGCCTCTCCTCCTGCTTTACGTCACGTTCCTCCTCCAGCATCAGGAATATCTCGCGTTGCGCGACGATATCCTCCCTTCTCGCGTCGACTTCCGGGTGGTCAGCCCAGCAGGGAGAGAGATGACGAAGAACGTCTTCAGCAGCGTCTAGGTACCAGTGCATGCCGTGATGGTAGTCCAACAGGGAAGCGGAGATGAGCAACTCATCCACAACTTCCAGAACTCCCATCAGCTCGTAGCTCGGACTCCAAGCGCGGCCCCTCCACGACGGCATTCCTCACCCACACACACACAGTACCCAGACGGAAACAGCAACTGTCCAAAAACTCAAACTCACTGGTGAATTGCGTCTCGGGTTGGCGTCACTGTAAACGCCGTTTTGGCAGCAGTGTACTGTCATGGGTGGCTCTCGCGATCCACCATAAGACGCCACACAGTCACTAGTGAGTTCAGTGAGTTTTATTAACGGTGAAAATATAGTGATAACACAGTCTGCTGAGACAAAGACACTTTAGTCTACAAACAACAGGAGGTGTAAGGCTAACAGCTCACTACAGGTCCAGAGGAGGAGACGGTCAAGCACAGACAGACGAGGTAGTTGAAAATAATAATTACACGAGCTGCAAAGGCAGAGACTCACAGAGATCGATACACACCGGGAGGGGTAAGGCTATAAAGCACACTTACTAGTTCTGGGGAACGACGGTCAAACCAAAAGCAGGCGTGGTATGAATTAGTCCAGGCATCCGTAGCATGACGGAGAGTGAACTGGGAAAGTGAACAGACACTGCTGCGAGGATGCGATCGCCAGCGTGGGTTAAAATAGCCTGAGCGCTAACGACCACAAATGCAGCACAGCTGTTGAGGGTTTGACAGCTGGGCGGAAGCCTCCCTGAGCACTATCACAATAAGAGTTCGGAGAGCTAGAATCATAACGCCGCTGTCAAACCCTAACAAGAATAACCCAAGCACCAAGGCATAGTGCTCGGGTCATGACAATTTAATTACCAACAAATGATCAAAGGACCTACCAGGATAACCAAACAATCGAGAACACTTATTGACATGGTATTCGCCAATAAACCAGAACGAATAACCAGAACCTATAATCTTGTAACTGGTCTCTCAGATCATAACATGGTTCTTGCTGTCAGAAAACTCACTAAAAAGCGACTACAGTATTTTGGGGGAGTCGATATTGACAAATCAAATTTTATTATTCCCAAATCAAAAAATGAGGAGTTTGAACATTACTTAGAGAATCAAAATTGGGAGCAGCTCATGTCAATATATGAAGTAGATGATTGTTGTAATTTTATAACTGCAACAATTACAAAGTCCATAGAAAAATTTACAAAGCAAATTAAACGTATACAACAGAAGATTAACCTACCATGGTTAAATAATGAAATAAGAAAACTTATGAAGAGGCGAGACTCTGCATTGAAAACATCATTAACCTCTAAACTACAAAATGATCACCTTGTGTACAAAAGTTTAAGAAATAAAGTGGTACAAGAGCTGAGAAAATCAAAAGTATCTTATTACAATAAACTGATAGATCATGCAAAGGGTAACAACAGTTCCCTATGGAGGCATTTAAATAACTTAACTAATAAAAAAAAATGTTCAGAAGGGGGTAAAGGAACTTAGAATCAATGGCAAGACCGTCAGTGACAAGGCTACATTGGCAAATGAATTTAATTCATATTTTGTGGGCTCTGTGGAAGACTTAACAAAAAACTTTGTGCTGCCAAATGTGCTCAACAACACAAATTCAATACTTCCAACAGATTCTTTTCACATCGATGAGGTAAATGAGGAGTTAATTGCTGGTATTGTTAAAACACTGTCAAACTCAAAAACTAATGATATCTACAACATGAGCACCTCCTTTCTCAAAATGCACAGCAAAATATTAATCAAACCACTGACTCATCTCATTAATCTCTCCATTAGGTCTAGTACATTTCCATCTGGCTGGAAAAAAGCTGTCGTCATACCAGTTCATAAATCAGGCAGTAAAGACGATATATGCAATTACTGCCCAATCTCTATTTTACCAGTCCTGTCTAAGGTTCTTGAAAAAGTTGTAGCTACACAGCTGATAGACTATTTACAAGACAGTCAACTTCTTCATCCACATCAATTTGGTTTTAGACCAGGATACTCAACAGAAACAGCAAATTGTTGCCTTATTGAAAATGTCAAACAGTCCTTGGACAGGGGTAATGTGGTAGGAGCTGTTTTTCTAGATCTCAAAAAGGCTTTCGATACTGTAAACCACAGTTTACTTTTATCCAAAATGGTATCTTTTAACTTCTCTCCAGATACATTAGACTGGTTTGCATCTTAACTCCAGAATAGAGAACAGTGTGTAAAAGTTCACCAGGATAAATCCTCATTTTTAAACAACCGCATGGGTATCCCACAAGGGTCCATTCTTGGTCCTTTACTTTTCAGCATTTTTATTAATGACTTGCCGTTACACTGCTCAGCTGCAACATGCCAACTTTATGCAGATGATGCAGTTATTTACACAGCTGCCAAGACTCCAGCACAGGCGGCAGATGTACTGTCTAACAAGTATGGTTGATGTCCAAGAGTGGCTCCTCCAGAACCATCTATCGCTGAACCTTCAGAAAACAGTTTCAATGTGCTTTTCAATCAAAAAATGTAACCTGCAGCGTTTTAAAGGTAATATACATGATCATGACATCAGTTTAGTTACAGAATTCAAATACCTTGGCATTGTACTAGATCCTCAACTCAAATTTAATCTTCATATAAAGAAAATTTCAAAAACAGTAAAAAAAAATCTGAACTGCTTTAAATTAATTAGATATTACATACCTTACGAAGCAGCTGTACTGTATATGCATTCTATGGTTTTTTTTCTCATATATCATACTGTTTGACAGTCTGGGCTCAAGCAGCCCCTTCCACAATAAGACATATACAGTAGGTTCATTATATAATCAAACCCCAAAAATCTTGGACAAAAAGCCCATTAGGTGGCATCACTGTAATATTTTAAAAAAATACAACCTATTGAGTTTTGAGAGTTTCATTGACCTCTGTTTTCTGAAATTAACTTTCAAATGTTTCCATAAATCAGCACCCGAGCCACTTGCTGGTTTCATCCAAAGACAGGACAGCAGCAGAGCCACCAGGAGTTCTGTTAACAATAACTGTAAAATATTCCACCGCAGAACCACATTTGGACAAACAGCTTTCTCTATAAAGGGCAGTCACATCTGGAACACAATGCCAAATGAAATTAAAGTAATAACGGACTTTAAAACATTCACTAAAAAGGTTAAAAACTGGCTGAAAAATAAACAAGAATGTACCCATGTATCAAATGTTTGTCTGCAGGGTGAGAGTGAATGAAGGGAAGGAATGAATGTGTTTGTTTATAGTGAGTGACGAAGGGAGGGAGGCCTGAAATAGGCAAATGTGTGTCAGGTTGTTATATTTGTGTATTTATAATATTTATAATTGTGTATTTATAATGTATTTATAATCTTTTTTGCATTGATGTATGTGGTTATTGTGTATTCTGCTTTCATTTTTTTATCTTTTCCTTTCCTTTTTTTTTTCTTTTTACTTGTTTCTCCTTCTAAAGCCCTTCTAGGGACAAGAGTTGCAAATTACCTAATAGCTATGCACTCTTTGTGCAACACATCAGATTGATTGTCATTGAATAATTGTCTATGTTTATTGCACTGTCCCTGTCAAATAAACAAATCTATCTATCTATATTACATTTTCAATAAGTCCTTACAGACACAACATGTGCCTAAGATCTGGAAAGAAGCCGTGGTTGTTCCTGTTCCAAAATCCAGCTGTCCTAAAACGGTAAACGACTTTAGACCAGTTGCTTTGACTTCAATTTTAATGAAAATTTTTGAAAAACTGGTCAGATGTGAGGTCCTAAAGCAGACTGAGCATGCATTGGATCCTCTGCAGTTTGCCTATAGGCCTCACAGAGGAGTGGAGGATGCCACTGTCACTCTGTTTGACATGCTTTTTAAACATCTGGATTTTAATGGGACACACGCCAAGCTTTTATTTGTGGACTTTTCCTCCGCCTTTAATACAATCCAACCTCATATCTTAGTTGAAAGGCTCCTGCAACAATTTGATTTGAGCAGTAATCTGGTGGGTTGGATTCTGGAATTCTTAACCAACAGGACGCAGAAAGTAAGGGTCAATGGTACATTGTCTGACCTAAAGTGCTCTTCTACTGGCTCTCATCAGGGGTGTGTGTTGTCACCACTACTCTTCATCCTGTACACAAACATGTGTCGGAGCAGACATGACAACAGACACATTATAAAGTATGCTGATGACTCAGTTATTGTCAGTCTCCTCCAGGATGGTGAGAGTGGCCACGGCCCAGTAGTTGATGATTTTGTTCACTGGTGTGAGGATTCCTACCTGCAGCTGAATACGACAAAAACTAAAGATATGATTATTGACTTTAGGAGGAAAACTCCCAGGCACAAAGTCACCGTACTAAAAGGCCAGACCACCGAAAGTGTACAATCCTACAAATATCTTGGGACGATTATTGATAGTAATTTAAACTTTGAAGAGAACTGTGAAAGGGTGTGTAAAAAGGGTCAGCAACATTTGCATTGCTTGAAAAAACTTGCACACTTCCAAATTGACCGAACCATAATGACAATGTTTTATCGGGCTTTTATTGAATCTGTTTTATCCTTTTCTTTAGTGTCATGGTTTGGTCAGATAAAACTGAAACAGAGGAAATCCTTGGATCAGGTAGTTAGATGGTCCAATCGTTTGCTTGGTGAGTCACAGCTGAGCCTGACATCCCTGTACACCAGACAAGTACAGAGGATGGCTACCTCCATTTTAAATGATGACTTCCACCCTTTGCACTGCCACTTTGAGCTTCTTCCCTCAAGACGGAGGTTTGCTGTCCCAAAAAGTAAAACCCAGCACTACAAAAACAGCTTTGTTCCTGCTGCTGTCAAAGAGTTGAACATGCTGTAATATATTGCACATAATTTAGGTACCTATTTATTAACTCTATTTTATATTTACTTATTTTTGTAGGATGTTATTTGGGTTCTAAATATTTTATTGGGTTTTAGACATTTGAGTTTTTAACCTCTTTGACTAGTTTTTAACTTTTAATATGACCCTTCTCTCTTACCTCTGGTTTTTCTCCCATCTCTTTGTCTTTTTATACCCTGATTGATGGAGCCTTGAGTATTTTTATCATGTTTATAGTCAGCTTCATGTGTGCCTGTGTTTGTGTCTATGTTGAATGTAATTTGTGGCTTGTAAATATGGATGTCACCAGACTGCAAAACAAATCTACCTACGGGTACAAATAAAGTAACCTGAACCTGAACCTGAACCTGATTTTCACTTAGGGGTGTACTCACTTTTGTTGCCAGCGGTTTAGACATTAATGGCTGTGTGCTGAGTTATTTTGAGTGGACAGAAAATTTACACTGTCATACATGCTGTACACTGACTACTTTACATTGTATCAAAGTGTCATATCTTCAGTGTTGTCCCATGAAAAGCTATAACAAAATATTTACAAAAATGTGAGGGGTGTACTCACTTTTGTGAGATACTTTAAGATTTCAGACAACTCATGTGAGACTGCAAATGATTCCACTGTTTAAAACCTTTTACACATTTTTTGAATGAATGAATGAATCTTTATTTCGGACAGATTAAAAGTAAAGATTAAAAAAAGAAACAGAACAATATAACAAAGGGGGGGGGGAAATCCAACAAGGTCAAATCAAACAATAACTCCTCTGATTATACAGTTCAGCATAAGTTATCCGAAATGGGTGATGGCTGAAGCCGCAGCTTATATTGCCCACCCATGTTCCATCCAAGAATTCAAAAGAAAAACAAAACAAGAGCGATTACAATTCAGAACAAAGCTAAGACAAAACGTGACAAAAAAACTAAGCAACAACACAACACAGACTGGATATGACAATCCTTATGTGATTTTATATGTCATCTTGTATATATATTTGGAGTATTTCTTCCTTTAGTTTTTGTTTAAATTGTCCAAGCGTTGTACATGATTTTAATTCAGGTCCAAAATCGTTCCACAATCTGACTCCTTGCACTGAAACACAGTGTTGCTTTGTGGTAGTTCTCACTGAGGGTTTTTGAAATATACATGTTCCTCTGAAATGATATTGGTTCTCCCTTATTTGGAACAACTTTTGGATATTTGCGGGCAGTGATAGATTCTTTACTTTAAACATAATTACTGCAGTTTTAAAGTCAACCAGATCTTTCAACTTGAGAGCTTTTAATTTAAGAAAAAGTGGGTTTGTTGGTTCCCTGTAAGCAGCTTTGTTTATTATTCTAATAGCTCTCTTCTGAAGCATAAAGACTGGATATATGTTTGTTTTATATGTATTTCCCCATACTTCAGTACAATGTGTCATGTATGGGAGTATTAATGAATGATACAAAGTATATAATGTGGGTTGATTCAGCAAATTTTTCACTCTGTGTAGTATTGCAGTTGAGTTAGATATTTTACCTTTAATATAATTAATATGTGACTTCCAACACAGTTTATGATCAATTATTACTCCAAGAAATTTAGTTTCAGATATTCTTTCAATCTCTACACCATTTACGCTGAGTTTAGATACTAAGTTGTTGTGATGGTTGGTAAAAACTATAAATTTTGTCTTACTTAAATTGAGCGTTAATTTGTTTGACTCAAACCACAGTTTAAGCTTTCCTAATTCCTTTCCAAGTGTATCCAAAAGTTGTTCCAAATTGCTTCCACTGCATAATAAATTAGTGTCACTGGCAAACAATATTAAATCCATTTTTTCCGAGACTTTACATACTGTATATCATTTATATACATACTGAATAACAATGGCCCCAAAACTGAGCCCAGTGGGACTCCACAAGTAACCTTCAGTAACTGTGAGTTTTTGTTACCAACACATACATACTGATATCTGTTCTTTAAGTAACTACATAACCAGGACAGTGCTACCCCCCTAATACCACAATTTTGTAGTTTCTTTAATAACAAATTATGATCCACTGTATCAAATGCTTTTTTAAGATCCAGGAATACCCCAACTGAATACTCTTTATTTTCAACAGCAGTTGATATTGTTTCTATAAATTCCATTAGAGCAAATGCAGTTGTCCTCTTGTGTCTGAACCCATATTGCTGCTCACACAATAAATTATTCTTCATTATGAAGTTGTCAATTCTCTCACAGAATATTTTTTCAAGTATCTTGGAAAATTGCGGCAATAGTGAAATTGGTCTATAGTTTGAAAATTCCCCTCTGTCACCCGTCTTGTATACTGGAATTACTTTAGCTATTTTCATTGCATTGGGAAATATACCTGTTTGAAGAGACAGGTTACAAATATATGTACGTCAGTGGTTTCACTAAGCATTCAATAATAGTTTTGACTAAGAGCATGTCAATACCATCACAGTCCGTAGATGTTTTACTTTTAAACAATTTAACAATTTCAATGACCTCTCTCTTGTCTGTGTTCTTTATGAAAATGGAGTCTTTTATAAGATAAGATAAGATAAGCCTTTATTAGTCCCACAACGGGGAAATTCCAGGATTGCAACAGCACAGGGATAGCAACACTCAGAGCAACAATCAGAAGGCAAGAAAAAAAACAAGCAAGCAAGAGCAGCTAATATACATATGTACATATTACTATAAAATATATATATACACACACACACACACACAGACACACAGTGCAGAGCATTGTAGCTGGATGGAATAAATATATGAATATATGAACACACAGTGCAGAGCATTGTAGCTAGATGGAATAAATATGTAAATATATAAACACCCACAGTACGGAGCATTGCAGCTAGGTGGAATAAATATGCAAGTATATAAACACACACAGTGCGGAGCAATGTAGCTAGATGGAATAATATGTAGATATATAAAAACACAGTGCGGAGCATTGTAGCTAGATGGAATAAATATATAGATATATAAATATAAACACACCCAGTGCTGAGCATTGTAGCTAGATGGAATAAATATATAGATATATAAATATAAACACACCCAGTGCAGAGCATTGTAGCTAGATGGAATAAATATGTAAATATATAAACACACACAGTGCAGAGCATTGTTGCTAGGTGGGATGAAACAGCATAACCGTCTATTTAGTTATCCTACATGGTATGATTATGTGCCCATACATATTCTCACCCTCCATAGCGACCGGTATGTTCCTAGTTGTATGCCGGAGAGGACCATTGTGTAAGTCTATTGCATCTTTTGCATTCAAAAAAAAAAAAAAACAACAAAAAAAAAACTATTAGTTTGTTACGTCTTTTTGCTATCTCTGCGAGCAGCCCTGCTTAGGTTGTACAGTCTGACAGCCGTTGGTAGGGAGGACCTACGAAACCTCTCGGTTGTGCACCTGGGATGATGTAGTCTGCTGCTAAATGAGCTCCTCAGTGCATCCAGTATGTCCTGCATAGGGTGGAACTCGGACTCCAGCAGAGATGACAGTTTAGCCACCGTCCTTCTCTCTCCTATCTCCTCCATTGGATCAAGGCGTTGCCCCAGGACAGAGCTAGCTTTCTTAATCAGTTTGTTCAGTCTCTTCCTATCGGCTGCAGTAATGCCACTGCCCCAGCAGACCACTCCAAAAGTGATGGCTGATGCCACCACCATGTCATAGAATGACTTCAGCAGCGCCCCTTGTACACCAAAAGACCTGAGTCTCCTCAGCAGGAACAGCCTGCGCTGTCCCTTCTTGTAGAGTGCGTCAGTATTGTGTGACCAGTCTAGTTTATTGTTCAGATGAATACCCAGGTACTTGTAGGATGTCACCATCTCGATGTCTGTTCCCTGTATATTTACTGGTGCTGTGAGGGGCTGCCCATGCCTGCGGCAGTCCACCACCAGCTCCTTAGTTTTCCTCGCGTTGATCTGGAGGCAGTTCCGATGGCACCAGTTCACAAAGTCCTGGATAAGCCCTCTGTACTCAGCTTCATCTCCGCTGGAGATGAGACCAACGATCGCAGAGTCATCAGAGAACTTCTGTAGATGGCAATGTGTTGTGTTGTGTGAGAAGTCCGCAGTGTAAAGAGTGAACAGGAAGGGAGCCAGCACCGTTCCCTGGGGGGCCCCCGTGCTACTGATGATCGTGTCGGAAACACAGTCCCGGGTTCTCACAAACTGAGGCCGGTTCGTGAGGTAGTCCAGGATCCATGATGACAGGTGCTGGTCCACCCCTGCGCGCAGCAGCTTGTCCTTCAGGATCATCGGTTGGATGGTGTTGAAAGCACTGGAGAAGTCAAAGAACATGATCCTCACCATATTCCCGGGCTTCTCCAGGTGGGACAGAGAACGGTGAAGGAGGAAGATCACCGCATCCTCCACCCCAATGCCATGCTGGTAGGCGAACTGGAGTGGATCCATCGCTGGTTCCACCAGGGGGCGGAGATGAGCAAGGAGCAGTCTCTCCAGGGTCTTCATCAAGTGGGACGTCAAGGCCACCGGTCTGAAGCTGTTCAGGTCTTTGGGGTGGGAAGTTTTTGGTACAGGTACCACACAAGATGTTTTCCACAGCTGTGGTACCCTCCCCAGTTTCAGGCTCATGTTGAAGATATACGTCACAATCCCACACAGCTGGTCTGCACAGGACTTGAGGAGCTTTGCGCTGATGCCGTCCGGTCCCGACGCCTTCCTCGCCTTATAGCAGTGTTTTTGCTTACTGTATCACCCGTAGGTGCCGTAATGGGTATTTCTCGAGCCAAATTAGGACCAATGTTAACAAAAAAGTTATTAAATTCATCTGCAGGTGAGACTGCATTCACACTCTGAGTCGTTTTATTTATTTATTTATTTATTTATTTTTTGAAAAATTGGTTGGGTAGCTTGTATTTCTATTTTTATTTCCAAGAATATTGTTCACTATTGTCCATGTATTTTTAATATTGTCTCTGTTTTTCTCCAGTTCTTTACTGTAATAGTCTCTTTTACTACATCTCATTATATGAGATATGAGTGATATGTCCCGGTCTGGTGCAGACCGGGACATATCACTGTTAAACAACGACACTGCAGCAAAGACATTGAGTTGCTAGCTGTTAGCATGCAGCCTACATATCTCCCGAGGGAAAACTCACACGTGATCTGCATTGTTGTTTATGCAAATCCGACGGCGAACGCTGGGACAGCGCGTGACGTCATCCATTCAGTAACCGGCAGGCTGCAGACAGAATACCCAGATGCTCTTCTCCTCATCTCAGGCGATTTCAACCATGTTTCACTATCTCCCATTCTACCCACGTTTACCCAGTATGTCACATGCCACACAAGAGACAATAAAACACTGGACTTATTCTACGCAAACACTAAGGAGGCGTACACCTCATCACAACTCCCCCCACTCGGGAGATCGGATCACAACTTGGTTCATCTCCGACCGGTGTACAAACCCCTAGTGCACAGACAACCTCCGGCCATGCGCACAGTGAAGTTATGATCTGAGGAGGCAATGGACACTCTAAAGGGCTGTTTTGAAACCACCGCCTGGGAGCAGCTCTGCGATCCACATGGTGTGGACATCGATGGCCTCACTCATACCTTCACGGACTACCTCAGCTTCTGTGTGGACGACATCGTTCCCACCAAGACCATACGGTGTTGCTCAAACAACAAACCCTGGATCAACCCTGAGATAAAAACACTTCTGAGAGAGAAGAAGAGGATCTTCAGGTCGGGGAACAGGGAGATGCTGAAGTTCGTACAGAGGGAGCTAAGGAGAAAGATCAGAGAAGGCAAGGACAGCTTCAGGAAGAAGATGGAGGACAAGCTGCAACAGAGCGATATCAGCGGGGTCTGGAGAAACCTTAAAACCATCTCTGGGCTCCAGAATACCTCCCCCCAGGCCACGGGGGGCAGGGAGTGGGCGAACAATCTGAATCTGTTTTTCAATAGGTTTGACCAACCGCCCTCCCCCCTGACTGCACAACAACCACTGCTGCCTCTAAAGACATCAAGTCCTGCTGCCCACTCCCAACACACAGCCCCCCAACCTGACCCTGACCAAGACCCAGGTGAGGACGGAGCTGAGGAAGATCAAGGCGAGGAAGGCATCGAGACCAGACGGCATCAGTGTAAAGCTCCTCAAGTCCTGTGCAGACCAGCTGTGTGGGATTGTGGCGTACATCTTCAACCTGAGCCTGAAGCTGGGGAGGGTACCACAGCTGTGGAAAACATCTTGTGTGGTACCTGTACCAAAAACTTCCCACCCCAAAGACCTGAACAGCTACAGACCGGTGGCCTTGACGTCCCACTTGATGAAGACCCTGGAGAGACTGCTCCTTGCTCACCTCCGCCCCCTGGTGGGACCAGCGATGGATCCACTCCAGTTCGCCTACCAGCATGGCATTGGGGTGGAGGATGCGGTGATCTTCCTCCTTCACTGATCTCTGTCCCACCTGGAGAAGCCCAGGAATGCGGTGAGGATCATGTTCTTTGACTTCTCCAGTGCTTTCAACACCATCCAACCGATGATCCTGAAGGACAAGCTGCTGCGCGCAGGCGTTGGCCTGGACTACCTCACGAACCGGACTCAGTTTGTGAGAACCCGGGACTGTGTGTCCGACACGATCATCGGTAGCACAGGGGCCCCCCAGGGAACGGTGTTGGCTCCCTTCCTGTTCACTCTTTATACTGCGGACTTCTCACACAACACAACACACTGCCATCTACAGAAGTTCTCTGATGACTCTGCGATCGTTGGCCTCATCTCCAATGGAGATGAAGCTGAGTACAGAGGGCTTATCCAGGACTTCGTGGACTGGTGCCATCGGAACTGCCTCCAGATCAACGCGAGGAAAACTAAGGAGCTGGTGGTGGACTGCCGCAGGCAAGGACAACCCCTCACAGCACCAGTAAATATACAGGGAACAGACATCGAGATGGTGACATCCTACAAGTACCTGGGTGTTCATCTGAACAATAAACTAGACTGGTCACACAATACTGACGCACTCTACAAGAAGGGACAGCGCAGGCTGTTTCTACTGAGGAGACTCAGGTCTTTTGGTGTACAAGGGTCGCTGCTGAAGACATTCTATGACACGGTGGTGGCATCAGCCATCACTTTTGGAGTGGTCTGCTGGGGCAGTGGCATTACCGCAGCCGATAGGAAGAGACTGAACAAACTGATCAAGAAAGCTAGCTCTGTCCTGGGGCAGCGCCTTGACCCGGTGGAGGAGATAGGAGAGAGAAAGACGGTGGCTAAACTGTCATCTCTGCTGGAGTCCGAGTTCCACCCTATGCAGGACATACTGAATGCACTGAGGAGCTCATTTAGCAGCAGACTACATCATCCCGGGTGCACAACCGAGAGGTTTCGCAGGTCCTTCCTACCAACGGCTGTCAGACTGTACAACCTAAGCAGGGCTGCTCGCAGAGATAGCAAAAAGACGTGTGACAACCTAATAGTTTTGAATGCAAAAGATTCAATTCAATTCAACTTTATTTATATAGCGCCATTTCACAACAACAGTCATCTCATAGCACTATCAACTGTAGGGGGAACCCCCACAGTTGCAGAAAGACCCCAGCAATCAGGCGATCCCCTGTGAGCAAGCACTTGGCGACGGTGGAGAGGAAAAACTCCCTTTTAACAGGAAGAAACCTCCAGCAGAACCAGGCTCAGGGAGGGGCAGTCATCTGCTGCGACTGGCTGGGGGTGAGGGGATAGAGAAGAAGAAAAGAACAGACATGTAGAGAGCAAACAGCACGATGGGGACTCAATCTATGGGAGAGAACAAACAAATGTTAATGACCAGCAAAAAAAATATTTCATTGAGAGTGAGGAAAGGAGTGAGGCCCAGTGCATTACTGGTGGTCCCCCGGCTGACTAAACCTATTAGCAGCATAACTAAGGGAGGGTTCAGAAACACATGATCCCTCCCTAATTGTAGGCTATATCAAAAAGGTAGGTTTTAGCCCTATTCTTAAAAACAGAGATCGAGTCTGACTCCCGAATCCAGATTGGCAGCTGATTCCACAGGAGAGGAGCTTGATAACTGAAGACTCTGCCTCCCATTGTACTTTTGGAGATTCTAGGTATTACAAGTAATCCTGCATTTTGGGAGCGTAGTGCTCTGTTAGGATAATACGGTAGTATCAGATCTTTTAAATAAAAAGGAGCCTGATTGTTTAGAGCTTTGTAAGTAAGAAGAAGGATTTTAAACTTAATTCTAAACTCTATGGGAAGCCAATGAAGGGAGGCCAGAACCGGAGAGATATGATCTCTCTTTCTAGTACCTGTTAAAACTCTTGCTGCAGCATTTTGGATCAGCTGAAGACTTTTTAAAGATGTTTTAGGACAGCCTGATAATAAAGAATTACAATAATCTAATCTCGAACTAACAAAAGCGTGGATCAGTTTCTCAGCATCACTCTGAGACAAGATGCTCCTAATCTTGGCAATATTACGCAAATGATAGAAGGCAGTCTTAGAAACAAATTTAATATGTGAATTGAAGGACAAATCCTGATCAAAAATAACTCCAAGGTTCCTCACAGAGCTATTAAGAGAAAGAGTAACCGCATCCAAACTGAAAGTTTGATTTGGAAAGGAATTTCTAAGGTTTTTTGGACCAACAAGAATGACTTCAGTCTTATCTGAATTTAATAGCAGGAAATTACAATTCATCCAAGCTTTGATTTCCTTAAGACAGGCTTCTAACTTGGCTAATTGATTACTATCATCTGGCTTCATTGACAGGTATAATTGTGTGTCATCTGCATAACAATGAAAATGTAAACAGTGCTTTCTAATAATGTTGCCTAACGGAAGCATATATAAACTAAAAAGAGTAGGGCCTAGCACAGATCCCTGTGGAACTCCATGACTAAGCTTTGAGTTGAAAGAAAACTCATTATTTACATGAACAAGCTGGAACCTATCAGATAAATAAGATCTAAACCACTGCAACGAAGTTCCATTAAGTCCAACATAGTGTTCTAATCTATCAAGCAGAATATTATGATCGATAGTATCAAAAGCTGCACTAAGGTCTAAAAGGACAAGTACAGAAACTAGTCCATTATCAGATGCAATGAGGAGGTCGTTAGTGACCTTCACTAAGGCTGTTTCAGTACTATGATGGATTCTAAACCCAGATTGAAACTCTTCAAGTAAACCATTTCCCTGCAGGTGGTCAAATAATTGCGTAGCAACAACTCTTTCTAAGATTTTTGAAATGAAAGGGAGATTAGAGATTGGTCTATAGTTAGCTAAAGCTCCTGGATCTAGCGTTGGCTTTTTGAGTAAGGGTTTAATTACAGCCATTTTAAAAGCCTGCGGTACATGGCCTAAAGTTAATGAAGAATTGATTATATGAAGAATAAAGCTACCAATAAGTGGGAAGACTTCTTTAACCACTTGCGCTCCGTTGTTCCGCGGGTGGGCAAGTCTCTGCGTCCTATGACGCACAAGGATGCATGAGAGCACGCTCGTGCGCCCTCGTGCGCATGACGCATGATAAGGATATTGATGGTGATGGTGTAGGTGGTGTGCCCTCCAAGCGCCACTGAAAAAAAAATCTGCAAACACAGCCGCGAACAGATTAGTTCATCTGATTGACCTCTCATTCGACTAATAAGAGCCTTGAATTGGGTTTCTGAAACCTTGAGGAGCCAATGAATGAAAATCTAGGAAGGAGGACCCGCCTACTGTGAACGCAGGAGCCAATTGAAGCACAGAAATTCAGGCTGGGTGAAGCGATATTTACTGCTGCAGAAGGACTCTGTACGAATCTCCTACAGACCCAGGCTCACCCAGCAGCATGGAGAACACCCACAAGTGGGACCTGCACTCATTCCAGCAGAATAGACGGAGGCCGACGACAAAAGTCATAAATCATTCGCCAAAACGGCAATAATGGAATTATGTTGATCGGGATCCACGAGCGGAGTAGCGTCGCGTTCGTCTGACAATGGGGGAAGAGCTGTTCGCCGCGACTCTGCTGCTTTGAAGAGGTAAGGTGTTATAAGCTAAATTATTATTTATCCCTGAAAACTGTAATCCAAAAATGACTTTTGACCGATCGGTAAATTACAACTGTACTGCGCACGAAGTACGTGCGGCGCGATAAACGGTTCATTTGCCGTGTTCGGACCGTGAACGCCCCCCCCCCCCCGCTGCAGAAGAGGAGCGGGGGGGGGGCACGGTCCGAACGCCCCCCGGTCCGCGGGAGGAAGCATATCAGTCTATTCCATCATGTAGCGATGGCCCTCTTCTGTAGCGAGGGGGGGGGGTGTTCACGGTCCGTTCATGGTTCCCCCCCCCCACACACACACACAGTAGCGGGGGGGGGGAGCCGCTGTGAAAGCATGCAAGGAGTGTAATCCATCATGTAGAAGGCCGAATTTGGTCCTTGGTAGCGGGGGGGGGGAACAACCCCCCGCCCACACACACACACACACAGACACAGCCCTGAGTGTGACCTTTCATTAGAGCTTAAAATGAAGATTCTACATTGAATTATTCAAAAGTTACAGACGTTTTTCCAAACTGTGCCATTTGGCACAATTTGGCACAGTTCCAAAACGCCTGGGAACAGCCTGAGAACAAAGCTGTGTAAAATATTCATTTTTTGTGGTATTGTTACCAAATTTGGATCTCAGCTGGATAACACTTGGTTCTACATTTCTGTTGCATTTTCCAGCCGGATCGGACAGCTGTGTGTTATTTACAAGCATTTGTATCCAAAAAAACACTGTGTCCAATTTTTTTTTCTTCAAGTTCAGTATGTTTAGATGACTGTAACTCAGTGGCCGGAGCACGTAGAGAGATTATGTTTTTTTTGCCAAAAATTTCAAAGTGTTTTCTTTTAAATGAGACCAACCCCATGAAGATGCTGCAAAGGGTTGAATAACAGCTTTCGATTTACTTTGGGCATGTTATTTTTTGGCATTTTTAGGAAAATTGCCCGCAGTGCAAGTGGTTAAATAACCTGGTAGGAATAAGGTCTAAAAGACAAGTTGAAGGTTTGGATGAGGAAACTATTTTGTCTAACTCACAAAGGTCGATTGGAGTAAACTCATCAAGACAGACATCAATAAAAGGAGTTGTAGTAGTTACAGTATTTAAGTTAACTGTGGGAAGAATCTGATTGATTTTATCTCTGATGGATGAAATTTTATTATTGAAAAAGTTCATTAAGTCCTGACTAGTTAGCTCTAAGGGAATGCTAGGATTGACAGAGTCCTGACTCTTTATCAACCTGGCTACAGTACTGAAAAGAAACCTGGGATTATTCTTGTTCTCTTCTATTAATGCAGAGTAATAACTCGTTCTAGCTTTTCTAAGAGATTTTTTTTATAAATTAAAAGATGATTTCTCCAAGCTAAATAGATTTCATCTAAATTAGTGGAGCGCCATTTTCTTTCTAATTGACGAGTCTTCTGTTTTAAGCTACGAGTTTCTGTGTTGAACCAAGGAGTTAGAAATCTCTGATTAGACTTTTTCTTTTTTAAGGGGGCCACCAAGTCTAGAGTCTGATGCAGAGAAGCTGAAACACTATCCACCATGTTATCAATTACAGAAGGAGCAAGCTGTCTATAGCTTATTTCCGTTGTGTTGACACATGGCATAGAGGAAACAATCTGCATAAATTTGGTAACAGCATCATCTGAGAGGCATCTACTGTAATAATATTTTTCTTTAGGAGCCAAATAGTCAGAAATAGTCAAATCAAAGGTTAACAGACAATGGTCTGACAGTACAGGGTTATGAGGAGACACTACAAGATTTTCTATATCTATGCCATATGTCAGAACAAGGTCCAATGTATGGTGGAGGTAATGAGTAGAATTTCCTACTTTCTGAGAAAACCCAATCGAGTCTAATATTGAATTAAATGCCACATTAAGGCAGTCACTATCTACATCCACATGTATATTAAAGTCCCCTACTATAATTATTCTATCAGATTTCAGCACTAAATCAGCTAAGAAATCAGCAAATTCGGATAAAAATTCTGAGTAGGTTGATGGGGGACGATAAACTATGGCAAATAAAATTGGGTTTAACCTAAAATTGCTAAAGTGCCCAATACTGAGGACCAGGCCCTCAAAGGAATTATAACATGTTTTTTGCTTTACATTAACTAGTAATTTGGAATGGTAAATTGTTGCTACTCCTCCTCCACGACCAGAACTTCTGGGATTTTGACAGTTTAAATAACCAGAGGGAGTTGATTCATTTAAACCAACATAATCCTCTTGCCCTAACCAAGTCTCTGTAAGGGATATTAAATCAATCTGATGATCAATTAACAGATCATGGACTAACAGAGACTTGGGAGTTAGAGACCTAATATTTAATAAACCACATTTAATTTTTAAATTATGAGGAGGAACAGAGGCCAAATCATTCAATTTAGAGGCTTTATGTTTAATTTGAGTTTTACCAATATTTTGCTTAATCACTTTGGGATGCTTATACATTATATTTTTATTTACTTTGGAGGGAGCAGACAACGATTCTCTGATGGGGAAGACAGGGGCTAAGCTGAGGGGTGGCGGATGAAGAGGAGCTGCAGAGAGGTGTGTAAGACTGCGACTCTGCTTCCTGGTCCCAACTCTGAGTAGCCAGGGTTTTGGAAATTTGGATAAAAAAGATGCCAGATTGTTAGATAAATGAGAAGCACCATCCAAAGTGGGATGAATGCTGTCTCGTCTCATAAGGCCAGGTTTTCCCCAAAAAGAGCTCCAATTGTCAATGTAGCCCACATCATTTGCAGGACACCACACAGCCAGCCAGCGGTTCAAGGATGACGAGAGGCTAAACATGTCATCACTGGTCAGATTGGGGAGGGGCCCAGAGAATACTACAGTGGCAGACATCGTTTTTGCAAAGTCACACACCGATTCTATATTAAGTTTCGTGACTTCCGACTGCCGGAGACGGATGTCATTAATGCCGGCGTGAATAACAATTGTGGAATATTTAGTTACTTTTAGCCAGCATTTTCAAATTTGACTCGATGTCGCCTGCTCTGGCCCCAGGAATGCATTTGACTATGGCCGCTGGAGTCTCTAGGTTTACGTTTCTGACTACAGAGTCGCCAATGATCAGAGTTTTTTCCTCAGCGGGTGTGTCGGGTTCCTCAGCGGGTGTGTCTCAGCTTGTCCTGGAGCAGAGCGGGGCGGATGGTGTTGAATGCAGAGCTGAAGTCCACAAACAGGATCCTGGCATAGGTTCCCGGGGAGTCCAGGTGCTGCAGGATGGAGTGGAGGGCCAGGTTGACTGCGTCGTCCACAGACCTGTTGGCATGGTAGGCAAACTGCAGCGGGTCCAGGAGGGGAGTGGTGATGGACTTGAGGTGGGACAGGACCAGGTGCTCAAAGGACTTCATGACTACAGAGGTGAGCGCTACAGGTCTGTAGTCATTAAGTCCAGTAATCCGTGGCTTCTTGGGAACAGGGATGATGGTGAAGGATTTGAGGCAGGTCGGCACGTGGCATTGCTTAAGGGAGGTGTTAAAAATGTCTGTGAAGACAGGAGCCAGCTCTTTCGCACAGTGTTTCAGGGTGGAGGGAGACACGCCGTCCGGACCGGGGGCCTTGCGCGGGTTCAGTCTTGAGAACTGAACTGTGCCCTCTAGACCCTCAATTATGGACTCCATCGCCCTGTGGAAAATCTCTGGAGCTGAGATAATACCAAACAGAAGCCTCAGAAAACAGTACCGCCCAAATGGTGTGTTGAAGGTGCAGTACCTGCTACTTTCTGGATCCAGCTTCAGCTGCCAAAATCCCTGCGAGGCATCCAGCTTGCTAAAATATTTAGCACCTGCCATTTCACTGGTTATCTCATCTCGTGTTGGGATTGGGTAGTGCTCTCTTTTAATATTCTCATTCAAATCCTTAGGATCAAGACAAACTCGTAACTCTCCATTCTGTTTCTTGGTACATGTGATGGAATTCACCCAATCAGTGGGCTCCTCCACTCACTCAATAACACCCAGTTGTGTCATTCAGTCCAGCTCTTTTTTCAAGCCAGCTCTAAGTGCTGCTGGTACACTCCGTGGGGTGTGCACTACAGGCTTGGCATCACTCTTGAGCTGAATCTTGTAGGTGTATTTTAATGTTCCATGTCCTTTGAAGACAGAGGGGAACTGTTTTACAATGTGTGCAGCTCCTTCATATTGCAAGTGTTGTATTTCTTGGCTATGATTGTCCATCTTTATGTTTTCACTGTTTATCTGGTAGATCCTCTTAACCAAACCTAGGTCCTCTGATGCTTTGTCCCCGAGGAGTGATTCATGTCCATTAGGTACAATGACAAACAACAAGCTGTGCTGCTTGCCTTTCACTTTCACAGTAAGTTTACACCCTCCTAATGTCTCAATTGGCTGACCATTGTATGCAGTCAGTGTTGCGGTCTTGCTGGTGATTACTTTAGGCTTTATTTTCAGTACATTGACATCATTCTCATTTATTAGGTTAGCTTTAGCTGCTGTGTCAATCCTGAATGGTACAATTGTCCCATTTACCCACAGTGGTGCAATCCACTTATCACTTTTGACTGCACTCACTGTCTGACCAGTGCCTCCAGTCTGCGTGAGCTGTGCGTGGTCATCATTGTTACTGCATGACACCATCTTGATGAAAAATGTTTCACTTAGGTCATCACTGTCATCCATTTCTGCCACTGTGTGCACTTGTCCTTTTTTAATGTCTCTAGTGCGACACATTTTTGCATAATGGTTTTTTCCTTTGCACTTTACGCATATTTTTCCATAAGCAGGACATTGTCTCTGTTTGTGTTTTTCACCACATCTCTTACAGAAATAAACCTCTTTTTCATTGCTTTTAATTCTGCCCTGCTGTTTCCCTTTCATGGACAAAGCATGGACGTTCTCTTCACCTTGGCTCACTGCTCCCAAAGCAGGCTCATCAAAAGTCATTACGAGTTGGCGTGCTAGCTCACTGGCTTGACATATTTTTATAGCACTTTCCAACGTGAGCTCTGTTTCTCTCAGTAGTTTCTCTCGGAGCTTCTTATCTTTTGTTCCAAACACTATCTGATCCCTTATCATAGAGTCTCTGAGATCACCAAAATTGCAAGACTGAGCTTTTAATTTAAGGTCTGTCAGAAAGTTATCAAATGTTTCTTCTTGGTGCTGCTTACGTGAGCGGAAGACATACCTTTCATAAGTTTCATTTTCTTTGACAGACAGTGCTCATCAAACTTTTTTAAGACTTCTTCAAACTTGTCTTTGTCCTCTAGCTGAGCAAACACAAAAGTATTGAAGACTTCTATGGCTTCTTTGCCGGCGACAGTTAGCAGCATGGCTATTTTTCTCTCATCTGCTCGTCTATCCACTCCGACAGCCGAAAGATACAGCAGAAATTGCTGCTTGAAAGCCTTCCAATTTGCATCCACGTTTCCAGTCAGTTTCAGCATCCCTGGCGGTTTCAATGCATCCATCATTATTTTGTGTCACTCCTGACAAAGTTTACCCGTCCTGGTACCATGCAATGTTTGTTATTTACTTATAACAAAGACACTTAGTCTTAATCACCATGCCAGCAAGACGTGCTGCCTTTTTATTATCACTTCCGGTTCACATATTTTACTACTTCCTGAATCTACCTGCTATCTCATGTGATCATACTGCCACCTTGTGGTAACACCTATCAGTACAAGTCACCCACCCAGTCTCGTCGCTGCTGAGGAGAGCCGGGGGACTGCTGACAGGGGGGCCTAAGCTAGCTAGCTCCGCTGCAGCTAAGGGGCATCCGTCAAGAGTAACTGGCGCAGATGGTGTTTCAATGCAGCAGAGCTGGGATTCCAAATCAGACAACCTCGCCTCGAGCGCCTCAAAAAGACAACATTTATTACATTTACCATTATCACTAAAAGAGGCAGAGGTGTAGCTAAACATCTGACAGAGAGAGCACACCAGAGGAGGAGAGGAAGGAGAGCTAGTAGCCATAGCTAGTGGCTGGAGAGCAAACCACACAGGCAGACAGCAAAACAGGAAATGACGATACGTTACCACAAGGAAGTGACAAGACAAGGAAGTGAAGTTCTCTTATCAAGGGCCTCAGCTGTCTGGACAGCCTGATGGCTTCAACAGCATTACCACCTATTTCAAGATGATGTTCCTCCATGATCATAACACAGAGAATGAGACCCTTGTCACTGAATGAGACCCTTGTCCACCAGATCTCCATTGAAGTCGCCCACTGACTGGAACTCCATGAACAAGTCTCTCCAGTAGTCTGCGTTCTGTCTTCCATAGATTCCCCACCAGCTTTCAATCCTTTGATTAGCAGTACTTCTTCCTTGAAAGACACAAGGCCCATGAACTAAGCCATTTTCATCCTCATGCAGAAAATGTTGGACTCTATTGACGTGCACAGTCTTGGTGCCAAGATCCGATCTGATTATTTTTGGGCAGCCTCCCAGCTCACTAACAGCACCAATGACATAGGCTGCAATAACCTCAGGTTTACTGTTTGTGATATTTGCTTGCATCCAGATAATATGGCGTGAAAATCCATCAATGCACCCATTAACTCCGATGCCAAACGGTGTGAGTTTATCATATGAGTCCATGTGCCAAATGTAATTTGGTCCCGGGACACTGTAGTGCCTTCTTGTGAGTCTCCTAGCCCTTCTCTGTTGTATACCTTCTGGGTCCAGAAATGACTGCACTGCATACACCATGTTCCTACTGACCCGCAGTCCTGCCGATCTGCATCTCAGTCATCATCCGGTATCCATGGAGACGCCCTGGGGCGCGAAGCTGGTCAGTGATGTAGTTAATGATGACATCAGGCTCACTTAGGTTGCGCTGCCGATAAAGCTGAAGTCTCGCTAAGACTCTTCATAAATGACGCACACTGATGTATATATTGTCTGTAACAGCAAGGCATGGTGCTATTTCATCTTGCGTCAGACCTTGATTGAATAAATATGTGATGCGTTGATCCATATTCCTGCTCATCTCACACTGTAACAGCTACTCTGAACTGACGTGTCCTGTTAATGAACAGCCCACTAGCGTGTTCTATCATTTTCTCAAGATCTGAGGAAAACAAATAATGTTTTCTCGAGGTCTCAGGAAAATTATCTCATGATCTCGGGAAAACAACAATTGTTATGTCGAGATAACGCGTAAATAACTCAAGATCTCGAGAAAACAATTGAAATTAATGCGTGATCTTGGGAAAACAATGAAAATAAAGAGTATGTATGTATGACCTAAACGGGCTTCCGTACATAGAGAAGCTAGATAAGTATGACTGATATTTTGGGCTTTTCAGTTCAGGCTCATCCTGCCCTTCACACAGGTAGAGGTGCTTTTTTCAACCGATCTGTCAGATTATTTAAAGGTAAAACTGCACTATAGGCTGTAATCTGCACGATCTGTGATGTGTTACTGAAGCAGATGGTCCTGAGTCACGTCAGAATGAAAACTTGGTGTGTACGATAATTTTCCTCAAAATATGATAATTTTAAGCCGCTGGTATGATACTTCAACATTTCCTGTCTGGCAACACTGCTGCTGCCCCAGATGAAAAGCCACAGAATAGGGATGTGGAACTAGAATGTTCTGCATGAGGCTTTAGAAAGCTCTGAATCAGTTTGTAAATCACTGGATTGAAAATGTACTTGTACAGATTGGACCCCGGGGTCCACTTGGGGTGCTCACTTGGTCAGGGGTCCTCTTGACCTGTTACCGTGATGAACATACCGGTATAACAGCTATCTGTGATGAACATACTACACGTGTTTCCACTTGTTCTTACCTGTTCTCTGTGATTTTCTTTCTTCTGTCGTTTCTTCAAACTCTGACAATATTCCTTCTGCAGCAGCAGTTTGTGGCTCTTTTAGAAACTCACTTGGATGCTGAACTGAAGACATTTTTACTTCAAAAAGCTAAAACATTGGACTTCCGGGAAGATGGCGGAGAGACATAACACTTAAACAAAGAGCTCTCCCTAGCCGGATTAAAAATCATCGGTAAATGGCCAACTCGACATAAACGAATCAATAAACTAAGGGATGAAAACACGAAGGAACCGGGCACAAGGACAAAAACAGGGTAAAATTGAAGAATTCCTCTCCAACAACGCAGGAAAAACCGCTGTACGCAAAGCCCAAAAAAACGAGGTGTCTACAGCAGAGAAAATGGAAGACACCAGACTCGACAACATGAACGCTGGCATCGCCAGTTTGGGTGAAGAGTTAAGAGAATTCAAGCGACAGCTACAACAGGATTTAGCGGCTCTTAAGGAGGAACTGAAAAAAGAAATTAAGGAGGAAATCATGGACCTCCGAAGAGAAATGGAGCGTAAATTAACGGAAAACATGGAGGAGCTGCGCTCCCAGCGGGCGTGTATGACAGAAGCGCAGACCCGAATTTCGGAACTAGAAGACTGGAAAAGCGAGGCAAACGAACAACTACAGACCCTGACGACGCAAACGCAGAGGATGCAGGAGAAAATAAACGACTTGGAGAGCAGATCCCGACGAAGCAATATGCGCATCTTTGGAATTCCGGAGGGCATTGAAGGCAACTCGATGACAAAATTCATGGATCAGTTCTTAAAAAAAGAACTGGAAATACCCGGAGAAACGGATCTGCAGATTCAACGGGCGCACAGAGCACCGGCACAGAACCCGAAAACAAACTCTCCACCCAGGTCAGTTGTGGTAAACTTTGTGAAATATGACATAAAGGAAAGAATCCTGACGCAAGCATGGAAAAAAAAGATACGAATCGGCGACAAACAGGTATTTTTTGACCATGACTACCCGACAGAAATCGTGCAGCAGCGGAAGAAATATGCCAATATTAAAAAAACGCTGAAAGAGAAAAAAATTAGATTCCAAACGCCGCTAACGAAAATGAGGATTCATTGGGAGGAAGGCACAAGAACCTACAACACGGCCGAAGAGGCAGCGCGGGATATGATGGAGCGGGGCCTTGAGGTGAGCGTGCCGAAGGAGACGGCTGGAGCAGCGGCGGCCCTGAACGCACCACGACAGACGGAGTGGAGGCGAGTGAACGGCGGAAGAAGGGGGAGAGACGTAGAGCAGCGGGCCCAGGACAAGCTACAAGGCTTTCAACTGAAAGCCTAGATCATAACAAAGATTAAGAAAGGCACAGAAGAAATGAAGGCCAAGAAGACAAGGTAAAAGAGAAACAGACGGCTAGGAGAGGTTTAAGTGATATTTGTTGGACATTTCTAGACTTATGACTATTACTTTGATAGTAATTAGAAGTCTAGGGAGGGCCCTTCACTCTGTGAAGACAAACCCCCCACCCACCAACAGGGACCAGTGGGCAGAAGAAAGGCCCAAAGTACGGAGGTCGAGATTTTTTAATGTGTTTTTATATAAATATGTGTTATTTTTGTTGTTAAAGGGGCTAGGAGCACAAGTTAAAAAAATGGAAAAACATGAATATGGGTAAAAATCTTAAGATAATGACATTAAACGTGAATGGTCTGAACTCACCTGTTAAAAGGGAAAGAATAATAAGAAAATTCAAGAAGGAAAAAGCTGAAATTATATTTATGCAAGAGACACATTTGAGCAAGACAGAACATGTGAAACTAAAGAGATTTGGCTATAAGAACTCCTACTACAGTTCATTTAAGGGAGGAGCAAAAAGGGGGGTTATGATACTAATCTCAAACAAAATACAATTTGAAAGTGAACAGGAAATCCAGGATAAAGAAGGCAGGTATGTAATAATAAAGGGAAGAATAGATGGTATGCAGATTACATTAGTGAACATCTATGCCCCACCAGAAAGTGACAAGGGTTTTTTTCAACATCTGTTTGATCTCATAGCAACACACAGTGAAGGAGTCCTAATTTGTGGAGGAGACTTAAATGCTGTCATGGATCATGAAGTTGACACAACAAGTGTTAAGAAGACAAAAAAACATGTAACAAAGTTCATAAGAACCTCACTGGCAGAAATGGGTATGGTAGACATATGGAGGGACCTGCACCCACTCGAAAAAGACTATACACATTATTCAGCAGTCCATAAAGTACACTCTAGAATAGATTACTTCCTTATGAATGAAGGTGACAGACACAGGGTGAGAAATTGTTGGATTGGAGGGGCAGAAATATCAGATCATAATCCTATATACATGGAAATATATTTGAACAATAGAAAACGACAAACAACATGGAAACTTAACGTAGGACTGTTAAATGATGAGAAAATGAAAGAAAGAATAAAAATAAACATAAACGAATATATCCAAGAGAATGACAATGAAGAAGTGGACCCAACAATACTATGGGACACACTAAAAGCCGTGTTAAGGGGTAAATTAATTGTTGAAACAGGAAAAGCAAATAAGACTAAACTGGAAGCGTATGAACAAAGATGTGAGAGACTGAGGGAACTAGAACGTAAACATCAAAGCACAAATGACCCAAAAATATATCAAGAAATTAAAGAAGAAAAAACAAAGATAAAAGAAACACAAATGGATGAAATTGAAAGGAAAAATAGATATCTAAAGCAAAAATATTATGAAACGGGACCAAAAGCCACAAAACTGCTGGCAAAACGGTTAAGAAAACAACAAACAATGAATAATGTATACAAGATTAAAGACCCCATCACAAATAAATTTGAGTCCTAATTTGTGGAGGAGACTTAAATGCTGTCATGGATCATGAAGTTGACACAACAAGTGTTAAGAAGACAAAAAAACATGTAACAAAGTTCATAAGAACCTCACTGGCAGAAATGGGTATGGTAGACATATGGAGGGACCTGCACCCACTCGAAAAAGACTATACACATTATTCAGCAGCCCATAAAGTACACTCTAGAATAGATTACTTCCTTATGAATGAAGGTGACAGACACAGGGTGAGAAATTGTTGGATTGGAGGGGCAGAAATATCAGATCATAATCCTATATACATGGAAATATATTTGAACAATAGAAAACGACAAACAACATGGAAACTTAACGTAGGACTGTTAAATGATGAGAAAATGAAAGAAAGAATAAAAATAAACATAAACGAATATATCCAAGAGAATGACAATGAAGAAGTGGACCCAACAATACTATGGGACACACTAAAAGCCGTGTTAAGGGGTAAATTAATTGTTGAAACAGGAAAAGCAAATAAGACTAAACTGGAAGCGTATGAACAAAGATGTGAGAGACTGAGGGAACTAGAACGTAAACATCAAAGCACAAATGACCCAAAAATATATCACGAAATTGAAGAAGAAAAAACAAAGATAAAAGAAACACAAATGGATGAAATTGAAAGGAAAAATAGATATCTAAAGCAAAAATATTATGAAACGGGGCCAAAAGCCACAAAACTGCTGGCAAAACGGTTAAGAAAACAACAAACAATGAATAATGTATACAAGATTAAAGACCCCACCACAAATAAAACCACAGTTAACCCAGAAAACATCGAAGAAATTTTCCATAATTTCTACCAAGAACTATACTCGCAACCTGAAGAAACAAATACTAAAGATATCAAAAAATTTCTAGACACATTGGACTTGCCATCAATAGGAAATCAACAAAATGAAAAACTAACAGCAGAAATAACAACACAAGAGATCAGAGATGTGATTAAGTCACTTAAAAACGGTAAATCACCAGGTAGTGATGGATACCCTTCTGAGTTTTATAAACTGTTTATAGAAGAACTCACGCCACAACTCCTAAAGTCATTTAATTGGACGCTGAACAACAACAAAATACCTCCATCATGGAACGAAGCAATCCTTTCAGTTATTTTAAAACCAGGGAAAGATAAAGAACAATGCGGAAACTATAGACCAATCTCTTTATTAAATGTAGATTATAAAATATACACAACAATTATATGTAAACGAATAAAGACATTCTTGACGGAATTGATAGAAGATGATCAAACTGGATTCATAGAGGGACGCCAAACACATGACAATATCAGGAGAACAATACATATAATTAACCAAATACATAAAGAAAAGAAAAGCGCAGTAATAATGAGTTTAGACGCAGAAAAAGCATTTGACAGGGTTAACTGGAAATTCCTATATAGTGTACTGGAGCGCTTTGGATTTAACGAAAAATCAGTACAATGCATAAGGACGCTATATCAAGAACCTGTGGCAAGAATCAAGATAAACGGTAGCTTAACAGACAAAGTAAATATACAAAGATCAACTAGGCAGGGATGCTGCTTATCGCCCACCTTGTTTGCTCTGTTCATAGAACCATTGGCTCAAGCGATACGACAAAATAAGAAATTAAAAGGTGTAACAATAAAGGGGGCGGAACACAAGATTGGGCTATTTGCAGACGATATTATAGTTTACCTTGAACAACCAGATAAATCAATAATGGAAATGATGAACTTGATAGAAAATTTTGGAAAATTATCAGGATACAAGATAAACATAACAAAAACACAAATACTGACATTCCACTATAACCCTCTAAACCAGATAACTGATAAGATCAAACTAAACTGGAACCAAAAAGAAATAAAATACCTTGGAGTGAACATACCTAAAGACCTAAGCAAAATATATAAAGCAAACTATGATAGGTTGGAACAAGAAATAAAAAAAGATATTGATAGATGGTCAATCTTAAATATGGATCTGAATTCAAAAATTGAGACAGTCAAAATCAGCATACAACCTAGATTACTTTACCTCTTCCAGGCTCTACCAACAGAGATTCCAGATGCCCAATTCTCAAAGTGGGACAGGATGATATCGAGATTTGTTTGGGGAGGTAAAAAACCAAGAGTGAAATATAAAACCCTCCAATTACCAAAAGAGAAAGGAGGCATGGGCCTACCGAGTCTAAAGGAATATTACTACTCAGCACAAATAAGATATATCATATGTTGGTGCGACGAGGGATATGAGGCAAAATGGAAAGAAATGGAAAAGGAAATTGAGGGACTCCCAGTACAAAGCATAATAGGAGATAAAGATGCATATAAGCAAATCAAACAAATAGACCCAATCACTAAATTTACTTTAGAACTGTGGTATAAAATAGTACAAAAATATAATATAAGGGAAGACATAAAACTATTGAAATGGGTAGCATTTGACAGTCAGTTTGAACCGGCAAAACAAGATAGGGGATACAAAAATCTGGTGAACAAGGGAATCACAGCATGGGGCAATATCGGAAAAAAAGATCTCGGGAGCTTTGTAAATATCAGGAGAAAATTTAAATTAGAAAGATCGGAATTTTTCAGATATCTGCAGATGAGAGATTACTATATGAAGAAGATTAGGCATAACCTCCAAACAGATGTGAACGAGATTATACAACTTATTTTAAGCTCATATGCAGGAAATAAAATAAGAATTATTTCAAAACTATATCAGAAACTTATGACAAACAATCATACAAGTAACTATATAAAGGAGAAATGGGAGAAAGAGCTCAATTTAAACATAACAGAAGAAAGCTGGCAGGAAATATGGAAAACACAACACACGTCAACAAATTCAAGGGCATGGAGGGAATTTGGATGGAAAAACCTGATTCGCTTTTTCATTACACCACAGATTCAAGGAAAATATACAAATACCCAATCTTTATGCTGGAGGGGATGTGGGGCTCAAAATGCAGACCACTCACATATGTTTTGGAAATGCTACAAAATATCATCATTTTGGAAATCTATGCATGTGACAATACAGAGGATATTAGGATATAATATACCAATGAACTGTAACCTGATGTACTTATGTGATCTTAAAAAAGACAATGTTATACAGGCTGAGGACAGATATCTAGTTAAAATCTTGTTGATTGCATGTAAAAAAACTATCACAAAAAAATGGCGATCAGAAGTTCTTCCTGACCAAGAACAATGGACTGACATTGTTGAGGACATACGTATGATGGAAAAACTAACATATCGACGAAGAATGCAAGAAGGAATATGGCAGAAAAAATGGCGGAAATGGACACACTACAAAGTGCAACAACGAGGCAGAAATTGAAAGAATAACCAAAGACACTGAAAAAAACAGAAGAATTAAGAGATGGAAACTAAAAACTTGATGCTCCAACATTTGCCCCCCCCCCTTTTATTTTTTTTATTTTTTATTTTTTTTATTTTTTTTTTTTATTTTTCCCTACCCTAACCCCTTTGTTTTTTAAATGTAGAATGTGATCTGAATGCATTATATATGATGAAAAATGAATAAAAATCTAAGTTACAAAAAAAGCTAAAACATTGATCAATGGAAACACTACTCAAAAGTCCGCAGCACAGCGAAGCTAAAGCTAAGCTACTAGCTATTATGTCTGTAAATAGGGCTGGTATGACAAAGATGGAGGCCGAGTTGGTCGTGGGATAGACCGGGGTGGCTACTGCCAGTTTCCGGTGGTGACACTGCCCAGGATATAAAAGAGTGGGCAGAAGAGGCTCTGCCTCTTTCGTCGTGAAGCCACCTGGCCAGCAGGAGGGTGCTATAAGCCTCTGTATATAGTTGAGTGTTATCCTGAAATAAACCCGTTAACCAAGGTGAGACTCACTCGTCATTCCTATATTATGGACACAACATTTGGCGACGAGGTAAAAGTGGTAATGGAACGCTCTGTTGCTAGCTTTTGGTCGTTTCTCAAGGCCCTGGGCGAGCCCCTCGTGCCGTGGCCTCATTGGTTTGCTGCCTTCACCAACTATCTTGTTGTCCTGAACTTGGGAGAGATGGAGAAGCTCCGTGCGCGAGCTGTGTTGGTACATAATTTCGGAATGGAAGGGCAGAGGATTCTAGAGAACCTTGGAGGTGTGGTCAGTTTCGATGAAGTGGTGCAGCTAATGGCGCGGTACTTTAAGGCGCCGGAGAACGTCACCGTGAGATGCATTCAGTTTCGACAGCGCTGCCAGCGGTCGGGAGAGCCGGTGTGAAGATTCGTGGCTGACCTCCACGAGCTGGCAAGAGAATGCAGATTCGGGACCCTGGAGGACGAGATGATTCGGGACCAGCTGGCAGAGCATGTCTGTTGCACGGCAGCCCAGTCCAGGTTGTTGACACACCCAGGGGAGATGACGTTAGCCGAGGCTGTCGAGCTTGCCCAACAGTTCGAGGCAGCAGGGACCATCGTGAGGGGCCTTACTGAAGGGGCATCTCTGGAGAAGAATGAGTCTTGTGCTAAGGCACTGAGCCTGGACCCATGTGATGGCGGATGCGGAGAGGATGATTTTGCCTCCGTGGTCAGGATAACGTCTGCCCCTTGTACGCCACAATGTTATAGATGTGGGTCCACTGAGCACCGCTATAAGTCCAGAGTGTGATCGGCAAAAGGAAAGCATTGTGGCAAATGCGAGATTTTGAATCATTTTGCCAGGGTGTGCGAAAACTTCATACGCAGGAACCGTGGGAGAGAACCAGGTGCCGCGCAGAAGACTCCAGCGGTTGTGCATATTGTCTCCCTAGAGACGACAGGGAGAATCGGCTGCACCGTCATGTTGGATGGTGTCGAGATTCCGCTCTTAGTGGACATGGGAGCGGTGATTTCCATCCTGAATCTGGAAACCATGAACAGACTGTTTCCCCACTGACAGATAAGAAGGCAACAGGTAGAATTTTATGGTTATGGGCGGAACAGGTTGGATATCTTGGGCTACGCTGAGATGGAGGTCCAGTATAAGAACAGTGTGGTGCCCAGTGTTCACATTAACTTTTCTGCATCCAGTGTTAACGTTATAGGTTGCGACCTATTTTACAGCCTTGGGTTCTCCATTATGAATGTTTCGGGTGAAGAATTGTCTGGATGTGGACTGTGGGGCCGACCTGTTCCTGCCGTGGAGGGTGCTGAGGTGTGGGATTCAGATTGAATGGACAATGTGACTTTGGGAGTGCACACACCGCGCCGTGCGGAGCCGTCTTGGGATGGACCCGATGCTGTCACCCAGGCTGCCCTGGACAGGGGTGCCAGCCGGCACGGCAGGACCCCCAGTGAGGCTCATCAGGACAAGGTGCCAACGCCGGGAGAAAACGGGGCTAGACCGCAGAGTGAGGTTATCGTAAAGCGCTCCCAGTGACGACCTGCCAAGAGGAGACCCAGGAGGGCCCGCGAGATGGTGCAACTGGAGTCGGGGGCCTGTCGCAGGATCGGTGATCTGAGTAAAAGGAAGTGGGCTCCCTTGAAGACCAAGGTTGAGGCTCGAGTACGTCTAGATCACAGTCCACGCGAGCAGCGGGACAACCAGAGGCGGTTCCAGGTGGAGCCCAGTCTGATGGAGGCAGTTAGGCGGAGGTCTATTCATGTCTGGAGACACCTGAGGGATCTGCGGCTGCCGGAGGTGGAGGGGAGTCGGTGCAGAAGGAGCCCTGAAGTGAAGAGACAGCGACGCCTTGGGAGGGATCCATCTGGGGACTGAGGGTTTTATTTTGCATGTGTGTGATGTCGTCTAAAGTCCTGTTTTGATTTTAGTTTCTATTTGGTGCCCCGATAAATTGTGTTTAAAAAAAAAAGGCATGAATTGGTAGGCACAGTGTGCCGTGAAGTTGCGAACCTGATTTTGTGTTTGCATGTTTAATTTGGTAACCTGGGTGCTGTGACGCCTGTATTTCCACTGCATTTGTGAAGAATTTGGATATGTGACATTTATGTGCTAAATTTTATGGCTAAATCAGTGGCAGCTCTGTGTTTTTAATTTGGTAAATTAGTTTGAGCCTGCCTGGTTCAGTTAAGTTGTTTTGTTTGAGTGCCCCTTTGTTTATGATACTCTGTGTACCCATGGTGGGGTGGGAGTTGGGATGGGGGCCGCCAATAGACTGTGTCTTGTGTTTTATTGTGTGTATTCTTTAATGTTGTTAGGGGTTTGTTTTAGTTAGAATCATTGCTTTATTGTTTTGTTTGTATGTGCCCCTTTTCCAGTGGCAGAATAACCCGCCCAGCCGTGTGGGGTGCTGGTGGTCTACCCGTCCCCTCATCCTTAGTTGTGTGATTGGATAGGTGTTTTGTTTATTTTTGTACATATTTTGATTAGTGCGTGTCTCAGGTGATAAATTTGGGTGGATTATTTGTGTGCTTGGCATTTTTTTTTTTTGAGGGGGGGGGAGGTTATGTCTGTAAATAGGGCTGGTATGACAAAGATGGTGGCCGGGTTGGTCGTGGGATAGACCGGGGTGGCTACTGCTGGTTTCCAGTGGTGATGCCACCTAGGGTATAAAAGAATGGATGGAAGAGGCTCTGCCTCTTTCGTCGTGAAGCCACCTGGCCAGCAGGAGGGTGCCATAAGCCTCTGAATATAGTTGAGCGATATCCTGAAATAAACCCCTGTTAGCCGAGGTGAGACTCACTTGTCATTCCTACATTATGGACACAACACTAGCCACTTCTGGGTGTTACACTGTAAAGGTCCGGAGGAGGAGCAGCTTGAGTCTTAAGTTCCGCTTGGATATTGCATTTTCTATATCAACTTGGAGAAATTAAATAAGGCATTTCTTTAAAAAACAAACAAACAATGCTTTAAAAGGTTAAAGAACAAATACCTCTGTCAACACTTGTGTTCTATTTTCAAAGTTTTATTTAGATCCATACCATATTCTATTCACTCCATACACTTCAGGGGTTCACACTGTACTCTTCCACTAATTTTTTTTTTTTTTTAAGTTTTTGTAAAGGGTATACATGTCATTACAGCATTGCATTGTTTACATTTTCATCACATTCCCCCTTTTTTTTGTTTTTTGACAACATTAGAAAAAAAATTATTACAACACCCTTTTTTTAAGTGAAAGAAAAAGAGAAATTAAAAAAAAACAAAAACAAAAACAAAACAAAAAATCCCCAAAAGAGCAGAAAAATAAAAGAGAATCTGAGTAGCGTTGGAACAAAGAGAGGTGCCATTATTGAAATGGTATTTGTCAAAGATTAGATCTAATGGAAGACACATATGCGATCCAGGGTTGCCAAAGGTTCAAGAACCCATCCATGTCCTGTCTCAGTGTGAATGTCAACTTTTCCATCGAGTAAATGTCCTGAATCACGTTAATCCAATCTTCAGGTGTAGGACAGTCTTTCAACATCCATTTTTTTTTTTTTTTAGCTTTTTTACTTGCCAATATTAAAACAGTGAATAAGTATTTTTCTCCTCGTCTTTCCAGTGATTCCGGTAGTAAACCCAAATACAAAGTTACAAAAGAAAAGGGAACTGTTATTTTGAATATATTCCCCAATATATGCGGTGCTGGCTCCCTTCCTGTTGACTCTTTATACTGCGGACTTCTCACACAACACAACACATTGCCATCTACAGAAGTTCTCTGATGACTCTGCGATCGTTGGCCTCATCTCCAATGGAGATGAAGCTGAGTACAGAGGGCTTATCCAGGACTTCGTGGACTGGTGCCATCGGAACTGCCTCCAGATCAACGCGAGGAAAACTAAGGAGCTGGTGGTGGACTGCCGCAGGCATGGGCAGCCCCTCACAGCACCAGTAAATATACAGGGAACAGACATCGAGATGGTGACATCCTATAAGTACCTGGGTGTTCATCTGAACAATAAACTAGACTGGTCACACAATACTGACGCACTCTACAAGAAGGGACAGCGCAGGCTGTTCCTGCTGAGGAGACTCAGGTCTTTTGGTGTACAAGGGGCGCTGCTGAAGACATTCTATGACACGGTGGTGGCATCAGCCATCACTTTTGGAGTGGTCTGCTGGGGCAGTGGCATTACTGCAGCCGATAGGAAGAGACTGAACAAACTGATCAAGAAAGCTAGCTCTGTCCTGGGGCAGCGCCTTGACCCAGTGGAGGAGATAGGAGAGAGAAGGACTGTGGCTAAACTGTCATCTCTGCTGGAGTCCGAGTTCCACCCTATGCAGGACATACTGAATGCACTGAGGAGCTCATTTAGCAGCAGACTACATCATCCCAGGTGCACAACCGAGAGGTTTCGCAGGTCCTTCCTACCAACGGCTGTCAGACTGTACAACCTAAGCAGGGCTGCTCGCAGAGATAGCAAAAAGACGTAACAAACTAATAGTTTTTTGAATGCAAAAGATGCAATAGACTTACACAATGGTCCCCTCCGGCATACAACTAGGAAAATACCGGTCGCTATGGAGGGTGAGAATATGTATGGGCACATAATCATACCATGTAGGATAACTAAGTAGATGGTTATGCTGTTTCATCCCATCTAGCAACAATGCTCTGCACTGTGTGCTTATATATTTACATATTTATTCCATCTAGCTACAGTGCTCCGCACTGGGTGTGTTTATATTTACATATCTATATATTTATTCCATCTAGCTACAATGCTCCGCACTGTGTTTATATATCTACATATTATTCCATCTAGCTACACTGCTCCACACTGTGTGTTTATATATTCATATATTTATTCCATCCAGCTACAATGCTCTGCACTGTGTGTCTGTGTGTGTGTATATATATATTTTATAGTAATATGTACATATGTATATTAGCTGCTCTTGCTTGCTTGTTTTTTTTCTTGCCTTCTGATTGTTGCTCTGAGTGTTGCTATCCCTGTGCTGTTGCAATCCTGGAATTTCCCCGTTGTGGGACTAATAAAGGCTTATCTTATCTTAATATTGTCTGTACATTGGTCCAATATTGGTGGATAACTGGGCATGACCAAAACACATGAAAATGATTTGCAGTCTTTTCACCACACAAGCGCCAACAATTCAACCCTTTACGAGTAAATTTGTTTTGTGCAGGTGTTCTGAAAAATTTTACCAAATTTTTCCATCAAAATTCTCTCCACAGCAGGGATGAAGTACTTTTCCATTGTTGTTTATTTAGCTTTTCCCATATTTCCAGTTGTAAAGTGAAAATCCCCTCTTTTTCCCATCTCTCTTTTATATATGATGTGTTGTCTCCTTTTAAGTCTTGAAGACCTTGGTATATTTTAGAAATGTATCTGATCCCTGGGATCCCTTTATATGCCATTAAGAAAACCTTCAGAACACCTGACTGGGCCCTTTCCAAATCCTCCTTTTTAAGTATATTGTTTATGTGGTGTCTAAGCTGAAAGAACCTGTAAAGGTCTTGATTTATTAGACCTTGTTTTTTCAAATCTTCAAAACTTCTTGAAGTTTGCCCTTTAAAAAAATCGTAATATTTTATCAGTCCGTTCTCTTTCAACTTTTTAAATCTAGTGTCTGTTTTATTAGGAGTAAAGTCCTGATCATAGGAAATCCATTGCAATAATCGATAGGGTTCTTTAGTTTGATTCTCTCTGACTATCTTAAACCAAATTTTTAGCGGGGTCTCTATCCACGGGCTAGTGTTATTCAAAAGTTTAGGTAAGGCATTGTTCCCTATTATCGCCTGTCGGGGAATGTCACTTGTTATTTGGCATTCCATCTCCTTCCATTGTGCAGTGTAGACTGGGTAACATATCTCTACTAAAGTTTTAATTTGTGCGGCTTTAAAATAGTCCCTGATATTTGGCAGCGCGAGCCCACCTTTGTCTTTGTTTAGCTGTAGGGTTCTATATCTGATTCTAGGTCTCTTGCCCTGCCATATGAATCTTGAGATCCTTCTGTCCAGTTCTTGCCATGTTTTTTTGGGAGGTTCTACCGGTATTGTTTGGAAAAGGTATAGAAGACGTGGAAGTATATTCATTTTGACTGCTTCAATTCTTTGTGCAGTACCCAAGAATGGTATCATATTCCATCTTGCTAGATCAGATTTTATTTTTGCCATCAGTGGATCATAGTTTAGTGTTTTAATTTTGTTGAGTTGTTTCGGGATATTGACCCCCAGATATTTCATAGATTCCATCTCCCAGTTAGTTTTGAGTTTGCTTAGTAAATATTGATTTGGGTCATAGTTGAATGTTAAAATTTGGGTTTTATGCATGTTTAATTCATACCCCGATAACTCTCCATACTCTGAAAAAACTGAGATTAGTTCTGGAAAAGAGGTGTCCGGCTGCCCCAGGTATATTAAAATGTCATCAGCAAAGAGTGCTATTTTATGTTCCTTCTGACCAAGTGTAATACCTTGAATTTTTTGATTCTGTCTTATCCGTTGGCTCAGAGGTCCTATGAAGAGCAGTGGAGACAAGGGGCAGCCCTGACGACATCCTCTTTCCAGTTCAAAAGATGATGATAATTTACCGTTAATCCTTATTTTAGCTGTTGGTTTTTATATAATGCCTGGATAGTTCTAATGAAGTTGTTATGAAAATTGAAACTGGATAAGATTCTATATAGGAAAGACCAGTCAACCGAATCAAATGCTTTTTCAGCATCTAATCCCAATATGGCTGCATTTAAATTATATTTTTTTAATATGATGAATTATGTGTAAAGTGCGTCTAATGTTATCTTGTGTCTGTCTTTGTCTTATAAAACATGTTTGGTCTAAATGAATTAAGTCTGTCAGTATATTTTCTAACCTTTTGGCAAGGATAGCGGTGAAAAATTTATAGTCCTGATTTAACACACTGATTGGTCTGTAGTTGGAGCACTCTAGTTTATCCTTTTCAGGTTTAGGTATGACTGCAATGACCCCTTTTCTCCAGGAGGGGGGGATTTCCCCTGTGTGGAGGACATACCCGTTTTCAGGAGGAGAGGAGATAGTTGCTGTTTAAAGGTTTTGTACTACTCTGCTGTATAGCCATCTGCTCCTGGGGATTTGTTAGCTTTAAGTTTCATAATTGCTTTTTCTAATTCTTTAGGTTGTATTTCTGACAGTAGTGTTTCATTTTGTGACTCAGTAAGTTGGGGAAGATTTAATGTATTTAGGAAGGCTTCGGATGCGTTTTTGTGTTTTTTGAGGGAGTACAGGTTCCTGTAGTAATTCTCAAAGCTTTTAAGAATTTCCTGAATTCTAAATTTTATTTCCTTTGATACTGGGTCTCTGATTTTGTAGAGTGCTCTCTCCGTTTGTTGTTTCCTCAATTTATAGACTAGTAATTTTGCAGACTTGCTACCTGTTTCATAGTATTTTTGTTTCAGAAATGTAAGTTTCTTCTGGATTTCTATTGTGTAGATCTCATTTATTTGTTTTTTAATTTCCTTAATTTTGAGCGAGTCATTAGAATGAGTGTTGTCTTTGTGCTCTTTTTCTAGTTTCTTAAGTTCTGACTCTAATGTGATTAGTTTTTCTTGTCAGTTTCTTTTGGATTGCCAGTTTTGCAATAATCTTTCCCCTTATTACAGCTTTGCATGCGTCCCACAGTATTACAGGGGATACTTCTCCATTATCATTTTCTTCCAAATATCTGAGAATATCTGATTTCAATTCATCTTTCAGTGGTCCTTTCAGCACATTTGAATTTGACCTCCAAGAAAATGTATTATTTGTGTATTTTTGGATATTTAAGTCCATATAGATCGGACTGTGGTCAGAGAGATCCATCAGTCCTATTTTACATGTTTTTACTCTTCCAATGTCTCTATTAAACATAAAAAAATAGTCAATCCTTGAGTATGATGACTGTGGTGCTGAGTAAAATGTATAATCTTTTACACTGGGGTTGAATTCCCTCCACACATCACAGATTCCCAATTCTTTTAGTAGCATCCGAGTTTTTCTACTTTGAGTGTTATTTTGATGTGGAGAATTACCTGATGCATCCCAGTATGGATTCAGTCTTAGACTGAAGTCTCCACCACATATCACTAAACCTTGGGCTTTAGTTATCAGAATCAGAATCAGATTTATTGCCATTGTTTATGTAGTACACAAACTAGGAATCTGTCTCGGTGCCATGCTGCAACATTAAAAACATGATGAGATAAAGAGATAAACTAAAAAAACTAAAAGACTAAAAACATGCAATAAGTGTAGAATAATAAGTAATAATAATAATAATAATAATAATAATAATGAGTAATACTAGTCAAGGCAGATTTAAATAAATTAGCAAGTAGCAGATAATATAGGGTACCACAGTGCAGTCGATAATGCAACAGAAAAACAGTGATGAACGACATGAGCTGCTGTATATAGTGCACGAGAGTCAATAAGTCACTTAATGTTCAGCAGTCTGATGGCAGAGGGGAAAAAGCTGTTCATGTGCCGGGAGGTTTTAGTCTGAATGGACCGAAGTCTTCTACCTGAGGGGAGGGGGGCAAAGAGTACGTGACCAGGGTGTGAAGGATCGGCTATGATCCGGCCTGCACGCCTCCGGGTCCTGGAGATGTACAGGTCCTGGAGAGATGGGAGCTTGCAGCCGATCACCTTCTCAGCAGTGCGCACGACGCGCTGCAGCCTTAGTCTGTCCCTGGCAGTGGCTCCTGCGTACCACACAGTTATGGAGGAGGTGAGGATGGACTCGATGATGGCCGTGTAGAACTGCACTAACATCTTGGTGGGTAGCTTGAGCTTCCTCAGCTGCCGCAGAAAGAACATCCTCTGCTGGGCCTTTTTGATGAGGGAGCTGATGGTTGGCTCCCATTTGAGGTCCCGGGTGATGGTGGTGCCCAAGAAGCGGAAGGAATCTGCAATGGTGATGGGAGAGCCTGTGATGGTGAGGGGGGGGCAGGGGGGTTGTGATTTTCCTGAAGTCCACAATCATCTCCGCTGTCTTCAGAGCGTTCAGCTGCAGGTTGTTGTGGCTGCACCAGGACACCAGCTGGGCCACCTCTTTCCTGTAGACGGACTCGTCACCGTTGGAGATGAGCCCGATGAGGGTGGTGTCGTCCGCAAACTTGATCAGCTTAACAGACTGGTGGGAGGAGGTGCAGGAGTTGGTATAAAGGGAGAAGAGTAGGGGGGAAAGTACACAGCCCTGGGGTGATCCGATGCTGATGCTAACAGAGTCCGAGACAGACTTCCCCAGCCGCACATGCTGCCTCCGGTCCGTCAGGAAGTCGGTGATCCACCTGCAGAGGGAGTCAGGCACGCCGAGCAGGGACAGCTTGTCCTGGAGCAGAGCGGGGCGGATGGTGTTGAATGCAGAGCTGAAGTCCACAAACAGGATCCTGGTGTAGGTTCCCGGGGAGTCCAGGTGCTGCAGGATGGAGTGGAGGGCCAGGTTGACTGCGTCGTCCACAGACCTGTTGGCACGGTAGGCAAACTGCAGCGGGTCCAGGAGGGGAGTGGTGATGGACTTGAGGTGGGACAGGACCAGGCGCTCAAAGGACTTCATGACTACAGAGGTGAGCGCTACAGGTCTGTAGTCGTTAAGTCCAGTAATCCGTGGCTTCTTGGGGACAGGGATGATGGTGGAGGATTTGAGGCAGGTCGGCACGTGGCATAGCTTAAGGGAGGTGTTAAAAATGTCTGTGAAGACAGGAGCCAGCTCTTTCGCACAGTGTCTCAGGGTGGAGGGAGACACACCGTCCGGCCCGGGGGCCTTGCGCGGGTTCAGTCTGGAGAATTGTCTGTGCACATCCTGCTCACTGATGACAAGGGCAGGGGGGGAGGAGGAGGAGGGGGGCCCGTTTTTGATGAATTAGGGGTCGAGGAGGCAGTGGAGCTGGGTGGAGTGGGGGAGTTGGACACAGCTGACGAGGTGTCAAAACGGGCGTAATGTTGGGACAGTTTTTGACAAAGGGCTTTGTCATCCTGTCATCATTAGGTCAAATACATTTTTACAAAATTTCCAGTTAGCCCCTGGAGGTGCATATACATTCAGCAGGGTGATATCTTCTCCCTCTAGCCGACCAAGTACCATGTTAAGTCTCCCTTCTTTATCTTTGTGTTCTGAATTTTTTTCAAATATAATTTTGGTTGAGATCAATGTCGCCTCCCCCTCCTCCTCCCTGACTTATATGAAGATGAAGAGATCAGTTTAAACCCTTGTCTATTAAGTTTAGTGTGCTCCAAGTCTGTTAGGTGGGTTTCCTGTAAAAATGTTATTCCTGCTTTGTCTTTTTTCATTTTGCCTAGAATCTTGGATTTTTTAACTGGATTGAGGATTCCTTTTACATTATATGAGATTATTTTGATTACACCCTGTTTCTCCATTGTGTTGTCTTATTTAGTATAACAGTGTAATGGCCCTCTTTTATGCTACTCAGAAACTGAAAGAACATTAAGAACATAAAAAACATTAAGAACATAGTATATAAAACTTTACAACAAAAAACTGTCAAAAGATCTTCCTGAGCTGAGGTCTTTTTAGCGACCTTAGAAGAGCCTTGATGGTGCGTTGGCTCTGAGGGAAATTCCTCAAACTCTGTTACATGTTGAGGGCCCTCTCTTTCCCCTGTTAGTTGTCCCATGTTTTTAACGTGAATTTCAGATCCCATTCTGAACTTGTAATAATTTTTTTTTATGCCTATACCCTATGAAATTGTGTGCAACCTTCCACCACCATCACAGCAAACAATCACGTTAATACAGTATTTGTTAGTGTGGAGAGTTCATGTGGTTCATTGTCACATTTCTATTTTAACAAGTTTTGTTTGTTTTGTTTTTTTTTAAAAAAAGACTTGTTTCTAATATTATGACTGTTCCATGAAATGTTTTACCACTTCATACTTGCTGATTCTGCATCTCCTTTAATGTTTGTTACCTTGTAGGAGGAGGTTTGGATGCGCAGATTGATTAAAAATACCTTATTCCCTCCTGACAGCGTCCAGTTTTTCCTTATAGCCCTGGCGCTGGGTTTCCTGCTGCTAGCCCGTGGATTTTGAGGGTCTCTGTGTGCACTACATTTGAGCCTTGATTCTTTCTATCGGGTCTGCTGTGGGTTTATACACCGTTACCGGGAGCCCTCTTCTCGCCATATCCCTGGTTGCTTCTTCCGCCGAGTTGTAGAGACACGTCTCTTCCCCGTAAAAAACCCGCAGCTTCGCCGGAAATGGAGTTTGAAAGCACAGTTTCTTCTCTCTTAGTATCTTTTTAGCGTTGTTGGATTCCCAACGCTTTTTAAGGACCTCCAGGGCGTAGTCGTGCTCCACAAAACTTTTCTTTCTTGGTACATAAATCTTTTTTTCTGCAAAGCCAGTCTCAAAACCTCTCCTTTTGTTCTGAAGTTGGAAAACTTCACCACCACCGATCGTGGGGGAGCTTCCGCCGCCGGCCTTAGGGCTAATGAACGGTGCGCCCTTTCTATCTTCAAGTTGGTGGATTGGGGAATTTCCAACTTCTCCCTCAGTATGGATTCCACGCATGCAGCCATTGTGGCGAAACCATCCTCGACTCCTTCTTTCAGACCATGAATTCTTATGTTGTCCCTTCTTAGTCTTCCTTCCTGGTTGGTTAGCTTAGCCTCCAGTCTTGTCTGTCATTTGAGTAATTCCAGCACGGTTTCTTCCAGCCCTTTTATTCTTTCCTCTGCTTCCATGATTCGGTCCTCAGCCTGGTCCACTCTGTTGTTTGTCCTTTTTATTTCGTCTTTACTTTCACGAAATTCGGCCCAACATTCAGCGAAATTCTCTTAATTCTTGAAATATTGTTTTTAAGCTAACCATGTTGCTAGCCTCATTCTGCTCCTCTGTTTCCGAGTGGTTGTTGTCCTCCAGGTCAGATTCTCCGGCCGATGCGAGTCTTGGCCTGGCAAATGTTGATCTCTTCTGTTTTCCTTTAGGCATAATGACTTTGTCTTTTGATTTTCACTCTTCCAAAAATCCGTTAAATCTGATTTTCAAGGTATTTTCACGGATGGGGTCTGGGAGCTTCAGCGTTAAGCTGCTATCACCATGCTGTCCAGACCGGAAGTCACTACTAAATTTTCTTTTAAATCAGATTAATAGTTTTTCCACACTAATGGAGAGACGAATGATACCCAGGACACATGATCTTTGTCAGGAGAAACTTGTTCATACTACAACATTTTTATTTTCTTTTTTTTTTTATTTAAGTTTTTGTAAAGGGTATACAGGTCGTTACAGCAATGCAGTGTTTACATTTTCATCACATGTTCCCTTATTTTCTGATATCTGACAACATTGGAAGATTAATTCTTACAACACCCCTTATTTTTTTTTTTTTTTAAAGTGAAAGAAAAAGTGAAATTAAAGAGAAAAAAAAACAAAACAAAAAACAAAAAAAAACCAAACAAACCAGTAAAAAACAAACAAAAAGAAAAAGTAAGTAAATAAAGATAAAAGAGCATCTGAGTAGCATTGGAACAAAGAGCAGAACCATTATTGAAATGGTATTTGTCAAAGATTAGATCTAATGGAAGACACATATGCGGTCCAGGGTTGCCAAAAGTTCATGAACCCATCCATGTCCTGTCTCAGTGCGAATGTCAACTTTTCCATCGAGTAAATGTCTTGGATCACGTTAGTCCAATCTTCAGGTGTAGGACAGTCCTTCAACATCCATTTTTTAGTTAGAGCTTTTTTGCTTGCCAATATTAAAACATTGAATAAGTATTTTTCTCCTCGTCTTTCCAGTGAGTCCGGTAGTAAACCCAAATACAAAGTTACAAAAGAAAAGGGAACTGTAATTTTGAATATTTTCCCCAATATTGTCTGTACATTGGTCCAATATTGGTGGATAACTGGGCATGACCAAAACACATGAAAATGATTTGCAGTCTTTTCACCACACAAGCGCCAACAGTTCAATCCCTTATGGGTAAATTTGATTTGTGCAGGTGTTCTGAAAAATCTTGCCAAGTTTTTCCATCCAAATTCTCTCCACTGCAGGGATGAGGTACTTTTCCATTGCTGTTTATTTAGCTTTTCCCATATTTCCAGATGTAAAGTGAAATTCCCCTCTTTTTCCCATCTCTCTTTTATATAAGATGTGTTGTCTCCTTTTAAGTCTTGAAGACCTTGGTATATTTTAGAAATGTATCTGATCCCTGGGATCCCTTTATATGCCATTAAGAAGACCTTCAGAACACCTGACTGGGCCCTTTCCAAAACCTCCTTTTTAAGTATATTGTTTATGTGGTGTCTAAGCTGGAAGAACCTGTAAAGGTCTTGATTTATTAGGCCTTGTTTTTTCAAATCTTCAAAACTTCTTAAGATTTGCCCTTTAAAAAAATCGTAATATTTTATCAGCCCCTTCTCCTTCCACTTTTTAAATCTGGTGTCTGTTTTATTAGGAGTAAAGTCCTGATCATAGGCGATCCATTGCAGAAGTCGATAGGGCTCTTTAGTTTGATTCTCTCTGACTATCTTAAACCAAATTTTTAGCGGGGTCTCTATCCACGGGTTAGTGTTATTCAAAAGCTTAGGTAAGACATTGTTCCCTATTATCGCCTGTAGGGGGATGTCACTTGTTATTTGGCATTCGATCTCCTTCCATTGTGCAGAGTAGACTGGGTTACATATCTCTACTAAAGTTTTAATTTGTGCGGCTTTAAAGTAGTCCCTGATATTTGGCAGCGCGAGCCCACCTTTGTCTTTGTTTAGCTGTAGGGTTCTATATCTGATTCTAGGTCTCTTGCCCTGCCATATGAATCTTGAGATCCTTCTGTCCAGCTCCTGCCATGTTTTTTTGGGAGGTTCTACCGGTATTGTTTGGAAAAGGTATAGAAGACGTGGAAGTATATTCATTTTGACTGCTTCAATTCTTTGTGCAATACCCAAGAATGGTATCATATTCCATCTTGCTAGGTCAGATTTTATTTTTGTCACCAGTGGATCATAGTTTAGTGATATAATTTTGTTGAGTTGTTTCGGGATATTGACCCCCAGATATTTCATAGATTCCGACTCCCAGTTAGTTTTGAGTTTGCTTAGTGAATAATGATTTGGGTCATAGTTGAATGTTAAAACTTGGGTTTTATGCATATTTAATTTGTACCCCGATAAATCTCCATACTCTGAAAAAACTGAGGTTAGTTCTGGTAAAGAAGTGTCCGGCTGCCCTAGGTATATTAAAATGTCATCAGCAAAGAGTGCTATTTTATGTTCCTTCTGACCAAGTGTAATACCTTGAATTTTTTGGTTTTGTCTTATCCATTGGCTCAGAGGTTCTATGAAGATTGCAAAGAGCAGTGGAGACAGGGGGCAGCCCTGACGACATCCTCTTTCCAGTTCAAAAGATGATGATAAATTACCGTTAATCCTTATTTTAGCTGTTGGTTTTTTATATAATGCCTGTATAGTTCTAATGAAGTTGTTATGAAAATTGAAACTGGATAAGATTCTGTATAGAAAAGACCAGTCAACCGAATCGAATGCTTTTTCAGCATCTAATCCTAATATGACTGCATTTAAGTTATATTTTTTTATATGATGAATTATGTGTAAAGTGCGTCGAATGTTGTCTTGTGTCTGTCTTTGTCTTATAAAACCTGTTTGGTCTAAATGAATTAGGTCTGTCAGTATATTCTCTAACCTTTTGGCAAGGATAATGGTAAAAAGCTTATAGTCCTGATTTAGTACACTGATTGGTCTGTAGTTGGAGCACTCTAGTTTATCCTTTTCAGGTTTAGGTATAACTGCAATGACCCCTTCTCTCCAGGAGGGGGGGATTTCCCCTGTGTGGAGGACATAATTAAATGTTTTCAGGAGGAGAGGAGATAGTTGCTGTTTAAAGGTTTTGTACCACTCTGCTGTATAGCCATCAGCTCCTGGGGATTTGTTAGCTTTAAGTTTCATAATTGCTTTTTCCAATTCTTTAGAATGTATTTCTGACAGTAGTGTTTTATTTTGTGACTCCGTAAGTTGGGGAAGGTTTAATGTGTTTAGGAATGCCTCGGATGCGTTTTTATGTTTTTTGTGGGAGTATAAGTTCTTATAGTAATTCTCGAAGTTTTTAAGAATATCCTGAATTCTGAATTTTATTTCCTTTGATACTGGGTCTCTGATTTTGTAGATTGCTCTTTCTGTTTGATGTTTCCTCAATTTATAGGCTAGCAATTTTGCCGATTTACTGCCTGCTTCATAGTATTTTTGTTTCAGAAATGTAAGTTTCTTCTGGATTTCTATTGTGTAGATCTCATTTATTTGGTTTTTAATTTCCTTAATCTTGAGCGAGTCAGTAGAATGAGTGTTGCCTTTGTGTTCTTTTTCTAGGTTCCTAAGTTCTGACTCTAATGTGGATAGTTTTTCTTGTCTTAGTTTCTTTTGGGTTGCCAGTTTTGCAATAATCTTTCCTCTTATTACAGCTTTACATGCATCCCACAGTATTAAAGGGGATACTTCTCCATTATCGTTATCTTCCAAATATCTGAGAATATCTGACTCCAATTCATCTTTCAATGGTCCTTTCAGGACATTTGAATTTAACCTTCAAGAAAATGTATTATTTGTGTATTTTTGGATATTTAAGTCCATGTAGATCGGACTGTGGTCGGAGAGATCCATCAGTCCTATTTTACATGTTTTTACTCTACCAATGTCTCTATTAAACATAAAAAAATAGTCAATCCTTGAGTAAGATGAATGTGGAGTTGAGTAAAATGTATAGTCTTTTACACTGGGGTTGAGTTCCCTCCACACATCACAGATTCCCATTTCTTTTAGTAGCATCCGAGTCTTCCTGTTTTGGGTGTTATTTTGATGTGGGGAATTACCAGAAGCATCCCAGTATGGATTCAGTCTAAGATTGAAGTCCCCACCACATATCACTAAACCTTGAGCTTTAGTTATCATTAGGTCGAATACATTTTTATAAAATTTCCAGTTAGCCCCTGGGGGAGCATACACATTCAGCAGGGTGATATCTTCTCCCTCTAGCCGCCCAGTTACCAAACTGTATCTCCCTTCTTTATCTTTGTGTTCTGATTTTTTTTCAAATGTAATTTTGGTTGATATCAATGTCGCTACTCCCCTCCTCCTCCCTGATTTATATGAAGATGAAGAGATCATTTTAAACCCTTGTCTACTGAGTTTATTGTGTTCCACGTCTGTTAGGTGGGTTTCTTGTAAAAGTATTATTCCTGCTTTGTCTTTTTTCATTTTGCCTAGAATCTTGGATCTTTTAACTGGATTCAGGATCCCTTTTACATTATATGAAATTATTTTGGTTACACCCTGTTTCTCCATTGTGTTGTTTTGTTTAGTATAACTGTGTGGTGGCCCTCTTTTGTGCTACTCAGAAACTGAAAGAACATTAAAAACAAGAAAAACATTAAGAACATAGTGTAAAAAACTTTAAAACAAAAAACTGTCAAAAGAACTTCCTGAGCTGAGGTCTTTTTAAAGACCCTGTAAGAGCCTTGATGGAGTGAAGGCCCTGAGGGAAATTCCTCAAACTCTGTTACGTGTTGAGGGCCCTCTCGTACCACTGAAAGTAGTCCCATGCTTTTAACGTGAGTTTCAGAACCCAATCCAAACTTGTAATGATTTTTTTTTTTTTTTCCTTTTATGCCTAAACCCTGTGAAATTGTGTGCACCCTCCCACCCCCATCACATCAAACATTCACGCAAAAACAGTATTTGTTAGTATGAGCAGAACATGTGGATTATTGTCACATTTCTATTTTAACAAGTTTTTTTTTTTTTTTTTTTTATTACAAAGACTTATTTGTTTCAAATAATATGATTGTTCCATGAAATGTTTTACCACATGCTGAATATGCATCTCCTTTAATGTTTGTTACCTTGTATGAGGGGGGTTGGATGTGCGGATTGATTCAAGAGGAAGGGAAAAAAAAAAAAAAAAAGGTCGCTATTCCAACCTAAAAACGGATAGTTTATCCGCGACGCTCTGGTGCTGGGTTTCCCGCTGCTGGTCCGTGGATTTTGAGGGTCTTTGTGTTGTCCATGTTTGCGCTTTGATCTTCTCACTCGGGTCTGCTGCGGGTTTAAACACCGTTACCGGGAGCCCTCTTCTCGCCATGTCAGCTGTTGCTTCTTCCGCCGAATTATAGAGACACGTTTCATCGCCGTAGAAGACCCTTAACTTCGCAGGAAATGGTGTCTGAAAGCGCAATTTCTTCTCTCTTAACACCTTTTTCGCGTCATTGTATTCCCTGCGCTTTTTAAGGACCTCCGGGGCGTAATCGTGTTCCACGTAGACTTTTCTCTCCTGGTGCATAAATCCTTTTTTCTGCCAGGCCAGTCTTACAACCTCTTGTTTTATTTTGAAATTGGAAAATCTTACCAACACCGAACGTGGGGGCGCTTCCGCCGCCGGCCTAGCGGCTAATGAACGATGTGCCTTTTCTATCTTCAAGTCGGTGGTTTGTGGAATATCCAATTTCTCTCTTAGTAAGGATTCCACGCATTCTGCCATTGAGTTAAAACCATTTTCGGTTCCTTCTATCAGACCATGAATTCTTATGTTGTCTCTTCTTTGTTTTCCTTCTTGGTCGGTTAGCTTAGCCTCTATAGCTGCTTGTCTTTTGCGTAGGTCCAGCACAGAATCTTCGAGCACTTTTATTCGATCCTCTGTTTCCAAGATTCGGTTCTCGGCCTGGTCCACTCTGCTGTTTGTCCTTTTCAATTCTTCTCTGAATTCCCGAAATTCGGCCGTAACATCTCGGCGAAATCGTCGTAGTTCCTCAAATAGTGATTTCAGGCTAACCCTTTTGTTAGCTATCACCAGCTCCTCGTCTTCTGAACGGGGATCTTCCAGTTCAGATTCTCCGGCCGATACGTGTCCTAGCCTGGAAAATTTCAGTTTCTTCTGTTTTCCTTTAGACATGATGATTTTGTCTTTTGATTTTCACTCCTCCAAAAATCCGTTAAGTTTGATTTTCAAGGTGTTATCCTGGATTGAGTCTGAGAGCTTCAGTGTTAAGCTGCAGTCGCCATGGCGTCCAGACCGGAAGCATACTACAACATTTTTAAAACCCCACTATTACACTATGCACCTTTTCCACATGTTGCCACAGCTCCCAGGTGTTAGATGAATATCTGTGACATGATTTTGGCAAAACACTTGAGGGTTTCATTATTGCAGTATCATTTTCCACAAAGATAAAGGAACCATCCTCAGAATCGTCTGTTTGATGTCATTATGCCTCGCCGCTTGTTTGTTGTTGCTGTGAGGTGCTTGGGTTCATGTGTGTGTACACATACACAGCACTTCACTCATGTGATATTTGAATGTTAATTCAATCTGCTAATGCAAATTAGCAGTATTGCTAAATCTGGCATACTTACATGTGGATTAATGTTCATTAGTACAGTGGGGAAAAAAGTATTTAGTCAACCACCAATTGTGCAAGTTCTCCCACTTAAAAGTTGAGAGAGGTCTCCAATTTTCATCATAGCTATACCTCAACTATGAGAGACAAAATGAGAAAGAAAAAAAATCCAGAAAATCACATTGTCTGATTTTTAAAGAATTTATTTGCAAATTATGGTGGAAAATAAGTATTTGGTCAATAACAAAAGTTCATCTCAGTACTTTGTTATATACCCTTTGTTGACAATGACAGAGGTCAAACGTTTTCTGTAAGTCTTCACAAGGTTTTCACACACTGTTGCTGGTATTTTGGCCCATTCCTCCATGCAGATCTCCTCTAGGGCAGTGATGTTTTGGGGCTGTCGCTGGGCAACACAGACTTTCAACTCCCTCCAAAGATTTTCTATGGGGTTGAGATCTGGAGACTGGCTAGGACACTCCAGGACCTTGAAATGCTTCTTACGAAGCCACTCCTTCGTTGCCCGGGCGGTGTGTTTGGGATCATTGTCATGCTGAAAGACCCAGTCCCGTTTCATCTTCAATGCCCTTGTTGATGGAAGGTGGTTTTCACTCAAAATCTCACGATACATGGCCCCATTCATTCTTTCCTTTACGCGGATCAGTCGTTCTGGTCCCTTTGCAGAAAAACAGCCCCAAAGTATGATGTTTCCACCCCCATGCTTCACAGTAGGTATGGTGTTCTTTGGATGCAACTCAGCATTCTTCCTCTTCCAAACACGACAAGTTGAGTTTTTACCAAAAAGTTCTATTTTGGTTTCATCTGGCCATATGACATTCTCCCAATCCTCTTCTGGATCATCCAAATGCTCTCTAGCAAACTTCAGACGGGCCTGAACATGTACTGGCTTAAGCAGAGGGACATGTCTGGCATTGCAGGATTTGAGTCCCGGCGGCGTAGTGTGTTACTGATGGTAGCCTTTGTTACTTTGGTCCCAGCTCTCTGCAGGTCATTCACTAGGCCCCCCCCCCCCTTTCCCGTGTGGTTCTGGGATTTTTGCTCACCGTTCTCGTGATAATTTTGACCCCACGGGGTGAGATCTTGCGTGGAGCCCCAGATGGAGGGAGATTATCAGTGGTCTTGTATGTCTGCCATTTTCAAATAATTGCTCCCACAGTTGATTTCTTCACACCAAGCTGCTTACCTATTGCAGATTCAGTCTTCCCAGCCTGGTGCAGGTCTACAATTTTGTTTCTGGTGTCCTTTGACAGCTCTTTGGTCTTGGCCATAATGGAGTTTGGAGTCTGACTGTTTGAAGTTGTGGACAGGTGTCTTTTATACTGATAACGAGTTCAAACAGGTGCCATTAATACAGGTAACGAGTGGAGGACAGAGGAGCCTCTTAAAGAAGAAGTTACAGGTCTGTGAGAACCAGAAATTTTGCTTGTTTGTAGGTGACCAAATACTTATTTTCCACCATAATTTGCAAAATAAATTGTTTAAAAATCAAACAATGTGATTTTCTGAATTTTTTTTCCCCTCATTTTGTCTCTTATAGTTGAGGTATACCTATGATGAAAATTGGAGACCTCTCTCATCTTTTAAGTGGGAGAACTTTCACATTTGGTGGCTGACTAAATACTTTTTTGCCCCACTGTATGTAATGTCCCTTTCAAATAAACTTGAAACATTTTGTTTTCATGCTAATGAGCCCCAGTTCACCTCACCCTTCCTCTGTTGCCATTTTCAACATCTGTTGTTGATAGCAACGCTATATTTGGGACTAACATTAACTGGTTAACTTTAGTTTTAACAGTAACCAAAATACAAACTAAAATTTGGTGAATATTGTAATGTAAAAACCCAAATAAAGCAACCAGTAAGGGGATGAGCCTATTGAAGGGTGGAACCATGTGGCTCTTTTTCCAGAGTGTCAACTATGGATTAATGACAGAGGTGAGAACATGGATGTCTAGTGAGGTAAATAGAATTTAGTAGCCTTTTAGTAGTAGTGCATCTACAACTGCGAGTATTTCTTACAGCAAATATTTCATGGAAGAAAGTTAACTGTCCATTTTTGACATAGGCAAAGGTCTTAAACGAATGGCCCAATGTTTAGAGATGCTGACCAATGAGGTACGGCTAGTTTATTTAGCCAAGCAGCACACACATATGTCAGTCATTTGTTGTGGCTCCGGTGGTTATGCCCCCTTCACACTTCTACTGCATGGCTCCAAGCAGCAGAGGCACCACATGCCCCAGCATGAAAAGACACCTCAGTGAACATGTACTGCAGATGTCGGCTGAAACAAACTTGTGCTTAACTTCCAAACAGCCATTTGTTGGTTGGTGTAAAACAGGAGCAGGTTAGTGAGCAAGTATAGAATAAATTTCGCACCATGAATATTGTTATTGCTGCTTGGTTTTCAATATGTCAGACCAAGTTTTACTGTCGAAGTGCTATGTTGGTCCATTCAAAAATTGTCGAACACCCACCTTTCACTAGATGAGTCATCCAAACAGGAGAAGCCCCACATTTGCACATCGTTAGAGAAAGTACAGGATGTGACTGGAGAGCCATCGAACATTTCACCCACCAAGCATGTGATATTCAGAAGCTTTCCCCATCCATGAAAAACACCACAGTGAACAAAGACAATCCAAGCTCATGAGTTTCTTCTTTTACTTTATTTTTTTAATTAATGTGATAAGAACAATATAGAGAACATGATTTGGAAAATGTCTAAAAATTTAAAGGGAAAAATAGCAATTACTTACATCTTTTTTTGACATATGTATAACTAAACAATCAGAGCTTTTCTTACTCATTCTTAAACACCTTGTGAAAAGAGCTTTTGTAATTAAATACAGAACACAGTAAAGTCAGTAAATTCATGGAAAATTCTGATTATTAAAAAAATGAATAGCTAAATTCACTACTCACATAAAATTACCAACTCACTGAAAGGGAAAAACTCAGGATGGATCGATCAAGATATCGGCCTAACATTGGTATCGGTAGATATTTACCTTGGTGACTGATTTTGGCTTTCACAAATATGATACTGGCAGTGGTGTCATTTTCTGCCCTGAAACAGACAACAGTAGACTTCAGCTGCACAAGGTAGAAGGTGGAAAGTTCCATTTCTTTGGTCTTTGGGATGACCTGGCTGGGGATTGAACCCACAACCTCCCAGCTGCAGGGCGGATTCTCTACCACTACAATTTCAGTAGACTACAGCTGCAAATTTAGAACACATCAGAGACTGGACCATTTTAAAGGACTGCAGTTCAGTTTTCTTTACAATGCAAATTTCTTGGCCGACACCAAAACAATCAAAAATAATACATTGGCAAATCTATTATTTTTTACATCAGTTGATACAGGAACAGTATTCTGCAAGACTATTAAAACAAGGAAGTTTACACTTCTGTTGAACAAGTAACTAAAAAAATGCCATGTATTTTCATATTAAGTTGAGGTAGTTGTTTGACTTCCCTCTGGGAATGTGTCTATATACCAGTTAATCTCATTGTAAGACAAAAGATATAAATAGGTGGGGAAAATATGTGCATTATCAATATCGTATCCCCAATCGGCAAAAGCACTTTCAAAATAAGGCACATTGGTTAATGTGAATAAAATAATAGGACGATCAGTCTTACAGAGTGTGACATGAAATACATTCATACGACCATCAGAGACTTTTAATCAGAAATGTACTTTTGACCTGTATGAATTTCTGCAGCCTTTTTTTTTTTTTTTAATAATTTTGGTTTAAATAATTATTGATTTCAATCATTATTTTACAACAACAAAAAAATTCACAAAAGATTTCAAACAACTCATGTAAGACTGCAAATGATTCCACTGTTTAAAACCTTTTCCACATTTATTACTGAGGGTGGCAACAACACTGTTAATTCAAATGCGAAACATACTGTCAGGGTACATATTCATATTCTGCAGGGTAATTTAACAAACCAAAATGCTGTTTATTCCATCGAGCTGCAATGTTCCTGCACTGTGTATATATCTGTGTACATATACCGTATATATTCATCTACTGCGTTGGCTAACCAGTTCTTATTATCTTATTATCTATTGCTCTAAGTGCTGCTATCCCTTTGCTGCTGTAATCCTGTAATTTCCCCATAATGGGACTAATAAAGGTTTATTTTATCTTATTATAAAGAAGTGGCCTCTCATTTTTGAGTGTTCTCATGTGATTTTTCTTTTCCACAACTTTTACAAGAAAAAGGCTTCTCACCTGAATAATTCTTCATGTGACATCTCAAGTGACTACAGTCAGTGAAATTTTCTCACCATTTCACAAGGTAAAAGGCTTCTCAACTATGTGAATTTTCATGTCTATTTTTAAATTATTTTTCTGGCTGAAACATTTTACACATTTTACAAGAAAATGGCTTCTGCAATACTGTATCTTTGCTATTGCAATCCTGTAATTTCCCCTTTGTGAGACTAATAAAAGTTTATCTTATCTTATACAACAGCTAGTTCCGACCGAGCAATTTGATTGGGCAATAAGGATTCCAGGAGTTTCTAAAATCCACAATAATTGCACTCCAACGTTTTGCTGGATATGTATCACTCTGCTGCAAAGACGTTCATGTAACTGTTAATAACTAACACTAATTTACTGTCAACGAACTCTCAGTGACAACTGCAATACTGTGTTGAATACCTTAATATCCACAGTGAGGCACTGTCTGAAAAGATTTCTTACCTGACCCAGAGATCCCACTCTTTTGAAAAAAAAAAAAGCTATATTTAGTTTACAGTGTGCCCTTGTGTAAACACTGAAACTATTTCACGTCTGTTTGGCACTTGACAATGTTTACTTTGTTTACATGTGTGTGAAATGACAATAGACGTCTTCATGCTGATTGAGATGTTTAGCAACAGTTACTGGCTACATTTAGAAGGGACTATTTTTTTCCTCAGCTGCACAAAATAACTGGTTAAACAAACAAATCATATTTTATCCAGTATTGATGTTATTTAATAAATAGTGCTTGTGAAACTGTTGCATAAAAGCAGTATTACACTTGAGGTCGTTACGGTATCTGAGGGTAACTGCGGGTAACGGCGGGTGTCATACTTATCATACCTACAGTTGCTATATTCACTGATACCGCATTCCCTGTTGTGTAATATTGCTTCATTATCTTCTCATCAGTATGAATTAACATGTGAAAATTCAAACTACTCTTCTGTCTGTAACATTTTCCACATGTTTCACAAGAAAAGGGTTTCTCACCTGTATGTGTTCTCATGTGACTATTCAAACTCTTCTGCTCTCTAAAACATTTTCCACATGTTTCACAAGGAAAAGGCTTCTCACCTGTGTGAGTTCTTATGTGATATTTCAAACCCTTTCGCTGGCTGAAACATTTTCCACATGTTTCGCAAGAAAAGGGTTTCTCACTGTTTTATTTATTTGCATCTCATTTCCTTACAAGTGCAATGGGCCCCAGCCAGGGGTCTATGATTACACTTTAAATTAAAAAGCTTTGTATCCAAGGGCTCTCTTTAAGATAGAGACTGTTCCTCTGATTGCTTTGATCTGTATTTCACAGATGCTAGGGCAGCCGGGTATTGCTTGTAGATATTTTTTCAAGTTCTTCTTAACCATCCCAGTTGCTCCCACCACCACAGGTATAATATCTGCATCCTGCAGATTCCAGGTGCTCCTTAGATCGTTTTTGAGGTCTTGATATTTTGTTATTTTTTCTCTTTCTGCTCTGTTGAGGCCGTAGTCGTTTGGTATAGTTACATCGATTAATTGGGCAGTTTTGCCCTTTTTGTTCAAGATAACTATGTCCGGTTTTATTGCTCCTCCTTCAATGTGTCTTCCAGTTGGGATTTCCTTGTCATAAAAGATGGTAATGTCTCCGTTGGAGCTAACTGGCTCTGGATCGTGCTCCCATACTGGTCCTTTTACTTCTTTACTTTCTCACCAGTATGTGTCCTCATGTGACTTTTCAAACTACTACCCAGAATGAAACATTGTCCACATGTTTTACAAGAAAAAGGCTTCTCACCTGTGTGAGTTCTCATGTGATAATTCAAACAATTTGGCTGGCTGAAACATTTTCCACATGTTTCACAAGAAAAGGGTTTCTCGCCAGTATGTGTTCTCATGTGAATTTTCAAATTACTACCCAGACTGAAACATTTTCCACATATTTCACAAGAAAGGAGCTTCTCACCTGTGTGAGTTCTCATGTGATATTTTAAACGACAACCCCGACTGAAACATTTTCCACATATTTCACAAGAAAGGAGCTTCTCACCTGTGTGAGTTCTCATGTGATATTTCAAACTACAACCCCGACTGAAACATTTTCCACATATTTCACAAGAAAAAGGCTTCTCACCCGTGTGAGTTCTCATGTGTCTTACAAGTTTTGATGCACATCTAATTTTTTTCCCACAGGTGTTGCAGTGAACGGATCCCTTACCTATGTGACTTTTTTCATGGGCCAATAAATACCTTCTTCTTCTTCTCCTCTCACAAGTGTTGCCGGCAAATGGCTTTAGCACTGTGTTTGCAGAAGATATTGAGTCGACATGATTGTTTCCTCCTTGATTAGTGTTCTTAGACAAAGGAATGCTGTAAGAGTGATCATGTCTCTTATATGTAGCCATCATCACAGAGGGATCAGTCTCCTGATTCAGGTGAACCTCCTCCCTTTGCCCACTGGTGCCATGTTCATCATCTTCCTCTTGGATCTGCGGTGGAGGTGGTTTCTTCTGGTCCAGCCTGGTTTTTCTCTCCTGGTTACAGAGCTGCAGGTCAGAAGAAATCTTCTCCTTGCAACCATGCTGAAGAGAGATATCTGGAAAGGTAGAAAAAAAAATTTAAATGATCCTATAATAAACAGATATTGAACAATGAGAAACAAATTATATACTGGCATACACAGTCAACAAGTCCAATGAAGAAGGATGGCTGAAGCTAGGACTGTCGTGATAATTGCAATTATGTAGTACTATGGACAAGCCTACCGAGGAGGATAATGAGCAACCGCAACAACCGCGGGGTATAATTTGTGCATTTTAGTAAAAAAGTAGGCTTTTATTTTGATAACAGTGGTTTTGTTTTTGCTTCCTGTGTCTGCCTGTGGAATTATCAGTAAGGCTATAGCGCTTAGCAGAGACAGTCGAGCTACGAACGCTAACGTTAATCGGTTTAATGAGGCACAAGCTCTTGTGGTGGTCATAGTTTATGTGTGGTACTTAATGTGTGCTGTGCTAAAATAAGAAAATAAAACTGTAAACTTCACCAGCAGTCAAGACCATTGCCATCACATATTACGAGAAGCTGTACAAGCAGGGTTCACTTTTTTGTGTGTGTGGCTAAATCTCATTGTTCACTTACGTGCCCAGATTGATTATTGAATAAACTGTTAAATGTTGAGTGTATTTTTATTGCCAACAGCATGTTTGCACCCAGTACTGTGGAAGCTTCCACAGTACCGGGTGCTACCACTACCAGTACCATGTGGGGGACTCTCTCGACAGACTACTTGCTAAATACAGCCTTGACAGTGAGCACTAAAAGGGCACAAAGCGTGTTATTTCCTTCTGAGCGGAGTGTTTATGATCCTGACAATTGTGCTCCGACAGCGAAACAACCACTGCATAGTGCATTGCTTGTTTGAACGTGATTTTTTGGACAGCGGAAAAAGTCACGGAGACAAGAGCCACGCAGGGTCCTGTACGGAGGCTATCCTGTTTTAAATAAGCCGAATATCGCTGCAGTCTCCAACCAGTCCACACACCCTGTAGTTGAAATACTGGCATGACCGCCACTGCTTTATGAAAATGTTTGAGTTTTTTATTTTTTTTTTAAGCGAATCAGCAGTTCATGCCTGTAGAAAGACGGGAGCTCTGCACAATTGTCACACATGTACAAGTTGAGTCCGGAGCTGCAGCGAGTTTCTCACAGCTTCCATTGTTTGCCACATAAGTTATGAACCTGTTTAAATTATGAGACCACAGGGTCCTACAGACATTTGCATTAATACCGCATATTGCGGTATTGAGCTATCCACCGTCACTGCAGGGGAAATTACTTCACCGTGACAGCCCTGGTTGAAGCCCTATGCTTGAGACCAGATGAAGATGACAAAACTAAAAAAAATACGGTGGAAACCAAAAGTTTACATACACTGTCCAAAAAAAAACCCAAACTTTTTTTGTTCATTGTCTGACATTAAATAAGGCTAAACTTTTCCTGTTTTAGGTCAGTTAGGATTACCAAAATTATTTTTATTTGCAAAGTAATTTTTAGATTTACTAGACAATCGTGAGAATTTTTTATTACTTTCTTCAAAATCAAAAGTTCACATACATTTCCTCAGTATTTGATAGCATTGCCTTTAAACTGTATGACTGGGGTCAAATGTTTTGGGCTCCTTCCACAAGCTTCTCACAATAGTTTGCTGGAATTCTGATCCATTCCTCCTGACAGAACTGGTAGAACTGAGTCAAGTTTGTAGGTCACCTTGCTCGCACACATCTTTTCAGCTCTGCCCATAAATTTTCTATGGGATTGAGATCAGGGCTTTGTGATGGACAATAAAAATATTCACTTTGTTGTCCTCAAGCTACTTTGTAACTAATTTGGTGCTATGTCTAGGGTCACTGGCCATTTGGAAGACCCATTTGTGTCCAAGCTTTAACTTCCTGGCTGAGGTCTTGAGATATTGCTTCAATATTTCCACATAATGTTCTTTCCTCATGATGCCATCTATTTTGTGAAGTGCATCATTCCCTCCTGCAAGCAAAAAAACACCCCCACAACATGATGCTGCCACCCCCGCACTTCACAGGTAGGATGGTGTTCTCAGGCTTGCAAGTTTCCCCCTTTTTCCTCCTAATGTGACGATGGTCATGATGGCCAAACAGTTCAATTTTAGTTTCATCAGACCACAAGACATGTCACTGAAAATCTCTTTATATTTGAATATGGTGGACAGAAAACCTTGCCCCACTCCTATCGGGAATATCATCTCACCTGTACCGGGTCCCAGATGCTCCACCTTCCTGGCAGAAGCATCACCGAGGTAAATGCAGTGGTCAGCTGGTAAAAGTAAAGCTCTCCCTGGTGTGCTCTGCTGTTTTCCGAACAGAGTACAGATTATTTTCTCATCTGTGGGTGTCTCGGCATTCTCTGGATCCCATCGATGCTTGCCTGCTACCTGTGACCAGCTTCAATCAGGTGCTCCAGCCCCACTGCCCATGCTCTCCTTCGTTTCATCAGCGCGGGGTGAGCCTCTGGAGCCTGAGGCTGCTGTGTCGGGTTCCCCGGTCCGCTCCACCACAGGCCCCAGCTCTTGCCAGGATTGGCCTGGTAAACACCAGATCGCTGGTAAATAAAATTTTTTCCTCAGGGATTCCTTCACCACCCATGGACTGGATTTTCTCTGCATATGTGAGACTTGGCTGAGTGTTGGTGACTGGAGCCCTTTTTCTGAACTTTTACTGGCCGGTTGCTCTCAACTCCCCGCGGACAGCGGGTTGAGAAGGAGGAATGGGGATGATAAAAATGACTATAAATGTAAGCAGTGCTTTCTATCATCTTCTTTCTCACCTTTGAAATTACTTTATTTATTTATTTACTTTATTTTCAAGTCCTGTGCAGACCAGCTGTGTGGGATTGTGACGTATATCTTCAACATGAGCCTGAAACTGGGGAGGGTACCACAGCTGTGGAAAACATCTTGTGTGGTACCTGTACCAAAAACTTCCCACCCCAAAGACCTGAACAGCTACAGACCGGTGGCCTTGACGTCCCACTTGATGAAGACCCTGGAGAGACTGCTCCTTGCTCACCTCCGCCCCCTGGTGGAACCAGCGATGGATCCACTCCAGTTCGCCTACCAGCATGGCATTGGGGTGGAGGATGCGGTGATCTTCCTCCTTCACCGTTCTCTGTCCCACCTGGAGAAGCCCGGGAATATGGTGAGGATCATGTTCTTTGACTTCTCCAGTGCTTTCAACACCATCCAACCGATGATCCTGAAGGACAAGCTGCTGCGCGCAGGGGTGGACCAGCACCTGTCATCATGGATCCTGGACTACCTCACGAACCGGCCTCAGTTTGTGAGAACCCGGGACTGTGTGTCCGACACGATCATCAGTAGCACGGGGGCCCCCCAGGGAACGGTGCTGGCTCCCTTCCTGTTCACTCTTTATACTGCGGACTTCTCACACAACACAACACACTGCCATCTACAGAAGTTCTCTGATGACTCTGCGATCGTTGGCCTCATCTCCAATGGAGATGAAGCTGAGTACAGAGGGCTTATCCAGGACTTCGTGGACTGGTGCCATCGGAACTGCCTCCAGATCAACGCGAGGAAAACTAAGGAGCTGGTGGTGGACTGCCGCAGGCATGGGCAGCCCCTCACAGTACCAGTAAATATACAGGGAACAGACATCGAGATGGTGACATCCTATAAGTACCTGGGTATTCATCTGAACAATAAACTAGACTGGTCACACAATACTGATGCACTCTACAAGAAGGGACAGCGCAGGCTGTTCCTGCTGAGGAGACTCAGGTCTTTTGGTGTACAAGGGGCGCTGCTGAAGTCATTCTATGACACGGTGGTGGCATCAGCCATCACTTTTGGAGTGGTCTGCTGGGGCAGTGGCATTACTGCAGCCGATAGGAAGAGACTGAACAAACTGATTAAGAAAGCTAGCTCTGTCCTGGGGCAGCGCCTTGATCCGATGGAGGAGATAGGAGAGAGAAGGACGGTGGCTAAACTGTCATCTCTGCTGGAGTCCGAGTTCCACCCTATGCAGGACATACTGAATGCACTGAGGAGCTCATTTAGCAGCAGACTACATCATCCCAGGTGCACAACCGAGAGGTTTCGTAGGTCCTTCCTACCAACGGCTGTCAGACTGTACAACCTAAGCAGGGCTGCTCGCAGAGATAGCAAAAAGACGTAACAAACTAATAGTTTTTTGAATGCAAAAGATGCAATAGACTTACACAATGGTCCCCTCCGGCATACAACTAGGAACATACCGGTCGCTATGGAGGGTGAGAATATGTATGGGCACATAATCATACCATGTAGGATAACTAAGTAGACGGTTATGCTGTTTCATCCCACCTAGCAACAATGCTCTGCACTGTGTGTGTTTATATATTTGCATATTTATTCCATCTAGCTACAATGCTCAGCACTGGGTGTGTTTATATATTTATATATCTACATATTATTCCATCTAGCTACATTGCTCCGCACTGTGTGTGTTTATATACTTGCATATTTATTCCACCTAGCTGCAATGCTCCGTACTGTGGGTGTTTATATATTTACATATTTATTCCATCTAGCTACAATGCTCTGCACTGTGTGTTCATATATTCATATATTTATTCCATCCAGCTACAATGCTCTGCACTGTGTGTCTGTGTGTGTGTGTATATATATATATTTATAGTAATACGTACATATGTTTATTAGCTGCTCTTGCTTGCTTGTTTTTTTTCTTGCCTTCTGATTGTTGCTCTGAGTGTTGCTATCCCTGTGCTGTTGCAATCCTGGAATTTCCCCGTTGTGGGACTAATAATAAAGGCTTATCTTATCTTATCTTATCTTATCTTAATTCTGCGAGCCTTGGGGAAATATCTATTTCTAAATATTTAATATTACCTGACTGTACTGGAATAGTGGATATATTTGAAAAATTACAATTTATGGGTAAGACTGTTGATTTACCCCAGTTAACAGAGTAGTCTGATAATGATGAACATTTATCAATGAGCGCCACTGTCTGAAGAAGAGATCTTTGTGAGTTTCCAAAGAAAATTAATACATCATAAGCAGGGCTGCTCGCAGAGATAGCAAAAAGACGTGACAACCTAATAGTATTGAATGCAAAAGATGCAATAGACTTACACAATGGTCCCCTCCGGTATACAACTAGGAAAATACCGGTCGCTACGGAGGGCAACAATATGTATGGGTACATAATCATTCCATGTAGGATAACTAAGTAGACGGCTATGCTGTTTCATTCCATCTAGCTACAATGCTCCACACTGTGTGTCTATATATTTATATATTTATATGTACATATGTATACTCGCTGCTCTTGTTTTTTCTTGTCTTCTGATTGTTGCTCTGAGTGTTGCTATCCCTGTGCTGTTGCAATCCTGGAATTTCCCCATTGTGGGACTAATAAAGGCTTATCTTATCTTATTTAAGGTGGGTCGCGCTGACCTGGTGGTGTCATTTACCGACGCCCCAAATACAATAAGGATTTTATGAATGACTTTACAGATTTTCTGGCTGAAATTATGCCAAAGTATGATAGAGTCCTTTTTGCTGGAGATTTTAATATCCATGTGTGCTGTCCGGATAAGTCACTGGTGAATGACTTTTTAAACCTTATTTATTCTTTTAACCTAAAACAGTTTTTATCTGGTGGTCCTACAAATGAACACGGACACACATTAGACCTTGTTCTCTCTCATGGTTTATCTGTGTTTAACCTGGAGATCTGTGACAATGTGTTCTCTGATCATACGTCGAGATTATTTTATGCTGCCTTCTCCTCTACAAAAGCTGAAACCTGCACTCCTACATGGCTTTGTCGGACTTTTAACCCCTCGACTGCTGGTCATTTTTCAGCTGCTTTTACCCAGCTCTGTGCTCCCCCTGACATACTATCTGACATGGAGGAGCTTCATTTCTGGTTTTATTCCTCTTTCTAAACCATCCTGGACTCTGTGGCTTCATTAAAAATTTAGCAGCCCAGAGCCAAACTCGAGCCATGGTTGAACGACAGAACTCTGGCAGTCAGAAGGGAGTGCTGCAAAGCTGAGAGCAGGTGGAAAAAGGACAAGCTGCAGGTATCTCGTCAAATTTTAAAGGACTGTTGGCATTGTTACCACAGTGCTGTTAAAGAGGCTAAAAGGGAACATTTGTCTAATATAACTGCATCTAACAGTCATCATCCACGTGTGTTATTTAAGACCATTGACTCTGTTTTTTGGGGCAGCGTGGTGGTGGAGTGGTTAGCACTGCGGCAGCACAGCAACTCACCCTTGTCCGGGGGATCCTGGGTTCAATCCCAGCCCCCGACCAACAGTGATCTGTGTGGAGTTTGCATGTTCTCCCCATGTCTGCATGGGTTTACTCTGGGATTTCTCCGGTTTCCTCCCACATGCCAAAAACATGCAAGTTAGTTTAATTGGCATCAAAACTGGGAATTCTAAATTGTCCTTAAGTATGACTGTGAGAGTGAATGGTTGTCTGTCTCTCTGTGTTGGCCCTGCGATGGACTGGCGATCTGTCCAGGGTGTACCCTGCCTCTCGCCCAAAGATGCTGGGATAGGCTCCAGCCCCCCCCCCCCCCCCCGCGACCCGAAAAGGATTAAGTGGAAGAAAATGAAAAAATGAATGACTCTGTTTTTAATGCCTCAACGACTGTCATTATAGAAGAATCATCTGAAATGTGCAGTGACTTTTTCCATTTTTTTTTTAGTGACAAGGTCATCACTCTTTTAGGGCTCTAATTCCAGCTCCTGCCTCTGACCCCTCTGTGCCTGTTCCTTGCTCTGCTGTCTTTAATCAGTTTGAGCCTGTGACCCTGTTACAATTAGAGGACATGGTTGGTCATATTAATCCCTCAGGCTCCCCTTGTGGTGCTCTCCCTCCTCGATTTTTTTTCAAAGTGGTTTTATCTCGTATAGGTCAGTCGGTTTTAACAATTTTAACCTCTTGCACTCCGGGATACCGCAGGCGGTCACGTCTCTGCGTCCTAATGCGTCTCAGTGCGCACTGTGCGTCTCAGTGTGCACTAAAAAAAAAAAAAGCTGCATTTCCGTTCTTCCAGTACAGACACAGCCGCGAACAGAAAGCCAAAGTAGTGCTTTGACACCAAAACCAAAGGAGTGTTTTGATTGGTTTAGATTCGATTGACCTCTCATTCGACTAATAAAAGCCTTGAATTGGGTTTCTGAAACCTTGAAGAACCAATGACCAAAAACCTAGCAAGAAGGACCCGCCTACCAACGACTGCGAATACAATGAGCCAATTGAAGCAGAGAAGTTCGACGATTGAAAGCGTGTGTCCTGTGCGTAAAATCTGTTTTGTGTAAGCCACTGTGTGTAACGGTAGCGTTCGCCAGTCTTTTTTTATTACTACTGTTCTTATTTGTTTTGAAAAATTGTTCGCCAAAACTGCAATCATGGAATCACGGTTTGACTGTCGCATGACCAGAACCACGAGTCATAACAAGCGGACCAGCTTCATGTTCGTCTGACAATGAGGAACAGATGTTCGACAACGACCCTGCTGTTGTGGACAGGTACAGTTGTGTTCAAAATTATAGCAGTCCCACATCACTAGCAAGATAAATCAGTTTTTGTTAGAATTTCAACTTCTACACTCCAAGTAAGTTTCTAGAAGGTTTAGTAAAGGTATAGAAAACCAACAGACCCAACAGGCATGACGTGCATGCTGCTGATTCTGTGAAACTGAATCATTAACTGAAAGGGGCGTGTTCAAAAAAATAGTGCTGAGTTCACTTAGTGAGGTCATTGATTCTGTGAAAAAAAAATAGGTGTTAAACAGGTGGCCCTTATTTAAGAATCAAGGCAACTGACGCTGCATATGCTGGCTGTCCATTTGTCCTTGAAAAACAGAGTAAAATGGGTCATTCAAGACACTGTTCAGAAGAAGAGCGTTCTTTGATTAAGAAATTATTTAAAAAAAAATAATTATAAAATTATTTTCCCAATTATTAGTAGCCGTATTCTTCTTATCATTAATTCTTCTTTAACTCTGGGTTATTTTCCACTGGCTTTTAAAACTGCTGTAATTAAACCTTTACTTAAAAAACCGACGCTCGATCCTGGAGTTTTGGCCAATTATCGACCAATCTCCAATTTGCCTTTCATTTCAAAAATCTTGGAAAGAGTTGTTGCTGTGCAATTATCTGACCATTTGCAGGGAGTTGGTTTGTTTGAGGTGTTTCAATCTGGGTTCAGAGCTCATCACAGCACTGAAACTGCCTTACTGAAGGTCTCTAATGACCTCCTGACTGCAGCTGATAATGGACTTGTCTCTGTTCTTGTTCTTTTAGATCTCAGTGCAGCCTTTGACACTATCAATCATGCCATTCTACTTGATAGATTGGAACACTTTGCTGGACTCAGTGGAACTCCCTTGCAGTGGTTTAGATCTTATTTGTCTGATAGATTTCAGTTTGTCCATGTCAATGATGTTTTTTCTTCCAGCTCTAAGCTCACTCACGGAGTTTCACAAGGATCTGTGTTGGGCCCTACTCTTTTTAGTCTATATATGCTCCCGCTGGGCAATATCATCAGAAAGCATTGTATACATTTTCATTGTTACGCTGATGACACACAACTATACCTGTCAATGAAGCCCGATGATTGTGATCAGTTGGCCAAGCTAGATGCCTGTCTTAAGGACATCAAAGCTTGGATGACTTGTAATTTTTTACTATTGAACTCTGATAAGACTGAAGTCATTGTTGTTGGCCCAAAACATCTTAGAAATTCCTTTTCAGATTATGCCCTTAATTTAGATGCTGCCACTCTCACTCTGAACAGTTGTGTGAGGAACCTTGGAGTGATTTTTGACCAGGATTTGTCCTTTAATTCACATATTAAAACTGTTTCTAGGACCGCCTTATATCATCTGCGCAATATTGCTAAGATCAGGAGCATCTTGTCTCTGGGTGATGCTGAGAAACTGATTCACGCCTTTGTCAGTTCGCGATTAGATTACTGTAATTAGCTATTATCTGGTTGTCCTAGAGTATCTTTAAAAAGTTTTCAATTGATTCAAAATGCTGCTGCTAGAGTTTTAACTGGTTCTAGAAAAAGAGATCATATTTCCCCGGTTCTGTCCTCCCTCCACTGGCTACCCATTGAATTCAGAATCAAGTTTAAAATCCTTCTTCTTACTTTCAGAGCTCTTAACAATCTGGCCCCCCAATATATAAAAGATCTGCTATTACCTTACCATCCTAACAGAGCATTACGCTCCCAAAATGCTGGCTTACTTGTGGTGCCCAGAATCTCCAAAAGTACGGTGGGAGGCAGAGCCTTCTGCTACCAAGCCCCTTCTCTCTGGAACCAGTTACCGCTCTGGGTCCGGGAGTCAGACTCGGTCTCTGTCTTTAAGAACAGGGTAAAATCCTTCCTTTTTAATATAGCCTTTGTTTAAGGAGGGTATTTGTGTCTTTTAACCCCACTCTTGTTCTATTGTTATCTGATCCATACTGCTGGTTGACCTCCAATATTGTACTTGGCATCTTACTGCTATGTTCTTTATGTCTGTCCTTCCATCCTCCCTATCCCCTCATCCCCAGCCAGTCGCAGCAGACGACTGCCCCTCCCTGAGCCTGGTTCTGCTAGAGGTTTCTTCCTTCCAAATGGGAGTTTTTCCTCTCCATTGTCGCCTAGTGCTTGCTCATAGGGGATCGTCTGATTGCTGGGTTTTTCTGTGACTGTGTGATTTTATTTTTTTTTATCTGCACTGTGGCGCCATGAGACGGCTTTTGTTGTGATGTGGCGCATTATAAATAAAGCTGAATTGAATTGAAATTAATAAAAGAGGGGAAAACTTATAAAGAAGTGCAGAAAATGATAGGCTGTTCAGCTAAAATGATATCAAATGCTTTAAAATGGCAGCCAAAACTATAAAGGCGAGGAAGAAAAAGAAAAACGACTATTTGAATGGGTCGGAGAATAACCAAACTGGCAAAGGCTCAGCCAATGATCAGCTCCAGGAGGAGCAAAGAAGATCTAAGGTTGCCTGTGAGTACTGTAACAATCAGACGACATCTATGTGAAGCCAAGCTACCAGCAAGAAGCCCCCGCAAAGTCCCATCGTTAAAAAAAAGACATGTGCTGACGCGGTTACAGTTTGCATTGACTGGCCTTGTGACGATGGGATGTCACTACCGTATGTCTGATTATATTGTGATTATGTTGTATCTGGATTGTTGTATTGTTGTATGATTAAGATGCACATAATTTATGATTTGTCTTGTTTAATTTGAATGCCCTTAGGAGATAATTGTATGAGTAAGTATTTTGGGTAAACGATTGATAATTAATTATTCACATACCTTTGCCGGCATGCTTCCTGTGGGTGTCCGGGCAAAAGATTCTGTCAGAGGGTGAATGCCTTTTTATAGGACACCTGCAGGAAGGGAATATGTCTGGTAAGTTAGGGGGTGGTTTAATATTTGTAAATAGGGGTTAAGGTATTTATTTATGGAATTATTTATATGACTATTTATTGTGTTATTTATATATTTATATCATTTATGTCTGGGGAAATTATTTATGTATTTTTATATATTATTGGGTATGTGTAAATGATGGAGGATTTGTTGTTTTACCTGAGATTGTGGTAGGGGCTAATCAGCCCTAATTATCTGTTAGTATAAAACAGGTGTGATGATTGTGACCTAGAGTTGAGTAGAGTTCAGTTCAGTTTCAAATAAGGATAATTGAGAGAGCAGTTGATCACAATCTTGAGATCATCAGATGCAAGGAGATGATCAGATCAGGATGAATTGTTGATCAGTAATATTGAAGTGAAGCTTGAGAACTGTGTCGGATGTCTGGAACAATTTACCAGTAAGATTATTGAAAATAAATTGGAATAATTGAAGAAGAATTTGCCTCGCCTTTGCCGTTGCTGTCGTTCACAGGCCTAAAAAGAAATGGTGTAATATTTTGTGGGCTGATGAGAGTAAGATTGTTCTTTTTGGGTCTAAGGGCCACAGACAGTTTGTCAGACATCCTGCAAACACTGAATTCAAGCCACAGTACACAGTGAAGATGGTGAAGCATGGTGGTGCAAGCATCATGATATGGGGATGTTTCTCGTACTATGGTGTAGGTCCTATTTATCGCATACCAGGGATCATGGATCAGTATGAGTACATCAGAATACTGGAAGAAGTCATGTTGCCGTACGCTGAAGAGGAAATAAGATAAGATAAGAAAAGATAAGATAAGCCTTTATTAGTCCCACAACGGGGAAATTCCAGGATTGCAACAGCACAGGGATAGCAACACTCAGAGCAACAATCAGAAGGCAAGAAAAAAAAAAAAAAACAAGCAAGCAAGAGCAGCTAATATACATATGTACATATTACTATAAAATATATATATACACACACACACACAGACACACAGTGCAGAGCATTGTAGCTGGATGGAATAAATATATGAATATATGAACAAAGTGCAGAGCACTGTAGCTAGATGGAATAAATATGTAAATATATAAACACCCACAGTACGGAGCATTGCAGCTAGGTGGAATAAATATGCAAGTATATAAACACACACAGTGCGGAGCAATGTAGCTAGATGGAATAATATGTAGATATATAAAAATACAGTGCGGAGCATTGTAGCTAGATGGAATAAATATGTAAATATATAAACACACACAGTGCAGAGCATTGTTGCTAGATGGGATGAAACAGCATAACCGTCTACTTAGTTATCCTACATGGTATGATTATGTGCCCATACATATTCTCACCCTCCATAGCGACCGATATGTTCCTAGTTGTATGCCGGAGAGGACCATTGTGTAAGTCTATTGCATCTTTTGCATTCAAAAAACTATTAGTTTGTTACGTCTTTTTGCTATCTCTGCGAGCAGCCCTGCTTAGGTTGTACAGTCTGACAGCCGTTGGTAGGAAGGACCTACGAAACCTCTCGGTTGTGCACCTGGGATGATGTAGTCTGCTGCTAAATGAGCTCCTCAGTGCATCCAGTATGTCCTGCATAGGGTGGAACTCGGACTCCAGCAGAGATGACAGTTTAGCCACCGTCCTTCTCTCTCCTATCTCCTCCATCGGATCAAGGCGCTGCCCCAGGACAGAGCTAGCTTTCTTAATCAGTTTGTTCAGTCTCTTCCTATCGGCTGCAGTAATGCCACTGCCCCAGCAGACCACTCCAAAAGTGATGGCTGATGCCACCACCGTGTCATAGAATGACTTCAGCAGCGCCCCTTGTACACCAAAAGACCTGAGTCTCCTCAGCAGGAACAGCCTGCGCTGTCCCTTCTTGTAGAGTGCGTCAGTATTGTGTGACCAGTCTAGTTTATTGTTCAGATGAACACCCAGGTACTTATAGGATGTCACCATCTCGATGTCTGTTCCCTGTATATTTACTGGTGCTGTGAGGGGTTGCCCATGCCTGCGGCAGTCCACCACCAGCTCCTTAGTTTTCCTCGCGTTGATCTGGAGGCAGTTCCGATGGCACCAGTCCACGAAGTCCTGGATAAGCCCTCTGTACTCAGCTTCATCTCCGTTGGAGATGAGACCAACGATCGCAGAGTCATCAGAGAACTTCTGTAGATGGCAGTGTGTTGTGTTGTGTGAGAAGTCCGCAGTATAAAGAGTGAACAGGAAGGGAGCCAGCACCGTTCCCTGGGGGGCCCCCGTGCTACTGATGATCGTGTCGGAAACACAGTCCCGGGTTCTCACAAACTGAGGCCGGTTTGTGAGGTAGTCCAGGATCCATGATGACAGGTGCTGGTCCACCCCTGCGCGCAGCAGCTTGTCCTTCAGGATCATCGGTTGGATGGTGTTGAAAGCACTGGAGAAGTCAAAGAACATGATCCTCACCATATTCCCGGGCTTCTCCAGGTGGGACAGAGAACGGTGAAGGAGGAAGATCACCGCATCCTCCACCCCAATGCCATGCTGGTAGGCAAACTGGAGTGGATCCATCGCTGGTTCCACCAGGGGGCGGAGATGAGCAAGGAGCAGTCTCTCCAGGGTCTTCATCAAGTGGGACGTCAAGGCCACCGGTCTGTAGCTGTTCAGGTCTTTGGGGTGGGAAGTTTTTGGTACAGGTACCACACAAGATGTTTTCCACAGCTGTGGTACCCTCCCCAGTTTCAGGCTCATGTTGAAGATATACGTCACAATCCCACACAGCTGGTCTGCACAGGACTTGAGGAGCTTTGCGCTGATGCCGTCCGGTCCCGACGCCTTCCTCGCCTTGATCTTCCTCAGCTCCGTCCTCACCTGGGTCTTGGTCAGGGTCAGGATGGGGGGCTGTGTGTTGGGAGTGGGGGGGGGGGTGTCGGTGGAGTGGGGAGTGGGCAGCAGGACTTGATTTCTTAGAGGCAGCAGTGGTTGTTGTGCAGACAGGGGGGAGGGCGGTTGGTCAAATCTATTGAAAAACAGATTCAGGTTGTTCGCCCACTCCCTGCCCCCCGTGGCCTGGGGGGAGGTATTCTGGAGCCCCGAGATGGTTTTGAGGTTTCTCCAGACCCCGCTGATGTCGCTCTGTTGCAGCTTGTCCTCCATCTTCTTCCTGAAGCTGTCCTTGCCTTCTCTGATCTTTCTCCTCAGCTCCCTCTGTACGGACTTCAGCATCTCCCTGTTCCCCGACCTGAAGATCCTCTTCTTCTCTCTCAGAAGTGTTTTTATCTCAGGGTTGATCCAGGGTTTGTTGTTTGAGTGACGCCGTATGGTCTTGGTGGGAACGGATTTGTCCACACAGAAGCTGAGGTAGCCCGTGAAGGTGTGAATGAGGCCATCGATGTCCTCACCATGTGGATCGCAGAGCTGCTTCCAGGCGGTGGCTTCAAAACAGTCCTTTAGAGTGTCCATTGTCTCCTCAGACCATAACTCCACAGTGTGCATGGCCGGAGGTTGTCTGTGCACTAGGGGTTTGTACTGTTTGAAATGCCTTTGAAATGGGTGTTCCAACAGGACAATGACCCCAAACACACTAAAGACAGATGTCAACACTGCTATTTTTTTTTTAACATTATATTTCTTGACTTTCTGTAAAATATTATCAAATTCAATTACTTTTTCCAATTTTCTTGCTTTGAAATAGAATGTGCAGTGTCCCCAATACATTTGTGTTCATTAAAATACAATTTATTTGAAGAATTTTGACATTTATTCACATTTTTCAACATACTGCTATTATTTCGAACACAACTGTAAGTGTTATAAGCTAAATTATTCTTTATCACTGAAAATAGTAATAAAAATGACTTTTGACCGATCGGTAATTACAACAGTGCGTCATCGCCACATGACAGACCGTTTTTTGTGTGCCGAGCTCCTCTGTAGCGGGGGGGTGGGGGGCAGTTGTTATCCTCTACATTGCAGATATTTTAGTATAATTTTTATTGCACTGTAGGTTATTTTTTCTTGTAAAAAAAAAAGGCCACACATTTTTTACGTGGCATGCTTTTTTGTGTGTGGGGGGCTTGTTTGTTCATTCATTCATTCATGAATGAATAAACAACCACCCCCCCACCACACACACACACACAGCACTGAGTGTCACCTTTCATTAGAGCCGAAGATCAAGCTTCTATGTTGAATCATTCAAAAGTTATAGACGTTTTTCCAAACTGTGCCATTTGGCACAATTTGGCACAGTTCAAAAACGCCTGGGAACAACCTGAGAAAAAAGCTGTGTAATATATTCATTTTTTGTGGTAATGTTACAAAATTTTGACCTCAGCTTGATAACACTTGGTTCTACATTTTCCAGCCAGTATCTGACAGCTGTGTGTTATTTGCAAGCATTTGTATCTAAAAAAACACCCAGGCAAACTTTATTTTCTTCAAGTTCAGTAATGTTTAGATGACTGTTACTCAGTGGCAGGAGCACTTAGAGAGATTATGACTGTTTTGCCAAAAAATTCAAAGTGTTTTCTTTTAAATGAGACCAACCCCATGAAGATGCTGCAAAGGGTTGAAGAACAGCTTTTGATTTACTTTGGGTACGTTATTTTTAGGCGTTTTTAGGGAAATTGACCAGAGTGCAAGGGGTTAAACAACAGTTTGTCTTCTGGTGTGGTTCATGCACATTTTACACATGCAGCAGTGAAAGTTTGATAAAGAAACCCAGTCTTGATCAGACTGTGTTGGCTAATTTAAGGCCTATTTCAAAGCTGCCTTTTTTTCAAAACTATGTGAGAAAATAATTTATTCTCAGTTAAAGGCCTGTCTGGATGAAAATGGCGTCCTGGAGGTGTTCCAGTCTGGACTTAAAACCCTCCATAGCACAGAGTCGGCTTTGTCAAGGGTCATTAAAGCCATCTTCCTGGCGTCTGATTCTGGTGATTTTGTGATTCTTGTACTGCTTAACCTAACCGCTGCCTTTGATACAGTGGACCATGACATTTTAATATCCCGACTACAGCATCTTGTGGGTATTTGTGGTACTGCTCTGGAATGGCTCAGGTCCTACTTGACAGATAGAACCATGTGTGTAAGCCTTGCTGGTTTTGAATCTTCCTCTGCTTCCCTGTCATGTGGGGTCCCACAGAGTTCAAATTTAGTGCCCCTGTTTTTCTCCCTTTATTTACTTCCACTGGGTTCCATTCTGAGAAAGCATGGTATCTCCTTCCACTGTTAACTGATGACACTCAGATATACAGAGGGGGAAAAAAGTATTTAGTCAGCCACCAATTGTGCAAGTTCTCCCACTTAAAAGATGAGAGAGGTCTCCAATTTTCATCATAGGTATACCTCAACTATGAGAGACAAAATGAGAAAAAAAAAAAATCCAGCAAATCACATTGAAGGATTTTTAATGAATTAATTGGTAAATTCCTCAGTAAAATATTTTTTATTTTTTTTTTGTTACTTATTTGTACCCGTAGGTAGACTTGGTTTGCAGTCTGGTGACAAGCCACCGGCTGCTGGTCGCTGCGTGTGCGAGCGCCCTAAACCTACATGTTTTTGGTGTGCGGGAAGAAACCGGAGAAATCCCGGAGTAAACCCGCGCAACACGGGGAGAACATGCAAACTCCACACAGCTCACTGTTGGTCGGGGGCTGGGATCGAACCCACGATCTCATGATCCCCGCGATCCCCCGGCCGAGGGTAAAACTGTGCTGCCACAGTGCTAAACCACTGCACCACCGTGCAGTATTTGGTCAATAACAAAAGTTCATCTCAATATTTTGTTATATACCCTTTGTTGGCAATGACAGAGGTCAAACGTTTTCTGTAAGTCTTCACAAGGTTTTCACACACTGTTGCTGGTATTTTGGCCCATTCCTCCATGCAGATCTCCTCTAGAGCAGTGATGTTTTGGGGCTGTCGCTGGGCAACACGGACTTTCAACAACCTCCAAAGATTTACTATGGGGTTGAGATCTGGAGACTGGCTAGGCCACTCCAGGACCTTGAAATGCTTCTTACGAAGCCACTCCTTCATTGCCCGGGCGGTGTGTTTGGGATCACTGTTATGCTGAAAGGCCCAGCCACGTTTCATCTTCAATGCCCTTGCTGATGGAAGGAGGTTTTCACTCAAAATCTCACGATACATGGCCCCATTCATTCTTTCCTTTACACAGATCAGTCGTCCTGGTCCATTTGCAGAAAAACAGCCCCAAAGTATGATGTTTTCACCCCCATGCTTCACAGTAGGTATGGTGTTCTTTCTCCTCCAAACATGACAAGTTGAGTTTTTACCAAAAAGTTCTATTTTGGTTTCATCTGACCATATGACATTCTCCCAATCCTCTTCTGGATCATCCAAATGCTCTCTAGCAAACTTCAGACGGGCCTGGACATGTACTGGCTTAAGCAGAGGGACACGTCTGGCACTGCAGGATTTGAGTCCCTGGCGGCGTAGTGTGTTACTGATGGTAGCCTTTGTTACTTTGGTCCCAGCTCTCTGCAGGTCATTCACTAGGTCCCCCCATGTGGTTCTGGGATTTTTGCTCACCGTTCTCGTGATCATTTTGACCCCACAGGGTGAGATCTTGCGTGGAGCCCCAGATGGAGGGAGATTATCAGTGGTCTTGTATGTCTTCCATTTTCTAATAATTGCTCCCGCAGTTGATTTCTTCACACCAAGCTGCTTACCTATTGCAGATTCAGTCTTCCCAGCCTGGTGCAGGTCTTGGCCATAGTGGAGTTTGGAGTCTGACTGTTTGAGGTTGTGGACAGGTGTCTTTTATACTGATAACGAGTTCAAACAGGTGCCATTAATACAGGTAACGAGTGGAGGACAGAGGAGCCTCTTAAAGAAGAAGTTACAGGTCTGTGAGAGCCAGAAATCTTGCTTGTTTGTAGGTGACCAAATACTTATTTTACCAAGGAATTTACCAATTAATTCATTAAAAATCTTTCAATGTGATTTTCTGGATTTTTTTTTTCTTTTCTCATTTTGTCTCTCATAGTTGAGGTATACCTATGATGAAAATTGGGAGACCTCTCTCATCTTTTAAGTGGGAGAACTTGCACAATTGGTAGCTGACTAAATACTTTTTTGCCCCACTGTATGTACCACGAAAGCAGAAAGAGGTCTTCTCAATAAAGTCGCTCCTTGCATGTCTTGATGACATTAAAGATTGGATGGCTTTAAACTTCCTAAATTTTAATGAAAATAAGACTCAAGTGGTGTTTGGACCCAGTGGCTCCACTCAGTCCACACCTGTTGACTTGGGCCCCTTAGCACGGTTTGTTTAGCCAGCCGTTACTAATTTGGGTTAAAAGTTGGACAGTGATTTTAAATTAGACTCTCAAATCAGTGCAGTAGCGAAGTCCAGCTTTTTTCATCTAAGGCGGCTGGCAAAAGATAAACCCATCCTTTCAAAGCAGCACTTTCAAACAGTTACCCATGCCTTCACCACATTTCAGCTGGATTACTGTCTTCTTCTTTCGGCTGCTCCCTATAGGGGTCGCCACAGCGGCTCATCTGTCTCCATCTCACCCTATCACTTCATCTTCCTTTGTAGCAGCAATCCTCTCCATGTCCTCCTTCACTACGTCCATGAATCTTCTCTGTGGTCTTCCTCTTTTCCTACTGCCTGGCAGCTCCATCTTCAACATCCTTTGTCCAATATATCCACTATCCTTCCTCTGCACATGTCCAAACCATCTCAGCCTTGTCTCTCTTATTTTGTCTCCAAACTGCTAAACCTGAGCTGTCCCTCTGATATACTCATTTCTAATCTTGTCCCTCCTAGTCACTCCCAATGAAAATCAGAATCAGAATCAGATTTATTGCCATTGTTCATGTAGTACACAAACTAGGAATTTGTCTCGGTGCCATGCTGCAACATTAAAAACATGATGAGATAAAGAGATAAACTAAAAAACTAAAAGAGTAGAATAATAAGTAATAATAATAATAATAATAATAATGAGTAATACTAGTCAAGGCAGTTTTAAATAAATTAGCAAGTAGCAGATAATATGGGGTACCACAGTGCAGTCGATAATGCAACAGAAAAACAGTGATGAACGACATGAGCTGCTGTATATAGTGCACGAGAGTCAATAAGTCACTTAATGTTCAGCAGTCTGATGGCAGAGGGGAAAAAGCTGTTCATGTGCCGGGAGGTTTTAGTCTGAATGGACCGAAGTCTTCTACCTGAGGGGAGGGGGGCAAAGAGTACGTGACCAGGGTGTGAAGGATCGGCTATGATCCGGCCTGCACGCCTCCGGGTCCTGGAGATGTACAGGTCCTGGAGAGATGGGAGCTTGCAGCCGATCACCTTCTCAGCAGTGCGCACGACGCGCTGCAGCCTTAGTCTGTCCCTGGCAGTGGCTCCTGCGTACCACACGGTTATGGAGGAGGTGAGGATGGACTCGATGATGGCCGTGTAGAACTGCACTAACATCTTGGTGGGTAGCTTGAGCTTCCTCAGCTGCCGCAGAAAGAACATCCTCTGCTGGGCCTTTTTGATGAGGGAGCTGATGGTTGGCTCCCATTTGAGGTCCCAAATGGGACTAAGGAGAAGGGCCTTAGTCACGGAGGTGACCAAGAACCTGATGGTCACTCTGTCAGAGCTTCAGCATTCCTCTATGGAGAGAGGGGAACCTTCCAGAAGGACAACCATCTCTGCAGCAATCCACCAATCAGGCCTGTATGGTAGAGTGGCCAGATGGAAGCCACTCCTAAGTAAAAGACACATGGCAGCCCACCTGGAGTTTGCCTAAAGGCACCTGAAGGACTCTCAGACCATGAGAAACAAAATTCTATGGTCTGATGAGACAAAGATTGAACTCTTAGGCATGAACGCCAGGTGTCATGTTTGGAGGAAACCAGTCACCACTCATCATCAGGCCAATACCAACCCTACAGTGAGGCATGGTGGTGGCAGCATCATGCTGTGGGGATTTTTCTCAGCAGCAGGAACTGGGAGACTAGTCAGGATAGAGGGAAAGATGAATGCAGCAATGTACAGAGACATCCTGGATGAAAACCTGCTCCAGAGCGCTCTTGACTTCAGACTGGGGCAACGGTTCATCTTTCACCAGGACAACGACCTTAAGCACACAGCCAAGCTATCAGAGGAGTGGCTTCAGGATAACTCTGTCAATGTCCGTGAGTGGCCCAGCCAGAGCCCAGACTTGAATCCAAATAAACATCTCTGGAGAGATCTGAAAATGGCTGTGCACCAACGCTTCCCATCCAACCTGGAGCTTGCAGGGTCTCCTCTGGTAATATTTCTTGGTGGTGGCCCGCCATGCCAGAAATATGACCGCCTCACCAAGACGGAGATATGAATTTAAGAAAAATATATGAAGCAATAACTTTCCGCAAGTGCGCACACGAACAACGCACGTGCCCGTCATCCGCGCAGAGTTTAGAAGTGCCCTGCCTACACAAGCTTTACAGGCAGTCAGCAGGCAGTGTCTGCTAGCGGCAGCAGCATCTTCATGGAAAAGGGGTGAAAACCGGGAAGTCAAACAGCAGAAATGGACTCTATTTGAAGAGAAACTTTGTGAAGAAGTCCGCTGTTTCTTCGTTGGTGAAAATCCTGGCGCGTCAGTGCCTTGGCGCTATCTATCGGGTGGGAGTGAAACTACAAATGATGGTTGTGTGCATGTGTCAACTGCTTGGCCTTGGTAGATGAAAAAAGTGAGCATGTACAATGCTGTGTGCGTGCCGGGCTCGTCCAAAGCGTACGCGGACCAAGGCCGACTAGAGGGGAAATGCAGCATGAATAAGGCTCGACTGTCCAACAGAAACAGGACTTTATTAAAGTACTTTAAACGCGGAAAAAAATCATAAGATGTATGTAAACACTGGAGGCATTTATCATGGTTTTAACCCACTGGAAACGGGAGCAATAATGGAAGAGTTGTTTAGCTAAGAGATGTGGTTAGAATTCATATGCAGCTGGCTTCATATGAAGGGAAAGGCAGGGAGGGGGGACTGATGAATTGCTGAGGATATATTTCACCAGCCACTACAATATTAAGTTATGTTCCCAATTATGTACCTGGCAAGTTAAGATGACCGAAATTCACGAAGTCAATGACTTTAATCAGTCAGCAGCCTTCAGACAAACTGAACATGCCAGCATTTGGACTTCAAATTAAGGGAGGTTTTTCTTGGCGGTGAGGAGATTTCTAAAAAAAAAAAAAACAAAAAAAAAAAAACTATATATACAGTGGGGTAAAAAAGTATTTAGTCAGCCACCAATTGTGCAAGTTCTCCCACTTAAAAGATGAGAGAGGTCTCCAATTTTCATCATAGGTATACCTCAACTATGAGAGACAAAATGAGAAAAAAAAAAATCCAGAAAATCACATTAAAGGATTTTTAATGAATTAATTGGTAAATTCCTCAGTAAAATAAGTATTGGGTCAGTAACAAAAGTTCATCTCAATACTTTGTTATATACCCTTTGCTGGCAATGACAGAGGTCAAACGTTTTCTGTAAATCTTCACAAGGTTTTCACACACTGTTGCTGGTATTTTGGCCCATTCCTCCATGCAGATCTCCTCTAGAGCAGTGATGTTTTGGGGCTGTCGCTGGGCAACACAGACTTTCAACTCCCTCCAAAGATTTTCTATGGGGTTTAGATCTGGAGACTGGCTAGGCCACTCCAGGACCTTGAAATGCTTCTTATGAAGCCACTCCTTCGTTGCCCGGGTGGTGTGTTTGGGATCATTGTCATGCTGAAAGACCCAGCCACGTTTCATCTTCAATGCCCTTGCTAGTGGAAGGAGGTTTTCACTCAAAATCTCACGATACATGGCCCCATTCATTCTTTCCTTTACACGGATCAGTTGTCCTGGTCCCTTTGCAGAAAAACAGCCCCAAAGTATGATGTTTCCACTCCCATGCTTCACAGTAGGTATGGTGTTCTTTCTCCTCCAAACACGACAAGTTGAGTTTTTACCAAAAAGTTCTATTTTGGTTTCATCTGACCATATGACATTCTCCCAGTCCTCTTCTGGATCATCCAAATGCTCTCTAGCAAACTTCAGACGGGCCTGGACATGTACTGGCTTAAGCAGGGGGACACGTCTGGCACTGCAGGATTTGAGTCCCTGGCGGCGTAGTGTGTTTCTGATGTAGCCTTTGCTACTTTGGTCCCAGCTCTCTGCAGATCATTCACTAGGTCCCCCCATGTGGTTCTGGGATTTTTGCTCACCGTTCTCGTGATCATTTTGACCCCACAGGGTGAGATCTTGCGTGGAGCCCCAGATTGAGGGAGATTATCAGTGGTCTTGTATGTCTTCCATTTTCTAATAATTGCTCCCACAGTTGATTTCTTCACACCAAGCTGCTTACCTATTGCAGATTCAGTCTTCCCAGCCTGGTGCAGGTCTACAATTTTGTTTCTGGTGTCCTTTGACAGCTCTTTGGTCTTGGCCATAGTGGAGTTTAGTCTGACTGTTTGAGGTTCTGGACAGGTGTCTTTTATACTGATAACGAGTTCAAACAGGTGCCATTAATACAGGTAACGAGTGGAGGACAGAGGTGCTTCTTAAAGAAGAAGTTACAGGTCTGTGAGAGCCAGAAATCTTGTTTGTTTGTAGGTGACCAAATACTTATTTTACTGAGGAATTTACCAATTAATTCATTAAAAATCCTTCAATGTAATTGTCTTGATTTTTTTTTCTCATTTTGTCTCTCATAGTTAAGGTATACCTATGATGAAAATTGGAGACCTCTCTCATCTTTTAAGTGGGAGAACTTGCACAATTGGTGGCTGACTAAATACTTATTTGCCCCACTGTATGTAGAAATATTATAACAGAAATAACTGCATCTTTGGTCATTTGAGTTAATTTAAATCATTAAAAACAATTTTAGTAATATTTTTTCTTTGTAATGAGAGTTAAATTACTGTTCTGTTCTGACTGCAAAGTTATGGTCAAAAATATAAGTTGTTATAAGGAAAAAGTTAAAAAAAAATACCACAGTCTGTTTCAAATTTATTTAAAAAACAATAATTTTATTAAAAAAAAACAGACAAAAATAAGCCATAACATAATCCACAAATTTAGATAAATTTACAGAGAAAATTAGAAAACTATCAGAAAACTGTTACAAATTTTGGAGAAAAACCTCAAACCTTCAAGACTGAAGTCTTTACTCAAGTTTTAAGTGGGTGCTCTTTGTACCCTTAACTAGAAATTTTTGGTTGTCTCCTTTAATTTACATGGCACTTGATATTTTCTAACCTCTTTGTATACCACCATAGATAGAGAGAGAAGCTGAATTAGACAGAACTCAGAGAGGGCAAGATTAGACAGAAGAGAGGAGCCAAGGAGAGGAAAGTGTTCAGGCAGAGGGTCCAGGAGAGGTGAGAGCAGAGGAAGGAGAGAAGGACGACACCACTAAAAAGTCCAAACACAGGAAGTCTGGGTGGGACGCCAAATGGCCCAATATTCCAACATTCAAGCCTTGGTTGTACAATACTTCAAATCGTAGGTTCCATATGCATGGCAATGACTCAGGAGGTAGAGTGGGTCGTCCAATAACTGGATGGTTGGCGGTTCGAATCCCGCTCCCCCCAGATATCCTGCCATTGTGTCCCTGGGCAAGACACTTTACCCACCTTGCCTCCAGTGTTCATAACACTGGGTATGAATGTGTATAAATGTTCGGTGGTGGCCGGAGAGGCTGTCGGCCTGGATTGGCAGCCACGTTTCTGTCAGCCTGCCCCAGGGCAGCTGTGGCGACAGCAGTAGCTTGCCACTACCATTGTCTGTCTGGAGTGAATGAATAATGTATCTGTAAAAAGCGTCTTTGAGTGTCTATGATAAAGTGCTATATAAATCTGATGCATTGTTATTATTATGTGCAAAATAAAAAAAAGAAAGAAATAGTATAAAATTAACATACTCATACATGTGTGTTTTCTGCCCCCCTGGAAAAATATGTTGCCACCACGCCAAGGTCTTTAAGCCAGAGGAAACACTGAGCTTGAGAGGTGCTGCAAAGAGGAATGGGTGAAACTGACCCAAAGATAAGTGTGCCAAGCTTGTGGCATCATATTCAGAAAGACTTGAGGCTGTAATTGCTGCCAAAGGTGCATCAACAAAGTATTAAGCAATGGCTGTGAATACTTATGTACATGTGATTTCTTTGTTTTTTATTATCTCCGCCAGGCCGCAGGCCAGGAGGTTATGTTTTTGCCAGCGTTTGTCTGTCTGTCTGTTGGTTAGCAAGATAACTCAAAAAGTTTTAGACGGATTTCAATGAAACTTTCAGGCGTTGTTGGAAATGGTACAAGGAAGAACTGATTAAATTTTGGGGATGATCTGGATCACCGTCTGGATACAGGAATTTTTTAAAGGATTCTTTAACATTGTGAGATACGGCCATTTTCAACATGTGTGCAGGCGCAATGGAGGGCGCTGGTCGTCGTGTCTGACGAACACAAACTCCGCGTTCTTCAAAGTTTTAGGCACAAAAGCATGCGGAAAACAGTGGTGGGCAGGGCCCGGCAGCGTGCCTGTGTTTGCGCTACGCTGCAAAAGCTGAGACGGGCAGCTGTCCGGCGCCAGATTATTTGGCAGAAATTCCCCGGGCAGCCATAGTGGCTGCGCAAAAACAAGCTTTCTGCTGGGGAAGCTTCCAAATCCTCTTTTGCCACGGAGCGCAACCCCAATATAAAACCCACGGCAAACTGTCTACCCAATTTGCATCCGTCAGTGAAGCCCTGAGTGCTGCTTTCAGTGATCTATGAAAACGCTCGCATAACCCATTGGCCTGTGGGTTGTACGCGGTTGTGCGATGAATTGCAACGCCCGCAGCCTGGGAGTTTGCAGATGGAGGACATGGACACAACACCAACACTTCAGTTTATTACCTCCGCCAAGGAGGTAATGCTTTTACTACTGAACCACTAATCCTATCATTGTGAATCCAATTGCTAGTCATATGTTTTCATGGTCAAGGAATCTGAAAACGTACACACAAACACTGTATGGGGGGGAACTGTGGCGCTTGGCGGAGGTCTGCGCTCTCTGAGTGCTCTTCTAGTTTTTAATAAATTTGTAAAAATATCAAAACTTTTTTCCCGTTGTCATTATGGGGTATTGTGTGTAGAATTGTGAGGAAAAAAATGAATTTAATCCATTTTGGAATAAGACTGGAACATAACAAAATGTGGAAAAAGTGAAGCGCTGTGAATACTTTCTGGATGCACTGTAAACTCATCTACTTTCACTACCGCTACTCCTAACTTCACTGTTGCACTTGCCTCCCTCTCAATCACACTCATGTATTCTATCTTGCTTCCACTGACTTTTATTCCTCTTCTCTCCAGAGCATACCTCCACCTCTCCAGGTTCTCTTCCACCTGCTCCCTATTCTCACTGCAGAACACAATGTCGTCTGCAAACATCATGGTCCACGGAGACTCCTGCCTGACCTCGTCTGTCAGCCTCTCCATCACCATGGCAAACAAGAAGGGACTCTGAGCCGATCCCTGATGTAATCCCACTCCCACTACTATCCCCTTTCCACAGCATGGGAGATACCATGTGGTGTATGGGGCAGCGTCTGTCTCCATTTCCCCCACTACTGTAACGCACTTTATTTTGGAGTCAGCCAGTCTTCCCTCTCACATCTCCAGCTGGTTCAAAACGCCGCTGCACAGCTTTTAACCCCTTGCACTCGGTCAATTTCGCTAAAAACGCCAAAAAATAACGTGCCCAAAGTAAATCGAAAGCTATTCTTCAACCCTTTGCAGCATCTTCATGGGGTTGGTCTCATTTAAAAGAAAACACTTTGAATTTTTTGGCAAAACAGTCATAATCTCTCTAAGTGCTCCGGCCACTGAGTTACAGTCATCTAAACATAGTGAACTTGAAGAAAATAAATTTGGCCTGGGTGTTTTTTCGGATACAAATGCTTGCAAATAACACACAGCTTCAGATCCGGGCTGGAAAATGCAACAGAAATGTAGAACCAAGTGTTATCCAGCTGAGGTCAAAATTTTGTAACAATACCACAAAAAATGAATATATTACACAGCTTTTTCCTCAGGTAGTTCCCAGGCGTTTTTGAACTGTGCCAAATTGTGCCAAATGGCACAGTTTGGAAAAACGTCTGTAACTTTTGAATGATTCAATATAGAAGCTTCATCTTGGGCTCTAATGAAAGGTGACACTTAGGGCTGTGTGTGTGTGGGGGGGAGGGGTTTGCCCCCCCCCCCTCGCTACAGAGGACGGACATCGTTCGTTGCGCCACAGTCTGTCATGCAGTGATGACGCACAGCTGTAATTTACCGATCGGTCAAAAGTCATTTTGATTACAATTTTCAGGGATAAAGAATAATTTAGCTTAGAACACCTTACCTCTTCACAGCAGAAGCAGAGCTGGCAAACTTCTTCCTCATTGTCAGACGAACGCGACGCTGGTCTCGCAACCCGATCAAAACATAATTCCATTATTGCGGTTTTGCGCTTCCATGATTGCGGTTTTTGGCAAACGATTTTTCAAAACAAATAACAGTAGTAATTAAAAATAGACTGGCGAACGCGTGTGTGTCACTCAGCCTTCGTCGTCAGCCTCCGTCGGTCTATGATGACCATGGAAGAGAATCGTAACGTCTATTCTGCTGGGACAAAAACAAAAAAAGCACCGCCTGTGGCCGCACATGCCAATGCGCGAATGGCAGTCACTGTCACACAGGTAGCACTTGTGGATGGTCTTCGTGCTGCTGGGTCTGTGGGGTTCTTCCTGCGGGTCCTTTTTTTCATCTGCTGCAGCAGTCAGTCTCTCTTCATCCAGCCTTACACAAAAAAGCTCGCGAACTTCTGTGCTTCAATTGGCTCGCTGCATTCACAGCATTGGTAGGCGGGTCCTTCTTGCTAGATTTTCAGTCATTGGTTCTTCAAGGTTTCAGAAACCCAATTCAAGGCTCTTATTAGTCGAATGAGAGGTCAATCATATCTGATCTGTTCGCGGCTGTGTCTGTAGTGGAAGAACTTTTTTTTTTTTTTTTTTTTTTTTTCAGTGCGCGCTTGGAGGCAGCGCCCTTGTGCGTCCTAGAGTGCACGAGAGCGCCCTCATGTGCTCTGGGACGCAGAGACTTGCCTGCCCACGGTACAACGGAGTGCAAGAGGTTAACTGGGACACGTAAGCGGGATCACATTACACCCGTTTTTGTTTCCCTTAACTTGCTGCCTGTATGCTTTCAGGTTCATTTTAAAATTCTTTGATTTGTTTTTAAACCATTAAATGCCCTTGCCCTGCCTTACCTCTCTGAGCCGTTCCATCCTTACACTCCTGCTCGGTCTCTCAGGTCAGCTGCTCCTGGAGCTACCGAAGTCAAAGAGGATGGTCAGAGGGGACAGAGCTTTTTCTGTTGCTGCTCCTAAATTATGGAATAATCTGCCTTTGTCACTCAGACAGGCTCCTTCACTGTCCATTTTTTAAACTCATTATAAAACCCATTTTAATTCTCTGGCTTTTGACCCAGTTTGATACACTATTTTACTGCCTCTGTTGTATGACTATCGTTATATTTGTGCTGTTTCATACTTTTTTTAGCTATATTTTATTGTTTTTACTGTTTTATGTTTTTATATTTTATTTATAGATGATATACAGCACTTTGTGTCAGCTGTGGTTGTTTTTAAAGTGCTTTATAAATAAAGTTGGGTTACATGCCCCCCAAAATTAAGGTCTTTGCCCCTGTGTGCATTTGCAAACTGTAATCTGGCTTTGTCGCATTACTTTTGGTGGAGTGACTTCTTCCTTGCCAAGTGGCCATTCAGCCCATCTTGGTAAAGGACTCATTTCACTGTGGATAATGATGCTATTTTAACAGCTTCATCCAGCACCTTCACAAGGTCTTTAGCTTTTTTTTTTTTTTTTTTTAATTTAAGTTTTTGTAAAGGGTATACACGTCATTACAGCATTGCATTGTTTACATTTTCATCACATGTTCCCTTTTTTTGTTTTTTGACAACATTGGAAGAATAGTTATTACAACACCCCTTTTTTTTAAGTGAAAGAAAAAGTGAAATTAAAGAAAGAACAAAAAAACAAAAGAGCAAAAAAGAAAAGAAAAAGAAAAAAGTAAAATAAAAATAAATGAGCATCTGAGTAGCGTTGGAACAAAGAGCGGTGCCATTATTGAAATGGTATTTGTCAAAGATTAGATCTAATGGAAGACACATATGCGATCCAGGGTTGCCAAAAGTTCAAGAACCCATCCATGTCCTGTCTCAGTGCGAATCTCAACTTTTCCATCGAGTAAATGTCTTGAATCACGTTAATCCAATCTTCAGGTGTAGGACAGTCCTTCAACATCCATTTTTTAGTTAGGGCTTTTTTACTTGCCAATATTAAAACAGTGAATAAGTATTTTTCTCCTCGTCTTTCCAGTGAGTCCGGTAGTAAACCCAAATACAAAGTTACAAAAGAAAAGGGGACTGTTATTTTGAATATTTTCCCCAATATTGTCTGTACATTGGTCCAATATTGGTGGATAACTGGGCAAGACCAAAACACATGATAATGATTTGCAGTCTCTTCACCACACAAGCGCCAACAATTCAACCCCTTATGAGTAAATTTGTTTTGTGCAGGTGTTCTGAAAAATCTTACCAAATTTTTCCATCCAAATTCTCTCCACTGCAGGGATGAGGTACTTTTCCATTGTTGTTTATTTAGCTTTTCCCATATTTCCAGTTGTAAAGTGAAATTCCCCTCTTTTTCCCATCTCTCTTTTATATAAGATGTGTTGTCTCCTTTTAAGTCTTGAAGACCTTGATATATTTTAGAAATGTATCTGATCCCTGGGATCCCTTTATATGCCATTAAGAAGACATTCAGAACACCTGACTGGGCCCTTTCCAAATCCTCCTTTTTAAGTATATTGTTTATGTGGTGTCTAAGCTGAAGGAACCTGTAAAGGTCTTAATTTATTAGACCTTGTTTTTTCAAATCTTCAAAACTTCTTAAAATTTGCCCTTTAAAAAAATCGTAATATTTTATCAGTCCGTTCTCTTTCCACTTTTTAAATCTAGTGTCTGTTTTATTAGGAGTGAAGTCTTGATCATAGGCAATCCATTGCAGAAATCGATAGGGTTCTTAAGTTTGATTCTCTCTGACTATCTTAAACCAAATTTTTAGTGGGGTCTCTATCCACGGGTTAGTGTTATTCAAAAGTTTAGGTAAGGCATTGTTCCCTATTATCGCCTATAGGGGGATGTCACTTGTTATTTGGCATCCCATCTCCTTATTGTGCAATGTAGACTGGGTTACATATCTCTACTAAAGTTTTAATTTGTGCGGCTTTAAAATAGTCCCTGATATTTGGCAGCACGAGCCCACCTTTGTCTTTGTTTAGCTGTAGGGTTCTATATCTGATTCTAGGTCTCTTGCCCTGCCATATGAATCTTGAGATCCTTCTGTCCAGTTCTTGCCATGTTTTTTGGGGAGGTTCTACCGGTATTGTTTGGAAAAGGCATAGAAGACGTGGAAGTATATTCATTTTGACTGCTTCAGTTCTTTGTGCAGTACCCAAGAATGGTATCATATTCCATCTTGCTAGATCTGATTTTATTTTTGCCACCAGTGGATCATAGTTTAGTGTTATAATTTTGTTGAGTTGTTTCGGGATATTGACCCCCAGATATTTCATAGATTCCATCTCCCAGTTAGTTTTGAGTTTGCTTAGTAAATATTGATTTGGGTCATAGTTGAATGTTAAAACTTGGGTTTTATGCATGTTTAGTTTGTACCCCGATAAATCTCCATACTCTGAAAAAACTGAGATTAGTTCTGGAATAGAGGTGTCCGGCTGCCCCAGGTATATTAAAATGTCATCAACAAAGAGTGCTATTTTATGTTCCTTCTGACCAAGTGTAATACCTTGAATTTTTTGATTCTGTCTTATCCATTGGCTCAGAGGTTCCATGAAGATTGCAAAGTGCAGTGGAGACAAGGGGCAGCCCTGACGACATCCTCTTTCCAGCTCAAAAGATGATGATAATTTACCGTTAATCCTTATTTTAGCTGTTGGTTTTTTATATAATGCCTGGATAGTTCTAATGAAGTTGTTATGAAAATTGAAACTGGATAAGATTCTATATAGGAAAGACCAGTCAACCGAATCAAATGCTTTTTCAGCATCTAATCCCAATATGGCTGCATTTAAGTTATATTTTTTTATATGATGAATTATGTGTAAAGTGCGTCGAATGTTGTCTTGTGTCTGTCTTTGTCTTATAAAACCTGTTTGGTCTAAATGAATTAAGTCTGTCAGTATATTTTCTAAACTTTTGGTAAGGATAGTGGTAAAAAGCTTATAGTCCTGATTTAATACACTGATTGGTCTGTAGTTGGAGCAGTCTAGTTTATCCTTTTCAGGTTTAGGTATGACTGCAATGACCCCTTCTCTCCAGGAGGGGGGGGATTTCCCATGTGTGGAGGACATAGATAAATGTTTTCAGGAGGAGAGGAGATAGTTGCTGTTTAAAGGTTTTGTACCACTCTGCTGTATAGCCATCTGCTCCTGGGGATTTGTTAGCTTTAAGTTTCATAATTGCTTTTTCTAATTCTTTAGGTTGTATTTCTGACAGAGTGTTTTATTTTGTGACTCAGTAAGTTGGGGAAGGTTTAATGTGTTTAGGAATGCTTCGGATGCATTTTTATGTTTTTTGAGGGAGTACAAGTTCTTATAGTAGTTCTCGAAGCTTTTAAGAATATCCTGAATTCTGAATTTTATTTCCTTTGATACTGGGTCTCTGATTTTGTAGATTGCTCTCTCCGTTTGTCGTTTCCTCAATTTATAGGCTAGTAGTTTTGCCGATTTGCTGCCTGCTTCATAGTATTTTTGTTTCAGAAATGTTAAGTTTCTTCTGGATTTCTATTGTGTAGATCTCATTTATTTGTTTTTTAATTTCTTTAATTTTGAGCGAGTCATTACACTGAGTGTTGTCTTTGTGCTCTTTTTCTAGGTTCTTAAGTTCTGACTCTAATGTGGTTAGTTTTTCTTGTCTCAGTTTCTTTTGGATTGCCAGTTTTGCAATAATCTTTCCCCTCATTACAGCTTTGCATGCGTCCCACAGTATTAAAGGGGATACTTCTCCATGACCATTTTCTTCCAAATATCTGAGAATATCTGATTCCAATTCATCCTTCAGTGGTCCTTTCAGGACATTTGAATTTAACCTCCAAGAAAATGTATTATTTGTGTATTTTTGGATACTTAAGTCCATATAGATCGGACTGTGGTCAGAGAGATCCATCAGTCCTATTTTACATGTTTTTACTCTTCCAATGTCTCTATTAAACATAAAAAAATAGTCAATCCTTGAGTATGATGAATGTGGTGCTGAGTAAAATGTATAATCTTTTACACTGGGGTTGAATTCCCTCCACACATCACAGATCCCCATTTCTTTTAGTAGCATCCGAGTTTTCCTACTTTGAGTGTTATTTTGATGTGGAGAATTACCTGATGCATCCCAGTATGGATTCAGTCTTAGACTGAAGTCTCCACCACATATCACTAAACCTTGGGCTTTAGTTATCATTAGGTCAAATACATTTTTATAAAATTTCCAGTTAGCCCCTGGAGGTGCATATACATTCAGCAGGGTGACATCTTCTCCCTCTAGCCGCCCAAGTACCATACTGTATCTCCCTTCTTTATCTTTGTGTTCTGATTTTTTTTCAAATATAATTTTGGTTGAGATCAATGTCGCTACTCCCCTCCTCCTCCCTGACTTATATGAAGATGAAGAGATCATTTTAAACCCTTGTCTATTGAGTTTAGTGTGCTCCACGTCTGTTAGGTGGGTTTCCTGTAAAAATATTATTCCTGCTTTGTCTTTTTTCATTTTGCCTAGAATCTTGGATCTTTTAACTGGATTCAGGATCCCATCCATCCATCCATCTTCTACCGCTTTTCCGGAGGTCCGGGTCGCGGAGGCAGCAGTTCAAGCAGAGAAGCCCAGACTTCCCTCTCCCCAGCCACCTGCTCCAGCTCTTCAGAGGGGATATCAAGGCATTCCCAGACCAGCTGGAAGACATAGTCTCTCCACCGAGTCCTGGGTCTGCCCCGGGGTCTCCTCCCAGTGGGACGTGCCTGAAACACCTCAAGTGGGAGGCGTCCAGGAGGCATCCTAATCAGATGCCCATACCACCTCAACTGACTCCTTTCAATGTGGAGGAGCAGCGGTTCTACTCTGAGCCTCTCCCGGATGACTGAGCTCCTCACCCAATCTCTGAGGGTGAGTCCAGCAATCCTACGGAGAAAGCTCATTTCAACCGCTTGTATCCACGATCTCGTTCTTTCGGTCATTACCCAAAGCTCGTGACCATAGGTGAGAGTAGGAACGTAGATTGACTGGTAAATCGACAGCTTTGCCTTAGAACTAAGCTCCCTCTTCACCACAACAGACCGGTACAACGTCCGCATCACTGCAGATGCTGCTCCAATCCGTCTGTCGATCTCTCGCTCCATTCTCCCCTCACTCGTGAACAAGACCCCAAGATACTTAAACTCCTCTACTTGGGGCAGGAGCCTGTCCCCAACCCGGAGAGGACAATCCACCTTTTTCCGGCTGAGGACCATGGACTCGGACTTGGAGGTGCTGATTCTCATCCCAGCCGCTTCACACTCAGCGGCAAACCGTCCCAGCAAGAGCTGTAGGTCATTGCTGGATGAAGCCAACAGGACAACATCATCTGCAAACAACAGAGATGAGATCCTGTGATCACCAAGCATGACACCCTCCATTCCCTGACTGCGCCTAGAAATCCTGTCCATAAAAATTATGAACAGGATCGGTGACAAAGGGCAGCCCTGGCGGAGTCCAACTCTCACTGGGAATGACTCCGACCGAGTGTTGGCAATACGAACCAAACTCTCACAACGGTCGTACAGAGACCGAATAGCTCGTAACAACAAGCCCGATACCCCATACTCCCGAAGCACCCCCCACAAAAATCCACGAGGGACGCGGTCAAATGCCTTCTCCAAGTCCACAAAACACATGTAAACTGGTTGGGCAAACTCCCACGAACCCTCGAGAATTTTCAAGAGGGTAAAGAGCTGGTCCGATGTGCCACGGCCAGGACGAAAACCACATTGCTCCTCCTGAATCCGAGGTTCGACCAACGGCCGGACTCTCCTCTTCAGTACCTTGGCATAGACCTTCCCAGGGAGGCTGAGGAGTGTGATCCCTCTAAAGTTTGAGCACACCCTCCGGTCCCCTTTTTTAAAGAGAGGAACCACCACCCCGGTTTGCCATGCCAAAGGCACTGCCCCCAACCTCCACGCAATGTTGCAGAGGCGTGTCAACCATGACAACCCAACAACATCTAGGGCCTTGAGGTACTCGGGGCGAATCTCGTCCACCCCCGGGGCCCGGCCACCAAGGAGATTTTTAACCACCTTGGCGACCTCAGCCCCTGTGATAGGCGAGTCATCCTCCTCGTCCCCAAACCCTGCTTCCACTGTGGAAGGTGTATCAGTGGGATTGAGGAGATCCTCGAAGTATTCCTTCCACCGCCCGACGATGTCCCCAGTCGAAGTCAACAGTGTCCCATCCGCACCATACACAGTGTGGACGGGGATCTGCTTTCCCCTCCTGAGCCGCCGGACAGTTTGCCAGAATCTCTTTAAGGCCGACCGAAAGTCTTGTTCCATGGCCTCACCGAACTCCTCCCATACCCGGGTTTTTGCTTCAGCAACCACTCGAACTGCACTCCGCTTGGCCTGCCGGTACACCTCAGCTGCTTTGGGAGTCCCACAAGCCAACCAAGCTTGATAGGACTCCTTCTTCAGCTTAATGGCCCCCCTCACCACTGGTGTCCACCACTTGGTTCGGGGGTTGCCACCACGAGATGCACCGACCACCTTGCGGCCGCAGCTCTGGGCCACCGCTTCAACAACAGAGGTGGAGAACATGGCCCATTCAGACTCCATGTCTCCAGACTCCCTCGGAATGTGGCTGAAGTTCTTCCGGAGGTGGGAGTTGAAGACCTCCCGGACAGGGGCCTCAGCCAGACGCTCCCAGCACACCCTCACTATACGTTTGGGTCTACCAGGTCTGAATGGCTTCCTCCCCTGCCATCGGATCCAACTCACCACCAGATGGTGATGAGTTGACAGCTCTGCACCTCTCTTTACTCGGGTGTCCAAGACATACGGTCGCAGATCTGATGATACGATAACAAAATCGATCATCGACCTGCGACCTAGGGTGTCCTGGTGCCAGGTGCACATATGGACACCCTTATGCTTGAACATGGTGTTCGTTATGGACAGACTGTGGTTAGCACAGAAGTCCAATAACTGAACACCACTCGGGTTCAGATCGGGCAGGCCGTTCCTCCCAATCACCCCCCTCCAGGTTTCACTGTCGTTGCCCACGAGCGCATTGAAGTCCCCCAGTAGGACAATGGAGTCTCCAAGAGGAGCACCCTCCAGCACCCCAGTCACAGACTCCAAAAAGAGTGGGTACTCTGAAACATCATTTGGTGCATAGGCACAAATGATGGTCAGGACCCGTTTCCCAGCCCAAAGGCGCAGGAAAGCAACCCTTTCGTCCACCGTGGAAAACTCCAATATAGAGGCAGCAAGGTGGGGCGATACAAGAATACCCACCCCTGCTCGTCGCCTCTCGCCCGGGGCAACTCCAGAAAAGGCCAAGCTCCAGCCCCTCTCCAGGAGACTAGTTCCGGAACCGGAGCTGTGTGTTGAAGTGAGGCCGACTATATCTAGCCGGTATCTCTCAACCTCGTACACCAGCTCAGGCTCCTTCCCCACCAGAGAGGTGACATTCCACGTACCAAAAGCCAGTTTAGAAAGCTTGGGATCAGTCCGCCAAGGTCTCCGCCTTTGACCGCCACCTGATCCACATAGCACCGGACCCCCATGATCCCTCCTGCAGGTGGTGAGCCCACTGGAGGGCGGACCCATGTAACTCCTTTGGGCTGAGCCTGGCCGGGTCCCATGGGTGGAAACCCGGCCACCAGACGCTAGCCTTCGAGCCCCTCCCCCAGGCCTGGCTCCAGGGTGGGGCCCCGGTAACCCCATACCGGGCGGGGTACACTGAATCCTTGATATACAATTCATGAGAGTCTGTTGGATCGTTCTTAGTCTGGCCCTTCACCCAGGACCAGTTTGTCTTGGGAGACCCTATCAGAGGCAAATTGCCCCGGACAACATAGCTCCTGGGATCACTGGGGCACGCAAACCCCCCCACCACGATAAGGTGACGATCCATGAGGGGGGGATTCAGGATCCCTTTTACATTATATGAGATTATTTTGGTTACACCCCGTTTCTCCATTGTGTTGTCTTATTTAGTATAACAGTGTGGTGGCCCTCTTTTATGCTACTCAGAAACTGAAAGAACATTAAGAAGATAAAAAATATTAAGAACAAAAAACTGACAAAAGAACCTCCTGAGATGAGGTCTTTTTAGTGACCTTAGAAAAGCCATGATGGTGTGTTGGCTCTGAGGGAAATTCCTCAGATTCCGTTACGTGCTGAGGGCCCTCTCTTACCCCTGTAAGTTGTCCCATGTTTTTAACGTGAATTTCAGATCCCAATCCTAACTTGTAATGTTTTTGGGGTTTTTTTTATGCCTATACCCTATGAAATTGTGTGCACCCTCCCATCACCATCACAGCAAACATTCACGTTAATACAGTATTTGTTAGTGTGGAGAGATCATGTGGTTCATTGTCACATTTCTATTTTAACAAGTTTTGTTGTTTTTTTTAAAAGACTTATTTGTTTCTAATATTATGACTGTTCCATGAAATGTTATACCACTTGCTGATTCTGCATCTCCTTTAATGCTTGTTACCTTGTAGGAGGGGGGTTGGATGTGCAGATTGACTAAAAATATCATTATTCCCTCCTGTAAACGGCCAGTTTTTCCTTATAGCCCTGGCGCTGGGTTTCCCGCTGCTGGCCCGTGGATTTTGAGGGTCTCTGTGTGGACCACGTTTGAGCCTTGATTCTTTCGATCGGGTCTGCTGCGGGTTTAAACACCGTTACCGGGAGCCCTCTTCTCGCCATATCCGAGGTTGCTTCTTCCGCCGAGTTGTAGAGACATGTCTCATCACCGTAGAAAACCCTCAGCTTCGCCGGAAATGGTGTCTGGATGAGCAGTTTTTTCTCTCGTAGTACCTTTTGAGCGTCGTTGTATTCCCGACGCTTTTTAAGGACCTCCGGGGCGTAGTGTTCCACGAAAACTTTTCTCTCTTGGTGCATAAATCCTTTTTTCTGCCAAGCCAGTCTTACAACCTCTTGTTTTATTTTGGAGTTGGAGAACCTCACCACCACCGATCGTGGTGGCGCTTCCGCCGCCGGCCTAGGGGCTAATGTCCACTCTGCTGTTTGTCCTTTTTATTTCTTCTTTGATTTCATGAAATTCGGCCCAACACTCTCGGCGAAATCGTCTTAATTCTTTAAATACCATTTTTAAGCTAACCTTTTTGCTAGCTTCATTCAGCTCCTCGTCTTCTGAATGGAAATCCTTCGGATCAGATTCTCCAGCCGATGCGTGTCCTGGCCTGGTAAATGTCGATTTCTTCTGTTTTCCTTTAGGCATGATGACTTTGTCTTTTGATTTTCACTCTTCCAAAAATCCGTTAAATCTGATTTTCAAGATATTTTCCTGGATTGGGTCTGGAAGCTTCAGCGTTAAGCTGCTATCACCATGGTGTCCAGACCGGAAGTCACAAGGTCTTTAGTTTTTTTGTTGTGGGGTTTATACGCACATTTCACACCAAAACACGTTCATCTCTGGGACACAGAACTCGTCTCCTTCCTGTGCAGTATAATGGCTGGACATTCCCATGGTGTTTATACAGTGGGGCAAAAAAGTATTTAGTCAGCCACCAATTGTGCAAGTTCTCCCACTTAAAAGATGAGAGAGGTCTCCAATTTTCATCATAGGTATACCTCAACTATGAGAGACAAAATGAGAAAAAAAAATCCAGAAAATCACATTGAAGGATTTTTAATGAATTAATTAGTAAATTCCTAGGTAAAATAAGTATTTGGTCACCTACAAACAAGATTTCTGGCTCTCACAGACCTGTAACTTCTTCTTTAAGAGGTTCCTCTGTCCTCCACTCGTTACCTGTATTAATGGCACCTGTTTGAACTCATTATCAGTATAAAAGACACCTGTCCACAACCTCAAACAGTCAGACTCCAAACTCCACTATGGCCAAGACCAAAGAGCTGTCAAAGGACACCAGAAACGAAATTGTAGACCTGCACCAGGATGGGAAGACTGAATCTGCAATAGGTAAGCAGCTTGGTGTGAAGAAATCAACTGTGGGAGCAATTATTAGAAAATGGAAGACATACAAGACCACTGATAATCTCCCTTGATCTGGGGCTCCATGCAAGATCTCACTCTGTGAGGTCAAAATGATCACAAGAACGGTGAGCAAAAATCCCAGAACCACACGGGGGGACCTAGTGAATGACCTGCAGAGAGCTGGGACCAAAGTAACAAAGGCTACATCAGTAACTCACTATGCCGCCAGGGACTCAAATCCTGCAGTGCCAGACGTGTCCCCCTGCTTAAGCCAGTACATGTCCAGGCCCGTCTGAAGTTTGCTAGAGAGCATTTGGATGATCCAGAAGAGGATTGGGAGAATGTCATATGGTCAGATGAAACCAAAATAGAACTTTTTGGTAAAAACTCAACTTGTCGTGTTTGGAGGAGAAAGGACACCATACCTACTGTGAAGCATGGGGGTAAAAACATTATACTTTGGGGCTGTTTTTCTGCAAAGGGACCAGGACGACTGATCCGTGTAAAGGAAAGAATGAATGGGGCCATGTATCATGAGCTTTTGAGTGAAAACCTCCTTCCATCAGCAAGGGCATTGAAAATGAAACGTGGCTGGGTCTTTCAACATGACAATGATCCCAAACACACCGCCCAGGCAATGAAGGAGTGGCTTCGTAAGAAGCATTTCAAGGTCCTGGAGTGGCCTAGCCAGTCTCCAGATCTCAACCCAATAGAAAATCTTTGGAGGGAGTTGAAAGTCCGTGTTGCCCAGCGACAGCCCCAAAACATCACTGCTCTAGAGGAGATCTGCATGGAGGAATGAGCCAAATACCAGCAACAGTGTGTGAAAACCTTGTGAAGACTTACAGAAAACGTTTGACCTCTGTCATTGCCAACAAAGGGTATATAACAAAGTATTGAGATGAACTTTTATTATTGACCAAATACTTATTTTACCAAGGAATTTACCAATTAATTCATTAAAAATCCTTCAATGTGATTTTCTGGATTTTTTTTTCTCATTTTGTCTCTCATAGTTGAAGTATACCTATGATGAAAATTGGAGACCTCTCTCATCTTTTAAGTGGAAGAACTTGCACAATTGGTGGCTGACTAAATACTTTTTTTCCCCACTGTACTTGTACCCAAGGATGAACCAGATTTGTTGAGGCCCGCAATTCTCTTCCTGATGTTAATGTATCAAAACTTTTGACTTTGGAGAAAGGAACAAAAAATTCTCTAAAATATTATTTAGCAAATAGAAATAAATTTGGTAGTCCTCACTGACCAAAAACTACTCACAAAAAGTCAGGAATATGTTGCTTTCGGGTGAAATTTCAGGATGCACCTAAAATGCACTATAACCTTTACAGGTGAACTTAATATGACCTTCTCTCTTTATGTCCCCCTTGACCTGTCAAGCAGCTCAGTGAGCAGCAAAGAAATCTGCTTCAATTATTGTGCCAAACAGATTTACTTTGCCAAAAAGAGCTTTATACCGTATGTATATGTACTGTATATTATTTATAAATGCCCCCTGTAATAACTTTCAATACTTTAAATTGTTCTACCCATGAAGGACCCGACGGGAGGAATGGGGAAAGGAGGGGTGGAGAGGGGGAAAGAAAAGGGAGAGGAATAGACAAAGAAGACAAACAGACTAACACAACTGAAACAAACAGAAGACAGACTGTTGCTTCTGCTGAAAAGGTCTCATCATGAGTCTGGTATCTATACCTGTTAAAGGAGAGACAAACAGTGGTGTGAAAGTGTTTGCCCCCTTCCTGATTTCTCATTTTTTGTATGATTGTCTCACTGAAATGTTTCAGATCATCAAACAAATTTAAATATGAGCCAAAGATAACACAAGTAAACACAAAGTGCAGTTTTGCGAACAATCTGAACCTGTTTTTTAACAGGTTTGACCAACCACCCTCCCCACCGAGAGCACACCAATCACTGCCGCCTCTAAAGTCATCGAGACCTGCTGTCCACACCCCACTCCACCAACACCCCCCCACTCCCAGCACACAGCCCCCCAACCTGACCATCACTAAGACCCAGGTGAGGACAGAGCTGAGGAAGATCAAGGCCAGGAAGGCCTCAGGACCGGACGGCATCAGCGCGAAGCTCCTCAAGTCCTGCACAGACCAGCTGTGTGGGATTGTGAAGTACATCTTCAACCTGAGCCTGAAGCTGGGGAGGGTACCACAGTTGTGGAAAACATCTTGTGTGGTACCTGTACCAAAGACTTCCCACCCCAAAGACCTGAACAGCTACAGACCAGTGGCCCTGACGTCCCACATGATGAAGACCCTGGAGAGACTGCTCCTTGCTCACCTCCGCCCCCTGGTGGGACCAGCGATGGATCCACTCCAGTTCGCCTACCAGCATGGCAATGGGGTGGAGGATGCAGTGATCTTCCTCCTTCACCGTTCCCTGTCCCACCTGGAGAAGCCCGGGAACGCGGTGACGATCATGTTCTTTGACTTCTCCAGTGCTTTCAACACCATCCAACCGATGATCCTGAAGGACAAGCTGCTGTGCGCAGGGGTGGACCAGCACCTGTCATCATGGATGCTGGACTACCTCACTAACCGGCCACAGTTTGTGAGAACCCGGGATTGTGTGTCCGACATGATCATCGGCAGCACGGGGGCCTCCCAGGGAACGGTTTTGGCTCCCTTCCTGTTCACCCTTTATACTGCGGATTTCTCACACAACACAACACACTGCCATCTACAGAAGTTCTCTGACGACTCTGCGATTGTCGGCCTCATCTCCAACGGAGATGAAGCTGAGTACAGAGGACTTATCCAGGACTTTGTGGACTGGTGCCAACGGAACTGCCTCCAGATCAACGCGAGGAAAATTAAGGAGCTGGTGGTGGACTGCCGCAGGCAAGGACAACCCCTCACAGCACCAGTAAACATCCAGGGAACAGACATTGAGATGGTGACATCCTACAAGTACCTGGGTGTTCATCTGAGCAATAAACTAGACTGGTCACACAATACCAATGCACTCTACAAGAAGGGATAGCGCAGGCTGTTTCTACTGAGGAGGCTCAGGTCTTTTGGTGTACAAGGGGTGCTCTTGAAGATATTCTACGACACGGTGGTGGCATTAGCCATCACTTTTGGAGTGGTCTGCTGGGGCAACAGCATTACAGCAGCCGATAGGAAGAGACTGAACAAACTAATCAAGAAAGCTAGCTCTGTCCTGGGGCAACGCCTTGACCCAGTGGAGGAGACAGAAGAGAGACGGATGGTGGCTAAACTGTCATCTCTGCTGGAGTCTGAGTCCCACCCTATGCAGGACATACTGTACGGACTGAGGAGCTCATTTAGCAGTAGACTACATTATCCTAGGTGCGTGACCGAGAGGTTTTGCAGGTCCTTCCTACCTACGGCTCTCAGACTGTATAACCTAAGCAGGGCTGCTCGCAGAGATAGCAAAAAAAACGTGACGACCTAATAGTATTGAATGCAAAAGACGCAACAGACTTACACAAATGGTCCCCTCCAGTATACAACTAGGACAATATCAGTCGCTATGGAGGGTGACAATATGTATGGGTACATATTCATACCATGTAGGGTAACTAAATAGATGGTTATGCTGTTTATTCCATCTAGCTACAACGCTCCGCACTGTGTATATATATTTATGTGTACATATGTATGTTCACTGCTCTTATTTTCTTATTTTCTAAATTATTGCTCTGAGTGTTGCTATCCCTGTGCTGTTGCAATCCTGGAATTTCCCCATTGTGGGACTAATAAAGGCTTTGGGGTGGCAGTGGCTCAGGAGGTAGAGCAGGTTGTCTAATAACCGGATGGTTGGCGGTTCGAATCCCGCTCTCCCCAGATATCCTGCCATTGTGTCCCTGGGCAAGACACTTCACCCACCTTGCCTCCAGTGTCCATAACACTGGGTATGAATGTGTATGAATGTGTATAAATATTCGGTGGTGGCCGGAGAGGCCATTGGCGCAGATTAGCTGCCACGTTTCCGTCAGCTTGCCCCAGGGCAGCTGTGGCTGCAGAAGTAGCTTGCCACTACCATTGTCTGTATGGAGTGAATGAATAATGTATCTACTTGTAAAGCGTCTTTGAGTGTCTATGATAAAGAGCTATATAAATCTGATGCATTATTATTATTATTATTATTATCTTATCTTAAATGAAGGTGTTTAGTATTGAGGGTTTAAAAAACTAACCTACATGGCCCTGTGTGAAAAAGTGATCCCCCCCGCCCCGTTAAAATATAAATTAACTGTGGTTTATCACAGCTTTGGAAAGCCAAGTTCAATTTCTCTCACCACACCCAGGCCTGCTTACTACCACACCTGTTCTCAATCAAGAAATCACTTGAACAGGACCTGCCTGACAAAGTGAAGTAGACCAAAAGATCCTCAAAAGCTAGACATCATGATGCGATCCAAAAAAATTCAGGAACAAATGAGAAACAAAGTAAGTGAGGTCTATCAGTCTGGAAAAGGTTATAAAGCCATTTCTAAAGCTTTGGGACTCCAGCAAACCACAGTGAGAGCCATTATCCACAAATAGCAAAAAAATGGAACAGTGGTGAACCTTCCCAGGAGTGGCCGGCCAACCAAAACTACCCCAAGAGGGCAGCGAGGACTCATCCAAGAGGTCACAAAAGACCCCACAACAACATCCAAAGAACTGCAGGCCTCACTTGCCTCTGTTAAGGTTAGTTTTCATGACTCCACCACAAAAAAGAGACTGGGCAAAAATGGCCTGCATGGCAGAGTTCCAAGACAGAAACCACTGCTGAGCCAAAAGAACATAAAGGCTCATCTCAGTTTTGCCAGAAAACATCTTGATGATCTCCAAGACTTTTGGGTAAATACTCTGTGGACTGACCAGACAAAAGCTGAACTTTTTGAAAGGTGTGTGTCCCATTACATCGGGCGTAAAAGTAACACAGCATTTCAGAAAAGGAACATCATACCAACAGTAAAATATGGTGGTGGTAGTGTGATGGTCTGGGGCTGTTTTGCTGCTTCAGGACCTGGAAGACTTGGTGTGGTGAATGGAACCATGAATTCTGGTGTCTACCAAAAAATCGTGAAGGAGACTGTCCGGTCATCTGTTCGTGACCTCAAGCTGAAGCGCACTTGGGTTCTGCAACAGGACAATGATCCAAAACACACCAGCAAGTCCACCTCTGAATGGCTTAAGAAAAACAAAATGAAGACTTTAGAGTAGCCTAGTAAAAGTCCTGACCTGAATCCAATTGAGATACTGTGGCATGACCTTAAAAAAGGCGGTTCATGCTCGAAAACCCTCCAATGTGGCTGAATTACAACAATTCTGCAAAGAAGAGTAGGCCAAAATTCCTCCACAGCACTGCAAAAGACTCATTGCCAGTGATCACAAACGCTTGATTGCAGTTGTTGCTGCTAAGGGTGGCCCTACCAGTTATTAGGGTGAGGGGGCAATCACTTTTTCACACAGGGCCATGCAGGTTTGGATTTTTTTCTCTTAATACTAAACACCTTCATTTAAAAACTGCATTTTGTGTTTACTTGTGTTATCTTTGTCTAATATTTAAATTTGTTTGAAGATCTGAAACATTTAAGGGGGACATACAAAAAAATGAGAAATCAGGAAGGGGGCAAACCCTTTCACACCACTGTATACAGTGTACTGCATGCTAATAAGAATGGACAATAGAAGAATGGCATATAAAGAGATTTTTTTTTTTAAATCCTTTTTTTTTTTTTCGATGGACTGGCAATCTGTCCAGGGTGTACCCTGCCTCTCGCCCAAAGATACTGGGATAGGCTCCAGCCCCCCCACCTCGACCCGAAAAGGATGAAGCGGAAGACGATGGATGGATGGATGGATGGATGGGAGGGGAGGTTTGAAGTTGAGGTTTCTAACCAGCCTTGGGGGGATGACAACCTTAACTTGCATCCTTACAGGGTGCGAAGGATTCTTCCTGTTTCAGTCCCAGTAGAAAGTGGCTCCTAGTTGTATTTGGTTTGGGTTAACAGCTCACTCCATCTATTTTTGTTCTCACATTTCAAATCAAGAGTGCCTCAAAACGGACTGATTAGATGATGCTGAACCCTAGAATGAATGACCAAGATTGGGGATTCATTATCTGAAAGTTGTCTGTTATGATTTTCTTGTCTATGTGCGGTAACATCCACCGACAAAACATTATTCAGGCCTGAGGCTGCACTCACACTAGGCAATCTGTACCGTTTCCAAGCACCTCTGATCTCATTTGTACATTCAGACTTTTATAGTTTCACTGACCTGTTCTGTGCCATTCTGGTTCTGGTTTCATGCTGACATCCAGCAGTCTGTGCTGACAGTCATTACCATCTTCATTATACCATACGATAACTTTTTGGATATCTTCAGATAGTTCTTTGGATGGTGACTGAATTATCTTGACATTATCAGAATCATGAGGGTGAAGTGTGTCATTATTTGGTTCTGGTTTATGACTTTCCTCATTTCTAAGAGTGACCATAAAACCATCAGACTCCTGCTTCAGGAAAAGATGATCTTCCTCTTGGACAATGTAGTGTTCCTCCTCTTCCTCTTTAATCTGTTTAACCTGAAGAAGTTTGGGTTCCTCCTGTTCCTGTTTAATCTGCTGCAATTCTGGTTCCTCCTGTTTCACTTTAATCTGAAGATTTTCTGGTTCTTCTTGTTCCTCCTTAATCTGTTTATTCTGAAGTTTAGGTTCCTCCTGTTCCTCTTTAATCTGGAGAGTGTCTGGGTTCTCTTGCTTCAAACAGGAGATCCTGTCCTGGTTACAGAGCTGCTGGTCAGCAGAAACCACGTTCTCACTGGCATTTTGCTCTGGGAGATCTAGAGGGAGAAAGGACACATGAAATGGTTGATTAATCCTCAAGCAACCAACTTATTTTAGTACAAAATGACCAAGTGTGGTCATTTTGCTCCACCGTGCACTGTGGGGTGCACGGTGGCACAGTGGTTAGCACCGCGGCAGCACAGTTAACCCTCGGCCGGGGGATCGCGGGGATCATGAGATCGTGGGTTCGATCCCTGCCCCCGGCCAACAGTGATCTGTGTGGAGTTTGCATGTTCTCCCCGTGTTTGCGTGAGTTTACTCCGGGATTTCTCCGGTTTCCTCCCACATGCTAAAAACATGCAGGTTAGGGAGTTAAGGGGCACTTGCGCACACAGCGACTGGCAGCTGGTGGCTTGTCACCAGACTGCAGAACAAATCTACCTACGGGTACAAAATAAGTCAAAAATAAATAAATAAATTTATGACCCCATCATATTTCAGGCCAGAATACTTTCTCTTCACGTTTCTATCAAAGAGCCTCTACAGAGAACGGCACTCTGATGTCACTTCCTGTTGTGGCCGCCATATTGGGAGAGTAGCACTGTAGTATGTTTGCATTTCACTGGTGCAGTAAACATGTCAAAAGGTAAGTGTTATGAATTATTTGTCTTTGTGTTTGGTCCCATAACAGATGTTAGCAAATCTAGCTGTAGTAATAGCACTGGATTAAAAAAATCATTCCTAATTTTGGCTACAGAGCCAAGTTTTTAGATTGAAAATTTCTGAGTTTCACTGGCAATCTAAAAGGGACACCCAAGAGATACCAGGTTACATTTGTGATCTGGTGTATTTAACATGATGTGAAATGAGTACAGACCTGAGTGGAAATGTAGAAAGCACACTCTTATTGACCAAGATGTTGTCAAGATGATTTTTTTGCATCTTACTGCAGACACCTAGGCCATCCGACCCGTCCTTGTTAGCTCATTCATCTGTTCTCCCTCCCTTTGCTTCCAAGCACAGAATCAGTACAATGACATTATATTGGTTCATTTCTTTTTTGTGCATTGGTCATGGGAGCTGCTACTGCTGCCACTACACAACAATACTGAATCTTTTATGATTTTAGGAAGAACACAGCCTGGCAAAATCCCCATTTCAATAGCTACTCCTCTGTCTGTGGTGCTACATGCTGCAGATGCTGCGCCTACTGCCCCAACATGGTGGACTGATCCCACAATTCGTTGCGCTGGTGGCGTCAGTGTGCATTCTCTATGATGCTTTTTTGAGTTGCCCCTTTATTTTAGTGGGTTATTGTTGAGAGAGTGACATATGGTGAACACCTTATGGCCTTACATGAATTACAAGTGAGAAGAAAAGGCCTAAATATGACCTCAGTTCACCCTGCTGCACACTCATCTCTCTCTGGCTGCATCCAACCTTCAAGGACACCACACAGAAAGGGCTCTCTGTGCAGCCACAGAACAACAGCTTCAGGACCGGGATGGCATGTCCAAATGTGGACACAGTTCCTCTCAGAGTTGCATCAGACAAACTACAGGATGGGTCTCAGCAGGACCAGGGTGGAGACTTCAGACCAGCCCCATAAAACCAGCACACAGTTGCAGATCGTCCTCCTTTTTGGAACTCTGCCTGACTGCAGAGGAGCCATGCTGGACCTCATCAAAGCCATGGACTGCTGCCATTTCTCCCACTTTTTTTGGTCTGTGTTTCTGACTGTTTTTTTGTAACATTCTGATTTTTCATAATCCGTTATTTTAGTACTTTTGGTCACGTGCTCTCAATGTAATTACTAATCTTTGTTTTTTTCCCCTGTAATGTAATCTGAATCTGTATTCCTTTATGTTAAATTCACTTTTCCTCTAAATTCATATCATCTTTTGATTTAAAACCATTTTGTCTTTCTTCAATTTTTGGTCATTATTCATGTGATTATTGATTTCTATCAAAATTTTTAAATTTAACTCATATGCCTGTGAGTTTGTGTGAAATTCAGCCTGCATATAACCTGTCTGACTCCTCCAACTCCTAAGAGTTTTTTTTCACTTGTTTAAACTGCTTGACTGCATTTTTTTTTTCTGTTTTTGAGTTTTTCAGCACTTCAAAGCATTTTCTTGTTTTTCTAGTGTGTATACTTTAATTAAAGGTGAAATTCATAAGATTTTTATGAAAACAAAGATTTTTTAAAAAAAAATAATACATCAAAAAAGCGTTTACAAACTTGCACAATGTTAGTCTTAATGTTCTTCTAAAAATTAGTATATTGATGAAATAAAATATTTTGTAATTTTTTTTCTGGACCGATGGTATTATAAATATTTATATTCCAGAAAATTTTTTTCGACAGAGAATTGTTCCATCCGGATTCTAGATCCAATACAATGAATCTGTTGATGTCACGTGCTATTACATTTGCGTAAAACCGGGGGTTTCCAGAGACAGCTATGGCCGCTTCTGAAAGTGATGGCTCATTCCGTTATCCTTCTCAAGTAAGAAGTAATAAACGAAGGGGCAAGACCAGAATAAGTATTGGTTCAGCTTTTGATCGCTGGTGCAATCTGAAGAATCATAGGTTTTAAAATCCATACTGAGGTCGCCCATTTGCTACTTGGCCCATAAGCTAAGTTAACCAGTGTTTGCATAGCTATCTGTAACCTACATTTTGTCTATGAGATGTTCCTGTTATTAATATGACTGTGTGATGATACCAACTGGTGTATGGCGATGGGATAGACCACAGAAATTGCTCAGTAATCCTTTCCAAACAGTAATTTTTCCACTCTGGTCTAGTGTAGCTACAGTTAGCATTAGCTTCCGTGAAGGAAGGAACTCTATTTTTTTCCTAACGAACGTTATGAGTTTCTAAAAATACATTAGTTTTACATTGTGTTTGATGATCTCCCACACTTGTGGCCATTTATCTAAATAAGCACTTTTTGCCCGTAATTTTAATGTAGTCTACTTTAGCCAGAATCAAAATTTGCTACAGTTAGCATTAGCTTATGATATGTCGAACAATGGATTTGTTGTTTACGTGATCAAACATTTTTGACGTTTAGAAAATAAATTGTTGATGTTTAGAAAATTAATTGCTTTTACATTGTGTTAGATGATCTTACCCCAATGTATCCCCATTTACTGAAAGAAGCACTCTTTGCCCGAAATGTCGCTGTGTCAATGTATGTATCTGTATATAGACTGGACATAGACTGTTGCCGTCGCTGTTTGTTCTTGTTTTTTTTTTTTAATCCAGCCTAATTCCTTTCTTTTTATAAAATGCACACCAATGTAGAGAGAGAGAGAAAAACGCCAAACTTTTCTTTTACCCATCCATCTGTCCGTCCGTCCAGCCTCAACAGCTTTTCTGGGGATCCGGGTCATGGAGGCAGCAGTCCAAGTCGAGCAGTCCAGACCTCCCTCTCTCCAGCCACCTTCTACAGCTCTTCAGACGGGACACCAAGGTGTTCCATGCCAGCTGGGAGTCATAGTTTGCCCTGTGGTCTCATCTTCGGGGGACGTGTTCCAAACACCTGAAATGGGAGGTGACCAGGAGGCATCTACGCACGCAGCGACCGGCAGCTGGTGAAAAAGTCCGTCGTCTGTGTGTCTTGTTTTTATGTACTTTAATGTGTTTTTACGAAATCCTCTGTGTCGTTTCTGTCCTGGAATGTTTGTGGACTGTATGGCGAAGAGCTCCCTGGTTCCATCAACATGGACTTCCTCCCCTTTTTTGCACTGCTGCTACTTTTCCTCCGGCTCTTTGTCTATGAGGTAAACGCGACCGGCATCATTGCGGGCAGAATACATTATTCCAGGGACATGTTGCTGCATTTAAATATGGTTGATGCAGCGGCTGTGATTGAGCCTAAGCCGCAACTGCCGGACTTTATTTTGAGAGACGGACACAGCGGTGAAAAGAGAGACAGGAGAGACGGGAGAAGAAAACGCGGAAAACGTGGAGGTGTGAAACTGCGCTTGAGAAAACGTCAGTTTGGGAATATTCCTCTTCCTTCTATGATTTTTGGGAACGTACAGTCTCTGAAAAACAAGGTGGATGAAATTCAAGGGAATGTACGCTACCAGAAGGACTTTAAGAACTGCTGTGTCATGGCTTTCACCGAATCTTGGCTAAATGCGAATGACCGAGACGTAGACCTGTGGATTGACGGCTTTGGAGCCCCACTGCGCTCGGATCGGCAGGAAGAGGTAACGGGAAAACGTCAGGGGGGTGGCGTATGTTTATACATTAATAAGCAGTACTGCACATCTGTCACGGTCAGAGAGCGCATCTGTACACCCGATGTTGAGCTTCTGTCTGTATCGCTATGTCCCTTTTATTTGCTTCACGAGTTCCTCCAGCTTTTCATCACAACTGTGTACATTCACCCGGGGGCAGACGCTGACTCCGCCTCCAGCACCATCTTTGATGTGATCCAGCAGCTGCAATCAATTTCTCCAGAGGCGCCAAACTTCATTCTTGGGGATTTTAACCATGTTTCTTTAAAGAAGACACTTAAAAACTTTCATCAGTATGTCTCCTGCCCAACCAGGCGAAAAAAGACACTGGACCTGTGCTATGGATCCATAGAGAGGGCCTATAAATCACTTCCCCTTCCTCCTGTAGGATCCTCAGATCACAACTGTGTACATTTGCTGCCCACATATAAAACTGCTCTCAGAAGAGGCAAGGTTTAGACGAGAGACATTGATGTGTGGACAGAAGATTCAGTGCACAGCCTCCAGGAATGCTTTAACTGTACAGACTGGAAGATGTTCACACTGGGGATGATTTGGACTCTTTGGTGGACGTCACATGCCTCATACATGGCTTTCTGTAAAAATAAGATCGTTCCACGTAAACGTGTCAAAATATATCCCAACAACAAACCATGGGTTACAAAATCAGTTAAATCCTGCTTACAGAGGAAAGCACTTGCCTTTAAACAGGGGTCTGTTTCTGAGCTACAGGTTGCCACAAAAGAGCTGAAGTCCGAAATTTTAAGAGCAAAACAGAATTAGAAATCAGAATTGGAAAGAAAGATGGCAACAAAGAAACTTGGTTCAGCCTGGGCCAGTATGAAAACTGTTGCAGGCCTTCAGAGCACAGAGCGCAGTAATCGTGTGTTTTTATATGGTTTTAATTCAGACACAGAGCTGGCTAATGCTCTTAATTGTTTTTATGGTCATTTTGACTCCTTTGATTTTAGCACAGAAACCCAAGATTTGAAACAGAAACTCAAAGATATTCAGCACTTTAATATTGAGGTGCAGGATGTTAAAAGGGCGTTCTGCACTGTAAAAGTGAACAAAAGTCAGGGCCCTGATAATATATGTGGGAGCTTGGTAAAGTCCTGTGCACATGAACTGAGTCCTATATTTCATTACATTTTCAGTAAGTCCTTACAGACACAACATGTGCCTAAGATCTGGAAAGAAGCCTTGGTTGTTCCCGTTCCAAAATCCAGCTGTCCTAAAACGGTAAACGACTTTAGACCAGTTGCTTTGACTTCAAATTTAATGAAAATTTTTGAAAAACTGGTCAGATGTGAGGTCCTAAAGCAGACTGAACATGCATTGAATCCTCTGCAGTTTGCCTATAGGCCTCACAGAGGAGTGGAGGATGCCACTGTCACTCTGTTTAACATGCTTTTTAAACATCTGGATTTTAATGGGACACACGCCAGACTTTTATTTGTGGACTTTTCCTCCGCCTTTAATACAATCCAACCTCATATCTTAGTTGAAAGGCTCCTGCAACAATTTGATTTGAGCAATAATCTGGTGGGTTGGATTCTGGATTTCTTAACCAACAGGACGCAGAGAGTAAGGGTCAGTGGTACATTGTCTGACCTAAAGTGCTCTTCTACTGGCTCTCCTCAGGGGTGTGTGTTGTCACCACTACTCTTCATCCTGTACACAAACATGTGTCGAAGCAGACATAACAACAGACACATTATAAAGTATGCTGATGACTCAGTTATTGTCAGTCTCCTCCAGGATGGTGAGAGTGGCCACGGCCCAGTAGTTGATGATTTTGTTCACTGGTGTGAGGATTCCTACCTGCAGCTGAATACGACAAAAACTAAAGACATGATTATTGACTTCAGGAGGAAAACTCCCAGGCACAAAGTCACCATACTAAAAGGCCAGACCACCGAATGTGTACAATCCTACAAATATCTTGGGACGATTATTGATAGTAATTTAAACTTTGAAGAGAACTGTGAAAGGGTGTGCAAAAAGGATCAGCAACATTTGCATTGCTTGAGAAAACGTGCACGCTTCCAAATTGACCGAACCATAATGACAATGTTTTATCGGGCTTTTATTGAATCCGTTTGATCCTTTTCTTTAGTGTCATGGTTTGGTCAGATAAAACTGAAACAGAGGAAATCCTTGGATCAGGTAGTTACATGGTCCAGTCGTTTGCTTGGTGAGCCACAGCTGAGCCTGACATCCCTGTACACCAGACAAGTACAGAGGATGGCTACCTCCATTTTAAATGATGACTCCCACCCTTTGCACTGCAACTTTCAGCTTCTTCCCTCAAGACGGAGGTTTGCTGTCCCAAAAAGTAGAACCCAGCTCTACAAAAACAGCTTTGTTCCTGCTACTGTCAAAGAGTTGAACAAGCTGTAACAATATATTGCACATAATTTAAGTACCTATTTATTAACTCCATTTTATATTTACTTATTTTTGTAGGATGTTACTTGGGTTCTAAATATTTAATTGGGTTTTAGACCTTTGAGTTTTTAACCTCTTTGAAGAGTTTTTAACTTTTAATATGACCCTTCTCTCTTACCTCTGGTTTTTCTCTCATCTCTTTGTCTTTTTATACCCTGATTGATGGAGCCTTGAGTATTTTTATCATGTTTATAGTCAGCCTCATGTGTGCCTGTGTTTGTGTTTATGTTGAATATAACTTGTGGCTTGTAAATATGGATGTCGCCAGACTGCAAAACAAATCTACCTACGGGTACAAATAAAGTAACCTGAACCTGAACCTGTCAGATGCCAAAACTACTTCTGCTGGAGGCTTCCTATTGTTAAAATGGAGTTTTTACTCTGCACTGTGGCTAAGTAATCCTCACAGGGGATCACCTGTTTGTTGAGGTGTTTGTCCAACACTTCAAAGTTCTATGAGCTGAATGTTGTTGTGAATTTGTGCTATATAATATAGTTTTATTAAAAGAGCCCTTTTTTCGTAGACAACTTTAGTTGATGTTGATTTGCTTTATAACATTATACTAGTACACTGTCAGAAAATGTAATATTGCTGAAAATTTAACTTTTATAAAATACTAAAACTCTCAGATTATACAATAATCCAATATAAATTTAAATATTTAAAGAATACTTTTTTATAGATATTATGAGGACTATGACTCGTGATTTTGTGTCAGATTAGATTGCTGATGTGCTTATTTTCTGAAATACAATGAATTTTTTACACTGACTATCCATATGAGAATGACTGGAGTATTACTGCACTACAAATAATTTCAGAAAGTGAGATTATTGAAGAGAATGCTCTGCGTACATCTGATCAGGTATGTATAACTGAAGTTCTCAGTAATTTTACAAGGTTATACAAAGATTGACAGTATTTCGTGCACATTGAAGTCCCCCAGTAGGACAATGGGGTCTCCAAGAGGAGCACCCTCCAGCACCCCAGTCAGAGACTCCAAAAAAGGTGGGTACTCTGAAACATCATTTGGTGCATAGGCACAAATGATGGTCAGAACCCGTTTCCCAACCCAATCCCACTGATACGCCCTCCACAGAGGAAGGAGGGCTTGTGGACGAGGGGGATGACTCGCCTATCACAGGGGCTGAGGTCGCCAAGGTGGTTAAAAATCTCCTTGGTGGCCGGGCCCCGGGGGTGGACGAGATTCGCCCTGAGTACCTCAAGGCCATGGATGTTGTAGGGCTGTCATGGTTGACACGCCTCTGCAACACTGCGTGGAGGTCGGGGACAGTGCCTTTGGCATGGCAAACCGGGGTGGTGGTTCCCCTCTTCAAAAAGGGGACCGGAGGGTGTGCTCCAACTTTAGAGGGATCACACTCCTCACCCTCCCTGGGAAGGTCTATGCCAAGGTACTGGAGAAGAGAGTCCAGCCGTTGGTCACACCTCGGATTCAGGAGGAGCAATGTGGTTTTCGTCCTGGCCGTGGCACATCAGACCAGCTCTTTACCCTCTCCAGAATTCTCGAGGGTTCGTGGGAGTTTGCCCAACCAGTTTACATGTGTTTTGTGGACTTGGAGAAGGCATTCGACCGCGTCCCTCGTGTTTTTTTGTGGGGGGTGCTTCGGGAGTATGGGGTATTGGGCTTGTTGTTACGAGCTATTCGGTCTCCGTTGTGAGAGTTTGGTTCGTATTGCCAACACTCGGTCAGACTCATTCCCAGTGAGAGTTGGACTCCGCCAGGGCTGCCCTTTGTCACCGATCCTGTTCATAATTTTTATGGACAGGATTTCTAGGCACAGCCAGGGAACGGAGGGTGTCATGCTTGGTGACCACAGGATCTCATCTCTGTTGTTTGCAGATGATGTTGTCCTGTTGGCTTCATCCAGCAATGACCTACAGCTATTGCTGGGATGGTTTGCCACTGAGTGTGAAGCAGCTGGGATGAAAATCAGCACCTTCAAGTCCGAGTCCATGGTCCTCAGCCGGAAAAAGGTGGATTGTCCTCTCTGGGTTGGGGACAGGCTCCTGCCCCAAGTGGAGGAGTTTAAGTATCTTGGGGTCTTATTCACGAGATCCTTCACACCCTGGTCACGTACTGTTTGCCCCCCTCCCCTCAGGTAGAAGACTTCGGTCCATTCAGACTAAAACCTCCCGTCACATGAACAGCTTCTTCCCCTCTGCCATCAGACTGCTGAACACTAAGTGACTTATTGACTTTCGTGCACTATGTACAGCAGCTCAACCAGACTCATGTCAATCATCACTGTTTTCTTTTTGCATTACCGACTGCACTATGTGGTACTCCACAATATCTGCTGCTCGCTAATATATTTAAAACTGCTTTGACTAGCATTACTCATTCTTATTCTACACTTTATTGCACGTATAGTTTTTTTATTTCTTCTATTTTATCATGTTTAATGTTGCAGCATTGCACCGAGACAAATTCCTAGTTTGTGTACTACATGAACAATGGCAATAAATCTGATTCTGATTCTGATTCACGAGTGAGGGGAGAATGGAGCGAGAGATTGACAGACGGATTGGAGCAGCATCTGCAGTGATGTGGACGTTGTACCAGTCTGTTGTGGTGAAGAGGGAGCTTAGTTCTAAGGCAAAGCTGTCGATTTACCAGTCAATCTACGTTCCTACTCTCACCTATGGTCACGAGCTTTGGGTAATGACCGAAAGAACAAGATCACGGATACACGCGGCTGAATTGAGCTTTCTCCGTAGGATTGCTGGACTCACCCTCAGAGATAAGGTGAGGAGCTCAGTCATCCGGGAGAGGCTCAGAGTAGAACCACTGCTCCTCCACACTGAAAGGAGTCAGTTGAGATGGTATGGGCATCTGATTAGGATGCCTCCTGGACGCCTCCCACTTGAGGTGTTTCGGGCACGTCCCACTGCGAGGAGACCCCGGGGCAGACCCAGGACTCGGTGGAGAGACTATGTCTCCCAGCTGGTCTGGGAGCACCTTGGTGTCCTCTCTGAAGAGCTGGAGCAGGTGGCTGGGGAGAGGGAAGTCTGGGCTTCTCTGCTTGAACTGCTGCCTCCGCGACCCGGACCTCCGGAAAAGCGGTAGAAGGTGGATGGATGGATATAAAACAATAAAATTTAAATCAACAGAAAATGAGACAGAACCCAAAAATTAATTGCCACCTCCTGGTTTTTGATACACCTTGTACCATGGATGTACATGTGGACCTGCCACAGACTAGGAGCGTGAGCTAGCCACCTGGAACAAACCCAGCGTATTGTCCGTAGGCATCAGGGTAACGGTCCCTGATTGCCCACACACAGCAACTGGGGATGACCAAGGCAATGGATTAGCCATAGCAACAGCTCGTTATAGAACAGCATTCTTAGCTAAAACGCTGAACATAAACAAAGCACAAGAGTGTGTTACAGCATATCTGCTAAAAACACTCTACCAGTAGCAAAGTCCTTAAAGTCAGCTACAGTTTTGACATGATTACATTATCAAAATTATGTAATTATCAGGTTCAATCACGTCTGTGAAACGTTAGCATTACCATAAATTATTAATAATTATATGACAGTAATTTAAAAAAAAATGTCAAATGGAGATAAACGTCAAAGAAGCCTCAGTTAAAATCACTGGGCACTATACCACAAAAGATTCATCGCTTGAGATGATTTCACTGGCTCGTAATCACAAAGAAACTGATTTCCACACAGTCTGCTGCAGCCCGTGAATGCTTGTTTCCAGCGCCATTTCTGTTTCTATATGGCAACACGTGCAACATTATCATAAGGCAACAGTGAGTGCGACACCTACTGGGCAGGAGGTCAAAAAGTAATGGATTGCACCTTTAAATGACACATTCAGTGACACGTAAAACCCCTGGACCAATCTCAGCCTTTTGTCTTTGTTTTGGTGCGTTAGTTACTTGTCGGCCTCCGTCGGTCTATGATGACCATGGAAGAGAATCCTAAACGTCTACTCTGCTGGAACAGCACCGCCTGTGGCTGAACAGGCCGATGCGCACCGGTGTTCTACCTTCCAGCGTTGGGCGTTGGTAGGATTCAAGCCTGGGCAGGAAGATATGGAGGACAAGATGTTACCCATGCAGCATGTCCCTCCTCTCCACGTCACTGATGAATCCAAAGGAACAGCAGGGTTGCTATAGTTTGGCACCAGCGCCGTCGCAGGAGCTGCCAGAATGATGTTGAGCACAACAGAGAACTGTCTTAGGGGCTCCGACTCCGAATTTTTCCTCAGGGTTGACTCCCGAAGCCTTTCCCGTGACCAGATGTGCCGCAAGGCAGCGGAGGTTTGAAATCAGGGTTTACCTTTCCCTAGATGGGCTACCTTCCCAGGTTGACGAGCCACCATCTACCCGAAGCATCTGGTTTTAAGGAGCCAGAGATCCGCCCTCGCCCCTTCTCCTATTAGTAAAAGCAGTTCCGCCGGGCTTAGAGACTAAACCACACCGGCAGGCTAGGAGTTGGACTTAGTTGTCAGAGGCTTTTCGAGACGCACGCCGTAAGGAGCATTTTATGAGCACTGGGAGCTTAACCCCAGTGCCGCTCCTGGCTATGACAACCTTGGAACCTCGTTAGTTACTCATTTCTGTGATAATTGGGGCTGGAAATCATCGCAAATTTCCAGAATCGATTCGATTCCAGTTCTTGAGGTTCTGAATTGATTCAATTCTGATTCGATCTGACAATGATTCAGTCAGGGAAATTACCATTTTAATAGCTATTTTACTTCCCAGGAAAACAAATCTGAGAGACCAAATGTTCCAAATTGTACCAGGAATACTCTAACTTTGTTAATACACACAGTGGATATAAAACGTCTACACACCCCTGTTCAAATGCCAGCTTTTTGTGATGTAAAAAAATGAGACCAAGATAAATCATTTCAAAATTTTTTCCACCATTAATGTGACCTATAACCTGTACAACCCAATTGAAAAACAAATTGAAATCTTTTAAGGAGAAAATTTAAAAAAAAAAACTTATAATAACCTGCTTTCATAAATATGCACACGCTGTTATAACTGGGGATGTGGCTGTGTTCAGAATTAACCAATCATATTCAAACTCATTAAATGGGAGTCAGCACCCACCTGCCACCATTTAAAGTGCCTCTGATTAATCCCAAATAAAGTTCAGCTATTCTAGTAGCTTTTCCTGACATTTTTGTAGTCACATCTTGCAGCGCAAGCCATGGTCCACAGAGAGATTCCAGAGCATAAGAGGGATCTCATTGTTCAAAGGTATCAGTCAGGAGAAGGGTACAAAAGAATTTCCAAGGCATCAAATATACCATGGAACACAGAGAAGACGGTCATCATCAAGTGGAGAAAATATGGCACAACAGTGACATTACATTGCCAAGAACTGGACGTCCCTCCAAAACTGATGAAAAGACGAGAGGAAAACTGGTAAGGGAGGCTGCCGAGAGGCTGACGGCAACATTGAAGGAGCTGCAGGAACTTCTGGCAAGTACTGGCTGTTTAGTACTTGTGACAACAATCTCCTGTCTGGGGTGGCAAGACGGAAGCCTTATCTTATGAAGAAAAACATCCAAGCCTGGCTAGTGTTTCCTCTGGTAACATTTCTGGGTGGCGGCCCACCTTGCCATAAAAATTACCGCCTCGCTTATGAGGAGATATGAATTTAAGAAAAATATATGAAGCAATGACTTTCCGCAAGCGCGCACACGAACAACGCGCATGGCCATCATCCGCATGGAGTTTCAAAGCGCCCCGCCCACTTTCCAGTAGTCACCAGACAAAGTGTCTCGCTAGCCTGACTGTCCGACAGAAACATGGGTTGATTAAAGGGCCTATATCATGCTATTTTAAGCCTTTCAGAGTAAACTATATGCATATATGTGATAGTATATTACCTTTGGTACACTGGAGAATGAATTTCTTATGAAATATGAGTTATTTTCGCGAGCTACTTTTCCAACCCGGAAGTAAGATGCCTCGATCTCTGAGGCTCCGCCTCTCCTTCTTGTGGCTGCCGCCCATTTCATGATGATAATAAACTCCAACCATTTCTGACGAGTAGGCTCTTCTTTAGGAAGGCTGAACAAACTCCTAAATCTCTCACAGCCAAAGACACATTTACGCCACTTAGAAGACATTGTCTTACATAAAAAATCAAACAGTTGTTGTCACTGAGCAGATTAGGTGTGAGAGGAACTACTTCTTCACAGAGTCAATGCTAAAGTGAAAGAGTTTTGCCGATCACCGCTCCGTTAGCTGCGTGGAGAAAGTGGGTGTGTGCGTTAGCCTGGGGGCGGTGCTGGCAGCACAGGCACTTCCTGGAGTTGGCGACTCACCCACGTTCATACGTATGAACATGGGGACCCAGTCATTATCAGGGACAGGGCGGAGCAGCAGCTCAGAGAGCAGGGTTGAGGAGGAATACTCAGAGATACGTGAATGGAGCAAAATACCACTTTGGGGGTGCTTTTGGTGAGGAATTAACATTATAACATGCTTAAAAGCTCAAAAAAAAAAAAAGTCGATTTTGCATGATATAGGCCCTTTAAAGTACTTTAAATGCGGAAAAAAAAAATCAGAAGAGTTATGTAAGCAATGGTGTTTATCATGGTTTTAACTTGCTGGAAATGGGAGCAATAATGGAAGAGTCACGTAGCTAAGAGATGTGGTTAGAATTCATATGCAGCCAGCTTCATATGAAGGGAAAAGCAAGGGGGACTGATGAATTGCTGAGGATATATTTCACCAGCCACTACAATATTAAGTCATGTTCCCTATTATGTACCTGGCAAGTTAAAGATGACTGAAATTCACAAAGTCAATGACTTTATTCCGTCAGCAGCCTTCAGACAAACTAAACGTGCCAACATTTGGATTCAAAATAAGGGAGGTTTTTCCTGCTGTCTGGGTGGTGAGGAGATTTCTCCAAAAAAAACAAAACAAAGAAATACAACAGAAATAACAGCATCCTTGGTCATTTAAGTTAATTTATTTCATTAAATACAATTTTATTAATTTTTTTTTCTTTGTAATCAGAGTTAAATTATTATTCTGTTCTGACTGCAAAATTATGGTCAAAAATGTAAATTGTTATAAGGAAAAAGAAAAAAAAATGACCACAGTCTCTTTCTAATTTATTTAAAAAAACAGTAATTTTATTTAAAAAAAAACAGACAAAAATAAGCCATAAAATAATCCACAAATTTATAATAAAGTTTCAAATGTACAAGAAAAGTCAATTTTAGAAGAGGAAATTACAAATTTGAGGAACATGGTTTCAAATTTAGATAAATTTACAGAGAAAAGTAGAAAACTATAAGAAAATTGTTATAAATTTTTGAGAAAAACCTCAAACCTTCAAGAGTGAAATCATTACTCAAGTTTTTAAGTGGGTGCTCTTTGTACCCTTAACTAGAAATTTTTGGTTGTCCACTTTTAATTATAAATTTCAAAGCACTGCTTTTACATGAGTAGAATTTCTGGCTACTATACCCACCTGATCATATAATTTAAGTATGCATGAGTACATTACTATTATGAATGTTTCTTTCCCTTCCCTACTCTCTCAATGGAAAAAAAGAAAGACTAGAATAAAAATACAAAAAAAAAACACACATATTTTTGTCATTTATGTAAACCATGACAAAAAAAAAAATCCAGCAAGACAAAACATGACACTTGATATTTTCTAACCTGTTTGTATACCACCATAGACAGAGAGAGAGAACCTGAATTACGCATACTGTAGCTCAGAGAGGGCAAGATGAGACAGAAGAGAGGAGCCAAGGAAAGGGAAGTGTTCAGGTAGAGTGTCCAGGAGAGATGACAGCAGAGGGTCCAGGAGAGGTGGATGACACCAGTAAAAAGTCCAAATACAGGACATCTGGGTGGGCCCCCAACTGGCCCAACATTCCAATATTCAAGCCTTGGTTGTTCAATACTTCAAATGGTAAGTTCCATATGCAAAGTTACTGTGCAAAATTTAAAAAAAGAAATAAATTGTAAAAAATTAACATATTCCGGTAACAATCCTGTCATATGTTTACTGCCCCCCCCCTTCCCCGCCCGGAAAAATATGTTGCTACCACGCAAGGTCTTTCAGCCAGAGGAAACACTGTAGTTTTACTTTCCATGGGTAATCCCCTTGTCTGTTATGCTGTGTGTGTTTCTGTCTTTCCTTGTCTACTATCACGCTGCTGTTGCACTGTAAATTCCCAGTTTGGGATCCACAAAGTACATCTATCTAGAAAGCTCTGAATCAGTTTGTAAATCACTGGATTGAAAGTATACATGTACAGATTGGACAACAGGGTCCACTTGGGGTGCTCATTGGTCAGGGGTCCACTTGACCCGTTCCCGTAATCATCATCATCATCATCATAGCAGTCTGTCGGGAGCGACAATGACTGTTTCATTTAGGTCTGATCAGATTCCTCCATGCAGCTCTGTCCTTCGCCTTCAGCTGCCAGGAATTCCTGACCTTGTTTACCCGGGCGACGTCCGAGCCGGTATGAGTTGCTCTCTGACTGACCATTTCATGAAACTGCTTGCAAAGTATTTGAGTACCGCTACCTTCTGCTGGACTAGCGGCACATTCTTGGCAGATAGAGGTATTATCAGCGGCAAGGACAGGCCAAGACAAACTGACTCCAGTATCTGTTGCAGTGGTTGACCAGATGAACATACCGGTATAGCAGCGATCTGGGATGAACATACTACAAGTGTTTCCACTTGTTCTTACCTGTTCTCTGTGATTTTCTCTCTTCGGTCGTTTCTTCAAACTCTAACAATATTTCTTCAGCAGCAGCAGTTTGTGGCTCTTTTTGGAACTCACTCGGAGGCTGAACTGAAGACATTTTTACTTCAAAAGCTAAAACATTGATCAGGAGAAAACACTAGCACCAAAACGTCTGCAGCACAGCGAAGCTAAGCTAAGCTACTAGCCACTTCTGGATGTTACACTGTAAAGTTCCGGAGGAGGAGCAGCTTGAGTCTTGAGTTCCGCCTGGATATTACATTTTCTATCAACTTGGAGAAATTAAATAAGTCATTTCTTGAAAAAAAAAATGCTTAAAAAGGTTAAAGAACAAATACTTCTGTAAACACTTATTTTCAAAGTTTAATTTAGATCCATACCATATTCTATTTACTCCATACACTTCAGGGTTTCCTTTTAAATCAAATTAATCGTTTTTCCACACTGATAAACAGACAAATGGTATCCAAGACACATGATCTTTGTCAGAAGAAACTTGTTCATACTACAACATTTTTAAAATCCCACTATTACACTATGCACCTTTTCCACGTGTTGCCACAGCTCCCAGAGGTGTTAGGTGAATATCTGTGACATGATTTTGGCAAAACACTTCAGGGTTTTATTATTGCTGTATCATTTTCCACAAAGATAAAGGAACCATCCTCAGAACAGCTGGTTTAATGGTATTATGTCTAGTCTCTTGTTTGTTGCCATTTGTTGTTGCTGTGAGGTGCTTGGGTGCATGTGTGTGTTCGCATACACAGCACTTCACTCATGTGACATTTTAATATTAATTCAATTTGCTAATGCAAATTAGCAGTATTGCTAAATCTGGCATACTTACATTTGTATTAATGTTCATTAGTATGTAATGTCCCTTTCAAATTAACTTTCAACATTTTGCTTTAAATGCTAATGCTCCCCAGTTCACCTAACCTTTCTGTTATGTCCACAAACCTGGTATTGAGGAAACAGACGAGAGGTTGCACTAGAACACAGCTTTATTACAAACTATGTACACAGTACATGGAATGCACCCAGCATGGGAAAAGAGGAAGTGCCCATGGTGGCTGCCTCTCAATATAGGGCAGTGCCTATTGAGTTTTTGCATATGACGTCAGGGGGCGTGCCGCACTGGCCCGTTAGAGTGTGCCGCCATATTGGATGGCAAGAAACAGCAGCAGCAGGGTGAAACAAACCACATAGCTCACGTGTACCTACAAACTCGGCAAAATGGTGTACTCCTGTTGTTCCCCCTGATAAGGGGATAAGCGGGGAATTAAATGGCCGGTGTGAAATGCAAAAAAAAAAAAAAAAAAAAAAGTTGGATTTTTTAATAATTACCTTCACTGACGTAATCTCTCGCTTTGTCATAACGGGCTGCACGGTGGCGCAGTGGTTTAGCACTGTGGCAGCACAGTTCACCCTCGGCCGGGGGATCGCGGGGATCATGAGACCGTGGGCTCGATCCCAGCCCCCGACCAATAGTGAGCTGTGTGGAGTTTGCATGTTCTCCCCGTGTTGCGTGGGTTTACTCCGGAATTTCTCCGGTTTCCTCCCGCATACCAAAAACATGTAGGTTTAGGGCGCTTGCGCACGCAGCGGCCGGTGGCTTGTCACCAGACTGCAAACCAAATCTACCTACAGGTACAAATAAGTAACAAAAAAAAAAAAAAAACTTTGTGAGTCGGGTCTGGTTTGGGGGCGCCTCTCTGCTTGCTACAAAGGACAATGCACACATGAAAGGGGAGAAAAAAATTGTAAATGTGCATAAAATCAGGTATGTTTTAACGCGGCGCACCGTGGAGAGCCTTTAAAAAAAAAAAAAAAAACACGCAGCGCGCTTCACTCACCTCTGAGTCCGAGGAGCTGCTGTTGTTTTCCGACTCGTTCACCAGCAAAGACTTCACATCATCCAGATCCCTTTACGCTGACACGTTTTCCGATATCTTTTCCTCCTGCTCCCCTTCGTCTTTGAAAGATATCATCTCATCGTTTGCCCCCAAATCATCCCCGCTGAGCAGATTACTGGCAGTCATTGTTCTGCTAATTGCTCCAGCGGTTGATCTGATCCAAGATGGCGCCCACAGCGGTCGACATGGTGCTTCGCTGCGCTCTTTGTTTGTTTTTGTTTGTCAATTGTGTGTCTGCTTGCACTTATACCCGTGAAGAACTTTTAAATATCAGGACTTTGACCCCCACGGACCTCCTCCCAGTTTTTCTAGCCCCTGCCGCCGATCTGGTTTATTGTTTGGCTCGGAAAGTGAGACGGCGGAAGAGAGGAAGACGAGCGGGCGCTCTCGTACAACTTCGCAGGAGAGGCTCGCGAACGGCGCTGCCTGGCATATTTCTGTCCAATACCAACTCTCTCTCTAACAAGGTGGATGAACTGAGACTGCTGATGCGTTTTAAGGACCTCGCCTCCTCAGCTGTCCTCTGCTTTACTGAGACCTGGCTCCGGGAAAATATACCGGACAGCGCGTTGCGCCTCGACGGCTTCCAGCTCTTCCGTGCTGATCGTGACACAGAGCTTTCCGGCAAGACCACAGGAGGCGGTGTCTGCTTCTACATCAACTGTAGCTGGTGCTCTGATGTAACGGTAATTTCCAAACACTGTTCTCCTGCCTTGGAATTTCTTGTTATCAACTGCAAGCCTTTTTATTCCCCACGGGAGTTTGCTTCTTTTATACTGATCGCTGTGTACGCCCCTCCCGACGCGGACACGCGCGAAGCTCAGCGCGTGCTCGCGGATCACATTCAACACACAGAGCGGAGTTTTCCAGACTCGCTGATTATTGTGGCTGGCGACTTTAATCAGTGCAATCTGAGCCACGATCTCCCCCGCTACAAACAGTTTATTAAATGCCCCACCAGAGGATTAAACACACTGGATCACTGTTACACCACAGTGAAAGACGCATATCACGCTGTCCCTCGAGCTGCGCTGGGATTATCTGATCACGTGATGGTTCACCTCATTCCCACATACAGACAGAGATTGAAGCTCACTAAACCTGTTGTGAGCACTACGAAGATACGGACCAGTGATGCTGAGGAGAAGCTGGAAACGTGCATGGAAATATCTGACTGGGGCATGCTTAAAGGAGCCACGCATGATCTGGATGAGTACACGGACACTGTGAACTCATATATCCACTTTTGTGAAGAGAACATTCTTCCATCACGCACCAGGGTGAGTTACTCTAATGACAAACCCTGGTTCACAGCTAAGCTCAGACAGATCAGGAAGGAGAAGGAAGCAGCGCTGAAAAGTGGAGACAGGGACTGCTACAGGGAGGTTAAATACCGGTTTAACAGAGAGCTGAAGAGGGCTAAATCTGTGTACTCAGAGAGACTCCAGCAGCAGTTCACTGCTAATGATTCGGCTTCCGTGTGGAGAGGACTGAGGCAGATCACCAACTATCGGCCTCAGGCTCCTAAAGGTCAGGATGACAAAGCCCTTTGTCAGAGACTGTCCCAACACTATGCCCGTTTTGACACCTCGTCATCTGTGTCCAACTCCCCCCCTCCCTCCAGCTCCACAGCCTCCACATTCCCTACTTCGTTTAAGGCACCCCCCCCCCACCTCCCCCCCTCCCCTTATCATCAGTGAGCAGGATGTGCTCAAACAGTTCTCCAGACTGAACCCGCGCAAGGCCCCCGGCCCAGACGGCGTGTCTCCCTCCACCCTGAGACTCTGTGCGAAACAGCTGGCTCCTGTATTCACAGACATTTTTAACACCTCCCTTAAGTTATGCCACGTGCCGTCCTGCCTCAAATCCTCCACCATCATCCCTGTCCCCAAGAAGCCACGGATCACTGGACTTAATGACTACAGACCTGTAGCGCTCACCTCTGTAGTCATGAAGTCCTTTGAGCGCCTGGTCCTGTCCCACCTCAAGTCCATCACCACCCCTCTCCTGGACCCGCTGCAGTTTGCCTACCGAGCCAACAGGTCTGTAGACGATGCAGTCAACCTGGCCCTCCACTCCATCCTGCAGCACCTGGACTCCCCGGGAACCTACGCCAGGATCCTGTTTGTGGACTTCAGCTCCGCATTCAACACCATCCGCCCCGCTCTGCTCCGGGACAAGCTGTCCCTGCTCAACGTGCCTGACTCCCTCTGCAGGTGGATCATCGACTTCCTGACGGACCGGAGGCAGCATGTGCGGCTGGGAAAGACTGTCTCAGACTATACTAGCATCAGCACCGGATCACCCCAGGGCTGTGTACTTCCCCCCCTACTCTTCTCCCTTTACACCAACTCCTGCACCTCCAGCCACCAGTCTGTCAAGTTGATCAAGTTTGCGGACGACACCACCCTCATCGGGCTCATCTCCAACGGCGACGAGTCCGCCTACAGGAGAGAGGTGGCCCAGCTGGCGTCCTGGTGCAGCAATAACAACCTGCAGCTGAACGCTCTGAAGACAGTGGAGATGATTGTAGACTTCAGGAAAGTCACTACTCCTCTGCCCCCCCTCACCCTCTCAGGCTCTCCCATCACCACTGCTGATTCCTTCCGCTTCCTAGGCACTACCATCACCAGGGACCTCAAATGGGAGCTGACCATCAGCTCACTCATCAAAAAAGCCCAGCAGAGGATGTTCTTCCTGCGGCAGCTGAGGAAGCTCAAGCTACCCACCAAGATGTTAGTGCAGTTCTACACAGCCATCATCGAGTCCATCCTCACCACCTCCATAACCGTGTGGTACGCAGGAGCCACTGCCAGGGACAGACTAAGGCTGCAGCGCGTCGTGCGCACTGCTGAGAAGGTGATCGGCTGCAAGCTCCCATCTCTCCAGGATCTGTACATCTCCAGGACCCGGAGGCGTGCTGGCCGGATCATAGCCGATCCCTCACACCCTGGTCATGTACTGTTTGCCCCCCTCCCCTCTGGTAGAAGACTTCGGTCCATCCAGACTAAAACCTCCCGTCACATGAACAGCTTCTTCCCCTCTGCCATTAGACTGCTGAACACTAAGTGACTCTCGTGCACCATGTACAGCAGCTCAACCAGACTCATGTCAATCATCACTGTTTTCTTCCTGCATTACCGACTGCACTATATAGTTCTCCACAGTATCTGCTGCTGGCTAATATATATATATATTTTAACTGTTGACCAGTATCACTTAATCTTATCCTACACTTTATTACATGTATAGTTTATTTCTCTTATCTTATCATGTTTAATGTTGCAGCATTGTACCGAGACAAATTCCTAGTTTGTGTACTACATGAACAATGGCAATAAACCTGATTCTGATTCTGATTCTGATTCTGTTACCCCACACCCGCCACCTCCGTTCAACTGAGGCATTTCGGCACACCCAGAGGAGCGCACGGGAGCAAGATTAAAAACACTTGTCTGCTGTTATGACTGCTGACAATGACTCCACTGAATGTGACACAGACATCGCAGCCACAGTGTCATTTGTTGAAGAGGATGATAGGGATGTTATTATGTCAGACTGTGACTGTGTGTTCTCCTCATTCATTCTCATCACTAAACAGTACAAGTTACGCCTGGGTTGTCACAGTGCAACTGCTGCTCTTGCCATCCAAGATGGCGGCACCTACGGCATGTTTATGTTTACCCCAGCGAGTCACGTGAATTTTACGAGCCTACGCAAAAACTCTATAGCAACAGGAAGTTGGTGTCACCACATTGCACTTCACAATAAGTGCCGCCATCACATTCTCTCCCCTTCAGAAAGTCCAAAACCACTCAAACAATTCAAGCCCACCCCAATTTAGAACCTGAATCACACTCTAAAATAACAAAAATTAAGGTACTCAAATGGCCTGACACATTCACACAACACAACCTAAAATAGGGCCGCTGGCTGTGCTGCAACACAGCCTGCACAGCCCAGTGGGTTATTCTGCCACTGATATTACTAAAAGTTTTTTACTGAACAACTAAAAAACTGAAGCGCTCCTAAACTAAACAACAAACACATGACTATTAAACAACATTAAGTCTTTTATGCACAGTCACTCAAGTGAATGGTGGGTCAGGCAGGGGAAAAACAGTTCAGCCTGAGGGCTTTTGAGGTGACCCCATGGGGGCTTCCCCCCGGAGCTTTGGAGCAGGCTCGTGGCAGCCTCTCCCCTGGAGCTGTCGGACCCCCGTGGTCAGTCTTCATGACGCCGGGGCCTGGGTCCCACACTGCAGCAACTGACTCCTGCAGAGCCTCGCCGTCACCTGGGCATGCTGTAGTCTGTTCGCGTGCCAGACCGAATCGTCCGTCAGCCAAAAACACATTGTCCTCAGCTTCACCACAATCCTCTGCAGCATCTGCTGTTTCGCTGGCTGTGGCCTGGTCAGTCACCATCCCAGTCTCTTGCCGGCGTGAACCTAAACCCAGTTCATAACATGAAGCAATGCCTTACTTGTTTTCATGTGCTGTCATTGTGTCCCCGGTGGCGCTACGTGTTCGTTTGGCTTGGGATCTCCGCCGTGCTGTGGCGGTTCCGTTGTCACCATGTTCGCTGTGGATCCTTGACCCGTTGTCTCCATCTTCGACTGCAACTCGTCTCGGGTACAGAAGCAGTCCAGTACCTCCTCTCTGTCTTTCATGAACACCCCTCTGGGGCAGAAACAAACCCAGTTACTTGACTGCAGTTAAAGCATTTATTAACAGAAAGAAAGCACAACAGTCCAAATAACTGTGCAGACAAAAAGCCAAAATGCAAACACAGAAAAACTTACACAGAGTAGATTCTCCAGTGCTGGGGAACTCTGGAGAAGAGGAGGGGGAGACTGAGCTGAGAGATGAAGTTCAATCAGAACACATTCATGACTGCCACAGTGACAGAGGGAAAGGGCAGCGTATAAATACATGAGAATGTAATAAGCAGCAGGTCCGAGCACCAAGCTGGCAGGGACTAATTGCCTAACTGCTCCCACCTGCAGGAAGAGCAGCCAGGGCAGTGAAAGGGAAAAATAACAGGTGTCCTAAAACACAATCAAAACAGACTGTGAGTAAAAAGTGAGTATGCCTGGGAACGAAGGGAAAAGGGGCTCATGCCACCCAAAATACAGAAAAATAGTCAAAACTATAAAGGGAGTCTGAGCGCTGAAGACAGATGCTCAGACACATGACACTGTCGTCTGAAGTGCTCCACTGTGCCATGCGCTGTCTCTGTGCCCGGCTGTCACTGCTGTATTTTGGAGCTCTCAGCATGCTCGAACTCCCTCTCCTGTGGCACTGACTCTGGCTGCGAGAAAACTGAGCCGAGTCTGTTCTCTGCTCTCCCACCATGCTATGGTCACTCTCAGTGCTGAATTAATAAATAATAAGTTTATTGTTAGAAAAAAATTATTAAAATTCATCTGCGTCAAAAAAACCAGGCAGGATGAAAAGTTGTGAGTAGATTTATTCTTCTGGCCAGGAGAAGTTACAGGATGCAGCCCCAAGCCTACACATCCGCATACTTCTGAATCAATCATCCATTGTTCAAACTTTTAAAGCTGTGTTATCCATAGGGAGGCGTAGAGATTGTCCAGGGAGACATAGAGATTGTCCTTGAGTACATCTGGCAAGATGGGGTGTATAGTCCTTATCAAATGTTCCCAGGAAACATGGAGCCAGTACATCTCTCAGTCACACAGAACTAAGCATCCAAAACAAAAAGGTATCTGTACAGCTGTGTGATTACAATTGCTAACTCAGACATACTCATACACACACAGACTGGGGCTACTGAAGGCCACATATGAACAATATGAAATACACAAATATATACTGCTCAAAAAAATTAAAGGAACACTTTTTAATCTGAGTAAGCTGGACTAGCCTGCCACAATTTCTTCACTTTAAGTTTTGGAGTCTTTTCATTTCCATCAAAAGACATGGCATCTTTTCATTCTTAACACATTATCCAGTCCATATCAGTGTAGACATCCAGCTTATTTTTTCCCATTAAAATCTGATGTGTTTTCAAAGTGTCCCTTTAATTTTTTTGAACAGTGTATATCAGACATGAAAATATAAAAAATAACATGGAATAATATGGAATTTTTCTTTCATTCCCCCCTTGATGCTTAATAAAGCATCACAGTTTAAAGAAAAACAACAAAAGAAATCATCAAACAAAGTCATAATAAAGAAAAGTAAATTGAATAATAATGAATAATGATAGAAGGATATGTATATGTAAGGATGTTTGTGTTCTTATGTGTGTTGGCAGATTAGCAGCAATTTGTGAGGTAGTTTAAACTAAAACAAAGTTATGATAATTAGTCCCTCAGCCATAGGACAAAGCCATAAACTGAAGGAAATTTCTTTTTTTTTTTTTGTAGTAACCTCCTTTCATTTTTGTAGATTAATTCAGAAGTTCCTTTTTAGATAATCAGCTTATGTAATTTTTCCCCATAAAATTGCATACTGATTTTGTTAGATACCTCAGCCTTTCATTGCATTACAGTTGAAATATAAAATATGGTTTCTTCTTGGTTCCACAAAGATTTAACTATAGACTTTATGCTTAGTAATCCATTAACAGCTGATGTGATATTTGACACCTGTTGATCAATCATTTGAATGTAATGTCATTTAACCTGAAGGAGTTTCATTTAATAAACTTGTAAACAAGAGAAGCTGAAGGGTTTTCCTTTACATATATGCTTTCCTGGTCATGGCAGTAAAGGACTCACTAATTTTTGAGACTGATTCATTAAGTTAATTGAAGGTATGTAGAGGATGTGCTCAAGGATGAGGCTGAGTTTATTTCTCAGGTTCAGCTTTATTAACAGAACACATACTCTAACAATCTCCAAGCAAGAAAAAAGACAGATCGATATCACATCACTCTTTTATCCTCCGGAACATCGAAACTCAAGTCACATGGTGTCTAAGCAAACATACAGTCACATGGTACTTAATCCCAGTCACACTGTAACCCTTTTGATCTTCCACCATTGTCCCTTAGCCTTCGATGGTCCGGAAATCCCTCCAGGGCATCTCTCTGAGACAAAGGCCAAATCTCACACCTTCTCAATATCTCCTGCAGACTCAGTCCTTTTGTCCCTCGAGATGTGAAGCACACAATAAACATACAGCAATATATTTGTGGAAAATATGTACCCAACATATGTGCCACATGACCCCCCCCAAACGTCTAATATGGGACAAACATAATCAGAGATGCATGACATAAAAACATTACCACATATCAAATATCAATCCACCAGTTGCCTAGGTCTAAACCTCCTGCCGTATCTGCTGTAAGCCGGCCTTGCTGCTTCTGCAGCGTCTTCCTGCACCTGTGGATTAGAACTGTTAGCCAATCTCTGTGGGGGTTCTGGAGAATGCCTTCTCGGAGATCTGCCGCGACGGGGGGCCCTCGCCAACTGCACTTGTTCATCCACCAGAACAAAAGCGGGTTTGAGTCTGTTTATACAAATCAACTCCTTCCTGTCTCCTAAATCTAGCAAAAAATGCTTCTCTCCTATTTCCAGCACTCTGAAAGGTCCAGCGTTGAGCATCATGTCTAACAAAAACAAACTCCGCATTTTTTAAAGCCTTCGGCACAAAAACGCGTGGGAAACTGTGATGGAATGGTCCAGGAAGTGTGTTTGATCCTGTGTCGCTCTGCAGCAGCTGAGTGGGGGGGGGGCAATTTGGCGCAGGATTGTCGGGGAGAAATTCCCCGGGCAAACGGAGAGGTTGTGCAAAAACTAACTCAGCTGGGGAGACCTGCAAATCCTCCTTAGGTGCAGAACGCAACCCCAATAAAATCCATGGAAGTTTGTCCACCCAATTTGTATCCGTAAGCGACGCTCTGAGGGCTGCTTTCAATGACCTATGAAAACGTTTGCATAAACCGTTAGCCTGGGGGTTATACGCGGTAGTGCAGTGGATCTTCACCCCTAGGCTGCGGGCCATCGATGACCAGAGTTCGGAAACAAATTGAGGACCTCTGTCGGACATTATGTCCGACGGAACTCCAAAACGCGCAACCCAAGCTGTTAAAAACGCACGCGCCACTTCCTCCGCTGTGGTTGATGCCAGAGGAACCACTTCTGGCCAACGCGTGGTGCGGTCCACCATCGTCAAAAGGTGTGTGTACCCCTGTGACAACGGAAGGGGGCCCACCAAGTCGACATGCACATGATCAAAGCACTTAGCCGGGATGTGAAAAGGCTCCAAAGGAGCTCTAGTGTGCTTGTGTATTTTGGCTCACTGACACGCTAAGCAGGCTGCCGCCCATTCCTTGACCTGTTTGTGCAACCCCGGCCAAACAAATTTCTCCCCCACCATCTTGATCGATGCGCGCACCCCCGGGTGCGCCAGGGAATGGACTGAGTCAAAAACGCGGTGGTGCCATGTAGCTGGTACCACGGGACGCGGCCGTCCCGTGGAGACATCGCAGATTAGGGGGGGCATACCAACTTGCTGCACCCTGTGCTCCAGCCTTAACCCTGTTGGTCCAGACTGGAGCGCGCGCACATCCGCATCGCTAACCTGCTCCGCGGCCATGGCTGTATAATCTAAACCTACGCGGACCGGGGCTGCGTGCGCTTCCGCGTCGCTACCCTGGCCCGCGGCCACGGCTGCAGAGTCTGCCCCCACGGGGCCTGGCGCCGCCACAGCACGCGAGAGACAGTCTGCCACTACATTATGTTTACCTGCGACATGCTGGATATCGGTGGTGAACTCCGATATTGCGGCCAGCTGTCTTTGCTGCCGGCCCGACCAAGGTTCTGAAATCTTGGCCATCGCAAACATTAGCGGCTTGTGGTCCACGAACGCGGTGAAATGGCGCCTTTCCAGCCAGAACTGGAAATGGCGGATGGCCAAGTGTAGGGCCAACAGCTCCCTGTCGAACGCGCTGTATTTTCGCTCGTTATCGCGCAAGGTTTTGCTGAAAAACGCGAGTGGCTGCCAGGTCCCTGCTACAAACTGTTCAACGACCGCCCCCACCGCTAAATCGGAAGCGTCAGTGGTGAGCACCATGCAGGCCGTTGGGACTGGGTGTGCTAACAAAACCGCGTTTGCCAGGGCTGATTTGACTTGGAAGAATGTGCGCTCCCGCTCAGGAGACCATTCGATTTTATTTGTGGGTTTTTGCTTCTTTAGTGCAGCATACAATGGTTGCATGAGCTGCGCTGCGCTTGGGAGGAAACGGTTATAAAAATTAACCATTCCCAAAAACTCCTGTAAGGCTTTGACCGTTTGAGGTCGGGGAAAATCTGTTATTGCGCGTACTTTATAGGGCAGAGGGACCGCTCCTTCTGGCGAAACGCGATGCCCCAAAAAATCAATTTGCACCACCCCAAACTGACACTTCGCTGGGTTAATTATTAACCCGTGCTTTGCCAGCCTCCGAAAAATCGCTGTGAGGTGGCTTTCGTGTTTGTCTTCGGACGTGCTGGCTACCAAAATGTCATCCAAGTAGACGAACACGAAAGGGAGGTCGCGTAGAACCGCGTCCATCATACGCTGGAACGTCTGCACGGCACCCTTGAGTCCAAAAGGCATGCGCAAAAACTCAAAAAGCCTGAAAGGAGTTATTACCGCTGTTTTGGGTATATCCTGAGTGCGCACTGGGACCTGATGGTAACCACGCACCAAGTCTATTTTAGAAAAAATGTGCGCCCCCGCCAAATGAACCGAAAAATCTTGGATGTGCGGAATCGGGTAGCGGTCATGTGCTGAGGCGTTATTCAACCTGCGGAAATCACCGCAAGGTCGCCACGAACCATCAGCCTTCGGGACCATGTGTAGCGGTGAAGCCCAGGGGCTTTTAGAACGTCTAATGACGCCCAGTTTTTCCAAGTTGGTGAACTCCTCGCGTGCTATGGCCAGTTTAGCTGAGTCCAAGCGCCGAGCTTTTGCAAAAACGGGTGGCCCGGTGGTAGTGATAAAATGTTCCACCCCATGTTTAGCCACTGTCGCCGAAAACGTTGGGACTGTGAGTGCTGGGAACTGAGTGAGTAGTGCGTGGAACTTACCACCCGCAGCTGTGACGTTGGCCTGTGCAGTCGGCGGGGCCACCCGGGCTGTGCAGGAAATAGAGTGAAAAGACAGTGCATTAACCAGACGTCTATTAGCAAGATCAACCAATAAACCATGTGAGCACAAAAAATCAGCACCTAACATGTTGAAACTGACTGCCGCTATGACGAAAGTCCACTCGAATGTTCGTCCGTGTAGAGACAGAAGCAGAGTCTTCTCCCTGAAGGTCTTAATCGCCGAACCGTTGCGCTGCCGACACCACGGGACCACTGGAAGGCGCCAGCCGGTCAGCGTAGGAAGGTGTGATGAAACTCAGCTGGGAGCCTGTGTCCACAAGGAAGTGCCTCCCTGATCGCGCGTCCCTCAGGTAGAGCAGCTTGTTCTTTTCACCAAGAGCCGCAGCTGCTACCGACTCCCGGTCTTGGCGTTTCCCGAGCGCTTGAACTGGCACAGTGGAATGCACTTGCGTGTCCTCTCGGCGAAACGGCGATGGTAAAAGCAAAGGACGTTGCCCGCTCTGGGTCTCCTGGCCTCCGCCGCTGCTGTCGTCAGTGAGTCTGGTGCTGCAGCCTCTGGCCCCCTGCCATCTCCAGATGTTGCGCTCAGCTCCGCTGCTACGGTCGTGGCCATGTGTCGCCTATGGGCGTTGACGAGTTGCTGCGCCTCCTGGCCCAGCTCGTGGTAGTCTCGGTGGGCCAGCAGCTGTGAATTGGCCAGGGTAACTCTCACCGCTGACGGTAGTGTCCTGAGGAAAACGTGGGCGAAGATAAAACCATCATCTTCGGAGTCTCTCAAACTCAGCATCTTCGCCATCAGGTCTGCAGGTCTCTCGACCTCGCCCTCAGTCAACGCCAGGAGCTTCTCTGCTCGCTCTCCCAGCGAGGGGGTGAAAAAACGGATGAGAGCAGCTTTCAATGCGCCATACTTGTCGTCGTCTGGCGGGTGGTTAATCAGGCTCTCTACCCGCTGGGCTGTGTGGCTGTCCAGCTTTGCAACCACATGGTAGAATTTCGTGGCGTCTGCCGAAATTCCCCGAAGATGGAACTGTGCCTCGACTGTGTTAAACCAGGAGCGCGGGCTATGCTGCCAGAAATCAGGTAGCTGAACTGTGGTAGCTGCATTAGCCTGGCTGGCTCCTGATGAGTCCGGTGCAGGAGAATCGTCACCGGCCATAATTCGTCTTAGGGTCACCAGTGTAGAGGATGTGCTCAAGGATGAGGCTGAGTTTATTTCTCAGGTTCAGCTTTATTAACAGAACACATACTCTAACAATCTCCAAGCAAGAAAAAAGACAGATCGATATCACATCACTCTTTTATCCTCCGGAACATCGAAACTCAAGTCACATGGTGTCTAAGCAAACATACAGTCACATGGTACTTTAATCCCAGTCACACTGTAACCCTTTTGATCTTCCACCATTGTCCCTTAGCCTTCGATGGTCCGGAAATCTCTCCAGGGCATCTCTCTGAGACAAAGGCCAAATCTCACACCTTCTCGATATCTCCTGCAGACTCAGTCCTTTTGTCCCTCGAGACGTGAAGCACACAATAAACATACAGCAATACATTTGTGGAAAATATGTACCCAACATATGTGCCACAGGTACAGAAATTAATTAATCAATAATTTGTTCTTTTAGAACTGGTGCCCCCTTTTACGAGTGCTTTTCTATTTCATTTAGTGAGTGTTGTGGCGACTGTTTAACTCTGTCCCCCACGCACATCCACTTCAAAATAAAATAAATAATCCCTGTACCTTATTACACTATATTTTATTAAATATTGCTACACAGCATAGCTAAAGAAGAAAAGTGACAGAATCAAAACCACTGTGGAAGCAGCAGAAAGATTCCTAGAGGTGAAAGATACCAAAGCCAACCAGATTCATGGTTTATTGACAGCTGAAAATGGGGAGCCACATGTTGAAACTTAATATCTGAATATGGTACTACACATACTACAGTGGAATGCGCAGAGTCTTATTGCAAATGGACAAGAACTCAAGAAGTATCTTTACGAACTACAAGTTGTTCCAGAGGTAGTGTGTGTACAGGAGACATGGCTTCAACCTCACTTAGATTTTGTCATTCCAGGATATACAGGTGCATCTCAATAAATTAGAATGTCAACAAAAAGTTGATTTATCTATGTAATTCAATAAAAAAAAATAAACTTCTATATTATATAGAGTCATTACACAGAGAGTGATATATTTCAAATGTTTATTTATTTTAATTTTGATGATTATGGCTTACAGTCCATAAAACCCCCAAATTCAGTTTCTCAAAAAATTAGAATATTACATAAAATTAATTTTAAAAAATATTTTTTTAATAGAAATGTTAGCCGACTGAAAAGTATGTCCATGTATACACTCGTTACTTGGCCGGGGCTCCTTTTGGATTAATTACTGTATCAATGTGGCATGGCATGGAGGTGATTAGCCTGCGGAACTGCTGAGGTGTTATGAAGGTCCAGGGTGCTTTGCTAGTGACCTTCAGCTCATCTGCATTGTTGGGTCTGGTGTCTCTCATCTTCTTCTTGACAATACTCCATAGATTCTTTATGGGGTTTAGGTCAGGAGAGTTTGCTGGCCAATCAAACACAATGATGCCATGGTCATTAAACCAGGTTTTGATACTTTTGGCAGTGTGTGTGTGTGTGGGGGGGGGGGGGGAGCAAATCCTGCTGGAAAGTGAAATCAGCTTCTCCATAAAGCTTGTCAGCAGACAGAAGCATGAAGTGCTCTAAAATTTCCTGGTACACGACTGCGCTGACTTTGGTCTTGATAAAACACGGTGGACCAACACCAGCAGATAACCTCTGTTCAAATAAGAGTAAATTTTGCATTTCATTTGGAAATCAAAGTCCCAGAGTCTGGAGAAAGAGTGGAGTGGCACAGAATCAAAGTTGCTTGAGGTTTAGTGTGAAGTTTCCACAGTCAGTGATGATTTGAGGATCTATGTCATCTGCTGGTGTTGGTCCACTGTGTTTTATCAAGACCAAAGTTAGCGCAGTCATCTACCAGGAAATTTTAGAGCACTTCATGCTTCCTTCTGCTGACAAGCTTTATGGAGAAGCTGATTTCATTTTCCAGCAGGACTTGGCACCCCCACACACTGCCAAAAGTATCAAAACCTTGTTTAATGACCATGGCATCGCTGTGTTTGATTGGCCAGCAAACTCTCCTGACCTAAACCCCATAAAGAATCTATGGAGTATTGTCAAGAAGAAGATGAGAGACACCAGACCCAACAATGCAGATGAGCTGAAGGTCACTATCAAAGCAACCTGGACCTTCACAACACCTCAGCAGTGCCACAGGCTGATCACCTCCATGCCACACCACATTGATACAGTAATTAATCCAAAAGGAACCCCGACCAAGTATTGAGTGTGTACATTGACATACTTTTCAGTTGGACAACATTTCTATTAAAAAACTATTTTTTTAAATTAATTTTATGTAATATTCTAATTTTTTGAGAAACTGAATTTGGGGTTTTCAAGGACTGTAGGCCATAATCATCAAAATTAAAATAAATAAACACTTGAAATATATCACTCTCTGTGTAATGACTCTATATAATATAGAAGTTTAATTTTTTTAATTGAATTACCTAAATAAATCAACTTTTTGTTGACATTCTAATTTATTGAGATGCACCTGGAGTTCAATCAGACAGGATAGAATTAACAGTGTAAATGGAGGAGGATGTGCCACTTTCATTAAAGATGGCCTGGCATATAGGGTGATTCCCTCCCCTGAAGATATAGAGTGTAATATTTTTGAAATATGTAGGCCAAATGGACAAGGACATATTAAGCTGATTAATTATTATAACCCATGTAGGAAGTTAACAGCAGATACTTTCAGTGTTATGGCAGGGGAAGGGCAAATAGCTTGTGGGGTAGCACACATACAGATAACAATGGAAATGTTGTGGAAGAGATGTTAGATGAAAGATTGCTAACTTGTCTCAGAATGGTGAAGGTACCAGGGTGGATTATGCATAGGGGCACATCATCATGTATCACCCTGACTCTGGTATCTGATTCTTTAGTGAGCGCCTGTGAAGACAGTTAAGAACAGTACAACTATGGGAAGTGATCACTTCCCAATACTTACAGTCATTAAAACTGAAGTATGTATACAAGAGGGAAGATGATTTACAAGATGGTGTTCTGACAAGGCAGATTGGGGAAAATTTAGGCAATACTGTGTACAATCATGTCATTTGGTAACATTAGAAGGTGGCATAGAAGAGTGTTCAAGTCAAGTGACCAATCATATTCTGAATGCTGCAATAGCAAGTATACCTAAGAAAACAACACAGGGTAGAAAGAAGGTTGTACCCTGGTAGAATGAGGAATGTAGTATTGCAGTAAAAGAGCGAAACAAGGCATTCAGAGAGCTGAGGAAGAATATGAATAGTGAAAATTTAATAGATTATAAAAAGAAAAGGGCAGTAGCTCAAAGGATTATTAAAAACAGGAAAAGGTCAACATAGAGAGAATTTTGTTCCACCCTTGGTAAGAAAACAGAACTAGGTGATGTCTGGGGTTTGTTTAAAAAAATAAGTGGGAAAAGGGTATCAGTTAGAGTCCCAGCTCTAGTGGATGGGGACAAGATGGCTGTATCAGACAAAGAAAAGGCAGAAGTCCTAGGTAGAGCATTTGTAGCAGTGCATAGAGGAGAACATCTTGATGAGAGGCACAGACAGCAAAGGGAGCATAAACTCAGAGAAAATGCAAACTTAAAAAAGGAAGTGAAAGAAGATATGACTGCGTTAGACCTCGAGCTCACTATGTCAGAGCTTAAGACAGCTTTGCAAGATAGTGGATACACAGCTCCAGGATATGATGTATGATGGTAAATGGCATTCACTGATATAGCGCTTTTTCTCATCTCTGGATGATCAAAGCACTTCACAGATCCTGCTATCCACCCATTCATGCACACATTCACACACTGATGGCGGCAGAGCTGCCATACACACACAGGTGCTAGCCTGGCCACCAGGAGCAACTGGGGGTTCAGTGTTTTGCTCAAGGACACTTCAACATGCAGACTGCAGACAGAGCGGGAATCAAACCCATGACCCTCCCATCAGTAGTCAGTCATACTACACCTTCGCCACAGCCACCCCCATCAGTTAAGCTCAGTTGAGATCAGTTAAGCTACGCTATGTTCCGGCAGTTGCCTATGTAATCACTGGAACTGGTGCTGAAATTGTTTAACAGAATATGGAAGGAGGGGGTTATCCCAGAATATGGAAGAAGGGTTATCCCAAGTGGGTGGAAAAAGGCTGTAATTTTACCTTTTAATAAGCTAGGGAAAGATCCAGCTCATCCAGCCAACTACAGGCCAATAGCATTATTTTATTTATTTATTTGTTTATTTGTCAGGGACAGTGCAATAAACATCGACAAAAAAAAATCTGATGTGTTGCACAAAGAGTGTATAGCATTAAGCTAATTTGCAACTCTTGTCCCTGGATGGGCTTTAGAGAAAAGAAACAGATAAAAAGAGAGAAAGATAAGGAAAAAACAAAATGAAAACAGTATAAACAATATCCACATACATCAATGCAAACAAAAATTATAAATACACAATATAAAAAACCTGATTCACATTTGCCTGTTACAGTAAAAAAAAAAAAAAAAGAGAGGAAAAAAAAGAGAGAAAAAAAAACCCTCCCACCCTCAGACACTCACTATAATCAAACACATTCATTCCTTCCCATCTTCACCCACACCCTGCAGACAATCATTTCATACATGGGTACATTCTTGTTTATCTTTCAGCCAGTTTTTAACCTTTATAGTAAATGTTTTAAAATCCGTTATTATTTTGATTTCATTTGGCATTGTGTCAAATAGTCTATATATACTATATCTGTATATACTATACTCAGTCTATATATACTATATCTGGAGTCGTAGCACCTAGCACTGACACGGAGAAGCGACTCTGTCCCCGGTGATTGAGGCTCGCTGGAGGAACAAGCCGAGGCAGCAGTTGGACGGGAGCCAGATTGGAGCTCAAGTGCAGCGGTGGTGGGAGACGGGGATCAGTGGAGGACCACCGGGGCCCCAGCCGGAGTCGGAGCCCAGTTGCAGAGGCGGGGCTCAGCAGAGGAACTACTGAGGAAGACGGCGGTAGGTGGCGGGGCTCAGCGGAGGATCTACCGGGACCCCAGCCGGACAGAAGCAGGATCGGAGCTCGGCTACAGCGGCGGTGGGCGGCGGGACTCGGTGGAGGAGCTGCCGGTACCCTGGCTGAACAGGAGCTCAGTTATGGCGGCGGTAAGCAGCGGGATTAGCAGCGGAGGGGGCTAGCTGAGGCCCAGCTGGATTCGAGGTCGGTCGGATCGGATACCGGCGTCACCAGCAGAGATTGTTTTACTATCCACAGGTCAGTAAAAATGCCACCAAAGGAGGAGGAAATGGAAGAGATCAAAAAATCTCTGAACTTCTTGTCAGAAGAAGTGACCAAAATGGTTAGCCAGCAGGCTAAAATATTAGGGCTAATGGAAGAAGTGCGAGAATTAAAATTAACAATTAAGGAAAAAGACAAAAAAATTACAGACTTGGAGCGACGCATCGAGGATCTTGAACAATGTTCTCGTATGGATGATCTAATTATAAGTGGACTAGACATCAAATATCAATCATATGCTCATGCTACAACAGGATTGAGAGGTGAGGAGGCTCCCACAAGTGAATCAGTCTCCCTGGAAAACCAGGTGCTTCAGTTCCTTGATAGTAAAAATATAAAGGTCAAAGCAAATGCAATTTCAGCCTGTTATGCTTTACCCAGAAAGGATAATAAAACAAAGAAATCAATTGTGATGCGCTTTGTGAACAGAAGGGTAAAGAATGACATACTGAGGCAGGCCAGAAAGCTCCGGGGAACAGAAGTTTACCTAAATGAACACCTAACAAAAACTAATGCTGAAATAGCACGGCAAGCACGGATGCTGAAAAGACAAAATAAGATACAGGCAACATGGACAAGAAATTGTAGAGTTTGGATCAAACTAAATGGAACACCTGAGGAAGCAAAGAGTGTAATATTAGAGAAGTTACTGACTTAAATAAATACAGATGAACACTGATTAAGAAAATTAAGAGACAATGATAATCCATATCCACACACACGGCAAGAATAGTTCTTTTGACATACCATGTCAATGTACTTTTTAAAAAACAAAAAACAAAAAAACAAACAAAAAAAACCCTAAACAAAACAAACAAAAAAACTTATGACTGATTTGAGTGGATATCAATTATCCCCAGTTGGAGGAAGTCATTTGACACAGAGTGAGGAAATTCAAACTCTGAAAATATGCCATTATGCTGAACATAAACTACAAGAGATGGAGAATGATATTGATCCTGATAACCACTTTTTCAATAATATTCATAACCATTGTGAATATTACTCTGAAAAGCAATTCAAAAGTCAAGTGCAACTAGATGGTAAACTATCAATAATACACTTCAACAGCAGAAGTCTTAAAAACTTTCCACAGATTCAGGACTATTTAAAACAGCTAGACAGAAAATTTACAGCTATCGCAGTCTCTGAAACATGGCTTAACGAAGAGCAGGCTCCCCTGATGGCAATAGAGGGATATCAGATGTTTCATATTAACAGATCTCAAATAAAGGGTGGTGGTGTTGCACTGTATATTGATGACCTGTATAGGTGTAAGCTTGTAAATGGAATGTCCTTTGCACTACCAGGGATTTTGGAATGTGTTACTGTTGAGATTGACCAAGATAAAACAAAAAATCTAATTACAATTTGTATATCAGAATCAGAATGAACTTTATTGCCAAGCATGTTTACACATATGAGGAATTTGATTTGACATTAGGCGTGCTCGATAAGCGCTTCCTAATGACGCGGCAGCCATACAAGGCGCCTGTCATGCTGTGGGGGTTAAAGAGGGGGAGGGGGAGGGGGAGGGAACACATTGGGCAGAGAGAAAAAAACAAAGTTTTCAAAATAGTGCTCGAATGAGCAAAACTGTGATCACACAGAAAAAAAACCCCTCAGTTGCACAATTAGCAGACAAAATACAGATCACCCATTAACAAAGCAAAAGAGAGAGACCAGTGTGTGTAGTCAGTCATGTAATATCAGTATGAGTGCAGTGTGGATGTATCAGTTGCTGGTGCACAACAAAGAAGCCTCTCCTAGGCAACGGATAGATGTTATGCTCATGTATTCTAAACATAGATAAGCATGTCCACAGAGTCCATCTGTCTTCGTGCATGCCAGATGGTAAAGTCCGTATTAGACACATGTTAACGCTGTCCTTGAAGAGATCAGTTTGCTGAACAACAGCAATTGTTTGTTAATTGTTTGGGTTAAAGAGAAGCCAAAACTCCCTTCTGCATAATCTCTGCTCCTGGAGGAATGAGTTCTCAAGGACGCCGAATCAAGGCCTGATGAGCACATTCACTTAGAGCATAGTAATTTCCACTCTCGTGCGATTCTGTGCATCACAATTAATTCAATTCAATTCACAGACTTTAAAATCATTCCCTGGAGAGCACCCAGCGGCTCAAGATGTTTTCAACCTCCTGATTCAGTTTGACACTCAGTTCACCATTTGCCACTATCAGTGCACTCCCATGCTGGTCGAATTGTTGAAGGAGCTTCGCCGGGATCCGCATTTTGACCAGCTCTTCCAACTTCTTTAATTTCCGATACACCAGGAAACTCCAGAGCCAAACAGTAGAAATCCTGTGATCATAGCCAAACAGATAGATGTCTTCCGCATCTTCAATCGAATCACACAGACACATGAGTTTCCAATTGTCCCATGAGTCACACATTTGGGCTCCCCCGGGCCCGATTTTCTGTTTGAAAAGGTGGTGTCAATTGCATTTAAAGCCCGAAATTCCATTTTTTCCATTTTTCCTTTGGATTGAGATCCGCAAGAAGGAGAGCGAGACACAGACAGGACGCAGCAAGCTGGGATCAGTCAGGGAGGCGGAGGAGGAGAGGAGGAGAAATGCGACTGCTCTCTCTGAAAGCCGGAAGAAGAAGAACGCCGGGAATGCCGGGAACGCCGGGAACTTGCATTGAGACATTCAGAGATAAATTAGTCGAGCTGTACAATAATATTACTAGTAAGAAAATGGTAGTAATTTGTGGAGATTTCAATATTGATCTACTAAATCCACATCAACAAAATGTAATTACAGAGTTCATGAACTCTATGTACAGCATGAGTCTATATCCCACAATAACACATCCCAGTAGAATCACAGTTCACACTGCTACACTTATTGACAACCTGTTTGTTAATATTATTGATAAGAAAATAGAAAGTGGATTATTGATAAATGATATAAGTGACCACTTGCCAACCTTTGCACTTATCCATGGCCACACGGGGGCCAATACAGAAAAAATTTTAAAATCGTTCAGATACAAATCACAAAATGCAATCAGTCCTTTTAAAGAGGACTTGCTGAAGCAAGACTGGACAGAGGTCTATGTATCAGATGTAAATGAAGCCTATGACACATTTATGAACATTGTAACCACTCTTTATGAAAAAAATTGTCCATTAGTAAAGAAAAAGCTTAAACATAAATTTGCCGATAAGCCATGGTTAACCAAAGGATTACAAAAGGCGTGTAAAAAGAAAAATTTATTATATAAAGCTTTCCTAAAGAAAAGGACAAAAGAAGCAGAGCAGCGGTATAAAACATACAAAAATAAGTTAGCATATATAAAAAGATGTAGTAAAAGAGACTATTACAGTAAAGAACTGGAGAAAAACAGAGACAATATTAAAAATACATGGAGAATACTTAACAATATTCTTGGAAATAAAAACAGAAATACAAGCTAAACAACCGATTTTTCAAAAAATAATAAAACGACTCAGAGTGTGAATGCAGCTTCACCTGCAGATGAATTTAATAACTTTTTTGTTAACATTGGTCCTAATTTGGCTTGAGAAATACTCATTACGGCACCATACAGGTGATACAATAAGCAAAAACACTGCTATAAAAGACTCCATTTTCATAAAGAACACAGACGAGAGAGAGGTCATTGAAATTGTTAAATCGTTTAAAAGTAAAACATCTACGGACTGTGATGGTTTTGACATGCTCTTAGTCAAAACTATTATTGAATGCTTAGTGAAACCACTGACGTATATCTGTAACCTGTCTCTCCAAACAGGTATATTTCCCAGTGCAATGAAAATAGCTAAAGTAATTCCGATATACAAGACGGGTGACAGAGGGAAATTCTCAAACTATAGACCAATTTCACTATTGCTGCAATTTTCCAAGATACTTGAAAAAATATTCTATGTGTCACCATGGGATGAGACGCCGGGTTCCGGCGCTCAGACCATATCCCTTCTCATCCCTGCCTCTCATTGGGCAGCGTCTCAGCGGGTTCCCAGCTGTCAGTGTTACGGGACGGCTGGGGCCCAAACGCTGCTAATGAGGATAAAAAGGAGCAGCTTCGATTATTTGGGGCTGCGACTTAAGCACTGTTTAGGCTGAAGCCCCTACGCCTGGTGTCAGCTCTCTACTCCTCTTGCAGCATTCTTATGAGTGTTACCCGCTGTGAGTATTCATGCCTTGGTACCCCTACGCCCGGTGCTAGCTCTCTACTCCTGTGTTGTACAACTCGTGAGTGTTCCTCTGTATGAGTATCTGTGCTTTACTTGTCCCTCACCCCTTGCCTTTAATAAACATCTCAACTCACTGGCTCGCCCTTGGCTCTCACTGTGTGGCTCCCCAGAGCCACACGTAACAGTAAGTCGCAGCCAGACGAGTTGCCGGCGGCCGTGAGTTGTTGTGGACCTGTACCTTCCTGTCCGGGTGTCAGCGTTGTTAGCATGCCGTCTCCCAGGAGTCACGTTCGACGCCAGGGCGATGAGGTGAGGTCCATCTCGGGGGTTGTCGACAGAACGCTCTTCACCGCCGTCCCGCACGACGCCCCCGGCTCGAGACGCTGGCATCTGGGCCATGCTGAGAATCTCCTGGACAGTCGCCTTCGCTCTTCATGCCATCTCGAGGTCTGTGCCAGGATTGACGCCATAGCTGCACAGCGAGAGAAGCTCCGCGGGTTGGATGGAAATCCCTGCAGGAAGCCGAAGCGGATGAGATGTCGCCCCCCGCTTCAGGATCCCGTTCCTGCCTCCATTCCAGCCCGGGAGTTCGCGCCACCCAGAGGGCTTCCCCCGTTCTGCACAACGTCACTCGGGATTCCCCGAAGGAGCCGCAGCTGACAGCAGTTAACGTCCGGGACCGGGTGGCTGTTGCGAGCTCCGCTGTGCACCCATTTACCACCATCAGGCATGTGGCGGCGGCGGTGAGATTGGTGGAGAGGAGTCCAGGGCTACGAAGCTTTCCCGAGTTCAACGCCTTCCTCGCCTCGGTCTCTGCTCAGGAGCGGCGATTTCTGGGTCCCCTCCTCGCTTCGTCCCCTGGGAATAGCCGTCATCACATCGCCAGGTCGCCTCAGCATGGACCCTGTCCGGATCCAGTTCTGGGCTGCCGCCAGGACCCTTCCCCCCACGCAGCTGTCACCTCTTCGTCTCGTCAGCGTGGAGATTTCACAGCCTCGTTCACTGAGCCTCTTTCCCCCGCTGTCACTCCAGGGCATTCAGGCTGGCTCACCCCGGCTGTCACCCCCTCCTCCTCGACGCGCTTCCCGACTGCTGTGTGCGCCTGGAACCCCGGCTTGGCGAACCCTCTTCTGGAGACAACACGAGCGGTACCCAGACGACTTCCCAGGGGGTCCTCCATTATCGCCCAGCGGGGAGAGGGAGAAACAATGTCCACAGCAGCAGGCGCCATCCAGCCTCCAGAAGACAGGCAAGTCCCAGTTTGTTCACTTCAACTTAGTGATTTGCTCTGTTATACTTCTGGAGGTGGAGTTCGGGGTCCGCAGCTCCCTGAACTCCCACCACCTGCTGTAACCTGTGTTCTTAATCCTGCATCCTCTGTGTCTCTCTCCGCCGAGCGGTCCCCGGCTTCGGGTCAACGTCGTGGGACGAGGAGAGGGCCTGCGGTTCTGGTTCCGCAGCTACGTTGTGGACGGAGGAGGAGGACTGACTGCTACGTGGAGTCTGCGCCGACGACCAAGCGTCCCCGGGTCTCCACGGAGGAGCGGTTCGGTCCAGCAGGACGAGGTTCTCCTGCCATCACGCCGTGTGGACTGTCGGCGTGGTTACCAGTGCTGGAGGTATCTCAAGCTGCGCTGACCATAGTGCCGGCTGCGGGGCCCGATGCAGCTGAGTGGGAGCCTGACAACAACCTCCTGACGATGGATCCTGGATCTTCGCAGTCCTGGACAGCGTCAGAACCCGAGATCAGGCGAGTGCTCTCCTTTCTTTTCTCCCTTCATATCTTTGAGCACTTTAGCCTGTCTCTAGGGGAGATGAGCCGGGTGCAGCCGCCCACTGCGTCCGAGCTCGTCTCGCCGGGTTCTGGCGCTGCCGGTGATCCTGATCCCGGTTCTGTTTTCTCTCCTGAGCCTTCTTCCAGGGTCGCCAGCGAGGAGTGGCCGTCTCTCGTGGTGCTGGAGGGTCCAGGTTCAACGTTGGAGGTCAGTTCTGGTGCGGTGCCGACCCAGTCGGGGTCCGTCGTGGGTGCTGCTCCAGCGGTGTCCGACGTGGGTTCGCCCGAGACCCAATCGGGGTCCGACGTGGGTGCTGCTCCAGCGGTATCCGATGTGGGTTTGCCTAAGGCCCAATCGGGGTCCGACGCGGGTGCTGCACCAGTGTTGTCCAGGTCCGGTGAGGAGGTGGCTGTTTCCCTGCGGCCTGACGCTTGTCTACCTCGTCATCGGCTCTCCCCTGAGCCTCTTCCACCGGGGTCCGCTTTGACCCTTCGCCCGTCTCAACGATCCTGGTGGTTGAGTGATGCGGGTCGGCGGTCCGACCCGCAAGACTTTCGGTTTGGCGATCTGGTCCAACCCCCCGACGAATTGTGTTTGCTTCTGGGTGGCCTGGTACGGCTACCGGTGGACTTGCTTCTTGGGACCTGGGTCTGGAGTTGGCCGTCCAAACATTCCCTTTTCCCCGGTTCGCCAACTGGACAATGGGCAGGGAGACCTCCGGAGCAGTTCCGGCCTTTGGGACTCTGCCTGCCGTCTTCCTCAGGTGTCGCTTACCTTTTTGTTACTATTAGGGTCACTCGGGTGTAGTTTTTTGTCCTTTTGGTGAATATATATTTATAGTGCTGTGTATTGTGTTTTTTTTATTAACCGTACTCAGCATTTTTCTTCCTCTTTTTTTTTGTCCTGTTCTTAGCCCTGTTGGTGCGTTATGGAGTTATGTGTTTTGTTTTCCCCTCAACCGTACTCCGTAATTGTCCATTTGTTCCTGTTACCTTCATTCCTCTTGGTGACCCTATATATATATAGCGCTGTGTATTGTGTTTTTTCTTATTATCCGTACTCAGCGTTTCTATCATTCTTGTCCTGGTCTTAGCCTCGTTTGTGCATTATGGAGTAATGCGTTTTGTTTCTCTCTCAACCATACTCTGTGATTGCCTTATTTTGTTCCATATAGCCTGTGTATTGTTTTTTTATTACCCGTACTCAGCGTTTTCGTCATTTTTGTCCTGTTCCTGGTCTTGTTTGTGCGTTATGGAGTAGTGTGTTTTGTTTCCGTCTTAACCGTACTCTGTAATTGCCTTATTTGTTCCTGTCACCTTTTTTGGTGGGTTTTGTTTCTCTTCCTTTGACCCGATCTACACGTCATTTGTGTGTTTTGAGTAGTGGGGTTTTTTTTTTGTTTTTTTTTTCTGTAACCGTGCTCAGTATTTTCCCCATCTGTGCCCTGGTTATTATTTTCTGTGGGATACAGAGTGTTGTATTTGGGGATTTTTTGTCTGCCCTTGTACTCTGTATTTGTTCATGGTCTGTTTTTTTTTTTTTTTCCTCTCTGCTTCTCTCCCTCCGGTCCGGCCTCCCTTCCACCCACCCTAGGTGGGGGGGGGGGGCTCGGATGTCTCGGGTCGTTCGGAGCCCGACCGTGAGGGGGAGGCTCTGTCACCATGGGATGAGACGCCGGGTTCCGGCGCTCAGACCATATCCCTTCTCATCCCTGCCTCTCATTGGGCAGCGTCTCAGCGGGTTCCCAGCTGTCAGTGTTACGGGACGGCTGGGGCCCAATTAATCCTCATCAGCTGAGGCGCTGCTAATGAAGATAAAAAGGAGCAGCTTCGATTATTTGGGGCTGCGACTTAAGCACTGTTTAGGCTGAAGCCCCTACGCCTGGTGTCAGCTCTCTACTCCTCTTGCAGCATTCTTATGAGTGTTACCCACTGTGAGTATTCATGCCTTGGTACCCCTACGCCCGGTGCTAGCTCTCTACTCCTGTGTTGTACAACTCGTGAGTGTTCCTCTGTATGAGTATCTGTGCTTTCCTTGTCCCTCACCCCTTGCCTTTAATAAACATCTCAACTCACTGGCTCGCCCTTGGCTCTCACTGTGTGGCTCCCCAGAGCCACACGTAACACTATGAGAGAATTGACAACTTCATACTGAAGAATAATTTATTGTGTGAGCAGCAATATGGGTTCAGACACAAGAGGACAACTGCATTTGCTCTAATGGAATTTATACAAAAAAATCAACTGCCGTTGAAAATAAAGAGTATTCAGTTGGGGTATTCCTGGATCTTAAAAAAGCATTTGATACAGTGGATCATAATTTATTAAAGAAACTACAAAATTGTGGTATTAGGGGGGTAGCACTGTCCTGGTTATGTAGTTACTTAAAGAATAGATATCAGTATGTATGTGTTGGTAACAAAAACTCACAGTTACTGAAGGTTACTTGTGGAGTCCCACAGGGTTCAGTTTTGGGGCCATTGTTATTCAATATGTATATAAATGATATATAAAGTTTCAGAAAAAATGGATTTAATATTGTTTGCCGATGACACTAATCTATTATGCAGTGGAAGTAATTTGGAACAACTTTTTGATACACTCGGAAAGGAATTAGGAAAGCTTAAACTGTGGTTTGATTCAAACAAATTAACGCTCAATTTAAGTAAGACAAAATTTATAGTTTTTAACAACCATCACAACGACTTCCGGTTATGGCGGCCACGTAGGAAGATGTGTTTCACACTGCTCTGCTCCTAAAAATAAAAAGTAGGCTAAAACTCTATCAGTTGGAACAAAAACCTATCCCAGCGTTTAGGCGCGGATATAGTAAAGACCAAGGCTGGGAAAGTAGGCGGAGGAAAAAGTGTTTCGACAAAACAATCCAAGCTAAAAGACTTCCACGCTCGTGACGAAGCAGGAAAATCTCCAGAGACTATGGCGGAGGTGAGAGCTAGCGGCGGAGCGGTGACTGCTGAGGAGGGCACAAGTGTGGTACTCGCTGCCATCAGCTCCATGAGAGCAGACTTTTCGTCTAAATTTGACGGGATTATAGCAGCGATAGAAGGAATGAGAAAGGAAATAAGTGACTGTATGGAACGAGTATCGCAGGCAGAGCTCCAAATCTCCAGCGCTGAAGATGACGTCACCAGCCTACAATTAAAGGTGCAAACATTGGAATTAAAAAATAAACGTCTGGAAGATAACGTCCTGGACTTAGAATCCCGGTCGCGACGGAATAATCTGAGGCTGGTGGGCCTTCCGGAGGGAACGGAGGGACGGGATACATGTTCCTTTTTGGGAAAAGTGGATTCCAGAAGCGCTGAGCAATGCAGATCTGCAGTCATCGGTTGTCTTAGAGAGCGCTCACCGAAGCGGCCCACCGAGAGATAATAAGACACCACCGAGGATGCTGATTATGAAGTTCCTCAACTACAGAAACAAGATGACGGTCACCAGCGCGGCGCGAACTAAAGGAGAAATTAAATACCAGGATCAACAGGTGTGGTTCTACCCAGATTTGGCCACAGGAATTCAACAATTAAGGAAACAGTTTGACCCCGCCCGTAAAGAGCTGCGCAACCTTGGGATTTGTCACGGAGTGATTCATCCAGCAAGACTGCTGGTCACATATAAAGGGAGAACCCATAGCTTCAAGACCCCTCAGGAGGCGCAGGAGCTTATCAAGCAGATCCAAGAGGAGACTGGTGGGAGCAAAGCATGAACAAGATATAAAGGTAGAATAGTTAAGCATTTGTACAAGCATCTGGCTGATCGGAAACATATACAGTGGGGTAAAAAAGTATTTAGTCAGCCACCAATTGTGCAAGTTCTCCCACTTAAAAGATGAGAGAGGTCTCCAATTTTCATCATAGGTATACCTCAACTATGAGAGACAAAATAAGAAAAAAAAAATCCAGAAAATCACATTGAAGGATTTTTAATGAATTAATTGGTAAATTCCTCAGTAAAATAAGTATTTGGTCAATAACAAAAGTTCATCTCAATACTTTGTTATATACCCTTTGTTGGCAATGACAGAGGTCAAACGTTTTCTGTAAGTTTTCAAAAGGTTTTCACACACTGTTGCTGGTATTTTGGCCCATTCCTCCATGCACATCTCCTCTAGAGCAGTGATGTTTTGGGGCTGTCGCTGGGCAACACGGACTTTCAACTCCCTCCAAAGATTTTCTATGGGGTTGAGATCTGGAGACTGGCTAGGCCACTCCAGGACCTTGAAATGCTTCTTACGAAGCCACTCCTTCGTTGCCTGGGCGGTGTGTTTGGGATCATTGTCATGCTGAAAGACCCAGCCACATTTCATCTTCAATGCCCTTGCTGATGGAAGGAGGTTTTCACTCAAAATCTCACGATACATGGCCCCATTCATTCTTTCCTTTACACGGATCAGTTGTCCTGGTCCCTTTGCAGAAAAACAGCCCCAGAGTATGATGTTTCCACGTTCTTTCTCCTCCAAACATGACAAGTTGAGTTTTTACCAAAAAGTTCTATTTTGGTTTCATCTGACCATATGACATTTTCCCAATCCTCTTCTGGATCATCCAAATGCTCTTTAGCAAACTTCAGACGGGCCTGGACATGTACTGACTTAAGCAGGGGGACACGTCTGGCACTGCAGGATTTGAGTCCCTGGTGGCGTAGTGTGTTTCTGATGGTAGCCTTTGTTACTTTGGTCCCAGCTCTCTGCAGGTCATTCACTAGGTCCCCCCATGTGGTTCTGGGATTTTTGCTCACCGTTCTTGAGAGAATTTTGACCTCATGGGGTGAGATCTTGCGTGGAGCCCCAGATCGAGGGAGATTATCAGTGGTCTTGTATGTCTTCCATTTTCTAATAATTGCTCCCACAGTTGATTTTTTCCACACTAAGCTGCTTACCTATTGCAGATTCAGTCTTCCCAGCCTGGTGCAGGTCTACAATTTTGTTTCTGGTGTCCTTTGACAGCTCTTTGGTCTTGGCCATAGTGGAGTTTGGAGTCTGACTGTCTGAGGTTGTGGACAGGTGTCTTTTATACTGATAGCGAGTTCAAACAGGTGCCATTAATACAGGTAAAGAGTGGAGGACAGAGGAGCCTCTTAAAGAAGAAGTTACAGGTCTGTGAGAGCCAGAAATCTTGCTTGTTTGTAGGTGACCAAATACTTATTTTACTGAGGAATTTACCAATTAATTTATTAAAAATCCTTCAATGTGATTTTCTGGATTTTTTTTTCTCATTTTGTCTCTCATAGTTGAGGTATACCTATGATGAAAATTGGAGACCTCTCTCATCTTTTAAGTGGGAGAACTTGCACAATTGGTGGCTGACTAAATACTTTTTTTCCCCCACTGTAGCATGTCTACAAAATATAGATTGTATTATATATATATATATATATATATATATATATATACTGTATATATATATATAAAAAAGCTATGATGTACAAAGTTGCTATAAAATTTTGGAGTTAATTTGGAAAAACTACAGAAGACAGTTAATGTTATGTCTTTAAAAAGTAGTAGAGTCAGGGTGATTGAGAGGAGAAAGAAAGAGTGGTTTGACTGATCCTCGCGGGTGTGGAGCAGTCACTGGCTATAGCGGGAGATGGAATTTTTTTTTTGATTTTGGGGGGATTACCACGAATGTGGGGAGGGGGAATTTGTTTTTGTGTAGTTTGTAGGATGAATGTTCAACCATCCATGTTTTTGCTTCTCTATATGAGCATGTTTATATTGCAAGGTAATCTCAAACTCCTTATTGATCATAGACCAAAGCGTTAATCTTAATTTAACTTCATGGAATTGCAGAGGTCTACAAAATCTAAAAAAACCTTAAACAAGTTATGAATAAAATAAAAGACATAGGTTCAAAAATTGTGTTTTTACAAGAAACTCATCTAATAGAGGAGGATGTAAAAAGAGTTAGGAGAAGATGGCAGGGAAATGTGTTCACCTCATCATTTTCATCCCGTGCCAGGGGAGTTATGACTCTCATACATAAAACAGTCCCATTTCAAGTGAAAAAAAGTAATTGGAGACAAATTAGGAAGATATCTAATCATCCAAGGATCTTTGTTATTAGAAAATATAAATCTGGTGAACTTATACGGTCCCAATATAGATTATCAAAACTTCTTCGCAAATTTATTTCTTACTTTAGCAGCACTTACAGGGCAACATATGATAGCAGGGGATTTTAATTGTACATTGAATCCCAGTATAGATAGATCAACAGGACTGGACTGTACACACAATGGATGCAAAATGACCATTAATCATTTTATGAAAGAATTGAGATTGCTGGATATATGGAGAGCAATGAAACCACAAGTCAAAGCCTACTCTTGTTATTCTAATACCTACAAGACATTCTCACGTATTGACTATTTTTTGATCTCCACAGAATTAAGGTCCAAGATTCAAAACTGTTTCTATGATAACATCGTGATATCTGATCATGCACCCTGCTGTCTAATATATGTAGATAAGAAATTGACAAAGGATCCAGGCAGGTGGCAATTTCAGCATAAATGGCTTCAGGATGACGAATTTGTTAAGTACATAGAAAAACAGATAGATGAGTTCTTTGATATCAATACTACACAGACATCAGCATGTATAAAGTGGGAGGCTTTCAAAGCTTTTATTAGGGGGCATATTATTAGTTATACAGGTTCAAAATCTAAGAAGGCTCGAGAGGACAGAGTCCAATTGGAATATAAAATAAAAATTCTTCAAGAAAAAGTGTATGCAGGAAGCAACCCAAAGTTAGAGAACAAATTACTGATTCTAAGAGCTGAATATGATAAAAAATCAGCGAATAGAGCTGCCTCAAGTCTTCTAAGATTGAAGCAAACTTTTTATGAACAAGGTGAAAAATCAGGGAAATTATTGGCATGGCAGATTAAACAATTAGAATTTAAAACACCAATTACCAGTATTATAAGTAACGGACAGGCAGTTGTAGATCCTTTAGAAATTAATAGTGCCTTTAGAGATTATTATGAAAAACTATATGATACAAAAAAATGAAACTGACTTAACAAAACTAAATGGGTTTTTGGACAGATTATCTATACCGTGTATTTCAAATGAAAACAGGGAGATACTGGAGTCTAAAATTAGTCAAGAAGAAGTTGGGCTAGCCATTGATAATATGAAATCAGGAAAAAGTGCAGGACCAGATGGTCTTCCAGTTGACCTCTATAAAAAATTTAAGAATAAATTAATAAAACCACTTTTGGAAATGGTTTTAGAAGCATTTCAAAATAGTAATTTACCACCATACATGAATAATGCCTTAATTATACTGTTGCCAAAACCAGGTAAACCCTCTAATAAATGTGAAAACAAGAGACCAATAAGCCTATTAAATGATGACCTTAAGATAATCTGTCAAATTTTAGCAAGACGACTACAAGAAATATTACCAAATATTATTAACCGAGATCAGAATGGCTTTATAATGGGAAGGCAAGGCTTCCATAATGTAAGAAGACTATTTAATATTATTTATTCTAATAAAGAAGCACTGGATACAGCTCTCCTCTCATTGGACGCCGAAAAGGCCTTTGATAGGGTCGAATGGCCCTTTTTTTTGAAGTCCTACAAAGGTTTGGACTTGGAAATAATTTCATAAAATGGGTTCAGATAATATACAATAATGCTACAGCAGAAATTCTAACAAACAGCAATATCTCAAAATCAATAAAAAATTAATAGAGGATGTCCACTTTCACCTTTACTGTTTACTATGGCAATTGAACCTTTAGCGATAGCAGTATGTTTACATCCACAAATATATGGAATTAAAGTAGGGCCAACAGAACATAAAATCTCCCTGTATGCTGATGACATAATTTTGTTTATGTCGAATCTTAAAAAAATCAATTCCGATCTTGTTAAATTTAATAAAGAACTTTGGGGAAATATCAGGATATAAAATAAATAAAACTAAATCTTCAATATTAATGCTAAATGAGACCCAGAGAAATCATCTAGCTCCTGAGGTAAATCAATTCAATGTTGTAAATCAGTTTAAATATTTAGGAATTCAAATTGTGCCTAAGCTAGAATCAGTCACCAGTGCCAACTATGAAGCCTTAATGACAGATATTAATGAGTTACTTCAGAGATGGATGTCACTACCAATGTCGATGATCGGAAGAATTAATATACTTAAAAGTAATATCTTACTCAAAATACTTTATTTATTTCAATACATTCCTTTACCACCACCTTCAGATCTATTCTCAAGAATTAAAAAAAAGTTAGTGGAATTTATATGGAACAATAGGAAGGCTAGATTATGTCTGTCCTTACTATATTTACCATTTGATCGTGGAGGTCTGAAATGTCCAAACTTTATGTTGTATTACTGGTCAGCACAACTGAGGTCTATGACATATTATTTTTCATCAAATGATCTCCCTCACTGGACTGAAATGGAATCATACAGTTTACCTTTACCTCTTCCCTTATTCATATACTCAGACTCGGCTAAAAAAATACAGAAACAAGTTAAAAATCCAATTGTAAAGCATATGCTCAAAATATGGTGTGAAATCAAAAAATATTTAAAAGAACCACACTTATTGTCACAATTTAGTCCAATATGGGGTAATCAATATTTTAAACCAGGGAAAGCGGCTGCTGTATTTAAAATATGGAATTTAAAAGGGATTCAAAAGATCCAAGACTTATATTTGTCACGTTCAGATAATGTCTTTTGAAGAACTGAGGATCAAATTTAATCTTAATAGAACACATTTTTTTAAATATCTTCAGCTTAGGAATTTTATTCGATCAAATCAAAATAATGCTCTCACCCGACCTACTTATTCATCCTTGGAAAAAATTTTGACGAAAGATAGTAAGAGAAAAGGTATTATTTCAGAGTTTTATAACTCATTGACACAATCCTCAAGTGAAAACTCACAGAAAAGAGTGAATTATTGGAAAGAAGATCTGCAAACTGAAATTTCAGAGGAACAATGGGAATTGGCTTGTGCAGAAGCTCAAACCAAATCAATAAATGTTCGTCTTAAATTGATACATTTTAAATGGTTAATGCGGATGTATGTTACACCTGTGGAGTTAAATAGATATAACAAAAACATACCAGATACGTGCACAAAATGTATGGAAAGTAAAGGAACCCTATTTCATTGTTTATGGGAATGTAGAAAAATTAGAATGTTTTGGGAAGAGGTGAGGGTAACAATTGAAAAAATAATTTCAAAACAATTCATAATGAACCCTAAACTGTTTTTGTTGGGTCTGTATCCAGAAAAGCATAACTTTAATAAGAGTGAAAGAGCATTCATAGACCTCAGTTTGCTTAATGCCAAAAAATGTATTGCACTACTGTGGAAAAAGACTCATAGACCAGATGTGACTCAGTGGTTAAGACAGATGTTAACAAACCTTCCACTAGAAAGAATAACATACATACTGAAATCAAAGGAAAATGTGTTTGAGAATATATGGAGACCTTTCATTGATTATGTAAAGAAAATTAAACATAACTTCTGAAGAAGAAGGTGAATGATGTGTGTGGACCTTGTAAATTCCAAATTGGTGAATGTATAATGTATAATGTATAATGTGTAATGTATACTTATGTAATGGATTGCCTAGACTAAACAGAGGAGCATTGTTGAAGATTTGCCTTTGTTAGTGGTTGTTGGTGTTTTTAGTACATTTTTTTATAAATTACTTTAGTGTTAGTGTTTGATTGTTTGTGTCATGTTTGTAAAAAAAAAAAAAAAAGGTTCAATAAAAAATATTGTGGAAAAAAAAAACAACCATCTAAACTCAGTGTAAATGGTGTAGAGATTGAAATGGTATCCGAAACTAAATTTCTTGGAGTAATAATTGATAATAAACTGTGTTGGAAGTCACATATTAATTATATTAAAGGTAAAATATCCAAATCAATTGCAATACTACACAGAGTGAAATATTTGCTGAATCAACCCACACTATATACCTTGTATCATTCATTAATACTCCCATACATGACATATTGTACTGAAGTATGGGGAAATACATATAAAACAAACCTATATCCAGTCTTTATGCTTCAGAAGAGAGCTATTAGAATAATAAACAAAGCTGCTTACAGGGAACCAACAAACCCACTTTTTCTTAAATTAAAAGCTCTCAAGTTGAAAGATCTGGTTGACTTTAAAACTGCAGTAATAATGTTTAAAGTGAAGAATCTATCACTGCCTGCAAATATCCCAAAGTTGTTCCAAATAAGGGAGAAACAATATCCTTTCAGAGGAACATGCATATTTAAAAAACCTTCAGTGAGAACTACGACCAGGCAACACTGTGTTTCAGTGCAAGGAGTCAGATTATGGAACGATTTTGGACCTGAATTAAAATCATGTACAACGCTTGGACAATTTAAACAAAAACTAAAGGAAGAAATACTCCAAACATATATACAAGATGACATGTAAAATCACATAAGGATTGTCATATCCAGTCTGCGTTGTGTTGTAGCTTAGTTTTTGTCATATTTTGTCTTAGCTATGTTCTGAATTGTTATCGCTCTTGTTTTGTTTTTCTTTTTGATTCTTGAATGGAATATGGGTGGGCAATATAAGCTGCGGCTTCAGCCATCACCCATTTCGGATAGCTTATGTTGAACTGTATAATCAGAGGAGTTATTGTCTAATTTGACCTTGTTGGATTTTCTTTCCCCCTTTGTTATATTATTCTGTTTCTTTTAATCTGTACTTTTAATCTATCCAAAATAAATAAAGATTCATTCATTCATTCATTCATAAAGATTCATTCATTCATTCAGATATAACTGCCCTTTATAGAGAAAGCTGTTTGTCCAAATGTGGTTCTATGGTGGGATATTTTACAATTGTTGTTAACAGAGCTCCTGGTGGCTCTGCTACTGTCCTGTCTTTGGATGAATCCAACAAGTGGCTCTGGCACGGATTTATGGAAACATTCAAAAATTAATTTCAGAAAACAGAAGTCAATGAAACTCTCAAAACTCAGTAAATTATATTAACAATGATGCCACCTAATGGGCTTTTTATCCAAGATTTTTAGAGTTTGATTATATAATGAACCTATATGTTTTATTGTAGAAGGAGCTGCTTGAGCCCAGACTGTCAGACAGTATATGAGAAAAAAAAACATAGAATGCACATACAGTACAGCTGCTTGTGTGGTATGTAATGTCTAATTAATTTAAAGCAGTTCAAAATTTTTTTTTACAGTTTTAGAAATCTTCTTTGTGTGAAGATTAAATTTGAGTTGAGGATTTAATACAGTGCGCCAAGGTATTTGAATTCTGTAACTAAACTAATGTCTTGATCATGTATATTAACTTTAAAATGTTGCAGGTTACATTTTTTGATTGAAAAGCACATTGAAACTGTTTTCTGAAGATTCAGCAGTGGATGGTTAGGATGAGCCACTCTTGGACATCAACCATGCTTAAAGACAGGACGTCTGCAGCCTGTGCTGGAGTCTTGGCAGCTGTGTAAATAACTGCATCATCTGCATAAAGTTGATCAGTGTAATGGCAGGTCATTAATAAAAATGCTGAAAAGTAAAGGACCAAGAATGGACCCTTGTGGAATACCCATACGGTTATTTAAAAGGAAGGATTTATCCTGGTGAACTTTTACACACTGTTCTCTGTTCTGGAGATAAGATGCAAACCATTCTATTGTATCGGGAGAAAAGTTAAAAGATACCATTTTGGATAAAAGCAAGCTGTGGTTTACAGTGTCAAAAGCCTTTTTGAGGTCCAGAAAAACAGCTCCCACCACATTACCCCTGTCCAAGGACTGTTTGACATTTTCAATAAGGCAGCAGTTTGCTGTTTCTGCTAAATATCCTGGTCTAAAACCAAATTGGTGTGGATGAAGAAGTTGACTGTCTTGTAGATAATCTATCAGCTGTGTAGCTACAACTTTTTCAAGAACCTTAGACAGGACTGGTAAAATAGAGATTGGGTGGTCATTACATATATCGTCTTTACTACCTGATTTAAAAACTGGTATGACGACAGATTTTTTTCCAGCCAGATGGAAATGTACAAGACCTAATGGAGAGATTAATAAGATGAGTCAGTGGTTTGATTAATATTTTGCTGTGCGTTTTGAGAAAGGAAGTGCTCATATTGTAGATATCATTAGTTTTAGAGTTTGACAATGTTTTAACAATGCCAGCAATTAATTCTTCATTTACCTCATTAATGTGAAAAGAAACTGTTGAAAGTATTGATTTTGTGTTGTTGAGCACATTTGGCAGCACAAAGTTTTTTGTTAATTCTTCCACTGACCCCACAAAATATGAATTAAATTCATTTGCCAATATAGCATTGTCACTGATGGTCTTGCCATTAATTCTAAGTTCCTTTACCCCCTTCTGATCATTTTTTTTTTGTTGTTGGTTAAGTTATTTAAGTGCCTCCATAGGGAACTGTTGTTACCCTTTGCATGATCTAACAATTTATTGTAATAAGATACTTTTGATTTACACAGCTCTTGTACCACTTTATTTCTTAAACTTTTGTAAACGAGGTGATCATTTTGTAGTTTAGAGGTTAATGAAATAAACAAATAAAGATAAAAAAATAAAGTTTTCTTATTTCATTATTTAACCATGGTAAGTTTAATCTTCTGTTGTCTACTTTTAATTTGCTTTGTAAATTTTTCTATAGACTGTGATTGTTGCAGTTATAAGGTTACAACAATCATCTACTTCATATATTGACATGAGCTGCTCCCAATTTTGATTCTCTAAGTGATGTTCAAACTCCACAGTTTGTGATTTGGGAATAATAAAATTTACTTTGTCAATATCAACTCCCCCAAAATACTGTAGTCGCTTTTTAGTAAGTTTTCTGACAGCAAGAACCATGTTATGATCTGAAAGACCAGTTACAAAATTATAGGTTCTGGTTATTCATTCTGGTTTATTAACAAATGCCATATCAATAAGTGTTCTAGATTGTTTGGTTATCCTGGTGGGTCCTTTGATCATTTGTTGGTAATTAAATTTAGTCATGAGGCTTTTCAGTTTCTATTTGTTCTTTTTATCAGACCAGTTAATATTAAAGTCACCATAAAATATTGTTTCTCTGCACCTCTCAAGTTGTTTAACCAGATCACTTAATTCATTATAAAAAGAAGAATTGCATGACGGTGGGTTGTACAATACTGCAATGTTGAAATTCATTACCGGTGAGAGACATACATTAACAGCTAAACATTCAAGTGAAGTATTCAAATCAACCAGTTGACATTTAAATTTCTCTTTGATGTAAATTAAGACACCTCCTCCCCTCCCTACTTGCCTGTTTTTTCTAAAACACTGATAACCCACAATACTGATCATATTAATGTCTACAGTGGGGGGAAAAAAGTATTTAGTCAGCCACCAATTGTGCAAGTTCTCCCACTTAAAAGATGAGAGAGGTCTCCAATTTTCATCATAGGTATACCTCAACTATGAGAGACAAAATGAGAAAGAAAAAAAAATCCAGAAAATCACATTGAAGGATTTTTAATGAATTAATTGGTAAATTCCTCAGTAAAATAAGTATTTGGTCAATAACAAAAGTTCATCTCAATACTTTGTTATATACCCTTTGTTGGCAATGACAGAGGTCAAACATTTTCTGTAAGTTTTCACAAGGTTTTCACACACTGTTGCTGGTATTTTGGCCCATTCCTCCATGCACATCTCCTCTAGAGCAGTGATGTTTTGGGGCTGTCGCTGGGCAACACAGACTTTCAACTCCCTCCAAAGATTTTCTATGGGGTTGAGATCTGGAGACTGGCTAGGCCACTCCAGGACCTTGAAATGCTTCTTACGAAGCCACTCCTTCGTTGCCCGGGCAGTGTGTTTGGGATCATTGTCATGCTGAAAGACCCAGCTACGTTTCATCTTCAATGCCCTTGCTGATGGAAGGAGGTTTTCACTCAAAATCTCACGATACATGGCCCCATTCATTCTTTCCTTTACACGGATCAGTTGTCCTGGTCCCTTTGCAGAAAAACAGCCCCAGAGTATGATGTTTTCACCCCCATGCTTCACAGTAGGTATGGTGTTCTTTCTCCTCCAAACACGACAAGTTGAGTTTTTACCAAAAAGTTCTATTTTGGTTTCATCTGACCATATGACATTCTCCCAATCCTCTTCTGGATCATCCAAATGCTCTCTAGCAAACTTCAGACGGGCCTGGACATGTACTGGCTTAAGCAGGGGGACACGTCTGGCACTGCAGGATTTGAGTCCCTGGCGGCATAGTGTGTTACTGATGTAGCCTTTGTTACTTTGGTCCCAGCTCTCTGCAGGTCATTCACTAGGTCCCCCCGTGTGGTTCTGGGATTTTTGCTTACCGTTCTCATGATCATTTTGACCCCATGGGGTGAGATCTTGCGTGGAGCCCCAGATCGAGGGAGATTATCAGTGGTCTTGTTTGTCTTCCATTTTCTAATAATTGCTCCCACAGTTGATTTCTTCACACCAAGCTGATTACCTATTGCAGATTCAGTCTTCCCAGCCTGGTGCAGGTCTACAATTTTGTTTCTGGTGTCCTTTGACAGCTCTTTGGTCTTGGCCATAGTGGAGTTTGGAGTCTAACTGTTTGAGGTTGTGGACAGGTGTCTTTTATACTGATAATGAGTTCAAACAGGTGCCATTAATACAGGTAACGAGTGGAGGACAGAGGAGCCTCTTAAAGAAGAAGTTACAGGTCTGTGAGAGCCAGAAATCTTGCTTGTTTGTAGGTGACCAAATACTTATTTTACCAAGGAATTTACCAATTAATTCATTTATTTAGCGAATGCAAAGTCCTTAAGCCAAGCAGTTGCCTCCTGGTTTGCTGTATGGAGGGTGTGTAATCCTCCTTCCAGTCTTTGGAGCGGGCAAGCCTCTATGATGTGTTCCATAGTTTGCTCCTCTCCACATGCGCACAGTGGGCTAGGGCTACTGCCCCATCTGTGAAGGCTGGCCAAGCAGGGGCCATGTCCAGTCCTGAAGCGATTGAGTGTAGACCACTGTCTCCTTGGGAGGTTGGTGCCCGGGACCTGTTGGTTGGGGTTTATCACCAGCTGTTTGTTTGGGACCTCCTTGGTTTCCCATTCCTCTTGCCAAGCTGTCTGGATGGTAAAGTCAGCTGGGGGAGGGTTTTTCCAAATCGGCCGTCTGGATGAAAGTCGGGCAGTGGGTGGGGTGTAGATATCTGCATGGATTGGTAAGTGAGGAAAATCTTTAACTTTTTGGAGCATCCTTTGAGTTAATGCTGCTCGCCGGATGTGTGGAGGGGCTATGTTTGACAGTACAGAGAGCCAGGGGAGTGGTGTTGAGCGGATTGTTCCAGTTATAGTTCTCATGGTTGAGTTGAGCTGGGTGTCTACATGGTGTGTGTAAGATGACCTGGACCAGACAGGGGAATTTTGTTTGACTACTCCTGCTTCCAAAAATTTGGACGTAGCACAGCTGTTTACAGCAGGATCAGATATCAGAATCAGAATGAGATTTATTGCCATTGTTCGTGTAGTACACAAACTAGGAATTTGCCTCAGTGCAATGCTGCAACATTAAACATGGAGTAGCACTAAAGATAAAAATAAAAAAACTATACATGCAATAAAAGGTAGAATATGAATAAGTAATACTAATCTATGCAATTTTTAAATATATTAACAAGCAGCAGATATTGTGGAGTTCCACATAGTGCAGTCGGTAGTGCAAAAAGAAAACAATGATAATTGTCATGAGTCCGGTTGAGCTGCTGTACATAGTGCACGAGAGTCTAATAAGTCACTTAGTGTTCAGCAGTCTGATGGCAGAGGGGAAGAAGCTGTTCATGTAGCGGGAGGTTTTAGTCTGAATGGAATGAAGTCTTCTGCCTGAGGGGAGGGGGGCAAACAGTGCGTGTCCAGGGTGTGAAGGGTCGGCTATGATCCGACCTGCACGCCTCCGGGTCCTGGAGATGTACAGGTCCTGGAGGGATGGGAGCTTGCAGCCGATCACCTTCTCAGCAGCGCGCACAATGCGCTGCAGTCTTAGTCTGTCCCTGGCGGTGGCTCCTGCGTACCACACGGTGATGGAGGTGGTGAGGATGGACTCGATGATGGCCGTGTAGAACTGCACCAACATCTTGGTGGGTAGCTTGAGCTTCCTCAGCTGCCGCAGGAAGAACATCCTCTGCTGGGCCTTTTTGATGAGGGAGCTGATGGTCGGCTCCCACTTGAGGTCCCGGGTGATGGTGGTGTCCAGAAAGCGGAAGGAATCCGCAGTGGTGATGGGTAAGGGGGGGCAGAGGGGCTGTGACTTTTCTGAAGTCCACGATCATCTCCACTGTCTTCAGAGCGTTCAGCTGCAGGTTGTTGTGGCTGCACCAGGACGCCAGCTGGGCCACCTCTCTCCTGTAGACGGACTCGTCGCCGTTGGAGATGAGCCCGATGAGGGTGGTGTCGTCCGCAAACTTGATCAGCTTGACAGACTGATGGCTGGAGGTGCAGGAGTTGGTGTACAGGGAGAAGAGCAGGGGGGAAAGTACACAGCCCTGGGGTGATCCGGTGCTGATGCTAACAGAGTCTGAGACAGTCTTTCCCAGCCGCACATGCTGCCTCCGGTCTGTCAGGAAGTGGGTGATCCACCTGCAGAGGGAGTCAGGCACGTTGACCAGGGACAGCTTGTCCTGGAGCAGAGCGGGGCGGATGGTATTGAATGCAGAGCTGAAGTCCACAAACAGGATCCTGACGTAGGTTCCTGGGGAGTCCAGGTGCTGCAGGATGGAGTGGAGGGCCAGGTTGACTGCGTCGTCCACAGACCTGTTGGCTCTGTAGGCAAACTCCAGCGGGTCCAGGAGGGGAGTGGTGATGGTCTTGAGGTGGGGCAGGACCAGGCGCTCAAAGGACTTCATGACTACAGAGGTGAGCGCTACAGGTCTGTAGTCGTTAAGTCCAGTGATCCATGGCTTCTTGGGGACAGGGACGATGGTAGAGGTTTTGAGGCAGGCCGGCACGTGGCATGACTTCAGGGAGGTGTTAAAAATGTCTGTGAAGACAGGAGTCAGGTCCTCCGCACAGTGTCTCAGGGTGGAGGGAGACACGCCGTCCGGACCGGGGGCCTTGCGCGGGTTCAGTCTGGAGAACTGTCTGTGCACGTCCTGCTCACTGATGGCAAGGGCAGGGGGGGGGGGGAGGGGGGGCCCGCCTTTGATGAAGTGGGGACCATAGAGGCAGTGGCGCTGGGGGGAGGGGGGAGTTGGACACAGCTGACGAGGTGTCAAAACGGGCATAGTGTTGGGACAGTCTTTGACAAAGGGCTTTGTCATCCTGTCCCTTAGAAGCCTGAGGCCGATAGTTGGTGATTTGCCTCAGTCCTCTCCACACAGAAGCAGAGTCGTTAGCAGTGAACTGTTGCTGGAGTCTCTCAGAATACACAGATTTAGCTCTCCTCAGCTCTCTGCTAAACCGGTATTTGACTTCCCTGTAGCAGTCCCTGTCTCCACTTTTCAACATTGCTTCCTTCTCCTTCCTGATCTGTCTGAGCTTAGCTGTGAACCAGGGCTTGTCGTTGGAATAACTCACCCTGGTGCGCGATGGAAGAATGCTCTCCTCACAAAAGTGGATATATGAGGTCACAGTGTCCGTGTACTCATCCAGATCATGCGTGGCTCCTTTAAACATGTCCCAGTCAGTTATTTCCAAGCACGTGTGCAGCTCCTTCACAGCTTCACTGGTCCATTTCCTCGTAGTGCTCACAACAGGTTTTGTGAGCTTCAGTCTGTGTCTGTATGTGGGAATCAGGTGGACCATCACGTGATCAGATAGTCCGAGCGCAGTGCGGGGAACAGCGCGATACGAGTCCTTAACTGTAGTGTAACAGTGATCCAGCGTGTTCTCTCCTCTGGTGAGGCATTTAATAAACTGTTTGTACCGGGGGAGTTCGTGGCTCAGGTTGCTCTGGTTAAAGTCGCCAACCACAATAACCTGAGAGTCCGGGAAAGTCCGCTCCGCTTGCTGAATGTGATCCGCGAGCGCGCGCTGAGCCTCGCGCACGTCCGCGTCGGGCGGGACGTAAACAGCGGCCAGGATGAATGAAGCAAACTCACGCGGGGAATAAAATGGCTTGCAGTTGATGAATAAATATTCCAGAGTGGGAGAACAGTGTTGGGAGATCACAGTTACATCGGAGCACCAACTGCTGTTGATGTAGAAGCAGACTCCTCTGCCTGTGGTCTTGCCGGAGAGCCCCGTGTCGCGGTCTGCACGAAACAGCTGAAATCCCTCGAGGAGGAGCGCGCTGTCCGGTGTCTTTTCCTTGAGCCAGGTCTCAGTGAAGCAGAGGGCACACGAGGTGGAGAGGTCCTTAAATCGCATCAGCAGTCTCAGTTCATCTACCTTGTTATAAAGAGAGTTGACGTTGGACAGAAAGATCCCAGGCAAAGCTGTGCGCGTGCCTCTCCTGCGAAGCCGCACGAGGGCGCCCGCTCGTGGTATATATGACTCTTATATCCCATATCTACATATGTTAGAACAAGTGGAAATGTTTTGTGACAGCATATGTAAGGAACTTCACACCTGGAAAGGACAAAGGATCTCCCCTGCCGGGTTAAAGTCAATGGACCTCCCAAGACGCGGCGGCAGAGACGGACTTGACACCTTGACACCTGCTGAGGAGACTCAGGTCTTTTGGTGTACAAGGGGCGCTGCTGAAGACATTCTATGACACGGTGGTGGCATCAGCCATCACTTTTGGAGTGGTCTGCTGGGGCAGTGGCATTACAGCAGCCGATAGGAAGAGACTGAACAAACTGATTAAGAAAGCTAGCTCTGTCCTGGGGCAGCGCCTTGATCCGGTGGAGGAGATAGGAGAGAGAAGGACGGTGGCTAAACTGTCATCTCTGCTGGAGTCCGAGTTCCACCCTATGCAGGACGTACTGAATGCACTGAGGAGCTCATTTAGCAGCAGACTACATCATCCCAGGTGCACAACCGAGAGGTTTCGTAGGTCCTTCCTACCAACGGCTGTCAGACTGTACAACCTAAGCAGGGCTGCTCGCAGAGATAGCAAAAAGACGTAACAAACTAATAGTTTTTAAATGCAAAAGATGCAATAGACTTACACAATGGTCCCCTCCGGCATACAACTAGGAAAATACCGGTCGCTATGGAGGGTGAGAATATGTATGGGCACATAATCATACCATGTAGGATAACTAAGTAGAGGGTTATGCTGTTTCATCCCATCTAGCAACAATGCTCTGCACTGTGTGTGTTTATATATTTACATATTTATTCCATCTAGCTACAATGCTCAGCACTGGGTGTGTTCATATTTATATATCTATATATTTATTCCATCTAGCTACAATGCTCCGCACTGTGTTTTTTTAATATATCTATATATTTATTCCATCTAGCTACAATGCTCCGCACTGTGTGTTTATATACTTACATATTTATTCCACCTAGCTGCAATGCTCCGTACTGTGGGTGTTTATATATTTACATATTTATTCCATCTAGCTACAATGCTCTGCACTGTGTTTATACGTATATTCATATATTTATTCCATCCAGTTACAATGCTCTGCACTGTGTGTCTGTGTGTGTGTATATATATATTTTATAGTAATATGTACATATGTATATTAGCTGCTCTTGCTTGCTTGTTTTTTTTCTTGCCTTCTGATTGTTGCTCTGAGTGTTGCTATCCCTGTGCTGTTGCAATCCTGGAATTTCCCTGTTGTGGGACTAATAAAGGCTTATCTTATCTTATCTTTACCCCCTAAGGTGAGAGGAGGAGTTCCCATCACCTCCCAAGACAAGGAGAGGAGATAGCAGAACAATGGGGGGGTTAAGATAACGGGGGGGGGATGTCAGCTTTTTCAATGTGTGGCTCTGATGTCAGCTTTTTCAATGTGTGGCTCTATGTGTACTTGTATTTAACCAGCGAGCGGAGCAGAGATCACTCTCTTGCCTTCTGCCAAGCTCTACACCTGATGAGACTCAATAGAAGAGCTATTCATTAAAAACCCTGTTTTTAATACAAAAATTGCCTCGTTATTTCAGCTCCTCTACATCTTCCTCTCTTTTGCCGTCTCACTTTTTGGGCTAAAAAGTGAACCAGATCGGCGGCAGGAGCCAAAAAAACTGGGAGTAGGTCCGTGGGAGTGAAAGTCCTGATATTTAGTAGCTCTTCACGGGTGTAAGAGCAGGAAGACACACAATTGACTAACAAAAACAAACAAAAAAAAGCGCAGCGAAGCACCATGGCGACCACTGTGGGTGCCATCTTGGATCAGATATGTGGGTCTGTCCAGTACAATTCGACTCACCCGACTCGCTATGTCCAGCTGTACTGGGGCGAAGACCAGCATTATGCTGCTCTACCAGTTCAGGTGTTAGCCGGGCCGTTGACAGCTGCAGCCGATCAGCCAGTTCAGGTGTTAGCCGGGCCATTGACAGCAGCGGGCGATCAGCCGGTTCAGATGTTAGCCAGGCCGTTGACAGTTGCAGCCGATCAGCCGGTTCAGGTGTTAGCCGGGCCATTGACAGCAGCGGGCGATCAGCCGGTTCAAATGTTAGCCAGGCCGTTGACAGCTGCAGCCGATCAGCCGGTTCAGATGTTAGCCGGGCCATTGACAGCAGCAGGCAATCAGCCGGTTCAGATGTTAATGGGGCCGTTGACAGCAGCAACCGATCAGCCTGCTCAGGTGTTAGCGGGGCCGTTGACAACAGCAACCGATCAGCCGGTTCAGATGTTTGTGCTAACCCAGTAGCCTGCTGTTTGATAGTGGCAGGTCCAGGGTTAAGGTGAATGTCCCCTGCCAGAAGTAACAGTACTAACAGTACTTTAACTGTATAGCCTCTGCCATATTGTGTTATTTGCTTAACAGCCATGTTTGCCTTATTTTTGATGCCTTATTCATGTCACACAGGGAAATGGATGGAGAAGGCGTTAGTTTACAGACTCTCTGTCACAACTCGCCGCTCCCAGTCGTCTACCTCAGCTGCGCGCACACCTGCGCCTCGTCAGTCATGGGCTATTTAATCCACTCGGCCCAGAGCATCGGTCTGGAGCCGTCTGTGTATCTACGCTCTCAAACCCTCCACAGGATCATCTCTTCCCGTCCTGCAGTTCCTCTCTTCAGCACGTAAGCTGTATTGCCACTCACCTGTCTACCAGTCTCTCCCCTGTGCACAGGTGGATTCCCTGGTGGCGGATTCCTCCCGTCTTCGCCATCTCCTCTCCCCTCTTCTCCACTCCTCGTCGTGTGCGCAGCAGGGCGCTGTCTCCAAGGCAGGAGATCCTTTGCCAACGCCAGCCACCGTCTCACCTGCAAGTAAGCAATTCTCAGTATATATCTCCCGTATGGTGAAGCCCAGCTCATATCTCTGTCTCTGCTCTTCCCATAGGGTTGCCTGGCTGCACGGCATGCTGTTCTGTTCCCGACACTCCTCGTTCACCCACAGTCCATACACATACCACATACACGCACTCAATCACCCCTTGTTATTGAATAAAGCTGTTGAATCTTACCTGAGCCTGTGTGCGTGTTTCCTGGGCCGATAATTATGTCAGTACGGCTCCAGAAGGGCGGCCCAGCGGACAGCGGGCTCGCACACCGTCTTTCCACCCTCGAGGCTCGGGTGGATTTGATAGCTCATCAACAGCAAGTGATATTAAACCAATTGACCACAATTACTCACCAGTTGGACCGTCTTGACCCCCAGCAGGCGTTCCCCCTGGCTCATCATGGCTGTTCAGCTCCGGCTATTTCCGCGGCTGGCCAGCCTAGCTCGGGAGCACCAACCCGGCTCACTCCAATCCCCACTCCCGCTCGCTTTAACGGGAAGCTCGGTGAAGCGCGGGGGTTTATCCTGCAATGTGAGTCGGTATTTCAGTGCGTCCCCGGGGATTTTCCCTCAGACCACAGCCGAATTGGGTACATGGCTAATCTCTTGGAGGGGCGAACGCTAGCTTGGGCTTACGCTGTCATGGCGAAGCCCAGCTACGCAAACCTCTCCTATGACCAGTTCGTGCGGGACTTTCTCGAGGTGTTCGACCACTCGCGTCGTGACAGCGTTCTCGACGACCGGCTCCTTAGCCTTCAACAAGGTAGCCGGTCGGCGGCCGATTATGTTGTTGACTTCCGGGTGGCAGCGGAGGAGGTTGGCTGGAGCGAGGATTCTCTCTGCAGCATCTTCCTTCGCAGCCTCAGTTCTGGTCTGCGGGATGAGTTGGCCAGCCGGGACCTTCTGGGGCGGCTGTCCTAATTAATTTCCCTGACAATTAGTTTAGATAATAGGCTGTGAGAGCAGGCCAAGCAGAAGTCCAACAGCCGCCTGCGCAGATCCTCCGCCCATGCCTCCCAGTCTCGCCCCCTGGCGTTACCCGCTCCGGAGTCCGCCGATGAGCCAGAGGCGATGTTGGTCGGGCGAACCAGGCTCCCCCTAGCGGAAAGACAACGCCGCCGGTAGCTGGGCCTCTGTATGTATTGCGGAGGAGATCAGCATACCGTGGAGCAATGCCCGATCAAGCCAAACGGGGGGGTCCACGAGTCACTGTAAGGGGCCTCGCAGACACCAACCAGCCAAATCCCCTCTCCAATTGTTCCTTGCCCATTAGGTTCTGCCACAACTCCACCGGGCACCTCACTCACGCACTGGTGGACTCGTGGGCAGAACAAAGCTTCATTTCCAAGAGCCTGGCAACCCGTTTGGGCATCCCCTGTCAACCGTTGTCAGCTCCCCTTAACCTCGTCACTCTCTCTCGTGCGCCCCTGGGAGTAGTGACACATCGCACCAGGCTGGTGCCAATTATTGTCTCAGGCAACCACCGAGAGGACCTCAACCTGTACGTCCTGTCATCCTCGACAGCCCCCATCATCTTGGGTTACCCGTGGCTGCGCCTTCACAATCCTGTGCTTGATTGGCAATCTGGAAGTGTCCTCTCGTGGAGTTCGTTCTGCATGGGCACCTGTCTTCAGTCTGCGGCTTGCGCCCCATCCCCTCCTTTTCCTGCTCCTGTCTCTTCTCCTCCAGACCTCACCCTGGTGCCTCCGGAGTTCCACGACTTGGGGCTCGTTTTCAGCAAGTCCAAGGCGATGTCTCTTCCTCCTCACCGCCCATATGACTGTGCCATAAACCTCTGCCCGGGGGCGCCGTTACCATCTGGCCGCCTCTACAGCCTTTCTGCCCCGGAACGTGAGGCCATGGACACATACATCAGGGAGTCGCTCAGCGCTGGGATTATTCGCCCCTCCTCGTCTCCACTCGGAGCCGGCTTCTTTTTCATCTCGAAGAAGGATGGGTCCCTGCGTCCGTGCATCGACTTCAGAGCCCTTAACGACATCACGGTGAAGGATAGATATACCCTGCCTCTCATGGACACCGCCTTCCACTCCCTCCAGTGGGCCACCTGGTTCACCAAGCTAGACCTCCGCAGCGCATACCATCTCATTCGGATCCGGGAAGGCGATGAGTGGAAAACGGCCTTTCGGACGCCCAGCGGCCACTTCGAATACCTGGTTATGCCGTTTGGGCTCACCAACGCCCCCGTCGTCTTCCAGCAGCTCATTAACGATGTCCTGCGGGATTTCCTAGGGGTCTTCGTCTTTGTGTACCTAGATGACATCCTGATCTTCTCCAGGTCTCGGGAGGAACACCAAGCCCACGTGAGGCGGGTTTTGCAGCGGCTGTTAGAGAACAGACTTTATGTCAAAGCTGAGAAGTGTGAGTTCTTTGCCAAGACTACCTCTTTCCTGGGTTTTGTTATCTCCCACAATCAGATCCTCCCCGACCCCGCCAAGGTTAAAGCGGTGGTCGAATGGCCCACTCCTTCCTCCAGGAAACAGGTGCAGCAGTTCATCGGCTTTGCTAATTTCTACCGCCGCTTTGTGCCCAACTTCGGCGCCATCGTCACCCCTCTGACCCGCCTCACCTCACCCAAAGTGCCCTTCCAGTGGACCGAGGAGGCAGCGGCCACATTCGAGACCCTGAAGACGGAGTTCTCTTCCTCCCGGGTCCTAAATACGCTGCAGTGTTTGGCGGAAGTGGACGCGTCTGACATGGGCGTGGGGGCGGTTCTGTCCCAGCATTCACTGGTGGATGGGGTTAAGCATCCCTGCGCCTTCTTCTCCCGGCGCCTGTCTGCGGCTGAGCGAAATTATGAAGTCAGCGACAGGGAGCTTCTGGCTGTGAAGCTCGCGCTGCAGGAGTGGCGTCACTGGCTGGAAGGGGCAGCTCAGCCTTTCGTGGTCTGGACGGACCACAAGAACCTGGAGTATTTGAGGTCAGCCAGGCATCTGAATGCCCGCCAGGCACGCTGGTCTCTGTTCTTTGCTCGGTTACGGTTTACGATCACCTACCATCCAGGCTCCAGAATGGGTTGCCCGATGCACTGTCCAGACAATTTTCCCCTGAGACCCTGGAGGAGCAGGACCACACCATCCTGCCCAGCTCGTGTGTTGTGGGGGTGGTTTCCTGGTCCATCAGGGACAAGATCCGAAGGGCGCAGGAGACCGAACTGGACCCTGGCGGTGGCCCGGTTGGGAGACTCTTCGTTCCATCGGCGGTTCAGGGGGATGCCATTCACTGGGCCCACACGTCCAAGCTCGCCTGTCACCCTGGCATCTCCCGACTGGTGGACCTCCTTCAGCGCTCTTTCTGGTGGCCCGGTCTACAGAGGGACGTCACTAATTACGTCCGGGCCTGCCCCCAGTGTGCTACTAGCAAGACCCCGAATCCCCCCCCCCCCGCAGGTCTGCTCCAGCCTCTGCCGGTCCCGGGCAGGCCCTGGTCACACATCGCTCTGGACTTCATTACTGGCCTCCCCGTTTTTAATTCCTACGACACTGTTCTGACTATTGTGGACCGATTCTCCAAGGCCGCTCACTCTGTGCCTCTCTGGGGTCTCCCTTCGGCACGGGAGACGGCCGATCTCCTTGTCCAACATGTGGTCAGGCTGCACGGCATCCCAGTGGACGTCGTATCCAATCGGGGGCCCCAGTTCGTGTCCCAAGTGTGGAAGTCCTTTTGCAACGCCCTGGGGGCCACGGTGAGTCTCTCCTCCGGTCACCAACTCCAATCCAACGGGCAATGTAAGCGCGCCAACCAGGAGCTGGAAGCTGCCCTGCGCTGCGTCACCTCCTCCAACCCATCCTCCTGGAGCTCTTACCTGGCCTGGGTGGAATATGCCCACAACGCGACACTGTCATCGGCTACCGGAATGTCTCCCTTCCGGGCATCGTTGGGCTACGATCTCCCCTTGTTCCCCGAGCAGGAGAGTGAGTTGGCCGTTCCTTCCATCCAGGCGCATCTGAGACGCTGCCGGAGCCTGTGGACCAGGGCGCGCAAGGCGCTTTTACGCACGGCGGCACGCAACAGCACCACGGCTAATCGCCACAGGAAGCCGGCCCCCGGTTACCAGGTGGGCCAGCAGGTCTGGCTATCGGCCCGGGACGTTAATCTTAAGGCCAAGAAGAAGAAGCTGGCACCACGCTTCATCGGTCCCTTCACCATCTCCAAGATTATCAACCCGGTGGCTGTGCGTTTGGCCCTCCCCCCCTCCCTTCGTGTATGCCCCACGTTTCATGTGTCCAAGATCAAACCCGTGATCTCCGACCCACTCTGTCCTCCTCCCAGGGCACCGCCCCCTCCCATGATGATCGACGGCCACCCGGCATGGAGGGTTGCATCCATCCTGGACTCCCGGCGTCGAGGTCATGGGCTGCAGTACCTGGTGGATTGGGAGGGGTATAGCCCGGAGTGGAGATCCTGGGTGCACTCTTCTTTTGTGCTGGATGAAGATCTCATCACGGAGTTCCACCGGGCGCACCCAGATAAGCCAGCGCCAGGAGGCACTGCTAGGGGAGGGAGTACTGTCACAACTCGCCGCTCCCAGTCGTCTACCTCAGCTGTGCGCACACCTGCGCTTCATCAGTCACGGGCTATTTAACTCACTCGGCCCAGAGCATCGGTCTGGAGCCGTCTGTGTATCTACGCTCTCAAACCCTCCACAGGATCGTCTCTTCCCGTCCTGCAGTTCCTCTCTTCAGCACGTAAGCTGTATTGCCACTCACCTGTCTACCAGTCTCTCCCCTGTGCACAGGTGGATTCCCTGGCGGCGGATTCCTCCCGTCTTCGCCATCTCCTCTCCCCTCTTCTCCACTCCTCGTCGTGTGCGCAGCAGGGCGCTGTCTCCCAGGCAGGAGATCCTTTGCCAACGCCAGCCACCGTCCCACCTGCAAGTAAGCAATTCTCAGTATATCTCTCCCGTATGGTGAAGTCCAGCTCATATCGCTGTCTCTGCTCTTCCCATAGGGTTGCCTGGCTGCACGGCGTGCTGTTCTGTTCCCGACACTCCTCGTTCACCCACAGTCCATACACATACCACATACACGCACTCAATCACCCCTTGTTGTTGAATAAAGCTGTTGAATCTTACCTGAGCCTGCGTGCGTGTTTTCTGGGCCGATAATTATGTCACTCTCATATGTACTAGAGCAGGGGTGTCCAACCATGTGCCATGGAGAGCCAAGACCCTGCAGGTTTTCTCTTCTACCCAGTCTCTTCAGCAGGTGTTTTCACTTATCAGCAATCAGTGGGAAGAAGTTCACTGAAATCTGCTGTTGAAGACACTGGTTGGAGGTAAAACCTGCAGGGTCTTGGCTCTCCATGGCACATGGTTGGACACCCCTGTACTAGAGCAAAGACGATTAATAAACAACTATCAGAATGGTTTTAGAAGAGGAAGATCCACAGTGGATGCTCTAGTTAGGATAAGTAATGATACTGAAAAGACTCTCAAAATGAAAGAAGTAATAGTTATAGTTTATCTGGATATTGAAAAGGCTTATGACTCACTGTGGAGGGATGGACTTCTTATCAAACTGAATAAAATGGACATTGGCAGTGGGATGTATAATTGGATAATGGATTTTTTAACACACAGGACAATTAGGGTTAAAGTAGGATCAGACGTTTCTAATGACTTTGAAACTGAAAATGGTGTTCTTCAAGGGAGTGTGATAAGCACAGTTTTATTCAAAAATTTCAAATTTATTTTATGTTTGAGGATCAAGAGGGATCCATCAAAACAGCACTATATGCAGATGATGGAGCCATATAGACGAGGGGAAGAAATGAGAAATTTGTGTTCAAGAACATCAGGAAAGCAATAGAAAAAGTGGAAAAGTGGTCACATGAGTGGGGATTTAAATTTTCAAACAGTAAAACCTACTATATGATTTTCACAAAAAAAAAACCCAAAAAACTAGAAAAGCACTCGGAGAGCGCAGACCTCCGCCAAGCACCACAGTTCCCCCCATACAGTGTTTAACATCATAAATATTAATCCTACATTTATTTTGTTTAACTTTATAGATTCCTTGACCATGAAAAAAATGCCATTTGCAAGTGGCATATATTAGCTATACTGTGATGCTTGTTGCGTGTTTATAGTTTCATTTGTCCTTTTAAAAATTTCAAAGGTTCCCTATTTTTTCATTTTTTTTTGCATCATTATCCAGATTTATTCTATTTCCTTAGGTCTTAAATGTCTTGTAGAAGCTGTTGAAAACTTGTCCTGTATTATGCAAATTACTGTGATTCCTGTTTTGGAAATCCCAATAAGTAAATTAATGGGTTTTTCTTCTGCATGTTTCCCACTATGGAAAAAAATAACTTATTGTATATGGAAATTTCTGTGATTCCCACTTTGGAAATCTCCTGCTGTCTTTGATATCTACAGTGACAATATTCAAATTAATGGGTATTCCTTCTGTGTGTTTCCCACTATGGAAAAAACATTGTCTATTGTGTATGCAAATTTTAGATTAGATTATTTGTTTATTTGACAGGGACAGTGCAATAAACATAGACAATTAATCAATGACAATCAATCTGATGTGTTGCACAAAGAGTGTATAGCTATTACGCAAATAAAATACCCCATCATGTATATTTTTAAACACAGAACACTTGACTTGTTTTCCAAGTGTTCTGACGATTTTTTGGCAGAGTTACATGCACAAAAAACAGAAAAAAAAATATTGAAAAAAATATTGAAAATGGCCCTATCTCACAATGTTAAATAAAAAAAAAAAAAAAAAAAAAAAAAAAAAGAATCCTTTAAAAAATTCCTGGATCCAGACGGTGATCCGGATCACCACCAAAATGTAATCATCTGTAGGATACCCCATTTCTGACAATCTGTGAAAATTTCATGAAAATCCGTCCATAACTTTTTGAGTTATCTTGCTAACAAACAAACAAACAAACAAACAAATAGACAGACAAACCAACGCTGATGATCACATAACCTCCTTGGCTGAGGTAAAAAACGCAGAGCTGATACAGAACCATTAACATTATATAATCAACCAATAGAGAAAGTTTGTGAGTTCAAATATCTAGGATTGTGGTTTGATAGTGCATACATATGGAGAGTTCATGTTGAAAATCTGGAGACAAAGTGCAAAAAAGTCATTAATCTCATAAAAGCTGTAGCTGGACACAAATGGGGTGCAGATAAACAGGCATTAATTGACATTTACAGAGCACTAATGAGATTGACAATAGACTATGAATGCATGATTTATGGAGCAGCAGCAAAGATGACTATGGAAAAAATAAAATGCAGCATAGAGCACTTCGCCTGTGCATTGGAGCCATCAAAACAACACCAAACAATGCAGTTTTAATAGAAGCAGGAGAAATGGCAATTGATTTGAGAAGAGATAAACTCACATTATCAAACTGGGTCAAGCTGAAAGGAAGTGAGGAAGCAAATATTTCAAAAACAACACTACAAGACTGCTGGGAATATTCTAACTTCCAGGGACATGGGTTTGGGTGGACAATTGAAAGAAAAGCCAGAATGTATGGACTAGACACTATTGATATAGAATAAGAATAGACTTTATTTGTCATTATAACAAGTACAACGAAATTAAAATGCAAACCAGTCAGTGAATTAAAAGTAAAAAGAAGCTTAAAAAGATTATATGCATTACTAATTTTAAATATCACACACACTCAGTTTCACAGTTTCAAACCTCATGTTCTGCTAGAGTTCAGGGAGGTAATTGCGGTCAGATAAAAACTGTTTTTGAATCTGTTTGTCCTTGTTTTAATTGCTCTAAACCACCTTCCTGATGGTAGCAGTTGGAAGAGAGCGTGACCAGGATGAAAGGGGTCATTCGAGATTTTTTGTGCCTTTTTAAGGCAGCGGGCGTGGTGCAGATCTTCAAGGCTGAGGAGAGGGCAACCAACAATTTTTTGGGCTGTGTTGATGACAGTCTGAAGAGCTTTCTTCTGAGCTACCGTGCAGCTGCTGAACCAAATACAAATACAATAAGTTAAAATGCTCTCAATAGAGCAACAATAAAAAGACAACAGCAGTCTCTGACAGATGTTGTTTCCTCTCAACACCCTGAGGAAATGTAGTCTCTGCTGGGCTTTTTTCAGCAGCTCAGTTGTGTTCACCCCCCATGCCATGTCCTCCTGAATATGGACTCCTCTCCACACCCGTACCACTAATAGTCAAAGGTTGAATGTCTGTTTTATTTCTTCTGAAGTCTATGATGACCTCCTTTGTTTTTGTGACATTTAAAAGAAGGTTGTTGTCCCCACACCACTCTGTCAACTGCTGCACCTCACCCCTAAAACCGGTCTCATCTCCCCCGGAGATGAGCCCCACCACTGTGGTGTCGTCGGCAAACTTGATGATGCTGTTGCTGTGGTGTATGGGGGTGCAGTCATAGGTGTAAAGGCTGTACAGTAGGGGGCTCAGCACACAGCCTTGTGGGGAGCCGGTACTGAGACTAATGGTGGTGGACATGTGAGGTCCCACTTTAACCCTCTGGCTGCGATCTGAGAGGAAACTTTGGATCCAAGTACAAATGGAATATGGAAGTCCTAATACCCTGAGTTTGGACACCAGTCTGCCGGGGAGGATAGTGTTAAAGGCGGAGCTATAGTCCACAAATAGCATCTGCACATAGCTCTCCGGCTGCTCCAGGTGAAACAGGGCAGCGTGGAGGGCCGTGGCTACAGCATCCTTAGTGGATCTGTTGGTTCTATAAGCGAACTGGTGGGGGTCCAAACACTGTGGGAGAAGTGATATGATGTGGGCTCTGACTAGCTTCTCAAAACACTTCATCACCACTGGAGTCAGAGCCACTGGCTGGTAATCATTAAGACTGGTAACATTGTGTTTTTTGAGTATAGGAATTATGGTGGAGGATTTTAAACAGTGTGGGACAGTGGACTGTGACAGGGACCGGTTAAAAATCCTAGTAAAGATTCCAGTCAGCTGGTACGCACAGTCCTGCAGCACACGCCCAGAGACACTGTCAGGTCCAGTGGCCTTCCTCGGATTGACCGCTCCCAGAACTCTCCTCACCTCATACTCCTTGACAATGAGGCTTGGGCTACTGGGAGCTGTGGGCTCCGTTGTTGTTTCTATCTCTGGAGGCTCCACCTCAAAACGAGCAAAGAAAATATTCAGGTCCTCTGCCAGTGAGGGGCTCCCTGCAGCCGCTCTAGGGTTGGCTCTGAAATTAGTGAGCTGCTGCACTCCCTCCCAAACCTGTCTGCTGTTATTACTATCCAGGTGGTCCTCAATCCTCCTCCTGTATTCCCTCTTGGCCTTCCTGATGCCTCTTTTCAGGTTAGCCTGGGCTAAGCTATAATGAGCCGTGTCGCCTGACCTGAAGGCAGCTCTCCTCTCCCTCAACAGTTTCTGGACCTCCCGGGTCATCCAGGGCTTTCTGTTAGGATAAATCCTGATGTCTTTCTCAACTGTGACAGTGTCCATGCAGGTTTTAATATAACACAGCACACTATCCATAAATATGTCCAGGTCTGGGTGTTCAAAAATGTCCCAACTTGTCCTATTGAAGCAGTCCTGCAGCTGCTGAGTTGCACCATCGGGCCATGTTTTAACTGTTTTTGTAATAATAGGAGCAGTTTTCCTGAGCGGTACATATGCTGGGATTACACGCAGGGCCATGTGGTCAGACTGGCCCAGATGTGAAAGTGGGGTGACCCTAAAGCCCTGCTTGACGTTGGAATACAGTTTATCAAGTCTATTTGCTCCCCTAGTAGCACAATTAACATGCTGATGGAACTTGGGGAGCACTTTTTTCAAGTCCACATGATTAAAATCCCCTGCTACAATATGCACAGCCTCAGGATGTAAACTCTGCTGTTTGCTCAGACTGTCATAAATATCCGTTAGCCACGTTAGCACTAGCATCAGGTGAAATGTATACAGCGGTTACCATGACAACGGTGAATTCTCTCGTTAAATAGAAGGGTCTACATTTTACAGTCACATATTCCAAGTCTGAGGAGCAGTGACTGTCTACAATCGCCGTGTCTGTGGACCAGCTGTTGTTAATGTACATGCAGAGCCCACCTCCTCTGGTCTTCCCGGAGTCCCTCGTTCTGTCATGCCGCTATACGGTATAGCCTGCTAGCTCGATAGCATTGTCCGGGATGGATGGTTGAAGCCAAGTCTCAGTGATCAGCAGAATGCAGCTATCCCTTATCGGTTTCGTTGTTATCTGCAGCCTCAGCTCATCCATCTTGGTCAAGAGTGCTCTGACGTTTGAGATGAAGAGACTCGGTAGCGGTGGTCTGTGTGGCTGCCGCCGTAGTCTAGCTAGTGCCCCGGCCCGGCATCCTCGCTTCTGTCTCCTCTCTCTCCGCCGCCACCAGCGCTTCCTCTCTGGGATGGTAATCCACGGAGCGCCCGGTCCCCTCGCTATAAACGCCGGTATGTCATGCAATCGAACAAACTCGGCTGTAACATTCTGCTTGAATGAAACTCCATTCGTAAGGAGCTCATGCCGGCTGTAGTTGTTTTTAGCCCATGAGGGTGTACACTGATCCAATAGAAACACGCATACAAACACACACCAACTGAGAGAGCATACAGCCGCTGCAACTGTGTGCGCCGCCATAGCTAACACCAGTCCAGTGAGTAATGTTCCCCCTTGGCTGTTTCCGGGAAAAGAAGTAGACATTAGTCCGCTGAGGAAAAGAAACAATTACTATAACTATTTACAGCGCTATACTGACGGTTCAAAGAACAAAGAGGACTCTGTTGGAGTTGGAGTATACATTCCAGACTTTAAAGTGACCATCTCAGAAAGACTCTCCAACAATACATCCGTGTTTACAGCAGAGATGGTGGCAATAATTATTGGTTTGCAGTGGGTGGAGGAGGTCAGATCGGACCAGGTGGTGGTGTGCACAGATTCACTTGCAGCTTTAAAAACCATACAGACACTAAAATCTACAAGGGAAGAGTTGGTGATTGAGCTATATCACAGTTTATTTAGGGTACACGGGGTGGTGAAGTTCAGTTTTGTTGGGTTCCTGCACATGAAGGGTTGAAAGGGAATGACTATGCCGACAAATTAACAAAAAGTGCACTTGGGAAAAAAATAACTATACCATTGTCTCTTGGAAAAGGTGACGGGAAAGCAGTAATCAAAAAAAAAAAAAAAAAGGAATTGAGCTATGGTAAAAAAGATGGGATGAAGATCATAAAGGTAGATCATATTTCAAAAGACAAAAATCTACTGCACTAAAAAATTATAAAACAAAAACAGGAAGGAAGACATTATGGCAAGACTCAGACTGGATCATACAGGTTTAAACAGCACTTTATTCACCATGGGGAAAAGCAAAAGTGACAAATGTTGAGAATGTGGAGTAAAAGAAAATGTCGAGCACATCTTATTACACTGTCACAAGTATGGAAATGAAAGATAGAGAATGAAAAATGAAGTTCAAGAGGCCGGTAGGGAATGGGATTTAACTGGCATTCTGGGAACAGATGGAAATGGAGAGGCACCAAGAATCACGAGAAGGGCTCTTTCCTCTTTTTTAAATAACACAGGATTAAGTCAAAGAATTTAGGGGTTGGGCTCAGATGACATAATGTTACACACTCTTGTACAATAGGTTGCAGTATGCACCTTTCAGTTGTTTGCTAGCCACCAGTAACCGAGAGAAGAAGAAGAAGAAGACCGTTATCAAGTGCTGAGGAATCAGCGGATAGTTTTTTCATACATAAGGAGTTGTTCAGAACTCCATATAAGAACCCTTTCTACAAAGCTATTGAGTGATGATGGTCAAGTCAGTGGCGGTAATGCACCTGTAACCTGGTTGCCAACCGCCAATCAAAATCTAAAAGAAGAAGAAGAAGAAGAAGGAGTTCTCCCTACAACACAAGGCGACTTCAAGGAGAAGGACCTCTACAAGCAGCAGTGGAGAAGAGTCCAGAGTCTGGCCAACTCCTTCTGGCATTGTTGGCGGAAGGAATATCACTTGACTTTGCAATGTTGTCGCAAGTGGTATTCCACAAGACCCAACCTACAACAGGGGGACGTCATCCTTCTGAAAGATTCTTTGGCAAAGAGAAACCAATGGCCTATGGGCATCATTGAAAAGGTTTACTCTAGTAATGACAGACTTGTTAGGAAAGTAGAAGTTAAAAGTGATTAAATATGGTACTCCTAGAGTTCACTACTGAATTGGCGCGCATGCGATGGTGCCCGTTAACGTCTCGTCAAGGAGTTATCTTGTCCGCTTTTGTTTGTTTTTATTGATTTCGTTTTTAATTTTTTATCTCTTTTTGCTGGTAGTTTTTACTTGGTGTTAGCCTTGTATTGGTCTAGCAGAAAAGCCCAATCGGACGCGCGGGTGGGTCGGACCCCCAGCTGGGCTGTTTTACCTAGCTAGGCTAACCTGTTTTTAAGCCTTTTCAGCTGTTTTTAGGTGTTTTTGGCTGGCTGGCTATCCATCTATCACCTGGAACGTCATGGCTCCATCCCCAATGTGTGTCAGCTGCGTTCCCTCCGTAGGAAGGTTTCTAAGTTGGAAGTGAGACTCTCCAACCTCTATAAGATTCGGGAGACTGAAGACCACCTTGACACCATAATTCTCGGGCGAACAACGGCCCCGGCAACCAACTCACAGCTGGCAGAGACAGCTACTTATCTGGGTAAATTCAGCGCATCTCCGTCGACTTCCACCACGGACTTCCACCAGACGTCCACCAGACTTCCACCACGGTTTCTTCAGACGTCCAGGACCACAGCAATAGACACTGACTTCAACTCGGGCCTAAATCCAAAGCCCCGGTTGGTTCTTCTCATCCTCAATGCGCGTCCTGGACCTTGGTTGGACCAGCTAGCAATCGTCGTCAATAGACCAGACAGGGCCGCGCCTCTTCTCTTCCCTTGCTTTTGGAAAATAGATTTGTCATCCTTTCTCTGGAGGATTTTCCCCACCCGGACGCTGGCCGTCCGCCCGTGGCTGCCTCTCCTCCTCCTCCCTCTCCTTCAGTGGCAGCGCAAACCTGCAAACCCCAGATTAAGACTACTTTAGGTGTGCCAAATTACACACCAGCTCCAAAAAGAAGAGAGCACATCACCCAGCCATCACAACAACATCGACAAAATTATTCACCACTTCAGAAACCACCGACAAAGCCCCCCCAGACGATGCTGGTAATTGGTGACTCGATTATGAAGGAACGTCAGAAGCAGGTACTGTGTGACTAAATTTTTTCCTGGGGCTAGAGTGTCTGACATTGAGGCTCTTACCCCTGACCTATTAAATGAATTCCCCCACGCTAAAACTGTCATAGTACATGTTGGACGCAACATGTACAACAGCATCCCAGATGAAGCGTCGGAGATCTTAAAGAGTGACTTCAGGAGCCTTCTGTCCACTCTTAAGAACTGTGGCAGACGTGCGTTTTTCTCTGGGCCTTTGGCACCTTTCAGACGAGGCTGCAATTATTTTAGCAGAACTCTCATTCTTAATACTTTGTTGCGTTCTACATGTCATTCTTTTAACATTGGTTTTGTTGACAATTTCAACCTGTTTTGGAACCGCCCATCACTTATGAGGCCTGATGGCATCCATCCAAATAGATTTGGTGCATGTGTTTTAAGGGACAATCTGTTCTATTCCATTCAGCATTTTTTAATGCAGTGACTGGGATTTGGTGCGTTAACTCACTCCGAAGTTCCTGGGTCTGCCAACCAGCCCTTTTTTGTTTCCACTTCTCATATTAATCCCATTAATCCTCACTGTTTGGATCAATCTTCGATTTATAACCCTACAGAGATTGTGCCTGTCTCCCGTTACCCAAAATACTATAACCCAAGACAAATACAACACAACTTGATAAATACACGTCTTTCTGCAGCTCCTCCTCATCCACCCCCCCAACTTTGCCCCTGTCTTCTCCCTTAGAGAACCTTTGTCTACTCCCCCCAAAGTTAATAAAAATATAATGCATTAAACATACCAAAGTGATTAAACAAAATGTTGGTAAAACTCAAATCAAACCTCAAGTCTCTAAATTTAACAATTTGGCCTCTGTTCCTCCTCATAATTTAAAAATTAAATGTGGTTATTAAATATTAGGTCTCTAACCTAATAATGGCATTGGTTTGCTTGCTACCGGATAACCATGAAAACCGGTACTACCGGTCTCATGGGTCGGGCCGTTGGCGACTCAACCAGCAACCCCGCCCTTTCAAGGGTGTGGAGAGTGAAACTGGGCATCCTGGCAGAACTAAAAACAATATCTGTCACAGGTCTGTGATGGATCACCCCCAGTTACACGGGGTGAGACTGGACATCCTGGCAGATAAGCACATCTGTCACAAGGTCTGTGGTGGACTTTTGCCAGTCGGTGCATTGTGACATGCACAACACAAAGAGCAGAGATAAACAAACCTATCATCTGGTCAGTCACTGCAACAGATACTGATGTCAGTTTGTCTTGGCCTGTCCTTGCTACTGATAATACCTCTATCTGCTAAGAATGTGCTGCTAGTCCAGCAAAAGCTAGCAGTACTCAAATACTTTGCAAGCAGTTTCATGACTGTCCGGACGGCGTGTCTCCCTCCACCCTGAGACACTGTGCGAAAGAGCTGACTCCTGTCTTCACAGACATTTTTAACACCTGCCTGAAGTTATGCCACGTGCCGACCTGCCTCAAAACCTCCACAATCATCCCTGTCCCCAAGAAACCACGGATCACTGGACTTAAAGACTACAGACCTGTAGCGCTCACCTCTGTAGTCATGAAGTCCTTTGAGCGCCTGGTCCTGCCCCACCTCAAGTCCATCACCACTCCCCTCATGGACCCGCTGCAGTTTGCCTACCGAGCCAACAGGTCTGTGGACGACGCAGTCAACCTGGCCCTCCACTCCATCCTGCAGCACCTGGACTCCCCGGGAACCTACGCCAGGATCCTGTTTGTGGACTTCAGCTCTGCATTCAACACCATCCGCCCCGCTCTGCTCCGGGACAAGCTGTCCCTGCTCAACGTGCCTGACTCCCTCTGCAGGTGGATCACGACTTCCTGACGGACTGGAGGCAGCATGTGCGGCTGGGAAAGACTGTCTCAGACTCTGTTAGCATCAGCACCGGATCACCCCAGGGCTGTGTACTTTCCCCCCTTCTCTTCTCCCTTTATACCAACTCCTGCACCTCCAGCCACCAGTCTGTCAAGCTGATCAAGTTTGCGGACGACACCACCCTCATCGGGCTCATCTCCAACGGCAACGAGTCAGTCTACAGGAGAGAGGTGGCCCAGCTGGCGTCCTGGTGCAGCCACAACAACCTGCAGCTGAACACTCTGAAGACATTGGAGATGATTGTGGACTTCAGGAAAGTCACAACCCCTCTGCCCCCCCTCACCCTCACAGCTCTCCCATCACCACTGCAGATTCCTTCCGCTTCCTGGGCACCACCATCACCCGGGACATCAAGTGGGAACCGACCATCAGCTCCCTCATCAAAAAGGCCCAGCAGAGGATGTTCTTCCTGCGTCAGCTGAGGAAGCTCAAGCTACCCACCAAGATGTTGGTGCAGTTCTACACGGCCATCATCGAGTCCATCCTCACCACCTCCATAACCGTGTGGTACGCAGGAGCCACTGCCAGGGACAGACTAAGGCTGCAGCGCGTCGTGCGCGCTGCTGAGAAGGTGATCGGCCGCAAGCTCCCATCCCTCCAGGACCTGTACATCTCCAGGACCCGAAGGCGTGCAGGCCGGATCATAGCCGATCCTTCACACCCTGGTCACGTACTGTTTGCCCCCCTCCCCTCAGGTAGAAGACTTCGGTCCATTCAGACTAAAACCTCCCGTCATATGAACAGCTTCTTCCCCTCTGCCATCAGACTGCTGAACACTAAGTGACTTATTGACTCTCGTGCACTATGTACAGCAGCTCAACCAGACTCATGTCAATCATCACTGTTTTCTTTTTGCATTACCGACTGCACTATGTGGTTCTCCACAATATCTGCTGCTCGCTAATATATTTAAAAATTGCTTTGACTAGTATTACTCATTCATATTCTACATTTTATTGCATGTATAGTTTTTTTATCTCTATCTTTTATTTTTATCATGTTTAAAGTTGCAGCATTGCACCGAGACAAATTCCTAGTTTGTGTACTACATGAACAATGGCAATAAATCTGATTCTGATTCTGATGAAATGGTCAGTCAGAAAGCAACTCATACCAGCTCGGACGTCGCCCGGGTTTGCAGGGTCGGGAGTTCCTGGTGGCGGAGGGCGGGGGATGGAGCTGCTTGGAGGAATCTGATCGGACCGTAAGTGAGACAGTCATTGTCGCCTGCGACAGACTGTTATGATGATGATGATGATGATGATGTCTCTAACTCTCAAGTCTCAACTAGTTCATGATCTATTAATTGATCATCAGATCGATTTAATATCCCTCACAGAGACTTGGCTAGGGCAAGATGATTATGTTGGTTTGAATGAATCAACTCCCTCTGGTTATCTAAAATAATAATAATAATAATAATAATAATAATAATAATAATAATAATCATAATCCCAGAAGTTCTGGTCGTGGAGGTGGAGTAGCAGCAATTTTCCATTCTAAATTACTAGTTAATGTAAAGCAAAAATCATGTTTTAATTCCTTTGAGGGCCTGGCCCTCAGTGTGGGGCATGTTGGCTATCTTGGCTTGAACCCAATTTTCTTTGCCATAGTTTACCATCCTCCCTCGGCCTACTCAGAGTTTTTATCCGAATTTGTTGAATTTTTAGCTGATTTAGTGCTGAAATCAGAATAATTATTGTAGGGAATTTTAATATACATGTTGATGTACATAGTGACTGTCTTAATAAGGCATTCAATTCAATTTTAGACTCAATAGGATTTTCTCAGAAAGTAGAAAATTCTACCCATTATCTCCACCACACACTGGACCTTGTTCTGACTTATGGTATAGAAAGAGAAAATCTGGTACCGTCTCCTCATAATCCTGTACTGTCAGACCATTGTCTGTTAACCTTTGATTTCACTATTTCTGCTTATTTGACTCCTAAAGAAAAATATTACTACAGCAGATGTCTTTCAGATGACGTTGTTACCAAATTTTTGCAGATTGTCTCCTCTATACCATGGGTCAACACAATGGAAATAAAAGATGGAGAGCATGCTCCTCCCATAATTGATAGCATGGTAGATAGTGTTACAGCCTCTCTGCATCAGACTCTAGATTTGTTGGCACCTTTAAAAAAGAAAAAAGTCTAACCAGAGATTTCTAACCCCTTGGTTTAACACAGAAACTCGTAGCTTAAAACAGAAGACTCGTCAATTAGAAAGAAAATGGCGTTCTACTAATTTAGATGAATTGTGGAGAGTGCAAATAACAGAGGCAGACTTATTTATATAAAAAGCATGTATCATACACCAGGGTCTCTCCTTTTACTGTATATCAACCGCCCATCTCACATCTGCATGACATCTTGCATCACAATGCATTCAACCCTTCTCCCCCCACTACGTCTTCCTGCTACCTCACCATAATCTCTCATCTCCTATTGTCCTTCTCTGTTTATGCTCTGCATCCAGTCTGAGATGATTAACCCAGCTTCTACACCCCCCCCCCCCTCCCAGAATCTCAGACCGAGTTTCAGTCCTCACGTCCTTTTGGCTTCAGTCTCCTCCCGTATCTGCTGTAACGGGGGTTTTCCGCCTCCGCGGCACTGCTGTGCCGATGGGGGGCTCCTGGGGGTGTGTCTGTCTGCGGGTGGGCAATGGCGAGGGGGGGGGGACCTTCGACTTGCCTGTGTGGCTGCTCTGATGAATCGTTTACCTGGGGAGTTCTCAGTGGGGGCCTTCCACGCCGAGGGGCCCGAGCCAACATCACTTGCTCGTCCGCCACCACAAAGGCGGGCTTAAGTCTGTCTATACATATTTTCTCCATACGACCCCCCAAGTCTAACAAAAAATGTTTGTCCCGTTTCCAGCACTATGAACGGGCCATTGTAGGGTGGGCACAATGGGGGGTGGTGGGCATCGTGCCTGACAAACACGAACGCAGCGTTCTTCAAAGCTTTTGGCACAAAAGCGCATGGAAAACAGTGGTGGGCCAGCAGCGTGCCTGTGTCTGCGCTATGCTGCAAACGCTGAGATGGACAATTGTCCGGCGTGGGATTATCTGCAAAAATTCCCCAGGGAGCCGCAGTGGCTGAGAAAAAACAAGCTCCGCCGGGGAAGCCTCCAAATCCTCTTTTGGTGCAGAATAAATAAACCCCAATAAAACTCACGGCAACCGGTCTACCCAATTTGCACCCATCAGCGAAGCCCTGAGCGCTGCTTTCAGTGACCTATGAAAACGCTCGCATAACCCATTGGCCTGTGGGTTGTACACGGTTGTGCGATGAATTGCAATACCCAGGCTACGGGCCATCGCGGACCAGAGGTCAGAAACAAACAGTGGGCCCCTATCGGACGTGATGACCGATGGGATGCCAAAACGTGCCACCCATGTTGTCAAAAAAGCGCGCGCCACGTCCGCGGACGTGGTTGCTGCCAGTGGGACTGCTTCTGGCCAGCGTGTGGTGCGGTCCACCACTGTCAGAAGGTGTGTGCACCCCTGCGATTGCGGGAGGGGGCCCATGAGGTCCACGTGAACATGGTCGAACCTCTTTGCGGTATACAAAATGGCTCCAAAGGGGCCTTCGTGTGTCTGTGTACTTTGGCTCGTTGGCACGCTACGCAGGCTGCTGCCCACTCTTTCACTTGTTTGTGCAGGCCTGGCCATACGAACTTCGCTGCCACCATTTTGACTGACATGCGCACTCCTGGGTGCGCCAGAGCGTAAACTGACTCAAACACTCGGCAGCGCCAAGCAACTGGGACCATCAGGCGCGGGCGTCCCATGGAGACGTCGCAGACTGGGGGGGCTGCCGTCTTGCAGTACCCTGCTCTCCAGCCTTAACCCTGTTGGTCCAGATTGGACTGCGCACATGTCCGCATCGCCAATCTGCTCTGCGGCCATGGCTGCATAATCTATCCCCACGCAGACCGGGGCCACTACTGTGCGCGAGAGGCAGTCCGCCACCACATTCAGTTTACCCGACACGTGCTGAATATCGGTCGTAAACTCCGAGATCATGGCCAGCTGTCTCTGCTGCCGGCCCGACCATGGTTCTGAAACCTTGGCCATCATGAACGTTAGCGGCTTGTGGTCCACGAACACGGTGAAGCTGCGCCCTTCCAGCCAGAACTGGAAATGGTGTATGGCCAGGTGGAGAGCCAGCAACTCTCTGTCGAACGCGCTGTATTTACGCTCACTGTCGTGCAAAGCCCTGCTGAAAAAAGCGAGCGGCTGCCAAGAACCTGCGACACGTTGCTCCACAACGGCCCCTATGGCCACATCCGAGGCATCGGTAGTGAGCGCTATCCGGGCCGCCAGGTCCGGGTACGCCAACAGTGTGGTGTTTGCCAGGGCTGTTTTAACCTCAGAGAACACCTGCTCTCGCTCCGTAGTCCATTCGACTCTGTCCGCCGGTTTCCGTTTCTTGAGCACGGCATACAATGACTGCATGAACTGAGCTGCGAGGGGGAGGAACCGGTTATGAAAGTTAACCATACCCAAAAACTCTTGCAGCGCCCTGACCGTCTGAGGCCAGGGAAAATTTGCCAAGGCGCGCACCTTGTCGGGCAAGGGCATCGCTCCCTCCGGTGAGACGCGGTACCCCAAAAAGTCAATCCCCGTCACGCCGAACTGGCATTTCGCCAGGTTGATTATTAACCCGTGCTCCTCCAACCTCCGGAAAACCATCCTGAGGTGGGTTATGTGTTCGTCCTTGGACGCACTGGCCACCAGGATATCATCCAGGTAGACAAACACAAACGGCAGATCGCGCAACACCACATCCATCATACGTTGGAATGTCTGTGCCGCGCCTTTTAATCCGAAGGGCATGCGTAAAAACTCAAACAAGCCAAACGGAGTTATTACCGCTGTTTTGGGTATGTCCTCCACGCGCACTGGGACCTGGTGGTAACCACGGACCAGGTCTATTTTAGAAAAAATGCGTGCCCTTGCGAGGTGAACGGAAAAATCCTGAATATGGGGAATCAGGTAGCGGTCGTGCGCTGTGGCATTTTTCAACCTGCGGAAATATCCGCACGGTCGCCACGATCCCTCAGCCTTAGGGACCATGTGTAGCAGGGATGCCCATGGGCTGTTTGAGTGCCTGATGATTCCCAACCTTTCCAAGTTGGCAAACTCCTCGCGCGCTATGGCCAGTTTAGCTGCGTCCAGGCACCGAGGTCATGCGAAAATGGGCAGCCCAGTGGTGGTAATAAAGTGTTCCACCCCGTGTTTAGTGCTGGCCGCTGGAAACGTCGGGACCGTGAGTGCTGGGAACTGAGTGAGCAGTGTGTGGAACTTACCGCCTGGAGCTGTGACGTTGGCTTGTGTTATTGGCCCGGCCCCTCGAGCTGTACAGGGGAGAGAATCAAAAGACATTGCATTAACCAGGTGCCTGTTAGCAACATCGACTAGCAACCCGTGTGCGCACAGAAAATCAGCTCCCAGGACAGGGAAACTCAATGCCGCTATGACAAAAGTCCACTTGTACATACGGCCGTGTAGGGATAAAGTCAGTGTTCTCTCACCAAAAGTCTTAATGTCCGAGTCATTTACGGCCACCAGCTGGGGGCCGCTAGCTCCCGCTAGCCAGTCGGCGTAGGGCGGCAGGATGAGGCTCTTTTGGGAGCCGGTGTCTATGAGGAACCGTCTCCCCGAGGAACCATTTCCCCGAACACGAGTCTGTCACAAAGAGCAACTTGTTCTCTTCACCGGCGGTCGCAGCTGCTACTGACTGCCGGCCTTGGCGTTTCCCGAACGCTTGAATTGGCACGGTGGCACACATCTGCGTGCGTTCTCTCCAAAGTGGCGGTGGTAGAAGCAGAGCGTGTCTCTCTGGCACTTCCTGGCCCCCGCTGCCGCTACCGTCGCTGGCTCCTCGCCGGGTTCCGACACCGTCGCGTTCACTGTGAGGGCTCTGGTGGTGAGGATGATCCAATCTGTCTACTGGGCTAGCGCCCAGTAGTCATGCACAGCCAGCAATGGCGAATTGGCAAGAACCGCTCTTGCCTCTGTTGTGAGGTTCCGGAGGAAAAGGTGGCAAACAGAAAATGCCCGTCGTCCGTGCCCATCAACGCCAACACCTTCTCCATCAGTTCGACCGCCGACCCATCTCCTAACTCGGAGCGCCTCAGGAGCCTCTCTGCTCTCTCACAGTCCGAGAACGTGTAGCACCGGGTCAGCGCGGCCTTGAGAGCCCCGTATTTGTCGTGGGCTGGAGGCTGTTGGAGTAGGCTCGCTACTTGCTGAGATGTGGGAGCGTCCAGCACTGCGACCACATAGTAATATCTGGTGTCATCTGCCATTATTCCCCGGAGGGCGAACTGGGTCTCGGTGTGGTGGAACCAAGACTGCGGGTCGTGCAGCCAAAAGTCCGGTAGTTTGACCGAAACAGCACACGCATTGCTGGGGGTTCCCGTCCAGGTCGTCTCTGGGATGCTTGCCGCGTTGCTGGGGCTTCCCGTCCGGGCCGACTCCGGGGTTCTTGCCTCGTGTTCCATAATTCGTCAAGGGGTCACCAGTGTGGAGAGTGCAAATAACGGAGGCAGACTTATGCAGCAGACAACTTTATTCACTCTCACATCAGACATACACAGAAAAAACATGTATCAATACACCAGGGTCCCTCCATGACATCTCACATCACAATACATTCAACCCTTCTCCCCCCCACTACTTCTTCCTGCTACCTCACCATAATCTCTCTCATCTCAATACCTATTGTCCTTCTCGGTTTACCCTCTGCATCCAATCTGAGATGATTAACCCAACTTCTACAGAATTCTATTTAGCGTGGAGAAATCATCTCTTAATTTATAAAAAAAATCTCTTAGAAAAGCTAGAACAAGTTATTACTCTGCATTAATAGAAGAGAATAAGAATAACCCCAGGTTTCTTTTCAACACTATAGCCAGGCTAACAAAGAGTCAGGACTCGATCAATCCTTGCATTCCCCTTGAGCTTTCTAGTCAGGACCTTTTGAACTTTTTCAATCATAAAATTTTATCTATTAGAGATAAAATCACCACCAGTGTGGCGGTATGAAATAATATTAGCAGAACAATGACTGATATCAATAGGCAGCCTCTCTTTGTCTAGCTCCTTCCTGCCAGTAATCTGCTTTTGATATGTGTGACTCAAATGCAGGTGTTCGTGACTTCCTGCTCTGTTCTGTGATGCTAATGTGCCTTTCTTTTGGGGTCATCAGTGTGGCGGTCAGATTCTTCCCACCGTAAACTTAAGTACATCAACTACTACAACTTCAATTGATATCTGTTTAGATAAGTTTACTCCAATTGACCTCTTAAAGTTGGATAAAATAGTCTCATCTAAGCCTTCATCTTGTCTTTTAGACCCTATTCCTACCAGGTTATTTAAAATAGTCTTCCCAATTATGGTAGCCGTATTCTTCATATAATTAATTCTTCTTTAACTTTGGGTTATGTACCGCAGGTTTTTAAAATTGCTGTAATTAAACCCTTACTCAAAAATCTAACGCGCGACCCTGAAGTTTTGGCTAACTATCAACCAATCTCTAATCTGCCTTTCATTTCAAAAATCTTAGAAAGAGTTCTTGCTGTGCAATTGTTTGACCACTTGCAGGGAAATGGTTTATTTGAAGAGTTTCAGTCTGGGTTCAGAGTTCATCACAGCACTGAAACAGCCTTAGTGAAGGTCACTAATGACCTCCTTATCGCATCTGATAATGGACTTGTTTCTGTACTTGTCCTTTTAGATCTTAGTGCAGCCTTTGATACTATCGATCATGACATTCTACTTGATAGATTAGAACACCATGTTGGACTAAATGGAACTTGGCTGCAGTGGTTTAGATCTTATTTGTCTGATAGACTTCAGTTTGTTCACATCAATGATGAGTTTTCTTCCAACTCTAAGCTCAGTCACGGAGTTCCACAGGGATCTGTGTTAGGCCCTACTCTTTTTAGTTTATATATGCTGTGGAAATGTGAAAATGACAAGGCAGAGTTTATCTCACAAGTCAGGTTTATTCACATCTTCCAACATCAGCAAAGCAGAAAGAGAAAGAACACAGAAATATTCGTCCTTTATATACCAGGACTCTCCCAGCTCACAGTCACATTGCATTTCAATCACAATCACATTGCATTTCAATCATAAGTAACAATGCATTTACTCTTTGATCCTATAACCTCCTTTCCATAGACTTCGGCACACCCGGAAATCCCCCAAGGCCATCTCTTGCATACCAAAGGCTAAACTTTCACATCCTCCTGTTATCTCCCAGGAGACTCAGTTCTTTGTTCTAATCTGAGATGTGAGGCCTAAAGTGATACATGTGTGTCCCACTGCGGCGGCATGAAATAAAATAAAGCGTTGTTGAAGATTTTAAGTAGAGTTTATTATCATACCGCCGTCACGGGCTCCGCTCCTGGCGCCGTGCATGCGCGCCGGGAGCGAGCCCAAACGGCTCTCAGAGAAGAGGGACACAAAGTCTGTGTCCAGCAGCAGCAGTTGCAGAAGTGGGAATGAGAGGATGTGTTACAGAACCTGCGCAGTATTTATACCAAACTCAAACAATACATCAAAGCAGATTCACAGCAGTTGGTCTGATCAAAGGGACTGCAGAACAGGCATGAGACATTTGCATTTGTAAGACCTACATAACAATAGGCAGATGCAGCCTCTGCTCCGGCTTGCAGGACAAAGAGGTTACAAGGCACATCTACATATTGATCTCAGTCTCTCGGTCACAGTAAGGACAGGACGCATGAACACTATAAATGAATGGCACATTACATCACAATACATGAATGGCACATTGCATCACGATACATGCATGGCACATTACATCTCAGTAGTGCAGCGGGAAAAACCAAGGAGTGCGAGCTGACTGTCTCGGTGTTCTGTCTCTGTGTTGTGGGGGGGTTGAATCAAACCGCTACACCACAATGCTTCTGTTAGGCAATATCATCAGAAAGCACTGTATACATTTTCATTGTTATGCAGACACACAATTATACCTGTCAATGAAGCCCGATGATTGTAATCAATTAGCCAAGTTAGATGCCTGTCTTAAGGAAATCAAAGCCTGGATGACTTGTAATTTTCTACTATTAAACCCAGATAAGACTGAAGTCATTCTTGTTGGTCCAAAAAACCTTAGAAATTCCTTTCCAAATCATACTCTTAATTTGTATGCTGCTACTCTCACTCTGAATAGTTCTGTGAGGAACCTTGGAGTCATTTTTGATCAAGATCTGTGCTTTAATTCACATATTCAATTTGTTTTTAAGACTGCCTTCTATCATCTGCGTAATATTGCCAAGATTAGGAGCATCTTGTCTCTGAATGATGCTGAGAAACTGATCGACGCCTTTGTCAGCTCTAGATTAGATTATTGTAACTCATTATTATCAGGTTGTCCTAAAATATCTTTAAAGGTGAACTGAAGTGAACGGCATTGAATGGCACTGGGTGATAGTACATACAATTATAAAGATAATTTATCATTGGCACCCCCTCCACCAATCCCGGAATCTTGGAGAAAATCGCGATTTTAAATTTCCCGCCCTGAAAAATCCTACGAATCCGCCGATTATCCGGAAGTGCAGCCGGAGTTCCACGTGACGTCACGAATGGGACACAGTCCTCATGTTTACCATTGCGAGCACGTCGACACTGGTTGTTTTTGGTGCATTTTGTCGTGATAGTCGACTACAAAACACTTCCAACACCTGGGAAGATCTGTTCAGTGGCCAAGGAAAGCTGTCATGGCGACGAAAGAAAAGAAAGGGGGAGGAAAAGCGACCGGGAAGCGATGCGTTTCTAGATATAGATATTATTTATAAATAGCACAGTCAAATGCAGAGGCCAGTTCTGTTCATGTGTATTGCCACTATAGTCTGTAGAAGTATTGTAATACATAGCCCATGGTCATGGAACCTGTCCTGAATACACGCGTTAACCCTACGCCACGGATGTGTCTATTCAATGCCAATTTTTTTGGGCTGCACGGTGGCGCAGTGGTTTAGCACTGTGGCAGCACAGTTTACCCTCGGCCGGGGGATCGCGGGGATCATGAGACCGTGGGCTCGATCCCAGCCCCCGACCAACAGTGAGCTGTGTGGAGTTTGCATGTTCTCCTCGTGTTGCGTGGGTTTACTCCGGGATTTCTCCGGTTTCCTCCCGCATACCAAAAACATGTAGGTTTAGCTCACGCACGCAGCAACCAGCAGCCTGTGGCTTGTCACCAGACTGCAAACCAAATCTACCTACGGGTACAAATAAGTGTGTACACGGCCAGGCTATTGTACAGTCCTAGCCCTATGTATAAATAATAAGTTGGAAAAATGCTGATGTTTTTTTTTTTTCTCCTTTCTTTTTTATTGTTAATTTTCCTTATCCTGACACCCCAAACATGCCAAAGTAGAGAAGTAAAGACTCACCATTCTGTATTCAATAAGCGACTCTCCTCCCCATCACTGCTGCGTTCTGACTCTGAGTCGGTGCCGGAATCCCCCGAAAATTCTGGATCGAATCTGTACGGTTCGATGCCTCCCTCACTCTCTTCCTGTTCACTTGACACTCCTGCATCCTCCTCTATCTCGTCACCGATCCTGAATGCCTCTTCACTCTGAAAACTCTGGTGTTCTTGACTGCTGGAACTGCTATCATCTGCCATTGTTGTTTTCGTCACGCAGCGTCGTCTGCACTACTTCAGGTTTGTTTGGCACTGCCAGCCAGAGGCAAAAGTTTATCGGCTTATAGCTTGGCCATCGCACGGCCTAAAAATTTCTTTTATGTGTTGAAAAATACAATAGGTAATAAGGAATTAATCTGCTATTCTACTTTTTGCGCAAAAAGGTGGTTTCAGTTCACCTTTAAAAAGTCTTCAGTTGATCCAAAAGGCTGCTACAAGAGTTTTAACTGGTTCTAGAAAGAGAGATCATATTGTGACGTTTGCGAGGTTCACACAAAGAAGAGGAGCAAGATGGTTGTGACGAACAGGCTTTATTTACACACCACCAACCCCAACTACTTCTGAGCACAGAGAGGAGGGAAGGTCATTCTCCCAGACCTCCGTTTCAATCATGGTTACACACACATGATACATCTTGCCCTAATCCTGCTAAACACTGCTGGGTCATTATAACACAGTTATAATGACCCAGCAGTATAACTCAGTAAATTTAACACACACACACACACACACACACACACACACACAGTGTAACGTTTCAACTGGCAAAGCATGCTGGGAAATCCCTGCCCCCCTTAACATGGCCCCAACGTTACACTGCCCTCCCCTGGACTGGTTTCTGTCCCCAGAAAATTCAAAGTCCACTTTCAGAAATCCAACGCGAGTCAGCCCGGTGCCAGGGCGGCACGCACGGGCCATCCAGTGTCCATCTGAGTCTCGGTTGGAGTATCTGGTTGGGGTAGGGTTCCGGTTTGGCCACCAGCGGGCGGATGGACACATCTGACAGCCTCTGTAGGACCACGCACAGTCCCTTCCCTGGCAGCGGGAGTCCCATGCCCGCTCCGGCCGACTCCCACCGCTGCCAGGTCTCCCAGGCGGCCGCGTCCATGCGTCCAGCCCTTGCCGCGCCTGGAAAATTGCCGGATCTTCGTCCTGCTCGCTCCGCTGCTGCGCGTTGCTGCTGCGCCGAGGGCCTCCGTGACGTCACCGAAAGGGGAAGCATCTGCGGGTGGCGGTAGGACTACGCACAGTTCCTCCCCTGGCAGCGGGAGTCCCAAGCCCGCTCCGGCCGACTCCCACCGCTGCCAGGTCTCCCAGGCGGCCGCTGGCTCGCGTCCAGCCTTGCCGTGCCTGGGAAATGGCCGCATCTTCGTCCTGCTCGCTCAGCTACTGCTGTGCTCCAAAGGCCTCTGTGACGTCACCGCCGGGGGAAGCATCTGCGGGAGGCGGCCTTTCCCCGTCCATGCCACCTCGCATTAATTTAATGTTGGCGAGGGGCCAGTTTGTCGTGTGCTGCGTGCGGGGCAGTACTGTGCGATGTACCCTGGCTCTGCGCGGCGAAAGCCCCCCTTCCTCGCGTCGCCGCCGCTGTCTCCTCCATGCACGCGCTGCCGTGGTCTGCCGTAGCTCCTCCTCCCACTCGCTCTCAGCATGGCGGTTTCTTCCGATGACCAGTTGTTCAGCGCGGCAGCCAACTCGACCTGGGCCAGGTAGTCATCCAACAGGTTCTTGCCGTTGTAGTGGGGAATCTTGGCCTGCTGCCGGATGGATGGGATGGTCACCTCCCGGTCGATCGCCGCTCCTAATTGCTCTGGAATCGCCAGCCCGTCCTGCCCTGAAAAGGGTGGGAAACGGGGCTGGTTTGCTCTGCTCGGCCCGCTCTGCCTTGAAAAAGGCAGAGCAGTCCCGTCGGGTCCGCTGCTCCGTCCATCGCAGCGAGCCACTCCGGGGGCCGGCGTCTCAGCTCTATGCTCTGTTCCCAGCCGAGCGATGAACTGCTCCGGCCGCTGGACCTCCGCCTGGATCCTCATCTTGCTCCATCCCACTTCTGACACCAGTGTGATGTATGCGGGATTCACACAAAGAAGAAGAGCAAGAAGGTTGTGACGAACAGGCTTTATTTACACACCACCAACCCCAACTACTTCTGAGCACAGAGAGGAGGGGAGGTCATTCTCCCAGACCTCCGTTTCAATCATGGTTACACACACATGATACATCTTGCAGGGATGGCAACAGGAAATTCTGATTTCAGCTGAAATCTAATTTGGTCGATTGACTTACGGGGGGGGCGGGGGGACGCAGCCCCCCTGAAGCTGGGAGGTTTTCAGTAAAACAGAAGTAATTTAGACTGAAAAAAATGATTAAAAAAAATGAAATACTAGACTTAGATAAATCATTAAATTTAATGAAAAGTTAACTTACTTTTTCTTCAATGTTGTCTCACTGTCTTTAGTCCAACATATTTAACAGTTCTATTAGAGTTTTTTACACTATTTACACTGGTCACCAAGTCACTTCCAATGTGAAACTTTCTTCCTTTTGGCAGCAAGCTGTGTCAGTCTCTGAACTTTGAACTTCATCTCCTTTTCTGGTTTCTTCAGAAACTGTCCGAGTGTTTCTGTTACCTCATTGAACTTTGAGCCAATTTTCACCTTTACTGTCACTTCGCTCCCCGAAGCTCCTGGGTTTTTATGATTTTTAAGTACCAGAACTGTGCTTACATGACATAAAACAAACAGCTGAATGCCACTTATTACTGTATAATATTGACTTATGTTCCAAGAAGATAGCATTCCTAAACTAGAAAAGCACTCAGAGTGCATCCCTCCGCCAAGGCTCTTTCCGTTTGTCATGGATCAACTCCAAAATGTAATGGGTTTGTGTGTAGGCCTATAGCCACTTGTGGTGAAAATTGCATCAAAGTCTGTCCATCAGTTTTGGAGTATTGTTGCTAACACACTGTGAGAAGATAAGCGCCTTGGCTGAGGTATGGATTCTCAGATCATCACCAAAATATAATGGGTTCCTCTCTAGCCCAAGAACCACCTCTGGTGAAAGTTTTATCCAAATCCATCCAGTAGTTTTTGTGTAATCCTGCTGCACAAATACAAAAAAGCCCTTGGTGGAGGTATGCACTCTCAGATCATCACCAAAATCTAATCATCTGTTCCCCGTGCCATTGCACACCTTTCCTGAAAATTTCATGAAAATCCGTCCATAACTTTTCCTTGCTAACAGACAGACAGACAAACCAACGCCGATGAAAACATAACCTCCTTGGCGGAGGTAAATATTCCAACAAGCATTATCCATCACATGCTTTAACACTTGATCAAATCAAAATCAGTTAATTTTATCTATTCCATAATAGAAATAAAATTCCAACATACCATTACTTTTTATAATTTCAGCATTCATTTCAGATCACCAGTTTCAATCTCCATTGAGTCTTGAGCAGCTCATTTTCCTCCCCCGCGCAGCCCAGCTCATACAGCCTTGTACGCTGCACTCAAACAGAAACCGGCGGACAGAGTCGACTGGACTCCTGAACGGGAGCAGGCGTTCTGAGGTTAAAACAGCGCTCATTACCCACGTCTCGGATATGGGCATAGCGGCCATCGTGGAGCAATGCGTTGCCGGTTCTTGGCAGCCGCTCACCTTTTTTTTAAGCAGGTCTTTGCACGACAGTGAGCGTAAATACAGCGTGTTTGACAGAGAGTTAATGGCTCTCTACCTGGCATACGCCACTTCCGGTTCTGGCTGAAAGGGCGCATCTTCACTGAGTTCGTGGACCACAAGCCGCTAACGTACTTAACGTACATATAATATAAAAATAAAGCGGAATTCGGTGAATTACAGGAAAAATCACATCCCTGAGAACAAGCCGAAATGAATTTTTGACAAAGCATACGAGCCATTTGATTGGTCCAATCGTTTGCAACTATCCAATCGCAGGGCTGTTTACAATACAGCAGTAGCTTGAGTACATCCGGGTTATCGCGAGACTTCGGGGAAGCGCCGAGCGCGTATGTTTTTTTTTTCCAAACTTTATTGAGAACAAGGTAAAGGTACAAAATTATGACATAGATGATGATAAAATCGTCGGAAATCCGCGGATCGGCGGAAAATTGCCATCCCTGATCTTGCCCTAATCCTGCTAAACACTGCTGGGTCATTATAACACAGTTATGACCCAGCAGTATAATAACTCAGTAATAACACATTTAATACACACACACACACACACACACACACACACACACACACACAGTAACGTTTCAACTGGCAAAGCATGCTGGGAAATCCCTGCCCCCCTTAACATGGCCCCGACGTTGCAATCTCTCTCCGGTTCTGGCCTCCCTTCATTGGCTTCCCATAGAGTTTAGAATTAAGTTTAAAATCCTTCTTCTCACTTACAAAGCTCTTAATAATCAGGCCCCCTTATATATAAAAGATCTGATATTACCCTATCATCCTAACAGAGCACTACACTCCCAAAATGCTGGATTACTTGTAATACCCAGAATCTCCAAAAGTACAATGGGAGGCAGAGCCTTCTGCTATCAAGCTCCTTCTCTGTGGAACCAGTTACCACTCTGGGTCTGGGAGTCAGACTCGATCTCTGTTTTTAAGAACAGGGTAAAGTCCTTCCTTTTCAATATAGCCTACGATTAGGGAGGGATCTTGTGTCTCTTAACCCTCCTTTTGTTTTGCTGTTAATAGATTCAGACTGCCGGGTGACCTCCAATAATGTACTTGGCTTCTCACCGTTCATGTTCTTTATGTCTGTTCTCTTCATTCTCTCTATCCCCTCACCCCCAGCCAGTCGCAGCAGATGATTGCCCCTCCATGAGCCTGGTTCTGCTAGAGGTTTCTTCCTGTTAAATGGGAGTTTTTCCTCTCCACCGTCACTATGTGCTTGCTCACAGGGGATCGTCTGATTGCTGGGTCTTTCTGCAATTGTGGGGTTTTCCCTGCATTTGGTAGTGCTATGACATGACTTTTGTTGTGATGTGGTGCTATATAAATAAAGCTGAATTGAATTGAATTTGAGACCAGTTACACATGTTGTTCTTCTATTATCTGACACTGTGCAAGTTTGTTTTAAGTGTGGCATCTTCTGATGTAAGGCGGGGAATGTTCTGGCTCCTTTAGAGCTATCCAGACAGTATTGTTGTGTTTGGGCACATTTTTGCAGCACTTAGACTTATTTTGTAAGAGTACTGCATTACTATGTTTTATTTTGAAAGCAAATCGGAAGTCCAGCGTTAGTCCCTTCCTGTCCAGCGCTATGAGAAACAAGGTCTCACAAAAGTGTCTACAGCTCTGTGTCATGAGCCAAGCACAGCCTGTATATTGGAAAACGTTGATCTTTTGTATGTTAACCCTAGATATAAGTGCTACGTTTATTTTGTTAGAAGTTCTGTGAGAAAACATCACTAAATTTGTTTACCTTGAGATTAGCATTTTAGCTAACGTTCACGTGCTAGCCCACTAGCATTAGCATGTTAGCTCTTTGAAAGATTTGTAAATCAATATGAAAAACCAATGTTGTATGATTTGTCTGTTACAGTTTTACTCCTTCCACACGATTCATCAGTAAAATTCATCTAAAGCACTACTGGTGTCGTCATTTGGAGGAGTTATCTATCAGCCTAGCTGCACACTGGGGAAGTAGTGAGGGCAGAACACAATCCAAGCTCATGAGTTTCTTCATTTACTTTATTCCCTTGTGTTGTCTTGCGGGTCAAAAGTGACCCACTACCATGTTTAGCTGAAGAAAAAATACCTTAAACTATCTTTTTCCAACTTGAAATTTTATGACTTTTCCTAAAGGGACCCCATCATTAGAAAAAGTGTTTTTGTTTATGTTTCCATGTGGGCTGTACACCACTAGGGTACAAAAATTGTCTTATGGGTCATTTTTGACCCGTGAATTATAAAAGCATTTAAACACCAGAAAAAGTTCAAAGGCCACACACAAACTCTCTCTAATACACAGACACACCTACACACACATACCCCCCACACACACACACATCAAAGAATCTGGATTGATGTACGAATTGAACTTGCATTTGACCTGCACCTGCACTTTTGATCTGCAGCTAACCCCTCACATCACACAAGCTCCCAAACAAAACAAAAAAACAATCTCAGACATAATAAAAACAAATTCAGTATAGAGGATATAAAGGTACCCTGAATCAAAGGACCCCAGTTGGCTCCTTGCTGAAGCCATGAGTAGACATTTCACTGTCCAACAGGTCCTGGATGAGATATTTTCAGGAGCTCAGGAGGAACAAGAGGATGAAGATGTATCTGAAGAGGAAGATGGGGAGGAATGCAATCCAGAGGATGATGCATCTTCAGATGAAGAAGAAGAGGAAATTCCTCAAGCTGACAGAGAGACATTTTTGTCAAAGAACAGCAAAATTGTATGGTCCTCATCAAATTCAGACAGCAAGCAGGGAAGAACAGCAGCACCAAACATCATAAGGATGACTCCAGGGCCAACAAGGTATTCAGCTGCCCATGCCCAGGACATTTCATCCATCTTTCTCCTGTTCATCACACCAGCCATCAAAACAATCATCCTGGAGAATACAAATTTGGAGGATTTCCGGAAATATGGCGAAAACTGGAAAAATATGGATGAGATTGACCTGTGTGGCTACATAGGGCTTTTGATATTAGCAGGTGTATATAGGTCCCGTGGCGAGGCTACATATAGTCTCTGGGATGCAGAGAGTGGAAGGGCAATTTTTCGTGCCACAATGCCGCTGAAAATCTTTCACACTTTCTCAAGAATGCTGAGATTTGACAACCGTGAGTCAAGACCAGCAAGGCGTGTGACGGACAAACTGGCAGCCATCAGAGAGGTCTGGGACAAGTGGGTTGAGCGTCTGCCATACTTCTACAACCCTGGGCCTGAAGTCACAGTAGATGAGCAGTTGGTTCCATTCAAAGGTAATTTTTTTTATTTTCATATATGCAATGTTGCTTACCTGAAATATTTATTTTATTGTGATGGAACATCCTTGATTCATGCAGTTTTCTGTGACACTCACACTCAGTGATTGTAATCTCTTTTTTTTTTTTTAATCAACATGTCGCTGTCCTTTCCGGCAGTATATGCCAAGCAAGCCAGCAAAATATGGCATCAAAATATGGGTGGCCTGTGATGCAAAATCCAGCTATGCATGGAATATGCAAGTGTACACAGGGAAGCTGCCGAGTGGAGCACCAGAGAAGAACCAGGGGATGCGGGTTGTGCTTGAATTGACAGATGGACTGAGGGGGAACAATGTCACATGTGACAGTTTTTTCACCTCCTATGAACTCGGCCAGCAGCTCCTGAAAAGGAAGATGACTATGGTTGGCACTGTTCGGAAGAATAAGCCTGAACTCCCCCCTGCACTCCCCGCAACAAGAGGCAGAACGGTCTTCTCATCAAAGTTTGCCTTCACTCCCACCACCACTCTTGTTTCTTATCTTCCAAAACGGAACAAGAATGTGGCCCTGCTGAGCACACTGCACAAGACAGCTGAAATCAGTGATCGTGAGGACAGGAAGCCAGCCATCATCCTCGACTATAACTGCAATAAAGGAGGCATGGACAACCTCGACAAGGTTATTGGAACATACAGCTGCAGAAGGATGACTGCACGCTGGCCCCTGGTCATCTTCCATAACATTATTGATGTGTCCTCATATAATGCCTTTGTGATATGGCAGGAGATCAACCCGACCTGGATGTCAGGGAAGAAAAACAACAGAAGGATGTTCCTTGAGCAGTTGGGAAAGGCTCTTGTCACCCCGTGCATTGAGAAAAGGGAGCGCCTGCTAAGCACAGAAGCCTCTGCAGCCATTGTGGAAGCTGTTCAGGGAGCTGAATCTTGTCCTGATCCACCTGAGGCTGCAGCTGGGTCAGTCAAAAGAAAAAGGTGCCAGTTCTGCCCCTGGAAGAAGGACTGCAAGACAAAAGCTGCGTGCTGCACATGTGAGAAATACATCTGCAAAGCCCATTCTCACGTTCGCACATACTGTCCTACATGTGCTAAATAGAGTTGATATTGAAAATTGTTCAAAACGTCAAGCAACATTTTGTTGTTTTGTTGTGTTATGAGAGAAGTATTTTTATAATTCATTTCCTACAAAATATAAAAGAATAAACTGTTGACAAAAAAGTTCCAGATTGTTGACTGTTTTTTTACCTTTCAATTTAATTAATTCAGAAGTAATTAACTTCATATTTATATAATACTATAATATAATTTTACTGTGTAAAAGAAAAGTGTTATGACAGTTGGTTTGTGGTAAAAAAAAAGGTGTAATAATGGTCTTTTTGTATTGTGTAACAAAAAACACATGATAAAAAATGAATTAAATTGAGTTGAATTGATAAATAACAGGTTGTTTCATCATGCAAAATAGATTTTGGATTTAAAATTCAATTAAGCTGCTTTATTTTGGGGCTTTCGTAGGGCGGGTCATTTTTGACCCGTAGGACAGGGAGAGTATACAGAATGTTAAGATCGCCCAAGGGTGTTAATATGATAAGAACAATGTAGAGAACAAGATTGGAAAATGTCTAAAAATTTAAAGGGAAAAAAACGATTTACATCTTTTTTTGACATATAACTCAACAATCAGAGCTTTTCTTACCCATTCTTAAACATCTTGTGAAAAGAGCTTTTGTAACAAAATAGAGAAAGTAAAGTCAGAAAATTCATGGAAAGTTAAACTCAGTTGCTACTGAATAGCTAAATTCAATACTCACATAAAATTCCAAACTCTTTGAAAGGGAAAAACTCAGGACGCATCGATCAATGTATCGGCTTAACATCAGTATCGGCAGATATTTACCTTGGTGACTGATTTTGGCTTTCACAAATATGATACTGGCAGTGGCGTCATTTTCTGCCCTGAATCAGACAACAGTAGACTTCAGCTGCACAAGTAGAAGGTGGAAAGTACCATTTCTTTGGTCTTTGGAATGACCTGGCTGGAGATTGAACCCACAACCTCCCAGCTGCAGGGCATTCTCAACCGCTACAATTTTAAGATAAGATAAGATAAGATAAGATAAGATAGGCCTTTATTAGTCCCACAACGGGGAAATTCCAGGATTGCAACAGCACAGGGATAGCAACACTCAGAGCAACAATCAGAAGGCAAGAAAAAAAACAAGCAAGCAAGAGCAGCTAATATACATATGTACATATTACTATAAAATATATATATACACACACACACACACACAGACACACAGTGCAGAGCATTGTAGCTGGATGGAATAAATATATGAATATATGAACACAGTGCAGAGCATTGTAGCTAGATGGAATAAATATGTAAATATATAAACACCCACAGTACGGAGCATTGCAGCTAGGTGGAATAATATGTAGATATATAAAAACACAGTGCGGAGCATTGTAGCTAGATGGAATAAATATATAGATATATAAATATAAACACACCCAGTGCTGAGCATTGTAGCTAGATGGAATAAATATATAGATATATAAATATAAACACACCCAGTGCAGAGCATTGTAGCTAGATGGAATAAATATGTAAATATATAAACACACACAGTGCGGAGCAATGTAGCTAGATGGAATAATATGTAGATATATAAAAACACAGTGCGGCGCATTGTAGCTAGATGGAATAAATATATAGATATATAAATATAAACACACCCAGTGCTGAGCATTGTAGCTAGATGGAATAAATATATAGATATATAAATATAAACACACCCAGTGCAGAGCATTGTAGCTAGATGGAATAAATATGTAAATATATAAACACACACAGTGCAGAGCATTGTTGCTAGGTGGGATGAAACAGCATAACCGTCTATTTAGTTATCCTACATGGTATGATTATGTGCCCATACATATTCTCACCCTCCATAGCGACCGGTATGTTCCTAGTTGTATGCCGGAGAGGACCATTGTGTAAGTCTATTGCATCTTTTGCATTAAAAAAAAACTATTAGTTTGTTACGTCTTTTTGCTATCTCTGCGAGCAGCCCTGCTTAGGTTGTACAGTCTGACAGCCGTTGGTAGGAAGGACCTACGAAACCTCTCGGTTGTGCACCTGGGATGATGTAGTCTGCTGCTAAATGAGCTCCTCAGTGCATCCAGTATGTCCTGCATAGAGTGGAACTCGGACTCCAGCAGAGATGACAGTTTAGCCACCGTCCTTCTCTCTCCTATCTCCTCCATCGGATCAAGGCGTTGCCCCAGGACAGAGCTAGCTTTCTTAATCAGTTTGTCCAGTCTCTTCCTATCGGCTGCAGTAATGCCACTGCCCCAGCAGACCACTCCAAAAGTGATGGCTGATGCCACCACCGTGTCATAGAATGACTTCAGCAGCGCCCCTTGTACACCAAAAGACCTGAGTCTCCTCAGCAGGAACAGCCTGCGCTGTCCCTTCTTGTAGAGTGCGTCAGTATTGTGTGACCAGTCTAGTTTATTGTTCAGATGAATACCCAGGTACTTGTAGGATGTCACCATCTCGATGTCTGTTCCCTGTATATTTACTGGTGCTGTGAGGGGCTGCCCATGCCTGCGGCAGTCCACCACCAGCTCCTTAGTTTTCCTCGCGTTGATCTGGAGGCAGTTCCGATGGCACCAGTCCACAAAGTCCTGGATAAGCCCTCTGTACTCAGCTTCATCTCCACTGGAGATGAGACCAACGATCGCAGAGTCATCAGAGAACTTCTGTAGATGGCAATGTGTTGTGTTGTGTGAGAAGTCCGCAGTATAAAGAGTGAACAGGAAGGGAGCCAGCACCGTTCCCTGGGGGGCCCCCGTGCTACTGATGATCGTGTCGGAAACACAGTCCCGGGTTCTCACAAACTGAGGCCGGTTCGTGAGGTAGTCCAGGATCCATGATGACAGGTCCTGGTCCACCCCTGCGCGCAGCAGCTTGTCCTTCAGGATCATCGGTTGGATGGTGTTGAAAGCACTGGAGAAGTCAAAGAACATGATCCTCACCATATTCCCGGGCTTCTCCAGGTGGGACAGAGAACGGTGAAGGAGGAAGATCACCGCATCCTCCACCCCAATGCCATGCTGGTAGGCGAACTGGAGTGGATCCATCGCTGGTTCCACCAGGGGGCGGAGATGAGCAAGGAGCAGTCTCTCCAGGGTCTTCATCAAGTGGGACGTCAAGGCCACCGGTCTGAAGCTGTTCAGGTCTTTGGGGTGGGAAGTTTTTGGTACAGGTACCACACAAGATGTTTTCCACAGCTGTGGTACCCTCCCCAGTTTCAGGCTCATGTTGAAGATATACGTCACAATCCCACACAGCTGGTCTGCACAGGAATTGAGGAGCTTTGCGCTGATGCCGTCCGGTCCCGACGCCTTCCTCGCCTTGATCTTCCTCAGCTCCGTCCTCACCTTTTAGCAGACTACAGCTGCAAATTTATAAAACATCAGAGACTGGACCATTTTAAATGACTGCAGTTCAGTTTTCCTTACAATACAAATTTCTTGGCCGATACCAAAACAATCAAAAATAATACATTGGCAAATCTATTATTTTTTTACATCAGCTGATACAGGAACAGTATCCTCCAAGACTATTAAAACGAGTTAGTTTACACTTCTGTTGAAGATGTTACTAAAAAAAAAAACCCAAAAAACATGTATTGTGATATTACTGTAAGTTGAGGTGGTTGTCTGACTTTCCTCAGGGAATGTGTCTATATGCCAGTTTATCATCACTGTAAGACAAAAGAGATGTAAATAGGTGGGGAAAATATGTGCATTATCAATATCGTATCACCAGTCAGTAAAGCTTTTCAAAATATGCATATTGGTTATGGTGAATAAAATAAATATTATATCATGCATCCCTAGGCTAAACCGCTGGCTTTGAAGTTTTGACACTGTGAGCACGAACGCTGTTACGTGTTAAAACTGTGTTTGGGAAGACGACCAGTCTCAGAGTGTGACATGAAATAAATTCATATGACCATCAGAGACTTTTAATCAGAAATGTACTTTTGACTTGTATGAATTTCTGGTCTTTTTTATAATAATTTTGGTTTAAATAATTATTGATTTCAATCATTATTTTACAACAAAAAATTCATGAGATTTCAAACATTTCATGTGAGACTGCAAATGATAACACTATTTAAAACCTTTTCCACATTTATTATAAAGAAGTGGCCTCTCATTTGTGAGTGTTCTAATGTGATTTTTCTTTTTCCACAGGTTTTACAAGAAAAAGGCTTCTCACTTGAATAATTCTTCATGTGACATTTCAAGTGACTACAGTCACTGAAATTTTCTCACCGTTTCACAAGGTAAAAGGCTTCTCACCTGTGTGAATTTTCATGTCTATTTTTAAATTATTTTTCTGGCTGAAACATTTTCCACGTTTTACAAGAAAACAGCTTCTGCAATACTGTACCTTTGCTGCTGCAATCCTGTAATTTCCCCATTGTGGGAGTAATAAAGGTTTATCTTATCTTATACAACAGCTAGTTCCGACCAAGCAATTTGATTGGACAATAGGGATTCCAGGAGTTACTAAAATCTACAATAACTGCACTCAACGTTTTACTGGATATGCATCACCCTGCTTCAAAGGTGTTCATGTAACTTAACTACACTAATTTACTGTCAACTAACTCTCAGTGGCAACTGCAATACTGTGTTAAACACCTTAATTTCCACAGTGAGATGCTGTTTGAAAAGATTTCTTAAATGACCTGGAAGTTCCACCCTTTTGAAAAAAAAAAAAAAAAAAAAGCTTTATTCAGTTTACAGTTTTTTTTTGTGGAAACATCATGAAGCTATTTCACGTCTGTTTAAAAATATAGGCAGTGATAGAGTTTTTTTTTTTTGTTACTTATTTGTACCCGTAGGTAGACTTGGTTTGCAGTCTGGTGACAAGCCACCGGCTGCTGGTCGCTGCGTGCGCGAGCGCCCTAAACCTACATGTTTTTGGTGTGCGGGAGGAAACCGGAGAAATCCCGGAGTAAACCCGCGCAACACGGGGAGAACATGCAAACTCCACACAGCTCACTGTTGGTCGGGGGCTGGGATCGAACCCACGATCTCATGATCCCCGCGGTCCCCCGGCCGAGGGTAAAACTGTGCTGCCACAGTGCTAAACCACTGCGCCACCGTGCAGCCACCACTGTGCCACCGTGCAGTGGTGGCGAGTTGGATTTATTGACTCAATTAACAAACCACAATACCTTTGTGGTGATGGACTCTTTGCTTCATCTGAAAATGCGAAGAAAAGCGAGCAAAGTATGCTCAATCACAAGCATGCTAACTACTAGCAGAAACTTGAGCACACTTGAGGACGTGATGTACCATAAACAGTAACTGCGGGTGTCATACTGATCACACCCGCAGTTACTACATTGACTGATACCACATTCCCTGTTGTGTAATATTGTTTCATTATCTTCTCATTGTTTTATTTATTTGCATCTCATTTCCTTACAAGTGCAATGGGCCCCAACCAGGGGTCTATGATTACACTTTAAATCAAAAAGCTTTGTATCCAAGGGCTCTCTTTAAGATAGAGACTGTTCCTCTGATTGCTGAGATCTGTATTTCACAGATGCTAGGGCAGCCGGGTATTGCTTGTAGATATTTTTTCAAGTTCTTCTTAACCATCCCAGTTGCTCCCACCACCACAGGTATAATATCTGCATCCTGCAGATTCCAGGTGCTCCTTAGGTCGTTTTTGAGGTCTTGATATTTTGTTATTTTTTCTCTTTCTGCTCTGTTGAGGCCGTAGTCGTTTGGTATAGTTACATCGATTAATTGGGCAGTTTTGCCCTTTTTGTTCAAGATAACTATGTCCGGTTTTATTGCTCCTCCTTCAATGCGTCTTCCAGTTGGGATTTCCTTGTCATAAAAGATGGTAATATCTCCGTTGGAGCCAACTGGCTCTGGATCGTGCTCCCATACTGGTCCTTTTACTTCTATTTTGAATTCTTTGCATATTTTCCAGTGTATATAACGGCAGATCTTGTTGTGGCGAGCAGTGTAGTGTCCATCGGCCATGAGGACCTGGCAGCCGGAGAGCAGGTGGCTTACACTCTCCACCGCTACATGACAGAATCGACATTTGTCACTCTGTGACAATCCTGCCATTTTTTTAAAACCATTGGTTAGAAGTCCCTGGTCTTGTGCTCCAACCACTAGTCTCTCCTCGTCGTACCCCAGATCTCCATTCCTGATCCAGCGCAATGTCTCTTCCCTATCAATATAATCCCTATTGAGTTCCTCCTGGAAACGTCCTGCTCGCTTATGTTGTTTCCATCTTTCTTTTCTTTCCTCCTGTGTCCTTTTGCTGTATTTTTCTCTCGTCTTTCTAGCTATTTTTGTTGCTGGGTTTTGCTGACTGGCTTTCATGTTATCTAATAAATCTGCTGCAAAGGTCTCGGCTTGTTTAGTTATAGATGTGTTAATACTGAGGGTTTCGTGATGTTGGGTGACCTTTTCCATCGTCTCATCATTAGCGCTTTTTAGGTATTGACCAATGCTTATTATTGTTGCCCTGTAGGCCTGGTTCATTTCAATTAGGCCCAGCCCTCCCTCTTTACGTGGCATATATATCCTATCTAGGCATTGGTTTCTGTATGTTACCTTATGAAGGGTTAGGGTCTTCCTGGTCCGAACATCCAACTTATCCAGTTCCCCTTGTGGCCAGTCTATCACCCCAAATCCATATGTGGCAACTGGTACTGCCAACTGGTTTATTGCAGTGATCTTATTTTTAGGTGTTAAATTTGATTTACAGATTTTCTTTAGGCGATGTTGGTATTCTTTTTTGACCATTTCCCTCATTTTTCTGTGTTCAATAGTTGCGTTTTCTTCTATGCCCAGATATTTATATGCCGATTCCCCTGCCAGGTCTTTGATATGCTTATTGTCTTCTATTTGGATATTTTCTGATGCCGTTTTCTTTCCTTTTTTTATTGTACATTTTGCACACTTGTCAAGTCCAAATTCCATGGAGATGTCTTTTGAAAACATGTGAACGGTACTGACAAGTTGATTCAGTTTCTGTTCAGATTCTGCATAGAGCTTGAGATCGTCCATGTAGAGTAGATGATTCACTCTCTTGCTCCCTTTTCTTGTTCTGCCTTTGCTTAAGTCATACCCGATGTCAAGGTCTGATAAGATTTTGCTTAAGGGGTCGATACAAAGACAGAAGAGCAGTGGCGAAAGGCTGTCCCCCTGGAATATTCCTCGCTGGATCCTGATGTCTGGAATTGTTATTTGTCCTTCTTTGTGATTAAGCGTAATTGTAGTTTTCCACTTAGCCATCTGGACCTCCAGAAAAGTTTTAATCTCTGGGCTGATGTTATACAGCTCCAGACAGCGTATTATCCAGGAGTGGGGGATGCTGTCGAATGCCTTTTTGTAGTCGATCCACGCCACGCTTAAATTTCTCTCACGCCTCTTGCAGTCTTCCAGGATGGTTTTATTAATGAGTAGTTGTTCTTTGGCTCCCAGCTTATTTCTTATACAGCCTTTTTGCTGAACTGCAAGTAGTTTTCTGAGTCCAGATGTTCATAAATGGCCTCAGTAATGATTCCTGTCAGCCATTTGTATGTGGTCGGGAGGCAACAGATGGGTCTGTATTTATTGACTTGTTGGGTTTCAAGACTCTTGGGCAGGAGTATGGTGTTTCCATATGTGAGCCACTCTGGTGCTTCTTCCTCTCCCCTAACAAGTCGGTTAAATGCCTCTACGTAGTGTTTGTGTAGTGCTGTTATCTTTTTGAGCCAGAAGTTTGGTATTTTATCTATTCCAGGGGATTTGAAGTTAAGGTATTTCCTGATTTTTTCTTGAGCTGTTTCTTCTGTGATTTTTAATGAGGGCATCTGTTGTTTTCCTTTATTTTTCTCAGCAATGGTTTGAATCCAATTATTATTTTTATGTTGAACTGGGTCCTCAAACAGATTTCTCCAGAATGTTTCCAGTTGGGTTTTCTCAGGAGGTACCTCCTCTTCAATAGTTTCATCTATCAACCTCCTGTAGACTTGCTTTGGGTTCTGTGCAAATAATTTATTTATCAGTTTTGAGTTCTCTCTCCGTTGCCTGTTTCTGATTTGAGCTGCTAGGGCCTTGACTTGCGCCTGGTGCTCTGCTATTTTTCCTATTATTTGCTCTTTCCTAATGTTATTTTTTTTTGGATTCTGTTGACTACTCTCAGTAATTTAGTATTGCAGTTTTGGTTCTGTATGTAATAAGTCATTTGAGAAATTTCTGCCCTAAATTGATTAATTTTTCCTTGAAGTTTATTTTTCCAAATGGGTGTGGAGATTTTTGTTTTGGTTTGACGTTCAGTTTTTTCTTTATGCTGTGGAGCTAGCTTACTCTGCACATACCACGCTGCACCAAAGTTTATGCAGTTAAGCTCTGTCAAACTGACCCCCTGAGGTACAAGGTCACATAGGCCTCTGTTGACCTTTTGCAGTAGTAATTTGAATTCTTTATTCTCTTTAAGCTTAATTAATTTAGGACGTTCTTTCATTGTCATTTTTTTTGTTTCTTCTATTTTGTTGGCAAGTTCCTCTTCCATTTCTAGTTGATGTTGGCTCATTTCTATTTGGGGGTTGATCTGTTTCCTTATTGGATCCTGGTCTACACTCCCCCTTGTTGCTTCATCAGGATGTTCTGATTCTGAGCCAGAAGTTGCAGGGGATTCGCCTGGGTGGCCTGGTGGCACCTCTGTAGGGTGTGTTTGACAAGGTTGTTCCAGAGGTTTTTCAGTTAGTGGTAGTGGTAGTGGACACTCAACTGGGCAGATGTTATTCTGTGCCATTTTTCCTATTTCAGTGTGCATGTACTCCAATTGTTGCTCTGTGAAGTACCTTTGGGTGAGGAAGTTGTGTCTCTGGGTTGTGAGTTTGGCTCGGGGTACGCCAGCTTTATCCGGGCAGTGATGGAAAAAGATTCGCTGCCACTCATTGCATCGTTCCCGCTGGTTGCTGTATTTCATCTTGACGTACTCGGTTGCCCATATTAAAACCCATCTTTCCTCCATGCTCCACTGACTTTGTTTGTATTCTTGTTGTTCAAATAGGTTGGCATCTTGATAATCTTTTATTGCTTGGGCTTGAGCTTCATATTTGATCTTTTCTATTTCTTCTTCTTGTAAGTATTTTGAGACCTGAGAGACTATAGATGTTAATTTGGAGGTGGTGGTGGCTGCTTTCTTTTCTGGTGGTAGCTCGGATTCTCTGATCTTCTCCTCAAATATATGCTTTTTCCTTCTGCCCCACTTCTCATACCTTGAATAGGCGTAGCAGGACAGAATAATTTTCTTCTCATCAAGGGACCATTTTACAGTTTCTTCTTTTCTTGTATACCGTTTAGTCCTTTTTTGATCTTGTTGGGGCCCAGGACCAGATCTGTGCTGGTCTGATGGGGATCCCGGTTGAGTGTTTGTGACACTCGAAGACGAAGCTGCACCATCGCTCTCAACAGCCCGCCTAGTGCAGAAACGAGCTGAGGGGACCGTTTTATCCTGGTCAGTACCTTTCCAGCATCTTTTTCCTGTATTATTCATTTTTCATATTTGGTTCCTCATCGTCCACGGCTTCTTATTGGTTATTCGAAGCTACCCTCGCCATGATTACTCATATTGAGGGGGTATCCCCCATCCGCGACCCGGGGGACGCGCTGGCTAGCCTGAGGGAAAAGGCCACCATGAGAACTCATACTGATGAGAACTCATCAGTACGAGTTCTCATGTGAACATTCAAACCACTCTGCTGTCATAAGCATTTTCCACATATTTCACAAGAAAGAGACTTCTCACTGTTTTATTTATTTATATCATTTCATTACAAGTACAATGGGCCCCAACCAGGGGTCTATGGTTACACTTTTAATCAAAATGCTTTATATCCGAGGGCTCTCTTCAAGATAGAGATTGTTCCTCTCAATGATGAGATCTGTATTGCACAGATGCTAGGACAGCCGGGTATCGCCTGTAGATATTTTTTTTAGGTTTTTCTTCACCATCTCAGTTGCTCCCACCACCACAGGTATTATGTCTGCTTCCTGCAGATTCCAGATGCTCCTTAAGTCGTTTTTGAGGTCTTGATATTTTGTTATTTTTTTCTCTTTCTGCTCTGTTGAGGCCGTAGTCGTTCGGTATGGTTACATCTATTATTTTGGCAGTTTTGTCCTTTTTGTTCAAAAGGACAACACTTCTCACCTGTGTGAGTTCTCATGTGAATTTTCAAAGTACGACCCCGAATGAAACATTTTCCACATATTTTACAAGAAAAAGGCCTCTCACCAGTGTGACTTCTCATGTGACATTTCAAATCATATTGCTGGATGAAACATTTCCCACATGTTTCACAAGAAAAGGGTTTCTCACCAGTATGTGTTCTAATGTGATTTTTCAAACAACTACGCGCACTGAAACACTTTCCACATATTTTACAAGAAAAAGGTCTCTCACCTGTGTGAGTTCTCATGTGAGAGCTCAAACAATTTTGCTGGATGAAACATTTTCCACATGTTTCACAGGAAAAGGGTTTCTCACCGGTATGTGTTCTCATGTGATTTTTCAAACTACTACGCAGACTGAAAAATTTTCCACATATTTCACAAGAAAGGGGCTTCTCGCCTGTGTGAATTCGCATGTGAATTTTCAAATTACAATCCCGACTGAAACATTTTCCACATATGTCACAAGAAAAAGGCCTCTCACCTGTGTGAGTTCTCATGTGATATTTCAAACTACTTTGCTGGCTGAAACATTTTCCACATGTTTCACAAGAAAAGGGTTTCTCACCAGTATGTGTTCTCATATGATTTTTCAAACAACTAACTGCACTGAAACATTTTCCACACATGTCACAAGAAAGGGGCTTCTCACCTGTGTAAGTTTTCATGTGTCTTACAAGTTGTGATGCAGATCTACTTTTTTTCCCACGGGTGTTGCAGTGAACAGATTCCTTACCAATAGGACTTTTTTCATGGGCCAATAAATATCTTCTTTCACTAAATCTCCTCCCACAGGTGTTGCTAACAAATGGCTTTACCAATGTGTTTGTAGAAGATTTTGAGTCAATATGACTGTTTCCTCTTTGATTAGTGTTCTTAGATAAAGGAACGCTGTGAGAGTGGTCATGTCCCTTACATGAAGCAATCATCACAGAGGGATCAGTCTCCTGATTCAGGTGAACCGCCTCCCTTTGCCCACTGGTACCATGTTCATTATCTTCCTCTTTAATCTGTGGTGGATGTGGTTTCTTCTGGTCCATCCTGGTGTTCCTCTCCTGGCGACGGAGCTGCAGGTCAGAAGAAATTTTCTCCTCACAGACATGCTGAAGAGAGATATCTGGGTAGGTAAATGAAAAAAATTAAAGGCTAGATACTAAACCTTGAGAAATAAATTACTGTATATACTGGTGCAGTGGTGTGAAAAAGTGTTTGCCCCCATCCTGATTTCTCTTTTTTTAATGTTTGTCACACTTAAATGTTTCAGATCATCAAACAAATTTAATTATTAGACAAACATAACACAAGTAAACACAAAATGAAGTTTTCAAATGAAGGTGTTTATTATTAAGGGGGAAAAAAATCCAAACCTGCATGGCCCGGTGTGAAAGAGTGATTGCCCCCTAAACCTCATAACTGGTTGGGCCACCCTCAGCAGCAACAAATGCAATCAAGTGTTTGTGACAACTGGCAATGAGTCTTTTACAGTGCTGTGGAGGAATTTTGGCCCACTCATCTTTGCAGAACTGTTGTAATTCAGCCACACTGGAGGGTTTTCGAGCATGAACCGGCTTTCTGAGATCATCCCACAATATCTCAATCGGATTCAGGTCAGGACTTTGACTAGGCGACTCTAAAGTCTTCATTTTGTTTTTCTTAAACCATTCAGAGGTGGTCTTGCTGGTGTGTTCTGGATCAATGTCCTGCTGCAGAACCCAAATGCGCTTCAGCTTGAGGTCACGAACAGACGGCCGGACATTCTCCTTCAGGATTTTTTGGTAGACAACAGAATTCATGGTTCCATTTACCACAGCAAGTCTTCCAGGTCCTGAAGCAGCAAAACAGCCCCAGACCATCACACTACCACCACCATATTTTACTGCTCGTATGATGTTTCTTTACTGAAATGCTGTGTTATTTTTATGCCAGATGTAATGGGACACACACCTTCGAAAAAGTTCAACTTTTGTCTGGTCAGTCCACAGAGTATTTTCCCAAAAGTCTTGGGGATCATCAAGCTGTTTTCTGGCAAAAGTGTGATGAGCCTTTATTTTCTTTACGCTCAGCAGTGGCTTTTGTCTTGGAACTCTGCCATGCAGGCCATTTTTGCCCAGTCTCTTTCTTATGGTGGAGTCATGAACACTGACCTTAACTGAGGCAAGTGAGGCCTGCAGTTCTTTGGATGTTTCTGTGTGGTCTTTTGTGACCTCTTGGACGAGTCTTTGCTGCGGTCTTGGGGTAATTTTGGTCGGCTGGATACTCCCAGGAAGGTTCACCACTGTTCCATGTTTTTGCCATTTGTGGATAATGGCTCTCACTGTGGTTTGCTGGAGTCCCAAAGCTTTAGAAATGGCTTTATAACCTTTTACGGACTGATCGATCTCAATTACTTTGTTTCTCATTTGTTCCTGAATTTCTTTTTATTGCAGCATGATGTCTAACTTTTGAGGATCTTTTGGTCTACATCACTTTGTCGGGCAGATCCTATTTAAGTGATTTCTTGGTTGAGAACAGGTGTGGCAGTAATCAGGCCTGAGTGTAGCGAGAGAAATTGAACTCAACCTTCCAAAGATGTACTAAACCACAGTTAATTTATGTTTTAACGGGGGGGGGGGGGGTCACTTTTTCACACAGGGCCATGTAGATTTGGATTTTTTTTTTACCCTTAATAATAAACACCATTTAAAAACTGCATTTTGTGTTTACTTATGTTATCTTTGTCTAATATTTAAATTTGTTTGATGATCACATTTAAGTGTGACAAACACAAAAAAATGAGAAATCAGGAAGGGGGCAAACACTTTTTCACACCACTGTATATACATTCTTAGAGTCCAGTGGAGAAGAATGGTTGAAGGCTTATGCTTGAGACCGGGTGAAGAGGACTAAACTTAAAAAAAAAAAAAAAAAAAAAAAAAAAATACAGTGTAAACCAAAAGTTTACATACACTGTATAAAAAAAAAATGAATCAACCTTTTTTTGGTCACTGTCTGACATTAAATAAGACTAAACTTTTCCTGTTTTAGGTCAGTTAGGATTGCCAAAATTATTTCTATTTGCTAAATAGTTTTTAGATTTGCTAGATAAGCTTGAGAATTTGTTATTACTTTCTTCAAAATCAAAAGTTCACATACATTTCCTCAGTATTTGGTAGCATTGCCTTTAAACTGTATGACTGGAGTCAAACGTTTTGGGTCTCCTTCCACAAGCTTCTCACAATAGCTTGCTGGAATTTTGGCCCATTCCTCCTGATAGGGCTGGTGGAGGTGAGTCCGGCTTGTAGGCCGCCTTTCTCGCACATGTCTTTTCAGCTCTGCCCACAAATTTTCCGCACCGCTTTAAGTTGGACAGTGAGTTTAAATTAGATTCTCAAATCAGTGCTGTTGTGAAGTCCAGCTTTTTTCATCTAAGGCAGCTGGCAAAGGTTAAACCCATCCTTTCAAAGCAACACTCTGAAACAGTAATCCATGCCTTCATCACATTTAAACTGGATTACTGTTGCCTTCTTCTTTCGGCTGCTCCCTTTAGGGGTCACCACAGCAGATCAGCTGTCTCCATCTCACCCGATCCCTTGCATCTTCCTCTGTAACACCAATCCTCTCCATGTCCTCCTTCTCTACATCCATGAATCTTCTCTGTGGTCTTCCTCTTTTCCTCCTGCCTGGCAGCTCCATCTTCAACATCCTTTATCCAATATATCCACTATCCCTCCTCTGCACATGTTCAAACCATCTCAGCCTTGACTCTCTTACTTTGTCTCCAAACCGCTCAACCTGAGCTGTCCCTCAGATCCACTCATTTCTAATCTTGTCCCTCCTAGTCAATCCCAATGAAAATCCTAGCATCTTCAACTCTGCCACCTCCAGTTCCACCTCCTGTCTTTTTGTCAGCGCCATTGTTTCCAAACCACACATCATCGCAGTCTCACTACCGTCTTGAAAATCTTACCTTTCACTCTTGCTGCTACCTTTCTGTCACAAATCACCCTGTAACGTACCAGCGGGCCGAGGCGGCTGTCAATCAACAATGGAAGCGACTTGCAATCAACAGTTTTTCAATTTATTTCCAAACTTACAGGTTTGGAAATAAACCTGTAACTCCAAAACATGTAACTCCAAAACTGTAACTCCAAAACTCCAAAACATCCGACACGATTTACCACGACTTGAATTTGTCCATCAATCATCATCATCATTGATCTTCTCGACAACAAACTACTAACCACAAACAGCTGTTATATACTATTAGAGATAATTAACATCAATTAGAACATACCATATGTCCCAGGTAAAACAATAACATTTTTTCCATTTTCCACATATACCCACTAACATCTAAAAGACCATAAATAATTCCCCAGCTAAATACAGAATAAATATAACTAACACACAATAAATAACACCATAAATAATTCAATAAATAATTTAACCCCTATTTACAAATTTAAATCACCCCTCTAACTCACCATAACATGCTTCCTTCCTGCTGGTGTCCTTTAAAAGGCATTCAACCCCTAACAGAGTCTTTTGCCCAGACACCCTCAGGAAGCATGTTGGCAAAGGTATGAGGATTAAATAATTACCAATTGTTTACCCAACTAATTAATCATAACAATTATCTCACAAAGGCATTGCAATTAGACAAAGACAGATCCTAGAAATAATGTGGGTACTTTTAACAATCATAATAACATTTACAATATTACAAATATAACAATCACACATACAATAAATCATAACAGTGGGGACACTCCGTCGTCACATTTCCTCCCCCCTTTTCCCAAGAGTACAGTACTCTAAGAGTCATGTACTCTTGAGAGACTATCAGCCACAAGGTTGGTTCTCCCTGCCACATACCGAATAGTAAAATTATACGGTTGAAGGGACACATACCACCCTGTGAGACGACTGTTCATGTCCTTCATCCTGTCCAACCACTGTAGGGCCCGATGATCTGTCTCCAACACAAAATGACGCCCCAGTAAATAGTATATGAGAGACCCTATTGCCCATTTCAAGGCAAGATATTCCTTTTCTACCGTAGAGTATCTCGTCTCCCGGTCCAACAACTTACGACTCAAGAACAGTACTGGGTGTCTCTCTCCCCTCTCCTCCTGGAGAAGTACTGCTCCATTGCCAACTCCTGAAGCATCTGTCTGCAAAATGAACGGGCGAGCAAAGTCTGGACTGTAGAGAACCTTCTCACCAGAGATAGCACTCTTCAGATCCTCAAAAGCTCTGTCACATTCCTCTGTCCATTTTACCCTATTAGGTGCTGAAGCCTTAATTAGGTCAGTCAAAACCGCTGCTCTTTCAGCAAAGTAGGGAATAAACTTGCTGTACCATCCTACCATTCCCATAAACGATCGTACCTTCTTCTTAGTGGTGGGCACAGGATAGGTCCGGATGGCATTCACTTTACCTACTCGTGGTCTAATGACCCCCTGACCAACCACATGTCCCAAGAACTCCACCTGCTGCTGTCCAAACGCACATTTGCGTGGATTAATCATCAGTCCTGCCCTTTTAATCAACCGAAGGACCTGCCCAAGGTGTACCAAATGTTCTTCCCAGGTCTGACTATAGATGACCACGTCATCCAAATAGGCAGCTGCAAAATTTGATACCTTTCTTAATATTTGGTCCATGAGCCGCTGAAAAGGTGCAGGTGCCCCCTGAAGGCCAAATGGCATAACCCTGAATTGGAAACTGCCATAAGGTGTTTTAAAGGCTGTAAGTTCTTTTGTTTCCAGTGCCAATGCCACCTGCCAATACCCCTTGCATAGGTCCAGTGTAGAAATAAACCTAGCCCTGCCCACTTTCTCTAACAGTTCATCAATCCGGGTCATGGGGTATGACTCAAACTTAGACACTGAATTGAGATATCTGAAGTCAATACAGAATCTCAAAGAGCCGTCCTTTTTGGGTACCAGCACAATCGGGCTACACCACTCACTGACTGACTCCTCGATCACTCCCAGCTGCAACATCAGATCAATCTCCTGCTTCATCTTTGGAACCAATCGCTCCGGGATCCTGTAAGATTTCCTACGTGGAACAGCTTCTTCTTTCAAATAAACTTTATGACGTACCAATGTGGTGAAACAAGGTCTCTCCTGAAACAATTCTGGATCTAACAGTGCCTCTAATTCTCTCTGCTGATTCACCTGCAAATGAGACACTTGAAATAAACATGGCTCTGACACATTTGTGGGAAAAGACTGTTCTCTCTCCTCATCCACTTCCGTCACACAAATGAAGAGCTGATGTGTCTCCTGAAGAACAGGTTGCTGCTGCTGATGACCAGGCTGCTGAAACTCTTTCAACAAGTTAATATGGAAGGTCTGATGTTTTACCTTCCTGTCAGGCATATATAGTTCATATGTCACTGCACTTAGTTTTTTTAGAGATTTCATATGGCCCCGGCCGTCCTCATGTGCTCCTGAGCCAAAGCAGTCATTCGATCCAGTTTCTCTCTCATCTTAATAACATATGAGACCACATTGTCCTGATCATTCAGTGGACTCTCCCAGTGCTCCTTTAATAAGTCCAGTGGGCCCCTCACCTGACGACCATACAGCAGTTCAAAAGATGAGAACCCTGTTGAAGCTTGGGGCACCTCCCAATAAGCAAATAATAAATATGGTACCCATTGGTCCCAATCTGAGCCTGTTTCAGAAACAAATTTCCACAGCATGTTTTTGAGAGTCTGATTGAATCGCTCCACTAGTCCATCAGTCTGAGGGTGATATGGGGTGGTCTTAATACCCTTAATATCCAACAGCTTATATACTTGCTTCAAGTTTTGATAAGAAATTTGTTCCACAGTCTGTCAAAATTTCTCTGGGTATGCCTACCCTTGAAAATAACTGGATAAGGCAGTTGGCAACCTGCCTAGCCTTGATAGATTTCAGGTGAAAGGCTTCTGGGTACCGAGTAGCATAATCACAAATCACCAGAATGTATTTATTACCAGCAGAGCTTCTCTCTAGGGGGCCAACTATATCCATCCCTATTCTGTCGAATGGTGTTCCAATAATTGGTAGTGGGTGTAGTTGGACATGGGCTACTCCCCTAGGTGATGTAATCTGACATATTGGGCACGATGTGCAGAAGTCCTTTATCTGGATATACATTCCCGGCCACACAAACCTTCTAGCAATTCTCTGCAGAGTTTTTTGAAATGCTAGATGACCTGCCCAAGGGATAACATGTCCCAGTTCCATAATCTGTGGTGTGAGGTCCCGTGGCAAAGCTATGGCCATAACGTCACCTTGTTGCTGGTACAAAATGCCCTTTTTAATGACATACATGGCCTCAGCCAAACAATCCGTTCTACCCTGTTTCACACCCCCAATCTCCGAGACTTTATTAAACCATGGTCCAAGTGCTGGGTCAGCTTTCTGTAATGCAACTATGTCAGGAGGGATGTCAAACTCTACTGACTGACTTAATTGTGGTGTTACTTCACCCAAGTTCTTTACAGAAGCTAACACCTTATCTCTTCTCCTCTGAGCCTTGGATTTAGATTGTTTACTAGGGCCTGCCTCTATCTCAGAATCATAAAATGGCAGCTCCTGAAGAACATTGGCAGCCCTCTGCGCCCTGGTTGTCACCATATTACAGATTTTTCCAACAGGTGCATGAAGCCTCTGCTCAATAGCGCCACCTGCCTGTCCCTCAGTTTGTTCGTATCTAACCTGCTGTATAATGTCCAGCAAAGTTGGAACATCATTGCCAAGAATAACTGGATAAGGAAAATCAGGCACAAGAGCTACAGGAAGGAGATAAGTTTGACCCCCCACTGTTAAATAAACCTCAGCGGTCGGGTACAACTTCTTATCCCCATGAACACAACTAATATTCACTGTAGACTCACTCCATGAATCTCTAGGGACTAAGCTGGGCAAAATAACAGTCTGGAAACAACCGGAGTCTAACAAGGCCTCTTTACACTGACCATTAAGCAAAACGTTAGTTTTATATTTCACCATAAATTGGTGCTGACAGAGTAGGTCTAGGAACTGAGCATAATAATGATGGTTTCTCATTTTTTATGGCAGGACAAGAATACTGGGTGTGACCGATTTTATTACATTGATAACAGCGTATATCTTTATTCAAAACAACACGTGACTTTTTGCTACTATTATATCTGCCATTTGTGAACTGACTGGTACTGGAATACAGCCTATTTTGAGCTGGACCACCCCTTTCACCCTCATTAAACTTACTCCGTGCGGTGAAAGAGCCGTCACGGCCGACAGTAGTTCTCCTGCTCCCAGACCTGGCCGACAGAAAAACCTCCGCCAGACGAGCAGCATCCTCCGCAGTCTTCGGGTCCCGCTCTTGTATCCAGATTCCCAGCTCCGGGTTCACCATCCGCAGAAACTGTTCCGAAATTATAAGTTCCATAATGTCTTTCACCATTAAGGTCTCTGGTTTAATCCATTTATTGCATAGGTCTTTTAGACGAACATATAGTTCACGGGGGGTTTCGTCCTGATGAATGTCCAAAGCACGAAACCTTCTCCTATAAGTGTCGGGTGTAATTTCATACTTGTTTAAAATAGCTTCCTTCACTTTTCCATAATCATTCGTGTCTGCAATGTCCATCAGAACATACGCGCTCCGCGCTTTACCTGTAAGCAGAGGAGCCAACTGAATAGCCCACTCTTCTTTGCGCCAGCGGCAGACCATAGCGATCCTCTCGAATGTCAACAGATAATGTTCAATGTCGTCCTCGGGGGAGAGTGGATTCAGCCTGGGCTCATGGTGCGTTCGCGTCGTCCTCAACGGCACCTGCAGCGGTAAATCATCCTCCTGCTGGCCGACCCGACTGGCCGTCACCCTGGGGTCTTACCCCGAAGCGCCGTCATCGCCGCTGCGTTCAGCCCGGCTTCCACACTCCTCTCTCAACTCCTCAACTTGCGACTGCATCTGCCAAATTTTGCTATCCATGGTTTGCCACCTTTGTTCCTGAAGAGCTGCTTCCTCCAATCTCTGACGGTCTCCGACAGTCAGTGAACGAACCAAAGGCTTTACCAAACACGTCAGTTCTTCCAGCTCGTTCACTGGCTCCCTGCTCCTCAGATGCCATACCTGTGTCAACGTCAAACTGTTCCTCTTGCCTCACTATTTTTCCTCTGGGCATCTTTCGTCCCTTGTCATCAACTACTTCCACCAAATGTTACCTCATCAGGGGGCGGACCACCGCTTTCGCCGCAAAATATAACGTCCTCCTAGGAACGGAGCACCGCTGCCACCAAATGTAACGCACCAGCGGGCTGAGGCGGCTGTCAATCAACAATGGAAGTGACTTGCAATCAACAGTTTTTCAATTTATTTCCAAACTTACAGGTAATAACTCCAAAACATCCGACACGATTTACCACGACTTGAATTTGTCCAATCAATCATCATCATCATTGATCCTCTCGACAACTTCTCAACAACAAACTACTAACCACAAACAGCTGTTATATACTATTAGAGATAATTAACATCAATTAGAACATACCATATGTCCCAGGTAAAACAATAACATTTTTTCCATTTTCCACATATACCCACTAACATCTAAAAGACCATAAATAATTCCCCAGCTAAACACAGAATAAATATAACTAACACACAATAAATAACACCATAAATAATTCAATAAATAAGTTAACCCCTATTTACAAATTTAAATCACCCCTCTAACTCACCATAACATGCTTCCTTCCTGCTGGTGTCCTTTAAAAGGCATTCAACCCCTAACAGAGTCTTTTGCCCGGACACCCTCAGGAAGCATGTTGGAAAAGGTATGTGGATTAAATAATTACCAATTGTTTACTCAACTAATTAATCATAACAATTATCTCACAAAGGCATTGCAATTAGACAAAGACAGATCCTAGAAATAATGTGTGTACTTTTAACAATCATAATAACATTTACAATATTACAAATATAACATAATCACACATACAATAAATCATAACAGTGGGGACACTCCGTCGTCACACACCCGACACTCATCTCCACCCACTTATTAAACTCATCTACTTTCACAACTGCTAATCCTTTCATCTTCACTGTTGCACCTGCCTGCCTCTTATTCACACTCATGTATTCTGTCTTGCTTCCACTGACTTTTATTCCTCTTCTTTCCAGAGCATACCTCTACCTCTCCAGGTTCTCTTCCACCTGCTCCCTACTCTCACTGCAGATCACAATGTCATGTGCAAACATCATGGTCCACGGAGATGCCTGCCTGACCTTGTCTGTCAGCCTGACCAACACCATGGCAAACAAGAAGGGGCTCAGAGCCGATCCCTGATGTAATCCCACGCCCACTACTGTAATGCACTTTATTTTGGAGTCAGCCAGTCTTCCCTCTCACGCCTCCAGTTGGTTCTAAATGCCGCTGCCCGGCTTTTAACTGGGACATGTAAGAGGGGTCACATTACACCCATTTTTGCTTTCCTTCACTGGCTGCCTGTGCACTTTCGGGTTCATTTAAAACAAAAATTTGTTTTTAAACCATTAAATGGCCTTGCCCCGCCTTACCTCTCTGAGCTGCTCCATCCTCACACCCCTGCTTGGTCAAATGATCAGCTGCTCCTGGAGCTACCGAAGTCAAAGACTACGCTCAGAGGCGACGGAGCTTTTTCTGTGGGTGCTCCTAAATTATGGAGTAATTTGATTTTGTCACTCAGAAAGGCTCCTTTACTGTCCATTTTTAAAACTCATCTTAAAATCCATTTGAATTCTCTGGCTTTTGACACAGTTTGAGACACTGATTTTGTTTTATTGCCTCTATTGTATGACTATTATTTCATTTGTGCTGTTAAGTACTTTTTAAAGCTGTATTTTATTGGTTTTATGTTTTTACATTTTATTTATCGATGATATACAGCACTTTGAGTCAACTGTGCTTGTTTTTAAAGTGCTTTATAAATAAAGTTGGACTGCATGTCTGCAAAAATTAAGGTCCCTGTGTGCATTTGCAAACTGTAATCTGTCTTTGTCATGTTGCTTTTGGAGGAATGCTTTCTTCCTTGCTGAGTGGCCTTTCAGCCCATGTCGGTACAGGACTCATTTCACTGTGGATAATGATGTTATTTTAACAGCTTCAGCCAGCATCTTCACAAGGTCTTAAGTTTATGATGTGGGGTTTATACGCACATTTCGCACCAAAAAAGTTCATCTCTGGGACACAGAACACGTCTCCTTCCTGAGCGGTATAATGGCTGGACATTCCCATGGTGTTTATACTTGTACCCAAGGATGAACCAGACTTGTTGAGGCCCACAATTCTCTTCCTGATGTTTGTGTATCTAAACTTTTGACTTTGAAGAAAGTCACAAAAAATTCTCAAAAAAACTATTTAGCAAATAAAAATAATTTTGGTAATCCTAACTGACCAAAAACTACTCATAAAAAGTTAGGAATATTAGACTTTCAAGTGAAATTTCAGGATGTGCCTAAAATGCACTATAACCTTTACAGGTGAACTTAATATGACCTTCTCAAACCTATTGAATGCACATGTCCAACTGTTCAATGTTTCAGTACTTTTTGCACAACTTACTGTTCTCTTAACCAAGTGCTTAATAGCAAAATTCACAACGGGTATTTGGTCCATGAATTGCTCAATAAATTTTCTGGTTCAATTAGAATTGGTATTTAAACAGTCCTCTTCATCATGCTGTTCCATTTTGACATCATGAGACCAAGACAACACCTAACAATTGATCAACAGTACCTCGCCATTGCAAAGCTTCAAACAGGATGTTTTCAGAGGGAAGTGGCCACTGAGCTTACAGTGTCACAGAGTGTCATCAGCAGATTGCAACAGAGACACAGAGAGACTGGAAGAGTCAGAGAAAGGCATAGACGTGAACGTCCTCTGGCCACATACCACGCTGATGACCACTTCATTGAGAACAGTGCCCTGCGGAACCGGATGATGAATGCCTCTCAACTCCAGGAACATTTAAGGGAGGGGAGAGGCAATCAAGTGTCACATCAGACCATTCCAAACTGTTAACATCAGCGTGGTCTGCGTGCTAGATGACCTGCAAGGGTACCTGACCACACCATCAGGCACAGGCGTCATCATCTTACATGGGCCAGGGAACATGTACACTGGACAAGGGACCAGTAAGCCTCAGTGCTGTTCTCTGATGAAAGTCGATTCCCGTTGAGCAGAAAAGATGGCCACCAACGATGCTGGAGATGTCAAGGAGAGCACTAGGCATCAGCCACTGTTGTTACCATGTTACAATCTGGGCAGGTGTGTCAATACAGAACTGCCCTACACCTCATGAATGGTATAGTGACAAGCCGATACTACCTGAATAACATCATTAATCCAGTTATTGTATCCTTGCATGAACAAAACCGGCATAATTTCATCTTCATAGACAACAATGCTCCAGCTCATCAAGGTCGCACCATTTGGGAACAGCTGCTGGAGGCTCGGGTACCTCAAATGGAGCGGCCTGCACTTTCTCCAGACCTGAACCTCATAGAAAACAAATGGGATCAGCTGAGTCGTGGTGTAGAGGCTCGTAACCCTGCACCCCACAACCTCAATGACCGGAGGGCCGCCCTTCAAAAAAAGTGGAATGCCATGCCTCAGCAGACAATAAGTCGACTTGTGAACAGCATGAGACGTTGTTGTCAAGCTGTAATTGATGCTCAAGGGCACATGACAAGTTATTGAGACACTGACATTTTTTGTTGTGGTATACCCACCACTGTTGTTGGCTTTTGTTTCAGTCAATTGTTTGAGATGAGGAAATCACCACTGGATGCTTCTACTTAAATGCTCTACTTTCATGATATCACTGTAGAGTGAACTTTTTACATTTTCCATAAATTTCACCTGAAAGCCAAATATCCCTAACTTTTTATTGAGTCATGTGCATGTATGTATGTGTGTGCATTCATATAAACTGTATGCTAATAAGGAAAGACAATGGAAGAACGGCATAAAAACAGAGATTTTTTTTTAAAATACTTCTCTTTCCAACTTTGGAGGGGAGGTTTCTAACCAGCTTTGGGGGATGACAACCCTGACTTGCATCCTTACAGGGTGAGAAGGGATCTTCCTGTTTCATTCCCAGCAGAAAGTGGCTCCTGGTTACATTTGGTTTGGGTTAACAGCCCACTCAATCCATTTTTGTTCTCACATTTAAAATCAAGAGTGCCTCAAAACGGACTGATTAAATGAACCTTAAGACTGGAATGAATGACTTAGATTGGGGACGTATTATCTGAATGTTGTCTTATGATTTTGTCTATATGCGTTAACATCCACCGACAAAACATTATTCAGGCCTGAGGCTGCACTCACACTAGGCAATCTGAACTGTCTCCAAGCACCTCTGATCTCATTTGTACATTCAGACCTTTATAGTTTCACTTACCTGTTCTGTGCCATTCTGGTTCTGGTTTCATGTTAACATCCAGCAGTCTGTGCTGACAGTCATTACCATCTTCATTATACAACACAATAACGTTTTTGATATCTTCAGATTTTTCTTTGGATTGTGACTGAATTAACTGAACATTATCAGAATCATGAGGGTGAAGTGTGTCAATATTTGGATCTGGTTTTTGACTTTCCTCATTCCCAAGAGTGACCATAAAACCACTAGACTCCTGCTTCAGGAAAAGATGATCTTTCTCCTGGACGATGTAGTGTTCCTCCTCTTCCTCTTTAATCTGTTTAAACTGAAGTTTAGGTTCCTCCTGTTCCTGTTTAATCTGCTGCAATTCTGGTTCCTCCTTTTTCACTTTAATCTGAAGATTTTCTGGTTCTTCTTGGTCCTCCTTAATCTGTTTAATCTGAAGTTTAGGTTCCTCCTGTTCCTGTTTAATCTGCTGCAATTCTGGTTCCTCCTTTTTCACTTTAATCTGAAGATTTTCTGGTTCTTCTTGGTCCTCCTTAATCTGTTTAATCTGAAGTTTAGGTTCCTCCTGTTCCTGTTTAATCTGCTGCAATTCTGGTTCCTCCTTTTTCACTTTAATCTGAAGATTTTCTGGTTCTTCTTGGTCCTCCTTAATCTGTTTAATCTGAAGTTTAGGTTCCTCCTGTTCCTGTTTAATCTGCTGCAATTCTGGTTCCTCCTTTTTCACTTTAATCTGAAGATTTTCTGGTTCTTGTTCCTCCTTAATCTGTTTAATCTCAAGTTTAGGTTCCTCCTGCTCCTCTTTAATCTGGAGAGTGTCTGGGTTCTCCTGCTTCAAACTGGAGATCCTGTCCTGGTTACAGAGCTGCTGGTCAGTAGAAATCATGTTCTCACTGGTATTTTGCTCTAGGAGATCTAGAGGGAGAAAGGACACATGAAATGGTTGATTAATCCTCACGCAACCAAGTTATTTTAGTACAAAATGACCAAGTGTGGACATTTATGACCCCATCATATCTCAGGCCAGAATACTTTATCTTCATGGTTCTATCAAAGAGCCTCTATAGAGAACGGCACTCTGACGTCACTTCCTGTTGTGGCCGCCATGTTGGGAGAGTAGCACTGTAGTATGTTTGCATTTCACTGGTGCAGTAAACATGTCGAAAGGTAAGTGTTATGAATTTATGTTTTTGTGTTTGCTCCCAAAACAGATGTTAGCAAATCTAGCTGTAGTAATAGCACTGCATTAAAAAAAAAAAAAAAAAAAAAATCATTCCTAATTTGGGCCAGAGCCAAGTCTACTTTTTAAATTAAAAATTGCTGAGATTCTCTGGCAATCTAAATGGGACACCCAAGAGACACCGGGTTGCATTTGTGATCTGGTATATTTAACATGATGTGAAATGAGTACAGACCTGAGTGGAAATGTAGAAAGCACACTCTTATTGACTCTGACACATCATCAAGATGATTTTTTGCATCTTACCGCAGACACCTAGGCCATCCAACCTGTCCTTGTTAGCTCGTCCATCTGTTCTCCCTCCCTTTGCTTCCAAGCACAGAATCATAGAATGACATTACGTTGATTCATTTCTTTTTTGTGCACTGGTCATGGGAGCTGCTACTGCAGCCACTACACAACAATACTGAATCCTTTCTGATTTTAGGAAGAACACAACAGCCGAACCCCCCCCCCCCCCACTTCAATAGCTACTCCTCTGTCTGTGGTGCTACATGCTGCAGATGCTGCACCTACTGTCCCAACATGCCGGACTGATCCCACAATTCATTGCACTGGTGACGTCAGTGCGCATTCTCTATTATGCTTTTTTGAATTGCCCCTTTAATTTAGTGGGTTATTGTTGAGAGAGTGATATATGGTGAAAACCTTATGGCCTTACATGCATTACATGTGAGAAGGAAAGGCCTAAATATGACCTCAGTTCACCCTGCTGCACACTCATCTCTCTCTGGCTGCATCCAACCTTCAAGGACACCACACAGAAAGGGCTCTCTGCGCAGCCACAGAACAACAGCTGGAAGTCCCCTGCTCTCCACCAGACAGACCATGTATGGTCAACTTCTTGCCAGAGAAAAGCCCACTGCCATCTTGAACTCAATCAGAGAGAACCGGATCCCACCGGAGATGACTCTGCAGCTTCAGGACTGGGATGGCAAGTCCAAATATGGACAGAGTTCCTCTCAGAGTTGCATCAGACAAACTACAGGATGGGTCTCAACAGGACCAGGGTGGAGACTTCAGACCAGCCCCATAAAGCCAACAAACAGTTGCAGATCGTCATTCCTTTTTGGGGCTTTGCCTGACTGCAGAGGAGCCACACTGGACCTCATCAAAGCCATAGACTGCTGCCATTTATCCCACTTTTTTTGATCTGTGTTTCTGACTGTTTTTTTGTAACATTCTGATTTTTCATCCATCCATCTTCTACCGCTTTTTCGGAGGTCCGGGTCGCGGAGGCAGCAGTTCAAGCAGAGAAGCCCAGCCTTCCCTCTCCCCAGCCACCTGCTCCAGCTCTTCAGAGGATACCAAGGCATTCCCAGACCAGCTGGGAGACATAGTCTCTCCACTGAGTCTTGGGTCTGCCCCGGGGTCTCCTCCCAGTGGGACGTGCCCGAAACACCTCAAGTGGGAGGCGTCCAGGAGGCATCCTGATCAGATGCCCATACCACCTCAACTGACTCCTTTCAGTGTGGAGGAGCAGCGGTTCTACTCTGAGCCTCTCCCGGATGACTGAGCTCTTCACCCTATCTCTGAGTGTGAGTCCAGCAATCCTACGGAGAAAGCTCATTTCAGCCACTTGTATCCGCGATCTCATTCTTTCGGTCATTACCCAAAGCTCATGGCCATAGGTGTGAGTAGGAACATAGATTGACTGGTAAATCGACAGCTTTGCCTTAGAACTCAGCTCCCTCTTCACCACAACAGACCGGTACAACGTCCGCATCACTGCAGATGCTGCTCCGATCCGTCTGTCAATCTCTCGCTCCATTCTCCCCTCACTCGTGAATAAGACCCCAAGATACTTAAACTCCTCCACTTGGGGCAGGAGCCTGTCCCCAACCCAGAGAGGACAATCCACCTTTTTCCGGCTGAGGACCATGGACTCGGACTTGGAGGTGCTGATTCTCATCCCAGCCACTTCACACTCAGCGGCAAACCATCCCAGCAAGAACTGTAGGTCATTGCTGGATGAAGCCAACAGGACAACATCATCTGTAAACAACAGGGATGAGGTCCTGTGGTCACCAAGCATGACACCCTCTGTTCCCTGGCTGCGCCTAGAAATCCTGTCCATAAAAATTATGAGCAGGATCGGTGACAAAGGGCAGCCCTGGCGGAGTCCAACTCTCACTGGGAATGAGTCTGACCGAGTGTTGGCAATACGAACCAAACTCTCACAATGGTCGTACAGAGACCAAATAGCTCATAACAACAAGCCTGATACCCCATACTCCCGAAGCACCCCCTACAAAAAAACACGAGAGACACGGTCGAATGCCTTCTCCAAGTCCACAAAACACATAAACTGGTTGAGCAAACTCCCACGAACCCTCGAGAATTCTCGAGAGGGTAAAGAGTTGGTCTGATGTGCCACGGCCAGGACGAAAACCACATTGCTCCTCCTGAATCTGAGGTTCGACCAACGGCCGGACTCTCCTCTCCAGTACCTTGGCATAGACCTTCCCAGGGAGGCTGAGGAGTGTGATCCCTCTAAAGTTAGAGCACACCCTTCGGTCCCCTTTTTTGAAGAGAGGAACCACTACCCCAGTTTTCCATGCCAAAGGCACTGCCCCCGACCTCCACGCAATGTTGCAGAGTCGTATCAACCATGACAGCCCTACAACATCCAGGGCCTTGAGGTACTCGGGGCGAATCTCATCCACCCCCGGGGCCCGGCCACCAAGGAGATTTTTAATCACCTTGGCGACCTCAGCCCCTGTGATAGGCGAGTCATCCCCCTCGTCCTCAAGCCCTGCTTCCTCTGTGGAAGGCGTATCAGTGGGATTGAGGAGATCCTCAAAGTGTTCCTTCCACCGCCCGACGATATCCCCAGTCGAAGTCAGCAGTGCCCCATCCACACCATACACAGTGTGGACAGGGAGCTGCTTTCCCCTCCTGGGCCACCGGACAGTTTGCCAGAATCTCTTCGAGGCCGACCGAAAGTCTTGTTCCATGGCCTCACCGAACTCCTCCCATACCCGGGTTTTTTCTTCAGCAACCACCCGAGCTGCACTCCGCTTGGCCTGCCGGTACACCTCAGCTGCTTCGGGAGTCCCACAAGCCAACCATGCCTGATAGGACTCCTTCTTCAGCTTAATGGCCCCCCTCACCACTGGTGTCCACCACTTGGTTCGGGGGTTGCCACCACGAGATGCACCGACCACCTTGCGGCCGCAGCTCTGGGCCGCCGCTTCAACAATAGAGGTGGAGAACATTTTTCATAATCCATTATTTTAGTACTTTTGGTCACGTACTCTCAATGTAATTACCAAACTTTGTTTTTTTTCCCCTGTAATGTAATCTGAATCTGAATTTGTTTATGTTAAATTCACTTTTAATCTAAATTCAAATCATCTTTTGATTTAAAACCATTTTGTGTTTCTTCACTTTTTGGTCATTATTCATGTGATTCACTATTGGTTTCTATCAAAATTTTTAAATTTAACTCATATGCCTGTGAGTTTTTGTGTGAAATTCAGCCTGCATAAAACCTAACTCTCTTACTTCTCCAACTCCGACTAAGAGTTTTTTTTCCACTTGTTTAAACTGCTTGACTGTATTTTTTCTGTTTTTGAGTTTTTCAGCACTTCAAACCATTTTCCTGTTTTTCTTGTGTGTATTCTTTAATTAAATGACATTTAGTGACACGTAAAACCTTTGGACCAGTCTCAGCATTTTGTCTTTGTTTTGGTGAGTTGCTCATTTCTGTGATAATTAGGGCTGGAAATCATCGCTAATATCCAGAATCGATTCGATTCCAATTCTTTTTTTTTTTTTTTTTATTTAAGTTTTTGTAAAGGGTATACAGGTCATTACAGCATTGCATTGTTTACATTTTCATCACATGTTCCCTTATTTTTTGCTATTTGACAACATTGGAAGAATAATTATTACAACACCCCTTTTTTTTTAAAGTGAAAGAAAAAGTGAAATTAAAGAGAATAAAAAAATAAAAAACAAACAAACAAACAAAACAGCAAAAAACAAACAAAAAGAAAAATAGGTAATTAAAAGTAAAAGAGCATCTGAGTAGCGTTGGAACAAAGAGCGGAACCATTATTGAAATGGTATTTGTCAAAGATTAGATCTAATGGAAGACACATATGCGATCCAGGGTTGCCAAAAGTTCATGAACCCATCCATGTCCTGTCTCAGTGCGAATGTCAACTTTTCCATCGAGTAAATGTCTTGGATCACGTTAATCCAATCTTCAGGTGTAGGACAGTCCTTCAACATTCATTTTTTAGTTAGGGCTTTTTTACTTGCCAATATTAAAACATTGAATAAGTATTTTTCTCCTCGTCTTTCCAGTGAGTCCGGTAGTAAACCCAAATACAAAGTTACAAAAGAAAAGGGAACTGTTATTTTGAATATTTTCCCCAATATTGTCTGTACATTGGTCCAATATTGGTGGATAACTGGGCATGACCAAAACACATGAAAATGATTTGCAGTCTTTTCACCACACAAGCGCCAACAGTTCAATCCCTTATGGGTAAATTTGTTTTGTGCAGGTGTTCTGAAAAATCTTACCACATTTTTCCATCCAAATTCTCTCCACTGCAGGGATGAGGTACTTTTCCATTGCTGTTTATTTAGCTTTTCCCATATTTCCAGTTGTAAAGTGAAATTCCCCTCTTTTTCCCATCTTTGTTTTATATACGATGTGTTGTCTCCTTTTAAGTCTTGAAGACCTTGGTATATTTTAGAAATGTATCTGATCCCTGGGATCCCTTTATATGCCATTAGGAAGACCTTCAGAACACCTGACTGGGCCCTTTCCAAATCCTCCTTTTTTTTTTTTTTTCTTTTTTTTTTTTTTTCCAAGTTTGCATCACATTTATTATTTTATTAAAAAAAAAGTTCTGATAATACACATTTCACAAGGACAGAACTCCAAACATCCACACGGAGAGGGCCACATACGGCTTACTCCACCTTCATGTGTTTTGGTACAAAATATGTCATTCAGTCCCCAACATAATCCTCTAAAGAGGGTCACACCCGCTCATACAAAAATGGAAGAAAAAGTACGGGGAAAGGGTCCGGGTAGATGTTAAGAGAAAAACAGGGCTGTATCATGACTAAAAATAACTTACAGGGACTGTCTGAGTGAAGGCAGTAATGAATACATGCTAAAGGCAAGATCACTCTAAACATGCATTCACTGCTCAAGTAACAGCTAGGCATAAAACATTGCCCTGTGCTAGTTACTCAGTATCACAGTATTGTTATGTATGTAACCTAAAAGCCTTTTTTGTGCGTGAGCACAAGGAAATCATGTCTATTTTAGAAGGAGCCCATCTGACAGATCTCAATCTGAAATGCCAGGATAGGAACTGCAAGACTCAGGGTGATTTCCTTATTGAAGCAGACCTGGTTCACAGAACAACTCCAGTGATGTGTGTTTTATACAACACAAGGGATACATGGGTGGGCCTCACACAAAATAATTAACACAGTTAATACTGAGAAATGCTTGTGCAATGTCCAGAGCTCAGAAACAAATGTAACAGTGTAAACGAGGTCTGCCCATAAGCACACGTCATAAAACCAGAATAGAAAAAAGGTCCCATCATTGCAGTGGGACAGAACAGGAATCAGTGAGGCAGGGCAGCAGGAAAAACAGCCAGTTGTCCATTTGCCGGTCTTCATGTTGCCTTCACCTCTTCTTTTGGTCCCAATGTGTCGATCTTCTCTTCTTCCTTCTCTTCCTCTTATTTCTTTCTTCTCCTCTCCTTCCTTCTCTTCTTCCTTCTTCAACCGTTTCACCTTTTTGTGGCTGGCCGCATTTCTGCGGCCTCCTCCCTGACCTTCAGCTTCATCCTCGGAGTCCGAAAACTCCTCCTCACAGGCTATCCTCTTGTCATGAGCTCGGATGGAGATGCGTTTATCAGAGTTTTCCTCATCTTCGTCTCCACTGTCCGGATGAGGAGCATCCTCTGGGATTGCCTGCATCTGGACGCCGGGTGCATGAGGCAGCATGCGGAGGTTTTCAAACAGGCGCTGTTTGATCTTCTCCAGGTATTCACTGGTGTTCTGATTGGTCATGTTAGAAGGGCTGATGTGCAGCTTGAAATCTGGCCCAAAGTACTCAAAGTAATCGTTGTAGGGAAGCTCATTTGGGATGGAGCAGTCCAAGGCGACAGCCGTCTCGTAGGTCCAGCAGCGGGCCACATTGCGGATGGTGTAGCCTCCACCGCCCAACATCAGCAGAGGAAGGTTGAAGCTTTTGATGTATTCCACACATTTGGCATGGCCTTTGATGGTGAGGTTGAAGCAGCCCAGTCTGTCCCCAGAAAGAGAATCTGCTCCACATTGGAGAACAACAGCACTCGGCTGGTACATCTCCATTACTTTAGCCATGATAGGCTTGAAGATGGCTTCATAGGACTCATCATCAATGCCATCTTGAAGAGGGTAGTTCACTGCATAGTACTTTCCCTTCCCTGCTCCAATGTCCCTCAGGTCTCCAGTACCAGGGAAGTACTCCCCATACTTGTGAAAAGACACAGTCATGACCCTGTCTGTGGTGTAAAAGGCTTCCTCTACTCCATCACCATGGTGAATGTCAATGTCTATGTACAGCACCCTCTGGTGGTATTTTAGTAGCTCTAGGATGGCCAAGACAATGTCATTAACATAACAGAAACGTGAGGCCTCAGATTTTTTTGCATGATGAACTCCACCAGCCCAGTTTACTGCAATGTCTGTTTGCTGCTTGTTCAGCTTCATTGCTCCAGCCACAGAGCCACCTGTTGAGAGTTGGCAAAACTCAAAGAGACCATCAAACACTGGACAGTCCTCCCCAACTTTGAATCTCTGCATCTGTTTGCTGTATTCTGACATATTGTCTGGTCGGATGGACCGCAAGAACTTGATGTAGTCGTCGCTGTGGTATTTTGTCATCTCTTCACCGCTGGCCTTGTGTGGTCTATAGATCTCCATTTTTCTGTACAGTCCATAGTTGAGGAGGAGGTTGTGCGTCATGCGAATCCTGTGGGGCTTCATTGGATGTCCCTGGCCATAATAGTAGTTGCCAACATCACCATCGTAATAGTGGCAAACTTTCTTCTTTGTGCCTTGTGTCAACGCCATTTTAACTGCTCCGTTCACCGGCTTCTGTGGCGTGACCTCGGCTCCAGGGAACTCGCCTGGAGTTGCCTCCATTGCAGGAGTCGATAGGGCTCTTTAGTTTGATTCTCTCTGACTATCTTAAACCAAATTTTTAGCGGGGTCTCTATCCACGGGTTGGTGTTATTCAAAAGTTTAGGTAAGGCATTGTTCCCTATTATCGCCTGTAGGGGGATGTCACTTGTTATTTGGCATTCGATCTCCTTCCATTGTGCAGTGTAGACTGGGTTACATATCTCTATTAAAGTTTTAATTTGTGCGGCTTTAAAATAGTCCCTGATATTTGGCAGCGCAAGCCCACCTTTGTCTTTGTTTAGCTGTAAGGTTCTATATCTGATTCTAGGTCTCTTGCCTTGCCATATGAATCTTGAGATCCTTCTGTCCAGCTCCTGCCATGTTTTTTTGGGAGGTTCTACCAGTATTGTTTGGAAAAGGTATAGAAGACGTGGAAGTATATTCATTTTGACTGCTTCAATTCTTTGTGCAGTACCCAAGAATGGTATCATATTCCATCTTGCTAGGTCAGATTTTATTTTTGTCACCAGTGGATCATAGTTTAGTGTTATAATTTTGTTGAGTTGTTTCGGGATATTGACCCCCAGATATTTCATAGATTCCATCTCCCAGTTAGTTTTGAGTTTGCTTAGTGAATAATGATTTGGGTCATAGTTGAATGTTAAAACTTGGGTTTTATGCATGTTTAATTTGTACCCCGATAAATCTCCGTACTCTGAAAAAACTGAGATTAGTTCTGGTAAAGAAGTGTCCGGCTGCCCTAGGTATATTAAAATGTCATCAGCAAAGAGTGCTAATTTATGTTCCTTCTGACCAAGTGTAATACCTTGAATTTTTTGATTTTGTCTTATCCATTGGCTCAGAGGTGCTATGAAGATTGCAAAGAGCAGTGGAGACAGGGGGCAGCCCTGACGACATCCTCTTTCCAGCTCAAAAGATGATGACAAATTACCGTTAATCCTTATTTTAGCTGTTGGTTTTTTATATAATGCCTGTATAGTTCTAATGAAGTTGTTATGAAAATTGAAACTGGATAAGATTCTATATAGGAAAGACCAGTCAACCGAATCGAATGCTTTTTCAGCATCTAATCCCAATATGACTGCATTTAAGTTATATTTTTTTATATGATGAATTATGTGTAAAGTGTGTCTAATGTTGTCTTGTGTCTGTCTTTGTCTTATAAAACCTGTTTGGTCTAAGTGAATTAAGTCCGTCAGTATATTTTCTAACCTTTTGGCAAGGATAATGGTAAAAAGGTTATAGTCCTGATTTAATACACTGATTGGTCTGTAGTTGGAGCATTCTAGTTTATCCTTTTCAGGTTTAGGTATAACTGCAATGACCCCTTCTCTCCAGGAGGGGGGGATTTCCCCTGTGTGGAGGACATAGTTAAATGTTTTCAGGAGGAGAGGAGATAGTTGCTGTTTAAAGGTTTTGTACCACTCTGCTGTATAGCCATCTGCTCCTGGGGATTTGTTAGCTTTAAGTTTCATAATTGCTTTTTCCAATTCTTTAGGTTGTATTTCTGACAGTAGTGTTTTATTTTGTGACTCCGTAAGTTGGGGAAGGTTTAATGTGTTTTGGAGTGCCTCGGATGCGTTTTTATGTTTTTTGTGGGAGTATAAGTTCTTGTAGTAATTCTTGAAGCTTTTAAGAATATCCTGAATTCTGAATTTTATTTCCTTTGATACTGGGTCTCTGATTTTGTAGATTGCTCTTTCTGTTTGTTGTTTTCTCAATTTATAGGCTAGCAATTTTGCCGATTTACTGCCTGCTTCATAGTATTTTTGTTTCAAAAATGTAAGTTTCTTCTGGATTTCTATTGTGTAGATCTCATTAATTTGGTTTTTAATTTCCTTAATCTTGAGCGAGTCAATAGAATGAGTGTTGCCTTTGTGTTCTTTTTCTAGGTTCTTAAGTTCTGACTCTAATGCGGTTAGTTTTTCTTGTCTCAGTTTCTTTTGGGTTGCCAGTTTTGCAATAATCTTCCCCCTTATTACAGCTTTGCATGCATCCCACAGTATTAAAGGGGATACCTCTCCATTATCGTTTTCTTCCAAATATCTGAGAATGTCTGATTCCAACTCATCTTTCAGTGGTCCTTTCAGGACATTTGAATTCAACCTCCAAGAAAATGTATTATTTGTGTATTTTTGGATATTTAAGTCCATATAGATCGGACTGTGGTCAGAGAGATCCATCAGTCCTATTTTACATGTTTCTACTCTTCCAATGTCTCTATTAAACATAAAAAAATAGTCAATCCTTGAGTAAGATGAATGTGGTGTTGAGTAAAATGTATAATCTTTTACACTGGGGTTGAGTTCCCTCCACACATCACAAATTCCCATTTCTTTTAGTAGCATCTGAGTCTTCCTGCTTTGGGTATTATTTTGATGTGGAGAAGTACCAGAAGCATCCCAGTATAGATTCAGTCTTAGATTGAAGTCCCCACCACATATCACTAAACCTTGAGCTTTAGTTATCATTAGGTCAAATACATTTTTATAAAATTTCCAGTTAGCCCCTGGGGGTGCATATACATTCAGCAGGGTGATATCTTCTCCCTCTAGCCGCCCAATTACCAAACTGTATCTCCCCTCTTTATCTTTGTGTTCTGATTTTTTTTCAAATGTAATTTTGGTTGATATCAATGTCGCTACTCCCCTCCTCCTTCCTGACTTATATGAAGATGAAGAGATCATTTTAAACCCTTGTCTACTGAGTTTAGTGTGCTCCACGTCTGTTAGGTGGGTTTCTTGTAAAAATATTATTCCTGCTTTGTCTTTTTTCATTTTGCCTAGAATCTTGGATCTTTTAACTGGATTCAGGATTCCTTTTACATTATATGAAATTACTTTGGTTACACCCTGTTTCTCCATTGTGTTGTTTTATTTAGTATAACAGTGTGGTGGCCCTCTTTTGTGCTACTCAGAAACTGAAAGAACATTAAGAACAAGAAAAACATTAAGAACATAGTGTATAAAACTTTAAAACAGAAAACTGTCAAAAGAACTTCCTGAGCTGAGGTCTTTTTAGAGACCCTGGAAGAGCCTTGATGGAGTGTAGGCTCTGAGGGAAATTCCTCAAACTCTGTTACGTGTTGAGGGCCCTCTCTTACCCCTGTAAGTTGTCCCATGCTTTTAACGTGAGTTTCAGAACCCAATCCGAACTTGTAATGATTTTTTTTTTCCCTTTATGCCTTTACCCTGTGAAATTGTGTGCACCCTCCCACCCCCATCACAGCAAACATTCACGCTAGGACGGTATTTTTTAGTGTGGGGAGAACATGTGGATCATTGACACGTTTCTATTTTAACAAGATTTTTTTTTTTTTTTTTTTTAAAAACTTGTTTGTTTCTAATGTTATGACTGTTCCATGAAATGTTTTACCACATGCTGAGTATGCATCTCCTTTACTGTTTGTTACCTTGTATGAGGGGGGTTGGATGTGCAGATTGACTAAAAAAAAAAAAGAGAAAAAAAAAAAAGGTCGCTATTCCAACCTGAAAACGGCCAGTTTATCCGTGACGCTCTGGCGCTGGGTTTCCCGCTGCTGGCCCGTGGATTTTGAAGGTTTCTGTGTGGTCCACGTTTGAGTTTTGATCCTATTGCTCGGGTCAGCTGCGGGTTTAAACACCGTTACCGGGAGCCCTCTTCTCGCCATGTCAGCTGTTGCTTCTTCCGTCGAATTATAGAGACATGTTTCTTCACCGTAGAAGACCCTTAACTTCGCAGGAAATGGCGTCTGAAAGCGCAGTTTCTTCTCACGTAGCACCTTTTTGGCGTCATTATATTCCCTGCGCTTTTTAAGGACCTCCGGGGCGTAATCGTGTTCCACGAAGACATTTCTCTCTTGGTGCATAAATCATTTTTTCTGCCAAGCCAATCTTACAACCTCTTGTTTTATTTTGAAATTGGAAAATCTTACCAACACCGAACGTGGGGGCACTTCCGCCGCTGGCTTAGCGGCTAATGAACGATGTGTCTTTTCTATCTTCAAGTCGGTGGTTTGTGGAATATCCAATTTCTCTCTTAGTAAAGATTCCACGCATTCTGCCATTGAGTTAAAACCATTTTCGGCTCCTTCTACCAGACCATGAATTCTTATGTTGTCTCTCCTCTGTCTTCCTTCTTGGTCGGTTAGCTTAGCCTCTATTGATGCTTGTCTCTTGCGTAGGTCCAGCACAGAATCTTCAAGCACTTTTATTCGTTCCTCTGCTTCCAAGATTCGGTTCTCGGCCTGGTCCACTCTGCTGTTTGTCCTTTTTAATTCGTCTCTGAATTCACGAAATTCGGCCCAAACCTCACGGCGAAATCGTCGTAGTTCTTCAAATAGCGTTTTCAAGCTAACCTTCTTGTTAGCTACATTCAGCTCCTCGTCTTCTGAACGGAAATCCTCCGGATCAGATTCTCCGGCCGATACGTGTCCTGGCCTGGAAAATTTCTGTTTCCTCTGTTTTCCTTTAGACATGATGATTTTGTCTTTTGATTTTCACTCCTCCAAAAATCCGTTAAGTTTGATTTTCAAGATATTTTCTTGGATTGGGTATGGGAGTTTCAGCGTTAAGCTGCTATCGCCATGGCGTCCAGACCGGAAGTCGATCGATTCCAATTCTTGAGGTTCTGAATCAATTCAATTCTGATTCAAGCCGACCCTGATTCAATCAGGGAAATTACCATTTTACCATTTTACTTGCCAGGAAAAAAAATCTGAGAGACCAAATGCTCCAAATTGTACCAGGAATACTCTAACTTTGTTAATACACACAGTGGATATAAAATGTATACACACCAGTTCAAATGCCAGCTTTTTGTGCTGTAAAAAAATGAGACCAAGATAAATCATTTCAAAACTTTTTCCACCATTAATGTGACTGCACGGTGGCGCAGTGGTTAGCACTGCGGCAGCACAGTTTACCCTTGGCTGGGGGATTGTGGGGATCGTGGGATCGTGGGTTCGATCCCAGCCCCCGACCAACAGTGATCTGTGTGGAGTTTGCATGTTCTCCCCGTGTTGCGTGGGTTTACTCCGGGATTTCTCCGGTTTCCTCCCACATGCCAAAGACATGCATGTTAGGTTAATTGGCTGTTCTAAATTGTCCCTAGATATCTGTTTCCTATAGGCCCTTAGAATAGAGGGTTAGTATTAATGAAAGCGCTTTGAGTGGTCTTTGTGACTAGAAAAGCGCTATATAAGTGCAGGTTAGTTAGTTAGTTAGTGACCTATAACATGCACAACCCAATTGAAAAAACAGCTGTTATAACTGAGGGTGTGGCTGTGTTCAGAATTAACCAATCACATTCAAACTCATGTGAAATGGGAGTCAGCACACACCTGCCACCACTTAAAGTGCCTCTGATTAACCCCAAATAAAGTTCAGCCGTTCTAGTAGGCTATTCCTGACATTTTTGTAGTCACATCTTACGGCACAAGCCATGGTCTGCAGAGAGCTTCCAAAGCATAAGAGGGATCTCATTGTTCAAAGGTATCAGTCAGGAGGATACAAAATAATTTCCAAGGCATTAAATATACCATGGAACACCATGAAGAAAGTCATCATCAAGTGGAGAAAATATGGCACAACAGTGACATTACAAAGAACTGGACGCCCCTCCAAAACTGATGAAAAGACGAGAAGAAAACTGGTCAAGGAGACTGCCAAGTGGCCGACAGCAACACTGAAGGAGCTGCAGGAATTTCTGGCAAGTACTGGCTGTTTTGTACATATGACAACAATCTCCTGTCTGGGGTGGCAAGACGGAAGCCTTATTTTACAAAGAAAAGCATCCAAGCCTGGCTACATTTTACAAAAACACATTTGAAATCTCCCAAACGCATGTGGGAAAATGTGTTATGGTCCGATGAAATCAAGGTTGAACTTTGTGACCATAATTCCAAAAGGTATATTTGGTGCAAACAACACTGCTCATCACCAAAAGAACACCATACCTACAGTGATGCATGGTGGTGGCAGCATCATGCTTTGGGGCTGTTTTTCTTCAGCTGGAAGAAACCTCATTCAAGGTGGAGGGAATTATGAACAGTTACAAATACCAGTCAGTGTTGGAACAAAACTTTCAGGCTTCTGCTAGAAAGCTGAAGATGAAGAGGAACTTCATCTTTCAGCATGACAATGACCCAAAAGCACACATCTATCTATAAATTCACGAAATCTCTGTCTGTCTGTTCCATGCATATCTCTTGAACCATTTGTTAGACTGGCCTCAGATTTTAAACGTGGTTTCCTGAGGTTACAAGGTCCCCAACAACAACAACAGCAGACAGCAGACAGGTCCCGTTATATGAAACAGTACGTGTGTTTAGCTCTCTGTGTGTGTGTGTGTGTGTGTGTGTGTGTGTGTGTGTGTGTGTGTGTGTGTGTGTGTGTGTGTGTGTGTGTGTGCACTGCACCAACGCTGCAAATCAGCCATTATAGGGAAGCTGTAAGTTAGAAGCCTGTTCAATAAGTTACACATCGGCTCTGACATCTGATGGGCTGTCAAAATCATGTGACACAGCAGACCATCTCTAAAACATACTTGGGCTGTTTTTTCACCGGTTTTCACATATAAATTTAATGCCTAAAGCTCTCAAAAGTGAAAACAAATTGCTGGTTTTGTATCAACACGGTGGTATTGCAATATTTAAAAAAGTATCAACTCCAAAATATCGACCAGCTGGTATCGAAGTATCGATATGCCCATCCTGAGACGGGAGTCCTGACTGCTGCTTCACCTGTGTGGTACCACTGTCCTTTGCAGGACCACGAGTCCCCCCTCCCACACGAGTATCTAAAAATTAAAAACTTAATAATAATACTGCCATGATTGTAGAGTAGAATGGCCAGATAAACTACATATCATATGCAGACACATACAGTGGTGTGAAAAAGTGTTTGCCCCCTTCCTGATTTCTCATTTTTTTTTGTGTTTCATTCATTCATTCATCTTCTTCCGCTTAATCCTTTTCGGGTCGGGGGGGGGGGGGGGCTGGAGCCTATCCCAGCATCTTTGGGCGAGAGGCAGGGTACACCCTGGACAGATCGCCATAAGGACAATTTACAATCCCCAGTTTTGATGCCAATTAACCTAACTTGCATGTTTTTGGCATGTGGGAGGAAACCGGAGAAATCCCGGAGTAAACCCACGCAGACACGGGGAGAACATGCAAACTCCACACAGATCACTGTTGGTCGGGGGCTGGGATCGAACCCAGGATCCCCCGGCCAAGGGTGAGTTGCTGTGCTGCCGCAGTGCTAACCACTCCTCCACCACGCCGTTTGTCACACTTAAATATTTCAGATCATCAAACAAATTTAAATATTAGACAAAGATAACACAAGTAAACACAAAATGCAATTTTTAAATGAAGCTGTTCATTATTAATGGTAAAAAAAAAAAAATCCAAGCCTACATGGCCCTGCGTGAAAAAGTGACCCCCCCCCCCCCCGCCATTAAAATCTAAATTAACTGTGGTTTATCACATTTTTGGAAAGCTGAGTTCAATTTCTCTAGACACACCCAGGACTGATTACTGTCACACCTGTTCTCAATCAAGAAATCATTTAAATAGGACCTACCTGAGAAAGTGAAGTAGACCAAAAGATCCTCAAAAGCTAGACATCATGCTGCAATCCAAAGAAATCCAGGAACAAATGAGAAACAAAGTGAGATCTATCAGTCTGGAAAAGGTTATAAAACCAATTCTAAAGCTTTGGGACTCCAGTGAACCACAATGAGAGCCAGCATAATCCACAAATGACGAAAACATGGAACTGGACTATTTTGTGTCTATAGGTATCTACAAATCTGAGCAAACAAAAATAACCTGTCGAGTTCCCCTAGGTTCCATTTTGGGATCTTTGCTTTTCAACATCTATATCCTCCACTAGCTCACATCATAAAAAACAACAAAATATATTACCATAATTATGCAGATGATACACAAATCTACATAACTGTCTCACCAAGAGACTATGGTCCCATTAAAACCCTGATCAAATGCATTGGTCAATTTAAAGAGTGAATGTGCCAGAATTTTCTTCAGTTAAACGAAGACAAAACCAAAATAACAGTTTTTGGAACCAAAGAAGAAAGAAGCCAAGTAGTAACTTTGAGCCTATCAATTATGCTAAAAACCAACAATCAAGCCAGAAATCTGGGTGTCGTCCTGGACTCAGACCTGAATTTTAACAGCCACATTAAGACAGTCATGAAATCAGCCTACTCCATCGGCCTCCGTCGGTCTATGATGACCATGGAAGAGAATCCTAAACGTCTACTCTGCTGGAACAGCACCGCCTGTGGCTGAACAGGCCTGATGCGCGAATGGCAGTCCCTGTCACACAGGTCGCACTTGTGGGTAGTCTCCATGCTGCTGGGTCTGTGGCGGTTCTTCCTGCGGGTCCTTTTTTCATCTGCTGCAGCAGTCAGTCTCTCTTCACCCGCCTTGAGCTGTCTGGTCAGGGTGCCTCTCCATTTGGACCGGTCTGTTGCAAGGTCCTCCCAGTGCTCTGTGTTGATCTCCAGGGCCTTCATGTCTCTCTTGCAGACGTCTCTAAAGCGCAGCTGTGGGCGGCCAACGTCTCTCCTGCCAGTTGCCAGTTCTCCGTAGAGGACGTCTTTGGGGATTCTGCCATCCTCCATACGGTGAACTTGGCCTAGCCAGCGGAGCCTGCGCTGCCTGAGTAGAATGAACATGGAGGGAAGGCCGGCGCGGGACAGAACTTCTGTGTTGGGCACTTTGTCCTGCCAGGATATGTCCAGGATGTGGCGAATGCAGCGCAAGTGGAAGGAGTTCAGTCTCTTTTCCTGCCGGGCGTATGTTGTCCACGTCTCACTCCCATAGAGCAGTGTGCTGATGACGCAGGCGTTGTACACTGCCATCTTCGTCTTGACAGAGAGTTTGGGATTCTCCCACACTCATGTGGTGAGGCGAGCGAGTGTGAAGGCTGATTTTCCAATCCTCTTGTCGATCTCTGTATCAAGGGAGAGGTTGTTTCTGATCGTGGACCCCAGGTACGTGAACTGATTCACGACCTCCAGCTCGTAGTCGTCGATGGTGATGGTTGGTGGTGCTTCTGTGCCTTGCGCCAAGACGTTAGTCTTCTTCAGGCTGATGGTAAGCCCGAAGTCCTTGCATGCCTGGGAGAAGCGGTCCATCAGGGTCTGAAGCTCCTGCTGTGTGTGGGTTGCGACTGCAGTGTCGTCTGCGAACAGCATGTCTCTGATTAGAGCCTTGCGTACTTTGGTTCTGGCTTTCAGGCGGGCGAGGTTGAAAAGCCTGCCGTCAGATCTTGAGTACAGGTAGATTCCCTCTGTTGCTGTGCTGAAGGCATGCCTCAGGAGCATAGCAAAGAAAATCCCAAAGAGGGTTGGCGCAAGTACACAGCCCTATTTCACTCCGCTGCGTATGTTGAATGGCTCTGAGACGTTGCCATCGTGCTGCACTATCCCCTGCATGTTGGTGTGAAACGATTCGATGAGGCTTTGCAACTTTGGTGGGCATCCTATCTTTGGCAGGATCTTGAAAAGGCCCTCTCTGCTGACCAGATCGAACGCTTTGGTGAGGTTGATGAAGGCGACGTACAGGGGCATGTTTGGATGGGGAATTTCATAAACTCGAGTGAGCTTTATGGGTGTTTGGATTGGAATCACCTGAACTCACTTTGTTCAGGTGATTGTCTTGTCTTAGGTTTGCGGACACGTTTTGGTTGGACAGGTTCATCTTCAACAGGGGCAAGAAAACCACAGGGAAGCAAGAGGTCACGGTGAACGGTGCGAACAGGACCATCTTTTGTCTCAGGTTTTATAGTGTAAACAGGCAAGTCACCTGCTTGGCTCACCACAATGTGGATTTCAGCTTCCCACTTGTCTGCTAGTTTGTGCTTGCCTTTGATACCTTTGCCTTTGGTACTGCACGTACCAAAACTCTGTCGCCTGGTTCTAGTTTTGAGGGTTTCACTCGCATATCAAATCTTGTTTTGTTTCTTTCAGCCATCTTGTTAGCATTTTCTGTTGGTAGTTTGTAGCTTTCTTGTAGAGTTGTCTTCAGTTTTTCAATGTACTGGGAATGTGACTTGAAACTTTTGTTGTGAAAGGGGAGCCCAAATGCACAGTCGATGGGCAATCTCGGCTGACGACCGAACATTAACTCATACGGGGAAAAACCAGTAGTGTCATTCTTCGTACAATTGTACGCATGTACAAGTGGTTTCACATAGTTGTGCCAATGAGTTTTGTTCTTTTCCTCCAGAGTACCCAGCATGCTCAATAACGTTCTATTGAAACGTTCTACCGGGTTACCTCTGGAATGATAGGTTGTTGTCCGGATTTTGCGAATGCCCATGATTTTGCAAAGTTCTTTTTTAATATGGGACTCAAAATCGGGACCCTGATCACTATGTAACCGTTCGGGTATCCCGTAGTGGACGATAAAGTTGTCCCAAAGTGCCTTTGCAACAGTCTGAGCTTTCTGATTGCTGGTAGGGATGGCTATAGCGTATTTCGTGAAATGATCAGTTAACATGAGCACATCCTTTGTGTTGCTTTGATCGGGCTCAATGGACAGGAAATCCATACAGACAAGTTCAAGCGGTCGGGTGGACTTGACGTTGACAAGCGGAGCAGCTCGTTCTGGAGCAGTTTTACGTCTTATGCAGTGATTACATGTCTTGATCTTCTTTTCAATATCTGCCGCCATGCGAGGCCAATAGAACCTTGTTCTGGTGAGATCCAAAGTACGTTCTGTGCCTAAATGGCCCATGTCACAGTGGAGGCTTTGAAAGACTGAATTGCGGAGCTGTTCAGGTAAGACGAGCAGGTAAGTAACATTTCCTCCGTCTTGACAAGTGCGGTAGAGGATGTTATTGCACATTTCAAGTCAACCGAGTTCTTGAAGTAACAAGTTGATGTCAGGAAGTTCAGTTCGTACAGTTGGTGGAACTTTTAGCCCAGTTTCAATTTGTGCAATCACTTCTTTTAAACAGGGGTCAGTTCTTTGTTCATTTTTGATCTGTTCAGGAGTCATGTGGGGTACAACTGGAAGACCACCACAGCCATCTTCATCGGCGTAGTCATCTGGAATGGCGGCTACAGAGATGGCTAACGAGTGAACCAAAGGGAAGGTGTTGTCTGGAGAGCTACAGACAAGGTGTTTTTCACCTATAGCAGACACTACCTCAGAACTTAAACTGCTTTCAGGAAGAGACAAGTGAGTTTGAGTGAACTGCTGTATGCGGTCAAGCTCCTTTTGGGACACTGCGCCATCAAGTAACTCGCCATGTGGCCGTCTAGAGAGGCCATCTGCATCTGAGTTAAGCTTGCCTGCTCTGTATTGGAGCTTAAAGTTAAACATCGACAGAGCAGCTAGCCACCTATAACTCATGGCATCCATCTTAGCAGTAGTTAAGATGTACATCAGGGGGTTACTGTCTGTCACGACAGTAAAATAATTGCCATATAAATAGTCTGCGAATTTCTCCGTTACTGCCCACTTTAGAGCTAAAAATTCTAATTTATGGGCGGGGTAACGGGACTCACTTCTAGACAACCCCCGGCTTGCGTAAGCTATGACCCTAGTCTGGCCCTCCTGCTCTTGATAGAAGGCGGCGCCAAGCCCTGTAGTGCTGGCGTCAGTATGAAGTGTATATGGCAACTGAGGGTCAGTGAAACTCAGGACAGGCGCAGTACTGAGCTTTTCAATGATGGTTTTGAATGCAAGATCACAGGAAGAAGTCCATCGCTCGCCAAACTGTGTCTTTGGGCCGTGGTACTGGGCAGGCTTAGCTTTGGGCTTTTTCGCAAAGGAGGGTAGCCTGCTGTTAAGTCAGTGAGGGGCTTAACGATGCTGGAATAGTTCTTAATGAACCGCCTATAGTACCCTGAAAAGCCTAAGAACGAGCGGAGCTGTTCGAGATCACGGGGCACAGGCCAGGTACTTAGGGCTTTCACTTTTTCGGGGTCGGTCTCAACTCCTTTACTGGACACAATGTCACCGAGGTATCTGACAGAAGTTTGAAAAAATCTGCATTTCTCAGGGGAGAGTTTAAGCCCGTACTCTTTGAGGCGATTAAGAACTTTCATTAAGCGAGCCTCATGTTCTTTGGGCGTCTTGGAGAATACAATGTTGTCATCGAGGAACACGATCACCTCATGCAGATTCATGTCGCCCATGCATTTCTCCATGCGGCGCTGGAACGTGCTGGGGGCGTTTGTAATGCCTTGGGGCATTCTATTGAATTCCCAAAAGCCCATGGGACATACGAACGCCGTCTTTGGTTTGTCCAGCTCCTCTACCTCAATTTGGTAGTACCCAGACTTTAAATCGAGGACGGAGAACCACTGCGAACCGGTCAAGGTGGAAAACGTTTCCTCCAAGTTGGGGAGGGCGTAAGCATCTTTTACAGTCTGCATGTTAAGCTTCCTGTAATCAATACAAAGGCGGACATCGCCATTTTTCTTTCGCACCACTACAATAGGCGAAGAAAATGGGGAAGAAGACTCTTATCACGCCTGCTTGTTGGAGTTCTTTGAGATGCTTACGGACCGCTTCCAGGTCATTTGGATGTATGGGACGTGCTCTGTGAACGGTGTTTCGTCTGATAATTTGATTGTGTGTTTCACTTGATCCGTTTTGCCAAAGTCAAGATCGTTTTGTGCAAATACTTCAGGCATTTGACTGAGTTTTTCTGTTAGGCGCTCTTTCCATTCAGCGCTAATGGGGGAAGTGTCAAAGTTGAACTTCAGAATGGACTTTGGTTCAATTTTGGACTTTGCAACTTTCACGGAGTGTTCTTGTGATAGGACTCGTTGATATGCACAGATTTCTCCAATGACACATTTCTGAGGGATTGTCACGTCATGTTCCGATTCATTGGTGAGTATAACTGGAACAAGGTAAGGTGCTCTTTCAGGTAAGTCTATGAGACATGGTTTTACCAGGATACCACTAGGTAAGGCTGATATTAACAGGTGTTCTAACAAGACAGATTTTTCACTGTTGCCGGCTGACACTGCTACAGCGCCATCTAGAACAACTGAACACGTCCCTCTCAGCATCGGCGGCCGTTTGGTGGAGAGAGTGAAAAACATCAAGTTCCTCGGAGTGCAGATCTCGCAGGACCTGACCTGGAGCAAGAATTCCTTGGGGATCAGGAAGCGGGCCCAGCAGAGACTGTACTTCTTGAGGAAACTCAAACAGGCCTCTCTCCCCATCTGCATCCTCAGGACCTTCTACAGAAGTGTGGTGGAGAGTGTTCTGACGTACTGCATTGCAACATGGTACTCCAGCTGCAGTATGTCAGACAAAAAAGCCCTGCAGAGGATAGTTAAGGGAGCTGAGAGGGCAATTGGCGTTTCCCTCCTCTCTGTCCAAAAACTTTTTCAGAACCGTTGTAGGAGCAAGGCACTGAACATTGTCAAGGACCACTCTCACCCTCTGCACAAACACTTTGAACTGCTGCCATCTGGCAAACTATTCCGGAGCATCAGAGGCAGGACCACCAGACTGATTAACAGCTTCCTTCCACAAGCTGTTAGGATGCTGAATAGTTGATCCGGAATCTTTCATACACACTACTGCACCTTATGGACATTATGTATATTATTTGTATATTATAGTTCTAGTTAGTTTTCAAGTATGTCTCAGGGATGGGTGAATGGCTGTGTTGGGGTGGGGGGTGAGGGGGTGTGTGAGTGTGTCTTAAATTATGTTCTTCTTACTAATATGGGTGCCGAGAGAAACGCAATTTCATCTTGCCTGCACTACAGTTGTATGTACAGCAACATGACAATAAAGGTTGATTTGATTTAATTTTTGTCCAGGCCTGTTTCATGAGTTTGTTTTTTAAATAATTCTGTTGAACCACAATTCAAAAGCATTGTCTGACTTTCACTGGTTAATTTTCATAGACTTTTTATTTATTACCACTTTTGTCAGATTCAAGTTATTTCTGTGACCTTTGTGGGTTTTTCTTTCATTAACAGAGGGGTACCAACAATTTTGTCCACATGTGTAGTCACAGCAGTACACAGAGTGCCTTTTCCAAGTTTAGATGTTGATGGCACACTGTTTACTGAACTATACTGATGTGTGGATAAGAGCACACATAAGTGAAGAACTGGTTCTGAGCTTTTAATCATTTATGTTTTTTGTAAACAAGATGGAATGATAAGATTAGCTCTCTGCAATGCAAGCAGGCACTCTGCGTACTACTGCTCAATACTGTATGTATTTTTGTGTTTTACTGCCTACATCCTAATCCTGCCAATCATTTTTGCCACTCAGTGTTTTGTAACTGCCATGAGTTCTGTTCTGACATCATGTGCATATCATCTATTTCAGTCATGGTTTGAATTTGGGCTTTTGTTTTGACAGTGTCTTTTGTTTACTTCAGTTTTACATTATGGGTTTTTGCTTCGTTGATTATTCATGGCTGCTTTTGATTTTCTGATTATTGATTGTTCACTGGTGTTTTTGATTTTCTGCTCTATATAGACATGCTGAATTTTACCCTCAGTGCGGCAATCTACTGTGTTACTGTTTACTTAGTCATGTCATGCCACGTAAAGTCAAGTCAAATTATGTCACGTCTTATTTATTTTTGGCTTAAAATAAACCACTGCAAAACTCAGCTCCAGCAACTGGGTCCAGTTAATCCTGCTTGTGAGCCACCCCCAACCCCCCCGGTCGTTTGGGCTCCAGCAACAGTAGAACTGTCCTGCTGTAGAGGAGTGTTGGAGGGCAAGTCAGTCCGTGGGGGGGACAGGGGAGGGGTGGAAAAGACAGTGTGCTCTGCTCTGAGTTCCAGCACGATGAACGACCGTGGATCGTGGGTGCACGGGGCCAGTGCGTGTCATGCGTAATGGAACAAACCGGAGATCGGCCGGCTTTAGGGAGTGAGGTGCGGGAAGAGCGATGTGGAGGAGGAGGGGGAGGGGGCTAGGAATAAGTGAGTGCCGGCCCGGGACGTCAAAGGTGTCTGGGCCGTGCAAAAATTGCATGTGGATCCGCCATGGTGAGGGACTTTCCCGGTAAACCTGGCGGTAATCTGCAGCGGCTGTGCAGAAAAGTTTAGCCTCTGACTCCTTGTGCGGCTCAGTCCTGCGAGGATGTGGGGAAGGCGAACAGCCAAATTCCCTGAGGATGCGTAGTGGCTGTGAAAAAAAAAATTGAAGCTGTGTGAGGGACTTGGCAGTTTGGTTTTAGGTGCGGGAGCAGCCCTAAAGTCATTGGGGAAAGCAATCGGTTAAATTCCCATTGTGCACCGTGGCTGAGAAACCCATACAAAGTCCTGTGTGCGTTGCTGCATGTCTGCTTCAGGTGCGTGAGCAGCCCTAAAGGTTCCTAGGATGGCGATCGGCCGTGTTTCTCGGGCATGTGCAGCGGTGGAGGACGATGTACAAGTCTGGAGCCGGTTTGTCCCTGGTGCGTGGCGCACGCCTGGCGCAGTGACCACATAGCTGGAAGTTGCGCTGTCCTTGTAATCCTGCGGTGTGTGCATGGGGCTTCTGTGCGCACAAAGTCCGCTGTCAGGAGGTGAGTCAGAGTCGGGGAGCTTGGTGGAAATCAACGCAGACGGTGCCGATGATCTTCCCCGCTCAGGCTGTTTCTGTGCGTTGCTCGTATCGCTGATCCTCGTGCGTCTTGGTCCCAGCGCCGCGCTCTCCGTCCGGCTCTGGAGGTCGCCATCGTGGAGAGAGGAAAAGGCGCGCACGCTCCAGTGTGGATGCAAAGGATGTAGGCAATCCCCAGTCTCTGGAATCCGCAGACGGTCATCCCACTTCAGGCCACCATGTGGTGTGCAGCGTAAGGGAGAGACAGTTCATCTCCGTGAGGTCACCAATGTGGAGAAAAAGGAATCCACGGCACGGCGAAAGGGAGAGATACTACATGTCACGTCAGGTCACCAATGTAGAGGTAACTGAACAGGCGAGAAGGTGCACCATGCCATGTCCAGGGTCAAATGTGGAGGTAACAGAACTGGCGAGATGTGTGGAGCTGGAAGGGTACAAGGTTTTATTTCCTCCAGCATACTGAAATGCGCTTTGTAGCTCGGTGAGCTACTGCGCTGCTCAGGCATGTGTCACAAGCTCTTTTATACATGTTATACAGACAGAGAGAATGCATGGCACATTAGCATAGTGATTGTCATCTAATACACATCGGTCAATACACATCATTAGCATGAGATCAGCTAGCGCCCAGCCCGGACGTCCTCTCCTAACAGTCCCGTCTGATTGCCCCCTGGGGCTCTCTGTCCATATGTAAATTGTCCTCCGTTTCCTCCAGCCCTGATGAGTGTGAGATAGTGTCCGTCCGCAGTGTGCTGGGTCACCACACCCTAAACAATATGATTAAAGATGCTCGTAACAACTATTTTGTTGCCCTCATCTCAAGCAAGAGAAATCCTAAAATCTTGTTTAATTCAATAAAATCAGTCATGTCCCCTGCCTCTCCTACCATTCCAGTATATTAAAAAAATGACTGCAACAACTTTCTTACTTATTTTATTGATAAAGTAAACTCTGTTTGTTCTAGCATTTTACCTCCATCTAATCCTCCTTTTCCTGGCTCACACCATGATACAGTTTTCAATTCAGTTCTTCCTGTCTCATTAGATGACCTCTTAAATAAATTTAAACCTTCATCCAGTCCCTTAGATATTTTACCAACTACTTTGTTTTCAAAAGTTTTTAACTCCACTGGGCCTAGTGTTTAGACTGATAAATCTGTCACTTTTAAAGTCCCACACAGGGACTGTGTGACAGGACTGTCACACAGGTCGCACTTGTGGGTGGTCTCCGTGCTGCTGGGTCTGTGGTGGTTCTTCCTGCGGGTTCTTTTTTCATCTGCTGCAGCAGTCAGTCTCTCTTCACCCAGCCTTACACAAAACAACTTTCAAACTTCTGTGCTTCAATTGGCTCACTGTATTCGCAGCCGTTGGTAGGAGGGTCCTTCTTGCTAGGTTTTCAGTCATTGGTTCTTCAAGGTTTCAGAAACCCAATTCAAGGCTCTTATTATTCCAATGAGAGGTCAATCACATCTAAACCAATCAAAGCACTCCTTTGGCTTTCTGTTTGCAAGCCGTAAAATATATATTTCAACAGGTAAACAGTACTGAGTTAGGTATAAGATATTTAACAATTATGATGCATTTTAAGCCAAAACAAATGGATCTAGGATTAAAAGTAATTAAAATAATGCAGTCCCAAGGTTGCATGGAGAAATACATGGATTAACTGGATATATATCATATTGAGTATTGTTGACTACATGTAGATACTGTATAAATATATATTTTCTGCATCAACAGTGAACTATATATATATTCACGTAGTGTTGCCCTGGGAATTTTGACAATAAACTTTTGTACGTTTTGCAGATCTGTCTCTACTTGTGTGTTGTTACCATCAAGTGACATAAATCAAATACAGAGATTGGAAAAGCTGTCTAAGAGCAATTCAGCAGTTTGAGAAATCACTTTTGGTTTGGTGCAAGTCTGCCAAAAGAATTATGAACCATAAAGCAGTTTGTGTTAAAATGCTAAATCCCATTAAACCCAAACTCAGGGGTGTCCAATCATGTGCCATGGAGGGCCAAGACCCTGCAGGTTCTCCCTTCTATCCCATTATTAGGAAATACAGATGCTAATATGGCCCAGAATTCCTCCATATACTGGTACTATCACAAAAGTGTGCAGTGTCTTCTGCACTGGCACATCCAACAATACAGTCTTCAGCAAAAAAATTATTTTGATTACTTTTTCTTAAAAATTAGCCATTATTTTCAAAGTCACTGATAAATGGTCTGTACTGTTGACTCTTTTCCCACTGGTGTCTTAACAGATGAAATAGAAAATCATGATGCAAACATAAATCACTAAATTGTTTATTATTACAATCAGCAGCAAATTCCAGATTATTTAGAATGTGCAAAATTTAAACTGTAAAAAAAAAGAAATTGGAATGGGTCACACACACCGGCCACGCTGCCTCACTGAGATGCAACTGGATCGGTCCCTCACACTGGTCCCAGTTCAGCAGATCTTCAGCCTGCATCTCTGTAAATAGTGAGGCAAGGTCCGATTTGGGTGGATCATTTTCCTCTTGCCTAGATAAAAGACAGAAATGGGTGGTGGATAATCAAAGCAAGTTTAAAACATATTTGAGAAATAACACTTATCAATAAAAGTTTAGCCACCGCTGTGTCGCCCTGGTTTCAAGTGTGGGTGGTGTTATGTTCTTGTATTGCTAAAATATAAAAGGAGGCAGTACAATGGGTCTCAAATATTTGTAATGTGTTCTTTACTGGCTGAGTTTAAAGACGAAATACTATAAACTACACATACAAACTAAATTCTAATGGTGACTGAACAACTCCCATTCCCCAAAGTGCAAGACACTATTTTGACTATAACTCAAAGGATCAACGAAGTGATCTGATAAAAAAAAAAATAAACAAGCGGTTTATTTTACGGTGGCTACTATCTGATGTGCCATTTATTTTCAATTACTCTGTAATTAATATTCACACAATCAAATAAATCTCAGTTCAGTCCCTTTCATACTAAGTGGAAATTGTGCTACTTTAAATTTGGCACTTTACCTATACTTTAACTTAAAAAGCAAAAGATTTGACTATAAATAACAAGATGTGCAGCTTACCAGTCAGAACACATTGCTGTGTTGTGCCAAATGCAGCCATTGTCAGAGCAGATCCTGGTCGGACTCTACAACGAAAATACACACAACTTAAGTACATGCACAGCACGAAAGTGCAACATGTAAAAAAACCCACCTTTTTAACCAGGATTACAACTAGCTTATTTCATCAGATATTGTCAACACAAAGGCAACATACAAGGATGGACGTAGCATTGACGGCTAACTAGCTAGGTCATCGTTTAAACATGGGCAAGTTGTTGTCTGTTCAAAATGAACTTTCCACTGCTGGGATAAATAATGTAAAAGTTGCATATCACATCACTCACCGTCCTCTACATCCTAATATCAAGGCTTCAACTGCTGAAGTTGGGTGCTCCCGTGGCCGTACATTCAATTCACTTCGGGCGGCTCCGTCTACTTCCCAGGGTGGCTCCGTCTGCTTCCCTCTGGATTCTCTCATCAGCCGAAACGCACAGAAAACTCTGCTGGACTGCAGTGTTGATTTCTGTGAAGCCATTCTATCGTTGCTGTTTATATATCACTTGTTGGCTGGCTCACGGACGAATCTTTGCAAATGGCGGATCCCAAGCGATTCTGGAAAGTTTATCCCTAGATGTTCATGGAAATCAGCTGACTCACTTTGCTTTTTTCCACCTGAGAAACATTGCCAAACTGAGAAACATAGTGTCTGTGGCTGAGTTGGAAATGGTTATTAATGCTTTTATCTCTTCTCGTTTAGACTATTGCAATTCACTTTATAATGTTCTTAACAAAACCTCCTTAAATCAGCTTCAGATGGTTCAAAATGCTGCTGCAAGGTTTTTAACTAAAGTTAAGAGATCTCACATCACCCCCATTTTATTTAATCTTCAATAGCTCCCTGTTTATTTTAGAGTTCAGTTTAAAATTCTGGTTTCAACTTTAAGAGCCTTGCATGGTCTCACACCTCCTTACATAGCAGACCTCATTTAGCCATACTTCTCTTGGCCCCTCAGGTCCTCTGGTCAGCTTTTATTAGAGGTACCCTGGACATATTTTAAAACGCATCGTGATCGAGCTTTTCAAGCCGTAGCACCAAAGGTATGGAACTCTCTACCCCCTTCAGTCCGTTTGACTGACTCCGAGGTTATTTTTAGGAAGAAAATTAAAACCCTGTTGTTTAGACAGGCCTTTAGGTAGGAGAAAGGGGGGTTACTTACTAGTTTTATTTTATTTATTTGTTGTAATCTATTCTTAACTTGTATTTTATCACTGTAAACTTTGTTGTATTTCATATAAAGCACTTTGTGACTGTCTGTGAAAAGTGCTAACAAAGTTATTATTATTATTATTATATTAGTACAACCAAAACACTCAGCGAGTCAATGGAGAATGAAGGTGTTTACTCGGCTCTATACTTGCTAATGGGGCATGAGCTACCCAGGTTTTCTATAGATATCAGTGGAGCAGGCAAGCTCAATATGTTCTGCCATCCCAAAAATTATATTCACCACTCTAAATATCTTAAAAGAACTGCAAATTACGCAGAACTGACTGTTTATTTTGAGCATTATTCATCCATGACTGCAGATAGCTTGGACAAAAAGTGTTTCTGCATACAGAAATAGGAAGTAAATTTCCCCGCAGCCAAAAAAACCCAAAACAAAACAAAAAATGGCACACGCTGGAAATCCGGCAGGGTGCTGGAAAACTTCAATCCACGGGTGGTATTGTGATGGTCTGGGGCTGTTTTGCTGCTTCAGGACCTGGAAGACTTGTTGTAAATGGAACCATGAATTCTGCTGTCTACCAAAAAATCCTGAAGGAGAATGTCCGGCCATCTGTTCGTGACCTCAAGCTGTCATGGTTTGAGCGCCGATATCGTCCGCGCTCGGGTCATGCAGTATTTTCCTCCCATTCGGTATTATTCCTTTTGACCCCTCTGAGCTCTTATTCTGACAGCGTCTCTGCGGGGCTTCCGGCTGTCAGAGCTGAGGCCGGCTGCGACAGCTGGAATTATATGGAGTTGATGACGCCCTCGTCAGCTGTGCTATCATCTTGCCTATTTAAGGGAGCAGCTTCAGTCTCTCGGGGATGCGACCTCATACGTGTATAGATAATGCTGGTCTCCCCAACATTAGGCTGGAGTCCCTACGTCCCGGCTCCAGTCATCCTCTAATTCCTCGCTACTCCCTGTAAGTTTACTCCTTAGCCTGTGTTTATCGTCTGTGTGCCTTAACCACAGCCCTTGTTTGTGTTTTGCCCCACAAGGCTCATTATTTTGTACCTTTTCCCCTTGTTAAATATAATACGCAAACTCACTGGTCGCCTATAGCGTCTCATTTGCAGTCCGCGAGGGCCGCACCATGACAGTAGGTTGCAGCCAGACTGAGACGCCGGTGACCATGAGTTTGTTTGGACTTGATTTTCCACTTACCATGTACCAGTGTGCTGGGAGATGGCGCCGCTCAAGGGCTATGCTAGGAGCCTGGGCTACGAGCTGGTGAAGGCCCTCGACGAAATTGATGGAATCCTTTTCACCGCTCACCTCTACGACACTCCCAGCGATGCACACTGGTACCTGGACCTCGCTGAGGCGACCATTAACCGCCGTCCTCGCTACGCTGACCATCTTGAAATCACGGCGAGGATGGCGGACATCTCTGTGCACCGGGAGAAGCTCCATGGGCTAGACGGAAACTCCGGCAGGAAGCCAAAGAGGAGGCATCCTCGCTCCTCGCTTCGGGATCCCATCCCTGCCCCTCATCCAGTCCAGGAGTTCGCACCATCCAGAGGTCATCCCCGACGGAGTGAGACGTCAGTCGGGATTCCCCCGGAGGATTTACAGCTGACAGCGATTTCCATCCGGGACCGAGTGGCTGCAGCTCGCTCCGCCTCCCATCCTACACCGATTATGAAGCATGTGACGGCGGCGGTCAGGCTGGTGGAGAGGAATCTGGAACTGTATGATTACCCCAAATACGCTGACCTGCTCGCCTCTGTTTCTGTGCAGGAGCGGCATTTCCCTAACCTCACCTTCACCTCATCCTCTGCCAGTAAACATTGTCTCCATGCTGATTGCAAGCCTCAGCAAGAACCCCGTCCAGATCCGATTCTGGATAGCCGCACAAACTATGTCTCCCAGCCAGCTGCAGCCTCCGTGTCTTGTCGGAGGAGTAAGAGAGCCGCCTCTGCCTCCGGGTCATCTGTCCCTGCTGTTCCATCAGCTCCTCGATCCCGGTTCGCCTCGGCTGTTCCTCTCCCCTCCTCGACGCCCCCTCCAACTGCTGTGAACTCCACGAGTCTGTCTCCGGCTGCTCCCGTTCCTGATCCAGTGTGAGAGGCTCCTCTTCGTCTTCCCGGGGGGGTCGTCCGTCTCCATCCAGCGGGGGAAGGGGAGAACCAAGTCCACTGCAGCGGGTTCCAGCTGCCCTCAGCGGATCAGGCAAGTATCTCTTCATTCTTTTCCTTCACTGGATGAACTGCCTTGTTTGATTCCTGGGGGTGGAGTTCGGGGTTCACAGTCCCCCGAGCTCCCTCCACCTACTGCAGTAATTAATTATGAACCTGCTACCTTTGTGTCTCCTTCCCCTGAGCGTGGACTACGCCGTCGGACGAGGAGGGAGCCTGCGGGCCCGGAGAGCCTGGATCCAGCCCTGCAGCCATGACATGGGCAGAGGAGGACAGCGGACTGCGGATTGGAGCCTGCGCCGATGAGCAAGCGTCCCCAGGGCTCCACGGAGGGACAGTCCGACCTGGCAGGTCACGGAGCACCTGCCATCACGCTGTGCGGGCCCTCGGCGTGGACATCTGCATCAGGGGATCTCCAGACTGTGGACTCCATCATGCCGGCTGCAGAGCCCACCGCAGCCGAGTGGGAACCACATGATGACCTTCTTCTGTCTGAACCGGGATCACTGAAGTCCTGGACGGCGACAGAACTCGAGATCAGGCAAGTGCTCTATTTTGTCTTTCTCCTCTCAATTCTGGAGCATTCTTGCCTGTCTCTCGGGGAGACAAGTCGGGTGCAGCTGTCCGCTGCATCCGAACTCGTCTCACTGGGCTCTGTCGCTACCGGTGATCCTGAACCCGGTTCTTCTTCTTCTCCTGAGCCTTCTCCCAGGGTCATGGGTGTGGAGTCGATCCCGGTCGCTGTGCTGGAGATTCCGGGTTCGGGTTTGGAGGCCGTCCCTGGTGCTGTGCTGACCCTGTCGGGGTCCGACGTGGGTGCAGCCGTGACCCAATCGGGGTCCATCGCGGGTGCAGCATTGACCCAACCGGGGTCTGTCGTGGGTTGTGTTCCGGCCCAATTGGGGTCTGACGTGGGTGCTACGCTGACCCAATCGGGGTCTATCATGGACGCTGCCCTGACCCAGTCAGGTGTCGTGGGTGCGGCAAGGTCCCGCTGGGGACCCAACGTGAGCGCAGCGCTGGTCTGTGTGGGGTTCGGAGAAGGAGCTGCAGATTCTTCGCCGATCAGCGCCGGACTGGTCCCTCTTCCTTTCCCCATTTCCTCTTTCCCTCCATCGGGTGCCGCGGGGATTTCCCGTAATCAGCTTGATTCTCCCTCGCCGCTCCTCGCCATAGGGAGGCCGTCTCCGAGTCCTCCCCTGTTGTCCTGGTGGCCTGATGATGCAGGTCGTCCGCCTGGAGAACTGTTTCACCGGTTTGGCGTTCTGGGTCGGCCACCCGACAAACTGAACTTTCTGCTTGGCAACCTGGTCTGGCCACCGGAGATTCTGTTTCACCAGGCCTGGGAACAGGGTAGGTCACCCGAACTGATCCATTTTCCCTTATCAGTGATCTGGACGCTAGACGCAGGCAGACCACCTGAACTTGTTGGGGTTTTTTTTTTTACTCCATTGCGCTCTGCCTGTCGTCATTCCTGTTTTCCCCCGCCCCTCCCTCCTCTGTGTGATTAGGGATGGGGTTTTTTTTTGAGGTTTTGGACTGTATTGAACTGTTTATCGCCGATCTTTTGCATATGTTTTTTTCTTCCTCGATAGTCTGAGATATGCTCTGGTGCTGCCTCTGCCAGTTATTGTTTCTCATTGATCTGTATGTATTTGCCACTATTTAGCGTGTTTTTTTTTTTTCTCCTCTTCCTTCCTCTGTCTGAAGGATGATTGTGTTGCCGTTTACTTCTTCTGGGCCCGTTTATGTTGGGTTATATACCTGGTATTTCTGTTTGTGGCCTGTAGGCTTAATATTCCGTTATTTGTATTTTTTTGTCCTGACTGGCTGCCCATCTGTGCATTATGGAGTATTTTTGTGTTTTGGTTTTTTTTTTTTTCCCTTGCTCTGTAATTGCTCCATGTTATGTTTTCTGTATTCACCCTTGTCACCTGTTTTTGCTCCGGTTCCTTGGCTTGATGGTTTTGTTTTTTTTTCCTCTCTTTCTTCTGGTTCTCTCCCTCCTGGCCTTTTCCCTCATCCCCCCACCAAGGCTTGGATGTCACACGGTGCCCGGAGTGCGCCGTTCGGGGGGGGGGGGGGGGTACTGTCATGGTCTGAGTGCTGATATCGTCTGCGCTCGGGTCATGCAGTATTTTCCTCCCATTCGGTATTATTCCTTTTGACCCCTCTGAGCTCTTATTCTGGCAGCGTCTCTGCGGGGCTTCCGGCTGTCAGAGCTGAGGCCGGCTGTGACAGCCGGAATTAATGGAGCTGATGACGCCCTCGTCAGCTGTGCTATCATCTTGCCTATTTAAGGGAGCAGCTTCGGTCTCTCGGGGCTGCGACCTCATACGTGTATGGATAACGCTGGGCTCCCCAACGTTAGGCTGGAGTCCCTACATCCTGGCTCGCTACTCCCTGTAAGTTTACTCCTTAGCCTGTGTTTATCGTCTATGTGTCTTAACCACAGCCCTTGTTTGTGTTTTGCCCCACAAGGCTCATTATTTTGTACCTTTTCCCCTTGTTAAATAAATATGTAACCTCACTGGTCGCCTATAGCGTCTCATTTGCGGTCCGTGTGGGCCGCACCATAACACAAGCTGAAGCGTACTTGGGTTCTGCAGCAGGACAATGGTCCAAAACACACCAGCAAGTCCACCTCTGAATGGCTTAAGAAAAACAAAATGAAGACTTTGGAGTGTTCATTTTCGGATCATGCTCATTTTCGGTTCATGCTCAAAACCCTCCAATGTGGCTGAATTACAACAATTCTGCAAAGAAGAGTGGGCCAAAATTCCTCCACAGTGCTGTAAAAGACTCATTGCCAGTTATCGCAAACGCTTTATTGCAGTTGTTGCTGCTAAGGGTGGCCCAACCAGTTATGAGGTTTAGGGGGCAATCACTTTTTCACACTGGGCCATGTAGGTTTGAATTTATTTTTTCCCTTAATAATAAACACCTTCATTTAAAAACTGCATTTTGTGTTTACTTGTGTTATCTTTGTCTAATATTTAAATTTGTTTGATGATCTGAAACATTTAAGTGTGACAAACATACAAAAAAATGAGAAATCTGGATGGGGGCAAACACTTTTTCACACCACTGTATATAATCGGCAAAGTCAAAACAGTCCAAAGTCCTCCTGCACAGTTCTACTCTCCCACAAGAGATCATTTCATGGATTTTGGCTTTAAATTATTACCTCCGCCAAGGAGGTTATGTGATCATCAGCATTGGTTTGTCTGTTTGTCTGTTTAGGGCCTTTTCCACTAGCACGCTTTAGCGCGACACGGGACGGCTCAGCACGCTTTGTACGCTTTTCCACAAGCCCCAACACGGTTTAACAGCCGTGATTCTCAGCCCCGCTGAAGGGCAGGGTACAGCAGTGCTGAGCTGTGCCGTGTTGTGACGTTAACAGACTGGTCGCCGCTGATTGGTCAGGTCGTAACCGGCGCTGATTGGTAAGGTTGTAACTGCCCCTCTCCTCCTCCTCTTCTACCAAATCTTCACGACCTTCTCAATAAAGTTTTTGAAAAAAAAAAAAAAAAAAAAAAGAATCTTCACGACCTACTCAGCATGCAACCACTGTTGGCGGTTCCTTTTCAGTGTATTGCTGTGCTATTTTTCATTTATTCTCTATCAAAAATGGCTTCGCGTAATAAGGGTGTTCCATGGAGCAATAAGGGGGTGCAGTGTCTGCTCACTGCATTGTCAGACGAACGTAATCAGCGCGAGTTAGACGGAGCCGCCTGGAATGAAAAAATATACCGGGAGGTCTCGACATCGGAGTCCTTTAACGGTGAGTTTTAATTTTTTTTTTATTGTGCGTTTTTTCGCAAATATACTCGGTAAGACGCTCAGTTTATTTATGCAATAAAAAAGCTGTTCATTTGTGGATGGATCGCTGCTTTATTGCAGCACAATGCGGACTAAAGCTTTTATTGTAATTATTCATGTGAACAATACGCTGAAATAAGCTTATGCATTCTTGTTAAAAACTATTGTCTTTTCTGTATATATTTCGTGCTGTATTTTATTGTGTGCATTTTCCTTGTAGAATCATCCCCCGCGTCCGCCGCGACAGCCCGTCCGGATTATTCAACCGAGCCTTCCTGACCCACAGCTGGCAGAGACGGATTAATTCTCCCAAGCCTCAGCACTCAGTGGTCGGCGTGTATAAAATGTCGATTAACCTTCATGTTGTGTTGCAAAGTTTTTTTTATTTTAATATTTTGTATATAATAAAATGGAATTGTTTTGGAAAGTGTGGTTTGTCTGTTATAACACTGAATTATAAAACAGTATAATTACATAGAAATTCCATTGCCTAGTCTGATCAAAATGATACTGAGGGTCAACCATTGTAAAGGTAATGTAATTTTTAACTAGACCAAAAAAGAAATCTTTTTATACGCTTTCTGTTGTTTTTATTGAAATATCATAAAAAATTAGCACCAAGTCAAAGGTACAAGTATATGTAAATTGAATGTTCTATCGGCATTCCAAATTCAGAGATTTACAATACTTTAGGAGTGTAGCATCATCTAAACGGAAAATAATAATACTGTTGTTCCAAACGTTGACCTGAAGGTGAAAAACATGAATTTTTTTAATTCAGTACATCCAAAATGCCCTAGGATGTGGTGTAGTCCAGTGTGCCACCGTCTCATTATTTAATACGAATAAAAACAAGTTTCAGCTCATTATTTCTAGGTCATTTGGCAGTTAATTCAAAACAAAAGTGACTTGTGTTGTTGCAGCTTAATTATGAGATAAAATTAATTGTGAGATAAAACCACAGAGCGTGCAAGGCAATAATCCTTGGATCCTCCATTTTTTGTCTGGTGTAAATAAGGACTCAGTCCAGTGCATAACATCACGGGAGTGTGGCCCCGCCTCGCTGAGAATCTGCTGCTGCCCCGCAACACTGTGCTAATGGAAACAGAAGCATTCCGAGCCGTACTGAAGTGAATCGAGCCGTACCGAGGTGTGCTGGGCTAGTGGAAAACAGGCTTTTGTTTGTTAGCAAGATAACTCAAAACGTTATGGACGGATTTTCATGAAATTTTCACAGATTGTCAGAAATGGGGTATCCTACAGATGATTAGATTTTGGTGGTGATCCGGATCACCGTCCACAAGAAAACCGCCATTACACAAAATGCCATTTTCGTGAATAACTACTAAACCACTAATCCTATCATTGTCAATCCAATTGCTTGTCATATGTTTTCATGGTCAAGGAATCTGAAAACGTACACACAAACACTGTATGGGGGGGGAACTGTGGCGCTTGGCGGAGGTCTGCGCTCTCCGAGTGCTTTTCTAGTTAACACTAGAACCATCATGGTCTGATGGAGACTCTGGGGTTTTATTATGTGAATAACTTTGTTTTAACAAAATCTACAGGTCTCCCAGTTCACAGCTTTTTATAAATGCCATTGAGTTACGGTGTTGCAATTTCGGGGGACGTTTCTATGGATCTGTGCGCTCTTTTTGTTTATAATCTCATTTAGGGATGGGCATTCGGTGAAATTTTCTTCACCGATCGTTGGGAGAATTAATGATTAATAATCGGTTAATCATTAACATTTTTAGGTACGTAACAAGGCAGGTAGACTACATTAGAACATCAGGAATCAGCACGGAGAGCCCTCTCTCTGTTCTCGTGTTGGCTCGGCTCGGGAATCTCGCAAGCTGATTGGCCGAGACGTTTCACCCCGCAAGCTGATTGGCCGAGACGTTTTACCCAGCTTCTGTCCCTGCCGAGCGTCCACCCAACAAATGAAGACCGCATTCATTGCTCTATCGCTCGTGTTACTTAGTCTAGCCGCGCAGAACTTTTTGCTGTTCTCTTGTGCCATTTTGTGCGAAATAGTCTTCCCGTCGAGCCACTACGCCGCCTCCTGCAGCTTCCCTCGACGTGTGTACACCGAATCTTCATGACCTTCTCAATAAAGTTTCTGAAAGAAAAAAAAAAGAATCTTCACGACCGCCATTACTCAGCGCGCAACCACTGTTGGCGGTTTCTTCGCGTAATAAGGGTGTTCCATGGACCCTGTCGATGAGGTATATTTGTATGCTGCATTGCAGTGATTGCAGTACACCTGGTCATTTTTTAAATTGAAATGGTCCCACGCAACACTTCGCCGTAACCGCTTCATGATTTGGCGATTGCCCTACGGAAGCCCGCATGTATCAACTGAGGCACGCCAGGGTACGGCGATGGTGTAATGTTGCCCCCTGGTGCCCAAATTTTGCCATTGCATTGTTTGAGGACGGCCGTGCACTAGGCCTAATAACGTCGGATTGTTTAAAAAAAAAAACGGTTTGTCGACGAAAATGAACTTCCTCGGTGAAATTCTTAATGATCAATTATCGGTTAATTGGTAAATTATGCCCATCCCTAATCTCATTGCTGTTTTCCTCCTATATTGTGTATCCTGAACTGGGAGAGAGAAAAAGAGACGAGAGGGAACTGAATTACCACTTTATGCACAGCAAAAAGAAATACTGTAAATATAGAAATATGGATAGAGAAAAAACAAAGAAAATTGGCAATGTGGAAGATTTTTCTTCAAAAGCGAGGGGGAGCTGATGGATAGAGAGGAGAGGAAAACTCCAGTCCAAGTCTGAACCTCCGCAGAAAAGAAAAAAGTCATTATCGGCTGACACCATCTGTATGTGCACTGTGGGTATAAGCACTCCTATTGCATCCTATTTTATGGATACAAATTCATGCAGTAGGTTATATACAGCACTGCGGCAGCACAGTTTACCCTTGGCCGGGGGATTGTGGGGATCGTGGGTTCGATCCCAGCCCCCGACCAACAGTGACCTGTGTGGAGTTTGCATGTTCTCCCCGTGTTGCATGGGTTTACTCCGGGATTTCTCCGGTTTCCTCCCACATGCCAAAGACATGCATGTTGGGTTAATTGGCTGTTCTAAATTGTCCCTAGATATCTGTTTCCTATAGGCCCTTAGAATAGAGGGTTAGTATTAATGAAAGCGCTTTGAGTGGTCTTTGTGACTAGAAAAGCGCTATATAAGTGCAGGTTAGTTAGTTAGTTAGTTAGTATAAACAAATGAAAAAGAAAAACTACCAGCTAATGTCCAGTTCAGCACAACACCGATCTCTGTGAGACTGTTGATATTCATATAATCTGTTCTTCTGTCATGCCAAATAAAGTCACGGGCAGAGAGAAGCTTCTGCCATGCGCCCTCGGTTCTCACCAGTGTCTCCTCCTGGCACCAACGATTGCTATCATGTCAGGCACAGATGAATCAAGACAAGCTTTTTTTTGGGCGTTAAATCCTAGCGCATTTAGCAGGAAACTGACAACAGCAAGCAAACCTTAGTTACCGGAGTGGTGGCTCAGTTGGTAGAGCATCCGCCCCACACCCAGAAGGCAGGGGTTCAAATCCCGGCCGGGTCATTCCGAAGACCATATAAAAGTGTAAATTCCAGCCGTCCAGCTTGGTGCTCAGCAATAATGGAATCGAGGAGGGAAATTTGTGGCGGCGCCTTGCATGGCAGCGGCCCTCTGATTCTACACTTGGGGTGTGTGTGATTAACACAGTAGATAGGTAAAACACAATCTCGTTCTACTGTACATGATTGGTTGTACAGTGAGAATGACAATAAAGGGTGATTTAATTTAAAATCACCTTGCGCCAGTTATTTAAATACTCCCCTCCCTCAAATTCACACGTTGGCATGACAACTCCCACAAATACATATGCAATGAGGCCAGGTGCAAAATTAACATAGTCCACACCTTTCCACCCCAAATTTTGCCCTGCGCCCTTTAGTAAATCTCAACAGTAGTTTTTTGATGCCAAAACAGAGTTTTGCAATGGCGCAGCACATGAGTAAATCTGCCCCACAGTACTCATCACCATGAACACTAATCCAGTAAAGTTCTTCTGTGACCTCCTAAAGAAATTGTTTTATTAGGGTTCAAAGTTTAAGAAATGAGCCAACTGGTATAGATCATTTCATGGATTTTCACTTTAAATTGTTAATAATTCTGACAGTAATTTTTTTTGAAAATGCAGCAGACTCATAGTGTAGGTCAGTCTGAACACTAATCCATTGAAATTTTTCTGTGACTTCTAAAGGAAATGATTTTATCAGGGATCAAAATTTAAGAAAAGAGACAATCGGTATTGATAATTCCATGGATTTTGGTTATCATTTATTAACAATTTTGACAATATTTTTTTTAAATGTATGTAACTATTAGCACTCAGCACGCTGAACAATAATCCATGGAAAACATTCTGTGACCGCCAAAGAATATGATTTGTGAGGATCCAAATGTGAGATTAACCACTCAGTACAGATTTTATTGACTTTTCCTGCAATTTATTAATAATTTTGACAGTAAAGTTATTTCAAAATGTACCATACTCACAGTACTCATCACTCTGAACAACAATCCATTGAGATTATGTAGTGACCCACTAAGAAAATGATTTTATTCAAGTTTAAACAAGAGAAATTAAACAAACTGATACGCGAACTGCTTACATATGGTTTCCCTTATCAAGCGTTCATTTTTGCCTCTACTGTAATGTCTGGAATAGATGGGCATGATACTTTAAAGCCGTGACTGGCTTGACCGCTGTTCTGCCGAGAATTGCTCGCTTGTCGAGAACTGCACCCCATACTGTCAAAGTCAATCCAGCTGTGCCGAGAATTGCATCCAATTGTCACAAGCAGATGTTTAGTGTAAGTCAAAAGTCAATACAACTATATACTTTGAAAATACTTTGAAAAAGTCATTACCCTTTTTACTGACGATGCATAAATGCAAAATCTTGACTATGAAGATTGCATAATGTGGAGTTTTACATATAATTTCACTATGATTTCCAACCCTTATAGACCCAATCATGTACAGTAGAATGAAATTACGTTTCTCCTATCTACAATGTTAATGACAGAAAAATTCCATATTATCCACATTATTATTATATTGTACCATGCCTTTCCTATTTCATGTCTGATGTTTATATGTGCATTCCACGTAGAATAAGTTCATATATTCCTTTATATTATTCTTTCATGTCTGTGAGCAATTATTGTCTATCTGTGGCCTTCAGGGGATGTGCGTGTGAGTGCTGAGACTGTAGGTCAGCAGAAACGTAGAAGGTGACCTACGCTGCATTGATAATCTCTTTGACATGCCCTGCTAAGTTTCTGTGTCCGAGGAATGTGCAAAACTTTCAGTTTGTATAGATTAGAGACACTCTGTCTCCGAGATGTCCCTGACATCGCCCCCTCTGTTTATCTCTCCTGAAAAGCAGCTATAAAAACACCAGACTTAGAAATGTATGTTCAGAGGTTAGGTGTGTGTTCCACGCTCATATAATCTCTCCCCCAAATGGCCATGGGGTTTAATAATAAGTTAACAAATACACTTAAATCCAAATGTTCCACCTGATTTTTGACTTAGAATAATATTATGCTGAAAATTATTCTATCAGTTAATCACATGTAAAATCAGAAGGGTCACTGCCATGCAAGGCGCTGCCCCAAACATATCAAAGATATGATTTAATGTGCTATTTGGGCATTTTGTGTAATGTTAGTTGCTACAAGAATGGCCATATGTCGTTAAATATTAAAATAATGATTTCATTGATTTTGGAGCATTTGGTGTTCCATAAAAAATGATTTCAGTTATTATTTGAATGTTTTCTACGGGGTTGGGGTCACGGAAGTCCCGTTCGGTCCCTATAAAACAAGCTCTCTCTTGAGTTCACACTGCACCAGAAAACACTTCAGTCCTGTTCACTGTTTAATGCAACCTGATGGGATGCAATTCTTGGCATAACACCAGCTCTTCGGGATCGATGGGCCACTTGACTGCAGTAATAAAACGGTGTGAGCAAAGTGCTGATAGCAGGATGCAAACCAGCAACCTTCTGATCACAGACCCACCATACTATCTCCCTAAGCCACAGCGGCAGCTGGCTTGGAGTTGATCTGAAACGTCTTTGTCCGATTGTCAACTCTTCCACTGCAATAGATATTTTGTATAGGAATAAAGCTTCCGTATCCATAGCCACTGCCTATTTGAAATCTCCTGTACTTTACAATGAAGTCTTGAATGTCACTAGTCTCAAACATCAACTGGGATTAATGACTGAAATTTAAACAATGAAATATCGGTGTAACAGCGATATGTGATGAAGGATACAGGTCAAGTGGACCCCTGACCAAGTGAGCACCCCAAGTGGACCCTGGGATCCAATCTGTACATATACAAGGACTCTCTCAATCAAGTGACTTGTAAACAAAGAAGAACAACAAAAAATTGTGTAAAAATGTTGAACAAACTTTTCCCGGTCATCAAGAAGTGCAAAAAATATATGTATGTGTGAGATGACAACTAAGCTGACCCAGAGAAGGTTTTGGCTCTGCTTCTGCGTTCAAAAGACTTTTCTTCTCCACCGCTGCTGCTCGTCACGTTTTACCATCAAGTCCCTCCATAACCAACTCGCCCCAACCTTGACCCATCAAGTGATGGCCTGTGGTACAGCACAGCGAATGAGCATACCTCAGCAGCCTCATTTTCTGTTGTTCGTTGAAATTTCTGAATATCTGCCTAATTTTTTTCTGCAAGGGAGAAGAGTTTTTTTTTTTTTTATTTTCAGCGTGACAGTTTTAATAAAAATACATATTTTCAACCCATCTATTTCAACCATACTTTTAATTTATTTAAAATTAAAACACTTCACGGTAAAACCGTGGGTTTACTCTCAAGTCCCTCCATGACCAGCAATGATCCGAATTAAATGTGCTGCAGCTTCTTGTAATTAAAGTCAATTATATTCAAGCTCAAAGAGAATATGGTTGCCTACTATGGCCTACTTACCAGTCCCACATACACGATGCTGCCATCGGTGACATCCATCGCACAGCAGGGCTTCCTGTCGTGGCAGTACCTTGGCACAAGCCATGCAATTGTTGTCTTCCATGATCAGAGTTCAGGAAAGGCCTACATTTATACACTACTCACAAAAAGCTAGGGATATTTGGCTTTTGGATGAAATTTATGGAAAATGTAAAAAGTTCACACTACAGTGACATTATATCATGAAAGTAGGGCATTTAAATAGCAGCATGCAATGGTGATTTCCTCATCTCAAACAATTTACAGTATTGAAACAAAAGCCAACAACAGTGGTGGGTATACCACAGCAAAAAATGTCAGTGTCTCAATAACTTGTCATGTGCCCCTGAGCATCAATTATAGTTTGACAAAGATGTCTCATGCTGTTCACAAGTCGACTTATTGTCTGCTGAGGCATGGGATTCCACTCTTCTTGAAGGGCGGCCTTCAGGTCATTGAGGCTGTGGGGTGCAGGGTTATGAGCCTCTACATGGCTACAGCTGATCCCATAGGTTTTCTATGGGATTCAGGTCTGGAGAAAGTGCAGGCCACTGCATTTGAGGTACCCCAGCCTCCATCAGCCATTCCCTAATGATGCAACCTTGATGAGCTGGAGGATTGCCATCCTTAAAGATGAAATTAGGCCTGTGTTGTTCATGCAGGGGCACAATGACTGGATTAATTGGATTAATAATGTTATTCAGGTAGTATTGGCTTGTCACTGTACCATTCACAAGGTGTAGGGCAGTTTTGTATGGACTAGACAAACCTGCTCAGACTGTAACACCACCACCAAAGGCTCAACAGTGGCTGATGCATAGCGCTCTCCTTGACGTGGTCAAGGAGTGGTCTCCTTGGTGTGGTCAGGTACCCTTGCAGGTCGTCTAGCACACAGACCACGTTGAAGTAAATGGTTTTGAATGGTCTAACGTAACACTTGGGTGCCTCTCACCTCCCTTAAATGTGCCTGAAGTTGAGTGGCATTCATCATTCGGTTCCGCAGGGCACTGTTCACAATGAAGCAGTCATTCAAAAAAAAATTTTTTTTAAATTAAAAAAAATGAAGCAGTCATCAGCGTGGGATATGGCCAAAGGACATCCACTTCTATGCCTTTCTCTGACTCTTCCAGTCTCTCTGTTGCAACCTGCTGATGGCACTCTGTGGCACTCGGCTCAGTGGCCACTTCCCTCTGAGAACATTCTGTCTGAAGCCTCACAATGGCGAGGTACTATTGATCAATTGTTAGATGCCATCTTGGTCTCATGATGTCAAAATGTGAACAGCATGATGACGAGGACTGTTTAAATACCAATTCTAATTGAACCACAAAATTTATTGAGCAATTCATGGATCAAACACCTGTTGTGAATTTTGCTGTTAAGCACCTTGTTAGAGATCAGCAAGTTATGCAAAAAGTACTGAAACACTGAACAGTTGGACATGTGCATTCAAAAGTTTAGAGAAGGTCAAATTAAGTTCACCTGTAAAGGTTATAGTGCATTTTAGGTGCATCATGAAATTTCACCCAGAAGTCAAATATCCCTAACTTTTTGTGAGTAGTGTATGCTTCCGGGGCAAGTTTGTTGTGGGGCGAGTTGGGCGTGGAGCGAGCTGGTTATGGGGCGACTGTAACAGGCTGTGGCGAGTCGGTTATGGGGTGACTTGACCGTTTACCCTCGTCACCGCCATAGTTGCCGCTTAATATAAGCAACTTTGAGCTTGTTTTTCTCTGAAGTCGCTTGCAAATCTCATCAGTCATGGGTTGCAGGTTTTTGGGCTTGTTTTTTAACGTGTAGTTGCTTATTTGGGCTTGCTTTGCCATCTGTGTAACAGCTCTCCCAGCTCCCCACAAAACACGAGCACGATAGTTTGTTTACAGAACCCATCCACACCCCCGTTTCCTAGTTATCACGCGCGCCCCACTGATTTCTGTAGAAAGACTAGACGGATCATTGGCCGCCAGAAGTGAAACCACCTGGCTGCCATATTAGTACTCCCAAAACACTTGTACATCGAAAATGATGGCCGCTAAACATAATGTCAATTCGATTTCTATAGTTCACTGGTTGCACAAGATTATAAGCTGTGTCTTCACTGCAAGAAGTTCAAAATCTGTTAATTTTTGGGGAAGTTATTGAGGCAAAACTGGCCGACCAGGCAGGGGCTTCACTTCTGGCAGCCAATGAGCCACCCAGTTTTTCTAGAGATCAGTGGCCTGCCCAACTCCACTCAGTTCTGTACTCGCTAATGGGGTGTGAGCCATCCAGAGTTTTTTTTATACAGATCAGTGCAGATGGGACCTTAAATAGAAAAAAATTCTCCATTGAAATGAATGGCAAGAGCAAAATTATCTTTCGATCCCGATCAAATTTTGCCATGAGTTACACATATGATGTTTGTCAATTTAAAAGCTAATTTTTGACGTAATTAAAGTTATCAGCTGTTGTATAACAACAGAGAAATATTTAGTTTTTGTTTAAAGGACTAGCAGACAACAACTCCCACATCACTAAACTGTAATGGTGTTTAGTGCTGTTACTTATGCAGGATGCACACATCTGCAGAGTTTAAAAAGGTTCAACTCGCCCTCTGTCACCCCCACAATACAGCCAGGCCCCCCACACACCCCTCCCCTCCACCCTCCTGTCACCCCCACAACGCAGCCAGACCCCCACACACCCCTCCTCCCCCCTCCTGTGCAGCACCTCTCTCCACCCACCCACCCGCTCCTCGGGGGACACCGCCCCCCCCAAACACTGTGACTATAGACCAGGTTAAGAAACAGCTGGAGAGGCTCCGTCAGTGGAAGGCGGCCAGGCCCTGATGCCATCTCCACCAGGATCCTGAGGACCTGTGCTAACCAGCTAGCTCCGGTACTGAAACACCTATACAACCTCAGCCTGAGTCTGGAGAGAGTACTGGTACTGTGGAAGACGTCCTGCCTGGTTCCTGTCCCCAAGAAGTCGTCTCCATCGGACCTGAATGACGATCGACCAGTTGCCCTCACATCTCATGTAATGAAGGTCCTGGAGAGACTGGTCTTAGCCCACCTGAGACCGCAGGTGAAGACGTGGCTGGACCCTCTGCAGTTTGCATATCAGCCCCATTTAGGAGTTGAAGACGCTGTCATCTACCTGCTGCAACGAGCCCATCTGCACCTGGATGGCGGAGGAGACACTGTGAGAATCACTTTTTTTGATTTCTCCAGTGCCTTTAACACCATCCAGCCACTGCTGCTGGGTGAGAAGCTGCAGGTGATGGGGGTTGACAGCTCTGGGATCTCCTGGATTACTGACTACCTGACAGGCAGGCCACAGTTTGTCCAGCTGGGCAGTATCTTGTCTGACGTGGTGGTAAGTGATACAGGAGCTCCACAGGGGACTGTGCGTGCTCCTTTTCTCTTCACCTTATACACCACTGACTTCCAGTACAACACAGAGTCATGCCACCTGCAGAAATTCTGACAACTCAGCTGCTGTTGGGTGTGTAAGAGGGGGAGAGGAGGGGGAGTACAGAGTACTGGTAGACAGATTTGTGGAGCGGACAGTGCAGAATCACCTGAGGCTGAATGTCAGCAAGACCAGAGAGATGGTGATTGACTTCAGGAAGAAGAGGATGCCTTCTCAGCCATTGCAGATTAGGTGAAGGATGTGGAGGTGGTTGAGGACTACAAATATCTGGGTGTCAGGATCAGCAGTGGGCTGGACTGGAGATCCAACACCGATGCTGCGCACAAGAAGGGGATGAGCAGACTCTACTTCCTGAGGAAGCTGAGATCCTTCAACATGTGTAGCAGAATTTTTTTTTTTTTTTTTGTTACTTATTTGTACCCGTAGGTAGACTTGGTTTGCAGTCTGGTGACAAGCCACCGGCTGCTGGTCGCTGCGTGCGCGAGCGCCCTAAACCTACATGTTTTTGGTATGCGGGAGGAAACCGGAGAAATCCCGGAGTAAACCACGCAACACGGGGAGAACATGCAAACTCCACACAGCTCACTGTTGGTCGGGGGCTGGGATCGAACCCACGACCTCATGATCCCCGCGATCCCCCGGCCAAGGGTAAAACTGTGCTGCCACAGTGCTAAACCACTGCGCCACCGTGCAGCCCAGAATGCTGCAGCTTTTCTACCAGACCGTTGTTGCCAGCACCATCTTCTTTGCTGCTGTCTGCTGGGGTAGCAGTATCAGGGCCAGCGACACCAACAGACTTGACATGATTATCAAGAGGGCTGGCTCTGTAATTGGTCTCAGGCTGGAGACCTTTGAGACAGTGGTGGAGAAGAGGACACTAAAACTGCGATCCATCATGGACAATCCTGATCACCCCCTCCACTACACACTGAACAGACAGCAGAGCACTTTCTCCAGCAAACTACTACAGCTTCGTTGTCAAACGGTTAGGTACACAAAATCTTTCCTGACGCATGCCATTTCACTGTACAATAACTCACTCTGATGTTGTGTTCTGGTCATAACTATAGCTATAACTATGCTGCCATACTGCACCTTACAGTCTAATTGGTACCTCACATTTCACTCTGCTCCTGATAGTCCTGCATTGCACAGCGGGTATGATTCATGTGTCTATACGGGTCACCATCTAGTCATCTATGATGTAGATAGGCTTTTTATAGTAGTTTTACTTTCCATGGGTAATCCCCTTGTCTGTTATGCTGTGTGTGTGTTTCTGTCGTTTGGTTGTCTGTCATGCTGCCGTTTCCCAGTTTGGGATTAATAAAGCACATCTATGTAGAAAGCTCTGAATCAGTCTGTAAATCACTGGAATGAAAATGTACACGAACTGATTGGACCCCAGGGTCCACTTGGGGTGCTCACTTGGTCAGGGGTCCACTTGACCTGTTCCTGTGATGAACATAACGGTATAACAGCGATCTTCTTCTTCTGGATTTGATTGGTGGTTGGCAACCAGCTTACAGGGGCATGACCGCCACTGGCTTGATTATCATCACTCGATAGCTTTGTATAAGGAGTTCTTATGAGTTCTGAACAAGTCATGTGAAAAAAATTATCCGTCCTTGGACTATGGAGAAGACATCACTCTATATACATGCAGGCCAAAAACATGCAGGTTAGGTTAATTGGAGACTCTGAAGTGGCCCTAGGTGTGAATGTGTGTGTGAATGGTTAAGGGATAGCGCCGTACCGTGGCTGCTTCATCCATCCAGGTGGATGCCCTCAATTTCCCCTCTGGGGATCAATTCAATAAAGTAAACAAAATCAAGAAAAAAAAAATACTACACGTGTTTCCACTTGTTCTTACCTGTTCTCTGTGATTTTCTTTCTTCGGTCGTTTCTTCAAACTCTAACAATATTTCTTCAGCAGCAGCAGTTTGTGGCTCTTTTAGAAACTCACTCGGAGGCTGAACTGAACACATTTTTACTTCAAAAGATGAGAAAAAACACTCCCCAAATGTCTGCAGCACAGCGAAGCTAAAGCTAAGCTACTAGCCACTTCTGGGTGTTACACTGTAAAGTTCCGGAGGAGGAAGCAGCTCGAGTCTTAAGTTCCGCTTGGATATTGCGTTTTCTATATCAACTTGGAGAAATTAAATAAGGCATTTCTTAAAAAAAAACAAAAAAAAAAACAATCCTTTAAAATGTTAAAGAACAAATACCTCTGTCAACACTTATTTTCTGTTTTCAAAGTTTTAGTTTGATCCATACCATATTCTATTCACTCCGTACACTAAAGCAGGGGTGTCCAATCATGTGCCATGGAGGGCCAAGACCCTGCAGGTTTTCTCTTCTACCCAGTTGCTTCAGCAGGTGTTTTCACTGATCAGCAATCAGTGGGAAGAAGTTCAGTGAAATCTGGTGCTGAACACACTGGTTGGAGGTAAAGCCTGCAGGGTCTTGGCCCTCCATGGCACATGATTGGACATCCCTGCACTAAAGGGTTCATGCTGTACTCTTCCACTAAATTTCCTTTTAAATCAGATTAATAGTTTTTCCACACTAATAGACAGACAAATGGTATCCAAGACACATGCTCTTGGTCAGAAGAAACTTGTTCAAACTACAACATTTTTAAAACCCCACTATTACACTATGCACCTTTTCCACATGTTGCCACAGCTCCCAGAGGTGTTAGGTGAATATCTGTGACATGATTTTGGCAAAATACTTCAGGGTTTCATTAATGCAGTACCATTTTCCATAAAGATAAAGGAACCATCCTCAGAACAGTCTGTTTCATGGCATTATGTCTCTCCTTGTTTGTTGCCATTTGTTGTTGCTGTGAGGTGCTTGGGTGCATGTGTGTGTTCGCATACACAGCACTTCACTCATGTGATATTTTAATATTTATTCAATTTGCTAATTCAAATTAGCAGTATTGCTAAATCTGGTATACTTACATTTGCATTAATGTTCATTAGTATGTAATGTCCCTTTCAAATAAACTTTCTGTGGTTCAGGTATCTATTTCTGCATATGATAGACACAGGAGGATGTGTTGTAATTACATGTGTGGAAGGACCTCACGTCTCAGAAGAGGACAATGAGTCTCCACCGCCTGTGAAGAGCAACGAGGAGATGGAGGAGCGGTGGTGCAGATCTGAAAGGACTTCCTGACCCCCTGGGGTCAGGTGGAGGAACGGGAGGACATTGGAAGGACATGACAAGGATGTGTGAACTTGGCTTTTGTGATGTAATGCATAATGATGTGGCTTTTGTTGTGTGAGGCTTAAGTACAGGGGTCTGACTGCGATCAGCCTCTTTCTGCTTCTGCTTTTGAGATGAGACATGTTGGGGATGTGAAGCCGACAATAAATCTGATTTATAAAATCACTCAGCTTCGTCATTTCAAGCTCCCCACATTGGTGACCAGACGTGAGAATGGAAAGGCGTTCTCTCGTAGCAGACTCGTCGGAGGTGGCCCAAGCAAGCGCCGTCGCCATCAAGCTCCCAGAATTCTGGCAAAATGACCCGAACTCGTGGTTCAAGCAGGCTGAGGCACAGTTCACGCTCGCAGGGGTGACGACGGACAAAACCAAGTTCTACCACGTCGTCGCCAGGCTCGACGCCGCCACAGCGCAATACGCGCGGAGCGTGATACAGCAACCGCCCGCCAGCGACAAGTACAAGGAGCTGAAGGCCACTCTCATCGAGAGCTTCGTTCCCTCGGCCGAGGAAAGGGCCAAGAGACTGCTGGCGATATACGGCCACAGTGGGCGCAGACCGTTGGCCCTGATGGAAGACATGCTTCAGCTGAGGGAGACAGACAACGACAACTTCCTTTTTCAGCACATCTTCCTCAGCACTCTCCCGACGCACATGAGAGGGACCCTGGCCAACATGAGTTGTAAGACCCAGCAGGACTTCCGCACGCTCGCCCGAGAAGCACAGCGACTCCTCAACTCCTGCGGCGAGCAGATGACCACAGCAGCAGCGGCAGACCTCGATGCAGAACCCCGGGGCAGCAGGGAGCCAGAGACAACGGAACAAGCCCTGCCCACCATGGCAGCGACGCGGCCGCGACGCAATAGACGAGACGATCTCTGCTACTACCACCGGCGATTCGCTGAGAGGGCTTACAAGTGTGTACCACCTTGCAATTTCAAGAGTTCGGGAAACTCCAAAGCCGGGAACCGTTAGCAGCTACGGCTCTCGGCGAGACCAACAAGCTGCTCTACATAACCGATGAAAGCTCCGGGCAACATTTCCTCATAGACACCGGAGCTCAAAGGCGCTTCATCACCCCGTCCTATGCTGACCGGGTGGCTGGACCCCGCGGCAACGGGGCAATGGCAGCGAACGGCTCAATCATCAGCACTTATGGTGAAAAGACCTTGCCCCTGTCTTTTCACGGCCGCACTTACGAGTGGACCTTTATCGTAGCGGCGGTGAGTTTCAACATGTTAGGGGCTGATTTCTTATGTTCACATGGGTTGTTGGTGGATCTTGCAAACAGACGCTTGATCAATGCACTGTCATTCTCTTCTATCCCCTGTGCAGCTCGAGTGTCCCCGCCACCCGTGCAGGCCAATCTCGCCACAGCAGGAGGTAAGTTTGACAAACTCCTCACCCAATTTCCGGCACTCACAGTTCCCAAATTTTCGGCAACAGTAGCGAGACACGGGGTGGAGCATTTCATACCCACAACAGGCCCCCCAGTCTTTGCCAAAGCTCGGCGCTTAGACGCGACCAAGCTCGTCATAGCTCGCGACGAGTTCGCCAGCCTGGAAAAAATGGGCATTATTCGGCGCTGGAAAAGCCCATGGGCTTCGCCACTGCATATGGTCCTGAAAGCCGACGGCTCCTGGAGACCTTGCGGCGATTATCACAGATTAAACAATGCTACAGCGCATGACCGCTACCCAATCCCTCACATCCAGGATTTTTCACTACATCTGGCGGGTGCGCGTATTTTTTCTAAAATAGACCTGGTCCGCGGCTACCACCAAGTCCCAGTCAGACCTGAGGACGTCCCTAAAACGGCCGTAATAACCCCTTTTGCTCTTTTCGAGTTCCTGCGCATGCCTTCTGGCCTGAAAGGCGCAGCACAAACGTTTCAGCGTATGATGGACGCTGTGTTACGTGATCTTCCTTTCGTGTTTATCTACCTTGACAATATTTTAGTAGCCAGTGCCCTCGAGGAGGAACACGAAAATCACCTCACTGCAGTTTTTCAGAGGCTGGAAGAACACGGGTTAATAATTAACCCAACCAAGTGCCGACTCGGTGTTACACAGATTGATTTTTTGGGGCACCGCGTTTCCCCAGAGGGGGCAGTCCCATTGCCCGATAAAGTGCGCGCAGTGGCAAATTTTCCGCGACCACAAACGGTCAGATCGCTGCAAGAATTTTTGGGAATGGTAAATTTTTACAACCGTTTCCTACCCCGTGCAGCTCAGCTCATGCAGCCGTTATACGACGCGCTTAGAAAGCAAAAGCCCTCCAGCGCGGTCACGTGGTCCCTGGTGCGGGAATGCGCGTTCGCGGAAGTAAAAAGAGCCCTGGCTGACGCTGCGCTTTTGGCCCACCCCGACCCCTTGGCCCGCATAGCGCTTACCACAGACGCGTCAGACGTGGCCATAGGGGCGGTCGTGGAGCAGCACGTTAACGGGGTTTGGCAACCGCTAGCTTTTTTTAGCAAATCCCTTAACGAGACTGAGCGCAAATACAGCATGTTTGACAGAGAGCTGTTAGCGCTTCATTTAGCCATCTGCCATTTCCAGTTTTGGCTGGAAGGTCGACGTTTCACGGCTTTTGTCGACCATAAACCGCTCACTTTTGCGATGTCTAAAATCTCGGAGCCTTGGTCGGGCCGGCAATAAAGGCAGCTGGCTGCCATTTCGGAATTTACCACAGACATTCAGCACGTAGCGGGCAAACTCAACGTGGTGGCAGATTGCCTCTCCCGCGCCGTGACATCGTCAGGGCACGCGGAAGCAAATCATACTACCACAGCCGCAGGGCGCGAGCCCAACACGGAAGCGTACGCGGCCCCAGTCCTCGTAGGGATAGATTACGCAGCCATGGCAGCGGAACAAGGCAATGACGCGGACGTGCGCGCGCTCCAGTCTGGACCAACAGGGTTAAGGCTGGAGAACAGGGGATTGCGTGACGGTGTCCCCCCCTTAATCTGCAACGTGTCAACCGGGCGACCTCGCCCAGTAGTCCCGGCTGCGTGGCGCAGCCGTGTTTTTGACTCGATTCACTCCCTGGCGCACCCGGGAGTGCACTCCTCAGTGAAAATGGTGGCGGAGAAGTTTGTTTGGCCGGGCCTGCGCAAAAACGTAAAGGAGTGGGCAAGAGCATGCATGTCTTGCCAGCGCGCCAAAATTCATAAACACACGAAAGCTCCTTTAGAACCGTTCCTAATTCCGGCCAGGAGGTTTGACCATGTGCATGTGGACCTCGTGGTCCCCCTACCATCGTCGAAGGGGTTCACACATCTTTTAACAATGGTGGACCGAACCACACGTTGGCCAGAAGCGGTCCCGCTGACGTCAACTACGGCCACAGAAGTGGCTCGCGTTTTTTTAACGACCTGGGTGGCACGTTTCGGGGTCCCTTCGGACATCACGTCCGATAGGGGTCCTCAGTTTGTCTCGGAGCTCTGGTCCGCGATGGCCAGCAGCTTAGGAGCGTCAATCTATCATACTACCGCGTATCACCCACAGGCTAACGGTCTATGAGAGCGTTTTCATAGGTCTTTGAAGGCTGCCCTCAGAGCGTCACTAACGGATACAAATTGGGTTAACAAACTACCATGGGTTTTATTGGGGTTGCGTTCTGCGCCCAAGGAGGATCTAGACGCCTCCCCAGCAGAGTTAGTGTTTGCACAACCTCTCAGGCTCCCTGGTGAATTCTTACCGGAACATCCAGAGCCGGGGCGCCTCCCAGCTCTGAGGCCACTAAGCAGCACGGGAGCGGACATGCTCCCGGGCCCGGTTCATCACACTTTTCAGCGGGTTTTTGTTCCCCAGGCTTTAAAAAATGCCGAGTTCGTTTTTGTTAGGCACGACGCTTTAAAACCAACCCTCCGCCCACCATATGATGGCCCATTTAGAGTGCTGGAACCTGGTGATAAGCATTTTGTGCTGGATTTGGGGGACAGAAAAGAGACAGTCAGCATTGACAGACTCAAGCCTGCCTTCATGTTGAGCGACGAACCTGCACGGGTGGCGAGAGCATCTCGACGTGGTAGACCTCCCAAGGCACAAGTCCCAAAGCCCCCGCGGGGATCAAATAACCATTTTTTTCCTCAAGCTCCAGATCCCTTACAAGACAGCGCCGCTGAGACGCCGAGGCAGGCGTACAGCAGATTTGGAAGACTGTTGAAACCCAGACGACACACAGACTGATGTGAATGTGATAACGTGTTTTAAGATATGCTGTCGGGGTTATCATAACAGTTTCAAGGCGGACAGGGGGCGTAGACTGTACTGTTACGGTTATCACTGTGTTCTGTTTCTTTTTCCTTTTTTTTTTTTTTTTTTTTTAACATGATCAACTTGTATAGATATGCCCGTGTTGTCATCATAGTCTGTGATCTTCATATATTGTCCTTTTCTTAGACGTTTGGGGGGGGGGGCTGTGGTTCAGGTATCTATTTCTGCATATTATAGACACAGGAGGATGTGTTGTAATTACATGTGTGGAAGGACCTCACGTCTCAGAAGAGGACAATGAGTCTCCACCGCCTGCGGAGAGCAACGAGGAGATGGAGGAGTGGCGGTGCAGACCTGAAAGGACTTCCTGACCCCCTGGGGTCAGGTGGAGGAACGGGAGGACATTGGAAGGACATGACAAGGACGTGTGAAGTTGGCTTTTGTGATGTAATGCATAATGATGTGGCTTTTGTTGTGTGAGGCTTAAGTACGGGGGTCTGACTGCGATCAGCCTCTTTCTGCTTCTGCTTTTGAGATGAGACATGTTGGGGATGTGAAACCGACAATAAATCTGATTTATAAAATCACTCAGCTTCGTCATTTCAAGCTCCCCACACTTTCAACATTTTGCTTTAAATGCTAATGATCCCCAGTTCACCTAACTCTTCTGTTATGTCCATAAACCTGGCATTGAGGAGACAGACGAGAGGTTGCATTAGAACATGGCTTTATTACGAACTATGTACACAGTACATGGAATGCACCCAGCAGAATCATCCAGGGAAAAGAGGAAGTTGTAGAGGAGCTTGGAATAACGAGGCGATGTGACTTATAAACCAAAGTTTATTATCAGCTTCGCTCCTCTAACAAGTCTCATCTCAGTGCAGAAGCAGAAGTAGAATAGAGAGAGAACACATTCAGCTCTACATACTTATACCTACAAATAACAAAAGACATGCATATCAAAGCTGACATCCCGCATTATCTCAATCCCCCTCCTTTGTCTTCGTATCCCTCCACCTGGCCCTGGGAGGTCAGGGCGATCGATCTGGTCTCCACCGCAGCGCCTCGGATGCTCTTTGATCTCCGCTGACGGTTGAGACCTCTTGTCCTGTTCTGAGGTGTAAAGTCGCTTTACATATGTAATCACCAAACATTCTCACATGCTTATACATATGTAGGTTATGGGATATATGATTAATATAGACCACAGAAGTGCCCATGCTGGCTGCCCCTGAATATACATAAAGCAACAGGAAGTCAGTGTCACCACATTGCACTTCACAATAAGTGCCGCCATCACATTTTCTCCCCACTTTAGAAAGTCCAAAACCACTCAAACAATTCAAACCCACCCCAATTTAGAACCTGAATCACACTCTAAAGTAACAAAAATTAAGGTACTCAAATGGCCTGACACATTCACACAAAACAACCTAAAATTGGGCTGCTGGCTGGACTACCAAAAAGCCCACACGGCCCAGTGGGTTATTCTGCCACTGATATTACAAAAAGTTTTTTTATTGAACAACTAAAAAACTACCGTGCTCCTAAACTAAACAACAAACACATGACTATTAAACAACATTAAGTCTTTTATGTACAGTCACTCAAGTGAATGGTGGGTCAGGCAGGGGAAAAACAGTTCAGCCTGAGAGCTTTTGAGGCAACCCCACGGGGGCTTCCCCCCTGGAGCTTTGGAGCAGGCTCGTAGCAGCCTCCCCCCTGGAGCTGTCGGACCCCCGTGGTCAGTCTTCATGACGCCGGGGCCTGGGTCCCAAACTGCAGCAACCAACTCCTGCGGAGCCTCGCCGTCACCTGGGCACGCTGTAGTCTGTTCATGTGCCAGACCGAATCGTCTGTCAGCCGAAAACACACTGTCCTCAACTTCGCCACAATCCTCTGCAGCGCCCGCTGTTTCACTGGCTGCAGCCCGGTCAGTCGCCATCCCGGTCTCTCACCAGCGCAAACCCGAACCCAGTCCATAACATGAAGCAGAGCCTTATTCGTTTTCATGCGCTGTCATTGTGCTCCCGGTGGCTCTGCATGCTCATTTGGCTCAGGACCTCCGCCGTGCTGCTGCGGTTCTGTTGTCACCATGTTCGCTGTGGACCCTTCACCCGCTGTCTCCGCCTTCAACTCGTCTTGGGTACAAAAGCAGTCCGTTATCTCCTCTCTGTCGTCTCAAGTGCTCCACTGTGCCGTGCGCTGTCTCTGTGCCCGGCTGTCGCTGCTGTGTTTCGGGGGTCTCAGCATGCTCGCGCTCCATCTCCCGTGGCGCCGACTCTGGCTGTGGGGAAAACTGAGCCGAGTCTGTTCGCTGCTCTCCCACCATGCTATGGTCACTCTCAGTGCTGAATCGGATCTGGGATCGTCACTTCCTTGTGGTAACGTATCGTCACTTCCTGTTTTGCTGTCTGCCTGTGTGGTTTGCTCTCCAGCCACTAGCTAGCCACTAGCTATGGCTACTAGCTCTCCTTCCTCTCCTCCTCTGGTGTGCTCTCTCTGTCAGATGTTTAGCTACACCTCTGCCTCTTTTAGTGATAACGGTAAATGTAATAAATGTTGTCTTTTTGAGGCGCTCGAGGCGAGGTTGTCTGATTTGGAATCCCGACTCCGCTGCATTGAAACACCGTCTGCGCCAGTTAATCTCGACGGACGCCCCTTAGCTGCAGCGGAGCTAGCTAGCTTAGGCCCCCCTGTCAGCGGTTCCCTGGCTCTCCTCAGCAGCGAGGAGACTGGGTGGGTGACGGTGAGAAGGAAGCCTAGTCGCAAAGCCCCGGTACACCACCAACCTGTTCACGTTTCTAATCGGTTTTTTCCCGCTCAGCGACACACCCGCTGAGGAAAAAACTCTGATCATTGGCGACTCTGTAGTCAGAAACGTGAACCTAGAGACTCCAGCGGTCATAGTCAAATGCATTCCTGGGGCCAGAGCAGGCGACATCGAGTCAAATTTGAAAATGCTGGCTAAAAGTAACTGTAAATATTCCACAATTGTTATTCACACCGGCATTAATGACATCCGTCTCCGGCAGTCGGAAGTCACGAAACTTAATATAGAATCGGTGTGTGACTTTGCAAAAACGATGTCTGCCACTGTAGTATTCTCTGGGTCCCTCCCCAATCTGACCAGTGAAGACATGTTTAGCCACTCGTCATCCTTGAACCGCTGGCTGTCTGTGTGGTGTCCTGCAAATAACGTGGGATACATTGACAATTGGAGCTCTTTTTGGGGAAAACCTGGTCTTATGAGACGAGACAGCATTCATCCCACTTTGGATGGTGCTTCTCATTTATCTAACAATCTGGCATCTTTTTTATCCAAATTTCCAAAACCCTGACTACTCAGAGTTGGGACCAGGAAGCAGAGTCGCAGTCTTACACGCCTCTCTGCAGCTCCTCTTCATCCGCCACCCCTCAACTTAGCCCCTGTCTTCCCCATCAGAGAATCGTTGTCTGCCCCCTCCAAAGTAAATAAAAATATAATATATAAGCATCCCAAAGTGATAAAGCAAAATATTGGTAAAACTCAAATTAAACATAAAGCCTCTAAATTGAATGAATTGGCCTCTGTTCCTCCTCATAATTTAAAAATTAAATGTGGTTTATTAAATATTAGGTCTCTAACTCCCAAGTCTCTGTTAGTCCATGATCTGTTAATTGATCATCAGATTGATTTAATTTCCCTTACAGAGACTTGGTTAGGGCAAGAGGATTATATTGGTTTAAATGAATCAACTCCCTCTGGTTATTTAAACTGTCAAAATCCCAGAAGTTCTGGTCGTGGAGGAGGAGTAGCAACAATTTACCATTCCAAATTACTAGTTAATGTAAAGCAAAAAACATGTTATAATTCCTTTGAGGGCCTGGTCCTCAGTATTGGGCACTTTAGCAATTTTAGGTTAAACCCAATTTTATTTGCCATAGTTTATCGTCCCCCATCAACCTACTCAGAATTTTTATCCGAATTTGCTGATTTCTTAGCTGATTTAGTGCTGAAATCTGATAGAATAATTATAGTAGGGGACTTTAATATACATGTGGATGTAGATAGTGACTGCCTTAATGTGGCTTTTAATTCAATATTAGACTCGATTGGGTTTTCTCAGAAAGTAGGAAATTCTACTCATTACCTCCACCATACATTGGACCTTGTTCTGACATATGGCATAGAAATAGAAAATCTTGTAGTGTCTCCTCATAACCCTGTACTGTCAGACCATTGTCTGTTAACCTTTGATTTGACTATTTCTGACTATTTGGCTCCTAAAGAAAAATATTATTACAGTAGATGCCTCTCAGATGATGCTGTTACCAAATTTATGCAGATTGTTTCCTCTATGCCATGTGTCAACACAACGGAAATAAGCTATAGACAGCTTGCTCCTTCTGTAATTGATAACATGGTGGATAGTGTTTCAGCTTCTCTGCATCAGACTCTAGACTTGGTGGCCCCCTTAAAAAAGAAAAAGTCTAATCAGAGATTTCTAACTCCTTGGTTCAACACAGAAACTCGTAGCTTAAAACAGAAGACTCGTCAATTAGAAAGAAAATGGCGCTCCACTAATTTAGATAAAATCTATTTAGCTTGGAGAAATCATCTTTTAATTTATAAAAAATCTCTTAGAAAAGCTAGAACGAGTTATTACTCTGCATTAATAGAAGAGAACAAGAATAATCCCAGGTTTCTTTTCAGTACTGTAGCCAGGTTGACAAAGAGTCAGGACTCTGTCAATCCTAGCATTCCCTTAGAGCTTACTAGTCAGGACTTTATGAACTTTTTCAATAATAAAATTTCATCCATCAGTGATAAAATCAATCAGATTCTTCCCACAGTTAACTTAAATACTGTAACTACTACAACTCCTTCTATTGATGTCTGTCTTGGTGAGTTTACTCCAATCGACCTTTGTGAGTTAGACAAAATAGTTTCCTCATCCAAACCTTCAACTTGTCTTTTAGACCCTATTCCTACCAGGTTATTTAAAGAAGTCTTCCCACTTATTGGTAGCCTTATTCTTCATATAATCAATTCTTCATTAACTTTAGGCCATGTACCGCAGGCTTTTAAAACGGCTGTAATTAAACCCTTACTCAAAAAGCCAACGCTAGATCCAGGAGCTTTAGCTAACTATAGACCAATCTCTAATCTCCCTTTCATTTCAAAAATCTTAGAAAGAGTTGTTGCTACGCAATTATTTGACCACCTACAGGGAAGTGGTTTACTTGAAGAGTTTCAGTCTGGGTTTAGAATCCATCATAGTACTGAAACAGCCTTAGCTGTGGTTTATATTAATCATATATCCCATACCTACATATGTATAAGCATATTAGAATGTTTAGTGATTACATATGTGCAATGACCTCACGCCTCAGAACAGGACAAGAGGTCTCGACCGCCAGCGAAGATCAAAGAGCATACGGAGTCGCAGCGGTGGAGACCAGATCGATCTCCCTGACTTCCCAAGGTCAGGTGGAGGAGACAGAGGACAATGGAGGAGATCGATCGCCCTGACCTCCCTGGGTCAGGTGGAAGAGACGGAAGACAAAGGAGGGGGGATTAAGTTAATGCGGGATGTCAGCTTTGATATGCAATGTCTTTTGTTGTGTGTAAGTATAAGTATGAAGGTCTGAATGTGTTCAACCTCTTATTCTGCTTCTGCACTGAGATGAGACTTATTAGAGGAGCGAAGTTGATATTAAACTTTGGTTTATAAATCACATCGCCTTGTTATTCCAAGCTCTTCTACACTGGTGACCCTGACACGAGGATGGAACAGAGACGTTCTCCCGCGATTGACTCATCAGAGGTGACCCAGGCAAGCACCGGCGCCCATGCAGACAGGGGAACAGATGGACGACGTTCCCCCACGGCAGAAGCTACAGAGAGGGCTCAACCGAGCACCAGCCCCACCGTGAGAGCTGAAGAAAGGCGCTCTCACCCGGCGGACACATCAGGGACGGCCCACACAAGCGCCGTCACCGTCAAGCTGCCAGACTTCTGGCAGGAAGACCCGAGCTCGTGGTTCCAGCAAGCTCAGAATCAGAATCAGAATCAGATTTATTGCCATTGTTCATGTAGTACACAAACTAGGAATTTGTCTCGATGCCATGCTGCAACATTAAAAACATGATGAGAAAAAGAGATAAACTAAAAAACTAAAGGACTGAAAACGTGCAATAAGTGTAGAAAAATAAGTAATAATAAGTAATAATGATAATAATAATAATAACAATACTAGTAATAATGAGTAGTACTAGTCAAGGCAGTTTTAAAAAATTAGCTAGTAGCAGATAATGTGAAGTACCACATAGTGCAGTTGATAATGCAACAGAAAACAGTGATGAATGACGTGAGTCTGGTTGAGCTGCTGTACATAGTGCACGAGAGTCAAAAAGTCATTTAATGTTCAGCAGTCTGATGGCAGAGGGGAAAAAGCTGTTCATGTGCCGGGAGGTTTTAGTCCGAATGGACCGAAGTCTTCTACCTGAGGGGAGGGGAGCAAACAGTACGTGACCAGGGTGTGAAGGATCGGCTATGATCCGGCCAGCACGCCTCCGGGTCCTGGAGATGTACAGGTCCTGGAGAGATGGGAGCTCGCAGCCTATCACCTTCTCAGCAGTGCGCACGACGCGCTGCAGCCTTAGTCTGTCCCTGGCAGTGGCTCCTGCATACCACACAGTTATGGAGGAGGTGAGGATGGACTCAATGATGGCCGTGTAGAACTGCACTAACATCTTAGTGGGTAGCTTGAGCTTCCTCAGCTGCCGCAGAAAGAACATCCTCTGCTGGGCCTTTCTGATGAGGGAGCTGATGGTTGGCTCCCATTTGAGGTCTCGGGTGATGGTGGTGCCCAAGAAGCGGAAGGAATCTGCAATGGTGATGGGAGAGCCTGTGATGGTGAGGGGGGGCAGGGGGGTTGTGACTTTCCTGAAGTCCACAATCATCTCCGCTGTCTTCAGAGCATTCAGCTACAGGTTGTTGTGGCTGCACCAGGACACCAGCTGGGCCACCTCTTCCCTGTAGGCGGACTCGTCGCCGTTGGAGATGAGCCCGATGAGGGTGGTGTCGTCCGCAGACTTAATCAGCTTAACAGACTGGTGGGAGGAGGTGCAGGAGTTGGTATAAAGGGAGAAGAGTAGGGGGGAAGTACACAGCCCTGGGGTGATCCAATGCTGATGCTAACAGAGTCTGAGACAGACTTCCCCAGCCGCACATGCTGTCTCCGGTCCGTCAGGAAGTCGGTGATCCACCTGCAGAGGGAGTCAGGCACGTTGAGCAGGGACAGCTTGTCCTGGAGCAGATCGGGGCGGATGGTGTTGAATGCGGAGCTGAAGTCCACAAACAGAATCCTGGCGTAGGTTCCCGGGGAGTCCAGGTGCTGCAGGATGGAGTGGAGGGCCAGGTTGACTGCGTCATCCACAGACCTGTTAGCACGGTAGGCAAACTGCAGCGGGTCTAGGAGGGGTGTGGTGATGGACTTGAGGTGAGACAGGACCAGGCGCTCAAAGGACTTCATGACTACAGAGGTGAGCGCTACAGGTCTGAAGTCGTTAAGTCCAGCAATCCGTGGCTTCTTGGGGACAGGGATGATGGTGGAGGATTTGAGGCAGGTCGGCACGTGACATTGCTTAAGGGAGGTGTTAAAAATGTCTGTGAAGACAGGAGCCAGCTCTTTCGCACAGTGTCTCAGGGTGGAGGGAGGCACACCGTCCAGCCCGGGGGCCTTGCGCTGAGGCTCAGTTTGCTGAGGCTCAGGCTGAGGCTCAGTTTGCACTAGCGGGCATAACGGCAGACGACACGAAATTTTATCACATCGTCGCCAAACTCGACGCTGCCACGTCAAGATGTGCGCGGAGCATAATCCAACGGCCGCCCGCCCATGACAAATACAGACAGCTTAAGGCGACCATCGTGGAGAATTTCGTCCCCTCAGCCGAGGAGGGAGCAGAGAAAATCCTGGCGATCTACGGCCACAGAGGATGCAGACCCAAGGCCCTCATGGAGGACATGCTGCAGCTTAAGGAAGAGGACAACGACAACTTCCTTTTCCGATATATCTTCCTCAGCACTCTGCCGCCACACATGAGAGGGACGCTGGTCAACATGCGGTGCAACACCCAGCAGGACTTCCGCGCGCTGGCCCAAGAGGCGCAGCGGCTCACCAACGCCTGCGGCGAACAGATGGCCACGGCAGCATCCGCAGATCTCAGCGCGGAAGCCCAGAGCAGCAGAGAACCACAGACAACCGAGCAGAGCCTGCCCACCATGGCGGCAACACGAACAAGACGCAGCAGGCGGAACGACCTCTGCTATTACCACCACCGTTTCGCCGAGAGAGCGTACAAATGCGTGCCCCCCTGCAAATTCAAAAGTTCGGGAAACGCCAAAGCCGAGAGACCGTTAACAGCTGCGGCTCTCCGCGAGAAAAATAAACTACTGTATGTGACTGACGGACACACCGGGAGACAGTTCCTGATCGACACCGGAGCTCAGCTGAGTTTTATCACCCCTTCCCACGCAGACCGGGCCATGGGTCCCCGGGGAAATGGAGTGATGGCAGCCAACGGCTCGATCATCGACACCTTCGGCGAAAGGAACCTGCCTCTTTGCATCCACGGCCGCAACTATAGATGGACATTTATTGTAGCGGCGGTGAGTTTTAACTTGTTGGGTGCTGATTTTTTTGTGTGCACATGGGTTGTTAGTCGATCTAGCAAATAGACGCCTGGTTAATGCACTGTCATTTTCTTCTATCCCCTGCTCAGCTCGAGTTTCTCCACCACCCGTGCAGGCCAACGTCACAACAGCAGGAGGTAAGTTTGACCAACTCCTCACCCAATTTCCAGCACTCACAGTTCCAAAATTTTCAGCAACAGTAGCGAAACATGGGGTTGAACACTTCATTCCCACAACGGGCCCACCTGTGTTCGCCAAAGCTCGGCGCTTAGACGCGACCAAGCTCGCCATAGCACGGGACGAGTTTGCCACCCTTGAAAAATTAGGCATTATTAGACGCTCGAAAAGCCCCTGGGCATCGCCACTCCACATGGTCCCGAAAACCGATGGTTCTTGGAGACCGTGCGGCGATTACCGCAGATTAAACAATGCGACAGCGCATGACCGCTACCCAATTCCTCACATCCAAGATTTCTCACTACATCTGGCGGGTGCGCGTATTTTTTCTAAAATAGACCTGGTCCGCGGCTATCACCAAGTCCCCGTTTGAGCGGAAGACATTCCTAAAACGGCTGTAATAACCCCTTTCGGTCTTTTTGAATTTTTGCAGATGCCGTTTGGCCTCAAAGGCGCTGCTCAAACCTTTCAGCGCATGATGGACGCGGTATTACGCAACCTCCCCTTCGTGTTCGTCTACCTCGACGATATGCTGGTAGCCAGCCCGTCAGAGGAAGAACACAAACAACACCTCACTACAGTTTTTCAGAGACGAGAAGAGCACGGGTTAATAATCAACCCAGCCAAATGCAAATTCGGCGTGTCACAAATTGATTTTTTGGGGCACAGAGTTTCACCGAAGGGGGCAGTCCCATTGCCAGACAAAGTCCACGCGGTAAAAAATTTTCCACAACCACAAACGGTCAAATCGCTGCAAGAATTTTTGGGAATGGTGAATTTTTACAACCGTTTCCTCCCCCGCGCAGCTCAACTCATGCAGCCCCTGTATGCCGCGCTCAGAAAACAAAAGCCTTCCAACGCGGTCGAATGGACCCCGGAGCGCGAACGCGCCTTTGCGGAAGTAAAAAGTGCTCTAGCAAACGCCGCATTGTTGGTTCACCCTGATCCCTCGGCCCGCATAGCGCTAACCACAGACACTTCAGACTTGGCCATAGGGGCGGTTGTGGAACAACACGTTGGCGGGACCTGGCAACCTTTAGCATTTTTTAGCAAATCGTTAAACCAAACCGAGCGTAAATACAGCACTTTTGACAGGGAGCTGCTAGCGCTTCATTTATCCATCCGCCACTTCCAGTTCTGGTTAGAAGGGCGGCGTTTCACGGCTTTTGTAGACCACAAACCGCTCACCTTTGTGATGGCTAAAATTTCAGAACCATGGTCAGGCAGGCAACAAAGACAGCTAGCTGCAATTTCAGAGTTCACCACAGACATTCGACATGTGGCAGGCAAACTTAACGTGGTAGCAGACTGCCTCTCTCGCGCTGTGACATCGCCAGAGCACGAGGAGACAGATTATACTACCTCAGCCGCAGAACTCTTCGCCAACGCGGACACGTACGCGGCCCCAATTCACGTAGTTGATAGATTACGCAGCCATGGCAGAGGAGCAAAGCGGTGACGCGGACGTGCGCGCGCTCCTGTCTGGACCAACAGGGTTAAGACTGGAGGAAAGGGGTTTACGTGACGGTGTACCCCCCCTAATCTGCGACATCTCAACCGGCCGACCTCGCCCGGTAGTCCCAGCTGCATGGCGCCACCGTATTTTCGACTCAATTCACTCCCTCGCGCACCCAGGTGTGCGCGCCTCGGTTAAAATGGTCGCCGAAAAGTTTGTTTGGCCGGACCTGCGCAAAAATGTAAAGGAATGGGCAAAAACTTGCATGTCTTGTCAGCGTGCCAAAATACACAAACATACTAAAAGCCCCTCTAGAGCCTTTTCGAATCCCAGCTAGAAGGTTTGACCACGTTCATGTCGACCTCGTGGGACCACTACCTTCGTCTCAGGGTTTCACACACCTGTTAACAATGATAGACCGTACTACGCGCTGGCCTGAGGCGGTCCCTTTGGCGTCAACCACAGCGGCGGAAGTCGCTCGCGTTTTTTTGACAAACTGGGTGGCACGTTTCGGCGTCCCATCGGACATCACGTCCGATAGGGGGCCTCAATTTGTCTCAGAGCTCTGGTCAGCCATGGCCAGCAGCTTAGGGGCGACAATTCACCACACCACCGCTTATCACCCTCAGGCTAATGGGTTATGCGAGCGTTTTCACAGGTCTTTAAAGGCCGCCCTCAGGGCCTCGCTAACGGATACAAATGGGGTAAATAAACTTCCCTGGGTTTTATTGGGGTTGCGTGCTGCACCTAAAGAGGATCTAGACGCCTCCCCAGCAGAGTTAGTGTTTGCACAACCTCTCAGACTCCCAGGTGAGTTTTTACCAGAGAACCCAGAGCCTGGGCATCTTCCAACCCTGAGGCCGTTAGACAGTAACGGACCAGACACTCTCCCCGGACCGGCACATCACTCTTTCCCACGGGTTTTTGTCCCCCAAGCTTTAAAAAACGCCGAGTTTGTTTTTGTTAGGCATGAAGCTTTAAAGTCAACCCTCCGTCCACCATACGACGGACCATTCAGAGTGCTGGAACCTGGTGATAAGCATTTTGTGCTTGATTTAGGGGACAGAAAAGAAACAGTCAGCATTGACAGACTTAAACCTGCTTTCTTGTTGAGAGACGAACCTGCACGGGTGGCGAGGGCACCTCGGCGGGGTAGACCCCCCAAGAGAAAAGACTCAACCCCCCTGCAGGGAACAAATAACCACTCTCCTCCCCAAGCTGCAGATTCCTTACAGGAAGGTCCCGCCAGGATGCCAAAGCGGACCTACAGAAGATTCGGGAGAAGATTAAAACCCAGACGGCACAGGGACTGATGCAAATTAACCAAGAGTTGTTAACTATTTTATCAGATTGTGCCGTGACAGTTTTAAGGCTGATTTGTGATATTACTACACTGTTATGGTTACCACTGAATTCTCTACAGGAGCATGACTGCTGGAAAGATTCTTCCTTGTTTTCCCTGTCAAGAGGTTTAACAGTATAGTATGTCATAGAAATTATCTTAAACTGTAGACTTACTTTGATTGTCCTTTTCTTAGTCGTTTGGGGGGGGGGGGCTGTGGTTTATATTAATCATATATCCCATACCTACATATGTATAAGCATATTAGAATGTTTAGAGATTACATATGTGCAATGACCTCACGCCTCAGAACAGGACAAGAGGTCTCGACCGCCAGCGAAGATCAAAGAGCATACGGAGTCGCAGCGGTGGAGACCAGATCGATCTCCCTGACTACCCAAGGTCAGGTGGAGGAGACAGAGGACAATGGAGGAGATCGATCGCCCTGACCTCCCAGGGTCAGGTGGAAGAGACGGAAGACAAATGAGGGGGGATTAAGTTAATGCAGGATGTCAGCTTTGATATGCAATGTCTTTTGTTGTGTGTAAGTATAAGTATGAAGGTCTGAATGTGTTCGACCTCTTATTCTGCTTCTGCACTGAGATGAGACTTGTTAGAGGAGCGAAGCTGATAGTAAACTTTGGTTTATAAATCACATCGCCTCGTTATTCCAAGCTCTTCTACATTAGCGAAGGTCACTAACAACCTCCTCATTGCATCTGATAATGGACTAGTTTCTGTACTTGTCCTTTTAGACCTTAGTGCAGCTTTTGATACTATCGAGCATAATATTCTACTTGATAGATTAGAACACTATGTTGGACTTCATGGAACTTCGTTGCAGTGGTTTAGATCTTATTTATCTGATAGGTTCCAGTTTGTTCATGTAAATAATGAGTTTTCTTTCAACTCAAAGCTCAGTCATGGAGTTCCACAGGGATCTGTGCTAGGCCCTACTCTTTTTAGTTTATATATGCTTCCGTTAGGCAACATTATTAGAAAGCACTGTATACATTTTCATTGTTATGCTGATGACACACAATTATACCTGTCAATGAAGCCAGATGATAGTAATCAATAAGCCAAGTTAGAAGCCTGTCTTAAGGAAATCAAAGCTTGGATGACTTGAAATTTCCTGCTATTAAATTCAGATAAGACTGAAGTCATTCTCGTTGGTCCAAAAAACCTTAGAAATTCCTTTCCAAATCAAACTTTCAGTTTGGATGCGGTTACTCTTTCTCTTAATAGCTCTGTGAGGAACCTTGGAGTTATTTTTGATCAGGATTTGTCCTTCAATTCACATATTAAATTTGTTTCTAAGACTGCCTTCTATCATTTGCATAATATTGCCAAGATTAGGAGCATCTTGTCTCAGAGTGATGCTGAGAAACTGATCCACGCTTTTGTTAGCTCGAGATTAGATTACTGTAATTCTTTATTATCAGGCTGTCCTAAAACATCTTTAAAAAGTCTTCAGCTGATCCAAAGAGTTTTAACAGGTACTAGAAAGAGAGATCATATCTCTCCGGTTCTGGCCTCCCTTCATTGGCTTCCCATAGAGTTTAGAATTAAGTTTAAAATCCTTCTTCTTACTTACAAAGCTCTAAACAATCAGGCTCCTTTTTATTTAAAAGATTTGATACTACTGTGGTCTATATTAACCATATATTCCATAACCTACATATGTTGAAGCATGTGGAAATGTTTGGTGATTACATATGTAAAGAACTTCACACCTCTGAAAGGACAAAGGACTCTCACCCGCCGAGTGAAGAACAAAGACGTTCCCGGATGTGGCGGAGGAGACCGGAGGAGCCACCCTCACCCCCCAAGGCGAGGAGAGGAAATACCAGGACAATGGGGGGATTAAGATAATGAGGGATGTCAGCCTTTGTTATGCATGTCTTTTGTTGTGTGCATGTATATAATCAGTGAGCTGGAGAGATTCTGCCTCTCTTTCCCTTCTGCCACTCTCTGCACCAGATGAGACTTGTTAGAAGAGCTGAATATTAAAACTTTGCTTATAAACCAAATCGCCTCTTCATTGCCAAGCTCCTCTACACTGGTGACCTTGACGCGAGTATGGACCTGAGGCGTTCCCCCGCAATCGACTCATCCGCGGCGACCCAGGCAGACGCCAGCCGTCACGCAGACGAGGGAGCAGATGGACAGCTGTTCCCCCCGGCAGAAGAGGTTGAGAGGGCTCAACCGAGCACCAGCACCGCCGTGAGAGCCGAGGCAAGGCACTCTCACCCGGCGGGCACAGCAGTGATGGTGTGCATGAACGCCATCGCTGTCAAGCTGCCAGACTTCTGGCAAGAAGACCCCGCCTCTTGGTTTCAGCAGGCTGAAGCCCAATTTGCACTGGCGGGCATCACGGCTGACGATACTAAATTTTATCATATCATCTCCAAACTTGACTCCGCCACTTCGAAGTGTGTGCGGAGCATGATCCAGCGACCACCGGCCCGGGACAAATATGAGACGCTCAAAGCGACCATCGTGGCGAACTACGTCCCATCAGCGGAAGAAAGAGCCGAGAAGATCCTGGCGGTCTACGGCCACAGAGGGTGCAAACCGAAGGCCCTCATGGAGGATTTGCTGCAGCTCAAGGAAGAGGACAATGACAACTTCCTCTTGCAGTTTATATTCCTCAGCACGCTGCCGCCACACATGAGAGGGACACTCGCCAGCATGAAGTGCAACACCCACCAAGACTTCCGCACACTGGCCAGCGAAGCTCATCGGCTCGTCAATGCCTGCAGGGAGCTGACACCCACAGCAGCATCCGCAGACCTCAAAGCCGACGCCCCGAGCCACGAGGAGCCACAACCTACGGAGCAGACCCAGCCCACGGTGACAGCGACGCGGCCAAAACGTAACAGACAGAGCGACGTCTGTTATTATCACCACCGCTTCGCCGAGAAGGCTCACAAATGTGTTCCCCCCTGCAAATTTAAACGCCAAAGCCGAGAGCCGTTAACGGCAGCGGCTCTCGGCGAGAAAAACAAGCTGTTGTACGTGACGGATGGACACTCAGGCAAGCAGTTCCTCATCGACACAGGAGCCCAGCTGAGTTTCGTCATGCCCTCCCACGCAGATCGAGCCACGGGCACCCGGGGCAACGGAGCCATAGCAGCCAACAGCTCTAGCATCGACACGTTCGGCGAAAAGAGCCTGCACCTCCTCATCCACGGCCGCAGCTACAGATGGACATTTGTTGTAGCGGCGGTGAGTTTTAACTTATTAGGCGCAGATTTTTTGTGTGCACATGGGTTATTAGTGGATCTAGCAAATAGGCGCCTGGTTAATGCACTGTCCTTTGCTTCTATTCCATGCTCAGCCCGAGTTTCTCCACCACCTGTGCAGGCTAGCGTCACCACGGCAGGAGGTAAGTTTGAGCAACTCCTCACCCAATTTCCAGCACTCACAATCCCCAAATTCTCAGCCACTGTGGCTAAACACGGGGTTGAACACTTCATTCCCACAACAGGACCTCCCGTTTTTGCCAAAGCGCGCCGCTTAGACGCGGCCAAGCTCAACATAGCACGGGACGAGTTTACAACTCTTGAAAAATTGGGCATTGTTAGACGCTCGAAGAGCCCCTGGGCCTCACCACTTCACATGGTTCCGAAATCCGACGGTTCTTGGAGACTGTGCGGAGATTACCGCAGATTAAACAACGCTACAGCGCATGACCGTTACCCAATCCCTCACATTCAAGATTTTTCACTACATCTAGCGGGTGCGCGCATTTTTTCAAAAATAGACTTAGTCCGCGGTTATCACCAAGTCCCAGTCCGAGCAGAAGACGTTCCTAAAACAGCTGTAATAACCCCTTTCGGCCTTTTTGAATTCCTGCGAATGCCTTTCGGCCTCAAAGGCGCTGCTCAAACTTTTCAACGAATGATGGATGCGGTCTTACGCGACCTTCCTTTTGTCTTCGTCTACCTCGACGACATGCTGGTAGCCAGCTCGTCTGAGGTAGAACACGAGCAGCACCTCACTACGGTTTTTCAGAGGCTGGAAGAGCACGGACTAATAATCAATCCAGCCAAATGCAAATTCGGCGTGTCACAAATTGATTTTTTAGGACACAAAGTCTCTCCGAAGGGGGCAGTTCCACTTCCAGACAAAGTTCATGCGATAGAAAGTTTTCCACGGCCACAAACGGTCAAATCGCTACAAGAATTTTTAGGGATGGTTAATTTTTACAACCGCTTCCTCCCCCACGCAGCTCAGCTCATGCAGCCCCTATATGACGCGCTCAAAAAAAAGAAAGCTTCCAACGCGGTCGAATGGACCCCGGAGCGCGAACGTGCTTTTGCGGAAGTAAAAAGCGCCCTAGCTAACGCCACATTGTTAGTTCACCCAGATCCCTTGGCCCGCATTGCACTAACCACAGATGCTTCAGACCTAGCCATAGGGACAGTTGTAGAACAACTTGTCAGCGGGGTCTGGCAACCTTTAGCATTCTTTAATTCAATTCAATTCAATTCAACTTTATTTATATAGCGCCATTTCACAACAACAGTCATCTCATAGCACTATCAACTGTAGGGGGGACCCCCACAGTTGCAGAAAGACCCCAGCAATCAGGCGATCCCCTGTGAGCAAGCACTTGGCGACGGTGGAGAGGAAAAACTCCCTTTTAACAGGAAGAAACCTCCAGCAGAACCAGGCTCAGGGAGGGGCAGTCATCTGCTGCGACTGGCTGGGGGGTAAGGGGATAGAGAAGAAGAAAAGAACAGACATGTAGAGAGCAAACAGCACGATGGGGACTCAATCTATGGGAGAGAACAAACAAATGTTAATGACCAGCAAAAAAAAAAAATATTTCATAGAGAGTGAGGAAAGGAGTGAGGCCCAGTGCATTACTGGAGGTCCCCCGGCTGACTAAACCTATTAGCAGCATAACTAAGGGAGGGTTCAGAAACACATGATCCCTCCCTAATTGTAGGCTATATCAAAAAGGTAGGTTTTAGCCCTATTCTTAAAAACAGAGATCGAGTCTGACTCCCGAATCCAGATTGGCAGCTGATTCCACAGGAGAGGAGCTTGATAACTGAAGGCTCTGCCTCCCATTGTACTTTTGGAGATTCTAGGTATTACAAGTAGTCCTGCATTTTGGGAGCGTAGTGCTCTGTTAGGATGATACGGTAGTATCAGATCTTTTAAATAAAAAGGAGCCTGATTGTTTAGAGCTTTGTAAGTAAGAAGAAGGATTTTAAACTTAATTCTAAACTCTATGGGAAGCCAATGAAGGGAGGCCAGAACCGGAGAGATATGATCTCTCTTTCTAGTACCTGTTAAAACTCTTGCTGCAGCATTTTGGATCAGCTGAAGACTTTTTAAAGATGTTTTAGGACAGCCTGATAATAAAGAATTACAATAATCTAATCTCGAGCTAACAAAAGCGTGGATCAGCTTCTCAGCATCACTCTGAGACAAGATGCTCCTAATCTTGGCAATATTACGCAAATGATAGAAGGCAGTCTTAGAAACAAATTTAATATGTGAATTGAAGGACAAATCCTGATCAAAAATAACTCCAAGGTTCCTCACAGAGCTATTAAGAGAAAGAGTAACTGCATCCAAACTGAAAGTTTGATTTGGAAAGGAATTTCTAAGGTTTTTTGGACCAACAAGAATGACTTCAGTCTTATCTGAATTTAATAGCAGGAAATTACAAGTCATCCAAGCTTTGATTTCCTTAAGACAGGCTTCTAACTTGGCTAATTGATTAGTATCATCTGGCTTCATTGACAGGTATAATTGTGTGTCATCTGCATAACAATGAAAATGTATACAGTGCTTTCTAATAATGTTGCCTAACGGAAGCATATATAAACTAAAAAGAGTAAGACCTAGCACAGATCCCTGTGGAACTCCATGACTAAGCTTTGAGCTGAAAGAAAACTCATCATTTACATGAACAAACTGGAACCTATCAGATAAATAAGATCTAAACCACTGCAACGAAGTTCCATTAAGTCCAACATAGTGTTCTAATCTATCAAGTAGAATATTATGATCAATAGTATCAAAAGCTGCACTAAGATCTAAAAGGACAAGTACAGAAACTAGTCCATTATCAGATGCAATGAGGAGGTCGTTAGTGACCTTCGCTAAGGCTGTTTCAGTACTATGATGGATTCTAAACCCAGATTGAAACTCTTCAAGTAAACCATTTCCCTGCAGGTGGTCAAATAATTGCGTAGCAACAACTCTTTCTAAGAGTTGTTAGAACTTAGCCAATCGCTAAACCAAACTGAACGCAAATACAGCACTTTTGACAGAGAGCTGCTGGCGCTTCATTTATCCATCCGCCACTTCCAGTTCTGGTTAGAAGGGCGGAGTTTCACGGCTTTTGTAGACCATAAACCGCTCACCTTTGCTATGGCTAAAATTTCAGAACCATGGTCAGGCAGGCAACAGAGACAGCTAGCTGCAATTTCAGAGTTCACCACAGACATTCGACACGTGGCAGGCAAACTTAACGTAGTAGCGGACTGTCTCTCTCGCGCTGTGACACCACCAGAGCGCGGGGAGACAGCTTATACTGCCTCAGCAGCAGAACTCTTCACTAACGCAGACACATACGCAGCACCTATCCATGCAGGGATAGATTATGCAGCCATGGCGGAGGAACAAAACAGTGACGCGGACGTGCGCGCACTCCTGTCTGGACCAACAGGGTTAAGGCTGGAGAAAAAGGGTTTACGCGACGGCGTGCCCCCCCCAATATGCGATGTTTCAACCGGCCGACCTCGCCCGTTAGTCCCAGCTACATGGCGCCGCAGTATTTTCGACGTAATTCACTCCCTCGCGCACCCAGGTGTGCGCGCCTTGGTTAAAATGGTCGCCGAAAAGTTTGTGTGGCCAGGCCTGCGCAAAAACGTAAAAGAATGGGCAAAAACTTGCATTTCTTGTCAACGCGCCAAAATACACAGACACACAAAAGCCCCTCTGGAGCCTTTTCCAATCCCTGCTAGAAGGTTCAACCACGTTCATGTCGACCTCGTGGGGCCACTACCTTCCTCCCAAGGTTTCACACACCTGTTAACAATGATAGACCGCACCACGCGCTGGCCAGAGGCAGTCCCTCTAGCGGCAACCACAGCGGAGGAAGTCGCTCGCGTTTTTTTGACAAACTGGGTGGCACGTTTCGGCGTCCCATCAGACATCACGTCCGATAGGGGGCCTCAATTTGTCTCAGAGCTCTGGTCAGCCATGTCCAGCAGCTTAGGGGCAACAATTCACCGCACCACCGCTTATCACCCTCAGGCTAATGGGTTATGCGAGCGTTTTCACAGGTCTTTAAAGGCCGCCCTCAGAGCCTCACTAACGGACACAAATTGGGTAAATAAACTTCCCTGGGTTTTACTGGGGTTGCGTGCTGCGCCTAAAGAGGATCTAGATGCCTCTCCCGCAGAATTAGTCTTTGCACAACCTCTCAGGCTCCCAGGTGAATTTTTACCAGAGAACCCAGAGCCAGGGCATCTTCCAGTCCCAAGGTTTTTAGGCAACAACGGACCGAACTCTCTCCCCGGTCCAGCTCATCACTCCTTCCCACAGGTTTTTGTCCCTCAGGCTTTAAAAAATGCTGAGTTCGTTTTTGTTAAGCATGAAGCTTTAAAACCTACCTTTCGCCCAGTATACGATGGGCCATACAGAGTGCTGGAACATGGTGATAAACACTTTGTGCTTGATTTTGGGGATAGAAAAGAAACAGTCAGCATTGACAGACTTAAACCTGCCTTCTTGTTGAAAGACGAGCCTGCACAGTTGGCGAGAGCACCTCGGCGGGGTAGACCCCCCAAGAGAAAAGACTCAGCCCCCCAGCAGGGAACAGTTAACCTCTCTCCTTCCCACACTGCAGATCCCTCTCAAGAAGGTCCCAGCAGGGCGCCTAAACCAACCTACAGCAGTTTTGGGAGAAGATTAAAACCCAGACAGCACAGGGACTGATACAAACCACTCCACAATTTTTCACTAATTGTGCTGCAACAGTTTAGGACTGACTTATGATTTTACTATGCTGTTATAATTACCACTGAACTCTCTTAGGAGCATGGCTGCTAGAAAGTTTCTTCCGTGGCAACAGATGTAACACTTAGTATGTCATAATAACTATCTTAGACTGTGAACCTTCCTGTTGTCTTTTCTTAGTTGTTTGGGGGGCCTGTGGTCTATATTAACCATATATTCCATAACCTACATATGTTGAAGCATGTGGAAATGTTTGGTGATTACATATGTAAAGAACTTCACACCTCTGAAAGGACAAAGGACTCTCACCCGCCGAGTGAAGAACAAAGACGTTCCCGGACGCGGCGGAGGAGACCGGAGGAGCCACCCTCACCCCCCAAGGCGAGGAGAGGAAATACCAGGACAATGGGGGGATTAAGATAATGAGGGATGTCAGCCTTTGTTATGCATGTCTTTTGTTGTGTGCATGTACGTATATAATCAGTGAGTTGGAGAGATTCTGCCTCTCTTTCCCTTCTGCCACTCTCTGCACCAGATGAGACTTGTTAGAAGAGCTGAATATTAAAACTTTGCTTATAAACCAAATCGCCTCTTCATTGCCAAGCTCCTCTACACTACCACATTATCCTAACAGAGCACTACGCTCCCAAAATGCAGGATTACTTGTAATACCTGGAATCTCCAAAAGTACAATGGGAGGCAGAGCCTTCAGTTATCAAGCTCCTCTCCTGTGGAATCAGCTGCCAATCTGGATTCGGGAGTCAGACTCGATCTCTGTTTTTAAGAATAGGGCTAAAACCTACCTTTTTGATATAGCCTACAATTAGGGAGGGATCATGTGTTTCTGAACCCTCCCTTAGTTATGCTGCTAATAGGTTTAGTCAGCCGGGGGACCTCCAGTAATGCACTGGGCCTCACTCCTTTTCTCACTCTCAATGAAATATTTTTTTTGCTGGTCATTAACATTTGTTTGTTCTCTCCCATAGATTGAGTCCCCATCGTGCTGTTTGCTCTCTACATGTCTGTTCTTTTCTTCTTCTTTATCCCCTCACCCCCCAGCCAGTCGCAGCAGATGACTGCCCCTCCCTGAGCCTGGTTCTGCTGGAGGTTTCTTCCTGTTAAAAGGGAGTTTTTCCTCTCCACCGTCGCCAAGTGCTTGCTCACAGGGGATCGCCTGATTGCTGGGGTCTTTCTGCAACTGTGGGGGTTCCCCCTACAGTTGATAGTGCTATGAGATGACTGTTGTTGTGAAATGGTGCTATATAAATAAAGTTGAATTGAATTGAATTGAATTAATTAATAAATAATAATAAGTTTATTTATAGAACACTTTTCACAGACAGAGTCACAAAGTGCTTAACATGATTGGAAACAAAAAAAGATTGTAAAATACAATAACAAAACAAATAAAAATGCAGGCACATAAAACAGTGAAAGAACACAGTAAATAGCAAAAAAACAACAACATAAAGATACAATCTGTTACGTATGACTCTTGCGAGCCATAAATGAGAGCCAAGGGCTGACCAGTGAGTTTGCGTTGTTTATTGCAATAAAGGGAAAGGAACAAAGGAACAGGGCCTTGTGGGGCCAAAACACACGATCATACAAGGGTATACACTTACACACACTGCTGAATGACGGAAGGGTGGCTGGCGCCGGACGAAGGGGTTCCAGCCTTACCCACGCCTGAGAAGAGCGTGGATAATCGTGCGAGGTCACAGCCCCGAGTGATCGGAGCTGCTCCCTTTTATAATGGTTGACAGCGCCTCAGCAGATGAGAGGTAATTGGGCTCCAGCCGTCCCGTAGAGCTTGACAGCTGGGAGCTCGCTGAGACGCTGTCACAATAAGAGCTGGGCTGAGGAGGAATATGGCCTGAGTGCCGGTAAAAAACGGCGGAGGTGACAGTACCTCCCCCTCCAGGCCGGGCTCTGAACGGCCAGTAACACCCAAGGCCCCCCCCCCCCCCCCAGGGTGGGCGGATGAGGCGTAGGTCAGGAGGGAGTGAATGGTAAAAAGGAAAAAAAAAATCAAACTTAACGGATTTTTGGAGGAGTGAAAATCAAAAGACAAAATCATCATGTCTAAAGGAAAACAGAAGAAACTGAAATTCTCCAGGCTAGGACACGTATCGGCCGGAGAATCTGAACTGGAAGATCCCCGTTCAGAAGACGAGGAGCTGGTGATAGCTAACAAAAGGGTTAGCCTGAAATCACTATTTGAGGAACTACGACGATTTCGCCGAGATGTTACGGCCGAATTTCGGGAATTCAGAGAAGAATTGAAAAGGACAAACAGCAGAGTGGACCAGGCCGAGAACCGAATCTTGGAAACAGAGGATCGAATAAAAGTGCTCGAAGATTCTGTGCTGGACCTACGCAAAAGACAAGCAGCTATAGAGGCTAAGCTAACCGACCAAGAAGGAAAACAAAGAAGAGACAACATAAGAATTCATGGTCTGATAGAAGGAACCGAAAATGGTTTTAACTCAATGGCAGAATGCGTGGAATCCTTACTAAGAGAGAAATTGGATATTCCACAAACCACCGACTTGAAGATAGAAAAGGCACATCGTTCATTAGCCGCTAGGCCGGCGGCGGAAGCGCCCCCACGTTCGGTGTTGGTAAGATTTTCCAATTTCAAAATAAAACAAGAGGTTGTAAGACTGGCCTGGCAGAAAAAAGGATTTATGCACCAGGAGAGAAAAGTCTACGTGGAACACGATTACGCCCCGGAGGTCCTTAAAAAGCGCAGGGAATACAATGACGCGAAAAAGGTGTTAAGAGAGAAGAAATTGCGCTTTCAGACACCATTTCCTGCGAAGTTAAGGGTCTTCTACGGCGATGAAACGTGTCTCTATAATTCGGCGGAAGAAGCAACAGCTGACATGGCGAGAAGAGGGCTCCCGGTAACGGTATTTAAACCCGCGGCAGACCCGAGTGTGAAGATCAAAGCGCAAACATGGACAACACAAAGACCCTCAAAATCCACGGACCAGCAGCGGGAAACCCAGCACCAGAGCGTCGCGGATAAACTATCCGTTTTCAGGTTGGAATAGCGACCTTTTTTTTTTTTTTTTTTTTTTTTTTTTCCTCTTGAATCAATCCGCACATCCAACCCCCCTCATACAAGGTAACAAACATTAAAGGAGATGCATATTCAGCATGTGGTAAAACATTTCATGGAACAATTATATTATTTGAAACAAATAAGTCTTTGTAATAAAAAAAAAAAAAACTTGTTAAAATAGAAATGTGACAATAATCCACATGTTCTCCTCATACTAACAAATACTGTTTTTGCGTGAATGTTTGATGTGATGGGGGTGGGAGGGTGCACACAATTTCACAGGGTTTAGGCATAAAAGGAAAAAAAAAAATCATTACAAGTTTGGATTGGGTTCTGAAACTCACGTTAAAAGCATGGGACTACTTTCAGTGGTAAGACAGGGCCCTCAACACGTAACAGAGTTTGAGGAATTTCCCTCAGAGCCTTCACTCCATCAAGGCTCTTACAGGGTCTTTAAAAAGACCTCAGCTCAGGAAGTTCTTTTGACAGTTTTTTGTTTTAAAGTTTTTTACACTATGTTCTTAATGTTTTTCTTGTTTTTAATGTTCTTTCAGTTTCTGAGTAGCACAAAAGAGGGCCACCACACAGTTATACTAAACAAAACAACACAATGGAGAAACAGGGTGTAACCAAAATAATTTCATATAATGTAAAAGGGATCCTGAATCCAGTTAAAAGATCCAAGATTCTAGGCAAAATGAAAAAAGACAAAGCAGGAATAATACTTTTACAAGAAACCCACCTAACAGACGTGGAACACAATAAACTCAGTAGACAAGGGTTTAAAATGATCTCTTCATCTTCATATAAATCAGGGAGGAGGAGGGGAGTAGCGACATTGATATCAACCAAAATTACATTTGAAAAAAAATCAGAACACAAAGATAAAGAAGGGAGATACAGTTTGGTAACTGGGCGGCTAGAGGGAGAAGATATCACCCTGCTGAATGTGTATGCTCCCCCAGGGGCTAACTGGAAATTTTATAAAAATGTATTCGACCTAATGATAACTAAAGCTCAAGGTTTAGTGATATGTGGTGGGGACTTCAATCTTAGACTGAATCCATACTGGGATGCTTCTGGTAATTCCCCACATCAAAATAACACCCAAAACAGGAAGACTCGGATGCTACTAAAAGAAATGGGAATCTGTGATGTGTGGAGGGAACTCAACCCCAGTGTAAAAGACTATACATTTTACTCAACTCCACATTCATCTTACTCAAGGATTGACTATTTTTTTATGTTTAATAGAGACATTGGTAGAGTAAAAACATGTAAAATAGGACTGATGGATCTCTCCGACCACAGTCCGATCTACATGGACTTAAATATCCAAAAATACACAAATAATACATTTTCTTGGAGGTTAAATTCAAATGTCCTGAAAGGACCATTGAAAGATGAATTGGAGTCAGATATTCTCAGATATTTGGAAGATAACGATAATGGAGAAGTATCCCCTTTAATACTGTGGGATGCATGTAAAGCTGTAATAAGAGGAAAGATTATTGCAAAACTGGCAACCCAAAAGAAACTAAGACAAGAAAAACTATCCACATTAGAGTCAGAACTTAGGAACCTAGAAAAAGAACACAAAGGCAACACTCATTCTACTGACTCGCTCAAGATTAAGGAAATTAAAAACCAAATAAATGAGATCTACACAATAGAAATCCAGAAGAAACTTACATTTCTGAAACAAAAATACTATGAAGCAGGCAGTAAATCGGCAAAATTGCTAGCCTATAAATTGAGGAAACATCAAACAGAAAGAGCAATCTACAAAATCAGAGACCCAGTATTAAAGGAAATAAAATTCAGAATTCAGGATATTCTTAAAAACTTCGAGAATTACTATAAGAACTTATACTCCCACAAAAAACATAAAAACGCATCCGAGGCATTCCTAAACACATTAAACCTTCCCCAACTTACGGAGTCACAAAATAAAACACTACTGTCAGAAATACATCCTAAAGAATTGGAAAAAGCAATTATGAAACTTAAAGCTAACAAATCCCCAGGAGCTGATGGCTATACAGCAGAGTGGTACAAAACCTTTAAACAGCAACTATCTCCTCTCCTCCTGAAAACATTTAATTATGTCCTCCACACAGGGGAAATCCCCCCCTCCTGGAGAGAAGGGGTCATTGCAGTTATACCTAAACCTGAAAAGGATAAACTAGAGTGCTCCAACTACAGACCAATCAGTGTACTAAATCAGGACTATAAGCTTTTTACCATTATCCTTGCCAAAAGGTTAGAGAATATACTGACAGACCTAATTCATTTAGACCAAACAGGTTTTATAAGACAAAGACAGACACAAGACAACATTCGACACACTTTACACATAATTCATCATATAAAAAAATATAACTTAAATGCAGTCATATTAGGATTAGATGCTGAAAAAGCATTCGATTCGGTTGACTGGTCTTTTCTATCCAGAATCTTATCCAGTTTCAATTTTCATAACAACTTCATTAGAACTATACAGGCATTATATAAAAAACCAACAGCTAAAATAAGGATTAACGGTAATTTATCATCATCTTTTGAACTGGAAAGAGGATGTCGTCAGGGCTGCCCCCTGTCTCCACTGCTCTTTGCAATCTTCATAGAACCTCTGAGCCAATGGATAAGACAAAACCAAAAAATTCAAGGTATTACACTTGGTCAGAAGGAACATAAAATAGCACTCTTTGCTGATGACATTTTAATATACCTAGGGCAGCCGGACACTTCTTTACCAGAACTAACCTCAGTTTTTTCAGAGTATGGAGATTTATCGGGGTACAAATTAAATATGCATAAAACCCAAGTTTTAACATTCAACTATGACCCAAATCATTATTCACTAAGCAAACTCAAAACTAACTGGGAGTCGGAATCTATGAAATATCTGGGGGTCAATATCCCGAAACAACTCAACAAAATTATATCACTAAACTATGATCCACTGGTGACAAAAATAAAATCTGACCTAGCAAGATGGAATATGATACCATTCTTGGGTATTGCACAAAGAATTGAAGCAGTCAAAATGAATATACTTCCACGTCTTCTATACCTTTTCCAAACAATACCGGTAGAACCTCCCAAAAAAACATGGCAGGAGCTGGACAGAAGGATCTCAAGATTCATATGGCAGGGCAAGAGACCTAGAATCAGATATAGAACCCTACAGCTAAACAAAGACAAAGGTGGGCTCGCGCTGCCAAATATCAGGGACTACTTTAAAGCCGCACAAATTAAAACTTTAGTAGAGATATGTAACCCAGTCTACTCTGCACAATGGAAGGAGATCGAATGCCAAATAACAAGTGACATCCCCCTACAGGCGATAATAGGGAACAATGTCTTACCTAAGCTTTTGAATAACACTAACCCGTGGATAGAGACCCCGCTAAAAATTTGGTTTAAGATAGTCAGAGAGAATCAAACTAAAGAGCCCTATCGACTTCTGCAATGGATCGCCTATGATCAGGACTTTACTCCTAATAAAACAGACACCAGATTTAAAAAGTGGAAGGAGAAGGGGCTGATAAAATATTACGATTTTTTTAAAGGGCAAATCTTAAGAAGTTTTGAAGATTTGAAAAAACAAGGCCTAATAAATCAAGACCTTTACAGGTTCTTCCAGCTTAGACACCACATAAACAATATACTTAAAAAGGAGGTTTTGGAAAGGGCCCAGTCAGGTGTTCTGAAGGTCTTCTTAATGGCATATAAAGGGATCCCAGGGATCAGATACATTTCTAAAATATACCAAGGTCTTCAAGACTTAAAAGGAGACAACACATCTTATATAAAAGAGAGATGGGAAAAAGAGGGGAATTTCACTTTACATCTGGAAATATGGGAAAAGCTAAATAAACAGCAATGGAAAAGTACCTCATCCCTGCAGTGGAGAGAATTTGGATGGAAAAACTTGGCAAGATTTTTCAGAACACCTGCACAAAACAAATTTACCCATAAGGGATTGAACTGTTGGCGCTTGTGTGGTGAAAAGACTGCAAATCATTTTCATGTGTTTTGGTCATGCCCAGTTATCCACCAATATTGGACCAATGTACAGACAATATTGGGGAAAATATTCAAAATTACAGTTCCCTTTTCTTTTGTAACTTTGTATTTGGGTTTACTACCGGACTCACTGGAAAGACGAGGAGAAAAATACTTATTCAATGTTTTAATATTGGCAAGCAAAAAAGCTCTAACTAAAAAATGGATGTTGAAGGACTGTCCTACACCTGAAGATTGGACTAACGTGATCCAAGACATTTACTCGATGGAAAAGTTGACATTCGCACTGAGACAGGACATGGATGGGTTCATGAACTTTTGGCAACCCTGGACCGCATATGTGTCTTCCATTAGATCTAATCTTTGACAAATACCATTTCAATAATGGTTCCGCTCTTTGTTCCAACGCTACTCAGATGCTCTTTTATCTTTATTTACTTACTTTTTCTTTTTGTTTGTTTTTTACTGGTTTGTTTGTTTTTTTTATTTGTTTTTTGTTTTTTTTTCTCTCTTTAATTTCACTTTTTCTTTCACTTTAAAAAAAAAAAAATAAGGGGTGTTGTAAGAATTAATCTTCCAATGTTGTCAGATATCAGAAAATAAGGGAACATGTGATGAAAATGTAAACACTGCATTGCTGTAACGACCTGTATACCCTTTACAAAAACTTAAATAAAAAAAAAAAAAAAAAGGAAAAAAAAAAACAACATAGCAGGGAACAAATGAAGCAATTACAGAGCATGAAAAAAAAAAGGCACAATACTCCACAAAATGCTAATGTGTAGCCAGAACAAAAAAAAAACACAACCTTGGCAGGGGACAAATGAAGCAATTACAGAGTACTAGAAAAGAAACACAATACCCCATAAAATGCTAAAAATGAAGTAACTACAGGGTATGGGAAAGAAGAACACACAATACTCCATAACAGACAACAACATGTGGATGAACAAGAAAAAAAAAACCCCACTACTTAGGCTGGGAACAAATGAAGAAATCACAGAGCATGAGAAAGAGAGCAAAAAAAAAAAAAAAAAGAAAAAAGAAAACCACAATACTCCATAACAGGCAACCATAATAATATACAGACAGACTCAAAAAAAAAATCAACCCAGGAGACCTTGAAACGAGAGCAGAGGCTCCTAAGGCGAAATCTACCAGATACAGGGCAACCCTCAAACAGGAGAGGAAGGAAAAAAAAAAAAAAAGGCACGCTAAACGTGAAACAATTACGAGAAATTACATGGCTGCACCCTCACAAAAACACAAAAGACTAGGCACAGCAGAGGTAATTCAGTTCGGGGGGGTCTCCCCGCACCCAGCGTCCAAACCGCCAACAGGGGTGACGGGAAATGTTGAGGCGGCCTACCCGAATCCCAGGCCAGAAAAAACAGTATCTCGGGCGGCCGGACCAGATCGCCGAACAGAGAGTCCAATAGGTCGGGCGGCCGAACCAAAGAGCCGAATGGGCACGGCAGTCCCTCTGGCGGCCGACCCGCATCGCCCAGCCACCAGGCCCGTAGGGGAGAGAGGGGCAACGGCTTCCCTGTGGGGAGAGATAGTGTGGGCGAGCCGGGCCCACAGTGAGAGGTCCATATGGGCCCTGGTGGAGAAGGCTTGGGGGGAAGATGAGAGCGACTCAGGTGACGATGATGAAGGGGGGAATGAAGATGATGATGAGCCGGTCCAGTGTCCGATGGCAGGGGACCTGCAGCTCCCTCATCAGACCTGGATACCACTGGTGCTGCACCCTCATTGGACCCCGATTGGGTCACGGCTGCTCCCGCGACGGACCCCGATTGGGTCTCGGTAGCACCCGCGTCGGATCCCGATTGGGTCTCGGTAGCACCTGCGTCAGACCCCAATTGGGTCGGCGCCGCACCAGAACCGACCTCCAATCCCGAACCTGGAACCTCTGGCACAGCGGGCGATAGCAGCTCCTCGCCGGCGACCCTGGGAGAAGGCTCAGGAGAGAGAGAAGAACCGGGATCAGGATCACCGGCAGCACCAGAACCCGGCAAGATAAGCTCGGACGCAGCGGGCGGCTGCGCCCGGCTCATCTCCCCTAGAGACAGGCTAAAATGCTCTAATATGTGAAGGAGAAAGACAAAGTAGAGCACTTGCCTGATCTCGGGTTCTGACGCCATCCAGGACTGCGAAGATCCAGGTTCAGACGGCAGGAGGTCGTCTTCAGGCTCCCACTCAGCTGCGTCGGGCTCTGCAGCTGGCATGATGGTGCGTGCAGCTTGCAAGTCCTCCGGCACTGGCGCCCACGCCGATGTCCCACATGGCGTGGTGGCAGGAGAACCTCGACCCGCTGGACCGGACTGCTCCTCCGTGGAGACCCGGGAACGCTTCATCGTCAGCACAGGTTCCACGCTGCAGTCTGCTCGCCTCCTCCGCCCACGGCGTAGCTGCGGAATCGGAACCAGGCTCTCCAGAACCGCAGGCCCCCTCCTCATCCCACAGCATTGGCCTGGCATCGAGGACCGCTCAGCGGAGGGAGACACAGAGGATGCGGGGTTAACAATTACAGCCACAGCAGGTGGTGGGAGCTCGGGGAGCTGCGGACCCCGAACTCCACCTCCAGGAGTCTGACAGAGCAAATCACAATGAGTGGATGAATGAACTGGGACTTGCCTGTCTCCTGGAGGCTGGAGTGGTGACTGCTGTGGCAGACGTTGCTCCTCCCTTTCCCCGCCAGACGGTAACGGAGGACCCCCTGGGAGGACATCGGGGAGCCACTCGTGATGGTTCCGGGATGGAGCTCGCCAAGTCAGGACTCTGGGTGCACACAGCAGCCGGGGAGTGCGTCGAGGAGGAGGGGGCGACAGCCGAGACGAGCCGGGCCCGGAGCGCTGACGTAACAGCGGGGGAAGATGGCTCGGGAGACGAGGCTGAGGGGTCTCCCCTCAGATGAGGTGCAGGCGTGACAGCTGTGTGGGGAATTGAGACCTTGCGGCGACCCGGAACTGGATCCGGACGGGGTTCGTGCTGAGGTTGACGACCGGTGTGACGATGGCTACTTGCAGGGGGCGAGGCGAAGGTGAGACCCGAGAATTGCCGTTCCTGTGCAGAGACAGAAGCGATCAGGTCGGCAAACTCTGGGTACTCACGCAACTCCGGATTCCTCTCCACCAGTCTAACTGCCACCGTCACATGCTTAATGATGGCGGATGGATGAACCGCAGAGCGAGCAGCAGCCACGCGATCTCGGACCTTGACAGCTGCCAGCTGCAGCTTCTCCGGGGGATTCCCGAGTGACGTCGTGCCCGATGGGAAAAGACCTCTGGATGGTGCGAACTCCTGGGCCGGAATGGAGGCAGGAGTGGGATCCCGAAGCAAGGGGTGACGTCTCCTCCTCTTTGGCGTCCTGCCGGGATTTCCCTCCAACCCATGGAGTATCTCACGCTGTGCGGCAAGGTCCCTTCTCCTCGTGCTGACTTCAGGGTGGTCGGCGTAGCAAGGAAGATTGTCAAGAAGAACCTCAGCGTAGTCTAGGTGCCAGCGAATTTGGTTAGGGTCGTCGTAGAGACTAGCGGTGAAGAGCGTCCCGTCGACGTACTCCAGGGCGCTGGCTAGCTCACTACCCAGGCGCCGAGCGCGGCTCCTGGGAGAGAGTGACACCCAGACTGGGAAGAACAAAGTCCAATACTGCAAACTCACGGCCGCCGGCAACTCGCTGGGCTGTGACCTACTGTTATGTATGGCTCTTGCGAGCCATAAATGAGAGCCAAGGGCTGACCAGTGAGTTTGCGTTGTTTATTGCAATAAAGGGAAAGGAACAAAGGAACAGGGCCTCGTGGGGCCAAAACACACAATCATACAAGGGTATACACTTACACACACTGCTGAATGACGGAAGGGTGGCTGGCGCCGGACGAAGGTGTTCCAGCCTTACCCACACCGGAGAAGAGCGTGGATAATCGTGCGAGGTCACAGCCCCGAGTGATCAGAGCTGCTCCCTTTTATAATGGTTGACAGCGCCTCAGCTGATGAGAGGTAATTGGGCTCCATCCGTCCCGTAGAGCTTGACAGCTGGGAGCCCGCTGAGACACTGCCACAATAAGAGCTGGGCTGAGGAGGAATATGGCCTGAGCGCCGGTAAAAAACGGTGGAGGTGACACAATCAACACATAGTTAAAAAAAAAAGCCAGGCTAAAAAGATGGGTCTTTAGTTGCTTCTTAAAAACATCAATGGAAGGTGCAGATCTAAGTTCAAATGGTTCCAAAGTCTGGCAGCAACAGCAGCAAAGGCTCCATCGCCTTTGGTTCTGAGCCTAGTGCTAGGGACTACCAATAGGTTCTGATTAAGCTGCAGTCACACCAGGATAGCCCGGGAGTCTCGGTTCGACTCGGTGAGGGATGGTGAGAATTTTCACACCTTCATTTGGTTCGGTTTGCATTCACACAGCACTTCACTCAAGTGGACCAAACTGCTTGGACAACGTCACGCAGTTACAACAGGTGCTTTTTTGTGGCGCTGTAGCCAAAGCCACCACTGACCAGGAAGAGAAAATCTCGACGAAGAAGAGAAATCCGGCTCATCGATTGGCCAGGACCAGTGTTATGCCGAGAATTGCATCCCATGCACCTAAAATATAACACTACAGCCAGGCTTGTAACAATTTGTGCATTTTTAGAAGTAACCATTATACATTTTTCAAAGTAAAAATTGTTATTACCTCTTGTAAATTATCTTTAAATTATGTTTATTCAACCATGGGATGCAATTCTCGGCAAGCGAGCAATTCTCAGCATAACACCGTTCCCTTCAGCTGAGGCGTTTATGCGCCACAGACTAATAAAAATGAAAAGCTCCGCTGTCTGGATAAACCCCCATCCGCCATCATGTCATTGAATGTTTTAAAAACATCAGCATGCTTGTGTGTAGCCAAAAGCAGCCGAGAAACCTGGTTCTCAGACCAAATATCTATCAGAGCCTGCATCTCACTCCTCACTACTCCAAGTCCAAGAGACATTTTTTCTTAACTTTTCTCCTCGGTTTTCTCTGGCAAAAGTATGTCTTGGATCCGCATGGTTGACTTTATTGTTATTTTCTACCCAGAATGGAGGGCGAAGAACCAGCAGCTCTTCAGCTGAATCAGGATGTTGGATTTATTTATTTACCCAAAGATTCCTACTACAGACGTGCTGCCAGGAAACACACATCAAGTTTTCAACAGGGACAACTTTTTCAGGTGAGTGGGAATTTCACCTGTCTGCATCTCACCCAGACGGCGAATTAATGTCTTTTCATGTATTTGCATTGAGTTTTAATGTTATCGTGCTGCGTGGAAAAATTAGCCCGTTTGCGTTTGATGTGAAGGCGCCTTCACAGGACACGCCACTTTCTCTTCTCACTGTGTGTTGCTTTGGTTACACAAATGCCGAGGGGCTCGTCTGCTCTTTAGTCCACTGGACACCCTGCTTTCACACAGCAAGCGAAGCGCACCAGACTGCATTTGCAAGCAAACCGAGACCCCCCATTTTCAGGGGGATGAGAGTTCCAGGCGCATTCAGACGGCATGAAAAGAACCAAACTATCCACGGAATACACACTTTGGTCCTTTAGTCCAGACCAAACAGTGACCGTGTGAATGTGCCCTAAAAAGACCTGAGAGACCTGCTGGGATGGTATAGATGGAGCAGGTCACTGAAATGAGAAGGTGCCTCATCATGAATGGCTTTGTCAGTCAGGACAAGAACTTTAAAATTAACTCTATAATTTACAGGAAACCAATGTGTAACCCAGCTGAGAAAATGACCCTTTTTCTCAGATTTCATTTGTATTAATGAAAGTGTGTGATTTTATTTTGAAAACCGACTATCTTGGGGAAGAGGAAGTGCGATCCTCGTCATCCAACTTTTGAATTTCCGGTTCATGGTCACGTTGGGTGATCTGGGTCTTTCCATTCGTTAAGAGTGATATTAGCCCCGCCTTCCGAGTAGAAGCAGCCAGCGCGCACTCGGAATTCAGTCTTCAACAATACGAGCGTGGACGAGGGAGGTTGTGAAGCGATTCACACTGACACCTCTTCTTGTTGATGGGAGCACGAGCTTGAGAGGCCGTGAAGCGGTGACTTCTGTTGTGTTCACCCTGAACCTCATTCTGCTGTGTTCACCCTGAAATCTCATCTTGGCTAGGTTTTTTTGGTTGCCGACCAAAAACCTTCTGGATCCTGGATTTTCTCCGAATGGAGATGGCGAGCCTGACCCGAGATCGAACCGAGATTGAACAGAGGTCTGACCAAGGTCTCAATTGAAGGACATCCCTCCTCTCTCCAGTGCCCAGGATTTAAAGTGGTAACAACCCAAGTCGCCACTTTAAAAGAGGAAAACAAACCTGAGTTTGGAGTTACAAGGCATCTTGACTGGTCAACACTGAGCTCAGTAGTACACTTTTGGGGTTTTATTTCATGCCGGCCGTTGTTATATTTGTACATTGTATATTTTGCTTCCCTTATCTTTATTAATAACAGATATGAATTGCTCATTTCTTGCCTCCAGCTATTTCATTCTACACTCACTCTAATTACCTATTGTAACCCTTACGAACCTAGCAACTGGTCTACACTTAATTAATTCCCTTACCTAATTAACATAAGGCAAGGGTTACAAATGCAAGGAGGCCAAAACAGGAGTGATATGACAGAACCTACTGGACCTAGTCAGAAGTCTAGCAGCAGAGTTCTGGACTAACTGTAGGTGGTGTAAAGAGGATTTACTGAGGCATGTGAAGAGAGCATTACAGTAGTCCAAACGTGAAGAAACAAAGGGAGAAGAGACAGAAATTCTCTCTTTAACTAAATTTTGGTGAATATTGGAATGTAAAAACCCAAATAAAGCAACCAGTAAGGGGATGAGCCTATTGAAAGGGGGAACCATGTGGCTCTTTTTCCACAGTATCAACTATGGATTAATGACAGAGGTGAGAAAATGGATGTCTAGTGAGGTAAATAGAATTTAGTAGCCTTTCGGTAGCAGTGCATCTAGAATTGCAAGTATTTCTCACCCCAAATGTTTCATGGAAGAAAGTTAACTGTCCATCTTTGACACAGGCAAAGGTCTTAAAGGATGGCCCAACATTTAGAGATGCTGACCAATGAGTTACGGCTTGTTTATTTAGCCAAGCAGCACACACATATGTCAATCATTTGTTGTGGCTCCAGTGGTTACGCCCCTTCACACTTCTACTACATGGCTCCAAGCTGCAGAGGCACCACATGCCCTAGCATTAAAGACACCTCAGTGAACATGTACTGCAGACGTTAGCTGAAACAAACTTGTGTTTAACTTCCAAACAACCATTTGTTGGTTGGTGTAAAACAGGAGCAGGTTAGTGAGCAAGTATAGAATAAATTTCCCACCATGAATATTGTTATTGCTGCTTTGTTTTCAATATATCAGACCAAGTTTACTGTTGAAGCGCTATGTTGGTCCATTCAAAAATTGTGAAACACCCACCTTTCACTAGATGAGTCATCCAAACATGAGAAGCCCCACATTTGCACACGGTTAGGGAAAGTACAGGATGTGACTGGAGAACCATCCAACATTTCCCCCACCAAGTATGTGATATTCAGAAGCTTTCCTCATCCATGAAAAACACCACAGTGAACTGTGATTGACTCTCGTGCACTATGTACAGCAGCTCAACCAGACTCATGTCAATCATCACTGTTTTCTTTTTGCATTACCGACTGCACTATATGGTTCTCCACAATATCTGCTGCTCGCTAATACATTTAAAACTGCTGACTAGTATTACTCATTCTTATTCTACACTTTATTGTATGTATAGTTTATTTCTTTTATTTTATCATGTTTAATGTTGCAGCATTGCATCGAGACAAATTCCTAGTTTGTGTACTACATGAACAATGGCAATAAATCTGATTCTGAACAAAGACAATCCAAGCTCATAAGTTTCTTCATTTACTTTATTTTTTTAATATGATAAGAACAATGCAGAGAACATGATTGGAAAATGTCTAAAGGGAAAAATAGCAATTACTTACATCTTTTTTTTTTTTTTACATATAACTAAACAATCAGATCTTTTCTTACTCATTCTTAAACATCTTGTGAAAAGAGCTTTTGTAATAAAATAGAGAACACAGTAAAGTCAGAAAATTCATGGAAAGTTAATAAACTCAGTTGCTACTTTTACAGAACATAAATTTTGATTATTAAAAAGAATGAACAGCTAAATTCACGACTCACATAAAATTACAAACTCTTTGAAAGTGACTCATTCATTCATTCAAAGGGAAAAACTTAGGATGCATCGATCGATATATCGGCTTAACATCAGTATCGGCAGATATTTACCTTGGTGACTGATTTTGGCTTTCACAAATATGATACTGGCAGTGGCGTCATTTTCTGCCCTGAATCAGGCAACAGAAGACTTCAGCTGCACAAGGTAGAAGGTGGAAAGTACCATTTCTTTGGTCTTTGGAATGACCTGGCTGGGGATTGAACCCACAACCTCCCAGCTGCAGGGCAGATTTAGTAGACTACAGTTGCAAATTTATAAAACATCAGAGACTGGACCATTTTAAAGGACTGCAGTTCAGTTTTCCTTACAATACAAATTTCTTGGCCGATACCAAAACAATCAAAAATAATACATTGGCAAATCTATTATATTTGACATCAGCTGATACAGGAACAGTATTCTGCAAGACTATTAAAACGAGGAAGTTTACACTTCTGTTGAACATGTTACTAAGAATGTACCATGTATTTTCATATTACTGTAAGTTGAGGTAGTTGTCTGACGTCCCTCTGGGAATGTGTCTATATGCCAGTTAATCATCATTGTAAGACAAAAGAGATGTAAATAGGTGGGGAAAATGTGCAATATCAATATTGTATCACCAATCAGTAAAACTTTTCAAAATAAGGCATATTGGTTATTGTGAATAAAATAATTAAATATTATATTATACATCCCCAGGCTAAACCTCTGGCTTTCAAGTTTTGACACTGTAAGCATGAACTCTGTTATGTGTTAAAACTGTGTTTGGGAGGACGACCAGTCTCTCAGTGTGACATAAAATAAATTCATACAACCATCAGAGACTTTTAATCAGAAATGTAATTTTGACCTGTATGAATTTCTGCAGCCTTTTCTATTATAATTTTGGTTTAAATAATTATTCATTTCAATCATTATTTTACAACAAAAAAATTCACAGATTTCAAACATTTCATGTGAGACTGCAAATGATTCCACTGTTTAAAACCTTTCCACATTTATTATAAAGAAGTGGCCTCTCATTTGTGTGTTCTCATGAAATTTTTCTTTTTCCACAGGTTTTACAGGAAAAAGGTTTCTCACTTGTATAATTCTTCATGTGACATTTCAAGTGACTACAGTCACTGAAGCTTTTTCACCATTTCACAAGGTAAAAGGCTTTTCAACTGTGTGAATTTTCATGTGAATTTTTAAAGTATTTCTCTGGCTGAAACATGTTCCACGTTTTACAAGAAAAAGGCTTCTACTATACTGTACTTTTGCTGCTGCAATCCTGTAATTTCCCCACTGTGGGACTAATAAAGGTTTATCTTATACAACAGCTAGTTCAGACTGAGCAATTTGATTGGACAATAGGGATTCCAGGAGTTACTAAAATCCACGATAACTGCACTCCAACATTTTATGCTGGATATGTATCACTCTGCTTCAAAGGTGTTCATGTAACTTAACAACTAACACTAATTCACTGTCAACTAACTCTCAGTGACAACTGCAATACTGTGTTAAATACCTTAATTTCCACAGTGAGGTGCTGTTTGAAAAGATTTCTTTCCTGACCTGGAAGTTCCACCCTTTTGAAAAAAAAAAAAAAAAAAAGCTTTATTCGGTTTACAGTCTGTTCTTGTGGAAACATCATGAAGCTATTTCATGTCTGTTTAAAAAAACAGACAGTACTAGAGTTGAATTTATTGTCTCAATTCACAAACCACATTACCTTTGTGATGATGGACTCTTTGTTTCATCTGAAAATGTGAAGAAAAGCAAGGAAAGTGGGCCAAATCGCAAGCATGCTAACTACTAGTCACCGGCTGGCTACCGGCACTGGCTACGTTTTGATCTTGGGTCTTCTGCAGTACCGACTAAAAAGGTATATGTTTAACAAATTCTTATTATTTCTGCACTTGACAATATTTAATTTGTTTACATGTGTGTGAAAAGACAACAGACGTCTTCATACTGATGGAGATGTTTAGCAACAGTTACTGGCTACATTTAGAAGGGACAATTTTTTTTCCTCAGCTGCACAAAATAACTGGTTAAACAAACAAATCATAATATTTTGTACTGTACTGTCATCATTTAATAAATAGTGCTTGCGAAACTGTTGCATAAAAGCAATATTATACTTGAGGTTGTGACGGTATCATGAATATAGTAACTGCGGGTGTCATACTTGGCTGCACGGTGGCGCAGTGGCTTAGCACTGTGGCAGCACAGTTTTACCCTCGGCCGGGGGATCGCGGGGATCATGAGATCGTGGGTTCGATCCCAGCCCCCGACCAACAGTGAACTGTGTGGAGTTTGCATGTTCTCCCCGTGTTGCGCGGGTTTACGCCGGGATTTCTCCGGTTTCCTCCCGCATACCAAAAACATGTAGGTTTAGGGCGCTCGCGCACGCAGCGACCAGCAGCCGGTGGCTTGTCACCAGACTGCAAACCAAATCTACCTACGGGTACAAATAAGTAACAAAAAAAAAAATAAAAAAAAAATACTTATCACACCCGCAGTTACTATATTCACTGATCCCACATTCCCTCTCATGTAATATTGTTTCATTATCTTCTCATTATTTTATTTTTTTACACCTCATTTCATTACAAGTGCAATGGGCCCCAACCAGGGGTCTATGGGTTACACTTTAAATCAAAAAGCTTTATATCCGAGGGCTCTCTTCAAGATAGAAACTGTTCCTCTGATTGCTGAGATCTGAATTTCACAGATGCTAGGGCAACCGGGTATCGCCTGTAGATATTTTTTTTAGGTTCTTCTTCACCATCCCAGTTGCTCCCACCACCACAGGTATAATATCTGCTTCCTGCAGAGTCCAGGTGCTCCTTAGGTTGTTTTTGAGGTCTTGATATTTTGTTATTTTTTTCCTCTTTCTGCTCTGTTGAGGCCGTAGTCGTTCGGTATGGTTACATCTATTAGTTTGGCAGTTTTGTCCTTTTTGTTCAAGATAACTATGTCCGGTTTTATTGCTCCTCCTTCAATGTGTCTTCCAGTTGGGATTTCCTTGTCATAAAAGATGGTAATATCTCCGTTGGAGCTGACTGGCTCTGGATCGTGCTCCCATACTGGTCCTTTAACTTCTATTTTGAATTCTTTGCATATTTTCCAGTGTATATAACGGCAGATCTTGTTGTGGTGAGCAGTGTAGTGTCCATCGGCCATGAGGACCTTGGCAGCCGGAGAGCAGGTGGCTTGCACTCTCCACCGCTACATGACAGAATCGACATTTGTCACTCTGTGACAATCCTGCCATTTTTTTTTAAAGCCATTGGTTAGAAATCCCTGGTCTTGTGCTCCAACCACTAGTCTCTCCTCGTCATACCCCAGATCTCCGTTCCTGATCCAGCGCAATTTCTCTTCCCTATCAATACAATCCCTATTGAGTTCCTCCTGGAAACGTCCTGCTCGCTTATGTTGTTTCCATCTTTCTTTTCCTTCCTCCTGTGTCCTTTTGCTGTATTTCTCCCTTGTCTTTCTAGCTATTTTTGTTGCTGGGTTTTGTTGACTGGCTTTCATGTTATCTAATAAATCTCCTGCAAAGGTCTCAGCTTGTTTAGTTATGGATGCGTAATGACTGAGGGTTTCATGATGTTGGGTGACTTTTTCCACAGTCTCATTGTTGGCGCTTTTTAGGTATTTTCCAATGCTTATTATTGTCGCCCTGTAGGCCTGGTTTATTTCAATTAGGCCCAGCCCTCCCTCTCTACGGGGCATATATATCCTATCTAAGCACTGGTTTCTGTTACCTTATGAAGGGTCAGGGTCTTCCTGGTCCAAACATCCAGCTTGTCCAGTTCTCCCTGTGGCCAGTCTATCACCCCAAATCCATATGTGGCAACTGGTACTGCCAACTGGTTTATTGCAGTGATTTTATTTTTAGGTGTTAAGTTTGATTTACAGATTTTCTTTAGGCGATGTTGGTATTCTTTTCTGATTATTTCCCTCATTTTTCTGTGTTCAATTGTTGTGTTTTCTTCTATGCCCAGATATTTATATGCTGATTCCCCTGCCAGGTCTTTGATGTGCTTATTGTCTTCTATTTGGATATTCTCTGATGCTGTTTTCTTCCTTTTTTTTATTGTACATTTTGCACATTTGTCAAGTCCAAATTCCATGCAGATATCTTTTGAGAACATGTGAACACATGTGAACATGTGTGTGAAATGACAATAGACATCTTCATACTGATGGAGATGTTAAGCAACAGTTACTGGCTACATTTAGAAGGGACAATTTTTTTCCTCAGCTGCATAAAATAACTGGTTAAACAAACAAATCATAATATTTTGTACTGTATTGTCATCATTTAATAAATAGTGCTTGTGAAACTGTTGCATAAAAGCAATATTATACTTGAGGTTGTGACGGTATCATGAACATAGTAACTGCGGGTGTCTTACTTATCACACCCGCAGTTACTGTATTCACTGATCCCACATTCCCTCTCATGTAATATTGTTTCATTATCTTCTCATCAGTATGAGTTTTTATGTGAACATTCAAACCACTCTGCTGTCTGAAACATTTTCCACATGTTTCACAGGAAAAAGGCTTCTCACCTGTGTGAGCTATCATGTGATATTTCAAACCATTTCGCTGGCTGAAACATTTTCCACATGTTTCACAAGAAAAGGGTTTCTCACCAGTATGTGTTCTCATGTGATTTTTCAAACAACTACCCACACTGAAACATTTTCCACAGGTGTTACAAGAAAAAGGCTTCACACCTGTGTGAGCTATCATGTGATATTTCAAACCCTTTTGCTGGATGAAACATTTTCCACATATTTCACAAGAAAAGGGTTTCTCACCAGTATGTGTTCTCATGTGATTTTTCAAGCTACTACGCAGACTGAAACATTTTCCACACATTTCACAAGAAAGGGGCTTCTCACCTGTGTGAGTTCTCATGTGAATTTTCAAACTACAACCCCGACTGAAACATTTTCCACATATTTTACAAGAAAAAGGCCTCTCACCTGTGTGAGTTCTCATGTGTCTTACAAGTTGAGATGCAGATGAAATTTTTTTCCCACAGGTGTTGCAGTGAACAAATTCCTTAATTATAAGACTTTTTTCATGGGCCAATAAACATTTTCTTTCACTAAATCTTCTCCCACAAGTGTTGTGGGCAAATGGTTTTACCACTGTGTTTGTAGAAGATTTTGAGTCAACATGATCATTTCCTCCTTGATTAGTGTTCTTAGATAAAGGAATGCTGTAAGACAAGAATGGATCACTGGTTGTTTCTGGCTCACTGTGGTCATGTCCCTTCCATGTAGCCATCATCACAGAGGGATAAGTCTCCTGATTCAGGTGAACCGCCTCCCTTTGCCCACTGGCACCATGTTCATCATCTTCCTCTTTAATCTGTGGTGGAGGTGGTTTCTTCTGGTCCAGCCTGGTGTTCCTCTCTTGGTGACGGCGCTCCAGGTCAGAAGAAATCTTCTCCTCGCAGACATGCTGAAGAGAGATATCTGGATAGGTAATTGAAAAAAATTAAAGGATCTGATAATAAACAGATACTAAACCTTGAGAAATAATTTAGACACTGGTACAGTGGTGTGAAAAAGTGTTTGGCCCCTTCCTGATTTCTCATTTTTTATATGTTTGTCACATTTAAATGTCTCAGATCATTAAACAAATTTAATTATTAGACAAAGATAACACAAGCAAACACAAAATGAAGTTTTTAAATGAAGGTGTTTATTATTAAGGGGGAAAAAAATCCAAACCTATATGGCCCTGTGTGAAAAAGTGAATGCTCCCTCAACCTAATAACTGGTTGGGCCACCCTCTGCAGCAACAACTGCAATCAAGCGTTTGCGATAACTGGCAATGAGTCTTTTACAGCGCTGTGGAGGAATTTTGGCCCACTTATCTTTGCAGAATTGTTGTAATTCAGCCACACTGGAGGGTTTTCGAGCATGAACCGCCTTTTTAAGGTCATGCAAAAGCGTCTCAATCTGATTCAGATCAGGACTTTGACTAAGCCACTCCAAAGTCTTCATTTTGTTTTTCTTAAGCCATTCAGAGGTGGACTTGCTGGTGTATTTTGGATCATTGTCCTGCTGCAGAACCCAAGTGCACGTCTTCCAGGTCCAGAAGCAGCAAAACAGCCCCAGACTGTCACACTACCACCACCATATTTTACTGTTGGTATGTTCCTTTCCTGAAATACTGTGTTATTTTTATGCCAGATGTAATAGGACACACACCTTCCAAAAAGTTCAACTGGTCAGTCCACAGAATATTTTCCCAAAAGTTTTGGGGATCATCAAGATGTTTTCTGGTAAAAGTGAGATAAGCCTTTATGTTCTTTATGCTCAGCAGTGGTTTCTGTCTTGGAACTCTGCCATGCAGGCCATTTTTGCCCAGTCTCTTTGTTATGGTGGAGTCATGAACACTGACCTTAACTAAGGCAAGTGAGGCCTGCAGTTCTTTGGATGTTGTTGTGGGGTCTTTTGTGACCTCTTGGATGTTTGTGCCATTTGTGGATAATGGCTCTCACTGTGGTTCGCTGGAGTCCCAAAGCTTTAGAAATGGCTTTATAACCTTTTTTCAGACTGATAGATCTCAATTACTTTGTTTCTCATTTGTTCTTGAATTTCTTTGGATTGCAGCATGATGTCTAGCTTTTGAGGATCTTTTGGTCTACTTCACTTTGTCAGGCAGGTCCTGTTTAAGTGATTTCTTGATTGAGAACAGGTGTGGCAGTAATCAGGCCTGGATGTGGCGAGAGAAACTGAACTCAACTTTCCAAAGATGTGATAAACCAGAGTTAATTTATGTTTTAATGGGGGGGGGGAATCACTTTTTTACACAGGGCCATGGAGGTTTGGATTTTTTTTTTTTACCCTTAATAATAAACACCTTCATTAAAAAACTGAGAAATCAGGAAGGGGGCAAACACTTTTTCACACAGACGTGGACAAAATTGTTGGTACCCCTCTGTTAAAGAAAGAAAAACCCACAATGGTCACAGAAATAACTTGAATCTAACAAAAGCGGTAATAAAAATTCTATGAAAATTAACCAATGAAAATCAGACAATGCTTTTGAATTGTGGTTCAACAGAATTATTTAAAAAAAAACAAACTCATGAAACAGGCTTGGACAAAAATGATGGTACCCTTAACTTAATATTTTGTTGCACAACCTTTTGAGGCAATCACTGCAATCAAATGATTTCTGTAACTGTCAATGAGACTTCTGCACCTCTTAACAGGTATTTTGGCCCACTCCTCATGAGCAAACTGCTCCAGTTGTCTCAGGTTTGAAGGGTGCCTTCTCCAGATGGCATGTTTCAAGCTCCTTCCACAGATGTTCAATAGGATTTAGATCAGGGCTCATAGAAGGCCAATTTAGAAAAGTCCAATGTTTTGCTCTTAGCTATTTTGGGGTGTTTTAGCTGTGTGTTTTGGGTCATTATCCTGTTGCAAGACCCATGACCTGTGCCTGAGACCAAGCTGTCTGACACTGGGCAGCACATTTCTCTCTAGAATACCTTGATAGTCTTGAGATTTCATTGTACCCTGCACAGATTCAAGACACCCTGTACCAGATGCAGCAACGCAGCCCCAGAACATAACAGAACCTCCTCCATGTTTCACAGTAGGGACAGTGTTCTTTTCTTGATATGCTTCATTTTTGCGTCTGTGAACATAGCGCTGATGTGCCTTGCCAAAAAGTTCCAATTTTGTCTCGTCTGTCCATAGGACATTCTCCCAGAAGCTTTGTGGCTTGTCAACATGCAGTTTGGTAAATTCCAGTCTGGCTTTTTTATGATTTGTTTTCAACAGTGGTGTCATCCTTGGTCGTCTCCCATGAAGTCCACTTTGGCTCAATTCAATTCATTCATTGATTCATTCATTGATTCATCATCTTCCGCTTAATCCTTTTCGGGTGTGGGGGGGCTGGAGCCTATCCCAGCATCTTTGGGCGAGAGGCAGGGTACACCCTGGACAGCTCACCACTCCATCGCAGGGCCAACACAGAGAGACAGACAACCATTCACTCTCACAGTCATACCTAAGGACAATTTAGAATCCCCAGTTTGTTGCCAATTAACTTAACTTGCATGTTTTTGGCATGTGGGAGGAAACCGGGGGGGGGGGGGGGTGAAGGGACAGAGAAGATGAAAAGAACAGACATGTAGAGAGCAAACAGCACGATGGGGACTCAATTTATGGGAGAGAACAAACAGATGCTAATGACCAGCAAAAAAAAAAATATTTCATTGATTGTGAAGAAAGGAGTGAGGCCCAGTGCATTATTGGAGGTCCCCCGGCTGACTAAATCTATTAGCAGCATAACTAAGGGAGGGTTCAGAAACACATGATCCCTCCCTAATTGTAGGCTATATCAAAAAGGAAGGTTTTAACCCTATTCTTAAAAAAAGAGATCGAGTCTGACTCCCGAATCCAGATTGGCAGCTGGTTCCACAGGAGAGGAGCTTGATAACTGAAGGCTCTGCCTTGCATTGTACTTTTGGAGATTTTAGGTATTACAAGTAATCCTGCATTTTGGGAGCGTAGTGCTCTGTTAGGATAATACAATAGTATCAGATCTTTTAAATAAAAAGGGGCCTGATTGTTTAGAGCTTTGTAAGTAAGAAGAAGGATTTTAAACTTAATTCTAAACTCTATGGGAAGCCAATGAAGAGAGGCCAGAACCGGTCTAGTACCTAGTACCTGTTAAAACTCTTGCTGCAGCATTTTGGATCAGCTGAAGACTTTTTAAAGATGTTTTAGGACAACCTGATAATAAAGAATTACAATAATCTAATCTCGAGCTAACAAAAGCGTGGATCAGTTTCTCAGCATCACTCTGAGACAAGATGCTCCTCATCTTGGCAATATTACACAAATGATAGAAGGCAGTCTTAGAAACAAATTTAATATGCGAATTGAAAGACAGATCTTGATCAAAAATAATTCCAATGTTCCTCACAGAGCTATTAAGAGAGAGTAACCACATCCAAACTGAAAGTTTGATTTGGAAAGGTATTTCTAAGGTTTTTTGGACCAACAAGAATGACTTCAGTCTTATCTGAATTTAACAGCAGGAAATTACAAGTCATCCAAGCTTTGATTTCCTTAAGAAAGGCTTCCAACTTGGCTTATTGATTACTATCATCTGGCTTCATTGACAGGCTCAAACAACGACAGATGGTGCGATCGGACACTGATGTACCTTGACCTTGGAGTTCACCATGAATGTGTTTAGAGGTTGTTCTGGGCTTTTTTGTTCCCATTCGTATTATCCGTCTCCTCCTGCGGCCACGTCTAGGGAGGTTGGCTACTGTCCTGTGGCTCTTAAATTTCTGAATAATATGTGCAACTGTAGTCACAGGAACATCAAGCTGCTTGGAGATGGTCTTATAGCCTTTACCTTTAACATGCCTGTCTATAATTTTCTTTCTAATCTCCTGAGACAACTCTCTCCTTTGCTTCCTCTGGTCCATTTTTAGTGTGGTACACACCATGTCACCAAACAGCACAGCGACTACTTGTCACCCTTTAAATAGGCCGACTGACTGATTACAAGTTTGTAGACACCTGTGATGTTAATCAGAGGACACATCTTGGTTGAACGTGTCCCTATGGTCACATTATGTTCAATCTTTTCTAGGGGTACCATCATTTTTGTCCAGGCCTGTTTCATGAGTTTGTTTTTTAGAATAATTCTGTTGAACCACAATTCAAAAGCATTGTCTGATTTTCATTGGTTAATTTTCATAGAATTTTTATTACCACCTTTGTCAGATTCAAGTTATTTATGTGACCATTGTGGGTTTTTCTTTCATTAATAGAGGGGTACCAACATTGGAGAAGAATGGTTGAAGGCTTATGCTCGAGACCGGGTGAAGAGGACTAAACTAAAAAAAAAAAAAAAAATACAGTGTAAACCAAAAGTTTCCAAACACTGTATAAAAAAATCAACATTTTTTTTGGTCACTGTCTGACATTAAATAAGACAAAACTGTTTTAGGTCAGTTAGGATTGACAACTTTATTTCTATTTGCTAAATAATTTTTAGATTTGCGAGATAATCTTGAGAATTTGCTATTACTTTCTTCAAAATCAAAAGTTCACATACATTTCCTCAGTATTTGGTAGCATTGCCTTTAAACTGTATGACTGGGGGTCAAACGTTTTGGGTCTCCTTCCACAAGCTTCTCACAATAGTTTGCTGGAATTTTGGCCCATTGATCCTGATAGGGCTGGTGGAACTGAGTCAAGTTTTTTTTTTGTTACTTATTTCGGCTGCACGGTGGCGCAGTGGTTAGCACTGCGGCAGCACAGTTTACCTTTGGCCGGGGGATCGTGGGATCGTGGGTTCGATCCCAGCCCCCGACCAACAGTGATCTGTGTGGAGTTTGCATGTTCTCCCCGTGTTGCGTGGGTTTACTCCGGGATTTCTCCGGTTTCCTCCCACATGCCAAAAACATGCATGTTAGGTTAATTGGCTGTTCTAAATTGTCCCTAGATATCTGTTTCCTATAGGCCCTTAGAATAGAGGGTTAGTACTAATGAAAGCGCTTTGAGTGGTCTTTGTGACTAGAAAAGCGCTATATAAGTGCAGGTTAGTTAGTTAGTTAGTTAGTTACTTGCTTGCTTGCTTGTTTTTTCTTGCCTTCTGATTGTTGCTATCCCTGTGCTGTTGCAATCCTGGAATTTCCCCGTTGTGGGACTAATAAAGGCTTATCTTATCTTATCTTATTTGTACCCGTAGGTAGATTTGGTTTGCAGTCTGGTGACAAGCCACCGGCTGTCGGTCGCTGCGTGCGCGAGCGCCCTAAACCTACATGTTTTTGGTATGCGGGAGGAAACCGGAGAAATCCCGGAGTAAACCCACGCAACACGGGGAGAACATGCAAACTCCACACAGCTCACTGTTGGTCGGGGGCTGGGATCGAACCCACGATCTCACGATCCCCGCGATCCCCCGGCCGAGGGTAAACTGTGCTGCCACAGTGCTAAACCACTGCGCCACCGTGCAGCAGCCCAAGTTTGTAGGCCTCCTTGCTCACACACGTCTTTTCAGCTCTGCCCACAAGTTTTCTATGGGATTGAGATCAGGGCTTTGTGATGGACAATCCAAAATATTGACTTTGTTGTCCTCAAGCCACATTTTAACTAATTTGGTGCTATGTCTAGGGTCATTGGCCATTTGGAAGACCCATTTGTGTCCAAGCTTGAACTTCCTGCTTGATGTCTTGAGATGTTGCTTCAATATGTCCACATAATGTGCTTTCCTCATGATGTCATCTATTTTGTGAAGTGTACCATTCCCTCCTGCAGCAAAAAAAACACCCCTGCGCTTCACAGTTGGGATGGTGTTCTCAGGCTTTCAAGTTTCCTCGTTTTTCCTCCAAATATAACAATGGTCATTAGGCAAAACAATTTAATTTTAGTTTGATCAGAGCACAAGGCATGTCACTGAAAATCTCTTTATATTTGAGTATGGTGGACAGAAAACCTTGCTCCCACTCCTATCGGGAACACCGTCTCACCTTTACCGGGTCCCGGCTGCTCCACCTTCCCAGCAGAAGCATCACCGAGATACAGTTAGGCCCAGAAATATTTGGACAGTGATACAACCTTCATGATTTGGGCTCTGCGTGCCACCACATTGGATTTGAAATGAAACAACTACAACAGAATTGAAGTGCAGACTTTAAGGTTTAATTCAAGGGGTTGAACAAAAATATATGATTAAACATGTAGGAATTGTAGCTATTTTTATACAAACGCTCCTCATTTCAGGGGCTTAAAAGTAATTGGACAAATAAACATAACCCTAAGTAAAATGTTACTTTTCAATATTTTGTTGAGAATCCTTTGCAGGCAATGACTGCCTGAAGTCTGTAACCCATGGACATCACCAGACGCTGGGTTTCCTCCTTTGTGATGCTTTGCAAGGCCTTTACTGCAGCTGTCTTCAGTTGTTGCTTGTTTGTTGGTCTTTCTGCCCCGGTTCCGCCGGACCGGCGGCGCCACACGAGTCGGCTGCCTGTTGCAACAGCCTTTTTTTTTTTTTTTATCTTCCTTCTTCTTTCTACACCTTTCACTCTGTATATATATCACGGACGCACGGATCGCCCCGGGGGTCTCCCGGGTCGGCGGACGGAGCCACGGTTTGCAGCGGGAGACGTTACAGCGGGGAGGAGCTAGTGCTAGCTAGCACTTGGCCGCCGCCCGGTGCTAATGGGAAACTCGACATACCGGGAGCTGTAGCGAAAAGGACGCGGGTGCCGGGCTGGAGTTTAGGCGGCGTGAAAGAAATATAAGACAGAATAATAAAGAGCGATGGCAAGAACCAAGCAGACCGCCCGTAAAATCTACTGGAGGAAGAAGCCCCCCAGGAGACAGCTAGCCACAGGGCTGCTCGGAGAGGCGCTCTGGCCACCGGCAGAATGAAGAGGCCTCGCCGTCACAGGCCCGTGGCTCTGAGAGAGATCCGTCGCTACCAGAAATCCACGGAGCTGCTCATCCGTAAGCTGCCCGTCCAGCGCCTGGTGAGGGAGATCGCTCAGGACTTCAAGACCGTCCTGCGTTTCCTGAGTTTCGCCGTCATGGCTCTGCAGGAGACCAGCGAGGCCCACCTGGTGGGTCTCTTCTTCGCTAAGGGGGTCACCATCATGCCCAAAGACTTCCAGCTGGCCCGCTGCATCCGCGGAGAGAGAGCTTAGACTTTCTGCTGCACATTCACCAGCCATAATGCTCTGCACTGTGTGTCTATATATATACATTTATAGTAATATGGACATATGTTTACTAGATGTTGTTTTTTCTTGCTTTCTGATTGTTGCTCTGAGTGTTGCTATCCCTATGCTGTTGCAATCCTGGAATTTCCCCGTTGTGGGACTAATAAAGGCTTATCTTATCTTATCTTAAGTTTTGTCTTCAGCAAGTGAAATTCATGCTCGATTGGGTTGAGATCTGGTGATTGACTCGGCCATTGCAGAATATTCCACTTCTTTGCTTTAAAAAACTCCTGGGTTGCTTTTGCGTATGTTTTGGATCATTGTCCATCTGTACTGTGAAGCACCGTCTAATCAACTTTGCTGCACTTGGCTGAATCTGAGCAGAAAGTATATCCCTATACACTTCAGAATTCATTCGGCTGCTTCTGTCTTTTGTCACATCATCAATAAACACAAGTAACCCAGTGCCATTGGAAGCCATGCATGCCCATGCCATCATACTGCCTCCACCATGTTTTACAGAAGATGTGGTGTGCTTTGGATCATGAGCTGTTCCAATTCTTCTCCAAACTTTCTTCTTCCCATCATTCTGGTACAGGTTGATCTTAGTCTCATCTGTCCAAAGAATGCTGTTCCAGAACTGGGCTGGCTTCTTCAGGTGTTTTTTGTCAAAGTCAATTCTGGCCTTTCTATTTTTGAGGCTGATTAATGGTTTGCACCTTGTGGTGAATCCTTTGTATTTACTCTCATGAAGTCTTCTCTTTATGGTAGACTTAGATACTGATACACCTACTTCCTGGAGAGTGTTCTTCACTTGAGTGGATGTTGTGAAGGGGTTGTTCTTCACCATGGAAAGGATTCTGCGATCATCCACCACTGTTGTCTTCCATGGACATTCAGGCCTTTTTGAATTCCCAAGCTCACCAGTGCACTCTTTTTTTCTCAGAATGTACCAAACTGTTGATTTGGCCACTCCAAGCATTTCTGCTATCTCTCTGATGGATTTTTTCTTTTTTTTCCAGCCTCAGGATGGTCTGTTTCACCTCCATTGAGAGCTCCTTTGACCGCATGTTGTGTGTTCACAGCAACAGCTTCCAAATGCAAACGCCACACCTGGAATCAACTCCAGACCTTTTAACTGCTTAATTGATGACAGGTTAACAAGGGAAGAGCCCATGCAGCCTTGGTATTTTTTTTTTTGCAGCCTTCTGAGTTAATTGTCCAATTACTTTTGGTCCCTTGAAAAAGAGGCGGCTACGTATTAAAGAGCTGTAATTCCTAAACCCTTGCTCCAATTTGGATGTGAATACTCTCAAATTACAGCTGAGTCTGCACTTTTTTTTTTTCCCCCGGTTCCGGTTCCGCCGGACTGGCGGCGCCACAAGAGTTGGCTGCCCGTTGCAACAGCCTTTTTTTTATCTTCCTTCTTCTTTCTACACCTTTCACTCTATATATATATATATCACGGACACACAGATCGCCCCAGGGGTCTCCCGAGTCAGCGGATGGAGCCACTGTTTACAGCGGGAGACGTTACAGCAGGGAGGAGCTGGTGCTAGCTAGCACTCAGCCGCCGCCCGGTGCTAATGGGGAAACTCAACATACCGGGAGCTGTAGCGAAAACAACGCGGGTGCCGGGCTGGAGTTTAGGCGGCGTGCAAGAAATATAAGACAGAATAATAAAGAACGATGGCAAGAACCAAGCAGACCGCCCGTAAAATCTACTGGAGGAAAAAGCCCTCCAGGAAGCAGCTAGCCACCAAGGCTGCTCGGAAAAGCGCTCCGGCCACCGGCGGAGTGAAGAAGCCTCACAGTCACAGGCCCGTGGCTCTGAGAGAGATCCGTCACTACCAGAAATCCACGGAGCTGCTCATCCGTAAGCTGCCCTTCCAGCGCCTGGTAAGGGAGATCGCTCAGGACTTCAAGACCGACCTGCGCTTTCTGAGCTTCGCCGTCATGGCTCTGCAGGAGGCCAGCGAGGCCAACCTGGTGGGTCTCTTCTTTGCTAAGAGGGTCACCATCATGCCCAAAGACTTCCAGCTGGCCCGCCGCATCCGCGGAGAGAGAGAGCTTAGACTTTCTGCTGCACATTCACCAACCATAATGCTCCGCACTGTGTGTGTATATATATATATATAGTAATATGTACATATGTTTACTAGATGTTCTTGTTTTTTCTTGCCTTCTGATTGTTGCTCTGAGTGTTGCTATCCCTGTGCTGTTGCAATCCTGGAATTTCCCCATTGTGGGACTAATAAAGGCTTATCTTATCTTATCTTACTTTAAGCCCATATTGATTATATAATTGTATCCTGAATATGTTTTCGTAAACAGCTAAAATAATAAAACTTGTGTCACTGTCCAAATATTTTTGGGCCTAACTGTAAATGCGATGGTTGGCTGGTGAAACTAAAGCTCTCCCTGGCGTGCTCTGCTGTTTCCCGGAGAGAGTAAAGATTATTTTGTCATCTGTTGGTGTCTCAGCGCTCCCTGGATCCCATTGATGCCTGACTGCTTCCTGTGACCGGCTTCAATCAGGTGCTCCGGCCCCACTGCCCCTGCTCTCCCTGGTTTCGTCAGCATGGGGAGAACCTCTGGAACCTGAGGCCGTTGTATCGAGATCCCAGGTCCGCTCCACCTCAGGGCCCAGCTCTTACCAGGATTGGCCTGGTAAATGCCAGATCACTGGTAAATAAAATGTTTATCCTGAAGGATTCCTTCACCTCCCGTGGACTGGATTTCCTCTGCATATGTGAGACTTGGTTGGGTGTTGGTGACTGCAGCCCTTTTTCTGAACCTTTACTGGCTGGTTGCTCTTAACTCCCCACGGATGTCGGGTTGAGGAGGAGGAATGGTGACTATTTATAAAAATGGCTATAAATGTAAGCAGTGCTTTTTATCATCTTCTTTCTCCAGATTTGAAATGACTTTATTTGAGGTGGGTCACACTGACCCGGTGCTGTGCGCTGTCATTTACCGACACCCCAAATACAGTAAGGATTTTATGAATGACTTTATCGATTTTCTGGCTGAAATTATGCCAAAGTATGATAGAGTCCTTATTGCTGGAGATGTCAATATCCATGTGTGCTGTCTGAATAAGCCACTGGTGAATGACTTTTTAGACATTATTTATTCTTTTAACCTGGAACAGTTTTTATCTGGTGGTCCTACAAATGAACAAGGACACACATTAGACCTTGTTCTCTCTCATGGTTTATCTGTGTTTAACCTAGAGATCTGTGACTATGTGTTCTCTGATCATATGTCGAGATTATTTGGTGCTGCCTTCCCCTGTACCAAAGCCGAAACCTGTGCTGCTGCTCAGCTTTGTCTGACTTTTAACCCCTCGACTGCTGGTCATTTTTCCACTGCTTTTACCCAGCTCTGTGATCCCCCTGACTTTCTCTCTGATACGGAAAAGCTTAATTTCTGGTTTTACTCCTCCTGCTAAACCATCCTGGACTCTGTGGCTCCATTAAAAATTTAGCAGCCCAGAGCCACACTCGAGCCATGGTTTAATGACAGAACTCCAGCAGTCAGAAGGGAGTGCTGCAAAGCTGAGAGCAGGTGGAAGAAGGACAAGCTGTAGCTATCTCGTCAGATTTTAAAGGACTGTTGACATTGTTACCAGAGTGCTGTTAAAGAGGCTAAAGGGAACATTTGTCAAATATTATTGCATCTGCAGTCATAATCCACGTGTGTTATTTAAGACCACTGACACTGTTTTTAATGCCTTACCGACTGTCATTATAGAAGAATCATCTGAAATGTGCAATGACTTAACATTTTTTTATTGATAAGGTCATCACTATTAGGGCTCTCATCCCAGCTCCTGCCTCTGACCCCTCTTTCTGTTCTTTCCTCTGCTGTCTTTAATCAGTTTGACCCTGTGACCCTGTTACAATTAGAGGATGTGGTTGGTCAAATTAATCCCTCAGGTTCCCCTTGTGGTGCTCTCCCTCCTCGATTTTTTTTTGAAAGCAGTTTTATCTCGTCTTTAAACCAAACCACCCTTTATTGTCATTCAATCCATACAGCCAATCATGTACAGTAGAATGAAATTGTGTTTCTCTTATCTACAGTGTTAATCCCACACACCCATATATAGAATCAGAGGGGCCGCTGCCATGCAAGGCGCCACCACAGATTTCCCTCCTCCATTCCATTATTGTTGAGGACTAAGCTGGACGGCAGGAAGTTCCGCTTTTATATGGTCTTCGGCATGACCCGGCCGGGATTTGAACCCCTGCCTCCCGGGTGTGGGGGCGGATGCTCTACCAACTGTGCCACCACTCCGGTGTGTGGTGGTTTAGTCGGTTTTAACAATTTTAAACAACAGTTTGTCTTCTGGTGTGGTTCATGCACATTTCAAACATGCAGTAGTGAAACCTTTGATAAAGAAACCTGATCCTGATCAGACTGTGTTGGCTAATTTTAGGCCTATTTCAAAGCTGCCTTGTCTTTCAAAACTATCTGAGAAAATTATTTATTCTCAGTTAAAGGCCTTTCTGGATGAGAATGGTGTCCAGGGGCTTCATGTACAAAGGGCACTTATGCACAAAAACATGGCGTACATCCTTTTCCACAGAAAATTTCAGATGTATCAAGAATGAAATGACCGTGGAAATATGCGCAGCCCCACACCAACTTCATGGCTGGCGTACGTATGTTTCTATTGTTTTTGGTCCGTTGAAAACGGATGGTTTCATACAACTGTTTTTTTTTTTTTCTTTTTTGCTTACGGCATTTTCTTGATTTAAACGTACACCATCTTTCAGGAGAAATCCATGCAAGTTTTGTACATGAGGGCCCAGGAGGTATTCCAATCTGGATTTAAAACCCTCCATAGCACAGCGTCGGCTTTGTTAAGGGTCATTAATGACATCTTCCTGGCGTCTGATTCTGGTGATTTTGTTTCTTGCCCTGCTTGACCTAACCACCACCTATGATACAGCGGACCATGACATTTTATTATCCCGTCTACGGCATCTTCTATTCGTGGTACTGCTCTGGAATGGTTCAGGTTGTACTTGACAGATAGAACCATGTGTGTAAGCCTTGCTGGTTTTGAATCTTCCTCTGCTTCCCTGTCATGTGGGGTCCCACAGAGCTCAATTTTAGTGCCCCTGCTTTTCTCCCTATATTTACTTCCACTGAGTTCCATTCTTAGAAAGCATGGTATCTCCTTCCACTGTTACGCTGATGACACTCAGCCATTCGTACCATTAAATCAGAAGGAGACCTTCTCAAGAAAATCACTCCTTCATGTCTTGATGACATTAAAGACTGGATGGCTTTAAACTTCCTTAAAGGGCCTATATCATGCTATTTTAAGCCTTTCAGAGTAAACTATACGCATGTATGTGATAGTATACTACCTTTGGTACACTGGAGAATGAATTTCTTATGAAATATGAGTTATTTTTGCGAGCCCGGAAGTAAGATGCCTCGATCTCCGAGGCTCTGCCTCTCCTTCTTATGGCTGCCGCCCATTTCATGACGTAACCCCTGAGCCGGTGGCTGCAGCGTGTCGCTGGGTTCCGCCCACGAAAACAACATCTACAGTAAACTTTAGAAAAGATGGATGAGCATGTTGAACTCTTTAGCCTCCTGTTGTTATTTTAGCCTATAATATTATTTTTATGTAGTGTATGGTTAATCACCTTTAATATTATGATTTTAGCCTCTGCATTCTGGTCTATTTTGACCATTTCTGATGAGTAGGCTCTTCTTTAGGAAGGCTGAACAAACTCCTAAATCTCTCACAGCCAAAGACACATTTACGCCACTTAGAAGACATTGTCTTACGTAAAAAAGCAAACAGTTGTTGTCACTGAGCAGATTAGGTGTGAGAGGAACTACTTCTTCACAGAGTCAATGCTAAAGTGAAAGAGTTTTGACGATCACCGCTCTGTCAGCTGTGCGGAGAAAGTGTGTGTGTGTGCGTTAGCCTGGGGGCAGTGCTGGCAGCACAGGCACTTCCTGGAGTGGGCGGCTCACCCACGTTCATACGTATGAACGTGGGGACCCAGTCATTATCAGGGACAGGGCGGAGCAGCAGCTCAGATTGCAGGGTTGAGGAGGAATACTCAAGAGATGCGTGAATGGAGCAAAATACCACTTTGGGGGTATTTTTGGTGAGGAATTAACATTATAACATGCTTAAAAGCTCAAAAAAGTCGATTTTGCATGCTATAGGTCCTTTAATTTCAATGAAAACAAGACTGAAGTGGTGTTTGGACCCAGTGGCTCGAGTGAGTCCCCACCTGTTGACTTGGGCCCCTTGGCACAGTTTGTTAAGCCAACTGTTACTAATTTGGGTTTTAAGTTGGACAGTGATTTTAAATTAGATTCTCAAATCAGCGTAGTAGTGAAGTCCAGCTTTTTTCATTTGGCAACTGGCAAAGGCTAAACTCATCCTTTCAAAGCAACACTGAAATAGTAATCCATGCCTTCCTCACATTTCGGATGGATTACTGTCGTCTTTCTCTTTCGGCTGCTCCCTTTAGGGGCTGCCACAGCAGATCATCTGTCTCCATCTCACCCTATCCCTTCATCTTTCTCTGTAACAGCAACCCTCTCCATGTCCTCCTTCACTACATCCATGAATCTTCTCTGTGGTCTTTCTCTTTTCCTTCTGCCTGGCAGCTCCATCTTCAACATACTTTGTCCAATATATCCACTATTCCTCCTCTGCACATGTCCAAACCATCTCAGCCTTGCCTCTTTGTCTCCAAACCGCTGAACCTGAGCTGTCCCTCTGATATACTCATTTCTAATCTTGTCCCTCCTAGTCACTTGCAGTGAAAATCTTAGCATCTTTAACTCTGCCACCTCCAGCTCCACCTCCTGTCTTTTTGTCAGCACCACCGTCTCCACACCATTCATCATAGCAGGTCTCACTACCGTCATATCTTCTCTTTCACTCTTGCGGCTACCTCTGTCAAAAATCACCCTTGACACTCGTCTCCACCCACTCCACCCTGCCTGCACTCTCTTCTTCACCTCTCTTGTGCATTTTCCATTGCTTTGGATGGTTGACCCCAGGTATTTACAGTGCATCTGGAAAGTATTCACAGCGCTTCACTTTTTCCACATTTTGTTATGTTACAACTTTATTCCAAAATAGATTAAATTCATTTTTCCTCAAAATTCTACACATAGTACCCCATCATGACAATGTGAATTTTTTTTTGAGATTTTTGCAAACGTATTTAAAAAAAACCCAAAGAAATCACATGTACAAAAGTATTCACAGCCTTTGCTATGAAGTTCAAAATTGAGCTCAGGTGCATCCTGTTTCCACTGATCATCCTTGAGATGTTTCTTCAGCTCAACTGGAGTCCACCTGTGGTAAATTCAGTTGATTGGACATGATTTGTAAAGGCACACACTTGTCTATATAAGGGCCCACAGTTGACAGAGCATGTCAGAGCACAAACCAAGCATGAAGTCAAAAGAATTGTCTGTAGACCTCCGAGACAAGATTGTCTCGAGGCACAAATCTAGGGAAGGGTACAGAAAAATTTCTGCTGCTTTGAAGATCCCAATGAGCACAGTGGCCTCCATCATCTGTAAACGGAAGAAGTTTGGAACCACCAGGATTCTTTCTAAAGCTGGCCAGTTGCCTAAACTGAGCGATCGGGGGAGAAGGGCCTTAGTCAGGGAGGTGACCAAGATCCCGATGGTCACTCTGTCAGAGCTTCAGTGTTCCTCTATGGAGAGAGGAGAACCTTCCAGAAGGACAACCATCTCTGCAGCAATCCACCAATCAGGCCTCTACGGTAGTGGCCAGATGGAAGCCACTCCTAAGTAAAAGACACATGGCAGCCCGCCTGGAGTTTGCCAAAAGGCACCTGAAGGACTCTCAGACCATGAGAAACAAAATTCTCTGGTCTGATGAGACAAAGATTGAACGCTTAGGCATGAACACCAGGCGTCATGTTTGAAGGATACCAGGCACCACTCATCACCAGGCCAATACCATCCCTACAGTGAAGCATGGTCGTGGAAGCATCATGCTGTGGGGATGTTTCTCAGCGGAAGGAACTGGGAGACTAGTCAGGATAGAGGGTAAGATAAATGCAGCAATGTACAGAAACATCCTGGATGAAAACCTGCTCCAGAGTGCTCGACCTCAGACTGGGGCGACGGTTCATCTTTCACCAGGACAACGATCCTAAGCACACAGCCAAGATATCAAAGGAGTGGCTTCAGGACAACTCTGTCAATGTCCTTGAGTGGCCCAGCCAGAGTCCAGACTTTAATCCAAATGAACATCTCTGCAGAGATCTGAAAATGGCTGTGCACCAACACTTCCCATCCAACCACGTATCGTCACTTCCTGTGGTAACGTATCGTCACTTCCTGTTTTGCTGTCTGTCTGTGTGGTTTGCTCTCCTCACTCTCCTGAGCTTTTGGGTTAGCCACTAGCGATGGCTACTAGCTCTCCTTCCTCTCCTCCTCTGGTGTGCTCTCTCTGTCAGATGTTTAGCTACACCTCTGCCTCTTTTAGTGATAACGGTAAATGTAATAAATGTTGTCTTTTTGAGGCGCTCGAGGCGAGGTTGTCTGATTTGGAATCCCGGCTCCGCTGCATTGAAACACCATCTGCGCCAGTTACTCTTGACGGATGCCCCTTAGCTGCAGCGGAGCTAGCTAGCATAGCTAACCCCGTTAGCGGTCCTCCGGCTCTCCTCAGCAGTGAGGAGACTGGGTGGGTGACGATGAGAAGAAAGCCTAGTTGCAAAGCCCCGGTACACCTCCAACCTGTTCACGTTTCTAATCGTTTTTCCCGCTCAGCGACACACCCGCTGAGGAAAAAAATCTGATCATTGGCAACTCTGTAGTCAGAAACGTGAACCTAGAGACTCCAGCGGCCATAGTCAAATGCATTCCTGGGGCCAGAGCAGGTGACATCGAGTCAAATTTGAAAATGCTGGCTGAAAGTAACTGTAAATACTCCACAATTGTTATCCACGCTGGCATTAATGACATCCGTCTCCGGCAGTCGGAAGTCACGAAACTTAATGTAGAATCGGTGTGTGACTTTGCAAAAATGATGTCTGCCACTGTAGTATTCTCTGGGCCCCTCCCCAATCTGACCAGTGATGACATGTTTAGCCGCTCGTCATCCTTGAATCGCTGGCTGTCTGTGTGGTGTCCTGCAAATGATGTGGGCTACATTGACAATTGGAGCTCATTTTGGGGAAAACCTGGTCTTATGAGACGAGACAGCATTCATCCCGCTTTGGATGGTGCTTCTCATTTATCTAACAATCTGGCATCTTTTTTATCCAAATTTCCAAAACATTGACAACTCAGAGTTGGGACCAGGAAGCAGAGTCGCAGTCTTACACGCCTCTCTGCAGCTCCTCTTCATCCGCCACCCCTCAACTTAGCCCCTGCCTTCCCCATCAGAGAATCATTGTCTGCTCCCTCCAAAGTAAATAAAAATATAATATATAAGCATCCCAAAGTGATTAAGCAAAATATTGGTAAAACTCAAATTAAACACAAAGCCTCTAAATTGAATGATTTGGCCTCTGTTCCTCCTCATAATTTAAAAATTAAATGTGGTTTATTAAATATTAGGTCTCTAACTCCCAAGTCTCTGTTAGTTCATGATCTGTTAATTGATCATCAGATTGATTTAATTTCCCTTACAGAGACTTGGTTAGGGCAAGAGGATTATGTTGGTTTAAATGAATCAACTCCCTCTGGTTATTTAAACTGTCAAAATCCCAGAAGTTCTGGTCGTGGAGGAGGAGTAGCAACAATTTACCATTCCAAATTACTAGTTAATGTAAAGCAAAAAACATGTTATAATTCCTTTGAGGGCTTGGTCCTCAGTATTGGGCACTTTAGCAATTTTAGGTTAAACCCAATTTTATTTGCCATAGTTTATCGTCCCCCATCAACCTACTCAGAATTTTTACCCGAATTTGCTGATTTCTTAGCTGATTTAGTGCTGAAATCTGATAGAATAATTATAGTAGGGGACTTTAATATACATGTGGATGTAGATAGTGACTGCCTTAAAAGGAACCCCGATTATATTGGCATGTTAGCTCTATATGCTTTATTTTTATGTTAGTAACATAACTATAATATAATTTTTTTGAAAATAATTCCCAGTTTTATATATTTTTAAAAAACTTTATTACGATGTAAATTGCCATTTTTGTTTACGTCGCAATGCATTCTGGGTAGTGACGTAGAATGGTTGCAACCGTTTTTTCTGTCTTGTACAAGCCAAGAAGCGAAGCTACTAACTACTGCCATTTGTCAGTGAAAATGCCACATTGCGCGGCTTTTGGATGTAATTTCCAATCAAAGGGAAATAAAGAGAGTGGGGTAGCCTCCATAGCTTTCCTAAAGAGGGAAAGTTGAGGAAAAAGTGGGGCGGCAGCGGCTCAGGAGGTAGAGCAGGTTGTCTAATAACCCGATGGTTGGCGGTTCGCATCACGCTCTCCCCAGATGTCCTGCCGTTGTGTCCCTGGGCAAAACACTTCACCCGCATTGCCTCCAGTGCCCATAACACTGGGTATGAATGTGTAAAAATGTTTAAATGCTCAGTGGTGGCCGGAGAGGCTGTTGGCGCCGATTGGCAGCCACATTTCTGTCACTCTGAGTGTCTGTGATCACGCGCTATAGCGCACGCTTGATAAAGCTGACATATATAAAGCACGATATCGCTCAAAGCGCACGCTCAAGCGAATCACGGTTCAAATTTTGTCACGCATACCTGTCAAGTGATACGGTTTCACTGTATTTTAATACGGGGAAAATGCAATTTTAGCAAATACGGGCGTATTGCCATTTCTGTACGCCAAAAAGAAAAATATACGGGAAAAAAAATTATTGAGAGTGTGGGGGAACACCTCGTGTGTGACCCCCACAGCGTACGGGGCTGGCAGAGCGCTCAGCGTGAGCAATTATCAGAACAGTGAGAGGTACGGACTGATCATTATGCAGATGTTGCACCCTCTTTCGTCCTGCAGCTCCGGAACAGAGAGGAATCCCAGTGCCAGTAATGCTGCGGCTGATATGTGTGACTCTAATGCAAATGTCCATGCTTTCCTGCTGTATACTGTGATGCTAATGTGCCATGCATGTATTGTCTGAGCTGGGTATATAAGTTGACTGCATATCTCTTGCTCTCTCTCTTTTTGATCACTCACACAGCGCTGAGCGAGCCTCGTGGAGGATGAATAAAGCACCCTTTTAAACTTCCGTTCGCTGTGTCCGCCTGCACTTATTTTGTTCCTCCACAAGAGAACCTAAAATCAACTGAACAGTAATTCGATGCCTGGTGAAATTGAGCGCACCTAACCAAGTTCATCCAAGTGCATTAGTGTAACAAAGCTGACAATTAAAAACTCTTTATTTCCAATTAAAAACTAAATTAATTTAAATTTAATTCTAATGTAAATTTGAAAAATATTGTTTTTTTATTTAGCATGATATCGCTCAAAGCGCGCACATGAGACATGTCTATGATCACGCGCTATAGCGCACGCCTGATAAAGCTGACATATGTATTAATCACGCTATGATAAAGCACGATATTGCTCCAGCACGCTGTGGCAGGAGGAACAAAATAAGTGCAGGCGGACACAGCGAACTGAAGTTGAAAAGGGTGCTTTATTCATCCTCCACGAGGCTCGCTCAGCGCTGTGTGCGAGTGATCAAAAAGAAAGGCAGCAAGAGATATGCAGTCAACTTATATACCCAGCTCAGACAATGCATGCATGGCACATTAGCATCACAGTATACAGCAGGAAAGCATAGACATTTGCATTAGAGTGCAACATATCAGCCGCAGCATTACTGGCACCAGGATTCCTCTCTGTTCCGGAGCTGCAGGACGAAAGAGGGTGCAACATCTGCATAATGATCAGTCCATACCTCTCACTGATCTGATAATTGCTCACGCTGAGCGCTCTGCCAGCCCCGTACGCTGTGGGGGTCACACACGAGGTGTTCCTCCACACTCTCAATAATTTTTTTTCCCCGTATATTTTTCTTTTTGGCATACAGAAATGGCAATACGCCCGTATTTGCTAAAATTGCATTTTCCCCGTATTAAAATAGGCGAAACCGTATCACTTGACAGGTATGCGTGACAAAATTCAAACCGTGATTCGCTCGTGCGCTTTGAGCGATATCGTGCTTTATCATAGCGTGATTAATACATATGTCAGCTTTATCAGGCGTGCGCTATAGCATGTGATCACAGATATGTCTCATGCGTGCGCTTTGAGCGATATCGTGCTTTATCATAGCGTGATTAATATATACGTCAGCTTTATCAAGCGTGCGCTATACCGCGTGATCACAGACAGAGTGACGGAAATGTGGCTGCCAATCGGTGCCAACGGCCTCTCCGGCCACCACCAAGCATTTAATAATAATAATGCATCAGATTTATATAGCGCTTTATCATAGACACTCAAAGACGCTTTACAAGTAGATACATTATTCATTCACTCCAGACAGACAATGGTAGTGGCAAGCTACTACTGTAGCCACAGCTGCCCTGGGGCAGGCTGACAGAAACGTGGCTGCCAATCTGCGCCAACGGCCTCTCCGGCCACCACCAAACATTTAAACATTTTTACACATTCATACCCAGTGTTATGGGCACTGGAGGTAATGCGGGTGAAGTGTCTTGCCCAGGGACACAACGGCAGGACATCTGGGGAGAGCGTGATGCGAACCGCCAACCATCGAGTTATTAGACGACCTGCTCTGCCTCCTGAGCCGCTGCCGCCCCACTTTTTCCTCAACTTTCCCTCTTTAGGAAAGCTATGGAGGCTTACCCCACTCTCTTCATTTCCCTTTGATTGGAAATTACATCCAAAAGCCGCGCAATGTGGCATTTTCACTGACAAATGGCAGTAGTTAGTAGCTTCGCTTCTTGGCTTGTATAAGACAGAAAAAACGGTTGCAACCATTCTACGTCACTACCCAGAATGCATTGCGACGTAAACAAAAATGGCGATTTACATCGTAATACAGTTTTTTAAAAATATATAAAACTGGGAATTATTTTCAAAAAAATTATATTATAGTTATGTTACTAACATAAAAATAAAGCATATAGAGCTAACATGCCAATATAGTCGGGGTTCCTTTTAATGTGACATTTAATTCAATATTAGACTCGATTGGGTTTTCTCAGAAAGTAGGAAATTCTACTCATTACCTCCACCATACATTGGACCTTGTTCTGACATATGGCATAGAAATACAAAATCTTGTAGTGTCTCCTCATAACCCTGTACTGTCAGACCATTGTCTGTTAACCCCTTGCACTCCGGTCAATTTCCCTAAAAACGCCCCCCCAAAAACATGCCCAAAGTAAATCAAAAGCTGTTCTTCAACCCTTTGCAGCATCTTCATGGGGTTGGTCTCATTTAAAAGAAAACACTTTGAATTTTTTAGCAAAACAGTCATAATCTCTCTAAGTGCTCCGGCCACTGAGTTACAGTCATCTAAACATACTGAACTTGAAGAAAATAAATTTGGCTTTGGTGTTTTTTGGATACAAATGCTTGCAAATAACACACAGCTTCAGATCCGGGCTGGAAAATGCAACATAAATGTAGAACCAAGTGTTATCCAGCTGAGGTCAAAATTTTGTAACAATACCACAAAAAATGAATATATTACACTGTGGAGTGTGTAAATAACGAGGCGGATTTGACTCAGACAGTTTATTACACATCTCACACAGAAGCATAGTCAGAAAAGAGGACATCTCAGACAAGACTCTTCTCTTAAATACGATGGCATTCCTTCAGAAACTTCTACACACAAAAGGTCACATTGCATTCACTTCCTTAATCCTTTACACCTCCCTACTATCACCAAGGGAAACTCTGCTCTTTGTTCTAGTCTAAGATGCTATACCATTATGCACTCCCCATGTGTCACCAAGTGTCACCAAAACACAGCTTTTTCCTCATGTAGTTCCCAGGCGTTTTTGAACTGTGCCAAATGGCACAGTTTGGAAAAACGTCTAACTTTTGAATGACTCAATATAGAAGCTTCATCTTGAGCTCTAATGAAAGGTGACACTCAGGGCTGTGTGTGTGTGTGTGTGTGTGTGTGGGGGGGGGGGCGGGGGTTGTCCCCCCCCTCGCTACAGAGGACGGACATTGGCCATCGCTACATGACGGAATAGTCATGTGGCGACCGCAGCGCAGTCACCGCGGCTCCGGTCACGGTCCGGACGCGGCGCACGAACCGTGTACCGCGGCGCACAGTCCCCGCTACTCTTCTGTAGTGCGGTGGGGGGGGGGGGGGGGGGTTCGTGTGCCGCATGGCGCACGGACTTCATGCGCTGCACAGCTGTAATTTACCGATCGGTCAAAAGCCATTTTAGATTACAATTTTCAGGGATAAAGAATAATTTAGCTTAGAACACTTACCTGTTCACAGCAGCAGCGGAACAGGCGAGCTTCTCTTCCTCATTGTCAGACAAACGCGATGCTGGTCCGCTTGTTACAGACTCGTGGTTCTGGTCTCGCGACCCAGTCAAAACACAATTCCATTATTGCGGTTTTGCGCTTCCATGATTGCGGTTTTGGCGAATAATTTACGACCTTCGTCATCGGCCTCCGTCGGTCTATGATGACCATGGAAGAGAATCCTAAACGTCTATTCTGCTGGAATAAAAAAAAAAAAAAGAAGCACCGCCTGTGGCTCAACAGGCCGATGCGCGAATGGCAGTCCCTGTCACACAGGTCGCACTTGTGGGTGGTCTCCGTGCTGCTGGGTCTGTGGCGGTTCTTCCTGCGGGTCCTACCGAAGTCAAAGAGGAAGCTCAGAGGGGACAGAGCTTTTTATGTTGCTGCTCCTAAATTATGGAATAATCTGTCTTTGTCACTCAGACAGGCTCCTTCACTGTCCATTTTTTAAACTCATCTTAAAACCCATTTTTATTCTCTGACTTTTGACCCAGTATGATACACTGATTTTATTCGTTTTATTGCCTCTGTTGTATGACTATTGTTATATTTGTGTTGTTTTGTACTTTTTTAGCTGAATTTTATTGTTTTATGTTTTTTTTTAATTTTATTTATAGATGATGTACAGCACTTTTTGTCAGCTGTGGTTGTTTTTAAAGTACTTTATAAAGTTGGATTACATGCCCCCCAAAATTAAGGTCTTTGTCCCTGTGTGCATTTGCAAACTGTAATCAAGCTTTGTCGCGTTGCTTCTGGAGGAATGACTTCTTCCTTGCTGAGTGGCCTTTCAGCCCATGCCGGTAAAGGACTCATTTCACTGTGGATAATGGATGGGGCAATGGATCAGCGTTCTCGTCGCGCCCTCCGCCAGTACCCGGGCTCGCCTGGGGAAGCTAATGATCCTACCAGCAGACTAAATTCGAAGAGACGACGCCTCTGTGCCAAGTCAAAGAAGAATCCTAGTCACAGTCCTAAAGCTGAAAGCAAACAGCCCCAAGAGCACTTTGTGGTAGGATCTGCCCTTCGCATATTACAACTAAACGTTGAAGGCCTATCTGCAGCCAAGCGAAGCCTTATCAAAGTCCTCGCCTTCCAACATTCGATTGATGTAATCTGCCTCCAAGAGACTCATATTGGCACAGAGGAAGCTGGCCGCTTCACCATCAAAGGCTTTGACCTCCTGTGCTATGTTCTACATTCTAAACATGGGCGTGCCACCTATGTGCGTTCTGACATAGTTGAAGCAAATCACCTGATAACAACACATTTCTCAGACACCATAATCATTGGTGGCTTCCATATTGTCAATGTGTACAAGCCCCCTAATGCCAACTGGGATCTGCAGGTCTTACCCACCCTACCCCACCCTGCCATCTATGTGGGGGACTTTAACAGCCATCACCCTGACTGGGGGTACCCAGCAGTGGACAGTGATGGGGAGGCACTTTCAGACTGGGCATCCAGAAATGACCTCGCTTTGATATACGACCCCAAACAAAGAGGAACCTTCCACTCTGCTAGGTGGAAGAAGGACTATTCTCCTGACCTGTGTTGGGTCAGCTCTTTGAATGGGGAGCCATATCCTACACAGATCCTCATTCTTGATGATTTTCCACACAGCCAACACCGGCCCCTGCTTGTACACATTGGCCTACAACTTCCAGTCATATACAGCCCAAGGAAGATGCGCTGGAACTTCCGCAAAGCCAACTGGAAGAAATTCAGTGAAACTCTGGACCGGAGCGTTGTTACCATCCCACTCCACACCATCACTGTAGATGAAGCATACAACCGCTTCTGCAGCGCAATCTTCAAGGCTACCCATACTGCAATCCCACGAGGCTACCGACCCCTCTATGTCCCATGTTTGGACGGAGAAAGTGCTGCCCTCCTACAATCCTATCAAACATCAGGGGACCCAGAGATAGCAGACCATCTCATTGAATCGCTAAATACAGCCCGGCGAAAGAAATGGGAGGAGACAGTTGCTGACCGGAGCTTTACCCACTCTAGCAGGAAATGTTGGAGCCTCATCCGTCGCCTAGGAGCTGCACAGAAGCCCCCTAGCCAAAGCCGAGCATCCGTCACACCCAACCAAGTTGCATCCCACCTACTGACTATCACCAAAGCACCCCAAGACAAAGACACCAGAAGAGCAGTTACAACTGAGCTAAAAAAACACCAAAAAATGCCTGTAGAGGAAACGAACCCTGAACCCTTCGAGGCTGCTGAACTGGAGAAAGTCCTACAGGGCCTGAAATGTGGAAAGGCAGCAGGATACGATAACATCTTCCCAGAATTCATGAAAAATCTTGGCCCCCGAGCCCTAACCTGGTTGACACAATTCTACACAAGGATCACACAAACAAACTCGATCCCAAAGAAATGGCGGACAGCAAAGGTCATTGCCATCCCAAAACCTGGCAAAGACCACAAACTACCAGCAAGCTACCGCCCAATCTCCCTACTCAGCGTTCCTTACAAAATCATGGAGCGCCTAATACTGCAACGCATTTCCCCAGAAATAGAGGATATTCTAAGTGTGGATCAAGCAGGTTTCCGCAAGGACCGCAGTACAGGAGAACAAGTACTGGCCCTAACCACCTTCACTGAAAATGGCTTCGAGAGCAGACTGAAGACAGGGGCTGTGTTTCTCGATCTTACAGCCGCCTATGATACGGTCTGGCACAAAGGCCTCCTCCTGAAACTTAAAAAGGCGATCCCTGCTTGGGCAACAGCAATTATAAAAACCCTGCTGACCAACCAAAGGTTCAGAGTCCACCTCGGTCAGAACACAAGTGCATGGAGAATGCAGAAAAACGGACTCCCACAAGGCTCAGTTCTAGCTCCAACTCTGTTCAACCTCTACATAAACGACCTGCCTACTACAAAATCACGCAAATTCATCTATGCAGACGACATCTGTTTGGCATTCCAAGCACCAGACTTTGAACCACTGGAACGGGTGCTCACGGAAGATCTTGCTAAACTGGACCAGTTCTGCAAAATCTGGCGCCTAAAACCAAGCCCAGCAAAAACCGTCTCCAGTGTATTTCATCTCCACAATGCAAAAGCTGCCAGAGAACTAAACATCCACCTGAGCGGACTCAAGCTTAAGCATGCCCCAAATCCAACTTATCTTGGAGTGACCCTTGATAGGACCTTATCCTTCAAGGAACATCTAAAGGGGACGGCTGCTAAGGTGAAAGTACGAAACAACCTGCTCTGCAAGCTCGCTGGTGCAAAATGGGGGGCGGCAGTCTCCACCCTGCGCACCTCAGCACTGGCTCTTTCATACTCTGTAGCAGAATATTGTGCCCCTGTCTGGTCCAGGTCATCTTACACACACCATGTAGACACCCAGCTCAACTCAACCATGAGAACTATAATTGGAACAATCCGCTCAACACCACTCCCCTGGCTCTCTGTACTGTCAAACATAGCCCCTCCACACATCCGGCGAGCAGCATTAACTCAAAGGATGCTCCAAAAAGTTAAAGATTTTCCTCACTTACCAATCCATGCAGATATCTACACCCCACCCACTGCCCGACTTTCATCCAGACGGCCGATTTGGAAAAACCCTCCCCCAGCTGACTTTACCATCCAGACAGCTTGGCAAGAGGAATGGGAGACCAAGGAGGTCCCAAACAAACAGCTGGTGATAAACCCCAACCAACAGGTCCCGGGCACCAACCTCCCAAGGAGACAGTGGTCTACACTCAATCGCTTCAGGACTGGACATGGCCCCTGCTTGGCCAGCCTTCACAGATGGGGCAGTAGCCCTAGCCCACTGTGCGCATGTGGAGAGGAGCAAACAATGGAACACATCATAGAGGCTTGCCCGCTCCAAAGACTGGAAGGAGGATTACACACCCTCCATACAGCAAACCAGGAGGCAACTGCTTGGCTTAAGGACTTTGCATTCGCTAAATAAATAACTGTGGATAATGATGTTATTTTAACAGCTTCATCCAGCATCTTCACAAGGTCTTTAGTTTTTGTTGTGGGGTTTATATGCACATTTCACACCAAAACACGTTCATCTCTGGGACACAGAACTCGTCTCCTTCCTGTGCAGTATAATGGCTGGACATTCCCATGGTGTTTATACTTGTACCCAAGATGAACCAGACTTGTTGAGGCCCACAATTCTCTTCCTGATATTAGTGTCACTAAACTTTTGACTTTGGAGACAGGAACAAAAAATTCTCTAAAATATTATTTAGCAAATAGAAATAATTTTGGTAGTCCTAACTGACCAAAAACTACTCACAAAAAGTTAGGAATATCTGGCTTTCGGATGAAATTTCAGGATGCACCTAAAATGCACTACAGTGATCCCTCACTTATCACGGTTAATGGGTTCCAGAACCGACCGCGAAAAGTGAAAAACCGCAAGTAGCGTCACCCCTAATGACGTCATCCATAAATAATACGTACGTTCATTCTCTCACTCTCTCTCTCTCTCATACACGTACACACACACACACACACGTGTGTACATACATACGTAGATGTAAACAAAGTGTACATAAATATGTTTTTAGAACTCTTTTATTCTTATAACAAGATACGTAACTCAAGATGAAAATGATTTACTGCACAGGTTAATGAGAGCTTTACTGCTCCTCAGGTGACGCCTCATCGTGAGGTGCTAGAGGCGCAGGATCATCGAGGGCAGCTTCCGGTAGAGCTGGAGGAGGCGGCGTAGTGGCTCGACGGGAATACTATTTCGCACAAAATGGCACAAGAGAACAGCAAAAAGTTCCACGCAGCGAGACTAAGTAACACGAGCGATAAAAAGCAATGAATGCGGTCTTCCTTCCCTTCATGGGTGCTCGGCAGGGAGAGGAGGTGGGTGAAACGTCTCGGCCAATCAGCTTGCGGGGTGAAACGTCTCGGCCAATCAGCTTGCGAGATTTCCAAGCCGAGCCAACACGAGAACAGCGAACAGAGAGTTGTGCGGCTCTCCGTGTTGACACCTGATGGTCTAATGTAGTCTCCCTGCTTTCTGCTAGCGCCCGCCCATTATTTCTCAATTTTGATGAATATTTTTGAAAAATCCGCGATGCACTGAGGGCGCGAAAGGTGAAGCGCGAAGTAGCGAGGGATCACTGTATAACCTTTACAGGTGAACTTAATATGACCTTTTCTCTTTTTGTCCCCCTTGACCTGTCAAGCACCTCGGTGAGCAGCAAAGAAATCTGCTTCAATTATTGTGCCAAACAGATTTACTTAGACAAAAAGAGCTTCATACCGCACACATATGTATATATACTGTATCATATCATTTATAAACTCCTCCTGTAAAAACTTTCAATACTTTAAATTGTTTTACCCATGAAGAACCTGACGGGGGGGGGGGTGTGGGGAGGGGGGAAAGAAAAGGGAGAGGAATAGACAAAGAAGACAAACAGACTAACACAACTGAAACAAACAGAAGACAGACTGTTGCTTCTGCTGAAAAGGTCTCATCATGAGTCTGGTATCTGCACCTGTTAAAGGAGAGACATACAGTGGTGCGAAAAAGTGTTTGACAACTTCCTGATTTCTCATTTTTTTGCATGATTGTCACGATTTGCATGATTGTCACGCTTAAATGTTTCAGATCATCAAACAAATTTAAACATTAGACAAAGATAATACAAGTAAACACAAAATACAGTTTTTAAATGAACGTGTTTATTATTAAGGGTTTAAAAAACAAACCTACATGGCCCTGTGTGAAAAAGTGATTGCCCCCGTTAAAATATAAATTAACTGTGATTTATCACATCTTTGGAAAACCGAGTTCAATTTCTCTAGCCACACCCAGGCCTGATTACTGCCACACCTGTTCTCAATCAAGAGTAAAAAGTAGAAAAAGAAAAGAAAAGAAAAAGTAGACCAAAAGATCCTCAAAAGCTAGACATCATGCTGCGATCCAAAGAAATTCAGGAACAAATGACAAACAAAGTAATTGAGATCTATCAGTCTGGAAAAGGTTATAAAACAATTTCTAAAGCTTTGGGATTCCAGCGAACCACAGTGAGAGCCATTATCCACAAACGACAAAAAGATGGAACAGTGGTGAACCTTCCCAGGAGTGGCCGGCCGACCAAAATTACCCCAAGAGCGCAGCGACGACTCATCCAAGAGGTCACAAAAGACCCCACAACAACATCCAAAGAACTGCAGGCCTCACTTGCCTCTGTTAAGGTCAGTTTTCAAGACTCCACCAAAACAAAGAGACTGGGCAAAAATGGCCTGCATGGCAGAGTTCCAAGACAAAAACCACTGCTGAGCAAAAAGAACACAAAGGCTCATCTCAGTTTTGCCAGAAAACATCTTGATGATCCCCAAGACTTTTGGGAAAATATTCTGTGGACTGACCAGTCAAAAGTTGAACTTTTTGGAAAGTGTGTGTCCCATTACATCCAGCGTAAAAGTAACAGTGCATTTCAGAAAAGGAACATCATACCAACAGTAAAATATGGTGGTGGTAGTGTGACGTCTGGGGGTGTTTTGCTGCTTCAGGACCTGGAAGACTAGCTGTGGTGAATGGAACCATGAATTCTGCTGTCTACCAAAAAATCCTGAAGGAGAATGTCCGGTCATCTGTTCGTGACCTCAAGCTGAAGCGCACTTGGGTTCTGCAGCAGGACAATGATCCAAAAATACACCAGCAAGTCCACCTCTAAATGGCTTAAGAAAAACAAAATGAAGACTTTAGAGTAGCCTAGTCAAAGTCCTGACCTGAATCCAGATTGAGATGCTGTGGTATGACCTTAAAAAGGCGGTTCATGCTCAAAAACCCTCCAATGTGGCTGAAGTACAAAAATTCTGCAAAAATGAGTGGGCCAAAATTCCTCCACAGAGCTGTAAAAGACTCACTGCCAGTTATCACAAACGCTTGATTGCAGTTGTTGCTGCCCAGGGTGGCCCAACCAGTTATTAGGTTAAGAGGGCAATCACTTTTTCACACAGGGCCATGCAGGTTTGGATTTTTTTTCTCTTAATACTAAACACCTTCATTTAAAAACTGCATTTTGTGTTTACTTGTGTTATCTTTGTCTAACATTTAAATTTGTTTGATGATCTGAAACATTTAAGGGGGACATACAAAAAAAAATGAGAAATTAGGAAGGGAGCAAACACTTTCACACCACTGGATATACTGTATGCTAATAAGGATGGACAATGGAAGAATGGCATTGAAAGAGAGATTTAAAAAAAATCCTTTTATTTCCAACTTGGGAGGGGAGGTTTGAAATTGAGGTTTCTAACCGGCCTTGGGGGATGACAACCTTGACTTGCATCCTAATCGTCGGCCTCCGTCGGTCTATGATGACCATGGAAGAGAATCCTGAACGTCTACTCTGCTGGAACAGCACCGCCTGTGGCTGAACAGGCCGATGCGCACCGGTGTTCTACCTTCCAGCGTTGGGCGTTGGTAGGATTCAAGCCTGGGCAGGAAGATATGGAGGACAAGATGTTACCCATGCAGCATGTACCCCCTCTCCACGTCACTGATGAATCCAAAGGAACAGCAGGGCTGCTATAGTTTGGCACCAGCGCCGTTGCAGGAGCTGCCAGAACGATGTTGAGCACAACAGAGAACTGCCTTAGGGGCTCCAACTCCGGATTTTTCCTCAGGGTTGACTCCCGAAGCCTTTCCCGTGACCAGGTGTGCCGCAAGGCAGCGGAGGTTTGAAATCAGGGTTTACCTTCTCCTAGATGGGCTACCTTCCCAGGTTGACGAGCCACCATCCTAATAGGGTGAGAAGAATTCTTCCTGTTTCAGTCCCAGCAGAAAGTGGCTCCTAGTTGTATTTGGTTTGGGTTAACAGCTCACTCCATCTATTTTTGTTCTCACATTTCAAATCAAGAGTACCTCAAAATGGACTGATTAGACGATGCTGAACATTGGAATGAATGACCAAGATTGGGGACTTATTATCTGAATGTTGTCCGTTACGATTTTCTTGTCTATGTGCGATAACATCCACCGACAAAACATTATTCAGGCCTGAGGCTGCACTCACACTAGGCAATCTGAACTGTCTCCAAGCACCTCTGATCTCATTTGTACATTCAAACCTTTATAGTTTCACTTACCTGTTTTGTGCCATTCTGGTTCTAGTTTCATTTTGACATCCAGCAGTCTGTGCTGACAGTCATTACCATCTTCATTATACCAAACAATAACTTTTTTGATATCTTCAGATAGTTCTTTGGATGGTGACTGAATTATCTTGACATTATCAGAATCATGAGGGTGAAGTGTGTCATTATTTGGTTCTGGTTTATGACTTTCCTCATTTCTAAGAGTGACCATAAAACCATCAGACTCCTGCTTCAGGAAAAGATGATCTTCCTCCTGGACGATGCAGTGTTCCTCCTCTTCCTCTTTAATCTGTTTAACCTGAAGAAGTTTAGGTTCCTCCTGTTCCTGTTTTATCTGCTGCAATTCTGGTTCCTCCTGTTTCACTTTAATCTGAAGATTTTCTGGTTCTTCTTGTTCCTCCTTAATCTGTTTATTCTGAAGTTTAGGTTCCTCCTGTTCCTCTTTAATCTGGAGAGTGTCTGAGTTCTCCTGCTTCAAACTGGAGATCCTGTCCTGGTTACAAAGCTGCTGGTCAGCAGAAACCATGTTCTCACTGGCATTTTGCTCTTGGAGATCTAGAGGGAGAAAGGACACATGAAATGGTTGATTCATCCTCAAGCAACCAAGTTATTTTAGCAAAATGACCCAAGTGTGGTCATTTATGACCCCATCATATTTCAGGCCAGAATACTTTCTCTTCATGGCTCTGTCAAAGAGCCTCTATAGAGAACGGCACTCTGACGTCATTTCCTGTTGTGGCCACCATGTTGGGAGAGTAGCACTGTAGTATGTTTGCATTTCACTGGTGCAGTAAACATGTCAAAAGTGTTATGAATTATTTGTCTTTGTGTTTGGTCCCATAACAGATGTTCAAGCTGTAGTAATAGCACTGCATTAAAAAATCATTCCTAATTTTGGCCACAAAGCCAAGTTCACTTTTTTAGATTAAAAATTTCTGAGATTCACTGGCAATCTAAATGGGACACCCAAAAGATACCAGGTTACATTTGTGATCTGGTGTATTTAACATGATGTGAAATGAATACAGACCTGAGTGGAAATGTAGAAAGCACGCTCTTATTGACTCCGAGATGTTGTCAAGATGATTTTTTTGCATCTTACTGCAGACACCTAGGCCATCTGACCTGTCCTTTTTAGCTCGTTCATCTGTTCTCCCTCCCTTTGCTTCCAAGCACAGAATCATAGAATGACATTACGTTGGTTCATTTCTTTTTTGTGCACTGGTCATGGGAGCTGCTACTGCAGCCACTACACAACAATACTGAATCCTTTATGATTTTAGGAAGAACACAACAGCCGAAACAAACCCCCCACTTCAATAGCTACTCCTCTGTCTGTGGTGCTACATGCTGACATCAGTGTGCATTCTTTATTATGCTTTTTTGAGTTGCCCCTTTATTTTAGTGGGTTATTGTTGAGAGAGTGACATATGGTGAAAACCTTAGGGCCTTACATGCATTACATGTGAGAAGGAAAGGCCTAATTATGACCTCAGTTCACCCTGCTGCACACTCATCTCTCTCTGGCTGCATCCAACCTTCAAGGACACCACACAGAAAGGGCTCTCTGTGCAGCCACAGAACAACAGCTGGAAATCTCCTGCTCTCCACCAGACAGACCATGTATGGTCAACTTCCTGCCAGAGAAAAGCCCACCACCATCTTGGACTCAACCGGATCCCACTGGAGATGACTCTGCAGCTTCAGGACTGGGATGGCAAGTCCAAATATGGACAGAGTTCCTGTCAGAGTTGCATCAGACAAACTACAGGGTGGGTCTCACCAGGACCAGGGTGGAGACTTCAGACCAGCCCCATAAAACCAGAGGACAGTTGCAGATCGTCATTCTTTTTGGGGCTTTGCCTGACTGCAGAGGGGCCATGTTGGACCTCATCAAAGCCATGGACTGCTGCCATTTCTCCCACTTTTTTGGTCTGTGTTTCTGACTGTTTTTCTGTAACATTCTGATTTTTCATAATCCATTATTTTAGTACTTTTGGCCACGTACTCTCAATGTAATTACGAAACTATTTTCCCATGAAATGTAATCTGAATCTGTATTTGTTTATGTTAAATTCCCTTTTTTCCCACAATATTTTTATTGAACCTTTTTTTTACAAACATAACACAAACAAACACTAACACTAAAGTAATTAAAAAAAATGTACTAAAAACATCGACAACCACTAACAAGAACAGGTCTTCAGCAATGCTCCTCTGTTTAGTCTAGGCAATCCATTACATAAGTGTACATATTATACATTCACCAGTTTGGAATTTACAAGGTCCACACACATCATTCACCTTCTTCTTCAAAAGTTATGTTTAAATTCTTTACATAATCAATGAAAGGTCTCCATATATTCTCAAACACAATTTCCTTTGATTTCAGTATGTATGTTATTCTTTCTAGTGGAAGGTTTGTTAACATCTGTTTTAACCACTGAGTCACATCTGGTCTATGAGTCTTTTTCCACAATAGTGCAATACATTTTTTGGTGTTAAGCAAACTGAGGTCTATGAATGCTCTTTCACTCTTATTAAAGTTATGTTTTTCTGGATGCAGACCCAACAAAAACAATTTAGGATTCAATATGATTTGTTTTGAAATTATTTTTTCAATTGTTACCCTCACCTCTTCCCAAAACATTCTAATTTTTCTACATTCCCATACACAATGAAATAAGGTTCCTTTACTTTCCATACATTTTGTGCACGTATCTGGTATGTTTTTGTTATATCTATTTAATTCCACCGGTGTAACATACATCCGCATTAACCCTTTAAAATGTATCAATTTAAGACGTACATTTATTGATTTGGTTTGAGCTTCTGAACAAGCCAATTCCCATTGTTCCTCTGAAATTTCAGTTTGCAGGTCTTCTTTCCAATAATTGAATCTTTTCTGTGAGTTTTCACTTGAGGATAGCGTCAATGAGTTATAAAACTCTGAAATAATACCCTTTCTCATACTATCTTTCGTCAAAATTTTTTCCAAGGATGAATAAGTGGGTGAGAGCATTATTTTGATTTGATCGAATAAAGTTCCTAAGCTGAAGATATTTAAAAAAATGTGTTCTATTAAGATTAAATTTGATCCTCAGCTCTTCAAAAGACATTATGTTATCTGAACATGACAGATATAAATCTTGAATCTTTTGAATCCCTTTTAAATTCCATACTTTAAATACAGCATCCGCTCTCCCTGGTGTAAAATATTGATTACCCCATATTGGGCTAAATTGTGACAATAAGTGTGGTTCTTTTAAATATTTTTTGGTTTCACACCATATTTTGATCATTACAAATGGATTTTTAATTTGTTTCTGTAATTTTTTTGCCGAGTCTGAGTATATGAATATGGGAAGAGGTAAAGGTAAATTGTATGATTCCATTTCAGTCCAGTGAGGGAGATCATTTGATGAAAAATAATATGTCATAGACCTCAGTTGTGCTGACCAGTAATATAACAAAGTTTGGACATTTCAGACCTCCACGATCAAATGGTAAATATAGTAAGGACAGACGTAATCTAGCCTTCCTATTGTTCCATATAAATTCCACCAACTTTTTTTTAATTCTAGAGAATAGATCTTTAGGTGGTGGTAAAGGAATGTATTGAAATAAATAAAGTATTTTAGGTAAGATATTACTTTTAAGTATATTGATTCTCCCAATCATCGACATTGGTAGTGACATCCATCTCTGAAGTAACTCATTAATGTCTGTCATTAAGGCTTCATAATTGGCACTGGCGACTGATTCTAGCTTAGGCACAATTTGAATTCCTAAATATTTAAACTGATTTACAACATTGAATTGATTTACCTCAGGAGCTGGGTGATTTATCTAGGTCTCATTTAGCATTAATATTGAAGATTTAGTTTTATTTATTTTATATCCTGATATTTCCCCAAAATTCTTTATTAAATTCAACAAGGTCGGAATTGATTTTTTTAAGATTTGACATAAACAAAATTATGTCATCGGCATACAGGGAGATTTTATGTTCTGTTGGTCCAACTTTAATTCCATATATTTGTGGATGTAAACGTACTGCCATCGCTAAAGGTTCAATTGCCATAGTAAACAGTAAAGGTGAAAGTGGACAGCCTTGTCGACATCCTCTATTGATTTTTATTGATTTTGAGATATTGCTGTTTGTTAGGATTTCTGCTGTAGCATTACTATATACTATCTGAACCCATTTTATGAAATTATTTCCAAGTCCAAACCTTTGTAAGACTTCAAAAAGAAAGGGCCATTCGACCCTATCAAAGGCCTTTTCGGCGTCCAATGATAGGAGAGCTGTATCCGGTGCTTCTTTATTAGAATAGATAAATAGTCTTCTTACATTATGGAAGCCTTGTCTTCCCTTTATAAAGCCATTCTGATCTCGGTTAATAAAATTTGGTAATATTTCTTGTAGTCGTCTTGCTAAAATTTTACAGATTATCTTGAGGTCAGCATTTAATAGGCTTATTGGTCTCATATTTTCACATTTATTAGAGGGTTTACCTGGTTTTGGCAACAGTATAATTAAGGCATTATTCATGTATGGTGGTAAATTACTATTTTGAAATGCTTCTAAAACCATTTCCAAAAATGGTTTTATTAATTTATTCTTAAATTTTTTTTATAGAGGTCAACTGGAAGACCATCTGGTCCTGCACTTTTTCCTGATTTCATATTATCAATGGCTAGCCCAACTTCTTCTCGACTAATTTTAGACTCCAGTATCTCCCTGTTTTCATTTGGAATACACGGTATAGATAATCCGTCCAAAAACCCATTTAGTTTTGTTAAGTCAGTTTCATTTTATGTATTATACAGTTTTTCATAATAATCTCTAAAGACACTATTAATTTCTAAAGGATCTACAACTGGCTGTCCATTACTTATAATACTGGTAATTGGTGTTTTAAATTCTAATTGCTTAATCTGCCATGCCAATAATTTTCCTGATTTTTCACCTTGTTCATAAAAAGATTGCTTCAATCTTAGAAGACTCGAGGCAGCTCTATTCGCTGATTTTTTGTCATATTCAGCTCTCTGAATCAGTAATTCGTTCTCTAACTTTGGGTCACTTCCTGCATACACTTTTTCTTGAAGAATTTTTAGTTTATGTTCCAATTGGACTCTCTCCTCTTGAGTCTTCTTAGATTTTGAACCTGTATAACTAATAATATGCCCCCTAATAAAAGCTTTGAAAGCCTCCCACTTTATACATGCTGATGTTTGTGTAGTATTGATATCAAAGAACTCATCTGTTTTTCTATGTATTTAACAAATTCCTCATCCTGAAGCCATTTATGCTGAAATTGCCACCTACCTGGTTCCTTTGTCAATTTCTTATCTACATATATTAGACAGCAGGGTGCATGATCAGAGATCACAATATTATCATAGAAGCAGTTTTGAATCTTGGACCTTAATTCTGTGGAGATCAAAAAATAATCAATACGTGAGAATGTCCTGTAGATATTAGAATAACAAGAATAAGCTTTAACTTGTGGTTTCATTTCTCTCCATATACCTAGCAATCTCAATTTTTTCATAAAATGATTAATGATCATCCTGCATCCATTGTGCGTACAGTCCAGTCCTGTTGATCTATCTATACCGGGATTCAATGTACAATTAAAATCCCCTGCTATTGTATGTTGCCCTGTAAGTGATGATAAAATAAGGAATAAATTAGTAAAAAAAAATTTTGATCATCTATATTGGGACCATATAAGTTCACCAAATTTATATTTTCTAATAATAAAGATCCTTGAATGATTAGATATCTTCCAAATTTGTCTCCAATTACATTTTTCACTTGAAATGGGACTGATTTATGTATGAGAGTCATAACTCCCCTGGCTCGGGATGAAAATGATGAGGTGAACACACTTCCGAATCAGAATCAGAATCAGAATCAGAATCAGGTTTATTGCCATTGTTCATGTAGTACACAAACTAGGAATTTGTCTCGGTACAATGCTGCAACATTAAACATGATAAGATAAGAGAAATAAACTATACATGTAATAAAGTGTAGGATAAGATTAAGTGATACTGGTCAAAGTTAAAATATATATTAGCCAGCAGCAGATACTGTGGAGAACTATATAGTGCAGTCGGTAATGCAGGAAGAAAACAGTGATGATTGACATGAGTCTGGTTGAGCTGCTGTACATGGTGCACGAGAGTCACTTAGTGTTCAGCAGTCTAATGGCAGAGGGGAAGAAGCTGTTCATGTGACGGGAGGTTTTAGTCTGGATGGACCGAAGTCTTCTACCAGAGGGGAGGGGGGCAAACAGTACGTGACCAGGGTGTGAGGGATCGGCTATGATCCGGCCAGCACGCCTCCGGGTCCTGGAGATGTACAGATCCTGGAGAGATGGGAGCTTGCAGCCGATCACCTTCTCAGCAGTGCGCACGACACGCTGCAGCCTTAGTCTGTCCCTGGCAGTGGCTCCTGCGTACCACACGGTTATGGAGGTGGTGAGGATGGACTCGATGATGGCTGTGTAGAACTGCACTAACATCTTGGTGGGTAGCTTGAGCTTCCTCAGCTGCCGCAGGAAGAACATCCTCTGCTGGGCTTTTTTGATGAGTGAGCTGATGGTCAGCTCCCATTTGAGGTCCCTGGTGATGGTAGTGCCTAGGAAGCGGAAGGAATCAGCAGTGGTGATGGGAGAGCCTGAGAGGGTGAGGGGGGGCAGAGGAGTAGTGACTTTCCTGAAGTCTACAATCATCTCCACTGTCTTCAGAGCGTTCAGCTGCAGGTTGTTATTGCTGCACCAGGACGCCAGCTGGGCCACCTCTCTCCTGTAGGCGGACTCGTCGCCATTGGAGATGAGCCCGATGAGGGTGGTGTCGTCCGCAAACTTGATCAACTTGACAGACTGGTGGCTGGAGGTGCAGGAGTTGGTGTAAAGGGAGAAGAGTAGGGGGGAAAGTACACAGCCCTGGGGTGATCCGGTGCTGATGCTAGTATAGTCTGAGACAGTCTTTCCCAGCCGCACATGCTGCCTCCGGTCCGTCAGGAAGTCGATGATCCACCTGCAGAGGGAGTCAGGCACGTTGAGCGGGGACAGCTTGTCCCGGAGCAGAGCGGGGCGGATGGTGTTGAATGCGGAGCTGAAGTCCACAAACAGGATCCTGGCGTAGGTTCCCGGGGAGTCCAGGTGCTGCAGGATGGAGTGGAGGGCCAGGTTGACTGCATCGTCTACAGACCTGTTGGCTCGGTAGGCAAACTGCAGCGGGTCCAGGAGAGGGGTGGTGATGGACTTGAGGTGGGACAGGACCAGGCGCTCAAAGGACTTCATGACTACAGAGGTGAGCGCTACAGGTCTGTAGTCATTAAGTCCAGTGATCCATGGCTTCTTGGGGACAGGGATGATGGTGGAGGATTTGAGGCAGGATGGCACGTGGCATAACTTAAGGGAGGTGTTAAAAATGTCTGTGAATACAGGAGCCAGCTGTTTCGCACAGAGTCTCAGGGTGGAGGGAGACACGCCGTCTGGGCCGGGGGCCTTGCGCGGGTTCAGTCTGGAGAACTGTTTGAGCACATCCTGCTCACTGATGATAAGGGGAGGGGGGGAGGAGGGGGGGTGTGCCTTAAATGAAGTAGGGAATGTGGAGGCTGTGGAGCTGGAGGGAGGGGGGGAGTTGGACACAGATGACGAGGTGTCAAAACGGGCATAGTGTTGGGACAGTCTCTGACAAAGGGCTTTGTCATCCTGACCTTTAGGAGCCTGAGGCCGATAGTTGGTGATTTGCCTCAGTCCTCTCCACACGGAAGCCGAATCATTAGCAGTGAACTGCTGCTGGAGTCTCTCTGAGTACACAGATTTAGCCCTCTTCAGCTCTCTGTTAAACCGGTATTTAACCTCCCTGTAGCAGTCCCTGTCTCCACTTTTCAGCGCTGCTTCCTTCTCCTTCCTGATCTGTCTGAGCTTAGCTGTGAACCAGGGTTTGTCATTAGAGTAACTCACCCTGGTGCGTGATGGAAGAATGTTCTCTTCACAAAAGTGGATATATGAGTTCACAGTGTCCATGTACTCATCCAGATCATGCGTGGCTCCTTTAAGCATGCCCCAGTCAGATATTTCCATGCACGTTTCCAGCTTCTCCTCAGCATCACTGGTCCGTATCTTCGTAGTGCTCACAACAGGTTTAGTGAGCTTCAATCTCTGTCTGTATGTGGGAATGAGGTGAACCATCACGTGATCAGATAATCCCAGCGCAGCTCGAGGGACAGCGCGATATGCGTCTTTCACTGTGGTGTAACAGTGATCCAGTGTGTTTAATCCTCTGGTGGGGCATTTAATAAACTGTTTGTAGCGGGGGAGATCGTGGCTCAGATTGCACTGATTAAAGTCGCCAGCCACAATAATCAGCGAGTCTGGAAAACTCCGCTCTGTGTGTTGAATGTGATCCTTCCTTCCTTGCCATCTTCTCCTAATTCTTTTTACATCCTCCTCTATTAGATGAGTTTCTTGTAAAAACAATTTTTGAACCCATGTCTTTTATTTTATTCCTAACTTGTTTAAGTTTTTTTAAATTTTGTAGACCTCTGCAATTCCATGAGGTTAAATTGAGATTAACGCTTTGGTCTATGATCAATAAGGAGTTTGAGATTACCTCACAATGTAAACATGCTCACACAGAGAAGCAAAAACATGAGTGGTTGAACATTCATCCTACAAACTACACACAAACAAATTCCCCCTTCCCACATTCGTGGTAATCCCCCCAAAATCAAAAAAAAAAATTCCGTCTCCCGCTACAGCCATTGACTGCTCCACACCCGCGAGGATCAGTCAAAACCACTCTTTCTTTCTCCTCTCAATCACCCTAACTCTACTGCTTTTAATGACGTAACATTAACTCTCTTCTGTAGTTTTCCAGCTTAACTCCTAAATTTTATAGCAACTTTGTACATCATAGGGTTTTTTTTTTAATATATAATACAATCTATATTTTGTAAACTTGCTATATGCTTCAGATCAGTCAGATGCCTGTGCAAATGCTTAAATATTCTACCTTATATTTTGTTCATGCTTAGCTCCCACCAGTCTCTTCTTGGATCTTCTTGATGAGCTCCTGCATCTCCTCAGGGGTCTTGAAGATGTGGGTTCTGCCCTTATACGTGACCAGTAGTCTTGCAGGAAAAATTACTCCATGACGAATTCCAAGGTTGCACAACTCTTTACGGGCGGGGTCGAACTGCTTCCTTAATTGTTGGATTCCTGTGGCCAAATCTGGGTAGAGCCGCACCTGTTGATCCTGATATTTAATTTCTCCTTTGGCTCGCGCCGCGTTGGAGATCGTCATCCTGTCTCTGTAGCTGAGAAACTTCATAATCAGCGTCCTCGGTGCTGCCTTGTTATCTCTCGGTGGGCCAATTCAGTGGGCGCTTTCAAGAATGACTGATGACTGCAGCTCCGCGTTGTTCAGCGCTTCTGGGATCCACTTTTCCAAAAAGGAGCATGGATCCAGACCCTCCGTTCTCTCCGGGAGACCCACCAGCCTCAGGTTGTTCCGTCTCGACCGGGATTCTAAATCCAGAACATTATCTTCCAGACGTTTATTTTTTAATTCCAATGTGCGCACCTTTAATTGTAGGTCGGTGACGTCATCCCCAGCACTGGCAATTCGGAGCTCCACCTGCGACACCCATTCCATACAGTTGCCTAACTCCTTTTTCATTTCTTCTATCGCTGCAATAATCCCGTCAAGTTTAGAGGAAAAGTCTGCTCTCACTGAACTAATGGCAGCGAGCACCGCACCTGTGTCGTCGCCAGTAGCCACCGCTCCCCCGCCAGCCCGCTCCGCCATATTTGGGGATCTCTCCGCCTTGTCACGGATGCGAAAGTCCGTTAATTTGGACTGTTTCGGCGATTCAGCCCTTCCTCCACCTGATTTCCCAGCCTTAGGCTTTACTGGCATGTCCTCGCCCAAACGTTTGGATAGGTTTTGTTCCAAATGAGAGTTATTTGCCGATTTTTAAAAAATTTTTTTTTTAGGAGCAGAGTAGAGTGATGCACGTCCTTCTATGCGGCGGCCATTACCAGAAGTCTCCCAGTGGTGTCCTTCTTGGTTGTCTCCCATGAAGTCCACTTTGGCTCAAACGACGACGGATGGTGCGATCTGACACTGATGTACCTTGACCTTGGAGTTCACCTTGAATGTGTTTAGAGGTTGTTCTGGGCTCTTACCATTCGTATTATCCATCTCCTCCTGCGGCCACATCCAGGGAGGTTGGCTACAGTCCCATGGATCTTAAATTTCTGAATAATATGTGCAACTGTAGTCACAGAAACATCAAGCTGCTTGGAGATGGTCTTATAGCCTTTACCTTTAACATGCCTGTCTATAATTTTCTTTCTAATCTTCTGAGACAACTCTCTCCTTTGCTTCCTCTGGTCCATGTTTAGTGTGGTACACACCATGTCACCAAACAGCACAGTGACTACTTGTCATCCTTTAAATAGGCCGACTGACTGATTACAAGTTTGTAGACACCTGTGATGTTAATTAGAGGACACACTTGGTTGAACATGTCCCTATGGTCACACTATTGTCAATCTTTTCTAGGGGTACCATCATTTTTGTCCAGGCCTGTTTCATGAGTTTGTTTTTTAAATAATTCTGTTGAACCACAATTCAAAAACACTGTCTGATTTTCATTGGTTAATTTTCATAGAATTTTTATTTATTACTACTTTTGTCAGATTCAAGTTATTTCTGTGACCATTGTGGGTTTTTCTTTCATTAACAGAGGGGTACCAACAATTTTGTCCACGTCTGTATGTAAGCACTGGCATTTATCATGGTTTTAACCTGCTGGAAACGGGAGCACTAATGGAAGAGTCGCTTAGCTAAGATGTGGTTAGAATTCATATGCAGCCAGCTTCATATGAACGGAAAGGCAAGGGGGACTGATGAATTGCTGAGGATATATTTCACCAGCCACTACAATATTAAGTTATGTTCCAATTATGTACCTGGCAAGTAAAGATGACCGAAATTCACAAAGTCAATGACTTTATTCCGTCAGCAGCCTTCAGACAAACTAAACGTGCCAACATTTGGATTTCAAAATAAGGGAGGTTTTTTCCAGCTGTCTGGGTGGTGAGATTTCTAAAAAAAAAACCAAAAAACAAACTATAAATATAAAGAAATATTATAACAGAAAAAACAGCATCCTTGGCCATTTAAGTTCATTTATTTCATTAAATACAATTTTTTTTCTTTGTAATCAGAGTTATATTATTGTTCTGTTCTGACTGCAAAGTTATGGTCAAAAACGTAAATTGTTATCAGGAAAAAGTAAAAAAAAATAAAAATACCAGTCTGTTTCATATTTACTTAAAAAACAGTCATTTTATTTAAAAAAAAAGACAAAAATAAGCCATAAAATAATCCACAAATTTATAATAAAGTTTCAAATGTAAAAGAAAAGTCAATTTTGCAAGAGGAAATTACAAGTTTGAGGAAAATGGTTTTAACTTTAGATAAATTTACACAGAAAAGTAGAAAACTATAAGAAAATTATCAGAAATTTTTGAGAAAACCCTCAAACCTTCAAGACTTTAGTCATTATTCAAGTTTTTAAGTGGGTGCTCTTTGTACCCTTAACTCAACTGGAAATTTTTGGTTGTCCACTTTTAATTATTAATTTCAAAGCACTGCTTTTACATGTGTAGAATTTCTGGCTACTATACCCACCTGATCATATAATTTAAGTATACATGAGTACATTACTATTATGAATGTTTCTTTCCCTTCCCTACTCTCTCAATGGGGGAAAAAGAAACACTAGAAAAAAAACACACAAAATTTTTTTTTTTGTCATTTATGTAAACCATGACCAAAAAAAAAAATCCTATAAGCCAAAACATGTCACTTGATATTTTCTAACCTGTTTGTATACCACCATAGACAGAGAGAGGACTTGAATTAGACATACTGTAGCTCAGAGAGGGCAAGATGAGACAGAAGAGAGGAGCCAAGGAGAGGAAGGCAGAGGGTCCAGGAGAGGTGGATGACACCAGTAAAAAGTCCAAACACCGCACATCTGGGTGGACCCCAACTGGCCCAATATTCAAGCCTTGGTTGTTCAATACTTCAAATGGTAAGTTCCATATTCCAAGTTACTGTGCAAAATTTAAAAAAAGAAATAAATTGTATAAAATTAACATATTCCGGTAACAATTGTGTCACATGTTTACTGCCCCGCCCCCTTCCTCGCCCGGAAAAATATGTTGCCACCGCGCCAAGGTCTTTCAGCCAGAGGAAACACTGTAGTAGTTTTACTTTCCATGGGTAATCCCCTTGTCTGTTATGCTGTGTGTGTTTCTGTGGTTTGGTTGTCTACTGTCATGCTGTTACTTTGCAATTTCCCAGTGTGGGATCAACAAAGTACATCTACCTATCTAGAAAGCTCTCAGTTTGAAAATCACTGGATTGAAAATGTACTTGTACAGATTGGACCCCGGGGTCCACTTGGGGTGCTCACTTGGTCAGGGGTCCACTTGACCCGTTCCCGTGCTGAACATACCGGTATAACAGCGATCTGTGATGAACATACTACACGTGTTTCCACTTGTTCTTACCTGTTCTCTGTGATTTTCTTTCTTCAGTCGTTTCTTCAAACTTTGACAATATTTCTTCAGCAGCAGTTTGTGACTTTTTTAGAAACTCACTCGGATGCTGAACTGAAGACATTTTTACTTCAAAAGCTAAAACACTGATCAGTAGAAACACTACACAAACGTCTAGAGTACAGCGAAGCTAAAGCTAAGTTACTAGCCACTTCTGGGTGTTACACTGTAAAGTTCCGGAGGAGGAAGCAACTCGAGTCTTAAGTTCCGCTTGGAAATTGCATTTTCTATATCCACTTGGAGAAATTAAATAAGGCATTTCTTAAAAAAAAAACAAAAAAAAAACAATAATGCTTTAAAGGGTTAAAGAACAAATACCTCTCAATACTTATTTTCAAAGTTTTATTTAGATCATTCACTCTTTACACTTCAGGGGTTCACACTGCATACCTGTCAAGGCATACCTCATGCCTCCCTTATTGGGGGGGCTTTCACACCTGTACTGAGCACTTAAAAACTGTATTTATCGGCAGATGAAAGAAAACTGAAGCAAAAAAAAAAACAAAAACTAAACAAACAGCAATTGCAACATGAACTATTTCAAACATATTTATTCAAATGTACACTTATATGGACACAATCTTGAGCCATAACTTTTTGGTAATGTGAAAATAATAAGCCAAGTAGCACAAAAAAATAAAATAACAATTAAATAAATAAAAAAATGAATGATATTAATAATAAATAAATAAAAGTAAATTAAAAAAATATTTTTCAAATTTACATTAGCACAAGGTAGATTGCTTAATTTGAAAGTACACTAAGAATTATTCTGAATATAGTTCTTAATTGTCAGCTAGATACTGTATATACACTTGGAATTAAAGAGTTTTTAATTGTCAGCTTTGTTACACTAATGCACTTGGATGAACTTGAAACAAGAAAATGTTCACTGATGCTGCTTGTTATTGTTGCAAGTAGCAGCCTTTGCTGACTCTAGCATTTCTGAAGTGGCAGATCAGATCAGGTGGCAGATCAGAAGTGATCTGCCACCAATGGGGGTAGATTGTGCTCTGCCACAAAATGACAAAACATCACTTCTCCTAGTGATGCATTGGATTTGGAAGGCGTCGGTTCTCTCACTGGCTAAAAATGTTCATCCATCGATCAATACGTTTTCGATTTGGCTACACAGTTTTTGTGGCCCTGTGTAGCGAAGTGCGACTTCAGGTCGAAAATCCCTGATGCAGTCACTTTTATGCTCCTCCTACATGGAACACAGAAGGAGTGTGTAGGGCCCTCTGGAGAAGCCTTTATCCATCCAGCGTATTTTCCCTTCTCAAAACTAGGACTCTCCCATTCTTTTCGGTGACGTCCAGTCCCTCGATTTCCCTTTTCTTCAAGCTTTGTTTTCTTCGCCGGCGGTGCGCTGCATGAAGCCGTTTTGAAAATCACAAAAACACTGCTTAGGTGCGCTTGTGGAGGATCGAAATAAGTGCAGGCGGACACGGCAAACTGAAGTTTAAAAGGGTGCAGACGGTCAACTTATATCGCCGGCTACAGACAATGCATGCATGGCACATTAGCATCACAGTATACAGCAGGAAAGCATGGACATTTGCATTAGAGTCACACATATCAGGCGCAGCATTACTGGGACCGGAATTCCTCTCTGTTCCGGAGCTGCAGGACGAAAGAGGGTGCGAGGCGCATCTGCATAATGATCAGTCCATACCTCTCACTGTTCTGATAATTGCTCATGCTGAGCGCTCTGCCAGCCCCATACGCTGTGGGGGTCACACACGAGGTGTTCCTCCACACTCTCAATAATTTTTTTTCCCGTATATTTTTCTTTTTGGCGTACAGAAATGGCAATACTGTGGAGTGTGCAATTGATGAGACTGTGGAGATTGTGAAAAGATGAGGCTGAGTTTATTTCTCAAGTCAGGTTTATTCATCTCTCTCCAACATCTTTCACACAGCAGAAAAGAGGAAGCATTCTCCCACAACTCCCCTTAAATACCCCAGGACATCGAAGCAAAGAATCACATTGTCTTCTAATCCCAAGACACAATACTTCTTCTTCCCGGTCTTCCGTCCTCCACCTAAAACCCCTGGTGGTGAGGAAATCCTTTGAGGCCTTCACTTTGCATAATAAAGGTCACATTTCACATCCTCTTGTTATCGTCAGAAGACTCAGTCCTATTGTCCATTCTGAGACGTAAAGCAACAGTAATATACATGTGGAGCCTATGCAACTCACATATGTGTCCCACATGACCCCCCCCCCCCCCAAACGTCTAAGATGGAACAATATAATCTAGTCTGCACATCATGGCAAAATCACAAACATCAGTCCACATGCTGTTTGGGCTTAAGCCTTCTCCCGAACCTGCTGCAAACGGGTTTCTCCACTCTCGCGGCGCCATCCTGCTGGGGGGCTGTTGTCTGGGGATGAGAACTGCTGCCTGTGGATCAGAACTGTTAGTCAATCCCTGTGAGAGCTCTGGGGACAGCTCCCTAGGGGGTCTGCCGCGCCGAGGGGGCCTCGCCAACTGCACAGTTTCATCAGCCATCACAAAAGCGGGTTTAAGTCTGTTTATGCCAATCAACTCCTTTCTGCCTCCCCAATCTAGCAAAAAGTGCTTATCCCCTGTTTCCAGCACCCTAAATGGTCCATCATAAGGCGGTCGCAAGCTGGGGCGATGGGCATCATGTCTGACAAAAACAAACTCCGCATTTTTCAAAGCTTTAGGCACAAAAACTCGAGGGAAGCTGTGATGAATTGGGCCAGGAAGTGTGCTCGCTCCCGTGTCGCTCTGCAACCGCTGAGCGGGGGGGCACTCTGGCGCAGGATTATCCGGGAGAAACTCTCCGGGCAGCCGGAGTGGCTGCGCAAACACCAACTCAGCTGGGGAGGCTTTTAGATCCTCTTTAGGTGCAGAACGCAACCCCAATAAAACCCATGGTAGCCTGTCCACCCAATTTGCATCCGTACGCGATGCTCTGAGGGCTGCTTTCAATGACCTATGGAAGCGTTCGCATAAACCATTAGCCTGTGGGTTGTATGCGGTAGTGCGGTGGATCGTTACCCCCAGGCTGCGGGCCATCGCTGACCAAAACTCGGAAACAAATTGAGGACCTCTGTCGGACGTAATGTCCGACAGAACTCCGAAACGCGCTACCCATGCTGTTAAAAACGCGCGCGCCATCTCCTCGGCTGTGGTTGATGCCAGTGGGACCACTTCCAGCCAACGCGTGGTATGGTCCACCATTGTCAAAAGGTGTGTGCACCCCTGAGACAGCAGAAGGGGGCCTACGAGGTCGACATGCACATGATCGAACCGCTTAGCCGGGATGTGAAAAGGCTCCAAGGGAGCCCTAGTGTGTTTGTGTATTTTGGCCCGCTGACAAGTGACGCAGGCTGTTGCCCACTCCTTGACTTGCTTGCGCAGGCACGGCCAAGCAAATTTCTCTCCTACCATTTTGACCGACGCGCACGCCCCCGGGTGCGCCAGGGAGTGAATCGAGTCAAAAACGCGGTGGCGCCACGCAGCCGGCACCACCGGGCACGGTCGTCCCGTGGAGATATCGCAGATTAGGGGGGGCATACCATCTTGCAGCGCCCTGCTCTCCAGCCTTAACCCTGTTGGTCCAGACTGGAGCACGCACACGTCCGCATCGCCAGCCTGATCCGCGGCCATGGCCGTATAATCTATCCCCACGCGGACTGGGGCCGAGTGCACTTCCGCGCCGCTAGCCTGCTCCGCGGCCATGGCTGTATAATCTACCCCTACGCAGACTGGAGTAGTAACGGCGCGCGCGAGACAGTCTGCCATCACATTTAGTTTACCCGCTACATGTTGAATATCGGTGGTAAACTCAGAGATTGCGGCCAGCTGCCTCTGCTGCCAGCCTGACCATGGTTCTGAAACCTTGGCCATCACGAATGTCAGCGGCTTGTGGTCGACGAACGCAGTGAAACGGCGTCCTTCCAGCCAGAACTGGAAGTGACAAATGGCCAAGTGGGGCGCTAACAACTCCCTGTCGAACGCGCAGTATTTTTGCTCGGTGTCGCGCAAAGTCTTGCTGAAAAAAGCGAGTGGTTGCCAAGCCCCAGCAACCTGCTGTTCCACGACCGCCCCTATGGCCACGTCCGATGCATCGGTAGTGAGCGCAATGCGGGCTGTTGGGTCTGGGTGTGCTAGTAATGCAGCGTTTGCCAGGGCTGTTTTGACCTCCGAGAATGCGCGCTCCCGCTCGGGAGACCATTCGATTTTATTGGTGGGTTTCTGTTTTTTGAGCGCGGCATACAGCGGTTGCATGAGCTGCGCTGCGCCGGGGAGGAAACGGTTATAAAAGTTCACCATTCCTAAAAACTCTTGCAATGCTTTGACCGTTTGTGGCTGGGGAAAATTTGTTACTGCGCGCACTTTGTCAGGCAGAGGAACCACTCCTTCTGGAGAGACGCGGTGCCCCAAAAAATCAATCTGTGTCACCCCAAACTGACACTTCGCTGGGTTGATTATTAACCCGGGTCCTCCCAACCTCCGGAAAACTGCCGTGAGGTGATTTTCGTGTTCGTCTTCGGACGCGCTGGCTACCAGTATGTCGTCCAGGTAGACGAACACGAAGGGGAGATCGCACAACACCGCGTCCATCATGCGCTGGAACGTCTGCGCGGCACCTTTAAGCCCAAACGGCATGCGCAAAAACTCGAACAGGCCAAACGGATTTATTACCGCTGTTTTGGGAATGTCTTCCGCGCGCACTGGGACTTGATGGTACCTGCGAACCAAGTCTATTTTGGAAAAAACGCGCGCCCCCGCCAAATGTACAGAAAAATCTTGGATATGTGGGATTGGGTAGCGGTTGTGTGCTGTAGCATTGTTCAACCTGCGGAAATCACTGCAAGGTCGCCACGAGCCATCGGCCTTAGGGACCATGTGGAGCGGGGAAGCCCATGGGCTCTTCGAGCGTCTGATGATGCCCAACTTTTCGAGGTTGGCGAACTGCTCGCGCGCTATGGCCAGTTTAGCTGCGTCCAAGCGGCGAGCTTTTGCAAAAACGGGAGGATCAGTGGTAGTAATGAAATGCTCCACCCCATGTTTAGCGACGGCCGCTGAAAATGTGGGAACCGTGAGTGCTGGAAACTGGGTGAGGAGTGTGTGGAACTTACTGCTCGCCGTTGCGACGTTGGCTTGTGCTGTGGGCGGGGCCAATTGGGCTGCACAGGGAATAGAGTAAAAAGAGAGTGCATTAACCAAGCGCCTATTAGCAAGATCAACCAACAAACTATGTGAGCACAGAAAATCAGCCCCTAACATGTTGAAGCTCACCGCAGCTATCACAAAAGTCCACTCAAATGCACGGCCGTGTAGGGAGAGAAGCAGAGTCCTTTCACCGAAGGTCTTAATCCTCGAGCCGTTCGCCGCCGATGCTCCGAGACTCGCGGGGCCTGCCAGCCAGTCAGTGTAGGTTGGCATGATGAAACTCACTTGGGAGCCTGTGTCAACGAGGAATTGCTTCCCCGAACGTGCGTCCGTTAAGTAGAGCAGCTTGTTCTGTTCACCGAGGGCCGAGGCTGCTACCGACCCTCGGCTTTGGTGTTTCCCGAGCTCTTGAACTGGCACGGCGGCACACACCTGCGTGCCCTCTCCGCAAAGCGGCGATGGTAGAACCAGAGGTCGTCTCCTCCGCGATGTTTGGCCTTCATCGCCACCGTCATCGGTGGGTCTGCTGCCGCCGCCTCTGGCTCCCAACCATCCCGGGTCGGCGCGCTGAGTCCTGACGCCGCTGCGGTGGTCGCGCGTTGTCTGCTGGCGTTGAGAATCCACTGCGCCTCCTGGGCCAGCGCGCGGAAGTACCGCTGGGCCACCAACTGTGAACTGGCCAGAGTCGCTCTCGTCTCTGACGGCAGGGTTCGCAGGAAAATGTGGGTGAACAGGAAATCATCGTCATCTCAGCCTCAGCATATCCTCCATCAGGTCGACGGGGGTGCTATCTCCCAAGTCGGTCAGGGCCAGGAGCCTCTCCGCTCTCTCCTGGACTGAGGGAGTAAAACGCTGGATGAGCGCAGCCTTCAACCCGCCGTACTTGTTGCCAGCCTGTGGGTGCTGCACCAGGCTCTGCACATCAGGCCGTGCGGCTGTTGAGCCTGCCATTATTCCCTGGAGGGCGAACTGGGCTTCAGCCAAGAGGAACCAGGAGCACGGGTTGTCCTGCCAGAAATCTGGGAGTTTGATTGAGACTGCATTCGCCTGGCTGGTTCTTGGCGAGTCCGGCTCGGGGGAATTTATTTCGTCCATGCTACGTCGTAAGGTCACCAGTGTGGAGATTGTGAAAAGATGAGGCTGAGTTTATTTCTCAAGTCAGGTTTATTCATCTCTCTCCAACATCTTTCACACAGCAGAAAAGAGGAAGCATTCTCCCACAACTCCCCTTAAACACCCCAGGACATCAAAGCAAAGAATCACATTGTCTTTTAATCCCAAGACACAATACTTCTTCTTCCCGGTCTTCCGTCCTCCACCTAAAACCCCTGGTGGTGAGGAAATCCTTTGAGGCCTTCACTTTGCATAATAAAGGTCACATTTCATATCCTCTTGTTATCGTCAGGAGACTCAGTCCTATTGTCCATTCTGAGACGTGAAGCAACAGTAATATACATGTGGAGCCTATGCAACTCACATATGTGTCCCACAAGACAGGTTTTATCTCAAGGCAGTTTATTACACGCTCCAACATGAGCAAAGTAGAAAAGAGAACACACAAAAAAACTCGTCCCTTATATACCCAGGACTCTCACAGCTCACAAGTCACGTTGCATTATCATCACAAGTAACAATGCCTTTCCTCTTAAATCCCATAGCATCCCCCTCACAGTCTTTGGCCTCCAAGCCGTCTCTCGGCACACAAAGGATCCCCCCCAAGCAGTCTCTGCATACCAAAGGTTACACTTTCACAGTTTCCTGTACTTTGTTCTTATCTAATATGTGAGGCATTATGCAAAGCATTAAGTAAGTCACACAAGTGACTACACCCCCCCCCCCAAACATTTAGATTGAACAAGAGAATAACAGTCTGCATGCCATGATAGAATCATTAAACATCAGTCCACGTGCTGCTTGGGCTTCAGTCTTCTCCAGTATCTGCTATAACCGGGATTCACCTCCTCCGCGGCGCTGTCATGCTGGGGAGCTGCTGTCTGGGGGTGAAAACCTTTTGTCAGTCCTTATGGGTGTTCTGGGGGAATATTACTCTGGGAAACTCCTCATGGGGGTCTTCCTCGCTGAGGAGCCCTCGCCAACAGCACTTGCTCGTCCGCCACCACAAAAGCGGGTCTGAGTCTGTTTATGCCAACCTTTTCCCTCCTACCCCCCAAATCTAGCAAAAAATGCTTGTTCCCTGTTTCCAACACTCTGAACAGTCCATCATAAGGCGGTCGCAGTGGGGGTTGATGTGAATCATGTCTGACAAAAACAAACTCTGCGTTCTTCAAAGTTTTAGGCACAAAAACGCGCGGAAAACTGTGGTGGGCCGGGCCCGGCAGCGTAGCCGTGTCGATGCTACGCTGCAACAGCTGGGATGGGGAGCTGTCTGGCGCCGGATTATCCGGGAGAAACTCCTCGGGCAGCTGAAGTGGCTGCGCAAAAACGAGTTCAGCTGGAGAAGCCTCTAAGTCTTCTTTAGGCGCAGAACGCAACCCTAATAAAACCCACGGAAGCTTGTCCACCCAATTTGCATCCATCAGTGACGCTCTAAGAGCTGCTTTCAATGACCTGTGAAAACGTTCGGATTGTACGCGGTTGTACGGTGAATTGTGACACCTAGGCTGCGGGCCATTGTTGACCAAAGTTCGGAAACAAATTGAGGGCCTCTGTCGGATGTAATGTAGACGGGACTCCAAAATGCGCCACCCATGCCGTTAAAAAAGCGCGCGCCACCTCCTCGGCTGTGGTTGACGCCAAAGGGGTCGCCTCCGGCCAGCGCGTGGTACGGTCCACCATTGTCAGAAGGTGCGTGTACCCCTGTGATGGCGAGAGGGGGCCCACGAGGTCCACGTGGACATTGTCAAACCTCTTGGCCAGAATGAGAAATGGCTCCAGTGGAGCCTTCGTATGTCTGTGTACCTTGGCCCGTTGGCATGTCATGCAGGCTGCCGCCCACTCTTTAACTTGTTTGCGAAGGCCGGGCCACACAAATTTTTCCGCTACCATTTTGACCGACGCACGCACCCCCGGGTGCGCCAAAGAATGAATCAAGTCGAAAACGCGGCAGCGCCACGCTGCCGGTACCACGGGACGCAGCCGTCCCGTGGCGACATCGCAGATTAAGGGGGGCATACCATCTTGCAGCACCCTGCTCTCCAGCCTTAACCCTGTTGGCCCAGACTGGAGCGCGCGCACATCCGCGTCACTACCTTGCTCCGCGGCCATGGCTGTGTAATCTATCCCCACGCGGACGGGGGCAGCCACGGCACGCGAGAGGCAGTCTGCCACTACGTTCAGTTTACCCGACATGTGCTAAATAACGGTAGTAAACTCTGAGATCGCGGCTAACTGCCTCTGTTGCCGGCCCGACCACGGCTCTGAAACTTTGGCCATCGCGAATGTTAGCGGCTTGTGGTCAACGAACACGGTGAAATGGCGCCCTTCTAGCCAGAACTGGAAGTGGCGAATGGCCAAATGGAGAGCCAACAACTCCCCGTCAAATGCGCTGTATTTACGCTCATTATCGCGCAAGGTCCTGCTGAAAAAGGTGAGCGGTTGCCAAGCTCCGGCTACTTGCTGCTCCACGACCGCCCCTATGGCCACGTCGGACGCATCAGTGGTGAGCGCTACGCGGACCGTTGGGTCCGGATGTGCCAACAACGCAGCGTTTGCCAGGGCTGTTTTGACTTCCGAGAACGCTCGCTCCCGCTCCGGGGACCACTCGATCTTATTCGCGGGTTTCTGTTTTTTGAGTGCGACATACAGCGGTTGCATGAGTTGTGCTGCACCGGGGAGGAAGCGGTTATAAAAATTCACCATTCCCAAAAACTCCTGTAACGCCCCGACCGTCTGCGGCCGGGGGAAATCTGCCACCGCACGCACTTTGTCAGGTAGCGGATCCGCTACTTCGGGGGAAACTCGGTGTCCTAAAAAATCGATCTGCGTCACCCCGAACTGACATTTCGCTGGGTTGATTATTAACCCGTGCTCTCCCAACCTCCGGAAAACTGCCGCGAGGTGGTTTTCGTGTTCGTCTTCGGACGGGCTGGCTACCAAAATATCATTCAAGTAGACGAACATGAAAGGGAGATCGCGCAACACCGCGTCCATCATGCGTTGGAACGTCTGTGCAGCCCCTTTAAGCCCAAATGGCATGCGCAAAAACTTGAATAGGCCAAATGGAGTTATCACCGCTGTTTTGGGTATGTCCTCAGCGTGAACTGGAACTTGGTGGTAACCGCGGACCAAGACTATTTTAGAAAAAACGCGCGCTCCTGCCAAATGAACGGAAAAATCCTGGATATGCGGGATTGGGTAACGGTCATGCGCTGTAGCATTGTTCAACCTGTGGAAATCCCCCGCAAGGTCGCCATGAGCTGTCAGCTTTCGGGACCATGTGTAGCGGGGAAGCCCATGGGCTGTTCGAACGCCTGACGATGCCTAACCTCTCCAGGTTGGCGAACTCCTCGCGCGCTATGGCCAGTTTAGCTTCGTCCAAGCGCCGAGCTTTTGCAAAAACAGGTGGTCCAGTTGTGGTAATAAAATGTTCCACCCTGTGCTTAGCAACGGTTGCCGAAAATGTGGGGACCGTGAGTGCTGGGAACTGAGTGAGCAGTGTGTGGAACTTACCGCTTGCAGCTGTGATGTTGGCTTGTGCTGTTGGCCGGGCCGCTCGAGCTGTACAGGGGATAGAGTCAAAAGAAAGTGCATTAACCAGGCGCCTGTTAGCGACATCAACTAACAAACCATGTGAGCACAAAAAATCAGCCCCTAAAATATTGAAATTCAATGCTGCTATGACAAAAGTCCACTCAAAAGTACGGCCATGTAGCGACAGAAGCAGAGTCCTCTCACCAAAGGTCTTAATCCTCGAGCCGTTCGCTGCTGCCATCTCGGGACCGCTGGAACCTGCCAGCCGGTCAGCAGAGGAAGGTGTGATGAAGCTCAACTGGGCGCCTGTGTCCACGAGGAAATGCCTCCCAGAGCGTGCGTCCGTCAAATAGAGCAGCTTGTTCTCCTCCCCGAGGGTCGCAGCTGCTACCAACCCCCGGTCTTGGCGTTTCCCGAGCGCTTGAACTGGCACGGTGGTATACATTTGCGTGCCTTCTCTGCAAAGCCGCGGTGGTAGAAACAAAGGGTGTCTCCTCCGCGTTCCTCGGCCCCCGCCACCGCTGTCGTCGGTGGTTCTGCTACCGCTGACCCCGGCTTCCTGCCATCTCCGGCCGTCGCGCCGAGCTCTGTCACTGCCGCCGTGGCTGTGCACTGCCTGCTGGCGTTGAGAATCCGATGCGCCTCCCGGGCCAGCGCGCAGAAGTCCCACTGGGCCAACAATGGCGAACCGGCCAGGGTCGCCCTCATTGCTGATGGTAGGGTCCTGAGGAAAATGTGGGTAAAGATGAAGTGGTCGTCGTCCGAGCCTTTCAACCTCAGCATCTTCTCCATCAGGTCAATGGGTGTGCCATCTCCCAACTCGGTCAGCGCCAGGAATCTCTCTGCTCTCTCCTCGACCGAGAGGGTGTAGTGCTGGATGAGTGCAGCCTTCAACGCGCCGTATTTGTCGCTGGCTGGCGGCTGCTCCAGAAGGCTCTCCACATGCTGGGCTGTGTGGTTATCAAGCTTTGCAACCACATGGTAGAATTTTGTGTCATCTGCCGATATCCCCCGGAGGGTGAACTGTGCCTCCACCAAGTGGAATCAGGAGCGTGGGTTGTTCTGCCAAAAGTCCGGTAGCTGGACTGTAACGGCATACGTTTGGCTGGGGGCTCCCGATGAGTCTGGCCCCGGGGAAATCACCTCTTGCTGCATGCTACGTCTTGGGTCACCAGTGTGGAGTGTGTAATTGATGAGACAGGTTTTATCTCAAGGCAGTTTATTACACGCTCCAACATGAGCAAAGTAGAAAAGAGAACATCACAGAAAAAACTCGTCCCTTATATACCCAGGACTCTCACAGCTCACAAGTCACATTGCATTATCATCACAAGTAATTTTTTTTTTTTTTTGCCTTTATGCCTTGCCTCTTAAATCCCATAGCATCCCCCTCACAGTCTTTGGCCTCCAAGCCGTCTCTCGGCACACAAAGGATCCCCCCCAAGCAGTCTCTGCATACGAAAGGTTACATTTTCACAGTTTCCTGTACTTTGTTCTTATCTAATATGTGAGGCATTATGCAAAGCATTAAATAAGTCACACGAGTGGCTACAATACGCCCGTATTTGCTAAAATTGCATTTTCCCCGTATTAAAATACGGCAAAACCGTATCACTTGACAGGTATGCACTGTACTTCCACTAAATTTTCTTTTAAATCAGATTTATAGTTTTTCCACACTAATAGACAGACAAATGGTATCCAAGACACATGCTCTTGGTCAGAAGAAACTTGTTCATACTACAACATTTTTAAAACCCCACTATTACACTATGCACCTTTTTCACGTGTTGCCACAGCTCCCAGGTGTTTGGTGAATATCTGTGGCATGATTTTGGCAATATACTTCAGGGTTTCATTATTGCAGTACCATTTTCCACAAAGTTAAAGGAACCATCCTCAGAACAGTCTGTTTCATGGCATTATGTCTCTCCTCTTGTTTGTTGCTGTGAGGTGTTTGGGTGCATGTGTGTGTGTACGTATACACAGAACCTCACTCGTGATATTTTCATATTAATTCAATTTGCTAACGCAAATTAGCAGTATTGCTAAATCTGGTATACTTACATTTTTATTATTGTTTAGTAGTATGTAATGTCCCTTTCAAACAAACTTTCAACAATTTGCTTTAAATGCTAATGAGCCCCAGTTCACCTAACCCTTCTATTATGTCCATAAACCTAGCATTGAGGAGACAGACAAGCGGTTGCACTAGAACACAGCTTTATTACAAACTATGTACACAGTACATGTAATGCACCCAGCGGAATCATCCAGGGAAAAGAGGAAGTGCCCATGGTGGCTGCCCCTGAATATAGGGCAGTGTGGTAAAGCGACAGGAAATCGGTGTCACCACATTGCACTTCACAATAAGTGCTGCCATCACATTCTCTCCCCCTTTATAAAGTCCAAAACCACTCAAACAATTCAAACCCACCCCAATTTAGAACCTGAATCACACTCTAAAATAACAAAAATTAAGGTACTCAAATGGCTTGACACATTCACACAAAACAACCTAAAATAGGGCCGTTGGCTGTACTGCGACACAGCCTGCACAGCCCAGTGGGTTATTCTGCCACTGATATTACTAAAAGTCTTTTTTATTGAACTAAAAAACTACCGTGCTCCTAAACTAAACAACAAACACATGACTGTTAAACAACATTAAGTCTTTTATGTACAGTCACTCAAGCGAATGGTGGGTCAGGCAGGGGAAAAACAGTTCAGCCTGAGGGCTTTTGAGGCGACCCCTCGGTGGCCTCCCCCCTGGAGCTTTGGAGCAGGCTCGTAGCAGCCTCCCCCCTGGAGCTGTCAGACCCCCGTGGTCAGTCTTCATGATGCCGGGGCCTGGGTCCCATACTGCGGCAACCAACTCCTGCAGAGCCTCGCCGTCACCTTGGCACCCTGTAGTCTGTTCGCGTGCCAGACCGAGTCGTCTGCCAGCTGAAAACACACTGTCCTCAACTTCGCCACAATCCTCTGCAGCACCTGCTGTTTCGCTGGCTGAGGCCCGGTCAGTCACCATCCCGGTCTTCTTGCCAGCGTGAACCCGAATCCAGTCCATAACATGAAGCAGTGCCTTACTTGTTTTCATGCGCTATCATTGTGCTCCCAGTGGCTCTGCATGCTCGTTTGGCTCGGGACCGCCGCCGTGCTGCGACGGTTCTGTTGTCACCATGTTCGCTGTGGACCCTTCACCCACTGTCTCCGTCTTCGACTGCGACTCGTCTTGGGTACAAAAGCAGTCCAGTACCTCCTCTCTGTCTGTCATGAACGCCTCTCTGGGGCAGAAACAAACCCAGTTGCTTGACTGGAGTTAAGGCATTTATTAACGGAAAGAAAACATAACAGTCCAAATAACTGTGCAGACAAAAAGCCAAAATGCAAACACAGAAAACCTTACACAGAGTCGATTCTCCAGAGCTGGGGAACTCTGGAGAAGAGGAGGGGGAGACTGAGCTGAGAGATGAAGTTCAGTCAGAACACATTTGTGACTGCCACGATGATAGAGGGAAAGGGCAGCGTATAAATACATGAGAATGTAATGAGCAGCAGGTGTGAGCGCCTAGCTGGCAAGGACTAATTACCTAACTGCTCCCAGCTGCAGGAAGAGCAGCCAGGGCAGTGAGCAGGAAAAATAACAGGTGTCCTAAAACACAATCACTCACAGCCGATGGACAAAAACAGACTGAGTGAAAAGTGAGTGTTCCTGGGAACGAAGGGAAAAGGGGCTCATTCCACCCAAAATAACATAAGACTAACAAGAAAATAATAATAGACAGAAAAATACTCAAAACTATAAAGGGAGTCTGAGTGCTGAAGACAGATGCTCAGACACATGACACTGTCGTCTGAAGTGCTCTGCTGTGCCGTGCGCTGTCTCTGTGCCCGGCTGTCGCTGCTGTGTTTCAGGGCTCTCAGCATGCTCGCGCTCCCTCTCCCATGGCGCCGACTCTGGCCGCGGGGGAAACTGAGCCAAGTCTGTTCGCTGCTCTCCCACCGTGCTATGGTCACTCTCAGTGCTGAATTAATAAATAAAAAGTTTATTTATTGAGCACTTCTCACAGACAAAGTCACAAAGTGCTTAACATGATAAGGAACAAAAAAAATTGTAAAATACAATAACAAAGCAAATAAAAATACAGGCACATAAAACAATAAAATAACAAAGCAAATAACAAAAAGAAAACAAAACATAAAAATACAATCAACACATAGTTAATAAAAAGCCAGACTAAAAAGATGGGTCTTTAGTTGCTTCTTAAAAACATCAATGGAAGGTGCAGATCTAAGTTCAAATGGTTCCAAAGTCTGGCAGCAACAGCAGCAAAGGCTCTATCGTCTTTGGTTCTGAGCCTAGTGCTAGGGACTACCAATAGGTTCTGATTAAGGTGCATTCACACCACGATAGTCTGGGAGTCTCGGTTCGACTCAGTGGGGGATGGTGAGAATTTTCACACCTTGATTTGGTTCGGTTTGCATTCACACAGCACTTCACGCAAGTGGACCAAACTGCTTGGACAACATCATGCAGTTACAACAGATGCTTGTTTGTGCGCTGTAGCCTAAGCCACCACTGACCAGGAAGAAAAAAATCTCAGTGAAGGAGAGAAATCCGGCTCATCAACTGGCCAGGACTGGTGTTATGCCGAGAATTGCTCACTTGCCAAGAACTGCATCCCATGCTCCTAAAATATAACACTACAGCTAGGCTTGTAACCATTTGTGCATTTTTAGAAGTACCCATTATACATTTTTTGAAGTAAAAATTGTTATTACCTCTTGTAAATTATCTTTAAATTATGTTTATTCGACGATGGGATGCAATTCTCGGCAAGCGAGCAATTCCCTTCAGTGGAGATGTTTATGCACCACAAACTAATAAAAATGAAAAGCTACGCTGTCTGGATAAAGCCCCATGCTGCCATCATGTCGCTAAACATTTTAAAAACATCGGCATTCTTGTGTGTAGCCAAAAGCAGATGAGAAACCTGATTCTCAGACCAAATATCTATCAGAGCCTGCATCTCATTCCTCACTACTACAAGTCCAAGAGACATTTTTTAAAACTTTTCTCCTCAGTTTTGGAGAAAACCGAGGAGAAACCTTGGTTTTCTTGAACCTCAGGTTCGAGCACCTGAGGTTCGAGTTGTTCAGAACTCCTTATACAAAGACATATCTTTTATCACTCTATATCTAATACAAAGATATAGAGTGAAAAAAGAAGAAGTCGTCAGTGGCAGTAATGCACCTGTAAGCTGGTTGCCAACCGCCAATCAAATCTAAAAGAAGAAGAAGAAGGCTACAGAGGACTCGCGATGCCGTCATATAGGCAATAGGACGGCCTGCCTATGATGTGGTGTCCTATGATGCCTACCTATGATGTAGTGTCCTATAATGCCTGCCTCGATGTCTTTATGATGTCATATACACCAACCAGACGCTACATACTGTAAATGGAGAGCAATAGAGTGAGGAGAACTGCTGCACGTCAGGAAAGATCCTGTGAAGATGATACAGCTGAGGTTCAAGCAGTACCTCCCAGGCATGACTGTGATGCACGTCACAAAAGATGTCGTGAAGATGAAACACCTGAGGTTCGAGCACGTCACACGGTACGACAGACAAGGGATGCACAGACAGGAAACATGTGGCAGTGCGCCATGCACGTGCTGAATCACTTGAAGCTTGAAATGCCCACAAAGCAAGCTATGCTGCATGCCAGGCAAGGCACAGACAAGCTGAGACCGAGAAGACGCAGCATAGTTAGCTGGCCACCAATGCTGCACGCCAGGCAAGGCACAGAGAAGCTGAGATCGAATAGGACACACGACTTTAAACCACACCCATTCCAAGCAGTAAATCTGGAAATCTCACTCAGTAAGGCAGAAGGCACTCTAAAAATTCAATAAATCTCTGTCAGTCTGTCACCCGATTAAGAATAGGATACACTACTTTAAACCACACCCATTCGAAGCAGTACCTATGAAGAATGGCAATCTACACTACAAATGTGTAAAATGCCAAGCAAAGTGCTGATTTTCTCAGGGTGCTCCAGTTTCTGGGTTTCCATGGGCATGCACAGGGTCGAAAGCCACTTTTTGCTCAGATCTATTTTCATGATCCTGTCCATGAACTGGAATAACAACGCATCTATCCCTCAACCAGTGGTCTGGAGGAGGAGGAGGAGGAGAAGAAGAACCAGATGGAACTGCTGCACATCAGAAAAGTTGCTGTGAAGATGAAACACCTCAGGTTTGAGTAGTACGTCGTGGGCATGACTGAACAACACAGCCCTCTCAGACAGGAGGAGACCCTTCAGCAACAGCCATGCAGAAACACTTGCTTATACTTGGTTTCTACGGGTATGGACGCGTATGCACAGGTATGTACTAGTAACACATAATGTACAATATATACAGGCCTATCCATGCATACAAAATAACCAAACTAGAGGAGGACAGGTAGACTGCTGACCCACCTCTGCACAGCTAGATGGGTTATTCTGCTGTCTGAATCACCATAGTCCATCAAGAAAAGAAAAACGTTTGCCTATAAAACTAAATTAACCCCAGAACAGCTCTATATACATAACCAATTTTCAATTCACAACAAACAGTCAATATGTACATTTACATCCCGTTATACCAGCCCCCACCCCAACACACCCAGCCCATAACTTGGTCACTTCACAAACAATTACATGCAATCAAATGCAACAAAAGAGTGTTGAGATTTTTTTTCCCCACACATAGGGCAATCACATAACGGGCACATGTAAAACATTAACTACGTGACTTTGGGCAATAAAGCAAATTAATATCACAGCCATCACATATTAACTGCCACCCCCCAGTCACCATACAGTCCTGATGGAAGGACCACCCCCTGGATTTCCATCTGGTGGATCCTGCTCAGAGCGCCTCCGCTTCTTTGCCTCTGGGGATGAGCTGCGTCGGCGTCTCCTCTTGTCAATGCGCTGCAGCTCATTGGGGTGTCTCCACGAGTCATCGGATAGCCTGAGATAGCCATCCTCCCAGGCAGCCACCACCCTCAGCAGCCCCTGTCCATCATGTTATTTCCTCTTGGCGTGGGCCCCCCTCAGCTGAGCTTCCCCCTGGGCCGAACCTCGTCAGCGACCTGCAGAGGAGTACGACTTGGCTTCAAATGTCCCTGACGTTTGGTCCGGGCTTCTTCTCTGGGTCAAACCATTCCACCGACCCAGTCCGAAGCCCCGTTCGGCCTCCAGTGTTGCTGGGTGGCATGTCATGCTAATGTGCCAGACGGTCCTCCCCTGCTCGCTTTCATTTTAAAGGCAGTCAAAGCCACTGTAGCACCTTGCTTCACGTTATCTTCAAGCTGAATTCCAGAAGGAGAGGGGGTTATCGTTCTGGCTCCATCCACCATCACGGGCATTCCACCATGCCATCCAGTTCCCACATCCAGGGCAACTTGGACACTGGCAACGGATCCCTCCCGTGATGGCGCTTTACGGCACTGGTCATCTCCCAGAATACTAGGCCAATCAGTGTCCCATACCACATCGTTGTCCACGCATGGAACCGGCCAGTCCCACAAACCACAGCCCAACCATTCTTCTCTGACGCCGCTGGTGATTGTGAAGCCCAGGCTGTAGCACATGTCACATCCAATTATGTTCAACCCAATAGCAGTCACCATGAATTGGATGTTGGACATCATTGCCGACTTGTACAGCGCCATCAACTCCAGCGAACCCACGATGGCCAACTTGTTTCCTCCATAGCCAAAGTATGACATCAACAGTCCTCCCACGCAATAATACGGGAACAGACTCCTCACAGTGGGCCAGTTCAACACGGAAGCCGCTGCTCCCATGTCCACCAACAACGGCACTTCCATGCCGTCCAGCATGACGTTGCAATAAATCCGCCCATCTGTGCTCGGGGAGATGGTATGAACAACTGTAGGAGTGTTGGCGGGGGAATCTGCACTGCGTTTTTGGTTCACTTGCTCAAAATTTCTGCAGGCCCTGGCAAAATGATGCAGGAGACCGCACTTGCCACAGCGTTTGCCTTTCACCAGACACTCTTGCGTTATACGGGTGCCTTGTGGACCCACAGCCATAACACTTTGGTGAACCCGGGGCGGACCTAATTTTTTATAGTGGCAGCATATTCTTCTTCATCCTCACTGTCTTCATCATCCGGGTCCACAGTCAGCGCCTTCACTCGTGGTTTGGTGTGCCCCAACAAAGTTCTCTGACCAAGGTCCTTTGATAGTTTTTCTATAGCCTCAAATTGTTGCACTCTCTCGACTGCCGTGGCTAATGTCAGTTCACCCAAGTATGTCAGGAGACTTGACCGTGCCGCAGAACAAAGAGTGTACTCTGCCAATTGATCATGGACCATTTCTTCTTCTAAGGCTCCAAACTGGCACTCCCCCGCCAGCTGACGCATCTGCGATGTATCACTGCACCGACTCTCCTGTCCGCTGGTGGCACTGCCAAAACTGAATCTTTTGCACGATGACGTTTTCTGGAGAGTGAAAATAGCGCGCCATTAGCCTGACCACGTCTCCCAATGTGCTGAGAATTCGTTGTCCCTCCATGCCAAGATTATGGACCCAAATAGCTCTCACACGCAGCTTTTCCAACTCACCGAGGTTCAGGGCCACCAAATAATTTTGAAAGGCCACATACCACCTTGCCTAAGGAACGGGTGGCTCGCCCAGGACCTCCAAAAACGGTTGAATATTGGAAACCGCTCTCTCCATACCTTTATCCTCATTGCCAAATGTTATGTCCATAACTCGCAATTACAATGAACAGGCCGGAGGTGCAGTAGAACTTACCTTTATTGTAGAGCCACTCTCAAACACAGGTGCTCCATACAGGCAGATGGTCGAGATCGAAAGAGACAGCATCTCTTCCGCCTATGCCTTTTATACCCCAGGATGACGGCGGAACCGGAAAGGCGGGCCGTCACCCCCACTACATCCAGACACCATATTAGTACACTACAGAACCGAGACCCCCATTTTCAGGGGGACCAGAGTTCGCTTGTTTGGTGCTGCACCAGAGTTCCAGGCACATTCAGACGGCACGAAACAAACCGAACTATCCACGGAATACACACTTTGGTCCTTTAGTCTGGACCAAACAGTGGCCGTGTGAATGCGCCCTAAAAAGACCTGAGAGACCTGCTGGGATGGTATAGGTGGAGCAGGTCACTGATATGAGAAGGTGCCTCATCATGAATGGCTTTGTAAGGAAGGACAAGAGCTTTAAAATCAACTCTATAATTTACAGGAAGCCAGTGCAAGGAGGCCAAAACAGGAGTGATATGACAGAACCTACTGGACCTAGTCAGAAGTCTAGCAGCAGAGTTCTGGACTAACTGTAGGTGGTGTAAAGAGGATTTACTGAGGCATGTGAAGAGAGCATTAAAGTAGTCCAAATGTGAAGAAACAAAGGGAGAAGAGAGAAATTCTCTCTTTACACTGTGCTCCCTCTCTGTGTTGTGCTCTTTGGCTGGCTTGTCTTTCTCGATGGACACAGGCTCCGATTAAACCGTGTTAGCTAACGCCGACTGCCCGGGTAGCTTCTGAGTTTGGCACCCATTTAGCCCTGTGGCTAATTTCCCCATTGCTATTACCAGGGCCATTAGCTCCTCCAAGCTAACTAGCTTAGTGTCTTTTGGCACCAATCGCATCCCAACCCACAGCTTCGTGCTACGTGTGTGTTCGGCAAAGTAGCCAGCAAGCAGCCTGACCACATCTGCATATGACTCCATCTCCCCCAACGGGTGCAAAATTCTCTGACCTTCTACACCATCCATCCATCCATCCATCTTCTACCGCTTTTCCGGAGGTCCGGGTCGCGGAGGCAGCAGTTCAAGCAGAGAAGCCCAGACTTCCCTCTCCCCGGCCACCTGCTCCAGCTCTTCAGAGAAGATACCAAGGCGTTCCCAGACCAGCTGGGAGACATAGTCTCTCCACCGAGTCCTGGGTCTGCCCCGGGGTCTCCTCCCAGTGGGACGTGCCTGAAACACCTCAAGTGGGAGGCGTCCAGGAGGCATCCTAATCAGATGCCCAAACCACCTCAACTGACTCCTTTCAATGTGGAGGAGCAGCGGTTCTACTCCGAGCCTCTCCCGGATGACTGAGCTCCTCACCCTATCTCTGAGGGTGAGTCCAGCAATCCTACGGAGAAAGCTCATTTCAGCCGCTTGTATCCGCGATCTCGTTCTTTCGGTCATTACCCAAAGCTCGTGACCATAGGTGAGAGTAGGAACGTAGATTGACTGGTAAATCAACAGCTTTGCCTTAGAACTAAGCTCCCTCTTCACCACAACAGACCGGTACAACGTCCGCATCACTGCAGATGCTGCTCCAATCCGTCTGTCGATCTCTTGCTCCATTTTCCCCTCACTCGTGAACAAGACCCCAAGATACTGAAACTCCTCCACTTGGGGCAGGAGCCTGTCCCCAACCCGGAGAGGACAATCCACCTTTTTCCGGCTGAGGACCATGGACTCGGACTTGGAGGTGCTGATTCTCATCCCAGCCGCTTCACACTCAGCGGCAAACCGTCCCAGCAAGAGCTGTAGGTCATTGCTGGGACGGTTGGTCAAGAGCTGTAGGTCATTGCAAGCAGCTCCCCGTCCACACTGTGTATGGTGCGGATGGGACACTGTTGACTTCAACTGGGGATATCGTCGGGTGGTGGAAGGAATACTTCGAGGATCTCCTCAATCCCACTGATACGCCTTCCACAGAGGAAGCAGGGTTTGGGGACGAGGAGGATGACTCGCCTATCACAGGGGCTGAGGTCGCCAAGGTGGTTAAAAATCTCCTTGGTGGCCGGGCCCCGGGGGTGGACGAGATTCGCCCCGAGTACCTCAAGGCCCTGGATGTTGTTGGGTTGTCATGGTTGACACGCCTTTACAACATTGCGTGGAGGTCGGGGGCAGTGCCTTTGGCATGGCAAACCGGGGTGGTGGTTCCTCTCTTCAAAAAAGGGGACCGGAGGGTGTGCTCCAACTTTAGAGGGATCGCACTCCTCAGCCTCCCTGGGAAGGTCTATGCCAAGGTACTGGAGAGGAGAGTCCGGCCGTTGGTCGAACCTCGGATTCAGGAGGAGCAATGTGGTTTTCGTCCTGGCCGTGGCACATCGGACCAGCTCTTTACCCTCTCGAGAATTCTTGAGGGTTCGTGGGAGTTTGCCCAACCAGTTTACATGTGTTTTGTGGAGTTGGAGAAGGCATTTGACCGCGTCCCTCGTGGATCTTTGTGGGGGGTGCTTCGGGAGTATGGGGTATCGGGCTTGTTGTTACGAGCTATTCGGTCTCTGTACGACCGTTGTGAGAGTTTAGTTCGTATTGCCAACACTCGGTCGGAGTCATTTCCAGTGAGAGTTGGACTCCGCCAGGGCTGCCCTTTGTCACCGATCCTGTTCATAATTTTTATGGACAGGATTTCTAGGCGCAGCCAGGGAATGGAGGGTGTCATGCTTGGTGACCACAGGATCTCATCTCTGTTGTTTGCAGATGATGTTGTCCTGTTGGCTTCATCCAGCAATGACCTACAGCTCTTGCTGGGACGGTTTGCCGCTGAGTGTGAACCTTCTACACCAATTTTGCAAACCAGAAGTGCTTGCTTCCTTATTCCATCGAGTTTACCCAGGCCCAACGCTGCAATGTACTTCTCAAACACAGCCAACCAGCGAGGCCACACGATTGCAGGTTCCCCTGGATACTCCAGAAATGGTCGTAGAGGTGCCTCAAACGCCTCCATGAGATAATCCTCAGTCGCCAAATATTATGTCCACAAACCTGGTATTGAGGAGATGGACGAGGGGCTGCACTAGAACACACTTTAATAGGAATTTTGTACAAAATACATGGAATGCACCCAGCGGAGTCATTCAGGGCAAACAGGAAGTGCTTATGGCGGCTGTCCCTCAATATCACCACACTGCACTTCACAATGTGCCGCCATCACACCTTCCTCTGTTGCCATTTTCAACACCTGCTGTTGATAGTGATGCTATATTTGAGACCAACATTAGCTGGTTAACTTTAGTTTCAAGCGTAACCAAAATACCAACTAAAATTTGGTGAATACTGGAATGTAAAAGCCCAAATAAAGCAAGCAGTAACGGGATGATCCTGTTGAAGGGTGGAACCATGTGGCTCTTCTTAAGATAAGATAAGATAAGATAAGCCTTTATTAGTCCCACAACGGGGAAATTCCAGGATTGCAACAGCACAGGGATAGCAACACTCAGAGCAACAATCAGAAGGCAAGAAAAAAAAAAAAAAACAAAAACAAAAAAAAAAAAAACAAGCAAGCAAGAGCAGCTAATATACATATGTACGTATTACTATAAAATATATATATATACACACACACACAGACACACAGTGCAGAGCATTGTAGCTGGATGGAATAAATATATGAATATATGAACACACAGTGCAGAGCATTGTAGCTAGATGGAATAAATATGTAAATATATAAACACCCACAGTACGGAGCATTGCAGCTAGGTGGAATAAATATGCAAGTATATAAACACACACAGTGCGGAGCAATGTAGCTAGATGGAATAATATGTAGATATATAAATATATAAACACACCCAGTGCTGAGCATTGTAGCTAGATGGAATAAATATGTAAATATATAAACACACACAGTGCAGAGCATTGTTGCTAGATGGAATGAAACAGCATAACCGTCTACTTAGTTATCCTACATGGTATGATTATGTGCCCATACATATTCTCACCCTCCATAGCGACCGGTAAGTTCCTAGTTGTATGCCGGAGGGGACCATTGTGTAAGTCTATTGCATCTTTTGCATTCAAAAAACTATTAGTTTGTTACGTCTTTTTGCTATCTCTGCGAGCAGCCCTGCTTAGGTTGTACAGTCTGACAGCCGTTGGTAGGAAGGACCTACGAAACCTCTCGGTTGTGCACCTGGGATGATGTAGTCTGCTGCTAAATGAGCTCCTCAGTGCATTCAGTATGTCCTGCATAGGGTGGAACTCGGACTCCAGCAGAGATGACAGTTTAGCCACCGTCCTTCTCTCTCCTATCTCCTCCATCGGATCAAGGCGCTGCCCCAGGACAGAGCTAGCTTTCTTAATCAGTTTGTTCAGTCTCTTCCTATCGGCTGCAGTAATGCCACTGCCCCAGCAGACCACTCCAAAAGTGATGGCTGATGCCACCACCGTGTCATAGAATGACTTCAGCAGCGCCCCTTGTACACCAAAAGACCTGAGTCTCCTCAGCAGGAACAGCCTGCGCTGTCCCTTCTTGTAGAGTGCATCAGTATTGTGTGACCAGTCTAGTTTATTGTTCAGATGAACACCCAGGTACTTATAGGATGTCACCATCTCGATGTCTGTTCCCTGTATATTTACTGGTACTGTGAGGGGCTGCCCATGCCTGCGGCAGTCCACCACCAGCTCCTTAGTTTTCCTCGCGTTGATCTGGAGGCAGTTCCGATGGCACCAGTCCACGAAGTCCTGGATAAGCCCTCTGTACTCAGCTTCATCTCCATTGGAGATGAGGCCAACGATCGCAGAGTCATCAGAGAACTTCTGTAGATGGCAGTGTGTTGTGTTGTGTGAGAAGTCCGCAGTATAAAGAGTGAACAGGAAGGGAGCCAGCACCGTTCCCTGGGGGGCCCCCGTGCTACTGATGATCGTGTCGGACACACAGTCCCGGGTTCTCACAAACTGAGGCCGGTTCGTGAGGTAGTCCAGGATCCATGATGACAGGTGCTGGTCCACCCCTGCGCGCAGCAGCTTGTCCTTCAGGATCATCGGTTGGATGGTGTTGAAAGCACTGGAGAAGTCAAAGAACATGATCCTCACCATATTCCCGGGCTTCTCCAGGTGGGACAGAGAACGGTGAAGGAGGAAGATCACCGCATCCTCCACCCCAATGCCATGCTGGTAGGCGAACTGGAGTGGATCCATCGCTGGTTCCACCAGGGGGCGGAGGTGAGCAAGGAGCAGTCTCTCCAGGGTCTTCATCAAGTGGGACGTCAAGGCCACCGGTCTGTAGCTGTTCAGGTCTTTGGGGTGGGAAGTTTTTGGTACAGGTACCACACAAGATGTTTTCCACAGCTGTGGTACCCTCCCCAGTTTCAGGCTCATGTTGAAGATATACGTCACAATCCCACACAGCTGGTCTGCACAGGACTTGAGGAGCTTTGCGCTGATGCCGTCCGGTCCCGGCGCCTTCCTCGCCTTGATCTTCCTCAGCTCCGTCCTCACCTGGGTCCTGGTCAGGGTCAGGATGGGGGGCTGTGTGTTGGGAGTGGGGGGGTGTTGGTGGAGTGGGGAGTGGGCAGCAGGACTTGATTTCTTTAGAGGCAGCAGTGGTTGTTGTGCAGTCAGGGGGGAGGGCGGTTGGTCAAATCTATTGAAAAACAGATTCAGGTTGTTCGCCCACTCCCTGCCCCCTGTGGCCTGGGGGGAGGTATTCTGGAGCCCCGAGATGGTTTTGAGGTTTCTCCAGACCCCGCTGATGTCGCTCTGTTGCAGCTTGTCCTCCATCTTCTTCCTGAAGCTGTCCTTGCCTTCTCTGATCTTTCTCCTCAGCTCCCTCTGTACGGACTTCAGCATCTCCCTGTTCCCAGACCTGAAGATCCTCTTCTTCTCTCTCAGAAGTGTTTTTATCTCAGGGTTGATCCAGGGTTTGTTGTTTGAGTGACGCCGTATGGTCTTGGTGGGAACGGATTTGTCCACACAGAAGCTGAGGTAGCCCGTGAAGGTGTGAATGAGGCCATCGATGTCCTCACCATGTGGATCGCAGAGCTGCTTCCAGGCGGTGGCTTCAAAACAGCCCTTTAGGGTGTCCATTGTCTCCTCAGACCATAACTCCACAGTGTGCATGGCCGGAGGTTGTCTGTGCACTAGGGGTTTGTACACCGGCCGGAGATGAACCAAGTTGTGATCCGATCTCCCGAGTGGGGGGAGTTGTGATGAGGTGTACGCCTCCTTAGTGTTTGCGTAGAATAAATCCAGTGTTTTATTGTCTCTAGTGTGGCATGTGACATACTGGGTGAACGTGGGTAGAATGGGAGACAGTGAAACATGGTTGAAATCGCCTGAGATGAGGAGAAGAGCATCTGGGTGTTCTGTCTGCAGCCTGCTGGTTACTGAAACTTCTTCCACAGAACCAACTATGGATTAATGACAGAGGTGAGAACTTGGATGTATGATTTAGATGTAGAATTTAGTAGCCTTTTGGTAGCAGTGCATCTAGAATTGCAAGTATTTCTCACCTCAAATGTTTCATGGAAGAAAGTTAACTGTCCATCTTTGACACAGGCAAAGGTCTTCAATAGATGGCCCACCATTGAGACATTGACCAACGAGGTACTGCTAGTTTATTTAGCCAAGCAGGCACACACATATGTCAGTCATTTGTTGTGACTCCAGTGGTTACACCCCCTTCCCACTTCTACTGCATGGCGACAAGTTGCAGAGGCACCACATGCCCTAACATTAAAGACACCTCAGTGACCATGTACTGCAGTTGTCAGCTACAACAAACTTGTGCGTAACTTCCAAACAACCATTTGTTGGTTGGTGTAAAACAGGAGCAGGTTAGTGAGCTAGTGTAAAATAAATTTCCCACCATAAATATTGTTATTGCTGCATTGTTTTCAATATTATCAGACCAAGTATACTGTTGAAGCGCTATGTTGGTCCATTCAAAAACTGTCAAACACCCACCTTTCACCAGATGAGTCATCCACACAGGAGAAGCCCCACATTTGCATGGCGTTAGGGAAAGTATAGGATGTGACTGGGGAGCCATCTATCATTTCACCCACCAAGCATGTGATATTCAAAAGCATTCCCCGTTCATGAAAAACACCACAGTGAACAAAGACAATCTGTTCTGGCTCCTGAAGAGCCATCCAGAGAGTATTGTTGCGTTTGGGTACATTTTTGCAGCACTGAGATTTATTTTGTAAGCGTACTGTATTACTACATTTTATTTTGAAAGCAAACCCGAAGTCCAGTGTTAGTCCCTTCCTGTCCAGTGCTATGAGAAGAGGTCTCACAAAGTGTCTACAGCTCTGTGTCCTGAGCTAAGCACAGCCTGTATGTTGGTATAAACTTAGTATTTTGCATGTTAACCCTTAGGTATAAGTGCTACGTTTATTTTGTTAGAAGTTGTGTGAGAAAACATCACTAAATTTGTTTACCTTGAGATTAGCATTTTAGCTAGCGTTTGCACACTAGCCCGCTAGCATTATCATGTTAGCTCTTTGAAAGGTATGTACACTACCGTTCAAAAGTTTGGGGTCACTTAGAAATTTCCTTATTTTTGAAAGAAAAGCACTTTTTTTCAATGAAGATAACTTTAAACTAATCAGAAATACACTCTATACATTGCTAATGTGGTAAATGACTATTCTAGCTGCAAATGTCTGGTTTTTGGTGCAATATCTACATAGGTGTATAGAGGCCCATTTCCAGCAACTATCACTCCAGTGTTCTAACGGTACAATGTGTTTGCTCATTGTGTCAGAAGGCTAATGGATGATTAGAAAACGCTTGTGCAATCATGTTAGGTCTGCAATGCTGTAATTGCTGCAAATGGAGGATTCTTTGTCGAAAGCAAAGTTTGAAGGAAAAAATTATTATTTCAAATACAAATCATTATTTCTAACCTTGTCAATGTCTTGACTATATTTTCTATTCATTTTACAACTCATGGTGGTAAATAAGTGTGACTTTTCATGGAAAACACAAAATAATTGTCTGGGTGACCCCAAACTTTTGAACGGTAGTGTAAATCTGTATGAAAAACCAATGTTGTATGATTTGTCTATTACAGTTTTACTCTTTCCACACATGATTCATCAGTAAAATTCATCTAAAGCACTACTGGTGTTGTCATTTGGAGGAGTTCTCTATCTGCCTAGCTGCACACTGGGGAAGAAGTGAGGGCAGAACAGTAAAAAAACGGTAGTGAAATGGCTATGCCAGGAGAAACAGCACACACTCTTCAGACTTCAGGGCCAGATGCAACAATGCAGCCAGGAGAAGAGGATAACCTGGAGGTCCGGCCCATCTGCTCCAGCTCATCCCGCTCATCAGCCAGATCCAGCATCTCCCTCGCCAAGGCATCAGTAGAAGCACGTGCAAAGGCCCAAGCTGCATGTACTAGAGCAGAGTTTGCACGTAAGTAAATTGAAATAAAAATGAAACAAGCAGAAATAAGTGCCACATAAAAAAGAGAAGGAAGCAGAGGCCACTCTGGCTGAAGCAAATGTGTCTGAAGCTGTTTTAGCTGAGGAGGTAATAAACATTGAAACGCTGTCAACACACTCACAAGAAAAACAACATGAGGGCTCAAAACAAAGTCAAGACACAAGTAAAATTTACCCCTTACATGCTAAGCCAACTTCCCGCCCCAACATATTCAGACAACTATGGCCTGCATGGCTATCTCAAATACTCACCAGATCATCGCACTGAAGATCTACCAGACACTAAACATTTCTTGCATATCTAGGAAGGTGCCATGAGCCCAATCCCAGGTCCAACTGCCCCACTTCAATATGTTCCAAAAACTTAACACCAGAACATCAAAGACGACTTTGGTAGCCCCCTGTGACAAGCTGCCATTCACCCAGGGCTACATCACTACAAGCATGTGAGTGCTACACCACAGCCAACAAGATCCTTTTCTCCTTACAGTCCACCCTTCCAGCCAAAACAATACAGCAGTGAGGACAGTGACTTTGCTCGTCTCGCTAAATATCTGGCCAAAAGAGATTTAGTCACAGAGGGTCTAACAAAGTTTACAGACAGGGCTGAGGACTATTGGGCATGGAGAGCTTCCTTTAATAACACGATAACGGGGTTAGGCTTAAAACCAAGTGAAGAGTTAGATCTGCTCACTCGAAGGCTCGGCAGGGAGTCCTCCAAACATGCCAAACGTATATACTCTGTCCATCTCAACAATCCAGCAGAGGGTCTGCGCCAAGTCTGTTATGGCACACCAGAGGCACTAGAAAAGTCACTCGTAGATTAGAGCGCTTTCCCAGAGTTTCAAATAAAAAGCTCCAAAAACTCAGAGAACTTGGTGACCTGCTGTCCGAGATAGAGGCAGCAAAATCTGACGGCTACCTGGCCTAGTGTATTTAGACACCTCACGTGGCATTGTCCCAGTTGTCAATAAGTTGCCATTCAATCTTCAAGACAAGTGGATGTCATAGGGAACAAAATACAAGCAAAGAAACAAAGTGAGTTTCCCTCCCTTTTCATTTTTCTGTCATTTCATACCAGAGGAAGCGAGAATGAGAAAGGATCCCAGTTTTAAGTCTGCCACATCAGCCTCAACGTCCACCCCAGCAACTCATGACAACCACTACGCAAGATCTGCTAAGTCTAGAGCTCCTGTCACGGTCCACAAAACTGAGGTAAACAAAATGCAGAAAACAAGCTCAAACAATGCGAATGAGTTCATTAACAAAGAGTGTCCCATTCATAAGAAACCACACTCACTAAAGAAGTGTCAGGGGCTTAGAGAAAAGACACCAGAAAAGTGCAAAGCATATCTCAAAGAACACATTTGCTTTAGATGCTGTGATTCTTCCACTCACTAAGCAAAAGACTGCAAGGCAGAAATCATATGCTCAGAGTGCAACAGCAACAGACACGTTGCTGCACTGCATGCAGGTCTGCAGAGTAGTATAGGCAGCCTAGAGACCACCCCAGCATGCACTCAAATATGTGGGGACTATAGTGGGGGGAGGGGGGGTGCTCTTGCTCAAAAATATGTCAGGCTTATGTCTATCCACAGGGGCAACCAGAAAAACAGGTCAAGGTTTATGCTATCATAGATGACCAGAGCAATAGGTCATTAGCCAAGTCAGCCCTTTTCGACACCTTTGACATTCCAATGGGCAACATCACACCATACACTCTTAAGACATGTTCCGGGGTCTCCATAACAAATGGCCGCATAGCTGAGAATCTAGTCATACACTCTGTTGGTGGTCAGTTCAGCTCTCTTCTGCCTTCCTTGCTTGAGTGCAACTTTCTGCCAGACAATAAGTCAGAAATCCCAACACGTGAGGTTGCTTTAGCACATCCCCACCTCAAACATCTGGCAGGTGAATTCCAACCCCTTGACCCAAATGCCGAGATCATGTTTCTGCTAGGCTGAGATATAATACAAGTGCATAAAGTGCATGAATGTGTTAATGGGTCAGTTAATGCTCTGTTTGCTCAGAGATTTGCACTTGGGTGGGTCATCGTATGGGGACGTATGCCTAGGGGGAGCTCATAAGCCAGCCGTCATGGGGTTGTACAGAACTAGTGTTCTAGAAAACAAGCATCCGAGTTTTCTCCCACCTTACCAGAACAGTTTGCAAATTAAAAGAGCAGCTCCAGTCACAAATGGAGCCATGGGACACTTGTAGTTCATGTCAAATGGGGGAACACATATTTCAACAAAGTGAGAAAGATGAAAAGCTTGCTCCTTCTCTTAGCGACCAAGCCTTTCTGCAGATTATGGAAAGAGACTTTTATCAAGACGACACAAACAGTTGGATAGTGCCACTTCCTTTCCGCATGGCGAGGCCTCGCCTCCCAAACAATCACAGCCTGCCTCTCAGCCGCTTAGAGTCACTGTGTCACACACTAAAGAAATGTCCTGAAATGGAGAAACACTTCATGGACTTCATGCAGGGGTTATTTGACAAGGATCATGCAGAACCAGCTCCAGCTCTCGGGGAAGAAGATGAATGCTAGTATTTGCCCTTCTTTGGGGTTTATCACCCTCAGAAACCGGGGAACATTAGGGTGGTGTTTGACTCGAGTACTAAGTTTCAGGGGGTATCGTTAAACGACGTGCTACTCACAGGTCCAAACATGAACAACAGTCTTGTTGGGGTGCTCGTCCACTTCAGAGAAGAGGCTGTGGCCACTACAGCGAACATACAACAAATGTTCCATTGTTTCCACGTGCAAGAGGACCACAGGAACTTCCTCTGGTTCCTCTGGTACCGCAACAATGACCCAAAAGAGCCGATCATTGAGTACAAGATGAAGGTGCACGTGTTTGTAAATAGCCCGTCCCTGGCTGTTGAGAAATGCAGCACATCAACCAGACACGCAACACTCTCCCGAAACCAAGCAGTTCGTACAAAGACATTTCTACGTCGACAATAGTTTAAAATCTGTCCCCACAGAGTCTGATGCAGTCAAGCTCCTCAAAGACACCCAAGAACTGCTCGCTACTTCCAACCTGAGGCTTCATAAAATAGCCTCAAACAGCCCAAAGGTCATGACAGCATTCCCCACAGAAGATCTGACAAGTGGGCTCAAAGACCTAGACCTTAACACTGAGTTCCCACCAATGCAGAGAAGTTTAGGAGTATGTTGGGACACTAAAAGAGACACTTTCACGTTTAGGGTCTTCCAAAGTGAAAAACCCTACACTAAAAGAGGGGTTCTGTCCACAATCAAGTCTTTTTGACCCACTGGGGTTTGCAGTGCCAGCAAGCATCCAGGGGAGGGCGCTGCTACGGGAACTGACCAAAGAGACTTGCGGGTGGGACGAGACATTTCCACAAGCCATGTTTAAAGAGCGGCTGGAATGGAAAAATGCTCTCAAACAACTCGAACAGATTTACATCCCAAGACCGTACTGCTCCTTTTCCTTTGTGAATGCAGACAAAGAAATCTGCATCTTCTGTGACGCACTGACCCAAGCAATCGCGGCTGTGGCTTACTTAAGAGCAACCAATAAAGATGGTGAGACAGAGCTACTGTTCATATTTGGAAAAGCCAAACTTGCTCCTAAACTCGAACTTACCATCCCCAGACTCGAGCTGTGTGCAGCAGTGTTAGCGGTGGAAGCTGCAGAGCTAATAAGAGATGAAATGGACATTCAGATGAGTTCCATGTGTTTCTTCTCAGACAGCAGAGTCATTCTTAGCTATATTTACAATGAGTCAAGGAGGTTTCACGTTTTTGTGAACCGAGTGCAACGCATCTGACGAGTGACTGAGCCAACTCAATGGAGCTATGTGGCCTCAGAGCGCAACCCGGCTGATCATGGGTCCAGAGCCCTTCCAGCTGGCAAACTGGCATCCAGCACATGGTTAACGGGGCCAGATTTCCTCTTAAAGTCCACAGAGAGCAGCTCACATGACACGTTCCAACTGCAAGACCGTGACACAGACCTGGAGGTCCATCCCTTGCTTACGTCGGCCTCCCAGACAGCAAACCCCTGTTTAAAGGCTGAAAACTTACAGTCCTCCTCCAGAAGGCAGTCCCTTACCAAAGCCTTCGGCTGGTTGATACACATTGCTTGCATGTTCAAACTAAAGCAACCAGATGGATAGTGTAAGGGATGGCACATGTGTCATGAGCTCACCACTTCAGATTTTCAATGAGCAACAGACACAATTATCAAAATGGTCCAACAGCTTCTCTGAGGAGATCTAACTGATAGAGGCAGGAAAGGAATCAGAATCAGCTTTATTGCCAAGTATATTTACAAGTAAACATACGAGGAATTTGACTTGACATTGGGTGCGCACGTTAGGCGCATCGAATGACGCGGCAGCCATGCAAGGCACCTGTCAAGGACATTCCAAGGTCAAGCCCTCTTACAAAGCTATCCCCATACCTTGACAAACCAGGTCTCCTCAGGGTCGGACGATGCCTCCTTCACTCTTAACTTCGACACTGCAGAGAAACACCCTCAATTCATGCCCGGCAAACACCACGTCACCAGTCTGTTAATTCACTACTACCACAAAAAGATCAGACACCAAGGCTGTCACCTTACGGAGAGCGCGGTACGATCTGCGGGTTACTGGGTCTTAGGGGGCAAACGCCAGATCAGCAGTCTCATTTACTCATACGTAGTTTGTCGCAAACCCAGGGGGTCAACTCAGTCTCAGAAAATGGCCGACCTCCCCACAGAACACCTCAGTACTGAGTCGCCATTCTCTGATGTAGGCATTGACATGTTTGGGCCATGGTCTGTTACCTCTCATTGTACCCGGGGTGGGCTTGCTAGCCCACGGTGAGCAGTGATTTTCACTTGCATGAGTACAAGGGCAGTTCACCTAGAGGTCATAGAGGGTATGGACACATCTAGCTTCATCCGCAGGTTCTTTTCAGTCAGGGGACCAGCAAAACAATTGAGATCAGACTGTGGGACTAATTTCACAGGGGCCTGTAAAGAGCTAGGTTTTGAGACCACCGACCTAAACGTCAGGACCTTCCTAAACAATAGTGGTTGCATGTGGGTCTTAAATCCTCCACAGTCTTCACACATGGGGGCGCAGTTGGGAACGGATGACTGGGGTGGCACATAAGATCTTAAGACTCCCAGCTTGCAGAAATTGGATCGCGACATCTCACACATGATGTCTTGACCACCTTCTTAGCAGAGGTGGCCGTAATTATGAATGCAAGGCTGCTGATTCCAGTCTCAAGTGACCCAGACTCCCCATTCATCCTCACTCTGGCTACACTCTTCACACAGAAGATTGGAGTTCTCCCTGCACTGCAAGGCGACTTCGAGGAGAAGGACCTCTACAAGCAGCAGTGAAAAAGAGTCCAGAGTCTGGCCAATTCCTTCTGGCATCGCTGGCGGAAGGAATATCTCTCGACTTTGCAATGTCGTCGCAAGTGGTATTCCGCAAGACCCAACCTACAACAGGAGGATGTTGTCCTTCTGAAAGATCCTCTGGCAAAGCCTATGGGCATCATTGAAAAGGTTTACTCTAGTAATGACAGACTTGTTAGGAAAGAAGAAGTTCAAGTGATTAAAGATGGTACTTCTAGACTTTATCTGAGACACATGTTGTTCTTGTATTATCTGACACTATGTAAGTTTAAGTGTGGCATCTTCTGATGCCAGGTGGGGAGTGTTCTGGCTCCTTAAGAGGCATCCAGTGAGTATTGTTGTGTTTGGGTACATTTTTGCAGCACTTAGATTTATTTTGTAAGCGTACTGTATTACTATGTTTTATTCTGAAAGCAAACAGGAAGTCCAGCGTTAGTCCCTTCCTGTCCAGCGCTATGAGAAACGAGGTCTCACAAAGTGTCTACAGCTCTGTGTCCTGAGCAAAGCACAGCCTGTATGTTGGTATTAAACTTAATATTTTGCATGCCCCATATTTTGCCCTTAGATATAAGTGCTACGTTTATTTTGTTAGAAGTTGTGTGAGAAAACCTCACTAAATTTGTTTACCTTGAGATTAACATTTTATCTAACGTTCGAGCGCAAGCCCGCTAGCCCGCTAGCATTATCATGTTAGTTCTTTGAAAGGTATGTAAATCAATATGAAAAACCAATATTGTATGATTTGTCTGTTTCAGTTTTACTCCTTCCACACATGATTCATCAGTAAAATTCATCTAAAGCACTATTGGTGTCATCATTAGGAGGAATTATCTATCTCCCGAGCTGCACACTGGGGAAATAGTGAGGGGAGAACACAATCCAAGCTCATGAGTTTCTTCATTTACTTTATTTTTTTAGTATGATAAGAACAATGTAGAGAACATGATTGGAAAATGTCTAAAAATTTAAAGGGAAAAAAGCAATTAATTACATCTTTTTTTTGGACATATACAGTAACTAAACAATCAGCTTTTCTTACTCATTCTTAAACATCTTGTGAAAAGAGCTTTTGTAATAAAATAGAGAACAAAAGTCAAAATTCATGGAAAGTTAAACTCAGTTGCTACTTTTACAGTACATAAATTTTGATTATTAAAAAAATGTATAGCTAAATTCAATACTCACATAAAATTCCAAACTCTTTGAAAGGGAAAAAGTCAGGATGCATCCATTGATATATTGGCCTAACATCAGTATCGGCAGACATTTACCTTGGTGACTGATTTTGGCTTTCACAAATATGATACTGGCAGTGGCGTCATTTTCTGCCCTGAATCAGACAACAGAAGACTTCAGCTGCACAAGGTAGAAGGTGGAAAGGACCATTTCTTTGGTCTTTGGGATGACCTGGCTGGAGATTGAACCCACAACCTCCCAGCTGCAGGGCGGATTCTCGACTGCTACAATTTTAGTAGACTACAGCTGCAAATTTATAAAACATAAGAGACTGGACCATTTTAAAGGACTGCAGTTCAGTTTTCTTTACAATACAAATTTCTTGGCCGATACCAAAACAATCAAAAATAATACATTGGCAAATCTATTATTTTTGACAACAGCTGATACAGGAACAGTATCCTCCAAGACTATTAAAACAAGTTAGTTTACACTTCTGTTGAACATGTTACAAAAAAAAAAATACCATGTATTTTCATATAACTGTAAGTTGAGGTAGTTGTCTAACTTCTCTCAGGGAATGTGTCTATATGCCAGTTAATCATCATTGTAAGACAAAAGAGATGTAACTAGGTGGGAAAAATGTGTAATATCAATATCGTGTCACCAATCAGTAAAACTTTTCAAAATAAGGCATATTGGTTATTGTGAATAAAATAATTAAATACTATATCATGCATCCCTAGGCTAAACCTCTGGTTTTCAAGTTTTGACAATGTGAGCACGAACTGTTATGTGTTAAAATTCTTATTACTTTTGCACTTGACAATATTTGTTTACATGTGTGTGCAATGACAATAGACATCTTCATACTGATGGAGATGTTTCGCAACGGTTACTGGCTACATTTAGAAGGGACTATTTTTTTCCTCAGCTGCAGAAAATAACTGGCTAAGCAAACAAATCATAATATTTTGTCCAGCATTGCTGTCATTTAAGAAATACTGCTTGCGGAACTGCTGCATAAAAGCAATATTACACTTGAGGTCGTGACGGTACCAAGAATGTAGTTACTGCGGGTGTCATACTTATCACACCCGCAGTTACTGTATTCACTGATACTGCACTCCCTCTCGTGTAATATTGTTTCTTTATCTTCTCATCAGTATGAGTTTTCATGTGAACATTCAAAACACTCTGCTGTCTGAAACATTTTCCACATGTTTTACAGGAAAAAGGCTTCTCACCTGTGTGAGTTCTCATGTGATATTTCAAACCATTTTGCTGGATGAAACATTTTCCACATGTTTCACAAGAAAAGGGTTTCTCACCGGTATGTGTTCTCATGTGATTTTTCAAACTATTACGCAGACTGAAACATTTTCCACATATTTCACAAGAAAGGGGTTTTTCACCTGTGTGAGTTCTCATGTGAATTTTCAAATTACAACCCCGACTGAAACATTTTCCACATATTTTACAAGAAAAAGGCCTCTCACCTGTGTGAGTTCTCATGTGATATTTCAAATCATTTTGCTGGATGAAACATTTTCCACATGTTTCACAAGAAAAGGGTTTCTCACCAGTATGCGTTCTCATGTGATTTTTCAAACAACTACCCGCACTGAAACATTTTCCACATGTTTTACAAGAAAAAGGCTTCTCACCTGTGTGAGTTCTCATATGATATTTCAAACCATTTTGCTGGGTGAAACATTTTCCACATATTTCACAAGAAAGGGGCTTCTCACCTGTGTGAGTTCTCATGTGAATTTTCAAACTACAACCCCGACTGAAACATTTTCCACATATTTTACAAGAAAAAGGCCTCTCACCTGTGTGAGTTCTCATATGTCTTACATGTTGTGATGCAAATCTACTTTTTTTCCCACAGGTGTTGCAGTGAACAGATTCCTTACCTATATGACTTTTTTCATGGTCCAATAAATATCTTCTTTCACTAAATCTCCTCCCACAAGTGTTGCGGGCAAATGGTTTTACCACTCTGTTTGTAGAAGATTTTGAGTCGACATGATTGTTTCCTCTTTCATTAGTGTTCTTAGATAAAGGAACACTGTAAGAGAAGAATGGATCACTGGTTGTTTCTGGCTCACTGTGGTCATGTCCCTTACATGTAGCCATCATCACAGAGGGATCAGTCTCCTGATTCAGGTGAACCGCCTGCCTTTGCCCACTGGTACCATGTTCATCATCTTCCTCTTTAATCTGTGGTAGAGGTGGTTTTTTCTGGTCCAGCCTGGTGTTCCTCTCCTGGTGACAGAGCTGCAGGTCAGAAGAAATCTTCTCCTCGCAGACATGCTGAAGAGAGATATCTGGATAGGAAATTGAAAAAAATTAAAGGATCTGATAATAAACAGATACTAAACCTTGAGAAATAAATTATATACAAGTACAGTGGTGTGAAAAATTGTTTGCCCCCTTCCTGATTTCTCATTTTTTTATGTTCTTCACACTTAAATGTTTCAGATCATCAAACAAATTTAATTATTAGACAAAGATAAAAGTAAACACAAAATGAAATTTTTAAATGAAGGTGTTTATTATTAAAGGGAAAAAAAATCCAAACCTGCATGGTTCTGTGTGAAAAAGTGACTGCCCCCTAAACCTCATAACTGGTTGAGCCACCCTCAGCAGCAACAACTGCAATCAAGTGTTTGAGATAACTGGCAATGAGTCTTTTACAGCGCTGTGGAGAAATTTGGGCCCGCTCATCTTTGCAGAATTGTTGTAATTCAGCCACATTGGAGGGTTTTCGAGCATGAACCGCCTTTTTAAGATCATGCCACAGCATCTCAATCGGATTCAGGTCAGGACTTTTTTGACTAGGCCACTCCAAAGTCTTCATTTCGTTTTTCTTAAGCCATTCAGTGGTGGACTTGCTGGTGTGTTTGGATCATTATCCTGCTGCAAAACCCAAGTGTGCTTCAGCTTGAGGTCACGAACAGATGGCCGGACATTCTCCTTCAGGATTTTTTGGTAGACAACAGAATTCATGGTTTCATTTACCACAGCAAGTCTTCCAGGTCCTGAAGGAGCAAAACAGCCCCAGACCATCACACTACCACCACCATATTTTACTGTTCATATGATGTTCCTTCACTGAAATGCTGTGTTATTTTTATGCCAGATGTAAATGGACACACACCTTCCAAAAAGTTCAACTTTTGTCTCGTCAGTCCACAGAATATTTTCCCAAAAGTCTTGGGGATCATCAAGATGTTTTAAGAAAGAACAGTTTCTTTCCTCAAGCCATCACTCCGATGAACTCCTAACATTCACCTAGTCCTACCTGTTGCTGTACTCATGACTTTTCATCCATTATTACATTGCACATAACTCTCACACTGCTTTTTACTTCATTCACATTGTATCACTGAATCTGAGTTCACATTGAAATACTGTGTGACTGTATATTTTCATACATTTCTGCAAGTGTGGTTAGTCTGAGTAAATAATTGCATATATTCCTGTATATATATATTTGCATCCTTTTATAGAAACGTGGACAGACTGTAATTTACTGTACATACTCTGTTGTCATTGAATTCTTATTTAAATCCTCCACCTGAACAACGAGAGCAAGTTTTTAGCCAAAGTCAAATTCCTTGTATGTGTTGTGCATACTTGGCCAATAAAGCTGATTCTGATTCTGATTCTAGCAAAAGTGAGATGAGCCTTTATGCACTTTATACTCAGCAGTCACTTTTGTCTGGGAACTCTGCCATGCAGGCCATTTTTGCCCAGTCTCTTTCTCATGTTGGAGTCATGAACACTGACCTTAACTAAGGCAAGTGAGGCCTGCAGTTCTTTGGATGTTGCTGTGGGGTCTTGTCACCTCTTGGATGAGTCCTCGCTGCGCTCTTGGGGTAATTTTGGTTGGCTGGCTACTCCTGGAAAAGTTCACCACTGTTCCATGTTTTTGCCATTTGTGGATAATGACTCTCTGTGGTTTGCTGGAGTCCCAAAGCTTTAGAAAGGGCTTTATAACCTTTTACAGACTGATAGATCTTAATTACTTTGTTTCTCATTTGTTCCTGAATTTCTTTGGATTGCAGCATGATGTCTAGCTTTTGAGGATCTTTTGGTCTACTTCACTTTGTCAGGCAGGTCCTATTTAAGTGATTTCTTGATTGAGAACAGGTTTGGCAGTAATCAGGCCTGAGTGTGGCGAGAGAAATTGAACTCAACCTTTCAAAGATGTGATAAACCACAGTTAATGTATGTTTTAATGGGGGGGGGGGTGTCACTTTTTCACACAGGGCCATGTAGGTTTGGATCTTTTTTAACCCTTAATAATAAACACCTTCATTAAAACACTGCATTTTGTGTTTTCTTGTGTTATCTTCGTCTAATATTTAAATTTGTTTGATGATCTGACAGGCTCCTGCCCCAAGTGGAGGAGTTTAAGTATCTTGGGGTCTTGTTCACGAGTGAGGGGAAAATGGAGCGAGAGATCGACAGACGGATTGGAGCAGCATCTGCAGTGATGCGGACGTTGTACCGGTCTGTTGTGGTGAAGAGGGAGCTTAGTTCTAAGGCAAAGCTCTCGATTTACCAGTCAATCTACGTTCCTACTCTCACCTATGGTCACGAGCTTTGGGTAATGACCGAAAGAACGAGATCGCGGATACAAGCGGCTGAAATGAGCTTTCTCCGTAGGATTGCTGGACTCACCCTCAGAGATAGGGTGAGGAGCTCAGTCATCCGGGAGAGGCTCAGAGTAGAACCGCTGCTCCTCCACATTGAAAGGAGTCAGTTGAGGTGGTATGGGCATCTGATTAGGATGCCTCCTGGACGCCTCCCACTTGAGGTGTTTCAGGCACGTCCCACTGGGAGGAGACCCCGGGGCAGACCCAGGACTCGGTGGAGAGACTATGTCTCCCAGCTAGTCTGGGAACGCCTTGGTATCCCCTCTGAAGAGCTGGAGCAGGTGGCTGGGGAGAGGGAAGTCTGGGCTTCTCTGCTTGAACTGCTGCCTCCGCGACCCGGACCTCCGGAAAAGCGGTAGAAGATGGATGGATGGATGGATGGATGGATGGATGGATCTGAAACATTTTAAGTGTGACGAACACAAAAAAATGAGAAATCAGGAAGGGGGCAAACACTTTTTCACATCACTGTATATACATTCTTAGAGTCCAATGGAGAAGAATGGTTGAAGGCTTATGCTCGAGACTGGGTGAAGAGGACTAAACTAAAAAAAAAAAAAAAAACAGTGTAAACCAAAAGTTTACATACACCGTATAAAAAAACCACAACCTTTTTTTGGTCACTGTCTGACATTAAATAAGACTAAACTTTTCCTGTTTTAGGTCAGTTTGGATTGCCAAAATTATTTCAATTTGCTAAATCATTTTTAGATTTGCTAGATAATCTTAAAAATTTGTTTTTACTTTCTTCAAAATCAAAAGCTCACATACACTACCGTTCAAAAGTTTGGGGTCACCCAGACAATTTTGTGTTTTCCATGAAAAGTCACACTTTTATTTACCACCATGAGTTGTAAAATGAGTAGAAAATATAGTCAAGACATTGACAAGGTTAGAAATAATGATTTGTATTTGAAATAATTTTTTCCTTCAAACTTTGCTTTCGTCAAAGAATCCTCCATTTGCAGCAATTACAGCATTGCAGACCTTTGGCATTCTAGCTGTTAATTTAGGAAAGCTTCCTTTCCTAGCCAAACTTCTTGAGAAAGTGGTGTCCAAACAGCTCACTGCCTTTCTGGAGACAAATTTAATCTATGACATGTTTCAGTCTGGGTTCAGACAACGTCACTCGACTGAAACTGCTTTAGTAAGAGTGGCTAGTGATATCACGATGTCGGCTGATACCGGGAAACCTACAGTCCTGGTCCTGCTGGATCTTTCCTCGGCCTTTGACACGGTGGACCACACCATTATGACAAACAGACTGAGGGACCTGGTGGGGATGACAGGTCCTGTTCTGAAGTGGTTCTCCTCCTACTTGACTGGTAGAAGCTTCAGTGTATCTTCTAATAACATCCGGTCCAACTCAGCCAATTTGCAGTATGGTGTGCCCCAAGGTTCTGTCCTGGGGCCACTACTGTTCCTACTGTACATTCTCCCCCTTGGCCGCATCATACAGCAGTATAATAACATCTCCTATCATCTTTTTGCAGACGACATCCAGATATACTGCTCGTTCAACAAGTCTGAGCTCCACATACTCGGCTCCTTAACAAACTGCCTGTCCCACATAAAGCAGTGGCTTAATGACAACAGCCTCCAGCTAAACTTTGGCAAAACGGAGACTTTGATCATTGCCCCAGACAGCGACATATCAGGTATAAAACAATACCTTGGTGACTTGGGCAGTACAGTTAAAACAAAGCTGAGAAACTTGGGTGTCATCTTTGATAAGGCCATGTCATTGGAACACTACACCAAACAACTGATAAAAAACTGTCACTTCCAACTGCGAAATATCTCCAAGGTCAGGACCATGGTTTCACACAAAGAGCTGGAGATGATCATTCACGCATTTGTCTCCTCACGTTTGGACTACTGTAACAGCCTTTTTACTCGTTTGAACAAAAAGGAACTGGCTCGTCTGCAGTTTGTTCAAAACTCTGCTGCGAAGCTCCTGACACGTGCAAACAGGAGAGACCACATTACACCTGTCCATAGATCACTCCATTGGCTCCCTGTTCTGTATCGTGTCCACTTTAAGATCTTGGTGCTCACTTTCCGAGCAATTCACGGTCAGGCCCCCGCATATATGGCTGCTCTGATTCAGCCCTACAGCTCAACCCGTAGCCTGAGATCCTCAGGACAGCACTTGCTCATGGTTCCCCGCACCCACTTTGCTATCAGAGGTGACAGGTCTTTTAAAGCAGTAGCACCACGCTTGTGGAATGACCTCCCTCTGCACCTTCGAGCCATGGACAGTGTTGTGAGTTTTAAAACCCACCTGAAAACATTCCTGTTTAAACAGGCATTTTAATCCAAGATTGACTGAAGGCTGTTACCACCTGACTGCATAGAGTGTATTTTTTGTATCTTAGTTCTACTTTAATTCGTATTTTATCTGTATCTTAACTGTATTATTGTATTTCAATTGTATTTTATTGCATTTTAATTTGTATTTTAGTTGTATTTTAATTGTTTTGATTGTTGTTGCACTGTAAAGCACTTTTTGACTTTATATGTGGGTGTTTTTATTTATTAGGGGTCCAATGTGTGACATTGGTCCGGCGGTTCCGGTTCCGCCGGACCGGCGGCGTCACACGAGTCGGCTGCCTGTTGCAACAGCCTTTTTTTTATCTTCCTTCTTCTTTCTACACCTTTCACTCTGTATATATATCACGGACGCACGGATCGCCCCGGGGGTCTCCCGGGTCGGCGGACGCAGCCACGGTTTGCAGCGGGAGACGTTACAGCGGGGAGGAGCTAGTGCTAGCTAGCACTTGGCTGCCGCCCGGTGCTAATGGGAAACTCGACATACCGGGAGCTGTAGCGAAAAGGACGCGGGTGCCGGGCTGGAGTTTAGGCGGCGTGAAAGAAATATAAGACAGAATAATAAAGAGCGATGGCAAGAACCAAGCAGACCGCCCGTAAAATCTACTGGAGGAAGAAGCCCCCCAGGAGACAGCTAGCCACCAGGGCTGCTCGGAGAGGCGCTCTGGCCACCGGCAGAGTGAAGAGGCCTCGCCGTCACAGGCCCGTGGCTCTGAGAGAGATCCGTCGCTACCAGAAATCCACGGAGCTGCTCATCCGTAAGCTGCCCGTCCAGCGCCTGGTGAGGGAGATCGCTCAGGACTTCAAGACCGTCCTGCGTTTCCTGAGCTTCGCCGTCATGGCTCTGCAGGAGACCAGCGAGGCCCACCTGGTGGTCTCTTCTTCGCTAAGGGGGTCACCATCATGCCCAAAGACTTCCAGCTGGCCCGCTGCATCCGCGGAGAGAGAGCTTAGACTTTCTGCTGCACATTCACCAGCCATAATGCTCTGCACTGTGTGTCTATATATATACATTTATAGTAATATGGACATATGTTTACTAGATGTTGTTTTTTTCTTGCCTTCTGATTGTTGCTCTGAGTGTTGCTATCCCTGTGCTGTTGCAATCCTGGAATTTCCCCATTGTGGGACTAATAAAGGCTTATCTTATCTTATTTTATCTTAAAATTTAAAATTGATCAAATCTGTACACGAAATTGACTAATCACTATCCAATTGTGTCAGGTTTATGAAACTATTAACTATTTTCGTAACGGCATTCGCGTTCAGGAACTCGAGGATGAGCACTCACTTCAACTACTTGTAAATGGGGACGTAAATGGGACACTCGGGCTTTTGTTTCCCCGTGTGCCAATGCACTTTGCAATGGCACACGTTTTACACGAAACAACTTCAACACTTCAAGTATTTTTCAAGCATCAAAACTCATCAACAGCTACATTTTCATGACATATTAAGATGTGATAACGTGTATACATACCTTCAAATTCTCCCTGTTTGTTGGATAAGACGTAAAATCACAAAAGGCGTAAATGCGGGACACGGAAGTTTGGACCTTCGATAACTTCAATATAAAGTGGTCACGGTTAATCCTCTCCACATGGGTTGAGCACATCCGGGGTAGAGAAAATAAAAGTGCTTTCCCAGGGCGCTCACCTCGCCAGACGGGGCTGCGCGCGGCCGACCAAGACCGAAGACGTAAATTTTTTAAAGGACACCATATTCGATGTGTCATAAATGTTTGAGATTTTATTGAAATATTCTACATCTGAGCTTCACAAAGACCGATCTCCTTTTTACGTGTATGGTTTAGGATTTGAAAGGTGCAAAGTGAAAAGCATCAGCACTTCCTGTTTTCTGGTTACTTTACCAAATAACTTGCATGTTGCTGCGTAAATTCGGGGACACGGAAATTTACGTCGTACGAGTAAATTTGCAGGGGTCGCCGTACAAAAACCATAGATCCGATCACATTGGGGAATGTTTTATTTTGAATTTGCATTACAACTCTGTTATCTCTTGCATAAATGAGTAGAAAGAGTTACTCAGAGATCACTTTACAGTACTCTGAAATTGATGCGATTTTCATGTCACACAAAAACTGGGAAAAATGAGGGGAGACGACCAATAGTTTCAATTCTAACGGCAAAATCAATGATTTTTTTTAAAAATTGCAATGCAAGTCTGAAACTCTTTTTTGTTCCCTTGCATATTATAAAAACGAAACCGACATCTGCAAATTACAGAAAAAGAGAGAGTGCTTGAAAGTCGGATACCCCTGATATAGTGCACTGGACCCGCCCCCCCCCCCCCCAAAAAAAACACCCATGTCTGTGAAAAGTGCTATATAAATAAAACTTACTTAATTTGTTGAGGTAATCTGGAGAATTCTGACGCACTGAGCAAACACATTGTACCATTATAACACTGGAGTGATAGTTGCTGGAAATGGGCCTCTATACACCTATGTAGATATTGCACCAAAAACCAGACATTTGCAGCTAGAATAGTCATTTACCACATTAGCAATGTATATTAGATATTAGAGTGTATTTCTGATTAGTTTAAAGTTATCTTCATTGAAAAAAACAGTGCTTTTCTTTCAAAAATAAGGAAATTTCTAAGTGACCCCAAACTTTTGAAAGGTGGTGTACATTTTCTGAGTATTTGGAAACATTGCCTTTAAACTGTATGACTTGGGTCAAATGTTTTGGGTCTCCTTCCACAAGCTTCTCACAATAGTTTGCTGGAATTGTGGCCCATTGATCCTGACAGGACTGGTAGAACTGAGTCAGGTTTGTAGGCCGCCTTTCTCGCACGTGTCTTTTCAGCTCTGCCCACAAATTTTCTATGGGCTTGAGATCAGGGCTTTGTGATGGACAATCCAAAATTCACTTTGTTGTCCTCAAGCCACTTTGTAACTTATTTGGTGCTATGTCTAGGGTTATTGGCCATTTGGAAGACCCATTTGTGTCCAAGCTTTAACTTCCTGCCTAATGTCTTGAGATATTTCTTCAATATGTCCACATAATGTTCTTTCCTCGTGATGCCATCTATTTTGTGAAGTGCACCATTCCCTCCTGCAGCAAAAAACCCCACCCCCACAACATGATGCTGCCACCCCCGCACTTCATTTCTAATCTTGTCCCTCTTAGTCACTCCCAATGAAAAGCATCATCAACTCTGCCACCTCCTTTCTTTTTGTCAGCGCCACTGTCTCCAAACCATACATCATAGCAGTCTCACTACCATCTTGGAAATCTTACCTTTCACTCTTGCTGCTACCTTTCTGTCACAAATCACCTGACACTTGTCTCCACCCACTTAGTAAACTCATCTACTTTCACGGCTGCTAATCCTTTCATCTTCACCGGTGCACCTGCCTCCCTCTCATTCACACTCATGTATTCTGTCTTGCTTCCACTGACTTTCATTCCTCTTCTTTCTAGAGCATACCTCCACCTCTCCAGGTTCTCTACCACCTGCTCCCTACTCTCACTGCAGATCACAATGTCGTGTGCAAACATCATGGTCCACGGAGACGCCTGTCTGACCTTGTCTGTCAGCCTGTCCAACACAATGGCAAACAAGAAGGGGCTCAGAGCCGACCCGATGTAATCCCACGCCCACTACTGTAATGCACTTTATTTTAGAGTCAGCCAGTCTTCCCTCTCACGCCTCCAGTTGGTTTAAATGCCGCTGCACGGCTTTTAACTGGGACATGTAAGAGGGATCACATTACACCCATTTTTGCTTCCCTTCACTGGCTGCCTGTGCACTTTCAGGTTCATTTAAAACAAAAATTTGTTTTTAAACCATTAAATGGCCTTGCCCCGCCTTACCTCTCTGAGCTGCTCCATCCTTACACTCATGCTCGGTCAAGTGATCAGTTGCTCCTGGAGCTACCGAAGTCCAAGAGTAAGCTCAGAGGGGACAGAGCTTTTTCTGTTGGTGCTCCTAAATTATGGCGTAATTTACCTTTGTCACTCAGACAGGCTCCTTTCCTGTTCATTTTTTAAACTCATCTTGAAACCCATTTTAATTCTCTGGCTTTTGACCCAGTTTGAGACATTGATTTTGTTTTATTGCCTCTATTGTATGACTATTATTTTATTTGTGCTGTTAAGTACTTTTTAAAGCTGTATTTTATTGGTTTTATGTTTTTATATTTTATTTATTGATGATGTAAAGCACTTTGTGGAAGCTGTGGTTGTTTTTAAAGTGCTTTATAAATAAAGTTGGATTGCATGTCTGCAAAAATTAAGGTCCCTGTGTGTATTTGCAAACTGTAATCTGTCTTTGTCACATTGCTTTTGGAGGAATGGCTTCTTCCTCACTGAGTGGCCTTTCAGTCCATGGCGGCACAGCACTTGTTTCACTGTGGATAATGATGCTATTTTAACAGCTTCAACCAGCATCTTCACAAGGTCTTTAGTTTTTGTTGTGGGGTTTATACGCACATTTCGTACCAAAAAAACGTTCATCTGTGGGACACAGAACACGTCTCCTTCCTGAGTGGTGTAATGGCTGGACATTCCCATGGTGTTTATACTTGTACCCAAGGATGAACCTGACTTGTTGAGGCCCACAATTCTCTTCCTGATGTTAGTGTATCTAAACTTTTGACTTTGGAGAAAGTCTCAAAAAAATTATTGAGAGGACTTCCGGTTGAGCATGCAAGCATGCCAGACGTCCCCCTCGCAGCTCCTGCACAATTTGATATTTAAAAGTACTTTTGCAAACTCCTTCAACAATTATTTCCGTTCCACCACGACTAAAGACTCCAGGGACTGTTACCATGCCAAAGACAGGTCAAAAAACAAAGGATACTGTATGTCATCTTTTTTGACGGCTAACTCTGCAGCTAAGTCAGCTAGCCAACCTGCACAGCTTCTCTCCTCTCCCTCATTAGCAGAGTCAGACGCTGCTGACTTTCAGGCCACTATTGACAAACTAAGGAAGGAAAATCTTGAGTCGCTGGCAAATTTTCAGAAAGAATGTGGGGCAGCTATTTCAGCTCTGCAGCAAGTTGTTGATGAACACAGGAGAACAATTCGAGACATCCCTCACCGACACCTGTGATAGACTCACAGGGCTAGATGAGACGGTGACTTAGCTTACAAAGGAAAATGAGGTAATTAAGAAACAACTGGACTACTTGAGCAACTACACACGAAGAGAGAATATCCACATTATTGGCTTACCCGAGTCTGCGGAGTTGCCCGATCCAGCTAACTTTATCAGTGGTCTCCTTCATGAAGTTTTTGGTTCAACTGCTTTTGAGATGCCAATTATCATCGACCGTGTCCACCGAACTGCTGCACCCAGACCTCCAGCGGCGGGAGACAGGCCAAGGCCACTTCTGGTCCAGATGCACAGCTACAGGGTCCGAGAGCTAATACTGTGTTTCGCGAGCCGCCATGATGTACTGATTTTGTACCAAGGCAAGTGGATCCATTTCTTCCCAGACGTCAGCCCAGAGGTGGCCTGGCTCCGCTCCTCCCTCAACACGGTGAAGTGCAGGCTCCATCAAGTAACACCATAACAACTCTTTTCACCTTTATCACCCCACTCATCTGGCTTTCGTGTGGAACAATGATCGGGTCAGCTTTACAAACTCTTCAGAAGCGCTTGAGTTCATTAATGGACATATACCAACTTTGACAACCACAGGGGACTCTGCCGATACTGCAGATGACTGACTCTCAGGTACTTCAGATACTTTTTACACCATAAGTTTGAAGTGTTTTGAGCCTAGAGTTATTGTTAAACGTCAAATATGTTAAGCTTCAGTGCTCTGATTGTTCATGTGATTTTATTGCACATTTTATTGTAATGGTGTCCCTCGATAATTACACCAACTGAAATATTGTTAATATGCTGCCACTTATCCCAAATTATTTGGGGTTTGGACGATTTAGAGATTTTTCACCCCCTCTCTTTCTCTAATTCATCACTATTACAGGATCGTCTTTGAGGGTGTCCTGGCTTCATTTTTAGTTTTCCACTCCCCATTGTTCTTAATCTTTTTTTCTCCTTATTGTGCTTCTTGTATAATTATTTAGTTTGATCACCAGGATGACCTGTAATCCAATTAGTGAAGTTTTCTTTCCCGATTCTTTTTAAAATTTCTTTATAATTGTTTGTATTTTCTGTTACTATTCACTGAGCTGCAAGAGTTTGCATCCTTTTTTAAAAAAATTATTCAGCAGGATGCTGTTAAGCATACGTCCTACTATGCACAAGCATACAACTACTGTGTTTTACAGGGTGGGTCACCTTCACCTCACTGAAGGAGGTGAATGGCTTGGAGGTTCCATTTTTGTTGGGTTTTTTTCCTCTCACTTCTTTGAATGTGTGTGTGTGTGCCTGCGCATGTATGTGCCCCCCCCCCCAAAAAAAAATCCCCAATCCCCCAGTTGTTATTTTTGATTTCCCTGATGTGAGGCAAAAATGTCAATTAGCAACCCTGTAAGTAGCTTGTATACAAATTTTATCAGCTGGAATGTTTATGATCTAAATAATCTTGTGAAAAGAAAGCGAGTTCTTGACCATCTTCATCATCTGAATGTGGGCATTGCCTTTTTGCAGGAGATGCACCTTCACACTCTTGACCACTTTAGGATCAGGAAAGAATGGGTGGGGCAGCTCTTCCATTCAAACTTCCACTCCAAAAGCAGAGGTACCGATGTCCTCATCCATAAAGATGTTCCCTTTCTTGTCTCCAACTCTAAATTAGGCCCTAATGGTGGTTATGTTATGGTCTTTGGTACTCTCTATAATGTTGCCCTTGCACTTGTTAACATTTATGCTCCGAACTGGGATGACGTCTTTTTTTTTTTTTTTTTTATATTGGCATGTTAGCTCTATATGCTTTATTTTTTTTTTTTTATTTAAGTTTTTGTAAAGGGTATACAGGTCGTTACAGCAATGCAGTGTTTACATTTTCATCACATGTTCCCTTATTTTCTGATATCTGACAACATTGGAAGATTAATTCTTACAACACCCCTTTTTTTTTTTTTTTTAAAGTGAAAGAAAAAGTGAAATTAAAGAGAAAAAAAACCAAGAAACATAACAAAAACAAACAAACAAACAAACCAGTAAAAAACAAACAAAAAGAAAAAGTAAGTAAATAAAGATAAAAGAGCATCTGAGTAGCTTTGGAACAAAGAGCGGAACCATTATTGAAATGGTATTTGTCAAAGATTAGATCTAATGGAAGACACATATGCGGTCCAGGGTTGCCAAAAGTTCATGAACACATCCATGTCCTGTCTCAGTGCGAATGTCAACTTTTCCATCGAGTAAATGTCTTGGATCACGTTAGTCCAATCTTCAGGTGTAGGACAGTCCTTCAACATCCATTTTTTAGTTAGAGCTTTTTTGCTTGCCAATATTAAAACACTGAATAAGTATTTTTCTCCTCGTCTTTCCAGTGAGTCCGGTAGTAAACCCAAATACAAAGTTACAAAAGAAAAGGGAACTGTAATTTTGAATATTTTCCCCAATATTGTCTGTACCTTGGTCCAATATTGGTGGATAACTGGGCATGACCAAAACACATGAAAATGATTTGCAGTCTTTTCACCACACAAGCGCCAACAGTTCAATCCCTTATGGGTAAATTTGTTTTGTGCAGGTGTTCTGAAAAATCTTGCCAAGTTTTTCCATCCAAATTCTCTCCACTGCAGGGATGAGGTACTTTTCCATTGCTGTTTATTTAGCTTTTCCCATATTTCCAGTTGTAAAGTGAAATTCCCCTCTTTTTCCCATCTCTCTTTTATATAAGATGTGTTGTCTCCTTTTAAGTCTTGAAGACCTTGGTATATTTTAGAAATGTATCTGATCCCTGGGATCCCTTTATATGCCATTAAGAAGACCTTCAGAACACCTGACTGGGCCCTTTCCAAAACCTCCTTTTTAAGTATATTGTTTATGTGGTGTCTAAGCTGGAAGAACCTGTAAAGGTCTTGATTTATTAGGCCTTGTTTTTTCAAATCTTCAAAACTTCTTAAGATTTGCCCTTTAAAAAAATCGTAATATTTTATCAGCCCTTTCTCCTTCCACTTTTTAAATCTGGTGTCTGTTTTATTAGGAGTAAAGTCCTGATCATAGGCGATCCATTGCAGAAGTCGATAGGGCTCTTTAGTTTGATTCTCTCTGACTATCTTAAACCAAATTTTTAGCGGGGTCTCTATCCACGGGTTAGTGTTATTCAAAAGCTTAGGTAAGACATTGTTCCCTATTATCGCCTGTAGGGGGATGTCACTTGTTATTTGGCATTCGATCTCCTTCCATTGTGCAGTGTAGACTGGGTTACATATCTCTACTAAAGTTTTAATTTGTGCGGCTTTAAAGTAGTCCCTGATATTTGGCAGCGCGAGCCCACCTTTGTCTTTGTTTAGCTGTAGGGTTCTATATCTGATTCTAGGTCTCTTGCCCTGCCATATGAATCTTGAGATCCTTCTGTCCAGCTCCTGCCATGTTTTTTTGGGAGGTTCTACCGGTATTGTTTGGAAAAGGTATAGAAGACGTGGAAGTATATTCATTTTGACTGCTTCAATTCTTTGTGCAGTACCCAAGAATGGTATCATATTCCATCTTGCTAGGTCAGATTTTATTTTTGTCACCAGTGGATCATAGTTTAGTGATATAATTTTGTTGAGTTGTTTCGGGATATTGACCCCCAGATATTTCATAGATTCCGACTCCCAGTTAGTTTTGAGTTTGCTTAGTGAATAATGATTTGGGTCATAGTTGAATGTTAAAACTTGGGTTTTATGCATATTTAATTTGTACCCCGATAAATCTCCATACTCTGAAAAAACTGAGGTTAGTTCTGGTAAAGAAGTGTCCGGCTGCCCTAGGTATATTAAAATGTCATCAGCAAAGAGTGCTATTTTATGTTCCTTCTGACCAAGTGTAATACCTTGAATTTTTTGGTTTTGTCTTATCCATTGGCTCAGAGGTTCTATGAAGATTGCAAAGAGCAGTGGAGACAGGGGGCAGCCCTGACGACATCCTCTTTCCAGTTCAAAAGATGATGATAAATTACCGTTAATCCTTATTTTAGCTGTTGGTTTTTTATATAATGCCTGTATAGTTCTAATGAAGTTGTTATGAAAATTGAAACTGGATAAGATTCTATATAGAAAAGACCAGTCAACCGAATCGAATGCTTTTTCAGCATCTAATCCCAATATGACTGCATTTAAGTTATATTTTTTTATATGATGAATTATGTGTAAAGTGCGTCGAATGTTGTCTTGTGTCTGTCTTTGTCTTATAAAACCTGTTTGGTCTAAATGAATTAGGTCTGTCAGTATATTTTCTAACCTTTTGGCAAGGATAATGGTAAAAAGCTTATAGTCCTGATTTAGTACACTGATTGGTCTGTAGTTGGAGCACTCTAGTTTATCCTTTTCAGGTTTAGGTATAACTGCAATGACCCCTTCTCTCCAGGAGGGGGGGATTTCCCCTGTGTGGAGGACATAATTAAATGTTTTCAGGAGGAGAGGAGATAGTTGCTGTTTAAAGGTTTTGTACCACTCTGCTGTATAGCCATCAGCTCCTGGGGATTTGTTAGCTTTAAGTTTCATAATTGCTTTTTCCAATTCTTTAGGATGTATTTCTGACAGTAGTGTTTTATTTTGTGACTCCGTAAGTTGGGGAAGGTTTAATGTGTTTAGGAATGCCTCGGATGCGTTTTTATGTTTTTTGTGGGAGTATAAGTTCTTAAAGTAATTCTCGAAGTTTTTAAGAATATCCTGAATTCTGAATTTTATTTCCTTTGATACTGGGTCTCTGATTTTGTAGATTGCTCTTTCTGTTTGATGTTTCCTCAATTTATAGGCTAGCAATTTTGCCGATTTACTGCCTGCTTCATAGTATTTTTGTTTCAGAAATGTAAGTTTCTTCTGGATTTCTATTGTGTAGATCTCATTTATTTGGTTTTTAATTTCCTTAATCTTGAGCGAGTCAGTAGAATGAGTGTTGCCTTTGTGTTCTTTTTCTAGGTTCCTAAGTTCTGACTCTAATGTGGATAGTTTTTCTTGTCTTAGTTTCTTTTGGGTTGCCAGTTTTGCAATAATCTTTCCTCTTATTACAGCTTTACATGCATCCCACAGTATTAAAGGGGATACTTCTCCATTATCGTTATCTTCCAAATATCTGAGAATATCTGATTCCAATTCATCTTTCAATGGTCCTTTCAGGACATTTGAATTTAACCTCCAAGAAAATGTATTATTTGTGTATTTTTGGATATTTAAGTCCATGTAGATCGGACTGTGGTCGGAGAGATCCATCAGTCCTATTTTACATGTTTTTACTCTTCCAATGTCTCTATTAAACATAAAAAAATAGTCAATCCTTGAGTAAGATGAATGTGGAGTTGAGTAAAATGTATAGTCTTTTACACTGGGGTTGAGTTCCCTCCACACGTCACAGATTCCCAATTCTTTTAGTAGCATCCGAGTCTTCCTGTTTTGGGTGTTATTTTGATGTGGGGAATTACCAGAAGCATCCCAGTATGGATTCAGTCTAAGATTGAAGTCCCCACCACATATCACTAAACCTTGAGCTTTAGTTATCATTAGGTTGAATACATTTTTATAAAATTTCCAGTTAGCCCCTGGGGGAGCATACACATTCAGCAGGGTGATATCTTCTCCCTCTAGCCGCCCAGTTACCAAACTGTATCTCCCTTCTTTATCTTTGTGTTCTGATTTTTTTTCAAATGTAATTTTGGTTGATATCAATGTCGCTACTCCCCTCCTCCTCCCTGATTTATATGAAGATGAAGAGATCATTTTAAACCCTTGTCTACTGAGTTTATTGTGTTCCACGTCTGTTAGGTGGGTTTCTTGTAAAAGTATTATTCCTGCTTTGTCTTTTTTCATTTTGCCTAGAATCTTGGATCTTTTAACTGGATTCAGGATTCCTTTTACATTATATGAAATTATTTTGGTTACACCCTGTTTCTCCATTGTGTTGTTTTGTTTAGTATAACTGTGTGGTGGCCCTCTTTTGTGCTACTCAGAAACTGAAAGAACATTAAAAACAAGAAAAACATTAAGAACATAGTGTAAAAAACTTTAAAACAAAAAGCTGTCATAAGAACTTCCTGAGCTGAGGTCTTTTTAAAGACCCTGTAAGAGCCTTGATGGAGTGAAGGCTCTGAGGGAAATTCCTCAAACTCTGTTACGTGTTGAGGGCCCTCTCTTACCACTGAAAGTAGTCCCATGCTTTTAACGTGAGTTTCAGAACCCAATCCAAACTTGTAATGATTTTTTTTTTTTTTCCTTTTATGCCTAAACCCTGTGAAATTGTGTGCACCCTCCCACCCCCATCACATCAAACATTCACGCAAAAACAGTATTTGTTAGTATGAGGAGAACATGTGGATTATTGTCACATTTCTATTTTAACAAGTTTGTTTTTTTTTTTATTACAAAGACTTATTTGTTTCAAATAATATGATTGTTCCATGAAATGTTTTACCACATGCTGAATATGCATCTCCTTTAATGTTTGTTACCTTGTATGAGGGGGGTTGGATGTGCGGATTGATTCAAGAGAAAGAAAAAAAAAAAAAAAAAAAAAAAAAAGGTCGCTATTCCAACCTGAAAACGGATAGTTTATCCGCGACGCTCTGGTGCTGGGTTTCCCGCTGCTGGTCCGTGGATTTTGAAGGTCTTTGTGTTGTCCATGTTTGAGCTCTGATCTTCGCACTCGGGTCTGCTGGGGGTTTAAATACCGTTACCGGGAGGCCTCTTTTCGCCATGTCAGCTGTTGCTTCTTCCGCCGAATTATAGAGACACGTTTCATCGCCGCAGAAGACCCTTAACTTCGCAGGAAATGGTGTCTGAAAGCGCAATTTCTTCTCTCTTAACACTTTTTTCGCGTCATTGTATTCCCTGCGCTTTTTAAGGACCTCCGGGGCGTAATCGTGTTCCACGTAGACTTTTCTCTCCTGGTGCATAAATCCTTTTTTCTGCCAGGCCAGTCTTACAACCTCTTGTTTTATTTTGAAATTGGAAAATCTTACCAACACCGAACGTGGGGGCGCTTCCGCCGCCGGCCTAGCGGCTAATGAACGATGTGCCTTTTCTATCTTCAAGTCGGTGGTTTGTGGAATATCCAATTTCTCTCTTAGTAAGGATTCCACGCATTCTGCCACTGAGTTAAAACCATTTTCGGTTCCTTCTATCAGACCATGAATTCTTATGTTGTCTCTTCTTTGTTTTCCTTCTTGGTCGGTTAGCTTAGCCTCTATAGCTGCTTGTCTTTTGCGTAGGTCTAGCACAGAATCTTCGAGCACTTTTATTCGATCCTCTGTTTCCAAGATTCGGTTCTCGGCCTGGTCCACTCTGCTGTTTGTCCTTTTCAATTCTTCTCTGAATTCCCGAAATTCGGCCGTAACATCTCGGCGAAATCGTCGTAGCTCCTCAAATAGTGATTTCAGGCTAACCCTTTTGTTAGCTATCACCAGTTCCTCGTCTTCTGAACGGAGATCTTCCAGTTCGGATTCTCCGGCCGATACGTGTCCTGGCCTGGAGAATTTCAGTTTCTTCTGTTTTCCTTTAGACATGATGATTTTGTCTTTTGATTTTCACTCCTCCAAAAATCCGTTAAGTTTGATTTTCAAGGTGTTATCCTGAATTGGGTCTGAGAACTTCAGTGTTAAGCTGCAGTCGCCATGGCGTCCAGACCGGAAGTCTATCCTGACGTCATTTTTTTTAACCATCTTTTCAGCTCATCCCAAATTTAGACAGACACCACCTAATTCTTAGTGGTGACTTTAACCTAGTTTTAGATCCTAGTCGCGACCGTTCTTCTAACAAACCCTGTCCCATCTCAAAATCATCTGAAGCAATTAAACTGTTTATGAATGACCATGAATATGTTGACCCTTGGTGCTTTAAATTCCCATTCTCAAAATCCTGTTCTTTCTTTTCGCCTGCACATAATTCTTTTTCCCGAATAGATTACTTTTTTATTGACGCCTTTTTACTTGGCTCAATGAAAGCCTGCGACTATGAAGGTATTGTTATCTCAGACCATGCAACCCTTAAACTTCAGCTGGCTATACAGGAAAATATGTCACCTAGACCCTGGCGCTTCAATCTTCTTCTTCTTTCAGACCCTAATTTTGTATCTTATTTAACAGACAAAATTGATTTATTTCTTGAAACTAATTCTATTTTGGACACTTCAGCATCTATTCGCTGCGAAGCATTAAAAGCTTATTTGCATGGACAGATAATCTCCTTTACTTCTCACACTAACAAGCATCGCAAAAGTAAAATTTCTGAGCTTACCTCCTCTATTCTCCACCTGGACCATCAGCATGCAGTAAGCCCCACACCGGGGCTCCTTAAAGAAAGGACAATCTTAAAGACTGAATTTGACCTCTTAACAACTCAATGTGCAGAGGAATCTCTTCTTAAATCTCGGCAAAAAATATCTGAAGATGGGGATAAACCTACCAGGCTCTTAGCACAACAACTTCACAAAAAAACAGCTTCTTGAATTATTTCGGCAATTAAAACTTCTTCTGCCCCCATAACCTCAGACCATAGGCTTATCAATAATGAGTTTAAAAGTTTTTACTCTAAGTTATATACATCTGATTCTCATCATGACCCAAGTCCATTTAACAACTTTTTTAATAATTTGAACATTCCTTAACTTAATCCAGATGATGTTGCATCACTTGAAGAAACAGTCACCCCTGAAACAATAAAAACTTCAATCTTATCTTTGCAGAGTGGGAAAACTGCGGGGCCTGATGGCTTCCCAGCCAAATTCTGTAAGAAATTTTGTAACAAGCTCGTGCCTCTCCTACACGCAATGTATATGGGAGTCATTTCAGGTAAAAGCGCTCCCCCTAACTTTATATCAAGCCACCATTTCACTTTTATCAAAGAAGGATAAAGACCCCCTGTACTGCTCTTATCGACCAAAAAGCCTTCTTAATCAGGACTTCAAAATTCTGGCCAAAGCTCTTGGTCAGAGTTTAGAATTAATCCTCCCTTCAGTTATTTCTGACGATCAGACCGGCTTCATCCATAACAGACGGTTATTTTCTAATGTGCGCAGACTACTCAACATTTTACACACTCCCTCTGTGCACTCTGCTCATGAGGCTGTTATTTCACTCGATGCGGAAAAGGCCTTTGACCATGTCGAGTGGGATTACCTCTTCTTCACAGTGGGCAAATTTGGCTTTGGCCTTAATTTCATCTCATGGGTTAGGCTGTTACATGCATCACCTATGGCCTCCATTCTTACCAACCAACTAATGTCTGACCATTTCCACTTACATAGAGGCATGAGACAGGGGTGCCCTCTGAGCCCCCTCTTGTTTGTTATTGCTATAGAACCTCTTGCTATAGCATTCAGACAGCACAACAGGATAGAGGGAATTGTCCGGGGTGGTCAGGTACATACAGTCTCTCTTTATGCGGATGACCTCCTTTTTTAATCACAAACCCTACCACGACTCTCCCCCATGTCTTTTCGACACTCGGTGCTTTTGGAGCCATTTCTGGTTATAAGCTTAATTTGCAGAAAACTGAGTATTTCTCTTTAACTTCTTCCCCCATTCTCCTAATCAATGTACCTTTTAAAATTGTGAAGGATTCTTTTCATTACCTTGGCATAACTATTACTAGGTCATATTCAAAACTTTTCCATGCTAATTTCACCCCCCTTCTTGAACGCTGTAAATCCAACTTTGCGAGATGGGCTGCCCTTCCGCTTTCTTTAATTGGCAAACTTAATTCAGTGAAAATGAATACTCTCCCCAAATTTCTTTACCTGTTTCAATGTCTTCACATCTTCATCCCGCACTCATTTTTAAAAACACTGCAACAATTAGTTTCTGGTTTTATTTGTGGGGGGGGGGACCAGCAAGGATACGTAAAGAATTTCTTGAAAGGCCTAAACATCTGGGAAGTCTTTCCTCACCTAATTTTCAATACTACTATTGGGCTGCTCATCTGAGTAACATGTCTTTCTGGCTTCTTCCTCCAGATAATACAAACCGCCCCGCCTGGGTTAACATTGAGGCCTTATTGTGTCGTCCCTACTCTCCGGTGGCTCTCCTTGGAGTGTCGCTTCCTCTTCCGGTCTCCATTTCCAAAAAGAACGTGGTGGTGTGGCATTTGCTAAAGATCTTGAGGCAGTTTAAGTTAACCCTTGGTATACATGGCATTTCTCTATTCTCTCCTATTCTGGACAACCCCTTATTCCCTCCTGCCACTCATTCCTCTTCTTTTTTAGCTGGGTTGCCAGGGGCATACATAATCTCCAACACTTGTACTTAGGTAATACTTTCGCTAGTTTCACCCAACTTGCAGTCAAATTTAACTTGCTGCGCAGTCACTTTTTCAATATCTTCAGATAAAGGACTTGGTCAGAAAGTAGTTTCCCAGTTTCCCACTCTATCCATCTGAAACTCACCTGGATCATATCATGACCAAGTGCTTGCAGTCTCAGAGGAGGAGGCTCCCTAAAATATACGAATATACTATACTACAATTAATACACCTTCGCTAGCTATCATTAAACAACACTGGAAAGATGAGCTTGGTTTTGACATTGAGGATGATATTTGGGACACAGTCCTTAAACATGTACACGCTTCATCAATTTGTGCACGTCACAGTTTGATCCAGTTTAAAGTATTGCATCATCTCCATTAGTCCAAATCTGCCCTAGCTAAAATATATCCAAACACAGACCCCCTGTGTGATAGATGCAAACGCCTGCAACCCTTTATCATATGTTTTGGGAATGTTCTGAGCTAGATCATTTCTGGTCCTCATTCTTTAGTTTATTCTCTAGAATATTTAAGAAAAATATCTCCCCCCCCCACCGACTGCCATTTTTGGGGTACCCCCAACAAACATATCTACAACTTTCCAACAGAATAAGGCTCTCGCTATTGCATCCTGACTAGCACAACGATTAATATTGTTGAACTGGAAAAACGCTGCCCCCCACCCACACTCAAGTAATATTATGTCTAATTTTAAAGTGGAAAAGATTCGATACACTGTAAATGGTGCCCTACATGACTGTCACAGCATTTGGGATGGCATTATAAACCTTGTGAAGGAGCTGGATGATCTACAATTAGATGGAAAGACATTCAGCAGTCTGTTTATACTGATATGCTCTGGTTGACAATATTTCATCTTTGTTTATGCAACTGTTGACCCCCCCCATGCATGTCCTGTCTTACGTGGTGTTGACTGCTTTTATGAATGAGTGGTGTGTACAGGGGTTTTGTTTTATCATTATTATTTTTTTTTCCTGTCTTGTTCAGGGTTTACCGATGTTTGGGGTGTTGATACATTGTGGATTCTTTGTTTTATATTCAGGCTATATATTTGTTATATGAATGTACAGTATAGTCCTAATCCTGTATGTACAGCCAAGAAAATTCAATAAAAATACTTATATATATATACTGTATATACACAGTGGGGCAAAAAAGTATTTAGTCAGCCACCAATTGTGCAAGTTCTCCCACTTAAAAGATGAGAGAGGTCTCCAATTTTCATCATAGGTATACCTCAACTATGAGAGACAAAATGAGAAAAAAAAATCCAGAAAATCACATTGAAGGATTTTTAATGAATTAATTGGTAAATTCCTCGGTAAAATAAGTATTTGGTCAATAACAAAAGTTCATCTCAGTACTTTGTTATATACCCTTTGGTGACAATGACAGAGGTCAAACATTTTCTGTAAGTCTTCACAAGGTTTTCACACACTGTTGCTGGTATTTTGGCCCATTCCTCCATGCAGATCTCCTCTAGAGCAGTGATGTTTTGGGGCTGTCGCTGGGCAACACGGACTTTCAACTCCCTCCAAAGATTTTCTATGGGGTTGAGATCTGGAGACTGGCTAGGCCACTCCAGGACCTTGAAATGCTTCTTATGAAGACACTCCTTCGTTGCCTGGGTGGTGTGTTTGGGATCATTGTCATGTTGAAAGACCCAGCCACGTTTCATCTTCAATGCCCTTGCTGATGGAAGGAGGTTTTCACTCAAAATCTCACGATACATGGCCCCATTCATTCTTTCCTTTACACAGATCAGTCGTCCTGGTCCCTTTGCTGAAAAACAGCCCCAAAGCATGATGTTTCCACCCCCATGCTTCACAGTAGGTATGGTGTTCTTTCTCCTCCAAACACGACAAGTTGAGTTTTTACAATAAAGTTCTATTTTGGTTTCATCTGACCATATGACATTCTCCCAATCCTCTTCTGGATCATCCAAATGCTCTCTAGCAAACTTCAGACAGACCTGGACATGTACTGGCTTAAGCAGGGGGACACGTCTGGCACTGCAGGATTTGAGTCCCTGGTGAAGTAGTGTGTTACTGATGGTAGCCTTTGTTACTTTGGTCCCAGCTCTCTGCAGGTCATTCACTAGGTCCCCCCCGTGTGGTTCTGTGATTTTTGCTCACCGTTCTTGTGATCATTTTGACCCCACGGGGTGAGATCTTGCGTGGAGCCCCAGATCGAGGGAGATTATCAGTGGTCTTGTATGTCTGCCATTTTCTAATAATTGCTCCCACAGTTGATTTCTTCACACCAAGCTGCTTACCTATTGCAGATTCAGTCTTCCCAGCCTGGTGCAGGTCTACAGTTTTGTTTCTGGTGTCCTTTGACAGCTCTTTGGTCTTAGCCATAGTGGAGTTTGGAGTCTGACTGTTTGAGGTTGTGGACAGGTGTCTTTTATACTGATAACGAGTTCAAACAGGTACCATTAATACAGGTAACGAGTGGAGGACAGAGGAGCCTCTTAAAGAAGAAGTTACAGGTCTGTGAGAGCCAGAAATCTTGCTTGTTTGTAGGTGACCAAATACTTATTTTACCGAGGAATTTACCAATTAATTCATTAAAAATCCTTCAATGTGATTTTCTGGATGTTTTTTTCTCATTTTGTCTCTCATAGTTGAGGTATACCTATGATGAAAATTGGAGACCTCTCTCATCTTTTAAGTGGGAGAACTTGCACAATTGGTGGCTGACTAAATACTTCTTTGCCCCACTGTATATTTAGCAAATAAAAATAATTTTGGTAATCCTAACTGACCAAAAACTACTCATAAAAAGTTAGGAATATTTGGCTTTCGGGTGAAATTTCAGGATGTACCTAAAATGCACTATAACCTTTACAGATGAACTTAATATGACCTTCTCTAACCTTTTGAATGCACATGTCCAACTGTTCAGTGTTTCAGTACTCTTTGCACAACTTGCTGTTCTCTTAACAAAGTGCTTAACGGCAAAATTCACAACAGGTATTTGGTCCACGAATCGCACAATAAATTTTCTGGTTCAATTAGAATTGGTATTTAAACAGTCCTCTTCATCATGCTGTTCCATTTTGACATCATGAGACCAAAACAATACCTAACAACTGATCAACAGTACTTCGCCATTGCAAAGCTTCAAACAGGATGTTCTCAGAGGGAAGTGGCCACTGAGCTTACAGTGTCACAGAGTGTCATCAGCAGGTTCCAACAGAGATACAGAGAGACTGGAAGAGTCAGAGAAAGGCATAGAAGTGAACGTCCTCTGGCCACATACCACGCTGATGACCACTTCATTGAGAACAGTGCCCTGCGGAACCAGATGATGAATGCCTCTCAACTCCAGGGACAGTTAAGGGAGGGGAGAGGCACCCAAGTGTCACATCAGACCATTCAAAACTGTTTACATCAGCGTGGTCTGCGTGCTAGATGACCTGCAAGGGTACCTGACCACACCACCAGGCACAGGCATCATCGTCTTACATGGGCCAGGGAGCATTTACTCTGGACAAGGGACCAGTGAGCCTCAGTGCTGTTCTCTGATGAATGTCGATTCCCGTTGAGCAGAAAAGAGGACGGCCAGCGATGTTGGAGATGTCAAGGAGAGCACTATGCATCAGCCACTGTTGTCTCCATGTTACAGTCTGGGCAGGTGTGTCAATACAGAACTGCCCCACACCTTGTGAATGGTATAGTGACAAGCCGATACTACCTGAATAACATCATTAATCCAGTCATTGTATCCCTGCATGAACAACACAGGCCTAATTTCATCTTCATGGACGACAATGCTCCAACTCATCGAAGTCACACCATTTGGGAATGGCTGCTGGAGGCTGGGGTACCTCAAATGGAGTGGCCTGCACTTTCTCCAGACCTGAATCCCATAGAAAACCTATGGGATCAGCTGAGTCGCCATGTAGAGGCTCGTAACCCTGCACCCCACAACCTCAATGACCGGAGGGCTGCCCTTCAAGAAAAGTGGAATGCAATGCATCAGCAGACAATAAGTCGACTTGTGAACAACATGAGACGTTGTCAAGCTGTAACTGATGCTGAAGGGCACATGACAAGTTATTGACATACTGACATTTTTTTGTTGTGGTATACCCACCACTGTTGTTGGTTTTTGTTTCAATCAACTGTTTGAGATGAGGAAATCACCACTGGATGCTTCTACTTAAATGCCCTACTTTCATGATATAATATCACTGTAGAGTGAACTTTTTACATTTTCCATAAATTTCACCCGAAAGCCAAATACCCCTCTGTTAATAAAAGAAAAACCCACAATGGTCACAGAAATAACTTGAATCTGACAAAAGTGGTAATAAATAAAAATTCTATGAAAATTAACCAATGAATATCTGACAATGCTTTTGAATTGTGGTTCAACAGAATTATTTTAAAAAACAAACTCATGAAACAAGCCTGGACAAAAATGATGGTACCCCTAGAAAAGATTGAAAATAATGTGACCATAGGGACATGTTCAACCAAGATGTGTCCTCTAATTAACATCACAGGTGTCTACAGACTTGTAATCAGTCAGTCGGCCTATTTATAGGGTGACAAGTAGTCACTGTGCTGTTTGGTGACATGGTGTGTCCCACGCTAAACATGGACCAGAGGAAGCAAAGGAGAGAGTTGTCTCAGGAGGTGAGAAAGAAAATTATAGACAAGCATGTTAAAGGTAAAGGCTATAAGACCATCTCCAAGCAGCTTGATGTTCCTGTGACTACAGTTGCACATATTCAGAAATTTAAGATCCACGGGACTGTAGCCAACCTCCCTGGATGTGGCCGCAGGAGGAAACTTGATGAAAAATGGAAGCGACGGATAATATGAATGGTAACAAAAGAGCCCAGAACAACCTCTAAACACATTCAAGGTGAACTCCAAGGTCAAGGTACATCAGTGTCAGATCGCACCATCCGTCATTGTTTGAGCCAAAGTGGGCTTCATGGGAGACGACTAAGGAGGAAACCACTGTTGAAAACAAATCATAAAAAAGCCAGACTGGAATTTGCCAAACTGCATGTTGACAAGCCACAAAGCTTCTGGGAGAATGTCCTATGGACAGACGAGACAAAACTGGAACTTTTTGGCAAGGCACATCAGTGCTATGTTCACAGATGCAAAAATGAAGCATACCAAGAAAAGAACACTGTCCCTACTGTGAAACATGGAGGAGGTTCTGTTATGTTCTGGGGCTGCTTTGCTGCATCTGGCACAGGGTATCTTGAATCTGTGCAGGGTACAATGAAATCTCAAGACTATCAAGGTATTCTAGAGAGAAATGTGCTGCCCAGTGTCAGACAGCTTGGTCTCAGTCGCAGGTCATGGGTCTTGCAACAGGATAATGACCCAAAACACAGCTAAAAACACCCAAGAATGGCTAAGAGCGAAACACTGGACTATTCTAAAGTGGCCTTCTATGAGCCCTGATCTAAATCCTATTGAACATCCGTGGAAGGAGCTGAAACATGCCGTCTGGAGAAGGCACCCTTCAAACCTGAGACAACTGGAGCAGTTTGCTTTTGAGGAGTGGAACAAAATACCTGCTGAGAGGTGCAGAAGTCTCATTGACAGTTACAGAAATCGTTTGATTGCAATGATTGCCTCAAAAGGTTGTGCAACAAAATATTAAGTTAAGGGTACCATCATTTTTGTCCAGGCGTGTTTCATGAGTTTGTTTTTTAAAATAATTCTGTTGAACCACAATTCAAAAGCATTGCCTGATTTTCACTGGTTAATTTTCAGAGAATTTTTATTTAGTACCACTTTTGTCAGTTTCAAGTTACTTCTGTGACCATTGTGGGTTTTTCTTTCATTTACAGAGGGGTACCAACAATTTTGTGCACGGTGTGTGGTATGTGCATTCATATACAGTATACTGTATGCTCATAAGGACAGAAAATGGAAGAATGGCATAAAAACAGAGATTTTTTTTTAATCCTTCTATTTAACTTGGGAGGGGAGGTTTCTAACCAGCCTTGGGAGGCGACAACCCTGACTTGCATCCTTACAGGGTGAGAAGGGATCTTCCTGTTTCAGTCCCAGCAGAAAGTGGCTCCTGGTTATATTTGGTTTGGGTTAACAGCCCACTTCATCCATTTTTGTTCTCACATTTCAAATCAAGAGTGCCTCAAAACGGACTGATTAGATGAAGCTGAGCACTGGAATGAATGGCCAAGATTGTGGACTTATCTTAATGTTGTCTTATGATATTCTCTATGTGCGTTAACATCCACCGACAAAACATTCAGGCCTGAGGCTGCACTCACACTAGGCAATCTGTACCATCTCCAAGCGCCTCTGATCTCCTTTGTACATTCAGACCTTTATACAGTAGTTTCACTGACCTGTTCTGTACAATTCTGGTTCTGGTTTCATGTTGATATCCAGCAGTCTGTGCTGACAGTCATTACCATCTTCATTATACCACACAATAACTTTTTTGATATCTTCAGATAGTTCTTTGGATTGTGACTGAATTATCTTGACATTATCAGAATCATGAGGGTGAAGTGTGTCATTATTTGGTTCTGGTTTATGACTTTCCTCATTTCTAAGAGTGACCATAAAACCATCAGACGACTGCTTCAGGAAAAGATGGTCTTCCTCCTGGACGATGTAGTGCTCCCCCTGTTCCTGTTTTATCTGCTGCAATTCTGGGTCCTCCTGTTCCTCTTTAATGTGGAGAGTGTCTGGGTTCTCCTGCTTCAAACTGGAGATCCTGTCCTGGTTACAGAACTGCTGGTCATCAGAAATCATGTTCTCACTGGTATTTTGCTCTAGGAGATCTAGAGGGAGAAAGGACACATGAAATGGTTGATTAATCCTCAAGCAACCAAGTTATTTTAGTTCAAAATGACCAAGTGTGGTCATTTATGACCCCATCATATTTCAGGCCAGAATACTTTATCTTCATGGTTCTATCAAAGAGCCTCTATAGAGAACGGCACTCTGACGTCACTTCCTGTTGTGGCCGCCATGTTGGGAGAGTAGCACTGTAGTATGTTTGCATTTCACTGGTGCAGTAAACATGTCAAAAGGTAAGTGTTATGAATTATTTGTCTTTGGGTTTGTTCCCAAAACAGATGTTAGCAAATCAAGCTGTAGTAATAGCACTGCATTAAAAAAATCATTCCTAATTTTGGCCACAGAGCCAAGCCCACTTTTTTAGATTAAAAATTTCTGAGATTCATTGGCAATCTAAATGGGACACCCAAGAGATACCAGGTTACATTTGTGATCTGGTGTATTTAACATGATGTGAAATGAGTACAGACCTGAGTGGAAATGTAGAAAGCACACTCTTATTGACTCAGATGTCGTCAAGACGATTTTTTTTGCGTCTTACTGCAGACACCGAGACCATCCGACCTGTCCTTGTTAGCTCATTCATCTGTTCTCCCTCCCTTTGCTTCCAAGCACAGAATCGGTAGAATGACATTACGTTGGTTCAATTCTTTTTTGTGCACTGGTCATGGGAGCTGCTACTGCAGCCACTACACAACAATACTGAATCCTTTATGATTTTAGGAAGAACAACAGCCGAAAAAACCCACTTCAATAGCTACTCCTCTGTCTGTGGTGCTACATGCTGCAGGTGCTGCGCCTACTGTCCCAACATGGTGGACTGATCCCACAATTCATTGCGCTGGTGATGTCAGTGCGCATTCTCTATTATGCTTTTTTATATTGCCCCTTTATTTTAGTGGGTTATTGTTGAGAGAGTGATATATGGTGAAAACCTTATGGCCTTACATGCATTACATGTGAGAAGGAAAAGCCTAATTATGACCTCAGTTCACCCTGCTGCACACTCATCTCTCTCTGGCTGCATCCAACCTTCAAGGACACCACACAGAAAGGGCTCTCTGTGCAGCCACAGAACAACAGCTGGAAATCCCCTGCTCTCCACCAGACAGACCATGTATGGTCAACTTCCTGCCAGAAAAAAGCCCACCACCATCTTGGACAAACTACAGGATAGGTCTCAACAGGACCAGGGTGGAGACTTCAGACCAGCCCCATAAAACCAGTCAACAGTTGCAGATCGTCCTTCTTTTTGGGGCTTTGTCTGACTGCAGAGGGGCCACGCTGGACTTCATCAAAGCCATGGACTGCTGCCATTTCTTCCACTTTTTTGGTCTGTCTTTCTGACTGTTTTTCTGTAACATTCTGATTTTTTATAATCCATTATTTTAGTACTTTTGGTCACATACTCTCAATGTAATTATTAATCTTTGTTTTTTTTCCCTGTAATGTAATCTGAATCCATATTCCTTTATGTTAAATTCACTTTTAATCTGAATTCATCATCATTTGATTTAAAACCATTTTGTGTTTTTTTCACATTTTAGTCATTATTCATGTGATTCACGATTGATTTCTATCAAAATATTTTTATTTAACTCATAAGCCTGTGCATTTTTGTGTGAAATTCAGCCTGTATATAACCTTCGAGCTTTTCAAGACTGATAGTGTTCACATGCACAACCCTCCAACTCCGACTAAGGCTTTTTTCCCCACTTGTTTAAACTGCTTGACTGTATTTTTTTTTTTTAATTTTTCAGCACTTGAAAGCATTTTCCTGTTTTTCTTCTGTGTATTCTTTAATTAAATGACACATTTAGTGACACGTAAAATCTTTGGACCAGTCTCAGCCTTTTGCCTTTGTTTGGGTGAGCTACTCATTTCCGTGATAAACAGGGCTGGGAATCATCGCTAATTTCCAGAATCAATTTGATTCCAATTCTTGAGGCTCTGAATCGATTCAATTCCAATTCAATCTGACCCTGATTCAATCAGGGAAATTTCCATTGTTTTAGCTATTTTACTTGCCAGAAAAAAAAAAAAAAATCTTGGAGACCAAATGCTGCAAATTGTAACCAGGAATACATACAGTGGATATTAAAAAGTCTACACACCCCTGTTCAAATGCCAGCTTTTTGTGATGTAAAAAAATGAGACCAAGATAAATCATTTCAAAACGGTTTCCACCATTAATGTAACCTATAACCTGCACAACCCAATTGAAAAACAAACCGAAATCTTTTAAGGGGAAAAATAAAAAACCTACAATAACCTGGTTGCATAAATATGCACACCCTCTTATAACTGGGGATGTGGCTGCTTTCAGAATTAACCAATCACATTCAAACTCATATTAAATGGGAGTCAGCACACACCTGTCACTATTTAAAGTGCCTCTGATTAACCCCAAATAAAGTTCAGCTGTTCTTGTAGGCTTTTCCTAACATTTTTGTAGTCACATCTTACAGCACAAGCCATGGTCTGCAGGGAGCTTTCAAAGCATCAGAGGGATCTCATTGTTCAAAGGTATCAGTCAGGAGAAGGGTACAAAATAATTTCCAAGGCATTAAATATAACATGGAACACAGTGAAGACAGTCATCATCAAGTGGAGGAAATATGGCACACAAGTGACATCATGAAGAACTGGACGTCCCTCCAAAACCATTTGCATCTACTGAAATGCAACCGTTTCTGCTTGTGAGCATCGTTGAATCGTGATAGGATCGAATCGCGGCCCAAGAATCGCAATCCGAATCGAGAGGCCCCTCGTGATTACCACCCCTACTCAATTATACTTATCAATGAAACCAGTTTATCTTTACCAGTTAGCTTCACTTCAGGAGCGTCTCCGGAACATTAAAAATTGGATGGTATCTAACTTCCTATTGCTAAATTTGGATAAAACCAAACTTATTGTATTTGGGCCTAAAAATGCAAATAACGCATTATCTAAAGAAGTAGCCAAACTATATAATGTTGTTCTGGCCCCAGGCCCCACTGCAAGGAACCTAGGTGTTGCTTTTGACTCTCTGGACCATCCAGGGTTGCATGGCACTCATCAGTAAACAAGACTGCCTGAAAATTAGTCTTCATGTATTTTTGGGCCCACTGCAACTGTCTCTGCTTGTGAGCATTGGTTAGGGGTGGCCAAATCATAGGTTTATGCACAACTGCAAGCCTCTGGAGGATCCTACACCTTGAGGTTCGTGGGACTCCAGAGGCACCAGCAACTTCTAATACCCGTTTGCTGCTTTGTAATGGCATTTAAGCAGCTGCTCTCTGAATCCGATGAATTTGTCTGGCAGAAACCCTCCTCATTATGCCTTTATCTACACGAACCCATCTGTGCTCTGAATCAGCCACTAATTTCTTCACAGTACGATGATCACGGTTACGTTTTTGTGAAATATCTTATGTTTTCATACCTCGACCAAGGCATTGCACTATTTGATGCTTTTCAGGAGCAAAAGGATCCTTTTTCTTTCCCATATTGCTTGAAACCTGTCACATGCTTAATAATATGGAACATCCATCTTCAGTAGTTTTCCTTTAAATAGACTCACCTGGCAAACTATGTTTATGGCACTAAAATTCTATTTGCATAATAATTTGAAACGTGGTGTAGTTTGAGGTGATTAAGGCAGGTGAGAGACTCGGGCCTACACAGTCAGGCTGAAACGATTCGTCGACGTTGTCAATAACGTCGACAATAAAAATCTTCGTAGACAAATTTTTATTGTCGACACTATTGACAACGTCGACTAATCATTTAATTATAAAGTTTATATGCATGCCGTGGAAATGTTCATTTGTAACGGCAATGCACGACTGGAACTGCTGCAGGCAGTAGCGCTTCTGTTGTCCGGCATGCGTGAACAATTTCCAGTGAAGAAGAAGAGGAGCACAGTATGGCAAAGTGGTAGGATAATAAAACACATAGAAGCGGAGCTTAAAAAAAAAGCAGATCTAAAATTTCGAAAGTCTGGGAACATTTGACAGAAAACACAAAACAAGTAAAATGCAGACTTTGCAAGGCAGACATTTCCCATCATGGCAGCACTACAGTGATGCATGAGCATCTGGAACGACGGCACCCGGAAGCCACAACATTAACAGCTGCTTGTTAAGTTTTATTAGCGCTGCTTATTTTATATGGCCCAACTGTTTCAAGCTTTAGAAAAATGAAAATACTATTAGTACGTGCTGTTTACATTAGCTTAGCTGTTTGACAATCACCTCTCTGGTTGCTGAGGGCTGAGCTGTCGTGGCTAACGTGTTGAATGCAGTAAATGACTGAATTACAAAAGTCACTATCTCTTTTTCATCTTTGTTAATATTAGCCCTCATTCTGAATATTAGTCCATCTGATTTAATTAGAATATCCCAATTTGTAATAAATAAAAACCTACAACCAAAATCATCAAAATTAAATCAAACAGCTTGAAATATCACTCTGAAGTGCAATGAATACTGAATATGAAGGTTTACCTTTCTGAATTATATTGTTAAAAATGCACTTATAGAAAACTTCCACTTAATATTAGTCTGTAGGTTGGAGAAGATTAGTAATTTAGTAGCAAGATATTTAATCACTTGTTTAATTGACATTAGGCACTATGCTGTCTGTGATAAAACTGCTATATAACTTTAAACTTGGGATAATTAATACAGCTTTCTTGTTTTTTGGGGTTTTTTTTGTATTTAGTTCTGGATATTATAGTTCTGGTATTTAGTTTTTTTTTTTTTTTTTTCCCGGTTCCGGTTCCGCCGGACCGGCGGCGCCACACAAGTGGGCTGCCTGTTGCAACAGCCTTTTTTTTTATCTTCCTTCTTCTTTCTACACCTTTCACTCTGTATATATATCACGGACGCACGGATCGCCCCGGGGGTCTCCCGGGTCGGCGGACGGAGCCACGGTTTGCAGCGGGAGATGTTACAGCGGGGAGGAGCTAGTGCTAGCTAGCACTTGGCCGCCGCCCGGTGCTAATGGGAAACTCGACATACCGGGAGCTGTAGCGAAAACGACGCGGTGCCGGGCTGGAGTTTAGGCGGCGTGAAAGAAATATAAGACAGAATAATAAAGAGCGATGGCAAGAACCAAGCAGACCGCCCGTAAAATCTACTGGAGGAAGAACCCCCCCCCCCCCCCCCCACCAGGGCTGCTCGGAGAGGCGCTCTGGCCACTGGCAGAGTGAAGAAGCCTCGCCGTCACAGGCCCATGGCTCTGAGAGAGATCCGTCGCTGCCAGAGATCCACAGAGCTGCTCATCCGCAAGCTGCCCGTCCAGCGCCTGGTGAGGGAGATCGCTCAGGACTTCAAGACCGTCCTGCGTTTCCTGAGCTTCGCCGTCGTGGCTCTGCAGGAGACCAGCGAGGCCCACCTGATGGTCTCTTCTTCGCTAAGGGGGTCACCATCATGCCCAAAGACTTCCAGCTGGCCCGCTGCATCCGCGGAGAGAGAACTTAGACTTTCTGCTGCACATTCACCAGCCATAATGCTCTGCACTGTGTGTCTATATATATACATTTATAGTAATATGGACATATGTTTACTAGATGTTGTTTTTTCTTGCCTTCTGATTGTTGCTCTGAGTGTTGCTATCCCTATGCTGTTGCAATCCTGGAATTTCCCCATTGTGGGACTAATAAAGGCTTATCTTATCTTATCTTATACTGCTTATAAAATCCGATCCAATCCAACTTAATTTATAAAGCACTTTAAAACGACGACAGCTGACACAAAGTGCTCTACATCAATGATAAATAAAATAAAAAAACAAAACATAAAAACAATACAGATAAAATGTACAAAATAGCACAACCAAAACAGTAATCATACAATAAAGACAATAAGAACAAATAAAATCAGTGTCTGAAACTGGGTCAAAAGCCAGAGAATAAAAAGGGGTTTTAAGATGAGTTTTAAAACTGGACAGTGAAGAGGCCTGTCTGATGGACAAAGACAGACTGTTCCACAATTCAGGAGCAACAACAGAAAAAGCTCTGTCCCCTCTGAGCTTCCTCTTTGATTTTGGTATCTCCAGGAGCAGCTCACCTGAGAGACCAAGAAGGAGAGTAAGGATGGAGCAGCTCAGAGAGGTAAGGCGAGGCAAGGCCATTTAATGATTTAAAAACAAATACAAGAATTTTAAAATGCACAGGCAGCCAGTGAAGGGAAGCTGAAATGGGTTTAATGTGGTCCCTTTTATGTGTTCCAATTAAAAGACGTGCAGCTGCATTTTGAACCAACTGGAGATGTGACAGGGAAGACTGGCTGACTCCAAAATAAAGTGCATTACAGTAATCCAGCCGAGTTGTGATTAAGGCATGAATTACGGTTTCAAAGTGCTGCTTTGAAAGGATTGGTTAAACCTTTGCCAGCTGCCTTAGATGAAAAAAGCTGGACTTGATAACTGCACATATTTGAGAATCTAATTTAAAATCACTGTCCAACTTAAAACCCAAATTAGTAACAGTTGGCCAAACAAACCGTGTCAAGGGGCCCAAGTCAACAGGTGGGGACTCACTAGCGCTACTGGCTACCAACACTTCAGTCTTATTTCCATTAAAAATTAAAAAGCTTAAGGCCATTCAATCTTTAATGTCATCAAGACACGCAAGAAGTGATTTTATTGAGAAGGCCTCCTTCCGCTTTAATGGTACATATACGAGTGCCATCAGCACAACAGCGCAAGGAGATACCATGAAGTGGAAATGTACTAATATTACTGTTGATGTGATGCTTTATTCTGTTTCTATGCCAGAAATTCTGATGTGTCACCAAATGAGGTTTTGCAGACCCTATTGGGGTGTAATTTTAAGGAGCTAAACTACTGTCTTCCCATTTATGTGCAGCACCAAGAGTGTTTGTATGATAAGGTTATGCACTGTCTGTTACCATATAAGGCAATGTTGTGAGCATCTTGCAAAACTGTATAAAGGAGTCTGTTTTATGACCTTGAGGGTCAGAAGGGCCTCGCTGGGAAACACACACACACACACACACACACACACACACACACACACACACACACACACACACCAGCAGCTTTTTCTCTCCTGCATGCAGGAAATAAGGGAAAATAAAGGCACTCCAAGCTTGCAGATCTCTGGTGTTATTTCTTCAGGACCCAGGAAGAAAGGGCAAATAACTTTTTTCCACAACAACCATGCTTTCTAAGAATGGAACCCAGTGGAAGCAAATAAAGGGAGAAAAGCAGGGGCCCTAAAATAGAGCCCTGGAGGACCCCACATGACAGGGAAGCAGAGGAAGATTCAAAACCAGCAAGGCTTACACACATAGTTCTGTCAAGTAGGACGTGAACCATTCCAGAGCAGTACCACAAATACCCACAAGATGCTGTTGACGATTTATTAAAATATCATGGTCCACTGTATCAAAGATGGCGGTTAGGTCACGCAGGACAAGAATCACAAAATCACCAGAATCAGCTGCCAGGAAGATGTCATTAAAAACTTTTATTAAAGCTGACTCTGTGCTATGTAGGGTTTTAAATCCAGACTGGAACACCTCCAGGACACCATTCTCATCCAGAAAGGCCTTTAACTGAGAGGAAACTATTTTCTATAATATTTTCAAAAAAAAAAAAAAAAGGCAGCTTTCAAATAGGCCTAAAATTAGCCAACACAGTCTGATCAAGACAGAGTTTCCTCTGGCTTAATCAGAATCACTTTATTGCCAAGCATACACTACCGTTCAAAAGTTTGGGGTCACTTAGAAATTTCCTTATTTTTGAAAGAAAAGCACTGTTTTTTTCAATGAAGATAACTTTAAACTAATCAGAAATACACTCTAATATCTAATATACATTGCTAATGTGATGAATGACTATTCTAGCTGCAAATGTCTGGTTTTTGGTGCAATATCTACATAGGTGTATAGAGGCCCATTTCCAGCAACTATCACTCCAGTGTTCTAATGGTGCAATGTGTTTGCTCATTGCGTCAGAAGGTTAATGGATGATTAGAAAACCCTTGTGCAATCATGTTAGCACAGCTGAAAACAGTTTAGCTGGTTAGAGAAGCTATAAAACTGACCTTCCTTTGAGCAGGTTGAGTATCTGGAAAAAAATATTATTTCAAATACAAATCATTATTTCTAACCTTGTCAATGTCTTGACTATATTTTCTATTCATTTTACAACTCATGGTGGTAAATAAGTGTGACTTTTCATGGAAAACACAAAATTGTCTGGGTGACCCCAAACTTTTGAACGGTAGTGTACATACATAGAAATAAATACATAGAAAAAAACCCTCTAAGCACAATTAGCAGACTAATACAGATCACACAATACAAAGGAGCAAAGAGAGACCAGTGTATGTAGTCAGCATGTAATAATCAGTGTGAGTGCAGTGTTGAATGTATCAGTTGCTATTGTACAACAAACGGGCGCCTCCTGGCAGCGGATGGTTGTTATGTTCATGTATTCAAAACACAGATAAGCAAGTCCCAGAGTCTTTCTCCCTTCGTACATGCCAGATGGCAAAGTTCTGTATTAGACACATGATAGCGCTGTCCTTGAAGAGTCCGGTTTGCTGAACAACAGCAATTGTTGTTATTGTTTGGGTTAAAGAGAAGCCAAAACACCTTCCAGCACAATCTCTGCACCTGGAGGAATGAGTTCCCAAGGACGTCGAATCAAGGCCAGATGAGCACAGTCACTTGGAGTATAGTAATTTCCACTCTCATGCGATTCTGTGCATCACAAATAATTCAATTCAATTCACAGGCTTAAATTGCTGGTCGAATTGTTGAAGGAGCTTTGCCGGGATCCGCATTTTGACCAGCTCTTCCAACTTTATTAATTTTCGATACACTAGGAAACTCCGGAGCCAAACAGTAGAATCCTGTGATCATATCCAAACAGATAGATGTCTTCTGAATCTTCAGTCGAATCACACAGACACATGAGTTCCAATTAATCATGAGTCACACATTTGGGCTCCCCTGGGCCCGATTTCCTGTTGAAAAGGTGGTGTCAATTGCATTAAAGCCTGAAATTCCATTTTTTCCATTTTCCGTTTGGATTGAGATCAGCGAGAAGGAGCAAGACACAGACACAGACGAAGCAGCAAGCTGGGATCAGATCATCAGGGAGGCGAGAGGAGAGGAGTGAAAATGTGACTGCTCTCTCTGAAAGCCGGAAGAAAAAGGCTTAAAGACCTTGGTGCGGTGGCAACATATTTTTCCGGGGTGGGGGCAGAAAACACATGACACTATTGTAACCAGAATGTGTTAATTTTATCCTATTTATTTCTTTTTTTTTTAATTTTGCACAGTAGCTTTGCATATGGAACTTGCCATTTGAAGTATTGTGCAACCGAGGCTTGAACGTTGGAATATTTGGCCAGTTGGTTTCCCACCCAGACGTCCTGTGTTTGGATTTTTTACTGGTGTCATCCTTCTCTCCTTCCTCTGCTCTCACCTCTCCTGGACCCTCTGCCTGAACACTTTCCTCTCCTTGGCTCCTCTCTTCTGCCTAATCTTGCCCTGTCTGAGCTCTGTCTAATTCAGGTTCTCTCTCTGTCTCTGGTGGTATACAAACAGGTTAGAAAATATCAAGTGTCATGTAAATTAAAAGTAGACAACCAAAAATTTCTAGTTAAGGGTACAAAGAGCACCCACTTAAAAACTTGAGTAATGACTTCAGTCTTGAAGGTTTGAGGTTTTTCTCCAAAATATATTACAATTTTTTTTATAGTTTTCTACTTTTCTCTGTAAATTTATCTAAATGTGAAACCATTTTCCTCAAATTTGTAATTTCCTCTTGTAAAATTGACTTTTCTTGTACATTTGAGACTTAATCTGTGTTATTTTATGACTATTTTTTGTCTATTTTTTAAAATAAAATTACTGTTTTTTAAATAAATTTGAAACAGTGGTATTTTTTTTTTTTTACTTTTTCCTTATAACAATTTACATTTTTGACCATAATTTTGCAGAGCCAGAACAGAACAATAATTTAACTCTGATTTCAAAGAAAAAATATTAGTGAAATTGTATTTAATGAAATAAATTAACTTAAATGACCAAAGATGCAGTTATTTCTGTTATAATATTTCTATGATCGACGGTAGACATGATATTCTCCATCCGCCAACTCCAGGAGAAATGCAGAGAACAGAACATGCCCCTGTATGTCGCCTTCATCGACCTCACCAAAGCGTTCGATCTGGTCAGCAGAGAGGGCCTTTTCAAGATCCTGCCAAAGATAGGATGCCCACCAAAGTTGCAAAGCCTCATCGAATCGTTTCACACAAACATGCAGGGGATAGTGCAGCACGACGGCAACATCTCAGAGCCATTCAACATACGCAGCGGAGTGAAACAGGGCTGTGTACTTGCGCCAACCCTCTTTGGGATTTTCTTTGCTATGCTTCTGAGGCATGCCTTCAGCACAGCAACAGAGGGAATCTATCTGCACACAAGATCTGACGGCAGGCTCTTCAACCTCGCCCGCCTGAAAGCCAAAACCAAAGTACGCGAGGCTCAGAGACATGCTGTTCGCAGACGACGCTGCAGTCGCAACCCACACACAGCAGGAGCTTCAGACCCTGATGGACCGCTTCTTCCAGGCATGCAAGGACTTCCGGCTTACCATCAGCCTGAAGAAGACTAACGTCTTGGCGCAAGGCACGGAAGCACCACCAACCATCACCATCGACGACTACAAGCTGGAGGTCATGAATCAGTTCACGTACCTGGGGTCCACGATCAGCAACAACCTCTCCCTTGATACAGAGATCGACAAGAGGATTGGAAAATCAGCCTTCACACTCGCTCGCCTCACCACACGAGTGTGGGAGAATCCCAAACTCTCTGTCAAGACGAAGATGGCAGTGTACAACGCCTGCATCATCAGCACACTGCTCTATGGGAGTGAGGCGTGGACAACATATGCCCGGCAGGAAAAGAGACTGAACTCCTTCCACTTGCGCTGCATTCGCCACATCCTGGACATATCCTGGCAGGATAAAGTGCCCACACAGAAGTTCTGTCCCGCACCGGCCTTCCCTCCATGTTCACTCTACTCAGGCAGCGCAGGCTCCGCTGGCTAGGCCACGTTCACCGTATGGAGGATGGCAGAATCCCCAAAGACGTCCTCTACGGAGAACTGGCGACTGGCAGGAGAGATGTTGGCCGCCCACAGTTGCGCTTTAGAGACGTCTGCAAGAGAGACATGAACGCCCTGGAGATCAACACAGAGCGCTGGGAGGACCTTGCAATGGACCGCTCCAAATGGAGAGGCACCCTGACCAGACAGCTCAAGGCGGGTGAAGAGAGACTGACTGCTGCAGCAGATGAAAAAAGGACCCGCAGGAAGAACCGCCACAGACCCAGCAGCACGGAGACCACCCACAAGTGCGACCTGTGTGACAGGGACTGCCATTCGTGCATCGGCCTGTTCAGCTACAGGCGGTGCTGTTCCAGCAGAGTAGACGTTTAGGATTCTCTTCCATGGTCATCATAGACCAGGGGTGGGCAATCATATGCCATGGAGGGCCATTCTACTGCAGGTTTTCTGTTCCACTCAGTCTCTTCAGCAGGTGCTTTCAATGATTATCAATCCTTGAAGCTGATCAAAGCACACACCTGCTGAAGAGACTGGGTGGAACAAAAAACCTGCAGTGGAATGGCCCTCACTGCCCACCCCTGTCATAGACCGACGACGATGAATATTTCTACATATTTATAGTTTTTTTTTTTTTTTTTTTTTTTTTTATAAATCTCCTCACCACCCAGACAGCAGGAAAATCCTCCCTTATTTTGAAATCCAAATATTGGCACATTTAGTTTGTCTGAAGGCTGCTGACGGATAAAAGTCATTGACTTTGTGAATTTCAGTCATCTTAACTTGCCAGGTATGTAATAATGAACATGAATTAGTTAATTAACTAAAGTAAAGGTAAAAACATCTTTTTATTCTTGTCTGAAATAAACAAAACAAAAAACTAACTACACGTTTTAGCTAAGCGACTCTTCCATCATTGCTCCCGTTACCAGCGGGTTAAAACCATGATAAATGCTTTTACTGCTTAGATATCAGAAATCAGAAAAGCTTTATTGCCAAGCATGTTAAAAACATACGAGGAATTTGACTTGACATTGGCGCGCTCGATAAGCGCTTCCCAATGACACGGCAGCCCAAGGCGCCTCATCAAAACAGTGGGGGGTAAAGAGGGGAGGGGATGACACATTGGGCAGAGAGAAAAAAACCTAGTTTATCAAAATAAAGCTCGTTGAATAAGCAAGATTGTGATTACATAGGAAAAAACCCTCTAGTTGCACAATTAGCAGACAATACAGATCCACACAAAACAAAGAAAAAGTTGAGAGAGACAGTGTGTGTGTGTGTGTGTATGTCAGTGTATGTGTATCAGTCATGTAATGTTGTATGCAGTGTGTGTATCAGTTACTGGTGAAGAGCAAAAATCCTCTCCTGAGCAACGTTTAGATGTTATGTCTTTAGTGTCCTGTCACATGACGCTGTCCTTGAGAGTTCAGGTTACTGCACCCCAGTGTGTTTGGGTTAGGGAGAGAGAGGAGAGAGAAGCCAAAACTCCCTTCTGCTTATCTCTACTCCTGGAGGAAGGACGCCGAATCAAGGCCTGACAAGCACAGTTCACTTAGAGCATAGAAATTTCCTCTCTTATGCAATTCTGTGCATCACAATTTACATACATACACAGGCTTTAAAATCATTCCCTGGAGAGCACCCAGCGACTCCAGATGTTATCCACCTACCGAAACATAGATAAACATGTCCAAGAGTCCATCTCTCTTCAGTGCATGCCAGATGGTAAATTCCATGTTAGTCACATATTTGCCGCTATCAGTGCTCCCCCCAGCTGGTCGAATTTGTTGGAGGAGCTACGCCAGGTCCGCATGTTGATTAGCTCTTCCAGTTCTTAAATTTTCGATGCACCAGGAAAACTCCAGAGCCAAACAACAGAAATCCTGTGATCATGAAGCCAAAACAGGTAGATGTCTTCCACATCTTAATCGAATCACGCAGACACATGAGTTCCAATTGTTCCATGAGTCTCTGTCCTTGGGCTCCCCCGGCCCGATTTCCTGTTGAAAAGTGGCGTCAATAGCATTAAAGCCCCCAAAAAATTCCATAATTTCCATTTGGATCGAGATGCAGCAGAAGAAGAGCGAGACACAGACAGGACACAGCAAGCTGGGATCAGTATCAAGGGAGGAGGAGAGGAGAGGAGGAAAAATGCGACTGCTCTCTCTGAAAGCCGGAAGAAGAGCTTACATACCTCTTCTGATTTTTTCACGTTTAAAGTACTTTAATAAGCTCATGTTTTTCTTAGACAGCAACGCTCGTAGTGAGACACTGTTTGCTGGTTGAAACACATGGGCAGGGCACTTCTGAACTCCATGTGGACGACGGTCACGCGCGTTGTTCATGTGTGCGCTTGCGTCATTGCTTCATATATTTTTTTTTAATTTATATATCCTCATAGAGCGGGGGAAATTATTCAGGCGTGGCAGGCCGCCACCCAGAAATGTTACCAGAGGAAACCCTGGAAGACCAGGTTTCTTTATCAAAGGTTTTACTACTGCATGTTTAAAATGTGCAGGAACCACAACAGAAGACAAACTGTTGTTTAAAATGGTTAAAACCACCTGACCTGTATGAGGTAAAACCTCTTAAAAAAATCGAGGAGGAAGAGCATTCCAAAGGGAACCTCAGGACTTAATATGACCAACAGCATCCTCTAATTGCAACATAGTCACAGGTTCAAACTGATTAAAGACAGCAGAGCAAGGAACAGAAACAGAGGGGTCAGAGGCAGGAGCTGGGATGAGAGCACTAATGGTGGTGACCTTATCAATAAAGATGTGTAAAAAGTCATTGCACATTTCAGATGATTCTTCCATAATGACAGTCGGTGAGGCAGTAAAAACTGAGTCAATAGTCCTTAATAATACACGTGGATGATGACGGTTAGATACAATAATATTAGACAAATGTTCCCTTTTAGCCTCTTTAACAGCACTCTGGTAACAATGCCAACAGTCCTTTAAAATTTGACGAGATATCTGCAGCTTGTCCTTCTTCCACCTGCACTCAGGTTTGCGGCATTCCCGTCTGGCTGCCCGAGTTCTGTCACTGAACCATGGCTCGAGTTTGGCTCTGGGCTGCTTAATTTTTGATGGAGTCACAGAGTCTAGGATGGCAGGAGGAATAAAACCAGGAATTTAGCTCCTCCATATCAGAGATTAATTAAAATGATTAGAAATCAAATAAATTACATTAAGAGCCAACTTGCGCCTCCGGCCCATTTTAATGTATTTATTATTTATTTTGCATGGTGTTAACGTTACTTACCTCCTATTAAAACAAGGTTAGCGAACCAGCTTCTCTGACGCAGCACAATAAAAAAGCAATCCCACATCCCTGAGCAAACAGGAGTAGAAGCTATCTGAACCAGTAGTTTGGAGTTAGCAATAGCAACCACCAGACTGAAGCATAGCCAGGCACCCACCACACCTGTTCCGTTGCACGCAGTCGTGCACTGCAGGAAGAGATGGGGCGCTGACAAGTAGTGGTGAGGTAGAAGCTTAACTGAATAAACAGGGGTATGAGCATTTTAAATACAATATAAACGATAGACTATTCTATGAAACGATAGACATTTTTATATCGTCATATTGCACAGCCCTAATCTGCACCTACACTACTGCACTAAACTGCAACTATGGGTATTACATCTCTAGTTTTCTGTTTATAGGATTGCTGGGTTTCATCATTGTTAATTGTTTGTCTCCATTTGCACTATTTTTTTTTTTTTTTGTTACTTATTTGTACCCGTAGGTAGACTTGGTTTGCAGTCTGGTGACAAGCCACCGGCTGCTGGTCGCTGCGTGCGCGAGCGCCCTAAACCTACATGTTTTTGGTGTGCGGGAGGAAACCGGAGAAATCCCGGAGTAAACCCGCGCAACACGGGGAGAACATGCAAACTCCACACAGCTCACTGTTGGTCGGGGGCTGGGATCGAACCCACGATCTCATGATCCCCGCGATCCCCCGGCCGAAGGTAAAACTGTGCTGCCACAGTGCTAAACCACTGCGCCACCGTGCAGCCACTATGGGAGGTCTGGGTCTATCTTTTGTTGCCATTTGCACTATAGGTTGCATTACTGTACATAGACTGTTGTTTATTCCCAGCCTTATTCTTTTTTATATTGTGCACACCACTGAAGAGAGAAACACCATTTGAATTCTCCTGTATGTCCTGTACGTATAGTAGCATTGACAAATAAAATCTTTGAATCGTTACTGTACAGTGAAATGGCATGTGGCAGGAAAAATTTCCTGTACCTAACTGTTTGGCAGCGAAGTTGCAGCAGTCTGCTGGAAAAAGTGCTCCGCTGTCTGTCCAGTGTGTGGTGGAGGGGGTGATCAGGACTGTCCATGATGGATCACAGTTTTAGTGTCCTCCTCTCCACCACAGTCTCAAACGTCTCTGGCCTGAGACCAATTACAGAGCCAGCCCTTGATTTTCTTATACGTAGTTTTCTACTTTTTTCTGAAAATTTATCTAAATTTGAAACCATTTTCCTCAAATTTGTAATCTCTTCTTGTAAAATTGACTTTTCTTGTACATTTGAGACTTTATTGTAAATTTGTGGATTATTTTATGGCTAATTTTCGTCTATTTTTTTTAAATAAAATTACTGGGGGGGTTTTTGTTTTTTTTTTTAAATAATTTTGACTTTTTTTCCTTATACAATGTACACTTTTGACCATAATTTTGCAGAGCCAGAACAGAACAATAATTTAACTCTGATTTCAAAGGAAAAAAATATTAATAAAGTTATTTTTAATGAAATAAATTAACTTAAATTACCAAAGATGCAGTTATTTCTGTTATAATATTTCTATATATTTATAGTTTTTTAGAACACTCACCACCCAGACAGCAGGAAAAACCTCCATTATTTTGAAATCCAAATGTTGGCACGTTTACTTTGTCTGAAGGCTGTTGACGGATTAAAGCCATTGACTTCGTGAATTTTGGTCATCTCAACTTGGCAGGTACATACAGTAATAATGAACATAAATTACACAGGGTTACAAAAATAATTTTTTTGTAAGTTGTCTGTGTTTTTTCAACTGATTTAAGACAATTTTGCACCGCTGAATCCGAAAATGACATCCGTTTCTCTCGATCAGGTGCTAAGAAAAACCTGTACTTACTTAGTACTTACTTAGTACTGTGCATGTACTTACCTTTATATAAAGGTAAGTACATGTAAATTGAATGTTATGTCATCATTGTTCAAAATTCAGAGAATTTCAAGACATAAAAAAGAATTTTGCACCATATAAAGCGAAAATACCTGTACATGTAAACAAAAACGTATAAAGAAACATGTGGCCATAATTCAAAAAGTTGACCTGATTGAGCAAAACCAATATGATTTTTGGATTAAGCACATCAAAATTGTCCTAAATCAGCTAAAAAAACTTAGACAATAAATTTGGTGTTGACCAGTGTTATTAGTTAACATTGTAGTGGCTGGTGAAGTAAATCCTCAAAGATTCAGGCACTCTTGCCTTTCCCTGCATGTGAAGCCTAACCACACCTGTTTGCTAAGTGACTCTTCATTATTGTTCCTGTTATCAGCGGGTTAAAACCACGATAAATGCCTCCACTGCTGACATACCTCTTCTGCTTTTTTCTGCTTTTAAAGCACTTTGATAAGCTCAAGTTTCTCTTGGACAGTGACGCTGGCAAGATGCTCTGCCTGCCGACTGGAACGGTCACACAGGTGGGGTGCTTCTGAACTCCACACGGATGACAGTCACGCGTGTTGTTTGTATGCGTGCTTGCGGACCATCATTCCTTCATATTTTTTTCTTAAATTTACATTTCCTTGGTGTGGTGGCATAACTTCAAGGGTGGTGGCCCACCATGTGGAAATGTTACCTGAGGAAACCCTGCCTTTGCCTCTCTGGCTGGACCACTGGGCCTGGGCTACTCGAAGGTTGGTCCTGGGTCACCTGTGGCCCACGGGCTGCTAACTGAATAGGCCTGCATGAGGTCATGTACCACATAGAAGTGGTCATTGGACTCAAGGGTTAATTTTCTTGAGTTTGTAATTTTAGAATGTGATTCTAATAGTTACTTTTATTTAGTCACATTTATTTTAGGTGATATAACCTCAGCATAAAAAAAAAAAAAAAAAAAAAAAAAAAAAAAAAAAAATCACATACCTGATGCTCTCAGTATTGACAGGGCCAACTTTCTCCTCTCTGCTGCCATCTCCTTTTTTGATGTCCCAAAATTAATAACAGGGGTGACAGGAAAGGCATCCATCACTTCTCTTGCCATCTACAGAAAAGCACCAAAGTTGCCATGATTATATATTAAGAAACATACGCACCCGTTTCTGTCCCAAAAAGCTTAATTTCTGAAATACACACAATCTCTCTTGCATTTACCCTGTACTAACATTTGTAAATTGCTGATAACTTGTGTAGTTACAAGTTTTCTTTTTCATTCTGTAAAAATATAAGAAAACCAGTTTTAAGCACCAGTAATGAACATATACAGTACCATGGTGACAATGACCCCACTGCTCTACTACCATCCTGTTGTACAGGGTGGTGCAGCTGTCCTCCTTTCCACTTCACATACCCCAGTTTGTTGTGCCACAGTACACCCTGTGCACCTTGAAGAATTTCCTATGTACAGTAAAACAAACTGGAGAATATAATTAGTTACTAACTCTTAATTCTACCCATCTTTCACTTTAACAAAAATGATAAAAACGACCAAGTTAAGTTATTATATAAGCTTCAAATAAGTGTACATTCTTGGTCAGAAGTTTTGGGAATGACATAAATTGACTCGGCATAATTTTGATGCATTTGTCAACAAAAGACATTGAAACTTGTGACGCATAGTATAATGGTGGTCAGTATACCACACAAATGTTGAAAAAAATCTAAAAACTGAAGCAGCAAACTTTGTGAAAACAAATAAAATTTGTCTCATTTCCAAAACTTCTGACCAAGGCTGTAGTTAAAGTCTCAGAACAAGTCTCAGTCTCTAAAAGTCTCAGAATAAACAAATTAAAGTCTCAGAAATTAAAATCATCCCATGGACCATCACCTTATCATGGTGGGGGGTTTGCGTGCCCTAGCAATCCCAGGAGCTATGTTATCCAGGGCAGTTTGCCTCTGGTAGGGTCATCCAAGACAAACTGTTCCTGGGTGAAGAGCCAGACTAAGAACAATCCAACAGACTCTCATGATGAATGTCAGAGCAAGGATTCAGTGTATCCCGCCCAGTATGGGGTTACAGGGGCCCTGCCCCGAAGCCAGACCTGGGGGAAGGGCTCAGTGGCAAACGTCTGGTGGCTGGTTTCTGCCCATGGGACCCAGTCAGGCTCAGCCTGAAGGAGCTACATGGGTCCGCCCTCCAGTGGGATCACCACCTACAGGAACGACCATGAAGGTCCGGTACTATGCGGATCAGGTGGCGGTAGAAGGCAAAGACTTTGGCGTTCTGATCTGCGACTTCCTAAACTGGTTTTTCAAATGTGAAATGTCACCTCTCTGGTGGGGAAGGAGCCTGAGCTGGTGCACAAGGTTGAACGATACCGGCTAGATATAGTCAGGCTCACATCAGTGCACAGCTGTGGTTCTGGAACCAGTCTCCTGGACAGAGGCTGGAGCTTGGCCTACTCTGGAGTTGCCCTGGGTGAGAGGCGGCGAGAAGGGGTGGGTATTCTTGTATCCACCCACCTTGCTGCCTCTACATTGTAGTTTTCCCCCAGTGGACGAAAGGGTTGTTTCCCTGCACCTTCGGGTTAGAAAACGGGTCCTGACCATCAGTTGCGTCTATGCACCAAATGATGGTTCAGAGTACCCACCCTTTTCGGAGTCTCTGAATGGGGTACTGGAGCGTGTTCCTCTTGGAGACACCACTGTCCTACTGTGGAACTTCAATGCGCACGTGGGATATGAAAGTGAAACCTGTGACTGGGAGGAATGGTCTGCCCAATCTCAACCTGAATGGTGTTCAGTTATTGGACTTCTGTGTCAACTACAGTCTGTCTATAATGAACACCATGTTCAAATATAAGGGCGTCCATATGTGCACCTGGCACAAGGACACCCTAGGTCAAAGCCAAAGTGCCTTTATTGTCATTCCATTGCTAAAAAACAACAATCGTCGCAAGTGACGATTTTTTTTTTCTGAAAAAAAAAATAAAATAAAATAAACATGCCTGGCAATAAAGCTTTCTGATTCTGATCCATTTTGTTATTGTGGGGCGTCTATGGTGCAAGTGTAGTGTGGCCGACCACTGATCGGAGGAGCAGGGGTTCGATTCCTGCTCTGTCTGCAGTCTGCATGTCGAAGTGTCCTTAAGCAAGACATTGAACCCCCAGTTTCTCCTGGTGGCAAGGCTAGCGCCTGTGTGTGTACGGCAGCTCTGCCACCATCAGTGTGTGAATGTGTGTGTGAATGGCTGGATAGCAGGATCTGTAAAGCGCTTTGGTCATCCAGAGATGAGAAAAAGCACTATATAAGTGAACGCCATTTACCATTGTGTCGTCAGACCTGCGACCGTATGTCTTGGACACTTGGATAAAGAGAGGTGCAGAGCTTTCAACTGATCACCACCTGGTGGTGAGTTGGATCCGATGCTGGGGGAGGACGCCATTAAGACCTAGTAAACCTGAACGTATAGTGAGGGTGTGCTGTGAATGTATGGCTGAGGCCCCGTGTCCGCAAAGGCTTCAACTCCCACCTCCAGAAGAACGTCAACCGCATTCCGAGGGAGTCGGAAGACTTGGGAGTCTGAATGGGCCATGGTCTCCACCTCCATTGTTGAAGCATCCGTTCAACGCTGTGGCCGCAAGGTTGTTGGTGCATCTCGTGGTGGCAACCCCCAAACCAAGTGGGGGACACCAATGGTGAGGAGAGCCATCAAGCTGAAGGAGGAGTCCAATCAAGCTTAATTGGCTTGTGGGACTCCCAAAGCAGCTGAGGTGTACTGGCAGGCCAAGCGGAGTGCAGCTCAGGTGGTTGCTGAAGCAAAAACTTGGGTGTGCGAGGAGTTTGGTGAGGCCATGGAACGAAACTTTCAGCCGGCCTCAAAGAGATTCTGGCAAACTGTCTGGCGACTCAGGAGGGGGAAACAACCCCCTGTCCACACTGTGTATGGTGCGGATGGGGCGCTGCTGACTTCAACTTGTGATCTCATCAGGCGGAAGGAATACTGTGTGGATCTCCTCAATCCCACCGACACGCCTTCCGCAGAAGGTGTGACGGTGGGAAAAAGAAGCAGAGCTTGAGGACAAAGGGATTGACTCGCCCATGACAGGGGCTTAGGTCGCCGAAGTGGTTAAAAAACTCTTTGGTGGCTGGGCCCTGGGGGTGGATGAGATTCACCCTGAGTACCTCAAGGCTCTGGATGTTGTAGGGCTGTCACGGTTGACAAGCTTCGGCAACAATGCGTGGAAGTTGGAGATAGTACCTTTGACATGGCAAACCGGGGTGGTGGTTCCTCTCTTTAAGAAGGGGGACCGGAGGGTGTGTTCCAACGCTCGGGGGATCACACTTTTCATCCTCCCTATGAAGGTCTATGTCAGTGTCGTGGAGAGGAGTGTCCGGCCACTGATCAAACCTTGGATTCAGGGGAAGCAATGTGGTTTTCATCCTAGCCGTGACACATCGGACCCACTCTTTATCCTCTCAAGAATTTTTCATGGTTTGTGAGAGTTTGCCCAACCAGTTTACATGTTTTTGTGGACTTGGAGAAAGCATTCGACCATGTCCCTCATGGTTTTTTGTGGGGGGTGTTTCAGGAATATGGGGTACTGGGCTTGTTGCTACGAGCTATCCGGTCTCTATACAACAGTTGTGAGAGTGTGGTTCGTCATGCCAACAATCGTTTCCAGTGAGAGTTGGACTCCGCTCGGGCTGCCTTTTATCACTGATCCTGTTCATAATTTTAATGGACAGGATTTCTAGGCGCAGCCAAGGAACAGAGGGTGTCATACTTGGTGACCACAGGATCTAATCTCTGCTATTGACAGATGATGATGTCCTGTTGGCTTCATCGAGCAATGACCTACAGGTCTTATTGGGATGGTTTGCTGCTGAGTGTGAAGCAGAAAGAATGAAAATCAGCACCTCCAAGTGCAAGTCCATGGTGCTTAACCAGAAAAGGGTTGATTATCCTCTCCGGGTTGGGGACAGGCTCCTGCCCAAGTGGAGGAGTTTAAGTATCTCGGGGTCTTATTCACAAGTGAGGGAAGAATGGCGCAGGAGATTGACAGATGGATCAGAGCAGAATCTGCAGTGATGCGGACGTTGTACCGGTCTGTTGAGGTGAAGAGGCAGCTGAGCTCAAAAGCAAAGTTGTTGATTTATCGCTCAATCTATGTTCCTACCATCACCTATGGTCATGAACTTTCGGTAATGACCAAAAGCAAGAGATCCAGGTGGCTGAAATGAGCTTTCTCCGTAGGATTGCTGGACTCACCCTTAGAAATAGGGTGAGGAGCTCAGTCATATGGGAGAGGCTCAGAGTAGAACCGCTGCTCCTCCACCTCGAAAAAAAGACAGTTGAGGTGGGTTGGGCATCTGGTCAGGATGCCACCTGGACGCCTCCCACTTGAGGTGTTTCGGGTACGTCCCACTGGGAAGACCAAGGACAGGTTGGAGAGACTGATGTTCTCCCTCAGTTCAGATTCTGCATCCTCCAAGTGCACATTTCTAGGCCAAATACATCACTGTGCTGCGTCCAAGGCTGTCCCATTCCATGGGCTCCTTCAAATGTGACCGAGAAATGCAGCCTTCAAAAGCCCGAAAACGAAGGATACATAAAGAATACCCTTGTGACCTTAACATATCCCAGCATTCAGTGGGTGACTTAATCTGGCATTTTTTTTTTCCCCTTCTCGGCTCAGGCAGAAGGGAAACAAAGTCACAAACAGTTCAAACTAAGTTTTTTGCTTGAATTATGTAGTGGTTTGAACACACTAATAATGCAGAAAACAGCAACATCTGAGCTTATGTTACGTGACATTACAGTGGTGTGAAAAAGTGTTTGCCCCCTTCCTGATTTCTCATTTTTTTGTATGCTTGTCACACTTAAATGTTTCAGATCATCAAACAAAGCAACCACAAAATGCACTTTTTAAATGAAAGTTTTTATTAAGGGTAAAAAAAATATATAGAAACGTACATGGCCTTGTGTGAAAAAGTGAGCCCCCTCCCCCCCGTTAACACTGCGGTTTATTACATCTTTGGAAAGCTGAGTTCAATTTCTCTAGCCACACCTGTTCTCAATCAAGAAATCACTTAAACAGGACCTGCCTGACAAAGTGAAGTAGACCAAAAGATTCTCAAAAGCTAGACATCATGCTGCGATCCAAAGAAATTCAGGAACAAATGAGAAACAAAGTAACTGAGATCTATCAGTCTGGAAAAGGTTATAAGGCCCTTTCTAAAGCTTTGGGACTCCAGCGAACCACAGTGAGAGCCATTATCCACAAATGGCAAAAACATGGAACAGTGGTGAACATTCCTTGGAGTGGCCAGTCAACCAAAATTACCCAGAGAGCGCAGCGACGACTTATCCAAGAGGTGACCAAAGACCCCACAACAACATCCAAAGAAGTGCAGGCCTCACTTTCCTCAGTTAAGGTCAGTGTTCAAGAATCCACCACAAGAAAGAGACTGGGCAAAAATGGCCTGCATGGCAGAACTCCAAGACGAAAACCACTGCTGAGCAAAAAGAACGTAAAGGCTCGTCTCAGTTTGCCAGAAAAGATCTTGATGATCCCCAAGACTTTTGGGAAAATACTGTTTGGACTGACGAGACAAAAGTTGAATTTTTTGGAAGGTGTGTGTCCCATTACATCTGGTGCAAAAGTAACACAGCATTTCAGAAAAGGAACATCATACCAGCAGTAAAATAAGGTGGTGGTAGTGTGATGGTCTGGGGCTGTTTTGCTGCTTCAGGACCTGAAAGACTTGCTGTGGTAAATGGAACCCTGAATTCTGCTGTCTACCAAAAAATCCTGAAAGAGAATGTCCAGCCATGTGTTCGTGACCTCAGGCTGAAGTGCACTTGCAGGGTTTCCTCTGGTAACATATCTCGGTGGCAGCCCGCCGCACCAGAAAATTTACCGCTGCGCCACGAAGGAGATATGAATTTTAGAAAAATATATGAAGCAGTGACTTTCCGCAAGCGCACACACAAACAACGCGCGTGGCCGTCATCCGCGCGGAGCTTAGAAATGCCCCACCCACACGAGCTTTCCAGTCAGTCAGCAGGCAGTGTCTCTCTAGCGGCAGCAGCATCTTCGTGGAAAAGGAGTGAAAACCGGGAAGTCAAACAGCAGAAATGGACTCTATTTGAAGAGAAACTTTGTGAACAAGTCCGCCATTTCTTCATTGGTGAAAATCCTGGTGCGTCAGCGCCTTGGCGCTACCTATCGGGCGGGAGTGAAAATACAAAAAATGAGGGTTGTGTGCATGTGTCAACTGCTTGGCCTGGGTAGATAAAAAAAGTGAGCATGTATAGTGCCACGTGTGTGCCGGGCTCATCCAAAGCGTATGCGGACCAAGGCGGACTAGAGGGGAAATGTAGCATGAATAAGGCTTGACTGTCCGACAGAAACAGGAGTTTATTAAGGTACTTTAAACGCGGAAAAGAAAAAAACCCAGAAGAGGTATGTAAGCACTGGAGGCATTTATCATGGTTTTAACCTGCTGGAAACGGGAGCAATAACGGAAGAGTCGCTTAGCTAAAAGATGTGGTTAGAATTCATTTGCAGCCGGTTTCATATGAAGGAAAAGGCAAGGGGGACTACTGAATTGCTGAGGATATATTTCACTAGCTACTACAATATTAAGTTATGTTCCCAATTATGTACATGGCAAGATGACCAAAATTCACGAAGTCAATGACTTTAATCCGTCAGCAGCCTTCAGACAAACTGAACGTGCCAACATTTGGATTTCAAAATAAGGACAGTTTTTCTTGATGGTCAGGAGATTAAAAAAAAAAAAAAAAAAAAAGATAAATATATAGAAATATTACAACAGAAATAACGGCATCCTTGGTCGTTTAGGTTCATTTAAATCATTAAATACATTTTTTTCTTTGTAATGAGAGTTAAATTATTCTGTTCTGACTGCAAAGTTATGGTCAAAAATATAAATTGTTATAAGGAAGAAGTTAAAAAAAAATACCACAGTCTGTTTCAAATTTATTTAAAAAACAGTAATTTTATTTTAAAAAAAACAGACAAAAATAAGCCATAAAATAATCCACAAATTTATAATGAAGTTTCAAATGTACAAGAAAAGTCAATTTTACAAGAGGAAATTACAAATTTGAGGAAAACGGTTTCACATTTAGATAAATTTACAGAGAAAAGTAGAAAACTATAAGAAAATTGTTATAAATTTTGGAGAAAAACCTCAAACCTTCAAGACTGAAGTCTTTACTCAAGTTTTAAGTGGGTGCTCTTTGTACCCTTAACTAGACATTTTTGGTTGTGTCCTTTAATTTACATGGCACTTGATATTTTCTAACCTGTTTGTATACCACCATAGATAGAGAGGCTGAATTAGACAGAACTCAGAAAAGGGCAAGATTAGACAGAAGAGAGGAGCCAAGGAGAGTAAAGTGTTCAGGCAGAGGGTCCAGGAGAGGTGAGAGCAGAGGAAGGAGACAAGGACGACACCAGTAAAAAGTCCAAACACAGGACGGCTGGGTGGGATCCCATATGGCCCAATATTCCAACATTCAAGCCTTGGTTGTACAATACTTCAAATTGTAAGTTCCATATGCACGGCAGTGGCTCAGGAGGTAGAGCAGGTCATCCAATAACCGGATGGTTGGCAGTTCGAATCCCACTCTCCCCAGATATCCTGCCGGTGTGTCCCTGGGCAAGACACTTTACCCACCTTGCCTCCAGTGTCCATAACACTGGGTATGAATGTGTATAAATGTTCGGTGGTAGCTGGAGAGGTGATTGGCAGCCACGTTTCAGACAGCCTGCCCCAGGGCAGCTGTGGCTACAGCAGTAGCTTGCCACCATCATTGTCTGTCTAGAGTGAATGAATAATGTATCTGTAAAAAGCGTCTGAGTGTCTATGATAAAACGCTATATAAATCTGATGCATTGTTATTTTATGTGTTGTAAGATGTGTCTAACTCATGTGTTTAGATAGGGCAGCTCAGTGCGTGAACGTGAGTGAGTGCGCGCGCGCAGCCGAGGCGCACCCCCACCCCTATGTGAATGGCCCCGCGGAGCAGACGGTGTGTGTGAAGTGTGCGGATGAGTAGAGAGAGAGGCGACTGGAGCAGGTAGCGAGCTAGAATTGCTGCTAATAACAGTGTAGTCTGTTAATAAAGCCCCAACTCTTCAGCAAAACGGCCTGTTCTTCTGGGTACCACCATACTGCTGTTAACAACCGTGAGGTTTACTCGGGAGTTAACCCCGGAGGAAAAAATGCCCCTGGCCCTGGAGAAGACAGATCTCCCCTGTGTCCCCCAACCACGGTTAGGAGACCAAAGCAGGAAAGGTTAAAATATGCAAAGTTACTGTGCAAAATTAACAAGAAATAAACCGTATAAAATTAACATATTCATACATATGTGTTTTCTGCCACCCCCCCCCCCCCCCCCCCCCCCCGGAAAAATACGTTGCCACCGCGCCAAGGTCTTTAAGCCAGAGGAAACACTGACTTGGGTTCTGCAGCAGACCAATGATCCAAAGCACACCAGCAAGTCCATCTCTGAATGGCTTAAGAAAAACAAAAAGACGACTTTGGAGTGGCCTAGTCAAAGTCCTGACCTGAATCTGATTGAGATGCTGTGGTATGACCTTAAAAAGGCGGTTTATGCTTGAAAACCCTCCAATATGGCTGAATTACAACAATTCTGCAAAAATGAGTGGGCCAAAATTCCTCCACAGCACTGTAACAGACTCATTGCCAGTTATCACAAACGCTTGATTGCAGTTGTTGCTGCTAAGGGTGGCCCAACCACTTTTTAGGTTTAGGGGGCAAACACTTTTTCACATGGGGCCATGTAGGTTTGGATTTTTTTTCCCTTAATCATAAACACCTTCATTTAAAAACTGCATTTTGTGTAACTTGTGTTATCTTCGTCTAATATTTAAATTTGTTTGATGATCTGAAACATTTAAGTGTGACAAACATACAAAAAAATGAGAAATCAGGAAGGGGCAAACACTTTTTCACACCACTGTACATATAAAAGGGACTAAATGGCACTGAGATCTGACTGTGAATATTAATTACAGAATACCTAAATACTGAAAATTAATGGGACATCAAATATTAGTGACTGCTTCAGATCCCTTTTTTTGACAAAAAATAATAGTTACACATTAAATTATTTCTTTACAGTTTTACCGGTACATAAAATTGTTCTCTTGAACAACTAAATATAATTTATCATGTGCATATGCAGACTCCATCATCATCATCATAGCAGTCTGTTGTGGGCAACAATGACCGTTTCATTTAGGTCTGATCAGATTCCTCCACACAGCTCTGTCCTTCGCCTTCCGCCGCCAGGAACTCCTGACCTTGTTAACCTGCGCGACGTCTGAGCCGGTATGAGTTGCTTTCCAAACACGAACAAAAAAAACCCCCCACAAACAGATAGTTCATAGCAATGCCCCCACAAATCTTCCCCAGCAAAAAAAACAAAACAAAAAACAAAATAAGATTCCAGATAGTCCACCAAAAATAGCTGGAAGTTAATGTCTTTAAAATAATGGAAAAAGACCCTGAGCTCGGGAAAAATTGCAGTTCATAAAACAAGAGCAAAAAACGGCTCCATCTCACCGGCATGCAGCTCTGTCACCCCTGGGTCGTTTTGACAGCTCAGCTCAACATAAATAAATGCAACAATACTGGGAAACTTGGACAGCTATAGGGCCACAAACAACAAATGAGGTTTTCTAGATTATGTAGCAGAGTCAATAAAAGCTGTCCTACTTTGTTTACTCAGCGAATTGACCCTGCTGGCAACACAGGTAGAGTGCTGGAGCCGGAGATTGTGGGTTCAAACCCCTGGTTGGACTTAACTGCCCATCCCCTTGCTGACAATTACACTTCATTATTTATGATAATTAGGCCTATTTTTATGTATTTATAATTTCATTCATAACTTGCAATGCATTGCACTTTATGAAGCACTTTATGTGACAGTGCTACAATATTAAAACCATATCTCATTGCTTACATCGTCTATCAACGTCAAACAAACGTATGTTTAGAATCCGCACTTTCGGTTTTACTTTCCATTTCACTTAACGTTTTTACAGTTTTTTCCCCACTCCAATTGTACACCAAACGTGACAAAAATTCTCGGAAAAATATGACGGAAATTGATTGTCATAATTCTAGCTTTATTTGCCCTATCAACAGAATTTAAAAACTGGGAAAGAGTTCCGAATCTGCACTAGGCCAAGAACCGCCTCTGGTAAAGATTTCATCCAAATCCATCCAGTAGTTTTTGTGTAATCTCGCTCCACAAATATAAACAAGATCCTTGGTCCTTGGTGGAGGTATGCACTCTCAGAGCTTCACCAAAACTTAACAGGTCCATCCTTGGCCCAAGGGCTCCCTCTGGTGAAATTTTCACCAAAATCCGTCCAGTAGTTTTTGCGTAATCCTGGGGGGTATAAATTGGCCATAATATACCCGGGGTATAATCTAGCCTCGGCCACTTTAACCCCGGGTATAGTCTGGACTGGGGGTATACTGTGGCCTGTTACACTGGCCCCCGCTGACACTCCGCCCAGTCTGTTCATGCACCTCATGTTCTCCACATATGACGAATTATCCTTTAGACCTACACAATCACGGCCAGTCTGACAAACGGTTCAAGAGATATGCAGAGAACACACACACACACACGTTGCATTTATAGAAAGAAAATGTATCATTTTTTCCCTTTTATTTGGCTCGACTCTGGAGTTTTATTCATTTTACCAATTTCTTAATTGAGTTTGCTGTTGCTTTTCATTTTGCTTTTTAATGGTTGGTTTGCTGCATGATTTTATTGTTGCATGTTTTATTGGACAATTTTCTAATCCAGCAATTGCTAATATAACTCCACTCCTGTACAGCTCACTTACTGTGATTTGAATTAAACTTTTTTAAAAAAAAGTTATTGTCTGTTTTGTTCTTTGCTGAAGTGCATCACCCAAACAATGTCAGTTTTTTAGGGAGCTTTTGCCCTGGCCTCTTTTGTGTGGTGATTCTCATCTGTGATGACGGGACTGTCTGTGGGTCCAGGCGGTTGGATCGCTGGACCGAACCCAAACAAGTGCACTCAGCGCTGCTGCTCTCTCGTCTCTGATGCTGGTTGCTGTTGTGACGGCGTGCCACTCACACTGGAGGCAGGATGTGCCCTCGGCTGGCGTTGCTCTACTTGGTCCTGCTGGGTCATGAACTCTCCATCCTGCCGTGCTGCGGTGGTTCCCTGAGGCTGATACTTGGCGAGAACGCAAGATGAATTCAGCTTCTGCTCCTTCTCTCCTGATGCTGATTGTGACTGTGGTGATGTGTCACTGTTGGCGGGATGCGCGCCGGGTTCTCATCGTTCAATGGGGTCCCCTTTCTCCACAAACTCCCTTTCTGGCGGCTCCACGGCGGCTGCTTGAGGAGCATGCCGGGCGAGGATCGGAGGTGAGTCCGGTTTGTGCTCTGTCTCCGTGCTGTTTTCTCTCTGTGTTCTGATCTTCGGCCGTACCCTCATCTAGGAAAATCACACTTTCTCCTGCGATGAAGCTGCAGCTGGAGAACACTCGTGCGATTACCCTTTTTTACCAACAATGCATAAATGGAAAATCTCAGTTTTACGATCTTCAAAATTGAGATTTTCCATTTATGCATTGTTGATAAAAAAGGGTAATCGCTTTTTCAAAATTTATAGTTGTATTGACTTGACTTACACTAAACACCTGCTTGCGACGATGGGATGCAATTCTTGGCAGGCGAGCAATTCTCGGCATAACAGGTGTCCCCGCGCAGCACGAGTGTTGGATCACTATGAATTCTAACCCTCTTTGAAACACTAAAACGTCTGGCAAATAAACATATAAAGATAGTTTACAAGAGGTAATAATTTTTACTTCTAAAAATGTATAATGGGTACTTCTAAAACTGCACAAGTGGTTATCGTTATAGTTCATCTCATGTGGTTTTTAATCCTCTGATGCATTTCTAAATGGTTTTGTGCTAACTGTCCAATTTTGAACACATTTTTCAGACTACAGTTTTACAAGCGCCACCCATAGCTTTTTCACCGTGTCCACCACTGTCCGCCTGTCTGGCTCCTCCAGCAACATGCACTGCGTATGAACGGATTTGCGGCGTACTCCTCTAACTGTGACCATATCAGCCTGTCCTCTGCATGCCCAAACTCGCACGTGCAAACCAAACAGCGAAGGGTATCTAGGTACTGTATAAACAACTCGTCCAGTTGCTGTTGGCGCTGGTAAAACACAAACCTCTGTGGAACAGCACAATGTTCAGTCATTAACGCTATGCAGTCTTCATGTGTGTCAGCCTGTCCCAAACTGTCGAATATCTGCTGCCCCTCGTCACCCAGGCAATTGAGTAGATCTGCTTGCTCGGGGTGGGCAATATAGCCTAAAATGATATCACGATATTTCTGTGAATTTTCACGATAACGATATTTTTCGTGATATTGCAGGATGCAGGTTTTTTTCGTTTAAATTTATGCAAAAGGACAGTTTCTCAGGCCAATCTTATTTGCCTTCAAGTATGCGATATTCAGTCACTTATATACCCAGTTACAGACAATACATGAATGGCACAATAGCATCACAGTAACTGCAGGAAGGCATGGGACATTTGCATCACAGTACAGAGCAGGAAGCATGAACCTTTGCATTTGAGTCATACATATCCACAGCAGGATACTGGCGCCTGAACTAGACAAAGAGAGGCTGCCTATTGATATCAGCCATTGTTCTGCTAATTGCCCCAGCTGAGCGCTCTGCTTGTCCCAGTATGTTGTGGGGGTTAGCCACAGAACGTTAGTTTCTACAATAATGACCATATGTCGTTAAATATTAAAATAACGATTTCATTGATTTGGGGGAATTTAGTGTCCCATAAAAAATTATTTCAGTTATTAATTGGATGTTTTCTACGAGGTTGGGGTCACGGAAGTCCCGTTCGGTCCCTATAAAACAAGCTCTCTCTTGAGTTCACACCACACCAGAAAACACTTCAGTCCTGTTCGCTGTTCAATGCAACTCGATGGGATGCAATTCTCGACATAACACCAGCTCTTCGGGATCGATGGGCCACTTGACTGCAGTAGTAAAACGGTGTGAGCAAAGTGCTGATAGCTGGATGCAAACCAGCAACCTTCTGATCACAGGCCCACCATACTATCTACCTAAGCCATAGCGGCAGCTGGCTTGGAGTTGATCTGAAACGGCTTTGTCCAATTGTCAACTCTTCCACTGCAATAGATATTTTGTATAGGAATAAAGCCTTCGTATCCATAGCCACTGCCTATTTGAAATCTCCTGTACTTTACAATGAAGTCTTGAACGTAACTAGTCTCAAACATCAACTGAGATTAATGACTGAAATTTAAACAATGAAATATCGGTGTAACAGCGATATGTGATGAAGGATCCAGGTCAAGTGGACCCCTGACCAAGTGAGCACCCCAAGTGGACCCCGGGATCCAGTCTGTACATATACAAGGACTCCCTCAATCCAGTGATTTATGAATGCAAAGGAGAACAACAACAAAAAATTGTGTTAAACTGTTGTAAAGACTTTTCCTGGTCACCCAGAAGTGTAAAAAATACATGCATGTGTAAGATGACAACTAATCTGACCCAGAGAAGGTTTTGGCTCCATTTGTACATTCAAAAGACTTTTCTTCTCCACCGCTGCTGCTTGTCACAGTTTACCGTCAAGGCCCTCGATAACCAACTCGCCACAACCTCGCACCATCAAGTGATGGCCTGTGGTACAGCACAGCGAACAAGCATACCTCGGCAGCCTCATTTTCTGTTCTTTGTTGAAATTTCTGAATATCTGGCCATAATTTTTTTCCTGGAGGAGGTTTTTTATTTTCAGTGTTACAGTTTTAATAAAAAATATATTTTCAACCCATCTATTTTAACCTGTGGTGGACTACTAGGAGACTCCACTCACACCCAGTGACTTGGGGAGAAGGGTGGAGAGATGGGGAACATTAATGTGTGCACATTGGCGCCAAGATTCATTCGAGTTAATGCTGGAGTTGAATAAAGTTCTGAACCGGCAGTTCTCGTGTCTCGTCACTTTATTCCTCCACACTACACCACACACCTACGACGTTTATAATGCTCAAAACGGAAGATGAAGCGAGCTCCTCTTCGGGAACACCCACGCTAGCCCCCCCCATGAGGCCCCGGCCTCATTCGCCATGGCGATCAAGCTCCCAGACTTCTGGCTCCATGATCCCGCTGCCTCTGGCTCAGTTTGCCCTCCGTGGGATTTCTGCAGACAACAGGAGATACCATTACGTGGTGGCTTCGCTCGACCCACGCTCCACTCAGTGTGCCATGAACCTGCTCCGAAATCCCCCACCCCGGGGGAAATACGCCACTCTCAAACAGCTGCTGTTGTGGTGTTACACCCTCTCCGATGGAGAAAGAGCGGAAAAGCTCCTCTCCCACCCTGACTTAGGCGACGGCTCGGCTGTGGAGTTAATGGAAAGTATGCTGGCTTTTCTGGGCACAGATGACGGATCTTTTCTCTTCACCCATCTCTTCCTGAGGAAACTGCCGGTTTCGGCGCAGACAATTTTGGCCAACTCACTGCTGCTGGCTTCCAGGGACAACTGCGTGCTGGCAGAAGAAGCAGACCACATTATCCTGGCGAACAGAAGTTTCTGTGTCCAGGCGGTGACACTGGGACCTTCGGCAGTGTCCACGGAGGCTGTGGAGTCGACGGCTGTGGCCGAGATAGCCACTCAGAGACACCAGAACAGAACTGTGTGCTTCTACCATCAGCATTCTGACGCCAACGCACAGTGTTGCCTCCCGCTGTGCTGTTTAGAGATGCCGGGAAATGGACCAGCCAGTGGTCAGTAGCAGCTGCGACCGCTGGCAACAAGGAGAAGCTACTTTTCCTCAAGGACACACGTTCCGGGAAACGGTTTTTGGTGGACTCTGGTTCCCAGAAGAGTCTTATTTTGCCAACTGGTGCTGATAGACTGGGTGAAGGCTCTGGCCCATCATTAACGGCCAGTAATGGCTCCCCTATCAAGACGTTCGGACAAAGGTCAGTGACTGTGTGTTTTCATGGACGCAACTACAAGTAGGACTTTGTGGTAGCTGCCTGCTCGGTTCCTATCATAGGTGCTGATTTTCTGTGTGCTTATGGTCTCCTTGTAGATGTTGCTAATAGACATTTAGTTGATGCTATTGTTTTTTCTTCACTGCCTTGTATGACTCGGGGAGCTGGGCCACTAACACATGTAAGTTTTTTTAGCCTCAGGGGATGTGTACCAGTGCTTGCTTTCTGATTTTCCTGCGCTCACAGTGCCTACCTTTTCTGCAACTGTGACCAAACATGGTTTTGAGCATTTTATCACCACAAAGAGCCCTCCGGTTTTCACACGCCCGCGCCACCTTGACACAGCTAAGCTAGCCATCACGCGGGAAGAGTTTGCCAACTTGAAACGGTTGGGAATCGTTAGGCGCTCCAATAGCCCTTGGGCATCCCCGCTGCACATGGTGCCCAAGTCCAATGGCTCACAGCAGCCGTGCAGTGATTTCCATTGCTTGAACAGCATCACGAAGCACGACTGTTACCCCATCTCTCACATTCAGGATTTTTCGATGCACCTGGCTGGAATGTGCATTTTTCCTAAGGTGGATCTGGTCTGCGGCTACCACCAGGTTCTGGTTCATGCTGAAGACGTCTCAAAAACGGTGAGAACACCTTTTGGCCTTTTTGAGTCTCTTCACATGCCGTTTACAGCTCAGACTTTTCAGAGGATGATGGACGCAGTGCTCAGTGATTTGCCGTTCGTGTTTGTCTACCTGGATGACGTCCTGGTGGCTAGCGCATCTGAGGAGGAGCACCTCTCTCTCATTTGAAGCAAGTTTTCTGTCGGCTGGAGGCACACGGACTGATAGTTAATCCAGCAAAATGTCAGTTCGAGTTTCCGGAGATTGATTTCTTGGGCCATCGCATCTCATCTGAGGGCACGATTCCGCTGCCGGATAAAGTGCGGGCAGTGTCGGATTTCCTGTGTCCGCAGAACGTGAGGGCGCTGCAGGAATTTTTGGGGATGGTTAATTTCTACAACCATTTCCTTCCCCGAGCAGCCCAGCTGCTACAACCGCTTTACGGTGCACTCAAGAAGAAGAAACCCGCGGATGGCATCGACTGGACACCCAATCAAGTCCAGGCTTTTTCGGGCGCCAAAGCTATGCTTGCCAATGCAGCTTTGCAGGCCCACCCATCCCCGTTGGCACGGATTGCGCTTACTACGGATGCATCTGACGTCACGGTCGGAGCAGTGGCAGAAATGCACATCTCCAGTTCATGGCAACCTCTTGCCTTTTTCAGCGACACACTGCGTGAAAACGAGTGTAAGTACAGCACTTTCGGCAGAGTTATTGGCTCTCTACCTGGCCACGCATCACTTCCAGTTGTGGCTTGAGGGTCGTGTATTTACCGCATTTGTCAACCACAAACCTCTAATCTATGCAATGTCCAAAATCTCGGAACCATGGACAGCATGTCAGCAAAGTCATCTAGCCACAATATCGGAGTTCACTACCGACATTCAGCATGTGGTCGGCAAGCTCAACGTTGTGGCCGACTGTTTGTCGCAGGCGCTGGTCTCTCCAGTCTACTTGGGCATTGATTTTTCCACCATGGCTGCTGCCCAACCGGGAGATGTGGACATTTTCGCGCTCCTTTCCAGGGGTACAGGCCTTAAACTAGAGAACAGGGTGGTACAAGAGGGTTGTCCCCCCCCCCCCCCCCCGCTTTGCGACGTCTCCACCGGGCGTAATCACCTGGTCGTTCTGAGCTCTTGTCACCGCCGCATTTTTCAGTCTGTTCACTCTCTCCAACACCCTGGTATATGCACTTCGGTTAAACTGGAGGGGTCTAAATTTGTTTGGCCCCGCTGTAGCAAGGACGTGAAACAGTGGGCTGCTGCTTGCGTTGCATGCCAACGGGCTAAGGTTCAGAGGCACACCAAGGCCCCCCTCGAACCTTTCCGGATTCCAAGCAGGAGATTCAACCACGTCCATGTGGACTTAGTGGGCCCCCTTCTGCCGTCGTAAGGTTTCATGCACCTTTTGATGATAGTGGACCACACCACACATTGGCCAGAGGCAGTCCTGCTGGCTTCCACCACTTCTGCCGACATAGCCCATGCATTTTTGTCATCTTCGGTCACGTGTTTTGGTTCCCCATTGGACATTACCTCCGATAGGAGCCCCCAGTTTGTTTCGGAACTCTGGTCTATTATGGCCGAGAGCTTGGAGGTCAAAGTTCACCGTACCACCACATACAACCCACAGGCTAATGGTTTGTGCAAGGGGTTCTACAGGCTGCTTAAAACCATGTTTAGAGCCTGGCTGACCGACGCGAATTGGGTCGACCGCCTACCTTGAGTCCTACTTGCTCTGCACCCAAGGAGGATTTTGCAGCTTCCCCGGCTGAGCTCATGTTCGGTCAACCGTTGTGGATCCCAGGCGAATTTTTGCTGGAAGGTCTCATGCCCAGTACAGACTCGTCCGTGCGCCTTTTTCCTGGGGTTGAGTCAAGTAGCATTCCAGGGCCGGTGCACTATTGTTTCCCCCGCACTTTTGTTCCAAAGTGTTTGGAGAATGCAGAGTTTGTTTTCGTCAGACACGATGCCCACAGAACCCCGCTGTGTCTGCTTTAGGATGGCCCTTTCAGAGTTTTGGAAGCGGGTGCGAAACATTTTGTATTGGATTTTGGGGGGGTGCAGGGAAACCATCTGCATCGACAGACTTAAGCCCGCTCACGTGTTGGCAGATGAGCAGGTGGTGCTGGCCCAGGCTCCCTGGTGTGGATGCCCGCCTGCGATGGGTTCACAGGTTGGTTTTTCCCCTTCAGAGGACTGTTTGCAAAGACCAGAGACTGAGTTGTTTCTCTCCCTGCCTCGACTGGGAGACAGACCCCTTGGTTGGCCCAGCTGCTCCATGTTACAGCCGTTATGGACGACTGCTCAAGCCCAAGGTGCTGGACTGTTAAGACCCCTTCTGGGTGCTCGGGGAAGGAGGTGGGCTGTGTGGTGGACTTCTAGGAGGCTCCACCCACACCCAGTGACTTGGGGAGAAGGGTGGAGAGATAGGGAACATTAATGTGTACGCACTGGCACCAAGATTCATACGAGTTAATGCTGGAGTTTAATAAAGTTCTGAACTGGCAGCTCTCGTGTCTCATCACTTCATTCCTTCACAAACCATACTTTTATTTTTTTTTTTAAATTAAAACATGTGACCGGCTATTGTGGGTCTCAGACTTTTTGTTTTAAACATATTACTTTGTTCAGGAATGATCTGAATTAAATGTACTGCAGCCTCTTGTAAATAAAGTCAACGATTCTGCAAGAGAGGTGTTACAAAGTGTTACAGTTTTAATAAAAATATATATTTTCAATCCTTCTATATTAACCATACTTTTAATTTATTTAAAATTAAAACACTTCACGGATGAAACTGGTTTACTGTCAAGTCCCTCCATGACCAACAATGATCCGAATTAAATGTGCTGCAGCTTCTTGTAATTAAAGTCAATTATATTCAAGCTGAAACAGAATATGATTGCCTATTATGGCCTACTTACCAGTCCCACATACACGATGCTGCCATCGGTCACGTCCATCGCACAGCAGGGCTGCCTGTCGTGGCCGTACCTCCTTGGCACTGGCCAAGCATTTGTTGTCTTCCATGAGGAGAGTTCAGGTACGGCACAGCCTACATAAATATGCTTCTGGAACGAGTTTGTCGCGGGGGAACTTGACTCGGTTCCCTTGTCACCGCTGCCCCAGATGAAAATCCACAGAATTGGTATGTGGGACTAGAATGTTCTGCATAAGGCTTTAGAAAGCTCTGAATCAGTTTGCAAATCACTGGATTGAAAATGCATTTGTACAGAATGGACCCCGGGGTCCACTTGACCGGTTCCCGTGATGAACATACTACACGTTACCACTTGTTCTCTTACCTGTTCTCTGTGATTTTCTGTCTTCGGCCGTTTCTTCAAACTCTGACAATATTTCTTCAGCGGCAGCAGTTTGCGGCTCATTTAGAAACTCACTCAAATGCGGAGGACATTTTTACTTCAAAAGCTAAAACATTTATCAGTAAAAACACTACCCAAACGTCCGCAGCATTGCAACGCTAACCCTAAGCTACGACCCACTTCTGGGTGTCACACTGTAAAGTTCCGGAGGAGGAAGCAGCTTGAGTCTTAAGTTCCGCTTGGTGAAATTAAATGTCTTCTTTTTTTTTTTTACTTTAATACTTTAAAAGGTTAAAGAACAAATACCTCTGTCAACACTTATGTTCTATTTTCAAAGTTTTATTTAAATCCATACCATATTCTATTCATTGCAACGCTAACCCTAAGCTACGACCCACTTCTGGGTGTCACACTATAAAGTTCCGGAGGAGGAAGCAGCTTGAGTCTTAAGTTCCGCTTGGTGAAATTAAATAAGTCATTTTTTTTTTTTACTTTAATACTTTAAAAGGTTAAAGAACAAATACCTCTGTCAACACTTATGTTCTATTTTCAAAGTTTTATTTAGATCCATACCATATTCTATTCACTCCATGCACTTCAGGGGTTCACACTGAACTCTTCTTTTAAATCAGTTGCCACTTGAGGGATAAATAAAGTTGTTTGAAATGAACTGAATTCCACTAAATTTTCTTTTAAATCAGATTAATAGTTTTTCCACACTAATAGACAGACAAATGATACCCAAAACACATGATCTTTGTCAGAAGAAACTTGTTCATACTGTGACGTATTGGGGATTCACACAAGAAAGGAGAAGATGGCTGTGACAAAACAGGCTTTATTGAAAACACACCCTTCAACACAAGACAGGAGGGGAGGTCTTTCCCACAGACCTCCGTTTCACTAAGGGTTGCACAGCACATGATCAGTCTTGTTCTGATTCTACCTATAACACTGCTGCAGCAGTGTTATAGGTAGAATCAGAACCTATAACAACAGGTTATAGGCAGCAGCAATATAATGACACAGTAATAACACTTTAACACACACAAAAATAACGACCTCTGCTGGCAAAGCATGCTGGGAAAATCCCCGTCCCCTTAACACAGCCCCGACGTTACACTGTTCCCCCCGGACTGGTTTCTGTCCCCAGAATAACAAAAGTCCAACTCAAAAGTCCAACACGAAGGTGTCGGGGCGGCCTCCGCTGTCGACGACCAGCACGCACAGGCCCGCTAGTGTTCATCTGTGCCTCGGTCGGAGTATCTGGTCGGAGTGAAGGCCCGACCACCCGTGGGGCAGATGGCTGGTATGGGGCGAGACGGTCACGGTGGAGTACCACAACCCGGTCCTTTTTTTTTTATCCTCCCCCTGTACACCACATCCAATAGTCACTGTAGGACCACGCACGGTCCCGACCAATGGCTCGCCAGTTTTGGTGACCGTCCCCTTTCCCGCTCCAGGCAGAAAACCCAGACTTGATCTCCTGGCGCAAAGTCCCTCAGCGGGAGTCATATGCCTGCTTCTGCCGGCTCCCTGCCACTGCCAGGGTTTCCCAGGCAGGCCGCTGGCCCGCGTCCTGCCACTGTCGAACCCAGGAAATGACCGGATCTCTGTCCTGCTCGCTCTGCAGCTGCTGCACGCCAAGGGTCTTTGTGACGTCATCGCTAGGGGGAGCTGCCTGATTATCCGAGGGGAACTGTGTGCCGCTGTGTTATTCCTGCTCACAGTGGTCCAGAGAGCAGCAGCCCGTGGGACGGCCTGGTCTCGATCCTCTGCCCGCTGGCAGTGATGACAGTCCAACAGCTCCCGCAGCTGGCGTCTCTGTCCCGATTCCAGCCCGCTGCAGCTCTGCTGGAACAATTCCTCGACCGCCTGCTGTGTTTCTGTTGACACGTTGACCCGCTCCGCTGTGATCCTCCCCCTTGCTGTCTCTATCTGTGATCGTGCTCCCTCTGCTCGTGCTGGTGGCGCCATTGTGTTCAGTTCTTGCAGCCCGCCGGGTTCGGTCTGTCCTGGCGGTCCCTCAATCACGCAGGCCTCCGGGTTCCTCCTCTGGGTCCCGCTGCAGAGCGTGATGGTCCGAGTTCCCAGCAGGAGGGACAGTCTGGCGGTGTCAATCTTTGCGCTCCACGCTGTGAGCAGATTGAGTCCAATAATGCAGGGATCTTGGATGTCAGCCAGCCAGAACGGGTGGTTTGTGTTCTGGCCGGCCACCCCCACCACAAGAACTCTTCGCCCTCCCAGTCTAGTGCGCTCACCGGTAGCTGTGGTGACGCAGCACCTGGTGGGTTCCCACCCTTCTGGTTCTGTCTCATCCGTGCCTGACAGCACACCAGGTCGGACCAGGGAGATGGTAGAACTGGTGTCGATCAGGGGCCGGATTGGTGTGTTGTCCAGGCTGCACTGTAGGGACATCCCTGGCGAGTGTCCAATCCGGCCCACATGCAGTGACAGCTCATTGGTTTGTCGTGGGGTGGGTACAGGGCAGTACCGTGCGATGTGTCCTGGCTCCCCGCAGCAGAAGCACCCTTCCTCGCGCCGCCACGGCCGTCTTCTCCGTGGGCGCGCCACCGTGGTCTGCCGCAGCTCCTCCTCCTCCTCCTCCTCGCACTCAGCTGTGGCCTGGCAGGCTCTCTGTCTCAGTGCCGATCCATCAGCTGTACAATTCATCAGTGGTTCCACCTGCTCCGTGTCTGCTCAGCAGTCTCCCAGCTGCTCGCAGCATTAATCCGGATATGGCTCTCGAGCTGGGCCGGGCGGAGACCCCGGATGAAGTTCCGGAGGGCGAGCTTCTCCACTACTTCTGGCTTGAAATCCGGGTAGCTGCGCTGTGTCAGCAGCCGTATGTCTGCTGCGTAGGCTCCCAGGCTCTCCCGGCTGCCTCACCGGTGGTTGGCCAGCTGTTCCTCTGCATGCTCAGCATTGGCCGCTCTCCCAAACCGCCTCCGGAGCGCTCCTTGTAGCGCTCCTTGTAGCGCTGGCCAGCTGCAGTGTTCCTTGGGCTGAAGATCGGACAGCATGCGGAGAGTCCTTCCCTCCAAGGCCAGCGCGACCTGCACAGCGAATTATTGGAATTAATAAGCTGGGCTTTGAACGCAATTGACACTATTTTTTCAAAGAGGAAAAGTGCCCCGGGGGAGGTTGTTTGCCCCGCAGGAACGGCTGCTGCGGGCTATTTGAGGGACACAAGTAATTGGAAACTCTTGTGCCTGTCTGATCTTTCCATCGAAGATGTAGAAGATTTGTACGTCTTCGTAGTAATGGTGATTGGGATCGTTCTGATTGGATCTGGGATTGTCCTGGTGTACCGTAAATTGATGAAGATGGACACAACCTATCAAAACGCTGGCCAGGCGAGGTTCAACCATCAAATTGGAAAAATGGAGAGGACTCTGACAGCGGCAAATGGAGAACTGTCTAGGAAGGTGGATTACATCATGATTACGCTGAGAGCCGTCCATGAAGGATTCAACATCCAGCAATGAAGGATTAAGTACTGAATCTGTAAGAGAATATAAAGTTTTTTCTCTCTGGGATCAGTACTATTCGACGAATCTGACTCCCCTTACACAAATCCTCCAGATTATCTGCAGTTTTTTGTTTTCAAAACATTGAGCTCACGGCCTTCAGACAGCCAGCTGCATGGCCCAAGGACAATGCCAGCAGCTAGACAAAACATCTCCTGCCAAAGAGACCTTGTTGTTCTTAACTGATACAAACACCCACATTCAACACTACATCCACACTGACTCAAAAAACTGATGAAAAAGATTATTCACTCACTGCTCTCTCTGTGTCCTTGTGAACTTTTTTGTCTGCTAACTGTGCATTGAGGGCTTTTTTTTCTTGTAATCATAATATTGATCATATATGACCAGTATTCTGACAATCAATGTTTTTTTTTCTCCTTCCTATTGTATTATCCTTTCTTCCCTATGCATCCTGTACCCTTCTGATGACAGGCGCATTCACAGATGCTGCCGTGTCACCGGAAATGCAGGTCGTTTTCTGTGTCAAGTCAAATCCTTCGTATGTTATCAGTTGTCATATCTGTTAATGTACTTGGCAATAAATCTTTTCTGAGTTCTGAGTTCTGAGTTCTGAGCGGTCTCTTCGGGTAGCCAGCCGTTCAGCGCAGAAGCCAGCTCGACCTGGACCAGATAGTCGTCCAGCAGGGTTTCACCGTTGAAGCGGGGAATCTTGGCCCGCTGCCGGATGAGTGGGACGGTCGCCTCTCAGTCGATGGCTGCCCCTGGTCGCAGTGGAATTGCCGGCCCGTCCTGCCCTGAAAAGGGCGGGGAGTGGGGCTGGTCTGCTCTGCTCAGCCCGCCCTGCCTTGAGAAAGGCAGAAGGCAGGGTACGCTGGTCCCATTGGGTCCGCTGCACTGTTCATCCCAGCGAGCAACTCTGGGAGTCGGTGTATCAGCTCTGTCATCCATTCCCAGCTGAGTGATGAATTGCTCCAGCTGCTGGATCTCTGCTTGGATCCTGGCTTCCATCTGCTCCATATCCCACTCCTGACACCAGTGTGACGTATTGGGGGTTCACACAAGAAAGGAGAAGATGGCTGTGACGAAACAGGCTTTATTGAAAACACCTTTGAACACAGACAGGAGGGGAGGTCATTCCCACAGACCTCCGTTTCACTAAGGGTTGCACAAACACATAATCAGTCTTGTTCTGATTCTACCTATAACACTGCTAGGTCATTAAAATACAGTTATAATGACACAGCAATATAATGGCACAGTAATAACACTTTAACACACACGAAAATAACGTCCTCTGCTGGCAAAGCATGCTGGGAAAATCCCCGCCCCCTTAACACAGCCCCGACGTTTTTAAAATCCCACTATTACTCTATCCACCTTTTCCACATGTTACCATAGCTCCCAGGTGTTAGGTGAAATATCTGTGGCATGATTTTGGCAAAACACTTTGACTGGACGAACACAGCTTTATTGATAGTAGAGAACAGCTGGAACATGGCAGGCACCTGGCAGAGGGCACCGGTCAAAGAGGCTGCAATATGGATGCCCTCTGTCCAATCTCCAACAGTTATATAAGGCGGTGATGTGACGTGACAGGAAGTGCACGTCACCACACCACACCTCACAATAATGTGCTGTTTCACTATATAACATTCCCCCCCCCCCGCCTTTAGAAAGTCCAAAACCATACACATAATTGCCTGAATTATGTGTACTAGCAGGCAGCATGGTGGCGGAGTGGTTAGCACTGCAGCAGCATAGCAACTCACCCTTGGCTGGAGGATCCTGGGTTCGATCCCAGCCCCTGACCAACAGTGATCTGTGCGGAGTTTGCATGTTCTCCCTGTGTCTGTGTGGGTTTTCTCCAGGATTTCTCCGGTTTCCTCCCACATGCCAAAAACATGCAAGTTAGGTTAATTGGCATCAAACTGGGGATTCTAATTGTCTGTTATAATAATAATAATTATAATAATCTAATTCTAATTGTCCTTAGGTATGACTGTGAGAGTCAATGGTTGTCTGTCTCTCTGTGTTGGCCCTGCAATGGACTGGTGATCTGTCCAGGGTGTACCCTGCCTCTCGCCCAAAGATGCTGGGATAGGCTCCAGCCCACCCCCCGCGACCCGAAAAGGATTAAGCAGAAGAAGATGGATGGATGTGTACTAGCCCGAATTATAAACAATACTTATTTACAGCACAGTTCTTTGGGTAGGAGGAGTAGAACCGGCATGGGGGAGGGGGGCCAGGGCAGCCCCTCAGCAAGCGCCCCCCTGGAAGCAGCAGACCTCTGGGATGATGGCTGATCTTCCAGACGATGGAGCCTCGCTTCTTCACCACCGACACTGACTCCAGTCCAGCCTCATCACCCGCTCTTCCTGGACACCCTGAAGCTGACTGGTGTGCCTCGCCGAGCCATCAGACAACCTGAAGTATGCTGCGCACAGCTTAGCCACTATACGCAGACACCCTCGATGTTTTGCTGGCTGTCGTCTGGCCCATCTTCGCCGTGGACGTTCTTCACCCCGAACCAAGTCAAAAACCCTCAGTGGGGCCTGGCTCAGCCTGAAGTGGTGCTGCTGAGCATGTGGTTCCTCCATGCTCATCAGTCTGGCCCCGACCTCTTCTAGAATTGTCGTAGCATTCACCATCATAGCTGCAGACCCTCCATCCCCCTGCAGCCAAGCTCCGGAGGCATCTGGGGCTAACACATTGGTGTCACTCACTGGTGCAGGCACCTCGCCGCCACACACGGTACCCGCCCCTACCATATCCTGAGCGGCGGCACTGAGACCCTCCTGTGCCGAACCTGAGTGAGGCTGGTCCTGCTTGACCGCCGTGGTGTCCGTTAGCTCTTCGTCCCACACAACATCCTCATCGACCACCGGAACTGGAGGGTTCCACTGGCTACACCCCGACCATTCATTCCTGGCATGGTCTTTTATGGCGAAACCCAGTCTGTAAAACAAATCACAGCCCATGATGTTACCGCCTCACGCTGTCATGTGGAACGTGAAGTCAACCATCTTCGCAGACTTGTACCAGACCGTTAACTCCAAAGTCCCAACCATGCACAACCTGCCACCTCCATAACCAAACAATGGCGCTGGGTTACCTCTAATCCTGTAGTGGGGGAAAAACTTCCTCACCATGGCCCAATTCAGCAATGACCCCTCTGTTCCCATGTCAAGCAACAGCGGTACCTCCATGCCGTCCAATTCCACTGTGCAAAACGTGTACCCATTTGTACTGGGGGACACCATATGGATGGTCGTCGGGGGTGGGCGGAGTGATTTCTTCCGTGGGCTCTCCGGTTCAGATACACGGCACACTCTAGTATAATGGTTCAAGCATCCACATCTGTTACAATGTTCCCCTAGCCAGGCAGTCCTCAGCCTTATTGTGGTGCATTGCAAACCCACAATCCTTGCACAAGGGTTTTCCCAAGGCAGACCTTTGGCTGGCAGCATTGGCTTCTGTAGCACTGTCATCCAAGCTATCCTCGCTATCCGAGTCGGCAACATTTGCCACGGCAGGAGGCTCCAAAGGGCACTCTCACTGGCGCCAGGTTAGCTCCGAAGCTAGCTTGTCTGCAGCCTCCAACTGGAGAGCTAGTTCGACAGCTCTGGCTAATATTAAGTTATTGGGTGCCGTGAGTAGCCTAGCCTGCAATGTGGTGCTGCACATGTGCTCCGCAAGCTGTTTACGTACAATTTCATCTTCTAATGGCCCAAAACGACACTCGCTAGCTAGCTGCCTCAAGTCAGTGACAAACTGATAAATAGGCTCACCTACCCGCTGATGTTGCTGCCAAAAATGAATCCTCAGGACAGTCACGCTATCCGGGGTTTGAAAATGGTTTGCTAGCAGCTCCACAACATCTTTAAAAGTGACATAATGTCTGGCCCAGGAGACACGCACGCAGGCTCAGGATAGATTTAACAGCTTTATTCAACAAGCAGGTGTGTCTGAATGGATGTATGTGGTATGTGTATGTGTTGGGGGTGAACGCCGATGTGCAGGAAGCAGAGCAGCGCGCCGTACAGCCGGACAACCCTATGGAGAGAGAGCAGAGGACAAGGGTAACGGGCACCACACCTAGACAGGGATAATGAGTCTGAGTGTTGCTTACTTGTGGGTACAGGTGGCTGGCGTTGGCAAGAGAAGAGCCTGGGAGACAACGTACTGCAGAGCCTGCGTAGATGGTGGAGATGGGTTGGCGATGACGGGGGAAATCCGCCGCCGGGGAATCCACCTGTGCACAGGGGTGAAGAACTGGAAGAAAGGTAAAGGATGCTTACGCGTAGTAGAAGTCTTGCTGGTGATTGGAGGTTGATTCACGAGCTATGAAGTGCCGATGCGAACAGACGGCTCCAGACCGCAGCACTGGGCCGAGTGGGCTAAATAGCCCGCTGCTGACGAGGCGCAGGTGTGCGCGCAGCTGAAGCCACTGATGAGCGGCGAGTCGTGACAGTACTCTGCCCCCCTAGCAGCGCCTCCTGGTGCTGGTTTGTCCGGATGCGCCCGGTGGAACTCCATGATGAGACTCCTGTCCAACACCAAAGAAGAGCGCACCCAGGACCTCCACTCAGGACCGAATCCCTCCCAGTCCACCAAGTACTGCAGCCCGCGACCTCGGCGCCGGGAGTCCAAGATGGAGGCGACTCTCCAGGCCGGGTGGCCGTCGATCATCATAGGCGCGGGCGGCGCTGCAGGCTGAGGGGAGAGAGGGTCGGAGACATAGGGCTTAATTTTGGAAACGTGGAAGGTGGGACAAATGCGGAGGGAGGGGGGGAGGGCCAGACGCACAGCCACCGGGTTAACAATTTTAGAAATGGTGTGGGGGCCAACAAAGCGTGGGGCCAACTTCCTCTTCTCTCCCTTAAGGTGGATATCTTGAGCGGCCAACCAGACCTGTTGACCCATCTGGTAGGCAGGGGCCAGTCTCCTGTGGCGATTAGCCGTGGTGCTGTTGCGCGCCGCCGTGCGTAAGAGCACGTCGCGTGTCTTGGACCACAGAGCCCGACACCGTCTCAGGTGCACCTGGATGGAAGGAACCACCAGCTCCGCCTCCTGCTCCGGGAACAAAGGTGGATCATAACCCAAGGACGCCTTGAAGGGGGACATCCCTGTGGCAGAAGACCGAGCTGTGTTGTGGGCGTACTCTACCCAAGACAGGTGCGTGCTCCAGGAGAACAGTTTAGAGGAAGTGACGCAGCGTAGGGCAGCTTCCAGCTCCTGGTTGGCCTGTTTGCACTGCCCATTGGATTGCGGGTGTTGACCGGAGGAGAGGCTAACTGTGGCCCCCAGGGCATTGCAAAAACACTTCCACACCTCTGAGACAAACTGGGGCCCCCAATCCGAGACGACGTCCACCGGTATCCCGTGTAGCCTGATCACGTGCTGAACCAGGAGGTCCGCTGTCTCCCGCGCCGTTGGAAGACCCCGAAGTGGCACGAAGTGGGCGGCCTTGGAGAATCGGTCCACGATGGTCAACACGGCGTTATAGGAGTTAGAGGTTGGGAGACCGGTGACAAAGTCGAGGTGTATGTGGGACCAGGGTCTGCCAGGGGTTGGCAGAGGCTGGAGCAAACCCGCGGCGGGAGAATTTCCTGACTTGGCGGTGGCACACACAGGACACGCCCGGACGTAGTTGGCGGCATCCTTCTGCAGACCTGGCCACCAGAAGGAACGCTGGAGGAGATCCACTAGCTGGGATACGCCAGGGTGACAGGCGAGTTTGGAGGTGTGAACCCAATGAATGACCTCCCCCCGGACAGAAGATGGAATGAACAGCCTTCCCTCTGGTCCGCCGCCAGGGTCCGGTTCGGTCTCCTGCGCTCTCCGGATCTTGTCCCTGATGGACCAGGAAATTGCCCCTACCACACACGAGCTGGGCAGAATGGTATGGCCCGGCTCCTCTGACATCTCAGGGGCGAACTGCCTGGAGAGGGCATCGGGTAGGCCGTTCTTAGAGCCAGGGCGATAGGTAATGGTGAAGTGGAACCAGGCGAAGAACAGGGACCAGCGCACCTGGCGGGCATTCAGATGTCTAGCAGATCGAAGATACTCCAAGTTCTTATGGTCCGTCAGCACCACGAATGGTAAAGCAGCCCCTTCCAGCCAGTGGCGTCACTCCTGCAGGGAGAGCTTGATGGCGAGAAGCTCCCTGTCCCCGACGTCATAATTCCGCTCGGCCAGGGACAGACGCCGTGAGAAGAAGGCGCAGGGTCGCTTGACCCCATCGATGGGTGATTGCTGGGATAGCACCGCCCCCACTCCCGTATCAGACGCGTCGACTTCCACCAGGCACTGCAGAGCGGGGTCGACCTGAGTCAGGACCCGGGAGGAGGAGAACTCCGTCTTCAACGCCTGGAATACCGCAGCGACCTCTTCAGTCCAGCGGAAGGTGTTCTTGGGGGAAGTGAGACGGGTCAGCGGGGCAACGATGGCACCGAAGTTGGGCACAAAACGGCGGTAGAAATTGGCAAACCCAATGAATTGCTGGACCTGCTTCCTGGAGCTCGGCGTGGGCCATTCTGCCACCGCTTTAACCTTAGCAGGGTCAGGTAGGACCTGGTTGTGTGAGATAACAAACCCTAAGAAGGAGGTGGTCTTGGCGTAAAACTCACACTTCTCGGCTTTGACATACAACTTGTTTTCCAGCAGCCGCTGCAAGACCCGCCTCACATGCACCTGATGTTCCTCTCATGACCTGGAGAAGATGAGGATGTCATCCAGCTACACGAACACAAAGAGGCCGAGGAAATCACGCAGGACGTCATTGATTAGGCGTTGAAAAACGGCAGGGGCGTTGGTCAGTCCAAAGGGCATCACCAGGTACTCAAAATGCCCACTAGGCATTCTAAAGGCTGTCTTCCACTCATCCCCCTCCCTGATCCGGACGAGATGGTATGCACTGTGAAGATCCAATTTGGTGAACCAGGTCGCCCCCTGCAGGGAGTGGAAGGCAATGTCCATCAGTGGCAGGGTGTAACGGTCCTTCTCCGTGATGTCATTCAAGGCCCGGAAGTTGATACATGGGCGGAGAGACCCATCCTTCTTCGACACGAAGAAGAACCCTGCGCCGAGCGGAGACGAGGAGGGGCGGATGATACCTGCATTGAGTGACTCCTTGATGTAACTGTCCATCGCTTCCCGCTCCGGTGCTGACAGGCTGTAAAGACGTCCCGACGGCAGGGGCACCCCCGGGCAGAGGTTGATGGCGCAGTCGTAGGGCCGGTGAGGAGGAAGAGACATCGCCCTGGACTTGCTGAAAACGAGACCCAGATCATGGAACTCCGAGGGCACCAGGGTGAAATCCGGAGGCGCGGCGTCCTTAACCAGGGGAGGAGAAGATGGGGCGCAGGCTGCGGACTGTAAGCAGGTGCCCATGCAGAGTGAACTCCAGGCGGCGATCTTTCCTGTCTGCCAATCCAGCACGGGGTTGCGCAGACGCAATCAGGGGTACCCAAGGATGACAGGCATCACAGAGGAAGACAGGACGTAAAGGGTGAGATCCTCTCGGTGGTTACCCGAGATTATGACTGGGACTGGTTGCGTGCGATGAGTCACTTGTCCGAGGGGCCCACGGGAAAGGGTGATCAGGCTGAGAGGAGCGGCCAAGGGTGGCAGGGAATGCCCAATTGGGTTGCCAGTCTCTTTGAAATGAAGCTCTGCTCTGCTCCTGAGTCCACCAGTGCGTGTGTGAGATGCCCTGTGGCGTTGTGACAGAATCAGATGGGCAAGGACAGACTTGTGAGGGGATTTGACCGGTTAGAGTCCGCGAGGCCCCCAACAGTGACTCGTGGACCTCCCCGTTTGGCTTCTCCGGGCAATGCTCCACGGAATGTTGGTCTCCTCCGCAGTACATGCAGAGGCCCAACTTCCGGCGGCGCTGTTTCTCCGCTAGGGGAAGCTTTGACCGACCGACCACCATCGCCTCCGATTCCTCTGAAGACTCCGGTGGAGGTAACGCCAGGGGGCGGTCTTGAGGCGTGCGGACGGAGCCTCCACGCGAGCGGCTGCTAAACTTCCGCGCGGTGGACCGTTCACGCAGCCTGTTGTCTAAACTAATGGTGGTGGAGATCAGCTCCGCAAGTGTCTCCGGAAGATCTCGACCAGCCAGCTCATCCCTCAGACCTGAGCTGAGGCTGCGGAGGAAGATGCCACAGAGTGCAGCCTCACCCCAGCCAACCTCCTCCGCTGCAACCCGGAAGTCTATAGCATAATCCGCCGCTGACCGGCTTCCCTGTTGGAGACCAAGGAGCCGGTCAGTTAGGACGCTATCGCGTGGGGAATGATCAAAGACCTCAAGAAAGCTCTGCACAAACTGGCTATAGGAGAGGTTCGCGTAACTGGGCTTCGCCATAACGGCGTAAGCCCAAGTTAGCGCTCGCCCCTCCAGAAGATTTCCGATGTAGCCATTTGGCTGTGGTCTGAGGGGAAATCCCCGGGAACGCGCAGAAACACTGACTCACACTGCATAATGAACCCCCGCGCTCCGCGGAGCTTCCCGCTGAAGCGGGCGGAGGTTGGGATCGGTGTGAGTCGAGTTGGCATTCCCGAGGTAGACTGACCGGGCACCGGAGCGGCAGGAGCTAGCCCACCCTGGCGAGCCGAGGGGAACACCTGCTGGGGGTCCAAGCGGTCTAACCGGTGAGTTATGTTGACCAACTGGTTTAAGATCACCTGCTGTTGATGGGCTATTAAATCCACCCGAGCCTCGGGGGTGGAAAGACAGCGTGCAAGCCCGCTGTCTGCTGAGCTGCTCTGCTGGAGCTGTACTGACATAATGTCTGGCCCAGGAAACACGCACGCAGGCTCAGGATAGATTTAACAGCTTTATTCAACAAGCAGGTGTGTCTGAATGGATGTATGCGGTATGTGTATGTGCTGGGGGTGAACGCCGCTGTGCAGGAAGCAGAGCAGCGCGCCGTACAGCCGGACAACCCTATGGAGAGAGAGCAGAGGACAAGGGTAACGGGCACCACACCTAGACAGGGATAATGAGTCTGAGTGTTGTTTACTTGTGGGTACAGGTGGCTGGCGTTGGCAAGAGAAGAGCCCGGGAGACAGCGTACTGCAGAGCCTGCGTAGATGGTGGAGATGGGTCAGCGATGACGGGGGAAATCCGCCGCCGGGGAATCCACCTGTGCACAGGGGTGAAGAACTGGAAGAAAGGTAAGGGATGCTTACGCGTAGTAGAAGTCTTGCTGGTGATCGGAGGTTGATTCACGAGCTATGAAGTGCCGATGCGAACAGACGGCTCCAGACCGCAGCACTGGGCCGAGTGGGCTAAATAGCCCGCTGCTGACGAGGCGCAGGTGTGCGCGCAGCTGAAGCCGCTGATGAGCGGCGAGTCGTGACAAAAAGAGTCTGAAGCTCCGAGTGTGTGCAGGACTCGCTGGCTCTCAATACCCAGGTTGTGAATAAGCAGCGCACGTGCTATTAATTTGTCAAGCTTACCGAGGTCCAGCGCAGTGATGTATGTCTGGATGTATGTGTGGAGTGCACGTCACCACACCACACTTCACAATAATGTGCTGTTTCAATGTATAATAGAATGAGGCAAGATGATGGTTGTGTCCAACTCAGATTTATTAAACATATACAGTAGGTCAGCAGTACACAGCATGGCACCCAGCGTGGGCATCTGGCATAAAGAGGCTGTAACATGGTTGCCGCCCACTATACAGGGCAGTGCGGTGATATGACAGAAAGTGCACATCACCACACTGCACTTCACAATAAAGTGCCCCAAATATATATACCACATTTCTTTCCTAGACTAGAAAGTCCAAAAACAGACACACAATTGAAACCTCCCCAATTTGGAACCCGAATCATGCTCCAAAATAACGAGAACTAATGTACTTAAATGGCCTAACACATTGACACAAAACAATCTAAAATAGGACTAGTAGGTGGACTGCCACACAGCCCGCATGACATGGTGGATTATTCTGCCACCAAATAAACTAAAAATGTCCTTTATTGAAACCAAAAATATCTGCCGTGCTCCTAAACTAAACATTTTGAACACACAATAACAAAACTATAAACAAAGTGCTACCGCACAGTCACTTGGATGGGAAAGATGGAACTGGCATGGGGGGCCCAGGGCAGCCCCTCAGCAGGCGCATCCCTGGAGGCAGCAGGCCCCCGGAGCGATGGCTGATCTTCTGCACGATGGAGCCTGGATCCCACACTGCCATCATGACTCCCGTCCAACCTCGCCACCAGGAGCGTCCTCCTGGACATGCTGCAGCTGGTTGGCATGCCTCATCGAGCCATCGGACAACCGGAAGCACACTGCTCCCAACTTCACGACTATCCGCAGACATGCTTGATGTTTAGCTGGCTGTCGCTTGGCCCATCTTCGCTGTGGACGTTCATCACCCCGAACCCGAACCAAGTTCATAACCCAAAGTGGAATTTTACTCAGCCTGATGAACTGCTGCTGAGCATGCGGTGGTAACTCCATGGTCGTCAGTCTGGCCCCGTCCTCTTCTATAAATGTAGTGTACATCATCATAGCTGCAGACCCCCCACCCAACCGCGGCCAAGTACCGGAGGCATCTGGAGCTAGCGTGGTGTCATTCATTGGCATGGGTACCAACACTGGTGAGAACTGGTCGGCTTGAAAACGAGGGTGTCCATTAGCTCTTCATACCATTCGCGCTCAGTGTCCATTGGGGGCGGGTGGGGTGATTTCTCCTGTGGGTTCCCCAGGTAAGACAACCGGCACACCCTGGCATAGTGATTCAAGCGTCCACATTGACTACAACATTTTCCTCTTACCAGGCATTTCTTTGCTTTGTGGCGGTGCGTCGTGGACCTACAACCCCTGCAATGGGAGTTTCCCTGGGCAGACCTTCGGTTGGAAGCATTGACTTCCCAATAATCTTCGTCCAAGCTATCCTCACAATCAGGGTCTGCAGCATTAGCTGAGGCGGGTGGCTCTGGCAGCTTCTGTGGCTGGCGCCAATTTAGCTCAATGTCAACCTTATCAATTGCTTCCAACCAGAGAGCTAGCTCAACTGCTTCAGCTAAAGTCAAGTCATTAGGCGCCACTAATAGCCTAGCACGCAGCTCAGCGTTGCACGTGTACTCTGCTAGTTGGTCGCGTACCATCTCGTCTTCAAGCGGTCCAAAATGACACTTGCTAGTTCGCTGTTTCAAGTCAATGATATACTGGTGGATCGGCTCACCTGCAAGCTGGCATATTCAGTGAAAGGGAATTCTCTGAACAGTCACGCTGTCTGGGGTGGAGAAACGTTTAGCTAGCAGCTCCATGACGTCCTCATACAAGTCCGCCGTGCCAAGCGTCTGTAGGACCATACAGCCTTCAATATCCAGGTTGTGGACAAGAAGCGCCCGCGCCCTCCCCTTAATGAGCTTCCCGAGGTCCAGCACCATAATATACGTTTGATAGGCCTCCAACCAATGCAGCCATGGAACCAGTGGCTTGCTCAGGAGCTCAAGGAAGGGACAGAGTGGTGTAATGCACGCCTCCATATGTTAATCCTCAGTCGCCAAATGTCATGTGTGGAAATACCTGGTGATGAATGAGGCAAGATGATGGTTCTGTCAAATTTGGCTTTATTAAACATATAGGTCACCAGTACACGGCATGGCACCTAGTGTGGGCATCCAGCATAAAGAGGCCGAAACATTGCGGCTGCCCACTATATAGGGCAGTGCGGTGACGTGACAGGAAGTGCACGTCACCACACTGCATTTCACTGTAAAGTGCCCCAAATACATATACCACAGGTTTCATTATTGCAGTACTATTTTCCACAAAGATAAAGAAATCATCCCCAGAACAGTCTTAAAGGCATTATGCCTCACCTCTTGTTTGTTGCTGTGAGGCACTTGGGTGCATGTGTGTGTACGCATACACAGCACTTCACTCGTGTGACATTTGAATGCTAATTCAATTTGCTAATGCAAATTGGCAGTATTGCTAAATCTGGCATACTTACATTTGTATTAATGTTCATTAGTCTGTAATGTCCCTTTCAAATAAACTTTAAACATTTTGCTTTCAATGCTAATGAGCCCCAGTTCACCTAACACTTCCTCTGTTGCCATTTTCAACATCTGTTGTTGATAGTGACTCTGTATTTGAGACTAATGAATGAATGAATCTTTATTTCGGATAGATTAAAAGTACAGATTAAAAAGAAACAGAATAATATAACAAAGGGGGAAAGAAAATCCAACAAGGTCAAATTAGACAATAACTCCTCTGATTATACAGTTCAACATAAGTTATCCGAAATGGGTGATGGCTGAAGCCGCAGCTTATATTGCCCACCCATATTCCATCCAAGGATTCAAAAGAAAAACAAAACAAGAGCGATTACAATTCAGAACAAAGCTAAGACAAAATGTGACAAAAAACTAAGCAACAACACAACGCAGACTGGATATGACAATCCTTATGTGATTTTACATGTCATCTTGTATATATGTTTGGAGTATTTCTTCCTTTAGTTTTTATTTAAATTGTCCAAGCGTTGTACATGATTTTAATTCAGGTCCAAAAGCGTTCCATAATCTGACTCCTTGCACTGAAACACAGCATTGCTTGGTGGTAGTTCTCACTGAAGGTTTTTGAAATATACATGTTCCTCTGAAATGATATTGTTTCTCCCTTATTTGGAACAACTTTTGGATATTTGCGGGCAGTGATAGATTCTTCACTTTAAACATTATTACTGCAGTTTTCAAGTCAACCAGATCGTTCAACTTGACAGCTTTTAATTTAAGAAAAAGTGGGTTTGTTGATTCCCTGTAAGCAGCTTTATTATTCTAATAGCTCTCTTCTGAAGCATAAAGACTGGATATATGTTTGTTTTATATGTATTTCCCCATACTTCAGTACAATATGTCATGTATGGGAGTATTAATGAATGATACAAGGTATATAGTGTGGGTTGGTTCAGCAAATATTTCACTCTGTGTAGTATTGCAATTGATTTGGATATTTTACCTTTAATATAATTAATATGTGACTTCCAACACAGTTTATTATCAATTATTACTCCAAGAAATTTAGTTTCGGATACCATTTCAGTCTCTACACCATTTACACTGAGTTTAGATACTAAGTTGTTGTGATGGTTGTTAAAAACTATAAATTTTGTCTTACTTAAATTGAGCGTTAATTTGTTTGAATCAAACCACAGTTTAAGCTTTCCTAATTCCTTTCCGAGTGTATCCAAAAGTTGTTCCAAATTGCTTCCACTGCATAATAAATTAGTGTCATCGGCAAACAATATTAAATCTATTTTTTCTGAAACTTTACATATATCATTTATATACATATTGAATAACAATGGCCCCAAAACTGAACCCTGTGGGACTCCACAAGTAACCTTCAGTAACTGTGAGTTTTTGTTACCAACGCATACATACTGATATCTATTCTTTAAGTAACTACATAACCAGAACAGTGCTACCCCCCTAATACCACAATTTTGTAGTTTCTTTAATAATAAATTATGATCCACTGTATCAAATGCTTTTTTAAGATCCAGGAATACCCCAACTGAATACTCTTTATTTTCAACGGCAGTTGATATTTTTTTCTATAAATTCCATTAGAGCAAATGCAGTTGTCCTCTTGTGTTTGAACCCATATTGCTGCTCACACAATAAATTATTCTTCAGTATGAAGTTGTCAGTTCTCTCATAGAATATTTTTTCAAGTATCTTGGAAAATTGTGGCAATAGTGAAATTGGTCTATAGTTTGAGAATTCCCCTCTGTCACCCGTCTTGTATATCGGAATTACTTTAGCTATTTTCATTGCACTGGGAAATATACCTATTTGGAGAGACAGGTTACAGATATACGTCAGTGGTTTCACTAAGCATTCAATAATAGTTTTGACTAAGAGCATGTCAATACCATCACAGTCCGCAGATGTTTTACTTTTAAACGATTTAACAATTTCAATGACCTCTCTCTCGTCTGTGTTCTTTATGAAAATGGAGTCTTTTATAGCAGTGTTTTTGCTTATTGTATCACCTGTGGGTGCCGTAATGGGTATTTCTCGAGCCAAATTAGGACCAATGTTAACAAAAAAGTTATTAAATTCATCTGCAGGTGAAACTGCATTCACACTCTGAGTCGTTTTATTATTTTTTGAAAAATCGGTTGGGTAGCTTGAATTTCTGTTTTTATTTCCAAGAATATTGTTAAGTATTGTCCATGTATTTTTAATATTGTCTCTGTTTTTCTCCAGTTCTTTACTGTAATAGTCTCTTTTACTACATCTTATTATATATGTTAACTTATTTTTGTATGTTTTATACCGCTGCTCTGCTTCTTCTGTCCTTTTCTTTAGGAAAGCTTTATATAATAAATTTTTCTTTTTACACGCCTTTTGTAATCCTTTGGTTAACCATGGCTTATCGGCAAATTTATGTTTAAGCTTTTTCTTTACTAATGGACAATTTTTTTCATAAAGAGTGGTTACAATGTTTATAAATGTGTCATAGGCTTCATTTACATCTGATACATAGACTTTTGTCCAGTCTTGCTTCAGCAAGTCTTCTTTAAAAGAACTGATTGCATTTTGTGATTTGTATCTGAACGATTATAAATTTTTTTCTGTATTGGCCCCCGTGTGGCCATGGATAAGTGCAAAGGTTGGCAAATGGTCACTTATATCATTTATCAATAATCCACTTTCTATTTTCTTATCAATAATATTAACAAACAGGTTGTCAATAAGTGTAGCAGTGTGAACTGTGATTCTACTGGGATGTGTTATTGTGGGATATAATAGACTCTTGCTGTACATAGAATTCATGAACTCTGTAATTACATTTTGTTGATATGGATTTAGTAAATCAATATTGAAATCTCCACAAATTACTACCATTTTCTTACTAGTAATATTATTGTACAGCTCGACTAATTTATCTCTGAATGTCTCAATGCAAGTTCCCGGCGTTCTATATATACAACTTATAACTAGATTTTTTGTTTTATCTTGGTCAATCTCAACAGTAACACATTCCTATTATCCTAACAGAGCACTACACTCCCAAAATGCTGGATTACTTGTAATACCTAGAATCTCCATAAGTACAATGGAAGGCAGAGCCTTCAGTTATCAAGCTCCTCTCCTGTGGAACCAGCTGCCAATCTGGATTCGGGAGTCAGACTCGATTTCTGTTTTTAAGAATAGGGTTAAAACCTACCTTTTTGATATAGCCTACAATTAGGGAGGGATCATGTGTCACTGAACCCTCCCTTAGTTATGCTGCTAATAGGTTTAATAGGGTAATAGGACAGCTGGGGAACCTCCAACAATGCACTGGGCTTCACTCCTTTCTTCACTCTCAATGAAATATTTTTGTTGGTCATTAACATCTGTTTGTTCTCTCCCATAGATTGAGTCCCCATTGCGATGTTTGCTCTCTACGTCTGTTCTTTTTGTCTGCTCTATCCCCTCAACCCCCAGGCAGTCCCAGATGACTGCCCTTCCCTGAGCCTGGTTCTGCTGGAGGTTTCTTCCTGTTAAAAGGGAGTTTTTCCTCTCCACCGTTGCCAAGCGCTTGCTCACAGGGGATCGCCTGATTGCTGGGGTCTTTCTGCAATTGTGAGGGTTTCCCCTACAGTTTAAAGTGCTATGACTGTTGTTGTGAAATGGCGCTATATAAATAAAGTTGAATTGAATTGAATTAACATGAGCTGGTTAACTTTTGTTTTCAGAGTAACCAAAATACAAAGTAAAATTTGGTGAATATTGGAATGTAAACGCCCAAATAAAGTAACCAGTAAGCCTGTTGAAGGGTGGAACCACGTGGCTCTTTTTTCCACAGTATCAATTATGGATTAATGACAGAGGTAAGAACATGGGATGTCTAGTGAGGTAACTCGACTTTAGTAGCCTTTTGGTAGCAGTGCATCTAAAATTGAAAGTATTTCTTACCTCAAATATTTCATGGAAGAAAGTTAACTGTCCATCTTTGACACAGGCAAAGGTCTTAAATAGATGGCCCAATGTTGAGAGACACTGACCAACGAGGTACGGCTAGTTTATTTAGCCAAGCAGCACACACATATGTCAATCATTTGTTGATACTCCGGTGGTTACGCCCCCTTTACACTTCTACTGGATGGCTCCAAGTTGCAGAGGCACCACATGCCCTAGCATTAAAGACACCTCGGTGAACATGTACTGCAGACATTGGCTGAAACAAACTTGTGCGTAACTTCCAAACAAACAGTCATTTGTTGGTTGGTGTAAAACAGGGGCAGGTTAGTGAGCTCGTATAGAATAAATTTCCACCATGAATATTGTTATTGCTGCTTTGTTTTCAATATATTAGACCAAGTTTACTGTTGAAGCGCTATGTTGGTCCAGTCAAAAATTGTCTAATACCCACCTTTCACTAGATGAGTCATTCAAACAGGAGAAGCCCCACATTTGCACATCATTAGGGATAGTGCAGGATGTGACTGGAGAGCCATCGGACATTTCACCCACCAAGCATGTGATATTCAGAAGCTTTCCCCATCCATAAAAAACACCACAGTGAACAAAGACAATCCAAGCTCATGAGTTTCTTCATTTGCTTTATTTTTTAATTAATGTGATAAGAACAATGTAGAGAACATGATTTGGAAAATGGGAAAAATAGCAATTAATTACATCTTTTTTGACATGTAACTAAACAATTTCAGAGCTTTTCTTATTCATGCTTAAACATCTTGTGAAAAGAACTTTTGCAATAAAATAGAGAACACAGTAAAGTCAAAATTCATGGAAAGATAAACTAAGTTGCTAATTTTACAGTACATAAATTTTGATTATTAAAAAATGAATAGCTAAATTCAATACTCACATAAAATTCCAAACTCTTAACAGGAAAAACTCAGGACGCATCGATTTATATATCGGCTTAACATCAGTATCGGTAGATATTTACCTTGGTGACTGATTTTGGCTTTCACAAATATGATACTGGCAGTGACGTCATTTTCTGCCCTGAATCAGATAACGGTAGACTTCAGCTGCACAAGGTAGAAGGTGGAAAGTACCATTTCTTTGGTCTTTGGGATGACCTGGCTGGGGATTGAACCCACAACCTCCCAGCTGCAGGGCGGATTCTCTACCGCTACAGTTTTAGTAGACGACAGCTGCAAATTTATAAAATATCAGAGACTGGACCATTTTAAAGGACTGCAGTTCATTTTTTTATATACAAATTTCTTGGCCGATACCAAAACAATCAAAAACAATACATTGGCAAACCTATTATTTTTGATATCAATTGATACAGGAACAGTATCCTCCAAGACTATTAAAATGAGGAAGTTTGCAGTTCTGTTGAACATGCTACTAAAAAAATACCATGTATTTTCATATTAACTTGAGGTAGTTGTCTTACTTTCCTCAGGGAATGTGTCTTTATATGCCCATTGTCACTGTAAGACAAAAGAGATGTAAATAGGGGAGAAAAATATGTGCATTATCGATATTGGCATCAGCAATACTATTTTCAAAATAATGCATATTGGTTACTGGGAAAAAAAAAATTAATTAAATCTAATCTCGTGCATCCCTAGACTAAATGTCTGGCTTTGAAGTTTTGACAGTGAGCATGAAATCTATGTGTTAAAACTGTGTTTGGGAGGACGGCCAGTCTCACATAATGTGATATGAAATAAATTCATATGACCATCAGAGACTTTTAGTCAGAAATGTACTTTTGACCTGTATGAATTTCTGCAGCATTTTGTATTATAATTTTGGTTTAAATAATTATTCATTTAAAATCATTAAACAACAAAAAAATTCACATGAGATTTCAAACATCTCATGTGAGACTGCAAATGATTCCATTGTTTAAAACCTTTTCCACATTCATTATGAAGAAGTGGCCTCTCATTTCTGAGCGTTCTCATCTGATCTTTGTTTTTCCACACGTTTTACAAGAAAAAGGCTTCTCACTTGAATAATTCTTCATGTGACATTTCAAGTGACTACAGACACTGAAATCTTTTCCACATTTCACAAGGAAAAAGGTTTCTCACCTAAGTGAATTTTCATGTGAATTTTTAAATTATTTCTATGGCTGAAACATTTTCCACATGTTTCACAAGAAAAGGGCTTCTCACTGTTTTATTTATTTGCATCTCATTTCCTTACAAGTGCAATGGGCCCCAACCAGGGGTCTATGATTACACTTTAAATTAAAAAGCTTTGTATCCAAGGGCTCTCTTTAAGATAGAGACTGTTCCTCTGATTGCTGAGATCTGTATTTCACAGATGCTAGGGCAGCCGGGTATTGCTTGTAGATATTTTTTCAAGTTCTTCTTAACCATCCCAGTTGCTCCCACCACCACAGGTATAATATCTGCATCCTGCAGATTCCAGGTGCTCCTTAGGTCGTTTTTGAGGTCTTGATATTTTGTTATTTTTTCTCTTTCTGCTCTGTTGAGGCCGTAGTCGTTTGGTATAGTTACATCGATTAATTGGGCAGTTTTGCCCTTTTTGTTCAAGATAACTATGTCCGGTTTTACTGCTCCTCCTTCAATGTGTCTTCCAGTTGGGATTTCCTTGTCATAAAAGATGGTAATATCTCCGTTGGAGCTAACTGGCTCTGGATCGTGCTCCCATACTGGTCCTTTTACTTCTATTTTGAATTCTTTGCATATTTTCCAGTGTATATAACGGCAGATCTTATTGTGGCGAGCAGTGTAGTGTCCATCGGCCATGAGGACCTGGCAGCCGGAGAGCAGGTGGCTTACACTCTCCACTGCTACATGACAGAATCGACATTTGTCACTCTGTGACAATCCTGCCATTTTTTTAAAACCATTGGTTAGAAGTCCCTGGTCTTGTGCTCCAACCACTAGTCTCTCCTCGTCGTACCCCAGATCTCCATTCCTGATCCAGCGCAATGTCTCTTCCCTATCAATATAATCCCTATTGAGTTCCTCCTGGAAACGTCCTGCTCGCTTATGTTGTTTCCATCTTTCTTTTCTTTCCTCCTGTGTCCTTTTGCTGTATTTTTCTCTCGTCTTTCTAGCTATTTTTGTTGCTGGGTTTTGCTGACTGGCTTTCATGTTATCTAATAAATCTGCTGCAAAGGTCTCGGCTTGTTTAGTTATAGATGTGTTAATACTGAGGGTTTCGTGATGTTGGGTGACCTTTTCCATCGTCTCATCATTAGCGCTTTTTAGGTATTGACCAATGCTTATTATTGTTGCCCTGTAGGCCTGGTTCATTTCAATTAGGCCCAGCCCTCCCTCTTTACGTGGCATATATATCCTATCTAGGCATTGGTTTCTGTATGTTACCTTATGAAGGGTTAGGGTCTTCCTGGTCCGAACATCCAACTTATCCAGTTCCCCTTGTGGCCAGTCTATCACCCCAAATCCATATGTGGCAACTGGTACTGCCAACTGGTTTATTGCAGTGATCTTATTTTTAGGTGTTAAATTTGATTTACAGATTTTCTTTAGGCGATGTTGGTATTCTTTTTTGACCATTTCCCTCATTTTTCTGTGTTCAATAGTTGCGTTTTCTTCTATGCCCAGATATTTATATGCCGATTCCCCTGCCAGGTCTTTGATATGCTTATTGTCTTCTATTTGGATATTTTCTGATGCCGTTTTCTTTCCTTTTTTTATTGTACATTTTGCACACTTGTCAAGTCCAAATTCCATGGAGATGTCTTTTGAAAACATGTGAACGGTACTGACAAGTTGATTCAGTTTCTGTTCAGATTCTGCATAGAGCTTGAGGTCGTCCATGTAGAGTAGATGATTCACTCTCTTGCTCCCTTTTTTTATTCTGCCTTTGCTTAAGTCATACCCGATGTCAAGGTCTGATAAGATTTTGCTTAAGGGGTCGATACAAAGGCAGAAGAGCAGTGGCGAAAGGCTGTCCCCCTGAAATATTCCTCGCTGGATCCTGATGTCTGGAATTGTTATTTGTCCTTCTTTGTGGTTAAGTGTAATTGTAGTTTTCCACTTAGCCATCTGGACCTCCAGAAAAGTTTTAATCTCTGGGCTGATGTTATACAGCTCCAGACAGCGTATTATCCAGGAGTGGGGGATGCTGTCGAATGCCTTTTTGTAGTCGATCCACGTCACGCTTAAATTTCTCTCACGCCTCTTGCAGTCTTCCAGGATGGTTTTATTAATGAGTAGTTGTTCTTTGGCTCCCAGCTTATTTCTTATGCAGCCTTTTTGCTGTGGCTGCAAGTAATTTTCTGAGTCCAGATGTTCATAAATGGCCTCAGTAATGATTCCTGTCAGCCATTTGTATGTGGTCGGGAGGCAACAGATGGGTCTGTATTTATTGACTTGTTGGGTTTCAAGACTCTTGGGCAGGAGTATGGTGTTTCCATATGTGAGCCACTCTGGTGCTTCTTCCTCTCCCCCAACAAGTCGGTTAAATGCCTCTGCGTAGTGTTTGTGTAGTGCTGTTATTTTTTTGAGCCAGAAGTTTGGTATTTTATCTATTCCAGGGGATTTGAAGTTAAGGTATTTCCTGATTTTTTCTTGAGCTGTTTCTTCTGTGATTTTTAATGAGGGCATCTGTTGTTTTCCTTTATTTTTCTCAGCAATGGTTTGAATCCAATTATTATTTTTATGTTGAACTGGGTCCTCAAACAGATTTCTCCAGAATGTTTCCAGTTGGGTTTTCTCAGGAGGTACCTCTACTTCAATAGTTTCATCTATCAACCTCCTGTAGACTTGCTTTGGGTTCTGTGCAAATAATTTATTTATCAGTTTTGAGTTCTCTCTCCGTTGCCTGTTTCTGATTTGAGCTGCTAGGGCCTTGACTTGCGCCTGGTGCTCTGCTATTTTTCCTATTATTTGCTCTTTCCTAATGTTGTATTTTTTTTTGGATTCTGTTGATTACTCTCAGTAATTTAGTATTGCAGTTTTGGTTCTGTATGTAGTAAATCATTTGAGAAATTTCTGCCCTAAATTGATTAATTTTTCCTTGAAGTTTATTTTTCCAAATGGGTGTAGAGATTTTTGTTTTGGTTTGACGTTCAGTTTTTTCTTTATGCTGTGGAGCTAGCTTACTCTGCACATACCACGCTGCACCAAAGTTTATGCAGTTAAGCTCTGTCAAACTGACCCCCTGAGGTACAAGGTCACATAGGCCTCTGTTGACCTTTTGCAGTAGTAATTTGAATTCTTTATTCTCTTTAAGCTTAATTAATTTAGGACGTTCTTTCATTGTCATTTTTTTTGTTTCTTCTATTTTGTTGGCAAGTTCCTCTTCCATTTCTAGTTGATGTTGGCTCATTTCTATTTGGGGGTTGATCTGTTTCCTTATTGGATCCTGGTCGACACTCCCCCTTGTTGCTTCATCAGGATGTTCTGATTCTGAGCCAGAAGTTGCAGGGGATTCGCCTGGGTGGCCTGGTGGCACCTCTGTAGGGTGTGTTTGACAAGGTTGTTCCAGAGGTTTTTCAGTTAGTGGTAATGGTAGTGGACACTCAACTGGGCAGATGTTATTCTGTGCCATTTTTCCTATTTCAGTGTGCATGTACTCCAATTGTTGCTCTGTGAAGTACCTTTGGGTGAGGAAGTTGTGTCTCTGGGTTGTGAGTTTGGCTCGGGGTACGCCAGCTTTATCCGGGCAGTGATGGAAAAAGATTCGCTGCCACTCATTGCATCGTTCCCGCTGGTTGCTGTGTTTCATCTTGGCGTACTCGGTTGCCCATATTAAAACCCATCTTTCCTCCATGCTCCACTGACTTTGTTTGTATTCTTGTTGTTCAAATAGGTTGGCATCTTGATAATCTTTTATTGCTTGGGCTTGAGCTTCATATTTGATCTTTTCTATTTCTTCTTGTTCTAAGTATTTTGAGACCTGAGAGACTATAGATGTTAATTTGGAGGTGGTGGTGGCTGCTTTCTTTTCTGGTGGTAGCTCGGATTCTCTGATCTTCTCCTCAAATACATGCTTTTTCCTTCTGCCCCACTTCTCATACCTTGAATAGGCGTAGCAGGACAGAATAACTTTCTTCTCATCAAGGGACCATTTAACAGTTTCTTCTTTTCTTGTATACCGTTTAGTCCTTTTTTGATCTTGTTGGGGCCCAGGACCAGATCTGTGCTGGTCTGATGGGGATCCCGGTTGAGTGTTTGTGACACTCGAAGACGAAGCTGCACCATCGCTCTCAACAACCCGCCTAGTGCAGAAACGAGCTGAGGGGACCGTTTTATCCTGGTCAGTACCTTTCCAGCATCTTTTTCCTGTATTATTCATTTTTCATATTTGGTTCCTCATCGTCCACGGCTTCTTATTGGTTATTCGAAGCTACCCTCGCCATGATTACTCATATTGAGGGGGTACCCCCCATCCGCGACCCAGGGGACGCGCTGGCTAGCCTGAGGGAAAAGGCCACACGCTGGCAGCTTCTCACCTGTGTGAGTTCTCATGTGATCTTTCAAATTACCAATATTACTAAAACATCTTCCACATGTTTTGCAAGAATAAGGCTTCTCACTGTTTTATTTATTTGCATCTCATTTCCTTACAAGTGCAATGGGCCCCAACCAGGGGTCTATGATTACACTTTAAATTAAAAAGCTTTGTATCCAAGGGCTCTCTTCAAGATAGCTGTGTGAGTTCTCACGTGACATTTCAAACTACTACCTCGGCTGAAACATTTTCCACATATTTGACAGGAAAAAGGCTTCTCACTGTTTTATTTATTTGCATCTCATTTTCTTACAAGTGCAATGGGCCCCAACCAGGGGTCTATGATTACACTTTAAATTAAAAAGCTTTGTATCCAAGGGCTCTCTTTAAGATAGAGACTGTTCCTCTGATTGCTGAGATCTGTATTTCACAGATGCTAGGGCAGCCGGGTATTGCTTGTAGATATTTTTTCAAGTTCTTCTTAACCATCCCAGTTGCTCCCACCACCACAGGTATAATATCTGCATCCTGCAGATTCCAGGTGCTCCTTAGGTCGTTTTTGAGGTCTTGATATTTTGTTATTTTTTCTCTTTCTGCTCTGTTGAGGCCGTAGTCGTTTGGTATGGTTACATCGATTAATTGGGCAGTTTTGCCCTTTTTGTTCAAGATAACTATGTCCGGTTTTATTGCTCCTCCTTCAATGTGTCTTCCAATTGGGATTTCCTTGTCATAAAAGATGGTAATATCTCCGTTGGAGCTAACTGGCTCTGGATCGTGCTCCCATACTGGTCCTTTTACTTCTATTTTGAATTCTTTGCATATTTTCCAGTGTATATAACGGCAGATCTTGTTGTGGCGAGCAGTGTAGTGTCCATCGGCCATGAGGACCTGGCAGCCGGAGAGCAGGTGGCTTACACTCTCCACCGCTACATGACAGAATCGACATTTGTCACTCTGTGACAATCCTGCCATTTTTTTAAAACCATTGGTTAGAAGTCCCTGGTCTTGTGCTCCAACCACTAGTCTCTCCTCGTCGTACCCCAGATCTCCATTCCTGATCCAGCGCAATGTCTCTTCCCTATCAATATAATCCCTATTGAGTTCCTCCTGGAAACGTCCTGCTCGCTTATGTTGTTTCCATCTTTCTTTTCTTTCCTCCTGTGTCCTTTTGCTGTATTTTTCTCTCGTCTTTCTAGCTATTTTTGTTGCTGGGTTTTGCTGACTGGCTTTCATGTTATCTAATAAATCTGCTGCAAAGGTCTCGGCTTGTTTAGTTATAGATGTGTTAATACTGAGGGTTTTGTGATGTTGGGTGACCTTTTCCATCGTCTCATCATTAGCGCTTTTTAGGTATTGACCAATGCTTATTATTGTTGCCCTGTAGGCCTGGTTCATTTCAATTAGGCCCAGCCCTCCCTCTTTACGTGGCATATATATCCTATCCATTCTCACTGTTTTATTTATTTGCATCTCATTTCCTTACAAGTGCAATGGGCCCCAGCCAGGGGTCTATGATTACACTTTAAATTAAAAAGCTTTGTATCCAAGGGCTCTCTTTAAGATAGAGACTGTTCCTCTGATTGCTGAGATCTGTATTTCACAGATGCTAGGGCAGCCGGGTATTGCTTGTAGATATTTTTTCAAGTTCTTCTTAACCATCCCAGTTGCTCCCACCACCACAGGTATAATATCTGCATCCTGCAGATTCCAGGTGCTTCTTAGGTCGTTTTTGAGGTCTTGATATTTTGTTATTTTTTCTCTTTCTGCTCTGTTGAGGCCGTAGTCGTTTGGTATAGTTACATCGATTAATTGGGCAGTTTTGCCCTTTTTGTTCAAGATAACTATGTCCGGTTTTATTGCTCCTCCTTCAATGTGTCTTCCAGTTGGGATTTCCTTGTCATAAAAGATGGTAATATCTCCGTTGGAGCTAACTGGCTCTGGATCGTGCTCCCATACTGGTCCTTTTACTTCTATTTTGAATTCTTTGCATATTTTCCAGTGTATATAACGGCAGATCTTGTTGTGGCGAGCAGTGTAGTGTCCATCGGCCATGAGGACCTGGCAGCCGGAGAGCAGGTGGCTTACACTCTCCACCGCTACATGACAGAATCGACATTTGTCACTCTGTGACAATCCTGCCATTTTTTTAAAACCATTGGTTAGAAGTCCCTGGTCTTGTGCTCCAACCACTAGTCTCTCCTCATCGTACCCCAGATCTCCATTCCTGATCCAGCGCAATGTCTCTTCCCTATCAATATAATCCCTATTGAGTTCCTCCTGGAAATGTCCTGCTCGCTTATGTTGTTTCCATCTTTCTTTTCTTTCCTCCTGTGTCCTTTTGCTGTATTTTTCTCTCGTCTTTCTAGCTATTTTTGTTGCTGGGTTTTGCTGACTGGCTTTCATGTTATCTAATAAATCTGCTGCAAAGGTCTCGGCTTGTTTAGTTATAGATGTGTTAATACTGAGGGTTTCGTGATGTTGGGTGACCTTTTCCATCGTCTCATCATTAGCGCTTTTTAGGTATTGACCAATGCTTATTATTGTTGCCCTGTAGGCCTGGTTCATTTCAATTAGGCCCAGCCCTCCCTCTTTACGTGGCATATATATCCTATCTAGGCATTGGTTTCTGTATGTTACCTTTTTCCGGTTCCGGCTCTGCCGGACCGGCGGCGCCACACGAGTCGGCTGCCTGTTGCAACAGCCTTTTTTTTTTATCTTCCTTCTTCTTTCTACACCTTTCACTCTGTATATATATCACGGACGCACGGATCGCCCCGGGGGTCTCCCGGGTCGGCGGACGGAGCCACGGTTTGCAGCGGGAGACGTTACAGCGGGGAGGAGCTAGTGCTAGCTAGCACTTGGCCGCCGCCCGGTGCTAATGGGAAACTCGACATACCGGGAGCTGTAGCGAAAACGAAGCGGGTGCCGGGCTGGAGTTTAGGCGGCGTGAAAGAAATATAAGACAGAATAATAAAGAGCGATGGCAAGAACCAAGCAGACCGCCCGTAAAATCTACTGGAGGAAGAAGCCCCCCAGGAGACAGCTAGCCACCAGGGCTGCTCGGAGAGGCGCTCTGGCCACCGGCAGAGTGAAGAGGCCTCGCCGTCACAGGTCCGTGGCTCTGAGAGAGATCCGTCGCTACCAGAAATCCACGGAGCTGCTCATCCGTAAGCTGCCCGTCCAGCGCCTGGTGAGGGAGATCGCTCAGGACTTCAAGACCGTCCTGCGTTTCCTGAGTTTCGCCGTCATGGCTCTGCAGGAGACCAGCGAGACCCACCTGGTGGTCTCTTCTTCGCTAAGGGGGTCACCATCATGCCCAAAGACTTCCAGCTGGCCCGCTGCATCCGCGGAGAGAGAGCTTAGACTTTCTGCTGCACATTCACCAGCCATAATGCTCTGCACTGTGTGTCTATATATATACATTTATAGTAATATGGACATATGTTTGCTAGATGTTGTTTTTTCTTGCCTTCTGATTGTTGCTCTGAGTGTTGCTATCCCTGTGCTGTTGCAATCCTGGAATTTCCCCATTGTGGGACTAATAAAGGCTTATCTTATCTTACCTTATGAAGGGTTAGGGTCTTCCTGGTCCGAACATCCAACTTATCCAGTTCCCCTTGTGGCCAGTCTATCACCCCAAATCCATATGTGGCAACTGGTACTGCCAACTGGTTTATTGCAGTGATCTTATTTTTAGGTGTTAAATTTGATTTACAGATTTTCTTTAGGCGATGTTGGTATTCTTTTTTGACCATTTCCCTCATTTTTCTGTGTTCAATAGTTGCATTTTCTTCTATGCCCAGATATTTATATGCCGATTCCCCTGCCAGGTCTTTGATATGCTTATTGTCTTCTATTTGGATATTTTCTGATGCCGTTTTCTTTCCTTTTTTTATTGTACATTTTGCACACTTGTCAAGTCCAAATTCCATGGAGATGTCTTTTGAAAACATGTGAACGGTACTGACAAGTTGATTCAGTTTCTGTTCAGATTCTGCATAGAGCTTGAGGTCGTCCATGTAGAGTAGATGATTCACTCTCTTGTGAATCTTCTTCTCACCTGTGTGAATTCTCATGTGACCATTCAAACCACTACGCTGGCTGAAACATTTTCCACATATTTTACAAGAAAATGGCTTTTCGCCCATGTGACTTCTCATGTGTCTTGCAAGTTCTGATGCACATCTCATTTTTTTCCCGCAGGTGTTGCAGTGAAGGAATTCCTCACCTATGTGACTTTTTTCATGGGCCAATAAATATCTTCTTTCACTAAATCTCCTCCCACAGGTGTTGCAGGGAAATGGTTTTACCACTGTGTTTGTAGAAGATTTTGAGTTGACGTGCTTGTTTCCTTCTGGATCAATGTTCTTAGATAAAAGAACACTGTAAGAGAAGAATGGATCACTGGTTGTTTCTGGCTCATTGTGGTCATGTCCCTTATATGTAGCCATCATCACAGAGAGATTAGTCTCCTGATTCAGGTGAACCTCCTCCCTTTGCCCACTGGTGAAATGTTCATCATCATCTTCTTTAATCTGTAGTGGAGGTGGTTTCTTCTGGACCAACCTGGCTTTCCTCTCCTGGTTACGGAGCTGCAGGTAAGAAGAAATCCTCTCCTTGCAGACATGCTGAAGAGAGACATCTGGATAGGTAAGAGAAAGAAATTAATTAAATGATCTGATAATAAATAGAAACTATGAGAAACAAATTATATCCTGGCGTATACAGTGGAAACCACAAGTTTACATTCACTGAATTAAAAAAAATCCCATCACCTTTTTTGGGTCACTGGGACACTGAATCAGACTAAACTTTTCATCACTATCAGATTACTCTATTACCTCGGGTAAATCAACAGTTTTACCTATAAATTGTAATTTTTCAAATATATCCACTATTCTAATACAATTGGGTAATATTAAATATTTAGGAATAGATATTTCCTCCAGGCTCTCAGAGTTACTGTGACTAAATCACATTCCCCTTCTAAAAACAATACAAGATGACCTTACGCGTTGGAGGACATTACCTATATCACTAATGGAAAGAGTCGCAACCGTTAAAATGATGGTCCTTCCTAAAATCAATTCTCTATTTTCAATGATTCCTACCCAACCATCTACAGCCTGGTTTAAGTCACAAGTCTCAAATATAAGTAAATTTTTATAGAAGGATAAACCATCACGGATCAGTTTAAAAACTCGTCAAAAAGCAAAAGATTATGGAGGTTTAGATCTACCAAATTTTGTCCCTTGTAAACTCACGCCCATTTGGAATAATCCTGAAATCCTACAACAAAAAAGGATGTTAAATTTTCCACTACGGTGTGAGAAAGGAATAAAAAACTTTTTTTCATTCATTCATCTTCTTCCGCTTAATCCTTTTCGGGTTGTGGGGGGGCTGGAGCCTATCCCAACATCTTTGGGCGAGAGGCAGGGTACACCCTGGACAGATTGCCAGTCCATCGCAGGGCCAACACAGAGAGACAGACAACCATTCACTCTCACATTCAAACCTAAAGACAATTTATAATCCCCAGTTTTTGATGCCAACTAACCTAACTTGCATGTTTTTGGCATGTGGGAGGACACCGGAGAAATCCCGGAGTAAACCCACGCAGACACGGGGAGAACATGCGAACTCCACACAGATAGATCACTGTTGGTTGGAGGCTGGGATCGAACCCACGATCCCCCGGCCAAGGGTGAGTTGCTAAGCTGCCGCAGTGCTAACCACTCCGCCACTGCGCCTTTTTCAAGGTGGAAACTTTATCCAATTCCACGAACTGGTGTCACAGTATGACATCAGCAGGGTTTCCTCTGGTAATATTTCTTGGTGGCGGCCCGCCGTGCCAGAAATTTTACTGCCACCCCAAGGCCATATGAATTTATTAAAAAAAAAAAAGAAGCATTGACTTTTCACAAGCGCGCACACGAACAACGCGTGTGGCCATCATCCGTGCAGAGTCTAGAAGCGCCCCGCTCACATGAGTTTTCCAGTCAGTCAGCAAGCAGTGTCTCGCTAAGCGTGCCTGTCTGACAGAAACATGAGTTTATTAAAGTACTTTAAACACGGAAAATAATCATAAGAGGTACAGTGGGGCAAAAAAGTATTTAGTCAGCCACCAATTGTGCTAGTTCTCCCACTTAAACGATGACAGAGGTCTCCAATTTTCATCATAGGTATACCTCAACTATGAGAGACAAAATGAGAAAAAAAATCCAGAAAATCACATTGAAGGATTTTTAAAGAATTTATTTGCAAATTATGGTGGAAAATAATATTTGGTCAATAACAAAAGTTCATCTCAATACTTTGTTATATACCCTTTGTTGGCAATGACAGAGGTCAAATGTTTTCTGTAAGTCTTCACAAGGTCTTTGATTTTGATTTTGATTTTATTTGAACATTGTTAAAGAAAGAAAGAAGAGAGTTCAAAACACAACAAAAAAACAAACCAAAAATAAAATGTTCAAAAGGAGTGGGAAGAAGCCAATGCTTATACAGTCCCACCCCTTCTCCACACCAAACAAATTACAGTATTACTCATAATCATCATTATCCCACAACCACATTCACCATAATACACCCATAGTCAAATTATACAACAAAAATGACACAACAATGACAGTCCATATCCAACAATATTGCGACAACAATAAACATACACTTCTGGCATGTTCAATGCAAACACAAACAACACCATCACCTTCACAATCACCATAACACACAACAACCTTCCCTCACTGAAGACACAATGTAACATCACTGCCCTTCATTCTCATACTGCTCAAAAATCATTTCTTTATATGTTGATTTAAATATATGGATGTTTGGACATTGCCTGTGTTTCTCCCCCAACCCATTCCACAATTTTACCCCACACACAGACACAAAAACTCTTCCTTGTAGATCTTACTAAGTGCATTTTAAATTTTGTATTCCCCAGTAAATTATATTTCCCTTCTCTCTCCCTGAATAGATTCTGTATATTGTGTGGCAAGAGGTTTTTACTAACTTTAAACATTAATTGTGCTGTGTAATAATGAACTAGATCCCATAATTTCAATAACTTCAAATGTAAAAACAATAAATTAGTATGTTCGAGGTACCCGACTTTGTGTATAACACGGACTGCCCTTTTTTGTAATATTAACAATGAATTAAGTTTACTTTTATAACTGTTACCCCAAACCTCTATACAATAAGTCAAGTACGGAAGTACTAATGGACAATACAAAATATGAAGGGATTTATAATCTAGGACCTGCTTAATTTTATTTATAATTGCAATATTTTTTGCAACTTTATTTTGTATGTATCTGACATGTGGTTTCCAACTAATTTTATCATCCAATACTACACCCAAAAACTTGATCTCCTTAACTTTTTCAATAACTACATTATCTATATGAATGTGTATATCTTCTTTATTTTTACAATTACCAAATATCATTACCTTAGTTTTCTCTATATTTAGTGATAGTTTATTACAATCCATCCATTTTTTTAGCTTATTTAATTCATTATTTAGAGTATGGATTAGTTGATTATAATTATTTCCAGAATAAAATATATTAGTATCATCAGCAAATAATATTATTTTTAATAATTTAGAAACTTGGAATATATCATTTATATATATGTTAAATAATTTGGGGCCCAATACTGATCCTTGGGGGACCCCACAGGCAATTCCCATACACCCAGACAGATATTCTCCCATTTTCACAAATTGTTGTCTCTCAGATAGATAACTTGTAACCCATTTCAGAGCAGTCTTCACACACTGTTGCTGGTATTTTGGCCAATTCCTCCATGCAGATCTCCTCTAGAGCAGTGATGTTTTGGGGCTGTCGCTGGGTAACACGGACTTTCAACTCCCTCCAAAGATTTTCTATGGGGTTGAGATCTGGCGACTGGCTAGGCCACTCCAGGACCTTGAAATGCTTCTTATGAAGCCACTCCTTCGTTGCCCGGGCGGTGTGTTTGGGATCATTGTCATGCCGAAAGACCCAGCCACGTTTCATCTTCAATGCCCTTGCTGATGGAAGGAGGTTTTCACTCAAAATCTCACGATACATGGCCCCATTCATTCTTTCCTTTACACGGATCAGTCGTCCTGGTCCCTTTGCAGAAAAACAGCCCCAAAGCATGATGTTTCCACCTGCATGCTTCACAGTAGGTATGGTGTTCTTTGGATGCAACTCAGCATTCTTTCTCCTCCAAACACGACAAGTTGAGTTTTTACCAAAAAGTTCTGTTTTGGTTTCATCTGACCATATGACATTCTCCCATTCCTCTTCTGGATCATCCAAATGCTCTCTAGCAAACTTCAGACGGGCCTGGACATGTACTGGCTTAAACAGGGGGACACGCCTGGCACTGCAGGATTTGAGTTCCTGGCGGTGTAGGGTGTTACTGATGGTAGCCTTTGTTACTTTGGTCCCAGCCCTCTGCAGGTCATTCACTAGGTCCCCCCGTGTGGTTTTGGGATTTTTGCTCACCGTTCTCATGATCATTTTGACCCCACGGGGTGAGATCTTGTGTGGAGCCCCAGATCGAGGGAGATTACCAGTGGTCTTGTATGTCTTCCATTTTCTAATAATTGCTCCCACAGTTGATTTCTTCACACCAAGCTGCTTACCTATTGCAGATTCAGTCTTCCCAGCTTGGTGTTTCTGGTGTCCTTTGACAGCGCTTTGGTCTTGGCCATAGTGGAGTTTGGAGTCTGACTGTTTGAGGTTGTGGACAGGTGTCTTTTATACTGATAACGAGTTCAAACAGGTGCCATTAATACAGGTAACGAGTGGAGGACAGAGGAGCCTCTTAAAGAAGAAGTTACAGGTCTGTGAGAGCCAGAAATCTTGCTTGTTTGTAGGTGATCAAATACTTATTTTCCACCATAATTTGCAAATAAATTCTTTAAAAAATCAGACAATGTGATTTTCTGGATTTTTTTTCTTCTCATTTTGTCTCTCATAGTTGAGGTATACCTATGATGAAAATTGGAGACCTCTCTCATCTTTTAAGTGGGAGAACTTGCACAATTGGTGGCTGACTAAATACTTTTTTTGCCCCACTGTATGTAAGCACTGGAGGCGTTTATCATGGTTTTAACCCACTGGAAATGGGGGCAATAATGGAAGAGTCGCTTAGCTAAGTGATGTGGTTAGACTTCATATGCAGCTGACTTCATATGAAGGGAAAGGCAATGGGGACTGATGAATTGCTGAGGATTTATTTCACCAGTCACTACAATATTAAGTTATGTTTTGCAGGAACTGCAGGAATGAAGAGACCGGCAATTTCTCTCTTTTCTCGCACGAGCAGGCGTGCTGTTTTTATTCTCCAGCGGCAGTGACAACAAGCAACACCTGAAAACGCTAGCTCTAAACTGAGGTCCTTCAGCGGCTGCCTCGAGAAGTGCCTGATGAGAAAGCCTGAGCGCACAACTATAACTGCCTAAACAGAGCATTCTGTACATGAACACATATTGTGGTGAATTATGTCTTTAGAGTCCGCTACAGTTCCCTATTATGTACCTGGCAGGTTAAGATGACTTGTCAGCAGACTTCAAACAAACTAAACGTGTCAACATTTGATTTCAAAATAAGGGAGGTTTTTCCTGCTGTCTGGGTGGTGAGGAGATTTATTTTTTTTTTTAAAAAAACTATCAATATAAATATTATAACAGAAATAACGGCATCCTTGGTCATTTAAGTTAATTTATTTCATTAAATACAATTTTTATTAATTTTTTTTCTTTGTAATCAGAGTTAAATTATTGTTCTGTTCTGACTGCAAAATTATGGTCAAAATGTTTCAAATTTATCTAAAAAAAACTAATTTTATTTAAAAAAACAGACAAAAATTAGACACAAAATAATCCACAAATTTATAATAAAGTTTCAAATGTACAATTAAAGTCAATTTTACTAGAGGAAATTACAGACTTGATGAACATGGTTTCAACTTTAGATAGATTTACAGAGAAAAGTAGAAAACTATAAGAAAACTGTTATAAATTTTGGAGAAAAACCTCAAACCTTCAAGACTGAAGTCACTGCTCAAGTTTTTAAGGGGGTGCTCTTTGTACCCTTAACTCTACGAGAAATTTTTGGTTGTCCACTTTTAATTATTAATTTCAAAGCACTGCTTTTACATGAGTAGAATTTCTGATTAATATACCCATCTGATCATATAATTTAACCTCTTGCACTCTGGTGTACCGCGGGCGGTCACGTCTCTGCGTCCTAGGGCGCACGAGGGCGTCCTAGTGCGCACTGAAAAAAAAAGCTGCATTTCCGTTCTTCCACTACAGACACAGCCGCGAACAGAAAGCCAAAGGAGTGCTTTGATTGGTTTAGATGTGATTGACCTCTCATTCGACTAATAAGAGCCTTGAATTGGGTTTCTGAAACCTTGAAGAACCAATGACTGAAAACCTAGCAAGAAGGATCCGCCTACCAATGGCTGCGAATACAGCGAGCCAATTGAAGCACAGAAGTTCGAAAGCGTGTGTCCCTTGCCTAAAATCTGTTTTGTGTAAGCCGCTGGGTGACACACACGCGTTCGCCAGTCTTTTTTTCTTACTACTGTTCTATCAACACAATGTACAGTATGGGCTTACATCCAACAATTACCGGACCTAGCAGAATCACGTCACACAGTGCCACACTAATAGATAACATATTCACAAACATTATGGAAAATAATATCAGGAGTGGGCTTTTATTGAATGATATCAGTGACCACCTGCCGATTTTTGTTGTCTATCAATGTGATTATAGGAAGAAAAAGTATAACTGTTATAACAGTTATAAAAGTATAACTGTCATCTCTGCTGGAGTCCAAGTTCCACCCTATGCAGGACGTACTGAATGCACTGAGGAGCTCATTTAGCAGCAGACTACATCATCCCAGGTGCACAACCGAGAGGTTTCGTAGGTCCTTCCTACCAACGGCTGTCAGACTGTACAACCTAAGCAGGGCTGCTCGCAGAGATAGCAAAAAGATGTAACAAACTAATAGTTTTTTGAATGCAAAAGATGCAATAGACTTACATAATGGTCCCCTCCGGCATACAGCTAGGAAAATACCGGTCGCTATGGAGGGTGAGAATATGTATGGGCACATAATCATACCATGTAGGATAACTAAGTAGATGGTTATGCTGTTTCATCCCATCTAGCAACAATGCTCTGCACTGTGTGTGTTTATATATTTACATATTTATTCCATCTAGCTACAATGCTCAGCAGTGGGTGTGTTTATATTTATATATCTATTCAATTCAATTCAATTCAATTCAACTTTATTTATATAGCGCCATTTCACAACAACAGTCATCTCATAGCACTATCAACTGTAGGGAGGACCCCCACAGTTGCAGAAAGACCCCAGCAATCAGGCGATCCCCTGTGAGCAAGCACTTGGCGACGGTGGAGAGGAAAAACTCCCTTTTAACAGGAAGAAATCTCCAGCAGAACCAGGCTCAGGGAGGGGCAGTCATCTGCTGCGACTGGCTGGGGGGTGAGGGGACAGAGAAGAAGAAAAGAACAGACATGTAGAGAGCAAACAGCACGATGGGGACTCAATCTATGGGAGAGAACAAACAAATGTTAATGACCAGCAAAAAAAAAAAAAAATTCATAGAAAGTGAGGAAAGGAGTGAGGCCCAGTGCATTACTGGAGGTCCCCCGGCTGACTAAACCTATTAGCAGCATAACTAAGGGAGGGTTCAGAAACACATGATCCCTCCCTAATTGTAGGCTATATCAAAAAGGTAGGTTTTAGCCCTATTCTTAAAAACAGAGATCGAGTCTGACTCCCGAATCCAGATTGGCAGCTGATTCCACAGGAGCGGAGCTTGATAACTGAAGGCTCTGCCTCCCATTGTGCTTTTGGAGATTCTAGGTATTACAAGTAAACCTGCATTTTGGGAGCGTAGTGCTCTGTTAGGATGATACGGTAGTATCAGATCTTTTAAATAAAAAGGAGCCTGATTGTTTAGAGCTTTGTAAGTAAGAAGAAGGATTTTGAACTTAATTCTAAACTCTATGGGAAGCCAATGAAGGGAGGCCAGAACCGGAGAGATATGATCTCTCTTTCTAGTACCTGTTAAAACTCTTGCTGCAGCATTTTGGATCAGCTGAAGACTTTTTAAAGATGTTTTAGGACAGCCTGATAATAAAGAATTACAATAATCTAATCTCGAGCTAACAAAAGCGTGGATCAGCTTCTCAGCATCACTCTGAGACAAGATGCTCCTAATCTTGGCAATATTACGCAAATGATAGAAGGCAGTCTTAGAAACAAATTTAATATGTGAATTGAAGGACAAATCCTGATCAAAAATAACTCCAAGGTTCCTCACAGAGCTATTAAGAGAAAGAGTAACTGCATCCAAACTGAAAGTTTGATTTGGAAAGGAATTTCTAAGGTTTTTTGGACCAACAAGAATGACTTCAGTCTTATCTGAATTTAATAGCAGGAAATTACAAGTCATCCAAACTTTGATTTCCTTAAGACAGGCTTCTAACTTGGCTAATTGATTAGTATCATCTGGCTTCATTGACAGGTATAATTGTGTGTCATCTGCATAACAGTGAAAATGTATACAGTGCTTTCTAATAATGTTGCCTAACGGAAGCATATATAAACTAAAGAGAGTAGGGCCAAGCACAGATCCCTGTGGAACTCCATGACTAAGCTTTGAGCTGAGAGAAAACTCATCATTTACATGAACAAACTGGAACCTATCAGATAAATAAGATCTAAACCACTGCAACGAAGTTCCATTAAGTCCAACATAGTGTTCTAATCTATCAAGTAGAATATTATGATCAATAGTATCAAAAGCTGCACTAAGATCTAAAAGGACAAGTACAGAAACTAGTCCATTATCAGATGCAATGAGGAGGTCGTTAGTGACCTTCGCTAAGGCTGTTTCAGTGCTATGATGGATTCTAAACCCAGATTGAAACTCCTCAAATAAACCATTTCCCTGCAGGTGGTCAAATAATTGCGTAGCAACAACTCTTTCTAAGATTTTTGAAATGAAAGGGAGATTAGAGATTGGTCTATAGTTAGCTAAAGCTCCTGGATCTAGCGTTGGCTTTTTGAGTAAGGGTTTAATTACAGCCGTTTTAAACCCTTACTTTAAAAAAAGCCTGCGGTACATGGCCTAAAGTTAATGAAGAATTGATTATATGAAGAATAAAGCTACCAATAAGTGGGAAGACTTCTTTAAATAACCTGGTAGGAATAGGGTCTAAAAGACAAGTTGAAGGTTTGGATGAGGAAACTATTTTGTCTAACTCACAAAGGTCGATTGGAGTAAACTCATCAAGACAGACATCAATAGAAGGAGTTGTAGTAGTTACAGTATTTAAGTTAACTGTGGGAAGAATCTGATTGATTTTATCTCTGATGGATGAAATTTTATTATTGAAAAAGTTCATAAAGTCCTGACTAGTAAGCTCTAAGGGGATGCTAGGATTGACAGAGTCCTGACTCTTTGTCAACCTGGCTACAGTACTGAAAAGAAACCTGGGATTATTCTTGTTCTCTTCTATTAATGCAGAGTAATAACTCGTTCTAGCTTTTCTAAGAGATTTTTTATAAATTAAAAGATGATTTCTCCAAGCTAAATAGATTTCATCTAAATTAGTAGAGCGCCATTTTCTTTCTAATTGACGAGTCTTCTGTTTTAAGCTACGAGTTTCTGTGTTGAACCAAGGAGTTAAAAATCTCTGATTAGACTTTTTCTTTTTTAAGGGGGCCACCAAGTCTAGAGCCTGATGCAGAGAAGCTGAAACACTATCCACCATGTTATCAATTACAGAAGGAGCAAGCTGTCTATAGCTTATTTCCGTTGTGTTGACACATGGCATAGAGGAAACAATCTGCATAAATTTGGAAACAGCATCATCTGAGAAGCATCTACTGTGATAATATTTTTCTTTAGGAGCCAAATAGTCAGAAATAGTAAAATCAAAGGTTAACAGACAATGGTCTGACAGTACAGGGTTATGAGGAGACACTACAAGATTTTCTATTTCTATGCCATATGTCAGAACAAGGTCCAATGTATGGTGGAGGTAATGAGTAGAATTTCCTACTTTCTGAGAAAACCCAATCGAGTCTAATATTGAATTAAAAGCCACATTAAGGCAGTCACTATCTACATCCACATGTATATTAAAGTCCCCTACTATAATTATTCTATCAGATTTCAGCATTAAATCAGCTAAGAAATCAGGAAATTCGGATAAAAATTCTGAATAGGTTGATGGGGGACGATAAACTATGGCAAATAAAATTGGGTTTAACCTGGAATTGCTAAAGTGCCCAACACTGAGGACCAGGCCCTCAAAGGAATTATAACATGTTTTTTGCTTTACATTAACTAGTAATTTGGAATGGTAAATTGATGCTACTCCTCCTCCACGACCAGAACTTCTGGGATTTTGACAGTTTAAATAACCAGAGGGAGTTGATTCATTTAAACCAACATAATCCTCTTGTCCTAACCAAGTCTCTGTAAGGGAAATTAAATCAGTCTGATGATCAATTAACAGATCATGGACTAACAGAGACTTGGGAGTTAGAGACCTAATATTTAATAAACCACATTTAATTTTTAAATTATGAGGAGGAACAGAGGCCAAATCATTCAATTTAGAGGCTTTATGTTTAATTTGAGTTTTACCAATATTTTGCTTTATCACTTTGGGATGCTTATACATTATATTTTTATTTACTTTGGAGGGAGCAGACAACGATTCTCTGATGGGGAAGACAGGGGCTAAGCTGAGGGGTGGCGGATGAAGAGGAGCTGCAGAGAGGCGTGTAAGACTGCGACTCTGCTTCCTGGTCCCAACTCTGAGTAGTCATGGTTTTGGAAATTTGGATAAAAAAGATGCCAGATTGTTAGATAAATGAGAAGCACCATCCAAAGTGGGATGAATGCTGTCTCGTCTCATAAGACCAGGTTTTCCCCAAAAAGAGCTCCAATTGTCAATGTAGCCCACGTCATTTTTAGGACACCACACAGACAGCCAGCGGTTCAAGGATGACGAGCGACTAAACATGTCATCACTGGTCAGATTGGGGAGGGGCCCAGAGAATACTACAGTGGCAGACATCGTTTTGGCAAAGTCACACACCGATTCTATATTAAGTTTTGTGACTTCCGACTGCCGGAGACGGATGTCATTAATGCCGGCATGAATAACAATTGTGGAATATTTAGTTACTTTTAGCCAGCATTTTCAGATTTGACTCGATGTCCCCTGCTCTGGCCCCAGGAATGCATTTGACTATGGCTGCTGGAGTCTCTAGGTTCACGTTTCTGACTACAGAGTCGCCAATGATCAGAGTTTTTTCCTCAGCGGGTGTGTCGCTGAGCGGGGAAAAACGATTAGAAACGTGAACAGGTTGGTGGTGAACCGGGGCTTTGCGACTAGGCTTCCTTCTCACCGTCACCCACCCAGTCTCCTCGCTGCAGAGGAGAGCCGGGGAACCGCTGACAGGGGGACCTAAGCTAGCTAGCTCCGCTGCAGCTAATGGGCGTCCGTCGAGATTAACTGGCGCAGACGGTGTTTCAATGCAGCGGAGCCGGGATTCCAAATCAGACAACCTCGCCTCGAGCGCCTCAAAAAGACAACATTTATTACATTTACCATTATCACTAAAAGAGGCAGAGGTGTAGCTAAACATCTGACAGAGAGAGCACACCAGAGGAGGAGAGGAAAGAGAGGTAGTAGCCATAGCTAGTGGCTGGAGAGCTGGAGAGCAAACCACACAGGCAGACAGCAAAACAGGAAGTGACGATACGTTACCACAAGGAAGTGACGATCAACCTATCTATATCTTATATCGATATCTATATATTTATTCCATCTAGCTACAATGCTCCGCACTGTGTTTTTATATATCTACATATTATTCCATCTAGCTACATTGCTCCGCACTGTGTGTGTTTATATACTTACATATTTATTCCACCTAGCTGCAATGCTCCGTACTGTGGGTGTTTATATATTTACATATTTATTCCATCTAGCTACAATGCTCTGCACTGTGTGTTTATATATTCATATATTTATTCCATCCAGCTACAATGCTCTGCACTGTGTGTCTGTGTGTGTGTGTATATATACAGTATATTTTATAGTAATATGTACATATGTATATTAGCTGCTCTTGCTTGCTTGTTTTTTTTCTTGCCTTCTGATTGTTGCTCTGAGTGTTGCTATCCCTGTGCTGTTGCAATCCTGGAATTTCCCCGTTGTGGGACTAATAAAGGCTTATCTTATCTTATCTTATACCAAAAATATTAAATATAAAAGAATAAGAACCGAAGAATCAATGCGTTTACTGACAAAGAAATTATTAATACAAGATTGGAAGATAGTTTATGATGAAAATGACATAAATAGAGCATATGATAAATTTTTACAAATATTTCAATCATTGTACAATAAATACTGTCCTATAAAACAATACAGTGACAGACAACAAAAAAAAAATATTCCTTGGGTCACCAAGGGGTTAATAAATGCATGTAAAAAGAAGAATACATTATATAAACAATTCATTAAATGCAGAATGGTGGAAGCTGAGATCAAATATAAAAGATACAAAAATAAGCTTACTACTATAATGAGGACCTGTAAGAAAGAGTATTACAACAGAATACTAGAGGATAACAAAAATAACATAAAAGGAATATGGCAAGTACTCAATGGGATTATTAGTAATCGTCCTAAGAATGCAAATTATCCAGAATATTTTATCGAAAATGGCAATTTGATAAATAATATGGAAGATGTGGTCAGTGGTTTCAATAAATTTTTTGTAAACGTTGGTCCTGAATTAGCAAAATCAATAGTGACACCAGAAACAAACTACAGTGGTTCTGTGAATGAAATAGAAGATAGAAATCCAAACACAATCTTTTTGGGTGCAGTTACTGAAAAAGAAATTATCGAGACTGTGAGTAAATTTAAGAACAAAAAATCAACGGACTGGAATGAAATTGACATGACAATAGTGAAAAAAGTAATTGAGGGAATTGTTAAGCCACTCACCCACATCTGTAACCTGTCATTTCAAACTGGTACATTTCCAGACAAAATGAAAATAGCAAAAGTAATACCTCTATACAAAACAGGAGACAGTCATCGCTTCACAAATTACAGGCCGGTCTCTTTACTCTCACAATTCTCCAAAATACTTGAAAAAATCTTCACTAAGAGACTGGATGATTTCACTGAAAAACACAACCTCCTGACAGATAGCCAGTATGGTTTTAGAGCAGATAAATCTACATCTTTGGCACTGATCGAACTTATAGAAGAAATTACTAGTTGTATAGATAAAAAAAATGTTGCTGTAGGAGTATTTATAGATTTAAAGAAAGCTTTTGACACCATTGACCACAGAATACTACTAAGGAAACTGGAAAGGTATGGGATAAGAGGGGTTGGACTGAGTTGGGTGGAAAGTTATTTAAGTAACAGACAACAATTTGTACAAATTGGAGAGCACAAATCACCCTTCATGGACATCACTTGTGGTGTGCCCCAGGGGTCAGTTTTGGGACCCAAACTCTTTATTTTATATATAAATGACATATGCCAAGTATCAAAAATTCTGAAATTTATTTTGTTTGCGGATGACACAAATATCCTCTGCACTGGTGAGAATTTGCAGCAGGTTTTAGAGGTGGTCACAACTGAAATGAAAAAATTAACGCAGTGGTTCAACAAAAATAAATTATCTCTAAATCTAAAAAAAACAAAGATTATGTTGTTTGGAAATTATAAAATAAATCATGAAATAATGGTAACGATAGATGATACCAGAATAGAAACAGTACAGGAAAATAAGTTCCTGGGGGTGACGCTTGACAATAAAATCTGCTGGAAACCTCACATCAGTCACATCTGGGCCAAATTAGCAAAATGTATAGGCATACTGGGGAAGACAAGACACTTCTTGGACTATAAATCATTGGTCTTATTGTACAATTCACTGTTTTTACCTTATCTTAACTACTGTGTAGAAGTCTGGGGAAACACCTACAAAACCAACCTACAGTCAATATGCACATTACAAAAAAGAGCTATAAGGATAATAAACAATGCAGGATCAGAATCAGAATCAGAATCAGAATCAGAATCAGGTTTATTGCCATTGTTCATGTAGTACACAAACTAGGAATTTGTCTCGGTACAATGCTGCAACATTAAACATGATAAGATAAGAGAAATAAACTATACATGTAATAAAGTGTAGGATAAGATTAAGTGATACTGGTCAACAGTTAAAATATATATTAGCCAGCAGCAGATACTGTGGAGAACTATATAGTGCAGTCGGTAATGCAGGAAGAAAACAGTGATGATTGACATGAGTCTGGTTGAGCTGCTGTACATGGTGCACGAGAGTCACTTAGTGTTCAGCAGTCTAATGGCAGAGGGGAAGAAGCTGTTCATGTGACGGGAGGTTTTAGTCTGGATGGACCGAAGTCTTCTACCAGAGGGGAGGGGGGCAAACAGTACATGACCAGGGTGTGAGGGATCGGCTATGATCCGGCCAGCACGCCTCCGGGTCCTGGAGATGTACAGATCCTGGAGAGATGGGAGCTTGCAGCCGATCACCTTCTCAGCAGTGCGCACGACGCGCTGCAGCCTTAGTCTGTCCCTGGCAGTGGCTCCTGCGTACCACACGGTTATGGAGGTGGTGAGGATGGACTCGATGATGGCTGAGTAGAACTGCACTAACATCTTGGTGGGTAGCTTGAGCTTCCTCAGCTGCCGCAGGAAGAACATCCTCTGCTGGGCTTTTTTGATGAGTGAGCTGATGGTCAGCTCCCATTTGAGGTCCCTGGTGATGGTAGTGCCTAGGAAGCGGAAGGAATCAGCAGTGGTGATGGGAGAGCCTGAGAGGGTGAGGGGGGGCAGAGGAGTAGTGACTTTCCTGAAGTCTACAATCATCTCCACTGTCTTCAGAGCGTTCAGCTGCAGGTTGTTATTGCTGCACCAGGACGCCAGCTGGGCCACCTCTCTCCTGTAGGCGGACTCGTCGCCGTTGGAGATGAGCCCGATGAGGGTGGTGTCGTCCGCAAACTTGATCAACTTGACAGACTGGTGGCTGGAGGTGCAGGAGTTGGTGTAAAGGGAGAAGAGTAGGGGGGAAAGTACACAGCCCTGGGGTGATCCGGTGCTGATGCTAGTATAGTCTGAGACAGTCTTTCCCAACCGCACATGCTGCCTCCGGTCCGTCAGGAAGTCGATGATCCACCTGCAGAGGGAGTCAGGCACGTTGAGCAGGGACAGCTTGTCCCGGAGCAGAGCGGGGCGGATGGTGTTGAATGCGGAGCTGAAGTCCACAAACAGGATCCTGGCGTAGGTTCCCGGGGAGTCCAGGTGCTGCAGGATGGAGTGGAGGGCCAGGTTGACTGCATCGTCTACAGACCTGTTGGCTCGGTAGGCAAACTGCAGCGGGTCCAGGAGAGGGGTGGTGATGGACTTGAGGTGGGACAGGACCAGGCGCTCAAAGGACTTCATGACTACAGAGGTGAGCGCTACAGGTCTGTAGTCATTAAGTCCAGTGATCCGTGGCTTCTTGGGGACAGGGATGATGGTGGAGGATTTGAGGCAGGACGGCACGTGGCATAACTTAAGGGAGGTGTTAAAAATGTCTGTGAATACAGGAGCCAGCTGTTTCGCACAGAGTCTCAGGGTGGAGGGAGACACGCCGTCTGGGCCGGGGGCCTTGCGCGGGTTCAGTCTGGAGAACTGTTTGAGCACATCCTGCTCACTGATGATAAGGGGAGGGGGGGAGGTGGGGGGGGGTGCCTTAAATGAAGTAGGGAATGTGGAGGCTGTGGAGCTGGAGGGAGGGGGGGAGTTGGACACAGATGACGAGGTGTCAAAACGGGCATAGTGTTGGGACAGTCTCTGACAAAGGGCTTTGTCATCCTGACCTTTAGGAGCCTGAGGCCGATAGTTGGAGATCTGCCTCAGTCCTCTCCACACGGAAGCCGAATCATTAGCAGTGAACTGCTGCTGGAGTCTCTCTGAGTACACAGATTTAGCCCTCTTCAGCTCTCTGTTAAACCGGTATTTAACCTCCCTGTAGCAGTCCCTGTCTCCACTTTTCAGCGCTGCTTCCTTCTCCTTCCTGATCTGTCTGAGCTTAGCTGTGAACCAGGGTTTGTCATTAGAGTAACTCACCCTGGTGCGTGATGGAAGAATGTTCTCTTCACAAAAGTGGATATATGAGTTCACAGTGTCCGTGTACTCATCCAGATCATGCGTGGCTCCTTTAAGCATGCCCCAGTCAGATATTTCCATGCACGTTTCCAGCTTCTCCTCAGCATCACTGGTCCGTATCTTCGTAGTGCTCACAACAGGTTTAGTGAGCTTCAATCTCTGTCTGTATGTGGGAATGAGGTGAACCATCACGTGATCAGATAATCCCAGCGCAGCTCGAGGGACAGCGCGATATGCGTCTTTCACTGTGGTGTAACAGTGATCCAGTGTGTTTAATCCTCTGGTGGGGCATTTAATAAACTGTTTGTAGCGGGGGAGATCGTGGCTCAGATTGCACTGATTAAAGTCGCCAGCCACAATAATCAGCGAGTCTGGAAAACTCCGCTCTGTGTGTTGAATGTGATCCGCGAGCACGCGCTGAGCTTCGCGCGTGTCCGCGTCGGGAGGGGCGTACACAGCGATCAGTATAAAAGAAGCAAATTCCCGTGGGGAATAAAAAGGCTTGCAGTTGATAACAAGAAATTCCAAGGCAGGAGAACAGTGTTTGGAAATTTCCGTTACATCAGAGCACCAGCTACAGTTGATGTAGAAGCAGACTCCGCCTCCTGTGGTCTTGCCGGAAAGCTCTGTGTCACGATCAGCACGGAAGAGCTGGAAGCCGTCGAGGCGCAGCGCGCTGTCCGGTATATTTTCCCGGAGCCAGGTCTCAGTAAAGCAGAGGACAGCTGAGGAGGCGAGGTCCTTAAAACGCATCAGCAGTCTCAGTTCATCCACCTTGTTAGAGAGAGAGTTGGTATTGGACAGAAATATGCCAGGCAGCGCCGTTCGCGAGCATCTCCTGCGAAGTCGTACGAGAGCGCCCGCTCGTCTTCCTCTCTTCCGCCGTCTCACTTTCCGAGCCAAACAATAAACCAGATCGGCGGCAGGGGCTAGAAAAACTGGGAGGAGGTCCGTGGGGGTCAAAGTCCTGATATTTAAAAGTTCTTCACGGGTATAAGTGCAAGCAGACACACAATTGACAAACAAAAACAAACAAAGAGCGCAGCGAAGCACCATGTCGACTGCTGTGGGCGCCATCTTGGAAGCTCTATCTAGGAGATAGAGCTTTATATCTCTATATCTAGGATATAGAGACCATACCAATTCGTTGTTCTTAAAGTCACATGTCATAAAGTTCATCGATTTAGTTAAATTTAAGACAGCACAAGTAATGTACAGGGCAATTAATAATCAACTACCAACTAATATACAAAAAATATTTAAAAAAAGAGACAATGATCATAATTTGAGGGGAGACTTAAACTTTACAAAACCCAAGATACGTACTACCAAGAAAAGTATGTGCATATCTGTCTGTGGGGTGGATTTGTGGAACAGTCTAGAGCCGGAACTGAAACTATGTACAAACAGAAATCAATTCAAAAAGAGGTATAAGCATCATTTGCTGAAAGGGTATATGTTAGAAGGGTAGTAGTTATATGTACGATTCATTATGTTCACTCTGGGATATTATGGGACACTATGGAATGTTGGGTAGGACAGCACTGTGTATATCTGTGTTGTTTGAGGCTGGTTTTGTTGTATGGACATCATTGTATGTTAGAATGGATGGGTGTTAATGTTGATTTGTAAAAAATACAGTAAATTGTTTACTTGGGGTCTTATAGGTGGTAATTTGTATAAAATTCACATGGGTGTATCTATGGAAAAGAGGAGATGGAATTAATAAGTGTTCACTTCTTCCTTCTCCCTTTCGAACAGTGTATAATGTTACTTTATTGCATTTGCCATTTGCTTGTATTTGTTATATTTTGTGTTCGAAATAAACTATCTATCTATCTATCTTATTTGTTTTGAAAAATCGTTCGCCAAAACTGCAATCATGGAAGCGCAAAACCGCAATAATGGAATTATGGTTTGACTGGGTCACGTGACCAGAACCACGAGTCCGTAACAAGCGGACCAGCGTCATGTTCGTCTGACAATGAGGAAGAGAAGTTCGCCAGCGACACTGCTGTTGTGGACAGGTAAGTGTTATAAGCTAAATTATTCTTTATCCCTGAAAATTGTAATCAAAATGACTTTTGACCGATCGGTAAATTACAACTGTGCGTCATCGCAACATGACGGACCCGGACCGCTCTGGTCTGGTCTGGACGGCGCACGGACCGTGAACGCCGCCCCCCCCCCCCGCTACTCTTCTGTAGCGGATTGCAGATATTATTGCAGATATTTTAGTACAACTGTAAGTAGTAGACCACGGCGCACGGCCGCGGTCCGTCATGTGTCGATGGACGATGTCCGTCCTCTGTAGCGGGGGGGGGGGGGGTGTTATCTTCTACATTACAGTTATTTTAGTATAATTTTTAGTGCACTGTAGGTTATTTTTTCTTGTAAAAAAAAAAAGCCACACATTTTTTACGTGGCATGCTTCTTTGTGTGTGGGGGCTTGTTTGTTCATTCATTCATTCATGAATGAATAAACAACCCCCCCCCCACACACACACAGCCCTTCACCTTTCATTAGAGCCCAAGATGAAGCTTCTATATTGAATTATTCAAAAGTTACAGACGTTTTTCCAAACTGTGCCATTTGGCACAATTTGGCACAGTTCAAAAACACCTGGGAACAACCTAAGAAAAAAGCTGTGTAATATATTCATTTTTTGTGGTATTGTTACAAAATTTTGACCTCAGCTGGATAACACTTGGTTCTACATTTCTGTTGCATTTTCCAGCCCGGATCTGACAGCTGTGTGTTATTTGCAAGCATTTGTATCCAAAAAAACACCCAGGCGAAATTTATTTTCTTCAAGTTCAGTATGTTTAGATGACTGTTACTCAGTGGCAGGAGCACTTAGAGAGATTTTTTTTTTTTTGTACTTAGTTTGTTCCCGTAGGTAGATTTGTTTTGCAGTCTGGTGACAAGCCACCAGCTGCCGGTCGCTGCGTGCGCAAGCGCCCCTTAACTCCCTAACCTGCATGTTTTTAGCATGTGGGAGGAAACCGGAGAAATCCCGGAGTAAACCCACGCAACACGGGGAGAACATGCAAACTCCACACAGATCACTGTTGGCCGGAGGCAGGGATCGAACCCACGATCTCATGATCCCCGCGATCCCCCGGCCGAGGGTAAAACTGTGCTGCCGCAGTGCTAACCACTGCGCCACCGTGCAGCCAAATTATGACTGTTTTGCCAAAAAATTCAGTGTTTTCTTTTAAATGAGACCAACCCCATTAAGATGCTGCAAAGGGTTGAAGAACAGCTTTTGATTTACTTTGGGTATGTTATTTTTTGGTGTTTTTAGGGAAATTGACCAGAGTGCAAGGGGTTAAGTATGCATGAGTACATTACTACTATGAATGCTTCTTTCCCTTCCCTTCTCTCTCAATGGAACAAAAGAAACACTAGAATAAAAATACAAAAAATACACATATTTTTGTCATTTATGTAAACCATGACAAAAAAATCCTGCAGGACAAAACATGACACTTGATATTTTCTAACCTGTTTGTATACCACCATAGACAGAGAGAGAACCTGAATTAGACAGAGCTCAGAGAGGGCAAGATGAGAGAAGAGAGGAGCCAAGGAGAGGAAAGTGTTCAGGCAGAGGAAGGAGAGAAGGATAACACCACTAAAAAGTCTAAACACAGGACATCTGGGTAGGACCCCAACTGGCCCAATATTCAAGCCTTTGTTGTACAATACTTCAAATGGTAAGTTCCATATGCAACATTACTATGTAAAATTTAAAAAAAAAAGTATAAAATTAAAATATTCCGGTATGTTTAGCCCCCCCCCCCCCCCAGGAAAAATATGTTGCCACCGCGCCAAGGTCTTTAAGCCAGAGGAAACACTGGACATCAGTGATAAAAAGTTTCTTGAATACGAACAGCTTAAATCCATAATAAAAGCAAGATTCCGTTTCAACCAGACAGTTAGAGGTACCAGGTAAGGTGACAGAGTTTCTAAATCTTCGTTCTCCTCAATTTATATCGAAAATATATGGACTATTACCAAAACTGGAGCAGTCAGTATCTCTTCCAAAATCAAAATGGAAGACAGACTTATCAATCAATAAAGATAAAAGCTTCTGGTCACAAATATATTTAAACACTTTCAAGATGATTAAAAACTCTAATTTACAACTCATACAGTACAAAGTTCTACATAGAACTCCGTACACAGGACAAAGGATGTTGGGCCTGAGTCACACAAATATCTGTTCCCACTGCACCAGCAACGTCCCAGATAGTAATATGCATGCTATGTGGTCCTGTGCACTGGTTCAAAAGTTCTGGCAGAAGACATGTGAAGACTTACCGGCATGGCTTGGGTATCGTACCCCAACCTCTCCCACACTTTGCATACTAGGTGATTTAAGTGAAATAAATATAGAGGTAAAAGTGCCACACATGGTTCTCACTGCCTTATGCATCGCAGAGAAAACTTTCCTTATGAACTGCAAATCAATAAATAATTTAAGTACAACTCACTATAAGAACCTCCTATTAGATTAGTCTGGAGAGAGTGTCTGCCTCCTCTAAAAACCAATTGGCTGAATTCAATTCTCTCTGGTCCTCGCTTATCGATTCTATAACCTGAGGGGTGGCGGGCGGTGGCTCACTCTCCTTGGCGCCTCTGGCAGCTGGCTGCTCCCTGACCGCGAGGGGTTTCTGTGACCCACGAAAGCCGGTGTCTGGGGCACCTGCCTGGGGGGGGCTGGTTGGGATGGGGGGCTGAGAGGGGAGGGGGGTGTGGCCCCGGGCTGGCCGGTCTTGACTCCCGTGTAGAGCTGGGTCTGGCCTTGGGTCCCTGGTGCTGGGGGGAGGGGGCTGCTGCTCCCCCTCTGGGTCAGGGCCGGGTGTGTCCCGGTGGTGCGGGCTGTCCCCACAGGGCAGGGTCGTGCCCTCCCCGGGGCCCTGGCAGTGCTCCGGGAGCTGGTGCCTGCATCCCGGGGGATTCCCCCCCACTCTCCAGGGCCTACGAGTGTGGGCATGCGTGTGCAGATGTGTGTGCATGCATGCGTGAGTATGGGTGTGTGTGGGTTCGCGTGTATATGTGTGGGTGTGGATATGGGTGCGTGCATGTGTGTGAACGTGTGGGTGCGTGTGGTGTGTGTAAACATGCAAGGTTGTGTGTGGGTGCAGGCCGACATATGTGATGGTGAGTATGTGTGTGTACACCTGAGGGTGTGTGTGTGTGTATGTGTGGGTGCAATTAACTGTGGGTGGACATGCGAGGGTGGAGAGTGTGTCTGTGGACGAGAACACCTCGTTGGGCGGTGGGGGGTCTGGTGGCTTGGGAAGTGGTGATTTGGTTCCTGCTCTTCCCAGCCATCCTGCCATTGTGTCCCGGGGCGGGATGCTTTGCCGCTTGCCTCCAGTGTCTGTGGCGCTGGGTACTGGCGTGTGCAATTGCACGGGGATGACCGGGTGGGGCGTTGCCGTGGGTTGGTGGCTTCATTTCTGTCGGTTTGCCCTGGGGCAGCTGTGGTTGCAGGGTGGCCTGCCGCTGTTGATGTCTGTCTGAGGGGGGTGGTTGGTGGGCTTGCGGTGGGTTCTCTGGGGTGTTGCGTGGCATGTGGGGGCACTGTATGGGTCCGGCCCATTATTCATTATTATTATTATTATTATTATTATGTATGTTTGTGTGTACAAGATGTGTGACAGTAAGCATCAGTGTGCCTGTGGTGCTGGTGAGTGCCGGGTACGATGCTGGTGGGTCCTTGGCTGTTCGGCCTAGTGATCCTTGCACTGGGATGGGATCTGGGGGCAGTGGGTGGCCTCCAGAGTCAGTTTGGGAGCTGGCTTCTGGGGGTACAGGGGGCTCTTTTCTGGACTGCCTCCCTCCCAGTCCCCCCCCCCCCCCCCGATTCTGGGTGGAATATACATCTTATTGGATACAGTTAGGGTTTTGGGGAGGGGGTGTGCTGAACTGTGTCGGTGAAGAGGATCCCTCTGTCTACTGCGCAGTGAGGCCACGCTAACCTCCATTTTAATTGCAATGTAGACACAAAGGGCTTGGGGGGATGGGAGCTCTGCTGGCCATAGCAGTGGCTGGTGGTGGCCTGATACACTATCCCCCCAATTTAACTGCACTTTGGTAGTTCACACACCTGCACACAATCACATCACACAACTAACACTCACCCATCATGATTCAGGCATGGGGGATGAGAGGGGTCTTCCCCCACCCCACTGCCCCCCTTTTGCCGGGGGCCTGGGGACCTGGCCGGTGACCTGGGACCCATCATGTTGTCGTCATCCCTGGTCGCTGCAGAATGAATGGGTGCAAACAAGGGAGTGAGTGAGTGAGAGAGTGAGTGAGCAAGTGAGTAAGTGACAGCGAGAGAGTGATGAGTGGAGATGGTGATGGTGGGTTGGATTTGTGTGGCGCTGTGTGTGTTGGGTGGTGTCTCGGAGCGTTTGTGGTGGTCTGCTTCTGTGGCTCCCCTGGGGCGATTTGGCGGGGGTCTGGCTGCTGGTCCGCACTGACAGTCTCCCCGGCTGCAGCCGGGCGTTGGTGCACATTCATGCCCACCACATCTGCGCCACAGCTGCCCCAAGTGATAAGGATGAATGAGTGTGGGTGAGTGTGTGGAGGAGAGCATGGGTAGATATGAGTGAGTTGGAGCGTGAGTGAGAGTGCGTGTGTGGGAGAGCATGGGTGGGTGTGGGTGACCGTGAGGGCAAATGGAAGTCGGAGAGAGTGGGTGGGTCTGGGTGTGGAATTGTGTGGGAGAATGAGAGTGAGTGAGTGTGTGTAAGTGTGTGGGTGCGATTGAGTGTGTATGAGAACATGAGGGCGTGAGTGCATGGGAATGAGTGTGTGTGTTGGTCGGGGGTGCTGGACTGAGGGGGTGGCACCTCCTGGCCATGTGGGCTCCCTTGGACTGGAGGGGCTGGCCCCCCTTGGGGCTCCTGTGCCTTGCTGCCACCTTCCTTTGGCGAGGGGGTGCGGTGGTTCCTGAGGTGTGTGTCAATGGTGCTGGGGTGGGTTGGGCCTACTGTGGGGGTGTCTGGGGGGGCTTGTGCCAGGGGAGGGCGCTGGCCTTCCGGTGCTTGGGGGCTTGCGTTGGCCCCGCTTGGGGGGGGGGGGGCACCACTTGGCCTCCCTCGGCCATCCCTCCTGGGGCGGATGCCTGGTTGTCCTGAGGCTTGTTGGTGTTGGGACATTTGCGCTCTGTGGGAATTGGTGGTGCTGTCTTGCTTGCTCAGGGTTTCCGGGGGGCTGTTGCTGCGACCTGCTGCCCTCTTTGTATGTTTCCTGGCAAACCTCTCACTCACTCACTCACTCACTCACTCACTCACTCACTCACTCACACACACACGTGTGTCTCTCCTTTAACAGGTGCAGATACCAGATTTGTGATGAGACCTTTTCAGAAGAATAAACAGTTTGTCTTCTGTTTGTTTCAGTTGTGTTAGTCTGGTTGTCTTCTCTGTTTGTCCTCTCCCTTTTCTTCCCCCCCCCCCCCCTTTCCTCATTTCTGCCCTGTCGGGTTCTTCGTGGATAAAACAATTTAAATAAAGTATCAAAAGCTATGACAAGAGGAGTTTATAAATAATATACAGTACATACAATGGTGTGAAAAAGTGTTTGCCCCCTTCCTGATTTGTTCACTTTTCCACACAGGGCCATGTAGGTTTGGATATTTTTTTCCCTTGATAATAAACACCTTCATTTAAAAACTGCATTTTGCGTTTATTTGTGTTATCTTTGTCTAATATTTAAATTTGTTTGATGATCTGAAACATTTAAGTGTGACAAACATAAAAAAATGAGAAATCAGGAAGAGGGCAAACACTTTCACACCACTGCATGTCTGTACTATATAAAGCTCCTTTTGGCAAAGTAAATCTGTTTGGCACAATAAGGGAAGCAGATTTCTGTTCTGCTCACCTAGCTGCTTGACAGGACAAGGGAAAATAAAAATAAGACTAAACATTTCTTGTTTTAGGTCAGTCAGGATTACCAAAATAATTTGTAGTTGCTCAATAATTTTTAGATTTGCTAGATAATCTTTTGAGAATTTGCTACTGCTTTCTTCAAAATCTAAAATTTACATACATTTCCTCAGTATCTGGTAGCAGTGCCTTTAAATTGTATGACTTGGGTCAAATGTTTGGTTGTCCTTCCACAAGCTTCTCACAACAGTTTGCTGGAATTTTGGCCTATTCCTCCTGACAGAACTGGTGGGACTGAATCAGGTTTGTAGGCTGCCTTGTCACACACGTCTTTTCAGCTCTGCCCACAGATTTTCTATGGGACTGAGATCGGGGCTTTGTGATGGCCACTCCAAAATATTCGCTTTTTTGTCCTTAAGCCACTTTGTAACTAATTTGGTGTTATGTTTAGGTTCACTATCCAATTGGAAAACCCATTTGCGCCTAAGGTTTAACTTCCTGGCTGATGTCTTGAGATGTTGCTTCAATATGTCTACATAATGTTCTTTCCTTATGATGCCATCTATTTTGTTAAGCGCACCATTCCCTCCTGCAACAAAAACACCCCCCACAACATAATGCTGCCACTCCCACACTTCACAGTGGGGATGGTGTTCTCAGACTTGCAACTTTCCCCCCTTTTCCTCCATGTAACGATGGTCATTATGGCCAAATAGTTCAATTTTACTTTCATCAGACCACAGGACATGTCTCCAAAAATAAGTCTTTGTCCCTGTGGGCATTTGCAAACTGTAATATGGCTTTTTTATGTTGCTGTTGGAGTAATGGCTTCTTCTTTGCTGAGTGGCCTTTCAGCCCATGTCAGTACAGGACTTGTTTCACTGTGGATAATGATACTTTTTAACCAGCTTCAGCCAGCATCTTCACAAGGCCTTTTGATTTTGTTTTGGTGGTGATACGCAGATTTTACACCAAAACACGTTCATCTCTGGGACACAGAGCCCATTTCCTTCCTGAGTGGTATGATGGCTGGACATTCCCGTGGTGTTTATACTTGTGTATAATTGTTTGAATAGATGAACGTGGAGCCTTCAGGCATCTGGAAATTGTACCCAAGCATGAACCAGACTTGTGGAGGTCCACAATTCTCTTCCTGACATTAGTGTATTTAAAGTTTTGACTTTGAAGAAAGTAATAAAAAATTCTCTAAAATATTATTGAGCAAATAGACATAATTTTGGTCATCCTAACTGACCTAAAACTGGAAAAGTTTAGTCTGCTTTAATGTCAGACAGTGAGAAAAAAAAAGGTTATTTGACTTTTTATACAATGTATGTAAACTTCTGGTTTTAACTGTACATCCATATCATATCGCACGCACACACACGCACACCCCGTGGGGGAAATAGAGCGGTGTGAAGAAGTGTTTGCCCCCTTCCTGATTACTCATTTTTTTGTATGTTTGTCACACTTAAATGTTTCAGATCATCAAACAAATTTAAGTATTAGAAAAAGATAACACAAGTAAACACAAAATGCAGTTTTTAAATGAAGGCGCTTATTATTAAGGGGGAAAAAAATCCAAATCTACATGGCCCTGTGTGGAAAAAGTGCCCCCCCCCCCCCACCGTTAAAACATAAATTAACTGTTGTTTATCACATCTTTGGAAAGCTGAGTTCAATTTCTCCAGCCACACCCAGGCCTGATTACTGCCACACCTGTTCTCAATCAAGAAATCACTTAAATAGTGCCTGCCTGACAAAGTGAAGTAGACCAAAAGATCCTCAAAAGCTAGACAGCATGCTGCGATCCAAAGAAATTCAGGAACAAATGACAAAGTAAGATCAAGTGAGATCAATCAGTCTGGAAAAGGTTATAAAGCCATTTCAAAAGCTTTGGGACTCCAACGAACCACAGTGTGAGCCATTATCCACAAATGGTGAATTCATGGAACAGTGGTGAACCTTCCCAGGAGTGGCCAGCTGACCAAAATTACCCCAAGAGTGCAGCAACGACTCATCCAAAAGGTCACAAAAGACCCCACAACAACATCCAAAGAACTGCAGGCCTCACTTGCCTCAGTTAAGGTCAGTGTTCATGACTCCACCATAAGAAAGAGACAAGACAAAAATGGCCTGCATGGCAGAGTTCCAAGGCGAAAACCACTGCTGAGCAAAAAGAACTCAAAGGCTTGTCTCAGTTTTAACAGAAAACATCTTGAAGATCCCCAAGACTTTTGGGAAAATACTCTGTGGACTGACGAGACAAAAGTTGAACTTTTTGGAAGGTATGTGTCCCATTACATCTGGCATAAAAGTAACACAGCATTTCAGAAAATGAACATCATACCAACAGTAAAATATGGTGGTGGTAGTGTGATGGTCTGGGGCTGTTTTACTGTTTCAGGACCTGGAAGACTTGCTATGGTAAATGGAACCATGAATTCTGTTGTCTACCAAAAAATTCTGAAGGAGAATGTCCGGCCATCTGTTCGTGACCTCAAGCTGAAGCGCACTTGGGTTCTGCAATGATCCAAAACACACCAGCAAGTCCACCTCTAAATGGTTTAAGAAAAAGAAAATGAAGACTTTGGAGTGGCCTAGTCAAAGTCTTGACCTGGATTTGATTGAGATGCTGTGGCACGACCTTAAAAAGGGGGTTCATGCTTGAAAACCCTCCAATGTGGCTGAATTACAACTCTGCAAAGATGAGTGGGCCAGAATTCCTCCACAGTGCTGGAAAAGCCTCATTGCCAGTTATTGCAAATGTCTGTTTAGCGTGCAGCACCCCCTGTAGTTCCTAGCTGGCCCCACCTTAGAAGCACTAAACGTCTCTCTAGGTTCGGTTAGCAGTTACTCCAACAACTCACGGAGAGTTGCTATTGGTTGAACAGGCAGCATTTTTATGTATCAGATGCTCAGACACAGACAAAACAAACAAAACAACAAAAATCAATATTCACATCTTATCAACTTCTATTGACACATCTTAATCTCTTTTTAACATGTGTGAAGCGCTGCACTTTTCATAAATAAAAGAAAGAAAATGGAGCTCCTCAAAATAAATAAAAGAAAACCAAAATAATTCACGACCTTTGACTTCAATTGTTTGGAATACGATTGTTCCCTTAACCAAGGAAAAGAGTTCAGTTCTGTATGTAACAGCTCTGTCTGGTGTTCTGTGTCTTGGGGAAATGTTTCATGTGTGGGAATTCCTACAACTACGGGCAGTGTTGTAGTGTGTTCAGAGCTTATCTGGTGTCATAAATCACCCTTTTCAAGGGCTAGACAGAGGGCACCAAATGCATGCTGTGAGTTTTTCAACATTTATTAACACAAACACAACACTACACAAAAATGCTACATTTACAGATAGAGGGAAAACAGGAGGAAGGGCATGCGGGGACGCCGGGGCTCACGTCTGCAAAATACAGGGAGAACAGCCTGGGAAAAACCAGGCTGCGACGCACGGATACGCCAGAGAAAAAGAAAAAAAAAACAATGGAGCTCAACCGTACACCCCCACAGAGAACACACAGAAAACCAGAAGGACACAGCAATGGGAAGCGCTGCCGTTGTCCTTAAATAAACATATGGGAAATGGGCAAATGAATCACAGGTATGGATCAAATGAACAGGAAATAATCAGGTAAACCACTGCAGGGGTTAAAGCAAAAAAAATTTCCTGAGCCTTAACTTTTTTCAGGGGTCAGGGTCATCGAGGTGGACACGCACGCACCAATTTTCAGCCTGGGAGTTTCATGCCTAAGACCAGCATACTTCTTGCCAAGTGGAGGAAATTGGAACACAAGTTCTATTTCTATCCTATAGTTTTTATTGCAGACATGTTTTGACAAAAATATAGAACTTGGTTCACCTCAGTAAACCAGCTGACAAATAAATGAGAAAATGAAAGATAATGAAAGATAAATCCAAAATGGGAATATCAATTCAGTTCAGGAGCATAACAATTCTACAGAAACAAAATAGCTACCCATGAGACAACTTTAACCCAGTATGTATTTTTGAGATGTTTCTGTTTTGAACAGTGTTCAACTAAGGCAACACAACCACGAGATCCATAACTCAAGAAATCGTTGCAATAAACACACTGGGCTTTCCCTGGTACTTTGCATTTCGCTATGAAGTCGGCCATTTTTTCAACCACAACTTCGGTATTTTTACCGATCTTTACAGTCATTGACACAGTTTTTTTTGAGCCATTCCCAACGAAACTTGTTCCTTATCCCTTTGTCGATTTCTAAAATTCTTGCTTTGTTGTCTTTCGTGAGTTTTAGGTTCACCATTTTCACGAAATCGGGAAAACTCGGTTGATTGAACTGTCCGCCATTTGCATTTCACTCTGCGCGTTAGATATGACAAAGGAAAATCGCAGATTGGTTGCTTCAATAAGTATCAGCCAATCAGTGGCCTTGTTACATTACTGATCTCGCTGGGTAGCGCATTCTGCGCGGTGGATTTTAGCAGCCAATCGAAAATACGACTCGCCGCTCAAAACAGACCCCCACCCCCACTAAAATTTTCTCCTCGAATTTAGACGATTCACGAGAATGACCCTAGACATGATCAAATCCGAGGAATTCCGCGGATCCGAGGAGGATTCTCATCCCTGTTAACATTTATAGGCTTTACCTTACACTAAATTTGTGAGTCCACAACTACCATCCTCCTTGATAAAAAATAACAAATCCCCTGAGAACAAGCAAGGTTTTTTTTCCTTCATTCAGCAATATCTACTGTGGAAAGAGGCTTTTTCACCAAATTCTTGTCCACAAAAATCTGCATGGATCAGTATTTCATCTTAAAATCAAAATAACAGGTAAAAGGCCCTAACTACTAGGAATGTTTAGTCTATTATACATATGCATATTTTTCAATAAATGCGATTTTCTTCACGTAAAAAAAAAATAAAAATCATTCTTTTCTTTAATTTTAGAACTTTTTGAATCTATTTTTTTCCTTTGTAACCATAAAAACTGCAGTGTTTGCTTATGAATTTTCATATTAACATACAGTATACTGTAGGTTCATGTAGCTAATTTTTTCTTGGAAATTTAGAACTTTATTTAAAAATCTTCGTAATGAGGAATTAATTAGTTTTTCAGTTTATGAGAAAAAAATATGTGGGAGTCAGAGAATTGTGAACTATTTGATGGCAGCTAAATATTATAGATTTTTTTCTGAAAGTCACCTCACTAACCTGAGGTGCTAAAAACCTCACGGCCTCTCTGCTGCAGCAGAACACACTCCTCTGCAGCCTCCTCTCCCCTCACATGTGCTGTTTGATTCATTTTTCTTTGGGAAAATCACCTCTATCAGTTTCTGCCATTTGTTAACCACCAAAATGTAAACACACCTTCTGGAGTCCCGCGCCTGTTGAATGCTGTCAGTCTGTCTTTCAGTCGGACCAATCATTACTGGCACCAAATTCTGAGGGATGGTCTGGTGTGTAGTTCAGTCAGGCAGATTTAGGGCTATTCAACATCGGGATAGTGCTAATAAGATGCCTGCTGTAGATTATCAGATTATATTAATGTTAATTAATTTTACTTCCAACTAGAACACCTGCCCATCAGTGAAATGGCCTACTCCAGTCCTGCACTCGCACCTCCAGTCACGCCACATACGGTAACAACGCTTCGACAAAAAGTAGTTCTGCTTATAAGAATAGGACGTAAATGTCATACGGCAAATACGGCACCCCCTCCAGGGTGGGCGGATGGGGGCAGCAACAGAAGATACACTCACTAGGGCAAAAACAGGAAAAAACAACTATACAAAGCCAGGCACAGACAATCAGAAAAAAAAACCGACTCAAAAAAAATACATGAAACACGTAGTAAGGACATGGTACAGAAAAAAAAAAAAAACCCACAACACTAACTAGAACACAAAACAGAATCAAGATCCGGCAAGAGAAAAAAAAAACTATACAAAACACAATGACAAAAAATACCATATACCCAAATCAAATACACAGGACAAATGAGGCAACTGCAAGACACAACAGGGCACAGACAACCAGAAAAAAAAAAGTACATGCAACGCCGTAGCACAGACATGATAACAAAAAAAAATACACCCACTAGAGCAAAAACACAATCAAAACAAGGCAGAAAAAGGAGGAAAAAAAAAACAACCATACCAGGCACAGTAACAAAAATACCGCATCCCCATATGCACAAATCAAATACCCATAGGACACAAGCGGCAGCTGCAAAACATAAATCACAAATTACCCAAAATACACAAATAACCATACGAGAAACAAAACACATGATAGCAAGAAAAACAGAACAAATACTGGATCAGCCTACCACAAAGAAATGACCTCTACCCCCCCGACAGTTCATGCTGAGCGGCGGAGACCAAGCGCCACAGGAACAGTTCAGGCGGTCTCCCCGCGTCCAACAGCCGGCGGGTGGTGAAGGGAGGTGGAACATGACCGGGCGGCTTATCATAGTCCCAGGTCCGGAGAGTCCACTCCTCTGGTGGCTGAACCAGGTCGCCCAGAAAAACACACATGTCGGGTGGCCGACCCGAGGCGCCGAACCGGCGAAACAGTTCCTCAGGTGGCCGAACCAGGTCGCCCAGTAATACACATGACAAATCGGGCGGCCGACCCAAGGCGCCGAACCGGCAAAACAGGTCCTCGGGCGGCCGACCCGCGTCCCTCAGCCACCAGTACCGGGGGAAAACGACCCGCAGCTGCTTCCCTGACGAGGACAAAACTTGGGAGAGCCGGGGCGAGCGTAGCAGGACCCCCACGGCCCCCGGCGGTAAAGAGCAGGGGCAATGACTCAGAAGAGGGGGGGGGGGATTAAGGCAAGGATGAGCCCGAACTCCGTCTGGTGGCGAAGGGTATGCAGCTCCTCCACCGTCCTTGGACCACACCGGCGCTGCACCTCCGCTGGACCCCGATTGGGTCCCGGCTGCACCCACGTCGGACCCTGATTGGGCCAGAACAGCACCTGCGGTGGACCCCGATTGGGCCTCAGGCCACCCACGTCGGACCCTGATTGGGCCAAAGCAGCTCCCGCGATGGACCCCGATTGGGTCTCGGGCGCACCCACGTCTGACCCCGATTGCACCACAGCAGCCTCCACGAAGGACCCCGACTGGGTCGGTGCAGCTCCGCTGACAACCTCCACCCCCGAACTTGGAACCTCCAACTCAGCGACCCCGACTGGCTCCGCGCCGGTGACACTGCAAGGAAACTCAGAACACACAGAAGAACCGGGATCAGTATCACCGGCAGCAACAGAACCCAGCGAGATGAGCTCGGGCGCAGCAGGCAGCTGCCCCTCACTCACCTTCCCGAGAGGCAGGCAAAAATGCTCCAAAATAGGGGACAGAGACACAAGAGGGAGCACTTGCCTGCACTCGGGTTCTGTTGCCGTCCAGGACTCCGTCGATCCAGGCTTCAGGGCGAAGAAGTTCGTGCGTAGGCTCCAACTCAGGTGCGTCGGGCTCCGCAGCTGGCGAGATGGTTTCCACAGCCCGAGGTTCCTCTCACACTGATGTCCACGCCGATGACCCGTTTGGCGTGGAGGCAGGGGACCCTCGACCCACTGGTTCGGACCGCTCCTGCAAGGAGACCCGGGGACGCTTCATTGTTGGCACAGGTTCCGGGCGCATCCGCTCTTCTCCTCCGTCCACGACGTGGCTGCAGGGCCGGATCCATGCTTTCCAGCACTGCAGGCCTCCTCCTCCTCCGGCGACGTAGAACTGGCGTTGCGGACCACTCGGCAGAAGAAGGCACAGAGGCAGCGGGTTTAGGAATTACAGTTACAGGAGGTGGTGGGAGCTCGGGGGGCTGCGAACCCCGAACTCCGCCCCCAGAAGTCAGACAAGGCAGATCATAATTATGGTGGAATGAATGAACTTGCACTTGCCTGCTTCCTGGGGAGAAGATGGTGCCTGCTGCAGCGGGTGGAGTCCTCCTTCTATCCCTCTGTGAGGTAATGGCGGGCCCCTTGGGGCGAGGAGGAGGAGCAGCTCGGGAGGGATTGCTGACGGGCCTTGCCGAAGCACGACTCACAGCACTCCCAGCCGCTGGGGATGATGTCGAAGAGGAGGACACGACAGCCGGGGCGATATGGGCACAAGGAGCTGACAGCGCAGCTGGAACAGATGACCCGGGGGTGGCGACTGCGGGGGTTCCCTCCTGTCGTGACGTGAGACATGCGGCCAACTGGGAGGCTGGGTTCCTCCGACGACCCGGAGCTGGATCCGGACGGGGTTCTCGTTGGGACTTGGTAGGAGCATGGCGATGAGGCCTACTGGCCAACGATGCGGCGAGGGACCCAGGAACACATGGCACTGGGGCTGGACGGGCGACAGGAGCTGGATTCCGATCCGCAGGTCTCCTGCCGGGTTTTCCCTCCAGCCTAAGGATCCCCACTCTCGCCAGGGACGCTGTCCTCGCGGGAGGTGGAGGGGTTTCCTGGAGCGCTTTTTCCATCAATTCGCGCTGTGCCACAATCCATGATAACCTCTCCCCTCCTTCCGGAGTAGAGGTAAGGTGGTAACTGCGCACGGCCAGCTGGGCGAGGCATAAGTGGTAATCGGCCACTTCAGTGGGCATGAGACGGGCGGCTTCCGCTAGATAGCCATCAATCTCCTCCAGCCACTTGAGGCAAAAACCACACTTGCCGGCGGGCATCTCCCTACCAAGTCCAACTAACGGGGAAAACTCCACCCTACGGCAAAAAGTCACGGTGAAAGGCGTCTCGGTATGGCGTCTCCGTTTAGACGTCCTTGGCTGGAGTATACTGTCATACGGTGACCCTCGCGGGCCACCATAAGACGCCAAAAGTCTCCAGTGAGTTTTGCATTGATGTTTTATTTTAACAAGACAAGACGAGAACACAAAGCTGTGAGCCGCTTAGGGTAAAACACACACTACAGAATACAAGGGATTGTAGGGCTAACCCCAGCCACTACGACCTTAACCATGAACAAGAACAAGAATACAAACACGAACCTGACATGAACGAGGAATAGGAATGTTTGACGATACTCCAGCAATCAACTGCTGCCAGCGCCCGCTAATAAAGCCGGTCGCTAACAAGCAGTGATGCCAAACAGCTGATCAACCTTGACAGCTGGAAACCCCACCGAGCGCTGTCACAATAAGAGCCCGGTGGAGCCAGAATGTAATCCACAGCTGTCAAGGCCGGCAGAGATGATACATGGCCCGAGCGCGGACAAGATTGACGCTCGGGTCGTAACAGTAAATCTCTTGTTTTTATAAGACAGGGGTCCAGTGGACCAGAGGTCTGGACCAGTGAAAGCATGCTGCATGGGCAGATATTTCATTTTTATGTTGGGAGGGACAATATAAAGAACATTTTCTCCAGAGTAAATATTGAGGGGAAACAAAGTATTATTGTAGTCACAAATCTATGAGAAAGAATGTACAAATGTACATGTGGGGAAAACACTGCAAATTTACAAGAAAAAATTCATAAATTTATGAGAAAGAAAATGGCAGCTTTAAAAGAAACAATTCCATATTTACAAAAAGTCAAGTTTACTAGAAAAAAGTTGCAAATTTAGTGAGAAAAAATATGTAAATTTACAAGAAAAAAGTCACATAAAAAGGTTACAAATTTACAAGAAAAAAAATTACAGATTTAAGATGCAAAAACAGCAGACTGATGAGGGAAAAGTGGCAAATTTACAACAAAAAAGTTTGACATTTACAAATGTAGCAAGTTAATGAGAAAAAGTCACATTTATGAGAAAAGCTGCAAATTTTAAAGAAAAAAAAAAACTGTCCCCCCTGGACCCCCTTGATTTATGCCCATGTCACCAGGTTGTTCTGCTGTGGGAGGAGATTGTGAAGGCAGCCACCTTGAGAACAGACTTTACAACTCTCTTGCTTTTTCTGTCATAGATGTAACAAGAATCCTGCTTGTCGTCTGATACTGTGGTGGCACTGTGTGCAGGTTCTCCAGAGTCGGGAGCCGGGGGAAGATGGAACAAAAGGACTGAAGGAGGAAATGGCTGCAGGGGTCTCAGACGCATTGGAAAGGACTATCTGCCCCCTGGGAGTAAGGAGACGCAGGAGTCAAGAGAGGAAGAGAAGTGGTTATTATGTTAATGTGGTACGCATGCCTTTGTGCTGAAAGTATTGTGTTTGGACTCCCTGGGTCTCATGCTGCAAGAATAAAAAGGAGGTGCAGTAAGACCCAGTCAGAGTATTTCCTGTACTTGATGTTGGAAGAAGAATAAAGTTCATGCGTTGTCCAGCTTGCTGCCTCGCCTGCTTTCTTCTTCCACACTGGTGACCCCAAAACGTGCCAAGGAGAGCGAGCCGAACACCACCCTGGAGACTACCCAGAGGGAGTGCACCAGCGCCGCGTGCGCTGTCACAGTCAAGCTCCCAGACTTCTGGCTTCACAACCCGACCGGGTGGTTCTTGCATTTCAAAGCCCAGTTCGCACTCCGCGGGATCACAACAGACGACACAAAATATTACCATGTGGTCGCTGTGCTGGATGTGCGTGCCACACAGCAGGTAATGAGCCTGCTCCAGGAGCTGCTGGCTCAAGGAAAATATGAAGTGCTCAAGAGGATGCCACTTCAGCGTTATACCATGTCTGACAGTGAGAGGGCAGAGACACTCCTAACACATTCAGAGTTAGGGGACAGATCAGCTGTGGAGCTTATGGAGAGCATGTTGGCACTGAGGGGGAAGAGCGACGAATCTTTCCTGTTCGCCCACCTGTTCCTCAGGAACCTACCTGTTACAGCGAGGGCGATCCTGGTCAACTCGTCGCAGCTGGTGATCAAGGATTACCGCGCACTGGCGCAGGAAGCGGACCACATCGTTTTAGCAACCAGAGCTCTCAGCGTGCATGCAGCGGCACCGGCATCCATGAGGGACTCCAGTGAGGTTGAGGTGCCGTGGCTGGTAGCTGGGACGAACACCAAGAGACACAGGAATGAGGGGATCCATTTCTATCATCGCCATTTCGGCTCGAATGCCCAACACTGCCAGCTACCATGCCAGTTCAAGAAGTTGGGGAGACGGTTTTTGGTGAACTCTGGCTCTCAGAAGAGCCTCATCCTTCCGGTCAGTGCAGACAGGTCGGCAGGACGCAGTGGTTCCGAGCTCACAGCCACCAATGAATCCACCATCAGGACATTTGGCGAACGGACACTGACAATATGCTTGCACGGACGCAATTTCCAGTGGGACTTTGTGGTAGTTGCATGTTCTGCCCCCATTTTAGGAACAGATTTTTTTATGTCCTTATGGGTTATTAGTCGATGTTGCCAACAGACGTTTAGTGGACGCTGTTTCTTTCACCTCCCTGCCTTGCAAGGGTCGGGGAGCTGGGTCAACAACACTGGCTAACATTATAGCTCCAGGGGGTAAGTACCAGCATCAATTTGCACAGTTCCCAGAAAGCACGGTCCCGACTTTTTTGGCTACGGTAACCAAACACAGGGTCGAGCATTCTATAACCACAAAAGGCCCACTGGTGTTGGTGCGACCTCGATGCCTGGACGCAGCTTCTGGCCAGCGCGCGAAAGGAGTTTGCCAACTTAGAGCAGCTGGGCATCGTCAGGCAATCCAACAGCCCATGGGCATCCCCGCTACACATGGTGCCTAAGGCCGACGGGTCGTGGGAACCGTGTGGTGATTTCCGGCGCTTGAACAACGCCATGGAACACAATCGGTATCCCATCCCGCACATCCAGGATTTTTCCGTGCACCTGGCTGGGATGTGTGTTTTTTCGAAAGTGGATCTGGTCCACGGTTACCACCAGGTCCCGGTGTGCAAGGAAAACATTCCTTAAACAGCAGTAATAACTCCTTTTGGCCTGTTCGAGTTTCTATGCATGCCATTCGGATTAAAAGGCGTGGCGCAAACCTTTCAGAGAATGATGGACACAGTGCTCCGTGACTTGTCCTTCGTCTTTGTCTACATAGACAACATTCTGGTGGCTAGCGCGTCCGAGGAGGAGCACCTCGCCCATCTCAAGATGGTTTTCCAGAGGCTGGAAGTGTACGGGCTTATAGTTAACCCGGCAAAGTGCCAGTTCAGTGTGCCAGTGATTGATTTTTTGGGCCACTGCATTTTGCCGGAGGGCGCGATTTCTCTAAGGTGCGCGCTGTCAGACTTTCTGCGTCCGCAAGCCGTGAGAGCCCTTCAGGAGTTTTTGGGAATGGTCAACTTTTATAAACGTTTCCTCCCCCAGGCAGCCCAGCTGATGCAGCCATTGTACGCCGCACTTAACCCTTTAACGGGCAGATTTCACGTGCCCCCAGTGGCACAGCGCAGCAACTGCGCCTGTTAACGGAATCTGATATCCCCTTTAACTCCTCAGCTGTACTACTGAGGATTTGTACTGATCAAGCCCGTTCAGAAAGTGGCAGACACACGTTGGAGGAATCATGGCTGACACGGAATATACCAAAGAAGAAGAAATCCTTCTTCTTCTTCTTTTTCCTTCTTTGAGCTTAGAAAACAGATATGGCCGCCATGCATCGTCATATAAAATGGTGTCATACACAAAAAATTGCCGTGGAATACAAATGAAATTGACGTGGGATAGTCATAAGAGTTTGTAGATGTGGGAGAAAGCACAAATGACTGACAGAACGCAAAATAACGACCACGATGGACGAAAATGGAACAACCACGCCAGCAAGCCAGCCCCCCTTCGCTGGTGGTGAGTGACGAATTTCTTTACATTGTGCTGATTTTCTGGTTCATATACTTTGAAGATAAGACAACAAAATGCCCATGTAGAAAAAAACGGTGTCAAAAAACAGAACCATTCTTTGTGTAAATTTATCCTAAGTCCACTTTTGACTGAGTTATGTAATTCGATATAGCTGCCGCGGCATTATGCAAATTAGATGCGTAAATTTATTCCTATCTGAAACTTTGGATCATATTCTACATCTTTCTAATTGAAAGTAAGCCATTATCTCTTGCAACTTTCAAGATATAGCCTTGGAAATCAGAACTATTTTCTTGACAAAAAATCTTTACCACTCTTGACCACTAGGGGTTATGGTGACAAACGGCGCCTGGGACAGTCAAGAGGTTAAGTAAGAGGTTAAGAAAAAGAAGCCCGCGGAAAACATCGACTGGACCCCTGAGCGAGCCCAGGCTTTCAGAAATGCCAAAACAGCACTCGCTGATGCCGCATTGCTAGCCCACCCTGACCCGTTGGCGCAGACAGCACTCACCACAGATGCATATGACGTTGCCATAGGGGCAGTAATGGAGCAGTCCATCTCCGGCTCGTGGCAGCCACTCGCATTTTTCAGTTGTACATTGCGTGACAATAAACGCAAATACAGCACGTTCGACAGAGAATTGTTGGGTCTCCACCTGGCAATGCACCGCTTCCAGTTTTGGCTGGAGAGGCGCGAGTTCACCGCATTTGTGGATCATAAACCGCTAACGTACGTGATATCCAAGGTCTCGGAACCGTGGTCAGCCCGGCAGCAATGGCATTTGGCTGCGATCTTGGAGTTCACGATTGAGATTCGACATGTAAGCTCAGTAAGCTCAACGTCATGGCCGATTGCCTGTCACGCGCGTTAGTCTCCCCGGTCTATATGGAAATAGATTTCCCTGCCATGGTCGCGGAGCAAGCCGGGGACGTGGACATTTGCGCGCTCCAGCCTGTGCCTACTGGGTTAAAGCTGGAGAGCAGGGTGGTGCAAGAAGGGTGCCCTCCCTTGCTCTGCGACGTCTCCACTGGTTGCCCGCACCCGGTGGTTTCGAGCTCTTGCCGCCACCACATTTTTGAGTCGGTCCACTCCCTTTCGCATCCCGGCGTGACCGCTTTGGTTAAACTGGTGGGGGCAAAATTTGTCTGGCCACGCTTGCACAAGGACGTGAAAGAGTGGGCTGCAGCGTCTGCCACGTGCCAGAGGGCCAAAGTGCACAAGTACACTAGAGTTCCCCCTTGAACCATTCCAAATCCCGGCCAGGAGGTTCGACCACATCCACGTGGATTTGGTGGGACCCCTCCCGCCGTTACAAGGTTTCACACGCATCTTTTGACAATCGTGGACCACACCACGCGTTGGCCTGAAGTGGTCCCGCTGGCTTCCACCACGTCCGCAGAAGTGGCTCATGCTTTTTTGTCAGCTTGGGCTGCACGGTTCGGATCCCCATCGGATATCACTTCTGACAGGGGTCCACAATTTGTTTTGGAACTCTGGTCCGCAATGGCTCAGAGCCTGGGGGTGAAAATTCACCGCACTACAGCGTACAACCCCCAGGCTAATGGGTTCTGCGAGCGTTTTCATAGGTTGCTTAAGGCAGCACTCAGAGCTTCGCTCAAGGATGCAAATTGGGTCGACCGCCTGCCTTGGGTTCTTTTAGGGTTGCGCTCCATGCCTAAGGAGGATCTGGCAGCCTCCCCGGCAGAACTTGTTTTTTCTCAGCCACTGCAGATCCCCGGAGAGTTGTTACCGGAAAACCCTGCACTCGGGGCTGATCCGCCCACGCAATATTTGCACAGTACGGAGGCTGTTAACATGCCGGGCCCAGCCCACCATTACAAAACACCAGTTTTGTTTTTGTCAGGCACGATGTGCACTGGACCCCGCTGCGCCCACCGTACGACGACCCGTTCAGGGTGCTGGAATCTGGGGCAAAGCATTTTGTGTAGACTTGGGGGGTGTAGGGAGAACATCTGCATCGACAGGCTGAAGCCCGCTTTTGTGTCGGCAGATGAGCAGGTGGTGTTGGCCCAAGCTCCCCGGTGCGGACGCCCACCGTTGGTGGCTCCGCAAGTTGGTGTTCCCGTGATAGAGAACTGTGCTCACAAAGCTGACATGTCCCCCCCCCTACCCTTTTTCCCTTCACAGACTAATGTGCCCACCTGCACACCTTGCCAGCAGGTTGTTTCGACCGGACCGGTGACTGGTGCTACAGCCGCTATGGGTGCAGGTTCAAGCCCAAAGGACAAGGTGGTTAGTGCCCTTTCTGGGTGTTTGGGGGGGGGGTGCTGTGTGGTGGCACTGTGTGCGGGTTCTCCACCCAGAGTCGGGAGCCGGGGAAAGATGGAACGAAAGGACTGAAGGAGGAAGTGGCTCCGGGGGGTCTCAGATGCATTGGAATGGACTATCTGCCCCCCAGGGAGTAGGGGGACGCAGAAGACGAGAGAGGAAGAGAGGTGGTTAGTATGTTAATGTGCCACGCATGTCTTTGTGCTGAAAGTATTGTGTTTGGACTCCCTGGGTCTCATGCTGCAAGAATAAAGGTTATAAAAAGGAGGCGCAGTGAAACCCGGTCAGAATATTTTCTGTACTTGATGATGGAAGAAGAATAAAGTTCATGTGTTGTCCAGCTTGCTGCATCGCCTGCTTTCTTCCACAATATAACGATTTCAGTGCATTTATTTTTGTTGTTCTTCGCTCTGAATTTTGAGGAAATGTCTCTTCAAAATTCCGATACTTGCTCTCATAATGCCATTTCAAATGGTAAATCTTTATCAAGCTGTGGTCTTGTGCTGGTAGGAGGGAGAACAAATGCAAATTGCTCAGTCCATTCGCCTTTGAATTGCCAATTTTAACTGTCCACTTTTCTTTGAGCAGCAAACTTGGAAAATGCCATTTTCGCACAATCTAGGCTCCCACTGCCGCTACCGCTCTGAAAGCGAAAGTATAAAGTGCTGCTCGGCTGCAGCCCCTCACACGCTGACAGGTTGTCAGTGCATCATTGGCACAGAGATAACAGTCCGTGTTTAAAGGTGCGGACCAAACCAAAACACGTAATGAAGGAATCGCAGTGGGGGGGCCACAAATAGGGAGTTTGTGGGTCGCTTATGCCGCTTTTCCACTAGACCCAGTCGGCCTTACTCTACATTACTTGCCACTACTTGGTTCGGCTCGTTGTGTTTCCATTGCAGCTGGGTACACCTGGGATGGGTGGGATTTCTTTAACAGCAAGGCGGCATCACACTCTCGTGACGTAAAGCACGCAACAAAAACTTCCACAAAAAAAAAATGGAGGATTACGAGGGGAGGATTTACACGTTGCTCGCTCTGTGGCTTTTTATCACAATGAAGGCCAGACGGTTTAGCCAGAGAAGATGACGTGCATTGAGACAAAACACGGTGGAACGGTACAGGAGACTCTCGGTTGCCTTAGCGGAATATGAAGCCGCAACTGTGAGATTAACTACTCGACAGATGAGGGCGTGGATGTTAGTAAGCTGCTAACGAATGCGAATGCTTGCGATAGTCATTTTATAGTCATCTCAGTCTTGTGTACAGCATTTTGACGGCGCCAGGTTATCAGTATTAAAGGCATTACAATATATATGCTGTGTGTGTATTTCAGATGGCTGCTTTGTTGCAAAATAATCGCTGCAGACCTTCGGTCTGGACATTAAACCGTGCCTCGAAGTGGTGGGAGGATATTGTTCCCGGCTTCTCAAACACGGAGTGGTTGCAGAACTTCCGGACGTCTGAGGACACTTTTACCTACCTGTGCCACAAATTGCGTCCATGCATGGAGTGTCAAGATACGACATTCCGCCAATGTGTGCCTCTGAGGAAGAGAGTGGCCATTGCACTGTGGAAGCTTGCTACCGGTTCAGAGTACCGCACTATTGGACATCTGTTTGGGGTCAGCATCACAACGGTGTGCAGGTGTGTGCAGGACTTTTGTGCAGCAACAGAGTCATTGCTGGTTCAAGAACAACTCCGTTTTCCTGATGAAGGGAGGTTCACGGAAATGTCGGCCTACATCGAGAATCGGTGGGGGCTACCATTGTGTGTTGGTGTCATTGATGGCTCCCACATACCCATCATAGCACCACAACAATTTCACATAGACTACTTTAATAGTAAAGGCTGGCACTCCATAATCCTTCAAGGTGTTGTTGATGGAAAGGGGTTGTTCTGGAATGTGTTTGCTGGGCTGCCAGGGAGCATGCACGATGTTAGGGTGCTGAGACTGTCCACACTGTGGGATTTAGCCAGTCAGGGAAACCTCTTCCCACCTCACATCAGGAACATTGGTGCGGTACGTGTGGGCTACTACATCCTCGGAGACTGTGCTTATCCACTGCAAAACTGGCTGTTGAAAGCATTCCATGACACCGGACAACTGACTGAAGAACCGCACATGTTCAACCAGACCATCAGTCGAGTACGGGTGGTTGTGGAGAATGCTTTCGGCAGGCTGAAGGGAAAGTGGCGCTGCCTTCTAAAACGGAATGACTGTGACATCGAACTGGTGAAATCAGCGGCGGTGGTGGTGGTGGTGGTGGCAGCGGCACAGGGGGTAGAGGAGCAGGATGGAGATACAGTGGGGCAAAAAAGTATTTAGTCAACCACCAATTGTGCACGTTCTCCCACTTAAAAGATGAGAGACGTCTCCAATTTTCATCATAGGTATACCTCAACTATGAGAGACAAAATGAGAAAAAAAAATCCAGAAAATCACATTGAAGGATTTTTAATGAATTAATTGGTAAATTCCTCAGTAAAATAAGTATTTGGTCACCTACAAACAAGCAAGATTTTTGGCTCTCACAGACCTGTAACTTCTTCTTTAAGAGGCTCCTCTGTCCTCCACTCGTTACCTGTATTAATGGCACCTGTTTGAACTCATCATCAGTATAAAAGACACCTGTCCACAACCTCAAACAGTCAGACTCCAAACTCCACTATGGCCAAGACCAAAGAGCTGTCAAAGGACACCAGAAATAAAATTGTAGACCTGCACCAGGCTGGGAAGACTGAATCTGCAATAGGTAAGCAGCTTGGTGTGAAGAAATCAACTGTGGGAGCAATTATTAGAAAATGGAAGCCATACAAGACCACTGATAATCTCCCTCGATCTGGGGCTCCACGCAAGATCTCATCCAACGGGGTCAAAATCATCACGAGAACAGTGAGCAAAAATCCCAGAACCAGAATCAGAATCAGATTCAGTGCCATTGTTCATGTAGTACACAAACTAGGAATTTGTCTCGGTGCAATGCTGCAACATTAAACATGATAAAAATAAAACATAGAAATAAAAAACTATACATGCAATAAAATGTAGAATATGAATGAGTAATACTAGACAAAGCAATTTTTAAATATATTAGCGAGCAGCAGATATTGTGGAGTACCCCATAGTGCAGTCGGTAATGCAAAAAGAAAACAGTGATGATTGACATGAGTCTGGTTGAGCTGCTGTACATAGTGCACGAGAGTCTAATAAGTCACTTAGTGTTCAGCAGTCTGATGGCAGAGGGGAAGAAGCTGTTCATGTGACGGGAGGTTTTAGTCTGAATGGACCAAAGTCTTCTACCTGAGGGGAGGGAGGCAAACAGTACGTGACCAGGGTGTGAAGGATTGGCTATGATCCGGCCTGCACGCCTCCGGGTCCTGGAGATGTATAGATCCTGGAGGGATGGGAGCTTGCAGCCAATCACCTTCTCAGCAGCGCGCACGACGTGCTGCAGCCTTAGTCTGTCCTTGGCAGTGGCTCCTGCGTACCACACCGTTATGGAGGTGGTGAGGATGGACTCGATGATGGCCGTGTAGAACTGCACCGACATCTTGGTGGGTAGCTTGAGCTTCCTCAGCTGCCGCAGGAAGAACATCCTCTGCTGGGCCTTTTTGATGAGGGAGCTGATGGTCGGCTCCCACTTGAGGTCCTGGGTGATGGTGGTGCCCAGGAAGCGGAAGGAATCTGCAGTGGTGATGAGAGAGCCTGGGAGGGTGAGGGGGGGCAGAGGGGTTGTGACTTTCCTGAAGTCCATGATCATCTCCACTGTCTTCAGAGCGTTCAGCTGCAGGTTGTTGTGGCTGCACCAGGACGCCAGCTGGGCCACCTCTTTCCTGTAGACGGACTCGTCGCCGTTGGAGATGAGCCCGATGAGGGTGGTGTCGTCCGCAAACTTGATCAGCTTGACAGACTGGTGGCTGGAGGTGCAGGAGTTGGTCTAAAGGGAGAAGAGTAGGGGGGAAAGTACACAGCCCTGGGGTGATCCGGTGCTGATGCTAACAGAGTCAGAGACAGTCTTTCCCAGCCGCACATGCTGCCTCCGGTCCATCAGGAAGTCAGTAATCCACCTGCAGAGGGAGTCAGGCACGTTGAGCAGGGACAGCTTGTCCCGGAGCAGAGCGGGGCGGATGGTGTTGAATGCAGAGCTGAAGTCCACAAACAGGATCCTGGCGTAGGTTCCCGGGGAGTCCAGGTGCTGCAGGATGGAGTGGAGGGCCAGGTTGACTGCGTCGTCCACAGACCTGTTGGCTCGGTAGGCAAACTGCAGCGGGTCCAGGAGGGGAGTGGTGATGGACTTGAGGTGGGGCAGGACCAGGCGCTCAAAGGACTTCATGACTACAGAGGTGAGCGCTACAGGTCTGTAGTCGTTAAGTCCAGTGATCCGTGACTTCTTGGGGACAGGGATGACGGTGGAGGTTTTGAGGCAGGTCGGCACGTGGCATAACTTCAGGGAGGTGTTAAAAATGTCTGTGAAGACAGGAGTCTGCTCATCTGCACAGTGTCTCAGGGTGGAGGGAGACACGCTGTCCGGACCGGGGGCCTTGCGCAGGTTCAGTCTGGAGAACTGTCTGTGCACGTCCTGCTCACTAATGACAAGGGCAGGGGGGAGGAGGGGGGGGGCGCCTTTGATGAAGTGGGGACCATGAAGGCAGTGGCACTGGGGGGAGGGGGGAGATGGACACAGCTGACGAGGTGTCAAAACGGGCATAATGTTGGGACAGTCTTTGACAAAGGGCTATGTCATCCTGACCTTTAGAAGCCTGAGGCCGATAGTTGGTGATTTGCCTCAGTCCTCTCAACACAGAAGCAGAGTCGTTAGCAGTGAACTGCTGCTGGAGTCTCTCAGAATACACAGATTTAGCTCTCCTCAGCTCTCTGCTAAACCGATATTTGACCTCCCTGTAGCAGTCCCTGTCTCCACTTTTCAACGCTGCTTCCTTCTCCTTCCTGATCTGTCTGCGCTTAGCAGTGAACCAGGGCTTGTCATGTGAGTACCTCACCCTGGTGCGCGATGGAAGAATGCTCTCCTCACAAAAGTGGATATATGAGTTCACAGTGTCTGTGTACTCATTTAGATCATGCGTGGCTCCTTTAAACATGCCCCAGTCAGTTATTTCCATGCACGTGCTCAGCTTCTCCCCAGCTTCACTGGTCAATTTTCTCGTAGTGCTCACAACGGGTTAACCACATGGAGGGACCGAGTGAATGACCTGCAGAGAGCTGGGACCAAAGTAACAAAGGCTACATCAGAAACACACTACGCCGCCAGGGACTCAAATCCTGCAGTGCCAGATGTGCCCCCCTGCTTAAGCCAGTACATGTCCAGGCCCGTCTGAAGTTTGCTAGAGAGCATTTGGATGATCCAGAGGAGGATTGGGAGAATGTCATATGGTCAGATGAAACCAAAATAGAACTTTTTGGTAAAAACTCAACTTGTCATGTTTGGAGGAGAAAGAACACAAGACCTACTGTGAAGCATGAGGGTGGAAACATCATACTTTGGGGCTGTTTTTCTGCAAAGGGACCAGGACGACTGATCCGTGTAAAGGAAAGAATGAATGGGGCCATGTATCGTGAGATTTTGAGTGAAAACCTCCTTCCATCAGCAAGGGCATTGAAGATGAAACGTGGCTGGATCTTTCAGCATGAAAATGATCCCAAACACACCACCCGGGCAACGAAGGAGTGGCTTCGTAAGAAGCATTTGAAGGTCCTGGAGTGGCCTAGCCAGTCTCCAGATTTCAACACCACAGAAACTCTTTGGAGGGAGTTGAAAGTCTGCGTTGTCCAGCGACAGCCCCAAAACATCACTGCTCTAGAGGAGATCTGCATGGAGGAATTGGCCAAAATACCAGCAACAGTGTGTGAAAACCTTGTGAAGACTTACAGAAAACGTTTGACCTCTGTCATTGCCAGCGAAGGGAATATAACAAAGTATTGAGATGAACTTTTGTTATTGACCAAATACTTATTTTTGGGGCGGTGCGGTGGGGCAGTTGTTAGCACTGCGCCAGCACAGCAACTCACCCTTGGCCATGGGATCCCTGGTTCAATCCCAGCCCCTGACCAACAGTGATCTGTGTGGAGTTTGTATGTTCTCCCCGTATCTGCGTGGGTTTACTCCGGGATTTCTCCGGTTTCCTCCCACAGGCCAAAAACATGCAGGTTCAGTTAATTGGAGACTCTAAAAGTGGCCCTCGGTGTGAATGTGTGTGTGAATGGTTAAGGGATAGCGCCATACTGTGGCTGCTTCATCCATCCAGGTGGATGCCCTCAATTTCCCCTCTGGAGATCAATAAAGTATACAAAATCAAAAAAAAAAAAAATCAAAATTTTACTGAGGAATTTACCAGTTAATTCATTAAAAATCATTCAGTGTCATTTTCTGGATTTTTTTCCCCTCATTTTGTCTCTCATAGCTGAGGTATACCTATGATGAAAATTGGAGACCTCTCTCATCTTTTAAGTGGGAGAACTTGCACAATTGGTGGCCGACTAAATACTTTTTTGCCCCACTGTACATGTAAACCTTCTGTGGGGTGGGGGTGGGGGATATTATTTCCTGCAAAGTCAAAAGTCTCACAATTAAAACTGAAAATGAAAATAAAAGCTACTCGGTGTTTTATCATATTAGAATTAAAATTACTGATAAAATTATATCTGCCCTGCAATGGACTGATGAGCTGTCCAGCGTGTACCCTACCTCTCGCCCAAAGATGCTGGGATAGGCTCCAGAGTCCCCGACATGAAAAAGATTAAGCAGTAGAAGATGGATGGATGGATGGATAAAATTATATCATGACCTAAGTTTTAAAACTCTCTCCATCAAAATGATGAGCAAAGAGAAATTCCAGATGATAATTAACAAAAAAAAGCCAAGAAGAAAAGGAAATATGATGAGGCTTAACTTGCTCTTGGAGTCATTGTGGGTGTGGGGGGGCAGCGAAATAGCTGATTATACGGGGAGAACATACAAACTCCACACAGATCACTGTTGGTCAGGGGCTGGGATTGAACCAGGGATCCCATGGCCAAGGGTGAGTTGCTGTGCTGGTGCAGTGCTAACAACTGCGCCACTGCACCGCCCCAAAAATAAGTATTTGGTCAATAACAGAAGTTCATCTCAATACTTTGTTATACAGTGATCCCTCACTTATCGCGGTTAAAGCAGACGGACAGTGACATTTTTTTATTGAACCAATCAACAGATTGTATGAAAATATTCTATTCTGTCTATTCCCGCGATTTAATATGTGTCACCAGCTTCCATAAATGACCTTATTTGCTCATAGCTCAGCCTTCAGTTAGTGAGGCTGCAGTACCGCCATCTCTCGATAGGTGCGGGCATTGGTGACGTCACTACAGCAATACATAGTAAATGGCAGAACGAGAGCAAAGTGATTCAGACAGCGATTATTTTCTCGAGTTTGATGACCTCAATATAAATGATGACATTGAAAATGAGTAATCGGATGATGAAGTAGTTTTGGGTGGTGCTGAGGGGGGTATTCAGCCTTATTTGTGGGAAAGAAGTGAGGGTTATGTTGCCTGCCTGTGCAGTGAGCCTCATCAGAGAAACATTCCCATCTGATCACTACAAGGAATTTTGCCTACCAAGATTAGATTTGTGTAGCGTGAATTGCCTATAAAAATATTTGTCATAAGGTACAGGAATTATTTATTTTATTTAATAGTGGGTGTGAAAGGGGGCGGAGTTAAACCGTCACTTCTACACCCGCTAAATTAAATAAAAGCACTCGTAAAAGGGGCACCAGTCCTAACGGACAATAATATTAACTTTAATTTTAATTAATTTTGTACCTTAAATTACTTAATGAATCAGTCTCAAAGTTTCAGTGAGTTTTTGTCCTGCCGTGATTAGGAAACCTGTATATGCGAAAGGAAAACGCTTCAACTGCTCTCATTCACTCTTTTATTAAACTCATTCAGGTTACATGGCATGGCGTTCAAATGATGAATAAACAGATTCAGATGATAACAGCGTAATATATCACATCAACTGATATTGGGTTCCTGAACATAAAATCCAGCGTTACACCTCTGCAGAACCACGGAGGAACTAGACTTATGTTTCAACGGTAAATGAGGCTGGAATGTTTTAACAAAACAACGCAATTTTATGGGGAAAATTCATAAGCTAATTATCTAAAAATAATGAATTCTGAATTAATCTACAAAAATTTAAGGGCAGTTACTTGAAAATGACTAAGAGTTTTCCTTCAGTTGATAGCTCTATCCTGTGGCTGAGAGACTAATTGAGCCCTGAAATAGGGGCCATATTCAATTGTAATTTAATTGTTAGGACATCACGTTTTAACCCAGCAGATAGGAGAAATAAGAGTTTCACTCACACAACAGCCGTAGGTCCCCGTTTCTGCGGGTCGGTACCACTGGGTTTTGAAGTTAGGACGTCGGAGGAAGCGGCTGCTGTCCTCACAGCCGTGGAGGTGATAACTCAGCTGGGGGCCCTTCAAGCAGACAGTTGCAGCCGTGGATGGTTTGTCTCAGGGCGGCGTGAAAAGTCCTTGAAAAAGAGTCCAAATTTGGGGTCTCTTGTAGTGGGATCGACCCAAAAACTGAAGGAGAAACTTCTCAGTCTCTGTTCACTTTAAATTTGGCAAATTAAAGGTCCACTTTAATGGCATGAAAAGTCATGAAAAAAAATGAGAAAAACATTTACTAGGATAAGAATGGCTTCTGAGGTGAAGGAAAAAGTTTGAGAATTTGATTCTCTAAAAGGGACGAGCTCTAAAGAAAAATGGTTTCTCCTCAGTGACCAGAATATAAGGAAAGACTTGACAAACACACAGAGAATAAAATAAAACTTCACAGGGCCTTGAAACGGTGGAATAAAATCTTCTTCTGAGATCTAGATTACTATTCTGCTTCTTTAATCTTAATTTAGTTCCTAATCTTTCTCAAAATCTCTTTCTTCTTTCTGTGTTTCTAATTCTTACCGTTCTCTTACTGTTCTCTTGCTTACTCTTACTTTTTCTAATCTTCCTGCCTGTTCTTTTACTTTTTTCTACTCTTTTTCTTAACTAAACTCAAATCTAACTTCTCTCTTTTAAAGTTACCTCGCCGGGTCGTAAAACCGATGATGTCGGTCGCAAGACTGACCAATCAGCTTTTTCAGAAGCAGTTTGAAATGGCTGCTATCCAATGTGAGAACACTTCTTTGTTTGAGAGCAGCCAATCAAATGAAGACACCATCCCATGAAATTTCAGAGGGAAAATTAACACTCAGTTCTTATGAAGTTAAATGCTCAATATAAAATCTAACTAAATTAAATGACTTGGCTAATATTTGGTGATCATGCATTTATACCATTACTCCAATAACACTCATGAATATAACATTTCTTATACATAATTATAATACATGCATTCACATTTAGATCAAAATGCAGCAAAACATGCAGCAAACCATGGTTGGTGATAAAAGAGGGATGATTTTCAGTGTCCTTAGGATCCAGAGGATAAGCTGAAAGAAACTTAATGTTTAGAACAAATTAAAAGTCATCCTACATACTGAAAACACATTCCGTAGGTATCTGCTAGGAGGTACTGTTGAGCTGTAGATGATTTCCTTTAGTATCTGGGCGAAGGTCTGGACAGCATCGGCTATAAACCCGTCAGATTAAGCGGTTTATGACTCTTTTAAGAACATTGGTTTCCTGTGAAAAGGTACGTTTGCAGCGGCATGCAAAAATAAGCAGCAATGCTATGGTTTTAAGGAAGTTTTATTAATCATACCGCCGTCACGGGATCCCCTCTCCAGTGCATAGTGTGAGCAGCCCGGAGCAGGATCCCTAGGCTCTCAGAGAAGGAGAGGAGACACGTGTGTGTCTACCAGTTGCAGGATCAGAGTGAGAGAGAGAGCGTTACAGAGTTGCAGCTTAAATACTTGACCATAACAATACATCAAAGGAACATACCCCACAGTTAGTATGATCAAAGGGATAACAGAACAGGCAGGAGATATTTGCATTTGTGAGACATACATCACAATGGGCAGATTAGCTAGACCTCGCTCCAAGTGCAGGACAAAGAGGCTAACAGGCACATCTACATATTGATCTGAGTCTCTAGGTCACAGTGAGGACAGGACGCCTGGGTACAATGGATGAAAGGCAATCATTAACATCACAGAGGTAAGACAGAAGAAGCGCGTCTACCTGTAGACATTAACACACCAAAGCACATCTACATATGTAAGATGCTCAGAAAAAGCACAGTAAGGACAAGCCGTATGAACACTATACAGAATGGCGCATTACATCACAATACATGCATGTTTGCATCACAAATACATGAATGGCACATTGCATCTCAGTAGTGCAGCAGGGAAAAACAGAGACAAGAGGGCTGAGTGTCCTTAGTCTGTTGTGGGGTTAAAACGAACCGCCACACGCTCCCCCCCAGAGGACGCGGCAGGGGGCCGTGACCTCGATAATCCATCTGTGTGAGCGAGCTGTGGGAGAAGCTTGCTGCAGACGGAGGGGGAGGGAGGGGAGTAAAAGCCGGCCGGAGACAATGAAAACGTCTGGGCCACGCAAATATTGCTTGCTGCTCCGCGATGTCGAGGGGTTGTCCCGTTGCACGTGCGGAGATCACAAGAAGAAAAATTAGTCTCTGACTCCTCTCGTGGCCATGAAGAAAAGCAGGAGCGGCTGTAAGAAAGAAAATAAACAAAAGCAGAGGGACTGACGTGTTGGCTTTGGGTGCTAAAGCAACCCCAAAGCCCCCGGGAACAGCTGACGGCTGAAATCCCTTTGTGCCGTGGCTGAGACTGTTAACAAATCCTTCCGAGTGTGCTGCATGTGTGCCTCAGGTGAGCGAGCAGCCCTGAAGGGCAGCGGCGAAGGAGGAAGGCAGTCTGTGGAGCCGTTACTTGTCCCGTGCGTGATGCGCCGTCCTTGTAACTCCCCGATGCGTGCGCGGGGGTTCTGTGCGTGGGTGGGCCGCTGGAGTGGCGAGTCAGGGTGCAGAAACTTGGTGGAGATCGGCGCAGACGGCGCCGATAAACTCCAGGTTGAGCTGTTGCGTCGTTCGGTCGTGGTGCGTTGGAGCGGTGCGAGGAAGTAGGCGATCTCTGTCCCTCGGGCTCGTGGAGACGCGTTGGAGCGGTGCGAGGCAATAGACGATCTTTGTGCCTCGGGCTCGTGGAGATGCGTTGGAGCGGTGCGAGGCAGTAGACGATCTTTGTGCCCCGGGCTCGTGCAGCTGCGTTGGAGCGGTGAGAGGGAGGAGACGATCGTTGTCGCTCATGCGGCCATGGTGCGTTCGGTTCCACGCGCTGCGCTCTCCGTCGGCCCTGGAGGTTGCCGTCGTGGAGAGAGGACGAGGTGCGTGCGCTCTCTGTGAGAGCGGCCGGTCCAGCGTGGATGTGCAGATCTCACCGTGAAGCGTGAAGCAGTCACCAGTGTCGCGGTCCAGACCAGAAGCTGCTTTGCACAAAGCGTGTGCTTTCAAGCGGGGTCACCAGTGCGGCGGCATGCAAAAATAAGCAGCAATGCTGTGGTTTTAAGGAAGTTTTATTAATCATACCGCCGTCACGGGATCCCCTCTCCGGTGCATAGTGTGAGCAGCCCGGAGCGGGATCCCTAGGCTCTCAGAGAAGGAGAGGAGATACGTGTGTGTCTACCAGTTGCAGGATCAGAGTGAGAGAGAGAGCGTTACAGAGTTGCAGCTTAAATACTTGACCATAACAATACATCAAAGGAACATACCCCACAGTTAGTATGATCAAAGGGATAACAGAACAGGCAGGAGATATTTGCATTTGTGAGACATACATCACAATGGGCAGATTAGCTAGACCTCGCTCCAAGTGCAGGACAAAGAGGCTAACAGGCACATCTACATATTGATCTGAGTCTCTAGGTCACAGTGAAGACAGGACGCCTGGGTACAATGGATGAAAGGCAATCATTAACATCACAGAGGTAAGACAGAAGAAGCGCGTCTACCTGTAGACATTAATACACCAAAGCACATCTACATATGTAAGATGCTCAGAAAAAGCACAGTAAGGACAAGCCGTATGAACACTATACAGAATGGCGCATTACATCACAATACATGCATGTTTGCATCACAAATACATGAATGGCACATTGCATCTCAGTAGTGCAGCAGGGAAAAACAGAGACAAGAGGGCTGAGTGTCCTTAGTCTGTTGTGGGGTTAAAACGAACCGCCACACGTTATCAAATGCAGTGTTCACGTTGAGAGGTCTGGTCTCCTGAGTTTTATGTTCCTGTGAGCCTTTAAAAGCAAATTCTGATCCTTACAATCTCTGCAAGAGGCAACTGTTTACATTGGGGTCCTGGGAAAGCAAGCATCTTTGGTCAGGCCTGGAAGAGGCCTGGCATGAGTCGACATAAAAGCCAGTGATATTCCTGAAAAGGCAGAAAAGTGATATTCCTGTGTAATGAATAAAGTGAAATTCCTATAAAATGAAAAGAAGTGATCTTCTGTCTTGGTTTGAGGAGACGATGATGCTACATTTGTGAACAATGATATGTAAATAAAGTTTTGTAAAATCATATATTGAGTTTATTAATGTTCATGTCAATGTTATAATTCTCATAGTTCAGCATTCATCAAAGTCGCATGTCATATACATTTGAATAATTTGAACACACTAAATTCTTCTCAATTTGAAAAGAAATATTACATACTATACCACCTTTGTATGAATGTTTGAAAACACAGCAGAAATATACAAAGAAATACAAAAATCAATGGAGTATCACTACAGATTAAGAAAATAACTAGTTTCAAGATATAGCAATTATTATATTCCAATAAATAACATTTCACAGTTATAATGGGCACCATTTTATGGTAGAAAATTGGGGTTCCATTTTTAAAAGCACATTTCTCTTACAATCTTAGGCTTATATTTGTTTTTCTTAGCAAATATGTTGCTTCCCTAAAAATTGAAAGCTGAACTGTCATTGGTAATTACCTCCGCCAGGCCGAAAAGGCCAGGAGGAGGTTATGTTTTTGCCGGGGTTTGTTTGTCTGTTTGTCAACTCCGCGTTCTTCAACGTTTTAGGCACAAAAGCACGCGCAAAACACTGGTGGCCTGGGCCCGCAAACGTGCCTCTGTTTGCGCGACGCTGCAAAACCTGACACGGGCACCTGTCCGCCGCCGCATTATTTCCCAGAAATAATTTGATTTTGAAAATCATCCATTGCTTGGAATTCATTTAAAATGTTTAGTAAACATTTGCAGTGAATATTAAAAATACAAAACTTAGCCTCTTTACTTCTCGTTTTCTGACAGCTGATCGCATCGGTAGATCACCCTTGCTTTTCACGCCACTGTCACTGACACTTGTCTCAGTCAGACTTGGGGATCGCGGGATATATAGTTGGAATAGCCGTTTTATCACCAATCTTTTTGCAAATTGCATCTTATTCTCTAAATCGCTGTCAACGAAATGTCTACTGCACATGTAGGGCGCTAACGAGGTGCAGGTGTGCGCGCAGCTGAGGCAGATGCCTGAGAGCTGCGAGCCGTGACACCTGCAAAATATATGTGGACCAGAAAGACTGACAAACCTGGGAACTATTTCACTGCAGTCTGCTTTAATACAGAAGCTGAAGCAATAGGGAACACTGTATGTCTCTGTAATTGAGAACTTTGCTTCTAAAAAACACAGGAGGATGGACTTCCAATATAAGTAACTGGTGAGTTAAACTGTCTTTCTTCAGCATGTTTTTTCCCCCTAACCGTTCTTATGATCATGAAAATATTTGGTAATTCCGAGAAATATCCATAATCGCCGATTTTAAAACGTAAACATCAAGTGTTGAATGAAGCAAAACACAGCAGGACCATCGCACCTGTAGACAACACAACGCCAAACCATATTAATTCGATTCCTGAAATCCTAATCTTCATAAATAAACTATTTGTAATCCACAAGTATTCCGAGAAATATCCGTAATCGACGATTTTAAGACGTAAACAAGTGTTGCATGAAGCAAAACACAGCACTGGCCGCCGACCGTGTGCGTGTGTTTGGCTGAGCTGACGTCACACAGTCAGTGGCCATCTTAGCTGCTGATCGCTTGGCTGGGTCAGACAGCTCTCCACAACAGCGTACTTCAAGAGCGCATTGTCACCTTATGCGACATTTGTTGACACCAAAACATGTGCGGTTCGACTTAGCTCGTCTCAGACAACAATTTGAGATAAGAATTAGCGATATTGAATTTTCGTCTGTCCGTCTGCTTTAATGGGTTCCAGAACCGACTGCGAAAAGTGAAAAACCGCGAAGTAGCGTCACCCCTAATGACGTCACCCATAAATAATACGTACGTTCATTCTCTCACTCTCTCTCTCATATGATACGTGTGTGTGTGTGTGTAAGTGTACATACATACGTAGATGTAAATAAAGTGTACATAAATATGTTTTTAGAACTCTTTTATTCTTTTAACAAGATACATAACTCAAGATGAAGATGATTTACTGCACAGGTTAATGAGAGCTTTACTGCTCCTCAGGTGACGCCTCATCGTCAGGTGCTAGAGGCGCAGCATCGTCGAGGGCAGCTTCCGATAGAGCTGGAGAAGCTGCAGGAGGCGGCGTAGTGGCTCGACGGGAAGACTATTTCGCACAAAATGGCACAAGAGAACAGCAAAAAGTTCCACGCGGCGAGACTAAGCAACACGAGCGATAAAGAGCAATGAATGCGGTCTTCCTTCGCTGCATGGGCGCTCGGCAGGGAGAGAAGGTGGGTGAAAAGTCTCGGCCAATCAGCTTGCGGGGTGAAACGTCTCGGCCAATCAGCTTGCGAGATTTCCGAGCCGAGCCAACACGAGAACAGCGAACAGAGAGGTGGATTTTGAGTTGTGCGGGCTCTCAGTGTTGATACCTGATGGTCTAATGTAGTCTCCCTGCCTTCTGCTAGCGCCCGCCCATTATTTCTCAATTTTGAATTTTTGATGAATATTTTTGAAAAATCCGCGATGCACTGAGGGCGCGAAAGGTGAAGCGCGAAGTAGCGAGGGATCACTGTATTCCCTTCGATGGCAATGACAGAGGTCAAACGTTTTCTGTAAGTCTTCACAAGGTTTTCACACACTGTTGCTGGTATTTTGGCCCATTCCTCCAGGCAGATCTCCTCTAGAGCAGTGATGTTTTGGGGCTGTCGCTGGGCAACACGGACTTTCAACTCCCTCCAAAGATTTTCTATGGGGTTGAGATCTGGAGACTGGCTAGGCCACTCCAGGACCTTCAAATGCTTCTTATGAAGCCACTCCTTCGTTGCCCGGGTGGTGTGTTAGGGATCATTGTCATGCTGAAAGATCCAGCCACGTTTCATCTTCAATGCCCTTGCTGATGGAAGGAGGTTTTCACTCAAAATCTCACGATACATGGCCCCATTCATTCTTTCCTTTACACGGATCAGTCGTCCTGGTCCCTTTGCAGAAAAATAGCCCCAAAGCATGATGTTTCCACCCTCATGCTTCACAGTAGGTATGGTGTTCTTTCTCCTCCAAACATGACAAGTTGAGTTTTTACCAAAAAGTTCTATTTTGGTTTCATCTGACCATATGACATTCTCCCAATCCTCTTCTGGATCATCCAAATGCTCTCTAGCAAACTTCAGACGGGCCTGGACATGTACTGGCTTAAGCAGGGGGACATGTCTGGCACTGCAGGATTTGAGTTCCTGGCGGTGTAGTGTGTTACTGATGTAGCCTTTGTTAATTTGGTCCCAGCTCTCTGCAGGTCATTCACTCGGTCCCCCCGTGTGGTTCTGGGATTTTTGCGCACCAGTCTCGTGATCATTTTGACCCCGTTGGGTGAGATCTTGCGTGGAGCCCCAGATCGAGGGACATTATCAGCGGTCTTGTATGTCTTCCATTTTCTAATAATTGCTCCCACAGTTGATTTCTTCACACCAAGCTGCTTACCTATTGCAGATTCAGTCTTCCCAGCCTGGTGCAGGACTACAATTTTGTTTCTGGTGTCCTTTGACAGCTCTTTGGTCTTGGCCATAGTGGAATTTGGAGTCTGACTGTTTGAGGTTGTGGACAGGTGTCCTTTATACTGTTAACAAGTTCGAACAGGTGCCATTAATACAGGTAACGAGTGGAGGACAGAGGAGCCTCTTAAAGAAGAAGTTACAGGTCTGTGAGAGCCAGAAATCTTGCTTGTTTGTAGGTGACCAAATACTTATTTTACCCAGGAATTTACCAATTAATTCATTAAAAATCCTTCAATGTGATTTTCTGGATTTTTTTTTTCTCATTTTGTCTCTCATAGTTGAGGTATACCTATGATGAAAATTGGAGACCTCTCTCATCTTTTAACCCCTTGTACTCTGGTCAATTTCCCTAAAAACGCCGAAAAATAACGTACCCAAAGTAAATCAAAAGCTCTTCTTCAACCCTTTGCAGCATCTTCATGGGGTTGGTCTCATTTAAAAGAAAACACTTTGAATTTTTTGGCAAAACAATCATAATCTCTCTAAGTGCTCCTGCCACTGAGTAACAGTCATCTAAACATACTGAACTTGAAGAAAATAAATTTCGCCTTGGTGTTTTTTTGGATACAAATGCTTGCAAATAACACACAGCTGTCAGATCCGGGCTGGAAAATGCAACAGAAATGTAGAACCAAGTGTTATCCAGCTGAGGTCAAAATTTTGTAACAATACCACAAAAAATGAATATATTACACAGCTTTCTTCTCAGGCTGTTCCCAGGCGTTTTTGAACTGTGCCAAATGGCACAGTTTGGAAAAACGTCTGTAACTTTTGAATGATTCAATATAGAAGCTTCATCTTGGGCTCTAAATAAAAGGTGACACTCAGGGCTGTGTGTGTGTGTGTGTGGGGTTGTTTATTCATTCATTCATGAATGAATTAACAAACAAGCCCCCACACACAAAGAAGCATGCCCCGTAAAAAATGTGTGGCTTTTTTTTTCCAAGAAAAAATAACCTACAGTGCACTAAAAATTATACTGAAATATCTGTAATGTAGAAGATAACAACCCCCCCCCCCCCCCGCTACAGAGGACAGACATCGCCCATTGCTACATGACGGACCACGGTGACGGTGCGCCGCGGTCTACTACGCACAGTTGTATTAAAATATCTGCAATATATCTGCAATCCGCTACAGAAGAGTAGCCGGGGGTGGGGGTGGGGGGGTTCACGGTCCGGACGCGGCGCACGGACCGGTCCATCAACGGTCCGTCATGTGGCGATGACGCACAGTTGTAATTTACCGATTGGTCAAAAGTCATTTTGATTACAATTTTCAGGGATAAAGAATAATTTAGCTTATAACACCTATCCACAACAGCAGTGTCGCTGGCGAACTTCTCTTCCTCATTGTCAGACGAACATGACGCTGGTCTGCTTGTTACGACTGGTGGTTCTGGTCACGCGACCGGGTCAAACCATGATTCCATTATTGCGGTTTTGCGCTTCCATGATTGCGGTTTTGGCGAACGATTTTTCAAAACAAATAAGAACAGTAGTAAGAAAAAAAGACTGGCGAACGCGTGTGTGTCACCCAGCGGCTTACACAAAACAGATTTTAAGCACGGGACGTACGCTTTCAATTGTCGAACTTCTCTGCTTCAATTGGCTCGCTGCATTCGCAGCCGTTGGTAGGTGGGTCCTTCTTGCTAGGTTTTCAGTCATTGGTTCTTCAAGGTTTCAGAAACCCAATTCAAGGCTCTTATTAGTCAAATGAGAGGTCAATCAAATCTAAACCAATCAAAGCACTCCTTTGGCTTTCTGTTCACGGCTGTGTCTGTAGTGGAAGAATGGAAATGCAGCTTTTTTTTTTTTTTTCAGTGCGCCCTAGGACGCAGAGACGTGACCGCCCGCGGTATCCCGGAGTGCAAGAGGTTTAGTGGGAGAACTTGCATAATTGGTGGCTGACTAAATACTTTTTTTCCCCACTGTAAATCTGGCCCTCAGGAAGTGAGCAAGAAATTTTGTGGCCCTCACTACCACCAAAGTTGCCCATCTCTGCCTTACATTGTTTTGCTTGGTTTGGCCTCCAGCTTCCTCCTGTAATTGTCTTTACATGTCCTCAGCATCTCTCTCAGTTGATGCTGCACCCGCCTCAGTTCCTCCCCATCTCCAGGCCTGAAGGCCCTCTTCTTCTTGTTAAGAAGTGCATTCAGGTCACTGGTGATCCATGGTTTGTTGTTGGGGAAGCAGTGCACAGTCCGGGCTGGCATGATAGTGTGTTCACAGAATCTGATGTATTCTGTGATGCAGTCGATCATGTTATCTATGACCTATGTGTATAAAATACTCCTGTCACAGGATCAGTCTCAATTCAAAACTACTCCACCACCATGGGCAAAACCAAACAGCTGTCAAAGGATACCAGAGACAAGATTGTAGACCAGCACAAGGGTGCAATGGGCTCCAAGACCATCAGCAAGATGCTTGTTGAGAAAGAAACCACTGTTGGTGTGATAATTCAAAAGTGGAAGAAATACATGCTAACAGTCAATTGTCCTCGCTCTGAAGCTCCATGCAAGATTGCTCCTCGTGAGGAAAGGATGATTCTGAGAAAGGTGAGGGATCAGCCCAGAATTACACAGGAGATTGTTAATGATCTCAAGGGAGTTGGGGCCACAACCCCCAAGAAAACCATTAGTAACACACTTTGCCATAATGGACTGAAATCCCGTAGTGCTCGCGAAGGTCCCCCTACTCAAGAAGGCACATCTGAACACCTGAATGGTTCACAGAAGGCTTGAGAGAATGTGGTGTGGTTAGATGAGACCAAAATTGAGCTCTTTGGTATCAGCTTGAGTCGCTGTGTTTGGAGGCAGAGAAATGCTGAATATGACCCCAAGAACACAATCCCACTGTAAAACATGGAGGTGGAAACATTTTGTTTTGGGGCTGTTTCTCTGTGAAGATTCAAAGATCTTTATTTGTCAAAACTTCTATATGCACAGGACATACAGGAGAATTGAAATGCTGTTTCTCTCTCTCTTAGTGGTGTACGCAATATATATTAAAAAAAAAGGAATAAGGATGGAAAAACAACAACAGTCTAGGTACAGTAATGCTACCCTTCATGCAAATAAAGATAAAAAATAAAACCCAGCAATCCTATACACAGAGCAGTAACACCTGTAATTGCAAGTTCAAGGCGGTAGTGTAGGTGCAGACAGTGACGGATTGGACTGTACATGACCAATACAGCAATACAGACAGACAGCAGCAGGTATGGCATTTGTGCAAATGGTTGCAGTAAGGTGCAGAGACATAAAGCAGCAGATGCATTACTGTTGGTGTGCCAAGTCTTTCTGCGCAAACAGCCAAGGTAGTTATTGTGTAGGTGAGTGTGTTATGGTCCGGGAGTGGGGGGTGGGGCAGAGTTCAGGGTCCTGATGGCCTGGTGAGCAAAGCCGTTTAGCAGTCTTGTGGAGCGGGCCCAGAGGCTCCGGTACCTTTTCCCCAAGGGCAGAGGGCTGAAGAGGGAGTGTGAGGGGTGAGAGGTGTCACCTGCAATGTTGATGGATCTGTGGGTGAGGTAGATGTACGGGGGGGGGGGGGGGTGTAGAGGGGCACCATTGATCTTGCTGGCTGCTTTCACTGTGTGTTGTAGTGTTTTCCGGCAGGAGGCGGTACAGGAAGACTTCACTGCATTGAGGGGCCGATGAATGTGGCCATGTACCATAGAATCTTGGATGAGAACCTCCTGACCTCAGCCACAACACTGATGATGGGTCGTGGATGGGTCTTCCAGCATGACAATGACCCAAAACATACGGCAGAGGCAACAAAGGAGTGGCTCAGGAAGCAGCACATTAAGGTCCTGAAGTGGCCTAGCCAGTCTCTGGACCTTAATCCCATAGAAAATCTGTGGGGAGAACTGAAATATTGAGTTGCCAAGCGACAGCCTGGAAACTTTCAGGATTTGGAGAGTATCTGTAAAGGTGAATGGACCAGAATCCCTCCCGAGATGTGTGCAAACCTGGTGACCAACTACAAGAAATGTCTGACCTCTGTGCTTGCCAACAAGGGTTCCTCTACCAAGTACCAAGTCCCGTTTTGCTTGGGGATCAAATACTTATTTCCCTCGATCAAATGCAAATTAATTTATAACCCTTATTTATATTTTTTTCTGGATTTTATTGTTGATCTTCTGTCTCTCTCTGTTAAAATAAATCTACCCTAAAATTATGGACTATTCATTTCCTTTTAAGGGGGTAAACTTACAAATTCAGCAGGGGATCAAATACTTACTTCCTAAAATAAGGATGGATCATGGAAGATTGGTATAAAACAACAGATTTAAAAAAAAAAAAAAATGCTTCTACTTCCAACTCCAAAGATTGGAGACTTATTATCTGAATGTTGTCTGTTATGATTTTCTTGTCTATGTGCAGTAACATTCACTAGCAAAATATTATTCAGGCCTGAGGCTAAACTCACACTAGGCAATTTGTACCGTGTCCAAGCATCTCTGACCTCTTTCTTACATTCAATCAGACCTTTATAGTTTCACTTACCTGTTCTGTGCCATTCTGGTTCTGGTTTCATGTTGACATCCAGCAGTCTGTGCTGACAGTCATTACCATCTTCATTACACCATACAATAACTTTTTTGGTATCTTCAGATATTTCTTTGGATTGTGACTGAATCATCCTAACATTATCACAATCATGAGGATGAAGCGTGTCATTATTTGGTTCTGATTTATGACTTTCCTCACTTTTAAGAGTGACCATAAAACCATCAGACTCCTGCTTCAGGAAAAGATGATCTTCCTCCTGGACGATGCAGTGTTCCTCCTCTTCTTTAATCTGTTTAACCTGGAGAAATTTAGGTTCCTCCCGTAACTCTTTTATTAGCTGCAATTCTGGTTCCTCCTGTTTCACTTTAATCTGAAGATTTTCTGGTTCTTCTTGTTCCGCAATCTGTTTAATCTTAAGTTTAGCTTCCTCCTGTTCCTCTTTAATCTGGAGAGTGTCTGGGTTCTCCTGCTTCAAACTGGAGATCCTGTCCTGGTTACAGAGCTGCTGGTCAGCAGAAACCATATTCTCATTGGCATTTTGCTCTCGGAGACCTAGAGGGAGAAAGGAAACAAGAAATGGTTGATTACCCCCCAAGTAACCAAGTCATTTTAGTATCCAAAATGACCAAGTGTGGTCATTTATGACCCCATAATATTTCAGGCCAGAATACGTTCTTTTAATGGTTCTGTCAGAGAGCCCCTATTATACTTTTTTGAGTTGCTCCTTTACTTTAGTGGGTTATGTATGATTTTTCTGACATTATCTAATCTGCAAAGTCAAACAGTCCAAAGTCCTCTTGGACAGTTCTCCTCACCCACAAAAACTAGGACTACAACTGACTGAAACACCTCATTTAGATTTGCTGTTCTCTGCTGTGAGGTTGTCATGTCATTACTTAACAGACCTATCTTCTGGATAGTCTGGTACACCCTCTCCTCGGAAGAGAATCTAAGATTTTCCACTGAGCCTCAGATCCCTTCCAGCACTGGGTCCAAATTAGACATTTTTTGGACTATATCTGGTCCATCTGTCTAAGCCTTAATTCAGCCAAAATATAGTCTTTGGAAACTGAGCTGTGCCTAATATAGTCTGGTTCATATTGCCAACAATCAGTCCAACTCGTTCCCAGTGAAAGTTGAGCTCTGCCAGTACAGTCATTTCTGCTCATAATTTTTATGGACAGAATTTCTAGGTGAAGAACAACAGAGCAATTAAAAATATCTCTCCTCTTCTCTCCACGGCTCACAACAGACTTGTCTCACAGAAAGACACTCTGTCAATCAATTTGTTTCTCCGCCTAGTGACTCTCACCTGGTCATGCCTATACATGCTCCCAGAGGATCTGTGATGCAGAAGATGCATGGGGACCTTCTGTTGGAAGATACCTAAGTGGACATGTACCATCAATCACTGGCCCTTGTGAATGGCTGCGCGTGCAAAAATGATGTCACGATCAGTATCTCATGGGGTGCTTTTGTGTCCTTTTGGCTGGTCATGCACCTCCAGAATTTTGAAACTTGGCACAAGCAGCACAGCCGGCTGCTGCTTGTGTACAGATTCATTTTTATAAAAGTCCAGGTTTCCACTGGTAACATTTCTGTGTGGCGGTACACCTAAAACTCAGCCGCCAGGCTACGAAAACAAAATGAAGGAATGCAAGATGAATGAATGAATGCTGAATGATGCTCTGCAAGTGTACACGTGAACAACGCACGTGACAGTCACCTGCATGATGGAGTTCTGGAACAAGCCGCCCATGTGACCGTTCAAGTCATACCTGTCTAGCATCGCTGTCCGAAAGACAAACCTGATTCCATGTCAGAGAGAAGCATGAGCTTATTTAAGTACTTTAAACGATGAAAAAAAAAGCAGAAAAGGTATGTGGAGACATTTATTGTAGTTTTAACCCTCTGGTAATGGGAACAATCATGAGTCGCTTAGCAAACAGGTGTGGTTAGGCTTCATATGCAGGCTAACTGAGGGAAAGGCAAGGGTGTGACTGAATTGCCGAGGATTTACTTCATAAACCACTATATACTTGAAAAGCGCTATATAAGTACAAGTCCTTATCCCTTAATTTATGCTTATTATTATGTACCTGGCAATTTAAAATTATCAGAATTCACAAAGTCAGTGACTTAAATCTGTCAAGATCCTCCAGACTTCACACAAACTAAACCTGCCAACATTTGGATTTCAAAATAAGGGAGGTTTTTCCTGTTGTCTGGGGGGGTGAGAAGAGTTCTTAAAAAACTATAGATAGAAAAACTGTAACAGAAATAAACTTTGTTAATACATCAATTATCACATAAAGAACTGACCCAAAATCAGTTACAATAATGCACGTTTTATTATTTAACTTTTGATTGCACAAAGTTCTAACAAGTGCTTTGTTTAGTGCAAAGGGTGTGTCATTTTTATTATAAAAATAAAATGTCAATAAATAATAATAATAAATAATACTAAAATGTCAAGTTAACCACCCAAAGTAAACAAATTCAGTTCATGGAGCATGTATACAAAATCTCACTATATTTGCCAGCAACTTTAGATTTCAAATGTTACCAGGCATTTAGTGCAACTAAATGGTAAATGGCATTCACTTACATAGCGCTTTTATTCTCATCTCTTGATGACCAAAGCACTTTACAGATCCTGCTATCCACCCATTCACACACTGTAACATACTTTTTGTAATACCTGAGAAAATGCTACACTTGTGAGGCTAAATTAAGTACAGTATGTGTGCAAAACAGCCAATATGCAAATGATGCATTATTTTCACAGCATGTACTGTACCATATTTGCAGCATTGAAGCAAAGAATATATGCAAGGTAGTGGCTATAGATATGCAAGACGTTGCCCTATACAAAATGTCTACTGCTATGGAAGAGTTGACAATCCGACAAAGCATTTTCTGACCAACTCCAATCCACCTGCTGCTGTGGCTTAGGTAGATAGTATTGTGGGTTTGCAGGTTTGCGTCCTGCTATCACCCCCTTGTTCAAACCATTTTATTTAGGTTAACCTTGGGATTTGGGAGTGGGTAAGGTTAAAAATGTTAAAATTTAAGAGGTTAGCCTTTGGATGTGGGAGTGGGTAAGGTTAAATGGGTAGTAAATAGATATTAAAATTTTTAGAGGAAGATTTAGAGGAAGAAAAAATCTTGGGGAAGAAGAGAAATCTGACTCATCGATTGGCCAGGACCGGTGTTATGCCGAGAACTGCTTGCTTGCCAAGAATTGCATCCTATGCACCAAAACTAAAATATAACACTACAGCCAGGCTTGTAACCATGTGTGCATTTTTAGAAGTACCCATTATACATTTTTCAAAGTAAAAATTGTTATTACCTCTTGTAAATTATCTTTAAATTATGTTTTTTCGACGATGGGATGCAATTCTCGGCAAGCGAGCAATTCTCAGCATAACACTGTTCCCTTCAGCCGAGGTGTTTATGCGCCACAAACTAATAAAAATTAAACACTCCGCTGTCTGTATAAACCCCCATGCCGCCATCATGTCACTAAATGTTTTAAAAACATCGGTGTTCTTGTGTGTAGCCACAAGCAGCTGAGAAATCTTGTCTTCAGACCAAAAATCTATCAGAGCCTGCATCTCCTCCTCACTCTTCATTCCTCCAAGTCCAAGAAACATTTTTTTTAAACTTTTTGTTTTCTCCGGTAAAAATATTTCTTGGATCCGCGCGGTTGTCCATTAATTTCTACCCAAAAGGGAGGCTGAAGAACCAGGAGCTCTTCAGCTGAATCGGGGTGTTGGATTTATTTTACCCACGGATTCCTACCACGGAAACACACACATGGAGTTTTCAACAGGGATAACTTTTTCAGGTGAGTGCCAACTTCTTCTGTCTGTATCTCACCCAGACAGTGAATTCATGTCTTTTCATGCATTTACATCGAGTTATAATCTAATTGTACTGCACAAAAAATTCACCCGTTTGTGTTTGATGTGAAGGCACTTTTACAGTGTAGCATCATCTTGCTTTGGCTCATCAATAAAATAGACTTTGCATCGTAAAGGCATTGTTTCACCCAGGAAAAGGCCAGTCAAGAATTGCTTTTTCATCTCAGGACCACTGTGGAGAACACATTCCTTTGTATAAGGAATGGATTAGTTCAGATCATAAATAAACTGGAAACTCTCTTGCTCCAGACAGTTTTACACAGTGAAGTTATGGTCTGACGAGGCAATGGATGCTCTAAAGGACTGTTTTGAAACCACTGCCTGGGAGCAGCTCTGCGATCCACATGGTGAGGACATCGACGGCCTCACTCACAACATCACGGACGATATCAGCTTCTGTGTGGACAACACCGTACCCACCAAGACCATACGGTGTTGCTTGAACAACAAACCCTGGATCAACCTTGAGATAAAAACACTTCTGAGAGAGAAGAAGATGATCTTCAGGTCGGGGAACAGGGAGATGCTGAAGTCCGTACAGAGCGGGGAACAGGGAGATGCTGAAGTCCGTACAGAGGGAGCTGAGGAGGAAGATCAGAGAAGGCAAGGACAGCTTCAGGAAGAAGATGGAGGACAAGCTGCAACAGAGCGACATCGGCGGGGTCTTGGAGAAACCTTAAAACCATCTCGGGGCTCCAGAATACCTCCCACCAGGCCACGGGGTGCAAGGAGTGGGCGAACAATCTGAACCTGTTTTTTAATAGGTTTGACCAACCGCCCCCCCCCCCCCGACTGCACAACAACCACTGCTGCCTCTAAAGACATCGAGACCTGCTGCCCACACCCCACTCCACCAACACCCCCCCCCCACTCCAGGCACACAGCCCCCCAACATGACCCTCACTAAGACCCAGGTGAGGACGGAGCTGAGGGAGATCAAGGCCAGGAAGGCCTCGGGACCGGACGGCATCAGCACGAAGCTCCTCAAGTCCTGTGCAGACCAGCTGTGTGGGATTGTGGAGCTCATCTTCATCCTGAGCCTGAAGCTGGGGAGGGTACCACAGTTGTGGAAAACATCCTGTGTGGTACCTGTACCAAAGACTTCCCACCCCAAAGACCTGAACAGCTACAGACCAGTGGCCCTGACGTCTCACATGATGAAGACCCTGGAGAGACTGCTCCTTGCTCACCTCCGCCCCCTGGTGGGACCAGCGATGGATCCACTCCAGTTCGCCTACCAGCATGGCATTGGGGTGGAGGATGCAGTGATCTTCCTCCTTCATCGTTCTCTGTCCCACCTGGAGAAGCCCGGGAATGCGGTGAGGATCATGTTCTTTGACTTCTCCAGTGCTTTCAACACCATCCAACTGATGATCCTGAAGGACAAGCTGCTGTGCGCAGGGGTGGACCAGCACCCGTCATCATGGATCCTGGACTACCTCACTAACCGGCCACAGTTTGTGAGAACCAGGGATTGTGTGTCTGACACGATCATCGGTAGCACAGGGGCCCCCCAGGGAACGGTTTTGGCTCCCTTCCTGTTCACCCTTTATACTGCGGATGTCTCACACAACACAACACACTGCCATCTACAGAAGTTCTCTGACCACTCTGCGATCGTCTGCCTCATCGCCAACGGAGATGAAGCTGAGTACAGAGGACTTATCCAGGACTTCGTGGACTGGTGCCATCAGAACTACCTCCAGATCAACGCGAGGAAAACTAAGGAGCTGGTGGTGGACTGCCGCAGGCAAGGACAACCCCTCACAGCACCAGTAAACATACAGGTAACAGACATTGAGATGGTGAAATCCTACAGGTACCTGGGTGTTCATCTGAACAATAAACTAGACTGGTCACACAATACCGATGCACTCTACAAGAAGGGACAGCACAGGCTGTTCCTACTGAGGAGGCTCAGGTCTTTTGGTGTACAAGGGGCACTGCTGAAGACATTCTACGACACGGTGGTGGCATCAGCCATCACTTTTGGAGTGGTCTGCTGGGGCAGTGGCATTACAGCAGCCGATAGGAAGAGACTGAACAAACTGATCAAGAAAGCTAGCTCTGTCCTGGGGCAACGCCTTGACCCAGTGGAGGAGATAGGAGAGAGAAGGATGGTGGCTAAACTGTCATCTCTGCTGGAGTCCAAGTCCCACCCTATGCAGGACATACTGAACGTACTGAGGAGCTCTTTTAGCAGCAGACTACATCTTCCTAGGTGCGCAACCGAGAGGTTCCGCAGGTCCTTCCTACCTACGGCTGTCAGACTGTATAACCTAAGCAGGGCTGCTTGCAGAGATAGCAAAAAAAAACCAAACAAAACAAACAAAAACGTGACGACTTAATAGTATTGAATGCAAAAGACGCAATAGACTTATACAATGGTCCCCTCCAGTATACAACTAGGACAATATCAGTCGCTATGGAGGGTGCGCGCTCTGGCGGATTTTCCACACCCACAGACAATGAGGGCACTACAGGAGTTTTTGGAAATGGCACAATGCGCACCGAACCTCGCTGTGCCCACCGTACGACAGACCGTTCAAAGTGTTGGAACCTGGGGCGAAACATTTTGTGTTAGACTTGGGGGGACATAGAGAGACCGTCTGCACTGGCAGGCTGAAGCCCGCTTTTGTGTTGGCAGACGAGCAGGTGGTGTTGGCGCAAGCTCCCTGGTGTGGACACCCACTGTTGGGGACTCCACAGGTTGGTGATTCCTCAGCAGGGATCGGCACTCGCAAACAGAATGTGTTTTCTCCCCCTCCCTTTTTACCCACCACAGACTGGCGTGCCCTCCGTACACCCCGCCGGCAGGGCAGTTCGACTGGATTGGCAACCCCTGCTACAGCTGCTATGGACGGCGGCTCAAGCCCAAAGGACGGGGAGGGTTAAGGCCCATTCTGGGTGTTCGGGGGGGGGGGGCTGTGTGGGGGCACGGGTTGGACTTCTCCACCCACAGAACAATGGACCAAGAGAGGAGGTGTCGCCGGGGGGTTCAGCCGGGAAAGTAAGGACTATGTGGCCAATTGTAGGTGATTATTGTTGTACTCTTATCCCTGAAAATGATGCAGATGGTCACGTGATTGCCTCGGCCACACAGAACCTGACTGCCTTGCAGGCTGCCGTGGCCCAGGACAATGTTACTGATGAACAAACCTGGTTAGGTTGGTTACTCTCTTCATGGATGAGTCTCATCATGAGCCTGTTAATGATTCTTCTGGTATTATTTTTGGCCTTTTCTTGTGTCATTCCCTGCATCTATAGTATGATGATGAGACTTGTGCATGTTTATTTAGTGATGTACCATGGAGCAGTTGCTGGGGATGGCGGGGATGATGAACAAACAGCGTGAGCTCAAGGTGTCTCTCCATGACCCAAGTACAGAGTAAAAGTATGACTGACATGCAGAAAACCAAAAGGAGTTGCATGATCATGATGTGAAGTTGAAATGTACTACTTGTAAATACATTTATGAAGTTTGAAATATTACTTCTACTTTTGTTTCTTTACATTTTATATTACACTTTATTATTATTGTTTTATTTTATCCTTTGCTTTTATATAAGCTGCAATGACACATAGCTATGACACACATATATCCTTATTATATCTTTATCATTATTATCATCATTTTGATTTCACTGTTTTTACCAGTGATGATTTTCTTTATTAATTAATGAGTTTATTGTTCCATTTCTCCTCCTAAAGGACTAAAATGCTAGCCAGTGCCTGGGGAAGCAGGGCTGATGGCGGACTTTCCCCGTCAACAGCTAGATAGGATCTGTTGCATGCAAATGCATTGGAGCTTAGCATAGCTGCCCGATGTAGGTTTACATGCCATAAATCATTCTTTTATGATGCCTTGCATGGCATCAAAGGGGGGAGAATGATAGAAAAGTTTCATATTTGTTTCATACTTGTGATTTGCTTTGTCTCAGAGTCTGAGTGAAAGTGTCAAGGATGTAGCTGGACTTCGTTATCATTTTGTATGGTTCCTGTGTGGCTGGTGCTGAGTGAGCATCATGGTTCCTGAGAAAGAGATAATCTGTACACCAAGTTTTGACCAGATGTACCAATCATCATGGACAATTTCTTCTCCACCTTTCGGATAACGAAGGGCTTAAAGCAGTGGTCCCCAACCTTTTTTGTGCCACGGACCAGTATAATGTCAGACAATATTTTCAGGGACCGGCCTTTAAGGTGTGGCAGATAAATACAACAAAAGAACATGATATGACCGGCATAAAAACTGTGGTATTTTCTAAATATAATAATAAACATGAATCCACTGTGTACTCGTTTGCAACTTTAGCAGCGTCCTCTTAACATTGCGACAACAACAACATAACATGAGTAACATCCTCTCTGCCCACAACGCTCTCCGGTCACTATGGTAACATTTAAACATGCCTTCAAAATAAGATACACCACAAACACAAGTATAAAGTGCATGAAAAATACAACTCACCACAACACTGAATCAGTGGGAGCCCTGAGCTTGTTTCTCTGCAACGAGACGGTCCCATCTAGGGGTAATGGGAGACAATGACACCCGAATTGTGTTGCTTGTGTCCAGTCTACTTTGTAATTTTGTTTTGGTTGCTGTCACTGCAGAAAACCCCGCTTCGCACAGATATGACGTCGGAAATGGCAACAGGGTTTTCAGTGCTGTTGTGGCGATCTCAGGGTATTCAGCCATGACTTTAATCCAGAACACCGGCAGAGCTGTTGTCTCGAACATACTTTTAAGGCCGCCATCATTTGCGATCTCCAGCAGTTGATTTTCTTGCACAGACATGTTGGAGTCACCTGGTTTATTGAGAAATGGGTCGCGCATCCATTCTTTGGCAGTTCGTGTATTTTTTTGTCGTTGGGAAGTAGCGCTTGAACTCTTTTAAAAGCAAAGACAGGTGATCGTGCACCAGCTGGGAGAATGAAGGCTCGGGCTGAGTCTCTTCCAAAATCCCCGCTAATGTTTGAAACATGTCAAATATACCTCCATTCACGCGCCGTCCCCACAAATCCAATTTGGCTTTAAATGCAGCTACTTTATCTGCCAACTTGAAGACAGTTATCATTTTCCCCTGAAGTGACAGATTGAATTCATTGAGCAGGCTGAATATGTCGCACAAATAAGCGAGTTTTGCGACTGATTCCCCGTCACTGAAATGTGTTGCCAGCGGTGACTTTTTTTCTGAGAGAAATCTCTGCAGCGGTTCTCGTAATTCAAACACTCTGGCCAGCGATCTCCCTCGGGATAACCAAAATATGCTAATAATACAAGTAAATACCTCCTAATTTGGTTATTTGGTTAAAAATTTTTTATCTTCCATCAGGCGCATCAGGGAACCCTTTGGGTCCTTCACTCCCTGACAGCTCGGGCACTCAGCAGCTCGAGTGTTTCACACACATACACATCCATACTTCATTCATTCCCATTAAGACGTTTTGGGGTTTTGTTCAATAAAACGCACAAAATCACTCCTGCACGTGGGTTTTTCATTCACTAATGCACACATAAATGTCTTCCATCTAGCAACGGCCTTTAATTTTAGTGGTAACGTATCACGTCACCGAGACAAGCGTCTTGACGTGCATCAAGAGCGAGCCATAGATGGATGTAATGGAGAGAATCCGGAAATTTTCCAAAATAAAACATTCAGACTCAGATAATAAATAAAACGGACGTAATGCAAGTTATTTATTTTTTCTGTGCGGCCCGGTACCAAATGACCCACGGACCGGTACCGGTCCGCGGCCCAGGGGTTGGGAATCACTGGCTTAAAGGACTGAGCAATGTGTGTTTGGGTCAGAATGACGCGTGGATAGGCTCTGAGACTGTTTTTATATTGTTCTCCACTGGCCAGTGTAAATTTGCTGAAACTCTGATCCCGCTTGGTTTTTGACTGAAGGTTAAGAAGAATTTTTCTAACAGTGACACTGATGATATGTAGGATCTTTCTTGTCAAGGATTTTTATGGCTTTTTTGTATAAAGATTAAATGGGTTTAATTATGGTTACACCAGTGAGTGACCAGTTGGTACAACAGTAATCGATGCATGAGAAGATCACTGCATGCAGAAACATTTTGGCCGCATTAACTGTCCGCGATGGTCTAATTTGTTTAACATTTCTTAGATTGAATTTGATTATGTTTGAAATTTTTTTGATGCGTTTTTTCAAGGTTAATGAGGAGTCTAAAATCATGCCAAGGTAGCTTAAATTTCTCAACTAATTGCAGCTCCTCCCCTTTTCAGACAATGTTTGAGCTTGTAATATTTGATCGTTGTTTGGTGAACATCATGCAGTCCTTTTTAGTGTTTAGTAGGAGACATGAATTATTCAGCCAGTCATGGATTTGGACCATCGCTGTTGTACGAATACAGGCAGCTTCTTGTGTTTTTTGCAGGTGTGAATATTACTGTCATCTGCATACATTTGTATATGAATGTTACTGCATGCATTTGGTAGATCATTTATGTATAGGGAGAATAATATTGGTTCAAGTACGGAGCCTTGTTGGGGTGGCTGTGGCACAGGTACAGTGTGGACGACTACTGATTAGAGGGTCAGGGGTTCGATTCCCGCTCTGTCTGCAGTCTGCATGTTGAAGTGTCCTTGAGCAAGACACTGAACCCCCAGTTGCTCCTGGTTGTTAGGCTAGCGCTTCTGTGTGTATGGCAGCCCTGCCACCATCAGTGTGTGAATGTATGGGTGGATAGCAGGATCTGTAAAACGTTTTAGTCATCCAGAGATGAGGAAAAGTGCTATATAAGTGAACACCATTTACACCCATTTATTTGTGCTGCAATGTCTTTTTAGATATTACAAGTTTTATTTTCACCATACTGAAGCCATTGTTGTAACAGCTGTTCCAAGCACATATCAATCAATCAATCAAACTTTATTTGTATAGCACTTTTAAAACATTAGATGCTGCGCAAAGTGCAACAGGAGTGGGAATCGCAGGGGACCTCACGATTCGATTCAGATCGCGATACTTGGGTCACGATACGATCCTATCCCGATTCAATGATAATCACGATATCATGATATCAAGTATCATGATCCCATACAATTCAATTTTTTTTGAACTTACTCAACCTCAAATTATGTCCCAAAGTAAAACTGTTGACATCTCTTTCATACAATATAAAGTATTCTCGAGGCTTCATTTTCCACAAAGACACACCTATGCACGCAGGGAGGGCAGTGGACAGTTTTGAAATACATTCCCACTCCAGATACATATATTTAGCCGACTCTTTGGACTCTTAAAAAGCAGGTGAAAATTTTTTTGTTTGAGAATTTCCACTGAGTTTCAATTGAATTTCAACTGCTTTTTAATGGCAAGTCTGATATTTTTAAATAATTTTAAATCTTGTGTTTTAACCCCTTGTACTCCGGTCAATTTCCCTAAAAACGCCGAAAAATAACGTGCCCAAAGTAAATCGAAAGCTGTTCTTCAACCCTTTGCAGCATCTTCATGGGGTTGGTCTCATTTAAACGAAAACACTTTGAATTTTTTGGCAAAACAGTCATAATCTCTCTAAGTGCTCCGGCCACTGAGTTACAGTCATCTAAACATACTGAACTTGAAGAAAATAAATTTGGCCTGGGTGTTTTTTTGGATACAAATGCTTGCAAATAACACACAGCTTCAGATCCGGGCTGGAAAATGCAACAGAAATGTAGAACCAAGTGTTATCCAGCTGAGGTCAAAATTTGGTAACAATACCACAAAAAATGAATATATTACACAGCTTTTTCCTCAGGTAGTTCCCAGGCGTTTTTGAACTGTGCCAAATTGTGCCAAATGGCACAGTTTGGAAAAACGTCTGTAACTTTTGAATGATTCAATATAGAAGCTTCATCTTGGGTTCTAATGAAAGGTGACACTCAGGGCTGTGTGTGTGTGTCTGTGTGTGGGGGGGTTGTCCCCCCCCCTCGCTACAGAGGACGGACATCGGCCATCGCTACATGACGGAATAGTCATGTGGCAACCGCGGCGCAGTCACCGCGGCTCCCCCCCCCCGCTACAGAAGAGTAGCGGGGGGGTGGGGGCGTTCACGGTCCGGACGCGGCGCACGACCCGTGTACCGCGGTGCACGAACTTCAGACTTTGTGCGCCGCACAGTTGTAATTTACCAATCGGTCAAAAGTCATTTTTGATTACAATTTTCAGGGATAAAGAATAATTTAGCTTATAACACCTTACCTCTTCACAGCAGCAGTGTCCTGGCGAACTTCTCTTCCTCATTGTCAGACGAACGCAACGCTGGTCCCTTGTTACGGACTCTTGATTCTGGTCTCGGCGACTCGGTCAAAACATAATTCCATTATTGCGGTTTTGCGCTTCCATGAGTGCGGGTTTGGCGAATGATTTACGACCTTCGTCGTCGGCCTCCGTCGGTCTATGATGACCATGGAAGAGAATCCTAAACGTCTATTCTGCTCGAATAAAAAAAAAAAAAAGCACCGCCTGTGACTGAAGAGGCCGATGCACGAATGGCAGTCCCTGTCACACAGGTAGCACTTGTGGGTGGTCTCCGTGCTGCTGGGTCTGTGACGGTTCTTCCTGCGGGTCCTTTTTTTCATCTGCTGCAGCAGTCTGTCTTCACCCAGCCTTACAAAAAACAGCTCACGAACTTCTGTGCTTCAGTTGGCTCGCTGCATTCACAGCGTTGGTAGGCGGGTCCTTCTTGCTAGGTTTTCAGTCATTGGTTCTTCAAGGTTTCAGAAACCCAATTCAAGGCTCTTATTAATCGAATGAGAGGTCAATCATATCTGATCTGTTCGCGGCTGTGTCTGTAGTGGAAGAACTTTTTTTGTTTTTCAGTGCGCGCTTGGAGGCAGCGCCCTCCTGCATCCTAGAGCACACGAGGGCGCACGAGTGCACCCTCGTGCACTCTGGGACGCAGAGACGTGCCCGTCTGCGGTACACCGGAGTGCAAGAGGTTAACTTGTATTTCTATTTTTAAAATTATTTTTATCTGTCAACTTCTTTTATTCCATTCTATTGTACAGTGTTTTGTGACCATATGTCTATGAAAAGCACTTCATAAATAAACTTTACTTACTTGGTGCTCAGAGAAAAAGCAAGCTCCATGCCGGTGTAGGTACCATATGTGCTCGGGCTGCTAGATCTGCTCGGGGCCTGTGCCTGCTTATGGCATTGCAGAAGATGATTGGCTGGACAGTTGTTTTGATGATGTAGCACGTCATGATTTGTCCATGTTTGTAGTTTAAAAAATCCATCTTTCATTTTAAATATTTATTTCTACAAGGACTTTTTATAGTCCTTTTTAGTAGTGGGGACGGCAGTGGCTCAGGAGGTAGAGCAGGTCGTCCAATAACCACATGGTTGGTGGTTCGAATCCCGCTCTCCCCAGATATCCTGCCGTTGTGTCCCTGGGCAAGACACTTCACCCCAATTGCTCCTTGTGGGTCTGGAAGCGCCATGTTAGGCAGCATGCCACCATCAGTGTTTGAATGGGTGGATAGCAGGATCTGTAAAGCGCTTTGGTCATCAAGAGATGAGAATAAAAGCGCTATATAAGTGAATGCCATTTACCTGAAAATGATGTTTTGTTTGTGGATAAACAGTGAAACCCATGTATAAAAAGTGATGTTTAAAAAAACTACCAGTGTACTGTATGTGCGGCCATAGATAGATGGTTAGATAATATTTTATTTGTAAATGGCATTCACTTATATAGAGCTTTTTCTCATCTCTAAATGACCAGAGTGCTTTACAAATTGTGCTATCCACCTATTCACACACACATTCACAGACTGATGGTGGCGGAGCTGCCATGCACAGGTGCTGGTCTGACTCACCAGGAGCAACTGGGGGTTCAGTGTCTTGCTCAAGGACTCTTCGACATGCAGACTGCAGACAGAGCAAGAATCGAACCCCTGACCCTCTGATCAGTAGTCAGCCACACTACACCTACGCCACAACCTGGTGGCACAGGTGTAGTGTCCTTGTAGCGTAGTGTCCAGTTCTGGTCCTTGTAGAAATAAAAGCAAAAATAGTTCAAATGAAAGGCGTATTTTTTTTAAACTACCAACATGGACCAATCACAATGTGCTACATCATCAAAACAACCGTCCAGCCAATCGTATTGTGCAACGTCATAAGCAGGCACAGGCCCCAAGCAGATCTAGCAGCCCGAGCACATATGGTACCTACACCGGTGTGTTTTTAGCTTAGCTGTTGCTAATGCGGCTCCTAGACGTATGCTGACCCACATGCTCCGAGTGTTTTTTCTTCATGCAGCACTTCTTGCAGGTTGTCTGTCATGTCAAGGTCTTTCCTTCCATCTTTGTTATAAAATCCAAAAAAGGCCCAACATTTGAGCTAACTTTGAGCTGCTTCCCAACTTTCAAAGCTGGCCGCAAAACTCACCAAGGCAAGCTATGACTTCACTTCACTGGATGCTTGCTTGGCGCCATCTACTGGACTGAAAACGCAATTGGTTGAATACCCAAGAGAGTATGCAACATTTACATGATAATTAATAAAAGACTGATCCATGCATTTAGGCATTGGTGCATTGTTGTTAGTGTCAATTATCGCGATCCATCACTAAATCGATCTTTTGTCCCACCCTAATATGTAACCTGCAAAAATAAGTTATTTGTGTCAGCGCTCATGCGTCCTTGAAGCGATGTCAGCTCTGTGGTCCACCTGCGGCTAACAAGTCTCCTCTCATTCGTTCTCTGGGCAATGCCGGCCCCCGAACGCCATCAGTAAGTTAGGGATGTGATTTGGGTTGGGGAAATTATTTGAAAATTTAGCAGGGGGTCTGGGGGACATAGTCCCCCAGCGGGGTCCGGGGCAGAGCCCCGGTGGGGGGGCAAGGGCAGCGAAGCCCCCCAAAGCTCCTGGGTTTTTATGATTTTTAAGTACCAGAACTGTGCTTAAATGACATAAAACAAACAGCTGAATGCCACTTATTACTGTATAATATTGACTTATGTTCCAAGAAGATAGCATTCCTAAAATATTCCAACAAGCATTATCCATCACGTGTGGCGTTAAAAATATTTTTTAAATAAAGTCCAAAACATCTTCAGCAGGCAAGATGAAGAAAAGTGAATTCCTATGGCAGATATAAGGCGTTTGATCGCCTCTAAGGCATTTGATCTTGTTAATCACAGGATATTGTTTAGGAAAATGACTGACGGGGGGGGGGGGGGGGGTTCCCAAGTACTTAGTACGTATCCTGATTTACTGGTACGCACATCAGAAGATGCTGGTGAAATGGGGGAAGAGTCATTCATCCCCATTTGGTGTGAGCAGTGGTGTCAGACAGGGCAGTATATTATCCCCTATTCTATTTAATCTTTATATGGATGATTTGTCAAAACAACTGAATGCCTGTAAAACTGGGTGTTTAATAGGGAATAAGTTAGTGAATCATTTTATGTATGCTGATGATCTAGTTATTCTCAGTCCAAGTAGTGCTGGTCTTCAGGAGTTATTAAGAGTGTGTACTGCTTATGGAGAGGAAAATGACATAAAATATAATACAAATAAGAGTTGTGTGCTGATTTGCCGCACTAAAGAAGATTTGTTAATGAAATTCCCTGTCTTTGAATTGGCAGGCAGGGAATTAATTGTCAGGGATAAAATTAAATATCTGGGACATTTTAAATAAATAAAATAAAATAAAACAAGACAGTTGAAAATAGATAAGAAAAACAATCAAAAAGTTACAAAACAATAAGACACAACTACTAAAAGTACAAAGACAGTACAGACTTTAAAAAGACTTAAAAAGACTACTGTACCAGTGCCTTCTAAACTGTGACTGACAGCGAATAGAACTGAGCTTAAAGGGTACCTGTGGTGGTCGTCTAAACGCATTCAACTTGAAAACATTAGGCAAATTATTTGTTATTTGGTTAAATAATTATTGCCAGCCAAATACCACCAGAGAAATATGCAAATACGACCGCAGACATGGCCAGCCAATGAAAACTCTGAGCGCAGCCATGACACATGCCGATGTGACGTCACTTCGTTGATACTCAACTCAACTGCTTGTTTTTTTCTTGCCTTCTGATTGTTGCTCTGAGTGTTGCTATCCCTGTGCTGTTGCAATCCTGGAATTTCCCCATTGTGGGACTAATAAAGGCTTATCTTATCTTATCTTATCTTAACAGTCAATGCTCCGCCTGTATGAGAGAATAGGGTGCTTTTGTGAGTGTTTTTATTCTATTATGGCTGAATTGTCGGACTCTGGGGAAGAATTCGTCCAACATGGCTACAGGTTTGAGCCAGAAAGGTCTTCTGAGGGTTAAAGTGACGAAGTGGTCCTCACACACAACGCAATTTCGTCTGAAAGGATTCGTCTGTGCCCCGTTCCGAGATCACTTTTCCGCTCCGATCTTCTGACAAGGTGAGCTGGGTTTGGGTACACAAAAGAAGTGTTTATCTTTGTTTTTTCGCTTATTATTGAGACATCCAAAGGCTTTACATTCCGCCATGTTGCGATATCCATATCGCATTGTATGTTTTTGTTGTTACAAGAGCGCCGAGTGTCTGCTGCTCTGCTCTCTCTCTCTCTCTGCTGCTCCCGCAGCAAGGGAGGAGCCCAGCCCGTCTCGCAGCTGTTACGAGCTGAGATCAGACGAGACAAGCCGCTGAATTTAAGCATTTATTTATTTATTTTCTACTCGTTTTAGTTCTGCATTTAATATGAACCCTGAGTTTGAAATAAACGTTTGAATTTGAATATCCCGTAAGCCGCTGCACATCCGGGTACTCCAGGCTCAGCCAATACTGATCCAGATCGCATAGTTTTAGAATCATCGGCCTTTACAAGCTCAGATCAGACGAGACAAGCCGCTGAATTTAAGCATTTATTTATTTATTTTCTAATCGTTTTAGTTCTGCATTTAATATGAACCCTGAGTTTGAAATAAACGTTTGAATTTGAATTTGAATATCCTGAAAGCCACTGCTCATCCGGGCACTGCAGGCTCAGCCAATACTGATCCAGATCGCGGTGTCAACGAAATTACGTCACAGGAAGCGTCCTGGAAGGCCATGTAGCCGCTAGTATGGCTGCACTCATGTTTTGCTGACATAGCTGAACCAGCACATCAGCAATGGATTTATATCAAATTGCTTTGAACATGAATTTCAACTTAAACTTGAACTAGAACGTGAGACAGGGGCTCAATATAATATCTTTTTTTTTCACAACCACCACAGGTACGCTTTAATGCTAGACATGACTTGAATGATTTCATTTCTAGATACATCAAGCCGACAGATGAATTTATACATAAGATTCCTTATTACTGCATGCAGTGTATTTACACGTGATGAGACAAATAACTCAGAAGCACTGCACCATGAGCAGTGTACAATAGGTTTTAATTTATTTTTGATGGACCATGAGTCTGGAATAAAGTCTTTGATTGATTGATTGATATAAAGGTCTACATTTAACCATGAGAAACTCCAGGTTAGCTGAGCAGTGTCTCCCAACAGTGACAAGAGTTCGTGCACCAAGCCTTGTTAATATAAATGCATACTCCCCCACCTCTGGTCTTACCGGAGTCATCAGCTGCTCTGTCTGCTCTGTCTGCCCGCAGAGTGTGCCGTCCGGCCAGCTCGACAGCACCGTCAAGTAATTCAATTCAATTCAGCTTTATTTATAATGCGCCACATCACAACAAAAGCCGTCTCGTGGCGCCACACAAGTACTCCACTATGTAGCCATATTTCCGTGAAAATCATGATATTGCAGTTCATAAGTTTCTTATTGTTGGTGATCCGAAGCCGTAGCTCATTCATTCTGTTCGCCACTGACCGTACATTGGCGAGGAAAATGCTGGGTAGAGAAAGCGGTGTTAGCTTTAGCTTAGCTCTTAGCCCTCCGCACTTCCCCCGCCTTTGTTTACGGTCTCTACGCCGCCTGCGAGCACTTCCGGTCGGCCGGGTAGCTTACCTAGCGTCGGGTGTTCTCCAGAGCTCAGGGATGAAACGTAGGTTGCTGATAAAAAGGTCGTTATTTTGTAATCCAATGTCCAAAAGTTCATTTCGGGTGTAGGATGTTAAAAGCGAAGCTGTTCTGAACGAACAGACCCGAAATGAGCAGAAATATCGCTGCTAATTCACAAAATCTGAAGAAACGCTGAGCCTCACGTTGTGCAAGTGCCGCCATCTGGTCTGAAAATTTTTGGAAGATAAAAAAAGCGGAATTCCGCGAATTAGCGGAAAAATCACATCCCTACTAACACGTCGTGATAGTGTTGGCAATATTGGCTGACAACATGGCAGATGATGCACACAAAAATTGAACAGCTGACTGTCACGACTCGCTAGGCACAATGCCCGCTTGGCACGGCTCAAACCTATACGGTTTGATGCCCCCAGATTCTTCATTGTCATCCCATTCTTTGGAACTATAATCGTCTGAAGATTGGACAACACAAACCAATTCCAGACTACATGTGCTGGAACCATCGTCAATGTTTTCAACCGCTTCCATCCAGTTTGTACAATGGGCAGCCAAGCGCTGTGTTCCGTCGATGACGTTACAACATGGCCAGGGGGGTTTCCAGCCACTGACACAATGGGTGACGTGGCGCTCATGAAAACGTCGGATATTTGTGTGGAAAAAAAGCCTGTTTGACTTAAAACTGCACAGACCAACCTATTTTGTCATATTGTGTCATGTGCTGAAAAATTAGAGGAAGTCAAAAACATGTCATCAGCACTTTAAAAATCTGCATGGAAAAAAAGATGTTACTTTACAAGAAAAAAGCTGCACATTTACACAGGAAATTTTTCTTCAAACGGTCCATTTTGTGAATTTTTTTTTGTCATTCATTCCTAACAAATGCAGAAGCACCGTGTACTCTTGTGTTTTGTTTACAATCGTCCGGCCTACCCAACCCACAATGCACTGCATGTTTGTCACGTGGCCTGTAGTGATGGGTGGATCGATCCAAATATCGATATTGATACCAACGATGGTATTGATATTGATCAATACCAGTGTAATGAGATCAATATTCTGTGTCGCTGCTCCCGTCACAGCACAGAGCAGGCACACTTAGGCTGGATTCATGCTGCACCTCCGTCGTCGCCGTACGTGCAACCGGAAACCTTGCGTGATGAAATTTACATCACCGTTTTCACTCCGCTAGTGTACGCAGGACTCTACTGCAGACGACCATGTGCAGCCCAAATTTTGTGGCTGCATGGCCTGCCAACGATCTGAACGCACTGACAGAGCATGTGCAAGACTGAACGTCCCATTCACGAGATGGCACTACCAACACAGCATACAAAGACAAAGTAGACGAGGAAAAAATGAGGAGGCGGAAAGCGAGAATAAACATGCATGAATCCTTTTGCAGCAGCAGCAGCTTGAGTGAAGAAGAGCACTGGAAAACGGCAATTCCTCCTTTTCCTTGAAACAACGCCATTGTTGTTGCTACAAAAAAAAAAAAAAAATGTGCGTCACTCTCGTGTTTTATAGCCAGTGAATAAACTGGCGTGTTGGCACATTTGTGCTACCCATAGGGCTGGGGCGAAACTACAAATAACAGTTGTGCGCATGCGTCAACTGCTTGACCTGGTGACAAAAAAGTGACCATGTACAACGCCGCATGCGCGTCGGACTCATCCAAAGAGCATGTGGGCCAAAGCGGACTAGAGGGGAAATGCAGCATGAATAAGGCTTTAGGCACACTTTACTCCTCTTTTTCTTCTTGTGGTTTTACCCCCTCCCTCCTTCTCCCTCTTGTACCATCACGTGACTCAGCAGTGCCAGGTAAACAAGTTAAAAGTAACAGCTGCTGGCTGGTGCAGCGCACACAGCACAGAGACGGAGAAGAAGGAGCGCCGTGTGGCTATGTTTTCAGGCCAAAAATGAGACAACTGCAAGCTGTACAATTTGTAAAAAGGCTGTGAAATACAGTGGTAACACAACTAATTTATGCAGGCATATGAAAAGTCATCCAAAAGACAACGGTGAGCTACAGAAACAGAGAGAGGAAGAGAGAAATACCCCCACCCCCAGACCCAGACCCCGACCCAGAGGCAGAGATAATAGGCAGAGGCCTTTCACTAAGGCAGAGAGTATCCAGGTATTTTAGTCATCTTCGGCATTAGTTAATGTTAATTTTTTTTTTTTTTTTTTTTTTTTATTTAAGTTTTTGTAAAGGGTATACAGGTCGTTACAGCAGTGCATTGTTTACATTTTCATCACATGTTCCCTTATTTTCTGATATCTGACAACATTGGAAGATTAATTCTTACAACACCCCCTTTTTTTTTTTTAAAGTGAAAGAAAAAGTGAAATTAAAGAGAAAAAAAAACAAAAAACCAAAAAAAACCAAAAAAAAACCCCAACAAACAAACCAGTAAAAAACAAACAAAAAGAAAAAGTAAGTAAATAAAGGTAAAAGAGCATCTGAGTAGCGTTGGAACAAAGAGCGGAACCATTATTGAAATGGTATTTGTCAAAGATTAGATCCAATGGAAGACACATATGCGATCCAGGGTTGCCAAAAGTTCATGAACCCATCCATGTCCTGTCTCAGTGCGAATGTCAACTTTTCCATCGAGTAAATGTCTTGGATCACGTTAATCCAATCTTCAGGTGTAGGACAGTCCTTCAACATCCATTTTTTAGTTAGAGCTTTTTTGCTTGCCAATATTAAAACAATGAATAAGTATTTTTCTCCTCGTCTTTCCAGTGAGTTCGGTAGTAAACCCAAATACAAAGTTACAAAAGAAAAGGGAACTGTTATTTTGAATATTTTCCCCAATATTGTCTGTACATTGGTCCAATATTGGTGGATAACTGGGCATGACCAAAACACATGAAAATGATTTGCAGTCTTTTCACCACACAAGCGCCAACAGTTCAACCCCTTATGGGTAAATTTGTTTTGTGCAGGTGTTCTGAAAAATCTTACCAAGTTTTTCCATCCAAATTCTCTCCACTGCAGGGATGAGGTACTTTTCCATTGTTGTTTATTTAGCTTTTCCCATATTTCCAGTTGTAAAGTGAAATTCCCCTCTTTTTCCCATCTCTCTTTTATATAAGATGTGTTGTCTCCTTTTAAGTCTTGAAGACCTTGGTATATTTTAGAAATGTATCTGATCCCTGGGATCCCTTTATATGCCATTAAGAAGACCTTCAGAACACCTGACTGGGCCCTTTCCAAATCCTCCTTTTTAAGTATATTGTTTATGTGGTGTCTAAGCTGGAAGAACCTGTAAAGGTCTTGATTTATTAGGCCTTGTTTTTTCAAATCTTCAAAACTTCTTAAGATTTGCCCTTTAAAAAAATCGTAATATTTTATCAGCCCTTTCTCCTTCCACTTTTTAAATCTGGTGTCTGTTTTATTAGGAGTAAAGTCTTGATCATAGGCAATCCATTGCAGAAGTCGATAGGGCTCTTTAGTTTGATTCTCTCTGACTATCTTAAACCAAATTTTTAGCGGGGTCTCTATCCACGGGTTAGTGTTATTCAAAAGCTTAGGTAAGGCATTGTTCCCTATTATCGCCTGTAGGGGGATGTCACTTGTTATTTGGCATTCGATCTCCTTCCATTGTGCAGTGTAGACTGGGTTACATATCTCTACTAAAGTTTTAATTTGTGCGGCTTTAAAGTAGTCCCTGATATTTGGCAGCGCAAGCCCACCTTTGTCTTTGTTTAGCTGTAGGGTTCTATATCTGATTCTAGGTCTCTTGCCCTGCCATATGAATCTTGAGATCCTTCTGTCCAGTTCCTGCCATGTTTTTTTGGGAGGTTCTACCGGTATTGTTTGGAAAAGGTATAGAAGACGTGGAAGTATATTCATTTTGACTGCTTCAATTCTTTGTGCAGTACCCAAGAATGGTATCATATTCCATCTTGTTAGGTCAGATTTTATTTTTGTCACCAGTGGATCATAGTTTAGTGATATAATTTTGTTGAGTTGTTTCGGGATATTGACCCCCAGATATTTCATAGATTCCGACTCCCAGTTAGTTTTGAGTTTGCTTAGTGAATAATGATTTGGGTCATAGTTGAATGTTAAAATTTGGGTTTTATGCATGTTTAATTTGTACCCCGATAAATCTCCATACTTTGAAAAAATTGAGGTTAGTTCTGGTAAAGAAGTGTCTGGCTGCCCTAGGTATATTAAAATGTCATCAGCAAAGAGTGCTATTTTATGTTCCTTCTGACCAAGTGTAATACCTTGAATTTTTTGATTTTGTCTTATCCATTGGCTCAGAGGTTCTATGAAGATTGCAAAGAGCAGTGGAGACAGGGGGCAGCCCTGACGACATCCTCTTTCCAGTTCAAAAGATGATGATAAATTACCGTTAATCCTTATTTTAGCTGTTGGTTTTTTATATAATGCCTGTATAGTTCTAATGAAGTTGTTATGAAAATTGAAACTGGATAAGATTCTATATAGAAAAGACCAGTCAACCGAATCGAATGCTTTTTCAGCATCTAATCCCAATATGACTGCATTTAAGTTATATTTTTTTATATGATGAATTATGTGTAAAGTGCGTCGAATGTTGTCTTGTGTCTGTCTTTGTCTTATAAAACCTGTTTGGTATAAATGAATTAGGTCTGTCAGTATATTTTAAGATAAGATAAGATAAGATAAGATAAGCCTTTATTAGTCCCACAACGGGGAAATTCCAGGATTGCAACAGCACAGGGATAGCAACACTCAGAGCAACAATCAGAAGGCAAGAAAAAAAAAAAAAAAAAAAAAAAAAAAAAAAAAAAAAAAAAAACAAGCAAGCAAGAGCAGCTAATAAACATATGTACCTATTACTATAAAATATATATATATACACACACACACAGACACACAGTGCAGAGCATTGTAGCTGGATGGAATAAATATATGAATATATGAACACACAGTGCAGAGCATTGTAGCTAGATGGAATAAATATGTAAATATATAAACACCCACAGTACGGAGCATTGCAGCTAGGTGGAATAAATATGCAATAAATTATATTTTAATATAATATATTTTCTAACCTTTTGGCAAGGATAATGGTAAAAAGCTTATAGTCCTGATTTAGTACACTGATTGGTCTGTAGTTGGAGCACTCTAGTTTATCTTTTTCAGGTTTAGGTATAACTGCAATGACCCCTTCTCTCCAGGAGGGGGGGATTTCCCCTGTGTGGAGGACATAATTAAATGTTTTCAGGAGGAGAGGAGATAGTTGCTGTTTAAAGGTTTTGTACCACTCTGCTGTATAGCCATCAGCTCCTGGGGATTTGTTAGCTTTAAGTTTCATAATTGCTTTTTCCAATTCTTTAGGATGTATTTCTGACAGTAGTGTTTTATTTTGTGACTCCGTAAGTTGGGGAAGGTTTAATGTGTTTAGGAATGCCTCGGATGCATTTTTATGTTTTTTTGTGGGAGTATAAGTTCTTATAGTAATTCTCGAAGCTTTTAAGAATATCCTGAATTCTGAATTTTATTTCCTTTGATACTGGTTCTCTGATTTTGTAGATTGCTCTTTCTGTTTGATGTTTCCTCAATTTATAGGCTAGCAATTTTGCCGATTTACTGCCTGCTTCATAGTATTTTTGTTTCAAAAATGTAAGTTTCTTCTGGATTTCTATTGTGTAGATCTCATTTATTTGGTTTTTAATTTCCTTAATCTTGAGCGAGTCAGTAGAATGAGTGTTGCCTTTGTGTTCTTTTTCTAGGTTCCTAAGTTCTGACTCTAATGTGGATAGTTTTTCTTGTCTTAGTTTCTTTTGGGTTGCCAGTTTTACAATAATCTTTCCTCTTTTTACAGCTTTGCATGCATCCCACAGTATTAAAGGGGATACTTCTCCATTATCGTTTTCTTCCAAATATCTGAGAATATCTGATTCCAATTCATCTTTCAATGGTCCTTTCAGGACATTTGAATTTAACCTCCAAGAAAATGTATTATTTGTGTACTTTTGGATATTTAAGTCCATGTAGATCGGACTGTGGTCAGAGAGATCCATCAGTCCTATTTTACATGATTTTACTCTTCCAATGTCTCTATTAAACATAAAAAAATAGTCAATCCTTGAGTAAGATGAATGTGGAGTTGAGTAAAATGTATAGTCTTTTACACTGGGGTTGAGTTCCCTCCACACGTCACAGATTCCCATTTCTTTTAGTAGCATCCGAGTCTTCCTGTTTTGGGAGTTATTTTGATGTGGAGAATTACCAGAAGCATCCCAGTATGGATTCAGTCTAAGATTGAAGTCCCCACCACATATCACTAAACCTTGAGCTTTAGTTATCATTAGGTCAAATACATTTTTATAAAATTTCCAGTTAGCCCCTGGGGGAGCATACACATTCAGCAGGGTGATATCTTCTCCCTCTAGCCGCCCAGTTACCAAACTGTATCTCCCTTCTTTATCTTTGTGTTCTGATTTTTTTTCAAATGTAATTTTGGTTGATATCAATGTCGCTACTCCCCTCCTCCTCCCTGACTTATATGAAGATGAAGAGATCATTTTAAACCCTTGTCTACTGAGTTTATTGTGTTCCACGTCTGTTAGGTGGGTTTCTTGTAAAAATATTCCTGCTTTGTCTTTTTTCATTTTGCCTAGAATCTTGGATCTTTTATCTGGATTCAGGATTCCTTTTACATTATATGAAATTATTTTGGTTACACCCTGTTTCTCCATTGTGTTGTTTTGTTTAGTATAACTGTGTGGTGGCCGTCTTTTGTGTTACTCAGAAACTGAAAGAACATTAAAAACAAGAAAAACATTAAGAACATAGTGTATAAAACTTTAAAACAAAAAGCTGTCAGAAGAACTTCCTGAGCTGAGGTCTTTTTAAAGACCCTGGAAGAGCCTTGATGGAGTGAAGGCCCTGAGGGAAATTCCTCAAACTCTGTTACGTGTTGAGGGCCCTCTCTTACCCCTGTAAGTTGTCCCATGCTTTTAACGTGAGTTTCAGAACCCAATCCAAACTTGTAATGATTTTTTTTCCCCTTTTATGCCTAAACCCTGTGAAATTGTGTGCACCCTCCCACCCCCATCACATCAAACATTCACGCAAAAACAGTATTTGTTAGTATGAGGAGAACATGTGGATTATTGTCACATTTCTATTTTAACAAGTTTTTTTTTTTTTTTTATTAAAAAGACTTATTTGTTTCAAATATTATGACTGTTCCATGAAATGTTTTACCACATGTTGAATACGCATCTCCTTTAATGTTTGTTACCTTGTATGAGGGGGGTTGGATGTGCGGATTGATTCAAGAGAAAAAAAAAAAGGTCGCTATTCCAACCTGAAAACGGACAGTTTATCCGCAACGCTCTGGCGCTGGGTTTCCCGCTGCTGGCCCGTGGATTTTGAAGGTCTTTGTGTTGTCCATGTTTGCGCTTTGATCTTCTCACTCGGGTCTGCTGCGGGTTTAAATACCGTTACCGGGAGCCCTCTCCTCGCCATGTCAGCTGTTGCTTCTTCCGCCGAATTATAGAGACATGTTTCTTCGCCGTAGAAGACCCTTAACTTCGCAGGAAATGGCGTCTGAAAGCGCAATTTCTTCTCTCTTAACACCTTTTTCGCGTCATTGTATTCCCTGCGTTTTTTAAGGACCTCTGGGGCGTAATCGTGTTCCACGAAGACTTTTCTCTCCTGGTGCATAAATCCTTTTTTCTGCCAGGCCAGTCTTACAACCTCTTGTTTTATTTTGAAATTGGAAAATCTTACCAACACCGAACGTGGGGGCGCTTCTGCCGCCGGCCTAGCGGCTAATGAACGATGTGCCTTTTCTATCTTCAAGTCGGTGGTTTGTGGAATATCCAATTTCTCTCTTAGTAAGGATTCCACGCATTCTGCCATTGAGTTAAAACCGTTTTCGGCTCCTTCTATCAGACCATGAATTCTTATGTTGTCTCTTCTTTGTCTTCCTTCTTGGATGGCTAGCTTAGCCTCTATAGATGCTTGTCTTTTGCGTAGGTCCAGCACAGAATCTTCGAGCACTTTTATTCGTTCCTCTGTTTCCAAGATTCGGTTCTCGGCCTGGTCCACTCTGCTGTTTGTCCTTTTCAATTCTTCTCTGAATTCCCGAAATTCGGCCGTAACCTCTCGGCGAAATCGTTGTAGCTCTTCAAATAGTGATTTCAGGCTAACCTTTTTGTTAGCTACCACCAGTTCCTCGTCTTCTGAACAGAGATCTTCCAGTTCAGATTCTCCGGCCGATACGTGTCCTGGCCTGGAGAATTTAAGTTTCTTCTGTTTTCCTTTAGACATGATGATTTTGTCTTTTGATTTTCACTCCTCCAAAAATCCGTTAAGTTTGACTTTCAAGGTGTTATCTTGGATTGGGTCTGAGAGCTTCAGTGTTAAGCTGCAGTTGCCATGGCGTCCAGACCGGAAGTCAATGTTAATTTTTTTTGAAGTGCAACTGGTCATTTGTTACTTTAGCCAACTCAAAAAGTATAAATTAGATAAGATAAGATAAGATAAGATAAGCCTTTATTAGTCCCACAACGGGGAAATTCCAGGATTGCAACAGCACAGGGATAGCAACACTCAGAGCAACAATCAGAAGGCAAGAAAAAAACAAGCAAGCAAGAGCAGCTAATATACATATGTACGTATTACTATAAAATATATATATATACACACACACACAGACACACAGTGCAGAGCATTGTAGCTGGATGGAATAAATATATGAATATATGAACACACCGTGCAGAGCATTGTAGCTAGATGGAATAAATATGTAAATATATAAACACCCACAGTACGGAGCATTGCAGCTAGGTGGAATAAATATGCAAGTATATAAACACACACAGTGCGGAGCAATGTAGCTAGATGGAATAATATGTAGATATATAAATATATAAACACACCCAGTGCTGAGCATTGTAGCTAGATGGAATAAATATGTAAATATATAAACACACACAGTGCAGAGCATTGTTGCTAGATGGAATGAAACAGCATAACCGTCTACTTAGTTATCCTACATGGTATGATTATGTGCCCATACATATTCTCACCCTCCATAGCAACCGGTATGTTCCTAGTTGTATGCCGGAGGGGACCATTGTGTAAGTCTATTGCATCTTTTGCATTCAAAAAACTATTAGTTTGTTACGTCTTTTTGCTATCTCTGCGAGCAGCCCTGCTTAGGTTGTACAGTCTGACAGCCGTTGGTAGGAAGGACCTACGAAACCTCTCGGTTGTGCACCTGGGATGATGTAGTCTGCTGCTAAATGAGCTCCTCAGTGCATTCAGTATGTCCTGCATAGGGTGGAACTCGGACTCCAGCAGAGATGACAGTTTAGCCACCGTCCTTCTCTCTCCTATCTCCTCCATCGGATCAAGGCGCTGCCCCAGGACAGAGCTAGCTTTCTTAATCAGTTTGTTCAGTCTCTTCCTATCGGCTGCAGTAATGCCACTGCCCCAGCAGACCACTCCAAAAGTGATGGCTGATGCCACCACCGTGTCATAGAATGACTTCAGCAGCGCCCCTTGTACACCAAAAGACCTGAGTCTCCTCAGCAGGAACAGCCTGCGCTGTCCCTTCTTGTAGAGTGCATCAGTATTGTGTGACCAGTCTAGTTTATTGTTCAGATGAATACCCAGGTACTTATAGGATGTCACCATCTCGATGTCTGTTCCCTGTATATTTACTGGTACTGTGAGGGGCTGCCCATGCCTGCGGCAGTCCACCACCAGCTCCTTAGTTTTCCTCGCGTTGATCTGGAGGCAGTTCCGATGGCACCAGTCCACGAAGTCCTGGATAAGCCCTCTGTACTCAGCTTCATCTCCATTGGAGATGAGGCCAACGATCGCAGAGTCATCAGAGAACTTCTGTAGATGGCAGTGTGTTGTGTTGTGTGAGAAGTCCGCAGTATAAAGAGTGAACAGGAAGGGAGCCAGCACCGTTCCCTGGGGGGCCCCCGTGCTACTGATGATCGTGTCGGACACACAGTCCCGGGTTCTCACAAACTGAGGCCGGTTCGTGAGGTAGTCCAGGATCCATGATGACAGGTGCTGGTCCACCCCTGCGCGCAGCAGCTTGTCCTTCAGGATCATCGGTTGGATGGTGTTGAAAGCACTGGAGAAGTCAAAGAACATGATCCTCACCATATTCCCGGGCTTCTCCAGGTGGGACAGAGAACGGTGAAGGAGGAAGATCACCGCATCCTCCACCCCAATGCCATGCTGGTAGGCGAACTGGAGTGGATCCATCGCTGGTTCCACCAGGGGGCGGAGGTGAGCAAGGAGCAGTCTCTCCAGGGTCTTCATCAAGTAGGACGTCAAGGCCACCGGTCTGTAGCTGTTCAGGTCTTTGGGGTGGGAAGTTTTTGGTACAGGTACCACACAAGATGTTTTCCACAGCTGTGGTACCCTCCCCAGTTTCAGGCTCATGTTGAAGATATACGTCACAATCCCACACAGCTGGTCTGCACAGGACTTGAGGAGCTTTGCGCTGATGCCGTCCGGTCCCGGCGCCTTCCTCGCCTTGATCTTCCTCAGCTCCGTCCTCACCTGGGTCCTGGTCAGGGTCAGGATGGGGGGCTGTGTGTTGGGAGTGGGGGGGTGTTGGTGGAGTGGGGAGTGGGCAGCAGGACTTGATTTCTTTAGAGGCAGCAGTGGTTGTTGTGCAGTCAGGGGGGAGGGCGGTTGGTCAAATCTATTGAAAAACAGATTCAGGTTGTTCGCCCACTCCCTGCCCCCTGTGGCCTGGGGGGAGGTATTCTGGAGCCCCGAGATGGTTTTGAGGTTTCTCCAGACCCCGCTGATGTCGCTCTGTTGCAGCTTGTCCTCCATCTTCTTCCTGAAGCTGTCCTTGCCTTCTCTGATCTTTCTCCTCAGCTCCCTCTGTACGGACTTCAGCATCTCCCTGTTCCCTGACCTGAAGATCCTTTTCTTCTCTCTTTAATTATGCTGAGACCTTGGTTTATCCCATTGAAACGTTTAAATTAAATGAATACATTTACTGGAATTGAAACAATTACACTGAATATAATATGGCTCAGATTTGATTGAATATAATTACCCTTTGGTGTTCACTGTGAAAGTGATACTGTATATACTTACCTCTAAACTTTGCCAAAATTCTGTCCTGGGTTTTAACTAATTATTATATTAAAGACAATTATACATATGTTTTCTTGCTTTTTTCAGGACTCGTGGTGTCAGGGATTGAATGCATTGTAATCAAAACAAAGGTAAAGCCAGCTTTACTGTCATTCAATCCATACAGCCAATCATATACAGGAAAATGAAATAACGTTTCTCTTATCTACAATGTTAACCACATCTAGAATCAGAGGGGTTGCTGCCATGCAAGGCGCTGCCACAAATTTCCCTCCTCCGTTCCATTGTTGCTGAGCACCAAGCTGGATGGCAGGAAGTTCCACTTTTATATGGTCTTTGGTATGACCCGGCCGGGATTCGAACCCCTGCTGGACCGGGTGTGGGGGCGGATCCTCTACCAACTAGGCCACCACTCCAGTAGATAGAAAATAGAAGTAATTACAGAAATTTACTCAAAAAATATTACACCTCAGCGCTCTCAGATCCGTATTCTCTTTTATTCATTTCCTATCCTTTTTTCCATAGAATTCAATTTTCTTTGGCAGTGGGCCGAGTTGGATGTAAATCCTAAAGCCCAACTCCGAGTTGGCAATGGGCAGAGTTGCGCGGACACCACCTGGCGAGCTCGTGACTCCCGCCTCACGGTCCAGCAACCATAGTTAAAAAACATCTTGTGAGAAAGTCTGAGATCTGATCAAAACATCACAGAGAAACACACACAGTTCCTGTGGTTTGCTACATCCACAGATTCTACAAAATCACCATTCATATAACCTGAATGATTTTAGTTCAGTCGCTTTTCAGCATGACCGAAGAACAAGTTTGAAAACTTCACATCTACTATGTGAAATCTCCTGTACATTTACAATGAAGTCTTGAATGTAACTGGAGTCTCTAACAGGTGAGATTAATGACTGAAAACTTAAAGGCGTCGGACAGACGAAAATTCAATATCGCTAATTCATATCTCAAATTGTTGTCTGAGACGAGCTAAGTCGAACCGTACATGTTTTGGTGTCAACGAATGTCGCATAAGGTGACAATGCGCTCTTGAAGTATGCTGTCGTTGAGAGCTGGCGGACCCAGCCAAGCGATCAGCGGCTAAGATGGCCACTGACTGTGTGACGTCAGCTCAGGAAGACACACGCACATGGTCGGCAGCCACTGCTGTGTTTTGCTTCATGCAACACTTGATGTTTACGTTTTAAAATCGGCGATTACGGATATTTCTCGGAATACTTGTGGATTACAAATAGATTATTTATTAAGATTAGGATTTCAGGAATCGAATTAATATGGTTTGGCGTTGTGTTGTCTACGGGTGCGACGGTATACCAGCGGAGCATGCGGTGAGTGTTTTTGAATTTCCCGTCCCTGGGAAATTCCGAACGGCATGGGTGAAATTCGTTCAGAAAACGCGAAAACATTGGAATGATGTCGGTAAAACACCCTACATGTGCAGTAGACATTTCATTGACAGCAATTTCGAGAATAAGATGCAATTTGAAATGAAATTTGCAAAAAGATTGGTGATAAAGAAAACGGCTATTCCAACTATATATCCCTCGATTCCCAAGTCTGACTCTGAGACAAGTGTCAGTGACAGTGGCTTGAAAAGCAAGGGTGATCTACCGATGCGATCAGCTGTCAGAAAAAGAGAAGTAAACAGGGTAAGTTTTGTATTTTTAATATTCACTGCAAATGTTAAACAATATTAGAAAATGAAACATGGTGCAATCCCAAAATTAATGACCAATGCAACTTCATAATATTTTATATGGAGTGAATATTAAACTGATCTGCCACATATTACAATGACAGTTCAGCTTTCAATTTTTAGGGAAGCAACATATTTGCTAAGAAAAACAAATATAAGCCTAAGATTGTAGGAGAAATGTGCTTTTTTTTAAAAATGGAACCCCAATTTTCTACCATAAAATGGTAGAAAAATTATTCAAATGTATATGACATGCAACTTTGATGAATGCTGAACTATGAGAATTATAACATTGACATGAACATTAATAAACTCAATATATGATTTTACAAAACTTTATTTAAATATCATTGTTCACAAATCTAATCTTGGTAGGCAAAATCCCTTGTAGTGATCAGATGGGAATGTTTCTCTGATGAGGCCCACCACACAGGCAGGCAACATAACCCTCACTTCTTTCCCAAGAAATCCCCAACACCACCACCGTTTCTATTCCTGAGCTGACGTCACTAATGCCCGCACCTATCGAGAGATGGCGGTACTGCAGCCTCACTAAGTGAAGGCTGGGCTATGAACAAATAAGGTCATTTATGGAGGCTGGCGACACATATTAAATCACGGGAATGGGCAGAATGGAATATTTTCATACAATCAGTTGATTGGTTCAATAAAACAATGTCACTGTCCGAGGCCTTTAACAATGAAATAGCGGTATAACAGTGATCTGTGACAAACATATACTACACGTGTTTCCACTTGTTCTTACCTGTTCTCTGTGATTTTCTTTCTTCCTTTGTTTCTTCAAACTCTGACAACATTTCTTCAGCAGCAGTCTGTGGCTCTTTTAGAAACTCACTCGGATGCTGAACTGAAAACATTTTTACTCCAAAAACTAAAAAAATGACCAGCAGAACCGCTACCCAAACATCAGCAGCACAGCGAAGCTAATGCTAAGCTACTCGCCACTTCTGGGCGTCACACTATGAAGTTCCGGAGAGACGCCGGAAGATGGCGATCCGGACCAGTTCGCTCTTCTAAACCCGCATTCTCCAGCCCCGAAACTTGGACAATAACTCATATTCAGACTGAAAACATTTTCAGAGCTGACAGCTTCAAAGCAAGTAAATTCAATTGGTGATTTTGAACGCAAGTTTCTGTCACAGGAAACTAATCAAATCCGACTAATATGTCCGGCGGGAAAACGAACGCTAAGCTAACAACAGCTACTACTGACCATGACTACACCCCGATGGAAACCTCTGTTAGTAGCGGTCCTGGTAAGAGAAAAAGTTCTCCCGTCACTCCAACTAAGTCCTCTGCTCCGCCACTTTCAAAGATGAAAACCGCCCAAGAGCAATCTTACGACAACTTGGTAGATGCTATCACAAAACTAACCACCAAAGTTGATGATTTTGGAGCGCAGTTAAGGGAGACCGCCACAATGGTAGCCAGCATCACCTGTCTTGTTGAAATTAATACTGCTGACATCAAAAATTGCCAGACCAAACTACAGAGCTTTGAGAGAGACATCCCCAAGCTTATACAAGAAAACGAAGAGCTAAAGGAAAGGATTACTGAGCTGGAGAGGTACAAGAGGCGCTGGAACCTTAAAATACACGGGATCAAAGAAAAGGATAACGAAATGATCCGTGAGGAGGTAATCCACATTCTGTCAGAAATTGCACCGCAGTGGGCAACGACCATGGGCACTATTGTTGATAATGTCCACCGCCTGGGAAAACGTGAAAATGGGAGAAACCGCCAGGTTATTCTTCAGTTTGTCATGAGATACCACTGTGAAGAAATTTGGAGGCTGACCAAAAACTCCAAATTCTGCAGAGTAGCCGGGATCCGATTCAAGCAAGATTTCTGTAAAGCCGACAGGGATGCCCGCGCAGCAGCATGGCCACAGATGGAGCAAGCCCGTGCAGCTGGGAAAAACGTCTGGTACAAAGGCCATGTGGGATACATCAACGGTAGAAGAGTCAGCATCTAAGGGTCTGGTTCACAACTATGGCTGAACAAGCATTTTGACTCTTTAATGTTCTGTACATGTTGCTAAGCTACTTCAATGTTTACTTTATAGGGAGTCATTTCATAGTCCCCTTTTGAAGTACACTGTGTTCCTGGCAGCTGTCATTTGGATATGTTTACATGCTACTTTTACTCAGGTTCCTGAATCCTTTTTTTTTGAAGGGTAGATTTATAAGGCAGCTCCTTTTCAATGCCATTTTGATAATTTGCATTACATATTTTCGATAATTTTATAGATTTGGTTTTTGGATTCTGTCATAACAAGCGTGCAGCTTGGGGGAAAAGGAGGAAGGGAAAGGGGAAAGAAAAGGGAAAAAAGGAAAAGAAGGAGAAGGAAAAAAGAGGAAGAAAAAGGAAAAAAGGGAAGGAAAAAAAAAAGGGGAAAAAAGTTATGAGTTAAAACATATATTTAGCAATTTAATCAGGGGCTTTCTTCAAGTGTACTTGGTCCAAAGTAACAACCTAAACCGTTTATCTACTTGTTATTTTTATTTTATTATTATTTTAATTTTTTCCTTATTCTTTTTTATCCTTTATGTCTTTTATTACAACCTTTTCTTTTGCATCACTTAATGCTAGGGGTTTACGAGACTCTATAAAAAGAAAGGCTACATTTCTATTCCTTAAAAATGAAAAAGCACATTGTTATCTTATTCAGGAGACTCACAGCAACAATACAGATGAAAAAATGTGGACAAATCAATGGGGAGAAAAAATATACTATAGTCATGGCACAAATAGATCAGCAGGGGTCGCCATACTCCTAAATAACTTTCCTGGGAAAGTAGTTGCAACCAAAAGAGATGTCACAGGACACTGGATTATTTGCGTTTTTGAAATACACAAACAATTCTTGATTCTTGTTAACATTTATGGATTTATTAACCGCAGTCAGAACAAACAATTAATTACAGACGTGACTAACATATTGAAGGAATTATCCCAAATATATATCAATCCTGTTTTTGTGTTGGGTGGCGACTACAATATGGTTATGGATGAATGGCTTGATAGGCAACCTTCAAGATTTCCTAATCATCAGTATAATACCACTTTACTAGACTTCTGTAACACATTTCAGCTTAGTGACATATGGCGTGCGTTAAATCCAGATACTCAAACCTTTACTTGGTTTAAACCTGATGGCACCATTAAATCGCGATTAGACTACTGGCTTATTTCTGAATTCCAACCTAATATAGACATAAATACCTCAATTTCTGCAGCTCCGCTTACAGATCATTGTATGATCAAGTTAACCATAACTCCCACTAGTGCAGTCAGAAGAAATAAAGGCTACTGGAAATTTAATTCAAATCTTCTAAAACATGACCCTTTCTGTCAGGATGTTAAAAGGACAATCGACAGTATAACTAAAGATACATTATTGTCAACTTACAGGGAGAAATGGGAATTTCTTAAATTTAAAATCCGTCAGATCTCCATTTCATACAGCAAAGTCATAAGCCGAGCCAATAAACAAAAAGAAATGGATAGTGTAAAAGAGATCCATTTAATATGCAACAAACATTCCTTATGTGAAGAGGACAAACAAAAACTGATTTTATTGCACTCTTCCCTAGATAACATCTATATTAATAAAGCCAAAGGAGCATATATTAGGTCAAGAGCGAAATGGATAGAGGAGGGAGAGAGAAGCTCAGCATACTTCTGTAGGCTTGAGAAAAGAAGACAAGAACGAAATGCCATTAAGTCTCTTATAATTGATGGTAAGGAATGTACTGATTCTGTGAGGATCTCTAAAGAAATATTTAAATTTTACAGTGAATTATACTCCTCCTCTTACTCGCATACTAATGCAGAGGGTTTCTTTGAATCCATTTCAGGACGGATACCGAAAATTGATGAATATTTTAGAAAATCATGTGACGCAGAGATCCAAATGGAGGAAGTTGAGAAAGCTTTAAAATCCTTAGCTCTAGACAAATCACCTGGCTCAGACGGCTTGACAGCCAATTTTTACAGGCACTTCTGGATTAACCTAAAAGACTTATTTTTTAATATGTTAAAGGAAATCCGTGCTACATCAGTTTTACCAAATACTATGAAACAAGGAGTCATCACATTAATTCCCAAACCTGGCAAGGACCCAAAATTGATTGATAATCTCAGACCAATTACTTTACTTAATAATGATTACAAAATTTTAACACATATTTATGCCAACAGACTCAAAACTGGCATCACTGATCTTATCTCAGAGACACAATCAGGTTTTATTAAAGGGCGCTCAATACACAACAATATACTGTACGCCTGGTATTGGACTTACTTGACTATAGGGACCTAATTGACGAGGGGTTTATTTTATTTTTGGATTTTTTTAAAGCTTTTGATATGATTGAACACAAATTTATGTTTAGGACCTTAGAGCTTTTTGGTTTTGGGGAGCACTTTTTAGACTTTATAAAACTAATTTACACGGATACCAACAGCTCAGTTCTATTACCACATGGTACCTCCCCTAGATTTTCAATAGGCAAAGGAATAAAACAAGGCTGCCCGATTTCGCCTCTGTTGTTCATTGCAGCAGCTGAAATGCTCTCAATTTTTATAAAAAACTCTGACTTTGATAAATTAACAGTATTTGGAAAACAACTAACAATCAGCCAACTGGCTGACGACACAGCCATATTCATGCACAACTCTGATCAAGTCCCTAAAATTCTTAATTATATAGATGTTTTCTCTAAAGCCTCTGGGCTTAAACTGAATCTAGGTAAATGTGAATTATTACCTATTCATGATTGCAGTCTATCAGCCATTCATACCATTCCCGTCAAACAAACAGTGAAATATTTGGGCATGCATATCACTAAAGATGTTGATCAATTAGTCAAGCTCAATATATGGAATTGCTTGGAGAAATCAAAAACTTATCTCAACTCCTGGTCTCAAAGAGATATTTCCATCATAGGAAGAACATTTCTGACAAAAATGGAATGCATCTCCCGATTTATTTATCCAGCCCATTCATTACCAATGCCCAAAGATGCCGTTAAAGCCATCAACCAAACCATTTTCAATTATATCTGGAAAGGGAAAACACATTATATTAAAAAAGGTACCATGATTCAAGAATATGAGGAAGGTGGTGTTAAAGCAATAGACTTTGAATGCATTAATGGCACCATCAAAATTAACTGGCTGAGACAATTTATTAAACAACCCAAACATTTCTGGTTTCATATTCCCAATGAAATTTTTGCTAAATTTGGGGGCATTGAATTCCTGCTCAGATGTGACTATGACCTAAAAAAGCTCCCCTATAAACTCTCCTCATTTCATCAACAGGTCTTACTATATTGGAGATTGATTTATAAACATAATTTTAGCCCTCATATGACCCCTCTGTGGAATTGTAGATATGTACTATATAAACACAAATCAATATTCCTACAAAACTGGCAAAATAAGGGCATTTGGTCTGTACTACACTTATTAGACGGCACAGGGAATGTTTTAACTTTTGAGAACTTCTGTGCTAAATATAACATAAATGATAAACGAGAATATAACCAAGTAATGGAGGCAATACCTCAGACAGTTATACTAATGGCCTCAACTTTAAATAGATTTGGCTCTTGCCCAAACCTCCCTTTGCTTTTGGTGAATGGTTTCCGCCTAGATGACTCAAAATTAAACAATTTAACGATTAGGAAAATATTTAATAAAGAAATCTTCCCAGCAACAGTTTCTAGAGCTGCTATTCTTAATTTTTTCTCCAAAAAAGAAGCTCAAATTCTAAGATCTAAATTCTTTAAATTTCCTATTTCACCGAAAGCAAAAGAGATCCACTATAAAGTTTTAAATGGAATTTATCCTTCTGCTGAGTTTCTAAGTAAACGCTTTGGCTTTGAGAACAATAACTGTTCCTTTTGTAATGAACATATAGAAAGTACAGATCACATTTTCTTTTACTGTATGTACACCATTGCGTTTTGGGATGATTTTCATCACTGGTTATCTAAACATGTACCAACCCCTGTTTTTAACTGTCAGAATATTTTGTATGGCTTTATTATTAAGAACTCATTGCATGATATGTCTATTAACACCCTCGTAATCTTGGGAAAATTTTATGTACACAAAAATAGATTTTTAAAATGCAAGCCAAATTTTAATGTATTTCATAAAGAACTCTGCCTTTTTTTCTCATCACTGAAACACATGAAGAAGCGGAATGCTGTGAAACTCCACTGTTTGGTCGATGATCGGAAACTCATGGAAAACCCCTAGAACTCTGGACTGAAAAGAACCCCCCGTTTCTCTTTTTGTCTACTTTTATTATGCTTTTAGTTACTTTATCTTATTATTATTTACTATTCTTATTACTTTATCTTATCCTTCTTACCTCTTGTAAGACTGTTAAAAAAAGTTAAAAAAAAAAACAAAAAAAAAAAAAAACTATGAAGTTCCGGAGGAGGAGGAGCTTGAGTCAGGGTGCCGCTGTTGGAACGATTATGGGCGGAGCTTCCGGTTTCAGCAGATTTTAAATCAGTTAGTAAAAGTGGAGTAGCAGGGGCATTTTAAAATAGCGTTTTAAAACGTTTTTCAAATTCATTTTATTGTATAGTCCACATACGTGTTTTGCACTCAAGTGGCAGCTAATTTCAGCTCTTCTAGTTTTTGTATTTTTTTGAATGTTTTGGCGTAGTTCTGGCACTTGCTGGTGTCTGTGGTTGTGCCAGTAGACTGGATAAATGGAAGCTTCTCTCCACACGGTGACAGACGACATCCAAGCATGGTGTTGTGGCGTACGTCTGCTCTAAGGTAAATTTGATTATGTCCAACATATTTTAACAGAATGCAGCCGACTTTATTGCGATGGAGACGTGCTGGTCTGAATGCGCACCGCATCATTATGAGTACAGGCAACGAGAAGTCATAAATCATGACTCTTTGTTTGGTAGCAGCAAAGTCCCGGGAAAACCCCAGTGAGTGCCTGGTATCACTGGAAAGCTTAGAAATAATACTTTCTAAAAATACCTATGTTTTAGTGGAAGACGTAACTCCTGACCGACTGAATGTGAGTTTTCAACCTAGCTAAAATATAAACAAATCGTCTTTTTCTGGGTCAGCTTTTGCTCACTTCCTATAAATTAAATATCATTTTGAAGGTCTTTCAATACAGAATATGGAAATAACATTACATCAGTTTTGAAAATGTCCTCAAAGTGACTGATTTTGCCAGCATGGGGTCATTTGTTTACACCGTTAGCATCTTAGCAGCGGCGCTAACTGACGGAGTTACTGTGTACGAGGCCACTTTTTAAGGTCATCTTCCCATCCCTTGATAGTCGCGGGAAGTGGTATGATTATATTACTGTTTTGAAGTGCAAGAGGCCATGTTCCCACATTTCTGATGCCGAAGTCATTGTTTTTGAACTAGGAAAAGTGTCCCGTTTCAGTGACAACCATATGTTCTAAACTAGAACCGGAAGTTGCAACCATAATTCACGCAAGCATCATGGGGCCAAGGAATAAGGTGGATATCAGCCTGGAGAAATTAAATCAGACATTTCTTTACTAATTTAATGCTTTGAAAGGTTAAAGAACAAATACTTCTGTTGTGGAGCGTGTAAATGAAGAGGCAGATTTGTTTCAGACGATTTATTACACACTCTCACATCTTCAAGCTTAGACAGAATGACATTCCAGCAGAAGCTCCTCTCTTAAATATCATGGCATTCTTCTAGAATCTTCTCACACACAAAAGATGACCTTCGCGTCACATTGCATTCAACCCGCTCATCCTTAACACCTCCCTGTTATCTCACTAGGGAACCCCTGCTCTTTGTTCCTGTCTGAGATGGTACACAATTAAGCTTTCCCAAGGTGCCACCCCCCCCGCCCCCAGCATCTTGGATAGGACAATAGGATAACAGTCCACATGCTGTGATAGAACCATTAAACATCAGTCCACATGCTGCTTGGGCTTCAGTTTTCTCCCGTATCTGCTGTAACCAGAATTTACCGCCTCCGCGGCGCTGCCCTGCCTTTGGGGGGCTGTTGTTTGGGGGGGAAACCTTTCTGTCTGTCCGTGTGGGTGCTCTGGGGAATTGTTTCTCTGGGGAGCTCCCCGTGGGGGTCTTCCACGCTGAGGGGCCCTCGCCAACAGCACTTGCTCGTCCGCCACAACGAAAGCAGGTTTGAGTCTATCTATGCCAATTTTTTCCCTCCTACCCCCCAAGTCTAGCAAAAAATGCTTATCCCCTGTTTCCAGCACTCTGAACAGTCCATCATAGGGTGGGCGCAGTGGAGGGCGGTGGGCGTCGTGTCTGACAAACACGAACTCCGCGTTCTTCAAAGTTTTAGGCACAAAAACGCGCAGAAAACTGTGGTGGGCAGGGCCCTGCAGCGTGCCTGTGTCTGCGCTACGCTACGCTGCAAAAGCTGAGACGGGCAGCTGCCCGGTGCGGGATTATCTGGCAGAAACTCCCCGAGCAGCCGGAGTGGTTGTGCAAAAACGAGTTCTGCCGGGGAAGCTTCCAGATCCTCTTTAGGCGCGCAGCGCAACCCCAATAAAACCCACGGTAGCCTGTCTACCCAATTTGCATCCGTCAATGAAGCCCTGAGAGCCGCTTTCAATGATCTATGAAAACATTCGCATAACCCATTAGCCTGTGGGTTGTACGCAGTTGTGCGGTGAATTGTAATACCCAGGCTGCGGGCCATCGCTGACCAGAGTTCGGAAACAAATTGAGGGCCTCTGTCGGATGTAATGTCCGATGGGACTCCAAAACGCGCCACCCATGCTGTTAACCACTTGCGCTCCGTTGTTCCACGGGCGGGCAAGTCTCTGCGTCCTAGGACGCACGAGGGCGCAGGAGTGCGCCCTCGTGCACACTCAGACGCATAGTCCAGATTGTGGTGATGTAGGTGGTGTTGGCGTCCAAGCGCCACTGAAAAAAAAACCCTGCAGACACAGCCGCGAACAGATTAGTTCATCTGATTGACCTCTCATTCGACTAATAAGAGCCTTGAATTGGGTTTCTGAAACCTTGAAGAGCCAATGAATGAAAACCTAGGAAGGAGGACCCGCCTACTGTGAATGCAGGAGCCAATTGAAGCACAGAAGTTTGGGGTGGGTGAAGAGAGACTTACTGCTGCAGCAGATGAAAACAAAGGACGCTGGACGAATCTGCTACAGACCCCGCAGCATGGAGACCACCCACAAGTGGGACCTGCACTCATTCCAGCAGAATAGACGTTTAGGATTCTCTTCCGTCATCATAGACCGACGGAGGCCGACGACAAAGGTCGTAAATCATTCACCAAAACCGCAATATTGGAATTATGTTTTGATCGGGATCCACGAGCGGACCAGCGTCGCGTTTGTCTGACAATGGGGAAGAGAAGTTCGCCAGGACTCTGCTGCTGTGAAGAGGTAAGGTGTTATAAGCTAAATTATTATTTCTCCCTGAAAACTGTAATCCAAAAATGACTTTTGACCAATCGGTAAATTACAACCGTACGGTGCACGCACTTCGTACTTCGTGCGCCGCGATAAACGGTTCATTTGCCGTGTTCGGACCGTGAACGCCCCCCCCCCCCCCCCGCTGCACAAGAGGAGCGGGGGGGGGGGCGTTTACGGTGCGAACGCCCCCGGTCCGCGGGGGGAAGCCGCGCTGACTGCGCAGCGGTCATCACATAGACATATGAGTCTATTCCTTCATGTAGTGATGGCCGTCCTCTGTAGCGGGGGGGGGGGGACAACCCCCCCCCACACACACACACACAGTAGCGAGGGGGGGGAAGCCGCTGTGACAGCGTTGCTGTGGAAACATGCAATGAGTGTAATCCGTCATGTAGTGAGGGCCGAACTCCATCCTTGGTAGCGGGGGGGGGACGACCCCCCCCACACACACACACACAGACACAGCCCTGAGTGTGACCTTTCATTAGAGCCTAAAATGAAGATTCTACATTGAATTATTCAAAAGTTACAGACGGTTTTCCAAACTGTGCCATTTGGCACAATTTGGCACAGTTCCAAAACGCCTGGGAACAGCCTGAGAACAAAGCTGTGTAAAATATTCATTTTTTGTGGTATTGTTACCAAATGTGGATCTCAGCTTGATAATACTTGGTTCTACATTTCTGTTGCATTTTCCAGCCGGATCGGACAGCTGTGTGTTATTTGCAAGCATTTGTATCCAAAAAAACACTGTGTCCAAATTTATTTTCTTCAAGTTCAGTATGTTTAGATGACTGTAACTCAGTGGCCGGAGCACGTAGAGAGATTATGCTTTTTTTGCCAAAAAATTCAAAGTGTTTTCTTTTAAATGAAACCAACCCCATGAAGATGCTGCAAAGGGTTGAATAACAGCTTTCGATTTACTTTGGGCACGTTATTTTTTGGCATTTTTAGGAAAATTGCCCGGAGTGCAAGGGGTTAAAAAAGCGCGCGCCACCTCCTCGGACGTGGTTGCCGCCAGTGGAACCGCTTCCGGCCAGCGCGTGGTGCGGTCCACCATTGTCAGGAGGTGCGTGCACCCCTGTGATGGCGGGAGGGGGCCCACGAGGTCCATGTGAACATGGTCGAACCTCTTAGCCGGAATATGAAACGGCTCCAAGGGAGCCTTCGTGTGTCTGTGTACTTTGGCTCGTTGGCACGCCACGCAGGCTGCCGCCCACTCCTTCACTTGTTTGCGAAGGCTCGGCCACACAAATTTCTCTCCTACCATTTTGACCGACGCGTGCACTCCTGGGTGCACCAAAGAGTGAATCGAGTCAAACACGCGGCGGCGCCATGCAGCCGGGACCACGGGACGCGGGCGACCCGTGGAGACATCGCAGATTAGGGGGGGCATGCCGTCTTGCAGCACCCTGCTCTCCAGCCTTAACCCTGTTGGTCCAGACTGGAGCACGCGCACGTCCGCGTCACTAACCTGCTCCGCGGCCATGGCTGCGTAATCTATCCCCACGCAGACCGGGGCCACCACGGCACGCGAGAGGCAGTCTGCCACTACATTCAGTTTACCCGACACATGCTGAATATCGGTAGTAAACTCTGAGATCGCGGCCAGCTCTCTCTGCTGTCAGCCCGACCACGGTTCTGAAACCTTGGCCATCGCGAATGTTAGCGGCTTGTGGTCAACAAATGCGGTGAAACTGCGCCCTTCCAGCCAGAACTGGAAGTGGCGAATGGCCAGGTAGAGAGCCAGCAACTCTCTGTCGAACGCGCTGTATTTACGTTCACTGTCACGCAAAGTCCTGCTGAAAAAGGCGAGCGGCTGCCAAGCCCCGGCTACGCGCTGCTCCACGACAGCCCCTATGGCCACATCTGAAGCGTCAGTGGTGAGCGCTATGCGGGCCATTGGGTCTGGATGTGCCAGCAATGCGGCGCTTGCCAAGGCTGCTTTGACTTCCGAGAACGCCCGCTCTCGCTCCGGGGTCCATTCGACCCTATCCGTGGGTTTCTGTTTTTTGAGCGCGGCGTACAATGGTTGCATGAGCTGGGCTGCGCGGGGGAGGAAACGGTTATAAAAGTTCACCATTCCCAAAAATTCTTGTAGCACCCTGACCGTTTGCGGCCGGGGAAAATCCGCCACTGCATGCACCTTGTCAGGCAGCGAGATCGCTCCTTCGGGAGAGATGCGGTGCCCCAAAAAATCAATCTCTGTCACTCCGAACTGACATTTCGCTGGGTTGATTATTAACCCGTGCTCTTCCAACCTCCGGAAAACCGTCATGAGGTGGGTTTCATGTTCGTCTTCGGACGCGCTGGCTACTAGGATATCGTCCAGGTAGACGAACACGAATGAGAGATCACGCAGCACTGCATCCATCATGCGCTGGAACGTCTGTGCCGCTCCTTTTAATCTGAATGGCATGCGCAGGAACTCGAATAAACCGAATGGAGTTATTACTGCTGTTTTGGGTATGTCCTCAGCGCGCACTGGGACTTGGTGGTAACCGCGGACCAGATCTATTTTGGAAAAAATGCGCGCTCCGGCAAGGTGAACGGAAAAATCCTGTATGTGAGGAATTGGGTAGCAGTCGTGCGCTGTGGCGTTGTTCAACCTGCGGAAATCCCCGCACGGTCGCCACGAACCCTCAGCTTTAGGGACCATGTGTAGCGGGGATGCCCATGGGCTGATTGAGCGCCTGATGATGCCCAACCTTTCCAGTTTTTTTTTTTTTTTTGTTTTTTTTTTTTTGTTACTTATTTGTACCCGTAGGTAGACTTGGTTTGCAGTCTGGTGACAAGCCACCGGCTGCTGGTCGCTGCGTGCGCGAGCGCCCTAAACCTACATGTTTTGGTATGCGGGAGGAAACCGGAGAAATCCCGGAGTAAACCCGCGCAACACGGGGAGAACATGCAAACTCCACACAGCTCACTGTTGGTCGGGGGCTGGGATCGAACCCACGATCTCATGATCCCCGCGGTCCCCCGGCCGAGGGTAAAACTGTGCTGCTACAGTGCTAAACCACTGCGCCACCGTGCAGCCCACCGGTCGCGGTTGGCGAACTCCTCGCGCGCTATGGCCAGTTTAGCTGCGTCCAAGCGCCGAGGTCGTGCAAAAACGGGCAGCCCGGTGGTGGTGATAAAATGCTCCACCCCTTGTTTAGCGATGGCTGCCGAAAACGTCGGGACTGTGAGTGCTGGGAACTGGGTGAGCAGTGTGTGGAACTTACCGCCTGCTGCTGTGACGTTGGCTTGTGCTGTTGGCCGGGTCACTCGAGCTATACAGGGGAGAGAGTCGAAAGACAGTGCATTAACTAGGCGCCTGTTAGCAACATCAACCAGTAAACCATGTGCACACAGAAAATCAGCCCCCAGTATATGGTAATTCAGTGCTGCTATGACAAAAGTCCACTCATATGTACGGCCGTGTAGAGACAAGAGTAGAGTCTTCTCACCAAAGGTCTTAATCTCCGAGCCGTTTGCTGCCGCCATCTCGGGGCTGCTAGATCCTGCCAGCCGGTCAGCGTAGGTCGGCCGGATGAAACTCTTCTGGGCGCCGGTGTCCACGAGGAAATGCCTCCCCGAGCGTGCGTCCGTCAGGTAGAGCAGCTTGTTCTCCTCCCCGAGGGTCGCGGCTGCTACCGACCCCCGGTCTTGGCATTTCCTGAGCGCTTGAATTGGCACGGTGATGTACATCTGCATGCCTTCTCTCCGAAGCGGCAGTGGTAGAAACAAAGCGTGTCTCCCTCACGCTCCTTGGCCCCCGTTGCTGCTGCCATCGGTGGCTCCTCGCCTTCTCTGGTCGTCTCGCTGAGCTCTGTCGCTGCCGCGATGGTCGTGAACGCCCTGGTGGCGATGATGATCCGGTCTGCCTCCCGGGCTAGTGCACGAAAGTCCCGCTTAGCCAGCAACGGCGAATTGGCCAGGGCCGCTCTCGCCGCTGTTGGAAGTTTCCAGAGGAAGAGGTGGGTAAACAGAAAGTGGTCGTCGTCCGTGCCCCTTAACGTCAGCATCTTCTCCATGAGGTCTATTGCCGACCCATCTCCCAACTCGGTCCGCGTCAGGAGCCTCTCTGCCCTCTCACCATCCGAGAGAGTGAAGTGCTGGATGAGCGCAGCCTTTAGCGCCTCATACTTGTTGCGGGTTGGTGGCTGATCGAGCAGGCTCGCTACGTGCTGAGCTGTGCGGGCGTCGAGCACTACGACCACATAGTGGAATTTGGTGTCATCTGCCGTTATTCCCCGGAGGGCGAACTGCACCTCGATGAGGTGGAACCAAGAGCGCGGGTTGTTCTGCCAGAAATCTGGTAGCTTGACTGCGACCGCACATGCGTGGCTGGAGGTTCCCGTCGAGGTCGGCTCCGGGGATCTTGACTCGTGTTCCATGATACGTCTTGGGTTACCAGTGTGGAGCATGTAAATGAAGAGGCAGATTTGTTTCAGACGATTTATTACACACTCTCACATCTTCAAGCATAGACAGAATGACATTCCAGCAGAAGCTCCTCTCTTAAATATCATGGCATTCTTCTAGAATCTTCTTCACACACAAAAGATGACCTTTGCGTCACATTGCATTCAACCCACTCATCCTTAACACCTCCCTGTTATCTCACTAGGGAACCCCTGCTCTTTGTTCCTGTCTGAGATGGTACACAATTAGGCTCTCCCCAGGTGCCACACTGTCAACATTTACATTGTATTTTCACATTTTTTATTTAGATCCATACTGTTGGATATTATATTGCATATATATTAGTATGGCGGTGCCCTAGAGTAGAGAGGTGGTGACGCCCCGCCTGTGGGGGATGGTGTCACCTGGGGTATATAAGACAGCTGCGGGAGACATCTTGTCTTTTCTCTGTGGACTCTTGGGCTAGCGTAGTGACTCCTGTGTTCCTGTTATTGTGCTATAATAAAACTATAAAATGTCACCTCGACTCCTCCTCATTTTTGGACATAACATTTGGCGACGAGGATACACGGTATGCAGAGGGCAGCTACCACATTTCAACCATTCCTGGAGGCTCCAGGTGAGCCGCTGGTCCCATGGGCCAGGAGGTATGCCGTCTTTGAAAATTACCTTACAGCATTGGACCTCGGCGACCAAGACAAATTGCGTGCAAGGGCTATTCTGGTCCACAACTTAGGTATGGAAGGCCAAAGGATCCTGAGCACGCTAGGAGGAAGTGACACATTTGGAGATGTTGTGAGGCTCGCTGTAGCACCCGGGCTCAACTTACTGGGCTCTGCTGCTGCCGGCGATCCTGACTCGGTCTCTTTTTCTCTCCCTCCGGCTTCGGAGCTCCTTGCAGTGTTGCCGGAAAGCAGCCTATGCCGCCAGAGGTCGCCATGGAGGTTGCAGAGCTCCAGCCGGAGTCCACCGTGGGTACTGCAGGGCTCCAATCGGGGGCCACCGTGGGTGCTGCAGAGCTCCAGCCGGGAGCCACCACAGGTGCTGCAGAGCTCCAGCCAGGGTCCACCGCGGGTGCAGTGTTGGCCCAATCTGGGTCCACCATGGGTGCAACGCAGGCCCAGTGGGGGCTCACCGCGGGAGCAATGAGGTCCCGGGAAGGGGTCACTGCCGGTGCAATGTTGTCCCAGACTGGGACCATCGCGGGTGCCACGATCCTCCTGCCCGAAGCCTCAGAGGGTGGGGAGCTCCTTCCTTGTCACTGGACACCATCATGGTTGAGGCACCACCTGCAGCCATGGAGGTTCCTATCCCTCGGTCAGGTCACCCACCTCTAAGTTCCCTGGTGGGTAGGCCACCCCCTCGCTTTCCCCTCCAGTCCTGGTGGCTCAATGACACTGGCTGGCCACCCGAAAAACTTGAGTCTTCGGGTTGCGTGGTCCGTCGGTCCTGGCAGGCCACCTGACGCTGTTCAGTGGGCCGCCTGCTAGGCTTGGGACTCTGACAGGCCACCCGGTCAGTCACCTCTCGCCATGCCTGGGGCCTGGGACTCCAGTCGGCCCCCTGAACTTTGGACTTGTGGGTAGGCGGGTTGGTGTCCTAGCTTGGGGGGATGTTAGGAGGTTCACCTCACTTTATTTGTATATCATTTTTTGTTATTTACCTGTTGCTTCCCTCCTAACCTGTTTTCCCCCACCTCCTCCCTTTCCACCTGGTTGTTTTCCCCTGGGGGGGGGGGGGGGGTCCTTATTGTGTTCTTGTGTTCCACCCCTTGACGGGGGGGTGGGGGGGCTCTGTCATGAACTTGGGTTTGGTGTCCCAAACCCAGTTCTGACACTAGGGCTATTTGGTCTCTTTCCATTGTTTATTTTCCATCAGGCGCTTCAGGGAGCCCTTTGGGTCCTCCGCTCCCTGACAGCTTGGTCACGTCCCCTCCTCCTGTCAGTGCACCAGCTGTTTCTCATTACACACACACACACACACCTTCATTCATCATCATTCACATGCTCAGACATTCACTCACGCACACCTGTTTTCTATTCTGTCCAGCTACGCACATTCACACCGGCAGTCTCTTTTCTCATTAGTATGGTTATTACTTAAGCTCTGTCGGAGTAGGAAGAGATCACCAGATCATTGCACTTTGTACACAGTGTCTGTTCACAGGTATTCATTTTTTTTTTTTTACCACCGTTAGTCTGTTACGTTTTACTGTCTCATGTGATGACATGACAAGCCAGTAGTGTCCGAAAGCTGTGAATTTTATTGTTATATTATGGCAGATGGATAATAAGGAGCGAACTGGGAGTTTCTGAGGAAGTTTATTATTATTGATCCCGCCATCGTAAGACTCGCTCCAGCCCTGCGCAGGCGGGCTGGAGCGGGTCCTCAGGCTCTCGTGAGGAGACACAGAACGCGTGTGTCAGCAGCAGTAGTCAAAGAGAGAATGAACATGAATTTCAGTCAGCTTATATACCCAGTTACAGACAATACATGAAAGGCATGGGACATTTGCATCAGAGTAAGAGCAGGAAGCTTGAACACAATGCATGAATGGCACATTAACATCACAGTACTGAGCAGGAAAGAGCCAGACGAAGCAAGGCTGCCTGTTGACATTAATACACACATTTCACTGTTATGTTAATTGCTCTAGCCGAGCGCTCTGCTTGTCCCAGTCTGTTGTGGGGGTGCCCCACACACTCCCTCCCAGAGGGCTCAGCGGGAAGCTGAGGCCTCGATAGTCCGGCTTTGGGAGCGAGCTGCGGGGGAGGCTCGCTGCAGGAGGCGGTGGAGGGAGGGAGTGGGGGTAGCAAGTGCTAGCCCGGGATGACGAAATTGTCTGGGCCGCGCAAAAATTGCCTGTGGATCTGCGATGTTGATGAGCTGTCCCGTTGAACGCGCGGAGGTCCACAGCAGCTGTAAGAAGAAAAATTAGTCACTGACTCCTCTCATGGTTAAGTCCTGCGAGGATTAATAGTGGCCATGAAGAAAAACAGGAGCTACGAGGCTGCGTAGTGGCTGTGAGAAAAAAACAAAAGCAGAGGGACTTGGCGTGTTGACTTTAGGTGCGGGCGCAGCCCTAAAGCCCTCGGGAACAGCTGACGGCCGAATTCCCTTTGTGCGCCGTGGCTGAGACCCATACAAAATCCTGTGAGCGAGCTGTGTGTGATGCTTCAGGTGTGTGAGCAGCCCTGAAGGTTTCGTGTGCAGCGGCGAAGGACGCTGGCGGTCTGTGTAGAGCCAGTATGTCCCATGCTTGGTGAGCTGTCCTCATAACCACCCGGCGCGTGTGCAGGGGTTCGGTGCGTGGGTGGGTCCGCTGTAGAGGCGAGTCAGGGTCAGGGAGCTTGATGGAGATCAGCGTAGTCGGCGCCGATAATCATCCCTGTTCAGTGCGTTGCTGCGTTCGGTCATGGTGCGTTCAGGTCCACGCGCTGCGTTCTCCTTAGGCCCTGGAGGTCGCCGTTGTGGAGAGAAGACGAGGTGCGTGCGCTCTTGTGTGGAGGAGCTGTGAGAGCGGCCGGTCCCAGCGTGGATGTGCAGATCCGTTGGAGCGATGAGAGTGAGTAGGCGATCTCGGTCCCTTGGGCTCATGCAGATGCATTGGAGCGATGAGAGGGAGGAGACGATCTCTGTTCCTCGGGCTCGTGTCGATGTGTTGGAGCGGTGAGAGGGAGTAGACGATCTTTGTGTCCCTCGGCCGGTTCCAGCGTGGATGTCCAGACCAGAAGGTTGCGTTGCACAAAGCGTGTGCATTCTCGGGGTCACCAATATGGCGGATAAAATAATAAAGGGGCGAACTGGGAGTTTTTGAGGAAGTTTTATTATTATTCATCCTGCCATCATAAGACTCGCTTGAGCCCTGTGCAGGCGGGCTGGAGCGGGTCCTCAGGCTCTCGTGAGGAGACACAGAATGCGTGTGTCAGCAGCAGTAGTCAAAGAGAGAATGAACATGAATTTCAGTCAGCTTATATACCCAGTTACAGACAATACATGAAAGGCATGGGACATTTGCATCAGAGTAAGAGCAGGAAGCTTGAACACAATGCATGAATGGCACATTAACATCACAGTACTGAGCAGGAAAGAGCCAGACGAAGCGAGGCTGCCTGTTGACATTAATACACACATTTCACTGTTATGTTAATTGCTCTAGCCGAGCGCTCTGCTTGTCCCAGTCTGTTGTGGGGGTGCCCCACAATATTGAGTTTACTACATAGTCCACTATATCTAAATTCACTATATAGCAAGTAGGGAGTGAGTGAGTGCATGAACATTCCGAACACAGCCTGAGTGTTTCATGGATGCTAAGCTAGTTTTGAGCTGTATGTAGCTACTAAGCTAACTTTTACCATTACAGTCCGTTATGCTGAGAGTGGGAAGTTTTCACGGTGGGAATTTGTATGATTCATATTCTCGTTTTGTGTTACGGCAAAGTTTGTGAAACAACTACTTAAAACCAATTGGAGAAAGTGAGAAAACTTAATCTTTGAAGTTTAACCTAATTCAGGAGAAATTAATGGAAAAATGCCGTTCATGTTACTGTTGGTATATTTTTACCAGAGTTACTTTATTTCAAGTGTTGCAAAGAAAGAATATTAATGAATGCTTATTCTAAGTGTGTTGTGAAATCATATGTGTTTTAAGTGACTGTACCAGATCTGGTGATGTTTATTTGATGAGTGAGTAAATATTATCCTGCTTATGCAGGTTGTTTTTTATTTATGCCTGTAATCCACGAGACATGCTTTCTGGACAATTTTGTGATGGTGCTGAAGATGAGCTGAGGACCCCCAGACCAGAGTGGACAGAGAAGCATCTCCCCAGCCCAGAGTGTGGTGTAGTGAGTGTAGAGTGTGTGTGTGATGCCGAACCCGCCCACAGGGTTACGTCAGGCGGGCACGGCCCTTGTGCATAAATAGTTCGGTTCTCTATAATAAAGGTTGTTGTTGGCTGCATGAAGATCAACTGTGACTCTCTCATTATTAATACATTGTGGAGAAAGGAGGCAGGCGGGGCAACAAGCTGGATGACACAGAAACTTTATTCTTTCTCCAACATAACTTACAGCAAAAAAGATCCCGGGTCTCTACGCATTCCTCTTTTATATTTTTAATACCATGCGTCGAGACCCGGAACTTCCGATCATCAAACATTATGTTTAGAACAAAGCCTGTGTGGCACATTAACATGGCATAACGCCAGTGCCGCTATCACACCCATCTTCTCCCAGTGGGTCCAGTATTTACTCCTCTCCCCGGGGGGTGCATAGTCCTTACTGTCCTGTCTGATACCCCCCGGTGACACCTCCTCTTTCAGTCCATTGTTCCCTGGGTGGAGACGTCCAACACCATGCCCCCACACAGCGCCCCCTCCCCTCCGAACACCCAGAAAGGGCACTAACCCCCCCCCCCCCCCCCGTCCTTTGGGCTTGAGCTGGCGCCCATAGTGGCTGTAGCGGAGGGTCGAACCGTCCTGCTGGCGGGGTGTACAGGAGGGCATGTTAGTCTGTGGAGGGAAAAAGGGAGGGTGAAAAAACACATCAGCTTCATGAGCGCAGGTCCCTGCCGAGGGATCACCAACTTGCGGAGCCACCAATGGTGGGTGTCCGCACCGGGCAACTTGGGCTACCACCACCTGCTTGTCTACCCACACAAAAGCGGGCTTCACCCTGTCAATGCAGACTGTCTCCCTACGTCCCCCTAAGTCTACCACAAAATGCTTCACCCCAGGTTCCAACACCCTGAACGGTCTGTCGTACGGTGGGCACAGTGGGGTCGACCCAATTTGCATCCGCGAGCGAAGCTGGTGGTTGTACACGGTAGTGCGGAGAATTTTGACCCCCAGGCTCTGGGCCATTGCAGACCAGAGTTCCAAAACAAATTGTGGACCCCTGTCAGAAGTGATGTCTGACGGGGATCCGAACCGTGCGACCGAAGCCAACAAAAAAGCACGGGCCACTTCTGCGGACGTGGTAGAAGCCAGTGGGATCACTTCAGGCCAGCGTGTGGTGCGGTCCATGATTGTTAAGAGGTGCGTAAAACCTTGTGACGGTGGGAGGGGTCCCACCAAATCCACGTGGACATGGTCGAACCTCCTGGCCGGGATTTAGAATGGCTCGAGGGGGGCTCTGGTGTGGTTGTGCACTTTAGCCCGCTGGCACGTGATGCAAGCTGCAGCCCACTCTTTCACGTCCTTGCGCAAGCACGGCCAGAAGAATTTCACCCCCACTAGCTTCACCGAAGCGCGCACTCCTGGATGCGAAAGGGAGTGGACCGACTCAAAAACATGATGGCACCAAGAGCTCGGAACCACCGGGTGCAGGCGGCCATTGGAGACGTCACAGAGCAAGGGAGGGCACCCTTCTTGCACCACCCTGCTCTCCAGCCTTAACCCAGTAGGTGCAGGCTGGAGCATGCAAACGTCCACGTCCCCGGATTGCTCCGTGGCCATTGAGGGGGAAATCTATTCCCATGTAGACCGGGAAGACTAACGCGTGCGACAGGCAATCGGCCACGATGTTGAGCTTATCAGCGACGTGTTGAATGTCGGTAGTAAACTCCGAAATTGCAGCCAAATGCTGTTGCTGCCGGGCCGACCATGGTTCCGAGACCTTGGCCATTGTGTATGTCAGCGGCTTATGGCCCACGAATGTGGTGAACTCGCACTCCTCTAACCAAAACTGGAAATGGTGCATTGCCAGGTGGAGAGCCAGCAATTCCATATTGAACGTGCTGTACTTGAGTTTGTTGTCGCGCAAAGTTTGGCTGAAAAATGCGAGTGGCTGCCACAAACCTGAGACGTACTGCTCCACCACTGCCCCTATGGCAACATCAGACGCGTCCGTAGTGAGCACTATCCGTGCAGACGGATCTGGGTCGGCTAACAATGCGGGATCCACAAGCACTGTTTTGGCATTAGTAAAAGCCTGGACTCGCTCAGGAGTTCAGTCGATAGCTTCTGCGGGTTTCTTTTTTTTAAGCGATGGCATTCAACGGCTGCATCAGCTGGGCTGCCTGGCGAAGGAAACGGTTATAAAAATTAACCATTCCCAAAAACTCCTGTAGTGCTGTCACGGTCTGCAGGTGCAGAAAGTCCAACATAGCGTGCACCTTATCCGGTAACGGAATCGCGCCCTCTGACAAAATGCGATGGCCCAAAAAATCAATCTCTGGCATGCTGAACTGGCACTTCGTCGGGTTAACTACCAGCCCGTGCGCCTCCAGTCTCTGGAAAACTGTCTTGAGATGGGCGATGTGCGCCTCCTCGGATGCGCTAGCTACCAGAATGTCATCTAACTAGACAAAAATGAAGGACAAGTCATGAAGCACTGCGTCCGTCATCCTCTGGAAAGTCTGCACCGCGCCTTTTAATCTGAATGGCATGCATTAAAAACTCGAAAAGGCTGAAAGGAGTTATTACCGCTGTTTTTGGAACGTCTTCCATGCCCACGGGGACCTGATGGTATCCACGGACCAGATCCACTTTCAAACAAACACACGCCCCAGCCAGGTGCACAGAAAAATCCTGTATCGGCAGAATGGGATAATGATCGTGTTCCGTGGCATTATTCAAGCACCAGAAATCGCCACACGGTCGCCACGACCCATCAGCTTTAGGCACCATGTGTAGCGGGGATACCCACGGGCTGTTGGGAGTGCCTGACAATGCCCAGCTGCTCTAAGTTGGCAAACTCCTCTCACACGCTGGCCAGTTTAGCTGCATCCAAATGGCGAGGTCACGCAAACACCGACAGGCCTTTTGTCATTATAAAGTGCTCGAGCCCGTGTTTCGTTACTGTAGCAGAAATGTTGGTACTTACCCCCTGGAGCTATAACATTAGCCAGTGTTGTCGACCCAGCTCCCCGAGCTGTACAGGGCAGTGAGGTAAAAGATACAGTGTCCAATAATCTCCTATTAGCAACATCAACTAACAACCTATAAGCACATAAAACTTCCATACAACTTCCAGTCATAAACAGCCCAAGGAAGATGCGCTGGAACTTCCGCAAAGCCAACTGGAAGAAATTCAGTGAAACTCTGGATCGGAGTGCTGTTACCATCCCACTCCACACCATCACTGTAGATGAAGCATACAACCGCTTCTGCAGCGCAATCTTCAAGGCTGCTCACACTGCAATCCCACGAGGCTACTGACCCCTCTATGTCCCATGCCTGGACGGAGAAAGCGCTGCCCTCTTACAATCCTATCAAACATCAGGGGACCCAGAGATAGCAGACCATCTCATTGAATCGCTAAGTACAGCCTGGCGAAAGAAATGGGAGGAGACAGTTGCTTACCGGAGCTTTACCCACTCTAGCAGGAAATGTTGGAGCCTCATCTGTCGTCTAGGAGCTGCACAGAAGCCCCCTAGCCAAAGCCGAGCATCTGTCACACCCAACCAAGTTGCATCCCACCTACTGACCATCGCCAAAGCACCCCAAGACAAAGACACCAGAAGAGCAGTTACAACTGAGCTAAAAAAACACCAAAAAATGCCAGTGGAGGAAACGAACCCTGAACCCTTTGAGGCTGCTGAACTGGAGAAAGTCCTACAGGGCCTGAAATGTGGAAAGGCAGCAGGATATGACAACATCTTCCCAGAATTCATGAAAAATCTTGGCCCCAGAGCCCTAACCTGGTTGACACAACTCTACACAAGGATCATACAAACAAACTTGATCCCAAAGAAATGGCGGACAGCAAAGGTCATTGCTATACCAAAACCTGGCAAAGACCACAAACTACCAGCAAGCTACCGCCCAATCTCCCTACTCAGCGTTCCTTATAAAATCATGGAGCGCCTAATACTGCAATGTATTTCCCCAGGAATAGAGGAAATTCTAAGTGTGGATCAAGCAGGTTTCCGCAAGGACTGCAGCACAGGAGAGCAAGTACTGGCCCTAACCACCTTCATCGAAAATGGTTTCGAGAGTAGACTGAAAACAGGGGCTGTGTTTCTCGATCTTACAGCCGTCTATGATACGGTCTGGCACAAAGGCCTCCTCCTGAAACTTACAAAGGTGATCCCTGCCTGGGCATCAGCAATTATAAAAACCCTGCTGACCAACCGAAGGTTCAGAGTCCACCTCGGTCAGAACACAAGCGCATGGAGAACGCAGAAAAACGGACTCCCACAAGGCTCAGTTCTAGCTCCAACCCTGTTCAACCTCTATATAAATGACCTGCCCACTACAAAATCCCGCAAATTCATCTATGCAGACGACATCTGTTTGGCAGTCCAAGCACCAGACTTTGAGCCACTGGAACGGGTGCTCACGGAAGATCTTGCCAAACTGGACCAGTTCTGCAAAACCTGGCACCTAAAACCAAGCCCAGCAAAAACCGTCTCCAGTGTATTCCATCTCCACAATGTAAAAGCTGCCAGAGAACTAAACATCCACCTGAGCGGACTTAAGCTTAAGCATGCCCCAAATCCAACTTATCTTGGAGTGACCCTTGATAGGACCCTATCCTTCAAGGTACATTCAAAGGAAACGGCTGCTAAGGTGAAGGCACGAAACAACCTGCTCTGCAAGCTCGCTAGTGCAAAATGGGGGGCGGCAGCTTCCACCCTGCGCACCTCAGCACTGGCCCTTTCATACTCTGTAGCAGAATATTGTGCCCCTGTCTGGTCCAGGTCATCCTACACACACCACATAGACACCCAGCTCAACACAACCATGAGAACCATAACTGGGACAATCCACTCAACACCACTCCCCTGGCTCCCTGTACTGTCAAACATAGCCCCCCCACACATCTGGCGAGCAGCACTAACTCAAAGGATGCTTCAAAAAGCCAAAGATTCTCCTCACTTACCAATCTATGCAGATATCTACACCCCACCCACTGCCCGACTTCCATCCAGACGGCCGATTTGGAAAAACCCTCCCCCAGCTGACTTCACCATCCAGACAGCTTGGCAAGAGAAATGGGGACCAAGGAGGTCCCAAACAAACACCTGGTGACAAACCCCAACCAACAGGTCCCGGGCACCAACCTCCCAAGGAGACAGTGGTCTACACTCAATCGCTTCAGGACTGGACATGGCCCCTGCTTGGCCAGCCTTCACAGATGGGGCAGTAGCCCTAGCCCACTGTGCGCATGTGGAGAGGAGCAAACAATGGAACACATCATAGAGGCATGCCCGCTCCAAAGACTGGAAGGAGGATTACACACTCTCCATACAGCAAACCAGGAGGCAACTGCTTGGCTTGAGGACTTTGCATTCGCTAAATAAATAAAGCACATAAAAATTCTGTGCCTAAAATAGGGCTGGAACAAGCAGCTATAACAAAGTCCCACTGAAAATTGCATCAATATAAGCATATTGAGCAGAGATTTGCTATCTCTGCGAGCAGGGCTGCTCGCAGAGATAGCAAAAAGACGTAACAAACTAATAGTTTTTTTTTTTTTTTTTTTTTTTTTTTTTTTTTTTTTTTGAATGCAAAAGATGCAATAGACTTACACAATGGTCCTCTCCGGCATACAACTAGGAACATACCGGTCACTATGGAGGGTGAGAATATGTATGGGCACATAATCATACCATGTAGGATAACTAAATAGACGGTTATGCTGTTTCATCCCACCTAGCAACAATGCTCTGCACTGTGTGTGTTTATATTTATATATCTATATATTTATTCCATCTAGCTACAATGCTCCGCACTGTGTTTTTATATATCTACATATTATTCCATCTAGCTACATTGCTCCGCACTGTGTGTGTTTATATACTTGCATATTTATTCCACCTAGCTGCAATGCTCCATACTGTGGGTGTTTATATATTTACATATTTATTCCATCTAGCTACAATGCTCTGCACTGTGTGTTCATATATTCATATATTTATTCCATCCAGCTACAATGCTCTGCACTGTGTGTCTGTGTGTGTGTGTGTGTGTATATATATATTTTATAGTAATATGTACATATGTATATTAGCTGCTCTTGCTTGCTTGTTTTTTTTTTTGTTTTTTTTTTCTTGCCTTCTGATTGTTGCTCTGAGTGTTGCTATCCCTGTGCTGTTGCAATCCTGGAATTTCCCCGTTGTGGGACTAATAAAGGCTTATCTTATCTTATCTTATATCGTCAGTGTCCGCTCGCCAAATGTCCTGATGGTGCATCCGTTAGTGGCCATGAGCTTGGGACCGCTTCTTCCTGCTACCCTGTCTGTATTGACTGGCAGAATGAGGCTCTTCTGGCAGCCTGAGTCCACCAAAAACCGTCTCCTCGAACGTGTGTCCGTGACATAAAGCAGTCTGTTCCTGTCGCCATCGGTTGCAGCTGCCTCTGAATTCCGAATGTGCCGTCTTCCCTGTCATGTTTGGGGTCGTCATCCCGAGCATGACTTGTGGCTGTTGGGTTTAATTATTGATTATTAATTCCAGCTGATGGATTGAGCTTTGCTCTCCACCTGCCCCACAGCCATGCCTCCTCCTCACCAGGCATCCACCAATTCAATTCAATTCAATTCAATTCAATTCAATTCAGCTTTATTTATAATGCGCCACATCACAACAAAAGCCGTCTTGTGGTGCCACAGTGCAGATAAAAAAAATCACACAGTCACAGAAAGACCCAGCAATCAGACGATCCCCTATGAGCAAGCACTAGGTGACAGTGGAGAGGAAAAACTCCCATTTGGAAGGAAGAAACCTCTAGCAGAACCAGGCTCAGGGAGGGGCAGTCATCTGCTGCGACTGGCTGGGGATGAGAGGATAGGGAGGATGGAAAGGACAGACATAAAGAACATAGCAGTAAGATGCCAAGTACAATATTGGAGATCAACCAGCAGTATGGATCAGATAACAATAGAACAAGAGTGGAGTTAAAAGACACAAATACTCTCCTTAAACGAAAGCTATATTAAAAAGGAAGGATTTTACCCTGTTCTTAAAGACAGAGACCGAGTCTGACTCCCGGACCCAGAGTGGTAACTGGTTCCAGAGAGAAGGGGCTTGGTAGCAGAAGGCTCTGCCTCCCACCGTACTTTTGGAGATTCTGGGCACCACAAGCCAGCATTTTGGGAGCGTAATGCTCTGTTAGGATGGTAAGGTAATATCAGATCTTTTATATATTGGGGGGCCAGATTGTTAAGAGCTTTGAAAGTAAGAAGAAGGATTTTAAACTTGATTCTGAATTCAATGGGAAGCCAATGGAGGGAGGACAGAACCGGGGAGATATGATCTCTTTTTCTAGAACCAGTTAAAACTCTAGCAGCAGCATTTTGAATCAATTGAAGACTTTTTAAAGATACTCTAGGACAACCAGATAATAGCGAATTACAATAATCTAATCGCGAACTGACAAAGGCGTGAATCAGTTTCTCAGCATCACCCAGAGACAAGATGCTCCTAATCTTAGCAATATTGCGCAGATGATATAAGGCGGTCCTAGAAACAGTTTTAATATGTGAATTAAAGGACAAATCCTGGTCAAAAATCACTCCAAGGTTCCTCACACAACTGTTCAGAGTGAGAGTGGCAGCATCTAAATTAAGGGCATAATCTGAAAAGGAATTTCTAAGATGTTTTGGGCCAACAACAATGACTTCAGTCTTATCAGAGTTCAATAGTAAAAAATTACAAGTCATCCAAGCTTTGATGTCCTTAAGACAGGCATCTAGCTTGGCCAACTGATCACAATCATCGGGCTTCATTGACAGGTATAGTTGTGTGTCATCAGCGTAACAATGAAAATGTATACAGTGCTTTCTGATGATATTGCCCAGCGGTAGCATATATAGACTAAAAAGAGTAGGGCCCAACACAGATCCTTGTGGAACTCCGTGAGTGAGCTTAGAGCTGGAAGAAAATCCATCACTGACATGGACAAACTGAAATCTATCAGACGAATAAGATCTAAACCACTGCAGCGGCATTCCACTGAGTCCAACAAAGTGTTCCAATCTATCAAGTAGAATGGCATGATTGATAGTGTCAAAGGCTGCACTGAGATCTAAAAGAACAAGAACAGAGACAAGTCCATTATCAGATGCAGTCAGGAGGTCATTAGAGACCTTCACTAAGGCAGTTTCAGTGCTGTGATGAGCTCTGAACCCAGATTGAAACACCTCAAACAAACCAACTCCCTGCAAATGGTCAGATAATTGCACAGCAACAACTCTTTCCAGGATTTTTGAAATGAAAGGCAAATTGGAGATTGGTAGATAATTGGCCAAAACTCCAGGATCGAGCGTCGGTTTTTTAAGTAAAGGTTTAATTACAGCAGTTTTAAAAGCCAGTGGAACATAACCCAGAGTTAAAGAAGAATTAATGATAAGAACAATACGGTTACTAATAATTGGGAAAATAATTTTAAATAACCTGGAAGGAATAGGGTCCAGAAGGCAAGATGAAGGCTTAGAAGAGAAAACTACCCTATCCAACTCCAAGAGGTCGATTGGGGTAAATCTATCCAAGCAGATATCAATTGAGGGAGCAGCAGTAGTTAATGTACTAGAGTTTACGGTAGGAAGAATCTGACTAATTTCATCTCTAATAGATAAAATTTTAAGATTGAAATAGTTCAGAAAGTCCTGACTAGAAAGCTCAGGGGGGATGCGAGGATTGACCGAGTCATGGCTCTTTGTAAGCCTGCGGTATGGTTCACCACATACACACTCACACACTCACCACATACACACTCACACACTCACCACATACACACTCACACACTCATTACACATACATGTGTAATGACAATAAAGTTGAATCTCATCTCATCTCACTCATGCACGCACACACACTCGTGCACACATGCACACATACACACACACACTCACATTCACATTCACGCGCACACACACACACACACACAGCTGTGTCCGTTTGCCCTCATTCTGGATTTGTGTATTTATAGGGTAGAATGTGACCAGCTGTTGTGGCATCTTAGCTATGTCAACCTTGGACATCCAGACTCACTTATGTTGGTTCCCCCTTGGACTGAATCGTGTTGTCCCCTCAGATCGTTTCCGCTCCAATGCCATAGTAAGTCCTTGTGCCTTTTCCTCCACTCCTGCCTGTTTGGAGCGCGTTAGGCATCCTGTGAACTAACCGAGCTTGTAGCCGGGTGTCTTCCCTTCCATTGTGACTGTTTTTGGACATTCAACCCATTCACCCATTGTAAATAGACACATTACTTACTCTGCATTTTGGGCTCACTGTCATTTCATATGTTCGCTGCGCAGTTTGCACAGTGAACATTTTGATTTTGATTTTTGATTTTGTATACTTTATTGATCCCCAGAAGAGAAATTGAGGGCATCCACCTGGATGGATGAAGCAGCCACGGTACGGCGCTATCCCTTAACCATTCACACACACATTCACACCTAGGGCCACTTTAGAGTCTCCAGTTAACCTAACCTGCATGTTTTGGCATGTGGGAGGAAACGGGAGAAATCCTGGAATAAACCCATGCGGATATGGGGAGGACATGCAAACTCCACACAGATCACTGTTGGTCAGGGGCTGGGATCGAACCAGGGATCCCATGGCCAAGGGTGAGTTGCTGCGCTGGTGCAGTGCTAACCACTGCGCCACCGCACCACCCAAACATCACAGTAAGTTGCCACCAAAAAAGAGCCCAAGCAGTAAGTAACGTGTTACTCATTTTTGGTTATTGCCCTTACCTGGTTTGAAGTCCAGGATGGATACAGCTGGAGGACGCGGCTATCCAACGCATCTCGGGTGGGAATACTGCCTGGCACTCATGGAGGTGGACAGCCTGATCTCCACGGCGCGCCTATATTCCACCCCGAGAGACGTGTCATGGTTTCTGGGACTCACTGAAGATGCAGCTCGTTGGTGCCCTCAGCTCCAGGAGCATGCTGAGGGTTGAGAGAGGCTCTCTCTGATAGTTGCGCTTCAACACAAGAATGGTGGAAAAGGAGGGAAATCTCCGAAGAAGCCCCAACAGAAACGCTCTCCTCCACCGGCAGCCATTTTCTCCTCTCCTCCATCATTCGTTCCAAGATGGTGTCCACCAGGTCGGCAACATCAGCGGCACCCGGAATCCTGGAGGAACAATCCAGCCCCGCCAACTGCTTCCACACCGAGCTCAGTCACCTCCGCAGCGAATCATCAGTCCCGAGCAGTCTCGTCTGCAGGATCTTCCTCCATATCCGCTGCGAGGTCTTCTTCCTCGTGTTGTTCACCGGCAGCAGTGGGGCGCTTGCTGTCCTCACCAGGGTCTTCCTTTTCTGTGGCTAGGGGGGCGGCTCCCAGACCTTCTTCCAAGGAGCCAAGTACCGCCCCTCCCGGACAGACGGGTGAAGATGCCCAAACAGCAGCAGCTGCAATTTACACCATAAACTGAGAGAACAGGCAAATACATTTTCATTTGACTCATATTAATAATGAAATGTCTTACCTGATTCCCGGTAGGGAGGCTCAGAGAAAGCAGTCCACGCCTGCTGCTGTTAAAAACTGTTCACCAGCCTTCTCTCCTCTCCCCTTTGTGTGCCTGCTGTAGCTGAGCAGCCAGAATCAGGAGGAGCCAGAGGGCCGGGGTGGGGGTGGGGAGGGGGTCACCCCGCAGCCACGGTTAACCAGGTCCCAGCCGCCATGCCGGAGGAGTCACCAGCGTGGATCATGACAGCTGGGACAGACTGCAGTGACCATCACGCCTGCTGTGGAGGCCGCCACAGCAGAGTCAGCACCCAAGTGGAACCTCTTGGAGGCTGAACCTGGGAGGACGTTGCCCGGATCGCCGAAGTCCTGGACAGCGGTAGAGCTTGAGGTAAGGCAAGTGCTCTCTTTTGTCTTTCTCCTTTCCATTATTGAGCATTTTTGCCTAGCTTTAGGTGAGGAGAGCCAGCTGCAGCCAAACGTTGCACCTGAGCTCGCCTCGACGGGCTCTGCCGCTGCCAGTGACTCTGACCCTTCCCCCTCTCTTTTTGAGTCCATTTTCAGAGTCGTTGGAGAGGGTCCTCCATTGCCTGATGAGTCCATGGATCCAGGTTCGCAACTGGAGGTCACCGAGGTTCCGGACGAGGTGGTTGTCGGGGGCACCCAGTCCCAGTCCAGGGTGCCTGTGATTGATCGCCTCCTTGCTTGGGTGCTCATACCGGTCAGCTTTCCCATGGCCAAGATGGCGTTGGGGTCAGCAGTGGCCCAGATGGGTCCCACCGCAGGTACAGCAGGGGTCCAGCTGGACACCATCGTGAGTGTAACTATGGCTCAGTCGGGGTCCATCGTGGGTGCAATGCAGGCTCAGTCAGGGCTCACCATGGGAGCAATGAGGTCCTGCGAAGTGGCCACCGCTGGTGCAACGTTGTCCCAGGCCGGGACCACCGCAGACGCAGCCATGGCCCAGCCTGGGCCCACCGCAGGGTCAACAGAGTCTCAGCCCTTTGTCGGGACCACTGGGGGTGCCACAGGACAGTTTGGGGATGCCGGGGCCTTCCTTTCCCTTTTGGAGGCCCAGTGGGTGTTCCTCCTCCTTCTGCCGGTCACCGTTGGGGTCTTTCTCCCTTCGTTGCCAGTGACCGCAGGGGTTCCTCTTCCCTTGTCTGGCCACCCACCTCTCAGCCTTCCGGTGGGTAGGCCACTGCCTCATCTGCCCTTCCGGTCCTGGTGGCCTAATTGTGTGGGCAGGCCGCCTGAAACACAGGGTTTCCTCGCCGGGTGGCTCGTATGCCCTGGCAGGCTGCCTGATACTGCTCTGCAGGCCACCTGCTAGTCCAGGGATTTTGGCCGGCCCCCTGAACTTACGGCAACCTGCTGGGCCTTGGACTTTGGCCAGCCCCCCAAACTGTGGGACCCTTGGGGGTGGGGTGGGTTGTTAAGTTTTGGGGTTGGGAGTGTAGTGTTATTGTGTTGTTTGTGGTGTTCCCCATCTTTGTTTGATCCCTCCAAACCTGTTTCCCCCCCACCTCCCGCACTTGTTTGGTGTGTTGGTTTTTTGGGTGGTGGTGGTGGGGTTGTTCTTTGCTTTGATGGTACGGTGGGTGTCTGGTATCCACCCTATGGGGGGGCACTGTCATGTTCGGGGTCGTCACCCCGAACATGACTTGTGGCTGTTGGGTTTAATTATTGATTATTAATTCCAGCTGATGGATTGAGCTTTGCTCTCCACCTGCCCCACAGCCATGCCCCCTCCTCACCAGGCATCCACCAGCGGTATGGTTCACCACATACACACTCACACACTCATGCACGCACACACACTCGTGCACGCACACATACACACACACTCACATTCACATTCACGCACACACACACACACACTTGTTCAATCAGTCATGCACCGGGTGGCCACACAGCTGTGTCCATTTGCCATGGACGTCCATGGCTGTGTCCATTTTCCATGGCGACAGGCAACGTTGGGCATTCATGCCGAAACGGCGATGATAAAAACAGATCACCCCATTCCTTCATCTTCTGGTGTCCATCCTGGCTACCACAAATGACTCCTCGACCTCGCTGGAGTCCCTCATGGATGCCGGTGCCACTGTCTGCATGCTGAGAGTTCTGGTTGCCAAAATGATGCGGTCCGCATTCTGTGCCAGGGCACAGTAGTCCTTAGCAACCAGCTGCGGTGAGTTGGCCAGGATCACCCTCGCTGTAGCCGGTAGATTCCTGAAGAACAAGTGAGCGAACAAGAAAGATTTGTCATCCTTCTCCCTCAGCGCCAACATGCTCTCCATGAGCTCCACTGCTGCGATGTCCCCTAATTCCGAACATGTTAGGAGTCTCTCTGCCCTCTCACTGTCAGAAAGGGTGTAACGCTGGAAAAGCATCCTCTTGAGCACTTCATATTTTCCTTGGGCCGGTGGCTCCTGGAGCAGGCTCATCACCTGTTGCGTGGTGTGTGCATCCAGCATAGCGACCACGTAGTAATACCTGGTATTGTTCGTTGTTATTCGCCGGAGTGCGAACTGGGCTTCTATGTGCAAGAATCATGCGATCGGATTGTGAAGCCAGAAGTCTGGGAGCTCAACTGAGACCACGCATGCAGCACTAGTACTCTCCCTCTAGGCAGTCTCTGGGGTGGTGCTCGGCTCACTCTCCATGGCACGTCTTAGGTCACCAATGTGGAGAAAGGAGGCAGGCGAGGCAACGAGCTGGACTACACAGAAACTTTTTTCTTTCTCCAACACAGGGGTCTCAAACTCATTCCATGGAGGGCCAAGACCCTGCAGGTTTTACCTCCACCCAGTGTTTTCAGCAGATGTTTTCAGTGATCAGCAATCAGTGGGAAGAAATTCAGTAAAATCACCTGTTGAAGACGCTGGGTGGAGGTAAAACCTGCAGGGTCTTGGCCCTCCATGGAATGAGTTTGAGACCCCTACTCCAACATAACTTACAGCAAAAAAGATCCCGGGTCTCTGTGCATTCCTCTTTTATATCTTTAATACCATGCATCGAGACCCGGAACTTCCGACCATCATACATTATGTTTAGAACAAAGCCTGTGTGGCACATTAATATGACATAACGCTGGCACCGCTATCCTACCCATCTTCTCCCAGTGGCTCCGGCATTTACTTCTCTCCCCGGGGGGTGTGTAGTCCTTACTGTCCTGTCTGTAAGTTGGTAATTCATTTACTGAATCTGGGCTTCTCCGTAAACTGGGAGAAAAATGCCCCCCTCCTCTCTCAACACATCACTTATTTGGGGGTGGAGTTGGATTCAGTGTCCATGAAGGCCCAGCTCTCGCAAGCGAGGATTGAGCCGTTAATGACGATGTTACGCCATGTCACCCCTCACAGTATGGTCACAGCTCTGTCAGTCATGCATCTTTTGGGTCTGATGTCAGTGGCACACGCCGTGGTGCCTCTGGGACTCCTGAACATGAGGCTCTCGCCGCACATTCAACGCTGGTTCGTCTGGGTATATTGCCCATCCAAAAGACAAGCGAGTATTTTCTCAACAGGTTTAGACACGCTGTCTTACCTTGCTCTCCTCTGTCCTTCAGGTTGCTGCCATCGTGCGGGGGTGTCTCCAGGACTGCGCGCGCTCTCCTGCCACATCTTCATTCATCCTCGGCTTACAACCTCCACCCAGTCAGGCACCATCGGCTCATTCCCCCCACCCTACTGGTTCGTCTATTCCCCGCTGGAGTCCTGCCGGTTCTTCCTCAGAACCCAAGTAACTCGCAATTTGGCTCGCCCATTTCCCCTTACTCCGTTCCTCCGCTCACAGCTCTCGTCTTCTCTCCACAGGTGGATTCCTCTGGCGATTGATTGTTTCCTTAGCTGTGCGCTGTTTTTGCAAATTAATAAAACTTTCAAACGTGCCCTTTCGTGTGGTTACTTTTCCTCTGCTATTGCATTGTGCACTTGGGCTGTCAACTTAATTAACAATGACACTGTTGGGCTAAGCCGAGTCAGATAAGGTCTACCAGGACGGAGAGAAGAACAGCTTTTGGTGAGCAAATTGACGGAGCAAGGAGCCAATTAGCAATATGACGGAGCAAGCTAGCAACAATAAATACGGCTAGCGCCACTTTCAGCTTCCAGCCACCAGAGCCTTTCGACTTCTCGAAGCCACACGAGTGGCCAAAGTGGATCCGAAGGTTCGAAAGATTTCGGCAAACTAGCAACTTAACAGCCAACTCGGAGGAGCACCAGGTGAACACAGTAATTTACTGCATGGGGGATAAGGCGGATGATATTTTACAGAGCCTCAGGCTAAATGAAGGAGAAGAGTAGCAGTATGCGAAAGTAAAGGAAGGCTTTCAATCATTTTTTTTTCCACAGTATTTTTTATTGAACCTTTTTTTTTATACAAACATAGCACAAACAATCAGACACTAACACAAAAGTAATTTAAAAATTAAAAAGAACAAAAAAAATGTGTAATAAAAACAACAACAACAACAACAACCATTAACAAAAGCAAGTCAACAACAATGCTCCTCTGTTTAGTCTAGGTAATCTATTACATAAGAATACATAATATACATTCAACAGCTTGGAATTTGCAAGGTCCACACATCATTCACCTTCTTCTTCAGACGTTATGTTTAAATTCTTTACATAATCAATAAAAGGTCTCCATATATTCTCAGACACATTTTCCTTTGATTTCAGTATATATGTTATTCTTTCTAGTGGAAGGTTTGTTAACATTTGTCTTAACCACTGAGTCACATCTGGTCTATGAATCTTTTTCCACAGTAGTGCAATACATTTTTTGGCATTAAGCAAACTGAGGTCTATGAATGCTCTTTCACTCTTAATAAAGTTATGTTTTTCTGGATACAGACCCAACAAAAACAGTTTAGGGTTCAATATGATTTGTTTTGAAATTATTTTTTCAATTGTTACCCTCACCTCTTCCCAAAACATTCTGATTTTTCTGCATTCCCATAAACAGTGAAATAGGGTTCCTTTACTTTCCATACATTTTGTGCATGTATCTGGTATGTTTTTGTTATATCTATTTAATTCCACTGGTGTAACATACATCCGCATTAACCATTTAAAATGTATCAGTTTAAGACGTACATTTATTGATTTGGTTTGAGCTCCTGCACAAGCCATTTCCCATTGTTCCTCTGAAATTTCAATTTGCAGGTCCTCTTTCCAGTAATTCAGTCTTTTCTGTGAGTTTTCACTTGACAATAGTGTCAATGAGTTGTAAAACTCTGAAATAATACCCTTTCTCTTACTATCTTTCATCAAAATTTTTTCCAAAAATGAATAAGTAGGTCGGGTGAGAGCATTATTTTGATTTGATCGAATAAAATTTCTAAGCTGAAGATATTTAAAAAAGTGTGTTCTATTAAGATTGAATTTAATCCTCAGTTCTTCAAAAGACATTATGTTATCCGAGCGTGACAAATGTAAGTCTTGAATCTTTTGAATCCCTTTTAAAGCTCAAGCTACCCACCAAGATGTTAGTGCAGTTCTACACGGCCATCATTGAGTCCATCCTCACCTCCTCCATAACTGTGTGGTACGCAGGAGCCACTGCCAGGGACAGACTAAGGCTGCAGCGCGTCGTGCGCACTGCTGAGAAGGTGATAGGCTGCAAGCTCCCATCTCTCCAGGACCTGTACATCTCCAGGACCCGGAGGCGTGCTGGCCGGATCATAGCCGATCCTTCACATCCTGGTCACGTGCTGTTTGCCCCCCTCCCCTCAGGTAGAAGGCTTCGGTCCATTCGGACTAAAACCTCCCGGCACATGAACAGCTTCTTCCCCTCTGCCATCAGACTGCTGAACACTAAGTGACTTTTGACTCTCGTGCACTATGTACAGCAGCTCAACCAGACTCATGTCATTCATCACTGTTTTTCTGTTGCATTATTGACTGCACTATGTGGTACTTCACATTATCTGCTACATGCTAATTTTTTAAACTGCCTTGACTAGTACTACTCATTATTACTAGTATTATTATTATTATTACTTATTATTACTTATTTTTCTACACTTATTGCACGTTTCTAGTCCTTTAGTTTTTTATTTTATCCCTTTTTCTCATTATGTTTTTAATGTTGCAGCATGGCACCGAGACAAATTCCTAGTTTGTGTATCACATGAACAATGGCAATAAACCTGATTCTGATTCTGATTCTGATTTATATTCCATATTTTAAATACAGTATCTGCTCTCCGTGGTGTAAAATATTGATTACCCCATATTGGGCTAAATTGTGACAGTGAGTGTGGTTCTTTTAAATATTTTTAGGTTTCACACCATATTTTGATCATGTGCTTTACAATTGGATTTTTAACTTGTTTCTGTATTTTTTTTTGCCGAGTCTGAGTATGAATAAGGGAAGAGGTAAAGGTAAATTGTATGATTCCATTTCAGTCCAGTGGGGAAGATCATTTGACGAAAAATAATATGTCATAGACCTCAGTTGTGCTGACCAGTAATACAACATAAAGTTTGGACATTTCAGACCTCAACGATCAAATGGTAAATATAGTAAGGACAAACGTAATCTAACCCTCCTATTGTTCCATATAAATTCCACTAACTTTTTTTTTAATTCTTGAAAATAGATCTGAAGGTGGTGGTAAAGGAACATTTTGAAATAAATAAAGTATTTTTGGTAAGATACTACTTTTTTTTTTTCCACAATATCTTTATTGAACCTTTTTTTTTTTTTTAACAAACATGATACAAACAAACACTAACACTAAAGTACTACAAAAAAAAAAATGCCCTAAAAACACCAACAACCACCAACAAAATCAAGTCTTCAACAATGCTCCTCTGTTTAGTCTAGACAATCCAATACATTAGTATACATATTATGTTCACCAGTTTGGAATTTACAAGGTCCACACACATCATTCACCTTCTTCTTCAAGAGTTATGTTTAAATTTTTTACATAATCAATAAAAGGTCTCCATATATTCTCAAACACAATTTCCTTTGATTTCAGTATATATGTTATTCTTTCTAATGGAAGGTTTGTTAACATCTGTCTTAACCACTGAGTCACATCTGGTCTATGAGTCTTTTTCCATAATAGTGCAATACATTTTTTGGCATTAAGCAAACTGAGGTCTATGAATGTTCTTTCACTTTTATTGAAATTATGCTTTTCTGGGTACAGACCCAACAAAAACAGTTTAGGATTCAATATGATTTGTTTTGAGATTATTTTTTCAATTGTTACCCTCACCTCCTCCCAAAACATTCTTATTAATCTACATTCCCATAAACAATGAAATAGGGTTCCTTTACTTTCCATGCATTTTGTGCATGTATCTGGTATATTTTTGTTATATCTATTTAACTCCTCCGGTGTAACATACATCCGCATTAACCATTTGAAATGTATCAATTTAAGGCGTGCATTTATTGATTTGGTTTGAGCTTCTGTACAAGCCAATTCCCATTGTTCCTCTGAAATTTCAATTTGCAGATCTTCTTTCCAGTAGTTTAATCTTTTCAGTGAATTTTCACTTGAAGATAGTGTCAATGAGTTATAAAACTCTGAAATAATACCCTTTCTTTTACTATCTTTCATCATCATTTTTTCCAAGGATGAATAAATAGGTCGAGTGAGAGCTTTATTTTGATTTGATCGAATAAAGTTTCTAAGTTGAAGATATTTAAAAAAATGTGTTCTATTGAGATTAAATTTGATCCTCAGCTCTTCAAAAGACATTATGTTGTCTGCACATGGCAAATATAAATCCTGAATCTTTTGTATCCCTTTTAAATTCCATACTTTAAATACAGCGTCCGCTCTCCCTGGTTTAAAATATTGATTACCCCATATTGGACTAAATTGTGACAATAACTGTGGTTCTTTTAAATAGTTTTTAGCTTCACACCATATTTTGATCATATGCTTTACAAATGGATTTTTAACTTGTTTTTGTAATTTTTTTGCCGAATCTGAGTATATGAATATGGGAAGAGGTAAAGGTAAATTGTATGATTCCATTTCAGTCCAGTGAGGGAGATCATTTGATGAAAAATAATATGTCATAGACCTCAGTTGTGCCGACCAATAATACAACATAAAATTTGGACATTTCAGACCTCCACGATCAAATGGTAAATATAATAAAGACAAACGTAATCTAGCCCTCCTGTTGTTCCATATAAATTCCACTAACTTTTTTTTTATTCTTGAGAATAGATCTAAAGGTGGTGATAAGGGAATGTATTGAAATAAATAAAGTATTTTAGGTAAAATATTACTTTTAAGTGTATTGATTCTCCCGATCATCGACATTGGTAGTGACATCCATCTCTGAGTTAACTCATTGATATCTGACATTAAGGCTTCATAGTTGACACTGGCGACTGATTCTAGCTTAGGCATAATTTGGATTCCTAAATATTTAAACTGATTTACAACATTGAATTGATTTACCTCAGGGGCTGGGTAATTTATCTGGGTCTCATTTAGCATTAATATTGAAGATTTAGTTTTATTTATTTTATATCCTGATATTTCCCCAAAATTCTTTATTAAATTCAACAAGGTTGGAATTGATTTTTTTAGATTCGACATAAACAAAATTATATCATCGGCGTACAGGGAGATTTTATGTTCTGTTGGTCCAACTTTAATTCCATATATTTGTGAATGTAAACGTATCGCTATCGCTAAAGGTTCAATTGCCATAGTAAACAGTAAAGGTGAAAGTGGACAGCCTTGTCGACATCCTCTATTGATTTTTATTGGTTTTGAAATATTGTTATTTGTTAGGATTTCTGCTGTAGCATTATTGTATATTATTTGAACCCATTTTATGAAATTATTTCCAAGTCCAAACCTTTGTAGGACTTCAAAAAGAAAGGGCCATTCAACTCTATCAAAGGCCTTTTCGGCGTCCAATGATAGGAGAGCTGTATCCGGTGCTTCTTTATTAAAATAAATAATATTAAATAGTCTTCTTACATTATGGAAGCCTTGTCTACCCTTTATAAAGCCATTCTGATCTCGATTAATAATATTTGGTAAAATTTCTTGTATTCGTCTTGCTAAAATTTTACAGATTATCTTAAGGTCGGCGTTTAATAGGCTTATTGGTCTCATATTTTCACATTTATTAGAGGGCTTACCTGGTTTTGGCAGCAGTATAATTAAGGCATTATTTATGTATGATGGTAAATTATTATTTTGAAATGCTTCTAAAACCATTTCCAAAAAAGGTTTTATTAATTTATTCTTAAATTTTTTATAAAGGTCAACTGGAAGACCATCTGGTCCTGCACTTTTTCCTGATTTCATATTATCAATGGCTAGCCCAACTTCTTCTTGACTAATTTTAGACTCCAATATCTCCCTGTTTTCATTTGGAATACACGGTATAGATAGTTCGTTCAAAAACCCATTTAGTTTTGTTAAATCAGGTTCATTTTTGGTATCATATAATTTTTCATAGTAATCTCTAAAGGCTCTATTAATTTCTAAAGGATCTATAACTACCTGTCCGTTACTTATAATACTGGTAATTGGTGTTTTAATTTCCAATTGTTTAATCTGCCATGCTAATAATTTTCCTGATTTTTCACCTTGTTCATAAAAAGATTGTTTCAATCTTAGAAGACTCGAGGCAGCTCTATTCGCTGATTTTTTGTCGTATTCAGCTCTCAAAATCAGTAATTCATTCTCCAACCTTGGGTCACTTCCTGCATACACTTTTTCCTGAAGACTTTTTATTTTATGTTCCAATTTAGCTCTCTCCTCTCGAGTCTTCTTAGATTTTGATCCTGTATAACTAATAATATGTCCCCTAATAAAAGCTTTGAAAGCCTCCCACTTTACACATGCTGATGTTTGTGTAGTATTGATGTCAAAGAACTCGTCTATCTGTTTTTCTATATACTTGACAAATTCCTCATCCTGAAGCCATTTATGCTGAAATTGCCATCTACCTGATTCCTTTGTCAATTTTTTATCTACATATATTAGACAACAGGGTGCATGATCAGAAATCACGATGTTATCATAAAAGCAGTTTTGAATCTTGGACCTTAATTCTGTGGAAATCAAAAAATAATCAATACGTGAGAATGTCTTGTAGGTACTGGAATAACAAGAATAGGCTTTAACTTGTGGTTTCATTTCTCTCCATATATCTAACAATCTCAATTCTTTCATAAAATGATTAATAGTCATCCTACATCCAATGTGCGTACAATCCAGTCCTGTTGATCTATCCACACCTGGATTCAATGTACAATTAAAATCCCCTGCTATTATATGTTGCCCTGTAAGTGATGATAAGATGAGAAATAAATTAGCAAAGAACTTCTGATCATCTATATTGGGACCATATAAGTTCACAAGATTTATATTTTCTAATAGCAAAGAACCTTGAATGATTACATATCTTCCAAATTTGTCTCCAATTACATTTTTCACCTGAAAAGGAACTGATTTATGTATGAGAGTCATAACTCCCCTGGCTCGGGATGAAAATGAAGAGGTGAATACACTTCCCTGCCATCTACTCCTAATTCTTTTAACATCCTCCTCTATCAGATGAGTTTCTTGTAAAAACACAATTCTTGAACCCATGTCCTTTATTTTATTCATAACTTGTTTAAGTTTTTTTAAATTTTGTAGACCTCTGCAATTCCATGAAGTTAAATTAAGATTAACACTTTGGTCCATGATCAATAGAGAGTTTAGGATTACCTTGCAGTGTAAACATGCTCATACAGAGAAGCAAAAACATGAGTGGTTGAACATTCATCCTACAAACTACACACAAACAAATTTCCCCTTCCCACACTTGTGGCAAACCCCCCAAAATCAAAAGAAAAATTCTGTCTCCCGATATAGCCATCGACCGTTCCACACCCAAGGGGAACAGCCTAAGCCACTCCTTCTTCATCCTCCCAATCACCCTAACTCTACTGCTTTTAATGACGTAACATTAACTCTCCTCTGTAGTTTTCCAACTTAACTCCAAAATTTTTAACAACTTTGTACATCATAGTTTTTTTTTGTTTGTTTGTTTTGTTTTTGTTTTGTTTTTTTAATATATAATACAATCTATATTTTGTAAACTTACTATTTACTTCAAGTCAGTCAGATGCCTGTGCAAATGCTTAATTATTCTACCTTATATTTTGTTCATGCTTAGCTCCCACCAGTCTCTTCTTCTTCTTTGATCTTCTTGATGAACTCCTGCGCCTCCTCTGGGGTCTTGAAGATGTGGGTTCTGCCCTCATACGTGGTCAGCAGTCTCGCAGGATAGATTACACCATGACGAATCCCAAGGTTGCGCAGCTCCTTACGTATGGGATCAAACTGCTTCCTCAATTGCTGGATTCCTGTGGCCAAATCTGGGTAGAACCGCACCTGCTGGTCCTGGTGTTTAATCTCTCCTTTAGCACGTGCAGCGTTGAAGATCTTCATCCTGTCTCTGTTGCTAAGAAACTTCATAATTAAGGTCCTCGGCGGTCCCTTATCTCTCCGTGGGCCAATACGATGTGCTTTTTCCAGAACCACTGCTGATTGCAACTCCTCGCTGCCCAGCACCTCCGGAATCCACTTTTCCAGAAAGGAACATACGTCCCGACCTTCTGATTCCTCTGGAAGACCCACCAGCCTCAAATTATTCTGTCTCGACCGAGATTCCAAATCCAAAATATTATCTTCCAGAGATTTATTTTTTTTTTCCAAAGTGCGCACCTTTAATTGAAGACGGGTGACGTCATCTTCAGCACTAGCGAGACGGAGCTCCATCTGCGCCGTTCGTTCTACACAGTCACCCAATTCCTTTCTTATTCCTTCCAACGCTGTCATAATCCCATCAAATCTAGAGGAAAAGTCCGCTCTCATTGAACTCATGGCAGCCATCAGCGCATCTGCGCCATTCCCCGCAGACATCGCACCGCCGCCAGCCTCCTCCGCCATATATGGAGTTTTGTTTGCTGCGTCACAGACCTGAAAGTCCGTTAATTTGGACTGTTTCGGCGGCTCGCTTTTTCCTTTTCCTGGTTTTCCAGCCTTAGGCTTCGCCGACATATCCTCGCCCAAATGCTGGGATACGTTCTGTCCCAAATGAGAGAGTTATTTGCCGATTTTTTTTCTCCAGGAGCAGAGCAGAGCGAGACACGTCCGTCCTACGTGGCAGCCATAACCGGAAGTCCGGTAAGATATTACTTTTAAGTATATTAATTCTCCCAATCATCGACATTGGTAGTGGCATCCATCTCTGAAGTAACTCATTAATATCTGTCATTAAGGCTTCATAGTTGGCACTGGCGACTGATTCTAGCTTAGGCAAAATTTGAATTCCTAAATATTTAAATTGATTTACAACATTGAATTGGTTTACCTCAGGAGCTGGGTGATTTCTCTGGGTCTCATTTAGCATTAATATTGAAGATTTTGTTTTGTTTATTTTATATCCTGATATATCCCCAAAGTTCTTTATTAAATTTAACAAGGTCGGAATTGATTTTTTAAAATTCGACATAAACAAAATTCTGTCATCGACATACAGGGAGATTTTATGTTCTGTTGGTCCTACTTTAATTTCATATATTTGTGGATGTAAACGTACTGCCATCGCTAAAGGTTCAATTGCCATAGTAAACAGTAAAGGTGAAAGTGGACAGCCTTGTCGACATCCTCTATTGATTTTTATTGATTTTGAGATATTGCTGTTTGTTAGGATTTCTGCTGTAGCGTTATTGTATATTATCTGGACCCATTTTATGAAATTATTTCCAAGTCCAAACCTTTGTAGGACTTCAAAAAGATAGGGCCATTCGACCCTATCAAAGGACTTTTCGGCGTCCATTGATAAGAGAGCTGTATCTGGTGCTTCTTTATTGGAATAAATAATATTAAACAGTCTTCTTACATTATGGAAGCCTTGTCTTCCCATTATAAAGCCATTCTGATCTCGGTTAATAATATTTGGTAATATTTCTTGTAGTCATTTTGCTAAAATTTTACAGATTATTTTAAGATCAGCATTTAATAGGCTTGTTGGTCTCATGTTTTCACATTTATTAGGGGGTTTACCTGGTTTCGGTAACAGTATAATTAAGGCATTATTCATGTATGGTGGTAAATTACCATTTTGAAATGCTTCTAAAACCATTTCCAACAATGGTTTTATTAATTTAGTCTTAAATTTTTTATAGAGGTCAACTGGAAGACCATCTGGTCCTGCTCTTTTTCCTGATTTCATATCAATGGCTAGCCCAACTTCTTCTTGACTAATTTTAGACTCCAGTATCTCCCTGTTTTCATTTGGAACACATGGTACAGATAATCCACCCAAAAACCCATTTAATTTTGTTAAGTCAGTTTCATTTTTTGTATCATATAATTTTCCATAATAATCTCTAAAGGCACTATTAATTTCTAAAGGATCTATAACTACCTGTCCGTTACTTATAATACTGGTAATTGGTGTTTTAGAGTCTAATTGTTTAATCTGCCATGCCAATAATTTTCCTGATTTTTCACCTTGTTTGTAAAATGTTTGCTTCAATCTTAGAAGACTCGAGGCAGCTCTATTCGCTGATTTTTTGTCATATTCATCTCTCAGAATCAGTAATTCGTTCTCTAACTGTGGGTTACTTCCTGCATACACCTTTTCTTGAAGGATTTTTATTTTACGTTCCAATTGGACTCTCTCCTCTCGGGTCTTCTTAGATTTTGAACCTGTATAACTAAAAATATGCCCCCTAATAAAAGCTTTGAAAGCCTCCCACTTTATACATGCCGTTGTTTGTGTAGTATTGATATCAAAGAACTCATCTATCTGTTTTTCTATGTACTTAATAAATTCCTCATCCTGAAGCCATTTATGTTGAAAATGCCACCTAACTGGGTCCTTTGTCAATTTCTTATCTACATATATTAGACAGCAGGGTGCATGATCAGAGATCACAATATTATCATAGAAACAGTTTTGAATCTTGGACCTTAATTCTGTAGAGATCAAAAAATAGTCAATACATGAGAATGTCTTATAGGTATTAGAATAACAAGAATAAGCTTTGACTTGTGGTTTCATTTCTCTCCATATATCTAGCAATCTCAGTTCTTTCATAATGTAACGTGCTGCTCGACATGGCGACGTCCCACCGGGAGATTCGAACTCACGCCTCCCGCTCCGGAGTCCCACACTCTACCTGTGTCGCCAATAGGGTCAACCCACTTGGCAAGCCAAGTAGGGTGCTCATATTGAGTTCGCTACAATAAAATGATTAATGGTCATCCTACATCCATTGTGCGTACAGTCCAGTCCTGTTGATCTATCTATACTGGGATTCAATGTACAATTAAAATCCCCTGCTTTATATGTTGCCCTGTAAGTGATGATAAAGTGAGGAATAAATTAACAAAGAAGTTTTGATCATCAATATTGGGGCCGTATAAGTTCACCAGATTTATATTTTTTAATAACAAAGATCCTTGGATGATTCGATATCTTCCAAATTTGTCTCTAATTACATTTTTCATTTGAAATGGGACTGTTTTATGTATGAGAGTCATAACTCCCCTGGCTCGGGATGAAAATGATGAGGTGAACACGTTACCTTGCCATCTTCTCCTAATTCTTTTTACATCCTCCTCTAATAAATGAGTTTCTTGTAAAAATACAATTTTTGAATCTATGTCTTTTATTTTATTCATAACTTGTTTAAGTTTTTTAAGATTTTGTAGACCTCTGCAATTCCATGAAGTTAAATTAAGATCAACGCTTTGATCTATGATCAATAAGAAGTTTGAGATTACCTTGCAATATGAACATACTCTTACAGAGAAGCAAAAACATGGATGATGGAACATTCATCCTACAAACTACACAAAAACAAATTCCCTTTCCCCACATTCGTGGTAATCCCCCCAAAATCAAAATATTCCGTCTCCCGTTATAGCTAGTGACTGTTCCACACCTGCGAGGATCAGCCAAACCACTCTCTCTTTCTCCTCTCAATCACCCTGACTCTACTACTATTTTATGACATTGTAGCCACCATATAGGAAACATAATGACTCGCATCTTAGATAAGAACAAAGAGCAGAGTTTTCTGGGTGATAACAGGAAGTTGTGAGATTGTGATCTTTTGTGTGTCAGAGACTACTTGGAGGATCCTTTGTGTGTCCGAGACTGCGAGGGGGATGTTAAGGGATTAAGGAAGTGAATGCAATGTGACCTTTGATGTGAATGCAAATGTGAACTTTGAGGTGTAGAAGCAGCTGTAGGAAGACCTGGTATTTAAGGGAAGAATTTTGTCTGTGAGCTTTCTCTTTCTACGATGCTTATGTGTGAGACGTGTAATAAACTGTCTGAGACAAACTTGCCTCATCTTTTACACACGCCACACTGGTGACCCAAGACGAAGTATGCAACACGTAGAGAATTCCCCGTGCCAGCCTCGTTGGGAGCCCCCAGCCAAGTGTATGCCGTTCCAATCCAGCTACCGGATTTTGGGCAGCACAATCCGCGCTCCTGGTTCCACCTGGTCGAGGCGCAGTTCGTCCTCCGGGGGATATCGGTAGATGACACGAAATTCTACCATGTGGTCGCAAAGCTCGACACCCACACGGCTCAGCATGTGGAGAGCCTGCTGGATCAGCCACCAGCCAACGACAAATACGGCGCGTTGAAGGCTGCACCCATCCAGTACTATACACTCTCGGTTGAGGAGAGAGCAGAGAGACTCCTGGTGCGGACCGGTTTAGGAGATTGCACGGTGATCGACCTGATGGAGAGGATGCTGAGATTGAAGGGCTCAGATGATGATCACTTCATTTTTACCCACCTCTTCCTCAGGAATCTTCCGTCGGCGATGAGAGCGGCCCTGGCCAGTTCGCTGTTGCTGGCCAAGCGGGACTACCCTGCGCTGGCCCGGGAGGCACACCGGATCATCATGGCCAGCAGTGAGCTCGCGACCACGGCGGCAGTGACGGAGCTTGGCGCGACGGCTGGAGATGGCGAGGAGCCATTGATGGCGGTAGCAGAACCACCGACGACGGCGGCGGCAAGGACCAAGGAACGTGGAGAAGACGCCCTTTGTTTCTACCACCGCCGCTTTGCAGAGAAGGCACGCAAATGTATACCGCCGTGCCAGTTCAAGCGCTCGGGAAACGCCAAGACCGGGGGTCGGTAGCAGCTGCGGCCCTCGGGGAGGAGAACAAGCTGCTCTACTTGACGGACGCACGCTCGGGGAGGCATTTCCTCGTGGACACCGGCGCCCAAGTGAGTTTCATCATGCCGTCCTACGCCGACCGGCTGGCAGGATCCAGCGACCCCGAGATGGCAGCAGCAAACGGCTCGGAGATTAAGACCTTTGGTGAGAGGACTCTACTCCTGTCACTACACGGCCGTGCATTTGAGTGGACTTTTGTTGTAGCAGCATTGAATTTCAATATATTGGGTGCTGATTTTTTGTGCTCACATGGTTTGTTGGTTGATGTCGCTAACAGGCGCCTGGTTAATGCACTGTCCTTTGATTCTATCCCCTGTACAGCTCGAGCGTCCCGGCCAACAGCACAAGCCAACGTCACAGCTGCAAGCGGTAAGTTCCACACACTGCTCACTCAGTTCCCAGCACTCACGGTCCCAACATTTTCGGCGGCCGTCGCTAAACACGGGGTGGAACATTTTATTACCACCACCGGGCCGCCCGTTTTTGCAAAACCTCGGCGCTTGGACGCAGCTAAACTGGCCATGGCACGCGAGGAGTTTGCCAACCTGGAGAGGTTGGGCATTGTCAGGTGTTCAAACAGCCCATGGGCTTCCCCGCTACACATGGTCCCTAAATCTGACGGTTCGTGGCGACCTTGCGGGGATTTCCGCAGGTTGAGCAACGCCACAGCGCATGACCGCTACCCAATTCCTCACATCCAGGATTTTTCCGTTCACTTGGCGGGGGCGCGCATTTTTTCTAAAATAGACTTGGTCCGCGGTTACCACCAAGTCCCAGTGCATGCTGAGGACATACTCAAAACAGCGGTGATAACTCCGTTTGGTCTAGTCGAGTTTTTGCGCATGGCATTCGGGCTTAAAGGGGCTGCACAGACGTTCCAACGCATGATGGACGCGGTGCTGCGCGATCTCCCTTTTGTATTCGTCTACCTGGACGATATCTTGGTAGCCAGCACGTCCGAAGACGAACACGAAAAACACCTCACGGCGGTTTTCCAGAGGTTGGGAGAGCACGGTTTAATAATCAACCCAGCGAAGTGTCAGTTCGGGGTGACGCAGATTGATTTTTTGGGGCATCGCGTCTCTCCTGAAGGAGCGGTTCCGCTGCCTGACAAAGTGCGCGCGGTAGCAGATTTTCCCCGGCCGCAAACGGTCAGGGCGTTACAGGAGTTTTTGGGAATGGTGAATTTTTATAACCGTTTCCTCCCCCGCGCAGCGCAGCTCATGCAATCACTGTACACTGCGCTCAAAAAACAAAAACCCGCGAATAAGATCGAATGGTCTCCGGAGCGAGAGCGGGCGTTCTCGGAAGTCAAGGCAGCCCTGGCAAATGCTGCATTGTTGGCACATCCAGACCCAATGGCCCACATAGCGCTCACTACTGACGCGTCAGATGTGGCCATAGGGGTGGTCGTGGAGCAGCGTGTAGCCGGGGCTTGGCAGCCGCTCGCCTTTTTCAGTAGGACTTTGCGCGATAGTGAACGTAAATACAGCGCGTTCGACAGGGAGTTGCTGGCTCTCCATTTGGCCATACGCCACTTCCAGTTCTGGCTGGAAGGACGCTGTTTCACCGCGCTCGTTGACTACAAGCCACTAACATTCGCAATGGCCAAGGTTTCAGAACCGTGGTCAGGCCGGCAGCAGAGAGAGCTGGCCGCGATCTCAGAGTTTACTACCAATATTCAGCATGTGGCGGGTAAAAGAGGCTCGCGAACAGCCTTGCCTGGCATATTTCTATCCAATGCCAATTCTCTCCTGAACAAGGTAGAAGAATTAAGACTGCTGATGCGTTTCAAGGACCTCGCTTCCTCGTCTGTCATCTGCTTCTCTGAGACCTGGCTTAATGAGAACATTCCAGATAGCGCGATCAGCCTCGAGGGCTTCCAGCTGATTCGTGCTGACCGCGTCACAGAGCTGTCCGGTAAGTCTATCGGAGGAGGAGTGTGCTTCTATATTAACAACAGCTGGTGCTCTGATGTAACGGTGATTTCCAAACACTGTTCTCCCGCCCTGGAATTTCTTTTCATTAACTGCAAGCCATTCTATTCCCCGCGCGAGTTTGCCTCATTCATTCTCGTCGCTGTGTACACCCCTCCTGACGCGGACACGCGCGAAGCTCAGCGCGTGCTCGCAGATCACATCCAACTAACGGAGCGGAACTTTCCAGACTCCCTGGTTATCGTGGTGGGCGATTTTAACCAGAGCAATCTGAGTCACGAGCTCCCCCGCTACAAACAGTGTATTAAATGTCCAACCAGAGGAAATAACACGCTGGATCATTGTTATACTTCAGTAAACAATGATCGCTGTTCCCCGCGCTGCGCTGGGTCTATCTGATCACGTGATGGTTCACCTCATCCCCACATACAAACAAAGACTGAAAATCACTAAACCTGTTGTGACCACCACAAAGAAATTGACCAGTGAAGCTGGAGAGAAACTGAACACATGCATGGAAATAACTGACTGGGGCATGTTTAAAAGAGCCACACATGATCTTAATGAGTACACATACACTGTGAACTCATATATCAACTTCTGTGAGGAGAGCATTCTCCCATCGCGCACCAGGGTGAGATATTCTAATGACAAGCCTTGGTTCACAGCTAAGCTCAGACGGATCAGGAAGGAGAAGGAAGCAGCGTTGAAAAGTGGAGACAGGGACTGCTACAGAGAGGTCAAATATCGGTTTAACAGAGAGCTGAGGAGAGCTAAATCTGTATATTCTGAGAGACTCCAGCAGCAGTTCACTGCTAATGACTCGGCTTCTGTGTGGAGAGGACTGAGGCAAATCACCAACTATCGGCCTCAGGCTTCTAAGGGTCAGGATGACAAAGCCCTTTGTCAAAGACTGTCCCAACACTATGCCCGTTTTGACACCTCGTCAGCTGTGTCCAACTCACCCACTCCACCCAGCTCCACTGCCTCCTCAGCCCCTAATTCATCAAAAGCGGTCCCCCCCTCCTCCTCCTCCTCCTCCCCCCCTCCTCTTGTCATCAGTGAGCAGGACGTGCACAGACAGTTCTCCAGACTGAACCCGCGCAAGGCCCCCAGGCCGGACGGTGTGTCTCCCTCCACCCTGAGACACTGTGCGAAAGAGCTGGCTCCTGTCTTCACAGACATTTTTAACACCTCCCTTAAGCAATGTCACGTGCCGACCTGCCTCAAATCCTCCACCATCATCCCTGTCCCCAAGAAGCCACGGATTACTGGACTTAACGACTACAGACCTGTAGCGCTTACCTCTGTAGTCATGAAGTCCTTTGAGCGCCTGGTCCTGTCTCACCTCAAGTCCATCACCACACCCCTCCTAGACCCGCTGCAGTTTGCCTACCGTGCTAACAGGTCTGTGGACGACGCAGTCAACCTGGCCCTCCACTCCATCCTGCAGCACCTGGACTCCCCAGGATTCTGTTTGTGGACTTCAGCTCCGCATTCAACACCATCCGCCCCGATCTGCTCCAGGACAAGCTGTCCCTGCTCAACGTGCCTGACTCCCTCTGCAGGTGGATCACCGACTTCCTGACGGACCGGAGACAGCATGTGTGCCTGGGGAAGTCTGTCTCAGACTCTGTTAGCATCAGCATTGGATCACCCCAGGGCTGTGTACTTTCCCCCCTACTCTTCTCCCTTTATACCAACTCCTGCACCTCCTCCCACCAGTCTGTTAAGCTGATTAAGTTTGCGGACGACACCACCCTCATCGGGCTCATCTCCAACGGCGACGAGTCCGCCTACAGGGAAGAGGTGGCCCAGCTGGTGTCCTGGTGCAGCCACAACAACCTGTAGCTGAATGCTCTGAAGACAGCAGAGATGATTGTGGACTTCAGGAAAGTCACATCCCCCCTGCCCCCCCTCACCATCACAGGCTCTCCCATCACCTTTGCAGATTCCTTCCGCTTCTTGGGCACCACCATCACCAGTGACCTCAAATGGGAGCCAACCATCAGCTCCCTCATCAAAAAGGCCCAGCAGAGGATGTTCTTTCTGCGGCAGCTGAGGAAGCTCAAGCTACCCACCAAGATGTTAGTGCAGTTCTACACGGCCATCATCGAGTCCATCCTCACCTCCTCCATAACTGTGTGGTACGCAGGAGCCACTGCCAGGGACAGACTAAGGCTGCAGTGCGTCGTGCGCACTGCTGAGAAGGTGATAGGCTGCAAACTCCCATCTCTCCAGGACCTGTACATCTCCAGGACTCGGAGGCGTGCTGGCCGGATCATAGCCGATCCTTCACATCCTGGTCACGTGCTGTTTGCCCCCCTCCCCTCAGGTAGAAGGCTTCGGTCCATTCGGACTAAAACCTCCCGGCACATGAACAGCTTCTTCCCCTCTGCCATCAGACTGCTGAACACTAAGTGACTTTTGACTCTCGTGCACTATGTACAGCAGCTCAACCAGACTCATGTCAATCACCACTGTTTTTCTGTTGCATTATTGACTGCACTATGTGGTACTTCACATTATCTGCTACATGCTAATTTTTAAACTGCCTTGACTAGTACTACTCATTATTACTAGTATTATTATTATTATTACTTATTATTACTTATTTTTCTACACTTATTGCACATTTCTAGTCCTTTAGTTTTTTATTTTATCCCTTTTTCTCATTATGTTTTTAATGTTGCAGCATGGCACCGAGACAAATTCCTAGTTTGTGTATCACATGAACAATGGCAATAAATCTGATTCTGATTCTGATTCTGATTCTGATTCTGATTCTAAACTGAACGTAGTGGCAGACTGCCTCTCGCGCGCCGTGGCGGCCCCAGTCCGCATGGGGATAGATTACACAGCCATGGCCGTGGAGCAGGTTAGTGACGCGGATGTGCTCGCGCTCCAGTCTGGACCAACAGGGTTAAGGCTGGAGAGCAGGGTGCTGCAAGACGGTATGCCCCCCTAATCTGCGATGTCTCCACAGGGCGACCGCGTCCCGTGGTACCGGCCGCGTGGCGCCGCCGCGTTTTTGATTCGATTCATTCTTTGGCGCACCTGGGAGTGCGCGCGTCGGTCAAAATGGTAGGAGAGAAATTTGTGTGGCCAAGCCTTCGCAAACAAGTTAAAGAGTGGGCGGCAGCCTGCATGGCGTGCCAACGAGCCAAGGTACACAGACACACGAGAGCTCCCTTAGAGCCTTTTCACATCCCGGCTAAGAGGTTCGACCATGTTCACGTGGACCTCTTGGGCCCCCTCCTGCCGTCACAGGGGTGCACACACCTTCTGACAATGGTGGACCGCACCACGCGCTGGCCGGAAGTGGTTCCACTGGCGTCAACCACAGCTAAGGAGGTGGCGCGCGCGTTTTTAACAGCATGGGTGGCGTGTTTTGGAGTCCCGTCGGCCATTACGTCCGACAGAGGCCCTCAATTTGTTTCCGAACTTTGGTCAACAATGGCCCGCAGCCTGGGTGTCACAATTCACCGCACAACCGCGTACAATCCACAGGCTAATGGGTTATGCGAACGTTTTCATAGGTCATTGAAAGCGGCTCTCAGGGCGTCACTGACGGATGCAAATTGGGTAGACAAGCTACTGTGGGTTTTATTGGGGTTACGTTCTGCGCCTAAAGAGGACTTGGAAGCCTCACCAGCTGAGCTCGTTTTTGCGCAGCCATTTCGGCTGCCCGGGGAGTTTCTCCCAGATAATCCTGCTCCGGACAGCTCCCCGTCTCAGCTGTTGCAGCGTAGCAGTGACACAGGCACGCTGCCGGGCCCTGCCCACCACAGTTTTCCACGCGTTTTTGTGCCTAAAACTTTGAAAAACGCGGAGTTTGTTTTTGTCAGACACGATGCACATCGCCCCCCACTGCGACCACCTTATGATGGACCGTTCAGAGTGCTGGAAACAGGGGACAAGCATTTTTTGCTAGATTTGGGGGGTAGGAGGGAAAAGGTTGGCATAAACAGACTCAAACCCGCTTTTGTGGTGGCGGACGAGCAAGTGCTGTTGGCGAGGGCCCCTCGGCGTAGTAGACCCCCACGGGGAGATTCCTCAGAACACCCGCAGGGGCTGACAAAAGGTTTTCACCCCCAGACAGCAGCTCCCGAGCAAGACAGCGCCGCGGAGGCGGTGAATCCTGGTTACAGCAGATACGGGAGAAGACTGAAGCCCAAGCAGCATGTGGATTGATGTGTCATGATTCTGTCCCAGCATACAGACTGTTATTCTTTTGTTCGATCCAATATGCTCGGGGGGCGGGGTGGTGTAGCCACCATATGGGAAACATAATGACTCGCATCTTAGATAACAACAAAGAGCAGAGTTTTCTGGGTGATAACAGGAAGTTGTGAGATTGTGATCTTTTGTGTGTCAGAGACTACTTGGAGGATCCTTTGTGTGTCGGAGACTGCGAGGGGGATGTTAAGGGATTAAGGAAGTGAATGCAATGGGACCTTTGATGTGAATGCAAATGTGAACTTTGATGTGTAGAAGCAGCTGTAGGAAGACCTGGTATTTAAGGGAAGAATTTTGTCTGTGAGCTTTCTCTTTCTACGATGCTTATGTGTGAGACGTGTAATAAACTGTCTGAGACAAACTTGCATCATCTTTTACACACTCCACAACATTAACACTCTTCTGTAATTTTTTCAACATAACTTCAAAGTTTTATAGCAACTTTGTACATCATAGCTTTTTTTTTTTAAAACAGTCTGTATTTTGCAGACATGTTATATGTTTCAGATCAATCAGATGCCTGTACAAATGCTTAAATGTTCTACCTTTGTCATGTTCATGCTTAGCTCCCACCAGTCTCCTTTTGGATTTGCTTGATGAGCTCCTGCGCCTCTTGAGGAGTCTTGAAGATGTGGGTTCTCCCTTTATATGTGACCAGCAGTCTTGCCGGATAAATCACTCCGTGACGAATCCCAAGGTTGCGCAGCTCTTTGCGGGCGGGGTCGAACTGCCTCCTTAATTGTTGAATTCCTGTGGCGAAGTCTGGGTAGAACCGCACCTGTTGATGCTGGTATTTAATTTCCCCTTTAGCTCGCGCCACATTGGTGACCGTCATCTTGTCTCTGTAGTTGAGGAACTTCATAATCAGCGTCCTCGGTGGTGTCTTATTATCTCTCGGTGGGCCAATTCTGTGAGCGCTCTCTAAAATGACCGATGACTGCAGATCCGCGTTATTCAGCGCTTCTGGAATCCACTTATCCAAAAAGGAACATGGGTCCCATCCCTCCGCTCCCTCCGGGAGGCCCACCAGCCTCAAATTATTCCGTCGCGAGCGGGATTCCAAGTCCAGGACGTTATCTTCCAGATGTTTCCATTTTAATTCCATTGTTTGCAACTTTGATTGTAGACTGGTGACGTCATCTTCAGCGTTTGAAATTCGGAGCTCCGCCTGCGATACTCGTTCCATACAGTCGCTTATTTCCTTTCTCATTCCTTCTATCGCTGCTATAATCCCATCAAATTTAGACGAAAACTCTGTTCTCATGGAGTTAATGGCAGTGAGCACTGCGTTTGTCCCCTCTTTTTTTCCCAGCCTTGTTCTTTACCATATCCGCGCCTAAACGCTGGGATGGGTTTTTGTTCCAATTAAGAGAGTTTTAGTAAACTTTTTATTTTTAGGAGCAGAGCAGTGTGAAACACATCAAATAGGTTCATTTTGTTTTCTTTTAATTATTTATCTTTTTTTCATATGAAAGACAAAAATAAAATAGAAAGATGTCTTTACCTGATGAAGGCTGCAGTGCAGTTGAAACATGTAAAGAAGGTAAAGACATCTTTTTATTTTATTTTTGTCTTTCATATGAAAAAAAGATAAATTTAAAAAAAAAAAAGTGTGAAACACGTCTTCCTATGTGGCCGCCATAACCGGAAGTCCTCAATCATTTTTTATAGTCCAGAAAAACATTGTTTACAAGTGGGCAAGATTTAATATGCACAAGTAAGAAGCCAATGAGGCTGTTGATGCTTTTGTTACTGCACTTTTTGCCTTGGCTGAGCACTGTAACTATGGAACGCTGCATGATGAGCTCATCAGAGACAGGATTGTCATTGGAATAGCAAACATGTGTCTCTCAGAGCGTATGCAACTCAAAAAGGACTTAACTCTGGAAAAAGCCATAAATATGGCGCGACAAACAGAGGAAATTAAAAAGCAACTGTGTGAACTAAGAAGTGACATGAGAAGTGTAAAGCATATAGACGCTTGCTCTATGGATAGGCGAGGAAAGCCCCAGTCCAGCACAATAAAAAAGTATGGAGGTAAAACATAGAACAAAACCCCTAAAAGCACACAGTGTTATAAATGTGGAGGTAGCTCTCATCCTAAACAAGAATGCCCTGCAAAGGATGCAAAATGTCATCACTGTGGAAAAAAGGTCGCTATCAGCGCATGTGTCATGCTGTCAAAACTGTGCATGCTACTGAAGGACAAGGAAAAGAAGAGGAATGTTTCTTTGTTGGCTCTGTGACATCTGATTCTGCTCCATGGACTGTCAATGTGGAAATAATTCAATTCAATTCAATTCAACTTTATTTATATAGCACCATTTCACAACAACAGTCATCTCATAGCACTATCAACTGTAGGGGGAACCCCCACAGTTGCAGAAAGACCCCAGCATTGTGAGCAAGCACTTGGCGACGGTGGAGAGGAAAAACTCCCTTTTAACAGGAAGAAACCTCCAGCAGAACCAGGCTCAGGGAGGGGCAGTCATCTGCTGCGACTGGCTGGGGGGTGAGGGGACAGAGAAGATGAAAAAAACAGACATGTAGAGAGCAAACAGCACGATGGGGACTCAATCTATGGGAGAGAACAAACAAATGTTAATGACCAGCAAAAAAAAAAAAAATATTTCATTGAGAGTGAAGAAAGGAGTGAGGCCCAGTGCATTACTGGAGGTCCCCCGGCTGACTAAACCTATTAGCAGCATAACTAAGGGAGGGTTCAGAAACACATGATCCTTCCCTAATTGTAGGCTATATCAAAAAGGTATGTTTTAGCCCTATTCTTAAAAACAGAGATCGAGTCTAACTCCCGAATCCAGATTGGCAGCTGGTTCCACAGGAGAGGAGCTTGATAACTGAAGGCTCTGCCTCCCATTGTACTTTTGGAGATTCTAGGTATTACAAGTAATCCTGCATTTTGGGAGCATAGTGCTCTGTTAGGATAATACGGTAGTATCAGATCTTTTAAATAAAAAGGAGCCTGATTGTTTAGAGCTTTGTAAGTAAGAATGCTCTGCACTGTGTGTCTGTGTGTGTGTGTATATATATATATTTTATAGTAATACGTACATATGTTTATTAGCTGCTCTTGCTTGCTTGTTTTTTTTCTTGCCTTCTGATTGTTGCTCTGAGTGTTGCTATCCCTGTGCTGTTGCAATCCTGGAATTTCCCCGTTGTGGGACTAATAAAGGCTTATCTTATCTTATCTTAAGAAGAAGGATTTTACACTTAATTCTAAACTCTATGGGAAGCCAATGAAGGGAGGCTAGAATCGAAGAGATATGATCTCTCTTTCTAGTACCTGTTAAAACTCTTGCTGCAGCATTTTGGATCAGCAATATTACGCAAATGATAGAAGGCAGTCTTAGAAACAAATTTAATATGTGAATTGAAGGACAGATCTTGATCAAAAATAATTCCAAGGTTCCTCACAGAGCTATTAAGAGGAAGAGTAACCGCATCCAAACTGAAAGTTTGATTTGGAAAGGTATTTCTAAGGTTTTTTTGGACCAACAAGAATGACTTCAGTCTTATCTGAATTTAATAGCAGGAAATTACAAGTCATCCAAGCTTTGATTTCCTTAAGACAGGCTTCTAACTTGGCTAATTGATTACTATCATCTGACTTCATTGACAGGTATAACTGTGTGCCATCTGCATAACAATGAAAATGTATACAGTGCTATCTAATAATGTTGCCTAACGGAAGCATATATAAACTAAAAAGAGTAGGGCCTAGCACAGATCCCTGTGGAACTCCATGACTAAGCTTTGAGTTGAAAGAAAACTCATTATTTACATGAACAAACTGGAACCTATCAGATAAATAAGATCTAAACCACTGCAACGAAGTTCCATTAAGTCCAACATAGTGTTCTAATCTATCAAGTAGAATATTATGATCGATAGTATCAAAAGCTGCACTAAGGTCTAAAAGGACAAGTACAGAAACCAGTCCATTATCAGATGCGATGAGGAGGTCGTTAGTGACCTTTGCTAAGGCTGTTTCAGTACTATGATGGATTCTAAACCCAGATTGAAACTCTTCAAGTAAACCATTTCCCTGCAGGTGGTCAAATAATTGCGTAGCAACAACTCTTTCTAAGATTTTTGAAATGAAAGGGAGATTAGAGATTGGTCTATAGTTAGCTAAAGCTCCTGGATCTAGCGTTGGCTTTTTGAGTAAGGGTTTAATTACAGCCATTTTAAAAGCCTGCGGTACATGGCCTAAAGTTAATGAAGAATTGATTATATGAAGAATAAAGCTACCAATAAGTGGGAAGACTTCTTTAAATAACCTGGTAGGAATAGGGTCTAAAAGACAAGTTGAAGGTTTGGATGAGGAAACTATTTTGTCTAACTCACAAAGGTCGATTGGAGTAAACTCATCAAGGCAGACATCAGTTGAAGGAGTTGTAGTAGTTACAGTATTTAAGTTAACTGTGGGAAGAATCTGATTGATTTTATCTCTGATGGATGAAATTTTATTATTGAAAAAGTTCATAAAGTCCTGACTAGTAAGCTCTAAGGGAATGCTAGGATTGACAGAGTCCTGACTCTTTGTCAGCCTGGCTACAGTGCTGAAAAGAAACCTGGGATTATTCTTGTTCTCTTCTATTAATGCAGAATAATAACTCGTTCTAGCTTTTCTAAGAGATTTTTTATAGATTAAAAGATGATTTCTCCAAGCTAAATAGATTTCATCTAAATTAGTGGAGCGCCATTTTCTTTCTAATTGACGAGTCTTCTGTTTTAAGCTACGAGTTTCTGTGTTGAACCAAGGAGTTAGAAATCTCTGATTAGACTTTTTCTTTTTTAAGGGGGCCACCAAGTCTAGAGTCTGATGCAGAGAAGCTGTAACACTAACTAACTAACTAACTAACCTGCACTTATATAGCGCTTTTCTAGTCACAAAGACCACTCAAAGCGCTTTCATTAATACTAACCCTCTATTCTAAGGGCCTATAGGAAACGGATATCTAGGGACAATTTAGAACAGCCAATTAACCTAACATGCATGTTTTTGGCATGTGGGAGGAAACCGGAGAAATCCCGGAGTAAACCCACGCAACACGGGGAGAACATGCAAACTCCACACAGATCACTGTTGGTCGGGGGCTGGGATCGAACCCACGATCCCACGATCCCCACAATCCCCACAATCCCCCGGCCAAGGGTAAACTGTGCTGCCGCAGTGCTAACCACTGCGCCACCGTGCAGCCCACGGTGGCGTTATTTTCTAATAACAAAGATCCTTGAATGATTAGATATCTTCCAAATTTGTCACCAATTACATTTTTCACTTGAAATGGGATTGATTTATGTATGAGAGTCATAACTCCCCTGGCTCGGGATGAAAATGATGAGGTGAATACACTTCCTTGCCATCTTCTCCTAATTCTTTTTACATCCTCCTGTGGGCACATATGTTGGTTACATATGCTCCACAAATATATTGCTCTGTGTTTATTGTGTGCTGCACATCTCAGGGAACAAAAGGACTGAGCCTCCTAGAGGTAATGGAGAGTGCGTGATTTGGCCTTTGTTTCTAGGAGATGACCTGGAGAGATTTCCTGACCACCGGAGACAAAAGGATGAATGGTGTGAAGATCAGAGGAGTTACATTGTGACTGGGATTAAGTACCATGTGACTGTATGTTTGATTAAACACCATGTGACTGTAGTTTTGATGTCCGGGGTATAAAGGACAGATGTGAGATGATTCCTTCTCTTTTCTGCTTTGAAATTGTTGGAGTATGTGATTGTGAATAAAGCTGAACCTGAGGAATAAACTCAGTCTCATCTTTCAACACATTCTCCACACTGGTGACCTTACGACGAAGCATGAGCAGAGATAATTCTCCCGAGCGGGGCTCGGCAGAAGCCAGCCTGACGAATGCCGCCACGTTACAGCTGCCGGACTTCTGGCAGCATAGTTCGCGCTCCTGGTTTAGCGCGGTCGAGGCGCAGTTCAACCTCCGGAGAATCTCGAGAGACAACACAAAGTTCTACCATATGGTGGCGAAGCTGGACAGCCACACAGTCCAAAGGGTGGAGAATCTGGTTAATCACCCGCCGGACAGCGACAAGTACAACGCATTGAAGGCTGCGCTTATCAGCCACTTCACCCCCTCGGTGCAACAGCGAGCAGAGGGGCTCCTAACTTTGACGGAGTTTGAGAACGACAGACCTGTAGACCTGATGGTGAAAATGCTGAGGCTAAGAGACTCCAAAGATGACAACTTTATCTTCGCCCACCTTTTCCTCAGGACCCTGCCGCCAGCGGTGAGAGTGACCCTGGCAGGCTCACCTCTGATGGCCCGGCGAGACTACCATGAGCTGAGCCAGGAGGCACAACGACTCATCGACGCCCACAAACGGAGCGCGGTTTCGGCTGTGGCAGCGGAGCTAGGCGCAACTTCCGGAGAAGGCATGGGTCCAGAGGCTGCAGCACCAGACTCACCGACGACGGCAGCAGCAAGAGCCAGGCGACACGGAGAGGACGACGTCCTTTGCTTCTATCATCGCCGCTTTGCAGAGAGGGTGCGCAAGTGCATCCCACCGTGCCATTTCAAGCGCTCGGGAAACGCCAAGACCGGGGGTCGGTAGCAGCTGCGGCCCTCGGGGAGGACAACAAGCTGCTCTACCTGACGGATGCACGGTCAGGGAGGCATTTCCTCGTGGACACAGGCTCACAGCTGAGCTTCATCACGCCTTCCTACGTGGACCGGCTGACGCCGTCCAAGGGTCCCCGGGTGTCAGCAGCGAACGGCTCAACGATTAAGACCTTCGGTGAGAGGGCTCTGCTTCTGTCTTTGCAGGGCCGTGCATTTGAGTGGACTTTTGTTGTAGCGGCAGTCAATTTCAACATGTTAGGGGCTGATTTTTTGTGCTCACATGGTTTATTGGTTGATCTTGCTAACAGACGTCTGGTTAATGTACTCTCCTTTCACTCTATTTCCTGCACAGCTCGAGTGGCGCCGCCAACTGCACAAGCCAACGTCACAGCTGCGGGTGGTAAGTTCCACGCACTACTCACTCAGTTCCCAGCACTCACAGTCCCAACGTTTTCGGCGACAGTGGCTAAACATGGGGTGGAGCATTTTATCACTACCACCGGCCCGCCCGTTTTTGCAAAAGCTCGGCGCTTGGACTCAGCTAAACTGACCATAGCGCGCGAGGAGTTCGCCAACCTGGAAAAACTGGGCATCATCAGACGTTCGAAAAGCCCCTGGGCTTCACCACTGCACATGTTCCCAAAGGCTGATGGCTCGTGGTGACCTTGCGGTGATTTCCACAGGTTGAATAATGCCACAGCACACGACCGCTACCCGATTCCGCATATCCAAGATTTTTCGGTTCATTTGGCGGGGGCGCACATTTTTTCTAAAATAGACTTAGTACGCGGTTACCATCAGGTTCCAGTGCGCGCTCAGGATATACCCAAAACAGCGGTAATAACTCCTTTTGGGCTTTTTGAGTTTTTGCGCATGCCGTTTGGGCTCAAGGGAGCAGCGCAGACGTTCCAACGCATAATAGACGCGGTCCTACGCGACCTCCCTTTTGTGTTCGTCTATTTGGATGACATTTTGGTAGCCAGCACGTCCGAAGACGAACACGAAAGCCACCTCACAGCAGTTTTCCGGAGGTTGGCAGAGCACGGGTTAATAATTAACCCAGCGAAGTGTCAGTTCGGGGTGGCGCAGATTGATTTTCTGGGGCATCGCGTTTCGCCAGAAGGAGCGGTCCCTCTGCCCGATAAAGTGCGCGCAATAACAAATTTTCCCCAACCACAAACAGTCAAAGCGTTACAGGAGTTTTTGGGAATGGTTAATTTTTATAACCGTTTCCTCCCCCGTGCAGCGCAGCTCATGCAACCATTGTACGTTGCACTAAAAAAACAAAAACCCACGAATAAAATCGAATGGTCTCCTGAGCGGGAGCACGCATTCTCTCAAGCCAAATCAGCCCTGGCAAACACTGCTTTGTTGGCACACCCAGTCCCAACGGCCCGCATGGCGCTCACCACTGACGCGTCAGATGTAGCCATAGGGGCGGCCGTTGAACAGTACGTGGCTGGGGCCTGGCAGCCGCTCGCGTTTTTCAGTAAAACCTGACGCGATAGTGAGCGAAAATACAGCGCGTTCGACAGGGAGTTGTTGGCTCTACACTTGGCCATCCGCCACTTCCAGTTCTGGCTGGAAGGGCGCCGTTTCACCGCGTTCGTGGACCACAAACCGCTGACTTTCGCGATGGCCAAGATTTCGGAACCTTGGTCGGGCCGGCAGCAGAGACAGCTGGCCGCAATATCGGAGTTTACCACTGATATCCAGCATGTGGCAGGTAAATATAATGTAGTGGCAGACTGCCTCTCACGTGCTGTGGCGGCTCCAGGCCCCGTGGGGGCAGACTCTGCAGCCATGGCCGCGGACCAGGGTAGCGATGCGGACGTGCGCACGCTCCAGTCTGGACCAACAGGGTTAAGGCTGGAGGACAGGGTGCTGCAAGATGGTATGCCCCCCCTAATCTGCGATATCTCCACTGGACGGCCGCGTCCGGTGGTACCAGCTGCATGGCGCCGCCGCATGGCGCCGCCGCGTTTTTGACTCGGTCCATTCTCTGGCGCACCCAGGGGTGCGCGCATCGGTCAAAATGGTAGGAGAGAAATTTGTATGGCCGGGCTTGCGCAAACAGGTCAAGGAATGGGTGACAGCCTGCGTAGCTTGTCAGCAAGCCAAAATACACAAACACACTAGAGCTCCCTTGGAGCCTTTTCACATCCTGGCTAAGCGCTTTGATCATGTGCATGTCGACCTCGTAGGCTCCCTTCCGCCGTCACAGGGGTGCACACACCTTTTGACAATGGTGGACCGCACCACGCGTTGGCTGGAAGCGGTCCCACTGGCATCAACCACAGCCGAAGAGGTAGCGCGCGCGTTTTTAACAGCGTGGGTAGCGCGCTTTGGAGTTCCGTCGGACTTGACGTCCGACAGAGGTCCTCAATTTGTGTCCGAGCTCTGGTCAGCGATGGCCCGCAGCCCTATGGGTAACGATCCACCGCACTAACGCGTACAACCCCCAGGCTAATGGTTTATGTGAACGTTTCCATAGGTCATTGAAAGCAGCCCTCAGAGTGTCGCTTATGGATACAAATTGGGTGGACAGGCTTCCATGGGTTTTATTGGGGTTGCGTTCTGCACCTAAGGAGGATTTACAAGCCTCCCCAGCTGAGTTAGTTTTTGCACAGCCACTCCAGCTGCCCAGGGAATTTCTCCCAGGTAATCCTGCGCCAAATTGCCCCCCCCCCCCCGCTCAGCGGTGGCAGAGCGACACGGGATCAAACACGCTTCCTGGCCCAGTTCATCACAGCTTCCCACGCGTTTTTGTGCCGAAAGCTTTAAAAAATGCGGAGTTTGTTTTTGTCAGACATGATGACCATCGCCCAAACTTGCGGCCGCCGTACGATGGACTGTTCAGGGTGCTGGAAACAGGAGAGAAGCATTTTTTGCTAGATTTGGGAGACAGAAAGGAGGTAATTGGTATAAACAGACTCAAACCTGCTTTTGTTTTGGCGGATGAAGCTGTGCAGTTGGCGAGGGCCCCCCCCCGTCGCGGCAGACCCCCTAGAGGGCATTCTCCAGAACACCCACAGAGATTGACTAACAGTTCTAATACACAGGCAACAGTCCCACAGCAGGAGGACACTGCAGAGGCGGTAAAGCCGGCTTACAGCAAATACAGCAGAAGACTTAGGCCTAGACAACGGGTGGATTGATATGTAGTAATGTTATTATGTCATGCATCTCTAGTTATGATTGTTCCATCTTAGACGTTTGGGGGGGGGTTATGTGGGCACATATGTTGGTTACATATGCTCCACAAATATATTGCTCTGTGTTTATTGTGTGCTGCACGTCTCAGGGAACAAAAGGACTGAGTCTCCTAGAGGTAACGGGAGAGTGCGTGATTTGGCCTTTGTTTCTAGGAGATGACCTGGAGAGATTTCCTGACCACCGGAGACGAAAGGATGAATGGTGTGAAGATCAGAGGAGTTACATTGTGACTGGGATTAAGTACCATGTGACTGTATGTTTGATTAACCCCTTGCACTCCGGGCAGTTTTCCTAAAAACGCCAAAAAATAACGTGCCCAAAGTAAATCAAAAGCTTTTCTTCAACCCTTTGCAGCATCTTCATGGGGTTAGTCTCATTTAAAAGAAAACACTTCGAATTTTTTGGCAAAAAAAACATAATCTCTCTACGTGCTCTGGCCACTGAGTTACAGTCATCTAAACATACTGAACTTGAAGAAAATAAATTTGGCCACGGTGTTTTTTTGGATACAAATGCTTGCAAATAACACACAGCTGTCCGATCCGGCTGGAAAATGCAACAGAAATGTAGAACCAAGTGTTATCCAGCTGAGGTCCAAATTTTGTAACAATACCACAAAAAATGAATATTTTACACAGCTTTGTTCTCAGGTTGTTCCTAGACATTTTGGAACTGTGCCAAATTGTGCCAAATGGCACAGTTTGGAAAAACGTCTGTAACTTTTGAATAATTCAATGTAGAATCTTCATTTTGGGCTCTAATGAAAGGTCACATTCAGGGCTGTGTCTGTGTGTGTGTGGGGGGGGTTGTCCCCCCCCCGCTACAAAGGACGGAGTTCGGCCCTCGCTACATGACGGATTACACTCGTTGCATGTTTCCACAGCAACGCTGTCACAGCGGCTTCCCCCCCTCGCTACTGTGTGTGTGTGTGGGGGGTTTGTCCCCCCCCCCGCTACAAAGGACGGAGTTCGGCCCTCGCTACATGACTGATTACACTCGTTGCATGTTTCCACAGCAACGCTGTCACAGCGGCTTCCCCCCACGGACCGGGGGGCGTTCGGACCGTGAATGCCCCCCCCTGCTCCTCCTCTGCAGCGGGGGGGGGGGGCATTCACGGTCCGAACACGGCAAATGAACCATTTATCGCGGCGCACGCACTTCGTACTTCGTGCGCCGTACAGTTGTAATTTACCAATCGGTCAAAAGTCATTTTTGGATTACAGTTTTCAGGGAGAAATAATAATTTAGCTTATAACACCTTACCTCTTCACAGCAGCAGAGTCCTGACGAACTTCTCTTCCCCATTGTCAGACGAACGCGACGCTGGCCCGCTCGTGGATCCCGGTCAAAACATAATTCCAATATTGTGGTTTTGGTGAATGATTTACGACCTTTGTCGTCGGCCTCCGTCGGTCTATGATGACGGAAGAGAATCCTAAACGTCTATTCTGCTGGAATGAGTGCAGGTCCCACTTGTGGGTGTTCTCCATGCTGCTGGATCTGTAGCAGGTTCGTCCAGCGTCCTTTTTTTTCATCAGCTGCAACAGTAAATCTCTTTTCACCCAGCCCGAACTTCTTTGCTTCAATTGGCTCCTGCATTCACAGTAGGCGGGTCTTCCTTCCTAGGTTTTCATTCATTGGTTTTTCAAGGTTGCACGGTGGCGCAGTGGTTTAGCACTGTGGCAGCACAGTTTTACCCTCGGCCGGGGGACCACGGGGATCATGAGATCGTTGGTTCGATCCCAGCCCCCGACCAACAGTGAGCTGTGTGGAGTTTGCATGTTCTCCCCGTGTTGCGCGGGTTTACTCCGGGATTTCTCCGGTTTCCTCCCGCACACCAAAAACATGTAGGTTTAGGGCGCTTGCGCACGCAGCGACCAGCAGCCGGTGGCTTGTCACCAGACTGCAAACCAAGTCTACCTACGGGTACAAATAAGTAAAAAAAAAAAAAAAAAAAAAAAAAAAGGTTTCAGAAACCCAATTCAAGGCTCTTATTAGTTGAATGAGAGGTCAATCAGATGAACTAATCTGTTCGCGGCTGTGTCTGCAGCTTTTTTTTTCAGTGGCGCTTGGACGCCAACACCACCTACATCACCACAATCTGGACTATGCGTCCGAGAGCGCACGAGGACGCACGAGTGCGCCCTCCTGCGCCCTAGGACGCAGAGACTTGCCCGCCCGCGGAACAACGGAGCGCAAGTGGTTAAACACCATGTGACTGTAGTTTTGATGTCCGGGGTATAAAGGACAGATGTGAGATGATTCATCCTCTTTTCTGCTTTGAAATTGTTGGAGTATGTGATTGTGAATAAAGCTGAACCTGAGGAATAAACTCAGTCTCATCCTTCAACACATTCTCCACACTCCTCTATTAGATGAGTTTCTTGTAAAAACACAATTTTTGAACCTATGTCTTTTATTTTATTCATAACTTGTTTAAGTTTTTTTAAATTTTGTAGACCTCTGCAATTCCATGAAGTTAAATTAAGATTAACGCTTTGGTCTATGATCAATAAGGAGTTTGAGATTACCTCGCAATGTAAACATGCTCATACAGAGAAGCAAAAACATGAGTGGTTGAACATTCATCCTACAAACTACACACAAACAAATTCCCCCTTCCCACATTCGTGGTAATCCCCCCAAAATCAAAAAAAAAATTCTGTCTCCCGCTATAGCCATTGACTGCTCCACCCCTGCGAGGATCAGCCAAAGCCACTCCTTCTTCATCCTCCCAATCACCCTAACTCTACTGCTTTTAATGACGTAACATTAACTCTCTTCTGTAGTTTTCCAATTTAACTCCAAAATTTTATAGCAACTTTGTACATCATAGGTTTTTTTTTTAATATATAATACAATCTATATTTTGTAAACTTGCTATATGCTTCAGATCAGTCAGATGCCTGTGCAAATGCTTAAATATTCTACCTTATATTTTGTTCATGCTTCATGCTTAGCTCCCACCAGTCTCCTCTTGGATCTTCTTGATGAGCTCCTGCGCCTCCTCAGGGGTCTTGAAGGTGTGGGTTCTGCCCTTATATGTGACCAGCAGTCTTGCAGGATAAATCACTCCATGACGAATCCCGAGGTTGTGCAGCTCTTTATGGGCGGGGTCAAACTGTTTCCTTAATTGTTGGATTCCTGTGGCCAAATCTGGGTAGAACCACACCTGTTGATCCTGGTATTTAATTTCTCTTTTGGCTCGCGCCGCGTTGGAGATCGTCATCCTGTCTCTGTAGCTGAGGAACTTCATAATCAGCGTCCTCGGTGGTGCCTTATTATCTCTCGGTGGGCCGATTTGGTGGGCGCTTTCTAAGACGACTGATGATTGCAGCTCCGCGTTGTTCAGCGCTTCTGGAATCCACTTTTCCAAAAAGGAACATGGATCCCAACCCTCCGTTCTCTCCGGGAGGCCCACCAGCCTCAGGTTGTTCCGTCTCGACCGGGATTCTAAATCCAGGACATTATCTTCCAGACGTTTATTTTTTAATTCCAGTGTGGGCACCTTTAATTGTAGGCCGGTGACGTCATCCTCAGCGCTGGAAATTTGGAGCTCCACCTGCGACACTCGTTCCATACAGTCGCTTAATGTCATATCCCGAGCGCTTTTGTCCGCGCTCGGGTTATTCCCCATCCCTGTCAGGTTTTGACAGCAGGTGTCGTCACTCGGGCTTCCCGGGCTCTGATTGGCCAGATGCTCGGGAGCTCTCCGCTGTCAGAGCCTGAGCAGCTGCGCCGCATGGCCAATCATGAGCAGCTGGCTTTAAAGGTCAGTGCGAGTGAATTGGACTCTGCGGCTGTCTCGTCAAAAGTCTTATGACTTTCCCCTGTCTCCTTACCACATGCTCCCTGGGTTCCCCGATGTATCCCGCTGCATGTAAGTTGTCTGCTATTTGGAATTGTTCTTCTCCCTCGCTGACGTTCCTTCCTTATTGCGGCGGACGAGAGCTCCTCATCTCTGCCATAACTCTCTCCCTGTTCCACGTTCTATATTCCTTGCCTTTGCGGTGTACGAGTGCCCCTCGTCCTAGCCGCTAACCTCTGTTGTGTATTCATATTGTGTTGTGTAACGAAGCCCGCGTGGCAAGTTGTGTTGTACACCCAAGCCCTGTGCGATATAAATAAAAGAACTGAATTGCAACTTACTGAACTGTGGCGTCTTATGCTGGCTCGTGAGGGCCAGCCCTGACACTTAATTTCTTTCTCATTCCTTCTATCGCTGCTATAATCCCATCAAATTTAGTGGAGAAGTCTGCTCTCATTGAGCCAATGGCTGCGAGCACCGCACCTGTGCCGTCGCCAGCAGTCACCGCTCCACCGCTAGCTTGCTCCACCATATCTGGGGATTTTTCTGCTTCGTCACCGACGTGAAAGTCCGTTAACTTGGACTGTTTTGGCGGTTCAGTTTTTCCTCCACCTGATTTCCCAGCCTTAGGTTTTACCGGCATGTCCTCGCCCCAACGCTGGGATAGGTTTTGTTCCAATTGAGAGAGTTATTTGCCGATTTTTTTATTTTAGTTGCAGAGTAGAGTGAAACACGTCCTCCTACGTGGCGGCCATAACCGGAAGTCCCTTCACCCTGTGTTTAATGTTTTTTCTGTCCATGGTCCTTGACAAATAAATGAATAAACTAAACATGTTATCGATCCCACCTTCCGTGGGTCCCGATCGGCTCACTGGAAAAATCCCCTCATTCTATCAGAAGGCGTGCCTCTGAGCAGACCGACGTTGCACATTTAACTGTTCACAGACGTGTCCCTTTCGGACTAGGAACGTGCCTGTCACAGGTAGTGGGTGCGCGCTGGCCACCCCTGACAAACTTTCACATAAATGTGCTGGAGCTTTTCACTGTGTGGAAGGTGGTTCAGCACTTTGCCCTGTTGTTACGGAATCAGCACGTTCTGATTCACATGGACAACAGTGTAGCAGCTGCATATATAAATCGCCAGGGCGGTGTGCACTCGGTACAACTTCTTTATGTGGCCAGACGTCTGCTTTGTTGGGCATGCATACATCTTCTCTCTCTCGGAGCAGTCTACATCCTAGGCAAGCTAAACCGAGGGGCAAATATTATGTGGAGTGGCGGTCCCCGTCACGAGGATTGGAGTCTTCACCCCGACATACAGTGGTGTCAAAAAGTGTTTGCCCCCTTCTTGGGTTCTCTTTTTTTTTTTGTATATCTGTCACACTTAAATATTTCAGATCAACAAACAAATTTAAATATTAGACAAAGATAACACAAGTAAACACAAAATGAAGGGGGGAAAAAATCCAAACCTACATGGCCCTGTGTGAAAAAGTGATTGCCCCCGAAACCTAATAACTGGTTGGGCCACCCTGAACAACAACAACTACAATCAAGCATTTGTAATAACTGGCAATGAGTTTTTTTACAGCACTGTGGAGGAATTTTGGCTTGCTCATCTTTGCAGAATTGTTGTAATTCAGCCACATTGGAGAGTTTTCGAGCACGAACCACCTTTTTAAGGTCATGCCACAGCATCTCAATCGGATTCAGGTCAGGACTTTGACTAGGCCACTCCAAAGTCTATATTTTGTTTTTCTTAAGCCATTCAGAGGTAGACTTGCTGGTGCGTTTTGGATCATTGTCCTGATGCAGAACCCAAGTGCGCTTCAGCTTGAGGTCACCAACAGATGGCCGGACATTCTCCTTCAGGATTTTTTGATAGACAACAGAATTCATGGTTCCATTTACCACAGCAAGTCTTCCAGGTCCTGAAGCAGCAAAACAGCCCCAGACTATCACACTACCACCACCATATTTTACTGTTAGTATGCTATTCCTTTTCTGAAATGCTGTGTTACTTTTACACCGGATGTAATGGGACACACACCTTCCAAAAAGTTCAGCTTTTGTCTCGTCAGTCCACAGAGTATTTTCTCAAAAGTCTTGGGGATCATCAAGCTGTTTTCTGGCAAAACTGAGAAGAGCCTTTACGTTCTTTTTGCTCAGCAATGGTTTTCGTCTTGGAACTCTGCCATGCAGGCTATTTTTGCCCAGTCTCTTTCTTATGGTGGAGTCATGAACACTAACCTTAACTGAGGCAAGTGAGGCCTGCAGTTCTTTGGATGTTGTTGTGGGGTCTTTTGTGATCTCTTGGATGAGTCTTTGCTGCGCTCTTGGGGTAATTTTGGTCGGCCGGCCACTTCTGGGAAGGTTCACCACTGTTCGATGTTTTCACCATTTCTGGGTAATGGCTCACACTGTGGTTCGCTGGAGTCCCAAAGCTTTAGAAATGGCTTTATAACCTTTTTCAGACTGATAGATCTCAGTTACTTTGTTTGTCATTTGTTCCTGAATTTCATTTGGATCGCAGCATGAGGTCTAGCTTTTGAGGATCATTTGGTATACTTCACTTTGTCAGGCAGGTCCTATTTAAGTGATTTCTGGATAAAGAACAGGTCTACAGGTGTGGCTAGAGAAACTGAACTCAGTGTTCCAAAGATGTGATAAACCACAGTTAATTTATGTTTTAACGGGGGGGGGGGGCACTTTTTCACACAGGGCCATGTAGGTTTGAAATTTTTTTTACCCTTAATAATAAACATCTTTATTTAAAAACTGCATTTTGTGTTTACTTGTGTTATCTTTGTCTAATATTTAAATTTGTTTGATGATCTGAAATATTTAAGTGTGGCAAACACAAAAAAAAAGAGAAATCAGGAAGGGGCAAGCACTTTTTCACACCAATGTAGTTCACCAAATTCGGCAGAGCGAAGGTGGATTTGTTTGTGACTTGTGACAATGCACAATGCAATTTGTGGTTTTCTCTGAGTCCCTGAGACAGTCGCCCTTTGGGAGTGGATGCGTGGATCCTTTGGGAGTGGATGCGAGTGGAAGCCATGGCCCATGATGCTTCTTTACACTTTTCTTTCAGTTCCCCTCATCTCCAGGCTGCTGAGGAGAGTACAGGAGAAGTAACTATCAGTCCTCCTCATAGCCTCAGAAAGCATTGGCGCGCCATGGTTCATTCAAGCTGGATTCATGCTGTGCCTCTGTTGTCTCCCTATGCACAACTGGAAGGCTTGTGTGACAAAATTTCCGTCATATCCTCCAGTCTGCTAGTGTCCACAGAGCTCCTCTGCAGAAGACCACGTGCAGCCCAAATTTTGTGATTGCGCGGACTGACCATGCTGACTGTATGCACAAAATTGAATGTCCCATTCACAAGGTGCCGCTACCAACACAGCATACAAAGTCAAAGAAGACAAAGAGGAAGAAGAAGAAGAGAATAAACATACATGAATCATTTTGCAGCAGCTTGAGCAGAGAAGAGCACTGGAAAATAGTAATTCCTCCAGGACAACACAAAACAAACAGAGACAAAAGGCAAACTCAGATCACATAATACATCCCAAACCAACTCAAATACAAAATAAAGCCAAGATGAGGAAAGTACAGAAAAATAATCTAAAACAACTGAAAGCGTGAGCACGGTTCTCTAACTGTGCTCCGCATCACGACAGAGCCCCTCCCTCAAGGGGTGGAATCCAGACACCACAATGTAACATCACAAAAAGGAAAAAATACACCAAACAACCCTCCAACAAGAACAGAAAAATCACTCTACTGGGGAGGGCGGTGGGGGAAAACAGGACAGGTGGGTCTAAACAAATCTCTTGCCAAATAGAGAACAAAAACAAGACAGATCGGGTGGCCTGCTGAAATACCAGGACCACTGGGTGAGAAGGAAAGGCAGTTCAGGTGGCCTGCTGGATTTCCAAGCCGAGCAGGTCACGAGTTGGAATGTGTTGGATGGCCTCCCAATGTCCCTGAGCCAGTGGACCGTAAAGCACAATACATCCCTTTTTTCGGAGATAGCAGTTGGAAACCGTGCTCTTGGCGGGCCGCAGGGGCTGAGGTGTGGAAACCAGACGACGAAGATGACTGACCAGCAAGGAAACCAGAAGACGAAGACGGCTGACCAGCAGGGAAATCAGGCAACAAAGATGACTGACTAGTGGGGAAACTGGACAATGAATGTGACTGACCAGCAAGGAAACCATACGACGTAGATGGCTGACCAGTGAGGGAACCAGACAAAGCAGATGGCTGACCAGCAAGGAAACCAGACGAAGAGGACAGCTGACCAGCGGGGAAACCAGACGAGGAGTATCGATGACCATCGGTGAAACCAGACAAAGTGGATTGATGACCATCAGCAGAACCAGGTGAAGAAGACAGATGACCATTAGCAAACTCAGACGAAGGCTGCTGATCAGCGGTGACCTCAGGTGAAGACTGTTGACCAGCGACGACCTCAGGCAAAGACTATTGACCAGCGATTGGCAGTGGTAGAGCCTGACGAGGAAAACTCATGAGCAGATGGCAGCTGTAACTGGTTCTCCCCATCCAGAGCAATGCAAGATCTCTCTAATATTGACATAGTAAAGACAAAAAAGAGGACATGCCTTAACTCAGACTCCACCGCCGATCAGGACTCCGGTGACTCTGCTACTGCAGCCCAAGCAGCAGGCATGATGGTGGGTGAAGGTGGCGGAACCCAAGACATGGCGGCTGATGCTGGCGGAACCCCAGATGAGGCAGCTGACGCTGGTGGAACTCCAGACGTGGTGGCTGACGCTGGCGGAACTCCAGACGTGGCAGCTGAAGCTGGGGAACATCTCACCAGTGGCACCGGGTCCTGCAGTGCCAAAGCCAGGGGACACTCTCTTGTTGGCTCAGGCTTCTGGATACAGGGGGCACTCCTCTCCTACCCAGGATGTGGCTGCGGAACAGGAACAGGGCTCTCTGGAACCACAGGCTCCTCCATCATCCGGCGGCTCCCTCCAAGGACTGGCGGATACACAGGTAACACAGAGGGGGACATAGGAGAAGCAGGTGAGGATTGGAGGGTAAATGCAGCAGCTGGTAGTGAGAGCTCAGCCAACATGGATGGCTGCTGCTGAGATCCCCCATCGGGAATAAGGCAAGGCAATTCATCATTGCATTTCATATAACAGGATGAAAAGGGACTTGCCTTAATTCCCGTGCTGTGGTGGTTGCTGCTGTAGATGGACCAGGTGATTCCCTCTCGTTAGCTGCAGCGGGTGAGGGCACCAATGTGGAGAGTGGAGGAGCAGGCACTGCAAGCATGAGGATGGCCGGATACTCAGCAGCAGGAGGTGACACCGTGGAGAAGAGGGGGACAGCAGCAGAGGACAAGGAGAACAAAGCTGACAGGACAGCCTATGAGAAAAAATTCAGATGTGATGAGGAGGCTGCTGCTGTGGTTCTCTGAAGCAGCGAGGGAGGAGCTGCTGGGGAGGCAGAGGAGTTCCTCAGGTGGGATGCAGCTGAGTGGAGGCAAGAGGCTGGAGGTGTCTGCACCAGTTGATGCACTTTCGTCGGAACAGGTACAGATGGGGGAGAGGTTTTCCCCTGCCCTTGGAGCATGTGCTGTGAGTTGGTGATGGAAACAAACAGACCCATGAGCTCTGGATGGCCCCACTTTAGGTCATGCCTCAAGTACCTGCGCTGCACCATCCAGACATTCCCGGGCCGCCTTGGAAGTTTGGGAGGCACGAGCCTCTGATAGAATGCTCTCTAATACTCCCACAGCCCAACACTCCACCTCGTTCAGTCCAAAAACTGTGTACTCCAAGAGGACAAGAGAAAATACAAAACCAAGAGATGCTAATAATATGATATTCATGAACACCAATATACAAGAAGAGAAGTGAGGCGAGGGTAGGCTCAAAAACAGGAAGATATAATTCACAATCCCAAACAGGATAGCCATAGATGAATAATATAAATAAACAGGATTATGATAACTAAACTATGATAATAGAACAGTACAAAACAAAGAGAGACAAAAGGCAAACTCAGATCACATAATACATCCAAAACCAACTCAAATATAAAATAAAGCCAAGATGAGGAAAGTACAGAAAAAAATAATCTTAAATAGCAAAGTGTGAGCACGGTTCTCTAACCGTGCTCCACATCATGACAATCTCATCATGTCATGAAGGATTAGGTGAGATAACTCTTTTTCGTTACCCTTTAGGTGTGTGCAGATGCAGATCAATGTCTCACCCACTCACGCCTCAGTGGGATTTAGTGCTCATCTTGCGTGCGGTTGTTAAATCACCATTTGTGCCGCTGCAGGATGTCTCTCTGAGGTTTTTATCCTTAAAAACTGCTCTCCTGTTAGCTCCAATGTCTGCCAAAGAGACTGGGTGATCTATCTGCCGTCTCTGTGACTCTGAGACACCCTGAACTCTGAGACTCTTGTCTCAGAGTTCAGAGTGATTGTAGTTTGGCTGTACTGCACCCTAATCCAGCCTTCATGCCCAAATGTATCACTAGCTCTTTTAAATCGAGAGTGATTACATTAAATGGGTTTTTCTCCCCCTCCACACAATTTAGATGAGGAAGCCATCTCTCGTATTCTTTACCCAGTGCATGCTCTATCGTGTTATGTGAGGAGCACGGCTGATTTTCGTTGTTCTCAGTGCCTTTTTGTCCATTACAGAGGACAGTCACTGGGACAGCCTCTCTCTACACAGCGTCTGTCTCATTGGCTGTGTGAGACAATTTCCTAAGCTTATACTTCCTCCAGCTTAGACCCTTCAGAAGGGATTAAAGCTCACTCTACCAGGGGAATTGCAACCTCTGCTGCTTTGCACTGAGGAACTACGGTAGAAAACATTTGCACAGCTGCTTCTTGGTCTTCTCCAAGTACTTTCATCTGGTTATACCTCCATGATGTTTCTGATGTGCTTTTATCCCATGCAGCGTTGAATTGTCTGTCTGAGTCTGTGGTGCTGCAGCTCTTAAAAAAAAAGCCAGCTGCAGCTCTGATCCACGGTGCTTTATAACAGTCATTCTGCAGCTAAGGTCATGGAGCGGTTTACACGTCTATGTATGATTATTGTAAATGCTGTATTATTAATTTTTGTAAATAATCTCTAATTTTGTAAATAATCTAATGTTAGGTACTGGACATTTCTTTAATACAGATGTTTAATCTATCTATAAATGCACAAAATCTTTGTCTGTGTGTGTGTGTGTCAGTTCCACCCATATCTCTTGAACCGTTCCTCAGACTGACCTAAGATTTTATACCTGCTTTGCTGAGGTGACGAGTATAGAGTCGCTCAGTCAAAATATGTAATTTTTTATCAATAAAAGTCTGTCTCTTCATGCCCTAGCTTCAGGAAGTGTGGGTGAGGTTTTAGATTTGACTCCATGCTGATTGGATAATATGCAGCATCACAGCCAATGCTGATTGGATCATACACGGCATTACGACCATGCTGTTTGGTTAATGTATGGCATCACTCAGTCACCACAGCTTCACTGAACAAAATAAGGAAGTGAAAAATGACAAATTTGATTGGAAAAAGAAAATACTGAAGATTTAATGCTTAAAAAAATGACACCATAAAGTTGCTGGGATTGTGTAGGATAATTCGGCATAGTATACTCTATATATTAAAAAAACATGCAACTAGAAAAGCATTCGGAGAGTGCAGACCTCCGCCAAGCGCCACAGTTCCCCCGGTGATCCGGATCACCACCAAAATGTAATCATCTGTAAGATACCCCATTTCTGAGAATCTCTGAAAATTTCATGAAAATCCATCCATAACTTTTTGAGTTATCTTGCTAACAAACAAACAGATAGACAGACAGACAAACCAATGCTGATGAAAACATAACCTCCTTGGCGGAGGTAAAAATTACACCCAAGTACAGCATGTACTGTATATTTTTGTGATTGCTAAAATAATAATTGTGCAGTTGTTTCTTAACACTTCAGTATTCCATTTACACTGCTTTTATTTATATTGCTTTTCAGCATTTTAAACATAAATGTTACAAGGCATAAATGCCCATTTTTACAGGTTTACAGTGTTTTATATTTGATTTTATTATATCTTTTTAAGAGAAAAAGCATTGTTTAAAGTCAGAAAAATAACAAAACTCCTGCATTGATGTTGAAATCCTGTGAAGGCCTGTTTTTGTTCTGCACATGGAAAACTGATCAAGAATTGATAAGGGAATCGATAAAGAATCGGAGTGATAAGCAAAAATCGACAATGCCATTGGTACTAATAAAATCTTATCAATTCCTATACCTAATTATGGCGTACCGTGAAGACAATCAGCCTATGGTACTGCTGAGGTGTTATCTTCTGGTGCTGGTCCACTGTGCTTTTATCAAGTCCAAAGTCAGCACAGCCATCAACCAGAAAATTTTTAGAGCACTTCATGTTTCCCTCTGATGACGAGCTTTATTAAGATGCTAATTTAATTTTCCAGCAAAACTTGACACCTGCCCACACTGCCAAAAGTACCAAGTGACCTAATTCTTGCATTCAGTCAGACCTTTATAGCTTCACTTACCTGTTCTGTGCCATTCTGGTTTCATGTTGACATCCAGCAGTCTGTGCCGACAGTCATTACCATCTTCATTACACCATACAACAACTTTTTTGATATCTTCTGATATGTCTTTGGATTGAGACTGAATCATCCCAACAATATTAGAATCATGAGGGTGAAACGTGTCATTATTTGGTTCTGATTTATGACTTTTTTCATTTGGAAGGTGACCATAAAACCTATCCTGGTTACAGAGTTGTTGGTCAGCAGAAACCATGTTCTCGCTGGCATTTTGTCCCAGGAGATCTAGAGGGAGAAAAACACAAGAAATAGCTGATTAATCCTCAAGTAACCAAGTTATTTTAGTACAAAATGACCAAGTGTGGTCATTTATGACCCCATGATATTTCAGGCCAGAATACTTTCTCTTAATAGTTCTATCAAAGGACCTCTATTACACTTGAGTCCTCCTTTTATTTTAGTGGGTTATGTAGGAGTTTTGAGACATTATATGATTGGCAAAGACAAAAAGCCCAAAGTTCTCCTCCACAAGAGTTCTCTTCCACAGAAACTGGGACTACAACTCTGACTGAAACGCCTCGTTTAGATTTGCTGTTCTCTTTTGTGAGGTTATCATGTCATTACTTGACAGACCCAATTCCGACCTGCCTTCTGGATAGTCTGGTACACCCTCTCCTCAGAAGACAGTCAGAAGTTTTCCACTGAGCCTCAGAGCTCACATGGCTTCCAGCATTAGGCCTACTTTAGACGCCATTTTCTGGACTATATCTGGTCCCTCCACCTAAGCCTTCATTTAGCCCAAAAGTAGTCGTGGACAACTGGGTTGTGCCAAATAAAGACCCCATTTAACCCAACAATAACCTTAACCTCTTGCGCTCCGTTGTACCGCGGACGGGCAAGTCTCTGCGTCCTAGAGTACACGAGTGTGCTATTGTGCGCTCTAGGACTCATGATGGAGATTGTGATGTAGGTGGTGTATGGCGTCCAAGCGCGCACTGAAAATAAAAGCTGCAGACACAGCCGCAAACAGATTAGTTCATCTGATTGACCTCTCATTCGACTAATAAAAGCCTTGAATTGGGTTTCTGAAACCTTGAAGAACCAATGACTGAAAACCTAGCCAGAAGGACCCGCCTCCCAACGCTGTGAATGCAGTGAGCCAATTGAAGCAGAGAAGTTCGCAAGCTGTTTTTTTTAAGGCTGGGTGAAGACTGACTGCTGCAGCGGATCAAAAAAGGACACGCAGGAAGAACCCCACAGACCCAGCAGCACGGAGACCATCCACAAATGCAACCTGTGTGACAGGGAGTGCCATTCGCGCATCGGCATGTTCGGCCACAGGCGGTGCTTATTTTGTTTTGGTTCCAGCAGAGTAGATGTTATGATTTCTTCCATGGTCATAGACCGACGGAGGCTGACGACGAAGGCTGAGTGACACACACGCCTTCGCCAGTCTTTTTTTAATTACTACTGTTATTTGTTTTGAAAAATCGTTCGCCAAAAACCGCAATCATGGAAGCACAAAACCGCAATAATGGAATTATGTTTTGATCGGGTCGCGAGACCAGAACCACGAGCGGACCAGCGTCGCGTTCGTCTGACAGTGAGGAAGAGAAGTTCGCCAGGACACTGCTGTGAAGAGGTAAGGTGTTATAAGCTAAATTATTATTTATCCCTGAAAATTGTAATCCAAAATGACTTTTGACCGATCGGTAAATTACAACTGTGCGGCGCACGAAGTCTGAAGTTCGTGCGCCGCGGTACAAGGGGTTGTTTGCCGCGTCCAGACCGTGAACGCCGCACCCCCCACCCCGGCTATTCTTCTGTAGCGAGGGGGGGGGGAAGCCGCGGTGACTGCGCTGCTGTCCCACATCGCCACATGAGGCTAATCCGTTGTGTAGCAATGGCCGATGTCCATCCTCTGTACCGAGGGGGGGGACAACCCCCCCCCCCCCCCCCACACACACACACAGACAGCCCTGTGTGACCAGTGTGACCTTTCATTAGAGCCCAAAATGAAACTTCTACATTGAATCATTCAAAAGTTACAGACGTTTTTCCAAACTGTGCCATTTGGCACAATTTGGCACAGTTCCAAAATGCCTGGGAACTACCTGAATAAAAAGCTGTGTAATATATTCATTTTTTGTGGTATTGTTACAAAATTTGGACCTCAGCTGGATAACACTTGGTTCTACATTTCTGTTGCATTTTCCAGCCCGGATCTGAAGCTGTGTGCTATTTGCAAGCATTTGTATCCAAAAAAACACCCAGGCCAAATTTATTTTCTTCAAGTTCACTATGTTTAGATGACTGTAACTCAGTGGCCGGAGCACTTAGAGAGATTATGACTATTTTGCCAAAAAATTCAAAGTGTTTTCTTTTAAATGAGACCAACCCCATGAAGATGCTGCAAAGGGTTGAAGAACAGCTTTGGATTTAATTTGGGCACATTATTTTTTTGGCGTTTTTAGGGAAATTGACCGGAGTGCAAGGGGTTAAGCCCCATGTTGAAAATCTTGTGAAGAAACTTAAACTGAAACTGGGTTTTTTATTTCGAAATAAATGTTGTTTTTCTTTTGAGGTTAAAAAGCGTCTTGATACTGCAACTTTTTTATCTATTTTAGATTATGGAGACCTCTTGTATATGAACGCTTCAGCTCAGTGTCTGAGTAAGATTGACTCTGTATATCGTGCTGTTTTGAGGTTTGTTACAAACTGTAGAGTCTTGACCCATCACTGTGAAGTGTATTCTAGAGTGGGATGGCCCTCTTTGTCCACCAGGAGGTTGACTCACTGGTACATTTTTATTTACAAGGCCATGCTTGGACTGTTGCCCCCTTACATTTGTAATTTGATCACACTGAGAAGAGTTGATTCTTATGGTTTGCGTTCTAATGATCATTTGTTGCTTTCTGTTCCATTTGCCCGTACTGAGCTGGGAAAAAGAGCTTTCATGTTCTCACCCCCCTCTACATGGAACATGTTGCAAAAAGACTGGAAACTAACGGAACTTGTTTCATTGAACGATTTTAAATCCAGATTGAGAACACTTGAGACGGCCTGTGACCCTTGAAAACAACTGGATCAGGCAGCTGGCAACCTGCCTAGCCTTAACAGATTTCAAGGGAAAAGCTTCTGGGTACCGAGTTGCATAGTCACAAATCACCAGAATGTATTTATTACCCGAGGAGCTTCTTTCTAGGGGGCCCACTATATCCATCCCTATTCTGTCGAATGGTGTTCCAATAATGGGTAATGGTTGCAGTTGGGCACATGCTACTCCCCTAGATGATGTAATCTGACATACTGAGCATGTCGTGCAGAAGTCCTTTACCTGGGTATACATTCCCGGCCACACAAACCTTCTAGCAATTCTCTGTAGAGTTTTTTGGAATGCTAGATGACCTGCCCAAGGGATAACATGTCCTAGTTCCATGATTTTTGGTGTGAGGTCCTGTGGTAAAGCTATGGCCATAACTCCACCATGCTGTTGATATAAAATGCCCTTTTTTATGACATACAAGGCCTCAGCCAAACAATCAGTTTTTCCCTGTTTCACACCCTCAATCTCCGAGACTTTATCAAACCAGGGCTTAAGTGTTGGGTCAACTTTCTGCAATCTAGCTACGTTAGGAGGGATGTCAAACTCTACTGACTGGCTTAATTGTGGTGTTTCTTCACCCAAATTCTTTGCTGACACTAACATCTGCCGCAGTGCTAACCACTGCACCACCGTGCAGCCAAATTATGACTGTTTTGCCAAAAAATTCAGTGTTTTCTTTTAAATGAACCAACCCCATGAAGATGCTGCAAAGGGTTGAAGAACAGCTTTTGATTTAATTTGGGCACGTTAATTTTTGGCGTTTTTAGGGAAATTGACCGGAGTGCAAGGGGTTAAAAAGACAACTTTTCATCTTTCTCACACAATCGTGGATCAGGTTCCCAAAAAGCTAGAAAAGGTGCTGTACACAAAAACAACAAACAAAAAAGGCAGTGGCTTTAGTTATAGATACATACCATTGCATGCTTGATACAAGTATGGTTAGAATCTGATTGGCCACTTGGTGTCACATGACTCTGCATGCCGTACCCCATTCACAAAAATCTACGAATATCTTCGGGGGAGTAGCTCAGAAGGTAGAGTGGATTGTCCAATAACTGGAGGGTTGGCGGTTCAAAACCTGCTCTCCCCAGTCATCCTACTGTTGTGTCCCTGAGCAAGACACTTTACCCACCTTGCCCCCATTGTCCATGACACTGGGCATGAATGTGTGTAAATGTTCGGTTGTGGTCAGAGAGGCCATTGGCGCAGATTGGCAGCCATGTTTCCGTCAGTCTGCCCCAGGGCAGCTGTGGCTACAGTAGTAGCTTACCACTACCATTGTCTGTCTGTGGAGTGAATGAATAATGTATCCATTGTAAAGCGTCTGAGTGTCCATGAAAAGCGCTATATAAATCTGATGCATATTTATTATTATTATTATTAATGCCATATCTTATACAGCAGAAGAATAAAAAGAAGTTATCAGAACGAGTTGGTATGATCCTGCAGTATTTTATTACATAATGACCCCCTGAAGAAAGACTACAATAACACAGAAGTGTTACATTAACCATTATTTTGTTTTACATTACTATTGTGGAGAGAGGAATGACCAGGCCAAGCATTCAGAGCAGATGAACTTTATTCCCTCTCTCACATCTCTCAGAATCAGAAAAACATTACATTCTGCAGCAGGGGCTCTCTTTTATATTACCACACTCACACGCCCCTGCTGCCTGAGGTCCTGCATCACAATTCATTCTTGCATCACAATCCCTTTTGTCCCCCAGCCCCTTAATCCCCATGCTCTTCCGTCAGAGGAAATTACTGCATCTCCCTTCCTTCCAGTCTGAGATGAATACCACAGCATGGGTCCCCCATGCCCCGCCCCCCAGAGTCTCAGACTGAGTTTTAACCCTCACGTCCTCTCGGCTTCAGCCTCCGCCCATGGCTGCTGTAACGGGGGGTCTTCGGCTCCGAGGCGCTGCTGTGCCGGTGGGGGGTTCCTGGGGGTGCGTCCGTCTGTGGGTGGACAATGGAGGGGGACATTCAGCACGCTCGTGTGACTGCTCTGATGAGTCGTTTACCTGGGGAGTTCTCGGGGGGGGGTCTTCCGTGCCGAGGAGCTCGAGCCAACTCCACCTGCTTGTCTGCCACCACAAAGGCGGGCTTAAGCCTGTCTGTACAGATTTTCTCCTGGCGACCCCCCAAGTCTAACACAAAATGTTTGTCCCCGGGTTCCAGCACTCTAAACGGGCCATCGTAGGGTGGGCGCAATGGGGGCCGGAGGGCATCGTGCCTGACAAACATGAATGCCGCGTCCTTCAAGGTTTTTGGCACAAAAGCACAGGGAAAACAGTGGTGGGCCAGGCCAGGTATCATCCCTGCGTCTGCGCTATGCCGTGAATGCGGGGATGGATGGGTGTTCGGCGTGGGGTTATCTGGTAAAAATTCCCCGGGGAGCCGCAGCGGCTGAGAAAAAACAAGCTCTGCTGGCGAAGCCTCCAAATCCTCTATCGGTGCGGAACGCAACCCTCATAGAATCCACAGCAACCGGTCCACCCTATTTGCATCTGTAAGCGAAGCCCTGAGCGCTGCTTTCAGTGACCTATGGAAACGCTCGCATAACCCATTGGCCTGTGGGTTGTACGCGGCCGTGCGATGAATTGCGACACCCAGGCTCCCGGCCATCGTAGACCAGAGGTCGCAAACAAACTGAGGGCCTCGATCGCACGTGATGTCTGAAGGGGTGCCAAAACGTGCCACCCATGTTGTCAACAAAAGCACGTGCCACGTCTGCGGATGCGGTGGAAGCTAGCGGGACTGCTTCTGGCCATCGTGTGGTGTGGTCCACCACTGTCAGGAGGTGCGTGAACCCCTGCAATGGCGGGAGGGGGCCCACGAGGTCCACGTGAACATGGTCGAACCTCTTAGCCGGGATATGGAACGGCTCCAAAGGGGCCTTTGTGTGCCTGTGCACTTTGGCTCGTTGGCACGCTACGCAGGCTGCAGCCCACTCTTTCATCTGTTTGCGCAGGCTCGGCCAGACGAACTTCGCTCCCACCATTTTGACTAACACGCGCACTCCTGGGTGCACCAGGGAGTGAACGGACTCAAAAGCACGGCGGCGCCAAGCGCGTGGGACCACCGGGCGCGGGTGTCCTGTGGAGACATCACAGATTGGGGGGGGGGGCCGTCTTGCAGTACCCTGCTCCCCAGCCTTAACCCTGTAGGTCCAGACTGGAGCGCACACATGTCCGCATCGCCGATCTGCTCTGCGGCCATGGCCGTGTAATCTATCCCTACCTAGACTGGGGCCACTAAGGCGCGCGAGAGGCAGTCCACCACCACGTTAAGTTTACCGGCCACATGCTGAATGTCGGTCGTAAACTCTGAGATCGCGGCCAGCTGTCTCTGCTGCCGGCCCGACCATGGTTCCAAAACCTTGGCCATCGCGTATGTTAGCGGTTTGTGGTCCACGAACACAGTGAAGGTGCGCCCTTCCAGCCAGAACTGGAAGTGGCGTATGGCCAGGTGGAGAGCCAGTAACTCTCTGTTGAACGTGCTGTATTTTGTCACGCCGCGCCGCTCATCAGCGGCGCCACCTGCACACACACCTGCACGTCATCAGCGGCGAGGGATTTAAGCCGCCTCGCCCTGAGCTTCGGCCTGAAGCCGTCAGACTTCCCTACGCATCGCTGTGAATTCCTATCATCCTCAGCTAACCATTCTGGTAAGAAGACCTTACCTCCTTTTCCTCCCATGTCTGCTTCCCTGTGCACAGGTGGATTTCCCGGCGGCGGATAACGCCTCTCCATCGCCTGTTCCTCGCTGCTGCACCGGGCTCTCCAGGTGGCTGTCTACCGGATCTCGTCCCTTGCTGTGCCAGTCATCTGTCTTATCCAAGTAAGCTCCTCTCTCGCTCATATATCTCCTGTGTTGGTGTGTGCCCGTCACCCGTCTCCTTGTGCTTTTCCCATAGGGTTGTCCGGCTGTATGGTCTCCTGCCTCTGTGCCCGAAGCAGACGCCGCCACCAATACATTTACATCCCGCAGACACACATTCATACACTCCTGTTGTTAATAAACTGTTTGAACTACTCTGAGCCTGTGTGTGTGCGTCTCCTGAGCCGTGCGTTATGTCAGTACGGCTTCAGCAGAGCGGCTCGGCAGACGGCGGGCTCGCACACCGGCTTACCACTCTCGAGGCTCGAGTAGATCAGATTGCTTATCAGCAACAGGTGATCCTCAATCAATTAGTAAATATAACTAACCGATTGGACCGCTTGGACCCCCAACAGCCGTTCCCCCCAGCTCGTCAGGGTGGCGCGGCTCCCGCCGCTCCAGCGGCCGTCCAGCAGGCTCCGGCGGCACCGACGCGGCTCACGCCCATTCCGACCCCCGCCCGCTTTAGTGGAAAGCTCGGTGGAGCGCGGGGGTTCATAATGCAATGTGAGTCCGTGTTCCATCGTGTGCTCGGGGACTTTCCCTCAGATCATAGCCGAATTGGTTATATCGGGAATCTCCTGGAGGGACGAGCATTAACTTGGACCTACGCCGTAATGGCGAGGCCCAGTTATGCCACCCTCACATATGACCAATTCGTGAGACGCTTCCTGGAAGTCTTTGACCATTCTCGTACCGAGACGGTCCAGGTCGATCGGCTTCTCGCCCTCCAGCAGGGAAGCCGGTTGGCGGCGGACTACGCGGTCGACTTCCGGGTAGCGGCGGAGGAGTTAGGCTGGGAGGATCGCTCCCTCTGTGGCCTTTTCCTCCGCAGTCTCAATGATGATCTGAGGGATGAACTGGCTGGGCGGGATATCCCTGAGACACGAGCGGAGCTGACATCCCTTGCCATCAGTTTGGACAACAGGCTGCGCGAGCGCTCCTCGGGACGGAAGTCGTCTTCTTCTCGTCCTCGTGGAGCTTCGTCGCGCCTGCCCCAAGCTCGCCCCCTGGCGACGCCGCCACCATCGCGCCCCGAGGAGTCGGAGCCGATGGTGACGGGCTGGACAAAGCTCTCCCCGGCGGAGAGACAACGCCGCCGTGAGTTAAATCTCTGTATGTATTGCGGAGATAGTCAACACACGGTAGAGCTTTGTCCACAGAAGTCAAACGGCGGGGTCCGCGAGTCACTGTAGGGGGCCTCGCAGACGTCAATCGGTTAAGTCCCCTCACACAATTGAAGCTGCCCATCCGTTTCTGCCACAACCCCACTGGGCATCTCACCCACGCACTGGTGGATTCGGGCGCGGAAGGCAGCTTTATTTCTCAAAGCCTGGCAACCCGATTGGGCATCCGCTGTCAGGCACTAAAGAACCCCATCTCCCTGGTCAACCTTTCTCGTGCCTCCCTTGGGAGAGTTACACACCAGACCATCCCCGTGCCGGTTACTGTCTCTGGAAACCACCGGGAGGAGATGACCTTTTACGTCCTGCCCAACTCTGTGTCGCCCGTCATCCTGGGGTATCCCTGGCTACGCCTCCACAACCCCGTTTTGGATTGGAAGTCTGCCGGGGTGTCGGCATGGAGTACGTTCTGCATGGGCACCTGCCTACAGTCCGCTGCCTGCTCTCCGTCCGCTTCTCCCTCACCTACAGACGCTGCACCCCCGGACCTGTCCCTGGTGCCATCAGAGTTTCACGACCTGGGTATGGTGTTCAGCAAATCCAAGGCAATGTCTCTCCCTCCTCATAGGCCCTATGACTGTGCCATCAATCTCCTCCAGGGGGCACCCTTACCCTCTGGACGACTCTACAGTCTATCGGCGCCGGAGAAGGAGACAATGAACTCATACCTCAAGGAGTCGCTGAGTGCTGGGATAATCCGCCCATCGTCATCACCTGTGGGGGCAGGATTCTTCTTCGTCGGTAAGAAGGACGGATCCCTCCGTCCTTGCATTGACTATCGTGCCCTTAACGACATCACGGAGAAGGATCGCTACACCCTGCCCCTCATGGACACCGCTTTCCACTCCCTCCAGGGGGCGACTTGGTTCACTAAGCTGGATCTACGCAGCGCATACCACCTCGTCCGGATCCGGGAGGGAGATGAGTGGAAGACAGCCTTCCGTACCCCGAATGGCCACTTCGAGTACCTGGTGATGCCGTTCGGGTTGACCAACGCTCCAGCCGTCTTTCAGCGCCTCATCAATGACGTCCTCCGGGATTTCATCTGCCTTTTTGTGTTCGTCTACCTGGACGACATTCTCATCTTCTCCAAGTCCAGGGACGAGCACCAGGTCCACGTGAGGCGGGTCCTTCAAAGGCTGCTGGAGAACCGGTTGTACGTGAAGGCCGAGAAGTGTGAGTTTTACGCGAAGACGACATCCTTCCTCGGGTTCATCATCTCCCACGACCAGGTGCTTCCGGACCCAGAGAAGGTGAAGGCGGTGGTGGAATGGCCCACACCTGCGTCAAGGAAGCAGGTGCAGCAGTTCGTTGGATTTGCGAACTTCTACCACCGCTTCGTCCCCAATTTTGGCACCATCGTCGGCCCGCTAACCCGCCTCACGTCCCCTAAGGTTCCGTTCCGGTGGACCGAAGAGGCCGCGGCTGCTTTCCAGGCGCTGAAGGCGGAGTTCTCCTCCTCCCGGGTCCTTAGCCAAGTCAACCCTGCGCTGCAGTGCATCGTGGAAGTGGACGCTTCGGACACAGGAGTGGGAGCGGTGCTATCCCAGCGGTCGCCAGATGACGGTATCAAACGGCCCTGCGCCTTCTTCTCCCGGCGCTTGTCCCCGGCGGAGAGGAATTACGACGTGGGTGACAGAGAGCTCCTCGCCATCAAGCTCGCGCTACAAGAGTGGCATCACTGGCTAGAGGGGGCAGACCTGCCGTTCGTGGTCCTGACGGTCCACAAGAACTTGGAATGTCTGAGATCTGCCAAGCGCCTGAACGCCCGCCAGGCGCGCTGGTCCTTGTTCTTCGCCAGGTTCCAATTTACCATCACCTTCAGGCCTGGCTCCAAGAACGGCCTGCCCGACGCCCTCTCTAGGCAATTCGCCCCTGAGGAGTCGGAGGACACGGTTCACACCATCCTACCCAGGTCGTGCGTCGTGGGAGCCGTCACCTGGGACATTGAGAGCAAGATCCGGAAGGCGCAGGAAGTGGAACCTGACCCTGGCGGCAGACCGGAGGGGAGGCTGTTCGTGCCATCCACGGTCCGGGGAGAGGTCATCCACTGGCTACACACATCCAAGCTCACCTGTCACCCTGGACCCTCCCGGATGATTGACCTCCTCCAGCGGTCCTTCTGGTGGCCGGGCCCGCGGAGGGACGCTGCCCGCTACGCCCGGGCCTGTCCAGTGTGTGCCACCAACAAGTCGGGTAATGCCCCTCCAGCGGGTTTGCTCCAGCCCCTGCCCATCCCTGGCAGGCCCTGGTCGCATATCGCCCTGGATTTCGTCACCGGACTCCCAGTCTCGAACACCTACGACACCATCCTGACCATCGTGGACCGCTTCTCCAAGGCGGCACACTTCGTCACCCTACGAGGTCTTCCAACTGCCCTGGAGACGGCGGACCTCCTAATCCAGCATGTGGTCAGGCTGCATGGGATTCCGGTGGACATGGTCTTGGACCGAGGGCCCCAATTTTCTTCAGACGTTTGGAGGTCGTTTTGCAACGCCTTAGGAGCCAAGGTGAGCCTCTCCTCCGGCCATCACCCCCAATCCAATGGGCAGTGTGAGTAGACCAACCAGGAGCTGGAGGCTGCGCTCCGCTGTGTAACGGCGTCCAAACCAACATCCTGGAGTAACCATCTTGCCTGGGTTGAATACGCCCACAACGCCGCCCGCTCTTCTGCTACAGGGATATCCCCCTTTAAGGCGTCCCTGGGCTACGACCCCCCGCTGTTCCCGGCGCAGGAGAGTGAGGTAACTGTCCCCTCAGTACGGGCGCATCTCAGGCAGTTCCGCTCCATCTGGGCGTCAGCGCGCAATGCGCTTTTACGCACGGCGGAGCGCAACAGAGCCGTGGCGGACCGGCACAGAAGACCTGCCCCGGCGTACAGAGTTGGTCAGCAAGTCTACGTGTCGACCCAGGACATTATTTTAAAGGGCGAGAGGAGGAAGCTGGCACAGCGCTTCATGGGCCCATACCCCATCACCAGGATCATCAACCCGGTGGCTGTGCGTGTAGCTATTCCCCCCTCCCTCCGCATCCATCCCACCTTCCACGTGTCCAAGGTGAAGCTGGCAGTCTCCGACCCCCTTTGCCCTCCTCCTGCTGCGCAACCCGTGCCCCGGATGGTTGGTGGCCATCCGGCCTGGCCCGTCTCCTCCATCCTGGACTCCCGGCGCCGGGGTCGTGGGTTGCAGTACTTGGTGGACTGGGAGGGCTATGGGCCTGAACATCGGCAGTGGATACCCTCGTCGTTTGTGTTGGACCCATCGATCATCGCTGATTTCCACCGAGCGCACCCAGAGAAGCCATCGCCAGGAGGCACTGCTAGAGGGGGGAGTACTGTCACGCCGCGCCGCTCATCAGCGGCGCCACCTGCACACACACCTGCACGTCATCAGCGGCGAGGGATTTAAGCCGCCTCGCCCTGAGCTTCGGCCTGAAGCCGTCAGACTTCCCTACGCATCGCTGTGAATTCCTATCATCCTCAGCTAACCATTCTGGTAAGAAGACCTTACCTCCTTTTCCTCCCAAGTCTGCTCCCCTGTGCACAGGTGGATTTCCCGGCGGCGGACAACGCCTCTCCATCGCCTGTTCCTCGCTGCTGCACCGGGCTCTCCAGGTGGCTGTCTACCGGATCTCGTCCCTTGCTGTGCCAGTCATCTGTCTTATCCAAGTAAGCTCCTCTCTCGCTCATATATCTCCTGTGTTGGTGTGTGCCCGTCATCCGTCTCCTTGTGCTTTTCCCATAGGGTTGTCCGGCTGTACGGTCTCCTGCCTCTGTGCCCGAAGCAGACGCCGCCACCAATACATTTACATCCCGCAGACACACATTCATACACTCCTGTTGTTAATAAACTGTTTGAACTACTCTGAGCCTGTGTGTGTGCGTCTCCTGAGCCGTGCGTTATGTCATATTTACGCTCACTGTTGCGCAAAGCCCTGCTAAAAAAGGCGAGCGGCTGCCAAGAACCGGCAACGCATTGCTCCATGACGGCCCCTATGGCCACGTCCGAGGCGTCGGTAGTGAGCGCTATCCAAGCCGCCGGGTCTGGGTCCGGGTGCGCCAGTAGTGCGGCGTTTGCCAGGGCTGTTTTAACCTCAGAGAATGCCTGCTCCTGCTCAGGAGTCCAGTCGACTCTATCCGCCAGTTTCTGTTTCTTAAGTGTGGTGTACAATGGCTGCATGAGCTGGGCTGCGCGGGGTAGGAAACGGTTATAAAAGTTAACCATCCCCAAAAACTCCTGCAGCGCCATGACCGTCTGAAGCCGGGGAAAATTCGCCACTGCGTGCACCTTGTCCGGCAAGGGTATCGCCCCCTCCGGTGAGATGTGGTGTCCCAAAAAAATCGATCCTCGTCACACCGAACTGGCATTTCGCCGGGTTGATTATTAACCCGTGTTCCTCTAACCTCCGGAAAACCGTCCTGAGGTAGGTTATGTGTTCATCCTTGGACATGCTGGCCACCAGGATGTCATCCAGGTAGATGAACACAAACGACAGATCGTGCAACAGCGCATCCATCATGCGTTGGAATGTCTGTGCCGCACCTTTTCACCTGAAAGACATGCGTAAAACCTCAAACAGACCAAACGGGGTTATTACTGCCGTTTTAGGTATGTCCTCCAGGCGCACCAGGACCTGGTGGTAACCACAGACCAGGTCTATCTTAGAAAAAATATGTGCCCCGGCTAGGTGAACGGAAAAATCCTGAATATGGGGGATTGGGTTGGGGTCGTGTGCTGTGGCGTTGTTTAATCTGCAGAAATCTCTGCAAGGTCGCCATAATCCCTCGGCCTTGGGGACCATATGTAGTGGGGATGCCCATGGGCTGTTTGATCATCTGATGATGCCCAGCCTTTCCAAGTTGGCAAACTCCTCGCGCGCTATGGCCAGTTTAGCTGTGTCCAGGCGCCGAGGTCGTGTGACAACGGGCAGCCTGGTGGTGGTAATAAAGTGCTCCACCCCGTGTTTAGCGATGGCCGCCGAAAACATCGGGACTGTGAGTGCTGGGAACTGGGTGAGCAGTATGTGGAACTTACCACCTGGAGCTGTGACGTTGGCTAGCAACATCTTCTCCATCAGTTCGACTGCCAACCTGTCTCCTAACTCGGAGCGCGTCAGGAGCCTCTCCGCTCTCTCGCAGTCTGAGAGCGTGTAGCGCTGGGTCAGCGCGGCTTTGAGAGCCCCGTATTTGTCGTGGGCTGGGGGCTGTTGGAGCAGGCTCGCTACTTGCTGAGTCGTGCGAGCGTTCAGTGTCCAGCGCTGCGACCATGTAGTAATATCTGGTGTCATCTGCCGTTATTCCCCAGAGCGTGAACTGGGCCTCGGTGTGGAGGAACCAAGACTTCGGGTCGTGCAGCCAAAAGTCTGGTAGTTTGACCGAAACGGCGCACGCGTTGCTGGGGCTTCCCGTCCGGGTCATCTCCGGGGTGTTTGCCTTGTGTTCCATTATTCGTCAAGGGTCACCAGTGTGGAGAGAGGAATGACCAGGCCAAGCATTCAGAGCAGATAAACTTTATTCCCTCTCTCACATCTCTCAGAATCAGAAAAACATTACAAAAAACATAAAAACGCATCCAAGACATTCAACTTACGGAGTCACAAAATAAAACACTACTGTCAGAAATACAACCTAAAGAATTGGAAAAAGCAATTATGAAACTTAAAGCTAACAAATCCCCAGGAGCAGATGGCTATACAGCAGAGTGGTACAAAACCTTTAAACAGCAACTATCTCCTCTCCTCCTGAAAACATTTAACTATGTCCTCCACACAGGGGAAATCCCCGCCTCCTGGAGAGAAGGGGTCATTGCAGTTATACCTAAACCTGAAAAGGATAAACTAGAATGCTCCAACTACAGACCAATCAAGCCTGTTTTCCACTAGCCCAGCACACCTCGGTACGGCTCGATTCACTTCAGTACAGCTCGGAACGCTTCTGTCTCCATTAGCACAGTGTTGCGGGGCAGCAGCAGATTCTCAGCGAGGCGGGGCCACACTCCCCTGATGTTATGCACCGGACTGAGTCCTTATTTACACCAGACAAAAAATGGAGGATCCAAGGATTATTGCCTTGCACGCTCTGTGGTTTTATCTCACAATTAATTTTATCTCATAATTAAGCTGCAACAACACAAGTCACTTTTGTTTTGAATTAACTGCCAAATGACCTAGAAATAATGAGCTGAAACTTGTTTTTATTCGTATTAAATAATGAGACGGTGGCACACTGGACTACACCACATCCTAGGGCATTTTGGATGTACTGAATTAAAAAAATTCATGTTTTTCACCTTCAGGTCAACGTTTGGAACAACAGTATTATTATTTTCCGTTTAGATGATGCTACACTCCTTCTAAAGTATTGTAAATCTCTGAATTTGGAATGCCGATAGAACATTCAATTTACATATACTTGTACCTTTGACTTGGTGCTAATTTTTTATGATATTTCAATAAAAAGAACAGAAAGCGTACAAAAAGATTTCTTTTTTGGTCTAGTTAAAAATTACATTACTTTTACAATGGTTGACCCTCAGTATCATTTTGATCAGACTAGGCAATGGAATTTCTATGTAATTATACTGTTTTATAATTCAGTGTTATAACAGACAAACCACACTTTCCAAAACAATTCCATTTTATTATATACAAAATATTAAAATAAAAAAAACTTTGCAACACAACATGAAGGTTAATCGACATTTTATACACGCCGACCACTGAGTGCTGAGGCTTGGTAGAATTAATCCGTCTCTGCCAGCTGTGGGTCAGGAAGGCTCGGTTGAATAATCCGTGCGGGCTGTCGCGGCGGACGCGTGGAATGATTCTACAAGGAAAATGCACACAATAAAATACAGCACGAAATATATACAGAAAAGACAATAGTTTTTAACAAGAATACATAAGCTTATTTCAGCGTATTGTTCACATGAATAATTACAATAAAAGCTTTAGTCCGCATTGTGCTGCAATAAAGCAGCGATCATCATCCACAAATGAACAGCTTTTTTATTGCATAAATAAACTGAGCGTCTTACCGAATATATTTGCGAAAAAACGCACAATAAAAAAAAATTTAAACTCACCGTTAAAGGACTCCGATGTCGAGACCTCCCGGTATATTTTTTCATTCCGGGCGGCTCCGTCTAACTCGCGCTGAATACGTTCGTCTGACAATGCAGTGAGCAGACACTGCACCTCCTTACTGCTCCATGGAACACCCTTATTACGCGAAGCCATTTTTGATAGAGAATAAATGAAAAATAGCACAGCAATACACTGAAAAGGAACCGCCAACAGTGGTTGCGTGCTGAGTAGGTCGTGAAGATTCTTTTTTTTTTTTTTTTTTCAAAAACTTTATTGAGAAGGTCGTGAAGATTTGGTAGAAGAGGAGGAGGAGAGGGGCGGTTACAACCTGACCAATCAGCGCCGGTTACGACCTGACCAATCAGCGGCGACCAGTCTGTTAACGTCACAACACGGCACAGCTCAGCACTGCTGTACCCTGCCCTTCAGCGGGGCTGAGAATCACGGCTGTTAAACCGTGTTGGGGCTTGTGGAAAAGCGTACAAAGTGTGCTGAGCCGTCCCGTGTCGCGCTAAAGCATGCTAGTGGAAAAGGCCCTTCAGTGTATTAAATCAGGACTATAAGCTTTTTACCATTATCCTTGCCAAAAGGTTAGAAAATATACTGACAGACTTAATTCACTTAGACCAAACAGGTTTTATAAGACAAAGACAGACACAAGACAACATTAGACGCACTTTACACACAATTCATCATATAAAAAATATAACTTAAATGCAGTCATATTGGGATTAGACGCTGAAAAAGGATTCGATTCGGTTGACTGGTCTTTCCTATATAGAATCTTATCCAGTTTCAATTTTCATAACAACTTCATTAGAACTATACAGGCATTATATAAAAAACCAACAGATAAAATAAGGATTAACGGTAATTTATCATCATCTTTTGAGCTGGAAAGAGAATGTTGTCAGGGCTGCTCCCTGTCCCCACTGCTCTTTGCAATCTTCATAAAACCTCTGAGCCAATGGATAAGACAAAATCAAGAAATTCAAGGTATTACACTTGGTCAGAAGGAACATAAAATAGCACTCTTTGCTGATGACATTTTAATATACCTAGGGCAGCCGGACACTTCTTTACCAGAACTAATCTCAGTTTTTTCAGACTATGGAGATTTATCGGGGTACAAATTAAACATGCATAAAACCCAAGTTTTAACATTCAACTATGACCCAAATCATTATTCACTAAGTGAACTCAAAACTAACTGGGAGATGGAATCTATGAAATATCTGGGGGTCAATATCCCGAAACAACTCAATAAAATTATAACACGAAACTATGATCCACTGGTGACAAAAATTAAATCTGACCTAGCAAGATGGAATATGATACCATTCTTAGGTACTGCACAAAGAATTGAAGCAGTCAAAATGAATATACTTCCACGTCTTCTATACCTCTTCCAAACAATACCGGTAGAACCTCCCAAAAAAACATGGCAGGAGCTGGACAGAAGGATCTCAAGATTCATATGGCAGGGCAAGAGACCTAGAATCAGATATAGAACCTTACAGCTAAACAAAGACAAAGGTGGGCTCGCGCTGCCAAATATCAGGGACTATTTTAAAGCCACACAAATTAAAACTTTAACAGAGATATGTAACCCAGTCTACACTGCACAATGGAAGGAGATCGAATGCCAAATAACAAGTGACTTCCCCCTACAGGCGATAATAGGGAACAATGCCTTACCTAAACTTTTGAATAACACTAACCCGTGGATAGAGACCCCGCTAAAAATTTGGTTTAAGATAGTCAGAGAGAATCAAACTAAAGAGCCCTATCGACTTCTGCAATGGATTGCCTATGATCAAGACTTTACTCCCAATAAAACAGACACTAGATTTAAAGAGTGGAAAGAGAAAGGGCTGATAAAATATTACAATTTTTTTAAGGGGCAAACTTTAAGAAGTTTTGAAGATTTGAAAAAACAAGGTCTAATAAATCAAGATCTTTACAGGTTCTTTCAGCTTAGACACCACATAAACAACATACTTAAAAAGGAGGATTTGGAAAGGGCCCAGTCAGGTGTTCTGAAGGTCTTCTTAATGGCATATAAAGGGATCCCAGGGATCAGATACATTTCTAAAATATACCAAGGTCTTCAAGACTTAAAAGGAGACAACACATCATATATAAAAGAGAGATGGGAAAAAGAGGGGAATTTCACTTTACAACTGGAAATTGGGAAAAGCTAAATAAACAGCAATGGAAAAGTACCTCATCCCTGCAGTGGAGAGAATTTGGATGGAAAAATTTGGTAAGATTTTTCAGAACACCTGCACAAAACAAATTTACCCATAAGGGGTTGAACTGTTGGTGCTTGTGTGGTGAAAAGACTGCAAATCATTTTCATGTGTTTTGGTCATGCCCAGTTATCCACCAATACTGGACCAATGTACAGACAATATTGGGGAAAATATTCAAAATAACAGTTCCCTTTTCTTTTGTAACTTTGTATTTGGGTTTACTACCGGACTCACTGGAAAGACGAGGAGATAAATACTTATTCAATGTTTTAATATTGGCAAGTAAAAAAGCCCTAACTAAAAAATGGATGTTGAAGGACTGTCCTACACCTGAAGATTGGTCTAACGTGATCCAAGACATTTACTCGATGGAAAAGTTGACATTCGCACTGAGATAGGACATGGATGGGTTCATGAACTTTTGGCAACCCTGGATCGCATATGTGTCTTCCATTAGATCTAATCTTTGACAAATACCATTTCAATAATGGTTCCGCTCTTTGTTCCAACGCTACTCAGATCCTCTTTTACTTTTAATTACTTAATTTTCTGTTTGTTTGTTTTTTGCTGTTCTGTTTGTTTGTTTGTTTTTTTTTTTTATTTTATTCTCTTTAATTTCACTTTTTCTTTCACTTTAAAAAAAAAGGGGTGTTATAATAATTATTCTACCAATGTTGTCAAATAGCAAAAAATAAGGGAACATGTGATGAAAATGTAAACAATGCAATGCTGTAATGACCTGTATACCCTTTACAAAAACTTAAATTAAAAAAAAAATAAATAAATAAAGTGAATTAATTGAAAAGAAGATTTTGCCTCGCCACTTCTTGCACTTTATCACATTTGGTGGCAGCGGTGGTCCGTTACATCGACGTCGTAGCGTTTGGTGGACGGAAGGACTCATGGCGAGAAAAAAAGTGAGGCAGGAGGAGCGGTCTGACCTGGATACAGGCATGACGAAGGAGGAGCCGGGAGTCAGCGGACTGGGTGAGCTCGAACAGCTAACGAGCCTGGTAAAATCGGTGGTATGTTTGCTGACGCTCCGAGATCGGCAAATGGAGGAGGAAGCCGCTCTCCATGACCAAAGCTGGCAGGCTGTGACTGAGCAAATTCGTCGGGTACAGTCGCAGGTTGCGGAGTTGAGAGAGGAGTACGGGAGCCGGGCGGAGCATGGCGCTGATGACGGCGCTCCGCGGGAGGACCCCAGGGTGACGGCCAGTCGGGTCGGCCCGCAGGAGGAAGATTTGCCGCTGCAGGTGCAACCGAGGAGAACATCAATGCACCACGAGCCCAGGCTGAATCCTCTCTCACCCGAGGACGACGTAGAACAGTACCTGACGACATTCGAGAGGATCGCTACAGTCTGCCGCTGGAGGGAAGAAGAGTGGGCTATCCATCTTGCTCCTTTGCTTACAGGTAAAGCGTGGAGCGCATTTGTTTTGATGGATGTGGCTGACACAGACAATTATGCAAAAGTTAAAGAAGCTATCCTGAGTAAATATGAAATTAATTCTGACACTTATAGGAGGAGGTTTCGTTCCTTGGACATTTTTCAGGACAAAACCCCTCGCGAACTGTATGTACGCTTGAAAGACCTGTTACATAAATGGATTAAGCCAGAGACCCGATTGTTAAAAGACATTATGGAACAGTTTATTTTGGAACAGTTTTTGCGCATGGTGAATCCGGAACTGGGAGTCTGGATACAAGAGCGGGACCCGAAGACTGCAGAGGACGCTGCTTGTCTGGCAGAGGTTTTTCTGTCAGCCAGGTCTGGGAGCAGGAGACCTACTCTCGGCCGTGACAGATTTTTCACCACTCGGAGTGAGTTTAATGAGGGTGAAAGGGGTGGCCTAGCTCGAAATAGGTCGTATTCCAGACCCAGTCAGAAAACAAACAGTAGATATGATAATAGTAAAAAGTCACGTGTGGTTACAAATAGAGATATACGCTGTTATCATTGCAACAAAATCGGTCACACCCAATATGCATGTCCTGCCATAAGAAATCAGAAACCGTCACTCTTATGTTCAGTTCCTAGACCCACTTGTTCAGCCTCAGTGCATAGTGGAGTTTATAAAACAAAAGTGTTGCTTAATGGTCAGTGTGAAGAGGCCCTGTTAGATTCAGGCTGTTTTCAAACAGTTGTGCTACCTAGTTTGATCCCTAGGGACTTGTGGAATGATTCAGGAATAAACATCAGTTGTGTCCATGGGGATAAGAAACTGTACCCGACCGCTGAGGTTTATTTAACAGTAGGGGGTCAAACTTATCTCCTTCCTGTAGCTCTTGTGCCTGATTTGCCGTATCCCGTTATTCTTGGCAATGATGTTCCAACTTTGTTAGACATCATACAACAGGTTAGAGAGGAACAAATGGAGGAGAGACAGACAGGTGGCGCTGCTGAACAGAGAGTAAATACACCTGTGGTGAAAAATTGTAATATGGTGTCAACTAGGGCACAGAGGGCACAGAGAGTTGCCAATGCTCTTCAGGAATTACCGTTTTATGATTCGGAGATAGAGGTAGGCCCTATTAAGCAACACAAATCTAAGGCTCAGAAGAGAAGAGATAAGGTGTTAGTGTCAGTAAATATGGGTGGAGAAACACCACAATTAAGCCAGTCAGTAGAGTTTGACATCACTCCTGACATAGCTAGATTGCAGAAAGCTGACCCAACACTTAAGCCCTGGTTTGATAAAGTCTCAGAGATTGAGGGTGTGAAACAGGGAAAAACTGATTGTTTGGCTGAGGCCTTGTATGTCATAAAAAAGGGCATTTTATATCAACAGCATGGTGGAGTTATGGCCATAGCTTTACCACAGGACCTCACACCAAAAATCATGGAACTAGGACATGTTATCCCTTGGGCAGGTCATCTAGCATTCCAAAAAACTCTACAGAGAATTGCTAGAAGGTTTGTGTGGCCGGGAATGTATACCCAGGTAAAGGACTTCTACACGACATGCTCAGTATGTCAGATTACAGCATCTAGGGGAGTAGCACATGCCCAACTGCAACCATTACCCATTATTGGAACACCATTCGACAGAATAGGGATGGATATAGTGGGCCCCCTAGAAAGAAGCTCCTCGGGTAATAAATACATTCTGGTGATTTGTGACTATGCAACTCGGTACCCAGAAGCTTTTCCCTTGAAATCTATTAAGGCTAGGCAGGTTGCCAACTGCCTGATCCAGTTGTTTTCAAGGGTCACAGGCCGTCTCAAGTGTTCTCAATCTGGATTTAAAATCGTTCAATGAAACAAGTTCCGTTAGTTTCCAGTCTTTTTGCAACATGTTCCATGTAGAGGGGGATGAGAACATGAAAGCTCCTTTTCCCAGCTCAGTATGGGCAAATGGAACAGAAAGCAACAAATGATCATTAGAATGCAAACCATAAGAATCAACACTTCTCAGTGTGATCAAATTACAAATGTAAGGGGGCAACAGTCCAACCATGGCCTTGTAAATAAAAATGTACCAGTGAGTCAACCTCCTGGTGGACAAAGAGGGCCATCCCACTCTAGAATACACTTCACAGTGATGGGTCAAGGCTCTACAGTTTGTAACAAACCTCAAAACAGCACGATATACAGAGTCAATCTTACTCAGACACTGAGCTGAAGCGTTCATATACAAGAGGTCTCCATAATCTAAAATAGATTAAAAAAAAAGTTGCAGTATCAAGACGCTTTTTAACCTCAAAAGAAAAACAACATTTATTTCGAAATAAAAAACCCAGTTTATAAGTTTCTTCACAAGATTTTCAACATGGGGCTTAACCCCTTGCACTCCGGTCAATTTCCCTAAAAACGCCAAAAAAATAATGTGCCCAAATTAAATCCAAAGCTGTTCTTCAACCCTTTGCAGCATCTTCATGGGGTTGGTCTCACTTAAAAGAAAACACTTTGAATTTTTTGGCAAAACAGTCATAATCTCTCTAAGTGCTCTGGCCACTGAGTTACAGTCATCTAAACATAGTGAACTTGAAGAAAATAAATTTGGCCTGGGTGTTTTTTTGGATACAAATGCTTGCAAATAACACACAGCTTCAGATCCAGGCTGGAAAATGCAACAGAAATGTAGAACCAAGTATTATCCAGCTGAGGTCCAAATTTTGTAACAATACCACAAAAAATGAATATATTACACAGCTTTTTCCTCAGGTAGTTCCCAGGCGTTTTGGAACTGTGCCAAATTGTGCCAAATGGCACAGTTTGGAAAAACGTCTGTAACTTTTGAATGATTCAATGTAGAAGCTTCATTTTGGGCTCTAATGAAAGGTCACACTCAGGGCTGTGTCTGTGTGTGTGTGTGTGTGGGGGGTTGTCCCCCCCCCTCGCTACAGAGGACGAACATCGCCCATCGCTACATGACGGATTAGCCTCATATGGCGATGTGGCGACAGCAGCGCAGTCACCACGGCTTCCCCCCCTCCTCGCTACAGAAGAACAGCAGGGCGGGGCGCTCACGGTCTGGACGCGACGAACGAACCGTGTACCGCGGCGCATGAACTTCAGACTTTGTGCGCCGCACAGTTGTAATTTACCCATCGGTCAAAAGTCATTTTGGATTACAATTTTCAGGGATAAAGAATAATTTAGCTTATAACACCTTACCTCCCTGTGATTGGGATAATTCTGATTGGGACGGGAATTGTCTTGGTTTACCGCAAATTGCTGAAGATGGATTCAACCTATCAAAATGCTGGCCAGGCGAGGTGCATCCAACAAATTGAAAAACTGGAGAAGACCCTGATAGCGACTACTGGAGAACTGTCTCGTAAGGTGGATTACATCATGGGTTCGCTCAGGTCTTTCCACGACGAATTCAAAGCTGCGCAATGAAGGATTAATGTACTGAATCTACAGAAGAAATACAAGTCTTCTCTGTGATCAGTCCTATTTGGCATTATTATTCCCCATGAAAATTCCTCCTGGCTGTCTGCAGACTGTGTTTTTTCAAAATCATGAGCACAAGGCCTTGGACAGCCAGCTGCAGCGCCAGATAAGACTGGCGCCAGACAGACAAAACATCTTCTGCCAAGGGTCCTTGGGTCTCTCTTATTATCATCAACACTGCTCAACACCGCACACACATTGATCCATGAACTGAATAAAGATAACACTGCTCTCTTGTGTCCTGTGAATTCTGTGTAGCGAATATATGTGCATGAGCTTTTTTTTCCCTTGAACTCTTAATATTGATTAAGTATGTAACCAGTATTTTGAATCAATGATTTTTTTGCTCTTTCCTATTGTATCATCTTTATGCGACCTGTACCCTCCTGCTGATAGGCGCGTTGCAGATGCGCCGCGGCACGGAAATGCAGGTTCATTACTGTGTCAAGTCAAATTCTCTCGTATGTTATCAGTGATCTGTTAATGTACTTGGCAATAAATCTTTTTCTGATTCTGATTCTGATTCTGATTCTCTTCACAGCAGTGTCCTGGCGAACTTCTCTTCCTCATTGTCAGACGAACGCGACGCTGGTCCGCTCGTGGTTCTGGTCTCGCGACCCGATCAAAACATAATTCCATTATTGCGGTTTTGTGCTTCCATGATTCCATGAAAACATAATTACCTCCGCCAGGCCGAAAAGGCCAGGAGGAGGTTATGTTTTTGCCAGGGTTTGTGTGTTTGTCTGTCTGTCTGTTTGTCTGTCTGTCTGTTTGTCTGTTGGTTAGCAAGATAACTCAAAAAGTCTTGGACGGATTTGCATGAAACTTTCAGGCGTTGTTGGAAATGGTACAAGGAAGAACTGATTAAATTTTGGGGGTGGTCCGCTTCACCGTCTGGATACAGGAATTTTTTTAAAGCATTTTTCAACACTGTGACATAGGGCCATTTTCAACATGTGCGCAGGCGCAATGGAGGGCGCTGGTCGTCGTGTCTGCAACACAAACTCTGCATTCTTCAACGTTTTAGGCACAAAAGCACGCGGAAAACACTGCTGGCCTGGGCCCGCCAGCGTGCTCGTGTTTGCGCGCAACTGCAAAACCTCACACGGGCAGCTGTCCGCCGACGGATTCTTTGGCAGAAATTCCCCGGCCAGCCATAGGAGCTGCGCATTTGGCAGAAATTCCCCGGCCAGCCATAGGCGCTGCGCATTTGGCAGAAATTCACCGGCCAGCCATAGGCGCTGCGCATTTGGCAGAAATTCACCGGCCAGCCATAGGAGCTGCGCATTTGGCAGAAATTCACCGGCCAGCCATAGGCGCTGCGCATTTGGCAGAAATTCCCCGGCCAGCCATAGGAGCTGCGCATTTGGCAGAAATTCCCCGGCCAGCCATACGCGCTGTGCAATAACGAGCTCTCTGCCGGCGAAGCTTCTAAATTCTCGTTTGCCGCGGAGCGAAACCCCAAAATAATATAATATAAAACCCACGGCAACCTGTCTACCCAATTTGCATCCGTCAGTGGAGGAGATGGACACAACAGCAACACTTCAGTTTATTACCTCCGCCAAGGAGGCAATGCTTTTACTACTGAACCACTAATCCTATCACTATCAGATTGATTGTCATTGATTAATTGTGTGTTTATTGCACTGTCCCTGTCAAATAAACAAATAATCATTGTGAATCCAATTGCTAGTCATATGTTTACATGCTCAAGGAATCTGAAAACGTACACACAAACACTGTATGGGGGGAATTGTGGCGCTTGGCGGAGGTCTGCGCTCTCCGAGTGCTTTTCTAGTTACCTCTGCCAAAGGGGGAGGTTATGTGATCATTGGCATTGGTTTGTCTTTTCATGAAATTTTCACAGATTGTCAGAAATGGGGTATCCTACAGATGATTAGATTTTGGTGGTGATCCGGATTACCGTCCACAAGAAAACCGCCATTACGTAAAATGCCATTTTCGTGAATAACTACTAAACCACAAATCCTATCATTGTCAATCCAATTGTTGTGAATCCAATTGCTAGTCATATGTTTTCATGGTCAAAGAATCTGAAAACGTGCACACAAACACTGTATGAGGGGAACTGTGGCGCTAAACCGCCATTACGGAAAATACCATTTTCGTCAATAACTACTGAACCACTAATCCTATCATTGTCAATCCAATTGCTAGTCATATGTTTTCATGGTCAAGGAATCTGAAAACGTACACACAAACACTGTATGGGGGGAACTGTGGCCGCCATTACGGAAAATGCCATTTTCGTGAATAACTATTGAACCACTAATCCTATCATTGTCAATCCAATTGCTAGTCATATGTTTTCATGGTCAAGGAATCTGAAAACGTACACACAAACACTGTATGGGGGGAACTGTGGCCGCCATTACGGAAAATGCCATTTTCGTGAATAACTACTGAACCACTGCTTGTCATATGTTTTCATGGTCAATGAATCTGAAGACTGTATGGGGGAAACTGTGGCACTTGGCGGAGGTCTGCGCTCTCCGAGTGCTTTTCTAGTTCCATTATTGCGGTTTTGTGCTTCCATGATTGCGGTTTTTGGCGAACGATTTTTCAAAACAAATAACAGTGTAGTGGGTTGAATTCAACCCCCACAACACAGAGACAGAACACAGAGACAGTCAGCTCGCACTCCTTGGGTTTTCCCGCTGCACTACTGAGATGTAATGTGCCATTCATGTATTGTGATGCAATGTGCCACGCATGTATTGCGATGCAATGTGCCATGCATGTATTGTGATGTAATGTGCCATTCGTGTATAGTGTTCATGCGTCCTGTCCTTACTGTGACCTAGAGACAGTTCAATATGTAGATGTGCCTTGTAACCTCTTTGTCCTGCAAGCCGGAGCAGAGGCTGCATCTGCCTATTGTTATGTAGGTCTTACAAATGCAAATGTCTCATGCCTGTTCTGCAGTCCCTTTGATCAGACCAACTGCTGTGAATCTGCTTTGATGTATTGTTTGAGTTTGGTATAAATACTGCACAGGTTCTGTAACACATCCTCTCTTTCCCACTTCTGCAACTGCTGCTGCTGGACACAGACTTTGTGTCCCTCTTCTCTGAGAGCCGCCGGGCTCGCTCCCGGTGCGTATGCACGGCGCCGGGAGCGGAGCTCGTGACGGCTGGATGATATAATTAAACTCTCCTTAAAACCTACAGCATCGCTGCTTATTATTTTTTAGCATCCGCCGCACTGGTGACCCAACGCTGAAATGAACACGCTGCTGGCGAACGCAACACCTGGCGGGGATTCTCCGACGGCCAGCGAACACAGCAGCCTGACGAGCTGCTCTCCCTTCGACTTCAGGGAAACCTCGACGCGGAGCCAACACAGGCGAGCCGTTCCCCGGACATCACCCACGACCGGGAAAATCTGCAGAAAACGTCATGGCGCGACCCTTGCCTGAGATCGGGACGTCCACACTGGACCAGCCGAGGGACACAGAACGTTTTCTCCCTCTCACCGCTACTTCCCCCTCTCAGCGATCCATCTCATCTACCTGAGCCTGAGGAACAGAGATCGTCTATTCCCTCCCACCGCTCCAACGCATCTGCACGAGCCTGAGGGACAAAAGATCGTCTATTTCCTCTCACCGCTCCAACGCACCATGGCCAATCTGCAGCCACAGCTCAACCTGGATTTTATCGGCGCCATCTGCGCCGATCTCTGCCAAGATTCTGCACCCTGACTCGCCACTCCAGCGGCCCACCCAAGCACGGAACCCCCGCGCGTGCACCGGGGAGTTACGAGGACGGCACACCACGCACGGGGCAATAATGGCTTCACTGACCGCCTTCCTTCTGCCGCACACTGGCCCTTCAGGCTTGCTTGTACACCTGAGGCCCGCAGCTTGTTCACTGGATTTTATGGTCTTAGCCAGGGCACACAAGGGGAATTCAGCTGTCTGCTGTCCCCGGGGGGCTTTGGGGTTGCTCCTGCACCTAAAGCCAACACGCCAGTCCCTCTGCTTTTGTTTCTTTTTTTTTTCTTACAGCCGCTCCTGCTTTTCTTCATGGCCATGGGAGGAGTCAGAGACAGATTTTTTTCTTCTTCTGATGTCCGCATGTTCAGACGGGACATCGCGGAGCAGCAAACACTTTTGGCGCGACTCGAACGATTTTCCCGTGCCCGGTCAGCATGTACTACCCCCCCTCCCCCTCCTCCTGCACAGAGCTTTTCCCTGCTCGCTGCCCAAACTGCAACATCGAGGTCACGGTCCCCTACCGTGCCCTCTGGGGGGGGAGCAGTGTAGCGGGTTGAATTCAACCCCCACAACACAGAGACAGAACACAGAGACAGTCAGCTCACACTCCTTGGTTTTTCCCGCTGCACTACTGAGATGTAATGTGCCATGCATGTATTGTGATGCAATGTGCCACGCATGTATTGCGATACAATGTGCCATGCATGTATAGTGATGTAATGTGCCATTCATGTATAGTGTTCATGCGTCCTGTCCTTACTGTGACCTAGAGACAGTTCAATATGTAGATGTGCCTTGTAACCTCTTTGTCCTGCAAGCCGGAGCAGAGGCTGCATCTGCCTGTTGTTATGTAGGTCTTACAAATGCAAATGTCTCATGCCTGTTCTGCAGTCCCTTTGATCAGACCAACTGCTGTGAATCTGCTTTGATGTATTGTTTGAGTTTGGTATAAATACTGCACAGGTTCTGTAACACATCCTCTCTTTCCCACTTCTGCAACTGCTGCTGCTGGACACAGACTTTGTGTCCCTCTTCTCTGAGAGCCGCCGGGCTCGCTCCCGGCGCGCATGCACGGCGCCAAGAGCGGAGCTCGTGACAGCTGGATGATATAATTAAACTCTCCTTAAAACCTACAGCATCGCTGCTTATTATTTTTTATCATCCGCCGCAAACAGTAGTAATTAAAAAAAGACTGGCGAAGGCGTGTGTGTCACTCAGCCTTCGTCGTCGACCTCCGTCGGTCTATGACCATGGAAGAAATCATAAAGTCTACTCTGCTGGAACAAAAACAAACTAAGCACCGCCTGTGGCCGAACATGCCGATGCGCGAATGGCAGTCGCTGTCACACAGGTTGCATTTGTGGGTGGTCTCCTTGCTGCTGGGTCTGTGACGGTTCTTCCTGCGGGTCCTTTTTGATCCGCTGCAGCAGTCAGTCTTCACCCAGCCTTAAAAAAAAAACAGCTCGCGAACTTCTCTGCTTCAATTGGCTTACTGCATTCACAGCGTTGGTAGGCGGGTCCTTCTTGCTAGGTTTTCAGTCACTGGTTCTTCAAGGTTTCAGAAACCCAATTCAAGGCTCTTATTAGTCAAATGAGAGGTCAATCAGATGAACTAATCTGTTCGCGGCTGTGTCTGCAGCTTTTATTTTCAGTGCGCGTTTGGACGCCATCACCATCTCCATCATGCGTCCTACATCACCATCTCCATCATGCGTCCTAGAGCGCACGAGGGCGCACGAGAGCGCCCTCGTGCGCTCTGGGATGCAGAGACTTGCCCGCCCGCGGTACAACGGAGTGCAAGAGGTTAAAAGTCAGAGCATCATCAAGCAAGATACCAAGATACTTGTATGAGTGAGCCACCTCAGTTTCATTTCCCTCAAAAGTGGACACTGTGGGAAAAATTTGTGGACTCTTCCTAAAATTTGAAAACCACATCAGTTTAGTTTTGTCAGCATTAAGGACTAGTTTTAGCTGCAGAAGTGTATACTGCACCACATTAAAAGCTTTCTGCAGAGAAGCAACAGCATTAGCAGGGGAAGAGCCAAAGCAGTAAATAATTGTGTCATCGGCATAAAAATGCAAACTAGCATCAGACACATTTTGTCCTAGATCATTTATGTACATAGTGAATAGGAGGGGTCCTAATACAGAACCCTGTGGCACCCCCTTGTGGACACTGACAATTTCAGAACACAAACCATCATATTTAATATATTGGGTCCTGTCACTCAAATAATTTGCAAACCAGGAGACTACATGTTCCGACAGACCAAAACTGATGAGTCTTTGCTTTAAAACTGTGTGGTCCACAGTGTCAAAAGCCTTTGACAGATCAATGAAAAGTGCAGCACAGTACTGCTTATTATCAAGAGCAACAAGTATATCATTGACCACTTTTGTAGCAGCAGTAACAGTGCTGTGCTTTTTCCTAAAGCCCGATTGCAGTTTTGAAAGAAGTTCATTTGTGTATAAAAACTCTTTAAGTTGATCACACACGAGAGATTCAAGAATCTTGGACAAGACACACAAATTTGATATTGGTCTTCATACAGGCTATTGTGGGATAAGTGGGAGTGGAGTTGAGAAGCAACAACCTTTTCGAGAATTTTAGAAATGAATGGAAGGTTAGAGATGGGACGGAGGTTATTGAAATTATTGTGATCTGAACCGGGTTTTTTGAGGATTGGGGAGACAGCAGCAGTTTTAAAGGATAAAGGAAATGAACCAGTGGTGAGTGAGGAGTGGATGATAGCAGTGATGACAGGGAGCAGTGAGGGGAGGCAGGATATGACCAAGGCTGTAGGAAGGGGATCTAGAAGACAAGTGGATGGCTTGGATTTATAGATGAGGTCAGAGATGGCAGAGTGGTCAGGAAGTTGAAAAGAGGAGAGTGAAGAACTATAGGAAGAAGGTGCCGAGGGGGAGGGAGAAGAGGGAATGGGACACAGGTGCTGGTGAATCTTTTCAATTTTCGCATTAAAAAAACAAAAGGAGGGAGTTGCAGGTGTCCACCGAGTACAGATGGGAGGGGTAGGGAGTCCAGGGGTTGAAGGATTCTGTTGAGGAGTGAAAAGAGTGTTTTGGAATTGCCATGGTTGGAACAGATGAGACCAGAGTAATAAGCAGATTTGGATTGTGCAATGGAGTCCTTGTACTGTGAAATATGAGTTTTGTACATGTTAAAGTGAATAGTGAGACCAGTCTTTTTATGGAGACGCTCAAGTTGGCGGCCTTTAGCTTTCATGGAGCGAAGTTGAGGAGTAAACCAGGGGGCAGAGAGGGAGAATGAAACAGACCGGGTTTTAACAGGAGCAAGGGAGTTGAGAATGGAAGTTAGGGAATTGTTGTAGTGGTCCACCAGTTCATCAGGGGAGGAAGAATACTCAGGGTCTGGTAAAGTGGCAATAATGGAGGATAAGGTGTCTGGATTAATGTCCTTGATATTCTGGAATGAGATAAGACGTGAAGGCTTGGTTGTGGAGAGGCGGAGTGTAACACTGAAAGAGATGAGGAAATGGTCGGTTATGGGGAGTTGATCAGCTATGCAGCCGGAAGGTGAAAGGCCAGAGCAGCAGATGAGGTCCAGAGTGTGTCCTTTAATATGAGTAGGAAAATCGGTAAAGGAGTGAAAATCAAAACTCTCAAGGCAAGAGGAGAAGTCACGGGTGAGGGGGAGGTTGGTATTGTCCATATGGATGTTGAAGTCACCTAACAATATTACATTAGGTGAGAGAGTGGAGAGATGAGTGAGGAGAGCAGCAAAATCATTAAAAAAAACTCAACGTGGGGCTTAGGTGGGCGACAGATAATAGCCAGGATGGTGGGAATGGGACCAGGCAGTTTACAAGCAAGACATTCAAATGCCTTAGATGCTGGAAAGGAGACAGGCAGGACTTTCCACTTCTCGCGGTAAATTATTGCGAGACCTCCACCGCGACCGGAGCCACAGGGTTCGGAAAGGTAAACAAACCCAGGAGGAGTAGCATCATTTAATTGGGAAAGGTCATTCGGATGCTGCCATGTCTCTGTCAGGCAAAGAAAGTCAAACTTACGGTCGACGAGGTAGTCCTGGACAAGGTGGCCCTTGCTCATGAGTGAGCGGATGTTGAGAAGCCCAAAGTTAACGGTGGTGTTGTCAGTCTTGACAGTAGCATTAGCCGAGCTAGCTAGGGTGGCTAGCGAGCTGTGGTCGGCCCGGCGGGACGCAGTAGTTCTCCGAGGGTGACGTGAGGAGGACCAAATGGACTGTATTACTTTAGAATTGTCGATGTGGAAGTTCCGGCGAGAGCCACGGTGGATGTAATTTCGGCGAGGCAGGCGAGCAATGTCCAGGTGCTGGTGCAGCACGGGCGGAGGCTCCAACAGGTGACAGCGGAGCCGAAGGAGCTCGACAGCCAAGTACAGGAGCAGACCAGGCATGGAACGGTGGAACAATGATAGCGTAATCCAGACAAGTGCAGACCAAGTAAGTAGCTTGGAGGACAACATTGTGGGTTTGTAAAGCCAGGAGAGCTACTAAAACACATTAAAAGCATTAAAATTGACCGGTGAGTAGCGGCAGCCAAATACGCCAGCGTACACTCAGACCGACAATCAGGAATGGCATCATTAGCATTGCACTTGCCTACTCCATGACTGCCTAGCACTCCTTTCCATTTCTTGGTGTCTGAACCAACTCTGGCATTAAAATCTCCAACGAGTATCAGCCTGTCATCAGTCGGTACACGCCTGACAGTCTCACGTAAATCACTGTAGAACTCTTCTTCACCTCCTCTGTGTTGGTCATTGTTGGGGCATATACACTGATGAGTGTGGCATACATCTTCTGCTGTAGTGGGAGTCTCATAGTCATTATCCTGTCGTTGACCGGCACCGGTTCCTCATCAAGCATTGCTGCTATCTCCTTTCTAACTGCAAAGCCCACTCCTGCTTCTCTTCTTTCTTGAGTTGATCTCCCACTCCAAAAGAAGATGTACCCATGGTCTTCCAAGCTGTCATATCCAGGCAATCTTGTTTCACTAAGTGCAGCTATGTCCACATTGTACCTGTTCATTTACAGGGCCACAAGCGCGGTCTGTCTTTCTGGGCGCTGTGATGTTGTTCTGTCCAACAGAGTGCGTACATTCCATTCTGCTACACACAAGGTTGCTGTTTTCCTCTTCTTTTGTCTTCCTGCTCCTAGCTTACTTTTCGCTGCCTATCGGAGTGTGAACAGATCACCGCGGACCTTGTAAGCCCGGGCGGCGTCCGAGCTGGTATGGGTTGCTTTCTGATTGACCATTTCATGAAACTGCTTGCAAAGTATTTGAGTACTGCTAGCGTTTGCTGGACTAGCAGCACATTCTTGGCAGATAAAGGTAATATCAGTGGCAAGGACAAGCCAAGACAAACTGACTCCAGTATCTGTTGCAGTGACTGACCAGATGATAGGTTTGTTTATCTCTGCTCTTTGTGTAGTGCATGTCACAATGCACCGACTGGCACAGTCCACCACAGACCTTGCGACAGATGTGTTTATCTGCCAGGATGTCCAGTCTCACCCTGTGTAACTGGGAGTGGTCCACCACAGACCTGTGACAGATACTGTTTTTAATTCTGCCAGGATGCCCTGTTTCACCCTCCACGCTCTCGGAAGGGCGGGGATGCCGGTTGAGTCGTTGACAGCCCGACCCATGAGACAGGTAGTACCGGTTTTCATGGTTATCCGGTAGCAAGCAAGCCAATGCCTGACCTGACAAAAGACCACACTCTTCTATACTACAGTGGCGGTGAGCTGATCTGAAAAGGTTTTGTCGGATTGATCAACTCTTCCATAGCAATAGATGATATGTCTCGAGCTACATCTTCCGCATCCATAGACAGTGCCATTCTGAAAAGGTTTTGTCAGACTGTCAACTCTTCTATATCTGGAGATCCGGATTTTATTCATATTGGATGAAAACATCACAGAGAAACACCCACAGTTCCTGTGCTCTACTATGTCTACACAGATTCTCCAAAATCCCCATTCATACCTGAACGATTTTCCTTCAATTGTTTTGTTCTAAACATTTACTAAGTATCTGAAATTGTTTTTAAAAGTCCTGTACATTTACAGTTCAGTCCTGAACATAACTAGAGTCTCGAACAGCTGGGATTAATGACTGAAATTTAAACAATAAAATACCGAAATAACTCAGATCTGTGATGAACAAACCACATGTGTGTTTCCAGTCGTTCATACCTGTTTTGTGTGATTTTCTTTCTTTGGACATTTCTTCAAACTCTGACAACATTTCTTCAGCAGCAGCAGTTTGTGGCTCTTTCAGAAACTCACTCGGATACTGAACTGAAGACATTTTTACTTCAAACACTAACAATGATCATTAGAGCCGCTGCCTAAATGGATACAGGTCAAGTGGACTCCTGACCAAATGAGCACTCCAAGTGGACCCCGGGATCCAATCTGTACATGTACAAGTACATTGTCAATCCAGTGATTTGTAAACGCGAAGGAGAAAAAAATGGTAAAATGGTAAATGGCATTCACTTATATAGCGCTTTTATTCTCATCTCTTGATGACCAAAGCGCTTTACAGATCCTGCTATCCACCCATTCACGCACACATTCACACACTGACAAACAATAACAATTTGAACAACAACAATTTGTGTAAAACTGCTGGAAAGACTTTTCCCAGTCACCAAGAAGTATAAAAAATACATACGAAAGGAGGCTGAAAAGTTCATAGTGGTCAAATTTGACCAAATGTGGTTTATTTTTCGACTGCAGGGATCCAAGCGCTGCAACATGATTGAAGAAGTGTGTGGACCAAAGGGAAGACTATGTTGAAAAATAAACCACATTTGGTGAAATTTGAGCACTATGAACTTTTCATCTGCCCCATATCTGCCCCAGGTGCACAACCGAGAGGTTTCGTAGGTCCTTCCTACCAACGGCTGTCAGACTGTACAACCTAAGCAGGGCTGCTCGCAGAGATAGCAAAAAGACGTAACAAACTAATAGTTTTTTGAATGCAAAAGATGCAATAGACTTACACAATGGTCCTCTCCGGCATACAACTAGGAACATACCGGTCGCTATGGAGGGTGAGAATATGTATGGGCACATAATCATACCATGTAGGATAACTAAGTAGTCGGTTATGCTGTTTCATCCCATCTAGCAACAATGCTCTGCACTGTGTGTGTTTATATATTTACATATTTATTCCATCTAGCTACAATGCTCAGCACTGGGTGTGTTTATATTTATATATCTATATATTTATTCCATCTAGCGACAATGCTCCGCACTGTGTTTTTATATATCTACATATTATTCCATCCAGCTACAATGCTCTGCACTGTGTGTCTGTGTGTGTATATACAGTATATATCTTATAGTAATATGTACATATGTATATTAGCTGCTCTTGCTTGCTTGTTTTTTTTCTTGCCTTCTGATTGTTGCTCTGAGTGTTGCTATCCCTGTGCTGTTGCAATCCTGGAATTTCCCCGTTGTGGGACTAATAAAGGCTTATCTTATCTTATCTTATCTTATATATGGAAGATAACTAAGCTGACCCGGAGAAGGTTCTGGCTCTGTTTCTGCTTTCAAAAGACTTTTCTTCTCCACCGCTGTTGCTTGTCACCACTGGCTGCCCCCAGATTAAAATCCACAGAATAGGCATGGGACTCTAATGTTCTGAATAAGGCTTTAGAAAGCTTTCAATCAGTTTGTAAATCTCTGGATTGAAAAGTACATGTCCACTTGGGGTGCTCACTTGGTCAGGGATCCACTTGACCTGTTCCCGCCCAAACATCCACAGCGCAGCAAAGTTAAAGCTAAAAGCTTCTGACCACATCCGAGTGTCACACTGTGAAGTTCTGGATGAGGAATCGGCTTCAGCTTTTAGTTCAGGTTGCATTTATTGTTTACTGCGTCACCTTGGAGAAAATAAATTTTCAAAGTATTTGCCCCCTTTCTAATTTCTGATATTTTTGCTTGTCACACTTTAATGTTTCAGATCAGCAAACAATTTTTAATATCACAAAAATAACCAGAGTAAATACAAAATGCAGTTTTTAAATGACTTCTTTTATTGAGCAAAAAAAGCGGACAAAAATCTACCTGGCCCTATATGAAAAAAATAATTCCCCCATTACATCATGAATTAAACCCAAGTTCAATTTCACTAGCCACACCCAGGCCTGCCGACTGCCAGATCTCCCGAATTAAGACATCATTGAAATAGAACCTGTCTGACGTGAAGCAGCCTAAAAGATCTTAAAAAGCAACACACCATGCCATGATCTAAAGAAATTCAAGAACAGATAAGAAACAAAAACCCAGAACATCTAAAGAACTGCAGGCCTCACTGGTCCATGGTTCAACAATAAGGAGGAGACTGGGCAAAAACAGCATCCTGATGGGAGAGTTCCAAGGCAAAAGCCATGGTTGATCAAAAAGAATACAAAGGTTCATCTCGCATTTGCCAAAGAAAAAAAAAAATCATGATCCCCAACACTTTTGGGAAAATATTCTATGCACTGATGAGACAAAAGTTGAATTTTTTGGAAAGCATGTCTCATGAACGTCCATGGGGGGGAGCTTTAGGGGCGTGAGCCCCTGCTCCTTTGCCAAAGTGCCCTTTTGATTGGTCATTTAAATTTTCAACATTCAGTATAATTAGACACAGAGTCAGTGGCATGGAAGGTCATTCTGGGTTTGTACCCCCCATGAGTTACTGTGTCCCCCCCAAAGCCCCAGACTAAGCCCTTGGCATCAAACTTAAGTTTTATTAATCAAAAACACCACAGAGACAATACAAGCTCAGGAGTTTCTTCATTTCCTTTATTTCAACTGATATCAAAGAAGCAATATAAAGAGCATGTTTTTGAAAACGTCTAACAATTTGAAGAAAAAAAAACAATTACACCTTTATTTAACATTATATATCTAAAGACAATCTCTGAACTTTTCTCACTCATTCTTGAAGATCTCAAGAAAAGAGCTTTTGTAATAAAATGAGCACAGGATAGTCTTTTAGTCAGTCTGCATCAGGTTCTGTATGGAAACAGTAACATTTTTTAAGATGTCAGTACAAGCGTTGAAAAACTTACGGAAAATTATAAATCAGATGATAATTTTGCAGGGTACAAAAACCTTTGGCTTTAAGGTTTTGACACTGTGAGCATGAAGTCTGTAATATGTGTTAAAACTGTTTGGAAGTACGATCAATCTCACACAGTCATACTCCTCACTGTCACTCAGCACTAGCTCCCCCAGGGCTGTGTGCTAAGCCCTCTACTGTACTCCTTTGACTGTATTCCAACCCACCCAAACACTGCCATCATGAAGTACGTGAACGAGCCCACCTTGGTCGGGCTCATCACTGACGACGATGAGAAGGCATACAGGATGGAGGTAGAGAATCTGCTGCTGTGGTGCCAAGCAAACAACCTGAAACTGAATGTCCACAAAACCAAAGAACTCATTATGGACTTCAGAAAGAACAGACAGGACCACACCCCCTTACTCATAAATGGAGACCATGTGGAAACGGTCACCACCTTCAGGTTCCTGGGCACTCACATCACCTCTGACCTCTCCTGGAATGTCAACACCAAGGCCCTGGTGAAGAAAGCCCAGCAGCGGCTAAACTTCTTCCATGTCCTGAGGAAGAACAACCTGAACCAGAAGCTGTTGCCGGCCTTCTACCGCTGCTCAGTGGAGAGCGTGCTCACCTACTGTCTGGGTGTGTAGTACGCTGGCTCCATGGCTGAGAACAGGAAAGTTGTGCAAAGGGTCAACAACGCCGCCCCCAAAAAAATCATCGGTGGCCCTCTGCCCTCCCAGGAGGACATCTCCAGATCCTGCTGTCTCAGCAAGATCAAGGCCATCACAGGAGACCCCTCACATCCCTCCCACCACCTGTTTGACCTGCTCCCCTTACGACGACAGTTCAGCTCAATAAGGTCCAACACCTCCAGACTGACAGCTTCTTCCCCTGGGCCACCCGGACTGTAAACAGTCAGAGGCCCCTTTCCCTACAACGCTCACATGCATAAAACTGGGGTCCTTTTAATTATTAAAAAAAAAACAACCTCTCACCTGTTTTTGTACTCCATTTTTCAGTACCTTGATCCATCCGCGAAGCCACTACCAACGTATGTATTTTTTATACTTACCTTTCTACTTAATGTATAGTATTTTATTCAAATGTGTGCTTTGTAAATCTGTTTTAATATATTTCTTTTTCATACTTTACCTGACTGCACAGTAGCCTGGTGGACCACCCACAATTTTGTTGTACTTTACAACTGTACAATGACAACAAAGCCTATTCTATTTATTTAACAACAAAAATTTCACGACTACAAATGATTCCACTGTTTAAAACCTTTTCCACATTTTCACAAGTAAATGGCCTCTCATTTGTGTGAGTTCTCATGTGATCTTTCTTTTCCCACATTTTACAAAGAAAAAAAGCTTTTCAAATAGCTTTTTATCTGTATGATTTGTAATGTCACTTTTTGAGTTACTACAGCCACTGAACTCATTTACATGTTTCACAAGAAAAAGGCTTCTCACTTGCGTGAGTTGCTATGTGAATGTTCGAATGACAAAGTTGCCCGAAACATTTCCCACGTTTTACAAGAAAAAGGCTTTTCTATATTTCACAAAGGCTTCTCACTTGTGTGGTTTGTCATGTGAATTTTCAAACTATTAGGATGGCTGAAACATTTCCCACATGTTTTACATGAAAAAGGCTTCTCACCCGTGTGAGTTCTCATGTGAATGTTTAAATGACAAAGTTGCCCAAAACATTTCCCACATGTTTCACAAGAAAAGGGCTTCTCACCTGTGTGAGTTCTCATGTGAATTTTCAAACTACTAACATTACTGAAACCTTTTCCACATGTTTCACATGAAAAAGGCTTCTCACCTGTGTGGCTTCTCATGTGAGCTTTCAAACCATTAAGCTGACTGAAACCTTTTCCACATGTTTCACATGAAAAAGGCTTTTCACCAGTGTGAGCTCTCATGTGTATTGTGAGTTTTGATGCATATTTAAAATTTTTCCCACAGAAGTCGCAGTGAAGAGATTCCTCACCTATGTGACTCCGTTCGTGGACCAATAACAATCCCCTTTTATTAAATCTCCTCCCACAAGTGTTACAGACAAATGGCTTGGCCATTGTGGTGTTTGCAGCAGATTTTGAATCTGCATGCTTGTTTCCTTCTTGATCATTATTCTCAGATAAAAGAATGCTGTGAGAGAAGAATAGATCATTGGTTGTTTCTGGCTCACTGTGGTCATGTCCCACCATCAACAAGGGGTCAGTCTCCTGACTCATCTGAAGCTGCTCCCTTTGCCCACTGGTGCCATATTCATCATCTTCCTCTTTAATCTGTGGTGGAAGTGGTTTGTTCTGGTCCATACTGGTGTTCCTCTCCTGGTTACAGAGCTGCAGGTCAGAAAGAATCTCCTCCTCACAGACATGCTGATGAGAGCCATCTGGATAGGTAAGAGAAGAAAATTAAATGACCTGATAATAAACAAATACTGAACCATGAAAAACAAATTATATACTCTGGCATATACATCCTTGTATTCGGTTCTGGAAAAAATTAAGAGAACAAAGAGACCACTGCCAAATTATCACTGTATCCACTTTCACTATTTATAAATGGTAAATGGCGTTCACTTATATAGTGCCTTTTACTCATCTCTGGATGACCAAAGCACTTTACAGATCCTGCTATCCACCCATTCACACACTGATGGTGGCGGATAGGTATGTGTTTGAGTAAAATGAACAATGTTTTATTCTCTAACCTACTGAAAACAACTCACCCAAATTCAAAGTCCAAATATCATAATTTTGAGCATTTATTCACAGAAAATGACAACTGGCCAAAACAACAAAAAAGATGTTGCTTTTTGATGTGCTTTTAGATCAAATAATGAATAGAATAGAACTTTGTCATTGTCACATATTGTCATGAGCAGGGGTTTTAGGTTTTTTTTCTACCCTGCTTCATGACATGGCTCGTTTCCTTTTATTATTTCTTTTGTGTCTGTCGTCTGTCAGGTCCGTATGTCAGGCTGCTGAGAGCCTTGGGATTCACCTGCTTCCTGAGAGCCGACAGCCACGCCCCCTCCTCCTGTCAGGGCCACAGCTGTTTGTCATTTGTGTTTCACTCAGCACACTCACTCACACACATGCTGTTCTCTGCACATGCACACACCATTCACTCTCACTTACATGCTCACACATCCACACACTCATTACACACACCGGCATGCACTCAGTTGATTAGTTAGTGGAAGTACTTAAGGTCTGTGTTCACTGATGCGCATTGCCGGGTCATTGTTTGGTCTACACAGTGTTTGTTCCCCTCGGTGTAGAACTAACTGCCAGTCCTGCTGTAGGTGGATCGTCTTTTCCACCAGCCTGCTCTCTGCCGTTTGAGTTCTACTGGGATGGCTACCTGGGACTGTCTCAGACTGCTCAAGCTCTGTAAGTTTTTCCCATATTCACCCACGCCAATTCAGTTCCACCTGTAGCGCTGGGCCATTTCCTCCAAGTTCTATTTTTTCCTCGAGCTGTAGAGCATCCAGACAGTTTCCCTTGTATGCTAGTGACCTTCGTTGCTTGTATGCTGGACACTCTCACGTTTATTAATAAACAAATTCAACTAACTCCTGTGTTTGGTTTTCATGTTCAATTCCCACATACGCTGCATTAAGACGCACGCATTTGACAGAATGACTCGGCCAAATTAACCCTTTAACTGTCCACATTTTATGGACGGGTCACGTACCCCCAGTGGCACAGTGCAGCAACTGCACGTGTCAACTTATTGACGTCCCCCAGCTATACTGAGAATTTGTACTAATCTGTATTGATCTGACAGTTTAGAAGGTGGCAGACACGCACCGAAGGAATCATGGCTGACATGGAAAATATAGCAAAGAAGAAGAAATCCTCATTATGTTTCTTCCTTTTTCCGCTTTGAGCTCACACACCAATGTGGATGCTGCCATGTTTGGTCATTGCGGCGGTGATGATGACTGAAACCGCATGAAACGGGAAAAATAGCAGCGTAATACAACCAAAATTCACGTGAGATAATCATAAGAGTTTGTAGATGTGGAAGCAGGTGTAAATTACTAAGTAAACGCAAAACTGTGTGTTTATATACTCATATATTTATTCCATCCAGCTACAATGCTCCGCACTGTGTTTATATATTTATATATCTATCCCATCTAGCTACAATGCTCCGCACTGTGTGTCTATATATATATATATTGTGGGGCACATATGTGGGTTTCATATGCTTCATATGTATATTACTGTATGCTCCACGTCTCAGATGAACAAAAGGACTGATCCTCCTAGAGATAACAGGAGGATGTGAGATGTGGCCTTTGGTATGCAAAGAGATGGCCTGGGGGATTTCCTGGCCGCCAGTGGCTTTAGGTGGAGATGATAAGACCTGAAAGAAGACGCATTGTGACTTGGGATTAAAATACAATGTAACTGTGTGCTTTGATGTCCTGGGGTATAAAAGGACGAATGTATGGGGGTTTCATTCTCTTTTCTGTGTTGGATGATGTTGGAGAATGTGAATAAACCTGACTCATGAGATAAACTCAGCCTCGTCATTTCTACATTCTCCACAATATATTTATATTTATATGTACGTACATATGTATACTTGCTGCTCTTGTTTTTTCTCTTCCCTTCTGATTGTTGCTCTGAGTGCTGCTATCCCTGTGTTGTTGCAATCCTGGAATTTCCCCATTGTGGGACTAATAAAGGCTTATCTTATCTTATCTTATCTTATCTTATCTTAACTTCGGCCACGATGGATGAAAAACTGAGCTCCCATTACCAAGATGGCGGCACCCACGAGCAACTGGACTCCCACAGGAAAAATGCACCAAATAGAAAAAATAGCTGTGTAATACAAACAAAATTCATGTGGGATAATCATAAGGATTTGTAGATGTGTAAGCGGGTGTAAATTACTAAGTAAACGCGAAACATCGGCCACAATGGACGAAAACGGACTGGTCACGTGGGCGAGCGAGCCCCCCCACCCGGCAACAGGTAAGAGAAATATATGTTTTTTGGACATTTTATTGATTTTCTGGTTCATAGACTTTGAAGTATAAAAAACCCGGCCCATTCTTTGTGTAAATGTGTCCAAAGTCCACTTTTGACTGAGTTATGTATTTTATATAGCTGCCGTGACATTATGCAAATTAGATGCGTAAATTTATTCCTATCTGAAACTTTGGATCAAATTCTGCATCTTTCTAATTGACAGTAGGCCATTATCTCTTGTAACTTTCAAGTTATAGCCTTGGAAATCTGAACTATTTTATTGACAAAAATTTTTTACCACTCTTGACCACTGGGGGGGCCTTGAGTTGCCTTGCGTTGCCCCAGGTGCCACACGGCACCTAGGGCAATTAGAGGGTTAAGAAAACCAGTGGGGAAGTTGAGTGTGAGTTTTTCCTTTCCTTCATCCATTTTGTCAGTGTTTTTACCCACCTGAGTACGCTATGGACGACTGGAGTGTCGAGGAGCTGTGCGCATTGGACTGGTTGAAGGATGTTTTCTCCAGGATGCAGGGACGGTGTTCCCCCAAGGATGTTCGTGTGGCCCGGGACACCACGGCGGAGGTTTTGGATTCATGCCCAGACCTTTTGTTTTTCCCTAAGTCAGCCAACATTCTTCTATCCATCCTCGATCTGTCTGATGTGGAGTCTGGGGGGGATTCTCCGATGCTGAAGCCGTCACAGAAGAAGCGCTCGCGATGGAGGAAGCCTCCCTCCTCCCGCGGCTCTCCTGCTCCGGCTCCGCCTCCAGAGCCCAGATCCACCATTCTCATGGAGCAACACAGACTGGCAATATTGGCAGACATCAACTGCCTCATGGAGGAGGAGAGACGAGCCGCTGAGTCGTTCTTTCCTCCTGCCGCCTCACCTGCAGTCATCTCCCCCTTAGCTTTTACATCCGCCAAGGTGGAGGAGGCAGTTTTTTCTCTGGACCCCCCCCCCTTCCCCATACCCGCTTGAGGGGCTTCTTCACCACCCATTGAAGAGCCCATGCCCGTGTTAGTCATGGGGAAGGAGGAGGATGCGCCGGGCGCTGCTGGAGATACTGAAGGTCAGGAGAACAGGCAAGTTCTTTCTCTTTCTAACTCTCTTATTGATGAACAACTTTGCCTGTTCCCTGGCCCAGAGACTCAGGGTTTGCAGTCCCGAGTTCTCTGCACCAGCAGCACATCTTAACCCCTCACCAGTCCTCTCTGTATCCTCTATGTGTGCTCCTGGGAGTTTGCCGGCTCCACAACCAAGTCGCCAAAGGGGGGAGGAACCAGAGGCCCTGGGGGATCCAGTTCCAGGGTCGGCGGCAAGACAGTCCCCAGTTGCCACACTGGATGAGCCACCAGCGGGGGAACAATGCCTGGGGTCTCTGAGGCTGCAACCACCATCATGTCTGCTGCGGAGGCCGTCGCAGCAGAGTCACGCAGCAAACCAGACCTCCTGCAGACCGGGGCCAGGATGTCATCATCGGGATCAACAGAGTCCTGGATGGCGGTAGAGCTTGAGTGCAGGCAAGTTCTCTCTCTAGTTTTTCTTACGTCAGTTTTTAGAGAGGTCTTGTCTGACTCCTGGTGAGGAGAGTTGGGTGCAGCCCTCAGCTGCAACTGAACTCACCTTGCCGGGCTCTGCCGCTGCCAGCAACCCTAACCATCTTCCCTCTCCTGTCATTCCTGAGCTTCCTCCTAGGGTTGCCGGAGAGGATCTACCGCCGTCTGAGGCCCCCACAGACAATGACGGGAGTCCAGCTCCCCTGGTGGAGGTCGAGGTGGGGGTTCCATTCCGGCTCGGGACCTCCGCGGGTGCTGCACCTCCTATGCCTGATGAGCCATCGCATCCTGGATCGTCAGAGTCCTAGCCGGCAGTGGAGTTTGAGTTCAGGTGAGTATGCTCCTTAGTTTCTCTCTTGTCTATTGCAGAGCCATCTTGCCTAACTCTTGGTGGGGAGAGCCAGGGGCAGCTTGCTGCTGCACCTGGGCTCACCTCACCGGGCTCTGCTGCTGTCGGCGACCATGACCCAGTCTCGCTCTCTCTCCTGTCACTGAGCTCCCTGCCAGGGTCGCCGGAGAGCAGCCAACGCTGCCTGAGGCCGCTGAGGATCCAGGTTCATTGGCCGAGCTTGCTGTGGAGATCATTACGGACATTGCTATGTCCCAGGCTGGGACCACCGTGGGTACGGCTGAGCTCCAGTCCGGAGTCACCGTGGGTGCTACAATGTCTCAGCCCGGGACCTTCGAGGGTGCAGCAAGGGCCTAGCTGGGCTCCACCGTGGGTGCAGCCATGGCCCGGTTGGGGTCCTCCGGGGGTGCTACGCAGGCCCAGCCGGGGCTCACCGTGGGAGCAATGAGGTCCCAGGCCAGGACCACCGCGGGTGCAACATTGTCCCAGGCTGGGGCCACCGCGGGTGCAGCCATGGCCCGGTTCGGGTCCACCATGGGTGCTGCCATGTCCCGGACCGGGACCGTCGTGGGCACAGCTATGCTTCTTTGCTCCTCCCTGGTTGTGGGTCTCTCGGCTGGAGAGCCACCACTCGGGCTGCTGTTCCTGAACTCGTGGCTGAAGTTCCCAGGCCAGCCACCCGATGTACTGTGCCATTGGGTTGGGTGGCCTAATTTTCCTGGTAGGCCACCTGACTCAGTTCCCCAGACTGTTCGGCTGGCCTGGGATGCTGGTCGGCCACCTGATTGGCCGCACCGTTGGGACCCTGGGGTTTAGAACTTTGGTCAACCCCCTGACCTTGTGAACTCAAGGGCCTTAGGGAGGTTTTTCTTGGTGATGGGGTTGAAATGGTTACTGTGTTTTCACTGTGTGCTCTGTGATAGTTTACTTGTTTGATTCCCTCCTGACCTGTTCCCCCCACCGCCCACCCTGGGTAGTGTTGATAGTGCTTCCTGGGGGAGGTAGGGTTCTTTTCTTTTTCTGTGGCCTTGTTTCCTCCTTGGGTGTCTGTATTCCATCCGTCGGGGGGGGGGGGGGGGGAGAGCTCTGTCATGAGCAGGACATGGCCCGTTTCCTTTTATTATTTCTTTTGTGTCTGTCATCTGTCAGGTCCGTATGTATGTCAGGCTGCTGAGAGCCTTGGGATTCACCTGCTTCCTGACAGCTGACAGCCACGCCCCCTCCTCCTGTCAGGGCCACAGCTATTTGTCATTTGTGTTTCACTCAGCACACTCACTCACACACATGCTGTTCTCTGCACATGCACACACCATTCACTCTCACTTACATGCTCACACATCCACGCACTCATTACACACACCGGCATGCACTCAGTTGATTAATTAGTGGAAGTACTTAAGGTCTGTGTTCACTGATGTGCATTGCCAGGTCATTGTTTGGTCTACACAGTGTTTGTTCCCCTCAGTGTAGAACTAACTGCCAGTCCTGCTGTAGTTGGATTGTCTTTTCCACCAGCCTGCTCTCTGCTGTTTGTGTTCTACTGGGATGGCCACCTAGGACTGTCTCAGACCGCTCAAGCGCTGTAAGTTTTTCCCATATTCGCCCACGCCAATTCAGTTCCGCCTGTAGCATGAAGCCATTTCCTCCAAGTTCTATTTTTTCCTCGAGCTGTAGAGCGTCCGGACAGTTTCCCTTGTATGCTAGTGACATTCATTGCTTGTATACTGGACACTCTCACGTTTGTTAATAAACACACTCAACTAACTTCTGCGTTTGGTTTTCATGTTCAATTCCCACATGCGCTGCACTAAGACGCACACATTTGACACATATACAATGAAATTTAAAGTGTCAGCCAGTCAGAGCATCATTCATAAAATATATCTCAATATAAAAATGTATAAAGCACAGGCATACACACATGCAATCATACATTTCTGCCATTGCACAGTCCCTTAATACACCTTCAGCATCTAACTACTTTATAACTGCATTCATTATATTTATTGCAGTTGCATAAAGACTGGTTTTGAGTCTGTTTGTCCTTACTTTAATTGATCTGTATGCAAAGAATAACCAATTTTTCAACACTACAATACTTGAGTTTTAAATTGTAATTTTTATTCACAGCTTTCATGTGTCTTACCATGCTTAGATGATGATCTAATCAGTTCTTCTTTAAAGATGCACTCGGGCGGCTCTAAAAGCACCTAAAACCACCTGCCCAAAATAGTATAGTATGGCTTTTTACCCACACAAAAAACTTTGATTGCCATAGAATTGCTTGGAAAGAGCTTTTAAATCTTACCTTTTAAAATCTGAACTTTTTGTGAGTAAGTGCACTACTCACAAAAAGTTAGGGACATTCGGCTTTCGGGTGAAATTTTAGGATGCACCTTAATTGCACTATAACCTTGACAGGTGAACTTTATTTGACCTTCTCTAACCTTTTGAATGCATATTTCCAACTGCTCAATATTTCAGTACTTTTTGCATAATTTGCTGTTCTCTAACAAGGTGTTTAATGGCAAAATTCACAACAGGTGTTTGATCCATAAATCGACCAACAAATTTTCTGGTTCAATTAGAATTGGTATTGAAACAGTCCTCTTCCTCATGCTGTTCACGTTTTGACATCATGAGACCAAGACGACACCTAACAATTGGTCAATAGTACCTTGCCATCGCAAGGCTTCAAACAGGATGTTCTCAGAGGAAAGTGGCCACTGAGCTCAGAGTGTCACAGAGTGTCATCAGCAGGTTGCAACAGAGATACAGAGACTGGAAGAGTCACAGAAAAGCATATAAGTGGATGTCCTTTGGCCACATCCCACGCTGATGACCGCTTCATTGTGAACAGTGCCTTGCGGAACCGGACGATGAATGCCACTCAACTCCAGGCACATTTAAGGGAGGTGAGAGACACCAAAGTGTCACGTCAGACCATTCAAAACCATTTACATCAGAGTGGTCTGCATGCTAGATGACCTGCAAGGGCACCTGACCACACCACCAGGCGCAGGCATCATCATTTGCATGGGCCAGGGAGCATTTACGTTGGACAAGGGACCAGTGGGCTTCAGTGCTGTTCTCTGATGAAAGTCAATTCACGATTCAAGAAAAACATACAAGCCTGGCTACATTTTGCACAAACACATTTGGAAATCTCTCAAACACGTGCAAAAATGTGTTATGGTCCGATGAAACCAAGGTTGAACTTTTTAGCCATATACCAAAAGGTATATTTGGTGCAAACACAACACTGCTCATCACCAAAAGAACACCATACCTACAGTGTAGCACTGTGGTGGCAGCATCATGCTTTGGGGCTGTTTTTCTTTAGCTGGAACTGGGGCCTTAGTCAAGGTGGAGGGAATTATGAACAGTTCCAAATACCAGTCAGTGTTGACACAAAACCTTCAGGCTTCTGCTAGAAAACTGAAGATGAAGAGGAACTTCATCTTTCAGCATGACAATGACCCAAAGCATACATCCAAATCAACAAAAGAATGGCTTCACCAGAAGAAGATTAAGGTTTTGGAATGGCCCAGCCAGAGTCCAGACCTGAATCCGATCGAACATCTGTGGGGTGATCTGAAGAGGGCTGTGCACAGGAGATGCCCTCGCAATCTGACAGATTTGGAGCATTTTTGCTAAGAAGAGTGGGCAAATATTGCCATGTCAAGATGTGCCACACTGATAGACTCCTACCCAAAAAGACTGATAAAATCTAAAAAAAAAAAAAAAAAAAAAAAAAAAAAAAAAAAACGGCACACAGCAGAAATCCGGCACAGCCCTGAATCTCGGTAGGAAAGGCCGATATGTTGTCCACAGCTCCCGATCCTGAATTTTGGAGCAGCAGAAGAAACTCTCGGCTGTACTTCAGGGGCTCATGACATAGACGGAGCCCTCTCAAAGAGTGAGAGCAGCATCAAGGTGAAGAAAAACACTGCCAGCCTGAGGTGAGCCATGTTGACTCAACAATCCCATGCAACATTAAAATAATAAAAACTTTAAAAAACGTTAATGGTAAAAAGTAAATTAGTTGTTAGGAACCAACAGGAACACCCACACACTTGCACACTGCTGCTGCTGCATGTCGCCATATCAAGCGCCATTTTTTGAAGGTTATTGAGCAGGAATTCGGATTGTTTCTCATTTTGAGGACAATTGAAGTGTTTATAATCACATTTAAGAATTTTTATGGACGGCTGTTTTTTTCTCGTTTTTGTTCTTGTGGAGAAATTCTCTCCACATGACAACCATACGTACATGAACAGAAATGAATCCGTCCACACAGAATTATACTCTCTATTTTCCTGTGATTTTACGTTTTCTGGATCTGTTCATGTCTTACGAGGGTGGGGAGGAGAAGCAGGAAGCTGTAACTCTGCCTTCACATGCACTACACAAAGGCTCAGAGGCTCTCCGTGTGTGAGCAGCTGTCGGATGTGACACGCGGTTGACAACATCATAAATAATTTTAAAAACATATATTTTACATTCATGAAAGTCTGTGTTTCCACCGAGAAATGTATCCCATAAACAATCGTTTGAAAAATAAAAGGGGAGCCAAAGCATGGGGACTGAAGGGCAGTGGGTTGCTGACCCCTGCACTAGACAATCTGTATCGTCTCCAAGCACCTCTGGCCTCATTCTTACATTCAATTCTTACATTCAATCTGACCGTTATAATTTCACTTACCTGTTCTGTGACATTCTGGTTCTGGTTTCATGTTGACATCCAGCAGTCTGTGCTCACAGTCATTACTATCTTCATCATACCATACAATAACTTTTTTAACGTCTTCAAATATTTCTTTGGATTGTGACTGGGTGATCCCAACAGTATCAGAATCATGAGAGTGAAGCGTGTCATCATTTGGTTCTGACTGATGACTTTCCTCATTTGAAAGGGTGACCATAAAACAATCAGACTCCTGCTTCAGGAAAAAATTATCTTCCTCCTGGACGATGTAATGTTCCTCCTCTTCTACTTTAATCCGTTTAATCTGAAGATGCCCTGGTTCCTCCTGTTCCTCTTTAATCTGGAAAGTGTCTGGGTTCTCCTGCTTCAAACTGGAGATCCTGTCCTGGTTACAGAGCTGCGAGCCAGCAGAACTCACGTTCTCACTGGCATTTTGTTCCAGAAGATCTAGAGGGAGAAAGGACACCAGAAAGAGTTGATTAATTATCAAGCAAGAAAAACAGAGAAACACTCACATATTCTCCAAAATCCCCATTCATACATGAATCAATGTATTATTGTATGTAATCAATGTATGTAATCTCAATGGTTTTGTTTTAAACATTTACATCTACTAAGTATTTGAATTTGTTGTAAAATCTCTTGTAGATTTACAATTAAGTCTTGAACCTATTTGGAGTCTGTGATTGCGAAAACAATATCAAATACCGAAATAACTCAGATTTTGTTTCCACAATTTTGTTGAGCTGTTCAACTGTACAGTGACAATAAAGCATATTCTATTCCATTTCTGAGATTACTAACTCGTGGAATGAACGGTACACCTGGGACTAATGACTGAAATTTAAACAATAAAATACCGAAATCACTCAGATCTCTAATAAACGGTTACTGGACACTCCGTACCCTTGCCACTCCATACCCAAATCACAACATCCCCTAGCCACTCCGTACCAACTTCCGTACCTGCGCAATTAAATACAAGTATTGTGGTGGTACGGGTGGGAGATTCTCCACCCAGAGAAGGCAGCTGGGGAAGGGGGGAACAATGGACCGAAGGAGGAAGTGTCACTGGGGGGTATCAGATGGGACAGTAAGGACTATGTGCCCCCCGGGAAGAGGAGGAACTGCCAGAGCCACTGGAAGAGGAAAGGGTGTGAGAGCGGCGCCGGCATTATGTCATGTTAATGAGCCACACAGGTCTTTGCTCCAAACATTGCATTATGGTCGGAAGTTCCGGATCTCAATGCATGGAATTAAAGGTATAAAAGAAGAATGCACAGAGACCTGGGAGCTCTTTTACTGTGCTTGATGTTGGAGAAAGAATAAAGTTCATGCGTCGTCCAGCTCGCTGCCTCGCCTGTTTCCTTTCTCCACATTGGTGACCCCAAGACATGCCAAGGAAAGCGAGCCGAGCACCGCCCCGGAAAATACCTGGAGGGAAAGCACCAGCGCTGAGTGCGCTGTCTCAGTCAAGCTCCCAGACTTCTGGCTTCAAAACCCCACTGCGTGGTTCTTGCACATGGATGCCCAGTTTGCACTCTGCAGGATAACAACGGATGATACCAAGTATTACTACGTGGTCGCTGTGCTTGATGCGTGCGCCATGCAACAGGTGACGAGCCTGCTCCAGGGGCCGCCGGCCCAGGGGAAATATGAATCGCTCAAGAGGATGCTGCTCCAGCATTATACCCTTTCTGACAGTGAGAGGGCAGAGAGACTCCTAACATGTTCGGAGTTAGGTGACAGATCAGCCGTGGAGCTCATGGAGAGCATGTTGGTGCTGATGGGGAAGGACGATGAATCTTTCCTGTTCGCCCACTTGTTCCTCAGGAACCTACTGGCTATGGCGAGGGCGATCCTGGCCAACTTGCCGCGGCTGGTTGCCAAGGACTACCGGGCCCTGGCACAGGAAGCAGACTGCATCATTTTGGCGACCAGAACTCTCAGCGTGCAGGCAGTGGCACTGGCATCCATAAGGGACTCCAGCAAGGTCGAGGAGCCATTGATGGTAGCCGGGACGGACACCAGCAGACGAAGGAATGGGGCGATCTGTTTTTATCATTGCCGTTTCAGCTCAAATGCCCAGGGCTGCCTGTCGCCATGCCAATTCAAGAAGCCGGGAGGACGGAACGTTCGGCATTCAGTTGCAGATGCAACCGCTGGCGACAAGAACAACCTGCTTTATGTCACGGACACACGTTCGGGGAGACAGTTTTTGGTGGACTCCGGCTCACAGAAGAGCCTCATCCTGCCGGTCAACGCAGACAGGGTGGCAGGAGGCAGCGGTCCTGAGCTCATGGCCACCAACGGATCCACCATCAGGATGTTTGGCAAACAGACACTGATGATATGCTTGCACGGACGCAATTTCCACTGGGACTTTGTGATAGCTGCATGTGCTGCCCCCATTTTAGGTGCAGACTTTCTATGTACTTATGGGTTGTTAGTCGATGGTGGTAACAGGCGATTAGTGGATGCCATCTCTTTTTCCTCACTCCCCTGCACAGCTTGGGGAGCTGGGTCAACAACACTGGCTAACGTTATAGCTCCAGGGGGTAAGTACCAACATTTACTCGCGCAGTTCCCAACACTCACGGTCCCGACCTTTTTGGCTACGATAACAAAACACGGGGTCGAACATTTCATAACTACAAAAGGCTCGCTGCTGTTTGCGCGTCCTCGGCACCTGGACGCGGCTAAACTGGCCAGCGCGCGCAAGGAGTTTGCCAACTTAGAGCAGCTGGGCATCGTCAGGCGCTCCAACAGCCCATGGGCATCCCTGCTACACATGGTGCCTAAAGCTGACAGATCGTGGTGACCATGCAGCGATTTCCAACGCTTGAACAACGCCATGGAACACGATTGTTATCCTATTCCGCATATCCATGAGTTCTACATACACCTGGCCGGGGCGCATGTTTTTTCATAAGTGGATCTGGTCCACAGATACCATCAGGTCCCGGTGCGCATGGAAGATGTTCCAAAAACAGCGGTAATAACTCCTTTCGGCCTTTTCGAGTTTTTATGCATGCCGTTCGGATTAAAAGGTGCAGCGCAGACTTTCCAGAGGACGATGGATGCAGTGCTTCGCGACTTGTCCTTCATTTTTGCCTACTTAGACGACATTCTGGTAGTTAGCGCGTCCGAGGAGGAGCACATCGTCTATTTCAAGACGGTTTTCCACAGGCTGGAAGTGCACGGACTGAACCCAGCGAAGTGCCAGTTCGATGTGCCAGTGATTGATTTTTTGAGCCACTGCATTTCGCCGGAGGGCGCGATTCCGCTACCAGATAAGGTGCGCGCTGTGTCGGACTGCGTCCGCAGACTGTAAGACACCTGCAGGAGTTAATGGAAATGGTCAATTTTTATAACCATTTCCTTCTCTGGGCAGCCCAGTCGATGCAGCTGTTATATACCGCGCTGAAAAAAAAGAAGCCCACAGAAAACACCGACTGGACTCCCAAGCGAGTCCAGGCTTTCACGGACGCTAAAACAGTGCTGGCGGATGCCGCGTTGCTAGCCCATCCGGATCCATCGGCATGGCATAGCGCTCATGACGGACGCGTCTGATGTTGCCATAGGAGCAGTGGCGGAGCAGTACGTCACCGGTTTGTGGCAGCCGCTCGCATTTTTTAGTCGAACTTTGCACGACAACGAATGCAAATACAGCACGTTCAACAGAGTTGTTGGCTCTACACCTGGCGACACGCCATTTCCAGTTTTGGCAAGAAGGGCACGAGTTCACCGCATTTGTGGACCATAAGCCACTGACGTACGCAATGTCCAAGGTCTCGGTCGGCCCGGCAGCAACGGCATTTGCTCAACGTTGTGGCTGATTGTCTGTCGCACATGTTAGTCCCCTGGTCTACATGGGAATAGATTTCCCTGCTATGGCCGCAGAGCAAGCCGGGAACACGGACATTTGCGCGCTCCAGTCGGCGCCTACTGGGTTAAGGCTGGAGAGCAGGGTGGTGCAAGAAGGGTGCCCTCCCTTGCTCTGCGACGTCTCCACCGGCCGTCCGCGCCCAGTGGTTCCGAGCTCTTGGCGCCGTTGCATTTTTGAGTCAGTCCACTCCCTTTCACATCCGGAAGTGCGCGCTTCGGTGAAGCTAGTGGGGGTGAAATTCGTCTGGCCGCGCTTGGCAAGGACGTGAAAGAGTGGGCTGCAGCTTGCGTCACCTGCCAGCTGGCCAAAGTGCACAAGCACACCACAGCTCCCCTCGAGCCCTTCCAAATCCCGGACAGGAGGTTCGATCACATCCACGTGGATTTGGTGGCACCCCTCCCGCCATTTCAAGGTTTCACGCACCTTTTGACAATCGTGGACCGCACCACACGCTGGCCTGAAGTGGTTCCGCTGGCTTCTACCACATCCGCAGAAGTAGCTCGTGCTTTTTTGTTGACTTGGGTTGCATGCTTCGGATCCCCGTCGGACATCACTTCTGACAGGGGTCTGCAATTCGTTTCGGAACCCTGGTCCACGATGACCCAGAGCCTGGGGGTCAAAATTCACTGTACTACCGCATACAACCCCTAAGCTAACAGGTTATGCAAGCGTTTTCATAGGTTGCTTAAAGCAGCGCTCAAAGCTTTGCTTACAGATACAAACTGAGTCGACCACCTGCCCTGGGTTCTTTAAGGGTTGCGCTCCACACCTAAGGAGGATTTGGCAGCCTCCCCGGCACAACTCGTTTTTCCTCAGCCACTGTGGATCACCGGAGAGTTTTTACCGGAAAACCCCGCGCCCAAGACTGATCCGCCCGCGCAATTTTTGCACAGCACGGAGGCTTTTAACGTACTGGGCCCGGCCCACCATTGTTTTCCCTGCACTTTCGTCCCCAAGAGTTTACAGAACGCCAGCTTTGATTTTGTCAGGCACGATGCGCACCAGACCCCCCTGCGCCCACTGTACAACGGACCGTTCAGGGTGTTGGAACCTGGGGTGAAACATTTTGTGTTAGACTTGGGGGACGTAGGGAGACCGTCTGCATCGAAAGGTTGAAGCCCGCTTTTGTGTTGGCAGACGAGCAGGCGGTGTTGGCCCAAGCTCCCCGGCATGGACGCCCACCATTGGTGGCTCCGCAAGTTGGTGTTCCCTCAGTAGGGACCTGCGCCCGCAAAGTTGATGTGTCCCCCCCCTCCCTTTTTCCCTCCACAGACTGACGTGCCCTGCTGTACACCTTGCCAGCAGGGTGTTTCGACTGGATCGGCGACCCCCCGCTACAGCTGGTATGAGGCGCCGGCTCAAGCCCAAAAGACGGGGGGGAGGGGGTTAGTGCTCCTTCTGGGTGTTTGGGGGGGCTGTGTGGTGGTACGAGTGGGGGATTCTCCACCCACAGAAGGCAGCTGGGGAATGGGATGGACCGAAAGGAGGAAGTGTCACCGGTGGGTATCAGATGGGACAGTAAGGACTATATGCCCCCCAGGGAGAGGAGAAACTGCCGGAGCCGCTGGAAGAGGAAAGAGTGTGAGAGCAGTGCTGGTGTTAGGTCATGGTATTGTGCCACATAGGTCTTTGTTCCAATCATTATATTATGGTCGGAAGTTCCGGGTCTCAATGCATGGAATTAAATGTATTGTGACGTTTGCGGGATTCACACAAAGAAAGAGGAGCAAGATGGTTGTGATGAACAGGCTTTATTTACACACCACCGACCCCCAACTTCACTTCTGAGCACAGAGAGGAGGGGAGGTCATTCTCCCAGACCTCCGTTTCAATCATGGTTACACACACATGATACATCTTGCCCTAATCCTGCTAAACACTGCTGGGTCATTATAATGCAGTTACAATGACCCAGCAGTATAACTCAGTAATAACACATTTAATACACACACAGTAAAGTTTTCAACTGGCAAAGCATGCTGGGAAATCCCTGCCCCCCTTAAAATGGCCTCGACGTTACAGTATAAAAGAGGAATGCACAGAGACCTGGGAGCTCTTTTACTGTACTTGATGTTGGAGAAGGAATAAAGTTTGTGTGTCATCCAGCTCGCTGCCTCGCCTGTTTCTTTTCTCCACAGTATCAACATTGGAGAGTAAATTAGTTTGAAAATGCAGGTTGAACACAGCTGCAGAAGTTATAAATGCAACTTCACCTGTCTGCATCTCACTCAGACGGTGAATTCGTGTCGTGTGTTTACATCGAGTTATAATGTAACCGTGTTGCGCGAAAAATTCGGCCGTTCGCGTTTGGTGTGAAGGCACCTCTTCACACCTCAAGAGTATCAGCCTTATATGATGTGATTAGAAATCACAACAACATCATTTTGGTTTGTTAAGTATTTAATTACGCAGGTACGGAAGTGGGTACGGAGTGGCTCAGGTACGTTGCGATTTGGGGACGGAGTGACAACGGGACGGAGTGTCCTGATACCCTAATAAACATTCTACGTGTTTCCCGTCGTTCATACCTGTTCTCTGTGATTTTCTTTCTTCGGTCGTTTCTTCAGACTCTGATAATATTTCTTCAGCAGCAGCAGTTTGTGATTCTTTCAGAAACTCACTCGGATGCTGAAGTGAAGACATTTTTATTGCAGAAAATCAAACATTGATCAATAAAACCGCTGCCCAAACCTCCAGCTAAAGTGAACAGCTACTGACCACATTCGGGTGTAACACTGTGAAGTTCCTGAAGATCAATCAGCTTCAGCCTTAAGTTCCGGTTGCATTTATATTAGCTTGGAGAAATTATTGTCAGTTAGAGGTGTCTTTAGCAGAAGTAACCTGTTCATAACATGCAATTTTTAAAAGTGTTTTCAAGTGTACTTTTCCACATGCTGATGTGTCGAATGCACTCCACGCACCAGCGGCCATTTCAAGAGCAACTTTATTAACAAAGTCATACAACAACATAACACTATGTAGAACAGCGCCCTCTGTGTGCTGGCTGTGACAATACACTATCAGGACTGTTCAGGTCTACAAACACAAGTCCATCCGTCCATCCATTCAGCCATCCAGCCATCCATCCATCTTCTACCGCTTTTCTGGAGGTCCGAGTCGCGGAGGCAGCAGTTCAAGCAGAGAAGCCCAGACTTCCCTCTCCCCAGCCACTTGCTCCAGCTCTTCAGAGAGGATACCAAGGTGTTCCCAGACCAGCTGAGAGACATAGTCTCTCCACCGAGTCCTGGGTCTGCCACGGGGTCTCCTCGCAGTGGGACGTGCCTGAAACACCTCAAGTGGGAGGCGTCCAGGAGGCATCCTGATCAGATGCCCATACCACCTCAACTGACTCCTTTCAATGTGGAGGAGCAGCGGTTCTACTCCGAGCCTCTCCCGGATTGTAATGTTCTCCTGGAACATGTAATGACGAGGCGCACACACCGGGTGTCAGTTAGGACTTTTTACTTGTCACTTCAACAGCAACTCACAACTAACCACGCAGTGACTCAAGTACAACTCCTTTTATAGTCAGGTCATGGCCGGGGTCATACTGCCCTCTAGTGGTGACTCCATATGAACTTCACATATCAATACATCTCCCTTTTTTTTTAAGTAAAAGGTCGTCCTACTATAAACTTAAACTGTTTCTCTACTTTCAATAAACAAAATAAATTCCATTTCTTTTTACATCTTTGTCAACCTTGTACACTGAATCACAAGTTCAAATTTTTCTCTGTTTACAATTCAACATCAACACATTTTTTTTCCTCTGTTTACAATTCAATATCAACACTTTTTTTTTTTTTTTTCATTTCAGTACTCCTTACATTTCCTCAATCAGTCTTTTCGGTTTCACAATTTGCCTTTGTGAGCATCTCCTTTGTGTCACCTCAGTCTGTTCGTTAGTGTCTGTCTCTAAGTTTTGGTTCTCAGCCATTTCTGGTTGTTCGGTTTGGCTGTAAATTAGCATGTCGCTTGTTTCACAGTCTGTGACTCTCATTTTTGTCTGAGGCACTTTCAGTAAGTGACGTCGGTTTCGCCTCATTGTTTTCCCATGCTCTGTGATGACTTCATATGATCTGGGAGTTGTTTCTTTAACCACTTTTGCCAGCGGTCCCCATTCTCCATCACATCTCACTCGCACTATGTCCTCATGTGCAAGTGGTCTCAGAGGTCGTGCTGTTCTGTTGTACAGTTCAGTTTGCCTCTCATCACGCCTCACATCTCTCTTTTCCATCACTTGAGATGCTGATGGAAGTCGCGTTCTGAGTTTTCTGTTCATGAGCATTTCTGCTGGGGACAGTCCATTCTCCAGTGGTGATGCTCGGTAATTCAGGATCGCCAGATGTGGGTCTTCTGCATTGTCTGCAGCCTTTTTCAGTATGCGCTTCACAATTTGCACCCCTTTCTCTGCTAACCCATTTGACTGTGGGTACAGAGGGCTTGAGGTCACGTGCTTGAACCCATATGTGTCTGCAAAGTCTTTGAAGCACTGACTCGTGAATTGTGGTCCGTTATCACTTACAACAGTCATTGGAATTCCATGGCGTGCGAACATTGTCTTTGTATGTGCAATCACCTTTTCTGCTGTTGTGTCACTCAACCCTGCAAACTCTGGGTAGGTGGAATGATAGTCCATGACTAACAGATAGTCCTTGCCCTTAAGCTGAAATAGATCCATGCCCACTTTTCTCCATGGCCCTTGAGGCTTCTCATGGGGCCTCATAGGCTCCTTTGGCTGTTGATACCTGTGGCGCTGGCAAATCTCACAGCGCTGCACATATGCCTCAATGTCCTTGTGCATGTTGGGCCAATACAAAACATCACGTGCACGTCTTTTGCACTTTTCAATACCCAAATGCCCCTCATGCACTAATTTAACCATTTCTGATCTCATGGAGGTAGGTATGACTATCCTTGTACCTTTTAACAGAACCCCATCTAACACAGACAGTTCACCTTTAAAGTGTTGGTAAGGCTTGTCAATCATAACCTGTCCTGGCTGATGTATCTGTTCCATTACTCTTTTTAGTTTCTCATCTTTTTGTGTTTCTTTCACTATCTTCGTCCATTTTGCATCTGACACTGGCATGTGTGCCTTAATAGAGTCTACATGTATTTGCACAGCTTCCTCTGTGGTGCTGCTGGTGTTGCTCAAGCTAGCCCTACTCAGCGCATTGGCTACAATTAGTTGCTTGCCTGGTGTAAACTCAAATTTCAAGTCATATTTCTGTAATCTTAACATTAGACGCTGGATGCGCGGTGGTGCGTCACCCAGTGGCTTCTGTGAGATTGCAATCAGTGGTTTGTGGTCTGTTTCTAGTATTACTGACCGTCCATACACATATTCATGAAACTTCTCGCATCCAAACACTGCACCTAGAGTCTCTTTCTCTATTTGCGCGTAATTTTTTTCTGCGCTTGTCATGGTGCGCGATGCGTATGCGACTGGATACCACTCTGTGTCATGTTTTTGCAATAGCACAGCTCCTAGGCCGGCTTTGGACGCATCTGTGGACACTTTTAGCAGTTTGTCCTGATCATAGAATTTTAACACTGGCTCCTTTATTAGACTGCTTTTGAGCCACTCCCATTCTCTGGCATGCTCTGCCATCCACTGCCACATTGTATTGGTCTCTAACAAGCTTCTAAGAGCTATTGTGTTAGCTGATAAATTTGGGATAAATTTTCCCATGTAATTGACTAGCCCTAGGGCTCTTTGCAAGTCAATTTTGTTCTGCGGTACTGGCAGCTCTGCTATGGCCCGCACTTTTTCCGGATCTGGTTGCACGCCTGCCCCAGATAATTTCTCTCCCAGGTATGTAATCTCCCGTACCCCGAATTGGCACTTACTCTTATTCAGTTTCATACCTGACTTTTGCGCCTGTGTGAGAACTCTAGCCAACCTTTCGTCGTGCTCCTCTTTTGTTTTTCCCCAGACTACCACATCATCAAGAAAAACTCCCACCCCTTCTATTCCGTCAAACAATTGCTGCACAGTTCTATGGAAAATTTCAGGGGCTGAGCTAATCCCGAACGGCATTCGTAGAAAGCAATGCCTTCCGAATGGCGTATTAAATGTGCACAATTTAGCGCTTTCCTCGTCAAGCACTATTTGGTAAAACCCAGATTTGGCATCTAATTTTGTGAAGTAATTTGCTCCACTCACTGTGCTGGTTATGTCAGATTTTGTTGGTAGCCTGTAATGCTCCCGCTGTATTACTTTATTTAGATCTTTTGGATCTATGCACAATCTCAAATCTCCATTTGGCTTCTCCACTATAACTAGTGAGTTAACCCATTCAGTTGGTTCTTCTATTTTTCTGACCACTCCGTCTGCTATCAGTGAGTCTAGTGTTTCTCTCAGCCTCTTTTTAAGAGCTATTGGCACTTTTCTTGCTGCATGTATGACTGGCTCTGCATTCTCTTTCAGCCTAATTTTTTGTTTGCCTGGTAGGCGGCCTATTCCTTTGAACACCTCTTTGTATTCTTTCACCCAGTCAGTGTGTTTGTGCTTACTTGTTGTAGCCTCTGTATTTTCTCGTGTTGTCACTTTGTCTGTATCAATGACATTCACCCTTTTGATCAGACCTAGCTGATCGCATGTTTTTAAACCCAAAATTGCTTGTCTATTTCCATCAACAAGTACAAACAATGCATTCACTGTTTTACCTTTGTTTGACAGTGTAACCCTGCACATTCCCTTAGTGGGTATTGGCTTATCGTCATATGTTCTCAGATTAATCTTTTTATTTCTTATTTTCGGCTTGTTTTTCAGTCTTTTAAATTCTTTCATTGGCAGGATGTTTACCTGCGCACCTGTGTCGAGCTTCAGTGACATGTCCGTGCCATTCATCTCCAGGCACACTATCCATTCGTCAGCGCTCGTCTCTCCCTCGATGGCGTCCACGTAAAACTGATCCTCCTCGCTGTCGCTCTTTTTCTCCACGAGTTGCACCCTCCTCTTTGAGAAGCAGGTCTTTGCGAAGTGATTTTTTCCGCCACACTTGCGACATTCCTTCCCGAATGCTGGACACTGTTTCAGCGCATGTTGCCTTCCACACCGCTCACAGTTCCCGCGCGCGCACTCTGGGTTTGCCTCCCTTTTTCTTGCCTGCAACGTTCCTTTCGGCTTCGCGCGCTGCACTGCACCGACCTCAGCAGTCTCTTTTTCCTTGCTGCTAAAAGTCTTTAATTGTGCCTTTATACTCTCAGACGCTTGGCAAATCTGTATCGCTTTCTCCAGCGTTAAGTTAGTCTCTTTCAGTAATTGCATCCGCAATTTGTTGTCCTGGACCCCTATTACAATTTGGTCCCGTATCATTGACTCACTCAATGTTCCAAAGTTGCATGACTGACATTTCAACCGTAGGTCTGTGACATACAGCTCGATGGACTCTGACTCTTTCTGAAGTCTTTTTCTGAACACATACCTCTCGTACGTTTCATTCTTTCTCGGTGTGCAATAATCGTCAAATTTCTTCATCACGGCGTCGAAGTTGCCTTTTTCTTCTTCCGTGAAGATGAATGTGTTAAACACATTTAGCGCCGCTCGCCCTGCTACTGTCAGCAGTAATGCTATTTTCCTCTCCTCGTCACGGAGACCGATAGCAAGCGAATAAAGTTCAAAACTCTGTTTGAATACTTTCCAGTTCTCGTTGACGTTACCGGTCAACTTTAACTCGTCCGGCTGTCGAAGAGCGTTCATCTTCACCGTCGGTTCGTAGTTTTATATCCTGGTATCATGTAATTTACTCCTGGTACCATGTAATGTTCTCCTGGAACATGTAATGACGAGGCGCACACACCGGGTGTCAGTTAGGACTTTTTACTTGTCACTTCAACAGCAACTCACAACTAACCACGCAGTGACTCAAGTACAACTCCTTTTATAGTCAGGTCATGGCCGGGGTCATACTGCCCTCTAGTGGTGACTCCATATGAACTTCACATATCAATACACGGATGACTGAGCTCCTCACCCTATCTCTGAGGGTGAGTCCAGCAATCCTACGGAGAAAGCTCATTTCAGCTGCTTGTATCCACGAGCTTGTTCTTTCGGTCATTACCCAAAGCTCGTGACCATAGGTGAGAGTAGGAACGTAGATTGACTGGTAAATCGACAGCTTTGCCTTAGAACTCAGCTCCCTCTTCACCACAACAGACCGGTATAACGTCCGCATCACTGCAGATGCTGCTCCAATCCATCTGTCAATCTCTCGCTCCATTTTCCCCTCACTCGTGAACAAGACCCCAAGATACTTAAACTCCTCCATTTGGGGCAGGAGCCTGTCCCCAACCCAACCCACCACAAGTCCATCTCCCCTTTTTTAACTAAACACATGAGGGCGGCACGGTGGAGGAGTGGTTAGCACTGCGGCAGCACAGCAACTCACTCTTGGCCAGGGGATCCTGGGTTCGATCCCAGCCCCCGACCAACAGTGACCTGTGTAGAGTTTGCATGTTTTCCCCGTGTCTGCGTGGGTTTACTCCGGGATTTCTCCGGTTTCCTCCCATATGCCAAAAACATGCAAGTTAGGTTAATTGGCATCAAAACTGGGGATTCTAAATTGTCCTTAGGTATGACTGTGAGAGTGAATGGTTGTCTGTCTCTCTGTGTTGGCCCTGCGATGGACTGGTGATCTGTCCAGGGTGTACCCTGCCTCTCACCCAAAAGATGCTGGGATAGGCTCCAGCTCCCCCGCGACCCAAAAAAGGATTAAGCGGAAGAAGATGAATGAATGAATGATTGCACATAACATAACTCAGTATTGTTGTGCTTGTATAACCAACATTTTCAATACTCTTTAATTAGTCTCTTGGGCCTTACTATAATCTGTTTTGATCTTGTGGAGTGTGTAAATGGCGAGGCGGCTTTGACTCAGACAGTTTATTACACATCTCACACGTAAGCACAGTCAGAAAGAGAGCATCTCAGACAAAACTCTTCCCTTAAATACTCAGGCCTTCCAACAGCACCTTCTACACAACAAAGGTCACATTGCATTCACATCAAAGGTCACATTGCATTCACTTCCTTAATCCCTTAACATCCTCCTAGCAGTCTCTGATACACAAAAGATCTTCCTAGCAGTCTCTGACACACAAAATATCACACTGCCTTCATCCCTCACAACTTCCTGTTATCTCCAAGGAAAACTCTGCTCTTTGTTCTTATCTAAGATGCTAGCCATTATGTTCTCCCCATGTGCGGCCACAGTCTCTCCATTTTTGTTGTTGCAGACGTGCTTTTGCCTGTGGCAACAGTCATGTTGTGGGGGCACTGAGTGGGGGGTTCTCCGCCCAGAGTTGGAAGCTGGGGGAGGGGGGGGGGGGGGTGGAACAGAGGACTGAAGGAGGAAGTGGCACTGGGGGGTCTCAGATGTAACAGAAAGGACTAGCCGCACCCCAGAGAGTCAGGAATCAGAATCAGAATCAGAATCAGATTTATTGCCATTGTTCATGTAATACACAAACTAGGAATTTGTCTCGGTGCCATGCTGCAACATTAAAAACATAATGAGAAAAAAGGATAAACTAAAAAACTAAAGGACTAGAAACGTGCAATAAGTGTAGAAAAATAAGTAATAATAAGTAATAATAATAATAATACTAGTAATAATGAGTAGTACTAGTCAAGGCAGTTTTAAAAAATTAGCATGTAGCAGATAATGTGAAGTACCACATAGTGCAGTCAATAATGCAACAGAAAAACAGTGATGATTGACATGAGTCTGGTTGAGCTGCTGTACATAGTGCACGAGAGTCAAAAGTCACTTAGTGTTCAGCAGTCTGATGGCAGAGGGGAAAAAGCTGTTCATGTGCCGGGAGGTTTTAGTCCGAATGGACCGAAGCCTTCTACCTGAGGGGAGGGGGGCAAACAGCACGTGACCAGGATGTGAAGGATTGGCTATGATCCGGCCAGCACGCCTCCGGGTCCTGGAGATGTACAGGTCCTGGAGAGATGGGAGCTCGCAGCCTATCACCTTCTCAGCAGTGCGCACGATGCGCTGCAGCCTTAGTCTGTCCCTGGCAGTGGCTCCTGCATACCACACAGTTATGGAGGAGGTGAGGATGGACTCAATGATGGCCGTGTAGAACTGCACTAACATCTTGGTGGGTAGCTTGAGCTTCCTCAGCTGCCGCAGAAAGAAAATCCTCTGCTGGGCCTTTTTGATGAGGGAGCTGATGGTTGGCTCCCATTTGAGGTCTCGGGTGATGGTGGTGCCCAAGAAGCAGAAGGAATCTGCAATGGTGATGGGAGAGCCTGTGATGGTGAGGGGGGGCAGGGGGGATGTGACTTTCCTGAAACAGGAAACACCGAAGTTCGCGAGAGTATGAAAGGGAGTGAGAAGCAGGGTCTGTGTTCTGTAATGTTAATGTGCCAGACAGGCTTTGTGCACTGTGTGTTTTGTCTTTGGCTCCCTGGGTCTCACGGGGCAGAAATAAAGTGGTATAAAAGGAGGCGCCCAGAGACCCCGGGGAGAGGTTTTTTTTTGTGCTTTATGTTGGAAGGTGGGTAGATGGTGGCTCGTCAACCTGGGAAGGTAGCCCATCTAGGGGAAGGTAAACCCTGATTTCAAACCTCTGCTGCCTTGTGGCATACCCGGTCACGGGAAAGGCTTCGGGAGTCAACCCTGAGGAAAAATCTGGAGTCGGAGCCCCTAAGGCAGTTCTATGTTGTGCTCAACATCGTTCTGGCAGCTCCTGCAACGGCGCTGGTGCCAAACTGTAGCAGCCCTGCTGTTCCTTTGGATTCATCAGTGACGTGGAGAGGGGGGACATGCTGCATGGGCAACATCTTGTCCTCCATATCTTCCTGCCCAGGCTTGAATCCTACCAACGCCCAACGCTGGAAGGTAGAACACCGGATCACTGGAGAGGACACTCCAGCTTTGCCTTTGGCGTAGACAAAACACGGGGAATGACAGTTACCGGTTATAAGCCACTGCTCAATTGGCGTAGAGCGTGGCGCCAGGGGTTGTTCCCGACGGTGGGAGGGATCATCAGATCTCACTGGACAGCTACCGCCCGCCTCAAGCTGGGCAGCCCCCAGCCAATAAGGTGTTGTCCCGCCACAGCTTGCTTTCCTCATTGGGTGCATGGGGATAAGGAGAAATCCAAACAGCAGGCTGAGAACCTTCGCACCAGGCAAGACAATAAAACAAAAGAGACCAACTCTAAAACTGGGAACTTGGAATGTCCGCACTATGATGACAGGACTCGCTGCTAACCTCAAGGACATCAACGACACCAGGAAGACTGCCATCATCAATAATGAGCTGAAGAGACTGGGAGTGGATATCGCCACTCTCCAGGAAACACGGTTAGCTGATGCAGGCACACTGAGAGAGAAGGACTACACGTTCTACTGGCAGGGAAAGGGCAGTGACGAACACAGGGAACACGGAGTGGGCTTCGCAGTGAAGAACACTTTGCTGAAGATGGTGGAACCGGGCAGCACTGGCTCTGCACGACTCCTCACCCTCCGCCTGAACACCACTCAAGGCCCAGTCACCCTCGTCAGTGTGTATGCCCCAACACAGACAGCCACACCAGAGGCAAAAGACGAGTTCTACGAGAATCTCGCAACAACTGTCAGGATCATCCCCAACTCTGAACAACTCATTCTCCTTGGAGACTTCAATGCCAGAGTGGGTGCTGACCACGACTCCTGGCCCTCCTGTCTTGGACCTTTTGGCGTGGGCAGAATGAACGACAACGGACAGCGGCTGCTCGAGTTCTGCACATATCACGATCTGTGCATCACAAACTCGTTCTTCAAGACCAAGCCCCAACACAAGGTTTCCTGGCAACATCCACGCTCAAAGCACTGGCACCAGCTAGACTTGATCCTGACCAGGCACACCTCACTGAAGAACGTGCTAATCACCCGTTCGTTCCAGAGTGCAGATTGCGACACAGACCATTCATTGGTGTGTTGCAAGGTCAAGCTGCAGCTGAAGAAATTCCATCATGCTAGACAACCTGGAAAGGCACGGATTGACATCAGCAAGATGGCCCAACCAGAACTTGTTGAGCAGTTTGCCTCCACCTTTGAGAAGGAACTTTGTGTACCACAAGGAGGAGAATCTGCAAAGCAGAAGTGGGAAGAGCTGCGAAACACCATCTACCGCACAGCCTTGGCTACCTTTGGGAGGAAGACCTCGAAGTCACAGGACTGGTTTGATGCCAAGTTGACCGAGATGACCCCCGTCATTGAAGCCAAGCGCTCAGCACTTGCTGAGTACAAGAAGTACCCAAACGAGAAGAATCTCCAGATTCTCAGGGCTGCGAGAAGCAAAGTTCAGCAGACTGCTCGGCGCTGTGCCAACGAGTACTGGACTCAGCTCAGCCAAGACATTCAAACCGCTGCCATAACAGGGAACATCCGTGGTATGTACGATGGCATCAAGAAAGCACTTGGTCCGGCACAGAGCAAGACGGCCCCCCTCAAATCTCCCACTGGGGAGATGATCACAGAGAAGAACAAGCAGATGGAGAGATGGGTGGAACACTACTCCGACCTCTACTCTAGACAGAACACCGTGACACCGTCAGCCCTTGATGCCATCGACTGCCTGCCATCCATGGACAAACTTGACGCCGAGCCAACCATTGACGAACTCAGTAAGGCCATTGATAGCTTGGCCGCTGGCAAGGCACCCGGCAACGACGGCATACCCCCTGACCTGATCAAGCACTGCAAGACCGCCCTACTGCTGCCATTGCATGACGTCCTCTGCCAGTGCTGGAAGGAAGGTGCCGTACCACAGGACATGAGGGACGCCAAGATCATCACCCTCTACAAAAACAAAGGGGAGAGAAGCGACTGCAACAACTACAGGGGCATTTCCCTCCTCAGCGTTGTTGGCAAAGTCTACGCACGAGTTGTTCTCATTCGTCTACAGAAGCTTGCCGAATGTGTCTACCCCGAGTCTCAGTGTGGCTTCCGCGCTGAGCGATCGACGGTAGACATGATATTCTCCATCCGCCAACTCCAGGAGAAATGCAGAGAACAGAACATGCCTCTGTACGTCGCCTTCATCGACCTCACCAAAGCGTTCGATCTGGTCAGCAGAGAGGGCCTTTTCAAGATCCTGCCAAAGATAGGATGCCCACCAAAGTTGCAAAGCCTCATCGAATCGTTTCACACCAACATGCAGGGGATAGTGCAGCACGATGGCAACGTCTCAGAGCCATTCAACATACACAGCGGAGTGAAACAGGGCTGTGTACTTGCGCCAACCCTCTTTGGGATTTTCTTTGCTATGCTCCTGAGGCATGCCTTCAGCACAGCAACAGAGGGAATCTACCTGCACACAAGATCTGACGGCAGGCTTTTCAACCTTGCCCGCCTGAAAGCCAGAACCAAAGTACGCGAGGCTCTAATCAGAGACATGCTGTTCGCAGACGACACTGCAGTCGCAACCCACACACAGCAGGAGCTTCAGACCCTGATGGACCGCTTCTCCCAGGCATGCAAGGACTTCGGGCTTACCATCAGCCTGAAGAAGACTAACGTCTTGGCGCAAGGCACGGAAGCACCACCAACCATCACCATTGATGACTACAAGCTGGAGGTCGTGAATCAGTTCACGTACCTGGGGTCCACGATCAGCAACAACCTCTCCCTTGATACAGAGATCAACAAGAGGATTGGAAAATCAGCCTTCACACTCGCTCGCCTCACCACACGAGTGTGGGAGAATCCCAAACTCTCTGTCAAGATGAAAATGGCAGTGTACAACGCCTGCGTCATCAGCACACTGCTCTATGGGAGTGAGACGTGGACAACTTACGCCCGGCAGGAAAAGAGACTGAACTCCTTCCACTTGCGCTACATTCGCCACATCCTGGACATATCCTGGCAGGACAAAGTGCCCAACACAGAAGTTCTGTCCCGCGCCGGCCTTCCCTCCATGTTCACTCTACTCAGGCAGCGCAGGCTCCGCTGGCTAGGCCACGTTCACCGTATGGAGGATGACAGAATCCCCAAAGACGTCCTCTATGGAGAACTGGCAACTGGCAGGAGAGACGTTGGCCGCCCACAGCTGTGCTTTAGAGACGTCTGCAAGAGAGACATGAAGGCCCTGGATATCAATACAGAGCGCTGGGAGGACCTTGCAACGGACCGCTCTAAATGGAGAGGCACCCTGACCAGACAGCTCAAGGCGGGTGAAGAGAGACTGACTGCTGCAGCAGATGAAAAAAGGACCCGCAGGAAGAACCGCCACAGACCCAGCAGCACGGAGACCACCCACAAGTGTGACCTGTGTGACAGGGACTGTCATTCGCGCATCGGCCTGTTCAGCCACAGGTGGTGCTGTTCCAGCAGAGTAGACGTTTAGGATTCTCTTCCATGGTCATCATAGACCGATGGAGGCCGACGACGATGTTGGAAGGTGAATAAAGTTTGTGTGTCGTCCAGCTCGCGGTCTCGTCTGCTTTCATCTTCCACAATTTCACCATTGGACTCTTCTGTGGAATTGGGAGGTTCACTCTCTTTCTGCTGTGTGACCTTTGCTCATTATACTCCTCAAGTCTCAGTTCCTCAAAGTCCGTGCAAAGTGTCTTCAACAGGTAGCAACTGCTATGTATGGTAAAATACTGTAACGTTGAGGCTGTGATTATGAGGTGGGGATTCTCCCAGCATGCTTTGCACTGGGGAGGATTCAAAGACCATTATCTGTGTGTTCTAAGTGTTATTACTGTGCCATTATAACTGTGTAATAAGACCCGCTGTGATTGCGTTGTTTTCCCTGTATGGGACAAATCATGTGTCTGTGTCACCATGAGTGAGATGAGGTTCTGTGTAACTGACCTCCCCTCTGTTCTGCGTCATGAGTGTGTGTAGAATAAAGCCTGTTTCGTCACAGTCATCTCTCCTTATTGTGTGAACCCTTGCAATGTCACACTGGTGTCAGAAGAGGTATAACGGAGAGATGGAAGCAAGAATCAGGGAGGAGATTCGGCAGCTTGAGCGGCTCATCACTCAAATGGAAATGGACGATAGAGTCGACACGCGGCCCCCCGGAGCTGCTCACTGTAACGAATGGAGCAGCGGACCTGACGGGGCCAGCATACCCTGCCTTCTTCCTTTCTCAAGCAGAGCGGGCCGAACAGAACAACTGTGCCTTGCTTCCCGCCTTTGTCAAGGCAGGACAGGCCGACGATTCCACTGCGACCGGGGGAGGCGAACGACCGAAAAGCAACGGTCTCACCAACCTGCCAACAGGCCAAACTTCCCTGCTTTGGTGGTGAAGCCCTACTGGATGACTACCTGACCCAGGTTGAACTGGCTGCTGCACTGAACGGCTGGATGCCTGAAGAGACCGCTGTGCAGGTTGCACTGGCTCTGGAGGGCGGAGCTCTCTGCATGCTGTCTGACCTTCGGCCTGAGGAACACCACAGCTGGCCAGTGCTACAAGGAGCACTCTGGAGGTGGTTTGGGAGGGCAACCCACGCTGATTACACCCGGGAACGGCTGGCCACCCACCAGCGAGGCGGTCAAGAGAGCCTGGGAGCCTACGCAGTGGACATACGGCTGCTGACACAGTGTGGCTACCCGGATTTTGAGCCAGGGGCAGTGGAGAAGCTCCCCCTACAGAACTTCATCTGGGGGCTCCGCCCGGCCCGGCTCCAGGAACACATCCGGATTCACGCCACGAGCAGCTGGGAGACGGCCGTGGCAGAAGCGGAGTGGGTGGGGCCAATGATGGACTATACAGCTGATGTGTCATCACCAAGGCAGAGAGCTTTCCAGGCCATTGCTGAGAGCGAGGAGGAGGAGGAGGAACTGCGCCAGACCACAGTGGTGCAGCCAATGAGAGGACGACAATGGCGGCATGAGGAGAGATGCTTCCGCTGCGGGGAGCCAGGACACATCACACGTTATTGCCTGGCACCCACCCCGTGATGAACTGCCCCCTCGCCGGTGTTAAACTAGAGCAAGGTGGTATGGACGGGGACCTGCCACCTCCCACAGACATTTTCACCAATGGACTATCACCAGGCCCTGTGATGGACTGGCGATCTGTCCAGGGTGTACCCTGCCTTTCGCCCAAAGATGCTGGGATAGGTTCCAGCCCCCCCGTGACCCAAAAAGGATTAAGCAGAAGAAGATGGATGGATGGACTATCACCACGTTTGGGCTTAATTGGACACTCACTAGGGATGTACCTGCAGTGCAACTTGGACAGCACACCACTCCGAGCCCTGATCAACACCGGTTCTACCATCTTCCTGGTCTGACCCAGAGTGCTGCTCTGTACGGATGAAGCCAGACCACAGGGATGGGAACCCACCGGGTGCTGCACCACCACAGCCACTGTGTGAGCACGCCAGACTGGGAGGGCGGTGAGTTCTTGTGGTCAGAACACAAACCACCCATTCTGGCTAGCTGACATCCAAGACCCCTGCATCATTGGACTAGATCTGCTCGCAGCATGGGGCGCAATGATTAACACCACCAGCTCGTCTCTCCTGCTGGGGGCTAGGACCATCACGCTCTGCAGCGGGAGCCAGACTAGGAACCAGGGGGCCTGGATGATCGAGGGGCTGCCAGAACAGACCGAACCAGGCAGATCGCCATCAGAACTGAACACAGCAGTGCCACCAGTGTGAGCAAAGGAAGCACCATCGCTGCTAGAGACAGCAGGGAGAGAGACAGTGGGGGGGGGGGGCAGTAGAACGGGTCACTGCGTCAGCAGAAACACAGCAGGAGGTCGAGGAATTGTTCCAGCGGAGCTGCAGCGGACTAGAATCGTGACAGACGGCAGCTGCGGGAGCTGTTGGACTGCTATATTGACATCTTCACTGCCAAGGATGAGGAGTGCACCTGAACCAGCTTGGTGCAGCACCAGATAGACACCGGTGAGACCAGGCTGATCTGGCTCCGCCCCCACAGCTTGCCTTTTTCAAGGCGGGCGGCGGGAGAACAAAAATTACAGGAAATGCTGGAGGCGGATGTAATTGAGCCCTCCAGCAGTCCCTGGGCGGCGCTGGTGGTTCTGGTTAAGAAGGCTGGTTCGTGGCATAATGTGTGGATTACCAGCACCTGAATGACGTCACCCGCAAGGACTCCTACCCTCTGCCCCGCATCAATGACGCGCTGGATTACATCACCGGGTCCAGCTGGTTCAACTCGCTGGACCTCCGTAGCAGTTATTGGCAGGTAGAGCTGTCACCGGAGGCCCACCAGAAAACAGCCATCTCCATCAGGCAGGGACTGTGGCAGTTCAAGATGATGCTGTTTGGACTTTGCAACGCCCTGGACACCTTTGAACGTCTGATGGAGCGAGTGCTGGCTCACATGCCCCGGAGCCGCTGCACTGTTTATCTGGATGACCTGCTGGTTCATGCAGCTGACTTTGATGGTACCCTGTCCAACCTCCGGGAAGTATTAGATGCCATCTGCTGGGCCGGGCTGCAGCTGCACCCGTGGAAATGCCACTTGTTTCGGCAAGAAACCACCTTCCTGGGCCGTGTCATCAGTGCTGTGGGAGTCGCCACCGACCCAGAGAAGGTGGAAGTGGTGAAAAACTGGCCGGTGCTGCAGGCTGGAGGAGAGTTACAGAGTTTTCTTGGACTGGCCTCTTAGTATAGGAGTTTTGTGAAGGATTTCACCACCATCGCCAGCCTGCTGCATCAGCTGACACAGGAGGGCCACACATTTGAGTGGAGTGAGGACTGTGCAGCTGCTTTTTCCCGGCTTTGTTTGGCATTCATCAGAGCCCCCATGCTGCAGTATCCTGACCCAAACCGCCCTTTCATCATGGAAACAGACGCCAGCAACCAGGGCATTGGGGTGGTGTTATCTCAGGAGGAAGAACACGGAGAGCAGGCAGTTGCTTTTTTCAGCCGCACTCTCAGGAGAGCTGAAAGGAATTATTGTGTCACTTGCCGAGAACTGTTAGCTGTCATCCAGGGGCTTCGTCATTTTCACCCGTATGTGTCTGGGGGGAGATTTCAGCTCAGGACTGATCATACTTCCCTGGCCTGGCTACTGAATTTTAAAGAGCCGGATGGACATTTCGCGAGATGGCTGGAGGCACTGCAGGATTATGATTTTCAGATTGTGCATCGAGCAGGCCACCTCCATGCCGATGCTGACATGCTGTCTCGGCGTCCCTGTGATGCAGAGGACTGTCGGCACTGCCAGCGGGCAGAGGACCGTGACCAAGCCATCTCACAGGCTGCTGCTTTCCGAACCGGTGTGAGCAGGAATAATGCAGCGGCGCACAGCCCCTCCTCAGATGATCAGCCAGCTATCCCCAGTGATGATGTCACAGAGGCCCTCGGAGCGCAGCAGCTTCAGAGCAAGCAGGATGGCGAGCCGGTCGTCTCCCGGGTTCAGCAGTGGTTGGACGCGAGCCAGCAGCCCACCTGGGAGGCTGTGTCTGCGCTGGACCCAGAGACCAAGGCCCTACATTCCCAGTGGGCTAATCTCCGCTGTCATGAGGGTGTTGTTTATCGGCGGTGGCAGTCTCCACCTGGGCAGCATCACATCTGGCAGCTGCTGGTTCCCTGACGGCTCCGCCCCAAGGTGCTTCAGTTGGTCCACGGGTTGGTAGGGGTGGGCCACTTTGGAGTGACGAAGACTCTGCAGTGTCTTCGGGCCCAGTTCTACTGGCCAGGGTGTTGTCACGACGTAGAGCTCTATGTCCACCGCTGTGACACCTACATGACTCAGAAAGGGTCGACGCAGCAATCTCACGCCCCCTTGCAGCAGTACCGGGTGGGAGCACCCATGGAGCGGGTGGGAGTGGACATTCTGGGCCCTTTCCCAACCACGGATCGGGGGAACCCCTACGTGCTGGTTGTGATGGATTGCTTCATCAAATGCCCAGAGGCATATGCGGTCTCTGATCAGAGGGCCGCCACCACAGCATCAAAGCCGGTGGATGAGATGTTTTGTCGGTTCAGCGTGCCGGAGGAGCTGCACAACAATCAGGGATGGAACTTGGCAAATGGTAAATAGCATTCACTTATATAGTGCTTTTATTCTCATCACTAGATGACCAAAGTGCTTTACAGATCCTGCTATCCACCCATTCACACACACATTCACACACTGATAGCGGCATAGCTGCCCAACATGGCACTGTCCAGACCCACCAGGAGCAATTGGGGTAAAGTGTCTTGCCAAGGGACACAACCGCAGGATATGTGGGGAGAGCGGGATTCGAACTGCCAACCATCCGGTTATTAGATGACCCGCTCTACCTCCTGAGCCACTGCCATCCCTACCTTCGAGGCAGAGGTCTTCGGGGAGGTCTGCAGGTGGCTGGGCATCCGGAAGACCAGGACCACTCCACTGCATCCACAGAGCGATGGCCTGGTCGAACAGTTTAACTGGACTCTGACCACTTAGCTCACCGTCCAAGTGGACCAGTGACAGCGAGACTGGGACCTGCATTTGCCCTTAGTTCTGTGGGCGTACCGGATGGCAGCTCAGGAATCCAACCAGTGCAGCCCTGCAGTGCTGATGTTTGGAGGCGAGCTGCGCACACCAGTGGATTTAGTGCCCCCCCACACGGTGCACAAACTGGCTTGGAAGGCCCTGGCAGTGGCGGGAAGTTGGCAGAAGCGAGCGTACGAATCCCGCTGCCAGGGGAGGGACTTTGCACCAGGATATTGAGTCTGGGTTTTCTGCCTGGAGTGCAAAAAGGGACTGTCACCAAAACTGGCGAGCCATTGGTCGGGACCACGCGTGGTTCTACAGAGGCTGTCGGATGTGGTGAACAGGGTGAGGCTGCAGAAGAGGAACCGGATCGTGGTGTTTCACCATGACTGCCTCGCCCTGTTCCAGCCATACAGTGGGGCAAAAAAGTATTTAGTCAGCCACCAATTGTGCAAGTTCTCCCACTTAAAAGATGAGAGAGGTCTCCAATTTTCATCATAGGTATACCTCCACTATGAGAGACAAAATGAGAAAAAAAAATACAGAAAATCACAGTGTCTGATTTTTAAAGAATTTATTTGCAAATTATGGTGAAAAATAAGTATTTTTCACCTACAAACAAGCAAGATTTCTGGCTCTCACAGACCTGTAACTTCTTCTTTAAGAGGCTCCTCTGTCCTCCACTCGTTACCTGTATTAATGGCACCTGTTTGAACTCGTTATCAGTATAAAAGACACCTGTCCACAACCTCAAACAGTCAGACTCCAAACTCCACTATGGCCAAGACCAAAGACGGTCAAAGGACACCAGAAACAAAATTGTAGACCTGCACCAGGCTGGGAAGACTGAATCTACAATAGGTAAGCAGCTTGGTGTGAAGACATCAACTGTGGGAGCAATTATTAGAAAACGGAAGACATACAGTGGGGCAAAAAAGTATTTAGTCAGCCACCAATTGTGCAAGTTCTCCCACTTAAAAGATGAGAGAGGTCTCCAATTTTCATCATAGATATACCTAAATTATGAGAGACAAAATGAGAAAGAAAAAATCCAGAAAATCACATTGAAGGATTTTTAATGAATTAATTGGTAAATTCCTTGGTAAAATAAGTATTTGTCACCTACAAACAAGGAAGATTTCTGGCTCTCACAGACCTGTAACTTCTTCTTTAAGAGGCTCCTCTGTCCTCCACTTATTACCTGTATTAATGGCACCTGTTTGAACTCGTTATGAGTATAAAAGACACCTGTCCACAACCTCAAACAGTCAGACTCCAAACTCCACTATGGCCAAGACCAAAGAGCTGTCAAAGGACACCAGAAACAAAATTGTAGACCTGCACCAGGCTGGGAAGACTGAATCTGCAATAGGTAAGCAGCTTGGTGTAAAGAAATCAACTGTGGGAGCAATTATTAGAAAATGGAAGACATACAAGACCACTGATAATCTCCCTCGATCTGGGGCTCCACGCAAGATCTCACCCCGTGAGGTCAAAATGATCACAAGAATGGTGAGCAAAAATCCCAGAACCACACGGGGGGACCTAGTGAATGACCTGCAGAGAGCTGGGACCAAAGTAACAAAGGCTACACCAGAAACACACTACGCCGCCAGGGACTCAAATCCTGCAGTACCAGACGTGTCCCCCTGCTTAAGCCAGTACATGTCCAGGCCCATCTGAAGTTTGCTAGAGAGCATTTGGATGATCCAGAAGAGGATTGGGAGAATGTCATATGAAACCAAAATAGAACTTTTTGGTAAAAACTCAACTTGTCATGTTTGGAGGAGAAAGAACACCATACCTACTGTGAAGCATGGGGGTGAAAACATCACACTTTGGGGCTGTTTTTCTGCAAAGGGACCAGGACGACTGATCTGTGTAAAGGAAAGAATGAATGGGGACATGTATCGTGGGATTTTGAGTGAAAACCTCCTTCCATCAGCAAGGGCATTGAAGATGAAACGTGGCTGGGTCTTTCAGCATGACAATGATCCCAATCACACCACCCAGGCAACGAAGGAGTGGCTTCGTAAGAAGCATTTCAAGGTCCTGGAGTGGCCTAGCCAGTCTCCGGATCTCAACCCCATAGAAAATCTTTGGAATGAGTTGAAAGTCTGTGTTGCCCAGCAACAGCCCCAAAACATCACTGCTCTAGTGGAGATCTGCATGGAAGAATCGGCCAAAAACCAGCAACAGTGTGTGAAAACCTTGTGAAGACTTACAGAAAACGTTTGACCTCTGTCATTGCCAACAAAGGGTATATAACAAAATACTGAGATGAACTTTTGTTATTGACCAAATGCTTATTTTACACCATAATTTGCAAATAAATTCTTAAAGAATCAGACAATGTGATTTTCTGGATTTTTGTTTTCTCATTTTGTCTCTCATAGTTGAGGCATACCTATGATGAAAATTGGAGACCTCTCTCATCTTTTAAGTGGGAGAACTTGCACAATTGGTGGCTGACTAAATGACCACCCCAGTATCTGTCATTATTTCTGGTAACCATCGGGAAGAGTTGAAATTTTTTGTGTTACTGATCTCCTATTCCCCAGTAATTCTAGGTTACCCCTGGTTACGCCTCCATAACCCATCCATCGACTGGCGCTCTGGGAACGTGATGTCTTGGAGCTCGTCCTCTCTCGGTGCCTGTCTTCAATCGGCTGCTTGCTCGCCATCCATGCCCCTGGGTGCTCCCATCACCCCTTCCCCTGATCTGTCCAAAGTCCCCTCGGAGTACCATGACCTTGGGGCCGCCTTCAGTAAGACCCAGGCTCTTTCCCTTCCCCCTCACCGCCCGTATGACTGCGCCATCAACATTCGTCCCAGAGCCCTGCTGTCATCGAGCCACCTGCACAGCTTGTCATCTCCGGAGCGGGGAGCCATGGAGGCTTATATTAAGGAATCCCTGAACTCTGGCATAATTCGGCCATCTTCCTCGGTGGTGGGGGTGGGGGGTTTTTTGTTGGCAAGAAGGACGGTTCACTGAGGCCATGCATTGATTTTAGAAAACTGAATAACATCACCGTTAAGGATAAATACACCCTCCCTCTTCTTAACACAGCTTTCGATTACCTCCAGGGGGCCTCCTGGTTCACCAAGCTGGATCTCCGCAACGCATACCATCTGGTGCGGATCCAGGAGGGCGACGAGTGGAAGACGGGGTTTCGAACCCCCAGCAGACACTTTTGGCCCTTTTCCACTAGCCCCAGTCAGCCTTACTTTATTTACACTACTCGCCACTACTCGTTTCGGCCTCGGTTGTGTTTCCATTGCAGTTGGGTATGCCTGAGGTGGGCGGGATTTTTTTTACAGCAAGGCGGCGCCACACTCCCGTGACGTAAAACACGTGACCCAAGCAAAACATAACATGGCGGCTGTACAAGGCGACTCCTCGGTCTGTGGCTTTTTGTCACCGTAAATGCCAAAAAGAACCGCCAGACAAGTGTATAGGCAGCGAGACGAAACACTCTGGAATAGTACTGCAGCTTCTGGGAGAGCCGAAGACGTGAGGATACAAACTAGATCATATATGACGGTAAGCTAATGGTTGGTAATGCTAGTTTGCTTTAAGTACGTCGTACTACACTGTAATGTCTGCAAGTTATCGCTGTTAGATACTAAAATATGTATGCTGTGTGTTTGTGTGTGTGTGTGTGTGTGTGTGTTTCAGATGGCTCTGTTGTGGGAAAATTACCGCTTCAAACAGTCGGTCTGGGCGTTCAACACAGCCTGTCACTGATGTCAACACAGCTTCACAAACAATCAGTGGTTATAGAGCTTAAGAATGTCTGTAGAAACGTTTAGCTTGCTGTGCAACAAATTGCTCTGATCTGCGTGAAAATCATGGAGACTGTTGAGACATGATGGGACGTACCTGCTCCAGCAGCACTGAGTCTGTGGTGGTGTCATAGCAAAAAGTGATCAGCTGACACAACTTGATTGCCAGGTTGTAGTTATGGGGTTATATTAACCACAAAATATATATTCAAAAAGTAAACAGTACTGAGTTAAGTATAATAAGATATATTTGACAATTATGATGCATTTTAGGCCAAAAACAAACTTGATGTAGGATTAAAAGCAATTAAAATAATGCAGTCACAAGGTTACATGGAAAATACTTGATTTACTAGATACATGTACTGTAGAAATATGTATTCTCTGCATCAACAATGTACTATACATGCATTCATGTAGTATTGCACTGGGAATTGCACTGACAATAAACCTTTGAAGTTTTTGCAGATGTCTCTTTTTTTATATGTGAAGGTTCCGACTTCCGGTTCCGGGTGAGGACGAGTGAGGATGCACAGGTAAGAGCTCCCTGTTCGTGACTGTTTAAAAGGCAGTTAAACGCAGTTAAACGCAGTTAGAACGCAGTTTGGAGCTGGTGTTTTGAGCTTTTTTTTGCTGCTGCCGCCGGGGAGTGAACCTGCTCGTGAAGAGTAACGAGGAATTTGCCAGTAGTAGCTGGTGAAACTTGTGAAGCGGCCCCGCGCCCCCCGCCCCCCCGCACCTCGCGCTCAAACAAAGAGATTACTCCCACGTGCGTTTTTTTTTTTTCGAACTATCCAAATCAGAGATCATCAGCCGGAATAATGGGTCCCAAAAGAGCTCTGCCAAATGAAGATGAGATAAAAAAAAAGCGCTGGATTTCTTGGCAGAAGAAATGTCTGCTCTAAAATCACAACAAAGAGGTATACTGGACCTCGTGGAAGAAATTAAAGCGCTGCGCAGCCAGAACGCTGAAAAAGACAAGAGGCTGGCGTATCTGGAAAGCAGATTGGCTGAGATGGACCAGAGCACTCGGGCAAACGACGTGATCATCACGGGGCTCCACATCAAACCCCGATCATATGCGAGAGCAGTGGCTGCAGACAGCAGTGGAAGTCAGCTGGATGAGGAATCCGCTGAGCAACAGGTGACGGCCTTCATGCAGTCAAAAGGAATCCAGCTGGACTGCAACAACATCGAGTCCTGCCACCCTCTGCCCAGGAAAAACGGCGTCAAACCTGCTGTGATCATGAGGTTTGTAAACAGAAAACACAAGACGGCGCTAATGAAACAAGGTAAGAAGCTGAACGGAACCAACATCTTCATAAACGAGCACCTCACGAAAGAGAACGCAGAAATAGCCAGGAAAGCAAGATACATGAAAAAGCAGAAAAAAATTCAAAACACCTGGACATCAAACTGTAAAATATTCATCAAATTAAACGGATCGCCTGAAGAAGCCAAGGCCATTAACATCCGTAATATTATGGAACTGGACAAATACGATCTGGAGGCACAGCAACAATTCAGACAAATATAGGACACTGAAGGATTTTACTCATCTGCAACAAAACATTCTACAGTATGAATCAAAAAATCAACAAACAGGAACAACAGGAACTGAAAGTTTTTGAATACACAGAGCACAACCCACAGGACGTAGAATATGACATAGACCCTGATAATAATCTTTTTAACTCAATCAATAATGACTGTAATTATTACACAGATGAACAGTTTAACACAATGGTCACATCTGATTTCAATATTTCTATGATCCACTTCAACAGCAGAAGTCTCTATGCAAACTTTAATAACATTAAAGATTATTTACATCAGTTTAAAGAGCCCTTCAATATTGTGGCAATATCAGAGACGTGGCTCAGTGAAGAGAAAGGAGTGGATTTTACCATGGATGGCTATGAATTAAATTATATAAATAGAAAAGTGAAAAAAGGAGGAGGAGTTGCAATTTATGTTGACAAGAGCTTGCAATACAAGGTTGTTGAAAATCTGTCAGTAACTGTGGATGATTTATTTGAATGTATTACAATAGAAATCTGTCTGGACAATGTGAAGAATGTAATAGTGAGCTGTGTATATAGAACACCTGGATCAAACACTGACTTATTTAAGGACTGGATGGAAAAAATGTACACAAAACTAACTCATAAAGTTATGTTCATCTGTGGTGATTTAAATATAGATCTGATGAACTCAAAACAACATAGTTTGACAGAAGAATTTATCAACACAATGTACAGTATGGGCTTACATCCAACAATTACAGGACCTAGCAGAATCACGTCGCACAGTGCCACACTAATAGATAACATATTCACAAACATTATGGAAAATAATATCAGGAGTGGGCTTTTATTGAATGATATCAGCGACCACCTGCCGATTTTTGTTGTCTATCAATGTGATTATAGGAAGAAAAAGTATACCAAAAATATTAAATATAAAAGAATAAGAACCGAAGAATCAATGTATTTACTGACAAAGGAATTATTAATACAAGATTGGAAGATAGTTTATGATGAAAATGACATAAATGGAACATATGATAAATTTTTACAAATATTTCAATCATTGTACAATAAATACTGTCCTATAAAACAATACAGTGACAGACAACAACAAAAAAATATTCCTTGGATCACCAAGGGGTTAATAAATGCATGTAAAAAGAAGAATACATTATATAAACAATTCATTAAATGCAGAATGGTGGAAGCTGAGATCAAATATAAAAGATATAAAAATAAGCTTACCATTATAATGAGGACCTGTAAGAAAGAATATTACAACAGAATACTAGAGGATAACAAAAATAACATAAGAGGAATATGGCAAGTACTCAAGGGGATTATTAGTAATCATCCTAAGTATGCAAATTATCCAGAATATTTTATCGAAAACGACAGTTTGATTAATAATATGGAAGATGTGGTCAGTGGTTTCAATAAATTTTTTGTAAACGTTGGTCCTGAATTAGCAAAATCAATAGTGACTCCAGAAACAAACCACAGTGGGTCTGTGAATGAAATACAGGATAGAAACCCAAACACAATTTTTTTGGGTGCAGTTACTGAAAAGGAAATTATCGAGACTGTGAGTAAATTTAAGAACAAAAAATCAACGGACTGGAATGAAATTGACATGACAATAGTGAAAAAAGTAATTGAGGGAATTGTTAAGCCACTCACCCACATCTGTAACATGTCATTTCAAACTGGTACATTTCCAGACAAAATGAAAATAGCAAAAGTAACACCTCTTTACAAAACAGGAGACAGTCATTGTTTCACAAATTACAGGCCAGTCTCTTTACTCTCACAATTCTCCAAAATACTTGAAAAAATATTCACTAAGAGACTGGATGATTTCATTGAAAAACACAACCTCCTTACAGATAGCCAGTATGGTTTTAGAGCAGATAAATCTACATCTTTGGCACTGATCGAACTTATAGAAGAAATTACTAGTTGTATAGACAAAAAAAAGGTTGCTGTAGGAGTATTTATAGACTTAAAGAAAGCTTTTGACACCATTGACCACAGAATACTTCTAAGGAAACTGGAAAGGTATGGGATAAGAGGGGTAGGACTGAGTTGGGTGGAAAGTTATTTAAGTAACAGCCAACAATTTGTACAAATTGGAGAGCACAAATCACCCTGCATGGACATCACTTGTGGTGTGCCCCAGGGGTCAGTTTTGGGACCCAAACTCTTTATCTTGTATATAAATGACATATGCCAAGTATCAAAAATTCTGAAATTTATTTTGTTTGCGGATGACACAAATATCCTTTGCATTGGTGAGAATTTGCAGCAGGTTTTAGAGGTGGTCACAACTGAAATGGAAAAATTAACGCAGTGGTTCAACAAAAATAAATTATCTCTAAATCTAAAAAAAACAAAGATTATGTTGTTTGGAAATTATAAAATAAATCATGAAATAATGATAACGATAGATGATACCAGAATACAAACAGTACAGGAAAATAAGTTTCTGGGGGTGACGCTAGACAGTAAAATCTGCTGGAAACCTCACATCAGTCACATCCGGGCTAAATTAGCAAAATGTATAGGCATACTAGGGAAGACAAGACACATCGTGGACTATAAATCATTGGTCTTATTGTACAATTCACTGTTTTTACCTTATCTTAACTACTGTGTAGAAGTCTGGGGAAACACCTACAAGACCAACCTACAAGCAATATGCACATTACAAAAAAGAGCTATAAGGATAATAAACAATGCAGGATATAGAGACCATACCAATTCGTTGTTCTTGAAGTCACATGTCATAAAGTTCATCGATTTAGTTAAATTTAAGACAGCACAAGTAATGTACAGGGCAATTAACAATCAACTCCCAACTAATATACAAAAAATATTTAAAAAAAAGAGACAATGATCATAATTTGAGAGGAGACTTAAACTTCACAAAACCCAAGATACGTACAACCAAGAAAAGTATGTGCATATCTGTCTGTGGGGTGGATTTGTGGAACAGCCTGGAGCCGGAACTGAAACTATGTACAAACAGAAATCAATTTAAAAAGAGGTATAAGCACCATTTGTTGAAAGGATATATGTTAGAAGGGTAGAATTTATATGTACGATTCATTATGTTCACTCTGGGACATTATGGGACACTATGGAATGGTGGGTGGGACAGCACTGTGTGTATCTGTGTCGTTTGAGACTGGTTTTGAAATATAGACTTCATTGTATGTTAGAATGGACAGGTGTTAATGTTGATCTGTAAAAAATACAGTAAATTGTTTACTTGGGGTATTAAAGGTAGTAATTTGTATAAAATTCACATGGGTGTATCGATGGAAAAGAGGAGTTGGAATTAATAAGTGTTCACTTCTTCCTTCTCCCTTTCGAACAGTGTATACTGTAACTTTATTGCATTTGCTATTTGCTTGTTTTTTGTTATATTTTTTGTGTTCGAAATAAACTATCTATCTATCTATCTATCTATCTATCTATCTATCTATCTATCTATCTATCTATCTATCTATCTATCTATCTATCTATCTATCTAAGGTTACCACCAAGTGGCACAAATTAAATACTAACAGACTGGAAAAGCTGTCTAAGAACAATCCAGCAGTTTGAGAAATCACTTTTGGTTTGGTGTAAGTCTGTCAACAGAATTATGAACCATAAAGCAGTTTGTGTTAAAATGTTAAATCCCATTAATCCCTAACCCGGGGGTTTCCAATCATGTGTCATGGAGGGCCAAGACCCTGCAGGTTCTCTCTTCTACCCAGTCTCTTCAGCAGGTGTTCTCACTGATCAGCAGTCAGTGGAAGAAATTCAGTGGAATCTGCTGTTGAAGACACTGTTTGGAGGTAAAGCCTGCAGGGTCTTGGCCCTCCATGGCACATGATTGGACACCCCTGCCCAAACCCATTATGATAAAGTACAGATGCTAATATGGCCCAAAATTCCTCCATATACTGGTAATGTCACTAAAGCATTCAGGGTCTTCTGGGGTGGCACATCCAACAATACAGTCTTCAGTTAAAATAATTGTTTTGGTTACTTTTTCTTAAAAATGAGCCATTATTTTCAAGGTCACCGATAAATGGTTTGTACAGTTGACTCTTTTCCCACCGGTGTCTTAACAGACAAAATAGAAAATCATGTTGCAAACACATAAGTCACTAAATTGTTTATTACAATCAGCAGCAAATTCCAGATTATTCAGAATGTGCAAAATTCAAACTGTAAAAAACAAAACAAAACAGAAAACTTAGAATGGGTCACACACACTGGCCATGGTGCCTCACTGAAAAGCAGCTGGGATGTGCTGCTCAAGCTGGTCCAGGTTCAGCAGATCTTAGGCCTGCATCTCTGTAAATAGTGAGGCAAGGTCCAGTTTGGGTGGATCGTTTCCCTCTTGCCTAGACAAAAGACAGAAATGGGTGGTGGTTAATTAAAGCAAGTTTAAAACATATTTGGGAAATACACTTGTTGCTAAAAGCCAGTGGTGGAATGTGAATGAATGAATGAATCTTTATTTCGGATAGATTAAAAGTAAAGATTAAAAGAAAATAGAATAATATAACAAAGGGGAAAAAATCTAACAAGGTCAAATTAAACAATAACCCCTCTGATTATACAGTTCAACATAGGTTATCTGAAATGGGTGATGGCTGAAGCCGCAGCTTATATTCCCCACCCATATTCCATCCAAGAATTCAAAAGAAAAACAAAACAGGAGCGATTACAATTTGAATGTGACAATAAAGTACTTCGTTGTTGTATTTAACCACAATTTTCATGTAGTTGCACTACTGACATAATGATTGGACCCAGGGGACAGAAGACAGACTCAAGTTGTACAATTAACCTTTTATTCACCCAAGTGGGAAGTGTGAATGTGTGTATGTGTGGCAGTGTGATGTGCAGGGCTTGTGCTGGAGCTGAGCAGGTCTCGCTGCTGTCTGGCAACCCTAGAGAGACAGAGGCGGAGGAATTAGTACTGCACCGCAGCGGGGGATGTAACAAAGACTCCTGCTTACTTGCAGATGGTGATGCTGCGCCTCTGCTGGTCCAGCGAGCGACTGCCAGGAGGGAAGCGTGCTGCTCGGCGTCGTGAGGCAGTGGGAAGACTCCAGTGCCGGGGAGGAGCTGAGCCGCCGCTGGGGAGAGATAAGCCGCTGCCTGGAGGATCCACCTGTGCACAGGGGAGAATAGCTTGGCAAGGTATGAGCGTTGAATGCTTACGTGGCAAGGCGTGACGAGGTTGGTCAGGCGTAGAGTCAGACTGTGACTGCGAACGTGGGACATGCCTCTGTGACGATGACAGACGGCTCCATGCTGAGTCACTGGCAGGTCTGGCTCTTATAGTCCGTAGGGAATTAGAGACAGGTGCGCACGCAGCCGGGACTGATGATGGCCCCGCGGCCGCCATGACAGCTTCAGTAAAGTAGATTTTACAAGGGCTGGGTTACATTTAAAATCATTTGTTTTTACTGTGGCCTCACCGAGAATGGAGTCGCTCAGTCAAAATATGGAATTTTTAATCAATAAAAGTTTAGCCATCGCTCTGTCACCACTATGTCTCTTCTTGCCCTGGCTTCAAGTGTGGGCAGTGTTTTGTACTTTTATTGCTAAAATATAAAAGGAAGCACTACAATGGGTCTCAAATATTTGTAATGTGTCCTGTTACTGCATGAGTTTATTAATAGACTATAAACTACAGTACAGAATCAGAATCAGAATCAGAATGAACTTTATTGCCAAGCATGTTAAAAACATACGAGGAATTTGACTTGACATTAGGTGCGCTCGATAAGTGCTTCCTAATGACACGGCAGCCATGCAAGGCGCCTCATCAAACAGTGGGGGGTAAAGAGGGGGAGGGGGAGGGGGAGGGGATGACACATTGGGCAGAGAGAAAAAAACCATAGTTATCAGAATATCGCTCGAGTGAGCAAGATTATGATCACATAGAAAAAAAAAACCCTCAATGCACACTTAGCAGACAAGTTACAATACACACGTTGACAAAGCGCAAAAGAGAGAGACCAGTGTGTGTATCAGTCATGTGATATCAGTATGAATGCAGTATGAATGTATCAGTTGCTGGAGCACAACAAAGGACATCTCCTAGGCAACGGCTGGATGTTATGTTCATGTATTCTAAACATAGATAAGCATGTCCACAGAGTCCATCTCTCTTCAGTGCATGCCAGATGGTAAAGTTCCATATTAGACACATGATCACGCTGTCCTTGAAGAGCTCAGGTTGCTGCACAACAGCAATTGTTTGTTAATTGTTTGGGTTAAGAGGAGCCAAACTCCCTTCTGCTTTATCTCTTCTCCTGGAGGAAGGACGCCGAATCAAGGCCTGATAAGCACAGTTCACTTAGAGCATAGAAATTTCCTCTCTTATGCGATTCTGTGCATCACAATTTACATACACAGGCTTTAAAATCATTCCCTTGAGAGCACTCAGTGAATCCAAGATGTTTTCCACCTACTGAAACATAGATAAACATGTCCACAGAGTCCATCTCTCTTCAGTGCATGCCAGATGGTAAATTCCATGTTAGTCATTTGCCTCTATCAGTGCTCTCCCCAGCTGGTCGAATTTGTTGAGGGAGCTACGCCGGGTCCGCGTTTTGATTAGCTCATCCAACATCTATAATTTTCGATACACCAGGAAAACTTCAGAGCCGAACAGCAGAAATCCTGTGATCATGCCAAAACAGGTAGATGTCTTCTACATCTTCAGTCGAATCACGCAGACACATGAGTTCCAATTGTTCCATGAGTCTCTCCACTTGGGCTCCCCCTGGCCCGATTTTTCTGTAAAAAAGTGGTGTCAATAGCATTAAAGCCCACAATTCCATAATTTTCATAATTTCCATAATTTCCGTTTGGATCGAGATGCAGCAGAAGAAGAGCAAGACACAGACAGGACACAGCAAGCTGGGATCAGTATCAAGGGAGGAGGAGAGGAGAGGAGGAGAAATGCGGCTGCTCTCTCTGAAAGCCGGAAGAAGAAGCAGTATAGATACAGAAGCAGTACAGATACAGAAGCAGTACATATATAAACTAAATTATACCGATGACTGAACAACTGCCATTCCCCAAAGTGCAACATACAGTTATGAACATAACTCACAAAGGATCACACAAGTGATTTGACAAAAAAAAAAAAATACATTAACAAGCGGTTTATTTTATAGTTGATGTGCCAGTCATTTTCAATTATTCTGTAATTAATATTCACACAATCAAATACATCTCAGTTAAGTCACTTTTATATTAAGTGGAAATTGTGCTAGTTTGGTTTTGACACTTTACCTATAAAAGCAAAGGATTTCAGTACTTTCCACAGTGGCAAGGTCTGTTGTGGGGTGGCTGCTTTTCCTTTCCTCTTGCCTAGTCAAACGACAGAAATGGATGGTGGTTAGTTCAAGCAAGTTCAAAACATATACAGGCACATCTCAAAAAATTAGAATATCATGAAAAAGTTCAATATTTTTTGTCACTCATTTCAGAAAGTGAAACCCATATATAGATTCATTACATGGACAGTGATATATTGCAAGTGTTTATTTTAATTTTGATGATTATGGCTACAGCCCATGTTAACCAACATTTCAGCGGCCAACATTTCAATTTAAAAACTTTTTTAAAATTAATTTTATGTAATCTAATTTTTTGCCAAACTGAATTTGGGGTTTTCAGGGGCTGTAAGCCATAATCATCCAAATTAAAATAAATAAATGCTTGAAATATATCACTGTCTGTGTAATAAATCTATATAATATACGGATTTCACTTTCTGAAATGAGTGACAAAAAATATTGAACTTTTTCATGACATTCTAATTTTTGGGAAATACACTTATGAAAGTCAGTGGTGGGATGTGACAAAAATGCTTCGTTTCCCTGACCAGTGAGAACCCCACGATCCACTCTGTACATGTACAAGTACATTATCAATCCAGGGATTTATGGTGGAACAGCACAACAACACTGTTCCAACACCTTTTATGGAAAATCCACAGAATAGGTGTGTGGGTCTATTCTGATGCTTTAGAAAATTATATGAATCCCTTTATAAATCACTGGTTTGAAAATGCACTTGTATATGTTGAGATTTCGGATCCTGGGGTCCTCTTGACCTGTATCCACAATATAAACACAACATGCTGAGAGCGGCTAACCCCTGGCATGTGGAAACAGATTCTAGAAAGAAAATACACACAAGTTAATGCACAGCACCAAAGTGCAACACGTACACAAACCAGGACTTTAACCAGGATTAACATATTTCATCATTTTGCTCTCACAAGTGAATACTTCAGACAAAACAAGCGCAAATCAGGGCTGCCAGTGTTCTCCAGGAGTTGCCGTTTTATGATTCTGGGGTAGAGGCAGGCCCTATTAAGCAGCCAAAATCCAAGGCTCAGAGAAGAAGAGACAAGGTTTTAGCTTCAGTGAAGAACTTGGGTGAAGAAACGCCACAGCTAAGCCAGTCAGTAGACTTTGACATTCCTTCTGACATAGCTGCACTGCAGAAAGCTGACCCAGCGCTAGAACCTTGGTTTGAGAAAGTCTCGGAGATTGAGGGTGTGAAACAGGGCAGAGTGGATTGTTTGGCTGAGGCTGTGTATGTCGTTAAAAAGGGCATTTTGTACCAACAGCAAGGTGAAGTTATGGCCATAGCTTTGCCACAAGGCCTCACACCAAAGGTTATGGAACTGGGACATGTTATCCCTTGGGCAGGTCATCTAGCATTCCAGAAGACATTACAAAAAATTGCTAGAAGGTTTGTGTGGCCGGGAATGTATACCCAGATTAAGGAGTTCTGTGCAACATGTGAAACATGTCAGATTACATCATCTAAGGGAGTAGCCCATGCCCAACTACAGCCATTACCAGTCATTGGAACACCATTTGACAGAATAGGGATGGATATAGTTGGTCCCCTAGAGAGAAGCTTCTCGGGTAATAGATACATTCAGATACATTTTTTTTTTTTTTGGTGGGGGGGTTGATTTGCTAAAGTTATTAGTAGTTCTGCATTTTGTGTGTGTGTGTGGGGGGGGGAATGTGATGTGTGGGTTTGGCTCCTGGGGCTTTCCATAGTCGATGTCGGGTGTCAGACGTCAGGCGGGCTATGGCTGCTATATGTATAACTGTGGGGGCATAGTGTTGGACTTCTCCACCCAGGGAACAATGGACTGAAAGATGAGGTGTCACCAGGGGGTATCAGATGGGACAGTAAGGACTATGTGCCCCCCGGGGAGAGGAGAAAATGTTGGAGCATCTGGGAGAAGAAAGGTGTGAGAGCGGCGCCGGCGTTATGTCATGTTAATGTGCCACACAGGCTTTGTTCTAAACATGTATGATGGTCAGAAGTTCCGAGTCTCGATACATGGTATTAAAGATATAAAAGAGGAATGCACAGAGACCCGGGATCTTTTTTTTGCTGGAAGTTATGTTGGAGAAAGAATAAAGTTTCTCTGTCATCCAAATTGTTGCCTCGCCTGCCTCCTTTCTCCACATTGGTGACCCTAAGCCGTGCCATGGAAAGTAAGCTGAGCAACGCCCTGGAGACTGCCTGGAGGGAGAGCACCAGCACTGCATGCGTGGTCTCAGTTGAGCTCCCAAACTTCTGGCTTCACAACCCGACCATGTGGTTCTTGCACATAGAAGCCCAGTTTGCCCTCCGCGGGATAACAACGGATGATACCAGGTATTACTATGTGGCCGCTGCACTGGATGTGCGCGCCATGCAACAGGTGATGAGCCTGCTCCAGGAGCCGCCGGCCCAAGGAAAATATGAAGCACTCAAGAGGATGCTCCTCCAGTGCTATACCCTTTCTGACAGTGAGAGGGCAGAGAGACTCCTAACGCGTTTGGAGTTAGGGGACAGATCAGCAGTGGAGCTAATGGAGAGCATGTTGGCGCTGAGGGGGAAGGATGACAAATCTTTCCTGTTCGCCCACTTGTTCCTCAGGAACCTACTGGCTATGGCGAGGGCGATCCTGGCCAACTTGCCGCGGCTGGTTGCCAAGGACTCCTCCAGTGCTATACCCTTTCTGACAGTGAGAGGGCAGAGAGACTCCTAACGCGTTTGGAGTTAGGGGACAGATCAGCAGTGGAGCTAATGGAGAGCATGTTGGCGCTGAGGGGGAAGGATGACAAATCTTTCCTGTTCACCCACTTGTTCCTCAGGAACAAGTGGGTCTGCAGTGCAGCTATGTCAGTAGTACAATGGGAGGCAGAGCCTTCAGTTATCAAGCTCCTCTCCTGTGGAATCAGCTGCCAATCTGGATTCGGGAGTCAGACTCGATCTCTGTTTTTAAGAATAGGGCTAAAACCTACCTTTTTGATATAGCCTACAATTAGGGAGGGATCATGTGTTTCTGAACCCTCCCTTAGTTATGCTGCTAATAGGTTTAGTCAGCCGGGGGACCTCCAGTAATGCACTGGGCCTCACTCCTTTCCTCACTCTCTATGAAATATTTTTTTTTTGCTGGTCATTAACATTTGTTTGTTTTCTCCCATAGATTGAGTCCCCATCGTGCTGTTTGCTCTCTACATGTCTGTTCTTTTCTTCTTCTCTGTCCCCTCACCCCCCAGCCAGTCGCAGCAGATGACTGCCCCTCCCTGAGCCTGGTTCTGCTGGAGGTTTCTTCCTGTTAAAAGGGAGTTTTTCCTCTCCACCGTCGCCAAGTGCTTGCTCACAGGGGATCGCCTGATTGCTGGGGTCTTTCTGCAACTGTGGGGGTCCTCCCTACAGTTGATAGTGCTATGAGATGACTGTTGTTGTGAAATGGCGCTATATAAATAAAGTTGAATTGAATTGAATTGAACCTACCGGCTACAGCGAGGGTAATCCTGGCCAACTCGCCGCGGCTGGTTGCTAAGAACTACCGTGCCCTGGCGCAGGGAGCAGACCACATCATTTTGGCGACCAGGACTCTCAGTGTGCAGACAGTGGCACTGGCATCCATGAGGGACTCCAGCGAGGTCGAGGAGTCGTTCATGGTAGCCGGGACAGACACCAGAAGATGAAGGAAAGGGGTGATCTGTTTTTATCATCATCGTTTTGGCTTGAATGCCCAACGCTGCCTGTCGCCATGCCAATTCAAGAAGCCGGGAAGACGGCACGCTTGGAATTCAGTGACAGCTGCAACTGATGGCGACAGGAACAGACTGCTTTATATCACAGACACACGTTCAGGAAGACGGTTTTTGGTGGACTCCGGCTCCCAGAAGAGCCTCATCCTGCCGGTCAACGCAGACGATATGTTTACACGGATGCAACTTTCAGTGGGACTTTGTGATAGCTGCATGTTCCGGCCCCATTTTAGGTGCAGATTTTTTATGTGCTTATGAGTTGTTAGTTGATGTTGCTAATAGGATATTCGTGGATGCTGTCTCTTTTACCTCACTGCCCTGTACAGCTTGGGGAGCTGGGTCAACAACACTGGCTAATGTTATAGCTCCAGGGGGTAAGTACCAATATTTGCTTGCACAGTTCCCAGCACTCACGGTCCTGACTTTTTTGGCTACGCTAATGAAACACGGGGTTGAACACTTTATAACGACAAAAGTACCACCGGTGTTTGTGCGACCTTGGTGTTTGGAGGCAGCTAAACTGGCCAGCGCGTGAGAGGAGTTTGCCAACTTAGAGCAGTTGGGCATCGTCAGGCACTCCAACAGCCCGTGGGTATCCCCACTACACATGGTGCCTAAAACCGATGGGTCGTGGCGACTGTGCGATGATTTCTGGTGCTTGAATAACGCCACGGAGCACGATCGTTATCCCATTCTGCACATCCCGGATTTTTCCATGCACCTGGCCGGGGTGCATGCTTTTTCGCAAGTGGGTCTGGTCCGCGGATACTATCAGGTCCTGGTGCACGTGGAAGATGTTCCGAAAACAGCAGTAATAACTCCTTTTGGCCTTTTCGAGTTTATACGCATGGCGTTCGGATTAAAAGGCGCAGGCAGACTTTCCAGAGGATGATGGACGCAGTGCTTTGTGACTTGTCCTTCATTTTTGTCTACTTAGACGACATTCTGGTAGTGAGTACGTCCGAGGAGGAGCACATCGCCCATCTCAAGGCAGTTTTCCAGAGATTGGAGGCACACAGGCTGATAGTTATCCCAGGGAAGTGCCAGTTCGACGTGCCAGAGATTGATTTTTTGGGGGGGGGCCATCGCATTTCGATGGAGGGCGCAATTCCATTACCGGATAAGGTGCTCACTGTGTCAGACTTTCCATGCCTGCAGACTGTAAGAGCACTACAGGAGTTTTTGGTAATGGTTAATTTTTATAACCGTTTCCTTCCTGGGGCAGCCCAGCTGATGCAGCCATTGTATCTCACGAGCAAGTCCAGGCTTTTACTAACGCCAAAACAGTGCTTGCAGATGCTGCGTTGTTGGCCCACCCGGATCCGTCTGCACAGATAGCGCTCACTACAGACGCGTCTGATGTTGCCATGGGGCAGTAGTGGAACAGTACGTCTGAGGTTCGTGGCAGCTGCTCGCATTTTTCAGCTGAACTTTGCGCAACAACGAACGCAAATACAGCACATTTGATAGGGAATTGCTGGCTCTCCACCTGGTGATGCGCCATTTCCAGTTTTGGTTAGAGGGGCGTGAGTTCACCGCATTCGTGGACCATAAGCCACTGACATACACAATGGCCAAGGTCTCAGAACCGTGGTTGGCCCGGTAGCAACGGCATTTGGACGCAATTTCGGAGTTTACTACCGACATTCAACATGTCGCGGGTAAGCTCAACCTCGTGGCTGATTGTCGTGAGCGTTAGTCTTCCCGGTCTACATGGGAATAAATTTCCCCACAATGGCCGCGGAGCAAGCTGGGGACGCGGACATTTGCGCGCTCCAGTCTGCGCCAACTGGGTTAAGGCTGGAGAGCAGGGTGGTGCAAGAAGGGTGCCCTTCCTTGCTCTGCGAAGTCTCCACCGGCTGTGGGTTCCAAGCTCTTGACACTGTCACGTTTTTGAGTTGGTCCACTCCCTTTTGCATCCGGGAATGTGCGCTTCAGCGAAGCTCGTGGGGGCGAAATTCATCTGGCCGCTCTTGCGCAAGGACGTGAAAGAGTGGACTGCAGCTTGCATCGCATGCCAGCGGGCCAAAGTGCACAAGCACACCACAGCCCCCCTCGAGCCGTTCCAAATCCCGGCCAGGAGGTTTGACCACGTCCACGTGTTATCCATGTCGACATTAATGACATCCGACTCCGGCAGTTGGAAGTCACAAAACTTAGCATGGAATCGATGTGTGACTTTGCAAAAACAATGTCTGCCTCTGTAATATTCTCTGGGCCCCTCCCCAATCTGACCAGTGATGACATGTTTAGCCGCTTGTCATCCTTCAACCTTTGGCTGTCTGTGTGGTGTCCTGCAAACAATGTGGGCTACATTGACAATTGGAACTCATTTTGGGGAAAACCTGGTCTTATTAGATGAGACGGTGTCCATCACACTTTGGATGGTGCGTCTCATTTATCTAACAATCTGGCATCATTTTTATCCAAATTTCCAAAACATTGACACCTCAGCGTTGGGACCAGGAAACAGAGTTGCAGTCTTACACACCTCTCTGCAGCTCCTCTTCATCCGCCACCCCTCAACTTAGCCCCTGTCTCCCCATCAGAGAATCATTGTCTGCTCCCTCCAAAGTAAATAAAAATATAATGTATAAATATCCCAAAGTGATTAAACAAAAAGTTGGTAAAACTCAAATTAAACATGAAGCCTCTAAATTGAATGATTTAGCCTCTGTTCCTCCTCATAATTCAAAATTAAATGCGGTTTGTTAAATATTAGGTCTCTAATTCCCAATTCTCTGCTAGTCCATGATCTGTTAATTGATCATCAGATTGATTTAATAGCCCTTACAGAGACTTGGTTAGGGCAAGAGGATTATGTTGGTTTAAATGAATCAACTCCCTCTGGTTATTTAAACTGTCAAAATCCCAGAACTTCTGGTCGTGGAGGAGGAGTAGCAACAATTTACCATTCCAAATTACTAGTTTATGTAAAGCAAAAAACATGCTATAATTTCTTTGAGGGCCTGGTCCTCAGTATTGGGCATTTTAGTAATTTTAGGCTAAACCCAATTTTATTTACCATAGTTTATTGTCACAAGTTAGGTTAATTGGCATCAAACTGAGGATTCTAAATTGCCCTTAGGTATGACTGTGAGAGTGAATGGTTGTCTGTCTCTTTGTGTTGGCCCTGCGATGGCCTGGCGATCTGTCCAGGGTGTACCCTGTCTCTCGCCCAAAGATGCTGGAATAGGCTCCAGCCCCCCCACCCCCCCCGGCCCCGTGACCTGAAAAGGATTAAGTGGAAGAAGATGGATGGATGGATGGATGGATGGATGGATAGTTTATCGTCCTCCATCAACCTACTCAGAGTTTTTTTATCTGAATTTGCCGAATTCTTAGCTGATTTAGTGCTAAAATCAGATTTTTGCTAAATCAGCTTCTCTGCATCAGACTCTAGATATGATGGCCACTTTAAAAAAGAAAAAGTCTAATCAGAGATTTCTAACTCCTTGGTTCAACACAGAAACTCGTAGCTTAAAACAGAAGACTCGTCAATTAGAAAGAAAATGGCGTTCCACTAATTTAGATGAAATCTATTTAGCTTGGAGAAATCATCTTTTAATTTATAAAAAAAAAATCTCTGAGAAAAGCTAGAACGAGTTATTATTCTGCATTAATAGAAGAGAACAAGAATAATCCCAGGTTTCTCTTCAGCACTGTAGCCAGGCTGACAAAGAGTCAGGACTCTGTCAATCCTAGTATTCCCTTAGAGCTTACTAGTCAGGACTTTATGAACTTTTTCAATAATAAAATTTCATCTATCAGAGATAAAATCAGTCAGATTCTTCCCACCGTTAACTTAAATACAGTAACTACTACAACCCCTTCAACTGATATCTGTTTGGATGAGTTTACTCCAACTGATCTTTTAGAGTTAGATAAAATAATTTCTTCATCCAAGCCTTCAACTTATCTTTTAGACCGTATTCCTACCAGGTTATTTAACCCCTTGCACTCTGGTCAATTTCCCTAAAAACGCCTAAAAATAACATACCCAAAGTAAATCAAAAGCTGTTCTTCAACCCTTTGCAGCATCTTCATGGAGTTGGTCTCATTTAAAAGAAAACACTTTGAATTTTTTGGCAAAACAGTCATAATCTTTCTAAGTGCTCCTGCCACTGAGTAACAGTCATCTAAACATACTGAACTTGAAGAAAATAAAGTTCGCCTGGGTGTTTTTTTGGATATAAATGCTTGCAAATAACACAAAGCTGTCAGATCCGGGCTAGAAAATGCAACAGAAATGTAGAACCAAGTGTTATCCAGCTGAGGTTAAAATTTTGTAACAATGCCACAAAAAATGAATATATTACACAGCTTTTTTCTCAGGTTGTTCCCAGGCGTTTTTGAACTGTGCCAAATGGCACAGTTTGGAAAAATGTCTGTAACTTTTGAATGATTCAATATAGAAGCTTGATCTTAGGCTCTAATGAAAGGTGACACTCAGGGCTCTGTGTGTGTGTGTGTGGGGGGGGGATTGTTTATTCATTCATGAATGAATGAATGAACAAACAAGCCCCCACACACAAAGAAGCATGCCACGTAAAAAATGTGTGGCTTTTTTTACAAGAAAAAATAACCTACAGTGCAATAAAAATTATACTAAAATATCTGTAATGTAGAGGATAACAACTCCCCCCCACCACTACAGAGGACGGACATCGTCCATCGCCACATGACGGTCTACTACACACAGTTGTACTAAAATATCTGCAATCCTCTACAGAGAAGTAGTGGGGGGGGGGGCGTTCATGGTCTGGATCCGTCATGTGGCGATGACGCACAGTTGTAATTTACCAATCGGTCAAAACTCATTTTGATTACAATTTTCAGGGATAAAGAATAATTTAGCTTATAACACTTACCTGTCCACAACAGCAGTGTCGCTGGCGAACTTCTCTTCCTCATTGTCAGACGAACATGACGCTGGTCCGCTTGTTACGACTGGTGGTTCTGGTCACGTGACCCGGTCAAACCATGATTCCATTATTGCAGTTTTGCGCTTCCATGATTGCGGTTTTGGCGAACGATTTTTCAAAACAAATAAGACCAGTAGTAAGAAAAAAAGACTGGCGAACGCGTGTGTGTCACCCAGTGGCTTACACAAAACAGATTTTACACACGGGACGCACGCTTTCAATCGTCGAACTTCTCTGCTTCAATTGGCTCGCTGTATTCGCAGCCTTTGGTAGGCGGGTCCTTCTTGCTAGGTTTTCAGTCATTGGTTCTTCAAGGTTTCAGAAACCCAATTCAAGGCTCTTATTAGTCGAATGAGAGGTCAATCAAATCTAAACCAATCAAAGCACTCCTTTGGCTTTCTGTTCGCGGCTGTGTCTGTAGTGGAAGAACGGAAATGCAGCTTTTTTTTTCAGTGTGCTCTGAGACGCACAGTGTGCGTCCTAGTGCGCACGAGGGCGCGCTAGGACGCAGAGATGTGACCGCCAGTGGTATCCCGAAGTGCAAGAGGTTAAAGAAGTCTTCCCACTTATTGGTAGCTTTATTCTTCATATAATCAATTCTTCATTAACTTTAGGCCATGTACCGCAGGCTTTTAAAACGGCTGTAATTAAACCCTTACTCAAAAAGTCAACGCTAGATCCAGGAGCTTTAGCTAACTATAGACCAATCTCTAATCTCCCTTTCATTTCAAAAATTTTAGAAAGAGTTGTTGCTATGCAATTATTTGACGACTTGCAGGGAAATGGTTTATTTGAAGAGTTTTAATCTGGGTTTAGAATCCATCATAGTACTGAAACAGCCTTAGTGAAGGTCACTAATGACCTCCTTATCACATCTGATAATGGACTTATTTCTGTACTTGTCCTTTTAGACCTTAGTGCAGCTTTTGATACTATCAATCATAATATTCTACCTGTGTGGGAACGTGGAAATGACGAGGCAAGGTTTATACCATGAGTCAGATTTATTCACATTTCCCAACATCAGTATAATACAGAAAGAGGAAAAAACCAGACATTCGTCCCCTTTTATACCCCAGGAGATTCAAAGCTCCAGTCACATTGTATTTAATCACAAGTAACAATGCATCCCTTTCAGATCTTATCACCCCCACCCCAAAGTCACTGGCAGCCAGGAAATCCCCCAAGGCCATCTCTTTGCATATCAAAGTCCACATTTCACATCCTCCTGTCATTTCCCAGGAGGCTCAGCCCTTTGTTCATTTGAGACGTGAAGCCTACAGTAAGCATACAGTGCTATATGACATAACGCACGGCTCAGGAGACGCACACACACAGGCTTAGAGTAGTTCAAAGAGTTTATTAACAGCAGGAGTGAATGAGTGTGTGTCTGCGGGATGCAGATGTGTTGGTGGTGGCGTCTGCTTCAGGCACAGAGGCAGATGACCGTTCGGCCGAGCAACCCTATGGAGAGAGCACAGGGAGAGGGTGACGGGCATATACCAACACAGGATGAATTATGGCAAGAGAAGATCTTACTTGAGTTGTCAGGATAGCTGGCACAGCAAGGGGAACGTAGCCCGGGAGACAGCCACCTGGAGAGCTCCGTGCAGCGGCGAAGGATGGGCGATGGAACGGAGATGTCCGCCGCCGAGGAATCCACCTGTGCACAGGGGAGCAGACTGGAGAAGGAGGTAAGGGTTCTTACCCAAAATAGCGATGCTGAAGAAAGGTAAGCTCACAGCGGTGAGGAAACGAAGTCTGACGGCTTCAGGCCGAGCCTCCGGGCGAGGCGGCTTTTATCCCTCGCCGCTGATGAGGATCAGGTGTGTGAGCAGGTGGCGCCGCTGATGAACGGCGCGGCGTGACAGTACTCCCCCCTCTAGCAGCGCCTCCTGGCGATGGCTTATCCGGGTGTGCTCGGTGGAAGTCCGCGATGAGCGATGGGTCCAACACAAACGACGGGGGCACCCATTGTCGATGCTCGGGCCCATAGCCCTCCCAGTCCACCAAGTATTGCAACCCACGACCCCGGCGCCGGGAGTCCAGGATGGAGGAGACGGACCAGGCCGGGTGGCCACCAATCATCCGGGGCGCGGGTTGCGCTGCAGGAGGAGGGCAAAGGGGGTCGGTGACTGCCAGCTTCACCTTTGATACGTGGAAGGTGGAATGGATGCGGAGGGAGGGGGGAATAGCCACGCGCACAGCCACCGGGTTGATGATCCGGGTGATGGGGAAGGGACCCATGAAGCGCTGTGCCAGCTTCCTCCTCTCGCCTTTTAGGGTGATGTCCTGGGTGGAAACGTAGACAAGTTGCCCAACTCTGTACGCTGGGGCAGGTCTTCTACGCCGGTCCGCCACGGTCTTGTTGCGCTCCGCTGTGCGTAAAAGCGCATGACGCGCGGCGGCCCAGGTGGAGCGGAACTGCCTCACGTGCGCCCTAACTGACGGAACAGTTACCTCGCTCTCCTGCGCTGGAAGCAGCGGGGGGTCATAACCCAGGGACGCCTTGAAGGGGGACATCCCCGTTGCAGAAGAGCGGGCGGTGTTGTGGGCGTACTCCACCCAGGCGAGATGGTTGCTCCATGATGTTGGCTTGGATCTTGCAACACAGCGGAGCGCAGCCTCCAGCTCCTGATTGGTCCTCTCACACTGCCCGTTAGACTGGGGGTGATGGCCGGAGGAGAGGCTCACCTTGGCTCCGATGGCGTTACAAAAGGATTTCCAAACCTCGGATGAAAATTGGGGACCCCGGTCCGAGACCACATCCACCGGGATCCCATGCAGCCTGACCACGTGTTGGACGAGGAGGCCCGCCGTCTCCAGGGCGGTAGGGAGACCTCGCAGGGGGATGAAGTGTGCCGCCTTGGAGAAACGGTCCACGATGGTCAGGATGGTGTCGAATGAGTTGGAAGCTGGGAGCCCGGTGACGAAATCCAGTGCGATGTGCGACCATGGCCTGCCAGGGACGGGGAGAGGCTGGAGCAGACCCGCTGGAGGGGCGTTTCCCGACTTGCTGGTGGCACAAATTGGACAAGCCCGGGCGTAGCGGGCTGCATCCCTCCGCAGGCCCGGCCACCAAAAGGACCGTTGGAGGAGGCTGATCATCCGAGAGGTGCCGGGATGACAGGTGAGCCGGGAGGTGTGGAGCCAGTGGATGACCTCTCCTCGGACCGCAGATGGAACGAACAGTCTTCCCTCCGGTCCGCCGCCAGGATCAGGTTCCACCTCCTGTGCCTTCCGGATCTTGTCCACAATGTCCCAAGAGATAGCTCCCACGACGCACGACCTGGGCAGGATAGTGTGGGGCGTCTCCTCAGCCCCCACGGGGGTGAACTGTCTAGAGAGGGCGTCAGGCAGGCCGTTCTTGGAGCCTGGCCTGAAGGTGATAGAAAACCGGAACCTGGAGAAGAATAGAGACCAGCGCGCCTGGCGGGCATTCAGGCGCTTGGCAGATTGTAGATACTCTAAATTCTTATGGTCCGTCAAGACCACAAACGGCAGGTCCGCCCCCTCTAACCAGTGGCGCCACTCCTGTAGGGCGAGTTTAATGGCCAGGAGCTCTCTGTCCCCCACATCATAGTTCCTCTCCGCCGGGGACAGGCGCCGGGAGAAGAAGGCGCACGGTCGCTTGGCGCCATCGTCCGGTGATTGCTGGGATAACACTGCTCCCACTCCCGTGTCCGATGCGTCTACCTCCACAATGCACTGCAGCGCGGGGTCGACCTGGCGAAGGACCCGGGGGGAGGAGAACTCCGCCTTCAGCGCCTTAAAGGCAGCATCGACCTCTTCAGTCCACCGGAACGGGACCTTCGGGGACGTGAGGCGGGTCAGTGGTCCGACGATCCCGCTGAAATTCGGGACAAAACGGCGGTAAAAATTGGCGAAGCCAACAAACTGTTGCACCTGCTTCCGAGATGCGGGAGTAGGCCACTCCACCACCGCCTTCACCTTCTCTGGGTCCGGGAGCACCTGGTCTTGGGCGATGATGAATCCCAGGAAGGATGTGGTCCTAGCGTAAAACTCGCACTTCTCAGCCTTCACGTACAAACGATTCTCCAGCAGTCTTTGAAGGACCCGCCTCACATGGACCCGGTGCTCGTCTCTGGACTGAGAGAAGATCAGAATGTCGTCCAGGTAGACGAACACGAAGAGGCCGATGAAATCCCGGAGGACGTCATTGATGAGGCGCTGAAAGACGGCAGGAGCGTTGGTCAGCCCGAACGGCATGACGAGATACTCAAAGTGGCCGTTCGGGGTACGGAAGGCTGTTTTCCATTCATCTCCCTCCCGGATCCGGACGAGGTGGTAAGCGCTGCGGAGATCCAGCTTGGTAAACCAGGTCGCCCCCTGGAGGGAGTGGAAGGCAGTGTCCATGAGGGGCAGGGTGTAACGGTCCCTCTCAGTGATGTCATTAAGAGCTCGGTAGTCAATACAGGGACGGAGGGAACCGTCCTTCTTCCCTACAAAGAAAAACCCCGCCCCCACGGGTGATGACGATGGGCGGATAATCCCAGCGCTCAGTGATTCCTTCAGGTACGTATTCATGGTCTCCTTCTCCGGCGCCGACAGGCTGTAGAGCCGACCAGATGGCAGGGGAGCCCCCTGGCGGAGGTTGATGGCACAGTCATATGGTCGATGCGGGGGAAGAGACATAGCTTTCGATTTGCTAAATACCATACCCAGGTCGTGAAATTCTGGAGGCACCAGTGACAGGTCCGGAGGTGCTGTATCCGCCACAGGGGGAGCCGCGGATGGGGAGCAGGCAGCGGACTGAAGGCAGGTGCCCATGCAGAAGGTACTCCATGCCGATACCCCAGCGGACCTCCAGTCCAGGACAGGGTTGTGGAGGCGTAGCCAGGGATACCCCAGGATGACGGGCGACACAGAGTTGGGCAGGACGTAAAATACCATCTCCTCCCGGTGGTTCCCTGAGATGATGACTGGGACAGGCAAGGTTTGGTGAGAAACTCTCCCAAGGGAGGCACGGGAGAGATGGACCAGGGAGATGGGGTGTTTTAATGCCTGACAGCGGATGCCCAATCGGGTTGCCAGGCCTTGTGAAATGAAACTGCCCTCTGCGCCCGAATCCACCAGTGCATGGGTGAGGTGCCCAGTGGGATTGTGGCAAAAACGGATGGGCAGCTTTAATTGAGTGAGAGAGTCTAACCGGTTGGGATCAGCGAGGCTCCCTACAGCGATTCGCGGACCCCGCCGACTGGCTTTCCGCGGGCAACGCTCCACAGTGTGTTGGTCACCTCCGCAATACATGCAGAGGCCCAACTCACGGCGGCGTTGTTTCTCCGCAGGGGAAAGCTTGGTCCAGCCCGTCACCATCGGCTCCGACTCCTCGGGGCACAATGCTGGCGGCGCCGCCAGGGGGCGAGCTTGGAACAGGTGCGGCGAGACTCCACGAGGGCGAGAAGAAGAAGACTTCCGCCCCGAGGAGCGCTCGCGCAACCTGTTATCCAAACTTATCGCTAAGGATGTCAGCTCCGCTAGCGTCCCAGGGATATCCCGTCCAGCCAGTTCATCCCTCAGATCACTATTGAGGCTGCGGAGGAACAGGCCACAGAGGGAGCGTTCCTCCCAGCCCAATTCCTCCGCCGCTACCCGGAAGTCGACCGAGTAGTCCGCTGCCGACCGGCCTCCCTGCTGGAGAGCGAGAAGCCGATCGACCTGGACCGTCTCGGTTTGAGAATGGTCAAAGACCTCCAGAAAGCGCCTCACGAACTGGTCATAGGTGAGGGTGGCATAACTGGGCCTCGCCATTACGGCGTAGGTCCACGTTAACGCACGCCCCTCCAGAAGATTCCCTATGTAACCAATCCGACTGTGATCCGAGGGAAAATCTCCGGGCACACGGTGGAACACGGACTCACACTGCATAATGAACCCCCGCGCTCCGCCGAGCTTACCGCTAAAGCGGGCGGGGGTCGGAATCGGTGTGAGCCGAACCGGTGCCACTGGAGCCGGCTGGACGGCCGCTGGAACAGCAGGAGCCGCGCCACCCTGACGAGCCGGGGGGAACGGCTGTTGAGGATCTAAGCGGCCCAACCGGTTAGTTAAGTTTAATAATTGATTCAGGATAACCTGCTGTTGATAAGCAATCTGATCCACTCTAGCCTCGAGAGTGGTAAACCGGTGTGCGAGCCCGCCGTCCGCCGAGCCGCTCTGCTGAAGCCGTACTGACATAACGCACGGCTCAGGAGACGCACACACACAGGCTTAGAGTAGTTCAAAGAGTTTATTAACAGCAGGAGTGAATGAGTGTGTGTCTGCGGGATGCAGATGTGTTGGTGGTGGCGTCTGCTTCAGGCACAGAGGCAGATGACCGTTTGGCCGAGCAACCCTATGGAGAGAGCACAGGGAGAGGGTGACGGGCATATACCAACACAGGATGAATTATGGCAAGAGAAGATCTTACTTGAGTTGTCAGGATAGCTGGCACAGCAAGGGGAACGTAGCCCGGGAGACAGCCACCTGGAGAGTTCCGTGCAGCGGCGAAGGATGGGCGATGGAACGGAGATGTCCGCCGCCGAGGAATCCACCTGTGCACAGGGGAGCAGACTGGAGAAGGAGGTAAGGGTTCTTACCCAAAATAGCGATGCTGAAGAAAGGTAAGCTCACAGCGGTGAGGAAACGAAGTCTGACGGCTTCAGGCCGAGCCTCCGGGCGAGGCGGCTTTTATCCCTCGCCGCTGATGAGGATCAGGTGTGTGAGCAGGTGGCGCCGCTGATGAACGGCGCGGCGTGACACTATACACATGAAGCATAAGGTGGTATACATTTGTGCATATGAAACCGACATATATGTAAGCTTGGATGACTTGTAATTTCCTGCTATTGAATTCAGATAAGACTGAAGTCATTCTTGTTGGTCCAAAAAACCTTAGAAATACCTTTCCAAATCAAACTTTTAGTTTGGATGTGGTTACTCTTTCTCTTAATAGCTCTGTGAGGAACCTTGGAGTTATTTTTGATCAAGATCTGTTTTTCAATTCACATATTAAATTTGTTTCTCAGACTGCCTTCTATCATTTGCATAATATTGCCAAGATTAGGAGCATCTTGTCTCAGTGATGCTGAGCAACTGATCCATGCTTTTGCTAGCTCTAGATTGGATTATTGTAACTCTTTATTACCAGATTGTTCTAAAACATCTTTAAAAAGTCTTCAGTTGATCCAAAATGCTGCAGCAAGAGTTTCAACAGGTACTAGAAAGAGAGATCATAGCTCTCCAGTTCTGGCCTCCCTTCATTGGCTTCCCATAGAGTTTAGAATTAAATTTAAAATCCTTCTTCTCACTTACAAAGCTCTAAATAATCAGGCCCCTTTTTATTTAAAAGATCTGATACTACCGTATTATCCTAACAGAGCACTACGCTCCCAAAATGCTGGATTACTTGTAATATCTAGAATCTCCAAAAGTACAATGGGAGGCAGAGCCTTCAATTATCAAGCTCCTCTCCTGTAGAACCAGCTGTCAATCTGGATTCGGGAGTCAGACTAGATCTCTGTTTTTAAGAATAGGGTTAAAACCTTCCTTTTTGATATAGCCTACAATTAGGGAGGGATCATGTGTCTCTGAACCTTCCCTTAGTTATGCTGCTAATAGGTTTAGACAGTTGGGGGACCTCCAATAATGCATTGGGCTTCACTCCTTTCTTCACTCAGTGAAATATTTTTTTTTTTGCTGGTCATTGACTGCCCCTCCTTGAGCCTGGTTCTGCTGGAGGTTTCTTCCTGTTAAAAGGGAGTTTTTCCTCTCCACCGTCGCCAAGCACTTGCTCACAGGGGATCGCCTGATTGCTGGGCTCTTTCTGCAATTGTGGGGGTTTCTCCTACAGTTGAAAGTGCTATGAGATGACTGTTGTTGTGAAATGGTGTTATATACTGTAAATAAAGTTGAATTTGTGGTGTAAACAAACGACACAGTATTATCTTGTCTGTAACTAGTGATCTTTGGTCACGCACCTGACGTCGTGACGTAATTATATACGCGCTGTCTCTTTTTCTCATGCAAGCGCCAAGTAAAGTTCATGTTCAACAGCACGCAGTTGTCCCACGTTATTATGTTCAACTAAAGAACACGACATGGTGTCAGAAGTGCTGCGTAGCTGTGAAGACAGACACTAAAAGTCATTCTAGTGGGAAGAGGGAGAGAGGTGAGCTAAGATGCCCGAAGATAGAGATGATGAACCGGTGAGAGCAGGAGTTAGCATTGCGGCTAGCACGCCCAGCGACACGTTTAGCATTCAGCCACCGGAGCCCTTTGATTTCTCCAAACCACATGAATGGACCAAGTGGATTCGGCGCTTCGAAAGATTTCGCCAGGCAAGCAATTTGTCTTCAAGTTCAAATGAAAATCAAGTCAACACATTAATATACTGCATGGGAGATGAAGCAGATGATGTCCTGAGAGGCTTAAAGTTAACCGAAGCAGAGCAGCTCAAATATAGCAAAGTGAGAGACGACTTCCACAGCTTTTTCATTGTAAAGAAAAATGTTGTTTATGAACGTGCACGTTTCAATATGCGCAAACAAGAGCCAAATGAAACCGTAGACGCATTTGTAACGGCCCTGCATGCATTAGCGGAACACTGCAACTACGGTCAGCTTCACGACGAGCTCATAAGAGACAGAATAGTAGTGGGCGTGGCCGACACAAGGCTGTCAGAGCGCATGCAAATGGAAAAAGACTTGGACTTGGAGAAAGCCGTAAATATGGCAAGGCAATCAGAAGAGATCAAAAAACAACAAACAACTTTGAGGAATGAAGGAAACGTGATGCAGATGAACGCGAACTCTGTGGATAGAGTTACTAAAGCCAAATACGACAAGACAAAGTTTAAGTTCAAAAGCGAAACAGTGAACGCACGCCAGCTGTCTAAAAGTAAAAGCAAAAGTACACCAAACGCATGGTGCTATAAATGTGGTGGCTCTCCTCACCCTAAATACGAGTGCCCTGCAAATGATGCCAAATGTCATGCATGTGGAAAGAAAGGCCACTATCAACGGGTCTGCAGGCAAAGTAAGAATGTCCAAAGTATTGAGGAGGAAGAGGAGCGAAGTTTTTTCCTCGGCTCAGTCACAACAGGCCACCAGGTATGGACAGCTGATATTCTGGTGAGGGACACTAAAATGTCTTTCAAACTCGACACTGGAGCCGATGTCACTGCAATAGCGGAGTCAGACTTGGAACAAATATTTCCAAGAGCAAAAATGCCTGTTCTCCAGCAGCCGGAGAAACCATTGTTGGGTCCTGGAAGGAAATCACAGGAGGTCGCAGGTTTCACAAAGCTTCAGCTCAACTATGGGACAAAACAGACAACAGAAAAGGTCTACATTGTCAAAAATCTCAGCACGCCACTGTTAGGCCTTCCTGCCATCATAGCTCTAGGCCTTCTTGTGCGAGTTGATGTTATTTCAATGGACACTCTGAAAACATCCTACCCCAAACTGTGCAGCGGTCTGGGTGAAGTGCAGCAGCCCTACCACATAAAACTCAAATCAAACGCTGTACTATGCTCATTGAAAATCCCAAGGAGGATTCCAATACCTCTAATGGGTAAAGTCAAGGAGGAACTCCAAAGGATGGAACAGCTTGGAGTCATCACCCGAGTGGAGGAACCTACAGACTGGTGCGCCGGCATGGTCGTTGTTCCGAAGAAAAACAGTCCGAGGCTGAGACTGTGCGTGGATTTTACCAGACTTAAATGAGTATGTGTGCAGAGAAAAGTTTGTGCTGCCTTCTGTCGAACAAAGTCTTGGGATGCTAGCAGGAGCCAAAGTGTTCAGCAAGCTGGACGCCAACATGGGCTTCTGGCAAATTCCCTTGTCGGAGGAATCTGCCAAACTGACCACATTCATAACACCCTTCGGGCGGTTCCACTTTAACCGCCTCCCCTTTGGCATCAGCTCTGCGCCTGAGCACTTTCAGTGCAAAATGTCGGAGGTTATCGAAGGAGTTGAAGGAGTGGTCTGTCACGTTGATGATGTGCTGGTATGGGGACATGACCAAGAGGAGCACGATGCCCGACTCCATACCACCCTGCAAAGACTGGAAAAAGCAGGTATAACTCTGAATGTGGAAAAATGTGATCTGTCACAGACCAAAGTGACTTTCCTTGGCCACATCATTACGGACACTGGCATAAGTCCTGACCCAAAGAAAACAGAGTCCATCACAGAGATGAATGAGCCATCAAACGTGACAGAGCTAAGAAGTTTTCTGGGCATGGTCAATCAGGTGGGAAAGTTTATCCCCCATTTAGCAGAGAAAGACAAAGCTCTGAGAGATCTTTTGTCCAAGAAGAACAGCTGGTATTGGGGTGTAGACCAAGCTAAAGCATTCAAAACGCTCAAAGATGCTCTAACTTCACCCCCAGTGCTTGGTATGTATGACCCAAACAGAGACACTAAAGTATCGGCTGATGCTTCTTCTTATGGTCTAGGTGGTGTTCTCCTGCAGCAGTGGGAAGAAGGATGGAGACCAGTCGCCTACGCTTCAAGGTCACTGTCTCCAACAGAACAACGCTATGCACAAGTGGAAAAAGAAGCTTTAGCATCCACATGGGCATGCGAGCGATTCCGTGATTTTCTAATAGGCAAACACTTCTGTCTGGAAACTGATCATAAACCTCTTGTGTCACTCCTAGGAGCTCAAACCTTGGATCTACTGCCACCGAGGATCCAGCGCTTCAGGATGAGACTCATGCGTTACTCGTACAATGTATAGTATGCCCCAGGTAAATCGCTCTGGACAGCAGACACGTTGTCTCGCTCACCATTGAAAACAAAACTGACAAAATCAGACGAGGAACTCATGGAGAGCACAGACATATATGTGGACAGCATCATTGAAAATATGCCTATCAGTTCATCATATATGCAAACACTCAAGGAACAACTGAAAATGGACAGTGTGTGTGCTCGTGTAATGGTCATGTGCAGTCAAGGTTGGCCTGAACATGCAAAACAAGAACCTCTGTTGAGAAACTACTGGCCCGACCGAGCCACACTTACTGTGAAAGACGGCTTGCTGTTGAAGGATTCAAGACTTGTTATCCCTTCAGCAATGTGAAACGATGTCTAAACAAAACTACATGACGGACACCAAGGAGTTATAAAATGTAAAGCCCGAGCTCGCCAGTCAGTATGGTGGCCTGGTCTCAGCCAACAGATAAGTGAAATGGTGTTAAAGTGCAGAACATGCATACAAGAGAGACACAACCACAGTGAGCCATTAATGCCAACCGAATGCCCTGACCGCCCGTGGCAAAGAGTGGGTACAGATCTGTTCGAGCTGGGAGGGAAAACTTACCTTCTTGCTGTGAACTATCTTTCCAGGTTCGTTGAGATTGCCCTGCTGAACAAAACGAAATCCAACGACGTCATTACTCATCTGAAGTCTTTCTTTGCCCGTCATGGCATCCCTGAGGTCCTGATGTCTGATAATGGGCCCCAGTTCTCTGGTCGGACTTTCACAGACTTTGCGGCTGCCTATGGCTTTAAACACATCACAAGCAGCCCAAGGTTCCCGCAAAGTAACGGAGAGGCGGAACGTGCTGTACAGACTGTGAAAAACTTACTGAAAAAGGCTGCTGATCCATATTTAGCTCTTCTTGCCTATAGAGCTACTCCTCTCCAAAATGGTTACAGCCCTGCTGAACTCCTCATGGGCCGCCGCCTGAGGACGACACTACCGACTCTTCCCTCTCAGTTGGATCCGACACTGCCGGACAGCGTCACTCTTGCTCATAAGGAAAGGGAGAAGAGGATGTCGGACATTTCAAACTACAACAGACGTCACCGAGCAAAACCCTTGTGTAACTTGTCACCAGGAGAACAAGTGTGGGTGACAGATGCTAAAACACCAGGCACTGTTATCCAAAGTCACTCAACACCGAGATCTTATACAGTGGACTTACCACAGGGGACAGTGAGACACAATCGCATGCATTTGATTCCTCTACACTCACCTTTGCAACAGTGTACCAAACAGCAGAGTGAGTCAGATGAACCTTCAGAGCAGGTGAAACTAATGCCTATTGTACCTCCTGTTACTCCTATAAAGTCTGATGTTGTGAGAACTAGATCGGGAAGAACTATTGTCAAACCTAAAAAGTTAGATCTCTAAAGAATGGTAAAATGTACAAACACAGAATGTTCTTAGCTGTGGTATTGTTAATGTTTGGAAAATAATAAGCGAAGGTTTAAAAGTACATGCTAAGTTCAGAGAAAATGTACACTTGAATACTAGTTACATGTATGCATACTCTAAAAAAAAAAAGGGAAAAAAGGGAGATGTGGTGTAAACAAACGACACAGTATTATCTTGTCTGTAACTAGTGATCTTTGGTCACGCACCTGACGTCGTGACGTAATTATATATGCGCTGTCTCTTTTTCTCATGCAAGCGCCAAGTAAAGTTCATGTTCAACAGCACGCAGTTGTCCCACGTTATTATGTTCAACTAAAGAACACGACAGAATTGAATTGAATTGAACTGAATTAAATTTGGTGGGACCCCTCCCGCCGTTGCAAGGTTTTACGCACCTCTTAACAATTGTGGACCGCACCACACGCTGGCCTGAAGTGGTCCCGCTGACTTCTACCACGTCCGCAGAAGTGGCTTGTGCTTTTTTGTCAGCTTGTGTGGCATGGTTCGGCTCTCCATCGAACATCACTTCCAACAGGGGTCCACAATTCGTTTGGAAACTCTGGTCCGCGATGGCCCACAGCCTGGGGGTCAAAATTCACCGCACTTCTGCAAGCAACCCCCAGGCTAACAGGTTATGCAAGCGTTTTCATAGGTCGATTAAAGCAGCGCTCAGAGCTTTGCTCATGGATGCAAATTGGGTCGACCGCCTGCCCTGGGTTCTTTTAGGTTTGCGCTCCACACCTAAGGAGGATTTGGCAGCCTCCCCGGCAGAACTCGTTTTTCCTCAGCCCCTGTGGATCCCCGGAGAGTTTTTACCAGAAAACCCTACGCCCAGCACCGACCTGCCCTCGCAATTTTTTCACAGTACAGGGCCGGCCAAGGTGCCGGGCCCGGCACACCATTGCTTTCCCCACACCTTCGTCCCAAAGAGCTTACAGAGTGCCACATTTGTTTTTGTTAGGCATGACACACACAGAACCCTGCTGTGTCACTGCATGACGGACCATTCAGAGTGCTGGAAACCAGAGCAAAGCATTTTGTTTTAGACTTTGGGGGCATAGGGAAACTGTCTGCATTGACAGTCTTAAGTCAGCTTATGTGTTGGCCGACGAACAGGTGGTGTTGACTCAAGCTCCCCGGTGCAGACGCCCACCTACAGTGGCTCCATAAGTTGGTGTTCCCCCTGCAGGGAACTGTTGGCAGCAGACTAGGTCTTTCCCCTCCCCACCCTTTTTCCTTCCATGGGACTGCACACCGGAGGCCAAGTTTGTCTCCTGCCCACCTCAACAGCAAGACACTTCGGCTGGTCCAGTGACTCCACGTTACAGCCGTTACGGGAACCGGCTCAAGCCCAAGGTGCCAGAGGGTTAGAGTCCCTTCTGTGTGTTCGGGGGAGGCTGTGTGGTGAACACAGTACATATGGCACTCCACCCAGGACAAAGGGGTTGGTGGGGGAGAAGATAGTTAGGGATGCTAATGGAGAAAGTGAGGGGAGCCAAACAAAGATGTGCCTTTCGCCCCTACGCCATGCCAGGTTGACACCTGAGGATGCAGGGGTGTGAATGTATGGTAACAAGACCTGCTCTGTGATGTGTGTGTCGATGTCATATTAATGATTGTGTATGTCTTTCACGTCTGTATGTTAATGTGTTTACCCTGTGTGCCAGAGGCAGGATTAAAAGTATATAAAGGAGTTCGCTCAGGCACTCAGGTGAGAGTTTCTGTGTTTTATGTTGGAAGAGGAATAAAGTTTGTGTGCCGTCCAGCTCGCTGCCTCATCTGCTTTCATCTTCCACAATATATAATTTTTTGTGTATTTCAGAATGTGTCCTTCAGCACCATAAGGAACACAACAAGATGTAGAGGCAGCATGTACGTCCTGCCTGAAATATGCCCCCAACAGGGCTGGAGGTGACACGAAGAACCAGGAGCAGTCATCAAATCTATAGATAAGAAAACCCAGCATATATGTTTTAGGTTACCTGACCTTTTAGGTCTGATAACCTACTGTCATGTTTTTTGTCCATTGGATCATATATAACACTGATATTGTATTTTTTAACATGACCTCATATGGGGGGGGGGCTTTCTTTGGTATGTGTATGACATCTATCATATTTGTAGTGTTTTGTTATAATTAATAAAAGTGTGACACTTTGATTGACTTCATGTTTTATCGTGTTTCCTAGTATATCCTGCAAATTTATATATATCCTACAGATACAGTGTCAGTGTGGAGAAACAAAGTTTGTTGTATATGGGGGTGGGGGGGCGCTGTAGTACAAATTTTTATAGTGGCATGAGACTGATGTTGGGGTTTTTTTGGAAAGGTGAAAGAACACAAAGTATTAAAAGGTATAAGGTTTTCTTTGCAGCAGCTTCTGAGGATAGAATTGGCTTTTCAAATGACTTTCCAGTGCTGACGGCAACATGCAAAAAGTTCCTAGAGCTAGAAACTGCAAACTGTTGGAAAAAGCACTTAACAGAAGAAGAGCAAAACTCAGGGAATAAAAGGGGGGCGTATCCCAGCAGGCACAAGACGTTGGATCAACTTTGAAAGAACAGTTATTGCCAATGATGGAACTATGTTGAAAATACATTGTATTCATAAATTGTATCAATGTAGTGTGTTCAACGTTGGAACAACGTTGCATTTTCAACATTGGAACAACATTAAACACACTACGTTGATACAATTTATGAATACAATGTAATTTCAACGTAGTTTCAACGTTGGCAATGACTGTTCTTTCAACGTTGATTCAATGTCTTGTGCCTGCTGGGTTGGTGTGTCTCCACGAGCCATCCGACAGCTGGAAGTAGGCTGCGCCTCGCTTAGCCACGATGCACAGCCACTCCTGGTGACCCTCTAACTGCCATTTGGCCCACATCCACCACGGACATCCCCACAAACTCGAACCAGGTCTGTAACGCTCAGAGGAGTTCTGCTCGGCCTGCAGTGTTGCTGATCGGCACACGGTCCATCAGTGCCTGTCTGTCTGGCCCCGACTCCTTGTAAAGCTGCTACAGCAGTCGCCATTGAAGCTCCAGATCCTCCAGTCCATTGTGGCCGAGCTCCGGAGGAAACTGAGGCTCGCTCGTCGGCATCACTTGCCGACGCAGGCGCCTCGCCACCACACTCGGTACCTTCTCCTACCATACCCCAAGCTGGCACTGAGACCCTCCTGTGTCAAACCTGAGTGAGGCTGGTCCGTCACTTGACGGATGCGCGTTCTGGGAGGCAATTCCTCATGGACACAGGCTCCCAAGTGAGTTTCATCACGCCAACCTACGCTGACCGGCTGGCAGGCCCCGGGAGTCACGGAGCATCAGCAGCGAACGGCTCGAGCATTAAGACCTTCGGTGAAAGGACTCTACTTCTGTCCCTGCACAGCCGTACATATGAGTGGACTTTTATTATAGCTGCGGTGAGTTTCAACATGTTAGGTGCTGATTTTCTGTGCTCACATGGGCTGTTGGTTGATCTTCCTAATAGACGCTTGGTTAATGCACTCTAGTTTTACTCTATCCCTTGTGCAGCTTGAGTGACCCCGCCCACAGCACAAGCCAACGTCGCTACGGCAGGCGGTAAGTTCCACACCCTCCTCACTCCGTTTCCAGCATTCACAGTTCCCACATTTTCAGCAGCCGTCGCTAAACACGGAGTGGAGCATTTTATTACTACCGCCGGTTCCCCCGTTATTGCAAAAGCTCGGCGCTTGGATGCAGCTAAACTGACCATAGCGCGCGAGGAGTTCACCAACCTTGAAAAGTTGGGCATCATCCGGCGTTCGAATAGCCCATGGGCTTCCCCGCTCCACATGGTCCCTAAAGCTGACGGCTCGTGGCGACCTTGCGGTGATTTCCGCAGGTTGAACAACGCTACAGCGCATGACTGCTACCCAATCCCCCATATTCAAGATTTTTCCGTTCATCTAGCGGGGGCACGCATTTTTTCTAAAATAGACTTGGTCTGCGGGTACCATCAAGTCCCAGTACGAGCTGAGGACATTCCCAAAACAGTGGTAATAACTCAGTTTGGCCTTTTTGAGTTTTTGCGCATGCCGTTTGGCCTTAAAGGCGCCGCGCAGACGTTCCAACGCATGATGGACGCGGTGTTGCGTGATCTCCCTTTTGTGTTCGTCTACCTGGACGACATTTTGGTAGCCAGCGCGTCCGAAGAGGAACACGAAAAACACCTCCCGGCAGTTTTCCGGAGGTTGGGAGACCACGGGTTAATAATCAACCCAGCGAAGTGTCAGTTCGGGGTGACGCAGATTGATTTTTTGGGTCACCGCGTCTCTCCAGAAGGAGCAGCCCTGCTGCCCGACAAAGTGCGCGCAGTAACAAATTTTTCCCAACCACAAACGGTCAAAGCATTACAGGAGTTTTTGGGAATGGTGAATTTTTATAACCGTTTCCTCCCCCGCGCAGCGCAGCTCATGCAACCATTGTATGCCGCGCTTAAAAAACAAAAACCCACAAATGCAATCAAATGGTCCCCGGAGCGGGAACGCGCATTCTCGGAGGTTAAAGCAGCCCTGGCAAACACTGCGTTGTTGGCACATCCAGACCCAACGGCCCACCTGGCGCTCACTACCGATGCATCAGACGTGGCCATGGGGGTGGTTGTAGAGCAGCAGGTTGCCGGGGCTTGGCAGCCACTTGCCTTCTTCAGCAGGACTTTGCGCGATGCCGAACGAAAATACAGCGCGTTCGACAGGGAGTTGTTAGCGCTCCACTTAGCCATTCGCCACTTCCAGTTCTGGTTGGAAGGTCGGCGTTTCACCGCGTTTGTCGACCACAAGCCGCTGACTTTCGTGATGGCCAAGGTTTCGGAGCAGTGGTCGGGCCGACAGCAGAGGCAGCTGGCTGCAATTTCAGAGTTTACTACCGATATTCAACACGTAGCGGGTAAACTTAATGTGGCAGCAGACTGTCTCTCGCGCGCCGTAACTGCTCCAGTCCACGCAGGGGTAAATTATACTCCCATGGCTGCAGAGCAAAGTAGCGGCGTGGAAGTATGCGCGGCCCCAGTCCACGTGGGGATAGATTATGCAGCCATGGCCGCGGATCAGGTTAGCGATACGGACGTGTGCGCGCTCCAGTCTGGACCAACAGGGTTAAGGCTGGAGAGCAGGGTGCTGCAAAATGGTATGCCCCCACTAATCTGCGACGTATCCACCGGGCGACCGTGCCCAGTGGTCCCGACCGCATGGCACCGCCGTGTTTTTGACTCCATTCACTCTCTGGTGCACCCGGGGGGTGCGCGCGTCGGTCAAAATGGTAGGAGAGAAGTTTGTTTGGCCGAGCCTGCGCAAGCACGTTAAGGAGTGGGCAAGAGCCTGCATGGCTTGCCAGCGGGCCAAAATACACAAACACACTAAAGCCCCCTTAGAGCCGTTTCACATCCCAGCTAAGAGGTTCGATCATGTGCACGTCAACCTCGTAGGCCCCCTCCCGCCGTCACAGGGGTGCACACATCTTTTGACAATGGTGGACCGCACCACGCGTTGGCCTGAAGTGGTCCCACTGGCATCAACCACAGCCGAGGAGGTGGCGCGCGCGTTTTTAACGGCTTGGGTAGCGCATTTTGGAGTTCCGTCGGATATTACATCCGACAGAGGTCCTCAATTTGTTTCCGAGCTTTGGTCAGCGATGGCCCGCAGCCTGGGGGTAACGATCCACCGCACTACCGTGTATCACCCCCAGGCTAATGGTTTATGCGAACGTTTCCATAGGTCATTGAAAGCAGCCCTCAGAGCGTCGCTTACGGATGCAAATTGGGTGAACAGACTACCGTGGGTTTTATTGGGGTTGCGTTCTGCACCTAAAGAGGATTTAAAAGCCTCCCCAACTGAGTTGGTGTTTGAGCAGCCGCTTCGGCTGCCTGGGGAGTTTCTCCCAGATAATCCTGCGCTGGAGTGCCCCCCTGCTCAGCGGTTACTGAGCGACACGGGAGCGAGCACGCTTCCGGGCCCCGTTCATCACACTTTTCCGCGCGTTTTTGTACCTAAGGCTTTAAAAAATGCCGAGTTTGTTTTTGTCAGACACGATGCTCAACGCCCAACCCCGCGACCTCCGTATGATGGCCCATATAGAGTGCTGGAAACAGGTGATAAGCATTTTTTGCTAGATTTGGGAGGCAGGAGGGAAACAATTGGCTTGGACAGACTCAAACCTGCTTTTGTGATGGCTGACGAGGCTGTGCCATTGGCGAGAGCTCCTCGACGCGGCAGACCTCCCAGGGAGCATGCCCCAGAGCCCCCACAGGGATTGACTAACAGTTCTCATCCTCAGATAGCAGATTCACAGCAGGATGGCGCCGCGGGAGTGGTAAAGCCCGCTTACAGCAAGTTCGGAAGACGATTGAAACCCAAACAGCACTTGAACTGATGTTTGTGATTTTACCATAATGTGCAGACTGTGTTGTATTGTTTCATTTTGGACGTTTTGGGGGGGGGGGTCACGTGGCACACATATTTGAGTTGCTTAGGCTGCATATGTATATTACTGTTGCCCACATCTCAGAATGAACAATAAGTCTGGGCCTCCTGGGGATAACAAGAGGATGTGAAATGTGATCTTTTGAGATGGCCTTGAGAGACTTCCTGACCACCAGGGTTTTGGGGGAGAGGAGAAGACCTGGGGGTTTATGTATTGTGTCTTGGGATTAAAGACAATGTGACTCTGTACTTTGATGTCCCAGGTATAAAAGGGACAGATGTGGGAGGAAGGGTCTCTTTTCTGTTTGAGAGGATGTTGGAGATACGTGAATGATTAATAAACCTGAACTGAGAAATAAACTCATTCTCAACTTTTCACGCTCTCCACATCTGTCTATTTCCACAAAAACAAAGTAGCTTCATCTTTTCCCAGCAGGATCAAGCTCCAGTTGTGGCTGCAGCAGTGAAGAGGCTCTTTGCAACACGATAACTGATGGCTGCGTTAGCTACGTAGGGTCAGTGTGTATTTATTTGCGCTAAAAATATCTATCATATTAATAAAAGAGCAATTAATAAGCAGTACTGCACATCTGTCACGGTCAGAGAGCGCATCTGTACACCCGATGTGGAGCTGCTGTCTGTGTCGCTACGCCCCTTTTATTTGCCTCGCGAGTTCCCCCAGCTTTTCATCACAACTGTGTACATTCACCCGAGGGCAGATGCTGACTCTGCCTCCAGCGCCATCTTTGATGTGATCCAGCGGCTGCAATCAATTTCTCCAGAGGCGCCAAACTTCATTCTTGGGGATTTTAACCATGTTTCTTTAAAGAAGACACTTAAAAACTTTCATCAGTATGTCTCCTGCCCAACCAGGCAAAAAAAGACATTGGACCTGTGCTATGGATCCATAGAGAGGGCATATAAATCACTCTCCCTTCCTCCTGTAGGATCCTCAGATCACAACTGTGTACATTTGCTGCCCACATATAAAACTGCTCTCAGAAGAGGCAAGGTGGAGATGAGAGACATTGATGTGTGGACAGAAGATTCAGTGCACAGCCTCCAGGAATGCTTTAACTGTACAGACTGGGAGATGTTCACACTGGCCTGCGGGGATGATTTGGACTCTTTGGTGGACGTCACATGCTCATACATGGCTTTCTGTAAAAATAAGATCGTTCCACGTAAACGTGTCAAAATATATCCCAACAACAAACCATGGGTTACAAAATCAGTTAAATCCTGCTTACAGAGGAAAGCACTTGTCTTTAAACAGGGGTCTGTTTCTGAGCTACAGGTTGCCACAAAAGAGCTGAAGTCTGAAATTTTAAGAGCAAAACAGAATTATAAATCAGAATTGGAAAGCAAGATGGCAACAAAGAAACTTGGTTCAGCCTGGGCCAGTATGAAAACTATTGCAGGCCTTCAGAGCACAGAGCGCAGTAATCGTGTGTTTTTAGATGGTTTTAATTCAGACACAGAGCTGGCTAATGCTCTTAATTGTTTTTATGGTCATTTTGACTCCTTTGATTTTAGCACAGAAACCCAAGATTTGAAAAAGAAACTCAAAGACAATCAGCACTTTAATATTGAGGTGCAGGATGTTAAAAGGGTGTTCTGCGCTGTAAAAGTGAACAAAAGTCAGCGCCCTGATAATATATGTGGGCGCTTGGTAAAGTCCTGTGCACATGAACTGAGTCCTATATTTCATTACATTTTCAATAAGTCCTTACAGACACAACATGTGCCTAAGATCTGGAAAGAAGCCGTGGTTGTTCCTGTTCCAAAATCCAGCTGTCCTAAAATGGTAAATGACTTTAGACCAGTTGCTTTGACTTCAATTTTAATGAAAATTTTTGAAAAACTGGTCAGATGTGAGGTCCTAAAGCAGACTGAGCATGCATTGGATCCTCTGCAGTTTGCCTATAGGCCTCACAGAGGAGTGGAGGATGCCACTGTCACTCTGTTTAACATGCTTTTTAAACATCTGGATTTTAATGGGACACGCCAGACTTTTATTTGTGGACTTTTCCTCCGCCTTTAATACAATCTAACTTCATATCTTAGTTGAAAGGCTCCTGCAACAATTTGATTTGAGCAATAATCTGGTGGGTTGGATTCTGGATTTCCTAACCAACAGGACGCAGAGAGTAAGGGTCAATGGTACATTGTCTGACCTAAAGTGCTCTTCTACTGGCTCTTCTCAGGGGTGTGTGTTGTCACCACTACTCTTCATCCTGTACACAAACATGTGTCGGAGCAGACATGACAACAGACACATTATAAAGTATGCTGATGACTCAGTTATTGTCAGTCTCCTCCAGGATGGTGAGAGTGGCCACGGCCCAGTAGTTGATGACTTTGTTCACTGGTGTGAGGATTCCTACCTGCAGCTGAATACGACAAAAACTAAAGACATGATTATTGACTTTAGGAGGAAAAATCCCAGGCACAAAGTCACCATACTAAAAGGCCAGACCACCGAATGTGTACAATCCTACAAATATCTTGGGACGATTATGAATGAATGAATTTGTTTATTTCGGGTAGTACATTACAGGTTAAAAGAAACTGTATAATATACTGTAACAACAAGGTCAAATTAGACAAAGACTCCTTCTACTATACAATTCCACGTGAGTTATCCGAAATGGGTGATGGCTGAAGCCGCAGCTTATATTGCCCACCCATATTCCATCCGAGAATTCAAAGGAGAAAAAAGAGAAAATAAGACAAGAGCGATTACAATTTAAAACAAGGCTAAGACAAAATATGACTGAGAGAAAAAGAAAACTGAGCTAGTCTAAGTTAAGCGGTTACTATTCAAAAACAAATCTAAGACATAGTGTCACAGAGAAAAAAGAATTGAAAAAAGAATTATTGATAGTAATTTAAACTTTGAAGAGAACTGTGAAAGGGTGTGCAAAAAGGGTCAGCAACATTTGCATTGCTTGAGAAAACTTGCACGCTTCCAAATTGACCGAACCATAATGACAATGTTTTATTGGGCTTTTATTGAATCTGTTTTATCCTTTTCTTTAGTGTCATGGTTTGGTCAGATAAAACTGAAACAGAGGAAATCCTTGGATCAGGTAGTTAGATGGTCCAGTCGTTTGCTTGGTGAGCCACAGCTGAGCCTGACATCCCTGTACACCAGACAAGTACAGAGGATGGCTACCTCCATTTTAAATGATGACTCCCACCCTTTGCACTGCAACTTTCAGCTTCTTCCCTCAAGACGGAGGTTTGCTGTCCCAAAAAGTAGAACCCAGCGCTACAAAAACAGCTTTGTTCCTGCTGCTGTCAAAGAGTTGAACAAGCTGTAACAATATATTGCACATAATTTAGGTACCCATTTATTAACTCCATTTTATATTTACTTATTTTTGTAGGATGTTACTTGGGTTCTAAATATTTTATTGGGTTTTAGACCTTTGAGTTTTTAACCTCTTTGACTAGTTTTTAACTTTTAATATGACCCTTCTCTCTTACCTCTGGTTTTTCTCCCATCTCTTTGTCTTTTTATACCCTGATTGATGGAGCCTTGAGTATTTTTATCATGTTTATAGTCAGCTTCATATGTGCCTGTGTTTGTGTCTATGTTGAATGTAATTTGTGGCTTGTAAATATGGATGTCACCAGACTGCAAAACAAATCTACCTACGGGTACAAATAAAGTAACCTGAACCTGAACCAAGTAACGCGAGTAACACATTTGATCAAATTTCACTAACTGTAATGCATTACAGAATTTTTAAACAGTAATTTCATTACACAGCACATTACTGCAAAAGTAGTGGTGTTACAAAGTAATGCGTTACTCCCAACACTGGTCCCGACCCTGGCTCAAGAGGATGGACAAAAAGGGGTGGTCACACAGTAATAGTCAGTTTTGTAAATGATTATGTGAGCAGCAATATGGGTTCAGACACAAGAGGACAACTGCATTTGCTGTAATGGAATTTATAGAAAAAAATATCAACTGCCATTGAAAATATAGAGTATTCAGTTGGGGTATTCCTGGATCTTAAAAAAGCATTTGATACAGTGGATCATAATTTATTATTAAAGAAACTACAAAATTGTGGTATTGGGGGGGTAGCACTGTCCTGGTTATATAGTTACTTAAAGAATAGATATCAGTATGTATGTGTTGGTAACAAAAACTCACAGTTACTGAAGGTTACTTGTGGAGTCCCACAGGGTTCAGTTTTGGGGCCATTGTTATTCAATATGTATATAAATGATATATGTAAAGTTTCGGAAAAAATGCATTTAATATTGTTTGCCGATGACACTAATTTATTATGCAGTGGAAGCAATTTGGAACAACTTTTGGATACACTCGGAAAGGAATTAGGAAAGCTTAAACTGTGGTTTGATTCAAACAAATTAACGCTCAATTTAAGTAAGACAAAATTTATAGTTTGTAACAACCATCACAACAACTTAGTATCTAAACTCAGTGTAAATGGTGTAGAGATTGAAATGGTATCCGAAACTAAATTTCTTGGAGTAATAATTGATAATAAACTGTGTTGGAAGTCACATATTAATTATATTAAAGGTAAAATACCCAAATCAATTGCAATACTACACAGAGTGAAATATTTGCTGAATCAACCCACACTATATACCTTGTATCATTCATTAATACTCCCATACATGACATATTGTACTGAAGTATGGGGAAATACATATAAAACAAACATATATCCAGTCTTTATGCTTCAGAAGAGTGCTATTAGAATAATAAACAAAGCTGCTTACAGGGAACCAACAAACCCACTTTTTCTTAACTTAAAAGTTCTCAAGTTGAAAGATCTGGTTGACTTTAAAACTGCAGTAATAATGTTTAATGTGAAGAATCTATCACTGCCCGCAAATATCCAAAAGTTGTTCCAAATAAGGGAGAAACAATATCATTTCAGAGGAACATGTATATTTCAAAAACCTTCAGTGAGAACTACCACCAAGCAACACTGTGATTCAGTGCAAGGAGTCAGATTACGGAACGATTTTGGACCTACAACGCTTGGACAATTTAAACAAAAACTAAAGGAAGAAATACTCCAAACATGTATACAAGGTGACTGTAGAGGAGCTTGAAATAACGAGGCGATGTGATTCATAAACCAAAGTTTATTATCAGCTCCTCTAACAAGTCTCATCTAGGTGCAGCAGCAGAAGAAGTAAGAGAGCGAACACCTTCGGCTCTACGAACTTATACTCGCACATAACAAAAGACATGCATATCAAAAGCTGACATCCCTCACTATCTTAATCCCCTCTTTTGTCTTCGTACTCCTCCACCTGGCCCTGGGGGGGTCAGGGCAACCCATCCGGTCTCCACCGCAGCGCCTGGGATGCTCTTTGATCTTCACTGGCGGTTGAGACCCTTTGTCCTGTTCTGAGGTGTGAAGTCGCTTTACATATGTAATCACTAAACACTCTCACATGCTTAAACATATGTAGGTTATGGGATATATGATTAATATAGCCCACAGCCCCCCCCCCAAACGACTAAGAAAAGGACAATAGAAAAATTCACAGTTTAAGATAATTATTATGACATACTAACTGCTACACCTCTTGACACAGAAGAAACTTTCCAGCAGCCATGCTCCTAAGAGAGTTCAGTGGTAATCATAACAGCATAGTAAAATCACAAGTCAGTCCTAAACTGTTACAGCACAATTAGTGAACAACTGTTGAGTAGTTTGCATCAGTCTCTGTGCCGTCTGAGTTTTAATCTTCTCCCGAATCTGCTGTGGGTCCGCTTGGGCGTCCTGGTGGGACCTTCCTGTAAGGAATCTGCAGCTTGGGAAGGAGAGTGATTATTTGTTCCCTGCAGGGGGGCTGAGTCTTTTCTCTTGGGGGGTCTACCCCACCGAGGTGCTCTCGCCAACCGTGCAGGCTCGTCTCTCAACAAGAAGGCAGGTTTAAGTCTGTCAATGCTGACTGTTTCTTTTCTATCCCCAAAATCAAGCACAAAATGTTTATCACCAGGTTCCAGCACTCTGAATGGCCCATTGTATGGTGGGCGGAAGGTTGGTTTTAAAGCTTCATGCCTAACAAAAACGAATTCAGCGTTTTTTAAAGCTTGGGGGACAAAAACCCGTGGAAAAGAGTGATGTGCTGGCCCGGGGAGAGAGTCCGGTCCGTTGCTGCCTAAAAACCTTGGGACTGGAAGGCGCCCTGGTTCTGGGTTCTCTGGTAAAAATTCACCTGGGAGCCTGAGAGGTTGTGCAAAAACTAATTCTGCTGGGGAAGCGTCTAGATCCTCTTTGGGCGCAGCACGCAACCCCAATAAAACCCAGGGAAGTTTATTTACCCAATTTGTATCCGTTAGTGAGGTTCTGAGGGCGGCCTTTAAAGATCTGTGAAAACGCTTGCATAACCCATTAGCCTGAGGGTGATAAGCGGTGGTGCGGTGAATTGTTGCCCCTAAGCTGCTGGACATGGCTGACCAAAGCTCCGAGACAAATTGAGGCCCCCTATCGGACGTGATGTCCGATGGAACGCCGAAACGTGCCGCCCAGTTTGTCAAAAAAACGCGAGCGACTTCCTCCGCTGTGGTTGACGCCAGAGGGACTGCCTCTGGCCAGCGCGTGGTGCGGTCTATCATTGTTAACAGGTGTGTGAAACCTTGGGAGGAAGGTAGAGGTCCCACGAGGTCGACATGAACGTGGTCGAACCTTCTAGCAGGGATTCGAAAAGGCTCCAGAGGGGCTTTTGTGTGTTTGTGTACTTTGGCACGCTGACAAGAAATGCAAGTCTTTGCCCATTCTTTTACATTTTTGCGCAGGCCAGGCCACACAAACTTTTCGGCGACCATTTTAACTGAAGCGCGCACACCTGGGTGCGCAAGGGAGTGAATCGAGTCGAAAATACGGCGGTGCCATGCAGCTGGAACTAACGGGCGAGGTCGGCCGGTTGAGATGTCGCATATTAGGCGGGGCACACCGTCGCTTAGACCTCTTTTCTCCAGCCTTAACCCTGTTGGTCCAGACAGGAGTGCGCGCATGTCCGCGTCACTACTTTGTTCCTCTGCCATGGCTGCATAATCTATCCCTGCGTGGATTGGTGCTGCGCGTTGGCGAAGAGTTCCGCGGCTGAGGTAGTTTAATCTGTCTCCTCGCGCTCTGGCGATGTCACAGCGCAAGAGAGGCAGTCTGCTACCACGTTAAGTTTGCCTGCCACATGTCGAATGTCTGTGGTGAACTCTGAAATCGCAGCTAGCTGTCTTTGTTGCCTGCCTGACCACGGTTCGGAAATTTTAGCCATAGCAAAGGTGAGCGGTTTGTGGTCTACAAAAGCCGTAAAACGCCGCCCCTCTAACCAGAACTGGAAGTGGCGGATGGATAAATGGAGCGCTAGTAGCTCTCTGTCAAAAGTGCTGTATTTACGCTCAGTTTGGTTTAGCGATTTGCTGAAGAATGCCAAAGGTTGCCAGATTCCGCCGACGTGTTGTTCTACAACTGCCCCTATGGCCAGGTCTGAAGCATCTGTGGTTAGCGCAATGCGGGCCGAGGGATCGGGGTGAACCAACAATGTGGCATTAGCTAGGGCGCTTTTTACTTCCGCGAAGGCGCGTTCGCGCTCCGGGGTCCATTTGACCGCGTTGGAAGGTTTTTGTTTTCTGAGCGCGTCATATAGGGGCTGCATGAGCTGAGCTGCGTGGGGGAGGAAGCGGTTGTAAAAATTAACCATGCCCAAAAATTCCTGCAGCGATTTGACCGTTTGTGGTCGTGGGAAACTTTTTACTGCGTGAACTTTGTCTGGAAGTGGGACTGCCCCCTTCGGAGAAACTCTGTGTCCTAAAAAATCAATTTGTGACACGCCGAATTTGCATTTGGCTGGATTGATTATTAACCCGTGCTCTTCTAGTCTCTGAAAAACCATAGTGAGATGCCGCTCGTGTTCTTCCTCAGACGAGCTGGCTACCAGCATATCGTCGAGGTAGGCGAACACGAAAGGGAGGTCGCGTAATACTGCGTCCATCATCCGCTGAAAGGTTTGAGCAGCGCCTTTGAGGCCGAAAGGCATCCGCAAAAATTCAAAAAGACCGAAGGGGGTTATTACAGCTGTTTTAGGAATGTCCTCTGCTCGAACTGGGACTTGATGATAACCGCGGATCAGGTCTATTTTTGAAAAAATGCGCGCACCCGCCAGATGTAGTGAAAAGTCTTGAATGTGAGGAATTGGGTAGCGGTCATGCGCTGTCGCATTGTTTAATCTGCGGTAATCGCCGCACGGCCTCCAAGAACCGTCGGATTTCGGGACCATGTGAAGTGGTGACGCCCAGGGGCTTTTCGAGCGTCTGATAATGCCTAATTTTTCAAGGGTGGTAAACTCGTCCCGAGCTATGGCGAGCTTGGTCGCGTCTAAACGCCGAGCTTTGGCGAATACGGGTGGGCCCATTGTGGGAATAAAGTGTTCGACCCCATGTCTAGCCACTGTGGCTGAGAATTTGGGAATTGTGAGTGCTGGAAATTGGGTGAGGAGTTGATCAAACTTACCTCCTGCTGTGGTGACGCTAGCCTGCACGGGTGGTGGAGAAAGTCGAGCTGAGCAGGGAATAGAAGCAAAGGACAGTGCATTAACCAAGCGCCTGTTCGCTAGATCAACTAATAACCCATGTGCACACAAAAAATCTGCGCCCAACAAGTTAAAACTCACCGCCGCTACAACAAATGTCCATCTGTAGTTGCGGCCGTGGATGCAGAGGGGCAGGGTCTTTTCGCCAAAAGTGTCGATGATGGAGCCGTTGGCTGCCACCGCTCCATTGCCCCGGGGGCCCATGGCCCGGTCTGCTTGGGAGGGCATGACAAAACTTAGTTGAGCTCCCGTGTCGATAAGGAACCGCTTGCCGGTATGTCCGTCCGTCACATATAAAAGCTTGCTTTTTTCGCTGAGAACCGCCACTGTTAACGGCTCTCGGCTTCGGCGTTTTCCCGAAATCGTGAATTTGCAGGGGGGAACGCATTTGTAAGCCTTCTCGGCAAAGCGGTGGTGGTAATAACAAACGTCGCTCCGTCTGTTGCGTCCTGGCCGTGTCGCTGTCACCGCGGGCTGATTCTGCTCGGTGATTTGTGGCTCCTCGTGGCTCCGGACATCAGCGTTGAGGTCTGCAGATGCTGCTGTGGGTGTCTGCTCCTTGCAGGCGTTGACGAGCCATTGAGCTTCATGAGCCAGCGTGCGGAAGTCTTGCTGGGTGCTGCATCGCATGTTGGCCAGCGTCCCTCTCATGTGTGGCGGCAGCATACTGAGGAATATGAAATGGAAGAGGAAGTTGTCATTGTCCTCTTCTTTAAGTTGCAGCAAGTCCTCCATGAGGGCCTTGGGTCTGCCTCCTCTGTGGCCGTAGACCGCCAGGATCCTCTCGGCTCTCTCCTCGGCTGAGGGGACGTAATTTGCCACGATGGTCGCTTTCAGTTCTTTATATTTGTCCTGGGCCGGCGGCTGCTGGATTATGCTCCGCGCACATCTCTAAGTGGCGTCGTCGAGTTTGGCGACGATGTGATAGAACTTTGAATCGTCAGCCGTGATGCCCGCAAGTGCAAACTGGGCTTCAGCTTGCTGAAACCACGAGGCGGGGTCTTCCTGCCAGAAGTCCGGCAGGTTGACGGTGACGGCGTTTGTGTGGACCGTCACTGATGTGTCCGCAGGGTGAGAGTGCCTTGCTTCGGCTCTCTCCGCGGCGCTGGTGCTCGGTTGAGCCCTCTCTATCACTTCTGCCGTGGGGGAACGTCGTCCATCTGTTCCCCTGTCTGCATGGGCGCCGGCGTCTGCCTGGGTCGCCACAGATGAGTCGATCGCGGGGGAACGCCTCTGGTACATTCTCGCGTCAGGGTCACCAGTGTAGAGGAGCTTGAAATAACGAGGCGATGTGATTCATAAACCAAAGTTTATTATCAGCTCCTCTAACAAGTCTCATCTAGGTGCAGCAGCAGAAGAAGTAAGAGAGCGAACACCTTCGGCTCTACGAACTTATACTCGCACATAACAAAAGACATGCATATCAAAAGCTGACATCCCTCACTATCTTAATCCCGTCTTTTGTCTTCGTACTCCTCCACCTGGCCCTGGGGGGTCAGGGCAACCCATCCGGTCTCCACCGCAGCGCCTGGGATGCTCTTTGATCTTCACTGGCGGTTGAGACCCTTTGTCCTGTTCTGAGGTGTGAAGTCGCTTTACATATGTAATCACTCAACACTCTCACATGCTTAAACATATGTAGGTTATGGGATATATGATTAATATAGCCCACAGTGACATGTAAAATCACATAAGGATTGTCATATCCATTCTGTGTTGTTGCTTAGTTTTTTTTGTCACATTTTGTCTTAGCTTTGTTCTGAATTGTAATCGCTCTTGTTTTGTTTTTCTTTTGAATTCTTGGATGGAATACGGGTGGGCAATATAAGCTGCGGCTTCAGCCGTCACCCATTTCAGATAACTTATGTTGAACTGTATAATCAGAGGAGTTATTGTCTAATTTAACCTTGTTGGATTTTCTTTCCCCCTTTGTTATATTATTCTTAATAATATAACAAAGGGGGAAACAAACATTTGTTGCAGTATTAGGCTGCAACGTTTTAGCCTATTACTGGAACAGCATATGGAACAGCATATGGAGAATTTGTTGAATCCTTCTGCTGGTGAGACAGAAAATCATTTGTACATGGAAGGCTATGACTTTACTGTGCCTTTATTAGATGACCCTGTCACAGTTGAAGACATCCAGTATGTGATTGAACACTCGTTAAAGCTGAGAAAAGGAGCAGGCCCTGATGGAGTAAGCCCAGGGGTGTTTAAAATTTTGCCACCTAAATGGTTAATATTTTGTTTGTTGATAAATCTTATTTTTAGGAATGATTATTCAAAGAGTTGGGCCACTGCTCGATTGACCATGTCATTTAAGAAAGGCAGCCCCCTAGATTGTAATAACTCCATCCGTCAATCCATCCATCCATCCATCCATCGTCTACCGCTTTCCCGGAGGTCCGGGTCACAGAGGCAGCAGTTCAAGCAGAGAAGCCCAGACTTCCCTCTCTCCGGCCACCTGTTCCAGCTCTTCAGAGAGGATACCAAGATGTTCCCAGACCACCTGGGAGACTATAGTCTCCCTAGCGTGTCCTGGGCCTGCCCTGGGGTCTCCTGCCAGTGGGACATGCCTCAAACACCTCAAGTGAGAGGCGTCCAGGAGGCATCCTGATCAGATGCCCACCACCTCAGCTGGCTCCTTTCGATGTGGAGGAGCAGCAGTTCTACTCTGCGCCTCTCCCGGATGACTGAGCTCCTCAGCCCATCATGGACTCACCCTTAGAGCCCATCACCCTCTAAGGGTGAGTCCAGCAATCCTACGAAGACCGCTCATTTCAGCCGCTTGTATCCACAATCTCATTCTTTCGGTCATTACCCAAAACTCATGACCGTAGGTGAGGGTAGGAACGTAGACTAACCAGTAAATCGACAGCTTTGCCTTCGAGCTCAGCTCCCTCTTCACCACGATAGACCGGTACAACATCCGCATCACTGCAGATGCTGCTCCAATCCATCTGTCAATCTCTCACTCCATTCTTCCCTCACTCGTGAATAAGACCTTAATTAATAGTGCAACAAAATTATATGATTATAAGTTAAATAACAGATTCATAGCCAGGTATTAGCCCTTTCGGGAGCAGGCAGGAGCCCAGCCCAAAAGAGACTGCACTGAACATATTGTGATACTCAGACTTTCAATAGACTCATCATAGCAGTCTGTCGGGGGCGACAATGACTGTGTTAGAAAAAAGGTTAAGTTGTGTCGCTTTTATTGATTTTTCCAAAGTCTATGATAGAATCCCACGAGAAAAAATGTCCAAAACCTTAAAAAGGGTAAGGTGTGGAGTTACTATGACGTCAGCTTTGATGTCAATGTACAGTGTTACAAGTATCCTTGGTTCCACCACAGTAACATCTTCCATTGGTGTAAAGCAAGGATCTTCCACCTCCTGCTTCTTATTTGTCATGTTTGTTGATATGTTTATAAAGAAAATTAGACAACAGTGTGCAGATGATGAATTCTTGAAATGGCTTCATGTTTTAATATTGATGGACAATACTGTTTAATTGGCAACATCAAGCCTTAACTGAAAAGCTTAAATATTTGGAACAATACTGTAAGGAATATGGCATGGTTGTTAATGAAGATAAAACAAAGTTTATGATGATTAGGGGATCTGGCCGAGACAGGCAGCCTATTCAACTTGTTTCATTTGCAGTGGAACACTGTGATAGTTATATACAGTTGTGTTCAAAATAAAAAAAATGTGAATAAACGTCAAAATTCTTCAAATAAATTGTATTTTAATGAACACAAATGTATTGGGGACACTGCACATTCTATTTCAAAGCAAGAAAATTGGAAAAAGTAATTGAATTTGATAATATTTTACAGAAAGTCAAGAAATATAATGTTAAAAAAAAATAGCAGTGTTGACATCTGTCTTTAGTGTGTTTGGGGTCATTGTCTTGTTGAAACACCCATTTCAAAGGCATTTCCTCTTCAGCATACGGCAACATGACTTCTTCCAGTATTTTGATGTATTCAAACTGATCCATGATCCCTGGTATGCCATAAATAGGACCAACACCATAGTACGAGAAACATCCCCATTGTAGCGGGTTGAATTCAACCCCCCCACAACACACAGAGACAGTCAGCTTGCACTCCTGGGTTTTTTCCGCTGCATGCTGCGTTTACAGCTGTGAGGTTAAAGTGTCATCCATGCATTGTGTTCATGCATCCTGTCTGTACCTCTGATATGCAAATGCCCAGATTGACTGCTGTGAATGTCTTTGATGTATTGTCTGAGCTGAGTATATAAGCTGTCTGATTTTCAGGTTCATTCTCTCACTCTCACTCTTCAACTGCTGCTGGACACACACACTGTGTGTCTCCTCTGAGAGCCTGAGGAATTCGGCTTCAGCCTGCTCACACTATGGGCTGGAGCCGAGTTCCAGTGAAGGCGGTATGATTCAATAAACCATCTTAAAACTCCATCGCTGCCTTTATTTTATCATCCGCTTCACCATATCATGATACTTGCACCACCATGCTTCACCGTCTTCTCTGTGTACTGTGGTTTGAATTCAGTGTTTGCAGGACGTCTGACAAACTGTCTGTGGCCCTTAGACCCAAAAAGAACAATCTTACTCTCATCAGTCCACAAAATATTACGCCATTTCTTTTTAGGCCAGTCGATGCAAATTGTAACCGCTTCAGCACGTCTTTTTTTTAACAATGGGACTTTGCGGGGGCTTCTTGCTGGTAGCTTGGCTTCACATAGATGTTGTCTGATTGTTACAGTACTCACAGGCAACCTTAGATCTTCTTTGATCCTCGTGGAGCTGATCATTGGCTGAGCCTTTGCCAGTTTGGTTATTCTCCGATCCATTCGAATAGTCGTTTTACTTTTTCTTCCTCGCCTTTCTGGTTTTGGCTGCCATTTTAAAGCGTTTGATATCATTTTAGCTGAACAGCCTATCATTTTCTGCACTTCTTTATAGGTTTTCCCCTCTTTTATTAATTTCTTAATCAAAGAACGCTCTTCTTCTGAACAGTGTCTTGAACGACCCATTTTACTCTGTTTTTCAAGGATAAATGCACAGCCAGCATATGTAGCGTCAGTTGCCTTGATCCTTAAATAATGGCCACCTGTTTAACACCTATTTTTTTTTCACAGAATCAATGACCTCACTAAGTGAACTCAGCACTGCTATTTTTTTGAACACGCCCCTTTCAGTTAATGATTCAGTTTCACAGAATCAGCAGCATGCACGTCATGCCTGTTAGGTCTGTTGGTTTTCTATACCTTTACTAAACCTTCTAGAAACTTACTTGCAGTGTAGAAGTTGAAATTCTAACAAAAACAGTGATTTATCTTGCTAGTGATGTGGGACTGCTATTATTTTGAACACAACTGTATATATTGGAGCCATTTTTACTGCTGGTAGAAATGCTTCAACAGCTCTTGGTTTACATGCAAAAGAGAAGACAAAACATTTAAATAAGTTAACTATCTTCTTATCCACCAACTATGATACTCATTTTGTGTTACACTAAAGGTTTTTGAGGATGTGTTCTCGTCAGCTATTTTGTTTGGATGAGAAGCCTGGCTGAACATCCCCTTAAAATCTGTGGAATCCCTCTACATGACTAGGGTGAAATCCCGATTGGGAGTGAGATCTACTACACCCAATCTAACCTGCTTGTTGGAGGCAGGGCTCCCTTCAGTTCAAGCTTTAGCGCAAGATAAACAGGCCAGGTTTCTGAACAAAATGAGGCAGCACCAGGACATGTATGAGGATCCTTTATGGTATATGCTCCAATTAACATGAAAAGAGAATCAAGTCATGAATTCATACTTATATAAGACAATGGAGAAAGATCATGTCCTTCATGATATCGTAGGGAGATGATTCTGAAATTACAATGTAAAGATGTAAATGTAAAGAGGTAACAAGGTATGGGACTCAAGCCATTAACCCAGAAAAGTCTATGCATCTACTTTATACAAGTAATGCACCATGTATTGATGATCATCTTAGAATAACTTTTACATGTTTACGGTTGTCTTCTCATAAGCTGCGAGTGGAGACAGGAAGGTGGAATTGTATACACCTGTCATCATGAATCCTGGACTACCTCACTAACCGGCCAGTTTGTGAGAACCCGGGACTGTGTGTCCGACACGATCATCGGTAGCACGGGGGCCCCCCAGGGAACGGTTTTGGCTCCCTTCCTGTTCACCCTTTACACTGCGGACTTCTCACACAACACACTGCCATCTACAGAAGTTCTCTGATGACTCTGCGATCGTTGGCCTCATCTCCAACGGAGATGAAGCTGACTACAGAGGACTTATCCAGGACTTCGTGGACTGGTGCCATCGGAACTGCTTCCAGATCAACGCGAGGAAAACTAAGGAGCTGGTGGTGGACTGCCACAGGCAAGGACAATCCCTCACAGCACCAGTAAATATACAGGGAACAGACATCGAGATGGTGACATCCTACAAGTACCTGGGTGTTCATCTGAACAATAAACTAGACTGGTCACACAATACTGACGGACTCTACAGGAAGGGACAGCGCAGGCTGTTCCTACTGAGGAGACTCAGGTCTTTTTATGTACAAGGGGTGCTGCTGAAGACATTCTACGACACGGTGGTGGCATCAGCCATCACTTTTGGAGTGGTCTGCTGGGGCAGTGGCGTTACAGCAGCCGATAGGAAGAGACTGAACAAACTGATCAAGAAAGCTAGCTCTGTCCTGGGGCAATGCCTTGACCCAGTGGAGGAGACGGGAGAGAGAAGGATGGTGGCTAAACTGTCATCTCTGCTGGAGTCCGAGTTCCACCCTATGCAGGACATACTGAATGCACTGAGGAGCTCATTTAGCAGCAGACTACATCATCCTAGGTGCACAACCGAGAGGTTTCGCAGGTCCTTCCTACCTACGGCTGTCAGACTGTATAACCTAAGCAGGGCTGCTCGCAGAGATAGCAAAAAAAATGTGACAACCTAATAGTAGTGAATGCAAAAGACGCAATAGACTTATACCGGTCGCTACGGAGGGTGACAATATGTATGGGTACATAATCATACCATGTAGGATAACTAAGTAGACAGTTATGCTGTTCATTCCATCTAGCTACAATGCTCCGCACTGTGTGTGTTTATATATTTATATATTTATTCCATCTAGCTACAATGCGCCGCACTGTGTGTTTATATATTTATTCCATCTACCTACAATGCTCCGCACTGTGTGTGTTTATATATTTATATGTACATATGTATACTCGCTGCTCTTGTTTTTTCTTGTCTTCTGATTGTTGCTCTGAGTGTTGCTATCCCTGTGCTGTTGCAATCCTGGAATTTCCCCATTGTGGGACTAATAAAGACTTATCTTATCTTATCTTATACCGCCTGAACAACGTGTGTGCTTTTGTAACACTGGCATACAAAATGAATAACATGTACTAGTGTGCCCTCTTACTTAGGATATCCATCGAAAATATGGACATGATTCTAAGGAGTTGAACTCTTTGTTTAGAGACACTGATGAAAGAATTTTAGTTATGTTACATCCTTGTCTTGCTGTACCAGAGAATTAACAAAGTTCTATGTTTTGAGTGTGTGGGTTTTAGTGATTTATTTTTTCCCCTTTTTATTTATTTTTGTTTATTAATTGGGTCTTGATTGTCAATGAATTCTTTGTATATTTGTTTGGACCCAAATGTTTTTATCTTTTGTGCCAATAAAATAACTAACTACCAAGTTTGGTGACACTAGCATTACTCACTGTACAGTAATAGGGCATAGGGAATGTTAACTTTGACCTCTGAACCCCAAACACAAAGTCAGAGTTCAGGATCCCACGGTGAACCTGTGTAGAAAGTTTGGTGACCCTAGCTTTTTTGTTATTGAGATGTAGTTTATAAGCCATTTTGATGTTGAGCTTTGACCTTTGTGATCCCAAAACCACAGTCATCCTTCAGGGTCACATCGTGAACCTGTGTACTAAGTTTGCTGGCCCTAGGTTTACTCGTTGTACCGTAATAAGGCATAGGGAATGTTAACTTTGACCTCAAACTCGTAGTCAGAGGTCAAGATTCCAAGGTGAACTTGTGTACCAGGTTGGTGGCCTTAGGTTTACTCGTTTTACAGTAGTAGTAAATTTAGCATTTACCATAGTACAGATGGAATATTAACTTTGACCCCAAACCCATAGCCAGGTCAGGGTACAAGTCATTCAAGATTTGTCTTAAATACAACTTCTGTCTCGAGTTGAAAAGCCTACATAATTTCTTTCAGTAGTTATTATGTTGACAAGATTTAGGGAAAATGTGACCTCTGATCTTAAGGTCATCCAATGTGAGTCAAATTGCAATATGCGCATCATCAATCATCATTGTATATCAAAACTTGGCACCAAGTTTCAAAACATTTGGAACAAAACTGTAGGAGTTGATTTCATAAAAGTGGGACAGACAAACGGATGGATTGACCCATAACATAATCCCATGCCAGTCGAAGCCCAAAGGGGCCAGTGGCGGATAATAAAAAGGCCACGTTAGTCCTTTGTGTAGTTATCACATTTGAGATTTAGGGAAAACTGACCTCTGAGGTCAGAGGTCACCCAAATTGGAACTCGTCCAAGATTTTTCACAGATACACCCATGGCATCAATTTGAAAAGCCCACATCATTTCTTTCTCTAGTAATCATGTTCAAAAGGTAGATGTTGATGCTGCTGCCTCCACTACCAAAGCCAAGGCTGAAGGGGTAAAAAATGGTTGGATTGCAGTTTGGAGCCCTGGGACAGACAGTTCAAAGTAGTGAGTTTATTAATGCCTTTATTTCAGTTTATATTGAAGAAAAGATGAAGAAAAGCCATTTTAGAAAATGAGTTTCAATTAAAAAAGCAGTTCATTATTCATTATTATGAAATCTTTGACATTATTGACCCATTATTGACAGGCGCCTTGCATGGCTGCCGCGTCATTGGATGCGCCTAACGTGCGCGACCAATGTCAAGTCAAATTCCTCGTATGCTTACTTGTAAATATACTTGGCAATAAAGCTGATTCTGATTCTGATTATATATTGGCACACAGTGGATATAAAAAGTCTACATACACCCCTGTTCAAATGCCAGGTTTTTGTGATGTAAAAAAATGAAAAAGATAAATCATTTCCATACTTTTTCCACCATTAATGTGACCTATAGCTTGTACAACCCAATTGAAAAACAAACTGAAATCTTTTAAGGGGAAAAATAAAAATTAAAAAAACTTAAAAATAACCTGTTTGCATAAATATATACACCCTTTTGTAACTGGGGCTGTGGCTGTGTTCAGAATTAACAAATCACATTCAAACTCATGTTAAATGGGAGTCAGCACACACCTGCCACCATTTAAAGTGCCTCTGATTAACCCCAAATAAAGTTCAGCTGTTCTAGTAGGCTTTTCCTGACATTTTTGTAGTCACATCTTACAGCACAAGCCATGGTCTGCAGAGAGCTTCCAAAGCATCAGAGGGATCTCATTGTTCAAAGATATTAGTCAGGAGAAGGGTACAAAAGAATTTCCAAGGCATTAAATATACCATGGAACACAGTGAAGACAGTCATCAAGTGGAGAAAACATGGCACAACAGTGACATTACCAAGAACTGGATGTCCCTCCAAAATTGATGAAAAGATGAGAAGAAAAGTGGTCAAGGAGGCTGCCAAGAGGCCGACAGCAACATTGAAGGAGCTGCAGGAATTTCTGGAAAGTACTGGCTGTTTAGTACATGTGACAACAATCTCCCGTCTAGGGTGGCAAGACGGAAGCCTTATCTTACAAAGAAAAACATCCAAGCCCAGCTACATTTTACAAAAACACATTTGAAATCTCCCAAACACAAGCGGGAAAATGTATTATGGTCTGATGAAACCAAGGTTGAACTTTTTGGCCATAATTCCAAAAAGGTATATTTGGTGCAAACACAACACTGCTCATCACCAAAAGAACACCATACCTACAGTGAAGCATGGTGGTGGCACCATCATGTTTTGGAGCCATTTTTCTTCAGCTGGGACTGGGGCCTTAGTCAAGGTGGAGGGAATTATGAACAGTTCCAAATGCCAGTCAGTGCTGGCACAAAATCTTCAGGCTTCTGCTAGAAAGCTGAAGATGAAGAGGAACTTCATCTTTCAGCATGACAATGACCCAAAGCACACATCCAAATCAACAAAAGAATAGCTTCACCAGAAGAAGATTAAGGTTTTGGAATGGCCCAGACAGAGTCCAGACCTGAATCCCAAAGAACATCTGTGGGGTGATCTGAAGAGGGCTGTGAACAGGAGATGTCCTTGCAATCTGACAGATTTGGAACGTTTTTCCAAAGAATTGCCACATCAAGATGTGCCACGCTGATAGACTGAGTGCTATAATAAAAGCCAAAGGCGCTGCAACAAAGTATTAGTTTAAGGGTGTGCATATTTATGCAAACAGGTAACTCTCCCTCATGGATCGTCACCTTACCGTGGTGGGGTGTTTGCGTGCCCTAGTGATCCCAGGAGCTATATTGTCTGGGGCAATTTGCCTCTGGTAGGGTCATCCAAGATAAACTGGCCCTGGGTGAAGGGCCAGAAAAAGAACGATCCAAAAGACTCTCATGATGAATGTTAGAACAAGGATTCAGTGTACCCCGCTCAGTATGGGGTTACCCCCCCCCCCCGAAGCCAAGCCCGGGGGAAGGGCTCGATGGCTAGTGCCTGGTGGCTGGGTTTCTGCCCATGGGACCCGGCAGGGCTCAGCCCTAAGGAGTTACATGGGTCTGCCCTCCAGTGGGCTCACCACCTGCAGAAGGGACCATGGGGGTCCAATGCTATGTGGATCAGATGGCGGTCGAAGGCAGAGACCTTGGTGGTCTGCTCCCAGGCTTCCTAAACTGGCTTTTGGGACGTGGAATGTCACCTCTCTGGTGGGGAAGGAGCCTGAGCTGGTGCATGAGGTTGAGAGATATCGGCTAGATATTGTCGGCCTCAGTTCAACACACAGCTGTGGTTCCGGAACCAGTCTTCTGGAGAGGGGCTGGTGCTTGGCCTACTCTGGAGTTGTCCCAGGCAAGAGGCAACGAGCAGGGGTGGGTATTCTTGTATCCCCCCACCTGGCTGCCTCTATACTGGAGTTTTCCCCAGTGGATGAAAGGGTTGTTTCCCTGTGCCTTCAGGTTGAGAAACGAGTCCTGACCATCATTTATGCCTATGCACCAAATGATGGTTCAGAGTACTCACCCTTTTTGGAATCTCTGACTGGGGTGCTAGAGGGTGCTCCTCTTGTAGACTACATTGTCCTACTGGGGACTTAAATGCGCATATGGGCAATGAGAGTGAAACCTGGAGGGGGATGATTGGGAGGAATGGCCTGCCTGATCTGAACCCGAGTGGTGTTCAGTTATTGGACTTCTGTGCTAACCACAGTTTGTCCATAACAAACACCATGTTCAAGCATAAGGGTGTCCATATGTGCACATGGCACCAGGACAATCTAACTCGCAGGTCAATGATCGATTTTGTTATCAGGTCACCAGACCTGCGACTGTATGTCTTGGACCCTCAGGTAAAGAGAGGTGCAGAGCTGTCAACTGATCACCACCTGGTGGAGAGTTGGATCCGATGACAGGGGAGGATGCCATTCAGACCTAGTAGACCCAAACATATAGTGAGGGTATGCTGGGAAAGCCTGGCTGAGGCTTCTGTCCAGGAGGTCTCCAACTTCTACCACTGAAAGAACTTCAACCGCATTCCAAGGGAGTCTGGAGACATGGAGTCTGTATGGGCCATGTTCTCCACCTCCATTGTTGAAGCGGCTGCCCAGAGCTGCGGCCGCAAGGTCATCGGGGCATCTCGTGGTGGCAACCCCCGAACCAAGTGGTGGACACCAGTGGTGAGGGAGGCCATTAAGCTGAAGAAGGAGTTCTATCGAGCTTGGTTGGCTTGTGGGACTCCCGAAGTAGCTGAGGTGTACCGGCAGGCCAAGTGGAGTGCAGCTCGGATGGTTGCTGAAGCAAAAACTCAGGTGTGGGAGGAGTTCGGTGAGGCTATAGAACAAGACTTTCGGTCAGCCTCGAAGACATTCTGGCAAACTGTCCGGCGGCTCAGAAGGGGGAAGCAGCTCCCTGTCCATACTGTGTATGGTGTGGATGGGGCGCTGCTGACTTCGACTAGGGATATTGTTGGACGGTGGAAGGAATACTTCGAGGACCTCCTCAATCCCAATGACACGCCTTCCACAGAGGAAGCAGGGCTTGCGGACGAGGGGACGACTCGCCCATCACAGCGGCTAAGGTTGTCAAGGTGGTTAAAAAGCTCCTTGGTGGCTGGGCCCCAGGGGTGGACAAGACTCACCCTGAGTACCTCAAGGCCCTGGATGTTGTAGGGCTGTCATGGTTAACATGCCTCTTCAACATTGCGTGGAGGTCGGGGACAGTGCCTTTGGCATGGCAAACCAGGGTGGTGGTTCCTCTCTTCTAGAAAGGGGACCGGAGGGTGTGCTCCAACTTTAGAGGGATCACACTCATTAGCCTCCCTGAGAAGGTCTATGCCAAGGTACTGGAGAGGAGAGTCCGGCTGATGGTCAAACCTCGGATTCACGAGGAGCAATGTGGTTTACGTCCTGGCCGTGGCACATCGGATCAACTCTCTACCCTCTGGAGAATCCTCAAGGGTTCATGGGAGTTTGCCTAACCACTTTACATGTGTTTTGTGGACTTGGAGAAGGCATTCGACCGCGTCCCTCATCGTATTTTTGTGGGGGGTGCTTCGGGAGTATGGGGTATCGGGCTCATTGTTACAAGCTATCCGGTCTCTATACGACCATTTTCAGAGTTTGGTTCGTATTGCCAACACTTGGTCGGATTCATTCCCAGTGAGAGTTGGACTCCGCCAGGGCTGCCCTTTGTCACCAATCCTGTTCACAATTTTTATGGACAGGATTTCTAGGTGCAGCCAGGGAACAGAGGGTGTCATGCTTGGTGACCACAGGATCTCATCTCTGTTGTTTGCAGATGATGTTGTCCTGTTGGTTTCATCCAGCAATGACCGACAGGTCTTACTGTTACGGTTTGCCCCTGAGTGTGAAGCGGGTGGGATGAGAATCACCACCTCCAAGTCCGAGTCCATGGTCTTCAGCCGGTAAAGGTGGATTGTCCTCTCTGGGTTGGGGACAAGCTCCTGCCCTAAGTGGAGGAGTTTAAATATCTCGGGGTCTTATTCACGAGTGAGGGGAGAATGGAGCGAGAGATTGACAGACAGATTGGAGCAGCATCTGCAGTGATGCGGACATTGTACTTTTCCGTTGTGGTGAAGAGGGAGCTAAGCTCTAATTCAAAGCTGTCGATTTACCAGTCAATCTACGTTCCTACCCTCACCTATGGTCACAAGCTTTGGGTAATGACCAAAACAATGAGACCACGGATACAAGCGGCTGAAATGAGCGGTCTTTGTCGGATTGCTGGACTCACCCTTAGAGATAGGGTGAGGAGCTCAGTCATCTGAGAGAAGCTCAGAGTAGAACCGCTGCTCCTCCACATTGAAAGGAGCCAGTTGAGGTGGTTTGGGCATCTGATCAGGATGCCTCCTGGAAGCTTCCCACTTGAGGTGTTACAGGCACGTCCCACTGGGAGGAGACCCCGGGGTAGACCCAGGACTCGCTGGAGAGACTATGTCTCCCAGCTGGTCTGGAAGCACCTTGATATCCTCTCTGAAGAGCTGCAGCAAGTAGCCAGGGAGAGGGAAGTCTGGGCTTCTCTGCTTGAACTGCTGCCTCCACGACCCGGACCTCCGGAAAAGTGGTAGAAGATAGAATTACCATCGATCGATCCATCTAAGTTTTTTATTTTCCCCCTTAAAAGATTTCAGTTGTACAGGTGATAGGTCACATTAATGGTGGAAAAAGTTTTGAAATGATTTATCTTGGACTCATTTTTTTACCTCCCAAAAACCTGGCATTTGAACACGGGTGTATCGACTTTTTATATCCACTGTACACTCGCAAACCTTTCTTACTCATTCTTAAAGATCTCACTAAAAGCACTTTTCTAACAAAACAGAGCACAGCAAATCCTTTGGTTCAACGTGCACAAGGTCCTGTATGGCAAGACAATAACAAACCTTTGGAAGATACCAGGTCAATATCTTGGTATCTTCTACCAGGCTTATCTTATCTTATCTTATATATAAAAAAAAATCTTTGCAAATTTAAAGGTAGTTGAAAAATAAGTTGATATTTTACAGTGTATAAATTTTGGTTTAAAAAATGAATACCTAATATAAAAGAAAACCGAAAATTGCAAGCACTTCAAAAGGGGAAGTCTTTAGCGTTAAAGTTTTGACACTGAGCATGACGTTTGTATCATGTGTTAAAACATCTTAAAATTCTGGTGTTCCACCTGTGGAATGTTTCACATTGGCTGCAATGCGAAGGGTTTTTAAAATTGTGTTTGGGAGGATGATCAATCTCACATTATGTGGCATGAAATAACTCCAGACCACCATCAGAAGCTTCAAATCAGAATTGTACTTTTCACCCATACGAACTTCTACAAACCTTTTATTATAACTTTAATGATTCAAAATATTATTTAACCACAAATATTTGAGGACCAAGATTTCTAAAATTGAACTATTTACACATACCCTAAAAGAAATATGGGTAAAAACAATTCTACGACATCAGAAATCTGCTTTGACTCAATTGTTTTAATAACTGACATTTTTCAAAAGAAAAAGGCTTCTCACCTGTGGGTTCTCATGTGAATTTTCAAACTACTATGATAACTGAAACATTTTCCGCATATTTCACAAGAATAAGGCTTTTCACCTGTGTGAGTTCTCATGTGAACTTTCAAATTACCAAGTTCATTGAAATCTTTTCCACATATTTTACAAGAATAAGGCTTCTCGCCTGTGTGAGCTCTCATGTGAACTTTCAAATTACCAAGTTCACTAAAAGCTTTTCCACATGTCTCACAAGAATAAGGCCTCTCACCTGTGTGAGTTCTCATGTGAACTTTCAATTTACAAAGTTGACTAAAACCTTTTCCACATGTTTCACAAGAAAACGGCTTCTCACCTGTGTGAGTTCTCATGTGATCTCTCAAATTACACAGCTGACTAAAACCTTTTCCACATATTTCACAAGAATAAGGATTCTCACCTGTGTGAGTTGTCATGTGAATTTTCAAATGATTACTCTGACTGAAACCTTTTCCGCATGTTTCACAAGAAAAAGGCTTCTCACCAGTGTGAGTTCTCATGTGAACATTCAAATTATTACTCTGACTGAAACATTCTCCACGTTTTACAAGAAAAAGGCTTCTCACCCGTGTGAGTTCTCATGTGTGTTTTAAGTTGTGAAGCACATTTCATTTTTTTCCCACAGGTTTTGCAGTGAAGGGATTCCTCACCTATGTGACTTCTTTCATGGATCAATAAAAATCCCCTTTTATTAAATCTTCTCCCACAAGTGTTGCATGCAAATGGCTTGACCATTGTGTTGCTTGTACTAGATTTTGTGTCTACATGCTTGCTTCCTTCCTGGTCAGTGCTCTCAGATAAAGGAACACTGTGAGAGAAGATTGGATCACTGATTGTTTCTGGCTCGCTGTAGTCATGTCCCTTTTTTGTGGCCATTGTCACAGCGGGATCAGTCTTCTGATTCAGTTGAACCTCCTCCCTTTGCCCACTGGTACCATGTTCATCATCTCCCTCTTTAGTCTGTGGTGGAGGTGATTTCTTCTGGTCCAGACTGGTGTTCTTCTCCTGGTTACAGAGTTGCAGGTCAGAAGGAATCTTCTTCTGACAAACATGCTGATGAGACCCTTCTGAAGCAGAAAGAGAAGAAAAAATAAAACAATCTGATAATAAATATATATGAAAGGAGCACTCTGAGGCGAGTGCAACATCCTCTGCCTCTGTTTTCTTTGAAGATCCCAATATGTCCCTGAACAAGAGCAGTTTTCAACTTTTCCAAATAATTATTGGAGCAGAACCAAATTATGATAAGCCACCCATGAATATACAACAAAACTGCTGTATACAAACCATAGTTGTAAGTCATGATCTCACAGTTAACCTGTGAAGCAGGTTTGGTGACCCAAGAAAGCTTTACGTGTTCGAGGTCATAGGGAATGCTAACCAGGACCTTTGATCTTTTGAGCCCAAATCCATTGTCAGAGGTTATGGTCTCAGAGTGAACCTTTGCACCATGTTTGGTGATGGCAATTTTACTCATTCTATAGTAATAGTGCAAAGGGAATGTTTACATTGACCATTGACCCCAATGGTCTCGGGGTGAACCCGTGTACCAATTTTGGTGACTCTAGCATTCTTTGGTGTTGAAATATAGTTTACATGCTATTATGACTTTGACTTTTGACCTTGTAATCATCTGCCCAGGGTGTACCCTGCCTCTCGCCCAAAGATGATGGGATAGGCTCCAGCCCCCTCGCGACCCGAAAAGGATTAAGCAGAAGAAGATGGATGGATATAGAGATAAACAAACCCATCATCTGGTCAGTCACTGCAACAGATACTGGAGTCAGTTTATCTTGGCCTGTCCTTACCACTGTAACTCTATCTGCCAAGAATGTGCCACTAGTCCAGCAAAAGTTAGCGGTACTTAAATACTTTGCAAGCAGTTTCATGAAAGGGTCAGTCAGAAAGCAACACATACTGGCTTGAACGTCACCTGGGTTAACAAGGTCAAGGGTTCCTTGCAGCGGAGGGCAAAGGACAGAGCTGCGTGGAGGAATCTGATCAGACCTAAATGAAACGGTCATTGTCATCCCTGACAGACTACTATGATGAGGGGGACGATCAAAAAACCATCGTCACATTTCAGGGTAACAGAGTGAACCTGCGTACAAAGTTTGGTGACCCTAGCTTTACTCGTACAGTAATAGGGCATAGGTAACAAACCATGAAAAAAATTATAAATATAAATGGTTAATTGAGCTGAGTTTATTTACAATTTCGATGAATTAGATGAATATCTTATGCAGTACATACAGTGTGTTATCTTTTTTGTGTAGCAATTACAACACCAAATTTATCAAAATGAAAGCTGTTAATTAAAAATATTACTTTGTAAAAACATTACACTTGTGATTCACCAATGCAACGATTCAGCTGCAGACACAACTGACATTTGAACTTTCTTTTTCACTTCCACTGCAGCATTTGTAAGCAATGGCAAAAAGCCATGTTCAGACATTTAATAAGCATCAATAGTAACAGCAATACTGTCAAGACAAATTACAGCTTCCTACACCCTCAACCTAATCAACTATTCCAGTGAGCATGCACATTTCATCTAATTATGTCATAAGCTCCTCCTGCACTTAACTGTGCAAAACAGCCTGATTTCAACATCTATAACCTTGTGATTATGCCTTCCCTTATCTTCCACCTTTATGTTCCACATACCAAGTGGATCTGATAGGGACTGTCACTTCCAATTGGGAATGCCTACACGGGAACAGTGCTCCCACTCCATAAAGGAAGTGCTGGTCTCAAATTTTTCAGGGGTCTTAGTTTTCAAATTCATGATTCAAGAAGGTGCTGCCATAATTTTGTCCATACAGTACTCTTAAAGGCCAAATGTCACGTAATTTTTTTTTCTAAATGACAACGAATTTAGATAAAATACACATAGCTTAAACCAAATATTCATACCGGAGACCATATCACCCACCTGTATTTACATAATTGCACAAAATACACCAGGTGAAGGCCCCACCTTGCTTGCTGGCTTGTGACAGCCAGTCCAGACCACGCCCATGTTTCTGACATCACCAGTTGTACCCTGGCTGCCCTGCCTATCCACATTCACACTTATCAACATTGGACAATCATGACGGAAAGCGACAGCGATTGTGAACAAATTGGTTTAGTTTTGTCTTTTTTTTGTCTTTTTTTTTTGTCAGTGGTTCAGACAGTGACAGAGGCATTGAACCTTACAGGCTCGAGCCGTCCGAGACAGAATCAGATGCTTTGTCTGATGACAACAGTTCCAACGATGACCAGAGAGCAGAACCAGTGGAAAATGTCATTGAACTGGATATTAATCGCCTCCAGAATTGCGAAGCCGGAGGGGGTCTGTCGAGGGCGCCCCATAAATATTGATTTTTCGGAAGCCATTATTATTACAGTGGAGGAGAGCCGCTGCTGTCAAGAAATTGACCAGATCAATATGAAAATGGAGGCGCATACCTGTCAAGGGAGACGTTTTCGCCGTATTTTGGTGCCAAGCGCGGCTGTGGGGGATGGCGCAGTGGTTTGGGACACTTTTCTGGGAAATGTTTTAAATGTAGTTCGTGTTGTTATTGTCAAATATTTTAAGGAAAATACGGGGAAAATGCAATTTTAGCAAAAACGGGCGTATTGCCATTTCTGTACGCCCAAAAGAAAAAATATACTGGAAAAAAACTGAGTGTCTTGAGGAGCAGTCCTGTGTGTGATCACCCACAGCTGGGGCGGGCTGATCGCTCAGCGGGAGCGCTTCTCACTACTGTTCGAAGTGTGGAGTCACTCATTAGTTTAATTGTCTGGGCGGGCTGATCGCTCAGCGGGAGCAATTCTCACTACCATGAGAAGTAATTAGGACAATGGTTTAACAGGTTGAGCTGTGCAGCGGTTGCGGAACAGACAGATCCCAGAGAGGTGTGCCTTGTTGCTCCGCCGTTGCTTATAGCCGCTTTTTACGGTGTTGAAGTACGGCGAAAACGTCTCACTTGACAGGTAAGAAAACATTTCCCAGAGAAGTGTCCCTTATTACCCAGCTGTCCCTGATAGTCCCGTTTTAAGGTATGGGTGAAATATCTTTTTCTTTCTTGTTACTCACTTCAACCTTCCAGTCTCCATATAAACAATCAATTGAAATACCCCAAGCATCAAACTAGGGTACAATCGATTTCGTCACTTCCGCCTTCTTCCCCAGGCGATTCCAGGGGCCGTGTCAGGCCAAGCGCGGCAGTTTTAAATTAACGAATATTCCGTTGTTACTGAAGCATATGCACCAAGACCCAAACGGATCGGTTCCCTTTTATATCTAGTTTCAAGATATTTAAAGTACCCTGTTACGTGACATTTGGCCTTTAACATACATTCAATGCAACTAAGTTGTTGAAATGAATAATTCTTTTATTTAGAATAGAACAGAATAGGCTTTATTGTCATTGTACAGTTGTACAGTACAATTTTATCTTTTTTATTTACAGTGGTGTGAAAAAGTGTTTGCCCCCTTCCTGATTTCTCATTTTTTTGTATGTTTGTCACACTTAAATGTTTCAGATCATCAAACAAATTTAAATACTAGACAAAGATAACACAAGTAAACACAAAATGCAGTTTTTAAGTGAAGGTGTTTATTATTAAGGGGAAAAAAATCCAAACCTACATGGCCGTGAGTGAAAAAGTGATCCCCCTTGTTAAAACATAAATTAACTGTGGTTTATCATATCTTTGGAAAGCTGACATCAATTTCTCTAGCCACACCCAGGCCTGATTACTGCCACACCTGTTCTCAATCAAGAAATTACTTAAATAGGACCTGCCTGACAAAGTGATGTAGACCAAATGATCCTCAGAAGCTAAACAAAATGCTGCAATCCAAAGAAATTCAGGAACAAATGAGAAACAAAGTAACTGAGATCAATCAGTTTGGAAAAGGTTGTAAAGCCATTTCGAAAGCTTTGGGACTCTAGCGAACCACAGTGAGAGCCATTATCCACAAATGGCGAAAACATTGGTGAAACAGTGGTGAACCTTCTCAGGAGTGGCCTGACCAAAATTACCCCAAGAGCGCAGCGACGACTCATCCAAGATGTCACAAAAGACCCCACAACAACATCCAAAGAACTGCAGGCCTCACTTGCCTCAGTAAAGGTCAGTGCTCAAGACTCCACTATAAGAAAGAGACTGGGCAAAAATGGCCTGCATGGCAGAGTTCCAAGACAAAAACCACTGCTGAGCAAAAAGAACATAAAGGCTCATCTCAGTTTTGCCAGAAAATATCTTGATGATCCCCAAGACTTTTGGGAAAATACTCTGTGGACTGACGAAACAGAAGTTGAACTTTTTGGAAGGTGTGTGTCCCAAGCCATCCGGTGTAAAAGTAACACTGCATTTCAGAAAAGGAACATCATACCAACAGTAAAATATGGTGGTAGTAGTGTGATGGTCTGGGGCTGTTTTGCTGCTTCAAGACCTGGAAGACTTGCTGTGGTAAATGGAACCATGAATTCTGTTGTCTACCAAAAAATCCTGAAGGAGAATGTCCGGCCATCTGTTTGTGACCTCAAGTTGAAGTGCAATTGGGTTCTGCAGCAGGACAATGAGCCAAAACACACCAGCAAGTCAACCTCTGAATGGCTTAAGAAAAACAAAATGAAGACTTTGGAGTGGCCTAATCATAGTCCTGACCTGAATCTGATTGAGATGCTGTGGCATGGCCTTAAGAAGGTGGTTCATGCTTGAAAACCCTCCAATGTGGCTGAATTACAACAATTCTGCAAAGATGAGTGGGCCAAAATTCCTCCACAGTGCTGTAAAAGACTCATTGCCAGTTTCTGTGCTTGATTGCAGTTGTTGCTGCTAAGGGTGGCCCAACCAGTTATTAGGTTTAGAGGGCAATCACTTTTTCACACAGGGCCATGTAGGTTTGGATTTTTTTCCCCCTTAATAATAAACACCTTCATTTAAAAATTGCATTTTGTGTGAACTTGTGTTATCTTTGTCTAATATTTAAATTTGTTTGATGATCTGAAACATTTAAGTGTGACAAACATACAGTTCTCGCCAAGAATACAATTTTACAAGTTTAATTTAACTCTACATAAATCACTCTTTAACAGGACATTTTTGACAAGTCTGTGCTTTTCTTGTGGTGTTACATAGAATAGCATCACTGTACACTTTGGAAAAGGCAACTACTTTAAAATCTGTACTTCTTCACACAACTTTCAGTGCAAAAAATCTCTAAAAATGTTGCAACTTTTATCACAACTTTCTGGAAAAGCTCCCACAAATTTTGGGCTGCAACAATCACAAAAACAGCCAACGAAATCCTGGAGGGACTGAAATATAGTGAGATTATGTATACATGCTTCATGTACTGAATTTGTCTGACTCTGGGTTGTTTACTTGACACTGCACACCCTTTGCACTAAAGAAAGCACCTGTTTGCACTTTGTGAAATCATAACTTAAATAATAAAAAGTGCATTATTGTAACCGATTTTGGGTCAGTTTTTATGTGATAATTTATGTATTAACAAAGTTAGAGTATTCCTGGTACAATATGCAGCATTAGGTCTCTTGGATTTTTCTTCCTGGCAAATAAAATAACTATTAAAATGGTAATTTCCCTGATTGAATGGGGATTGGATTGGAATTGAATCGATGCAGAACCTCAAGAATCGGAATCGAATTGATTCTGGAAATTCGTGATGATTCCCAGCCCTAGACACTACACTGTTCAAACAATCACTGCTCAAACAGCAAAAACAAAAGTTGTTACTGGCTTGTGGCAGAGACGCCACCTTTCAAACCTGAGACAGTTTGAGCAGTTTGAACAGGAATAGTGGGCCAAACTACCTGTTGGCAGATGTCTCATTGTGAATTACAGAGATCACCTGTTGGTAGAAAAAGTGGTGGTGTCACAAAATATTAAATTCAAGGGTACCCTCTTTTTTTGTCTGTCATTTTATTTGACAAAACTTTAAGTTAAACAGTTTCAAGTTATTGTATAAATTGTTCTGTACTTTTGGTTTTTGTGAAAGCGCACCAACAAATTTGAGCATATCTGTATTCTTACAACACAGCAGCAGAAACAAGTGCTTCTTTTACAATATCACAGCAATTGAGTTTTAACTTCAAGAGTGTGCCCAAGCACCTCTGACCTCATTCTTACATTCAATAAAACCTTTGTAGTTTCACTTACCTGTTCTGTGACATTCTGGTTCTGGTTTCATGTTGACATCCAGCAGTCTGTACTGACAGTCATTACTATCTTCATCATACCAGACAATAACTTTTTTGATATCTCCAAATATTTCTTTGGATGATGACTGAAAAGTCCCAGTGGTATCAGAATCATGAGGGTGAAGCATGTCATTATTTGGTTCTGATTTATCACTTTCCTCATTTGTAAGGGTGACTGTAACACCATCAGAGTCCTGCTTCGGGAAAAGTTGATCTGCCTCCTGAACAATGTAATGTTCCTCCTCTTCTTCTTTAATCTGAAAATGTTCTGGTTCCTCCTCTTCCTCTTTAATCTGGTCATCAGAAACCACGTTCTCACTGGCATATTGCCCCAGGAGATCTAGAGAGAGAAAGAACACAAGAAATAGTTGATTAACCCTCAAGAAACCAAGTTATTTTAGTACAAAATAACCAAGTGTGGCCATTTATGACCCCATGATATTTCAGGCCAGAATACTTTGTCTTGATGGTTCTATTAAAGAGCCTCTATTATACTTTTTTTTTGGAGTTCCCCTTTATTTTAGTGGGTTATGTAGGATTTTTGTGACATTATATAGTCTGCAAAGTCAAACAGCCCAAAGTCCTCCTGCACAGGAGTTCTCCTCTCCCACAGAAACTAGGACTACAACTCTGACTGGAACTCCTCGTTTAGATTTGCTGTGTGTGGCTTTCTTCGTGTAAATTTTAGACATTTTTGATTTTGACTGTATTGTACGGTGCCCTTGAGTGATTTTACTGTATGGTCTATAAGTTGAAAGTATTTTTTTTCTTGTAAAACTGCATTGTTCATATGGATGCTGGTTAAAATTTCTTCTGTGCAATTGTGGTGTAACTGGATTAATGGACTTGCTGCAGCTGTGAATTAATGAGACACAGCTGCAGCCAATTGTGTGGGCTGCACTGAAGGACTCAAAAGAGCAGAGTGTCAGTCTTGGTGTCTGTCTGGAGAGCAAGTGACTGTGCATGTATGTGGCTATGTTCATCTGGGGGGAGGGTGCGTTGCAGCTGGTTAGGGTCACTGACGACGGAGATAGAAAGATAGACAATAGTGTTCCTGCGTTAGGAGGGGAGGCTTGTGCCTCCTTTAGATAGCCGGACGAGGGTTAATTAGGAGCATTAGCCGCTTGAGCTCTCCGGTTTGGTCATTGCCTTCAGCATGCCATACATTTTGCAGAAAAACTTCAAACCTTCAAGACTGAAGTCATTACTCAAGTTTTTAAGTGGGTGCTCTTTGTACCCTTAACTCAACTAGGAATTTTTGGTTGTTTGCTTTTAATTATTAATTTCATAGCATTACTTTTACATGAGTAGAATTTCTGGCTACTATACCCACCTGATCATATAATTTAAGCATGCATGAGTACATTACTATTATGAATGTTTTTTTCCCCTTTTCTTTCCTACTCTTTCTCAATGGGGAAAAAAAAGAAACACTAGAATAAAAACATAAAAAATACACATTTTGTCATTTATGTAAACCATATCAAAAAAATCCTGCAGGACAAAACATGACACTTCGTATTTTCTGACCTCTTTGAAAACCACCATAGACAGAGAGAACCTGAATTAGACTGGGCCCAGAGAGGGAAAGATGAGACAGACAAGATGAGCCAAGTGTAACCCAGCTGAGAAAATGACCCTTTTTCTCAGATGTAAATTGTATTAATACAATTGTGTGATTTTATTTTGAAAACCGATTCTCTTGGGGAAGAGGAAGTGTGATCCTTGTGATCCAACTTTAAAACTTCCGTTTTATGGTCACGTTGGGTGATCTGAGTTTTCCCATTCGTTAAGAGCGATATTAGCCCCGCCTTCCGAGTAGAGGCAGCCAGCATGCACTCGGAATTCAGTCTTTAAAGATACGAGCGCAGACGAGGGAGGTTGTGAAGCGATTCACACAGATACCTCTTCTTGGTGAGTTCATTCAGAAAGATGCTATAAATGGATCTAAACACTCTCCAAACGCTAATTTGCAACCTTTTTTTTTTTTTTGTCCTGTCAGGCAGCTAGGCAAACAGAACAGGGATCTGTCACCCTACTGTGCCAAAACAGATTTACTTTGCCAAGAGGAGCCTATACAGTGCCTAACTTTGCACTGTATATTGTTGTAAACTCCTCCTGTAATAACTTTTAATACTTTATTTTAATTGTTTTACCCATGGAAGACCCAACAGGATGGGGAAGAGGGAAAGGAAGTGTGTGAAGGGGGGAAAGAAAAGGGAGGGGAACAGACCAAAAAAAAAAATTAAATTAAATTTAAAAAAAAACAAACAAACAAAAGACAAACTGCTTCTTCCACCGGAGATGTCTCAACACGAGTCTGGTTTCTGCACCTGTTAAAGGAGAGACACTTGTACATGTATGTCTGCGTGCCTATATATGAGAACGCGCGCAAAATAAGCGTGTGCATGTGAATGGTTTGTCAGGAAACATACGAGCGGAGGGCCGGTCGCAGCAGCCCTCCCCCCGAGGACCCCAAGCAGACAAGGCAGCACCACCAACCCCCAGCCCCGAGGTCAGCAAGCCCCAGGAAAGCCAAGCATCCACCCCCAGAGAGATGATCAAGGGAGGGCAGGCCGCCCGGCGGCCGGCACGGTGAGCCCACATCCCTGGACCCGCCCAACCCCCACCCCCCCAGCGGGGCCAACATCCGCCCCCGGGCCCCAGGCACCAGGAGGCCAGCGACCCCACCCCCCAGGACAGAGGCCAGCCAGCGCCCCCCGGCGCGAGCCCCCCCAGGTACCCCCACAGCGGTCCCGCCCCAGCGCCTCGGCCACACACCCCGGGGACCCCCACGTCCAAAGAAGTCCCCTCGCCCAGGTGAGCCCACATTGCCGAGAGGCACTACCCCCCTAATCCAGCCCCTCCCGACTTGCAGGCACACCCCTCCCCATACCTTCACACCCACATGTTCCCATGCACACCCCTCTCACTCAGCCAGACCGACCCATTCTCTCTCTCACTCCAGTACCCACTTAAATTCACTCCTCATTCACCTTTATTTCAAAGGTCGACTGCGAAGCAGATGCAGTGAGCCTGAACATGCACCAGTGCCCGGCAGTGACCAGGGAGGCCACCGGCGCAGGCCACAGAAGCAGACCCCCACCCCCCGGCGCCCATCTGAGTGAACAATCAGCAGACCACCGCAGGTGCCCCAAGATGCCACCCGGCATGCAAAGCGCCGCACAAAACCGACCCACCATCACCACCTCCATTCATCACCCTCTCACTCACACTTAAACTCATATTCAGCCCCCCGTCACTTCCTTGGTTGTATCTATATATTAGTAGCATCCAGGGATTTTTACCACATGATAGGTCCCAGGCTCCCCACCAGGCCCCCACGCCCCCAGCAAGACAGGGCAACAGGGGTGGGGGAAGACCCCCACCTCCTCCCCCCGCACAGAACATGGTGGGTGTGTGTCGGTTATATGATATATTTGTGTATAAATGTGTGGACTACTAAAGTGCAATTAAAATTGGGGGGGATAGTAATTGAAGCATCGTTAGCCACTGTGATGGGCAGCAGAGCCCCCATCCCCCCAAGCCCTCAGTGTCTAAAATGCAATTAAAATTGAGGTGAGTGCAGCCCCACCATGCGGCAAAGGTATCCCCTTCACCGACACAGTGCGGCACACCCCCACCCCAAAGCCCTAAATGTAACAAAAAAGATCAGGGGGAGGAGGAGGGTGGGAAATAAGACTGGGAAGTAGGCGGTCCAAAAACAAGCCCCCCCCCCCCCAGAAGCCAGCTTGCAGACTGGCTTGTGAGGCCACCCACTGCCCCCAAATCCCAACCCAGGGCGAGGGCCGCCAGCGGAAACAACCCAGGACCCACCAGCATCACGTCCCGGCGCTCCAGCACCACTAACATGACGGGGCAGCCAAACATACTACCACTCATCTTACACACACGAACATGGACAACAACAGTCACAATAGTGAACAATGGGCCGGACCCACACAGCGCCTAACACGCCAGGCGACACACCCGAGCGCCCACGCAGGCCCACAACCACCCACCCCAGACACACACCGACAGCTGCAGGCCGCCCTGCAACCACAGCCACCCCGGAACAACCCAATGGAAACACAGCCAACAACCCGCACCAATGACCCCCCCCAGCCACCCCCAAGCACCAACGCACACCCGCTGCCAATGACATCAGGGGCGATGTAGCAAAGTGCCTCACCCCCCAACGCAACAGCAGGGCGGCCGGGACAAGCAAGCCCCGAAACGCCAGCCCCCATGCCACTGGATGGACTGCCCAACCCCTGCCACACAATAAAGCTCTCCTACCCATACACGCATCCTCCGCCCCCTAGACATCTACCCACAAGTAACCGCTTCCATACACACAGATAACTCCACCCACCATCACACATACCCACCTACACAAACACACAACCCCACCTGCCCACTCAACACACACCCACTTCCACATCCGCTCATACACAAGCCTACACTCACACACACCCTCCCCCACCCGCAGACCCCCGTGAACGGGGAGGGCAACCCAGGATGCGGGCACCAGCCCCTGGGTGGCACCCGGGCCCCAGGAAACACACGACCCCACCACGCAAGGATGCATCAGGGACAACCCCCACCGCCGGCACACACCCGACCCGGGGGGGGGGGGACGCCCCCCCAGCACCAGGGGCCCAGGGCCAGACCCAGACCCCCCACGAGGGGTGAGGCCAGCTGGCCAGGGGCCACAGCCCAACCCCCCCGGCCCACCCCACAGCCCCCCCCCCCCCAGGGCCAGACAGACGGCCACCCCGGAGCAGGCCCCCCGGACACCTGCGGTTGGGGCGCAGCCAGCCGCCAGAGGTGCCAAGGAGAGTGAGTCACTGCCCGCCACCCCTCAGATTATAGAATTAATAAGCGGGGACCAGAGAGAATTGAATTCCGCCAATTGATTATTTGAGGAGGCTGACATTCTTTCCAGGCTAATATAATCCAATAGTAAGTTATTATAATAAGTCGTGCATAAGTTATTTCTTGTTTTCCAGTTCATGAGGATAGCTTTCTTTGCGATGCATAAGGCAGTGAGAACCATGTGTGACATCCTTGCATCTACATTTATTTCACTTAAATCACCTAATATGCAAAGTGTAGGTGAGGGTGGGACACTATACCCAAGCCATGCTAACAGGTCTTCACATGTCTTCTGCCAGAACTTTTGAACCGGTGCACAGGACCACATAGCATGCATATAGCTATCCGGGACATTGCTAGTACAGTGAGGGCAGATATTTGTGTGACTCAGGCCCATTTTGAACATCCTTTGTCCTGTATAATGAATTCTATGTAGAACTTTATATTGTATAAGTTGTAAGTTAGAGTTTTTAGCCATCTTAAAAGTGTTTAAACATATTTGTGTCCAGAAACTTTCCTCCTTATTAATCGATAAGTCTGTCTCCCATTTTGATATTGGAAGAGATATGGACTCATCCAACTTTGATAATAGTCTATATATTTTCGATATCAATTTTGGGGAACGGAGATTTAGAAACTCTGCCACCTTAACTGGTACTTCTAAATCTGTCTGATTAAGATTAAATCTTGCTTTTATTATGGATTTAAGCTGTTGGTATTCAAAATACTTTTTATCATTGATTTCGTGTTGTGACACTAGATCCTGAAATTGGATAAAATTTCCACCTTGAATAAGATGTTCTAAGTTGTTTATTCCCTTCTCTTGCCATAGTGGAAATTTTAATGTCCTCTTTTGTTGCAGGATATCAGGATTATTCCAAATGGGCGTGAGTTTACAGGGGACAAGTGAAGACCCTGTTATTTTTAAAAATTTCCACCAAGCCGTCAGAGAGGAACTAATATTAATACTTTTAAAACACTCATGGCGTTTAATAGAGGGACTTATAAAAGGTAAGTCAGAGATATTTAGCGACCCACAGAGAGCCTGTTCAGCATCTAACCATGGGTTCCCTAATGGGGTTGATTTTGTCCATTTTGAAACGAACTGCAATCTATTGGCTAAAAAGTAATTAAAAAAATTTGGTAAATCTAAGCTTCCGCACTCTTTCGCTTTTTGGAGGGTTTTTAAACTAATCCGTGATGGTTTATCCTTCCATAAAAATTTACTTATATTTGAGTCTAGAGACTTAAACCAGGCCATTGATGGTTGGGTAGGGATCACTGAGAACAAATAGTTAATTTTAGGAAGGACCATCATTTTAATGGTTGCGACTCTTCCCATTAATGATAAAGGTAGTGTCCTCCAGCGCGTAAGATCGTCTTGTATCTTTTTTAAAAGGGGGATATGATTTAGTCGCAATAACTCTGAGAGCCTGGGAGAAATATCTATTCCTAAATATTTAACATTCCCTGATTGTATCGGAATAGTAGATGTATTTGGGAAATTGCAATTTATGGGTAAAGCTATTGATTTTACCCAGTTAATAGAGTAGTCTGATAATGATGAAAATTTATCAATGAGCGCCACTGTCTGAAGAAGAGATCTTTCTGAGTTTTCAAGGAAAATTAATACATCATCAGCATAAAGACTTATCTTATGTTCCTTTCCTCCAGTTTGAATACCTCTGATATCAACATTTTGTCGTATGGCTGCTGCTAATGGTTCAATAAAGATGGTAAAAAGTGAGGGAGAGAGTGGACACCCCTGCCTAGTACCTCTCTGAAGATTAAAGCTTCAGGAAGTCTGATCATTTGTTCGGACAGATGCAACTGGACATCTATATAGTGTTTTAACCCAGTTTATGAAAGATGAACCAAACCCAAACTTGTTTAACACCATAAAAAGAAATTTCCAGTTAACCCGGTCAAAGGCTTTCTCTGCATCCAGGGACAAGATTGTAGTTTCTACATTATTGATCTTGCAGTAGTCTATTAAATTAAATAGCCTGCGTGTATTATCAGCCGAGTGCCTACCCTTGATAAAACCTGTTTGATCTGGGTGTATAATAAACGGAATTATCCTTTCCAGTCTTTTGGCGAGAGCTTTGCAAATTATTTTGAGATCGACATTCATAAGCGAGATGGGACGGTAGCTGGATGGAAGCGTGGGTTCTTTTCCAGGTTTAAGGAGCAGGATAATACTAGCCAAATTCATATTCGGAGGAATTACATTACCTTCTTTGATTTGGTTCACCATTTTAAAAAAAGTAGGTGCCATCACGGGCCAAAATTCTTTATAAAATTCTACTGGAAAACCATCTGGTCCTGGGGCTTTGTTGTTTGGGATGTGCTTAAGCGCCTCCTGGAGTTCAAACACCTGAAGAGGTGCATCCAGAGCCGCAATCTGTTCATTATTTAATTGTGGTAGGTTAATATTGTCCAAAAATGTATTTATCTCTGAGTCCGATGGGTTAACCTGTGATGAGTAGAGATTTTCATAAAACTTTCTGAAGGAGTTATTTATTTCTTCAGGCACATGGGTAATATTTCCAGTCATATCCTTAATAGAATGGATAGTTGTTTTTTCTTTATTCAATCTAAGCTGGTTCGCAAGATATCGCCCCGATTTATTACTGTATTCAAAATTCTCAAGACGCAGTCTTTGTATTAAAAACTGTGCTCTTTTGTTTGTAATTTCTTTTAATTCCAGCTTTAATTTTCTCAAATCGTTAAGTGCCTGTTCCTGTGGGGAAATGGCACAAGTTGTCTCCAGTGATTTAATCTTCTGTTCTAAATCCAGTATCAGTGCTTTTTCTTTTTTATTCTTGTATGAACAGTAAGAGATTATTTTACCTCGCATGACCACTTTTGCTGCTTCCCAAAGAACACCAGGGAATATTCCTGGCACATCATTATATTCCAGATATGATTCCCACTCTTTATTAAAATAATTAATAAAGTCTTCATCTTTCAGTAGTGATATATTAAATCTCCAGCTCCTAGTTTCCCTTGTAGCTTCCCTATTTACTAGTGTAAGAGAAACTGGACGATGATCGCTAATAGCTTGATTTGAACATATTTCAGTGTCTATGATGTCCCTCACAATAGAGTTGCTGGCTAAGAAGAAATCTAGACGCGAATATGAACTATGAACTGATGAAAAAAAGGTATATTCCCGAAGAATTGGGTGAAGAGATCGCCATTCATCGCAAAGACCAAAATCATTCATGTACTGTTTGAGAGTGTCAGTAGCCAGCCATTTTCGGTAAACCCCCGATGTACTGAGCCTGTCGACTGCAGGGTTTAATACCAAGTTGAAGTCCCCTCCTATTATAAGTGTGGTGTCCAAGTGCTCAGAAAGAGAAGTGAAAAAAGTGTGAAAAAAGGATGGGTCGTCAACATTTGGGCCATAAACGCTTGCAATACATAGATCCAAATTTTAGACTGAAATTTTTAGTATTATAAATCTACCTTCTGGATCTATTATGGTGTTATTCATAACAAAGTGTATTCTTCTATTTACCAGTATAGCTACCCCCCTTTGCTTAGAATTAAAGCCGGCTGAGTACATATGGGGGAATTCTGGTGAGATGAGCGCATCTACAGACGACTTAGAGACATGTGTCTCCTGCAATAAAACAAAGTCTGCCTGTAGATCGTTCAATCGATTAAAAACTTTTAGCCTCTTCTCCCCGTTTCCAATTCCACGTATGTTCCACGTGACAAACTTAAATGAAGACATGTTTTCACTAACTGGTTGTGTACTAAAGACTAACTAAATGTGTAAACTATATGTGCCTATGTGATATGTCTGTAATGTATGCATATATATGTATATATATGTCGTGTGTATACACCTATGCATATATAATTGGGTGTGCGCGCATGATGTCTCTGTGCCATTTGCCTGCAATTGCAAGCAAATGGGGTACATGTATTTCAAGTTATTTCCTATAAACCAGAAGTATGAGAAAAAACAGACATGAAGGTTAGTAGGTGGTGGAAAAATGCAGACAACATACAACAATGACCTAAAAACTCCCCTCCCAAAAAACCTACAACAGACAAACAACCACAACAACAAAGAAATAAACATTTTGACAAATGTTAACATATTAAACTGAAATCGAGTAAGAGACCTGCGCACAATCCCACTCTCTTTTCCACCTGTAGCTTAAAAAAAAAAAAAAAAGAAAAAAAAATGGGCTCTAGAATAACCAAGGAGTTATAGTTTCATCCATAAACAGCTTGCCATCTACAGTATATACAATCTATCCACAGAAACAATAGCACGTTTACCTTCTTGGATGTATTGCTTCCTAATGGGAAAAAGCTTCCTTCTCCTTTCCAAGATTTCTTGTGGAAATTGATCATTTAGACCATAATTGGTGTTTTTAAGCTGCTTGCCCTGCCTCTGTACCAAAATTTTTTGCTTAAAATGTTCAAATTTGGCAACAATAGGTCTGGGACGTTTATTCTGGGAATTTTTTTGCCCTATTCGGTGGACTCGGTGGAAGGTAATTGAGTTTGTGACTTCGGGGGATAGTTTTAGTTGTGATGACATAAATTCTCGGACCAGCTGTTCTGGATTTTCATTATTTTTTTCAATAATTCCAGAAAAAACGAAGTTATCTCTCATGCTGCGTGACTGCAAACTGAGAACTGTCTCCTTCATTTTCCGATTTTCTCCCTCAACAACGCCAAGCCGTATGGTTAGTGTGGTGACTGACTTTTTCAGGCTGTTATTTTCCTCCACGAGAGAGACGAGCTGCGCCTGACTAAACTCAAGGCTCTCCCGCAAATTTTGGAACTCTTTGTGAAGAAGTTCAACCAGCGCCAGTCTACCATCCATGCTGGTGAGTTTATTCTCAATAGAGAGAAGGATATCGCTAACCTTGGTGCCCTGCTGTGATTTCTCGGCCGTTATTTTGGGTGAATCTGTGGGTCTCGGTCGCTTAGACTGAGAAGCAGCAGCAGAACACACACTCGCCTGCTCCATGACACAAAAATGATCGTAAAATGCGTCGATATAACGTTCTAAATCCTCCAGCTCCGTAAAAAAAAAAAAGAAAGAAAGACACAGACAATTAATTAATGAATTAATTACAAAAAAAAAAAAACTACCTGTGGAGATGTTTGTTTCAATCTTGGTGACAGCAGTCGCCGTTCAAATTATTGCGCAATTGTCTCTCGCGAACACAGCATCAACTTCCGGATCTGCTCCCTCCAGCTCCCTCCTAATTTGCAACCTTTATTATCCTAAGTTGATGGGAGCATGAGCTTGAGAGGCTGTGAAGCAGTGACTTCTGCTGTGTTCACCCTGAATCTCATCTTTGGTGAGTGAGATACATGCTGACGTTAGCGCTATGCTAATGCTAGTCGCGAGTGGATTTTTTTCTGGTTAAAAGCAATGGAAAAGGCTGTCTTTGTGTCTGTATGCTGAAGTACTTTTAGTTCCTATGCACTATTTCTGTCAAATGAAATGTGTAGGTTGATGCTAAAAGCACAAGGTGTTAAGTCCCCTATGTAAAAGCATAGGTTATGCTAAACCCAGTAGCTCAGACCGGGTTTTTTCTGATTTTTAAGAGGGAATATTGGAAGTTATGGGACAGTATATTCCCTGGTTATGTGATAAATTAATTGTATTTCATTTCATGATTTACAAAGACAAGGTTAGAAAGGATTAATCTTAATTTCATGGTTAACTGATGTAGAGATAAGAAGAGGGATTCATTTAAGTGGTTACATGAAAAAAAGGGGTATTTCACGTGCCACTAGAGAGATTGTGTGAAAAGAAAAAAAAGAACACATGCATGTAAGATGCAAGATATGAGATGTAAGATATTACTATATTGCTGGATTGTGATAATAGTAATATGAGAGAAGAATTTAAACACTAAGCTATGGTGTTATATAAGAAGGGATTGGAAGACGAATTACTCTAGCTGTAAACAATAATACCATTATTGTTGTGCAGGCTAGGTTTTTTTGGTTGCCGATCAAGAACCTTCTGGAACCTGGATTCTCTCCGAATGGAGATGGCGAGACTGAACCAAGATTGGACTGAGATCTAACCAAGATCTCGAGTGAAGTGCATCCTCCCCCTCTTCAGTGCCCAGGATTTGAAACCTGAGTCTGGAGATACGAGATATCCTGACTGGTCAAACAACTAACCCGAACGGGCAGTCAAACACTGAGCTCAGTGGGACACCTTGGAGTTTTATTTCATGCCGGCCGTTGTTATATTTGTACAGTTGTAAATTATCTGTATATTTTGCTCCCTTTAACACTGTAAATGGGCAGCACGGTGGTGCAGTGGTTAGCACTGTTGCCTTACAGCTAGAAGGTTCCTGGTTCAAATCCCCAGGTTGGCAGGGATTGGAACCTTTCTGTGTGGAGTTTGCATGTTCTCCCTGTGCTGTGTGGGTTTACTCCGGGGGCTCCGGTTTCCTCCCACAATCCAAAGACATGCATGTTAGGTTAATTGGCTGTTCTAAATTGTCCCTAGATATGTTTCCTATAGGCCCTTAGAATAGAGGGTTAGTACTAGTGAAAGCGCTTTGAGTGGTCTTTGTGACTAGAAAAGCGCTATATAAGTGCAGGTTAGTTAGTTAGTAAATAACAACCATTATTGCTCATTTCTTGCCTCCAGCTATTTCATTCCACACTCACTTTAATTCCCTATTGTAACCCTTACGAACCTAGCAACTGGTCTACACTTAATTATTTCCCTTACCTAATTAACATAAGGCAAGGGTTACACAAGGAGAGGAAAGTGTTCAGGCAGAGGGTCCAGGAGAGGTGATAGCAGAGGGAGGAGGAGGATGATAACGCTAGTAAAAAGTCCAAACACAGGATTTCTGGGTGGGACCCCAACTGGCCCAATATTCCAAGATTCAAGCCTTAGTTGTACAATACTTCATATGGTAAGTTCCATTTGCAAAGTTACTGTGAAAATTTAAAAAAAAGTATAAAATTAACATATTCCAGTTACAACAGTGTCATGTGTTTTCTGCCCCCCTCTCCCCCCAGAAAAATATGTAGCCACCGTGCCAAGGTCTTTAAGTAAGAGGAAACACTGAATGACCGTGACGCGTGGTGTTCGTGTGCGCGCTTGCAGAGCGTCATTCTTTAATTTATTTTTCTTAAATTTATATTTCCTCTTAGCGTGGTGGCATAACTTCAAGGGTGGCAATCCGCCACGCATGAATGTTAACAGAGGAAATCCTGATGTTGCTTAACGTGGATATACAGTGGTGTGAAAAAGTGTTTGCCCCCTTCCTGATTTTTCATTTTTTGTATGTTTGTCACACTTAAATGTTTCAGCTTGCAGCGGATGATAAAATAAGGCAGCGAAGTGAGGTTTTAAATAGGTTTATTATCATACCGCCATCACGGAGCTCGCCCCATGGGCGAGCCCGGAGGCTCTCCAGCAAAGTGTGCAGATGAGCAGTCGTCAGAGTGAGAGTGAGAGGATGAGTTACAGAGTAATGCAGCTTATATACCCAACTACAGACAATACATGAAAGGCATTCACAGCAGTAGGTATGGGCATTTGCATTTGAGAGACACACATAACAATAAGGAGATTGCTGGCCGTAATTCGCCTCCGCTCCAGAGCTGCAGGACAAAAGGGGTTACAAGGCACATCTACATATTGTTATCAGTCATTGGATCACAGTAAGGGCAGGAAGCATGAACAATGCATGAATGGCACATTAACATCACAGTACTGAGCCGGGAAAAAGCCAGAAGAAGCGGGGCTACCTGTTGACATTAATACACACATTTCACTGTTCTGTTAATTGCTCTAGTCGAGCGCTGTGCCTGACCCAGTCTGTTGTGGGGGTTACGCCACACGCTCCCCTCCAGAGGGCTCGGCAGGCGGCTGAGGCCTCGATAGTCCGGCTTTGGCAGCAAGCAGGGAAAGCTCTGTGCAGGCGGAGGAGGAGGGGGGTGGGGGGTAGTAAATGCCGGCCGGGGACGGTGAAATCGTCTGAGCCGCGCAAAAATTGCTTGTGGGTCCGCGATGTTGAGGGGCTGTCCCATTGAACATGCGGAGATCCACAAGAAGAAAAATTAGTCACTGACTCCTCTCGCGATTAAGTCCTGGAAGGATTAATAGCGGCCGTGAAGAAAAAAAGGAGCGGCGAGGATTAACAGCGGCCATGAAGAAAAACAGGGGCGGCTGTAAGAAAAAAAACAAAAGCAAAGGGACTTGGCGTGTTGACTTTAGGTGCGGGCACAACCTTAAAGCCTTCGGGGACCGCAGACTGCTGAATTCCCGTTGTGCGCCATGGCTAAGACCGTTAGAAAATCCAGTGAGCAAGTTGCGTGCGTGCCTCAGGTGTACGAGCAAGCCTGAAGGGTCTATGTGCAGCGGCAAAGGAGGAAGGCGGTCTGTGGAGCCGTATGTGTCCCGTGCGTGGTGCGCCGTCCTCGTAACTCCCCGGTGCATGTGCCGGGGTTCCGTGCGTGGGTGGGCCTGCTGGAGAGGGAGAGTCAGGGTCAGGGAGCTTAATCATCCCTGTTCAATGTGTTGCTGTAAATGGGTCATGGTGTGTTCAGGTCCACGCGCTGCGTTCTCCGTCGGCCATGAAGGTCGCCGTCGTGGAGAGAGGACGAGGTGCGTGCGCTCTCGTGAGGAGACACAGAATCGTGTGTCAGAAGCTGTGAGAGCGGCCGGTCCAAGCGTGGATGTGCCGATCTAGGCGTGCAGATCTCACCATGAAGTTTTCCGCAGCTGTCCCGGTCGTGGGTGGTCTCCGGAGAGTTTCGCCTGGTAACTCTGCGTCGAAGTCTCCCTGAAGCAGAAGGGAGGGCAGATCATTTGCGTCAGGCTGCTGCGTTTGCTTGTCGTTGGAGAATCACCGCCGGGTGCTGCGTTCGATGCGATCAGGACACCAGCGTGGCTGTCCAGACCAGAAGGTTGCGTTGCACAAAGCGTGTGCATTTTCGGGGTCACCAGTGCGGCGGATGATAAAATAAGGCAGCGAACTGGGAGGTTTTAAATAGGTTTATTATCATACCGCCATCATGGAGCTCGCCCCATGGGCGAGCCCGGAGGCTCTCCAGCAAAGTGTGCAGATGAGCAGTCGTCAGAGTGAGAGTGAGAGGATGAGTTACAGAGTAATGCAGCTCATATACCCAACTACAGACAATACATGAAAGGCATTCACAGCAGTAGGTATGGGCATTTGCATTTGAGAGACACATAACAATAAGGAGATTGCTGGCCGTAATTCGCCTCCGCTCCGGAGCTGCAGGACAAAAGGGGTTACAAGGCACATCTACATATTGTTATCAGTCATTGGATCACAGTAAGGGCAGGAAGCATGAACAATGCATGAATGGCACATTAACATCACAGTACTGAGCCGGAAAAAGCCAGAAGAAGCGGGGCTGCCTGTTGACATTAATACACACATTTCACTGTTCTGTTAATTGCTCTAGTCGAGCGCTGTGCCTGACCCAGTCTGTTGTGGGGGTTACGCCACACAGCTCATCAAATAAATGTAAATATTAGATAAAGAACACAAGTAAACATAAAATGCAGTTTTTAAATGAAGGTGTTTATTATTAAGGGGGAAAAAAATCCAAACCTACATGGCCCTGTGTAAAAAAAAAAAAAAAAAAAAAAAAAAAAAAAGTGATCTCCCCCCCCCCCCCCGTTAAAACATAAATTAACTGTGGTTTATCACATCTTTGGAAAGCTGAGTTCAATTTCTCTAGCCACACCCAGGACTGATTACTCTCACACCTGTACTCAATCAAAAAAATCACTTAAATAGGACCTGCCTGACAAAGTGAAGTAGACCAAAAGATCCTCAAAAGCTAGACATCATGCAAGGAATTCAGGAAAAATTGAGAAACAAAGTAATAGAGATCTATCAGTCTGGAAAAGGTTATAAAACCATTTCGAAAGCTTTGGGACTCCAGCAAACCACAGTGAGAGCCATTATCCACAAATGGCAAAAATATGGAACAATGGTGAACCTTCCCAGGAGGGGCTGGACCTCCAAAATTACCCCAAGACCGCAGCGACGACTCATCCATGACGTCACAAAAGACCCCACAACAACATCCAAAAAACTGCAGGCCTTACTTGCCTCAGTTAAAGGGTACCTTTGGTGGTCGTGACAAAAAAGATATTATATTGAGCCTCTGTCTCACGTTCTAGTTCAAGTTTAAGTTGAAATTCATGTTCAAAGCAATTTGATATAAATCCATTGCTGATGTGCTGGTTCAGCTATGTCAGCAAAACATGGGTGCGGCCATACTAGCGGCTACATGGCCTGCCAGGACGCTTCCTGTGACGTAATATCGTGGCTACCGCGATCTGGATCAATATTGGCTGAGCCTGGAGTGCCCGGATGAGCAGTGGCTTTCGGGATATTCAAATTCAAACGTTTATTTCAAACTCAGGTTTCATATTAAATGCAGAACTAAAACGATTAGAAAATAAATAAATAAATGCTTAAATTCAGCGGCTCGTCTGGTCTGATCTGAGCTCCTAACGGCCGCAACACGGCAGATGACTCGGCTCCTCCCTCGCCGCTATACAGAGCGGCAGACACTCAGCGCATTGCGTTGTGTGTGAGGACCAAAATTCAAACGTTTATTTCAAACTCAGGGTTCATATTAAATGCAGAACTAAAACGAGTAGAAAATAAATAAATAAATGCTTAAATTCAGCGGGTCGTCTTGTCTGATCTGAGCTCGTAACGGTCGTAACCCTGGCGTGAAGGCCACTCAGAAAGTATCACCGTAACCCCAAAAAAAAAAAAAAAAAAAAAACAGCACTTTGACACACACTGTGGTTACTATAGCGTGGGTCCTAAATACAGGTAATATACAGTATATTTATAATATTAGATATTTATATATTTATATTTAAATACAGGTTGCATTGTATATTAGATACATGCATGGTAGGCTTACCGAGTTGACAGATGAGCAGGTGCGGGGCCCCGCACAAATCGTCGTATCATGCTGTAGATGAACAAACATGGCTCAAACATGTAGCCATGTCGCCCGAATTCTTCCTCAGAGTCAGAAAATTCAGCCATAATAGAACAAAAACAATGGACAACAGCACCGTAGTCGCAGGGAAACAACTACGGTGAAACGTAGTTCAGGGAAACGCTGAGTATTGTCTTTTCACTAGCAACGTTATGACGTCACTTCCGCATATGTCATGGCTGCGCCCATAGTTTTCATTGGCTGGCCATGCCCGCGGTCCTATTTGAATATATCTCAGGTGGTATATGGCTGGCAACAATTATTTACCCAAATAACAAATACCTTTTCCTAATGTTTTCAAGTTAAATGCGTCTTCACGACCACCATAGGTACGCTTTAAGGTCAGTCTTCATGACTCCATAAGAAAGAGACTGGGGAAAAATGGCCTGCATGGCAGAGTTCCAAGATTAAAACCACTGCTGAGTAAAAAGAACATAAAGGCTCACCTCAGTTTTGCCAGAAAACATCTTAATGATCCACAAGGCTTTTGGGGAAATATTCTGTGGACTGCAAAGAGACAAAAGTTGAACTTTTTGGAAGGTGTGCGTCCCATTACATCTGGTGTAAAAGTAACACTGCATTTCAGAAAAGGAAAATCATACCAACAGTAAAATATGGTGGTGGTAGTGTGATGGTCTGTGGCTGTTTTGTTGCTTCAGGACCTGCAAGACTTGCTGTGGTAAATAGAACCATGAAGTCTGGTGTCTACCAAAAAATCCTGAAGGCGAATGTCCACCCTTTTGTTTGTGACCTCAAGCTGAAGTGCTCTTGGGTTCTGCAGCAGGACAATGATCCAGAACACACCAGCAAGTCCACCTCTGAATGGCTTAAGAAAAACAAAATGAAGACTTTGGAGTGGCCTTGTCAAAATCCTGACCTGAATCCGACTGAGATGCTGTGGCATGACCTTGAAAAGGCGGCTCATGCTTGAAAACCCTCCAATGTGGCTGAATTACAACAATTCTGCAAAGACAAGTGGGCCAAAATTCCTCCACAGCACTGTAAGACCCATTGCCAGTTATCGCAAACGCTTGATTGCAGTTGTTGCTGTTAAGGGTGGCCCAACCACTTATTAGGTTTAGGGGGCAATCACTTTTTCACACAGGGCCATGTAGGTTTTTTTTTTTTTCCCCCTTAATAATAAACACCTTCATTTAAAAACTGCATTTTGTGTTTACTTGTATTATCTTTGTCTAATATTTAAATTTGTTTGATCTGAAACATTTAAGTGTGACAAACGTACAAAAAAATGAGAAATCAGGAAAGGGGCAAACACTTTTCACACCACTGGACGTTCGGGCTGCTTGATGGTCTATTATGGACAGAAACTTACACTTGAACACATACCATGCCTGCCTGGTCCACTGAAGTGCAATCTTTAATCTCCTGCCAGCCTACATCAGACAGTAAACCTTCAAACTAACCACAATCGTCAGGAACAACAAAGAAAAACTGTCGTACGCCATGTTGATTCAACTCATCCAGCTAGCAACAAGCTAGCAGTGTGGCTGTGTTTGGCTCCACACAGTTCGGTCTCAGGTCTAGTAGGGTCATGTCTGCCCTCTGCAGGCTGGGTCTGAGGCACACGCTGTAGTTTAAAATCCGACGAGTCTCATTCACTTAAATCGTCATTTGCTCTTTCTCCAGAGAAAGGTGTAAAGTCTGTTTAACAGCGACTGTAGCTCAACATGCAATATGCCCCAACCATGGCGTTTCCCGGGGGGTGGGGACTAACGGTGGAAGTCCGGGTCTTTGGCGCACCACCTCTAGTCTGCTACGTTGCCTGTACCCCCGGTACAGTTAGCTTGCTCTGTATGTGCCACATGTTACTAGCTTGGGTTCATGAAGGCTAATCTTCAACACGCACAACGTGTCCGCTGGTCCCTGCTATCAGACATAACACTCTGTTGTAGACTTGGCTGTCTCAGACCACTTCTGTGTGTTATTTTAACATCATCAGTTTTATTCATTCAGAGACCCTAGTGAGAACTGTGAGGAAGTGCCATCTGACTTCTGAAGAGGCTGCAAATTTTATCGGGGTTTTAAGTGACACTCCTGCTGAGGTTTTACCTGCATTATGTGATTTTATTAATGACACTTTTAACCATAAAGTAAAATCAGCACTGGACTTGGTTGCACCACTAAAAACCAAAAGCACAAAGATTTAACTTGCCCTGCCCTGGTGGAATGAAGATATAAAATGGCAGAAAAGCAAATGCAGAGCAGCAGAGAGAAGATGGAGAAAAACAAAATTAACTGTACGCTACCAAATTCTGGGCGAACAACTGAAACTCTATAAAAATATAAAAACACTGTGACGCAAGTCAGAAACTCCTGTTTCACCAAAATAATAGATGCTCACAAAAACAATCCCAGAATCCTTTTCTCCACTATTGATCACCTGATCAACCCTGATTTTAAGAAGTCCAGTAGGATGCCAACAGACTCACGATGTGAGGACTTTGCAGTAGGGCTGAAATGATTAGATGACATTGTTGATAATGTCAATCATAAAAATTTGTTGACATATTTTTATTGTCGACAAATCGTTCAATTTTAAAGTTTATATGGGTGCCGCGGAAATGTTCAGTTTAACTGTTCCAGCGAAGAAGAAGCAGAGCGCATCATGGCGACACGTAGAGAAAATCATGGAGAAGGCCAAAAGTTTCCAAAGTATGGGAGGATTTTACCGAAAATTAATAAATGAAACAAGTTAAATGTAGACTGTAAAGCAGTGTTGTCATATCACTGCTGCACTACAGCGATGCATCTATTGCCTCCTCCTCTCTGTTTCTCCGTTTCCGGCCACCTGTCAGCGGACTGCACTGGTAAGGTTAGCAAGTAACGTTAGCACTTCTTATTTTCAATGAGCGACTTTCTACACTTTAGAAAACTGACCACACTATTAGTGTGTGCTGTTTAAATAGTTTACCTGTTGTCGGACAATAATCTCTCTCATGATGGTTGCTGACAGCTGAGCTGCTTCCGTTATGCTAGCTATATATCTGACTGTGTAGAATCAATGTGATGGGAGTTAACAGACAGCCCAAATATAGCCATGAGGGGGGCTGGAGAAACATTTTTCCCCAGAGCCTGAAACATGATTTCAGAATAGTGACCCCAAAATTTCTGAAACCTAGGACAGGAAAAAAACATATGACGAAGATTACAGGGAGAGGCGTGGCATTTGTCACATTGGTCTGCAATATCTGGATAAATTTCAGATAAACGAGATTTTGACCAGTGGGCCCTATATAGCACTTTGAACTGTAAAAGTTGCAGCCTGGCACAAGGTGTGCTAGAGCGTATACTGGAGACAGCTCTTTTTTTTTTTTTTTTTTGTTACTTATTTGTACCCGTAGGTAGATTTGTTTTGCAGTCTGGTGACAAGCCACCAGCTGCCAGTTGCTGCGTGCGCAAGCACCCCGTATCCCTAACCTGCATGTTTTTGGCATGTGAGAGGAAACCGGAGAAATCCCGGAGTAAACCCACACAACATGGGGAGAACATGCAAACTCCACACAGATCACTGTTGGTCGGGGGGTGGGATCGAACCCACGATCTCACGATCCCCGCGATCCCCCGGCCGAGGGTAAACTGTGCTGCCACAGTGCTAACCACTGCGCCACCGTGCAGCCCACAGCTTTGTCCCAAAACTCATCTGTTATGTTCAAACCTTGCTCCTGTTCCCAGGAAATTTGCGCTTTTGCAACTGATTGACCATCAAATGTGAATAGCTGTGCTTATATTTCAGATGTAAGAGATTTCTGAGTCGGTTTCAGATTTAGGAGATCGTCCCATGGTTGGCTAGTGGGCAGGGAAGGGAAGCATGGAAACAGAGAAGAGGCACAATACCTAAGTTGAAAGTAATGAAACAGATGAGATGCAGACACGTTATAAGCTGACATCACATCTGAAAATGTGGAAAAAATACCATCTTTGTAGAGATCCCTGAAATGCTTAAGGCCGCGACTCTGCCAAATTGTACAAGTGGTATCAATAAGGGATGGAGGAAACAGATGGGTTTGTGTTACAGGTGTAAGAGTTGGTGACAAAAATTTAAAATGGCATCTAAATGTCTAAATCTAAATCTTCTTCCGGTTCTGGTGCAACACGAGTTGGCTGCCTTTTGCAGCAGCGGCTCAATTCTGAGTCTTTTTATCTTCCCTCTTCTTTCTGATCCGGTGATAACTTTCTGATCCGGCACACCTTTCACTCTATATATATCACGGACACACAGATCGCCCCAAAGGTCTCCCGAGTCGGCGGACGGAGCCACTGTCTACAGCAGGAGACGATACAGCAGGGAAGAGCTAGCTAGCACTCAACCGCCACCCGGTGCTAACGGAGAAACTCGATATACCGGGGAACTGAAGCGAAAACGACGCGGGTGCCGGGCTGGAGTTTAGGCGGCGTGCAAGAAATATAACACAGAATAATAAAGAGCGATGGCAAGAACCAAGCAGACCGCCCGTAAATCTACTGGAGGAAAAGCCCTCCAGGAAGCAGCTGGCCACCAAGGCTGCTCGGAAAAGCGCTCCGGCCACCGGCGGAGTGAAGAAGCCTCACCGTTACAGGCCCGGTACCGTGGCTCTGAGAGAGATCCGTCGCTACCAGAAATCCACGGAGCTGCTCATCCGTAAGCTGCCCTTCCAGCGCCTGGTGAGGGAGATCGCTCAGGACTTCAAGACCGACCTGCACTTCCAGAGCTCCGCCGTCATGGCTCTGCAGGAGGCCAGCGAGGCCTACCTGGTGGGTCTCTTCGAGGACACCAACCTGTGCGCCATCCACGCCAAGAGGGTCACCATCATGCCCAAAGACATCCAGCTGGCCCGCCGCATCCGCGGAGAGAGACCTTAGACTTTCTGCTGCACATCCACCAACCACAATGCTCCGCACTGTGCGTCTATATATATATATATATATATACGTATATATATATATAGTAATATGTACATATGTATACTAGCTGCTCTTGTTTTTTCTTGCTCTGAGTGTTGCTGTCCCTGTGCTGTTACAATCCTGGAATTTCCCCATTGTGGGACTAATAAAGGCTTATCTTATCAGGGATGGCAACAGGAAATTCTGATTTCAGCTGAAATCTAATTTGGTCGACTGACTTACGGGGGGGCGCAGCCCCCCTGAAGCTGGGAGGTTTTCAGTAAAATACAAGTAATTTAGACTGAAAAAAATGATTAAAAAAATGAAATACTAGACTTAGATAAATCATTAAATTTAATGAAAAGTTAACTTACTTTTTCTTCAATGTTGTCTCACTGTCTTTAGTCCAACATATTTAACAGTTCTATTAGAGTTTTTTACACTATTTACACTGGTCACCAAGTCACTTCTAATGTGAAACTTTCTTCCTTTTGGCAGCAAGCTGTGTCAGTCTCTGAACTTTGAACTTCATCTCCTTTTCTGGTTTCTTCAGAAACTGTCCAAGTGTTTCTGTTACCTCATTGAACTTTGAGCCAATTTTCACCTTTACTGTCACTTCGCTCCCCGAAGCTCCTGGGTTTTTATGATTTTTAAGTACCAGAACTGTGCTTACATGACATAAAACAAACAGCTGAATGCCACTTATTACTGTATAATATTGACTTATGTTCCAAGAAGATAGCATTCCTAAACTAGAAAAGCACTCAGAGCGTATCCCTCCGCCAAGGCTCCTTCCGTTTGTCATGGATCAACTCCAAAATGTAATGGTTTTGTGTGTAGGCCTATAGCCACTTGTGGTGAAAATTGCATCAAAGTCTGTCCATCAGTTTTGGAGTATTGTTGCTAACACAATGTGAGAAGATAAGTGCCTTGGCTGAGGTATGCATTCTCAGATCATCACCAAAATATAATGGGTTCCTCTCTAGCCCAAGAACCACCTCTGGTGAAAATTTTATCCAAATCCATCCAGTAGTTTTTGTGTAATCCTGCTGCACAAATACAAAAAAAGCCCTTGATGGAGGTATGCACTCTCAGATCATCACCAAAATCTAATCATCTGTTCCCCGTGCCATTGCACACCTTTCCTGAAAATTTCCTGAAAATCCATCCATAACTTTTCCTTGCTAACAAACAGACAGACAGACAGACCAACGCCGATGAAAACATAACCTCCTTGGCGGAGGTAAATATTCCAACAAGCATTATCCATCACATGCTTTAACACTTGATCAAATCAAAATCAGTTAATTTTATCTATTCCATAATAGAAATAAAATTCCAACATACCATTACTTTTTATAATTTCAGCATTCATTTCAGATCACCAGTTTCAATCTCCATTGAGTCTTGAGCAGCTCATTTTCCTCCCCCGCGCAGCCCAGCTCATACAGCCGCTGTACACTGCACTCAAACGGAAACCGAGTCGACTGGACTCCTGAACGGGAGCAGGCGTTCTGAGGTTAAAACAGCGCTCATTACCCACGTCTCGGACATGGGCATAGCGGCCGTCGTGAAGCAATGCGTTGCCGGTTCTTGGCAGCCGCTCACCTTTTTTTTAAGCAGGTCTTTGCACGACAGTGAGCGTAAATACAGCATGTTCGACAAAGAGTTAATGGCTCTCTACCTGGCGTACGCCACTTCCGGTTCTGGCTGAAAGGGCACACTTTCACTGCGTCGTGGACCATAAGCCGCTAACGTACTTAACGTACATATAATATACAAATAAAGCGGAATTCGGTGAATTACCGGAAAAATCACATCCCTGAGAACAAGACGAAATAAATTTTTGACAAAGCATACGAGCCATTTGATTGGTCCAATCGTTTGCAACTATCCAATCGCAGGGCTGTTTACAATACAGCAGTAGCTTGAGTACATCCGGGTTATCGCGAGACTTCGGGGAAGCGCCGAGCGCGTATGTTTTTTTTCCCCAAACTTTATTGAGAACAAGGTAAAGGTACAAAATTATGACATAGATGATGATAAAATCGGCGGAAATCCGCGGATCGGCGGAAAATTGCCATCCCTGCTTATCTTATCTTATCTTAAATTGAGCCCAAATCTTCAGGGTGGAGAGCACCACGGGGTTACTTGTCAAGTTGGATGGATTCAAAGATAGGGAGGAGGAGACTAGAGCCAACAGAGAAGAAGAAGAAGAAGAAAGTGACTGAGCCTCCAGCCTACACCATAATAACCCCGGACAGTGAAACCAATGGATCAATTTGTGAATATGCACCGACCAATAATAAAACAGAAAATTAGGTAATGCAAGACCACCGTCGAATTTAAGCTTTTGCAAGAGTGAATACTTAACTCTAGGAGTTTTACCGCCCCACAAAAAGTTTGTAACAATTTGGCCAAGGAATTTGAAAAACTTTTTAGGTAAAAACAAAGGAATACACTGAAACAAAAATAAAAATTTAGGCAACAAGGTTATTTTCACTGCATTAATTCTGAATGCTGTGAAACATCGTCCATGCAGTAACTGTGGCTCCCCAATGCACCGAGAGAAAGCGCATAACTGCCTGGCAAGAGGACAACGATGCAGATGCTGCGGCAAACTTAACCACTTTGCCAAGGTCTGCCGTTCGCCACGACAGACACCAGAACAGCCACCCAGCCCAAAAGAACTACCAACAACCACCATCCGCAGAGTGAGCTCTGGACGGATGGTGTACATGTGGGGCATGGTGAGGCTGGATGACGTTGATTTGCCGCTGCTGCTGGACACCGCCACAGTGAGGTCGGTGCTGAACTGGATTACAGTAAAAAGGCTCTTTCCCAATCATCCTATTGAGAAGAATGCAGCAGAGGTTTACGGGTATGGGCGCACTCGTGTCAGCCTTGCAGGAACCATAACACTGACGGTTCGCTATGGGTCAAGAGTCCTCCCAGCGTTCACCTTTCAGGTAACCACACACGGAGACAGCATCCTGGGGTACGACCTGTTTTACGAGTTGGGCTTTACCATTCATGACTGCGATGGACTCCGTTTGACCGCTGGCGAAGAAAACGCAATACACTCGGACAGGGATACAGTCACTCCATGCACAACGCTGCCGAGGGAATGCAGTGAAGAGAGAAAGCACATACCGGCCTCACCTCCAATCCTCTCCCAGCATGAGCTTCAGGCAGCCGCCGTGGATCTGCAGGAGAGGAAGCTTGCAGAGAAAGGGGACCCCGGAAAACAACAACAGCCCAGGGCGCGTACCACCACCGGCGACAGTGACACAGTACCACGACCACAGCCAACGCCAGGAAAGGAGGAGCAGAAGCCAAACTCATCCCGCACCACCACCGAGAATCAGTCTCAGAGAGCTGCAGCAGCACAGCAGGATGGTGAGTTTGTGGCCCAGCAGTTAGTAGCCGGTAGAGCAACGACAACAGAGGGTACGTCCTGCTACCGACGTGGATGATACAGCACCACAACAACAACTGTCAACAAAGAAAGCAGAGCAGCAATGCAGGGGGCGGCCGAACAAATTGCTGCTCACAGTGCTTGATTGGGTTCGGATATGCAATTCCGAACACCCAGACAGCCGGCAGATGCCCTTGTCCCCACCTATGCAGATCGCAGCACAGTTAGGGCTAGCCACTTTCCAAATGGCAATCAGGACCCACAACTCTGTCAACCCGCCTTTCCCCCGGACTGTAACGCAATCACCCACACAATAACTACCTCAGTTGTTGGCACAGAAAGACTGGCACACCAACAGTAATACATTTGGTGGTGTATGTCTCTATACTTTAACTGCAACCATTTGCACAAGTGCCACATCTGCTGCCATCTGTCTGTCATTGCTATACTGATCATGTGCAGTCCTATCTGTTACTATCTGCACCTACACTACCACACTGAACTGCAACTACGGGTATTGTATCTCTAGTTTTTTGTATATAGGATTGCTGGGTTTTACCATTGTTAATTGTTTATCTCTATTTGCACTATGGGAGGTCTGGGTCTATCCTTTGTCGCCATTTGCACTACGAGTTGCATTACTGTACATAGACTGCTGTCATTGCTGTTTTCTTTTTTTTTTTCCAGCCTTATTCCTTTTTCTTTTTTATACTGTGCACACCACTGAAGAGAGAGAGAAATGCCATTTCAATTCTCCTGTATGTCCTGTACATACAGTAGTATTGACAAATAAAATCTCTGACTCTTTGAATCTTGAAATGGCCGACGGTTCGAGATGGCATGCCAGCCGTCTGCAGAAGCTGAGGACAGCAACGCCAGAACTGATCCAAGCAATGTGGAACCCAGACCGGGACTTCACTGACAAGAGGGAGCACCCAGGCCCGCCGCAGCTGGCACCTCCAGGGGCGGGCCCGCCAGAAGCCCCGAACTCAAGCCACAACAGCCACAACTCTCTGTGAATGTGTTTGGTAGAGCACGACTGGTTCATGGTGGCAGAATAATCCACCCAGTTGTGCAGGGCCAAGTGGCGGTCCACCCGGTGACTCAGGTTGGAAAAAAAAAAAAAAAAAAAGAGAGAGAGAAAGCTGTTGTAAGTGCAATGCTAAAAAAGAGGCTGTTGTGAACTAATTTTATATGTTGCTCAAAGCTTTTCCGGGGGGGTGGGGGTGGGGGGTTTAGATGTTGTATATGGCCATACTAACACCAGGCACATTGCAGACATGAGGATGCATGCATGTCACAGCGTAACTATAAGAGGGGACTAATGGCGGGACACTGGGTCTTTGGCGCCAAGCCTCCAAACAGCACAGAGCCTGCATCAGTGTGTCACTAGCTTTGGGGTTATATTCTGTAACACATGCAGCTGCGTACCCTGTAATAAAGTTCTGAGTTCAACGTAGCTCCTGCCTTCGCAGTCCTGTTATTCAGACATATCAAAACCCACATATAAAAAGTGACGTTTAAAAAAAAAAAAAAAAATACTTGTGCACTGTATGTCTGGCCATAGATAGATGGTTAGATAATATTTTAGTGTTATGAAAAAGTGTTTGCCCCCTTCCTGATTTCTCATTCTGTTGTATGTTTGTCACACTTAAAATGTTTCAGATCATCAAACAAATTTAAATATTAAAGATAACACAAGTAAAAACAAAATGGAGTTTTTAAATGAAGGTGTTTATTATTAAGGTAAACAAAAAAAATCCAAACCTACTGTACATAGCCCTGTGTGTAAAAGTGATTGCCCCTAAACCCAATAACTGGTTAGGCCACCCTTAGCAGCAGAAAAAACTGCAATCAAGCGTTTGTGATAACTGGCAATGAGTCTTTTACAGCACTGTGGAGGAATTCTGGCCCACTCATCTTTGCAGAATTGTTGTAATTCAGCCACATTGGAGGGTTTTAAACCATGAACCGCCTTTTTAAGGTCATGCCACAGCATTTCAATCGGATTCAGGTCAGGACTTTGACTAGGCCACTCCAAAGTCTTCATTTTCTTTTTCTTAAGCCATTCAGAGGTGGACTTGCTGGTGTGTTCTGGATCATTGTCCTGCTGCAGAACCCAAGCGCGCTTCAGCTTGAGGTCACAAACAGATGGCCGGACATTCTCCTTCAGGATTTTTTTGGAAGACAGTAGAATTCATGGTTCCATTTACCACAGCAATTCTTCCAGACCCTGAAGCAGCAAAACAGCCCCAGACCATCACACTACCACCACCACATTTTACTGTTGGTATGATGTTCCTTTTTTGAAATGCTGTGTGACTTTTACACCGGATGTAATGGGATACACACCTCCCAAAAAGGTCAACTTTTGTCTCATCAGCCCACAGAGTATTTCAAGATGTTTTCTGGCAAAATTGAGACAAGCCTTTATGTTCTGTTTGCTCAGCAGTGGTTTTTGTCTTGGAATTCTGCCATGCAGGCCATTTTTGCCCACTCTCTTTTTTTATGGTGGAGTCATGAACACTGACCTTAACCAAGGCAAGTGAGGCCTGTAGTTCTTTGAATGTTGTTGTGGGGTCTCTTGTGACCCCTTGGATGTGTCATCACTGCGCTCATGGGGTAATTTTGGTCGGCCAGCCACTCCTGGGAAGGTTCATGACTGTTCCATGTTTTCGCCATTTGTGGATAACGGCTCTCACTGTGGTTTGCTGGAGTCCCAAACCTTTTGAAATGGCTATATAACCTTTTCCAGACTGATGGATCTCAATTACTTTGTTTCTCATTTATTCCTGAATTTCTTTGGATCATAGCATGATGTCTAGCTTTTGAGGATCTTTCGAAAACCCTCCAATGTGGCTGAATTACAACAATTCTGCAAAGATGAGTGGGCCAAAATTCTTCCACACCGCTGTAAAAGACTGACTGTCAGTTATCACAAACGCTTTATTGCCGTTGTTGCTGCCAAGGGTGGCCCAACCAGTTATTAGGTTTAGAGGGCAATCCCTTTTTCACACACAGCCATGTAGGTTTGGATTGTTTTTACCCTTAATAATAAACACCTTCATTTAAAAACTACATTTTGTGTTTAATTGTGTTATCTTGGGCTCATATTTAAATTTGTTTGATGATCTGAAACATTTAAGTGTGACAAACATCCCCCCCCCCCCAAAAAAAAGAGAAATCAGGAAGGGGGCAAACACTTTTTCACACCACTGTAACTGTAAATGATGAAAATAACGCAAAAGTTCTGGTCCTTGAAAGGACCAGGTAAAATGAGAAAGACATATTTTTTTAAAACTACAAACACGGACCAATCACAACGTGTTACATCATCAAAACAACCGTCTAGCCAATCGTATTCTGCGATGTCATCAGCAGGCACAGGCCCCGAGCACATCTTGCAGCCCGAGCACATCTTGTACCTACATCGTCAGCAATAAAGCCAGTCAAACTGAAAATAAACGTTTCGTTATTATTGATATCTCAAAATATCACAGTTATTTAAGCAATTTTACTTTCCCTAGGCAAGTCCTTTTTTAAAAAAAAAAAAATAATAATCCTACCTTATTATGCTGTGTTCATTTCTGTCGGTTTGGTCGTCTACTGTGTCATGCTGCTGTTACACAGTCTGGGATCAATAAAGTACATCTATCTGGTATCGCTCTGTCTATCCATCTATATCTATTCATATAACCTGAACGATTTCCCCCCAATCGTTCTGTTCTTAGCATTTCCATCTACTAAGAATTTGAAATTGTTTTTAAATCTGTACATTTACAATTAAGCCTTGAATTTAACTAGAGTTTCTAACAGCTGGGATTACTGACTGAAATGTAAACAATGCCGAAATAACTCAGACTTCTGATGAACATGCATGTGTGGTTCCACTTGTTCTTACCTGTTCTCTTTGATTTTCTTTCTTCGGTCGTTTCTTCAAACTCTGACAATATTTCCTCAGCAGCAGCAGTTTGTGGCTCTTTTAGAAACTCACTGGGATGCTGAACTGAAGACATTTTTACTTTAAAAAGTAAAACCTTGATCAGTACAGCCGCTGTTTGAACAGCCGCAGCACAGAAAAGCTAAGAGCTTCTGACCACTTCCGGGTGTCACACTGAAGTTCCGGAGGAGGATTCAGCTTCAGCCTTCAGTTCCGGTTGCAGATATGGTTTGCGATATCAGCTTAAAGAAATTAAACACACACACACACATGGGGGAAAATACTTTTGTACAAATACTTTTTCACCACACTGTTATATCCTATTCTGCAGTGCTTATTGAAAGAGGGAGAAAAATTCCTGGATCTGCCCCTTGATTCAGATTCACTCGAAAACAGATTCTTCAGGGGCCCAAGCTGTACCTTCCATCAAATGACACCCACAGCATATGGTCTTTGGCAGAAGTAACTTGTTCATGATATACAGTTTATAAAGTGCCCCTAATATGTACTTTTTCCACATGTTGACACAGCTCTCAGCGGTGTTAGTGACGTGTCTATGGCATGCTTTTAGCAAAACACTTCAGGGTTTAATTATTGTAGTGTGGAGAACGTGAAATGAAGAGGCTGAATTTATTTCTCAGTTCAGGTTTATTGAATATCACATGTCTCCAACGTCCTCTCAAACAGAAAAGAGGACCAACTTCTCAAATCACCTGTGGCTTATATATTTATACCTGCATGTGGTAAGCGCAAAGACACGTTTGAGATTACATACGTGGCTGACCTCACGCCCTAGAAGAGGACAATGGGCCTGGACCGCCTGCGGAGAACACTTGGACATGGAGACGCAGCAGCAGAGGCCTGAAAGGACTTCCTGACCCCCTGGGGCCAGGTGGGAGACTGGAGGACATGGAGGGGGGTTAGAGGCAAGAGGGGGATGTAACAAGGATGTGTGATTAAGTCTTTGTTGTCACTGGTATAAATAGAGAGGTCCTGACTGCGTTCAGCCTCTTATGTTTTCTGAGAGATTTGATGGGGATGTGACTTCAAGAATAAAATCTGAATTATGAAACTATTCAGCTTCTTCATTTCACGCTCCCCACATTGGTGACCAGTACGTGAGAATAATGGGCGAAAGGGAGACCCTCGAGGCAGACTCGTCGGAGACGGCCCGAGCGAGCGCCGTTGCCATCAAACTACCGGAGTTCTGGCAGAATGACCCGAACTCGTGGTTCCTCCATGCCGAGGCGCAGTTCGCGCTCGCAGGAATAACGGTGGACAACACTAAGTTCTACCACGTCATCGCCAAGCTCGACCCCCGCACTACGGGATGCGTGCGGAGCGTGGTACAGCAGCCGCCCGCCGACGACAAATACGACGAGTTGAAGGCTGCCCTCATCGAGTGTTTCGCGCCCTCAGCCGAAGAGAGGGCCAAGAGGCTCATCGCTATGTACGGCCAGGGAGGGTGCAGACCGATCGCCCTGATGGAAGACATGCTTCACTTGAGAGAGTCAGACAACAACAACTTCCTCTTCAAACAAATCTTCCTCAGCAACCTCCCGACGCACACGAGAGGGACTCTGTCCAACATGCGTGGTGAGACTCAGCGGGACTTCCGTGCGATGGCCCGGGAGGCGCAGCGGCTCCTCAACTCCTGCGGCGAGCAGGCGACCACAGCTGCAGCAGCAGATCTCAGAGCAGCGACCCCGGGTAACAAGGAGCCGGAGACGACCAGGCTGTACCCACCCACCATGGCAGCGGCGCGGCCACGACGCAGCGGAGGAGATGGCCTCTGTTTTTATCACCGGCGTTTTGCAGAGAAGGCACACAGGTGTGTGCCGCCGTGCAATTACAAGAGCTCGGGAAACTTCAAAGCCGAGAACCGGTAGCAGCTTTGGCTCTCGGCGAGGCAAATAAGCTGCTTTACATCAAGGACGAGAGCTCCGGGCGACACTTCCTCATAGACACCGGGGCTCAGGTGAGCTTCATCACCCCGACCTACGCTGACCGGGTGGCTGGCCCCCGCGGCGACGGGGCAACTGCGGCGAACGGCTCAAGCATCAACACCTACGGAGAAAGGACTTTGTCTCTGTCTTTACACGGCCGCGCTTATGAATGGACCTTCATCATAGCGGCAGTGAGCTTCAACATGTTAGGTGCTGATTTTCTGTGTTCACATAGTTTGTTAGTTGATCTTGCCAACAGACGCTTAGTTAATGCACTGTACACAATGCACAAATGTCTTTTGATTCTATCCCCTGTGCAGCTCGAGTGTCACCGCCACCAGTGCAAACCAACGTTGCCACAGCAGGGGGTAAGTTTAACACACTCCTCACCCGGTTCCCAGCGCTCACCATTCCTACTTTTTCGGCAACAGTTGCAAAACACGGGGTGGAGCATTTTATCACTACAGTGGGCCCCCCCGTCTTCGCTAAAGCTCGCTAAAGCTCGGCGTTTAGACGCGGCTAAACTCTCCATTGCGCGCGAAGAGTTCGCCAGCCTGGAAAAGCTGGGCATTATTCACCGTTCGAACAGCCCATGGGCTTCGCCACTACATATGGTCCCTAAAGCTGACGGCTCCTGGAGACCTTGCGGCGACTATCGCAGGCTAAATAACGCCACGGCGCATGACCGCTGCCTAATTCCGCACATTCAAGATTTCTCGGTGCATCTGGCGGGGGCGCGTGTAACGGATGCCAACTAGTACTGTTCGGCGTAGAACGTTAGTAAACCTCCCTCCCAAAGCCTCATACAGTATCGGTAGCGCTGAGCTATCGGTCGGACCTTTAGCTCAGCGCGATCGTGCTGTGTCTCCCATGCTCGAACTGTGTTAGTTGACTGAGAGGTCGCGGGTTCGTGTCCCGTGTGGGGCGAACTGCGCAGGATGATCTCTGTCACACTGGTGCCGTGACCCGGATGGGAGTGAGGTTTAAGGGGGAGAGTGTAACGGATGCCAACTAGTACTGTTCGGCGTAGAACGTTAGTAAACCTCCCTCCCAAAGCCTCATACAGTATCGGTAGCGCTGAGCTATCGGTCGGACCTTTAGCTCAGCGCGATCGTGCTGTGTCTCCCATGCTCGAACTGTGTTAGTTGACTGAGAGGTCGCGGGTTCGTGTCCCGTGTGGGGCGAACTGCGCAGGATGATCTCTGTCACACGCGCATTTTTTCTAAAATAGACCTGGTCCGCGGTTACCATCAGGTGCCAGTCCGGCCCGAAGATATCCCTAAAACTGCGGTAATAACCCCTTTCGGACTTTTTGAATTTTTGCGCATGCTTTTTGGCCTCAAAGGCGCCGCACAAACATTCCAGCGCATGATGGATGCTGTGCTGCGAGACCTACACTTCGTGTTTGTCTACCTCGACGACATTTTAGTCGCTAGTTCTTCAGAGGAGGAACACGAAAAACACCTCATTACCGTTTTTTGGAGGTTGGGGGAGCATGGGTTAATAATTAATCCGGCCAAGTGCCAGTTTGGCGTGGCGCAGATCGATTTTTTGGGGCACCGCGTCTCCCCAGAAGGGGCGATCCCGTTACCAGACAAGGTGCGCGCAGTGGCAGATTTTCCCCGCCCACAAACGATCAAATCATTACAGGAGTTTTTGGGGATGGTAAATTTTTATAACCATTTTCTACCCCGCGCAGCGCAGCTCATGCAACCATTATACGCCGCGCTCAAAAAACAAAAACCCTCCAATCCGGTCGAGTGGTCCCCGGAGCGGGAGCGCGCATTCGCGGAGGTAAAAAAAGCCCTGGCTGATGCCACGCTGCTCGCTCATCCAGACCCTTCGGCCCGCATAGCCCTTACTACCGGCGCATCAGATGTCGCCATAGGGGCAGTCGTGGAACAGCACGTCGCCGGGGTCTGGCAACCACTGGCGTTTTTTTAGCAAATCCTTAAATGATACCGAGCGCAAATACAGCACTTTTGACAGAGAGCTGTTAGCGCTCCATTTGGCCACCCTCCATTTCCAGTTCTGGCTGGAAGGTCGGCGTTTCACTGCGTTTGTCGACCATAAACCACTCACTTTTGCGATGTCTAAAGTTTCAGAGCCTTGGTCAGGTCGGCAGCAGAGGCAGCTGGCCGCGATTTCGGAGTTTACTACTGATATTCAACACTTAGCGGGTAAACTCAACGTAGTGGCAGACTGCCTCTCCCGCGTGTTCACAGCACCGGTGCGCGCGGGTGTGGAGCATGCTCCCGCAGCCGCAGGACAAAATGACAGCGCGGGAGCGCGCGCGGCCCCAGTTCACGTGGGGATCGATTACGCAGCTATGGCGGCAGAGCAGAGTACAGATGCGGACGTGCGCGCGCTCCAGTCTGGACTGACAGGGTTAAGGCTGGAGAGCAGGCGTTTGCAAACCGGTATGCCCCCCTTAATCTGCGACGTATCCACGGGGCGACCACGCCCGGTAGTCCCGGCTGCGTGGCGCCACCGCGTTTTTGACTCGGTTCACTCTCTCGCGCACCCGGGAGTGCGCACGTCTGTGAAAATGGTGGCAGAGAAGTTTGTTTGGCCGAGCCTGCGCAAGCACGTGAAAGAGTGGGCAAAAACCTGCACGGCCTGCCAGCGGGCCAAAATCCATAAACACACAAAAGCTCCGTTAGAACCGTTCCAAATCCCGGCCAGGAGGTTCGACCACGTGCATGTCGACCTCGTGGGCCCCCTACCGTCGTCGCAGGGGTTCACACATCTTTTGACAATGGTGGACTGAACCACACGTTGGCCGGAAGTGGTTCCTCTAACTTCACCCACAGCTGCAGAGGTGGCTCGAGTTTTTTTAACGGCCTGGGTAGCGCGTTTCGGGGTTCCGTCAGACATTACGTCAGACAGGGGACCTCAGTTTGTCTCCGAGCTTTGGTCGGCGATGGCCAGCAGCTTGGGAACAACAATCCATCGCACTACCGCGTATCACCCCCAGGCTAATGGTTTATGCGAGCGTTTTCATAGGTCGTTGAAAGCAGCCTTCAGAGCATCGCTTACGGATGGAGATTCGGTAAACAAACTACCATGGGTCTTATTGGGGTTGCGTTCTGCGCCCAAGGAGGATCTGAACGCCTCCCCAGCAGAGTTAGTGTTTGCACAATCCCTCAGGCTGCCCGGTGAGTTCTTACCAGAGCATCCAGGGCCGGAGCGCCTTCCAGCTCTGAGGCCACTAAGCGGCGCGGAAACAGACATGCTCCCGGGCCCCGTTCATCACACTTTTCCGCGGGTTTTTGTTCCCCAGGCTTTAAAGAATGCCGAGTTCGTTTTTGTTAGACACGATGCTTTAAAACCGACCTTCCGGCCACCATATGATGGACCGTTTAGAGTGCTGGAAACTGGTGATAAGCAGTTTGTGCTAGATTTAGGAGACAGGAAAGAGACAATCAGTATTGACAGACTTAAGCCTGCTTTTGTGATGAACGATGAGTCTGTACGGGTGGCGAGAGCACCTCGGCGTGGTAGACCCCCCAGGGACCACGTCTCGGCCCCCCCGCAGGGGTCAAATAACAATTCTCTTCCTCAGACTGCAGATTCCTTGCAGGACAGCGCCGCTGAGACGGCGAAACCTGCGTACAGCAGATTCGGAAGACGGTTGAAACCCAGACGACGTACAGACTGATGTTTGATGGAATCATGTGGTATAAGCTATGCTGTTGGTGATATCACTGAAATTTTTGATCAGGTTGTATAGACTATGCTGTGAGAGTTATCACTGAGATGTTAATTCAATTCAATTCAATTCAACTTTATTTATATAGCGCCATTTCACAACAACAGTCATCTCATAGCACTATCAACTGTAGGGAGGACCCCCACAGTTGCAGAAAGACCCCAGCAATCAGGCGATCCCCTGTGAGCAAGCACTTGGCGACGGTGGAGAGGAAAAACTCCCTTTTAACAGGAAGAAACCTCCAGCAGAACCAGGCTCAGGGAGGGGCAGTCATCTGCTGCGACTGGCTGGGGGGTGAGGGGATAGAGAAGAAGAAAAGAACAGACATGTAGAGAGCAAACAGCACGATGGGGACTCAATCTATGGGAGAGAACAAACAAATGTTAATGACCAGCAAAAAAAAAATATTTCATAGAGAGTGAGGAAAGGAGTGAGGCCCAGTGCATTACTGGAGGTCCCCCGGCTGACTAAACCTATTAGCAGCATAACTAAGGGAGGGTTCAGAAAACACATGATCCCTCCCTAATTGTAGGCTATATCAAAAAGGTAGGTTTTAGCCCTATTCTTAAAAACAGAGATCGAGTCTGACTCCCGAATCCAGATTGGCAGCTGATTCCACAGGAGAGGAGCTTGATAACTGAAGGCTCTGCCTCCCATTGTACTTTTGGAGATTCTAGGTATTACAAGTAAACCTGCATTTTGGGAGCGTAGTGCTCTGTTAGGATGATACGGTAGTATCAGATCTTTTAAATAAAAAGGAGCCTGATTGTTTAGAGCTTTGTAAGTAAGAAGAAGGATTTTAAACTTAATTCTAAACTCTATGGGAAGCCAATGAAGGGAGGCCAGAACCGGAGAGATATGATCTCTCTTTCTAGTACCTGTTAAAACTCTTGCTGCAGCATTTTGGATCAGCTGAAGACTTTTTAAAGATGTTTTAGGACAACCTGATAATAAAGAATTACAATAATCTAATCTCGAGCTAACAAAAGCGTGGATCAGCTTCTCAGCATCACTCTGAGACAAGATGCTCCTAATCTTGGCAATATTACGCAAATGATAGAAGGCAGTCTTAGAAACAAATTTAATATGTGAATTGAAGGACAAATTCTGATCAAAAATAACTCCAAGGTTCCTCACAGAGCTATTAAGAGAAAGAGTAACTGCATCCAAACTGAAAGTTTGATTTGGAAAGGAATTTCTAAGGTTTTTTGGACCAACAAGAATGACTTCAGTCTTATCTGAATTTAATAGCAGGAAATTACAAGTCATCCAAACTTTGATTTCCTTAAGACAGGCTTCTAACTTGGCTAATTGATTAGTATCATCTGGCTTCATTGACAGGTATAATTGTGTGTCATCTGCATAACAGTGAAAATGTATACAGTGCTTTCTAATAATGTTGCCTAACGGAAGCATATATAAACTAAAAAGAGTAGGGCCAAGCACAGATCCCTGTGGAACTCCATGACTAAGCTTTGAGCTGAGAGAAAACTCATCATTTACATGAACAAACTGGAACCTATCAGATAAATAAGATCTAAACCACTGCAACGAAGTTCCATTAAGTCCAACATAGTGTTCTAATCTATCAAGTAGAATATTATGATCAATAGTATCAAAAGCTGCACTAAGATCTAAAAGGACAAGTACAGAAACTAGTCCATTATCAGATGCAATGAGGAGGTCGTTAGTGACCTTCGCTAAGGCTGTTTCAGTGCTATGATGGATTCTAAACCCAGATTGAAACTCCTCAAATAAACCATTTCCCTGCAGGTGGTCAAATAATTGCATAGCAACAACTCTTTCTAAGATTTTTGAAATGAAAGGGAGATTAGAGATTGGTCTATAGTTAGCTAAAGCTCCTGGATCTAGTGTTGGCTTTTTGAGTAAGGGTTTAATTACAGCCGTTTTAAAAGCCTGCGGTACATGGCCTAAAGTTAATGAAGAATTGATTATATGAAGAATAAAGCTACCAATAAGTGGGAAGACTTCTTTAAATAACCTGGTAGGAATAGGGTCTAAAAGACAAGTTGAAGGTTTGGATGAGGAAACTATTTTGTCTAACTCACAAAGGTCGATTGGAGTAAACTCATCAAGACAGACATCAATAGAAGGAGTTGTAGTAGTTACAGTATTTAAGTTAACTGTGGGAAGAATCTGATTGATTTTATCTCTGATGGATGAAATTTTATTATTGAAAAAGTTCATAAAGTCCTGACTAGTAAGCTCTAAGGGGATGCTAGGATTGACAGAGTCCTGACTCTTTGTCAACCTGGCTACAGTACTGAAAAGAAACCTGGGATTATTCTTGTTCTCTTCTATTAATGCAGAGTAATAACTCGTTCTAGCTTTTCTAAGAGATTTTTTATAAAATTAAAAGATGATTTCTCCAAGCTAAATAGATTTCATCTAAATTAGTAGAACGCCATTTTCTTTCTAATTGACGAGTCTTCTGTTTTAAGCTACGAGTTTCTGTGTTGAACCAAGGAGTTAAAAATCTCTGATTAGACTTTTTCTTTTTTAAGGGGGCCACCAAGTCTAGAGCCTGATGCAGAGAAGCTGAAACACTATCCACCATGTTATCAATTACAGAAGGAGCAAGCTGTCTATAGCTTATTTCCGTTGTGTTGACACATGGCATAGAGGAAACAATCTGCATAAATTTGGTAACAGCATCATCTGAGAGGCATCTACTGTGATAATATTTTTCTTTAGGAGCCAAATAGTCAGAAATAGTAAAATCAAAGGTTAACAGACAATGGTCTGACAGTACAGGGTTATGAGGAGACACTACAAGATTTTCTATTTCTATGCCATATGTCAGAACAAGGTCCAATGTATGGTGGAGGTAATGAGTAGAATTTCCTACTTTCTGAGAAAACCCAATCGAGTCTAATATTGAATTAAAAGCCACATTAAGGCAGTCACTATCTACATCCACATGTATATTAAAGTCCCCTACTATAATTATTCTATCAGATTTCAGCACTAAATCAGCTAAGAAATCAGGAAATTCGGATAAAAATTCTGAATAGGTTGATGGGGGACGATAAACTATGGCAAATAAAATTGGGTTTAACCTGGAATTGCTAAAGTGCCCAATACTGAGGACCAGGCCCTCAAAGGAATTATAACATGTTTTTTGCTTTACATTAACTAGTAATTTGGAATGGTAAATTGATGCTACTCCTCCTCCACGACCAGAACTTCTGGGATTTTGACAGTTTAAATAACCAGAGGGAGTTGATTCATTTAAACCAACATAATCCTCTTGTCCTAACCAAGTCTCTGTAAGGGAAATTAAATCAATCTGATGATCAATTAACAGATCATGGACTAACAGAGACTTGGGAGTTAGAGACCTAATATTTAATAAACCACATTTAATTTTTAAATTATGAGGAGGAACAGAGGCCAAATCATTCAATTTAGAGGCTTTATGTTTAATTTGAGTTTTACCAATATTTTGCTTTATCACTTTGGGATGCTTATACATTATATTTTTATTTACTTTGGAGGGAGCAGACAACGATTCTCTGATGGGGAAGACAGGGGCTAAGCTGAGGGGTGGCGGATGAAGAGGAGCTGCAGAGAGGCGTGTAAGACTGCGACTCTGCTTCCTGGTCCCAACTCTGAGTAGTCAGGGTTTTGGAAATTTGGATAAAAAAGATGCCAGATTGTTAGATAAATGAGAAGCACCATCCAAAGTGGGATGAATGCTGTCTCGTCTCATAAGACCAGGTTTTCCCCAAAAAGAGCTCCAATTGTCAATGTAGCCCACGTCATTTTTAGGACACCACACAGACAGCCAGCGGTTCAAGGATGACGAGCGACTAAACATGTCATCACTGGTCAGATTGGGGAGGGGCCCAGAGAATACTACAGTGGCTGACATCGTTTTTGCAAAGTCACACACCGATTCTACATTAAGTTTCGTGACTTCCGACTGCCGGAGACGGATGTCATTAATGCCGGCGTGAATAACAATTGTGGAATATTTACAGTTACTTTTAGCCAGCATTTTCAAATTTGACTCGATGTCGCCTGCTCTGGCCCCAGGAATACATGTGACTATGGCCGCTGGAGTCTTTAGGTTCACGTTTCTGACTACAGAGTCGCCAATGATCAGAGTTTTTTCCTCAGCGGGTGTGTCGCTGAGCGGGGAAAAACGATTAGAAACGTGAACAGGTTGGTGGTGAACCGGGGCTTTGCGACTAGGCTTCCTTCTCACCGTCACCCACCCAGTCTCCTCGCTGCTGAGGAGAGCCGGGGAACCGCTGACAGGGGGGCCTAAGCTAGCTAGCTCCGCTGCAGCTAATGGGCGTCCGTCGAGATTAACTGGCGCAGACGGTGTTTCAATGCAGCGGAGCCGGGATTCCAAATCAGACAACCTCGCCTCGAGCGCCTCAAAAAGACAACATTTATTACATTTACCGTTATCACTAAAAGAGGCAGAGGTGTAGCTAAACATCTGACAGAGAGAGCACACCAGAGGAGGAGAGGAAAGAGAGCTAGTAGCCATAGCTAGTGGCTCGAGAGCTGGAGAGCAAACCACACAGGCAGACAGCAAAACAGGAAGTGACGATACGTTACCACAAGGAAGTGACGATCTGTGGATTTAATGTGATTATGCCGTGTAGGCTGTGCTGTTGATGTGGTTCCTGAATTTTCTTTTTAATGTGAGCATGTAGTATAGTTATGCCATTCATGCCATCCGGTATAATTTTTTTTCTTTTTTTTTGGAAACCCGAATGTATGGTCCATTCTTCGGCGTTTGGGGGGGGGGGGGGCTGTGGCTTACATATTTATACCTGCGTGTGGTAAGCGCAAAGACACGTTTGAGATTACATACGTGGCTGACCTCACGCCCTAGAAGAGGACAATGGGCCTGGACCGCCTGCGGAGAACACCTGGACATGGAGACGCGGCGGCAGAGGCCTGAAAGGACTTCCTGACCTCCTGGGGCCAGGTGGGAGACTGGAGGACACGGAGGGGGGTTAGAGGCAAGAGGGGGCTGTAACAAGGATGTGTGATTAAGTCTTTGTTGTCACTAGTATAAATAGAGAGGTCCTGACTGCGTTCAGCCTCTTGTGTTTTCTGAGAGATTTGATGGGGATGTGACTTCAAGAATAAAATCTGAATTATGAAACTATTCAGCTTCTTCATTTCACGCTCCCCACACACCCCTCTTTATACCCGGGACATCAAAGTACAGCATAACATTGTCATTCAACCCCCCATAGACAATACATCTCCCCCAGGTCTTCTCTTCCTCCACCTAAAACCCTGGTGCTCAGGAAGTCTTCTCAGAGTCATTTCTAAATGCACCTCCACCTCCTACTGTTATCCCCAGGAGGTCCAGACTTATTGTTCCTTCTAAGACGTGAGGTATTACAATATACATATGCAGCCTAAGCATCTCAAATATGTGTGCCACATAACCCCCCCCCCCAAACGTCGAAGATGAAGCAATACAACACCGTCCACACAACATGATAAAATCACAAACATCAGTCCATATGCTGTCTGGGCTTCAACTGTCTTCCAAACTTGCTGTAAGCGGGCTTCGCCGCTCCTGCGGCGCCATCCTGCAGTGAATCTGCTATCTGAGGATGAGAACTGTTAGTTGAACCCTGCGGGGGCTCTGGGGCATGCTCCCTGGGGGATCTGCCGCGTCGAGGAGCCCTTGCCACTTGCACAGTTTCATCAGCCATCACAAAAGCAGGTTTCAGTCTGTCTATACTAATTGTTTCCCTCCTGTCCCCCAAATCTAGCAAAAAATGCTTATCACCTGTTTCCAGCACTCTATATGGGCCATCGTAAGGTGGTCGCAGGGTTGGGCGCTGAGCCTCATGCCTGACAAAAACAAACTCGGCATTTTTTAAAGATTTGGGTACAAAAACACGCGGAAAAGTGTGATGAACGGGGCCCGGAAGCATGTCCGCTCCCGTGTCGTTAAGTGACCGCTGAGCAGGGGGACGCTCTGGTGCCGGATTATCTGGAAGAAACTCTCCTGGCAGTCGGAGTGGTTGCGCGAAGACCAACTCAGCTGGGGAGGCTTTTAAGTCCTCTTTAGGTGCAGAACACACCCCTAATAAAACCCATGGTAGTCTGTTTACCCAATTTGCATCCGTAAGCGACGCTCTGAGGGCTACTTTCAATGATCTATGAAAACGCTCGCATAAACCATTAGCCTGGGGGTGGTAAGCGGTAGTGCGGGTGGATTGTCACACCTAAGCTGCGGGCCATCGCTGACCAAAGCTCGGACACAAATTGAGGTCCCCTGTCGGACTTAATATCCAACGGGACCCCGAAACGCGCTACCCAAGCCATTAAAAACGCGCGGGCCACCTCTGTGGCTGTGGTTGATGCCAGCGGGACCACTTCCGGCCAGCGTGTGGTGCGGTCGACCATTGTCAAAAGATGCGTGTACCCTTGCGACGACGGTAGGGGGCCTACGAGGTCGACATGCACATGATCAAACCTCTTGGCTGGGATGTGAAATGGCTCTAAGGGGGCTTTTGTGTGCTTGTGTATTTTGGCCCGCTGGCAAGCCATACAGGTTCTTGCCCAATCTTTAACGTGCTTGCGCAGGCTCGGCCACACAAACTTCTCTGCTACCATTTTTACCGACGCGCGCACCCCTGGGTGCGCCAGGGAGTGAATCGAGTCAAAAACGCGGCGGCGCCACGCGGCCGGCACTACCGGACGCGGCCGTCCGGTAGAGACATCGCAGATTAGGGGGGGCATACCATTTTGCAGCCTCCTGCTCTCCAGCCTTAACCCTGTTGGTCCCGACTGGAGCGCGCACACGTCCGCATCGCTACCCTGATCCGCTGCCATGGCCGCATAATCTATCCCCACGTGGACTGGGACCGTGTGCGTCTCTGCGCTGCTATTTTGCTCTGCGGCCATGGTAGTATAATCTACCTCTGTGCGGACTGGCGCTGTTACCGCGCGAGAGAGACAGTCTGCCACTACATTGAGTTTACCCGCTACATGCTGAATATCAGTAGTAAACTCTGAAATTGCGGCCAGCTGCCTCTGCTGCTGGCCCGACCATGGTTCCGAAACTTTGGCCATCGCAAAAGTGAGCGGTTTGTGGTCGACAAACGCGGTGAAACGCCAACCCTCTAGCCAGAATTGGAAGTGGCGAATGGCTAAGTGGAGCGCTAACAGCTCCCTGTCGAACGCGCTGTATTTTCGCTCGGCCTCGCGCAAGGTCCTGCTGAAAAAGGCCAGCAGCTGCCAAACCCCGGCAACATGCTGCTCCACTACCGCCCCTATGGCCACATCTGACGTGTCAGTGGTGAGCGCCATACAGGCCGTTGGGTCAGGATGAGCTAACAACGCAGCGTCTGCCAGGGCTTTTTTTACCTCCGCGAATGCGCGCTCCCGCTCCGGGGACCATTCGATTGCATTTGAGGGTTTTTGTTTTTTAAGCGTGGCATATAATGGTTGCATGAACTGCGCTGCGTGGGGGAGGAAACGGTTATAAAAATTCACCATTCCCAAAAACTCCTGTAGTGCTTTGACCATTTGTGGCTGGGGAAAATCTGCCACTGCGCGCATTTTGTCCGGTAGTGGAACTGCCCCTTCTGGGGAGACGCGGTGCCCCAAAAAATCGATCTGCGCCACCCCAAACTGGCACTTTGCTGGGTTGATTATTAACCCGTGCTCTCCCAACCTCCGGAAAACTGCCGTGAGGTGTTTTTCGTGTTCTTCTTCGGACGCGCTGGCTACCAAAATGTCGTCCAGGTAGACGAACACAAAAGGGAGATCGCGTAACACCGCTTCCATCATGCGCTGGAAGGTTTGCGCGGTGCCTTTAAGTCCAAAAGGCATGCGCAAAAACTCAAAAAGTCCAAACGGAGTTATCACCGCTGTTTTGGGAATGTCCTCAGCGCGTACTGGGACTTGATGATAACCGCGGACCAAGTCTATTTTAGAAAAAATGCGCGCCCCCGCCAAATGAACTGAAAAATCTTGGATATGCGGGATTGGGTAGCGGTCGTGCGCTGTAGCGTTGTTCAACCTGCGGAAATCTCCGCAAGGTCGCCGCGAGCCATCAGCTTTTGGGACCATGTGCAGCGGTGAAGCCCATGGGCTTTTCGAACGGCGGATGATGCCCAGCCTTTCCAGGTTGGCGAACTCCTCGCGCACTATGGTCAGTTTAGCTGCATCCAAGCGCCGAGCTTTTGCAAAAACGGGGGGACCCGCAGTAGTGATAAAGTGCTCCACCCCGTGTTTCGCAACTGTTGCTGAAAATTTGGGAACCGTGAGTGCTGGAAACTGAGTGAGGAGTGTGTGAAACTTACCGCCTGCTGTGGCGACGTTGGCCTGTGCTGGTGGCGGGGACACTCGAGCTGCACAAGGGATAGAGTAAAAAGAGAGTGCATTAACCAAGCATCTATTGGGAAGATCAACCAACAACCCATGTGAGCACAGAAAATCAGCACCTAACATGTTGAAACTCACCGCCGCTATAATAAAAGTCCACTCATATGTGCGGCCGTGCAGGGACAGAAGTAGAGTCCTTTCAGCGAAGGTCTTAATGCTCGAGCCGTTCGCCGCTGTTGCTCCGTTACTCCTGGGGCCTGCCAGCCGGTCAGCTTAGGTTGGTGTGATGAAACTCACTTGGGAGCCTGTGTCCACGAGGAAATGCCTCCCAGAGCGCGCATCCATCAGGTAGAGCAGCTTGTTCTGTTCGCCGAGAGCCGCAGCTGCTACCGACTCCCGGTCCTGGCGTTTCCCGAGCTCTTGAACTGGCACGGCGGTACACACTTGCGTGCCCTCTCTGTGAAACGACGATGGTAAAAACAGAGGTCATCTCCTCCGCGGTGTCGGGGCTTCGCCGCCGCCGTTGTTGGTAGGACTGCCTCCGTCACCTCTGGCCCTCCGCTGTTCCCGGTCGTCGCGCCGAGGTCTGCCGCTGCAGCGGTGGCCGTGTGCTCTCCGCTGGCGTTGAGGATCCGCTGCGCCTCCTGGGCCAGCGCGCGGAAGTCCCGCTGGGTCACAAAATGAGTGCCCGCCAGGGTTGCCCTCGTCTGCGATGGTAGGGTTCTCAGGAAGATGTGCGTGAAGAGGAAATCGTCGTTGTCTGAGCCTCTCAGCTTCAGCATGTCTTCCATCAGGTCGACAGGCGTGCTTCCTCCCAAGTCGTGCAGGGCCAGGAGTCTCTCAGCTCTCTCCTGGGCTGAGGGCGTGAAACGCTGGATGAGGGCAGCTTTCAACCCGCCGTATTTGTTGCCAGCGGGCGGGTGCTGCACCAGGCTCCGCACATGTCGAGCTGTGCGGCTGTCGAGTTTGGCGATGACGTGGTAGAATTTCGTGTCATCTGCTGTTATTCCCCCGAGAGCGAACTGGGCTTCGGCCAGGAGGAACCACGAGTCTGGGTTGTCCTGCCAGAATTCTGGTAGCTTGACTGAGACCGCGTTTGCTCGGCTGGTTCCTGGCGAGTCTGGTTCGGGGGAATTGCTTCTGCTCATTGTACGTCTTCAGGTCAACAATGTGGAGAACGTGAAATGAAGAGGCTGAATTTATTTCTCAATTCAGGTTTATTGAATATCACATGTCTCCAACGTCCTCTCAAACAGAAAAGAGGACCAACTTCTCAAATCACTCCTCTTTATACCCGGGACATCAAAGTACAGCATAACATTGTCATTCAACCCCCCATAGACAATACGTCTCCCCCAGGTCTTCTCTTCCTCCACCTAAAACCCTGGTGCTCAGAAAGTCTTCTCAGAGTCATTTCTAAATGCACCTCCACCTCCTACTGTTATCCCCAGGAGGTCCAGACTTATTGTTCCTTCTAAGACGTGAGGTATTACAATATACATATGCAGCCTAAGCATCTCAAATATGTGTGCCACAGTAGAACCATTTTACACACAGTAGAAGAACTCAGAACAGCCCATTTATGGCATTTTGCTGTAAATACTAATGAGCCCCAGTTCATCTAACCCTTCCTCTGTTGCCAGCAACGACACTGAGAATGCAACATCAGCTGGTCTGATTTTTAGAGTAACTAAAATTGTTTAAATGTGAGAATGTAAAAGCCCAAATAAAGCATTATTGAATGGGGGGAGGAGCTGATGGGATACGTCCAGTCCCTGAGTGGATAAGAAGCACAGAAACGACTCTGAATGAGTGAAAGGCAAACTCTGTTAACAGCAGCTGACTGCTGCTGGAAAAGGGAGCTATGCCAGCCAGATTACGAGGGGGGCTGAAAAGTTCATAGGCTGAAAAATTCATAGTTATGGGTAACCCCCACAACAGCCACGGACAAGCAGAGCGCTCAGCGGGAGCAATTAACATAGCAGTGTGATCTATGGACTGATAACAATATGTAGATGTGCCTTGTAACCTCTTTTGTCCTACAGCTCCGGAGCAGAGGCGAATTCCGGCCAGTCTTGCTGTTGTTATGTATGACTTCCTGCTCGGTACTCAAATGCAAATGTTCCATGCCTTCCTGCAGTCTCTTTGATGATAACATGCCTTTCATGTATTGTCTGTAGTGGGGTATAAATACTGCATTGCTCTGTAACACTCTCTCTCTACCACTGCTTCTGACTACTGCTGCTGAGAGCCTGAGGACTCGCTCCAGCCCGCCTGCACAGGGCTGGAGTGAGTTCATTGATGGCGGGATGAATGATATTAAACACCCTCCAAAACTCTCACTTCGCTGTTTATTATTTCATGCCGCCACATTGGTGACCCCGAGAAAGCACACGCTTTGTGCAACGCAACCTTCTGGTCTGGACAGCTACATTGGTGACCCCGAGAAAGAACACGCTGACGCCAACAAACGCAGCACCCGGCGGTGACTCCAACGACAAGTGAACGCAGCAGCCTGACGCAAATGGACTGCCCTCCCTTCTGCTACAGGGAGATCTTGACGCAGAGCCACCACCAGGCGAACTCTCCGGAGCTCATCCACGACCGGGAAAGCTGCAGAAAGCGTCATTGTGCGATCCCCGCCTGAGATCTGCACATCCACGCTGGGACCGGCCGAGGGACAAAGATCGTCTACTCCCTCTCACCGCTCCTCCGCAACCACACGAGCCCGAGGGACAAAGATCATCTCCTTCCTCTCACCGCTCCAACGCACCATGACCTGACATAGCGAACTACACCAACAACTTCAGCAGGGATGACCATCGGCGCCGACGACGCTGATCTCCAGCAAGCTCCCTGACCCTGACTCGCCTCTACAGCGGTCCTGCCAGGCACCGAACCCCGCACGCACACCAGGGGATTACGAGGACGGCGCACCACGCACGGGACAATAACGGCTCCACAGACCGCCATCGTCCTTCGCCGCTGCACACAGAACCTTCAGGGCTGCTCACACACCTGAAGCACGCACGCAGCTCGCTCACAGGATTTTGTACGGGTCTCAGCCACGGTGCACAAAGGGAATTCAGCCATCAGCTGTCCCCGAGGGCTTTAGGGCTGCGCGCACGCACCTAAAGCCAACACGCCAAGTCCCTCACACTGCTGCAGCTCCCTTTCTCTCACAGCCGCTACGCAGCCTTGCAGCTCCTTTTTTTCTTCATGACCGCGAGAGGAGTCAGAGACTAATTTTTCTTCTTACAGCTGCTGTGGACCTCCGCACGTTCAACAGGACAGCCCCTCAACATCGCGGATCCACAGGCAATTTTTGCGCGGCCCAGACAATTTCGCCGTCCCGGGCCGGCACTTGCTACCCCCACCCCCCTCCCTCCACCGCCGCCTGCAGCGAGCTTCCCCCGCAGCTCGCTCCCAAAGCCGGACTATCGAGGCCTCAGCTTCCCGCTGAGCCCTCTGGGGGGGAGTGTATGGGTAACTCCCACAACAGCCACGGACAAGCAGAGTGCTCAGCGGGAGCAATTAACATAGCAGTGTGATCTATGGACTGATAACAATATGTAGATGTGCCTTGTAACCTCTTTTGTCCTACAGCTCCGGAGCAGAGGCGAATTCCGGCCAGTCTTGCTGTTGTTATGTATGACTTCCTGCTCGGTACTCAAATGCAAATGTCCCATGCCTTCCTGCAGTCTCTTTGATGATAACATGCCTTTCATTTATTGTCTGTAGTGGGGTATAAATACTGCATTGCTCTGTAACCCTCTCTCTCTACCACTGCTTCTGACTACTGCTGCTGAGAGCCTGAGGACCCGCTCCAGCCCGCCTGCACAGGGCTGGAGTGAGTTCAATGATGGCGGGATGAATGATATTAAACACCCTCAAAAACTCTCAGTTCGCTGCCTATTATTTCATGCCGCCACAATAGTGGTCAAATTCGACCAAATGTGGTTTATTTTTCAACCACAGGGATCCAAGAGCTGCAACACTGATGGAAGAAGGGTGTGGATCGAGGGGGAGACTATGTTGAAAAATAAACCACATTTGGTCAAATTTGACCACTATGAACTTTTCAGCCCCCGTCGTATAACAAACTACAATAACACAAGTTAAAATAATACAGTCATGTGAAAAAATTAGGACACCCTATGAAAACCTGTGTGTTTTTTAACATATTTGGACATATGGATATTTAATATTAATTTTAACAATACTGGGAGATTAGAGTAATATAACTAAACAATTTAAACTGAAGAACAGACTTTTTAAATTCTTCTGTAAAATGTAATTTTAAAAACATGCAATTTCTGGTGAGGAATAAATTAGGACACCCCCACATTTATTCCCACTTAAAATTGCTAAAATCACACACAGGTGTATCACATCAGGTGCACATGATTAGAACATTGTTACTCATCATTTTGAAGGAAGCTTGTCCTATTTAAACCTCAGACATTTAGTTTGGTGTGCCCCTGACTGTTGAAGTGAAAGTGAACACCATGGTGAGATTGAAAGAGCTGTATGAGGCCTTCAGAAAGAAGATTGTAGCAGCTTATGATTCTGGTAAGGGATTTAAAAAGATCTCAAAGGAATTTGAAATCAGCCATTCCACTGCCTGGAAAATAGTCTACAAGTGGAGGACATTCCAAACAACTGCCAACATGCCCAGGTCTGGCCATCCAAGCAAGGTCATCTCCAGAGTAGACCACAAGTTGCTAAAAGAAGTCTCCAAAAACCCTAAAATGTGATCACGGGACCTACAGCAGGCTTTTGCTATGGTTGATGTGAAAGTGCATGCCTCTACAATCAGAAAGAGACTGCACAAGTTTAACTTGCATGGGAGGCATGCAAAGAGGAAACCTTTTGCTGTCTAAGAGAAACTTGAAGGCCAGACTGAAGTTTGCCAGAGACAACATAGACAAAGACCCGGGGCCTCGTGTATAAAGGATTGTACATCTTTCATACTGAAAGACGGCGTACTCACAAAAAGTATGTGCGTGCGGCGAATGATAAAATAAGGCAGCGATGCTGTGGTTTTAAGGAAGTTTATTATATCATACCGCTGTCACGAGCTCCTCTCCCGGCGCCGTGCGTGCGCACTGGGAGCGAGCCCACGGCTCTCAGAGAAGAGGGACACAATGTCTGTGTCCTGCAGCAGCAGTTACAGAGTGAGAATGAGAGGTTGAACATGAAATTCAGACAGCTTATATACTCAGCTACAACAATACATCAAAGCATTCACATGGGTTGATATGAGCATTTGCATATGAGAGGCACAGACAGGATGCATGAACACAATGCATGGATGGCACATTAACCTCACAGCAGTGAAATGCATAAATGGCAGATTAGATCACAGCATGCAGCAGAAAAAACCCAGGAGTAGCGAGCTGTCTGTCCCTGTGTGTTGCGGGGGTTTTCCCAAACCGCCACAGCTCCCCCCCCAGAGGGCTCGGCAGGTGGCCGAGACCTCGATAGTGCAGCTTGGGCAGCGAGTAGGGAAAAGCTCTGTGCAGGAGGGGGTGGAGGGGGTGGGGGTAGTAAAAGCCGGCCGGAGACGATGAAAACGTCCGGGCTGCGCAAAAATTGCTTGTGGGTCCGCGATGTCGAAGGGCTGTCCCGTTGAACGTGCAGAGGTCCACAAGAAGAAAAATTAGTCACTGGCTCCTCCCGCGATTAAGTCCTGCAAGGATTAATAGCGGCCATGAAGAAAAGACGAGGCTGCGTGGCAGCTGTAATGACAGCAGAGGGACTGGCGTGTTGACTTTAGGTTCAGGTGTAACCCTAAAGCCTCGGGAACCGCAGACAGCTGAATTTCCCTTGTGTGCCGTGGCTAAGACCATAAAATCCAGTGAGCAAGCTGCGTGCCTCAGGTGAACGAGCAAGCCTGAAGGGCCAGTGTGCAGCAGAAGGAAGGCGGTCAGAAAAGCCGTATTTGTCCCGTGCGTGGTGTGCGCCGTCCTCGTAACTCCCCGGTGTGTGCGCCGGGGTTCCGTGATGGGTGGGCCAGCTGGAGAGGAGAACCAGGGTCAGGGAGCTTGATCATCCCTGTTCAGTGTGTTGGAGCGGTGAAGGGAAGTAGACGCTCTGTCACTCGCTCGGTCATGGTGCGTTCAGGTCCACGTGTGCTCCGTCGGCCATGGGGATCGCCGTCGTGGAGAGGGGACGAGGTGCATGCGCTCTCGTGTGGAGGAGCTGTGAGCGCGGCCGGTCCAGCGTGGATGTGCCGATCTAGGCGTGCAGATCTCACCATGAAACGTTGCTCAGCTTTCCCGGTCGTGGGTGTTCTCCGGGGAGTTTCGCCTGGAAACTCCGCGTTGAGGTCTCCCTGAAGCAGAAGGGAGGGCAGATCAGTCAGGCTGCCGCGTTCAATTGTCGTCGGAGAATCACCGCCGGGTGTTGCGTTCGCTGGCAGCGTGTTCGTTTCAGCGTCGGGTCACCAGTGCGGCGGATGATAAAATAAGGCAGCGATGCTGTGGTTTTAAGGAAGTTTATTATATCATACAGCCGTCACGAGCTCCTCTCCTGGCGCCGGGCGTGCGCGCCGGGAGCGAGCCCACAGCTCTCAGAGAAGAGGGCACAATGTCTGTGTCCTGCAGCAGCAGTTGCAGAGTGAGAATGAGAGGTTGAACATGAAATTCAGACAGCTTATATACTCAGCTACAACAATACATCAAAGCATTCACATGGGTCGATATGAGCATTTGCATATGAGAGGCACAGACAGGATGCATGAACACAATGCATGGATGGCACATTAACCTCACAGCAGTGAAATGCATAAATGGCAGATTAGATCACAGCATGCAGCGGAAAAAACCCAGGAGTAGCGAGCTGTCTGTCCCTGTGTGTTGTGGAGGTTTTCCCAAACCGCCACAGTGCGCATATAAATTTTCAGATTTATAAAACTGTGTGCATGTCTGATTCTCCACTCCTTTTCTTACATCCCACCTCAGGTGAAAAATCAGCGCATGTGCACGATCTCTTTACTCCGCCTCAGTTCCTCCCACTAATGACTATGTAAATGAAGAAAGACACCCCTTCTGTCACTCTTCTCTCAAACTATGATTGTCACAGCAGCAGTAACCTGTCGGAGGAGGGAAAGAGAGGCGGAAATAAGACAAAGTTGGAAAATTTGGAGGCCTTGGGCAGGAAGGTTGATGCCGAGGACGAATTAAGTGTTCCTTTCTCTATGGGAGAGTTAAAGAAAGCGCTTGGGGAAATGGGAAACACAGCCCCTGGCAAAGATGAAATATGCTATAGCATGCTAAAGCATTTAAGTGTAGGGAGTATGGAATTGCTACTGCAGCTCTATAACAAGGTTTGGGAGGAGGGAAAAGTTCCAGGGAGTTGGAAGGACGCAGTAATAGTCCCAATTAAAAAAAAACAGGTAAGGATGACAGCAAACCTGGAAATTATAGACCAATTGCCCTGACATCACATATATGTAAAATAATGGAGGGGATGATCAACAAAAGATTAATGTATTTTTTGGAGAGCAGGAATATGGTGGCTATATGCCAAAGTGGGTTCAGAAAAGGCAGGAGTACAATGGATTCAGTGATGTGTTTGGAAGAAGAGGTCAGGAAAGCTCAAGTAAACAAAGAAACAGTGGCGGCAGTATTTTTCGATGTTAAGAAGGCATATGACATGCTGTGGAAAGAGGGGCTCCTCATTAAACTACATATAATGGGAATAGGAGGGAAAATGTTTAATTGGATTAAGGACTTCTTAGATGGTAGAACTATTCAGGTGAAGATAGGAACAGACCTGTCAAAGCAATGTGTGGTAGAAAATGGAACACCCCAGGGGAGTGTAATCAGTCCGACTTTGTTCTTGATTATGATAAATGATATATTTGAATATGTTCCAATTGATATGGGGAGATCACTTTTTGTGGATGACGGGGCATTGTGGAAAAGGGGAAGAAACATTGAACATACTGTATAGTTAAGAAGATGCAGGCTGGTGTTAATGAAGTTGAAAAGTGGGGTTTTAAGTTCTCAGTGGAAAAAACAAGACAATGTTCTTTACAAGAAAGAAACCGAGCCAGTGCAGTTTGAAACTCTATGGAAACACTCTGGAGAGACTGGAGAGTTTTTGATTCCTCAGAGTTTTCTTTGATCAGGTACAGTATTAACATGGAGAGAGCACATTAGACAGGTGGTTAGTAAATGTAACAAAGTCATAAATGTAATGAGGTGTCTGGTTGGGCTGGAGTGGGGAGCTGACTTTGTCCCTTTAAAAGAGATTTATGTAGCATTAATAAGATCACGACTGGATTACGCAAGTATTGTTTATGGGTCAGCAGCTAAATCTGTATTGGCTGGACTGGATGCTGTACAAACCCGGGCTCTTAGAATATGTACAGGAGCAGCCAGAACCTCACCAGTGTGTTCAATTCAGGTGGAAGCAGGTGAAATGCCATTAAAAATATGGCGAAAAGTTATCAAGTTATCAAGCTCCTCTCCTGTGGAACCAGCTGCCAGTCTGGATTCGGAAGTCAGATGTGATCTCTGTTTTTAAGAATAGGGTTAAAACCTTCCTTTTTGATATAGCCTACAATTAGGGAGGGATCATGTGTCTCTGAACCCTCCGTTAGTTATGCTGCTAATAGGTTTAGACAGCCAGGGGACCTCTAATAATGCACTGGGCTTCACTCTCAATGATTTTTTTTTTTTTTTGCTGGTCATTAACATCTGTTTGTTCTCTCCCATAGATTGAGTCCCCATCGTGCTGTTTGCTTTCATCTTCTCTGTCCCCTCACCCCCAGCCAGTCGCAGCAGATAACTGCCCTTCCCTGAGCCTGGTTCTGCTGGAGGTTTCTTCCTGTTAAAAGGGAGTTTTTCCTCTCCACCGTCGCCAAGCACTTGCTCACAGGGGATCGCCTGATTACTGGCGTCTTTCTGCAATTGTGGGGGTTTCCTCTACAGTTGAAAGTGCTATGAAATGACTGTTGTTGTGAAATGGCACTATATAAATAAAGCTGAATTGAATTGTTTACCTTTTGTTCTTATTAAAGACAAAAATAGAAAGATGTCTTTACCTTCTTAACATATTTCGACTGTGCACTGCAGCCTTCGTCAATTGTGTTCAGTTGACGAATTGTGTTCAGTTCAGGTGGAAATGGGTGAAATGCCATTAAAAATATGGCAAAAACAGCTAATGGCTAATTACTGGGTGAATCTGAGGGGACATGGTGATAGCCACCCAACAAAAATGGTACTGCAGACTTGCTGGGAGAAAGAATCCGCTCAAAAAGGAAGCTTTGGCTGGACAGGGATCAAGGGGCAAAAGACATGGGAGTATATGATAAAGAGTTTAGTGATACGGTTATATGGCCAATGAGACCTGCTTGGCTACTAAAAAGTCCTATTGTAGATATGGAGTGACTCAAAGTAAAACTGAATAGAAAGAGTGCTGATATGAGAAGTGAATATTTTAGTTATATGGACTGTAAGTATAAAGACTGGATGCAGATTTTTACTGATGGGTCAAAGGACCCTCAGATGGGGACGATGGGGTCAGCAGTGGTGGTGCCAGACTGTCAGGTGGGGATCAGCAAGAGGACAATTGATTTTTTAAGTGTTTATGCTGATGGACTGTATGCCATGTTGATGGCATTAGAGTGGAGTGTAGCTGTAAGCTATAGCAGTATTCTCATATGCAGTGACTCTGTGTCAACTCTGACAAGCGTCAAGTCAGGTGCGGCTAAAAGTCATCAAGACCTAGTGTATGAAATACTGCATGTGTACTCAGGGGTAGTGAGTGGGGGAAAGAGTGTCACATTCTTGTGGGTCCCAGCACACTTAGGTGTCCCAGGGAACGAGAGAGCTGACAAGCTGGCAAAGGAGGCAACAAGGAAGGAAATGGTAGACACTAGATTGAAGATGTCAAAGTCGGAGGGGAAAAACATAGTGTGGGGGAGAGCAAAACAACAGTGGCAGCAGATGTGGGACACAGACACAAAAGGCAGACATTTGCACTCTATTCAGAATACAGTCAGTGAAACAAGAGGCAGGGGAACAAAGCACAAAGGACAAGTACTAATAAGTAGACTGAGAATTAGGCATGGCTATCTCAACGGCACTTTATACACCTTAGGAAAGCACCCAACTGGCTTATGTGAAAATTGTCAGGAACCAGAGTCAATAAAGCATATATCTGTTGTGTCCACAGATGGGTAAAGGCAACACACAAATAATGTAGTTTATGGAGCTTTATTATATTGAGAGTCATATACATTAAAAGGCTTACGGCGCTCGCCTGCTTGCCAGGTGGCTCCTGCGACGAAAGAGGCAGAGAACTCCTCCGCCCACCTCCTTTATACCTCAGGCAGTATCACCACCGGAAACAGGTAGTAAGCCACCCCGGTCTAGCCCAAGACCAACCCGGCCGCCATCTTGATAATACAGCCAGTTTACATACACAACATTCTCCCCCCTTCAAAAAAATGCCAAGCACACAGATAGACCTCCCCAATTTGCTTCCCGACTCACACTCTAAAACAAAACAATTACAGAAACAAATAAACAACCTATCCATGCACACAACTAGGCTGGGGGGCCAGGTAGACTACCAGCACCCCCACACGGCTGGGCGGATTATTCCGCCACCAAATATACAATACGGCGTCACTCAAACAACAAACCCTGGATCAACCCTGAGATAAAAACACTTCTGAGAGGAAGAAGAGGATCTTCAGGTCGGGGAACAGGGAGATGCTGAAGTCCGTACAGAGGGAGCTGAGGAGAAAGATCAGAGAAGGCAAGGACAGCTTCAGGAAGAAGCTGGAGGACAAGCTGCAACAGAGCGACATCAGCGGGGTCTGGAGAAACCTCAAAACCATCTCGGGGCTCCAGAATACCTCCCCCCAGGCCACGGGGGGCAGGGAGTGGGCGAACAACCTGAATCTGTTTTTCAATAGATTTGACCAACCGCCCTCCCCCCTGTCTGCACAACAACCACTGCTGCCTCTAAAGAAATCAAGTCCTGCTGCCCACTCCCCACTCCACCAACACCCCCCCACTCCCAACACACAGCCCCCCATCCTGACCCTGACCAGGACCCAGGTGAGGACGGAGCTGAGGAAGATCAAGGCGAGGAAGGCGCCGGGACCGGACGGCATCAGCGCAAAGCTCCTCAAGTCCTGTGCAGACCAGCTGTGTGGGATTGTGACGCATATCTTCAACATGAGCCTGAAACTGGGGAAGGTACCACAGCTGAGGAAAACATCTTGTGTGGTACCTGTACCAAAAACTTCCCACCCCAAAGACCTGAACAGCTACAGACCAGTGGCCTTGATGTCCCACTTGATGAAGACCCTGGAGAGACTGCTCCTTGCTCACCTCCGCCCCCTGGTGGAACCAGCGATGGATCCACTCCAGTTCGCCTACCAGCATGGCATTGGGGTGGAGGATGCGGTGATCTTCCTCCTTCACCGTTCTCTGTCCCACCTGGAGAAGCCCGGGAATGAGGAGTGAGGATCATGTTCTTTGACTTCTCCAGTGCTTTCAACACCATCCAACCGATGATCCTGAAGGACAAGCTGCTGCGCGCAGGGGTGGACCAGCACCTGTCATCATGGATCCTGGACTACCTCACGAACCGGCCTCAGTTTGTGAGAACCCGGGACTGTGTGTCCGACACGATCATCAGTAGCACGGGGGCCCCCCAGGGAACGGTGCTGGCTCCCTTTCTGTTCACTCTTTATACTGCGGACTTCTCACACAACACAACACACTGCCATCTACAGAAGTTCTCTGATGACTCTGCGATCGTTGGCCTCATCTCCAATGGAGATGAAGCTGAGTACAGAGGGCTTATCCAAGACTTCGTGGACTGGTGCCATCGGAACTGCCTCCAGATCAACGCGAGGAAAACTAAGGAGCTGGTGGTGGACTGCCGCAGGTATGGGCAGCCCCTCACAGCACCAGTAAATATACAGGGAACAGACATCGAGATGGTGACATCCTATAAGTACCTGGGTGTTCATCTGAACAATAAACTAGACTGGTCACACAATATTGACGCACTCTACAAGAAGGGACAGCGCAGGCTGTTCCTGCTGAGGAGACTCAGGTCTTTTGGTGTACAAGGGGCGCTGCTGAAGTCATTCTATGACATGGTGGTGGCATCAGCCATCACTTTTGGAGTGGTCTGCTGGGGCAGTGGCATTACTGCAGCCGATAGGAAGAGACTGAACAAACTGATTAAGAAAGCTAGCTCTGTCCTGGGGCAGCGCCTTGATCCGATGGAGGAGATAGGAGAGAGAAGGACGGTGGCTAAACTGTCATCTCTGCTGGAGTCCGAGTTCCACCCTATGCAGGACATACTGGATGCACTGAGGAGCTCATTTAGCAGCAGACTACATCATCCCAGGTGCACAACCGAGAGGTTTCGTAGGTCCTTCCTACCAACGGCTGTCAGACTGTACAACCTAAGCAGGGCTGCTCGCAGAGATAGCAAAAAGACGTAACAAACTAATAGTTTTTTGAATGCAAAAGATGCAATAGACTTACACAATGGTCCCCTCCGGCATACAACTAGGAACATACCGGTCGCTATGGAGGGTGAGAATATGTATGGGCACATAATCATACCATGTAGGATAACTAAGTAGACGGTTATGCTGTTTCATCCCATCTAGCAACAATGCTCTGCACTGTGTGTGTTTATATATTTACATATTTATTCCATCTAGCTACAATGCTCAGCACTGGGTGTGTTTATATTTATATATCTATATATTTATTCCATCTAGCTACAATGCTCAGCACTGGGTGTGTTTATATTTATATATCTATATATTTATTCCATCTAGCTACATTGCTCCGCACTGTGTGTGTTTATATACTTGCATATTTATTCCACCTAGCTACAGTGCTCTGCACTGTGTGTTCATATATTCATATATTTATTCCATCCAGCTACAATGCTCTGCACTGTGTGTCTGTGTGTGTGTGTGTATATATATATTTTATAGTAATATGTACATATGTATATTAGCTGCTCTTGCTTGCTTGTTTTTTTCTTGCCTTCTGATTGTTGCTCTGAGTGTTGCTATCCCTGTGCTGTTGCAATCCTGGAATTTCCCCGTTGTGGGACTAATAAAGGCTTATCTTATCTTATCTTATCTTATCTTATACAAAACAAAGCCATGTAGCTAAAACAATTCCGGAACAGCTCCACATAAAAGACATACAAAACCACAAAATACATAACGACTACTGGCGGCCTCCCCCCCAACACTCACCCCCACAATGTGTATATCACAACGCTTCAAACGTTGGGTATGTAAATATGCACAAATAAACATCTTAAATGGAGTAAACACACCCCACCACCCCCAACTTGGGCATAAAATCAGCACATTAATAAAATTCAGTTCCAACACATCCATTAAATTACTGTCAGTGAGCCACATTCACAAATTAGGCCTCTTAAAATAAAATTTAACTCCCAGGTGCCACAAAACCCCCTACTGGTGGGAAGCCGACGTCTTTTTCCTCTGGTGATGTTGGGTCTGACTGGTCTCCGCCAATGATCCGGTCGACTCGTAGGCCCAGTCCGTGTTATCCATGGTAGACCTTCTTCCCGAGTGATGTATCAACCTGCTCTCTGGTCCCGCCCCTTCTGGATCCAGCGTGGGCGCCTCGTCCTTACAGGCCGCCTCCGGGGTCCCGTCATGCCGTCCCACACCCTCAACTTGGGCATCAGACAGACCGGCACCGGGTCCAACCCACGGCAGCATTGCGCGGCGCTGAACTTGCTCATTACACATGTCCAACCAGTACGATTCCCTCACCTCCACGCCATCCACCAGCGGAGTCGGCGGCCGGCTCCACAGTCCGCAGCCTGACAACTCCTCACCCGACACATTGGCGATTGAAAAACCCAGGCTATAAAAGAGATTACACCGCATGATGTTAACCCCCGCAGCGGTGACATGAATGCGGGATCGGGCCACAACAACAGACTTGTAATGGGCCTCCGCTTCCATAAAGCCCAAAACTGCCAGTCTGTTCCATCCATAGCCATAATAGTCTCTCCCTTGTTGTCTAATCTGCCGGTGGGGAAACAAACTGTTCATGGTCACCAGGTTCACCATTGAGATAACAGCTCCAGTGTCCACCAACAGTAGAACCACGACACCGTCAAGCATGACATTGCACCCGATCCTCCCCGTTGTCTCCGGGGAGAGCATGTGTACTATAGTTGGAGTCTTCTGCGCAGCACCTGGTTCCTTCCTACGGCTCCTGCATTCGAAGTTAGCGCATGCCCTGGCAAAGTGGTCCCGCAAACCACAGTTGCCACAACGCTTTCCTTTCGCTGGGCACACACTGCCCTTATAGCGGTGAACAGGTGACCCACAACCGAAACAACGTGGCGTACCTGGGGCGGACCTTACTTTAACCACGGAGGCATACGTATCCTCTCCGGCATCACCATCACCAGAGTCCCAACACAGTGCCTTAGTGCGAGACTCATCCTCACCCAGAAAAGCTCCTTCAGGAAGGCCTCTCATGATGGTCTCTGCTGCCTCAAACCACTGGGTGAGCTCAATAGCCGTGGCCAGTGTCAACTCTCCTGGATACTCCAACAGTCTGGACCGGACCACTTCACTGCGAACATGCTCCACTAGTTGGTCCCGAATCATTTCCTCTTCCAAGCGTCCAAAATCACACCCCCTCGCCAGCCTTCGGAGCTTGCCAATGAACGTCATCACTGGTTCTCCCAAACGCTGGCGGCGCTGTCGAAACTGGATGCGCCGGACCGTGACACTCTTCTGAGCGTGAAAATGGCACGCCATCAACTCCACAACACCATCAAAGCTATCGGCCCCCTCCAGGCTCTCCAATACTCTCTGCCTGTCAGTACCCAACTTCTGGACTAACACAGCCCTCGCGCAAAGCCTCTCACACTTGCTGAAGTTCAAAACCACGAGGTAGTTGGTAAAAGCAGTGAACCAACAAGGCCACAGTATGGGCGGCCTGCCTGGGGCCTCCAAAAACGGCCGAAACTCAGCAGCACACTTTTCCATTCCTGCTTTTACCTCGTCACCAAATGTTGTGTCCATAGTTGGGTAAAGGCAACACACGAATAATGTAGTTTATGGAGCTTTATTATATTGAGAGTCATATACATAAAAAGGTTTACGGCACTCACCTGCATGCCAGGTGGCTCCTGCAACTGGAAGAGGCAGAGCCTCCTCCGCCCACCTCCTTTATACCTCAGACGGCGTCACCACCAGAAACCGGTAGTAAGCCACTCCGGTTTAGCCCATGACCAACTCGGCCGCCATCTTGGTAAAACAGCCAGTTTACATTCATTCATTCATTCATCTTCTTCCGCTTAATCCGTTTTGGGTCGCGGGGGGCTGGAGCCTATCCCAGCATCTTTGGGCAAGAGGCAGGGTACACCCTGGACAGATCGCCAGTCCATCGCAGGGCCAAGACACAGAGACAGACAACCATTCACTCTCACAGTCATACCTAAGGACAATTTAGAATCCCCAGTTTGATGCCAGTTAACCTAACTTGCATGTTTTTGGCATGTGGGAGGAAACCGGAGAAATCCCGGAGTAAACCCACACAGACACAGGGAGAACATGCAAACTCCACACAAATCACTGTTGGTCGGGGGCTGGGATCGAACCCAGGATCCCCCGGCCAAGGGTGAGTTGCTGTGCTGCCACAGTGCTAACCACTCCTCCACCGTGCCGTCCTACAGCCAGTTTACAAACACAACATTATTGTTATCTTGTAGGAAATTTAATCAGGAAAGGGAGGAAATGATTCGACAGCTACAAAAAATAGGACGGGTAGAAAAGACTGTATAAAGAATACCGGACTATGCGGACTGTGTGCAGGGGAGGAAATGGATAATGCAGTTCCTAAGAGGGACCAGACTGGACAGACGGATGTAAAGCATGATGATTAGAGGCGTGTGGAAACCAGAAGGTGGCAGCAATGCAACAATACCGGATGCCAGCTGCCGTTAAACTCTAAAGAAGAAGAAGACTTTCCTGCCCGTCATGTTCATACTGTATTTCTGAACAGCAGAGCAAGCGTGATGGATGGGAAAACGAAGCAGGCGTGGAGTGATGGGGAAGTTCATTTTTTCCTGGCTCTATGGGCATCAGCCGAAGTCCAAGAGAAACTGGAGAGGGTGACTCGGACAAAACCCACTTTTGTAAAAATCCAGCGGGAGATGGCTGCCGCGGGTTACCACCGGACCGTGGACCAGCTGCTAAACAAACTAAACAAGCTCAAAGAAGAGTTTAGGGACCAGAAAACACAACTTGAGCGTAGCGGCAATGGGAGACCCCGAAAAAATCCCCATTTTGAGCTCCTGAACTCCGTTCTTGGCCATAGGCCAGCCTATCAATCAACGGGGGGCCATGACTCTGCAACAGCGGCTGCCATTCTAACTGCAACGGATGAGACCGCTGAACAAGCCGCCCTAGACGTTACTGGTGAGTGTATTGTTGTTGAAATGTCAGAAGTCAACGTATAGATAGATATAGATGCACGCTTGTATTGAGATGTAACGGCCAAAGTGCGGGTATTGTTTGCTCTTGTGCTTGTAGTCTTTCCGTTAGCTATGCTAACAAGCCAATAGTGTGCCGTAACATTAACCATCGTTATAGTAGTTTGAAAGAACTACAGCAAAAATGTCAGCGTCTTGCAGAATCATGTAAGTATCCAGTGCAAAATACGCTGTTTTGGTTTCGTATCGATACTGTGCACGTGGGTTGCAGCGTCTATGGGCGCAGTCGGGCATCCGGGCATTTGGCCTACTTCCGGTTAGCAACCCACATGGCAACGCCGTACTCGGTGAAAACAATTCAGTGGTGACCTGTTCCCAGGCAGCTGCCGTGACCCAGTCAAGCTTGTCCAGCCCGTCGTAGTGCATTATATTCAGCTCATCACGTCCTATATCAGGTAATTGAGTGATATTGTGTTAGTTTAATTAGTTGCCACTTGATGGGTCACGTTTTGAAAATGCTAACCGCCGACACAAGCCTCTCTGTATTGTAAACAGAGACGAACATTTCGTCTATGGAAATGCATGACTGATTCCCTTTTCACCCAACAATACAGACCTCTCTATGTGCAGTCAGCCTGACTAATTTAACTGTAGACTGTAGTAAATAGTGCAACAAAGGGGCTGGCCATTAATGAAAGAGGTGACAAAGGCATAGGTGTCAAGCGATACGGTTTTGCCGTATTTTAATACGGGGAAAATGCAATTTTAGCAAATACGGGCGTATTGCCATTTCTGTACGCCAAAAAGAAAAATATACGGGAAAAGAGGAACACCTCGTGTGACTCTCACAGCGAGCTGGCAGAGCGCTCAGCGTGAGCAATTACTGATCATTATAGAAGCGCCTCGCACTTTCTGCGGCTCCGGAACAGAGAGGAATCCCGGCGCCAGTAATGCTGCGCCTGATATGTGTGACTAATGCAAATGTATATGCTTTCCTGCTGTCTACTGTGATGCTAATGTGCCATGCATGCATTAGCCGGGTATATATGTTGACTGTCTGCCTGAAGCACCCTTTTAAACTTCACTCGTGTCCGCCTGCACTTATTTCGATCCTCCACAAGCGCACCTAAGCAGTGTTTAGCATCAGTGAACATTTTCTTGTTTAATTATTTCTTTTAAGAATTACTCCTGTGCTGCCCTGATATTTAATGGATTGGTCATGTTACCCATAGGGGCCTTTCCTTAAAAACATTCAAAACATGTAAGAGGGTTAATCATGTTAATATGGGTCGAAGCAAATATGTTTACCAGGGGTGTCGATCAAGTAGCTGTACACGTCCGGCCACTGCACATCTGGCCACCTGGTCTGGCCATTAACCCATTTTCCGGCTGGTAGTTTGTATGGGCAATCTGTCAGTCCACTTGCTGTCAGTTTCTCCAGATAACGTAGCCTGGCTGACTCATCAAGCTTTTCTATGTAGTCACAGGCCATGAGAAAAAGTCAAAACACTGCACTAGACAAGGCTTGGTAACGGGTTTGTTTTCACCGAGTTAAGATGGCGGCGATGTGTTACTAACCGGAAGTGACGTAGCCCCGACCGCACCTATTAGACTGGTGTGGCACCCAGCACAATGCAGACTGATAATATCATGCTCAGCAGGGATTGCATAGGAACAGAGAGCCCTAGGGGGACAACCAGAACAATGACTATTGTTATACAGTGGTACCTCTACTTACGAAATTAATTCGTTCCGGAAGTATTTCCGTAACGTGAAAATTCCGTAAGTAGAGACGCGTTTTACATGTAAATGCCCTAATCCGTTCCAAGCCCCCCAAAATTCGGGCATAAATTTTTTATAAATCATAAAAACGCATCAAAACATGTAACAAATACATGTTACAATTAGATTACTGCACAATAAACATAAAATGAGAGTTGTAATTTAAAAAAACAAAGAAAGTATAAAGTAAAGAATAATAAAAATTATGTTCATTTACCTTTTAACTGCTATCGTCGTCGTCGTCACCTTTTGCCTTCTTTGGTTCATGTTCTCTCTCATCAGTGGTTTTTGCCTGACGTTTTGTGAAGAACCGATCCAAGGACGTTTGCTTTTAGGGCTTCCTTTTGTTTTAATACCGTGCCGATCGTAGATGTATTATGGCCATATTCTTTGGCGAGATCAACCAAACGCATCCTCTTTTCATACCTTTCTATTATCTCTTTCTTTGTTTGTATGGACAAAAAAACTCTCTTCTTCTTCTTCTTCTTTTCTCCTTTTCCACTTATCTCCATCACTTTCTTGGGGCCCATAGTGAATAAATGTTAATACTGTACTGTACACACACGTAAAACTGCCCGAACACTTCGTGGCCAATGGGATACCAGGAAGATGCTAGGCGATAGCCAATGGCAGAGCAGCTACAGGTATGTTTACGTTCGGTAAACTACGGGAGCTGCGAGGAGCGCGTACTTTTTTGCCTTTCGTACCCTGAAATTTCTTTCGTAACAAGAGGCAATATTTTCCCGTTGAGGCGTCTCGTAACCTGAAAATTCTGTATGTAGAGACGTTCGTAAGGAGAGGTACCACTGTACAGCCCTGGAGCAAAGAGAGGAATCCCGGCGCCAGTTAATCAAGCAATTGATATGTATTGACTGATATGTATATAGGCACTTTTCCACAAGTATCACCTTAGCTTTACTTACTTTTACTTTATTCACTTTCTCGCTCTTTCCACAGTACCCTACTCGCTTTAACCGATACGATTTTCGTGCCAGTTAAGGGGCAGGGGACAAGCGAGAAAAATCGAGGTGTGATTTGACGTCAGTCGACTGCTAGCCGCTGATTGGTCAGCGTGTAATGTCACAAAGCGTCCGTTTTCAGTTTTCTGTTGAAGCTACACGACCGCCATTTGTAATTTCAGCGAGTAACCACGGTGAGCGGCTTCACAATTGTGTTAACGATGTCCACGATGTCCACGTGCAAGTTTATTCCATGGACAAACAAGGAGGTGCGGACTTTTCTTTCCTTCGTAGCCGACGACCACATCCAGAGCGAGTTGGATGGGGCAACTCGCAATGAAAAAATATACCAGGAGTTGTCCGACCAAATGGCAGCCCAAGGCTTCATCCGGACTGCCAAACAGTGTCGTGAAAAACTAAAAAAAATGAAGAGCGATTATCGGGCCATAAAGGACCATAACGGATGCAGTGGTGCGAGTAGAAAGGAGTGGAAATGGTACGAGCAGATGGACGCGATATATGGGCATCAGCCTGCGAGCAATGGCAGAGACAATGTGCTCGACACGGCCACGCAATTGGAAAACGTTGACTGTGAGTGTTGTTTTAATATTGGGTGTCTTTTCGCAAATTGGTCCTTTCGGTCAAAAGCTCACTTCTTTTAAGCAATAAAGTTTTTCGATTGTGGGCAATGGTTAGTGATGATGGTTAGCCAGCTAATATCCGGCTACCTCCGCAGCTTGCTGTGAGGTAGCAGCTTCACGCTTTTATTTCAGTATTCACTTAAACCAAACGCTGAAAGAAGCTTATTATTGTATTCTGGTTAAAAAGTTTGGTGTTTTCTGTACATCTTACACTTTGTTGGTGAGCTTTATTGTGTGCATTTTCCTTCTAGAATCACTTCTCACATGCCAGGGGTCCGCCTCACAGGACCGCCCGGACACTCCGGCGTCTCTCTGGGGGCCAGAATCGGTGTCGACACCTTTCTCCGCAATATCGGCAGGTCCATCAGCATCCGTCATGTCCCGGGCAGGTTCTGGTAAGGCACAACTGAAAATGACCACCCGGTTTTTTTAATGTGATTATTGTTATTTTCTATAGATGCATAATAAGGAATTTAAAATGTCTTTGTCCGTAAAAAAAAACCCCAAAACACTATGATGCAGGGGTGTTTTCATAACAACCCAGTGCAGTTTTTATTATGTGTGGTGGTGGTTGAAATACTGTTGTATTTTTTATTAAAAATAAAAGCACATGTTGCGACTTTCAAATCAACATGCTTCAGTGAACAGTATTAACCCCTTCTGATTTCTGAGGCCACAGTACAAAGAAATTCGTTTACAAATAACCCATCCAATCAACGTTTTCAAATTATTATTATTCATTTTCTGAATGAATGGGATGTAGCCTAACCACAGCAACCCAGAAGTTGCACAATCCACTGTACTGAGGGCCAGCAACATGACAGTTGATCTTAAATACAGCAAAGAAGCGTCCCACCACCGGCTTTCACAAGTTTAATTCCATATTTTGTTTTTTTGACATGTTTTGCTCCAGCGTTATCTAAAAAAAAAAATTCTGTCTTTCATCTAGCCAGGAGGAAAAGAAGCAACACCTTGGCCGACCTGGCATCAGTGATGGCCCAGAGTCATGCTGATGAGATGCTGGCCCATGATAGGATGCTCAAACAGCATCAACGGCTCCACGAACAGCGCGAAAGACACCATCAGGAGCTACGAATGCTTGCAGCAAACCTGCAGTCAGCCCAGGAGAAGGAAGAAGCATTGAGAAGGGATGAGCTGGCCGAGACGGCTTCTTTCAACAGAGTTTTCCTAAACCATTTTGGCAGTCTTGTGGAAGTATTGAAAAATCCCCGTTTTTAAACATGTTTTGGGAATATTTCTAATGTTATTAAATTGTTACTTTTTTGGATAAAAGTGTGGTTTGTCTGTTATAACTAAATGAGAAAGGCGAATAATTACATACACTTTCCATTGCCTCATATTAGCCAAATGCCGCTGTTCATCCATAAAGGTGTCACGATTTTTAAAGGTAATGTAATTGTTATTGTTAAAGTTAATAAAAATGATCACGGCTGTATACATTTCTCTAAATTTTGTACAGTTTTCAAGTTAAATTGTAAGCAGTGGCACAGGTGTACTTTACATTCAGCAGTAGACACTGAAGATAAAGGTAGAAGTAGGTAAAAGGTAAGTACATGTAAATTGAATATTCTATCCTCATTCCAAATTCATAGAATTTCAATACATTATAAGGATTCTAGTATAATTTAAAGGGAAAATACCCACACATGTAAACCCAAATATAACAGTTTTGTAGTTGTAAACGCTGACATGAATATGATAAACCTATGATTTTCTGATTAAATACATCCAAAGTGTCATAGGTTTGAAAAATAAAATTATAATTTGGTTTTGGCCAGTCTGACAATGTCACAGTATTTAATAGGAATAACAAAAGTTTCATCAGAAAATTTCGTGGTCCATTGACAATTCCATCAAACCCAAAGTGAGTTGTCTAGCTGCTTTTTTTTTTTTTTGCAGTGATTTTCTAAGGTGTTTTAACGTGTAATTACCCATCACTGAACACATATCCCTTATAAATATCAATAGATTTGAAATTGATACTCAAATGACACTCTACATAAAAAAATGGTGCTACAGTTTGATTGCCTTTCTTTAAATTTTTAAAATTTATTTTGTAAGACAAACTGGGCTAGGATTAACTGGAAATAACATTTTTCCACATATAATTCCAAGGTCACTTTGCAGTTACATCAAACCAAAAGTGAGTTGTCTAGCTGCTGCCTTTTTTGTTGTATTCATTTTTGTAAGGTGTTTTAACGTGGAATTACCCATCCCTGAACACATACCCCTTAGAAATATCAATAGATGGGAAAATGATACACAAATGACACTGAACATACAAAATGGTGCTACAGTTGGATTGCCTTTAAAATTTTGAAAATTATTTTGTAAGTAAAAGTGGGCTAGGATTAACTGGAAATATAACAAGTTTCCACATACAATTCCAAGGTCAATTGGCAATTCAATCAAACCAAAAGGGAGTGGTTCAGCTGCTGCATTTTTCTGCAGTCATTTTCTACGTAGTAGAGTCATTTTTGGGGGTTTCGTGACCAACCTCCCAGGACCTTTTTTTCTCACTGGATTTAGCATTCTAGACCCATTTTAATGAAAATAAGCTCCCATGTACCTCCCAAAAATTACGGGAAACCTTTTTTTTGCCCAAAATTCAAAATGGCCGCCAAAATACATACCACTGTGGTATACGTATATTACTCATATATTCCATACCTACATTTGTTAGAGCATGTGGAAATGTTTGGGACAGAATATACAAAGGAACTTCACACCTCTGAAAGGGACAAAGGAATCTCACCGCCGTGTGAAGACCAACGACGTCACAGGACGCGGCGGCAACAGACTTGACACCTTCACCCCCTAAGGCGAGGAGAGGTTTTCCCATCACCTCCCAAGACGAAGGGAGGAGTTAACAGGACTAATGGGGGATTTAGATAACGGGGGATTTCAGCTTGTGTTTTGCATGTCTTTGATGTGTGCCTGTATTTAACCAGCGAGCTGGGCAGAATTCTTTCTCTTTTGCCTTCTGCCAAGCTCTGCACCAGATGAGACAAGATAGAAGAGTTGTTCATTAAAGACTCTGTTTTTAATACAAAATCGCCTCGTCATTTCCAGCTCTTCTACACTGGTGACCTTGACACGAGTATGGACCGGAGGCGTTCTTCAAGCGACTCATCCGCGGCGAATCTGACTTACGCCAGCGACAACGCAGACGAGGGAACAAGCAGACAGCTGTTCCCCCCGGCAGAGGGTACCGAGAGAGCTCAACCGAGCTCCAGCACCGCCGTGAGAGCCGAGGCAAGGCACTCTCACCCGGCGGGCACAACAGTGATGATGTGCACAAACGCCGTCGCTGTTAAACTGCCAGATTTCTGGCGAGAAGACCCGGCCTCTTGGTTTCTCCAAGCCGAAGCCCAGTTCATACTGGCGGGCATCACGGCAGACGATACTAAGTTCTACCATATCGTCTCCAAACTCGACTCCGCCACTTCGAGGTGTGTGCGAAGCTTGATCCAGCGACCACCGGCCCGGGACAAGTATGAGACACTCAAGGCGACCATCGTGGCGAATTACGTCCCGTCGGCGGAAGAAAGAGCCGAAAAAATCCTGGCAGTCTACGGCCACAGAGGGGGCAATCCAAAGACCCTCATGGAGGATTTACTGCAGCTCAAGGAGGAGGACAATGATAATTTCCTCTTTCAATTTATTTTCCTCAGCACGCTACCACCACACATGAGAGGGACACTCGCCAGTATGAAGTGCAACAATCATCAGGACTTCCGCACGCTGGCCAACGAGGCTTATCGGCTCGTCAACGCCTGCAGAGATTGGACACCCACAGCGGCATCTGCAGACCTCAAAACTGACGCCCCGAACCTTGGAGAGTCACAAACCACGGAGCAGGCTCAACCCACGGTGACAGCAGCGCAGCCCAAGCGCAACAAACAGAATGACGTCTGTTATTATCACCACCGCTTCGCCGAGAAAGCCCGGAAATGTGTTCCCCCCCTGCAAGTTTACGATGTCGGGAAACGCCAAAGCCGAGGGCCGTTAACGGCAGCGGTTCTCGGTGAGAAAAATAAGCTCTTATACGTGACGGATGGACGCACAGGCAAGCAGTTCCTCATCGACACGGGAGCCCAGCTGAGTTTCGTCATGCCCTCCCATGCAGATCGAGCCATGGGCACCCGGGGCAATGGAGCAGTGGCAGCCAACGGCTCGGACATCGACACGTTCGGGGAAAAGAGCCTGCATCTTCTCATTCACGGCCGCAGCTACAGATGGACATTTGTTGTAGCGGCGGTGAGTTTTAACTTGTTAGGCGCAGATTTTCTGTGTGCACACGGGTTATGAGTTGATCTAGCAAATAGGCGCCTGGTTAATGCACTGTCTTTTGCTTCTATTCCTTGCTCAGCTCGAGTCTCTCCACCACCTGTGCAGGCCAACGTCACTACGGCAGGAGGTAAGTTTGAGCAACTCCTCACCCAATTTCCAGCACTCACAACCCCCAAATTCTCAGCCACTGTAGCCAAACACGGGGTTAAACACGTCATTCCAACAACGGGACCTCCCGTTTTTGCCAAAGCTCGCCGCTTAGACGCGGCCAAGCTCAACATAGCAAGGGACGAATTTGCAGCTCTTGAAAAATTAGGCATTGTCCGACGTTCAAAGAGCCCTTGGGCTTCACCACTTCACATGGTTCCGAAATCCGACGGTTCTTGGAGACCGTACGGAGATTACCGCAGATTAAACAACGCCACAGCGCATGACTGCTACCCCATCCCTCATATACAGGATTTTTCACTGCATTTAGCGGGCGCGCGCATTTTTTCAAAGATAGACTTAGTCCGCGGTTATCACCAAGTCCCAGTCCGAGCTGAAGACATTCCTAAAACAGCGGTTATAACCCCTTTCGGCCTTTTTGAATTCCTACGAATGCCGTTTGGGCTCAAAGGCGCTGCTCAAACTTTTCAACGCATGATGGACGCGGTCTTACGCGACCTCCCTTTTGTTTTCGTCTACCTCGACGACATGCTGGTAGCCAGCTCATCAGAGGAGGAGCACGAGCAACACCTTACTACTGTTTTTCAGAGGCTAGAAGAGCACGGACTAATAATTAATCCAGCCAAATGCAAATTCGGCGTATCGCAAATTGATTTTGTGGGACATAGAGTCTCCCCGAAAGGGGCAGTCCCGCTTCCAGACAAAATTCATGCGATAAAAGGTTTTCCACGGCCCCAAACGGTCAAATCGCTACAGGAATTTTTGGGGATGGTTAATTTTTACAACCGTTTCCTCCCTCATGCAGCTCAGCTCATGCAGCCCCTGTATGATGCGCTCAAAAAAAAGAAAGCTTCCCAAGCGGTCGAATGGACCCTGGAGCGCGAACACGCTTTCGCGGAAGTAAAAAACGCCCTAGCTAACGCAACAATGTTAGTCCACCCAGATCCCTCGGCCCGCATTGCTTTAACCACAGATGCTTCAGACCTGGCCATAGGGGCAGTTGTAGAACAACTTGTCAGCGGGGTCTGGCAACCTTTAGCATTCTTTAGCAAATCGCTAAACCCGACGGAACGCAAATACAGCACTTTTGACAGGGAGCTGCTGGCGCTTCATTTGTCCATCCGCCATTTCCAGTTTTGGTTAGAAGGGCGGAGTTTCACGGCTTTTGTGGACCATAAACCGCTCACTTTTGCGATGGCTAAAATTTCAGAACGTTGGTCGGGCAGACAACAAAGACAGCTAGCTGCGATTTCAGAGTTCACCACAGACATTCGACATGTAGCGGGCAAACTTAACGTAGTAGCGGACTGTCTCTCTCGCGCTGTGGCACCACCAGAGCATGAGGAGACAGATTACACTGCTTCAGCAGCGGAGCTTTTCTCTAACGCAAACACATATGCAGCACCTATCCTCGAAGGGATAGATTATGCAGCCATGGCGGAAGAACAAAGCAGTGATGCGGACGTGCGCGCTCTCCTGTCTGGACCAACAGGGTTAAGGCTGGAGAAAAAAGGGTTGCGCGACGGCGTGCCCCCCCTAATATGCGATGTTTCAACCGGCCGACCTCGCCCGTTAGTACCAGCTGCCTGGCGCCGCCGTATTTTCGACGCAATTCACTCCCTCGCGCACCCAGGTGTGCGTGCTTCAGTCAAAATGGTTGCCGGAAAGTTTGTGTGGCCAGGCCTGCGTAAAAACGTAAAAGAATGGGCAAAAACTTGCATTCCTTGTCAACGCGCCAAAGTACACAAACACACAAAAGCCCCTCTGGAGCCTTTTCCAATCCCTGCTAGAAGGTTCGACCACATTCATGTCGACCTCGTGGGGCCACTGCCTTCCTCCCAGGGTTTCACACACCTGCTAACAATGATAGACTGCACCACGCGCTGGCCAGAGGCAGTCCCTCTAGCGGCAACTACAGCGGAGGAAGTCGCTCGCGTTTTTCTAACAAATTGGGTGGCACGTTTCGGCGTCCCATCAGACATCACGTCAGATAGGGGGCCTCAATTTGTCTCAGAGCTCTGGTCAGCCATGTCCAACAGTTTAGGGGCAACAATTCACCGCACCACCGCTTATCACCCTCAGGCTAATGGGTTGTGCGAGCGTTTTCACAGGTCCTTAAAGGCCGCCCTCAGAGCCTCATTAACGGACACAAATTGGGTAAATAAACTTCCCTGGGTTTTATTGGGGTTGCGTGCGGCACCTAAAGAGGATTTAGACGCTTCCCCTGCAGAATTAGTCTTTGCTCAGCCTATCAGACTACCAGGTGAATTTTTACCAGAAAACCCGGAACCAGGGCACCTCCCAGTCCCAAGGTTTTTAGGCAGTAACGGACCGGACGCTCTCCACGGTCCAGCTCATCACTCCTTTCCACGAGTTTTTGTTCCTCAAACTTTAAAAAACGCTGAGTTTGTTTTTGTTAAGCATGAAGCTCTAAAACCAACGTTACGCCCAGTATACGATGGCCCGTATAGAGTGCTGGAAAATGGTGACAAACACTTTGTGCTTGATTATGGGGATAGAAATGAAACGGTCAGCATTGACAGACTCAAACCTGCCTTCTTGTTGAGAGACGAACCTGCACAGCTGGCTCGAGCACCTTGGCAAGGTAGACCCCCCAAGGGAAAAGTCTCAGCCCCCAGGCAGGGAACAGATAATCTCTCTCCTTCCCACACTGCAGATTCCTCACAACAAGGTCCCAGCAGGACGCCTAAACCAACCTACAGCAGTTTTGGGAGAAGACTAAAACCCAGACAGCACAGGGACTGATCCCACCACTCTGCAAATTTTCGCTAATTGTGCTGCAACAGTTTAGGACTGACTTATGATTATACTTGCTGTTATGTTTTCACTGAACTCTCTTAGGAGCATGTCTGCTTAAAAGTTTCTTCTGTGACAACAGCTGTAACACGTAGTATGTCTTAGTAATTACCCTAGACTGTGAATCTTTCTGTGTCCTTTCATAGTTGTTTGGGGGGCCTGTGGTATATATTACTCATATATTCCATACCTACATTTGTTAGAGCATGTGGAAATGTTTGGGACAGAATATACAAAGGAACTTCACACCTCTGAAAGGGACAAAGGAATCTCACCGCCGTGTGAAGACCAACGACGTCACAGGATGCGGCGGCAACAGACTTGACACCTTCACCCCCTAAGGCGAGGAGAGGTTTTCCCATCACCTCCCAAGACGAAGGGAGGAGTTAACAGGACTAATGGGGGATTTAGATAACGGGGGATTTCAGCTTGTGTTTTGCATGTCTTTGATGTGTGCCTGTATTTAACCAGCGAGCTGGGCAGAATTCTTTCTCTTTGCCTTCTGCCAAGCTCTGCACCAGATGAGACAAGATAGAAGAGTTGTTGATTAAAGACTTTGCTTTTGTGATACAAAACCGCCTCGTCATTTCCAGCTCTTCTACAACCACCACCTATATCTCAGTAACTAATTCAGCTAGGAGGTTGATTTTGGTGTCTAGACATAGGTTTTTGGGGTCAAGCATTCCATTAATGCTATTAGTTTACTTGTGAAACAAACCCATCACGATGAAATCCAATATGGCCGCCAATATGGCCACCCATTAACATTTTTTTTGTTTCTTGACTACTAAGGCACCTAGAAAGCTGATGTTGGTGTCAAAACAGAGGTTTAAGGGGTCATACTATCTGTTTATTCCAATAAAAGTGTGTTTAAATGATTACATAATCGAGAAATCCAAGATGGCGGCCGGCTGTCATTTTCACATGCAATGGACTTTTTCATATCCGTCACCAAATGAGCTAAAAATGTCAAATGAGGTATCCTTACATTCATTTTTAATAATTATTAGAAAGCTCCTGCATTGATTTGTCATGCCGCGCCGCTCATCAGCGGCGCCACCTGCACGCACACCTGCACATCATCAGCGGCAAGGGATTTAAGCCGCCTCGCCCTGAGCTTCGGCCTGAAGCCGTCAGACTTCCCTACGCATCGCTGTGAGTTCCTTTTCATTCTCAGCTGATCATTCTGGTAAGAAGGTCTTACCTTTTTCTCCTCCAAGTCTGCTCCCCTGTGCACAGGTGGATTTCCCGGCGGCGGACTACTCCTTTCCATCGCCTGTTCCTTGCTGCTGCACCGGGCTCTCCAGGTGGCTGTCTACCGGACTTCGTCCCTTGCTGTGCCAGTCATCCGTCCTATCCAAGTAAGCTCCTCTCTCGCTCATTTATCTCCTGTGTTGGTGTGTGCCCATCACCCTTCTCCCTGTGCTTTTCCCATAGGGTTGTCCGGCTGTACGGTCTCCTGCCTCTGTGCCCAAAGCAGACGCCGCCACCAGCATATTCACATCCCGCAGACACACATTCATACACTCCTGTTGTTAATAAACTATTTGATCTACTCTGAGCCTGTGTGTGTGCGTCTCCTGAGCCGTGCGTTATGTCAGTACGGCTTCAGCAGAGCGGCTCAGCAGACGGCGGGCTCGCACACCGGCTTACCACTCTCGAGGCTCGAGTGGATCAGATAGCTTATCAGCAACAGGTGATTTTCAATCAGTTGTTAAATATAACTAACCGATTGGGCCGCTTGGACCCCCAACAGCCGTTCCCCCCGGCTCGTCAGGGTGGTGCGGCTCCTGCTGCTCCAGCGGCCGTCCAGCAGGCTCCGGCGGCACCGACTCGGCTCACGCCCATTCCAACCCCCGCCCGCTTTAGCGGAAAGCTCGGCGGAGCGCGGGGGTTCATAATGCAATGTGAGTCCATGTTTCACCGTGTGCCCGGAGACTTTCCCTCAGATCATAGCCGAATTGGTTATATCGGGAATCTCCTTGAGGGGCGAGCATTAACCTGGACCTATGCCGTAATGGCGAGGCCCAGTTATGCCACCCTCACGTATGACCAATTCGTGAGACGCTTCCTAGAGGTCTTTGACCATTCTCGTACCGAGACGGTCCAGGTCGATCGGCTTCTCGCCCTCCAGCAGGGAAGCCGGTTGGCAGCGGACTACGCGGTCGACTTCCAGGTAGCGGCGGAGGAATTAGGCTGGGAGGAACGCTCCCTCTGTGGCCTTTTCCTCCGCAGTCTCAACGATGATCTGAGGGATGAACTGGCTGGGCGGGATATCCCTGAGACGCTAGCGGAGCTAACATCCCTAGCGATTAGTTTGGACAACAGGCTGCGCGAGCGCTCCTCGGGACGGAAGTCGTCTTCTTCTCGCCCTCGTGGAGTCTCGCCGTGCCTGTTCCAAGCTCGCCCCCTGGCGACGCCGCCACCATCGTGCCCCGAGGAGTCGAAGCCGATGGTGACGGGTTGGACAAAGCTTTCCCCTGCGGAGAGACAACGCCGCCGTGAGTTGGATCTCTGCATGTATTGCGGAGATGACCAACACACGGTGAAGCTATGCCCACGGAAAGCCAGTCGGCGGGGTCCGCGAGTCACTGTAGGGGGCCTCGCGGACGTCAATCAGTTAAGTTCCCTCACACAATTGAAGCTGCCCATCCGTTTCTGTCACAACTCCACTGGGCATCTCACCCACACACTGGTGGATTCGGGCGCAGAAGGCAGCTTTATTTCTCAAAGCCTGGCAACCCGATTGGGCATCCGCTGTCAGGCACTAAGGAACCCTATCTCCCTGGTCAACCTCTCTCGTGCCTCCCTTGGGAGAGTTACACACCAGACCATCCCCGTCCCGGTTATTATCTCTGGAAACCACCGGGAGGAGATAACCTTTTACGTCCTGCCCAACTCTGTGTCGCCCGTCATCCTGGGGTATCCCTGGCTACGCCTCCACAACCCCGTTCTGGATTGGAAGTCCGCCGGGGTGTCGGCATGGAGCACGTTCTGCATGAGCACCTGTCTACAGTCCGCTGCTTGCTCTCCGTCCGCTTCTCCCTCACCTACGGATGCTGCGCCCCCGGACCTGTCCCTGGTGCCACTGGAATTTCACGACCTGGGTATGGTATTCAGCAAATCCAAGGCGATGTCTCTCCCTCCTCATAGGCCCTATGACTGTGCAATCAACCTCCGCCAGGGGGCACCCTTACCCTCTGGACGACTCTACAGTCTATCGGCGCCGGAGAAGGAGACCATGAACTCTTACCTCAAGGCGTCGCTGAGTGCTGGGATAATCCGCCCATCGTCATCACCTGTGGGGGCAGGATTCTTCTTCGTCGGTAAGAAGGACGGATCCCTCCGTCCTTGCATTGACTATCGTGCCCTTAACGACATTACGGAGAAGGATCGCTACACCCTGCCCCTCATGGACACCGCTTTCCACTCCCTCCAGGGGGCGACTTGGTTCACCAAGCTGGATCTACGCAGCGCATACCACCTCGTCCGGATCCGGGAGGGAGATGAGTGGAAGACAGCCTTCCGTACCCCGAACGGCCACTTCGAATACCTGGTGATGCCGTTCGGGTTGACCAACGCTCCAGCCGTCTTTCAGCGCCTCATCAATGATGTCCTCCGGGATTTCATCGGCCTTTTTGTGTTCGTCTACCTGGATGACATTCTCATCTTCTCCAAGTCCAGGGACGAGCACCAGGTCCACGTGAGGCGGGTCCTCCAAAGGCTGCTGGAGAACCGGTTGTACGTGAAGGCCGAGAAATGCGAGTTTTACGCGAAGACAACATCCTTCCTCGGGTTCATCATCTCCCACGACCAGGTGCTTCTGGGCCCAGAGAAGGTGAAGGCGGTGGTGGAATGGCCCACACCTGCGTCAAGAAAGCAGGTGCAGCAGTTCGTTGGGTTTGCGAACTTCTACCGCCGCTTCGTCCCAAATTTTGGCACCATCGTCGGCCCACTGACCCGCCTCACATCCCCTAAGGTCCCGTTCCGGTGGACCGAAGAGGCCGCGGCTGCCTTTCAGGCGCTGAAGGCGGAGTTCTCCTCCTCCCGGGTCCTTAGCCAAGTCAACCCTGCGCTGCAGTGCATCGTGGAAGTGGACGCTTCAGACACAGGAGTGGGGGCGGTGCTATCCCAGCGGTCGCCAGATGACGGAATCAAACGGCCCTGCGCCTTCTTCTCCCGGCGCTTGTCCCAGGCGGAGAGGAATTACGACGTGGGTGACAGAGAGCTCCTCACCATCAAGCTCGCGCTACAGGAGTGGCGTCACTGGCTAGAGGGGGCGGACCTGCCGTTCGTGGTCCTGACGGACCACAAGAACTTGGAGTACCTTAGATCTGCCAAGCGCCTTAATGCCCGCCAGGCGCGCTGGTCCTTGTTCTTCGCCAGGTTCCAATTTACCATCACCTTCAGGCCTGGCTCCAAGAACGGCCTGCCCGACGCCCTCTCTAGGCAATTCGCCCCTGAGGAGCCGGAGGACACGGTCCACACCATCCTACCCAGGTCGTGCGTCGTGGGAGCCGTCACCTGGGACATTGAGAGCAAGATCCGGAAGGCGCAGGAAGTGGAACCTGACCCTGGTGGCGGACCGGAGGGGAGGCTGTTCGTGCCATCCACGGTTCGGGGGGAGGTCATCCACTGGTTGCACACTTCCAAGCTCACCTGTCACCCTGGCTCCTCCCGGATGATTGACCTCCTCCAGCGGTCCTTCTGGTGGCCGGGCCTGCGGAGGGACGCTGCCCGCTACGCCCGGGCCTGTCCAGTGTGTGCCACCAACAAATCGGGTAATGTCCCTCCAGCGGGTTTGCTCCAGCCTCTGCCCGTCCCTGGCAGGCTCTGGTCACATATCGCCCTGGATTTCGTCACCGGACTCCCAGTCTCGAACACCTACGACACCGTCCTGACCATCGTGGACCGTTTCTCCAAGGCGGCACACTTCGTCCCCCTACGAGGTCTCCCAACTGCCCTGGAGACGGCGGACCTCCTAATCCAGCACGTGGTCAGGCTGCATGGGATTCCGGTGGACGTGGTCTCGGACCGAGGGCCCCAATTTTCCTCAGAAGTTTGGAGGTCGTTTTGCAACGCCTTGGGAGCCAAGGTGAGCCTCTCCTCCAGCCATCACCCCCAATCCAACGGGCAGTGTGAGCGGACCAACCAGGAGCTGGAGGCTGCGCTCCGCTGTGTAACGGCGTCCAAACCAACGTCCTGGAGTAACCACCTCGCCTGGGTTGAATACGCCCACAACACCGCTCGCTCTTCTGCTACAGGGATGTCCCCCTTTAAGGCGTCCCTGGGTTACGACCCCCCGCTGTTCCCGGCGCAGGAGAGTGAGGTAACTGTCCCCTCAGTACAGGCGCATCTCAGGCAGTTCCGCTCCCTCTGAGCGTCAGCACGCAATGCGCTTTTACGCACGGCGGAGCGCAACAGAGCCATGGCGGACTGGCACAGAAGACCTGCCTCGGCGTACAGAGTTGGTCAGCAAGTCTACGTGTCGACCCAGGACGTGATTTTAAAGGGCGAGAGGAGGAAGCTGGCACAGCGCTTTATGGGCCCATACCCCATCACCAGGATCATCAACCCGGTGGCTGTGCGTGTAGCTATTCCCCCCTCCCTCCGCATCCATCCCACCTTCCACGTGTCCAAGGTGAAGCTGGCAGTCTCCGACCCCCTTTGCCCTCCTCCTGCTGCGCAACCCGCGCCCCGGATGATTGATGGCCATCCGGCCTGGCCCGTCTCCTCCATCCTGGACTCCCGGCGCCGGGGTCGTGGGTTGCAGTACTTGGTGGACTGGGAGGGCTATGGGCCTGAACATCGGCAGTGGGTTCCCTCGTCGTTTGTGTTGGACCCGTCGCTCATCGCTGATTTCCACCGAGCACACCCAGAGAAGCCATCGCCAGGAGGCGCTGCTAGAGGGGGGAGTACTGTCACGCCGCGCCGCTCATCAGCGGCGCCACCTGCATGCACACCTGCACATCATCAGCGGTGAGGGATTTAAGCCGCCTCGCCCTGAGCTTCGGCCTGAAGCCGTCAGACTTCCCTACGCATCGCTGTGAGTTCCTTTTCATTCTCAGCTGATCATTCTGGTAAGAAGGTCTTACCTTTTTCTCCTCCAAGTCTGCTCCCCTGTGCACAGGTGGATTTCCCGGCGGCGGACTACCCCTTTCCATCGCCTGTTCCTCGCTGCTGCACTGGGCTCTCCAGGTGGCTGTCTACCGGACTTCGTCCCTTGCTGTGCCAGTCATCCGTCCTATCCAAGTAAGCTCCTCTCTCGCTCATTTATCTCCTGTGTTGGTGTGTGCCCGTCACCCTTCTCCCTGTGCTTTTCCCATAGGGTTGTCCAGCTGTACGGTCTCCTGCCTCTGTGCCCGAAGCAGACGCCGCCACCAACACATTCACATCCTGCAGACACACATTCATACACTCCTGTTGTTAATAAACTATTTGATCTACTCTGAGCCTGTGTGTGTGCGTCTCCTGAGCCGTGCGTTATGTCATGATTCAGTGATTTCACTGAGGAACACTTGGGTAATCCAATGCAATGCTGGACCGGAGCCTCTTCGGTGAAAAGAGAGAAGCAGATGGAGATGGATCCCCCTGAACTGATTGATTGTCTCTTTCAAGATCTACCTCTAATTTATGCTTACGTTTCTCGGCTTGAGATAGACAACGCTTGTTAGATAACGTGGTGTAACATGTCTGGTGCATATAATGCCCTTTTGGCCCTTTGGCCCAATCAATATTCCCACATTGAAACCGATCAAGTCCTTTCCATCGTAGAGTTTTTTCACGAATTGAATTCCATTTTTGGTCCTTGGTATTATCCAAAGAGTCACTTTTGGTACATGGTTGACCACAACGTAGAATGCATTCGTATTCACCGGAAGACGTTGATGGTAATTCATCGTTGTCACTTGCAGTATCCATTTTATCCCTCACTTTATATGAATAAGTGTCTGAAAACAAAAACAAATTTGTCATTATCAGAACAGAGGAGAGAAAAAGGAGGGATGACAAGACCTAGAGTCAAAGGCCCTTGTACTGTCTACTGTCATTACGGTAGCATTAAGCAAGCAGCATGGTCAATATGCTAACATTACCTGACTATACAGTATGGAACAAGATTCAGAATTCTAACCTCTCCAGATAAGTTTAAAGCTAAATTTATACATACCTGGCAACCTTGGTTAAATTGGAAAGATTAGGACTACATATTATGGCAGCACAGACGTTACAAAATCACTGCATCCTCTCTCTTGCTATGCAAAAAGGAATCAATGAATCAAGCATAGGATTCCGGGAATCCTAAGGGGATTACCCAAGTGTTCCTCAGTGAAATCACTGAATCAATGCAGGAGCTTTCTAATAATTATTAAAAATGAATGTAAGGATACCTCATTTGACATTTTTAGCTCATTTGGTGACGGATATGAAAAAGTCCATTGCATGTGAAAATGACAGCCGGCCGCCATCTTGGATTTCTCGATTATGTAATCATTTAAACACACTTTTATTGGAATAAACAGATAGTATGACCCCTTAAACCTCTGTTTTGACACCAACATCAGCTTTCTAGGTGCCTTAGTAGTCAAGAAACAAAAAAAATGTTAATCGGTGGCTATATTGGCGGCCATATTGGATTTCATCGTGATGGGTTTGTTTCACAAGTAAACTAATAGCATTAATGGAATGCTTGACCCCAAAAACCTATGTCTAGACACCAAAATCAACCTCCTAGCTGAATTAGTTACTGAGATATAGGCGGTGGTATGCATTTTGGCGGCCATTTTGAATTTTGGGCAAAAAAAAAGGTTTCCCGTAATTTTTGGGAGGTACATGGGAGCTTATTTTCATTAAAATGGGTCTAGAATGCTAAATCCAGTGAGAAAAAAAGGTCCTGGGAGGTTGGTCACGAAACCCCCAAAAATGACTCTACTAACGGTGTTTTAGCGTGTAATTTCCCATCCCTGAACACATATCCCTTAAAAAGAACTATCAATGGGGAAAATGATACACAAAAACAAGGATTTTACTGTAGTTGAATTGGCTTTTTTTTTAAATAATTTAAATTATTTTGTAAGTAAAATAGGGCTATGATTAATTGGAAATATAACAAGTATCCACATATAATTCCAAGGTCAATTACAAGCTTTTAGCATTTAATTAGCTGTCCCTTAAGAGTTAACCGTTATGAACAACAGAGGAGACGTAGATGAAAATTGCACCAAATTTTATTTAAAAAACAAACGTTTGACATATGTATGCACATGAATACTGAACAAATGAAATGTCTAATTATTGCTACACAAGTACTGCATCACAGCATCTCGTATATCTCCACCCTGCTCCTCTACTCCCTGTGATGCTGCCACCACCACTTGTTCATCTGCTGCATCATCCAATGAGGTGTCAAAGGCCTCTCCATGACTCACACAGATTATGCAGTGCACAACAAGTCAACACCATCGATTTAACCAGTGCGATGTCACAGTCATTCGTTTTTAGAAGGCAGCGCCACCTTCCCTTCAGCCTGCCGAAAGCATTCTCCACAACCACCCGTACTCTACTGATGGTCTGGTTGAACGTGTGTTGTTCTTCAGTCAGTTGTCCGGTGTCACTGAATGTTTTCAACAGCCAGTTTTGCAGTGGATAAGCAAGAGTCTCCAAGGATGAAGTAGCCTACACTTACCGCACAAATGTTCCTGAGTTTAGGTGGGAAGAGGTTTCCCTGACTGGCTAAATCCCACAGTGTGGACAGTCTCAGCACCCTAGCATCGTGCATGCTCCCAGGCAGCCCTGCAAACACATTCCAGAACAACCCCCTTCCATCAACAACACCTTGAAGGAGTACAGAGTGCCAGCCTTTACGATTAAAGTAGTCGGTGTGATATTCTCTTGGTGCTATGATGGGTATGTGTGATCCATCAATGGCTCCAACGCACATTGGTAGCCCCTGTGGGGAGACTTGAATAACGAAACCGAATTGTCTTTCATTTCAGTTTATTCAAGAAATCATTCCACTGTCTGCTCTTATTCTTGAGCAGCGAACAAAGAGAGTGAACACACCAAAGTTCTCTCCTTTAAACCTTCTCACATCAAACCATTTCCCTCGCGGGGGAAATCACACATCTATATCAAAGTCTCTTTATTCACATTCATTAGCCTTTTATTTACATAACTCCCCCTTCTCTCTTCCCGAGCCTCAGTGGTCAGGAAGTCTTCTGTCCCCTGTCCTCCGCAGGGGGTCCAGGCTCTGTGGCTCCGCACCGCAGGGGGCTGGCTCTCCTTCATCGTGGTTAAATCACATATGCAGTGTCCAACATATACATGTCTCACAACACAGCCATATAACCCCCCCCCAAACGATGAAGAACAGACTAATTCCCAAAATTTAATAGCACCTTACTCACTACTGAATAATCAACACCAACATTCAGTCTGTGCGCCGCTTGGGCTTCAGCCGTCTGCCGAATCTGCTGTGCGTTGGCCCCGCCTTGCCTGCGGTGCTGTTCTGCTCCGGGTCTGTTGACTGAGGAAGAGAGTGGTTAATTGCCCTCTGCGGGGGCCTGCCTCGTCGAGGCGCCACCGCGACCGGTACAGACACGTCCTTCATGACAAAAGCAGGTTTTAGTCTGTCAATACTGACTGTCTCTTTTCTGTCCCCAAAATCTAGCACAAATTGCTTATCACCTGCCTCCAGCACTCGAAATGGCCCTTCGTAAGGTGGTTTGAGCGTTGCTTTAAGGGCTTCGCGCCTGACAAAAACGAAATCGGCATTTTTCAAAGCCTTGGGGACGAAAACTCGTGGAAAAGCGTGATGAACCGGACCCGGGAGCGTGTCTGCCCCCGTGCCAACTAACGGTCCCAGAGCAGAGAGAGGTGGGGGCTCTGGGTGCTCTGGTAAAAACTCGCCCGGCAGCCTCAGAGTTTGTGCGAATACCAGCTCCGCTGGGGAGGCGTCTAAGTCCTCTTTAGGCGCAGAACGCAACCCTAATAAAACCCAAGGGAGTTTATTTACCCAATCTGCATCCGTGAGCGACGCTCTGAGTGCTGCCTTCAAAGACCTATGAAAACGCTCGCATAAACCATTAGCCTGAGGGTGGTAAGCCGTAGTGCGGTGAATTTTGGCTCCTAAGCCGTTGGCCATCGCTGACCACAGCTCAGAGATGAATTGCGGTCCTCTATCGGACGTAATGTCCGACGGAACCCCGAAGCGCGCCACCCAAGCCGTTAAAAAAACGCGAGCCACCTCCGCGGCCGTGGTCGTCGCAAGTGGGACCACTTCCGGCCAACGTGTGGTGCGGTCCACCATTGTCAAAAGATACGTGAACCCCTGTGATGCCGGTAGGGGGCCCACAAGGTCGACGTGCACATGGTCGAACCTTCTGGCCGGAATGCGGAACGGTTCTAACGGGGCTCTTGTGTGCCTGTGAATTTTGGCCCGTTGACAGGAAATGCAGGTTTTTGTCCATTCCTTCACGTGCTTGCGCAGGCACGGCCAAACAAACTTTTCCGCCACTAGTTTCACCGACGCGCGCACCCCCCGGGTGCGCCAGTGAGTGGACCGAGTCAAAAACACGGCGGCGCCACGTGGCCGGAACCACCGGACGCGGGCGCCCCGTCGACATGTCGCAGATCAGGGGGGGCATACCGGTTTGTAAACACTTGCTCTCCAGCCTCAACCCTGTTGGTCCAGACTGGAGCGCGCGCACGTCTGCGTCCGCCCCCTGGTCCGCTGCCATGGCTGCGTAATCTATACCCACGTGCACCGGGGCTGCGCGCGCCACCGTGCCGCTCTCCTGCGGCGCGGTCACGGTGGCCCGTTCTGCCTCTGCGCGTGTCGGGGTCGTGAACGCGCGTGAGAGACAATCCGCTACTACATTGAATTTGCCCGCGACGTGCCTAATGTCAGTGGTAAATTCCGAGATTGCGGCCAGCTGCCTCTGCTGCCTGCCGGACCACGGATCTGAAATTTTGGCCATGGCGTATGTGAGCGGCTTGTGGTCCACATAAGCGGTGAAGCACCGTCCTTCCAGCCAGAACTGGAAATGACGAATAGCCAAATGCAGCGCCAACAGTTCTCTGTCAAACGCGCTGTATTTTCGCTCAGCCGCGCTTAAAGATTTGCTAAAGAAAGCCAAAGGCTGCCAAACTCCGGCTACCTGTTGCTCAATAACGGCCCCTATGGCTAAATCTGAAGCGTCTGTCGTCAGCGCGATACGTGCTGCAGGGTCTGGGTGGGCCAGGAGCGCAGCGTCAGCCAAGGCTTTTTTAACCTCTGTGAACGCGCGCTCCCGCTCCGGGGACCATTCGACCGCCTGGGTTGGCTTTTGTTTTTTGAGCGCGGCATATAACGGTTGCATGATTTGAGCTGCGTGGGGCAGGAACCGGTTATAAAAATTCACCATCCCCAAGAATTCCTGTAGTGATTTGACCGTTTGTGGACGGGGAAAATCCGCTACCGCGCGTACTTTCTCTGGTAACGGAACCGCTCCCTCCGGGGAGACGCGGTGACCCAAAAAATCAATCCGCTCAACGCCGAACTGGCACTTGGCTGGGTTAACTATTAAGCCGTGCTCTCCCAGCCTCCTAAAAACTGCTGTGAGGTGCATTTCGTGTTCGTCCTCTGAAGTACTCGCGACCAAAATGTCGTCGAGGTACACAAACACGAAAGGGAGATCGCGTAACATGGCATCCATCATCCGCTGAAATGTTTGCGCCGCCCCTTTGAGACCAAACGGCATGCGTAAAAATTCGAAAAGTCCGAACGGGGTTATTACCGCTGTTTTAGGAATGTCCTCCGGTTGGACCGGGACTTGGTGATAGCCGCGAACTAGATCAATCTTTGAAAAAATGCGCGCCCCCGCCAGGTGCACCGAAAAATCCTGAATGTGCGGGATGGGATAACGATCGTGTGCCGTAGCGTTGTTTAGCCTGCGGTAATCCCCGCACGGTCTCCAGGAGCCATCGGCTTTCGGTACCATGTGCAGCGGCGAAGCCCACGGGCTCTTCGACCTACGAACGATGCCCAGCCTCTCCAGGCTGGCGAACTCCTCGCGCGCAATGGCGAGCTTAACTGCATCCAAGCGCCGAGCTTTTGCAAACACGGGAGGACCAGAAGTGGGGATGAAGTGTTTCACCCCGTGCTTCGCGACCGTCGCTGAAAAAGTGGGCACAGTGAGCGCTGGAAATTGGGTGAGGAGTGTGTGAAACTTACCACCTGCTGTAGCGACGTGGGTCTGTACTGGTGGCGGGGACACTCGAGCTGAACAGGGGAGAGAGTAAAAAGAGAGTGCATTTACCAGCCGTCTATTAGCAAGATCAACTAACAGATTGTGTGAACACAAAAAATCCGCGCCCAACATGTTGAAACTCACCGCCGCTACTACAAAAGTCCATTCATATGTGCGGCCATGTAAGCATAAAGGCAAGGTCCTTCTCCCGTAGGTGTTGATGTTCGAGCCATTTGCCGCTGTAGCTCCGTCACCGTGGGGTCCAGCTACCCGGTCCGCGTATGTTGGGGTGATGAAGCTCACTTGTGCTCCGGTGTCAATGAGGAACACTCGTCCGGAGCGCGCATCCGTGATGTAGAGCAGCTTGTTGCGTTCTCCGAGGGTCGAAGCTGCTAGCGACCCCCGGTCTTGCCGTTTCCCGAACTCCTGAAGATGCAGGGCGGCACACACCTGCGTGCCTTCTCTGCGAACCTCCGATGGTAAAAGCAGAGATCTTCTCCTCCGCTGTGTCGTGCCCGCGCCTCTGTCGCCGGGCTATTGGCTCCACCTCGTCGCGGCCGTGCTGCCGCTGTCGTCGTCCAGTCTGGGTCTGCCGCCTCTGGCTCCCCGCTGTCTCGGGTCGCCGCTGTGGTTGCTTGCCCGCCGCAGGCGTCCAGGATCCCATCTGCTTCCTGGGCCAGCTCCCGGAACTCCTCCAGGGTGTGACACTTTTTGCCGGCCAGCGTGCTTCTCGCATGCGCCGGGAGGTTGGAGAGGAAGATGAACTGAAAAATGAAATCATCGTTGTCCAACCCTCTCAGCTGTATCATCTCCTCCATCAGGGCGCTCGGCCTGTGTCCACCTTGGTCTAGCAAAGACAGGATCCTCCTCGCCCTCACTTCAGCCGAGGGGGTGAAAAACTTGATGAGGGTGGATTTCAGCTTGCTGTACCTGTCGGTCGCGGGTGGCTGCTCCACCAAGCTTTGCACGCACCGAGCTGTGCTGTTGTCCAGTTTAGCGATGACATGGTGGAACTTAGTGTCGTCCACCGTTACTCCTGCGAGCGCGAACTGCGACTCTGCTTGCAGAAACCACGACTGTGGGTTATCCTGCCAGAAATCAGGCAGCTTAACGGCCACTGCGCTCGCCAGCTCTGAGCGCTGTGAGTCCGGGACCCTGAGAATTTCTTCGTTCATTCTCAACGTCGTCAGTCACCAATGTGGGGAGACTTGAATAACGAAACCGAATTGCCTTTCATTTCAGTTTATTCAAGAAATCATTCCACTGTCTGCTCTTATTCTTGAGCAGCGAACAAAGAGAGTGAACACACCAAAGTTCTCTCATTTAAACCTTCTCACATCAAACCATTTCCCTCGCGGGGGAAATCACACATCTATATCAAAGTCTCTTTATTCACATTCATTAGCCTTTTATTTACATAACTCCCCCTTCTCTCTTCCCGAGCCTCAGTGGTCAGGAAGTCTTCTGTCCCCTGTCCTCCGCAGGGGGTCCAGGCTCTGTGGCTCCGCACCGCAGGGGGCTGGCTCTCCTTCATCGTGGTTAAATCACATATGCAGTGTCCAACATATACATGTCTCACAACACAGCCATAGAGAGTTCCCTTTGTCGCTCTTTTATTCTGCTTTGAGATGTTGGAAGATGTGAATAAAACTGACTCGAGAGATAAATTCTGCCTCTGTGGCGGTTCGGTTAACCCCCACAACACACAGACAGAACACAGAGACAGACAGCTCGCTACTTCTGGTTTTTTCCGCTACACTACTGTGATAATGTTACCTTTCATGTATTGTGTTCATGCGTCCTGTCCTTACTGTGACCTAGAGACTCAGATCAATATGTAGATGTGCCTGTTAAACTCTTTGTTCTGCAGCTGGAGCAAAGTCTAGCAAATCTGCCTATTGTGATGTATGCCTCTCAAATGTAAATGCCATACTCCCTGCTGTGAATGCCTTTCATGCATTGTTTGTAACTGGTATTTAAGCTGACTGAAATCCATGCTCTCTCTCTCACTCACACTTCGACCTCTGCTGCAGACACGCGCTCTGTGTCTTCTTCTCTGAGAGCCAGAGGATCCCCATCCAGCCTGCACACATTTGGGCTGGAGAGGGGATCCCGTGATGGCGGTATGATATAATAAAACTCTACTTAAAACCTCCAACAACGCCGCTTTATTTCATGCCGCCGCACTGGTGACCCGACGCTGAAACGAACACGCTACGAAACCCCACGGAGAACACCCACGACCGGGAAAGCTGAGCAGCGTTTCATGGTGAGATCTGCACGCCTAGATCGGCACATCCACGCTGGACCGGCCGCGGTCACAGCTCCTCCACACCGTGAGCGCATGCACCTCGTCCCCTCTCCACGACGGCGATCCCCATGGCCGACGGAGCACACGTGGACCTGAACGCACCATGACCGAGCGAGTGACAGAGCGTCTACTTTCCTTCACCGCTCCAACAGACAACAGGGATGATCTCCAGCAAGCTCCCTGACCCTGGTTCTCCTCTCCAGCGGCCCACCCACGCACGGGACCCCGGCACATGCTCCGGGGAGTTACGAGGACGGCGCACACCACGCACGGGACAAATACGGCTTTTCTGACCGCCTTCCTTCCGCTGCACACTGGCCCTTCAGGCTTGCTCGTTCACCTGAGGCACGCAGCTTGCTCACTGGATTTTATGGTCTTAGCCATGGCACACAAGGGAAATTCAGCTGTCTGCGGTTCCCGAGGCTTTAGGGTTACGCCTGAACCTAAAGTCAACACGCCAGTCCCTCTGCCCTCATCACAGCCGACACGCAGCCTCGTCTTTTCTTCATGGCCGCTATTAATCCTTGCAGGACTTAATCGCGAGAGGAGCCAGTGACTAATTTTTCTTCTCGTGGACCTCCGCACGCGCAACGGGACAACCCCTCGACGTTGCGGAGCAGCAAGCAATTTTTTGCGCGGCCCAGACTTCTCATCATCTCCGGCCGGCTTTTACTACCCCTCCCCTCCCTCCCCCTCCGCCTGCAGCGAGCTTCTCCCACAGCTCGCTCACACAGATGGACTATCGAGGTCTCGGCTCCCTGCTGCGCCCTCTGGGGGGGAGCGTGTGGCGGTTCGGTTAACCCCCACAACACACAGACAGAACACAGAGACAGACAGCTCGCTACTTCTGTTTTTTTCCGCTACACTACTGTGATAATGTTACCTTTCATGTATTGTGTTCATGCGTCCTGTCCTTACTGTGACCTAGAGACTCAGATCAATATGTAGATGTGCCTGTTAAACTCTTTGTTCTGCAGCTGGAGCAAAGTCTAGCAAATCTGCCTATTGTGATGTATGCCTCTCAAATGCAAATGCCATACTCCCTGCTGTGAATGCCTTTCATGCATTGTTTGTAACTGGTATTTAAGCTGACTGAAATCCATGCTCTCTCTCTCACTCACACTTCGACCTCTGCTGCAGACACGCACTCTGTGTCTTCTTCTCTGAGAGCCAGAGGATCCCCATCCAGCCTGCACACATTTGGGCTGGAGAGGGGATCCCGTGACGGCGGTATGATATAATAAAACTCTACTTAAAACCTCCAACAACGCCGCTTTATTTCATGCCGCCGCACCTCGTCATTTTCACATTTCCACAACACATTTATGAGAATCAGAATCAGAATCAGAATCAGATTTATTGCCATTGTTCATGTAGTACACAAACTAGGAATTTGTCTCAGTGCAATGCTGCAACATTAAACATGATAAAATAGAAGAAATAGAAAAACTATACGTGCAATAAAGTGTAGAATAAGAATGAGTAATACTAGTCAAAGCAGTTTTAAATATATTAGCGAGCAGCAGATATTGTGGAGTACCACATAGTGCAGTCGGTAATGCAAAAAGAAAACAGTGATGATTGACATGAGTCTGGTTGAGCTGCTGTACATAGTGCACGAGAGTCAGTAAGTCACTTAGTGTTCAGCAGTCTGATGGCAGAAGGGAAGAAGCTGTTCATGTGACGGGAGGTTTTAGTCTGAATGGACCGAAGTCTTCTACCTGAGGGGAGGGGGGCAAACAGTACGTGACCAGGGTGTGAGGGATCGGCTATGATCCGGCCTGCACGCCTCCGGGTCCTGGAGATGTACAGATCCTGGAGAGATGGGAGCTTGCAGCCGATCACCTTCTCAGCAGTGCGCATGACGCGCTGCAGCCTTAGTCTGTCCCTGGCAGTGGCTCCTGTGTACCACACCGTTATGGAGGTGGTGAGGATGGACTCGATGATGGCTGTGTAGAACTGCACTAACATCTTGGTGGGTAGCTTGAGCTTCCTCAGCTGCCGCAGGAAGAACATCCTCTGCTGGGCCTTTTTGATGAGGGAGCTGATGGTCGGCTCCCACTTGAGGTCCCTGGTGATGGTGGTGCCTAGGAAGCGGAAGGAATCTGCAGTGGTGATGGGAGAGCCTGTGAGGGTGAGGGGGGGCAGAGGGGTTGTGACGTTGTGTGAGGGCTGTTCATAAGAGATTTCCCCTGAGTCATCTTCCATGGACTGAGAAGACTCAACCTTGGCACATTTATTAGTCTTTCTCTGCATAGTCACCACCAAGGGTTACACATTTCTCCTATCGCTTTATGCAGCTGCGGAGACCTCACCTGTAGAAGTCTGCAGGCTGTGCCAGAAGCCACAACTTGACCATGGAAATCAGCATTTCATTGTCTTGGAAGGGCTTGCCCTTCAAAAATGACTTCATTGTTGAAAAAAGGTGGAAGTCAATGGTGTAAGGTAGGGAGGGGAAGTGGGGTGAGGAAGAATTAAATAGCCGCAGGACTGTGCTTCCCTCTGGGCAACGAGTAAGTTGTGAACCCGGCATTATCTTGCAGGAAGCGGACACCTTTGGTCAGCATGATAATTGCTTTTGATGACCTTCTGCAATTTCTGCAGCAGTGAAGTGTAGTAAGTCCCGGTAATTGTGGCCCCGCTTCCCCCAGCTCCTCAAAGTGTACTCAGCACTGCTTTGCCTTCCTCACAGCAATGCTGACAGTGAGAGGGCTTTCAGCATGGCCAGGAAAATTCACACCGACTTCAGAAAAAGTATGCTCCCAGAAACTGACTTCTTTCATGCAAGTGAAAATGAATTGTGACACTCCATGCTTCAAGGTCAAGCCTTCAAAAGAAATGCTCGAGTCAGCAAAGGCTTTTACTTGGAACTATAACAAGCAGCATCAGTGAACATTTTCTTGTTTCAAGCTCATCCAAGTGCATTAGTGTAACAAAGCTGACAATTAAAAACTCTTTAATTCCAAGTGTATATATCTAGCTGACAATTAAGAACTATATTCAGAACTATTCTTATTGTGTACTTTCAAATTAAGCAATATACCTTGTGCTAATGTAAATTTGAAAAATATTGGTTTTTTTACTTATTTTTATTTATTTAATATTATCATTTAATTTTTTAATTAATTTATTTATTTATTTATTTTGTGCTACTTGGCTTATTATTTTCACATTACCAAAAAGTTATGGCTCAAGATTGTGTCCATATAAGTGTACATTTGAATAAATATGTTTGAAATAGTTCATGTTGCAATTGTTGTTGTTTGTTTGTTTTTTGTTTGGGGTTTTTTGCTTCAGTTTTTTTTCATCTGCTGACAAATACAGTTTTTAAGTACTCAGTACAGGTGTGAAAGCCCCCCAATAAGGGAGGCATGAGGTATGCATTGACAGGTATGGGAGAGCCAGCAATGCTCTGTCGAACGCGCTGTATTTACGTTTGCTGTCGCACAAAGTTCTGCTGAAAAAGGCGAGCGGCTGCCAAGCCCCGGCGACGCGGTGCTCCACAACAGCCCCTATGGCCACGTCTGAAGCGTCGGTGGTGAGCGCTATGCAGGCCGTCGGGTCTGGATGCGCCAGCAGTGCGGCGTTTGCCAGGGCTGCTTTAACTTCCGAGAGCTCCCGCTCTCGCTCCGGGGTCCATTTGACCCTATCCGCTGGTTTCTGTTTCTTGAGCACGGCGTACAATGGTTGCATGAGCTGCGCCGCGCAGGGAAGGAAACGGTTATAAAAGTTCACCATTCCCAAAAATTCCTGCAGCGCCCTGACTGTCTGAGGCCGGGGAAAATCCGCCATGGTGCGCACTTTGTTGGGCAGCAGGATCGCTCCTTCCGGAGAGACGCGGTGCCCCAAAAAATCAATCTCCATCACGCCGAACTGGCATTTCGCCGGGTTGATTATTAACCCGTGCTCCTCCAACCTCCGGAAAACCGTCCTGAGGTGGGTTTTGTGTTCGTCTTCGGACGCACTGGCGACCAGGATATCGTCCACATAGACGAACACGAATGGGAGATTGCGCAGCACTGCATCCATCATGCGCTGGAATGTCTGTGCCACTCCTTTTAACCTGAATGGCATGCGCAGGAACTCGAATAGACCGAACGGAGTTATTACCGCTGTTTTGGGTATGTCCTCAGCGCGCACTGGGACTTGATGGTAACCGCGGACCAGGTCTATTTTGGAAAAAATGCGTGCTCCGGCGAGGTGAACGGAAAAATCCTGTATGTGGGGAATCGGGTAGCGGTCGTTTGCTGTGGCGTTGTTCAACCTGCGGAAATCCCCGCACGGTCGCCACGATCCCTCAGCCTTAGGGACCAAGTGTAGTGGGGATGCCCATGGGCTGTTGGAGCGCCTGATGATGCCCAACCTTTCCAGGTTGGCAAACTCCTCGCGCACTATGGCCAGTTTAGCTGCGTCCAAGCGCCGAGGTCTTGCAAAAACGGGCGGCCCGGTGGTGGTGATAAAGTGCTCCACCCCGTGTTTAGCGATGGCCGCCGAAAACGTCGGGACCGTGAGTGCTGGGAACTGAGTGAGCAGTGTGTGGAACTTACCGCCTGTAGCTGTGATGTTGGCTTGTGCTGTTGGCTGGGTCACTCAAGCTATATAGGGGAGAGATTCAAAGGACAGTGCATTAACCAGGCGCCTGTTAGCAACATCAACCAGTAAACCATGTGCACACAGAAAATCAGCACCCAGTATATGGTAATTCAGTGCTGCTACGACAAAAGTCCACTCATACGTACGGCCGTGTAGAGATAAGATCAGTGTCCTCTCACCAAAAGTCTTAATATCCGAGCCGTTTGCTGCCAACATCCCTGCCAGCTGATCCTGCCAGCCGGTCAGCGTAGGTTGGCCGGATGAAACTCTTCTGGGCTCCGGTGTCCACAAGGAAACGCCTCCCCGAGCGTGCATCCGTTAAGTAGAGCAGCTTGTTCTCTTCACCGAGGGTCGCAGCTGCTACCGACCCCCAGCCTTGGCGTTTCCCGAGCACTTGAATTGGCACGGTGGCGCACATCTGCATGCGTTCTCTCTGAAGCGGCGGTGGTAGAAGCAGAGCGTGTCTCTCTGGCGCTCCTTGGCCCCCGCTGCTGCTACAGTCAGTGGCTCCTCGCCTCCTCTTGTCGTCTCCCTGGGCTCCGCTGCTGCCGCGTTGACTTTGATCGCCCTGGTGGTGATGATGATCCGGTCTGCCTCCTGGGCTAGCACACGGTAGTCTCGCGCAGCCAGCCACGGCGAATTGGCCAGAACCGCTCTTGCTACTGTCGGAAGGTTCCGGAGGAAGAGGTGGGCAAACAGAAAGTGCCCTTCATCCGTGCCCATTAACGCCAGCATCTTCTCCATCAGGTCTACGGCCGAACCATCTCCTAACTCGGTCCACGTCAGGAGCCTCTCCGCTCACTCACAGTCCGAGAGCGTGTAGCGCTGGATGCGCGCAGCCTTGAGCGCCTCATATTTGTTGCTGGCTGGTGGCTGATCGAGCAGGCTCGCTACCTGCTGAGCTGTGCGGGAGTCCAGCGCTGTGACCACATGGTAGAATCTGGTGTCATCTGCCGTTACTCCCCGGAGGGTGAACTGGGCCTCGGTGAGGTGGAACCAAGGGCACGGGTTGTGCTGCCAGAAATCCGGTAGCTTGAGTGCAACCGCACACGCGTGGCTGGAGGTTCCAGTCCGGGCTGTAGCTCCCTGACCGGGCCGGCTCCTGGGATCTTGCCTCGTGTTCCATAATACGTCTTGGGTCACCAGTGTGGAGTGTGTGAAATCAGAGGCAGATTCATTTCAGATGATTTATTACACACTCACATCTCACGAGCACAGAACAGACTGAACATTTAAGTAGAAACTCTCCTCTTAAGTTTCATGGCATTTACATCACACACAACATGACATTTGCATCACACTGCATTCAGCCCCCTTCAACATTGATTCCTTCCTGCTATCTCACCAGGAACCTCCTGCTCTTTGTTCTCCCATGTTTATCCACTGTCTCCTGTCTGAGATGCTAGATAATCTGGCTCCCCCAAGGTGCTACAATTTTTACTTTTATTTTCACTTAAGTTATATGGTTAATCGTGTGTTCTGTAACTGTTTCATTTCAAATTCTCTTCACTTACACAGAAGGCCCAAGTCCTTCTGATCGAGGCTCATACCCACGGACGGTGTGAGGCTGGTGGTGGCCCCTGTCACGCCGGGGCACGGTCTTCTCGGAGTCGGTTGTTTGGGAATGCAGCCCAAAGCGGGTGGTAAACTTACTTTATTACACAGTAGCCTGGTGGAGCACCCACAATTTCGTTGTGCTGTACAATGTTATACAATGCTATACAATGACAATAAAGCCTATTCTGTTCTATTCTATTCTATTCTATTCTTTTTGCCACTCTCCATACAGCTTCAACTGGTGAAGAGCCCAGGCAACAGTTGTTGCATGTACAGTCTCTCCCATCTGAGCCACTGAAGCTCTCAACTCCTTCAGAGTGGTTTTAGGTGTCTTGGTGGCCTCCCTCACCAGTCTTCTTGCTCAATCACTGAATTTGTGAGGACGGCCAGCTCTAGGCAGGGTTAGACAGCTGCCATACTGCTTCCATTTCTTAATGATAGATTTAACTGAACTCCGTAGGATGCCCAATGAGTTGGAAATCTTCTTGTAGCCATCTCCTGTCTTACACTTTTCAATGATCTTTCCTCTGAGTTGCTTGGAGTGTTCTTTTGTCTTCATGTTGCAGTTGTAGCAGGAATACTGATGAACCAGCAACTGGACCTCTCAGACACAGGTGTCTTTATACTACAATCACTTGACACACATGAACTGCACTCAGGTGATCTCCATTTCACTAATTGTGAGACTGCAGGCATCAACTAACTGGACCTCAGTTGAATTAGGTCAGTTGTGGTACACACATATGTAGTTTCATAGACTCCTTTTGTATATTAATGTTGCTTCATGTCTGAGGATGAACAATAGGTCTGAGTCTCCTGGGGATAACAGGAGGATGCCAAATTTGTTCTGTGTTATGCAAAGAGATGGCCTGGAGGGATTTCTTGACCACCAGCGATGTGGGGGGTGAAAGGGGCAAGACCTGGAAAAAGATGTATTGTGTCTTTGCATTAAAATGACAATCTAACTGTGTGCTTTGATGTCCTGGTATAAAAAGGACAGATGTGGGAGGATGGTCCTCTTTTCTGTTTGAGAGGATGTTGGAGATACGTGAATGTTAATAAACCTGAATTGAGAAATAAACTCAGCCTCATCTTTTCATGCTCTCCACACTGGTGACCTTAAGACGTATCATGAGCAGAAGAAATTCCCCCGAGCCAGACTCGCCAGGAACCAGCCAGGCGAACGCAGTCTCAGTCAAACTACCAGAATTCTGGCAGGACAACCCGGACCCCTGGTTCCTCTTGGCCGAAGCTCAGTTCGCTCTCGGGGGAATAACGGCAGATGACACGAAATTCTACCACGTTATCGCCAAGCTCGACAGCCGCACAGCTCGACATGTGCAGAGCCTGGTGCAGCGCCCACCCGCTGGCGACAAATACGGTGGGTTGAAGGCTGCGCTCATTCAGCGTTTCACTCCCTCAGCCCAGGAGAGAGCAGAGAGACTCCTGGCCCTGTACGAATTGGGAGAAAGCACGCCTGTCGGCCTGATGGAAGACATGCTGAGGCTGAGAGGCTCAGACGACGATGATTTAATGTTCACCCACATTTTCCTGAGAACCCTACCGTCGGAGACAAGAGCGACCCTGGCAGGTTCACAGTTTGTGGCCCAGTGGGACTTCCACGCGCTGGCCCAGGAGGCACAGCGGATTCTCAACGCCAGCAGATGGTGCACGGCCACTGCAGCAGCGACAGACCTCGGCGTGATGGCCAGGAATGGCAGGGGGCCAGAGGCGGCGGAGGCAGACCCACCGACAACGGCGGCGGTGAAGACCAAACATCGCAGAGGAGACGACCTCTGTTTTTAACCGTCGCTGCTTCGCAGAGAGGGCACACAAGTGTATACCACCGTGTCAGTTCAAAAGCTCGGGAAACGCCAGAGCCAGGGGTTGGTAGCAGCCGCGGCCCTCGGTGAACAGAACAAGCTGCTCTACTTGACGGACGCGCGTTCTGGGAGGCAATTCCTCGTGGACACAGGCTCCCAAGTGAGTTTCATCACGCCAACCTATGCTGACCGGCTGGCAGGCCCCGGGAGTCACGGAGCATCGGCGGCGAACGGCTCGAGCATTGAGACCTTCGGTGAGAGGACTCTGCTGCTGTCCCTGCACGGCCGTACATATGAGCGGACTTTTATTATAGCGGCGGTGAAGTTCAACATGTTAGGTGCTGATTTTCTGTGCTCACATGGTTTGTTGGTTGATCTTCCTAATAGGCGCCTGGTTAATGCACTCTCTTTTTACTCTATTCCCTGTGCAGCCCGAGTGTCCCCGCCCACAGCACAAGCCAACGTCGCTACAGCAAGCGGTAAGTTCCACACACTCCTCACCCAGTTCCCCAGTTCCCAGCACTCACGGTTCCCACATTTTCAGCAACCGTGGCTAAACACAGAGTGGAACATTTTATTACTACGGTGGTGGCATCAGCCATCACTTTTGGAGTGGTCTGCTGGGGCAGTGGCATTACTGCAGCCGATAGGAAGAGACTGAACAAACTGATTAAGAAAGCTAGCTCTGTCCTGGGGCAGCGCCTTGATCCGATGGAGGAGATAGGAGAGAGAAGGACGGTGGCTAAACTGTCATCTCTGCTGGAGTCCGAGTTCCACCCTATGCAGGACATACTGGATGCACTGAGGAGCTCATTTAGCAGCAGACTACATCATCCCAGGTGCACAACCGAGAGGTTTCGTAGGTCCTTCCTACCAACGGCTGTCAGACTGTACAACCTAAGCAGGGCTGCTCGCAGAGATAGCAAAAAGACGTAACAAACTAATAGTTTTTTTGAATGCAAAAGATGCAATAGACTTACACAATGGTCCTCTCCGGCATACAACTAGGAACATACCGGTCGCTATGGAGGGTGAGAATATGTATGGGCACATAATCATACCATGTAGGATAACTAAGTAGACGGTTATGCTGTTTCATCCCACCTAGCAACAATGCTCTGCACTGTGTGTGTTTATATATTTACATATTTATTCCATCTAGCTACAATGCTCAGCACTGGGTGTGTTTATATTTATATATCTATATATTTATTCCATCTAGCTACAATGCTCCGCACTGTGTTTTTATATATCTACATATTATTCCATCTAGCTACATTGCTCCGCACTGTGTGTGTTTATATACTTGCATATTTATTCCACCTAGCTGCAATGCTCCGTACTATGGGTGTTTATATATTTACATATTTATTCCATCTAGCTACAATGCTCTGCACTGTGTGTTCATATATTCATATATTTATTCCATCCAGCTACAATGCTCTGCACTGTGTGTCTGTGTGTGTGTGTGTATATATATATTTTATAGTAGTATGTACATATGTATATTAGCTGCTCTTGCTTGCTTGTTTTTTTTTTTTCTTACCTTCTGATTGTTGCTCTGAGTGTTGCTATCCCTGTGCTGTTGCAATCCTGGAATTTCCCCGTTGTGGGACTAATAAAGGCTTATCTTATCTTATCTTATCTTATCTTCCCCCGTTTTTGCAAAAGCTCGGCGCTTGGATGCAGCTAAACTGACCATAGCGCGCGAGGAGTTCGCCAATCTTGAAAAGTTGGGCATCATTCGGCGTTTGAAGAGTCCATGGGCTTCCCCACTTCACATGGTCCCTAAAGCTGACGGCTCGTGGCGACCTTGCGGTGATTTCCGCAGGTTGAACAACGCTACAGCGCCCGACCGTTACCCAATCCCGCATATTCAAGATTTTTCCATACATTTGGCGGGGGCGTGCGTTTTCTCCAAAATAGACTTGGTTCGTGGCTACCATCAAGTCCCAGTGCACGCTGAGGACATACCCAAAACAGCGGTAATAACCCCGTTTGGCTTGTTTGAGCTTTTGCGCATGCCGTTTGGGCTTAAAGGCGCCGCGCAGACATTCCAACGCATGATGGACGCGGTGTTGCGCAATCTCCCCTTCGTGTTCGTCTACCTGGACGACATTTTGGTAGCCAGCGCGTCTGAAGACGAACACGAAAATCACCTCACGGCAGTTTTCCGGAAGTTGGGAGAGCATGGGTTAATAATCAACCCAGCGAAGTGTCAGTTCAGGGTGACACAGATTGATTTTTTGGGGCACCGCGTCTCCTCAGATGGTGCGATTCCTCTGCCTGACAAAGTGCGCGCAGTAACAAATTTTCTCCAGCCACAAACGGTCAAAGCCTTACAAGAGTTTTTGGGAATGGTGAATTTTTATAACCGTTTCCTCCCCCACGCAGCGCAGCTCATGCAACCACTGTATGCCGCGCTCAAAAAACAGAAACCCACAAATACAATCAAATGGTCCCCGGAGTGGGAACGCACGTTCTCGGAGGTCAAAACAGCCCTGGCAAACGCTGCGTTGTTGGCACATCCAGACCCAATGGCCCGCATAGCGCTCACTACTGACGTGTCAGATGTGGCCATAGGGGCGGTAGTGGAGCAGCATGTTGCCGGGGCTTGGCAGCCGCTTGCCTTTTTCAGCAGGATTTTGCGCAAGGCCGAGCGAAAATACAGCGCGTTTGACAGGGAGTTGTTAGCGCTCCACTTGGCTATTCGCCACTTCCAGTTCTGGCTGGAAGGTCGTCGTTTCACTGTGTTCGTCGACCACAAGCCACTGACTTTCGCGATGGCCAAAATTTCAGAGCCGTGGTCAGGCCGGCAGCAGAGGCAGCTGGCTGCAATCTCAGAGTTTACTACCGATATTCAACACGTAGCGGGTAAACTTAATGTAGTAGCAGACTGTCTCTCGCGCGCCGTAACTGCTCCAGTCCGCGTAGGGGTAGATTATACTGCCATGGCTGCGGAGCAGGCTAGCGGCGCGGAAGTGCGCGTGGCCCCAGTCCGCGTGGGGATAGATTATGCAGACATGGCCGCGGATCAGGTTAGCAATGCGGACGTGTGCGCGCTCCAGTCTGGACCAACAGGGTTAAGGCTGGAGAACAGGGTGCTGCAAGTTGGTATGCCCTCCCTAATCTGCGATGTCTCCACCGGACGACCGCGCCCGGTGGTGCCGACCGCGTGGCGCTGCCGCGTTTTCGACTCGATTCATTCTCTGGCGCACCCAGGGGGTCAAAATGGTAGGAGAGAAATTTGTATGGCTGAGCCTGCGCAAGCAAGTTAAGGAGTGGGCAGAAGCCTGCAATGCTTGCCAACGAGCCAAAGTACACAAACACACGAGAGCTCCTTTGGAGCCGTTTCACATCCCGGCTAAGAGGTTTGATCATGTGCATGTCGACCTCGTAGGCCCCCTCCCGCCGTCACAGGGGTGCACACATCTTTTGACAATGGTGGACCGCACTACGCGTTGGCCGGAAGTAGTTCCACTGGCATCAACCACAGCTGAGGAGGTGGCGCACGCATTTTTAACAGCATGGGTAGCGCGTTTTGGAGTTCCGTCGGACATGACATCCGACAGAGGCCCTCAATTTGTTTCCGAACTTTGGTCAGCGATGGCCCGCAGCCTGGGGGTGAAGATCCACCGCACTACTGCATACAACCCGCAGGCTAATGGTTTATGCGAACGTTTCCATAGGTCATTGAAAGCGGACCTCAGAGCGTCGCTCACGGATGCAAATTGGGTGGACAGGCTACCATGGGTTTTATTTGGGTTGCGTACTGCACCTAAAGAAGATTTAAAAGCCTCCCCGGCCGAGTTAGTTTTTGCTCAGCCACTCCGGCTGCCCGGGGAATTTCTCCCAGACAATCCTGTGCCAGATAGCTCCCCTGCTCAGCTGTTGCTGAGTGACACGGGAGTGAGCACGCTTCCTGGCCCCGTTCATCACACTTTTCCGCATGTTTTTGTGCCTAAGGCCTTAAAAAATGCCGAGTTTGTTTTTGTTAGACATGATACCCATCGCCCAACCTTACGACCACCTTATGATGGACCATATAGAGTGCTGGAAACAGGGGATAAGCACTTTTTGCTAGATTTGGGGGGCGGAAAGGAAAGAATTGGCATAAACAGACTCAAACCCGCTTTTGTGATGGCTGAGGAAACTGTGCAGTTGGCGAGGGCTCCTCGGCGTGGCAGACCCTCTAGGGAGCCTTGCCCAGAGCTCCCACGGGGATTGACTAACAGTTCTAATCCACAGACAGCAGCTCCCCAGCAGGATGGCGCCGCAGGAGGGTTAAAGCCCTCTTACAGCAAGTACGGAAGACGGTTGAAGCCCAAGCAGCATTTAGACTGATGTTTGTGATTTTATCAGGATATGCAGACTGTGTTTTATTGCTTCATCTTAGACGTTTGGGGGGGGGTCATGTGGTACACACATATGTAGTTTCATAGACTCCTTTTGTATATTAATGTTGCTTCACGTCTGAGGATGAACAATAGGTCTGAGTCTCCTGGGGATAACAGGAGGATGCCAAATTTGTTCTGTGTTATGCAAAGAGATGGCCTGGAGGGATTTCCTGACCACCAGCGATGTGGGGGGTGAAAGGGGCAAGACCTGGAAGAAGATGTATTGTGTCTTTGCATTAAAATGACAATGTAACTGTGTGCTTTGATGTCCTGGTATAAAAAGGACAGATGTGGGAGGATGGTCCTCTTTTCTGTTTGAGAGGATGTTGGAGATACGTGAATGTTAATGAACCTGAATTGAGAAATAAACTCAGCCTTGAGGGAAGCGTGAAATGAAGAAGCTGAATTGTTTCATAATTCAGGTTTTAATGTTGTAGTCACATCCCCTGTCACGACCCGCCGCTCATCAGCGGCTTCAGCTGCGCGCACAACTGCGCCTCGTCAGCAGCGGGCTATTTAGCCCGCTCTGCCCTCTGCTGCAGTCTGGAGCCGTCTGTTCTCATCAGCGTTTCCAAGGCTTGTGATTCTACCTCAGATCACCAGCAAAGATTCAATGACACGTAAGAACTCCTTACCTTGTCTTCCAAGTTGTCACCCCTGTGCACAGGTGGACCCTCCTGGCGGCGGATTCCCCCTGTCATCGCCATAGCATCTCCATCTTCTGCGCAGACCCAGCAGGACGCTGTCTCCCGGGCTCATCGCCTGCCGACGCCAGCCACCTGTCCTTGCAAGTAAGCAACACTGTCACTAATATCCCCTGTCTCGGTGTGGTGCCCGTTACCCTTGTCCTTTGTTCTTGTCTCCATAGGGTTGTCCGGCTGTACGGCGCGCTGCTCTGCTGCCTGCGCATTGGCGTTCACACCAGCACATTCCCATACTGCATACATCCATCCATACACACCTGCTTGTTGAATAAAGCTGTTAAATCTATCCTGAGCCTGCGTGCATGTTTCCTGGGCCTGTGTGCTACATTATGTCAGTACGGCTCCAGCAAAGCGGCCCAGCAGACAGCGGGCTCACACGCCGTCTTTCCACCCTCGAGGCTCGGGTGGATTTAATAGCTCATCAACAGCAGGTGATACTCAACCAGTTGGTTAACATCACTCACCAATTAGACCGCCTGGACCCCCAGCAGGCGTTCCCCATGGCTCGCCAGGGCGGGCCAGCTCCTGCCGCTCCGATGCCCGGTCAGTCTACCTCGGGAACGCCAACCCGCCTCACACCAATCCCGACCCCCGCCTGCTTCAGTGGAAAGCTCGGAGGGGCGCGGGGGTTTATAATGCAGTGTGAGTCGGTGTTTTTGCGCGTTCCCGGGGACTTTCCCTCAGACCACAGCCAAATTGGCTATATTGGAAATATCTTGGAGGGGCAAGCGTTAACCTGGGCTTACGCCGTAATGGCGAAGCCCAGCTACGCGAGCCTCTCCTACAGCCAGTTCGTGCAGAGCTTTTTAGAGGTCTTTGATCATTCCCGGCGCGATAGCGTCCTAACTGACCGGCTTCTCGCCCTCCAGCAGGGAAGCCGGTCAGCAGCGGACTACGCTATCGACTTCCGGGTTGCAGCGGAGGAGGTGGGCTGGGGCGAAGCCGCTCTCTGTGGCATCTTCCTCCACAGCCTCAGCTCGGGTCTGAGGGATGAACTGGCTGGTCGGGATCTTTCGGAGACATTGGCGGAGTTAATCTCCACCGCCATTAGTTTGGATAATAGGCTGCGGGAACGGTTCACCGAGCGGAAGTTTAGCAGCCGCTCGAGTGGAGGCTCCGTCCGCACGCCTCAAGACCGCCCCCTGGCGACACCTCCACCGGAGGCCTCCGAGGAGTCAGAGGCGATGGTGGTGGCCCGGTCAAAGCTCCCTCTAGCGGAGAAACAGCGCCGCCGGAAGTTGGGTCTCTGCATGTATTGCGGAGGAGGCCAACATTCCGTGGAGCACTGCCCGGAGAAGCCAAACGGGGAGGTCCGCGAGTCACTGTAGGGGGCCTCGCGGACTCTAACCGGTCATATCCCCTCACAAGCCTATCCTTGCCCATCCAATTTTGTCACAATGCCACGGGGCATCTCACACACGCACTGGTGGACTCAGGAGCAGAGCAGAGCTTCATTTCAAAGAGCCTGGCAACCCGATTGGGCATTCCCTGCCAACCTCTGCCCGCTCCTCTGAGCCTGATCACCCTCTCCCGTGCTCCCCTTGGCCAAGTGACTCATCGCACGCAGTCCGTCCCAGTCATTATCTCGGGCAATCACCGAGAGGAACTCTCCTTCTACGTTTTGTCCTCCTCTGTGACGCCTGTTATCCTTGGGTACCCCTGGCTGCGCCTGCACAACCCGGTCCTGGATTGGCAGACTGGGAAGATCGCCGCCTGGAGTGCATTCTGTATGGGCACCTGTTTACAATCCGCAGCCTGCGCCCCGTCTGCTCCTCCCCCGGTCAAGGACGCCGCGCCTCCGGACCTCACCTTGGTGCCCTCGGAATTCCACGATCTGGGCTTGGTCTTCAGCAAATCCAGGGCGATGTCTCTCCCTCCTCATCGGCCCTATGATTGTGCCATCAACCTCCGCCCAGGGGCTCCCCTGCCCTCAAGTCGTCTGTATAGCCTGTCAGCGCCGGAGCGGGAGGCGATGGACAGTTATATAAAGGAGTCTCTCAGCACAGGTATCATCCGCCCCTCCTCGTCTCCGCTCGGAGCCGGTTTCTTCTTCGTATCAAAGAAGGACGGGTCCCTCTGCCCTTGTATCGACTTCTGGGTGTTGAATGACATCACTGAGAAGGACCGGTACACCCTGCCGCTGATGGACACTGCCTTCCACTCCCTGCAGGGGGCGACCTGGTTTACCAAATTGGATCTCCGCAGCGCCTACCATCTCGTCCGGATTAGGGAGGGGGATGAGTGGAAAACTGCATTCAGAACGCCGAGTGGGCATTTTGAATACCTCATAATGCCCTTTGGTCTGACCAACGCCCCAGCCGTCTTTCAGCGCCTAATAAATGACGTCCTGCGTGATTTCCTGGGTCTCTTTGTATTTGTGTACCTAGATGATATCCTCATCTTCTCCAGGACACATGAAGAACACCAGGTGCATGTGAGACGGGTCTTACAGCGGCTGCTGGAGAACAGGTTATATGTGAAGGCAGAAAAATGTGAGTTTTACGCCAAGACCACCTCCTTTTTAGGGTTTGTGATCTCACATAATCAGGTTCTGCCCGACCCCGCTAAGGTCAAAGCGGTGGTGGACTGGCCGACGCCGACCTCCAGGAAGCAGGTCCAACTATTCCTTGGGTTCGATAATTTCTACCGCCATTTTGTGCCCAACTTTGGTGCCATCGCTGCCAGGCTGACCCGTCTCACGTCACCCAAGAACGCCTTTCGCTGGACTGAAGAGGTTGCTGCGGCGTTTCAGGCGCTGAAGACGGAGTTCTCCTCCTCCCGGGTTCTGACCCAGGTCGACCCCGCGCTGCAGTGCTTGGTTGAGGTCGACGCATCTGACATGGGGGTAGGGGCGGTCCTGTCCCAACGATCACCCACTGACGGGACCAAACGACCCTGCGCCTTCTTCTCACGGCGTCTGTCTCCGGCCGAGCGGAATTATGACGTCGGGGACAGGGAGCTTCTTGCCATCAAGCTCGCCCTGCAGGAGTGGCGCCACTGGCTGGAGGGGGCAGCGCTACCATTCGTGGTGATGACGGACCACAAGAACTTGAATGCCTGAATGCCCGCCAGGCGCGCTGGTCTCTATTCTTTGCCCAGTTCCGCTTCACCATAACCTATCGCCCTGGCTCTAAGAACATCCTACCCGATGCCCTCTCCAGGCAGTTTGCCCCTGAGACATCGGAGGAGTCGGGCCACCCCATCCTGCCCATTTCGTGCGTGGTAGGTGCCATCTCCTGGTCCATCAGAGACAAGATCCTGAGGGCGCAGGAGGCTGAACCGGATCCTGGTGGCGGACCGGAGGGAAGGTTGTTTGTTCCATCCTCTGTCCGGGGGGAGGTCATTCATTGGGTCCACACCTCCAAGCTCGCCTGTCACCCGGGGGTATCTCGGCTAGTGGATCTCCTCCAACGCTCCTTCTGGTGGCCGGGTCTGCAGAAGGATGCCTCCAACTACGTCCGGGCTTGCCCTGTGTGCGCCTCTGCAAAGTCAGGTAATTCTCCTCCCACTGGTCTACTCCAGCCTCTGCCGACCCCTGGCAGACCCTGGTCCCATATTGCCCTCGACTTTGTCACTGGTCTCCCCACTTCCAACTCCTATAACGCCGTGCTGACCATTGTGGACCGTTTCTCCAAGGCCGCCCACTTCGTGCCACTGCGGGGTCTTCCTTCGGCGCAGGAGACGGCGGATCTCCTGGTTCAGCACGTGGTCAGGTTACACGGGATACCAGTAGATGTCATCTTGGATCGGGGTCCCCAGTTTGTCTCAGAGGTCTGGAAGTGCTTTTGCAATGCCCTGGGGGCCACAGTTAGCCTCTCATCCGGCCATCACCCACAATCCAACGGGCAGTGTGAGAGGGCCAACCAGGAGTTGGAGGCTGCCCTGCGCTGCGTCACGTCATCTGACCCGTCCTCCTGGAGTTCACATCTGGCCTGGGTTGAATATGCCCACAACACCGCCCGGTCTTCTGCTACAGGTATGTCTCCCTTTAAGGCGTCCCTGGGCTATGATCCACCCTTGTTTCCAGACCTTGAGGCGAAGCTCGCTGTTCCTTCCGTCCAGGCGCACCTGAGACGTTGTCGGGCTCTGTGGTCCAGGACACGGGACGCGCTTTTATGCACGGCTGCGCGTAATAGCATCACTGCCAACCGCCGCAGGAGACCGGCCCCTGCCTACCAGGTGGGTCAATGAGTCTGGTTGGCCACTCAGGATTTCCACCTTAAGGGGGAGAAGAAGAAATTGGCACCACGCTTCGTTGGTCCTCACACCATTTCCAGGATTATCAACCCGGTGGCTGTGCGTCTGGCCCTCCCCCCCTCCCTTCACATTTGTCCTACTTTCCACGTTTCCAGGATCAAGCCCTATGTGTCTGACCCCCTCTGCCCCCCGCCCGCAGCGCCGCCCGTGCCTATGATGATCGACGGCCACCCGTCCTGGAGAGTCGCCTCCTTCCTGGACTCCCGGCGCCGAGGGCGCGGGTTGCAGTATCTGGTGGACTGGGAGGGGTTTGGTCTGGAGTTTAGATCCTGGGTGCCCTCCTCTTGGGTGTTAGACAAGAGCCTCATCAGGGAATTCCATCAGGCACATCCGGACAAACCAGCGCCAGGAGGTGCTGCTAGAGGGGGGAGTACTGTCACGACCCGCTGCTCATCAGCAGCTTCAGCTGCGCGCACACCTGCACCTCGTCAGCAGCGGGCTATTTAGCCCGCTCTGCCCTCTGCTGCAGTCTGGAGCCGTCTGTTCTCATCAGCGTTTCCAAGGCTTGTGATTCTACCTCAGATCACCAGCAAAGATTCAACGACACGTAAGAACTCCTTACCTTGTCTTCCAAGTTCTCACCCCTGTGCACAGGTGGACCCTCCTGGCGGCGGATTCCCCCCGTCATCGCCATAGCATCTCCATCTTCTGCGCAGACCCAGCAGGACGCTGTCTCCCGGGCTCATCGCCTGCCGACGCCAGCCACTTGTCCCTGCAAGTAAGCAACACTGTCACTAATATCCCCTGCCTCGGTGTGGTGCCCGTTACCCTTGTCCTTTGTTCTTGTCTCCATAGGGTTGTCTGGCTGTACGGCGCGCTGCTCTGCTGCCTGCGCATCGGCGTTCACACCAGCACATTCCCATACCGCATACATCCATCCATACACACCTGCTTGTTGAATAAAGCTGTTAAATCTATCCTGAGCCTGCGTGCGTGTTTCCTGGGCCTGTGTGCTACATTATGTCATCCCCAACATATCTCTCAGAAACAGAAGAGCGTGAACTCAGTCAGAGCCTCCTTATTTATACATACAACATCAAAAGCCAAATCACACATCCTTGTCAAATCCCCTTATTGACCATAACTCCCCCTCAATGTCCTTCAGTCCTCCACCTGGCCCGAGGGGGTCAGGAAGTCCTTTCAGGTCTTTACCGCTGTGTCTCCGTCTCCCTGCTGTTCTCCACAGGCGGTCCAGACCTATTGTCCTCCTCTAAGACGTGAGGTCAGTCCACATATGCAATCTTAAACATCCGCTTGTGCTTATACATATGTAGGCATGAATACATGAGCCACAGCCCCCCCAAACGTCGAAGAATGGACAATATATTCGGGTTCACAAAATATGATGACATCAATGGCATAACTATACAACTTGATCACATTAAAAAAAAATTCAGCGACCACATCAACAGCATAGTCTATACAGCATGATCACATTAACAATTCAGTGATAACGCCAACAGCATAGTCTATACAACATGCTCGCATTAAAAAAAATTCAGTGATAACACCAACAGCATAGCCTATACCACATGATCCCATCAAACATCAGTCTGTACGTCGTCTGGGTTTCAACTGTCTTCCGAATCTGCTGTACGCAGGTCTCGCCGTCCCAGCGGCACTGTCCTGCAAGGAATCTGCAGCCTGAGGAAGAGAGTGGTTATTTGATCCCTGCGGGGGAGTCCGGGACGTGTTCCCTGGGTGGTCTGCCACGTCGAGATGGCCTCACCACCCGTACAGACTCGTCGTTCATCATAAAAGCAGGCTTAAGTCTGTCAATACTGACTGTCTCTTTCCTGTCTCTTAATCTAGCACAAAATGCTTATCACCAGTTTCCAGCACCCTAAATGGGCCATCATATGGCGGCCGGAGGGTCGGTCTTAAAGCCTCGTGCATAACAAAAATGAACTCGGCATTTTTTAAAGCCTGGGGAACAAAAACCCGCGGAAAAGTGTGATGAACGGGGCCCGGGAGCATGTCCACTTCCGTGCCGCTTAGTGGCCTCAGAGCTGGGAGGCGCCCTGGCTCTGGATGCTCTGGTAAGAACTCACCGGGCAGCCTGAGAGGTTGTGCAAAAACTAACTCTGCTGGGGTGGCATTCAGATCCTCCTTGGGCGCAGAACGCAACCCCAATAAAACCCAAGGTAGTTTGTTTACCCAATCTACATCCGTAAGTGACGCTCTGAGGACTGCCTTCAAAGACCTGTGAAAATGCTCGCATAAACCGTTAGCCTGGGGGTGATACGCTGTAGTGCGATGGATTGTCGCCCCTAAGCTGCTGGCCATCGCTGACCAAAGCTCGGAGACAAACTGAGGTCCTCTGTCGGACGTAATGTCCAACGGAACCCCGAAACGTGCTACCCAGGCTGTTAAAAAAACGCGAGCCACCTCTGCCGCCGTGGTTGATGTTAGTGGGACCACTTCTGGCCAACGTGTGGTTCGGTCCACCATTGTCAAAAGATGTGTGAACCCCTGCGACGATGGTAGGGGGCCCACGAGGTCGACATGCACATGATCAAATCTCTTGGCCGGGATTTGGAACGGTTCTAAAGGGGCTTTCGTGTGCTTGTGAATTTTGGCCCGTTGGCAAGACATGCAGGTTCTTGCCCACTCTTTCACGTGCTTGCGCAGGCTCGGCCAAACAAACTTTTCCGCAACCATCTTCACCGAAGCGCGCACTCCGGGGTGTGCCAGGGAGTGAACCGAGTCAAAAACGCGGCGGCACCACGCGGCCGGGACTACCGGGCATGGTCGCCCAGTTGACACGTCGCAGATTAAGGGGGGCATACCGGTTTGCAAACACCTGCTCCAGCCTTACCCCTGTTGGTCCAGACTGGAGTGCGCGCACGTCCGCATCACTACCCTGTTCTGCTGCCATGGCCGCGTAATCTATCCCTATGTGAACTGGGGCCGCATACGCTTCCGCGCTGCTCTTGTGCCCTGCGGCTGCGGTAGTATAATCTGCCTCCGCGTGTCCTGGTGACGTCATGGCGCGAGAGAGGCAGTCTGCCACTACGTTGAGTTTACCTGCTAAGTGCTGAATGTCCGTAGTAAATTCCAAAATTGCGGCCAGATGCCTCTGCTGCCAGCCCGACCAAGGTTCTGAAATTTTAGACATCGCGAAAGTGAGCGGTTTATGGTCGACAAAAGCCGTGAAACGCTGACCTTCCAGCCAGAACTGGAAATGGCGAATGGCCAAATGGAGCGCTAACATCTCCCTGTCAAACGTGCTGTATTTGCGCTCGGTTTCGTTCAAGGATTTGCTGAAAAATGCCAACGGCTGCCAAACTCCGTCCACGTGCTGTTCCACGACCGGCCCTATGGCCAAATCTGATGCGTCCGTGGTGAGCGCTATGCGGGCCGATGGATCGGGGTGGGCTAAAAGCGTGGCGTCAGCCAGGGCTCTTTTTACTTCTGCGAATGCGCGCTCCCGCTCCGGGGACCACACGACCGCTTTGGAGGGTTTTTGTTTTCTGAGCGCGGCATATAATGGTTGCAGGAGCTGAGCTGCGTGGGGCAGGAAATGGTTATAAAAATTTACCATTCCCCAAAACTCCTGCAATGATTTGACCGTTTGTGGTCAGGGGAAATTTGCCACTGCGCGCACCTTATCAGGCAATGGGACTACCCCTTCTGTGGAAACGTGGTGTCCCAAAAAGTCGATCTGCGCCACGCCGAACTGGCACTTGGCTGGATTAATTATTAAACCGTGTTCTCCCAACCTCCGAAAAACTGTAGTGAGGTGTTTTTCGTGTTCCTCCTCGGACGACCTGGAGACTAAAATGTCATCGAGGTAGACGAACACGAAAGGGAGATCACGTAACACAGCGTCCATCATGCGCTGGAATGTTTGTGCTGCGCCTTTAAGACCAAACGGCATGCGCAAAAACTCAAAAAGCCCAAAAGGGGTTATTACGGCTGTTTTGGGGACATCCTCCAGTCAGACTGGAACTTGATGGTAGCCGTGAACCAGGTCTATTTTAGAAAAAATGCGCGCCCCCGCTAGATGCACCGAAAAATCCTGAATGTGTGGGATTGGGTAGCGGTCATGCGCTGTAGCGTTGTTTAGTCTGCGGTAATTGCCGCAAGGTTTCCATGAGCCGTCAGCTTTAGGGACCATATGCAGTGGCGAAGCCCATGGGCTTTTCGAACGACGAATAATGCCCAGCTTTTCCAGGCTGGCGAACTCATCACGTGCTATGACGAGCTTGGCAGCATCTAAGCACCGAGCTTTCGCGAAAACGGGGGGGCCAGTTGTGGTGATAAAATGCTCCACCCCATGTTTCGCCACTGTTGCCGAAAATTTGGGAACTGTGAGTGCTGGAAACTCGGTGAGGAGTGTGTCAAACTTATCGCCTGCTGTTGCAACGTTGGCCTGCACGGGTGGTGGGGACACTCGAGCTGCACAAGGAATAGAGTAGAAAGACAATGCATTTACTAATCGTCTGTTGGCAAGATCAACTAACAACCCATGTGAGCACAAGAAATCAGCACCTAACATGTTGAAACTCACCGCCGCTATGATAAAAGTCCACTCATAAGTGCGGCCGTGTAAGGACAGAGACAAGGTCCTTTCTCCATAGGTGTTGATGCTCGAGCCGTTCGCCGCCGTTGCCCCATCGCCGAGGGGGCCAGCCACCCAGTCAGTGTAGGTCGGGGTGATGAAGCTCACATGAGCTCCGGTGTCTATGAGGAAATGCCGCCAGGAGCTCTCATCCGTGATGTAAAGCAGCTTATTGGTCTCGCCGAGAGCCGAAGCTGCTAACGGGTCCCGGCTTTGGAGTTTCCCGAACTCTTGTAACTGCACGGCGGCACACACCTGCGTGCCTTCTCTGCGAAACGCCGGTGATAATAACAGAGGCCATCTCCTCCACTGCGTTGTGGCCGCGCCGCTGCCATGGTGGGTGGGTTCGGCTCCGCTGTCTCCGGCTCTTCGTTGCCCCGGGCCGCCGCACCGAGGTCTGCCGCTGCTGCTGTGGCCGTCTGCTCGCCGCAGGAGTTGAGGAGCCGCTGCGCCTCCCGGGCCAGCGCACGGAAATCCCGCTGGGTCTCACAGCGCATGCTGGATAGAGTCCCTCTCATGTGCGTCGGGAGGTTGCTGAGGAAGATGTGCTTGAAGAGGAAGCTGTCGTTGTCTGAGTCCCTCAACTGAAGCAAGTCTTCCATTAGGGTGATTGGTCTGCGCCCTCCTTGGCCGTACATAGCCAGTAGCCTCTTAGCCCTCTCTTCGGCTGAGGGCGCGAAACACTCGATGAGGGTAGCCTTTAACTCGCCGTATTTGTCGTCGGTGGGCGGCTGCTGTACCACGCTCTGCACGCATCGCGCTGTGCGGGCGTCGAGCTTGGCGATGACGTGGTAGAGCTTAGTGTCACCTGCCGTTATTCCTGCGAGCGCAAACTGCGCCTCGGCCTGGAGGAACCACGAGTCCGGGTCGTTCTGCCAGAATTCTGGTAGTTTGATGGCGACGGCGCTCCCTTGGGCCGCCTCCGACGAGTCTGCATCGAGGGACACCCTTTCATCCATTCTCACGTAACTGGTCACCAATGTGGGGAGCGTGAAATGAAGAAGCTGAATTGTTTCATAATTCAGGTTTTTAATGTTGTAGTCACATCCCCAACATATCTCTCAGAAACAGAAGAGCGTGAACTCAGTCAGAGCCTCCTTATTTATACATACAACATCAAAAGCCAAATCACACATCCTTGTCAAATCCCCTTATTGACCATAACTTCCCCTCAATGTCCTTCAGTCCTCCACCTGGCCCCAGGGGGTCAGGAAGTCCTTTCAGGTCTTTACCGCCGTGTCTCCGTCTCCCTGCTGTTCTCCACAGGCGGTCCAGACCTATTGTCCTCCTCTAAGACGTGAGGTCAGTCCACATATGCAATCTTTAACATCCCCTTGTGCTTATACATATGTAGGCTTGAATACATGAGCCACAAGCCTCATCTTTTCACGCTGTCCACACAGTCACTTTAAAGGGGGTGAATACTTAGGCAAACACTCAATTTACACTATATATTTTTAATTAATTGACAGTAGTTTGTAAAAATCTGTTTTCACTTTGACATAAAAGAAGCTTTTTTTTTCCAAGGTGATGGAGACAAGATTCTGACCTCCTGGCCTGTAGGTGTCACACTTAGTCTTCTACTAACTGGTTAGTAGTTACATGTGACATCAACCCTGTCATTGCTATTGGTTGTGACATTGAATGCTTGTTTGACTTCATGCAGTGCTGCACAGACCCTACTATTCGGTAGCCCTGAGGTCTCAGTTCCACTGCAAGTTAAGAAAACAACTGCAAAAAGACCAGGGTGTCCAGTCATGGGCCATGGAGGGCCAAGACCCTGCAGGTTTTCTCTTCTACCCAGTCTCTTCAGCAGGTGTTTTCACTTATCGGCAGTCAGTTGGAAGAAATTCAATGGAATCTGCTGTTGAAGACACTGGTTGCAGGTAAAGCCTCCAGGGTCATGGCCCTCCATGGCACATGATTGAACACCTCTGAAATTGACAAACAAAACCAAATAAAAAAATCAATTCAAAAATGTGCTGCAAACACTCGCAGCAACGGCAAATTAACAAAACAAAATCAAAATAAGAAAGCATCTGCATCAAAATGGGTTTATTTACAAACTAAAAGAACAAGGTTTTGCAGGGCATTTCTGCAATTGCAGTTGCTTTCAGTATTTGCAGCGCTTTTTTCCTCCATTTGCAAGTGTTGAGTTTTTATCCCCCACCTCACGAAGCCCAAAGGGATCAAAGAGTTCTTTGGGTGAAGGCCAAAGGGGCAATTTGGTTCTGATCGGATGATTTTTGCAGGAATTGTAGCCCCTCACATATGACCTCCTATTTCACCTTACTTCATAGACAACTGTCTTGTGAAACTTCGTACTGTGGAGTGTGTAAATGAAGAGGCAGATTCATGACAGTGTGGGAAGGATGAGGCTGAGTTTATTTCTCAGGTTCAGTTTTATTCACAACACATTCTCCAACATTCAAAAGCAGTAAGAGACTGTAACCCCCAACATCTGTCCGTTTTATACCCCCGGACATCAAAGCACAAAGTCACATTGTCTTTAAATCCCAAACACAATGCATCCCCCTACAGGCCTTCTCGCCCCCACCTCAAATCCCGGTGGTCAGGAAATCCTTCACGGCCATCTCTTTGCATACCAAAAGGCCAGATCTCACATCCTCCTATTATCCCAAGGAGGTTCAGACCTTTTGTTCCTCTGAGACGTGAAGCCACAATAAGCATACAGTAATATACATGAGAGCGAGCATATGAAAAGTAATATACATGTGAGCATATGCACCACATATAACCCCCCCCCCCCAAACGTCTAAGATGGAACAACATAACCACAGATTGCATGTCATAATAAAATCACTACACATCAGTCCACATGCTGTCTTGGTCGCAATCTTCTGCCGTATCTGCTGCAGGCGGGCTTAACCACCTCTGCGGCGTCCTCCTGCTGTGGAGCTGCTGTCAGGGGATTAAAACTGTTAGTCAATCTCTGTGGGTGTTCTGGGGAATGCTCTCTAGGGGGTCTGCCCCGCCGAGGAGCCCTCGCCAACTGCACAGTTTCGTCAGCCATCACAAAAGCGGGTTTGAGCCTGTTTATGCCAATCATTTCTTTTCTGCCCCCAAATCTAGCAAAAAATGCTTATCACCTGTTTCTAGCACTCTAAATGGTCCATCATAAGGCGGTCGCAGAGCTGTGCGGTGGGCATCATGTCTGACAAAAACAAACTCCGCATTTTTTAAAGCCTTAGGCACAAAAACACGCGGAAAACTGTGGTGAACGGGGCCTGGTCGCGTGCTCGGGCCCGTGCTATTCTGTAACCGCTGAGCCGAGGAGAACTCTGGCACTGGATTGTCAGGGAGAAATTCCCCGGGCAGCCAAAGTGGCTGTGCAAAAACTAGCTCCGCTGGGGAGGCGTCTAAATCCTCTTTAGGTGCAGAACGCAACCCCAATAAAACCCATGGTAGTTTGTCCACCCAATTTGCATCCGTAAGCGACGCTCTGAAAGCCGCCTTCAGCGACCTGTGAAAACGTTCGCATAACCCATTAGCCTGCGGGTGATACGCGGTCGTGCGGTGGATCATTGCCCCCAGGCTGCGGGCCATCACTGACCAAAGTTCGGAAACAAATTGTGGGCCTCTATCAGACGTAATATCCGACGGGACTCCAAAACGCGCTACCCATGCAGTTAAAAAAGCACGCGCCACCTCCTCGGCTGTGGTTGACGACAGGGAAACCACTTCCGGCCAGCGCGTGGTGCGGTCAACCATTGTCAGAAGATGTATGCAGCCTTGCGAGGACGGTAGGGGGCCTACGAGGTCCACGTGGACATGATCAAACCTTTTAGCTGGGATATGAAACGGCTCCAAGGGAGCTCTCGTGTGTCTATGAACCTTGTCCCGCTGACAAGTCATGCAGGCTGCCGCCCACTCTCTAACTTGCTTGCAAAGGCTCGGCCATACAAATTTCTCTCCTACCATTTTGACCAAAGCGCACACTCCCGGGTGTGCCAGAGAATGGATTGAGTCAAAAACACGGCGGCGCCACAAGGCCGGAACCACCGGATGGGGTCGCTCGGTGGAAACATCGCAGATTAGGGGGGGCATACCGTCTTGCAGCACCCTGTTCTCCAGCCTTAACCCTGTTGGTCTAGACTGGAGCTCGCGCACGTCCGCGTCGCCACCCTGCTCTGTGGCCATGGCCGCGTAATCTATCCCTACGTGGACTGGGGCCGCGCGCACTTCTGCGTCACTACCCTGGTCCACGGCAATGGTTGCAAAATCTACCCCTACGTGGGCTGGAGCCGCCACGGCACGCGAGAGGCAGTCTGCCACTACATTAAGTTTACCCGCTACATGCTGTATATCGGTAGTGAACTCCGAAATCGCGGCCAGCTGCCTCTGCTGCTGGCCCGACCAAGGTTCTGAAATCTTGGCCATCGCGAAAGTCAGCGGCTTGTGGTCAACGAATGCAGTGAAACGGCGTCCCTCCAGCCAGAACTGGAAGTGACGAATAGCCAAATGGAGAGCTAACAACTCCCTGTCGAATGCGCTGTATTTTCGCTCACTATCGCGCAAAGTCCTGCTGAAAAACACGAGCGGTTGCCAGGTTGCGGCCACATACTGTTCCACAACCGCCCCTATGCCCATGTCTGACGCGTCAGTAGTGAGCGCCATGCAGGCCGTTGGGACTGGGTGTGCTAACAATGCAGCGTTTGCCAGGGCTGTTTTGACTTCAGAGAATACGCGCTCCCGCTCCGGAGACCATTCGATTTTATTTGTGGGTTTTTGTTTTTTAAGCGCAGCGTACAATCGTTGCATGAGCTGCGCCGCGCTGGGGAGGAAACGGTTATAAAAATTCACCATTCCCAAAAACTCCTGTAACGCTTTGACCGTTTGTGGCTGGGGAAAATTTGTCACCGCGCGCACTTTGTCAGGCAGAAGAACCGCTCCTTCGGGAGAGACGCAATGCCCCAAAAAATCAATCTGCGCCACCCCGAACTGACACTTCGCTGGGTTGATTATTAGCCCGTGCTCTGCCAACCTCCGGAAAACTGCCGTGACGTGGTTTTCGTGTTCGTCTTCGGATGCACTGGCTACTAAAATGTCGTCCAGGTAGACGAACACGAAGGGGAGATCGCGCAACACCGCGTCCATCATGCGTTGGAAAGTCTGCGCTGCGCCTTTAAGCCCAAACGGCATGCGCAAAAACTCGAAAAGCCCGAAAGGAATTATTACCGCTGTTTTGGGTATGTCCTCAGCGCGCACTGGGACCTGGTGATAACCGCGTACCAAGTCTATCTTAGAAAAAACACGCGCCCCCGCCAAATGAACTGAAATATCTTGGATATGTGGGATTGGGTAGCGGTCGTGTGCTGTAGCATTGTTTAGCCTGTGAAAATCACCACAAGGCCGCCACGAGCCATCAGCTTTAGGGACCATGTGAAGCGGTGAAGCCCATGGGCTCTTTGAACGTCTGATGATGCCCAATTTTTCCAGGTTGGTGAACTCCTCGCGCGCTATGGTCAGTTTAGCTGAATCCAAGCACCAAGCTTTTGCAAAAACGGGCGGTCTGGTGGTAGTAATAAAATGCTCCACCCTGTGTTTAGCCACAGTCGCCGAAAACGTTGGAACCGTGAGTGCTGGAAACTGAGTGAGGAGTGTGTGGAACTTACCACCTGCAGCTGTGACGTTGGCTTGTGCTGTTGGCGGGGCCACTCGCGCTGTACAGGGAATAGAATAAAAAGAGAGTGCATTAACCAGGCGTCTGTTGGCAAGATCGACCAACAAACCAGGTGAGCACAAAAAATCAGCACCTAACATGTTGAAATTGACTGCCGCTATGACGAAAGTCCACTCGAATGTACAGCCGTGTAAAGACAGAGACAGAGTCTTCTCCCCGAAGGTCTTAATCGCCGAGCCGTTCGCTGCTGACACCCCAGGACCACTGGAAGGCGCCAGCCGGTCAGCGTAGGAAGGTGTGATGAAACTCAGCTGGGAGCCTGCGTCCACGAGGAAGTGCCTCCCCGAGCGCGCGTCCCTCAAGTAGAGCAGCTTGTTCTCTTCTCCGAGAGCCGCAGCTGCTACCGACTCCCGGTCTTGGCGTTTCCTGAGTGCTTGAAATGGCACGGTGGAATGCACTTGCGTGCCCTCTAGGCGAAGCGGCAATGGTAAAAGCAAAGGACGTCGTCTGCTCCGTGTCTCCTGGCCCCCGCCGCCGTCGTCACTGAGTCTGGTGCTGCAGCCTCTGGCCCCCTGCCATCTCTGGATGTTGCGCCCAGCTCCGCTGCTGCGGCCGTGACCGCGCGCCGTCTATTGGCGTCGACGAGTCGCTGCGCCTCCTGGCCCAGCTCGTGGTAGTCTCGTCAGGCCAGCAGCGGTGAACTGGCCAGGGTCACTCTCACCGCTGACGGTAGGGTCCTGAGGAAGAGGTGGGTGAAAATGAAGCCATCATCTTCGGAGTCTCTCAAACTCAGCATCTTCGCCATCAGGTCTGCAGGTCTGTTGCCCTCACATTCAGTCAGCGCCAGGAGCCTCTCTGCTCGCTCTTCCAGCGAGGGGGTGAAATAACGGATGAGTGCAGCCTTCAACGTGCTGTACTTGTCGTCGTCTGGCGGAGGGTTGATCAGGCTCTCCACACGCTGGGCTGTGTGGTTGTCCCGCTTTGCAACCACATGGTAGAACTTTGTGGCGTCTGCCGAAATCCTCCGAAGATGGAACTGTGCCTCGACTGCGTTAAACCAGGAGCGCGGACTGTTCTGCCAGAAGTCCGGTAGCTGGACTGTGGCTGCATTAGTTTGGCCGGCTCCTGATGAGTCTGGCCCGGGAGAATCATCTCTGGCCATAATACGTCTTAAGGTCACCAGTGTGGAGAAGTGTGGGAAGGATGAGGCTGAGTTTATTTCTCAGGTTCAGTTTTATTCACAACACATTCTCCAACATTCAAAAGCAGTAATAGACTGTAACCCCCAACATCTGTCTGTTTTACACCCCCGGACATCAAAGCACAAAGTCACATTGTCTTTAAATCCCAAACACAATGCATCCCCCTACAGGCCTTCTCGCCCCCACCTCAAATCCCGGTGGTCAGGAAATCCTTCATGGCCATCTCTTTGCATACCAAAAGGCCAGATCTCACATCCTCCTATTATCCCTAGGAGGTTCAGACCTTTTGTTCCTCTGAGACGTGAAGCCACAATAAGCATTCAGTAATATACATGAGAGCATATGAAAAGTAATATACATGTGAGCATATGAAACCACATATGTGCACCACAACAGACGATTTATTACACACTCACATCTCACAAGCACAGAATGGACTGAATGGTTACAGCAAGCTCTCCTCTCTCTATCCCAAGTCACACTTCACAAGTTTCATGGCACTTCACCTCACACAGCATGATATTTTTTTTTTTTTTTTTTGTTACTTATTTGTACCCGTAGGTAGATTTGGTTTGCAGTCTGGTGACAAGCCACCGGCCGCTGGTCGCTGCGTGCGCGAGCGCCCTAAACCTGCATGTTTTTTTTTTTTTTATATGTTTTTTGATATTTACACTACACTGCATTCAACCCCCTCTGTTCTTCCTGGGCATTGTTCTCCCATGCTTATTCCCTGTCTCTGTCTGAGGTGCTAAATAACCTGACTTCCCCAAGGTCCCAACCCCCCCGCCCCCCCAGCAACTAAGACAGACATTAGTCCACACTCGCTTTTGGCTTCAGTCTCCTCCCATATCTGCTGTAACTGGGGTTTACCGCCTCCGTGGCGCTGCTGTGCCGGTGGGGGGCTGCTGGGAGCGTGTCTGACTGCGGGTGAGCCGTGGTGAGGGGGGGGGGGACTTTGTTCTGCCCGTGTGGCTGCTCTGGTGAATCATTTCCCTGGGGAATTCTCCGTGGGGGTCTTCCACGCGGAGGGGCCCCAGCCGACAGCACTTGCTCATCCCCCACTACAAAGGCGGGTTTGAGTTTGTCGATGCCAATTTTCTCCCGTCTACCCCCCAAGTCTGGCACAAAATGCTTATCCCCTGTTTCCAACACTCTGAACGGTCCATCATAGGGTGGGCACAATGGGAGGCGGTGGGCGTTGTGTCTGACGAACACGAACTGCACGTTCTTCAAAGTTTTAGGCACGAAGGCACGCGGAAAACTGTGGTGGGCCGGGCCCGGCAGCGTGCCTGTGTTTGCGCTATGCTGCAAAAGCTGAGACGGGCAGCTGCCCGGCACGGGATTATCCGATAGAAATTCCCCGGGCAGCCGTAGGGGCTGCGCAAAAACGAGCTCTGCCGGGGAAGCTTCCAAATCCTCTTTTGGCGCGGAGCGCAACCCCAATAAAACCCACGGCAACCTGTCTACCCAATTTGCATCCGTCAGTAAAGCCCTGAGTGCTGCTTTCAGTGATCTATGAAAATGCTCGCATAACCCATTGGCCTGTGGGTTGTACGCGGTTGTGCAATGAATTGTAACACCCAGGCTGCGGGCCATCGCGGACCAGAGTTCGGAAACAAATTGAGGGCCCCTGTTGGACGTAATGTCCGACGGGACTCCAAAACGTGCCACCCATGCTTTTAAAAAAGCGTGTGCTACGTCCGCGGATGTGGTTGCCGCCAGTGGGACTGCTTCTGGCCAGCGTGTGGTACGGTCCACCACTGTCAGGAGGTGCATGCACCCCTGTGATGGCGGGAGGGGGCCCACGAGGTCCACGTGCACATGGTCGAACCTTTTAGCCGGTATCGGAAAGGGCTTCAAAGGAGCCTTCGTGTGTCTGTGTACCTTGGCTCGTTGGCACGCCACGCAGGCTGCAGCCCAGTCTTTCACTTGTTTGCGTAGGCTCGGCCACACAAACTTCTCTCCCACCATTTTGACTGACGCGTGCACTCCTGGGTGCGCCAGAGAGTGAACCGACTCAAACACGCAGCAGTGCCACGCGACCAAGACCACTGGGCGCGGGCGTCCCGTGGAGACATCGCAGATTAGCGGGGGGGGGGGGCATCTTGCAGCACCCTGCTCTCCAGCCTTAACCCTGTTGGTCCAGACTGGAGCACGCGCACGTCTGCATCGCTAATCTGCTCCGCGGCCATGGTTGTGTAATCTATCCCCATCTAGACTGGGGCCACCACTGCGCGCGAGAGGCAGTCCGCCACTACATTCAGTTTACCCGACACATGCTGAATATCGGTAGTAAACGCTGAGATCGCGGCCAGCTGTCTCTGCTTCCGGCCTGACCATGGTTCTGAAACCTTGGCCATCGCAAACGTTAGTGGCTTGTGGTCTACGAACGCGGTGAAGCTGCGCCCTTCCAGCCAGAACTGGAAGTGGCGTATGGCCAGATGGAGAGCCAGCAACTCTCTGTCGAATGCGCTGTATTTATGTTCGCTGTCGCGCAAAGTTCTGCTTAAAAACGCAAGCGGCTGCCAAGCCCCGGCTATATGCTGCTCCACGACCGCCCCTATGGCCACGTCTGAAGCGTCGGTGGTGAGCGCTATGCGGGCCATTGGGTCCGGATGTGCCAGCAGTGCGGCGTTTGCCAGGGCTGCTTTAACTTCCGGGAACGCCCGCTCTCGCTCTGGGGTCCATTCGACTCCATCCGCGAGTTTCTGTCTCTTGAGCGCGGCGTACAATGGTTGCATGAGCCACGCCGCACGGGGAAGGAAATGGTTATAAAAATTCACCATCCCCAAAAATTCCTGCAGCGCCCTGACCGTCTGAGGCCGGGGAAAATCTGCCACGGCGCGCACTTTGTCGGACAATGGGATCGCTCCTTCCGGAGAGACGCGGTGCCCCAAAAAATCAATCTCCATCACACCGAACTGGCATTTCGCTGGGTTGATTATTAACCCGTGCTCCTCCAACCTCCGGAAAACCGTCGTGAGGTGGGTTTCCTGTTCGTCTTCGGATGTACTGGCTACCAGGATATCGTCCAGGTAGACGAACACGAATGGGAGGTCACGCAGCACTGCATCCATCATGCGCTGGAACGTCTGTGCTGCGCCTTTTAACCTGAATGGCATGCGCAGGAACTCGAATAAACCAAACAGAGATATTACTGCTGTTTTGGGTACGTCCTCCACGCGCCCTGGGACTTGGTGGTAACCGCGGAGCAGGTCTATTTTAGAAAAAACGTGTGCTCCGGCAAGGTGAACGGAAAAATCCTGTATGTGGGGAATCGGGTAGCGGTCGTGTGCTGTGGCGTTGTTCAACCTGCGGAAATCACCGCACGGTCGCCACGATCCCTCAGCCTTAGGAACCATGTGTAGCGGGGATGCCCATGGGCTGTTCGAACGCCTGATGATGCCCAACCTTTCCAGGTTGGCGAACTCCTCGCGCGCTATGGCCAGTTTAGCTGCGTCCAAGCGCCGAGGTCTTGCAAAAACGGACGGCCCGGTGGTGGTGATAAAGTGCTCCACCCCGTGTTTAGCGATGGCCGCCGAAAACGTCGGGACCGTGAGTGCTGGGAACTGAGTGAGCAGTGCGTGGAACTTACCGCCTGGAGTTGTGACGTTGGCTTGTGCTGTTGGCCGGGTCCCTCGAGCTATACAGGGGAGAGATTCAAAGGACAGTGCGTTAACCAGGCGCCTGTTAGCAACATCCACAAGTAAACCATGTGCACACAGAAAATCAGCGCGCAGGAGAGGGCAACACAGTGCTGCTATGATAAAAATCCACTCATACGAGCGGCCATGTAGAGATAAGGTCAGTGTTCTCTCACCGAACGTCTTAATCTTCGAGCCATTTACTGCCACCATTCTGGGGCCGCTAGGTCCTGCCAGCCAGTCAGCGTAGGACGGCAGGATGACGCTCTTCTGGGCTCCTGTGTCGACAAGGAAGCGTCTCCCTGAGCGTGAGTCCGTCACGTAGAGCAGCTTGTTCTCTTCACTGGCGGTCGCAACTGCTACCAACTGCCGGCCTTGGCGTTTCTCGAGCGCTTGAAGTGGCACAGTGGCGCGCATCTGCGTGCGTTCCCTCTGAAGCGGTGGTGGTAGAAGCAGAGTGTGTCTTTCTGGTGCTCCTTGGCCCCCATTGCCGCTATCGTCGGTGGCTCTTCGCCTCCCCTGGTCCTCTCGCTGGGCTCCGCTGCCGCCGCGTTGACTGTGATCGCCCTGGTGGTGAGGATGATCCGGTCTACCTCCTGGGCTAGCGCACGGTAGTCTCGCATGGCCAGCAACGGCGAATTGGCCAGAACCGCTCTTGCTTCTGTTGGCAGGTTCCGGAGGAAAAGGTGGGCAAACAGAAAGTGCCCGTCGCCCGTGCCCATCAATGCCAGCATCTTCTCCATCAGGTCTACGGCCGACCCATCTATGACTCCATCCAAAACCTGTATTAATGTAATGAATGAGGAAGAAAAGGAAAACGAATTGAATAATTTCTTTTGCAGATTTGAGACTAGAGATTTTTCTCATGAACAAAAAGCTGCTCTGGACGTTATATCAGTATTAGGCTCCGAAAAAATTATAGTTGACCAGCATGTTGTGGAAAGATTTTTCTCACGTATGTGCCCCAGGAAGGCATCTGGACCTGACGGGATTTCTGGGCGCTTACTGAAGTAATGTAGTGAGGAGCTAGCAGAAGCCTGGAGTCCCATCTACCAGAAGTCTTTAGATATGTGTTCTATCCCAGTAATTTGGAAAAGCTCTATTATAATTCCTGTACCAAAAAAAGCAAGCTGCAAAGAGAATAATGACTATCGTCCTGTTGCACTGACCTCACTGGTAATGAAGTGCCTCGAAAAGATTGTCATTGACATTCTGAAAACTGATTTTGGAGGACTTTTGGATCCTCTGCAGTTTGCTTATAAAAATAGAGGTACAGAGGATGCCATTCTAACCTTAACTCATTCTGTGGTTAAACATTTGAAGGAGACATCCTCATATGCCTGTCTTTTATTGGTTGATTTTAGTTCAGCTTTTAACACACTGCAGCCACACCTTTTAATTAAGAGGTTAAATGATTTTAAAATGCATCCTGTGGTCTATATTATCATATATTCCATAACCTACATATGTTGAAGCATGTGAGAATGTTTGGTGATTACATATGTAAGGCAACTTCACACCTCAGAACAGGACAAAGTGATCTCAACCGCCAGTGAAGATCAAAGCGTTTCCCAGACACTGTGGTGGAGACCGGAGGAGCTGCTCTCAACCCCCAGGGCGAAGAGAGGAAGTACGAAGACAATGGGGGGATTAAGATAATGAGGGATGTCAGCCTTTGATATGCATGTCTTTTGTTATGTGCAAGTATAAAGTCAGAGAGCCGAAACTGTTCGGTCTCTTTTTCCTTCTGCTGCTTCTGCACTTAGATGAGACTTGTTAGAGGAGCTGATAATAAACTTTGGTTTATGTATCATACTGCCTCGTTCTTCCAAGCTCTTCTACACATCCTGTCATTATTAAATGGTACCATGTGGCGATGTTAAAATAAGACACGGCGTCTGGAGTTTTAATGAAGTTTATTGATCAAATCATCGCCATCACGGAGCTCACCCCAGCTGCTGCATAAGCATGCTGGAGCGAAGCTCTCAGGCTCTCATGAGCTGTAGTCAGAAGCAGAAAGAGGAAGAACAGAGGGTGAACATATGAATTCAGCCACTTAAATACCCAGCAACGGACAATACATCAAAGGCATTTTATCATCAAAGGAAATGCATTCAGACATGTGACATTTGTACCACAATGCGAGCAGGAAGCATGAATGTTTGCATTTGCGTCATACATATCCACAGGATGCTGGTGCCTGAACTAAGCACAGGAAGGCTGCCTATTGATCTCAACACACACATCTCACTGTCCTGTTAATTGCTCTAGTCGAGCGCTGTGTTTGTCCGTGGCTGCTGTGGGGGGGTACCCCATACACTCCCCCCCCAGAGGGCTTAGCGGGGAGCTGAGACCTCGGTAGTCCCGCTTTGGTGGCGAGCTGCGGGGAAAGTCTGTGCCGGGGAAGGGAGGAGGGTGGGGGTTGCAAGTGGCGGGGGATGTCCATGGCTGTGGGAAGAAAAGTTAGTCTCTGATTCCTCTCGCGATTCAGTCCGGCAATGAAGAAAAACAGGAGCTGAAGCTATGTGAGGGACTTGGCGTTTAGGCTTTAGGTGCGTTCGCGGCCCTAAAGCCCTCGGGGACAGCTGACGGCTGGATTCCCGTCGTGCGCCGTGGCTGAGACTTACACCAAATCCTGTGTGCGGGCTGCGTGTGTGCTTCAGGTGTGTGAGCAGTCCTGAAGAGCCGTGTGCAGCGGCGGAGGATGATGTATAAGTCTGTAGAGCCAGCTTGTCTCTGGTGCGTGGCACGCGCTGCGGCCACGTGCCTTCCAGCTGCGCTGTTCTGATGCGAGGCTTCTGTGCATGGCCGGTCCGCTGTCGCGAGGCGAATCAGGGTCAGGGGGCTTGATGGAGATCTGCGCAGTCGGCGCCGATTGTCTCCCCTGTTCGGGCTGTTGGTCGTCGCTCGTGCCGGGTCATGGTGCGTTCAGGTCCACGCGTTCTCCGTCGGCCATGGGCCGCCGTCGTGGAGAGAGGGCAAGGTGTGTGCGCTCTCGTATGGAGACACAGAATCGTGTGTCAGGAGCCGTGAGAGCGGCCGGTCCAGCGTGGATGTGCCGATCTAGGCGTGCAGACCTCACCATGAAATTTCCTCAGCTTTCCCGGTCGTGGGTGGTCTCCGAAGAGCGTCAAAGTCTCCCTGAAGCAGAAAGGAAGGGCAGATCAGTCGGGCTGCTGCGTTCGCTCGTCGTCGGAGAATCACTGCCGGGTGCTGCGTTTGCTGGCAGCGTGTTCTTTTCAGCGTCGGGTCGCCAGCGTGGTTGTCCAGACCAGAAGGTTGCGTCGCACAAAGCGTGTGCATCACGTCGGGGTCACCAGTGTGGCGATGTTAAAATAAGACACGGCGTCTAGAGTTTTAATGAAGTTTATTGATCAAATCATCGCCATCACGGAGCTCACCCCAGCTGCTGCATAAGCATGCTGGAGCGAAGCTCTCAGGCTCTCATGAGCTGTAGTCAGAAGCAGAAAGAGGAAGAACAGAGGGTGAACATATGAATTCAGCCACTTAAATACCCAGCAACGGACAATACATCAAAGGCATTTTATCATCAAAGGAAATGCATTCAGACATGTGACATTTGTACCACAATGCGAGCAGGAAGCATGAATGTTTGCATTTGCGTCATACATATCCACAGGATGCTGGTGCCTGAACTAAGCACAGGAAGGCTGCCTATTGATCTCAACACACACATCTCACTGTCCTGTTAATTGCTCTAGTCGAGCGCTGTGTTTGTCCGTGGCTGCTGTGGGGGGGTACCCCATAACCACTCATTTTTAACTTATCGTAAACAGCAAGTTAGTGTAAATGGAACTTTATCTAAATCCAGAACCCTCAGCACAGGAGCTCCCCAAGGCTGTGTTAGTTCACCATTTTTGTTCACCTTGTACACTGATGAGTGCAGAAGTGTCTATCCAGGCAATCAAATTATTAAATTTTCTGATGACACTGCTATTTTATCACTACTTCAAAAGACTCATGATCTGTCAAGCTATTTTATAGAAATTCAGAGGTTTGTCAAATGGTGTGATGACAGTCATCTCATTTTGAATACTGATAAAACAAAGGAGATGGTGTTTGACCCTCGGGGAGTTGGTGACCACAGGCCTGTGGTCATCCACAACCACACTATAACACAGGTTAGATCCTATAAATATTTGGGAGTATTTATTGACAATTCATTAACCTGGAGCACACACATTGATTACCTCTGTAGTAGACTACAACAGCGGCTGCATTTCTTGCGTAGATTAAGAATACATGGTGTTGATAAAAGGATTATGTTAATATTTTACCAGGCTGTGTTGGAGAGCTGTATTAGATACAGCATTACAGCTTGGTTTGGCAACCTCTCCGTGAAACAAAAGAACAGAGTGTTGCGTTTAATTCATACAGCATGGAAAATTATTGGCGTTAAATAGTATTTACCCATGCAGATCTTACACGACCAGGCAGCCTGTAGACAAGCTCAAAAAATAATCAGTGACAAGAGCCATGTGCTAAACAATGAATATGTGCAGCTGCCCTCAGGGAGGAGATACAGAGTCCCCAAGTGCAGGTTCAATAGATACAAGAACTCATTTATCCCAACGTCAGTAAAACTTTTAAACTCAGATAAATAGGTCAGGGACACTGATAACTCCTGTTCTTAATGACTGCTGTTATATATTTATGTATGTATGTACTTGTATTATTTATTGGGTTTTATTTCATTCATTATGTACTACATCCATTGTGTATATGTGGATTGTGTGGTTGCAGCACGGGTGACAAGCCCAAGACAAATTTCCCCTTGAGGGACAATAAAGTTTATCTTATCTTATCTTAACTCGGTTCGCACCAGGAGCCTCTCTGCTCTCTCACATTCCGAGAGCGTGTATCACTGGATGAGCGCAGCCTTGAGCGCCTCATATTTGCTGCTGGCTGGTGGCTGATCGAGCAGGCTCACTACCTGCTGGGCTGTGCGGGAGTCCCACGCTGCTACCACATGGTAGAACTTGGTGTTGTCTGTTGTTACTCCCCGGAGGGTGAACTGGGCCTCGATGTGGTGGAACCAAGAGCACGGGTTGCGCTGCCAGAAATCTGTTAGCTTGACTGAAACTGCACACGCGTTGCTGGGGGTTCCAGTCCTGGCTGTCTGCGGGTTGGCTTCAGTGTCTTTGGGGGTTCCCGACCGGGCCGGCTCCTGGGTTCTTGCCTCGTGTTCCATAATACATCTTGGGTCACCAGTGTGGAGTGTGTAAATGAAGAGGTGTATTCATTTTAGACGATTTATTACACACTCACCTCTCACAAGCAAAGAACAGACTGACTGGTCACATCAAGCATTCCTCTCTCTATATCAAGTCACACTTCACAAGGATCAAGGCACTTCCTCATCACAGCATGACATCTACACTACACTTCATTCAACCCCCTCTCACCCACTTGGGCATTGTTCTCCCATGTGTATTCATTGTCTCTGTCTAAGGTGTGAAATAACCTGAGGCCCATAGAGTAAACCCACGCAGACACGGGGAGAACATGCAAACTCCACACAGATCACTGTTGGTTGGGGGCTGGAATCGAACCCAGGATCCCCCGGCCAAGGGTGAGTTGCTGTGCTGCTGCAGTGCTAACCACTCCGCCATCGTGCCGCCCTACAGCCAGTTTACATACACAACATTATTGTTATGTTGTAGGACATTTAATCAGGAAAGGGAGGAAATGATTCGACAGCTACTAAAAATAGGACGGGTAGAAAAGACTGTAAAAAGAATACTGGACTATGCGGACTGTGTGCAGGGGAGGAAATGGATAATGCAGTTCCTAAGAGGGACCAGACTGGACAGACGGATGTAAAGCATGATGATTAGAGGCGTGTGGAGACCAGAAGGTGGCAGCAATGCAACAATACCGGATGCCAGCTGCCGTTAAATTCTAAAGAAGAAGAAGAAGAAGACTTTCCTGCCCGCCATGTTCATACTGTATTTCTGAACAGCAGAGCAAGCGTGATGGATGGGAAAACGAAGCAGGAGTGGAGTGATGAGGAAATTCATTTTTTCCTGACTCTATGGGCATCAGCCGAAGTCCAAGAGAAACTGGAGAGGGTGACTCGGACAAAACCCATTTTTGTAAAGATCCAGCGGGAGATGGCTGCCGCGGGTTACCACCGGACCGTGGACCAGCTGCTAAACAAACTAAACAAGCTCAAAGAAGAGTTTAGGGACCAGAAAACACAACTTGAGCGTAGCGGCAATGGGAGACCCCGAAAAAATCCCCATTTTGAGCTCCTGAACTCCGTTCTTGGCCATAGGCCAGCCTATCAATCAACGGGGGGCCATGACTCTGCAACAGCGGCTGCCATTCTAACTGCAACGGATGAGACCGCTGAACAAGCCGCCCTAGACGTTACTGGTGAGTGTATTGTTGTTGAAATGTCAGAAGTCAACGTATAGATAGATATAGATGCACGCTTGTATTGAGATGTAACGGCCAAAGTGCGGGTATTGTTTGCTCTTGTGCTTGTAGTCTTTCCGTTAGCTATGCTAACAAGCCAATAGTGTGCCGTAACATTAACCATCGTTATAGTAGTTTGAAAGAACTACAGCAAAAATGTCAGCGTCTTGCAGAATCATTTAAGTATCCAGTGCAAAATACGCTGTTGTGGTTTCGTATCGATACTGTGCACGTGGGTTGCAGCGTCTATTGTCCCAAACTGTGCTCGTAACGTTGCCATATCCTGAAATAGCACGTTTGAGAAAACCAGACCAAAAATCTTGGCGCCTTACACAATATTTTTTAAAAGACAGCCGTGACAAAATACGCTTTTTTTTTTTGTGGTATCATTACTGTGTACGAATGGGTGGCTTCTAGCGTTTGTTGTCCCAAACTATGGTAGTAACGTCGCCATTTAACCTGAAGATGCGCGTTTCACAGAATTAGACTGGTGTGGCACCCAGCACAATGCAGACTGATAATATCACGCTCAGCAGGGACTGCGGCCGCAAGGTGGTCGGTGCATCTCGTGGTGGCAACCCCCGAACCAAGTGGTGGACACCAGTGGTGAGGGGGGCCATTAAGCTGAAGAAGGAGTCCTATCAAGCTTGGTTGGCTTGTGGGACTCCCGAAGCAGCTGAGGTGTACCGGCAGGCCAAGCGGAGTGCAGCTCGGGTGGTTGCTGAAGCAAAAACGCGGGTATGGGAGGAGTTCGGTGAGGCCATGGAACAAGACTTTCGGTCGGCTTCAAAGAGATTCTGGCAAACTGTCCGGTGGCCCAGGAGGGGAAAGCAGCTCCCCGTCCACACTGTGTATGGTGCGGATGGGACACTGTTGACTTCAACTGGGGATATCGTCGGGCAGTGGAAGGAATACTTCGAGGATCTCCTCAATCCCACTGATACGCCTTCCACAGAGGAAGCAGGGTTTGGGGACGAGGGGGATGACTCGCCTATCACAGGGGCTGAGGTCGCCAAGGTGGTTAAAAATCTCCTTGGTGGCCGGGCCCCAGGGGTGGACGAGATTCGCCCTGAGTACCTCAAGGCCCTGGATATTGTTGGGTTGTCATGGTTGACACGCCTCTGCAACATTGCGTGGAGGTCGGGGGCAGTGCCTTTGGCATGGCAAACCGGGGTGGTGATTCCTCTCTTCAAAAAAGGGGACCGGAGGGTGTGCTCCAACTTTAGAGGGATCACACTCCTCAGCCTCCCTGGGAAGGTCTATGCCAAGGTACTGGAGAGGAGAGTCCGGCCGTTGGTCGAACCTCGGATTCAGGAGGAGCAATGTGGTTTTCGTCCTGGCCGTGGCACATCGGACCAGCTCTTTACCCTCTCGAGAATTCTTGAGGGTTCGTGGGAGTTTGCCCAACCAGTTTACATGTGTTTTGTGGACTTGGAGAAGGCATTTGACCGCGTCCCTCGTGGATTTTTGTGGGGGGTGCTTCGGGAGTATGGGGTATCGGGCTTGTTGTTACGAGCTATTCGGTCTCTGTACGACCGTTGTGAGAGTTTGGTTCGTATTGCCAACACTCGGTCGGAGTCATTCCCAGTGAGAGTTGGACTCCGCCAGGGCTGCCCTTTGTCACCGATCCTGTTCATAATTTTTATGGACAGGATTTCTAGGTGCAGCCAGGGAATGGAGGGTGTCATGCTGGGTGACCACAGGATCTCATCTCTGTTGTTTGCAGATGATGTTGTCCTGTTGGCTTCATCCAGCAATGACCTACAGCTCTTGCTGGGACGGTTTGCTGCTGAGTGTGAAGCGGCTGGGATGAGAATCAGCACCTCCAAGTCCGAGTCCATGGTCCTCAGCCGGAAAAAGGTGGATTGTCCTCTCCGGGTTGGGGACAGGCTCCTGCCCCAAGTGGAGGAGTTTAAGTATCTTGGGGTCTTGTTCACGAGTGAGGGGAAAATGGAGCGAGAGATCGACAGACGGATTGGAGCAGCATCTGCAGTGATGCGGACGTTGTACCAGTCTGTTGTGGTGAAGAGGGAGCTTAGTTCTAAGGCAAAGCTGTCGATTTACCAGTCAATCTACGTTCCTACTCTCACCTATGGTCACGAGCTTTGGGTAATGACCAAAAGAACGAGATCGCGGATACAAGCGGCTGAAATGAGCTTTCTCCGTAGGATTGCTGGACTCACCCTCAGAGATAGGGTGAGGAGCTCAGTCATCCGGGAGAGGCTCAGAGTAGAACCGCTGCTCCTCCACATTGAAAGGAGTCAGTTGAGGTGGTATGGGCATCTGATTAGGATGCCTCCTGGACGCCTCCCACTTGAGGTGTTTCAGGCACGTCCCACTGGGAGGAGACCCCGGGGCAGACCCAGGACTCGGTGGAGAGACTATGTCTCCCAGCTGGTCTGGGAACGCCTTGGTATCCCCTCTGAAGAGCTGGAGCAGGTGGCTGGGGAGAGGGAAGTCTGGGCTTCTCTGCTTGAACTGCTGCCTCCGCGACCCGGACCTCCGGAAAAGCGGTAGAAGATGGATGGATGGATGGATGGATGGAGCAGGGACTGCATAGCAACAGTGGGGCTATCGCGGCCCCAACTCCTAGCTGGGCCAGAAGCAGCACCAGTCGACGTAGTTACGTCAGCAGCCCATGGGCGGAGTTAACAGACTTGAAGAGCGATTGAAAACATTACAACCGCCATTGCATTTCCGAGCAACAAAGCAGGCGTGGACTGAAGATGAAATAGTTTTTCTTGGCTCAATGGACATCAGCAGAAGTCCAACAAAAACTGGAGGGTGCTTCTCGAACCAGTGTATTTTTTTGTTGTTGTTGAGATGTCATGAGTCTACGAATATATGTATATATACAGTATGTATATATATATATATATATATATATATATACACGCTTGTATTGAGATGTAACGGCCAAAGTTTAGTTGTTTTTTGTTGTTGTGTTTGTATGCATCGATACTGTGCACGTGGATTGCAGCAGCGTTTGTTGTTACAATCTATGTTAGTAACGTGGCCATTAAACCTGGAAATGGTTTGCTCACAAAACGAGAATGTTTTTTTTTTTTTTCCCCGAGTCATTACTAATAAGCTGTTTTGTTTTCGTATCAATACTGTGCACGTGTGTTGCAGCATCTATTGTTCCAAACTCTGCTAGTAACGTTGTTAATTGTCCACGAAAATCTCCTTTAAGAAAACCACGGCAAAAACCTTAACTTTTAATCAATCCATCCATCCATCTTCTAACGCTTCCGGAGGTCCGGGTCGCAGAGGAACTTTTATTTTTTGTCTTTAATCTTCTAATCATAATTTTATTCAATGTCTTTTTCTAATGAATTCAATACTGTATACGTTTTTTTGTGTATTGTATCAAGACTGGGTATTACAGGGTGCCTTGCACTAGTTATTGTTCTGTTGCTCATGACTAGTTGGACAGATGAACAATTTACAGTGGTACCTCTACTTACGAAATTAATTGGTTCCGGAAGTAGTTTCGTAACCTGAAAATTCCGTAAGTAGAGACGTGTTTTCCATGTAAATGCCCTAATCCGTTCCAAGCCCCCCAAAATTCGGACATAAATTTTTTTATAAATCATAAAAATGTAACAAATACATGTTACAATTAGATTACTGCACAATAAACATAAAATGAGAGTTGTACATAATGTAAAAAACAAAGAATAAAGTAAAGAATAAAAATTATTTATTTACCGTCATTAAAGATGGCCGTTGCCTTTTCGCAAATTATGGCCTCGGTCACTGTGTCACCAGCTATCTCTTTCTCCTTTATCCACACGAGTAACAACCTCTCCATCTCATCGTTCACTGCTGACCTCCTCTTCGAAATGACAGAGAGGCCTTTGGAAGGAGTCGTAGCTTTTAGGGCTTCCTTTTGTTTTAATACCGTGCCGATCGTAGATGTATTACGGCCATATTCTTTGGCGAGATCAACCAAACGCATCCCTTTTTCATACTTTTCTATTATCTCTTGCTTTGTTTGTATGGACAAAAAAACTTTCTTTTTCTTCTTTTCCACTTTTCTCCATCACTTCCTCGGGGTCCATAGTGAATAAAAGTTAATACACACACGTAAAACTGTCCGGACACTTCGTGGCCAATGGGATGCCAGGCGTGGGATGCGTGGCCAATGATGCCAGGAAGATGCTAGGCGATAGCCAATGGCAGAGCAGCTACAAGTATGTTTACGTTCGGTAAACTCTGGGAGCTGCGAGTAGCAGCGCATATTTTTGCCTTTCGTATCCTGAAATTTCTTTCGTAACAAGAGGCAATATTTTCCTGTTGAGGCGTGTCGTAACCTGAAAATCCCATATGTAGAGACGTTCATAAGTAGAGGTACCACTGTATATGCCTACACATTTGTTAATTGAAGGCTTGAGTTGTACATAGTGTGTGTACTAACATTTTATTTTTTACAGATCCAGACTTGACAGAAGTGTTACAGTTATCAGAGGTTGAACCACCTTCACCATCTCCAACTGTGTCCTCCTCACCTTCACCAGCTGCAACGGTGTCCTCCTCACCTTCACCAGCTCCAACTGTGTCCTCCTCACCTTCACCAGCTGCAATGGTGTCCTCAGCGTCTGGTGCATCTGGTCGGACCAGATTAGGTAATAAATTGTTATCAACATAGCAAGTGAATTAATTGATCGAATTCCCCAAAATGATGTATTACTGCATTTTCACACAGTACTTTAGTTACGACTTTTAATCACGTAGTAGTGTTGTAACTGCAAACACTGATGAGTGCTGCATTTTCAAATGTGTGGTTATTTTATATTGCTTCATAATTTTTTACTTCAATACAGGGAAACGGAGGAGGGACACAAGCATGGACCTCCTTCACTATCTGGAGAGGTCGGATAACAGACAGCAGGAGCAGAACAGGAGGGATGAGGAGATGACCTCCAGAATTCTTCAAAGTCTGGAGCAGACAAGAGCCACAACAGCCACCCTGGTTGGATTAATGGAACGTGCTGTGTCTGTGCTCAAGCAACAGAATGCAACGTGCTGTAACTGTAACTGTGCTCGAGGAACTTAGAAACCCACCGTCAACTTCATCGCATAGACTGTCTGGATCAGGGAACATATGATGACATCTTTAAATTTTTTTTGTAAATTTATATTTAGGATTTATTGATTAAAAACAAGTTTTCCTTCAGTGTTGTCTTGTTGCTTCCATATTATGCAATTATGCACTCAACAAGCATGCATGAAATGTCCCGGTTTTCAGGACTGTACAAATCTCTATTTTGTTACAGTAAGAGGAAGTACTCATTTTTAATTAGCAGTAATGTCATTTTGTCAGCTATTATTTCAATATTTGGGTTTTATGGATTTTATTCGTGAAATCAAAACGTATTGTTGCATTTTTCCAAGAAACAATCAACAAACAAATATATCTATGGATATTTTCTGCAGAAATTGTTCAAAGTTGCTTGCTTAAAAAATGTTAATTGGCATTTGTTTAGGCAATGTACAACTGTTAGCTTTGGACAAGCTCATTTGTGGGGCAAAGCAATTTTAATTTATACGCCTTAGAGTATTTCTCTTTTCACCCCTACACGAGTAAAAACTTGAACCGGTACGTTAAAGTAGATTTTCACACATATAACTCTGTACATGTGCCTAATACCTAATTATTTTTAGTAATTCTGTTGAAGAAAAATTCCAAGGCATTGTCTAATTGTTATTGGTTAATTTTCCGAGAATTTTCATTTATTACCACTTTTGTCAGATCCAACTTATTTCTATGACCATTGTGGCTTTTCCTTTCATTAACAGAGGGGTAAAAAACAATTTTATCCACGTGTGTAACCTGGAAAGAGAAATACACAATATATATCTTTAAAAAAGGACAAGACCAATTGTTAGCGGAGACTGAAATTTATGCTTTATTTATGTTTTCTCATAACGTCACATGCTGCTTGCATATACTTGTCATTTTAAAGTTGTACGTGACATGGGAGGCACTTAACCGGTTATTGCTCCACACCGCTGAAGTACCGCATTAAAGCTGCCCTAATGTTGTCCCCTTCTACACTGGCATTGTCAGGCAGTGGTTGCACTTGAGACTGACTGTGATCTGGGGTGTCTGGGAGTTCAAGGTTGTCACCGTGCTCCTCACAAATGTTGTGAAGTATGCAACAGGTGAGCACCATTCTTTTGCACAGGTCCGGTTTGCTGTCATTCCGTTTAAGGAGGCACCTCCATCGTCCTTTCAGGCGTCCAAAAGCCATCTCAACAACTGAGCGTGCACGGCTCATGTGGTAGTTGTAGTCACGTTGTTCGGGGGTAAGTCTGTCTGTGTCCGAAAAGGGTTTCATCAGCCAGTTTTGCATGGGGTAGGCTGGATCACCAATGACATAATGCCCAATGTCAGTACCACAGATTGAGACTTGGTTTTGCTGCATGAACTGGCCATCACTTAGTCGTTCCCACAAGTGTGACTGACGTAGGACTCTGGCATCATGCACACTCCCTGGAAAGCCAACACACACATCCCAGAAAAGCCCTTTGCCATCCACAACCACTTGCAGAACTACTGAATGCCATCCTTTGCGGTTATAGTAGTCCCTTGCATACTCTGGTGGTGCAATAATTGGAATGTGGCTGCCATCTATAGCACCCACACACTGCGGTACTCCCCAGCGGTTGTTAAAATATGTGGCCATTTCAGTTAACCTACTGACATCAGGATTTACTATATGTTTAAGAAGCAACACCTCAATGGCAGCATCACAAAATTCCCGGACACAGTTAAACACGGTGGTCTGACCTAACCCAAAAAGATGGCTGATGGTTCTGTATTCACCACCACTAGCCAGTTTCCAGATGGCAACTGCGACCCGCTTCTCAACTGGGATACACAATCTATAATTAGTGTTGGGGTTTTTTTGAAAGAGAGGCTTTTGTCTGATCGCAAATGTACTTGAAAGACTCCCGGGACACGCAGAAGTTTTCTACAAACTGATGGGCGTTGAAATCCGGAACAATGGAGTCCCACCAGTTACTTGACTGAGGATGTGCCCAGGTAACATGTGACCTCCGCTTCATGATGCGCTGTAACACCACCTATTACCGAAAAACAGACATAGTTAAAAATAGATATAGTTTTAAAGGTGTAATCATTGCTTGCTCACTGAGCTAAATGCTTTAAGTAACAACCGCTGATCACGGAAATACAGCTACCTTTCTCAAACGCTGTCGCCGTACTCTCCAATTAAGACGTAGGCGAAAATGGTTTTGAAGCAGATGCACGTGATGTTGTAGTTGGTTAACACCGTCTCTGATAAGTAAAAGCAGGACCGATAACAGAATACGTGTCATGTTGTTGACAAAAAAGTCTTCTTCTTCGGCTTCTTCTTCTTTCTCTTACTGGCGGATAGCAAACAAGTGAGAGGTGCATACCTCCACCTTCCGTCTTCTCTGGTGTTCTGCGAGGGTTGGGTGCTTCACAATACATAATGACGTAGGCCTGACATAATCCCCGACTAGCTCCATATCGGTGGAAAGACAACTGGTTCTTGTGAGCACTCTGGTTAAGCACTAGCACCAACACCAGAACCAAACTAGCACTGGAACCGGTTTGGTGGAAAGCTGGCCAGTGTAATCCCGGTGCCAGTTAATCAAGCAATTGATATGTATTGACTGATATGTATATCAGTTTGTAAATGTGCCATGCATTCTCTCTTGTCTGTATAAATATGCTGACTTTACATGCCTTACGGAGCACACTGACAACAGCGCACACACAGCACAGCTGCAGTGTGTCTCACGATGATGGAGGAATAAAACTCTTAAACCTTCAGCTCGCCGTGTCACGCCTGAACTTATTCTGTTCCTCCTTTTTTTAAGCTAGCTATTACACAATACGCTGTTTTGGTTTTGTAGCAATACTGTGCACGTGGGTTGCAGTGTCTGTTGTCCCATACTGTGTAAGGAACGTTGCCAATTATCCTGGAGAAGCAAGTTTGAGAAAACCACACCAAAAATCTTAGCTTTTAATCTTCTAGTCTTACTTCTTTCTAAAGACAGCCATTACTAAATACACCGTTTGTGTGTGTGTGGTATCAAGACTGGGTATGAATCAGGGATGAGAATTTTCCACGGATTTGATCATATCTAGGGTCATTCTCGTGAATCTAAATTCGAGGAGAAAATTTTAGAGGGGGGGGGGGGGGTGAGGTATTGTAACGTGCTGCTTGACATGGCGACGTCCCACCGGGAGATTCGAACTCACGCCTCCCGCTCCGGAGTCCCAAACTCTACCTGTGTCGCCAATAGGGTCAGCCCACTTGGCAAGCCAAGTAGGGTGCTCATATTGAGTTCGCTACACTACTCCCCTCTGGTTCTCGACATCGTCCCGATGTCGGCGCCCCATTACTGCTTTGGACAGGAGATCCCACTTCTGACACCAATGTAACGTGCTGCTCGACATGGCGACGTCCCACCGGGAGATTTGAACTCACGCCTCCCGCTCCGGAGTCCCACACTCTACCTGTGTTGCCAATAGGGTCAACCCACTTGGCAAGCCAAGTAGGGTGCTCATATTGAGTTCGCTACACTATGTTATGACCGGTGAGTCATATTTTCGATCGGCTGCTAAAATCCACCGCGCAAAACGCGCTACCCAGCGAGATCGGTAATGCAATGTAACAAGGCCACTGATTGGCTGATACTTACTGAAGCAACCAATCGGCGATTTTGTTAATTTCCTTTGTCATATTCAACACGTGGAGCGAAATGTAAATGGCGGACCGTTCAAAATAATCAACCAAGTTTTCCCAATTTTGTAAAAATGGTGAACCTAAACTCATGAAAGACAACAAAGAAAAAAGGAAAGAGAAGGAAATGAAACAGAAAGAACTCAATCTTCAACATGATTCTGTGGCAAGCAAGGCAGCCATGAAAAAGAACAGAGAAGCTGCAGCTAAGCAGGCACTGCTTGCCCACAGAAAATCAGAGAAGAGGAAGGCTACAGAACGGCTGCAGACTTTGGTAGCCAAGAAGAAGAAATTGCACAATTAGATGTGAGGAATACATTGACTTGTACATAAGTTCATAGAGTAGTAGCACAGGCATGTAAATATGGAAGTGACATTTTCTATTTCTCAATCAAGTGTGACACTGAATCAAAACAGTATTGAACATGATTACACATGTGATGCAGCAGCAGATTAAAAAGTTAAACTATAAATGCATTTGTACTTACTTCTAGCTTTAAATGTAAGACCACATTTGAGCATTCTTAAACACCAGATTTCGTTAGCTTCTGGGGGGAGTTGCCCCCCCTAGACCCCCCACTAAAGCTCCGCCTTGGGGGCCTGCGTCCCCCAAGACCCCCAGCTTAGTTTCCTCTTTTTTTCCCAAACCCCATTCTCATCCCTGATGAATGGGTGCCTTGCACTTTTTTATTGTTCTAACTGATGCTCATAACTTGGCTAGTAATGTTGATCATTAGTCGTAATGGGTGGCCACATGTACGTGGTCATTTTTACTATTTTGGTTATAATCAGACATGTAAGCCTTGATGATACTGACATTGGATAAAATTGCTTTATATGCCTTGTAGGGGACCTAGATTATGTAATTCTCCACTCAGACTGAATAGCACAGGAGGAGACGCTTTAAAGCTGTTAATTATGGCCCTTTTCCACTAGTACTCACTCAGCCCTACTCTACTCAACTCGCTTTAGGCCCTTTTCCACTAGCCCCGCTTAGCCCAACACGGCACAGCTCAGCACGCTTTATAACTCTTTCCACTAGCCCCAACACGGTTTAACAGGCGATGTTTTTGTGCCTGCTCGAGGGCAGGGTACAACCGTGCTGAGTCGTGCCGTGTTGTGACGTCAAAAGACTGGTCGCCGCTGATTGGTTTTGGTCGTAATGTCACGAAAGCGACCGTCTTCTGAGGAATCTACGAGTCTACACGACCGCCTTTAGTAAAGTTGGTCAGCGCGTAACCACAGTGGGCGGCTTTATTTTCAGTATTAGAGTATTTTCGGTATTCATTTTCATTGTCAACAATGGCTTCGCGTAAGGGTGTTCCATGGTCAAATGAGGAGGTGCGGTGTCTTCTGAGTGTATTGGCCAACGACCACATCCAGCGTGAGTTAGACGGAGCCACGCGCAATGAGAAAATATACCAGGAGGTTTCCGACCACATGGCAGCACAAGGGCACACCCGGACTGTCAAACAGTGTAGGGAGAAAATCAAAAAAATGAAGTGCGATTACCGTGCATTAAAGGACCACAATAGCCGAAGTGGTGCGGACCGGAGGAACTGGAAGTGGTTCGAGCAGATGGACGCTATCTACAGACATCGGCCTGCTAGCAATGACCTAGCCATTGGGCTCGACACAGCCACGCCATCGGAATCCGTTGACGGTGAGTGTTTTTTTTTTTTATTGTGCGTTTTTTCGCCAATATATTCATTCGGTGAGAAGCTCACTTTATTTATACAATAAAGAAAGCTGTTCGATTGTGGATAATGGTTGTTAGCGATGATCGCTAGTCAGCTACATCGCAGCAAATTGCAGAATCACGCTTTTCTTTTAAGTATTCACGTGAACAATACAGGTTCAGGTTCAGGTTCAGGTTACTTTATTTGTACCCGTCGGTAGATTTGTTTTGCAGTCTGGTGACATCCATATTTACAAGCCACTAATTACATTCAACATAGACACAAACACAGGCACACATCTTACAAAATAGGTAAATATAAAATATGTACAATATAATTTTTATAGCTTGTTCAACTCTTTGACAGCAGCAGGGACAAAGCTGTTTTTGTAGCGCTGGGTTTTGCTTTTTGGGACAGCAAACCTCCGTCTGGAGGGAAGAAGCTGAAAGTTGCAGTGCAAAGGGTGGGAGTCATCATTTAAAATCGAGTCGGCCATCCTCTGTACTTGTCTGGTACAGAGGATGGCAGGCTCAGCTGTGACTCACCAAGCAAACGACTGGACCATCTAACTACCTGATCCAAGGATTTCCTCTGTTTCAGTTTTATCTGACCAAACCATGACACTAAAGAAAAGGATAAAACAGATTCAATAAAAGCCCAATAAAACATAGTCATTATGGTTCGGTCAATTTGGAAGCGTGCAAGTTTCCTCAAACAATGCAAATTTTGCTGACCCTTTTTGCACACCCTTTCACAGTTCACTTCAAAGTTTAATTTACTATCAATAATCGTCCCAAGATATTTGTACGATTGTACACATTCGGTGGTCTGGCCTTTTAGTATGGTGACTTTGTGCCTGGGAGTTTTCCTCCTAAAGTCAATAATCATATCTTTAGTTTTTGTTGTATTCAGCTGCAGGTAGGAATCCTCACACCAGTGAACAAAGTCATCAACTACTGGGCCGTGGCCACTCTCACTATCCTGGAGGAGACTGACAATAACTGAGTCATCAGCATACTTTATAATGTGTCTGTTGTCATGTCTGCTCCGATACATGTTTGTGTACAGGATGAAGAGTAGTGGTGACAACACACACCCCTGAGGAGAGCCAGTAGAAGAGCACTTTAGGTCAGACAATGTGCCATTGACCCTTACTCTCTGCATCCTGTTGGTTAAGAAATCCAGAATCCAACCCACCAGATTATTGCTCAAATCAAATTGTTGCAGGAGCCTTTCAACTAAAATATGTGGTTGGATTGTATTAAAGGCAGAAGAAAAGTCCACAAATAAAAGCCTGGCGTGTGTCCCATTAAAATCCAGATGTTTAAAAAGCATGTTAAACAGAGTGACAGTGGCGTCCTCCACTCCTCTGTGAGGCCTATAGGCAAACTGCAGAGGATCCGATGCATGCTCAGTCTGCCTTAGGACCTCACATCTGACCAGTTTTTCAAAAATTTTCATTAAAATTGAAGTCAAAGCAACTGGTCTAAAGTCATTTACCGTTTTAGGACAGCTGGATTTTGGAACGGGAACAACCACGGCATCTTTCCAGATCTTAGGCACATGTTGTGTCTGTAAGGACTTATTGAAAATGTAATGAAATATAGGACTCAGTTCATGTGCACAGGACTTTACCAGGCACCCACATATATTATCAGGGCCCTGACTTTTGTTCACTTTTACAGCGCAGAACTCCCTTTTAACATCCTGCATCTCAATATTAAAGTGCTGATTGTCTTTGAGTTTCTGTTTCAAAGCTTGGATTTCTGTGCTAAAATCAAAGGAGTCAAAATGACTGTAAAAACAATTAAGAGCATTAGCCAGTTCTGTGTCTGAACTAAAACTATCTAAAAACACACGATTACTGCGCTCTGTGCTCTGAAGGCCTGCAATAGTTTTCATACTGGCCCAGGCTGAACCAAGTTTATTTGCTGCCATCTTGCTTTCCAACTCTGATTTATAATTCTGCTTTGCTCTTAAAATTTCGGCCTTCAGCTCCTTAGTGGCAACCTGTAGCTCAGAAACAGACCCCTGTTTAAAGGCAAGTGCTTTCCTCTGTAAGCAGGATTTAACTGATTTAGTAACCCATGGTTTGTTGTTGGGGTATATTTTGACACGTTTACGTGGAACAATCTGTT